>CM061750.1:311897014-314413053 GCA_030979885.1 Lolium multiflorum | reverse complement strand
TCGATCTTTTCCGATCAGAGGTAGTACATCCTTTCTAATAAATAAGCTGTATATTTTATAAAACACTTAAACTATGTATGTAAATTTGACTGAATACATCACAAAATATATTTTCATATGATTTTTTATATTATGTTGTAGCTACTAATAGCTTTTTCTAAAAACTTAGTTAAACTTTACTTACCTTAGCTTTTAAAAAAATTAAACCGCTCTCCATGTTAAAATAAGTGTCTCTATTTTATCTAGATCTGAATATATCTAGATCTATTCTAATTATAGATGCATCGTATATAAAAAAGAAGTTGAGATATTTTAGAAGGGACAGAGTACATGCTATCAATCTTGAAACCCTTGGCACGGTACGTGGTGTCATGTGGATATAGGGCAGCTTGAGATTGATACAACATATGCCAGCTGTCATGCCAGCCTCTTTCTTCTCTTCATGTGCGTACTGATCTGTGGCCCCGGCTCGTTTGGACGGCAAAGTTATCTCAAGAAAAAGGGATTATCTGTTTCCATGGACCCTTCGAAGAAGAACACTGCTGAGCTGGGTCTCTGAGTTTTTCCTTCATTTCTGTTGAAGATATATACATGCGACTAAGTGTGCATGTTCTAGTTCTTGCAGATTTTCTCTAGTGGAAACGCATTGTTTAAACGGTATCAATATTTGCTTTCTCATGCCCAAACTATAATTGACCTGTAAACAAATCGGCCAAGCGAAAGGCGACGCACATTTGGTCCACCTAGCAACGGGGACACCGTCCGGATACGGAGTCAACGAATTAAAAGCATCTGTAGCAGACACGGTATATTTGCCAAATCCGTATACTTCAGACCGATGCGCTTTAGGCGGAAAAAGTGACCATAATAGACATCGTAAAATCAGTAAAACCGTAAATTATTTTGCAAGCGTCAGCATACCTGGTCTCCCACCCGCACAAGAGTGGATTTGAGGGCGTATCTGGGTCGATCGTCATCCCTGCGAGGCCTTGGCGCAAAGGAAAAGCGACCTCCCATTCGTTAAACGCAACAGCCATCACCGCAGATCCGCCATCCCCGCCCCACTCCCCCTTGCCGTGGCTCACTAGCGCCGCCATGGCTGCCCTGAACTCGCTGAATGTATCTACCACGTGCGCCGCGGTCGAATCGACCGCCACGGTTGACCTCGTAGCTCGATCCACCGCCACCAAGCTCGAGCTCCCATGCCAGATTCCGATAGCGCCACCGGCAAGCGCACGCGCCCAGGGCCACCATGCCGTCAAAAGTGCCGGTGCTGCAGCGCCTGCATCCGCTCCTGCCCCTATTGCGAAGGAGGCACGCGGCCGAAGTCACCGCAAAAGAATCATGCGCCGGTGAAGAAGATGACCGCAAAGAAGCCAATGAAAAATGCTTGTTTGGCGGTGCTGACTGCGGCACCGATGACCGCGCTAGCCTCCGAATATGTTGTTATGCCGCTTGCGTATGCGGAATCTATGCGGGTTGTTGCTAGAGATGGATTCTATAAGTTAGATTAATTTCTAGGTATTCACTGATGTAATCAGTGACATGATCTTCAAATCTCGGTTACTGTACTTAACTACTTGCGGCCATTTCATCTTAACACGTGAGGTTAATCAAGAACTAATCTGACCAAGCTATATTTGACCTACCATTTCGGGAACAAGTTTCCAAGACTGTACGTGGCAATCAATTCCACACATATTTATATATTTATAATATATTTATAGTAATAAATAGTATATGGTAGAGATATAGGAGTTGTCTTCAACGATTACAAAATAAAGTCTAAAAGACATTAGCAAATCTTTGAGGTCTTTAAACTCTTTCTTCTTCCAAGACACAATCTTATACTTTTTTGAAGATAGCCAAAGATAGATAACAAATCATAGATCTGTAAATACCAACGAAGGTTCTTCCATAATTTTAATTTGAACCGCAAACATTCTCAATCAACTCCACCGTGGATTCGATACTCTTACTTTCTAAACTAGCTACACGTAGATATCAAGACGCAACTAAGCTTAGGACATCCATGGCATGGAAGATCTGGTCTCCTGGATCCACCATCGTGCCCCCAGATTCCATATAGGTAAAATCTAGAGAGAGAAAACTAGAACTAAATTCACCCCTTCTCCCTCTGCGTACTGTTACACTGGCGGGGAAGCTCCGGTTCAGCCCGGAGACCAGAGGCGGAGGGCTTCAAGAAACTGAGGGAGAGAAAGAAAGGGTTCTAGCATAATCCAGTGCACAAAGAGGATCAAGAAAATACTACTTTTACTTTTCCCTTTGGTACTTTTGCATATAGAAGAATGTCATTTGGTTTATGTAATGTTCCTGCTACTTTCAAAGATGCATGAATGCTATATTTGTTGATTATATTGAGAAAATTATAGAAGTATTTATGGATGATTTTTATGTGTATGGTACCTCTTTCGATAATTGCCTATTCAATCTTAACAAAGTTCTGCAGCGGTGTGAGGATCAACACTTAGTCCTAATTGGGGGAAGTGCCATTTTATGATAACAAATGGTGTAGTCATTGGACACCGAGTTTCATGAAGAGGCAGAAGTGGACCGCGCAAAGATAGAAGTCAAAGATAAGCTACCATACCCGCGGGATATTAAAGGTCTAAGAAGTTTCATTGGACATGCTAGTTTTTATAGAAGATTCATCAAAGACTTTCAAAAATATCAAACCTCTTACCAATCTTTTGCAAAAGGATGTTATTCTCTTTTAATGATGATTGTGTAGAGTCCTTTAATGTTTTAAAGAATGCTTTGAGAAGTGCTCCTATAATTCAACCTCCTAATTGGAGTTTACCATTTGAAATGATGTGTGGTGCAAGTGATTATGCGGTATGTGCTGTATTAGGCCAAATAGTTGATAGGAAATTAAATGTTATATACTATGCTAGTAAAACTCTTGATGGAGCCCAAAAAAATTATGCTACTACTGAAAAAGAATTCTTATCTGTATCTTTACATGTGATAAGTTTAGACCTTACATTGTAGACTCTAAAGTAATAGTACACTTTGATCATTCTGCTATTAAATACCTTATGAATAAGAAAGATTCTAAGGCAAAACTTATTAGATGGGTTCTATGCTTCAAGAATTTAATTTACATATTGTTGATAGAAAAGGTGAGGATAATCCAGTAGTTGATTATTTATCTAGAATGACAAACATTCCGGTAGATCCCACTCCTATTAATGATAGTTTTGCTAATGAATAACTTGCAAATATTAAATGTATCATGTGCAAGAATAGCTTCTGCATAGTTCACTGATTATTCTAATATTATTGTTGGGAAAGTTATACTACCTCATTTTACTTATCAATAAAGAAATAAATTCTTCTACCCTTCATCGAAAAATGCATGCACGATAATTTGCCCAATCAGGTTTGCTTGACGGGAACATTTGTTGTCCACGTGCATGTGCGTTTCCGTTTACTCATGTAAGACACTTTGGCTTGTTTTGTAAATGTATGTATCTAGACACACTTTATTGTGGAAGGCATATGATAAGGCACACTTTATTGATTTCGAGAAGGCATATGATAAGGTAAAATGTCTTTTTTTGCAACAAGTTCTTCGCATGAAGGGTTTTGATCCTATTTGGTGTGAGAGGATTAAACACTATATGCAAGGGGAGTGTAGGAATTCGAGTAAATGATGATATTGGACATTATTTCCAAACAAGAAAGGTTTGCGCCAAGGTGACCCTGTTGGAGATATGCCCAAGAGGCAATAATAAAATGGTTATTATAATATATCTTTGTGTTTATGATAATGTTTGCATACCATGCTATTATTGTATTAACCGAAACATTGATACATGTGTGTTATGTAAACAACAAGGAGTCCCTAGTAAGCCTCTTGTATAACTAGCTTGTTGATTAATAGATGATCATGGTTTCGTGATCATGAACATTGGATGTTATTAATGACAAGGTTATATCATTATGTGAATGATGTAATGGACACACCCAATTAAGCATAGCATAAGATCACGTCATTAAGTTCATTTGCTATAAGCTTTGATACATAGTTACCTAGTCCTTTCGACCATGAGATCATGTAAATCACTTATACCGGAAGGGTACTTTGATTACATCAAACGCCACTGCGTAAATGGGTGGTTATAAAGGTGGGATTAGGTATCCGGAAAGTATGAGTTGAGGCATATGGATCAACAGTGGGATTTGTCCATCCCGGTGACGGATTGACATAGGCATCCCCAATGGGCCTGCCAAAGATGGTACCCGGGTCAAGGCCCAGAACTCGAAGATTGAGAAGACTCGGAAGCCTATTTAGTGATTAGGAAAGATAGTTTGTATTAGGAAAGTAAGAGATTTGTAATCTTACGGGTTGAGTACGAAACCCTCCCGAACTCTGTAAATTGTGTATGACGAAACCCTCGGCTCCAACCTCTATATAAGGGGGAGTCGAGGGACGAAGAGATCGAATCTACTGTCAACATAACCCTAGTTTTCATAATCGTCAGTACTTTCGCCCGAACCTTCGAGATCTACTTGCCCTCTACTTCTACAAACCCTAGTCTACATCTGTAGGCATTGACAAATTAATCCTTTGTCAATTGGCGCCGTCTGTGGGAATTAGAGGTTGCAAGGAGCTGATCTCGATGGCACGTTCAAGATCGTCGAGTTCGTCGGTGGCTAGCAATGCGATGGATCGAGGTAACCGGCAAAAAACTGATCTAGTCGATTTTATTCCTCACCCGCCCTCCCGTATGGATGCATGTGCCTATCTGGAGGAGCCTATCGTCATGACGTTCGGGGAATTCCGATTTGGCGTCAACAAAGAAGGATCCTACCGTCTCGAAGTTCCGATCTCGTCGGAACTTTCAGCGGTCGATTCTAACTTTTCATCGAGTGATGAGGAGTTTTCGTCGCCACGCTTCTTCGACAGCAAGGCAAGCGGAAAGCTCGCCAAGATTTTCAGCAACAAATCCTTCGAGTCGTCTGCGGACTCCATTATAAGCAGCGACTCCGACAGCATCGACAACTTCAACTTCATCGACAAGTCTATTGCTGTTGGAAAGGTCTTCACCAATCTCTATGATGGTGTCACCAATCCTGACAAAAATCAATACGCAAAATACCATCAGATCTATGCGATAGAAGAGGCAGGCCGATCAGAACCAGAAACGTCAGAGGCTTTCGATGATTTGGGAAATCCTTACATCGATCCCGCTGATCTCAGAAAAGGCCTAGGCACTAAATACGTCGGGTCCTCACCCCGAGAAAGAGTACAGCTCCCGCAAGAAGCGTGGGATAGGGCTGCAAGAGCCATGGATGGTTCAGAACCTATGACCACCACTGCTACGTACAAGAACTTCAAGCATATCAATATAGACCTCGGGTGAGCGAGTTGGAAAAACAGACAGCATCCCTGATAGGAGAAAAGAAACGCTCGCATCGCGACGAGCAGAGTTAAGTCGCCATTCGGGAACTTCGGGAGACGATCACGAGAAGCTCGGAGGAGAGCAATGTCTCGGCTGCAAACATACCCGAAGCAGAGAGAGGAAACATAATTCAAAATCTCGACATGTCCTTTATGTCGATTGATACAAGGGGAAATTTCATCCCGAAAACGCCGCAGGATACATGGCAACGCAAGCTTACATCCTCGCGTCCAGACCACCCCCTGGGGACCCGAGAGAAGCATTGTTTAATATGGCAATGGCTGGAGTCGGAGTTATGGGAACAGCGTTTGCAACAACGCCTCCCGAAGAAAATCCTAGGCAAAATAGTCCACGGCCCACCGCAGCAGTTCAAGACCCACCAAGAACAAGCGGAGCAAGAGACACAGCAGTCCAAGTAAGGGTGGACAGAGCGCGACAAGAAAGAAGGGAGCGTCAGCACTCACCAGAAGTTGCCGACGAAGATATGTGTGGGCTCCCGTGCTTTACGAGAAGAGTTCGAAAGACTCGAGTCCCAAAAGGGTTCAAGCTACCCGAAAATTTCAAGAAATTTGACGGCCTGCAAGATCCCGAGGATTGGCTCGTGGATTATCTCGAGATGGTGAAGCCGGTAGGAGGAACCAGAGCAACAGCTATGCAGAGTATCCAAGTTCACTTGAGTGGTGCCGCAAGATCTTGGATAAAGAAACTCCCCCAAGTTCCATCGACAGCTGGGATAATTTTGAGGACATCTTCGTGAAAAACTTCCGATCCACCTGCAAGAAACCTGCGTCATTGGAAGAGTTGAGGGCGTGTCGACAAAAACACGACGAGTCGATGAGGAAATATATACAGCGGTGGAACATCATAAAGAACTCGGCAGAAGATATATCTGACGAGAGGGCAATAGATGCGTTCGTGGCAGGAATTCGGCGAGGAGATTTTGTCGAGTACTTAGGGAGAACTAACCCTAAGACCATATCAGCACTCATGGAGATAGCCAATAAGTGGGCAGATGGAGAAGACGCAATATACAACAAGCGACACAGATCGCCAGAAGAGGATCGTGGTCGAAACTATCAAAATAGAAGGCGATTTTCTCGCCGTTCTACAACAACGACGCTCCTGGCCATATATCGGCTGGCTTCCGGGGAAATCCTGGTGGAAATAGTCGAGATGACTATCAAAGGAGTAATGGGCAACAAGGCGACAATAGAGGAGATTCTCGCGGCAACAGGCAAAATAGTGGACCAAGGTTTCAAAGACCTTACGTGTCACCTGAAGAGATGATGAACGGTCCGTGTCAAATGCATTTTTATCTCGACAACAATGGAAAAAGGAAGTCAGGACATCTCCAGAAAGATTGCCGAAATTTTCAGGCAATGTTGCGAGCCGCAGGAATCGCAAATGCACAAGCCATAAACAGAAATCCTCAGGGGCCAAGGAGCGAGATCCATCTTCCACCTCCTCCCGCGATCACGGACGAAAATCGGCACCAGCTCAGAATAGCGGCAGCACCACACCCACCTCCATATGTTGATCCTAATTCCAACGGTGCGGTTTCAATGATTCAGAAAGCTAGACCATCCAACAGGGCAGAAGGTAATCTCACGACAAGTGTTCATGGCAGAGAAGATGCCTCCACCAACAGTTGAGTACTTAAATTGGTCGGGGCAAGACATCGGCTTCACAATCGCGGATCATCCGCAGCAAGTTCCTCGACCAGGACAATCGGCACTTATCTTACCCGCAGAATTGCTGGTTTCGATGTGTCGAGAGTTTTCATAGATGGCGGCAGCAGCTTAAACCTTATGTATGCAGATACATTGAGAAAGATGAACATATCTCGGCAAACCTGAAGCCTACTGACACACGTTTCCACGGGATCACACCAGAGAAGCCAAGTTATCCGCTGGGAAGATCAATCTCGACGTTCGTTTGGAACCCGAGAAAATTACAGGATAGAGAATTTGGAGTTTGAAGTTGTGGATTTCCCGTCGCAATATCACGCTCTGTTGGGACGACCAGCGTATGCTAGGTTCATGGCAGTGCCACACTATACGTACCTATTGTGGAGGTTGCCTGAGCCCAAGGGACCTATCACAATCAAAGGAAGTTTCGCATTATCTGATAAATGCGACAAGGATTTTCATCGCTGTCGAAACTTTCGGGATGCAAGCAGAATATGCGGCGCCAAGGTTCACTGATTATGACGTGCTGCCAGAGGTTGGGAGGCCTTCTAAAGAGCCAACTTTCAACACAACCAAGGATTCAAAAGAGGTACAGATACAGATCCAAAGAAAACGACATCCATCGCAACAAACATGGATATCGCATAGGAAAGCGCGCTCGTCGAGTTCCTCCGTGAGCACTGGAGAATCTTTGCATGGTGTCCAGCTGACATGCCAGGAGTACCCAGGGAACTTGCCGAGCACCACCTCAATGTGGATCCTCTCGCGAGACTTATCAAGCAACCTTTGCGGCGTTTTCGGAACCTAACTGCAAAGCCATGTTATCAGAAATAGATCGACGAAAGATGCTGGTTTTATTAGAGAAATATCTACAGAAGCCACGTGGGTATCTAACCCAGTGATGGTGCCGAAGAAACACACAAAAATCCTTCGCATGTGTGTCGACTTTACGTGTGTCAATAAACATTGTCCTAAGGATCACTTTCCCCTTCCAAGGATCGATCAAATTATCGACTCCACGGCAGGATGTGAACGTCTTTCCTTTTTGGACGCTTATTCTGGTTATAACCAGATCAGATTAAAAGAAGAAGATGAAGCCAAGACAGCGTTCATAACACCTTACGGCGTGTTTTGCTACAAAACAATGCCTTTTGGTTTAAAAACGCGGGAGCAACATATCGCGGATGATGCGAAGTGCCTAGCAACACAGATTGGAAAAAATGTGCAAGTCTACATCGATGATGTCGTGATAACATCAAAGAAAGGGTCAACTCTGATTGAAGATTTGAAAGAAACCTTCGACAATCTCGACAAGTTTTGCATCAAGCTGAACCCGACAAAGTGCTCTTTTGGAGTTCCTGTAGGAGAACTTCTTGGGTTCTTAGTATCAGCAAGGGGGATTGAAGCTAATCCCGAAAAAATCCAGGCCATCATCACTATGAGAAAGCCAACAAAGTTGAAGGAAATACAACAGTTAACAGGACGAGTCGCAGCTTTGAGCAGATTCGTCGCCAGGCTAGGAGAAAAAGCATTGCCGTTCTACGTATTGATCAAACAAGGGGAAAAATTTCAATGGAATGAGGAAGCAGATAGGGCCTTCGAGAACCTCAAGCGGACAATTTCGACACCACCAATCTTGGTGGCGCCTAAAGAGAAAGAACCTCTCCTCTTATACATTGCAGCCACACCTCAGGTGGTCAGCACAGCCCTAGTAGTCGAGAGAGAAGAAGAAGGCAAACTTCATGGAGTTCAGAGGCCAGTATATTTCATCGCGAAGTACTATCGCCCTCAAAACAGCGGTACCCGCAATATCGAAGGCATATGGAGTCTTCACGACAGCAAGAAAATTGCGACACTATTTTTCGGCACACCCGATAATAGTGGTCAATGAAGCTCCCTTGTCAAACATGAACAACCAGAAGCTACGGGTCGTGTCTCCCTTTGGGGAATAGAACTTTCGGGACATCACGTATGAAAAAAGAAAGGCAATAAAATCGCAAGTTTTACCAGATTTCATTGCAGAGTGGATGGAGCTGCAAAACACGGGGCCTCCAGATTTATCGAGAACTTGGATCATGAACTTCGACGGGTCCAAAAGGTTGGAGGGCGCTGGAGCAGGCGTAATATTGGTATCACCTGAAGGCGACAAGTTGAAATATGTCTTAAGGATGACGTTTCCAAACGCGTCTAACAACGAAGCAGAATATGAAGCTCTCATACACGGGATGAAGATGGCGAAAGCTTGCGGTGCAACCCGATTGAAAATCTTCGGCGACTCGCAATTGGTGGCACAGCAAGTTATGAACCAATGTGATGCAGTCAACGAAAGTATGATAGCATACAAGGAGGTGTACAATGAGCTGGAAAAATTGTTTGATGGATGCGAAGTAAATCACATCAGCAGGTTGAGTAACGAAGCCGATGTTCTTGCAAATATCGGGTCACAATGTCTCGCGATCCCTCCAGGCGTGTTTTGGGAAGAAATAAGCGAAAGGTCAACAAAACCAGTAAAAATAAAGAAGAAGGAGAAAGAAGAGAAATCTTCGAGTATCACCAAAGAACTAGTCAAGAAGAAGAGGAACAGGAGTTGGTAATGATGGTGCAAATTCCGTGGATGCAGGCTTATATATCATACATCCTAAGGAAAACAATACCCGACGATGAAGCAAGGCGAATAATCAGGCGATCTAAAGCTTTTACTGTGGTAAAAGGGGAGTTGTACAAACGAAGCATTTCGGGTGTGCTACAGAGATGTGTTACACCCGAAGAAGGAAGAATCATCTGAAAGATGTACACGAAGGAATATGCGGGCACCACGCGAGCAGCCGAGCTATCGCGGCTAAAGTTTTCAGAGCAGGATTTTATTGGTTAACAGCAATCGAGGACGCGAAGGAAATAGTGAGAACTTGCGACGCGTGCCAAAGGTTTGCCGCCAAACCTCACTCTCCCGCAGCAGAACTTATGCCAATACCATTGTCTTGGCCTTTTGCTCAATGGGGTCTCGACATGGTGGGAAAACTACACAAAGCTTCACCAGGAGGCTATGAGTATATGCTTGTCGCTGTCGACAAATTCACAAAGTGGATAGAAGCAAAGCCGATAAATTCCCCGGACGCCACGTCGGCGATTAAGTTCGTGAAAAGCATCGTCTTTAGATTTGGAGTCCCTCACAGCATTGTCACAGACAACGGCAGTAATTTTACGTCCAAGGAGTTCAAGGCATATTGCGCAGAAGTAGGCATCAAATTGAGTTTTGCGTCTGTCGCACATCCACAGACCAATGGTCAAGTCGAGAAAGCTAATGGCATCATCTGCAACGGTATCAAGAAGCGTTTGTTGGGACCCTTGGAAAAAGCTCGGCATACTTGGCCGGAGGAGTTGCCAAGTGTGTTATGGAGTATTCAAACAACACCAAACACGGCGACGCAGGAAACGCCGTTCTTTCTGGTCCATGGAGCCGAAGCAGTCTTGCCGATTGAAATAGAGCATGATTCTCCAAGAGTTACAGAATATGATGAAGAAAACTCGAGGAAAGCTTTGGAGGACGATGTCGATGCACTTGATGAAGCTCGAGACGAAGTCCTATCACGAGTCGCCAAATATCAACAGGACCTGAAAAACTACCACAGTCGACGATTGCGGCCAAGATCTTTCCAAGTTGGCGATTTGGTCTTGCGGCTTAATCAAAAAAGCCATGAAAAACTCGAGTCACCGTGGCTTGGACCTTACATCGTCACAGAAGTAATTGAAGGAGGAGCATACAGAATCAAGGACAAGAAGACGGGGATTGACGAGCCAAATCCTTGGAACGTGGCGCAGCTCCGGCGTTTTTACGCTTAGATGCCAAAATATAATCTCCTCTGTAAAAATACAATGTACTGAAACGCCCGCGAGTTTTCAGACGCACTCTTTTCCTTTTTCGGGGCACCGAGTGGGGCCGGAGAAGGTTTTTAATGAGGCGGGCTCGCGGTGCTGCAATATAATAAAGATAGTGGAATTATATATCTTTTTCTCGACAGGCTCGGGGGCTTCCCCCTAAACGATACAATATATATATATATATATACAGTGTCGATAAACACAAAAGAAACATCCTGCCTTGGTATAAAATACCTCGCCAAAATAAAAAGAGATATCGACAAATAGCGGTCAACAAAAAGCTCGGGGGCTCGCACCCGCAAAAAATAGTACACAGTATATATTATTTTGCCTTGGGACAACCTCGCATTATAACAAACAAAAATACTGCAATCAAAACGCCCGGGGGCTTGGCGATAAAAATAAAAATATAGTGACTTTACAATATAGATCATATACACAAGATACAATCTTCGGAACAAGTTTATCTTCAAGGATTTCCCAAAATATTGTCTATGGTTAAGCGCTCATTATTTACAGCACGAGTGCTATGCTCAGCGTAGCTGCCCTTCACGAAGAATTCGGAATCCATCCGAAGAAGTTCATCCATCATGTCTTCGGCAACAGGAGTAACAATATCATCATATTTGCCGAAGTTTCTTTTCCTCTTCGACATCTTCTCCAAGCACTTTGGAACAATTTTCCCCACGTCTAACTTCGGGTAGCAGATTTTTACCATGATCATCGCAAACCTTGCGCCAGCAGCTAGTTGGGCTCGTACAAAGCCATGGATTCGAGGAGCATCTCGAAATTTATCCATCAACGCAGGAAGAGTTTCTGGCATCTTATTGCGAGGAAACATGGTACCATAGACAAGAGACAAAGTCCTCGTACAGAAGTCGAGATACTCGCGAACCTGAAGAGCGCGATCTTGAAATCTGACGATCTGGCGAGTCCGTTCAGGCGTGCCCCAAAAATTTGAACCATGCTCACGTGCAAGTCGAAGAAGAACATTGGAGCGGGCTTCGACACGTTCATCTTCAGTAGTAGCATCCAAAAAAGAACCTATTTTCTCTTAAAAAAGTCAGTGAGCAATAAGGAGACAAGCAACAAAGAAAAAGAAGAAGCACGACAAAGATAATGGAGCATACCTGCCATATCCAAGCTAGCATCATCGCAGCTGGAGCATCGAATTTTCTCGAGACGAAGCTGCAGCTTCAGCAACGGCAGAATCCTTTTCAGCGATGGCAGTTTGAGCTTGTTGAAGTGCAATTCTTTCCCTTTCAGAAGATTTTCGGGATTGTTCCATGAGCATAAGCGATTGCTTCTTCACGGACTGGAGTTGTCCTCGAAGTTCTTCCAACTCTTCTGTCAAATCCTTACTCGCAGAATCGTCAACAAAATTAACAGGGACAGAGGTCTTCTTCGGAAGGGACGAAGGAAAAACTTCGGAAGGACCAGGAGTTGACGTATAGTTGTCAAAAATTAACTGAAAAAATAGAAAAACATCGACATCAATCATTGAGACAAAGATAGATTTCCATTCATTCTCATAATATATACATGTCTGTTACAAAAGAAGGACCTCTAGAAGACCTAATCATCGCCAGGAGCACTATGGCGGCAGTACCAAAAGGAGGAGGTAAACTAAAAACAAAGCAAAAGAGCATTAAACTAGACCTCCGGCCTTGATGAGCTAGGAGTCGAAGATGGCTTGATCCCGAGATAAGACAAGATTTTCTTGGTGTTGAACTTTGCTGCCTTGATCAATGATCGCCATTTTGCTTGTTCTATCTGTTCCGTGTCGCCCACTTTCGCCCAGTCAATGGTCTGTTGACTATCAGCAACCAAGGCAACAGTGCTTTCAACAGCAACCTTCATATTTTCATGACGCATCTTCAGCCCAAGATCTTCGGGAGGGTTAAAGCACTTGGCAAGAGCAAGGAAAGTTGCGGGTTCCTCTTTCTTCGGGAAGAAGAAGGGGAAGAGCCGCGACAGCCCTGTCCTGGCTTCATCAATGCCTTCACGCGCTTCTGTCCCATGAAATTCAAGGAACGAAACGGCGTCAAGAAGAGCATCATTGTCGGGATCTTCAAGTTCAAATTCTTGAGAGGTCTTATCTGTCAAAATAAAAAAAAATCCGATCAACAAATGGGTGCAGAAAAGAAAAATCCAAAGGATATGAAGTGGTTCAGATACTTACTGACAAAGCGACGATTTTGCGTCCTTATACGTTTAGTAATCGCTTCTTCACGAGCGATTTGTGCAGTTATGTGCTCACTTAGCGACGTCTCGGCGTCGTGCAGACGTTTCCGAAGATCTTCGACACCAGCAGCATCAGCCTTGGCTTTGTCAGCTTCTCGCCTAGCTTGAACGGCATCTGACTCGGCCTTCTTACGAGCCTCTTCACTTTGCTCTAATTTTTGAGCAAGTGTATTGGCACGCTCGTTGACCTCCGCCAGTTTTTCTGTCAAGAAAGTTAAAAACGTCGACAACAAGAGAGCAAGAAAGCAGAAGCAAAAAAGAAGTAACGAAGCATTACCTTCAGTTTTGCTGGCGTAATCACGGTACCCAATGAATTGAGCACCAATGCGAAGAAGCTCTTTGATCGTAGGCTATCAAGGAAGGACAAAGAAAGAAAATGTCGGTATGGGAAAAATGACGGCACGTAGAAGCAAATGGAGAAAATATAGACAGCAACAAGTGAATTAAGAACTTACATCATCCAAGAGAGAGTTAGAGGAGCTACTCAATTGAAGAGTAGGCTCCGGGATTGTTTCAACCCTTGCCCTTTTTGGTGAAGGGACAAGGGGGCTTGAAGGAGGAGTAGCAGCGCCGACGTTCTGTTGAGGAGGCGAAGTTTCTTCTCCTTCAACTGGCGTCTCCGAGGCGACTAATGTATGTGACGTACTCGTTCGAGCAGCCACATCAGCAGTTGGTACTTCTTCTTCATCATCACTACGAGTAAATGTCGACAACATAAAAAGCAAGATAGACAAAAATCTTCAAGTACAAATAAACAGAGAGAGGGTACTTACGAACTGATGAGGGTCTCGAGGTATGGATCATAAGCTGCCTTCTGGCGTGAAGGAACAGCTTCTTCGGGCTTGGAGGTGCCGGAATCCTCGACATCATTCCTTTTCCTTTTGTTTTTCGGAGAAACAGCAGGAGGAGGAGATTGTGCCGACGCAGTGGCTTCAGAGGCACCCTCCTTTTCGTCAGATCCCGCAGATTTTCGAGATTCTGCGGGTTCATTTGCAAAAGAGGGGGCATCTTGATTATCGTCGGAGATAACGGCCCTTTCTTCGACTTCCCCACCTTCCGGAAGAGGAGGAAGTGAAACAAGATTTGGGTGGTTCTATATAAAAATAAGGAAGGATGTCAATAAAAAAGGAGTAACAACAAAAATAGCAAAGCAATAACAAATTACGCGACAATGTTTACCTCAGGAAGCGCGTTGGTGGCGCTGTATGGTTTTACGCGACAAGAAGAAGGGATAGGATCTTTTTTGTTGAGAGAGGAGATTTTTCGGACAAGCCTCTCCAAATCCTTGGTTTCCAGATTCGTCGACAAACGATCTGTGTCTTCATCGCCAGCATAATTCCAGAGAGGGTTTTTGCGAGCCTGAAGAGGCTGCACTCTAGTTCTAAGGAAATACGCCGTAATTTGGATGCCTGACAATTCTTTGCCACGAGTATTCTGCAACTCATGGATACGAGTCATCAAGGCCTCTGTCGAAGCTCTTTCTTCCTCGGTAGCTTCTGCGTCCCAAGAACGGCGGCGAAGGATTTTCTCGGCACCATCGAAAGGAGGGATATTGTCTTCAGCACATCCATGGTTCTCCTCTCGGATATACAACCACTTCTTGCGCCATCCTTGAACTGAATCAGGGAGTTTGACGTCAAAGTAATTGACAGTTGACCGAACAGAAATAACAACGCCGCCTATGTTATAGGCGACATTGGGAGAGCCATTACGGCGACAAAAGAAAATGCGCTTCCATAATGCCCAGTTAGGCTGGACACCAAGGAAGGCCTCGCAGAGGGTGATGAAGATAGAGATATGGAGAATTGAGTTGGGCGTGAGGTGGTGAAGTTGAAGACCATAAACAAAAAGCAACCCGCGAAGAAAAGGATGAATGGGGGCGGAAAGACCGCGGATGAGATGATCGACAAAACTCACCCGATATCCCATTGGAGGGGTTGGGTAGCTTTCTTCACTGGGGAAGCACACCGCTTTGGGTTTCTTGCTAATCCCAAGCTTCTTCAGGAGATTGATGTCCTGGTTGGTGATCTTGGACCTCTCCCATTCCGCGGTTCCTAGATCCGCGGCAGCCATTGACGATTCCGGCGTGGTGTGCCTGGTCAATCGACGCGGTGGCATCAACAATGGCGTCGGAATGCAGATGAGAAGAGATGAGCCCTGGGAGTTGTGGGGCGCAAGAGGGAGTTTTGCAGGTGAAAGCAGGGGAACGGCGCGAGCGGAAGTGCTCGAGGTAGAAGAAGGGGATCTTATATAGAGGTGCGGTGAAGCGGCGGACCGTTGGATGGAAAAGAAGTGTGGTAGATGATAACCACGTGGATACAAGGGTAAAAAAGTATTTTAACATTGACGAGGTTATGGAACGTGTGCCAGAAAAAGTGGAGAACATGTGTCCCCCACTTGCACGACGTGTCCATCGGATGAGGAATTTGGACCCACAAGGCAGTGAGAGAAGCGTTTCTCGCATGTTATTAAAACAGAAATCGTGGCTATCATCAGCAACTACGTCATCAAGGTAAAAGAAAAGCTCGACTATGAAGCTCGGAAAGTTTATCGACAACGCAAGATTATTTCGTGAGCCTTTGATCAAATACAAGTTTTTGCCCAAATGCTCGGGGACTACTTTGGAAAAAAGAAAATTTCGAGTATTACAATATAGAAATGGCGAGAGCCTATGACCAAATACAAGCATTTGTTCATAGCCTCGGGGCTACTCCCATCGGGAGCGCTAGTCGTGCACCCGATAGATATGAAATACCGACAAGGATTATAAATATAGCGGCAGAGGATATTAATCTGTGGAGCCTACACCCAAGCACAAGTTCTTGGCTGTAGCCTCGGGGCTACTCCCATCGGGAACGCTGTTCGCGTGCCCGATGAATTTTTATCAAAAGAAAGAAACAGAAGTGAGTATATTTCGAGTTACACAAATAACTCTGCATATACTCCCATCGGGAAGGCAAAATAAGTCATCAAATATGACTCGATAAAATGTGCTATTCCAACAGCCGAAAAGCACTCGACAATATATTCTCAGAGCGCTAAAAGTCGCGATAAAATCTCTGAATGCCGCAAAACTTTGTGAAGGTAAGACCCCAGATCCGTTCTGAGCGGCGTGGCACCGTCTCTGACGGCGGATTGCTACTTTTTTCCGTATCAACAGATGCGAAGAAAAATCCTAACGGACGCGTTAGGTACCCGATAAAATATGACGGGACTCGACAGAATGGTAAGACCTTAAGCGGCACCTGTCGAAGTTTACACCAGTATCCCGAGATCATGTCCGGGGACGTGATCTTGAAGTAGGGTTTTGCGGATTGCCACTAGAGCAGTTAACTAGTACCTGATCCGTCAGATGAACTAGCCCCAATTACCGTTATCCCTGTACAAAATAGTATTTGCATTATGTAATGAGTAAAGTTGGAGATTTTCCCTGATTCTCCGAGTCAAGAAAAATCTCGGGGGCTACTGACATAGGCATCCCCAATGGGCCTGCCAAAGATGGTACCCGGGGTTTACTGAAGGCCCAGAACTCGAAGATTGAGAAGACTCGGAAGCCTATTTAGTGATTAGGAAAGATAGTTTGTATTAGGAAAGTAAGAGATTTGTAATCTTACGGGTTGAGTACGAAACCCTCCCGAACTCTGTATGACGAAACCCTCGGCTCCAACCTCTATAAGGGGGAGTCGAGGGACGAAGAAGGATCGAATCTACTGTCAACATAACCCTAGTTTTCATAATCGTCGAGTACTTTTCGCCTGAACCTTCGAGATCTACTTGCCCTCTACTTCTAGCGAAACCCTAGTCTACAATGTGTGGCATTAATCCTTTGTCACGGATAGATATACTCTGGGCCCTCTCGGTGGAATGTCGTCTAATTGGCTTGCAAGCATATGAGTGGTTCATAAGAGACCACATACCACGGTACGAGTAAAGAGTGTTACCACCCGATTTTGGCCAAATCAGGAGGTGGGCCGTAAGTGAAGATGGGCTTGAAGGACGTACACATGAAGCATCTTTGAAGCGGCCTTGTGCTAAGAGTTTGGGCTAAGTGGCCCGTGTATCTGTAATATAGTAGATCGCATTGTAATTTAGAATTAAAAGATAGAGTCTGGCCCGTGCACGGTTAGGTGCACGCCTCGATTAGAAAGTCCCTTGGACTATAAATATGTATCTAGGGTTATCGGAAAAGGAGGACAATCATCGTTCAACCAACACAAAATCAGGCGCATCGCCACCCCTTCCTACGAGGGTTTCTCCCGGGTAAACACCATGCTGCCTAGATCGCATCTAGCGATCTAGGCAGTACACGTTTATTCGTTAACCTTGTACTGCTCGTGCTGAAGCCTTGTTGATGGCGAGCACTACTTATCATTAGGTGTTTAGGGGCTTGCATTGATGCTTTCTCGTGCATATCTGCGTGGCAATGCGTCCCTCGACACCTAGCTGCCCTTACGTCTACCCAGACGTAAGGGCAGCATCTTGCTTGTTCATTACTTAGTAGATCCGATCCGTTATAGTTGCTCCTTGCTCCGCAAGGATTAGTTTAAGGCGAGTGCTTCCATAGACCCCCAACGCGAACGGTTATCTCGAGCAGAACACAAGGACGACCCAGATTACTCCGCGGCGAGGGGCAGGATCGTCTTTTCAAATTCGATTCGGGTATAGAAATGCCCGCTCCAAAACCCGCAGGACCCGTTAGCCGAGGGGGTACGCGTATCACCGCGAGAATACGTACGCGCCCGTACCTCTTCCGCGTACACGTACGCCCGTACTTCTTCCGCGTACACGTACGCCCGTACCTCTTCCGCGTACACTACCGTCCGTTTCTCTTCCGCGTACACACGGGTCCACACAAGGGTCCACGCCCACGCGCACAGTCCAAAAGAGTCGCCTATTTTAACCCCACTCGGCCTCATCCCCTCCCCACCATCCCCATTTCTGGCAAAAAGCAGAGGAGAGCAAACCCTAACCCTAGTTCGACCAAAGCCTCTCTTTCCACTCCCATTTCTTAGTCCAAGCACAGATCCGGCCATGGACATGAACTTGGCCGCGGCTGCTGCTGGTTTGGACGGCGGAGAGGGAGCGGTTGCGGCTGCGGGGGCGGCTGCCGGAGCGGGAGCCGGAGCGGCAGCGGGAGCGGCAGCGGGAGCGGATGCGGGAGCGGCTGCGGGAGCGGTTGCGGGAGCGGGAGCGGCTGCGCCTGCTGGTGCGGTGGTGGATGGCGGAGCGGGACCGGCTGGTGCTGATCTGGGCGGCGGCGCTGATGCGGTGGCTGCTGCGGTGGCTGCTGCGGAGAGGGAGGCGGCGTACAAGGAAATCGACGCCTTGTACGAAGCCTGCCAGTACGTCCAGCCCTGCGAGGTAAAGCTCTGTCTCCCCTCTCAGATCTGGTAACCGCTGCTATGTCGATGTATTAGATGCGAGTGGATGCTATGTCGATCTGGTAACCGCTGCTGTGTCCGCGAGTTCGTCGAGCCCTGCGAGGTAGATCTACTCCCTCCGTCCACAAATAAGCGGATGCGCGTGGTTTTGAAGAGACCTTGATCTTTCTGTAAAAAAAAAACCCTCATTCGTTCAATCATTTACCTCTCCGGAGATTGCAGAAGCTTTGGCTGTTCGACAATCTCTGCTGATAACTAGACATAGGGGTTTTTCAAATGCGTGTTCGTCACTGATTGCTTGTCCTTGATCCAGCGACTAAACTCCACTGTGCATGATCGGTCTCAGGTGGGAATGTTGGTAATGGGCATCAACCTAATGCTGCAGACTATTCTGTTGCATCTTTTAGCATGTTAAACGCTCCAATTATGAATTAATCGGCACACATTTTAGCTAGATCCTGTAATCTAGCGTCTTTAGGTTTTATTTCCAATTATATGCTCCGACTTGCATCCGGAAGACCCTTTCTATTGATATGAGTTATTAATCAATAAAGTGCCGTATTCTGTCAAAAAATTTGCTCATTAATCAAGAAGATGCTTTAATTTAGGTGCTTATAAATGTTGTGCATGCTAGTAACCAATAAACAACATTAAGAAACCACATAACAAATAAGGCTACTTATTCTGGGCTTCAGTGAAGAACTATTTGTTCCAAAACACATAACAAATAAGGCATGCTTTCATTCAATTTGCTAATTAATCACGTCCTATAATCACATAACAAACAAGCTGCTGATTGGTTAGAGCGGTTCAAAAGTGAAAGGTTTCTTTTTCGAACAATGTTTTGTAGAAATTGTCACGGCATGAAATGTATGTATAAATGAACTTTGGGAAAACAAAATTTACAAACAACGAATCATGGGGAAAAATTGGAATCTATGGGCAGAGCCAATTCGGTGCTGTGACCCTGATCCTGCAAAGCTAATAAGGAACACACATTTGTCTGTAGTACTATGATGGGAATTTTTACCTACCTCTCATATTATTGTTAGCTACCTCTCATCATTGGCGACCAATTGTAATAGTTCTATGTTCCACATGAAGTATGTTCCAGGTGAGGCATATCCAATGTCTCATCGGTTCTAATTTTCTTGTACGATTATTCCTCATGTGTTGTCTGTTTTGTTCAATAAAATGAATACTGTCCTTGTATTGGTTTACTGTCCTTCCATGTATATATGAAGCACATGACTAACTAATTTTATTTGCAGTACAACACAGATGATGACGTCGACGAGGACAACTTTGAGTCCTACGTGCAGAGGCAGGTCAAGGGTTTCGAGACTCGGATTCTGAAGACAGTGCGTAGGGGAAGGCATGCTTGCCCCTTCTGTCCCTGCAAGGTGAAGGACGGCTTGCTGAATTCCCTTGAGATGCATGCTATGGACACTCGCCACAGCGCCCCCGAGTGGCAGGGCAAGGCAGACCACGAGGCACTTGCAAGGTTTCTGCTGGGTCCGCGCCTTCCCCGTTCCGGCAGGATCCTCACCAGGCGTCGCAACATGTGATTCCAAGGGTAGCAGTGTGGGGCATGCAATGGTTCACCCATGTGCCAAGTGTGGCCTCACCCTGGCATCACCCACCTGGTTTGCCCCAAAAGTGCATGTTTTGGCCTAAAACCCTATATTTGGGGTGTGTGGGTGCAACTCACCATGGTCTACCCCATATTATTCATGTAGATTCCAAGGGTAGAAGTGTGGGCCATGCAATGGTGCACCCATGTGCCAAGTGTGGCCTCACCCTGGCATCCCCACCCACCTGGTTTGCCCCAAAAGTGCATGATTTGGCCTAAAACCCTATATTTGGGGTGTCTTGGTGCAACTCACCATGGTCTACCCCATATTATTCATGTAGATTCCAAGGGTAGCAGTGTGGGGCATGCAATGGTGCACCCATGTGCCAAGTGTGGCCTCACACTGGCATCCCACCCACCTGGTTTGCCCCAAAAGTGCATGTTTAGGCCTAAAACCCTATATTTGGGGTGTCTAGGTGCAACTCACCATGGTCTACCCCATATTATTCATGTAGATTCCAAGGGTAGCAGTGTGGGGCATGCAATGGTGCACCCATGTGCCAAGTGTGGCCTCACCCTGGCATCCCCACCTACCTGGTTTGCCCTAAAAGTGCATGTTTAGGCCTAAAACCCTGTATTTGGGGTGTCTGTGTGCAACTCACCATGGTCTACCCCATATTATTCATGTAGATTCCAAGGGTAGAAGTGTGGGGCATGCAATGGTGCACCCATGTGCCAAGTGTGGCCTCACCCTGGCATCCCCCCACCTGGTTTGCCCTAAAAGTGCATGTTTAGGCCTAAAACCCTATATTTGGGGTGTCTGTGTGCAACTCACCATGGTCTACCCCATATTATTCATGTAGATTCCAAGGGTAGCAGTGTGGGGCATGCAATGGTGCACCCATGTGCCAAGTGTGGCCTCACCCTGGCATCCCCACCCACCTGATTTGCCCCAAAAGTGCATGTTTAGGCCTAAAACCCTATATTTGGGGTGTCTGTGTGCAACTCACCATGGTCTACCCCATATAATTCATGTAGATTCCAAGGGTAGCAGTGTGGGGCATGCAATGGTTCACCCATGTGCCAAGTGTGGCCTCACCCTGGCATCCCCACCCACCTGGTTTGCCCCAAAAGTGCATGATTTGGCCTAAAACCCTATATTTGGGGTGTATGGGTGCAACTCACCATGGTCTACCCCATATTATTCATGTAGATTCCAAGGGTAGCAGTGTGGGGCATGCAATGGTGCACCCATGTGCCAAGTGTGGCCTCACCCTGGCATCCCCACCTACCTGGTTTGCCCTAAAAGTGCATGTTTAGGCCTAAAACCCAATATTTGGGGTGTCTGTGTGCAACTCACCATGGTCTACCCCATATTATTCATGTAGATTCCAAGGGTAGCAGTGTGGGGCATGCAATGGTGAACCCATGTGCCAAGTGTGGCCTCACCCTGGCATCCCCACCCACCTGGTTTGCCCTAAAAGTGCATGTTTTGGCCTAAAACCCTATATTTGGGGTGTCTGGGTGCAACTCACCATGGTCTACCCCATATTATTCATGTAGATTCCAAGGGTAGCAGTGTGGGCCATGCAATGGTGCACCCATGTGCCAAGTGTGGCCTCACACTGGCATCCCCACCCACCTGGTTTTCCCCAAAAGTGCATGATTTGGCCCAAAACCCTATATTTGGGGTGTCTGGGTGCAACTCACCATGGTCTACCCCATATTATTCATGTAGATACCAAGGGTAGGAGTGTGGGGCATGCAATGGTGCACCCATGTGCCAAGTGTGGCCTCACACTGGCATCCCCACCCACTTGATTTGCTCCAAAAGTGCATGTTTTGGCCTAAAACCCTATATTTGGGGTGTCTGGGTGCAACTCACCATGGTCTACCCCATATTATTCATGTAAGAGGCGGCAGTGGCGGCTGGGTTGGGAGAGAGAGTGAGACAGGGGATAAAGTTGCTTTTGGTATAGGACATTTTGGGGTGGGTGGGGCAAAATGGCACCCACTGACGTGTGGGGCCATCTAGCAGTAGATACCACTGGGTTGGGCCATTTCCGGTAATTTTATGTGGATTAGGGGCCAGCAGGTAAAATGGAACCCTCATTCTCTGTTTTTACTAATTTTAATAAATCAGAAATTCACAGACGAAAAACCCTCCTCCGCCTCTCCACTTCTTGACGGTTCCACTCCTCCTCCCACTCATTTCTCTCCGCTTCTTGCCGGTTACACCCCACTAGACGAAAAACCCTCCTCCTCCGCTTCTGCCTCCTCCGCGCCATGGACGCTTCTTCTTCCTCTTCCTCTGTTCCGCAACCGCTTCCGCCTTCTCCGCCGTCAGCCATGCAGGCCTTTACTCAGATCAGGACCTTCACCGTCCATGGCGGCAAGGAGATCGATGTTGTCTACACAAACGAGGAGGAGACGATGAGCAAGTACCTGAAGATGTACGCGCAGTGGTATGCGGAAGAAGAAGAGAACAAATTTGTAGGATTGGATCTCGAGTACACTCGGGAGGACCCCAACCACGAAGAAGACAACTACCTCGCCGTCGTTCAACTGTCCATGAGGAACCACGTCCTCGTCTGCCACTATTCCTGGTTTGTAGACCTTAATCTTGCTCTGATTTACCTAATCTTGCTCTGATTTTAGTTAATCGCTAGTGCATGAACCAAGTCACCCTCGAGTGCTCTGTTTTAGTTAATCTTGATCTGTTTTAGTTAATCTCGAGTGCTCTGTTTTGGGCTAGGTGCAACAAATTAAACTACAAACCGTGCTAGCTGCAAAACTAGTTTTGTTTCTGTGTTTTGTGTAACAAAAGCCACAAAGCATGGTGTCCTGATCTTGCAGATTGAATCTATCCATATGCTCATCTAGCATGTACTGGATTTCATTATACCAAATTAATTATCACAAAGCAAATTTCCGGAGTCCTGATCTTGCATTTGATAGACTTTTGTTAGTTTCAAAATTAATGATGCAAAATGATATTTCAATGACTAAAAAATTGCACTTACACATTTCATAAAAGTGTTGGTCATGCATTCTTTTAGTATCAAATGGATTATGACTAGATAATTTTCAGACTCTTGATCATGCACTTACTAAACTTATGTCAATTTTATTCAAGTTATGAGATTGCATAGACTAAACATTCGTATTCCCAATTTTTATTCAAGTGTTGATCTCGCAAGTACTAAATTTTTGCATCAAATTGAATCTATCCATATGCTCATCTAGCATGTACTGGATTTCATTATACTAAATTAATTATCACAAGCAAATTTCCGGAGTCTTGATCTTGCATTTAATAGACTTTTGTTAGTTTCAAAATTATATGATGCAAAATGAAATTTCAATGACTAAACAATTGCACTTACACATTTCATAAAAGTGTTGTTCATGCATTCTATTAGGGCTAGATAATTTTCAGACTGTTGATCATGAACTTACTAAACTTATGTAGTTTCAAATTTTATATTCAAGCTATGAGATTGCATATAGACTAGCTTCGTAGTCCCAAATTTTATTCAAGTGTTGATCTCGCAAGTAATAAATTTTTGCTTTCAGGACCAAATGAATTATGACTAGATAATTTTCAGACTGTTGATCATGAACTTACTAAACTTATGTAGTTTCAAATTTTATATTCAAGCTATGAGATTGCATATAGACTAGCTTCGTAGTCCCAAATTTTATTCAAGTGTTGATCTCGCAAGTAATAAATTTTTGCTTTCAGGACCAACGGGGAATGTCCGGCGCTGCGCTCATTCCTTCAAAATCAAGGAATTGTGTTCTGCACCGTTGACAAGAGAGCAGATTTTATGAAGTTATATTACGAGAAGATTATAATTCCTAGGGAGAACTGGATCGATATCCAGGAATTTGTCAACGTCAAAGGTCTCAACGAGAGAGGAAAATTAATGAGGGATGGAATGGCTAGTCTTGCAACTAGCATCATCGACGAGTCGTACAGCCAGATGAAGGACAAATTCCCTCCAGAGAGGCACAATTACTGGGAAGAGCGGCCGTTGTCTGATTTAAACCTGGAGTATGCAGCTAAAGATGCTTACGTGAGCTACCAGCTCTACGTTAAGATATGGTTCTTTCTGCGTTACCTTGTGTTTTGCCCCGGTTGCAAGAAGGAAGACACGCTGAGGGGACATTTGTGTGCCAAATGCAATAAAGCAGAGATCGAAGTTGAACGTGCACAGAAAAATGCTGCAGCTGAAATAGCAAGGTTAAATGCTGAACTTGCAAGCGTGCAGGCTGAACTAGCAAGATTGAAGGCACCAGCTTCCAGCGACAACACCCAGCAGACAAGTCCCCCTCATGGCAAGCGGAGGAAGATGAATGATGAGCAGTGGCTGGAGAGTAGTGATGCGCCGAAGAGTAGTGATTATTGGCAGAACCTGAGGAAGTCGTGGACTGGTGATGAGCAGAAGAGTGATGATCCGTGGACGACGGAGATGAGTGATCAGCAGAGCCCGAAGAGTGATAATCCGTGGCTGACGAAGCCAGGCAATTACTGACGACTTCTCCAAAGATCCATGCCTAGTTAATTATTTGTACGTATTTGCTTGTCAAGAAACTTTGCTTCTATCATCTGTTTGTTTATGATGAAGCATCTATTGTGCTCCTTTCCGGATTTTTTGGCTCGGCTTCCCGCATGCGTCGTGGAAGGGCAATGACAACCACACAATTTACTGCTCCACTTCCGATGTTTAAGGCGACATAAATAATATCGAAGGGTAGTTTTGGAGAAAACGTATACACCGCATCGTGCGCCTTATGCTATGACGAAATTTTGGAAAAATATTTACGCCTTATCCTTTGAGATCGACGGAGGAAGTAACTGTTGTTAATGTGTTTAATTTCTTTATGCAGTACTTTTCGAAGGGATTCACCATGAGCCACGTTATCCCTTAATGGGTTTAGGGATTTAAGGAGGAGAGATTAGTTAGGGGCAATATTGGAAAATAAAAATGGAGCATTTAAATGAGTACTTGCACAGAACAGTAAACATGACCGAACGAACCCAAATTTGGGGAGCGGTTGCACCAAACAGTAAACATCAAAGAGACACACAAAATAAAGTTAAAAACAAGCAACTAGAACGAACCCTAATCTACTGGCCG
Organism: Lolium multiflorum; assembly: GCA_030979885.1. Taxonomy (NCBI): domain Eukaryota; kingdom Viridiplantae; phylum Streptophyta; class Magnoliopsida; order Poales; family Poaceae; genus Lolium; species Lolium multiflorum. Next base: position 314,387,715 of record CM061750.1, on the reverse strand, counting down.
TCGGTTGGGCCAAATGACGAAACATCAGAGAAACACCCAATTTGCCAGGCCGTCGGTTGGGGCGCTCGATTGGCCTGACTCGTCTTCGTCCTTCCCGTTTGACGCCTGCCTCAGTGCCCGCCTCTCCGCCCTAGCTTCGCGCATCTGCCGGTGGAGCATGGCCGCTGGCGTTGGTGGAGCTTGCCGGCGACGCTGCCCCCTCAGAGACGCAAGCCTCGCTTGCTCGTCCTCCGGCATCATGTAGGGGAGGCAGTGCATGTTGCCCGGGGTGGGGAAGATGGCGTGGAAGTTGGTGAAGATGTTGTAGTTGGTGAATGCGATGAACTCGCACCCGCACCAAAACACCTGCCCGAGCAGATGGTGAGCGTCGAACCTGTTGGCGAAAGTTACGAAGAGGCCGATGACGTAGTTGGGGTTGCCGTCGTAGTACTTCTCAAGCTCGAACATGCGTGGCGAGCCCGGAGGGAGGTGGCGGTAGCCGGAAGAGAGGAAGAATGAAGCTAGCTCCATTGGGTCCCTCCTCCTCGATATGGCCCACACGCGCAGCTGGTTCTCGCAGACGACTCCGGCCGGGTACTGTCTCTCCGGCATGGTTGCGGGGCGGCGGAACGTAGGGCCGTTGAACTGCATTGTGGCGATCCCCTTGAGATGTGGCGTGTCTTGGATTTGGAGACGGTGAGATGGGAAGGGAGATGGCTTGGATGAGTGTGAGACAGAGTGAGCACAATGGTGGCGTTAAATATGCGTGGATGGGTGAGGTGCGGGGGCTTGTGAGCTGCTTTCGCGTTAACCACTAACTGCACATTGAAACGCAGGACGGCATCCGAAGCGGCGCACGGTTTTAAGTGTGTCAATTAATTCGGCGCGTGGATATAGAACTGCGCGTGTGAATCCAAACCTTTTTCAGCGTGACGGAAAAATCGAACCGACCGACACGCCCGCGTGGAGCTGTTACCACTGCCATGCGACACATCTGCACGCCTCGTTTCAGCGTTTCAGCGTTTCTGGAGCAGCGCATGCATGGCAGGCCTAGACGGGCTCGTTCGACGATGGCTAGACAGGCCTACACGCGCGAGCCAGCCCATCGGGTATTTCACCGTCTCCTGTCAAACCGCGAGACGCTGAAAGGAAAAACAAACGCCAGCCAATCACGTCGCCAAATCGTCGCTTTCGCGGATAGCCCGCGAATTCCTTCTAGAAGACCGATCCAACGGATGCAATTCAGCACCGTATCGTTAGATGGACGGTCGAAGTTTTTCAGACCTCTCTCATGTTTTAGCAGAGGACTGTGCTAATCAACTAAATGTTTTGTTTTGGTTAAAAAAAAACTAATCACCATGGTCTACCCCATATTCATGTAGATTCCAAGGGTAGGAGTGTGGGGCATGCAATGGTGCACCCATGCCTCACACTGGCATCCCCACCCACCTGGTTTGCCCCAAAAGTGCATGTTTTGGCCTAAAACCCTATATTTGGGGTGTCTGGGTGCAACTCACCTTGGTCTACCCCATATTATTCATGTAGATTACAAGGGTAGGAGTGTGGGGCATGCAATGGTGCACCCATCTGCCAAGTGTGGCCTCACACTGGCATCCCCACCCACCTGGTTTGCCCCAAAAGTGCGTGTTTTGGCCTAAAACCCTGTATTTGGGGTGTCTAGGTGCAACTCACCATGGTCTACCCCATATTATTCATGTAGATTCCAAGGGTAGGAGTGTGGGGCATGCAATGGTGCACCCATGTGCCAAGTGTGGCCTCACACTGGCATCCCCACCCACCTGGTTTGCCCCAAAAGTGCATGTTAGGCCTAAAACCCTGTATTTGGGGTGTCTAGGTGCAACTCACCATGGTCTACCCCATTTTATTCATGTATATTACAAGGGTAGGAGTGTGGGGCCTGCAATGGTGCACCCATGTGCCAAGTGTGGCCTCACCCTGGCATCCCCACCCACTTGGTTTGCCCCAAAAGTGCATGTTTAGGCCTAAAACCCTGTATTTGGGGTGTCTGGGTGCAACTCACCATGGTCTACCCCATATTATTCATGTAGATTCCAAGGGTAGGAGTGTGGGGCATGCAATGGTGCACCCATGTGCCAAGTGTGGCCTCACACTGGCATCCCCACCCACCTGGTTTGCCCCAAAAGTGCATGTTTAGGCCTAAAACCCTATATTTGGGGTGTCTGTGTGCAACTCACCATGGTCTACCCCATATAATTCATGTAGATTCCAAGGGTAGCAGTGTGGGGCATGCAATGGTTCACCCATGTGCCAAGTGTGGCCTCACCCTGGCATCCCCACCCACCTGGTTTGCCCCAAAAGTGCATGTTTTGGCCTAAAACCCTATATTTGGGGTGTGTGGGTGCAACTCACCATGGTCTACCCCATATTATTCATGTAGATTCCAAGGGTAGCAGTGTGGGGCATGCAATGGTGCACCCATGTGCCAAGTGTGGCCTCACCCTGGCATCCCCACCCACCTGGTTTGCCCCAAAAGTGCATGTTTTGGCCTAAAACCCTCTATTTGGGGTGTCTAGGTGCAACTCACCATGGTCTACCCCATATTATTCATGTAGATTCCAAGGGTAGCAGTGTGGGCCATGCAATGGTGCACCCATGTTCCAAGTGTGGCCTCACCCTGGCATCCCCACCAACCTGGTTTGCCCCAAAAGTGCATGTTTTGGCCTAAAACCCTATATTTGGGGTGTCTTGGTGCAACTCACCATGGTCTACCCCATATTATTCATGTAGATTCCAATAGGATCAGTGTGGGGCATGCAATGGTGCACCCATGTGCCAAGTGTGGCACTGGCATCCCCACCCACCTGGTTTGCCCCAAAAGTGCATGATTTGGCCTAAAACCCTATATTTGGGGTGTATGGGTGCAACTCAACATGGTCTACCCCATATTATTCATGTACATTACAAGGGTAGCAGTGTGGGGCATGCAATGGTGCACCCATGTGCCAAGTGTGGCCTCACCCTGGCATCCCCACCCACCTGGTTTGCCCCAAAAGTGCATGTTTTGGCCTAAAACCCTATATTTGGGGTGTCTAGGTGCAACTCACCATGGTCTACCCCATATTATTCATGTAGATTACAAGGGTAGAAGTGTGGGGCATGCAATGGTGCACCCATGTGCCAAGTGTGGCCTCACCCTGGCATCCCCACCCACCTGATTTTCCCCAAAAGTGCATGTTTAGGCCTAAAACCCTGTATTTGGGGTGTCTGGGTGCAACTCACCATGGTCTACCCCATATTATTCATGTAGATTCCAAGGGTAGCAGTGTGGGCCATGCAATGGTTCACCCATGTGCCAAGTGTGGCCTCACCCTGGCATCCCCACCCACCTGGTTTGCCCCAAAAGTGCATGTTTTGGCATAAAACCCTATATTTGGGGTGTCTGGGTGCAACTCACCATGGTCTACCCCACATTATTCATGTAGATTCCAAGGGTAGCAGTGTGGGGCATTCAATGGTGCACCCATGTGCCAAGTGTGGCCTCACACTGGCATCCCCACCCACCTGGTTTGCCCCAAAAGTGCATGATTTGGCCTAAAACCCTATATTTGGGGTGTCTGGGTGCAACTCACCATGGTCTACCCCATATTATTCATGTAGATTCCAAGGGTAGGAGTGTGGGGCATGCAATGGTGCACCCATGTGCCAAGTGTGGCCTCACACTGGCATCCCCACCCACCTAGTTTGCCCCAAAAGTGCATGTTTAGGCCTAAAACCCTGTATTTGGGGTGTCTAGGTGCAACTCACCATGGTCTACCCCATATTTTTCATGTAGATTCCAAGGGTAGCAGTGTGGGCCATGCAATGGTTCACCCATGTTCCAAGTGTGGCCTCACCCTGGCATCCCCACCCACCTGGTTTGCCCCAAAAGTGCATGTTTTGGCCTAAAACCCTATATTTGGGGTGTCTGGGTGCAACTCACCATGGTCTACCCCACATTATTCATGTAGATTCCAAGGGTAGCAGTGTGGGGCATTCAATGGTGCACCCATGTGCCAAGTGTGGCCTCACCCTGGCATCCCCACCCACCTGGTTTGCCCCAAAAGTGCATGATTTGGCCTAAAACCCTATATTTGGGGTGTCTGGGTGCAACTCACCATGGTCTACCCCATATTATTCATATAGATTCCAAGGGTAGGAGTGTGGGGCATGCAATGGTGCACCCATGTGCCAATTGTGGCCTCACACTGGCATCCCCACCCACCTGGTTTGCCCCAAAAGTGCATGTTTAGGCCTAAAACCCTGTATTTGGGGTGTCTAGGTGCAACTCACCATGGTCTACCCCATTTTATTCATGTATATTACAAGGGTAGGAGTGTGGGGCCTGCAATGGTGCACCCATGTGCCAAGTGTGGCCTCACCCTGGCATCCCCACCCACTTGGTTTGCCCCAAAAGTGCATGTTTAGGCCTAAAATCCTGTATTTGGGGTGTCTGGGTGCAACTCACCATGGTCTACCCCATATTATTCATGTAGATTACAAGGGTAGCAGTGTGGGGCATGCAATGGTGCACCCATGTGCCAAGTGTGGCCTCACCCTGGCATCACCCACCTGGTTTTCCCCAAAAGTGCATGTTTAGGCCTAAAACCCTGTATTTGGGGTGTCTGGGTGCAACTCACCATGGTCTACCCCATATTATTCATGTAGATTCCAAGGGTAGCAGTGTGGGCCATGCAATGGTTCACCCATGTGCCAAGTGTGGCCTCCCTGGCATCCCCACCCACCTGGTTTGCCCCAAAAGTGCATGTTTAGGCCTAAAACCCTATATTTGGGGTGTCTGTGTGCAACTCACCATGGTCTACCCCATATAATTCATGTAGATTCCAAGGGTAGCAGTGTGGGGCATGCAATGGTGCACCCATGTGCCAAGTGTGGCCTCACACTGGCATCCCCACCCACCTGGTTTGCCCCAAAAGTGCATGATTTGGCCTAAAACCCTATATTTGGGGTGTCTGGGTGCAACTCACCATGGTCTACCCCATATTATTCATGTAGATTCCAAGGGTAGGAGTGTGGGGCATGCAATGGTGCACCCATGTGCCAAGTGTGGCCTCACCCTGGCATCCCCACCCACCTGGTTTGCCCCAAAAGTGCATGTTTTGACCTAAAACCCTATATTTGGGGTGTCTAGGTGCAACTCACCATGGTCTACCCCATATTATTCATGTAGATTACAAGGGTAGCAGTGTGGGGCATGCAATGGTGCACCCATGTGCCAAGTGTGGCCTCACCCTGGCATCTCCACCCACCTGGTTTGCCCCAAAAGTGCATGATTTGGCCTAAAACCCTATATTTGGGGTGTCTTGGTGCAACTCACCATGGTCTACCCCATATTATTCATGTAGATTCCAAGGGTAGCAGTGTGGGGCATGCAATGGTGCACCCATGTGCCAAGTGTGGCCTCACCCTGGCATCCCCACCTACCTGGTTTGCCCCAAAAGTGCATGTTTAGGCCTAAAACCCTGTATTTGGGGTGTCTGTGCAACTCACCATGGTCTACCCCATATTATTCATGTAGATTCCAAGGGTAGCAGTGTGGGGCATGCAATGGTGCACCCATGTGCCAAGTGTGGCCTCACCCTGGCATCCCCACCCACCTGGTTTGCCCCAAAAGTGCATGTTTAGTCCTAAAACCCTATATTTGGGGTGTGTGGGTGCAACTCACCATGGTATACCCCAGATTATTCATGTAGATGACAAGGGTAGAAGTGTGGGGCATGCGATGGTGCACCCAAAAAGTGCATGTTTTAGGCCTAAAACCCTATATTTTCCCTCTTAAATATAAGAAAAGAAAAAATATTAAACAAAGCCTACCTTACCTGGACGATGATCCGGCCCACGAATTGATTTTCCGGCACGAAACGATCAAGCCCACCGACCCAACCTATTAGTTAACAACTTTAATTGTGTAGGGCGTAATTTGCGGCAGCACGTACTACCCATCACGGGTAACCCACACCCCCACGAACTATATCATCGTCGTCTCTTCACACCGTTTCATCTCAGCGACGTCTGGGCGGCCGGCCAAGCAACATCTTTCACGTGTTCATCTGAGAGTAGTAGTGTTGATCATCGACGGCACCCCTTTGCCATGGATCAGGTATGTCAAGACTTTCACCTGTCGTAATATTATTTGACTTGTCCTCGAGATAGATCGCAAATAAGGTATGGGAGGCCGCCATGGGAATCGACCAGATTCAGTAGATCCAAAATCTCATTGGCTAGAGCGCTTCATACTTATTAGTTTATACTTAACAGATTCTAGTTCTCCGAAAACCCCTTTCGGGTAGATCATAAACAGAAGTATAATGTTCTTAGGCCGCCATGTTCTTATTGTGTAATCTACCGCGTACAATAAACTTGGTTAGATCATCCAGGGCAGATTAACGTTTGTGTAAATAATCGATTGTCCCCTTCTTATTTTATCGCAATGATTTGCACTAATCGCCACGAGTTAGGTCTCTATATCCGGGACGCTTGAGTATTCCACACAAGAACTCATCTGTTGTATGTGTTATACACTTTGCTAGGTGGCACAACGTGTTAGCCCACGGCGTTGCGGTGCTGCTGTGAGGAAGAACAAAAAGCATATCGTAAGAGGTATACAAATTTACGACACTATTGTTTTCCAGGGAAATTGTAACATTATGGTTTATGTATATAATTTTGTATGCAGGTCCTAACTGTGAGGAGGGTGAGGATTTTGAAGGTTTCATCAGGTATGCCAATCGCGTAAGAATGGATGATGCACAATTTGCTACATTGAAACAGTTAGTTGACAAGCACATGCCAAGAAAGCCACCGTATGTCTGCACGATCAAAAAATCAAACGTCGTGAAGAATAAAGCAAAAATGGTAAGCGCTGGATTACACACCAAATTTTTCACAATTTCCTAACATAGCTGATTGAATTATCTAATTGATTGTAATCTTATATGCAGTACTTCTCGAGGGGCTTCACACTAAACCACATTGCTAGGCATACACAGCTACCAGCAGAAATAGAAGTTTATTCAATGAATGTTAAAATTGCAACAGTTAAGATAGTGATGAGCAAGTCACAGGTCAATGGAAAAGGAAAAGGAGGTGCCATGATAACAACAAACTGGATGGAGGTTGTGAAGAAGACTAATATGAGAGTTAAAAACGTGTTTGTGTTCTGGTTCCGTGGTAGCCGCGGTGGTGGTCTCAAGCTTCTGGTTGATATTCTTTGAAATCAACAAATGCATTACATTATTTTTACAATTAGCTTATTTGTCCAAGTTGTAAGTCATGCTTAGACATTTTGATGTTTGTTGCAAACTTTATTTGACGTTTATGTCGTACTGTTTTCAAATTATTCATGAATATCAGTAGTGGTTCAAATTTTAAGTTTGATGAAATTATATTCAATTCTACTCTAACCACTAAAAAACGCCGTGAAATAACCTTGCTCTCCGTCCCTCGCCTCTCATTCCGACTATCAAACGCCGTCGCTTAGAGAATCTGGTTGAGCTACTTTGATTACTTTGCGCATAAGGTGTGAAAATTAATTTCTATTTGCAGTAGTAGTACGACATGAGTAGTACTAATTAAGGTAACAACATGAATTAGCGTGAAATGCAAAAATGTGTACCTTGATTGTACTAAATTAAGGGGACAACATTTACCTAAAAAAAAATTAAGGGGACAACATTAATAATCGATCCCCGTAATTGACTACGCCTCCAAACTATCAAATCCCAACCTTCCCCACTAATTACGGTAACGACATTATTTAGGGAAACAAACTTTGTCACGTTGATATCGACCCTCCCACGAATTAAGGTAACAAGATTATGATCGCCTTTTGCACACATCCACCTATATAATCGCCTCATCTAACCTCATATCGTCTCTCATCGAAGCCTGGACGGGAAGAGCGGCGTGTGCGAAGTTACAATGGAAGATGCTGTAAGTCATACGCAACTCATCTCGTGTTGTCTATATTTAATATCAGATCTAATCTAGTCAAGTACAAACTCGTCTCTTCCGATTGCCCGATGCCCTATTTTCTCTGACGGTGATCGATGCCCTAACCATCTTAGAACTCAAATTTGTGTTACATCTTTTCTATATTCAACTAGGTGGCATCGTTTGCTCGTGTTCGTCATGTTCGTGCTGCTCTTAAGTTGCACAAAAAGCTGAATATAAGAGGTCCGAAATTACCTCCCATTTATGTCTTCCATATGCGATTCTATTGTTGGGCCTGATGTATTAATTTAATACTTACGCAGGTCCTAGAATAAAGTGCGAGCATGAGTTCGAGTTGTTTGTTGAGTATGCAAATCGAGTAGCTATGGATGATGGAGAATTTCGTTATCTGAGAGATACAGTTGATTATCTGAGAAGTAAATCTGAGGAAACAAATCTGAAAACACCCATATATGTCTGCACCATAAAAAAATCACACGTCCAGGAGGGTAAATCAAAAATGGTAAACATTACAGTACAAACAAGAGATTTCTATTTATTTTCTACACCGTAACTGTTGTTAATATGTTTGATTTCTTTTATGCAGTACTTTTCGAAGAGATTCACCATGAGCCACATTATCCCTAATGTTGAACTGCCATCAGAAGTAGAAGTCCTATTCGTAGGAAAGGCTAGCCTCAAAGTTAAGATGGTGATGGACAAGTCAAAGGTGAAAGGCAAAGCCAAAGGAGGTGCCATGATAACATCGAACTGGAAGCAACTGGTGAAACTGCACGATATGAGAGTTAGTGACATATTCATCTTCGCTTTTGGTCGAAGCGTCGTCGATGGTGAATTCAAGATGGTAGTAGATAGGCTCTGAAATATGAACACTTAGTTCATACTCCAAATATTTTGTTATGTTTTTCAAGAACCATTGTGTCATCGATTTATTATCTTCATCTTATTTTCTGTTCATGGACTTCCGTGTGTGTTGCTCCATCGTGAGTCCGTAAAGTGTTTTCGTAAGTAAAACGTCCGTATGTATACATTTACTGACCGTCCATTGGGGCAACTGACGACCCAATTTGCTGCACGGCAGCCTAGGCGACGCATTTACCGTGGCTCCTGCGCGTGGATAACCAGTGGCTCCTGCGCGTGGTTTACCGGTGGCGTCCCAACTAGATATGTCGCTTCACAACCGGCGAGCCATTAAACAGGAGGGGAACGGATTCGGTGGCATCATAATAGCGAACACGCGTGGCCTCCCAGTCAACAGGTCGTCAACAGCGAACACGCGTACAAGGCCGCAGCACCACTCACTCGATCGGTTCACCGACAGTCCATTTTATCCCATCCAGTGGAGCACATCAGGCCATCCCGCACCAAACCCTAGCTAGCCCATAACCTAAACCCGCCGCCATCGAGCAGCCGTAGCAAGCGATGGGCCTCAACGACCACGAAGCCGGAGGGAGCAGCGCCCGCGGAGCTAAAATCCGTCGTGCGGCCCCTCGTCCTCAGAGCCTCAACCCCGACGAAGCGACGATCTTGGCCGAGGCGCGGCTGCTCGTTCCGCCGTACTGGCACCTGCCAGCTGGTTGGAGGGTGAGCGCCGCCGGGTACGCCATCCCGCCGGTGCCTGAAAAAGACGAAGATCTGCGCGGCTACATCCGCCGCCGTCGAGCTGCCCTCACGCCGTGGGATCGGGCGAACCCAGACTGGGGGGAGGACAGCGCCTTGTGGAGGCCCCGGTTCGAGATGGAGCGCCTCGACGAGCTCGCCAACCAGTACGGTATGTACGCCGGCGGGAGGTACAATCAACTAGGGCGGCAGAACTTCTGGGCCGGCAAGGACGTGGACACCGTGCTCGCGGCGCACGGCTATGTCCCTCTTCCTCGCGGCGCGCCACGCCGCCTACCACCACCATACGGCGAACCACGGGCACCTCCAGCTCTTCCGCCGCGCCGCCACGAAGGGATCGTCCTTCCACCTCCAGCGACAAGCGAGCCGCGGGACCAAATTTCGATTCGCGGCCCTGCACCTCATCTGCGCGTTCCCAAGCCGGAGCCGCAACCGGATCCGGAGCCCGAGCCGCAGCCGAGGTGGACTGCGTATCTCCATTACCAGTCGGAGATTCGGGCTCCCGACGACCCCGCCGACACACCGGGCCTCACCCAGGCGCTCCAGCAGTCCAAGGCCGAAGTGGAGGACGACAAATGGTGGTCCTCCGACGACGATGAGGACTTGATATTGGGAGATGTGGAACTGAGTTACCAGGCCCAGATGAGGGCTGACGATGACCCAGCCGATACACCGGGCCTCACCCAGGCGCTCCAGCAGTCCAAGGCGCTCCAGGAGTCCAAGGTCGAAGAGGAGGGCGGAAAATGGTGGTCCTCCGACGAAGAGGATTAGCCGGGTTGCATGTCTTGGAGGGACAAGCAAGATGTAGAGGCCGCCGATTTAGTGTTTTTTTCTTCCCTTCGCTGTTCAATCTTGTGTAAGAAACTTAGAAGAAATGAAAATCCCCTGTCGGCCCTATGTTTTAATGCCAGGTGTCTTAACTTTCTTGCATTTTCTAGTTTATTAGTTCAAAAGACGTAGCTTGGTTAAGATCTAGGGTAAAAAATGAGTAAAAAATATTCACATATTGGTAGACTTGTGAACCCAAAACAAATAGTTTGTAAAAAATAGACCTCTTTTTTTTGTTCAAAATGAAATATGCCCTATATATTTTGTTGACTAAAGGTGCATTGGTTTCACAAAGTCTCGTAGGGTTCTCACATGAAATAACCGTGTAGTCAGTTGGAATTAGTCACATGTTGGGCCTTTTGTTTCTGTTGTGCCCGGTTTTTGTTGGCCCATTTTTATAGCCCGAGGCTTTTGTGCGGAGATTGTCTGCGGTTATTGTTGAAGCGGGGACACCGAGCGGCGAGGAGCGACGGCGAACGGCGACGGCGACGGCGAGAGCGAGAGCGGAGGCGCTTCTTCTTTTGGTCGTAGCCCCGGTGGTACTTTTCTGAGCCCCTGCAGTACATCCTGCACGCCCCCCTCCACGACTTGCTGCCGCGCGCCGCCGCTGATGTAGGGTAGCTATCTATTAGGGTTAGTACTTAGTACCCAGAAATCTAGGACATCAGCAGGAGTTTGTAGTTCATTGTGAACATTGATTTAATTCTTTGGATTTCTGTTATTGGAATGTTTCGAATGTGTTTGATATGTTATATTATTTTTGTCAGAGATGGATGAAGAAGCAGGATGTCTTATTTGCGGCCAGCCTGACACTAACTGCTTCCGGTCCAAGCGTCGTGCATTTTCATTTGATGTAGCGATGGTGCATTTGTTTGAAGAACTAATTGTATGTATGTTTTGCATAGTACAAGCTAGATATACATTATTTCCCCGCCGTTAGTACTATTTGCATTTGTTTGTTTGATCTTTTCTAAATAAATTGTTTTTTGTTTTCAATTCTTCAGGCCGTGCCTTGCCATGCTAGGGAGATGCTACATAGTTTAGTAGATAAGTGGGTTGTTGCTGAATGCAATCATGGTTCTGTTTATCATTTCCATGTGGAGAAGACTGAAGCAAGAACTTACCTTTGTGGACCATTCTGGAGTTCTTTTGTAGACGCTTATGTTATGGATGAAAATGACATTGTGGAGTTCACATATGATGAAACTACTTCCAAGTTTGAAGTTGTTGTATTCAATGCTGACCGTGACGAAAAACCATGGGTTCAGTTACCAGGCATGTTTCTTTGTTTCTAATTATTATTGTGATATTGTTTTCACATATTTCTCATTGTTCATTCTGTTTTATTTTTTTGTTTGTTCAGATTGTTGGGAGGTTTTGGAGTGCTGCAGAGTTACTTTTGAGAAAACCATTTTCTCAAATTTGCTAGATATTAACTCCGCAGAGATGAATGCAGTTACATGGGCTATATTCAAAGAGCTAAATAAAGTGGAGGAAAACGAATTCCTCGATTTCTTTGAAGTACCTCAGTTCTTTGTGACGAGGTTGAATGAATCTTCTCTTACTCGTTTGGTTAGTAACTTTTTCACTTGTTTTTAAGTTTCATTCATAACATACTAACAGTGTTAACGTGTTCTTTGTTTATATTTTACTTTTTTGTAGCTCATTCCATTTGATGTTGCACGTGGATACTATAGGCCGAGAGAAGGTGCTGCTATTTTTTATAGCAGATCTATTAATGGACAAATGGTTGGAGCTTATACAATCTACAAGGGGCAGCATATTGAGTTTGTAGATGGATGGAATGCGTTCTGTGTAGCAGCTCATCTTGTGATAGGTTCATTAGTATGTCTGAAGATTGAGTTCAGGGATTTGTGCATCAGGCTTGAGATTGAAGATATCACATTATAAGATATGCATATGGATGAATCCTCATAGAATGAAAGGAGAAATTGTAATTCATCTTTGTACTTTCGTTGTACTATTTTTATTTCAGCAAAAAAATTCGTGCGTTTTTAGTGTCACACGTTTTTTAGGACATAATACGTTGGTTAATTCTGTTTCAACCCTAAATGCACATGTGCTGCTGATATATTCGGTTAACATTCCGGACAGGTAATAATAGGCCGGTTTGTACTAAGCCCATTAACGTGGAGCATGGACGCGGGGAAGGAATACTCATGGCCCATCCAGCAGGGTTCTCTAGTTTTCTTCTGTTTTTTTTCAACTCGAATTTAACTGAAATTTAATAGTTTATTTTCACGGAAATTCAAAAATTGAAAAAACCTTCACACTTCGTCTTACAATGGATACGAGAGTGTGTGCAAAAATTTCTGGAGCGTTTCTCGAAGGTCGAAAAATCCACATTCTTAGAAACGGAACCGTTTGGGTTACATCAAACCACTTTTTCTAAGCTAGTCGATTTTTCGACCTTCGAAAAAAAGTCCAGTTTTTTTACCCAATATGTCACACGTTTTTGTGAACATAATCCGTTGGTTAAAACTTTTTTTGAATTTTTTGAATTTAACCAGGTTTGCTGCAGATTTATTGAAATCAAAACTAAAAAACTTATCAGTTAGGCCGAAAGGCGGTTTGTACTAAGCCCATTAACGTGGAGCATGGACGCGGGGAAGGAACACTCATGGCCCATCCATCAGGGTTCTCTAGTTTTCTTCTGTTTTTTTTCAACTCGAATTTAACTGAAATTTAATAGTTTATTTTCACGGAAATTCAAAAATTGAAAAAACCTTCACACTTCGTCTTACAATGGATACGAGAGTGTGTGCAAAAATTTCTGGAGCGTTTCTCGAAGGTCGAAAAATCCACATTCTTAGAAACGGAGTCGTTTGGGTTACATCAAACCACTTTTTCTAAGCTAGTCGATTTTTCGACCTTGGAAAAAAATCCAGTTTTTTTTACCCAATATGTCACACGTTTTTGTGAACATAATCCGTTGGTTAAAACTTTTTTTGAATTTTGCGAATTTAACCAGATGTGCTGCAGATTTATTCAAATCAAAACTAAAAAACTTATCAGTTAGGCCGAAAGACATGTAACGCGGTTTGTACTAAGCCCATTAACGTGTAGCATGGACGCGGGGAAGGAACACTCATGGCCCATCCATCAGGGTTCTCCAGTTTTCTTTTGTTTTCTTTTTCAACTCGAATTTAACTCAAATTTAATTGCTTATTTTCACAGAAATTCAAAAATTGAAAAAACCTTCACACTTCGTCTTAGAATGGATACGAGATTGTGTGCTAAAATTTCTGGAGCGTTTCTCGAAGGTCGAAAAATCCACATTCTTAGAAACGGAATCGTTTGGGTTACATCAAACCACTTTTTCTAAGCTAGTCGATTTTTCGACCTTGGAAAAAAATCCAGTTTTTTTACCCAATATGTCACACGTTTTTGTGAACATAATCCGTTGGTTAAAACTTTTTTTGAATTTTGCGAATTTAACCAGCTGATGTGCTGCAGATTTATTAAATAAAAATTTAAAAACTTTTCAGTTAGGCCGTCAGACATGTAACGGGCCAATGTGGGCCGCCAGACCTCTAATTGCATGTTCGCCTCCCGCCCCTATATCCGCCCAATACTGTGGCAGTTCCACCATTCTGTCCCAACCCCGGCCGTTCGTCTACCGCATCCCAGTGCTCCCTTCCTCCCACGCTGTCCATGGCATCTGCCTCTTCCTCCGTCGTGGCCGGAGACGAGAAGTCCACGACGGAGAAGTACCGCATCCTTGCGCACGGGAGTACATATATCGACGTCGTCTACACCAATGAGGCGGCGACTGTTGATAGAATTCTTCGTATGTACGAGGGTTGGCTCGACGAGGACGAGGACAGGTTCAAGTTCGTTGGTCTGGATCTCGAGTATGACTCTAGCGGACACAAGTTGGCGGTAATGCAAATCGCCATGAGGGAGCACGTTCTTGTATTCCACTACATTAGGTACAAGGATCATTGATTTTTATGTCCCTACATTGAATCTAAAGCGTCCCTACATTTTCATTACAGTACTTGTTGAATTTATTTGTGCTGCTCTTGACAAAGGTGCAAGGATCATTGTCCGCGCCTACTGACTTTTCTCAAGGACAAGCAATACACTTTTACAAGTGTTGATAAAAGAAATGACACAAAAGTTCTTCGTGCGGCCGGTCTTCCTGTTCCAGAAGAGAGACACATCGACATCCAGGACATTTTCAAGATTAAAGGTCAACCGCAGGCTGGAATGGCTGATCTTGCAGCAAAGCTCATTGATCCCAAGTTTGCCAACATGAAGAAGGACTTCAAGTACAACCGGCTTCGGAAGGAAGGGCATTCTTTCTGGGAATGCAAGCCACTGTCCTGGATGAACCTCGAATACGCAGCTATTGACGGCTATCTCAGTTATGAGATATACAACAAGATCTACACGGTGAACGAGGGACAAGCTCACCTCCAGAGATCAGGCCACATCTGCCCCAGATGCAAAAATCAGGATTAATCTTCATCAATGAACAAGCGTCAGAAGCAAGCCTGGGAGTGATAAGAATCAACGGGGCAAGTACTAGTGTGTTTGTGCAGTCTGTAATTATAGGCGCGGCCGTAATTATATTCGTGATGTGTCCAAGACATAGTTGTGCTCTATGTTATTTGTGAACAAATTCTCCATATTGTTTTGTAAGTATCATACAGTGATCTGTGCAGTCTGTAATCATATTCGCAATGTGTGCAAGACATAAGCTGTGCTCTATGTCATTCGTGAACAAAATTGTCCTTTGTGTTGCAAGTATCAAAATTCGGCCTTTGACAATCAGACCAATGTTTGAACACCAAATAATACACAAGTGCAACAAGTAGTGTAGTTCATAATGTAGACAAGCAATTAATCATCATATGCTTGTCAGAACTTCCGGTGGTTCCTCATACTTCCGATGGTCCCTCATATCTGCATTTCATGAAATAACACACAAGTCAGTGGCACATAAAATATATTAGAAGATTAGTGCAAGCGATTTAAGTAGGGCTGAACCAGACACTCACTCCTTATGTAGCCTGCACTTCATCTTGTTGTTTCTGTTATGACCTGGTTGATTGCAAGCAGTGCACAACCTCTCCTTCTTCCGCTCGTCGTGTGCCAGTATCCTGCCATGTTTTGACGTCTGTTGATTTGTATCCTTGTCCTTATAGTACCTCTTGTTTTGTTTAGGTGCTCCTTTGGTCTCAGCCATATCAGGATCACCCACTACTGGTGCATCTCCTCTGTTTTGTGCGTCCTCATGGTAAGCCGTTGAATGACTGGTCTGGGCGCCTTTTCTCCTGTATATTATGCCTTTCATACATTGCATAAGCTCGCTGAAAGATTCTGGGTCATGCAATGCGGCATCAAAAGCTTCTGCTCCAATCATGGTAAGCTCGCTATGCTTTCTCCGCTCAGCTACCCCTTCCCATCCCCATCCGTACAAATCACTCTCACGTCTCGAGGGCAAACCATACCTTGCATTCTTCGAGAACCTTCGGAGAACACAACAGTTTGGAATTTCAGAGCACCCCACATAATGCAAAACAAACAAGATGTGCTTGCAAGGTAGCCCTTTCCGATACATCCTTCGGCAGCTGCACGTTATTGTTTCCTCTTTGCTTTCAGGTCTGTAATCCACTGAAAACAAATACTTACGGTTATTCATCCATGACACAACGAAGGTTGATACCCCACCAACACATCCAAGTTGATCTACAATCTCTAGGCCCCCAATCTTTTTCAGCTCCTCTTGAACGAGGTAGAAGTTTGCAGCAGTGAATTTATGGGCAGCAGACGTCTCTATATCCTTGTACCTGGTAACTGCAACCGGTAGTGTCTGAGAGTCTATGGCGTCGTGGCGGGCCTCTTCCTCCCGGACACGGCTACTGTTATTCTCGTAGTGCACAACCATATCCACAATTGTCAGTCCAAAGTCAAGGTGGGTGTGTAGGGTGGAGTTCAAACTCTCGCTCCTCTGGTTGCTTTTCATTCCAAGGAAATATCCATTCGCTAGATAAGCGGCTGACCACAACTTCTTCCTAGCATACATCCTCTTCATCCATTCTTTGGTTAATGCCGTCTGGTGCTTCTCGACGAATGCCCTCCATCTCTCCTCGAATACTTGTTCCGAAGTGCTGTAGTACAGCAGCGACCGGAATTCATTGTGAGCCACGGAGTCTAGGTGCTTCTTCATGTTCTTCTCAATATGCCACGTACAAACACGGTACCACACGCCTGGAAAGACTTTACCAACAGCGGCGATCATTGCAGCGTCCCCATCAGTGATGATCCCTTTAGGCTTCTGCTGATACATGGCCTTCAGGAATGTTTCTAACAACCACTTGTATGTTTTTTCCTTCTCGTCCGAGACAATGGCGCATGCAAAAACAGTAGTCTGGCGGTGATTGTTTATTCCCACAAAAGGTATGAACGGCATAGCATACCGATTTGTTTTGTACGTGCTGTCAAACACCAGCACGTCACCGAAGTCGGCATAGTCCTGCCGAGACTGAGAATCACACCAGAACAGGTGTAACAATTCTCCACCTTTACCAAGCTTGTAATCAAAAAAGAATTCAGGATCATCTCTCTTCCTCTTCTCCATAATGCCAATGGTTGTGTTGGCGTCACCCTTTGCAATCATCTTCATCTTTTCACGGCAAGACATGTTGTAAAGATCCTTTCTTACAAATCCTACCGTGCTGTATTTTCCACTGTCACTGATAAATGACCTCATAATGTTGAATAATCTCATCCCAGCAGCTGCCAGTGACATGATCCTAGATTTCTGATGATCCTTCATCTTTCTATGAGACCGAAGAAAAGCGATTTGATCAGCTGTAGCAGGCTTATGGTTATGATTGTCGTCAAATCTCAGAACAGTCCAAACACCCTTTTTTCTGTTATACGACACACTGAAATGGGCACCACAGTTGCAGCGAGACTCAGGTCGGTGCCTATACGTTCGGTTTTCCATTTCTAAGTACTTGCTTTCACGTTGCCCAGCCCTGGAGCAAAGAAACCGCCTATACCGAATGGTGGATGTCCCTAATTCATCAAGGCGTTCCTTTTTCTTCTCGCGTCGAATGCTAAAACCATGTTCTTTGGCATACTTGTTGTAGAAGTAATAGGCAGCCTCTTCGGAAACAAAGATCATGGCCATTACAGCCTCATACTTTCGCTGTTTGTTCATTTCAGTATCAATATCATATGGATCCTTGTAATCTTCGTGCTTAGTATGGTCCAGCTGGGAACTTCCTGTCACCTAAACAAATATGACAAACATGGCGTTATTGTTACTGACATTTTGATTTGTTCTATTATGCATTGCAATGCATCAAAAGAAAATCTTACTTCGCTTTTGCATTCAGATTTTGACAGCTGTGAAACCCCCCTTCTAATGATTTTGACTGCTCAGGAACATCCTCTTTATAAGCAAAGTCTTCCAAATCAGAATCCCCGTAGTAGGTAAGCTCACTGTTTCTGATTACAACAACCTGCAGTTTGTAGGAAAATAGCAAATTACATGTATATTCATCTTCACCTGGAAGAGGCAAGTAAGATAAAAGAAAACATACATCACTCGTATTTTCAGAAGTGGGTTCATCATGTGTATCACTTATGCTGTCTTCATCATCGATGTCCATCTACAAAATTTGCAACAAGGAGGCAAATATCAAGGACAAGATATTACCATGCATACTGCACTGATAAAATATGAAAATGTGAGTGACTCACATTATCAGACTCAGATACAGGATCACCAAAAATGCTATCATCATCATCAGACGAAGGTACTTCATATTCATCTTCTGAAGATGAAATATCATAACCCTCCCATCTAGAGTCATCAACGTCTGTACTTGCTTTCTCATTGTCAATCCGAGAAGCCATAGAGCCGTCCATCTGTCCAAATAAAACAACATCACTGACCTAATCAACATAAAAACTCGGCTTGGAATTCATTGTGTGATGCAGATTAACAAAAAATATACCAAAAAATTGGTAAAAAATTGAAAAACAAATTAAACACTAAGCAGAAATGCGACGATACATCCTTCAAAGTATACATGGAATAAGAAGAGAATAACAGTGTGGCACGGGGGGCTGACCTCTTCTGGGCTTCGGTGGCAATCTGGGCAGCCACGGGAAGTTAGGCTCGGCGGTGCTCTGCCTTGCAATGGAACGACCTATATGTCGATCGTGGGGAGGCGGAGCCGCGGAGGGTGGATGACTCAGACGTTCGCCGCCGTAACGTTGTCGTGCGCACCGCGGCGACGGCCAACGATCCACCGGATGCGGGAAGGATAGGAGATCGCCGAGGTAACCAGCCACGCCTGCTACGATTGCCCGGGGTACGTGAAAATGGCGGTGGTGAGGGATCGACCGGCTACACAACAAGACGGAGGGATCAAAACCCTAGGTATGAATGGCGGCCGTGGGAGGGGTGGAGTCGGGCCAAGGTTGGATGCCGGATCCTTGCCGCGATCGGCGGACAAGCAGTATTCACCGGAGCAGATCTAGATCGGAGATGGCCGGGCTGGAGGCTGCGACGAGCTGATCAAGGTACGTGAGAATGGAAAGTGACAACCGACGACGACCACCACATCGATCCATCGGACGTATACACCGACACGTACATACACCGAAACGTACATACATTGTATACCCTTTCAACGAGTACAAGGGTATACCGTATACCCCTTCAACGAGTACACGGGTATAATCGATACGGATCTTCGGGGGCTAACCTACCCGACCCGTTAGCGCCGGCGGAAGGAGCACGTGCATAATGGTACGTTTATGCAATTGTTGGCTTGGGGGCCTATGGAAGCACTCGTAGTTTAATATCTGCATAGTTAGGCCTTATGCTGGGGTCGGACGATCCGGTAGTGCGTTAGGTGTTGTTTACCGTTCCTACAAGGGATGTTCCGGGAATTGACATAATGTTGGTTTTTAGGCCTTTTGTAGGGGTAGTTTGCATCATCTCTCGTAGCTGCTAGGCCCGATCGCACGTAGGACGTTCCGATTATGCGGTGAAAACCCTAAACTGTCGTGGATCGTTTTAGCTTTGTCCTGATCAAGCAGGATCCCCATGCCATTGCAAATCCATCAAGGACCATGGGGCGATCGGCTCTTTGAGCCGATCCACAAGGAAACCTGAGAGCCGATAGGGCTCGTATTTAATGTTTACGTGTCTACCATGCAGGAACACTCGAAGCACTAACACCTTCCTGATCGGGTCTAGGTCAGGTGGCACGCCCTAGCAACCGCCAGGACGTGGCCGAAGATTTGCGGGACGACGCGAGGTGCCAGGGCCCTGGGAGCTTCCCGGCTCTTCGTGTTGCTTAACCAACACCCGTCGGGGGGTTTTGGAGGGTAACACATTCTGGCACGCCCGGTGGGACACCTTCTGCAACATCCACGTCAACATCCACGTCAACATCGGCATCCGAGATGGCAGAGGATCAGATCACGTACGAGGAACTCCCTCCGGATCACAAGAAAAAGTACGAAGTGAAGGCCATCTCAAGCCGAGCTCATCGGCTCCTTTGAGAAGACCCGTCGCACGGCATCGATTCAAAGGATTCACGCCACAAGGCGTCCTTGAAGGGGTGGATCTGTCTCTCCCTTCACAGGAACGTACCCAAGCCCTGCGACAGGAGATCAACTATGTGGTGGCTCATTCACTGCATCGGCATTGAGAGCCTGGTGAACACTTTGGAGCGCGTTGCGCTCTGTGTGGTGCAAGAGATCATGGAGCGTTGGTATTCCCCGTCGGGACCTGTTCTAGGGACTCACCAGGGAGAGATGCAACTCCACACCAGGCCACCACTGCCGTACGCAATGGCGGCTCCACAGCAACAAGGTTCGCCGGCATACGTTGTCTACAAAGTTGGAGGTGATCCGGGCGACTATCAATTCTTATGCGACCCGCCCAAGGAGATCCCACACGGATACGTGTGCACGTTTGTGCCGGACTGCAACAACTGGACGCAGGCGATCCAGGCTCCACCAGGAGGGATTGCCGGAGCAGGAGCAATTGTTCCGGCAGGAAGAACAACTGCAGCAGCGGGGAGTCTAGGAGCAGAAGCTGAGAAACAAGCGTGGCTAGCCAAGTATGCCACTACACCAGTCCATGACAGCTCAGCTGCTACTACCTCCACCGCAGATCAGATCAGTGCGGTCTTGAGAGACCAGTTCGGCATCCTGCCGAAGAAGAAGATAATCGGCTATTCCAAGCCGTACCCCAATGAGTTCGACCTGATCCCACTGCCACCCAAGTACCGGCTTCCGGACTTCAACAAATTCAGTGGGTCAGAAGGATCTAGCTCCATCGAGCACGTGAGCCGATACTTGGCCCAGCTGGGCATGGCTTCGGCATCGGATCAGCTACGGGTGAGGTGCTTCTCGCAATCCCTCACCGGTCCAGCTTTTGGATGGTACACCTCGTTGCAGCCAAATTCAGTGCAATCATGGAAGCAGCTAGAGGAACTGTTCCACACCCAATACCATTCAGAAACTACTGAAGCTGGTATTGCCGAACTAGCACAGTTCGGCAAAAGCGAGGAGAGACAGTGGCTGAGTACATTCAGCGTTTCAGAACTGTCAAGAACCGATGCTATTCGGTTCATATAACTGAGAAAGAGGCCGAGCTGGCCGTGGCAGCCTTGCGGCTCGTTCAAGGATCCGACGTTCCAAGTTGAGTACAACTCGCTGACGCACCTGGTCAATAGACTGACCTTATATGAGCAGCGCCATCCGAACTGTACCAAGACAAGTTCAAGCGCGCGATCAGCCTGGTCAATACCGACGAAGATTCTGCGGAAGATCAGGAAGTAGCGGTAGCCGAATGGACTCGGACGCCACCTGTGTCCTGCCAATGGGTGAATCCACCAGGGCCTCCGAGAGGGTTGGACTTTGACGTGACCAAAGAACAGATCTTCGATCTCTCGAAAGAGAAACAGTTGAAGCTACCCGAAGGCCACAAGATCCCTACGGCACAAGAGATGAACAAGAGGCCATACTGCAAATGGCATCATACGTTCACGCACACCACCAACGACTGCAAAGTGTTGCGCGCACAAATTCAGATGGCGATAGAATCAGGCCGATTAACTTTCGGACAGTTTGCCATGAAGGTGGACATGCGTCCGTTTCCGGACGTCAACATGGTGGACCTAAGCCACTCCATAAGAGAGCCAGGGTTCTCTTTCGATGTCAAGATGGCAGGGTTTGTGATCCGCCATGGCGTGGACAAAGCAGAGCAGCACTCTCGTGGCAAAGATAAAGAGGAGGCCGTTCCACGCGACCGGCCCCAAGACGACGATAGACGGTACCTGACCGAGGAGATTTCTTACAAGGGAGGAGCCGATTGCTTAAGAAGGGAAGAACAAAAGAAGGGTCTGTTGACCAATCTACTACTGCTAGGCCTACACTAGTAGATCCTAATCTACGGGCCGTCACCGCCTTCATCATCATCCTCGGAGCTCCCATCGGCGCTGCTGCCGACGGGCTCCTCGTCGCTGCTCCCGTAGCCCTCTGCAGGGGCTTCATCCTCCTCTTCATCATCGCTGTCGTCGTCATCCCACCACATGCGGAGGCGTTTCGCTGGTGGGTAACCCTCGAGGGAGTCGTCGTCGTCTTCTTCCTCCTCTTCTTCCTCCTCGTCGGAGGAAAAGCTCCCTTCCCAGGGGAAGAGGTCGTCATCGCTTGTTGCTTCCAGCTCCCCGTCAATGAGGAACTGAAGGTCTTCTTCCCCGTCGGTGAGGGGTTCGTCGTCTTCCGACTCGTTGGAGAAGTCCCAATCCCGCGCGTCCCAGTACTCTGGGGCGCGGGCCTCGTAGATGGCCATCAGATCGACCTCCTGCTCGAGCTCGCTGGAAGAGGAGGACTGGAGAGACAGGCCAGAGGAAACGGAGGAAGAGGAAGAATCCATGGGGACTGAGGAGGGTTTTTCGGTTTGCCGATGGCTACTGTGGAGCAAGGGGATGAAGAAAGAAACTACAGAAGTGGCCAAATAAAAAGGGGTATAGCGATTTAATGCCTAAGCAGTTCCGAGGACGTGGTGCCGAACTGTCAAATCGTGCAGAGAAGTTGAGAGGGCAAGACGTCATCATGAAGCATACTGCGACGGTTCTGCTCTGCCACGACATGACCCTTCGAAGAAAGCAGATGGTTTTGCAATTATCATTATCAAAACCAGGGGGCATGTGTTACCACCCGATTTTGGCCAAATCAGGAGGTGGGCCGTAAGTGAAGATGGGCTTGAAGGACGTACACATGAAGCATCTTTGAAGCGGCCTTGTGCTAAGAGTTTGGGCTAAGTGGCCCGTGTATCTGTAATATAGTAGATCGCATTGTAATTTAGAATTAAAAGATAGAGTCTGGCCCGTGCACGGTTAGGTGCACGCCTCGATTAGAAAGTCCCTTGGACTATAAATATGTATCTAGGGTTATCGGAAAAGGAGGACAATCATCGTTCAACCAACACAAAATCAGGCGCATCGCCACCCCTTCCTACGAGGGTTTCTCCCGGTAAACACCATGCTGCCTAGATCGCATCTAGCGATCTAGGCAGACACGTTTATTCGTTAACCTTGTACTGCTCGTGCTGAAGCCTTGTTGATGGCAGCACTACTTATCATTAGGTGTTTAGGGGCTTGCATTGATGCTTTCTCGTGCATATCTGCGTGGCAATGCCGTCCCTCGACACCTAGCTGCCCTTACGTCTACCCAGACGTAAGGGCAGCATCTTGCTTGTTCGTTACTTAGTAGATCCGATCCGTTATAGTTGCTCCTTGCTCCGCAAGGATTAGTTTAATATCTGCATAGTTAGACCTTATGCTGGGGTCGGACGATCCGGTAGTGCGTTAGGTGTTGTTTACCGTTCCTACAAGGGATGTTCCGGGAATTGACATAATGTTGGTTTTTAGGCCTTTTGTAGGGGTAGTTTGCATCATCTCTCGTAGCTGCTAGGCCCGATCGCACGTAGGACGTTCCGATTATGCGGTGAAAACCCTAAACTGTCGTGGATCGTTTTAGCTTTGTCCTGATCAAGCAGGATCCCCATGCCATTGCAAATCCATCAAGGACCATGGGGCGATCGGCTCTTTGAGCCGATCCACAGGAAACCTGAGAGCCGATAGGGCTCGTATTTAATGTTTACGTGTCTACCATGCAGGAACAATCGAAGCATTAACACCTTCCTGATCGGGTCTAGGACAGGTGGCACGCCCTAGCAACCGCCAGGACGTGGCCAAGATTTGCGGACGACGCGAGGTGCCAGGGATCCACTAAGCGGCCCTGGGAGCTTCCCGGCTCTTCGTGTTGCTTAACCAACACCCGTCGGGGGGTTTTGGAGGGTAACAAGTAGTTGTCAGGAGACGAGGTTGAACAAGGTATCGTGATACCGATGATCAAACCTCGGACAAGTAAAATATCGCGTGACAAAGGGAATCGGTATCGTATGTAAATGGTTCAATCGATCACTAAGTCATCGTTGAATATGTGGGAGCCATTATGGATCTCCAGATCCCGCTATTGGTTATTGGTCGGAGAGAAGTCTTAA
Organism: Lolium multiflorum; assembly: GCA_030979885.1. NCBI lineage: Eukaryota > Viridiplantae > Streptophyta > Magnoliopsida > Poales > Poaceae > Lolium > Lolium multiflorum. The sequence continues at coordinate 314,363,720 of CM061750.1, read as the reverse complement.
CCATGTCTGCATAGTTCGCGAACCGTAGGGTGACACACTTAAGGTTTGATGTCGTTTTAAGTAGATATGGAATATGGAATGGAGCTCAAATGTTGTTCGGAGTCTCGGATGGGATCCGAGACATCACGAGGAGGTCCGGAATGGTCCGGAGAATAAGATTCATATATGGGAAGTCATTTTCCGGGGTTCGGAAAAAGTCCGGTGTTTTGACCGGAGCTTCTAGAAGGTTCTGGAAGGACCGGAATAGTCCGGAATATTATGGAAGGTTCCGGAAGTGTCCGGGACGACCCGGGATGTCTAAGGAAGTCCGGAGGGTTCCATAATAGGTGCAACCACGTTGCCTTAAGGGAAAATGAGTCTTTCCTTAATGCAATTTCGGAATTGGCAAAAGAGTCCGAGTAGGACTAGGTTTTCGGAACCGGAAACCTATCGGAACTCAGTCAAACTTGGGGGCAGGTTTTTGGACGGCCCAAGGGGCTTGGCCACCTATTTAAAGAGGCCAAGGGGCACCCCAAGGGCACCACAAGTCGCAGCCCTAGCTCCCCAAGTCGCAGCACCACCCTGCGCCCAAACCCTAGCTATTCCCTCCTCCTTCTTCTCCCGCAGCGCTTGCGGCGAAGCCCTGCCGGAGATCTCCACCACCACCGCCACCACGCCGTCATGCTGGCGGGATTCCGAGGAGGATCTACTACTTCCGCTGCCCGCTGGAACGGGGAGGAGGACGTCGTCTTCATCAACACCGTACGTGTGACCGAGTACGGAGGTGCTGCCCGTTTGTGGCACCGTCAAGTTCTTCTACGCGCTTTTGCAAGCGGTCAAGATCTTCTACGCGCTTTTGCAAGCGGCAAGTGATCGACTACATCCACCACGAGATCTAATATCGTTAGGCTTTGGAAATCTTCGAGGGTTAGTCTCATGATCTTCTCGTTGCTACCATCTACTAGATTAGATCTTGTCTTGTGTTTTCGTTCTTGCGGTAGGAAATTTTTTGTTTTCTATGCTACGAATCCCATCAGTGGTATCAGAGCCGTGTCTATGCATAGATTGGTTGCATGAGTAGAACACAATTGTTTTGTGGGCGTTGATGCTTTTGTTGTCTTTAGTTCGTGTACTTTGCATCTTGCGGCATAGTGGGATGAAGCGGCCGGGCTAACTTTACATGACCGCGTTCATGAGACTTGCTCCACGTTCGACATGCAACTTGTATTGCATAAGTGGCTTTGCGGGTGTCTGTCTCTCCCACTATAGTGAAGATCCAATTTACTCTTTCTATTGACAACACTAGTATCACCGTTGTGGTTCATGTTCGTAGGTAGATTAGATCTTACTCGAAAACCCTAAACCACGTAAAATATGCAAACCAAATTAGAGGCGTCTAACTTGTTTTTGCAGGGTTTGGTGATGTGATATGGCCATGATGTGATGATGAATATGTATGAGATGATCATTATTGTATTGTGGCAACCGGCAGGAGCCTTATGGTTGTCTTTATATTTCATGTTGTAGTATTGTTTCAAAGTAGTTGTAATAGTTGCTACACATGGTGAACAACCATGAAGACAGCGCCATGGACCTTGAAGCTACGCCGACGATGATGGAGATCATACCCGTTGATGATGGAGATCATGTCCGTGCTTTGGAGATGAAGATCAAAGGCGCAAAGACTAAAGGGCCATATCATATCACATATGAATTGCATGTGATGTTAATCCTTTATGCATCTTATTTTGCTTAGATCGCGACGGTAGCATTATAAGATGATCCCTCACATTAATATCAAGATAATAAAGTGTTCTCCCTCGTATGCACCGTTGCTACAGTTCGTCGTTTCGAAGCATCTCGTGATGATCGGATGTGATAGACTCAACGTTCACATACAACGGGTGTAAGCCATGTTTGCACACGCGGAATACTTGGGTTTGCTTGACGAGCCTAGCATGTACAGACATGGCCTCGGGACAACGGAAACCGAAAGGTTGAACACGAGTCATATGGATGATATGATCAACATGTTGATGTTCACCATTGAAGCTACATCATCTCACGTGATGATCGGTTTTGGTGTAGTGGATGTGGATCGTGTACCACTTAACAACTATGAGGGATGTTGTATTAAGTGGGAGTTCATTAGTAATTAGATTAAAACTTGAACTAATTATCATAAACATAGTCTGAGTAGTATTTTGAATTAAATTTGTAGAATTGGCATCCGTTTTTCTACCATGCGTTAGTCTTGTAATTGAGATTGAAATACTGTTAAGTCTGACAATTAACTTTACGGACTGGTACCGTATTGTTAAAGAATCAAGAAATAATTAAGTCCTATTGCAAACTTTTAGTAAACCTCACATTGTTGATTCAAAGAGCTATGGTTTCAATTAGTACCTACAATTATCTTGTCTCCGTGAAACTTGATGTTCAAATTTGTTTGAAAAGTAAGGAGCTGAAAAGTTTTGTTTTCAGAAAGAAGCGAGGTATGAGATATATGCGATATCTAAGACCTTACTGCAAGATGATAGAATATAATCTAGTGAGACTACATAAACTCATAAGTTTTATGGGAATGTACGAAGGTTGAAGACGCAGGTCCCAATCCTCCAACTATTGGGGCACTAACAATATTCGCATATCCATGAAGTGATCGTCCTTAGTATGCACCGTTGCTAAGACTCGTGTTTCGAAGCATCTCGTGATGATCGGGTGTCATAGATTCCACGAGTGCATACAACGGGTGCAAGCCAGATTTGCACATGCGAATACTAAGGTTAAACTTTACGAGCCTAGTATGTACATACATGGTCTCGGAAAGTCGTCATGATATGATGGATAAAATTATGAGTGAAATTGTTCATCATATTACAAAGTTACTAATAGTGAAATCTAGAACACTTTTCATATGATGATCAACTTCAAAGAAAGAACCTCAAGGTTATTGGTATTTGACCAATGGACCTAGAAGTTATTGAAGGTGAAGTGTTTTCTGAGAATGAGGAAAACTAAAAGAGAAACTACAAAAGATATTTTGGCAGAAAGAAAGAAAAGACTAGAAAGTCTAGCTCAGGTGTATATAAATGATATACATGTTATGGATGTATTCCTTGTTTGGTCACATAATGAAATTCTTGGGTATTTGTACCAGATTGGTTAGTATGAGATGTCATACAATACAACGCAATACAAGAATACGATGGCCTAAGTGACTGATAAGGAATATGGTAATAATGCACGTCTGGAACATAATAAAGTGTTATTATGTTTGACGTTGGCATTCTACCTAACCCTTAGAATTTATAATAAATAACTTAATAATTGTTATTTTGCTCTGGACAAATGAAAACAATGATTTGTTCAAATTATGACATTACTCCATGTACGATGGATAAGTTATTATAAATATTAATGGTGAAACAAACATACATAACACTGACGCTAAAATGCCATAAGTCAAATTATTTGAATTCTACTTATTTGTGGAACCGCCATTTAGGTCATGTTAGAAAGGAACGCATGAAGAAACTTCATGCAGATGGATTTTTGGAGTCATTTGATTTTTGAATCATTTGGCGCTTGCAAATATTTTCTAAAAGAGAATGACTAAAATACCGTTCATAGGCCAAGGGTTGAACGGGCAACTAACTTAGTGGAAACATACATGATGATGTATGTGGTTCACTGGGCATAGTTGTGTGCGGGAGATTCTTCTACTTCATGAAAACTTCCAACAATGAATTGAGTATATATATGTGGATATATTCGATAAGGAAGAAGTTTGAAACATTTGAATGGATTCAAATAAAATTCAGCATGAAGTGGAAATCATCGTAATAGAAAAGTCAAATATCTATGATTTGATCATGGTGAAAATATTTGAATTACGAGTTTTAGCGAACATCTAAGAGAGTTATGAAATTGTTCTACAACTCACATTTCTTGGAGTATCATAATGATGATGGAGTATCCGAGAGACGTATCCAAACCTTGTTGGGTTGAAGATGAGATAAAATAACGCCATTATATTTTTTGTGGATTATGCTTTAGAGACTACCGATTTTACACTAAATAGAGCACCATCATGATCCGTTGAAATGACACCATACGAGTTATGGCATGGGTATAAACCCTAATAGTCCTTTCTTAAATTTTGATATGCATAGCATATGTAAATAAGTTTACAACCAAAATCGGATGAATGTCTTTGTTGGTTATCCCAGAGAATTGATTGGGAATTCTTTCCACTATGAAGTAAAAAGACAAAAGTGTTTGTTATAGTTACTTGCTTATTTCCAAGAAATTGTTTTCTAGAGAAATATTTGAGTGAGAGGACAATAGAACTTGATAAGGTTTATGAACCTGAGCATAATGATCAGAGTAGCGCAACATCGGAAATGGTTCCGGAAGCGGATACGACGATCATAGCTCCCATGACTACAAAAATGTTTTAGCCATGGAGATAGAAGTACCTATTGAACCTTGTAGGTTTGGTTTACTTTGTGATCAAATAAATGATTTGTGGAAAAAGGATTTATTCTGAACAATGATAAACCAACTACAAACAAAGAAGTTATGATGGGCCCTGACTCCGTTTAAATGGCTATGCGCCATGAAATCCAAGATAGGTGAATACTTTTTGAAAGTAAATGAATCTATGAAATTGATGGACTTGGATGAAATATCCTTGAAGAAGCTCGACTTGTCGAAAAATTGTTTACGACAAAGTTCAAAGAGTTGACTACGATAGGATTAGATCTACCGTAGCAATGCTTGTAGTCTATGTGGATTATTCTAGTAATCGCTACATATTTCTTTATGAGATATGCTAGTAGGATGGCAAAATATATTACTTAACAGAAGTGTGTATTAAAGGTGTATACAAGATACAACCAAGAGTTTTGCTAGTCCGTAGAATACTAGATAGGAATACGAACTTCAATTGGATGAAGTGAGTATTGCGGAGTTGGGATCTTCACCGGATGAAATAGTCAAAGAGTTTTGATTTCATCAAACGATGAAGGTGCTTGCATTTGCAAGAAATTAAGTGGGAGCGGTGAGACATATTTGTAATACTTTATGTAGCTGACATATCGTTGATTATAAATAGTGTAATTATATACTTGATTAAAAGGTTTCATTGAGAATTAACTTCAATGAAAGGATATGGACTAAAACATATTTAGTGTCAAGATCTATGAAGATAGATTGAAACACATAATAAGTTTAAGTCAAAGTACATAGAATGGATATTGAAGTAGTTCAATATAGAAATATTAAGAAGGTGTTCTTTTCATACGAAGGTTTAACAAGACTTGAGTGTATTTGACACTCGATGAGTAAAAACACATGAGTGATTTTAGATCACGAATAATATGTACAAAATCAGATGTCCTGTGCTCTAAAAGGTTAGGAGCATATACCAGAATGATTCATGTGATGATCATTGGACAAACAGTAAGAATATCCCTGTGTGCTTTAGAAGAACCAAGGATATATATATATATATATAGTTTTATATGGGGTAATGACAAACAAATCGCTGTAAGGTGTTGCACCGATATTTGTTTGGTCACATATAAGAATTAATTTCAAATCTCAATTAGGCTAAGTGTTATTAAAAAGGTAGCATAATGATAGATTTAGAAGAGTTCTAAATATTGTGACGGATTCTACAATAGAAGGCAGAGTATGTCATTGTTTTGACAATGATTGAGGATGTTTAGGTCGAGGAGTTCTTTGAGAACTTGGTGTAGTTCCGATAGTGTCAGAACTTTGAAGCTATATTGTGTGTGACAATATTAGTGACATATTTCAGACCGCGGAATTAAGGTTCCACCAGAAGACCAAACATATTTAATGCCGACTCATTTGGAAAATGAGTGATGCGTTGAGACGCAAAAGAATTGCAAAATACATACGTTTCTGAGCATGTCAGAACCGTAGACTAAAACCTCTCCCGTAAGCAAAACATGATAAAGCACCGGAAGGCCGAGGTGTTATATCTTTACAAATGTAAACTAGATTATTGACTCTAGTGCAAGTGGGAGACTCTTGGAGATATGCCCAAGAGGCAATAATAAAATGGTTATTATAATATATCTTTGTGTTTATGATAATGTTTGCATACCATGCTATTATTGTATTAACCGAAACATTGATACATGTGTGTTATGTAAACAACAAGGAGTCCCTAGTAAGCCTCTTGTATAACTAGCTTGTTGATTAATAGATGATCATGGTTTCGTGATCATGAATATTGGATGTTATTAATGACAAGGTTATATCATTATGTGAATGATGTAATGGACACACCCAATTAAGCATAGCATAAGATCACGTCATTAAGTTCATTTGCTATAAGCTTTCGATACATAGTTACCTAGTCCTTTCGACCATGAGATCATGTAAATCACTTATGCCGGAAGGGTACTTTGATTACATCAAACGCCACTGCGTAAATGGGTGGTTATAAAGGTGGGATTAGGTATCCGAAAGTATGAGTTGAGGCATATGGATCAACAGTGGGATTTGTCCATCCCGATGACGGATAGATATACTCTGGCCCTCTCGGTGGAATGTCGTCTAATTGGCTTGCAAGCATATGAATGGTTCATAAGAGACCACATACCACGGTACGAGTAAAGAGTACTTGTCAGAGACGAGGTTGAACAAGGTATCGTGATACCGATGATCAAACCTCGGACAAGTAAAATATCGCGTGACAAAGGGAATCGGTATCGTATGTAAATGGTTCAATCGATCACTAAGTCATCGTTGAATATGTGGGAGCCATTATGGATCTCCAGATCCCGCTATTGGTTATTGGTCGGAGAGAAGTCTCAACCATGTCTGCATAGTTCGCGAACCGTAGGGTGACACACTTAAGGTTTGATGTCGTTTTAAGTAGATATGGAATATGGAATGGAGCTCAAATGTTGTTCGGAGTCTCGGATGGGATCCGAGACATCACGAGGACGTCCGGAATGGTCCGGAGAATAAGATTCATATATGGGAAGTCATTTTCCGGGGTTCGGAAAAAGTCCGGTGTTTTGACCGGAGCTTCTAGAAGGTTCTAAGGACCGGATAGTCCGGAATATTATGGAAGGTTCCGGAAGTGTCCGGGACGACCCGGGATGTCTAAGGAAGTCCGGAGGGTTCCATAATAGGTGCAACCACGTTGCCTTAAGGGAAAATGAGTCTTTCCTTAATGCAATTTCGGAATTGGCAAAAGAGTCCGAGTAGGACTAGGTTTTCGGAACCGGAAACCTATCGGAACTCAGTCAAACTTGGGGGCAGGTTTTTGGACGACCCAAGGGGCTTGGCCACCTATTTAAAGAGGCCAAGGGGCACCCCAAGGGAACCACAAGTCGCAGCCCTAGCTCCCCAAGTCGCAGCACCACCCTGCGCCCAAACCCTAGCTATTCCCTCCTCCTTCTTCTCCCGCAGCGCTTGCGGCGAAGCCCTGCCGGAGATCTCCACCACCACCGCCACCACGCCGTCATGTTGGCGGGATTCCGAGGAGGATCTACTACTTCCGCTGCCCGCTTGAACGGGGAGGAGGACGTCGTCTTCATCAACACCGTACGTGTGACCGAGTACGGAGGTGCTGCCCGTTTGTGGCACCGTCAAGTTCTTCTACGCTTTTGCAAGCGGTCAAGATCTTCTACGCGCTTTTGCAAGCGGCAAGTGATCGACTACATCCACCACGAGATCTAATCTCGTTAGGTTTTTGAAATCTTCGAGGGTTAGTCTCATGATCTTCTCGTTGCTACCATCTACGAGATTAGATCTTGGCTTGTGTTTTCGTTCTTGCGGTAGGAAATTTTTTGTTTTCTATGCTACGAATCCCATCACCTTTGTCCCCGATACTATTCAATATTATTGCTGATATGTTGGCTATTCTTATTGCACGGGCTAAGGAAGATGAGAAAGTTGGAAGTTTATGACCACATCTGATTGATGGGGGGATTTCTATATTCAATATGCGGATGATACGATTTTATTTATGGAACATGATATAGCTAAAGCCATTAATATGAAGCTTATTCTTTCTATCTTTGAATAACTATCAGGGCTTAAAATTACTTTTCATAAAGAGTGAAACTTTCTGCTTTGGTAAGGCTAAAGATATGGAGCATCAATATAGAAATATTTTTGGGTGCGAAGCTGGATCTGTACCTTTCAGATATCTGGGTATTCCGATACACCATAGGGCACTCCGAAATGCGGAGTGGAAACCTTTGGAGAATTGTTTTGCATCTAAGCTAAGATGTTGGCGTGGAAAAATGCTTTCCTATTGTGATGGACTTATTCTAATTAATTCGGTTCTAACAAGCCTACCTATGTTTATGTTATCCTTTCTGGATACCCTAGTTGGGGTGAGGAAAAGATTAGATTACTATCGATCAAATTTCTTTTGGCAAACAGATGAGAATAAAAAGAAATATCGACTTTCTAGGAGGAATTTTTGTGTAGACCTAAAGATCAAGGGGGATTAGGGATTGAGGTACTTGAGTTAAAGAACAAATGCTTAGTCACTAAGTGGCTGTTTAAATTGCTCTCGAAGGAGGACTTATGCATGTCAAAAACGAATTTTTTAACCAGGATTTTTTTAAAGTGGGTAATGGAATGACTGTTAGATTCTGGGAAGATGTTTGGATGGGGGATTCCCGTTGTGTCAACAATACCCAACATTATATAATATTGTTCAACATAAAAATGTCCTTGTATCAACGGTTTTGGCAAATACGCCTTTGAATATCTCCTTTAGAAGAGGTCTAAATGATAACAAATGGTTACAATGGCTGAATTTATGTCAACGGCTAATGACAATTACTATAAATACTGAACCTGATGTGTTTTTCCGGAAACTCACAGATTCTGGTCTGTTTTCAGTTAAGTCTATGTATCTTGATATGATGAATGGACATACTATTTTCTTTCGTAAATATTTGTGGAAACTAAAGATCCCCTGAAAATTAAAATCTTTATGTGGTTCCTTAGTAACAAAGTGCTTCTTACTAAGGATAATCTAGCTAAAAGGAAGTGGAATGGGTGTCAAAAATGTTGTTTTTGTGATTCCACTGAAACTGTTAACCATTTGTTTATTGCTTGCCCTTTTGCAAAAATTATTTGGCGCATGGTTTATCTCACTTACAATATTCCTCCACCAGCTAATGTTACTAATATGTTTGGTAAATGGCTTAATGGTGTAAACAAGGGTAAACTGAAAATTCGTGGGAGTATTGCTCTATGTTGGTCCATTTGGAGGACTAGGAATGATATCATCTTTAAAAAAAAAACTAATTTTTTGCAGGTTATCCGACACGCTGCTCATTGGATTCAACAATAGGTTTTCATTCTCCCGCTGGAACAACGGGAGGGTATGGTTACTGGATGCAACCGGATGCTAGTGGTTGCTCAGGACTTCTTTTTTCGGGCTACTGGATGGCAATACATTAATAGATTAGCAAATGGATAGGCTGTCTTTGTGTTGCATTTTTCTTTGGTTGATTCATGTGTCGACCTTAGCTTTCCCATGAGTGTAATTTTGATTTTTTTGTAAACTGATTCGGTACGTTTGGTTAAATAAAATTAGCCGTGTGCATCTATTGATGCAGAGGCTGGGGCGATGTTCCCATATCTAAAAAAATCTTTATTGTGGAAGGTTTATTAATATTTTTATTTTTCAATTTTTTTTAACTATCTTAAATTAGTGAATGGAGGGAGTAGAAGAACGCAACGACACACTGAGAACAATGACATCTCGATCGGTGATGTGGAAGGCGATGGTGTCAGACGAAAAGTTTGTCCTTGGAGCCGTGCGTGGACTTCAACCGGAAATCTGCCGAGATGTTCTAGGGTTTTTATGCGAAATGGTCGCACGCGTGTACCCCTTTTCAGATACTAGCATACATGCTGAGGCAGAAGTAAACGGTCACGTAAAGTAAGTAACGAAATCCAAATGTACAGGTCCACGTCAGTCACTATCTCCGGCGCTCCCTTTTTTTCCAGGAACCTTCACTGGCTCGATAATCCAAATCTCAAAATTAGCTTGCGCCGGTCGTCGAATAAACTCAACAACTTTCTCAAACAACGATACGCAAGAGGAAACCGTCATGCACTATGACAGTGCTGTGGAGATACTGGTGTGAGTGTCCCCATGTGCCTCAATTTGGCAGATTCCTAGAACCTGCAGAGGCCAATCCACAGCCACGGAAGCGCAGCAATATCTTGAAAACAAGATTCATCATTCTGACCTTGTTATCTCGTGGCGGCACGAGCCTATATAAGCGTCCGGCATTAAGCCCCATTCACTTCCTCATCTCAAGCTCCACACAACTTGGTTGCGAGTTGATTGATTGCGCAGTCCGCTTGACAACATTATCAAGGCGCACGCTCTCCTCGCGTTCGTATGATCAATCGTACACACGAGAGCACATCGAGATCATTGAGATGGACAAGCTGAGAGTGCACCACGGGCAGCACAACAACGGCGTCACCAAGACGCAAGTGCACCACGGCAAGGGCAGCTGCAAGAGGAGGCGAGGCGGCGGTGGGAAGGGGATCAAGGTGGTGTACATCTCCAGCCCCATGAAGCTCACGGCCAGCGCCGAGGAGTTCCGCGCTGTCGTGCAGGAGCTCACCGGCCGCTACTCCAACGTCGCCGACCACGACGCCCCAGGCGTCCCGTCCTACTTCTCTTCGTCGTCCTCCTCCTACTCCTACGGACGCGCCTCTCCAACGACGACAGGGACCAGTACGGCTCCTGCCGCCGCACAAGCTTTGCCGCCAACGACGACAGTGACCAACGCCGGCGCCATCACTCCGCCGTTTCAGAGCATGTATGATCAAACGGGAGGAGCCGGCCTGCTTTACGGCCAAGATTACTACTGGTAGTTAGAACTGAACGTCCTCCACCTGCATATTTGGAAATTCGCTGTCTACAGTTATGCTTTTTGCATTTTTTGATCGACTTGTACAGTTGTACTGAAGATGACGGTGTTCATGTTGATACTTTTCAATCACAAATCATAAATATGCTAGGCTCAACCAAATACACCAATAACTTATGAACAAATAATACATGAAATCAACAAAAACAAGCAAGCAATTCAAACTTTGCACAAGATATATCAAATGTTGAAAGTATGGAATGTGGAATGTGAATTAGACAAGAGATAGCATATTTATGCTTTTACGGGAGATCCACATGGTCACAGTAACTGGGCTTTCTTCTCACTCAAGCACAACAAACAAAGTATGAGTTCTACCTCTATGGATAGCTTCTTCCTCCACTTTAGAATATTTCCTCTTAAATATTTACCAACGAGTTCTAGCAGTTGCCCAGATCCTCAGAGGTTCCAGAAAGCTTGCACATTTCTGAGCTCACAGGATACTCCACGCTCGTATAAAATTAACAGAAGCAGCTCGGAAAAACTCGGATGAGGCCTAAAAGGCTAAAACCTCCTGACCCTCCCTATAGAAAAAAACAATAAATGGTATTACTTCCTCACGCAAACTTCTTTTTGTGATTACCTTATGATAGTTTCGAGCTGACAATAAGCTCTACGTTCTCACATAATGAACCAGCGAAGCATGAACATCTTCATCGAACTCACACGAAATATGCAAGGTAAAGGTATTCCCTTGTCAGGTTTTTCTAGTTATGTCGGTCTTCAATTGCTACTACCTCTGGTCTGAAAAGATCGACGCGGGGGTACGTACAAGCTAGCTTAAGTCATAAAATTAGTGCCAATTAAACATGACCGGAGGGAGTAGGTGGGAGATCACACTATAGATTAGATAGTCATACTACAAAGAAGGACTTTCATATTAATAGCTTAATGACGTCATATTGAAATGCACAAACCTTTACATGTTTGCATCATACATTACCGGAAAATATGTCTTTGCCGTGCAACTATTTGCACGGCAAAGGTTTTGTCGTGCGACGACGCAAAGTAGGAAAAGCATGCAATCTTGCCACTGGAAGTTTATGTGTCTTAGTATGGGTTCCCTCTAAACAAGCGTCATCGGGGTTATGCCGAAAGCTGCCTCTACAACAAAAGAAATGATGTGAAATGACGTGAAATGAGGTGAATGTCCGGCCCAAGCCCTGTGCAGTTCCCAGGCTGACCGTTTGTCTTCACTGGGAGTCCAAGCTCATGGGGAGAGGTGCCTATACTAGGATATGTAAGTGAAAGGTTATGGTTGGTAGTCCGCACACGGAGTGTGATAAATCAGGGCCAGTTAACCCTGACGAATTATTGCAAATGTGGTGGCACAAGTGTACGACCTCTGCAGAGTGTAGAACTATTCGAATAGCCGTGTCCACGGTTAAGGACGGTTGGAAAGGCCATACTGTTCCGTCATCAGAACTTTTCAAAAATGTGACATGTGAAGGGTGACTTGTGACTTGAACTTGAAAGGTGAATGGTGAATTTGAATTGAATCACAACAGAGTTGTGGGAATGACACTAATGTTCCCACTTGAGTTAGTTAGCAAATTGTCTTTGATTAATAAAGTGCTTGTGAAATAAAACTGGCTTTATGCAAATAAACTTAGAGCTTAGCACCTCCTTACTATAGTTGATAGTGCTTACATTAGTATTAGTTTGCGAGTACTTTAAAGTACTCATGGCTTTGTCCCTGGCTATTCAAATGGCCAGACTATGAAGAGGAACAACAGTACGAGGAAGATGGACAGCAGGACGTCTACGACAACTAGGATCACTCCTGACGTCAACAGTTGCCTGTGGAATAGATAGACCGCAACCGTTAGTTCGCTTCCGCTATGTGTTTTGTAATAGGATCTCTAGATCCACTATGATGTATTAAGACTGGATCATGTGATCCCTCTATGTAAGACAATTATGTGTTGTAATGAATGGTGTGTTGTGATATCAATCTATTATGTCTCACAAAAACAATATTCCTGGGATTGCGATGAATGGCATGATAGGCATCTGGACTTAAAAATCCGGGTGTTTACAACCGAGAAGTCAGCCGTCAAAATATTGTTCTCCTCGTTAGATATTTGAGGAATATCCTGGTTTTGCTCCTCGATCATAGAGAAAGTGTTTCTCACAGGAGCACCAAACAACTTCTTATAATATTCATTAATATAGACTTTGAGGTTTTCTTCCCCTACAATAGTACGCTAATCTTGTTCGAGGTGAATTTTTTTCCTTTTGCGATGCTTTCCATTAGCAATAAGATAAAAAATCAAGCTCGAGTAACTAGAGTAAATCTACAGGACCCGAACCAACCCAAGTTTCCGAATGGCGTTCCACTCTAGCCAAGGATGCTAAGTGGTGGCTAACCCTAACCTCACTATGTTCCACCTTTACAAATACACACCCTGACGTGGGCACTACTCTTCGGGTAACCGACGTTGCCTTATCCTATATTTCCTGGCTGGAGGCCCATGAAGGCACTTGGAGGCGAAGCGGCCCATCCGAACGGTGCACCAGAAGATTCCTTGGCAAGCAAGACGAAGAAGCAGCCGAACAAGGAAAGATTAGATCTAAAACTACTGTAAACCTAGTCGTACTCGGTTAGACCTCTTGAGACTTGGCCTCCTATATAAAGGCCAGGAGAGGGGCTGCCGAGGGACACAATCAATCTTAGCAATATTAGCCACCAAAAGCTTAGAGCTAGGTCATCGTAAAGCTTAGCATCTCGACGAGATCTCAGCCGAACTATTCGGCACCCCATTGTAACCTATTATCATCATAATCAAGAACAGACAAGCAGGACGTAAGGGTTTTACCTCATCGAGGGCCCCGAACCTGGATAAATCGCTCCCCCCGTTTGTCTGTGAACCGATGTCTCGTGTCAGCTTGCAGGATTCCATCAACCCTAAGCCCCTATCGGAGGGCATTGCCGAGGAGCACCCTCGACAATTGGCGCCGTCTGTGGGAACCCTGCTGGCGCAAGATCGGTCATCGGCAGATCCAGTCATGTCATCGGCGTCTTCATCGACACCGTCATCACCAAACCTGGGAAGTCCGATTCGATTCGGCTCCTATGAATTCACCCCGCACAGCGATTCTTCTCGCTCAAACTTCTCGGATCTACAAGGAAACATGGAGATGACCATCGGCAGCGTCCACTACAACGTCAACGCAGAAGGAATTCTTCAGCTGCTGGAATCACCCACCTCCGGATCAACGAGTCCTAGCACGTCATCATCACTCGACCTTTTGGCTGGCCTGACAGGATCGATGAGTTCGCCCGCGCCCTCGACTCCCCGTTCTGCGTCGTCCATGACGGTAGGATCCGACGATCCCACATCTTCGGAGTTAACCTCGTACTACTGCTTGAACTGCGACGCCATGCATGACTTGGGGTCGAGCGACACACCGTTCATCTGCAATGCCCAATATTCATCGGGAGAGGACAGTGTCGATAGCATCATCCGAGGAACCACCCGAAGAACGGCACACCATCAAGTTTACGCCGCCAACAACACAGGAAACACAAGGCACAGAGGAGACGGAGACCACACGCCTCGTTCTAGTAGGCGAGCAAGCTTCGAAAACAGCGCCAGCAACCGCGACAGCGATTACACCATCGCAGACGAAGAGTGGGCGGCAGCTAGGGCAGCCGTACTTAACAACACCCCGCTCCCCGCAGGAACCTCGGTTGGAACCCTAAATGCCTACCGCTCTATACTAGAGAAAAACCGGGAGCACCTGTCGAGAGAGCAAGCCACCCTCGAGAGACGTCTATCTGCGGCAGACCGATCCAGCGAACGACGGAGAGCTTCGCAAGGAAGCGCCTCTCGAAGTACTCATGGGGCAGGCAAGCACCGGTCAAGGCTGTCCAGGCTCTCGGAAGACGACGCTAGAGAAATAACGTCGAACCTAACCAAGTCCTTTATGACCACGGACACCGCGGGCATGCCACGGCCAAAAAACGTTGCGGGAGCAACAGCTAACCTCGCTGCGTACCTCATCAACCAGCGCCCTGAAGGATCCATGGCTCAAGCTCACCGAGGCGCCCTAGAAAGTCTCGCGATATTGGGAAAAAATCTAGTTCCGCAAAAGGAAAAGACCACAGCGCAGGCTAGTGGTTCAAAACATCATGCGAGAGATGCTCGGGATGAAATCACCCAGAGCAGGATCGACAAAGCAAGGCGACGACGCGCCGCCAGAAAGGACAACGACAGTGATTCTTCGGATGAGGATCAGGAGTACGACGGCGAACTCAGGGGAGCCGATTGTTTAAGTTACAAAATCCGCGAGACGATGCCGCCCAAAAAGTTCAAGCCTACTCCTACCGACGCTGCCAAGTACGATGGGCAGGAACCAAGATCTTGGATAGACGATTACCTGCAGACTGTGATTCTGCATAAGGGGAACCAGATAGCAGCAATGCAATGCTTGCAGCTCTACTTAAAGGATTCAGCGCGAGCCTGGTTAAGGGGGCTACCGAAGGGTTCCATTAAATCATGGGACGACCTAGTGGATGCCTTCGTTCCTAATTTCCAGGCAACATACAAGAGACCCGTCGGGATTGAAGAGTTACGCAACTGCCAGCAGAAGCAGAAGGAGTCGATGCGCTCATACATCGGGAGATTCACCAAACTCCTAAACGCTGCCGAAGATGTATCTGTCGACAGAGCAATCGACGCTTTCAGCGATGGCGTCCGACGTGAAAGCTACATAGAAGAACTCGGACGCAAAAAGCCAAAAACCATTACCAAGTTAATGGAAATCGCCAACAGCTGGGCTGATGGTGAGGACAATGTGCGAAGACCGCGGCAGCGCAGCGATGACGAAGATGACGACCAGCCGAAGCACGACTCGGGTGGCCGAAGGGATCGCCACAAGAGAAGGAAGAACCGCAACTATGACGACAACAACCTGGTAGCCGCAGGATACTCCGATCGGCAGGACGATCGGTATGACGAAAGAAGAGACGATCGACAGGACGGTAATCGGAACAACTCTGGGAACCGTGGCAACTATAAACCACGGTAGCAGAGGACTCCTGAGCTACCCTACGCTGAGCAGATCAACGCCCCCTGTTACCTGCACTCGTATGTCGATTCCAAGGACGGCAAAACGAAGTCGAGTCACCTGCTCAGGGACTGTCGGCAGTTCCTCGACATGCACAAACTCATCCAGCAGTCAGGACAGCAACCGTTACCACCTCCACCCCCACCTCCACCGCAGCATCAAGTCCAGCAGGCTCAACCTCATCAACCCAACGAGGCGTTCCCACCACCACGTGGGCAGATGAGCATGATCCATAGGACAGGTGTCTCGAGAAGAGAGATGAAGAAGCTCACCCGAGAGATTAATCTGGCCGAAAGCATCATGGCGAACATCCCCGAGTATGTCGAGTGGTCCTCTCAGAACATTACGTTCAGTCGAGCAGATCACCCGATGACCATACCAAAACCAGGACACGCTGCCTTAGTAGTCGAGGCACAGATAGGGGGATTCAAGATGAGCAAAGTCTTTATGGATGGTGGAAGCGGGTTAAACCTGATATTCGTCGACACAATCAAGAGTATGTGGATCACGGATACGTCTCCGACGTATCGATAATTTCTTATGTTCCATGCCACATTATTGATGATATCTACATGTTTTATGCACACTTTATGTCATATTCGTGCATTTTCTGGAACTAACATATTAACAAGATGCCAAAGTGCCAGTTCCTGTTTTCTGCTGTTTTTGGTTTCAGAAATCCTAGTAACGAAATATTCTCGGAATTGGACGAAATCAACGCCCAGATTCCTATTTTGCCCGGAAGCATCCAGAACACCCGAGAGCCGCGAGAGGGGCTGGGGCCCACACATGGTGGTGGCGCGGCCAGGGCTGGGCCCGCGCCACCCTATTGTGTCGCCGCCCTTCGACCTTCTGACGCCGCCTCTTCGCCTATAAAAGGTCCCTGACCTAAAACACGATACAGAATAAGCCACGGTACACGAAACCTTCCAGAGCCGCCGCCATCGCGAAGCCAAGATCTGGGGGACAGGAGTCTCTGTTCCGGCACGCCGCCGGGACGGGGAAGTGCCCCGGAAGGCTCCTCCATCGACACCACCGCCATCTTCATCAACACTGCTGCTCCCATGAGGAGGGAGTAGTTCTCCATCGAGGCTCGGGGCTGTACCGGTAGCTATGTGGTTAATCTCTCTCCTATGTAATTCAATACAATGATCTCATGAGCTGTTTTACATGATTGAGGTTCATATGAGTTTTGTATCACTATTCATCTATGTGCTACTCTAGTGATGTTATTAAAGTACTCTATTCCTCCTCCACGTGTGTAATGGTGACAGTGTGTGCACCGTGTGAGTACTTGGCGTAGGCTATGATTATGATCTCTTGTAGATTATGAAGTTAATTATTGCTATGATGGTATTGATGTGATCTATTCCTCCTACATGATGTGAAGGTGACAGTGTGCATGCTATGTTAGTACTTGGTTTAGTCGTGTCAATCTTTCATGCACTCTAAGGTTATTTAAATATGAACATTTAATTGTGGAGCTTGTTAACTCCGGCATTGAGGGTTCGTGTAATCCTACGCAATGTGTTCATCATCCAACAAGAGAGTGTAGAGTATGCATTTATCTATTCTGTTATGTGATCAAAGTTGAGAGTGTCCACTAGTGAAAGTCTATTCCCTAGGCCTTGTTCCTAAATACTGCTATCGCTGCTTGTTACTGTTTTACTGCGTTACTACTGCTGCATGTTTACTTCCTGCAATATATACCTACCACTGCAGAGCTATTTTCTGGCGCCATACTACTGCTCATATTCATTCATACCACGTGTATTTCACTATCTCTTCGCCGAACTAGTGCACCTATTAGGTGTGTTGGGGACACAAGAGACTTCTTGCTTTGTGGTTGCAGGGTTGCATGAGAGGGATATCTTTGACCTCTTCCTCCCTGAGTTCGATAAACCTTGGGTGATCCATTTAAGGGAAAACTTGCTGCTGTTCTACAAACCTCTGCTCTTGGAGGCCCAACACTGTCTACAAGAATAGAAGCACCCGTAGACATCAAGCTATTTTCTGGCGCCGTTGCCGGGGAGGAAAGGTAAAAGGTACTCACACTCCGGATCTCGGCTACTAAGCTATTTTCCGGCGCCGTTGTAAGTACTCGAAGCTATTTCCTTTAGACTCTGCAATTGCGACATTTGGTTTCTTGTTTACACTAGTTAGGCATAATGGACAACAATGACCTTCTTATTCTATTTCCTGATTTAAGACATGGATGGTTTGATGCGAAAATTAAAAAACCCATGGAACATATTAATATGAACACTTTGAACACCATTGTTGCTAATGATATGGAAAATTCTAAGCTTGGGGAAGCTGGCTTTGATGAGCATGATATTTTTAGTCCCCCAAGCATTGAGGAGAAAATTTACTTTGATGATACTATGCCTCCTATATTTGATGATGAGAATAATAATGATAGCTACTTTGTTGAATTTGCTCCCACTACAACTAATAAAATTGATTATGCCTATGTGGAGAGTAATAATTTTATGCGTGAGACTCATGATAAGAATGCTTTATGTGATAGTTATATTGTTGAGTTTGCTCATGTTGCTACTGAAAGTTATTATGAGAGAGGAAAATATGGTTGTAGAAGTTTTCATGTTACTAAAACACCTCTCTATATGCTGAAATTTTTGAAGTTACACTGGTTTTATCTTCCTATGCTTGTTACTTTGCTCTTCATGAACTTGTTTATTTACAAGATTCCTATGCATAGGAAGCATGTTAGACTTAAATGTGTTTTGAATTTGCCTCTTGATGCTCTCTTTTGCTTCAACTCTTATTTCTTGCGAGTGCATCATTAAAACTGCTGAGCCCATCTTAATGGCTATAAAGAAAGAACTTCTTGGGAGATAACCCATGTGTTTATTTTGCTACAGTACTTTTATTTTGTATTTGTGTCTTGGAAGTTGTTACTACTGTAGCAACCTCTCCTTATCTTATTTTTATTGCATTGTTGTGCCAAGTAAAGTCTTTGATAGTAAGGTTCATACTAGATTTGGATTACTGCGCAGAAACAGATTTCTTTGCTGTCACGAATCTGGGCCTAATTCTCTGTAGGAAACTCAGAAAATTATGCCAATTTACGTGAGTGATCCTCAGATATGTACGCAACTTTCATTAGTTTTGAGTTTTTCCATTTGAGTAAGTCTGGTGCCATTTGAAAATTCGTCTTTACGAACTGTTCTGTTTTGACATATTCTGCCTTTTATTTCGCATTGCCGCTTTTGCTTTGTTGAATGGGTTTCTTTGTTCCATTAACTTTCAGAAGTTTTGTGCAATGTCCAGAAGTGTTAAGAATGATTGTGTCACCTCTGAACATGTGAATTTTTGATTATGCACTAACCCTCTAATGAGTTTGCTTGAAGTTTGGTGTGAAGGAAGTTTTCAAGGGTCAAGAGAGGAGTATGATATACTATGATCAAGAGGAGTGAAAGCTCTAAGCTTGGGGATGCCCCGTGGTTCATCCCTGCATATTTCAAGAAGACTCAAGCATCTAAGCTTGGGGATGCCCAAGGCATCCCCTTCTTCATCGACAAAGTATCAGGTTCCTTCTCTTGAAACTATATTTTTATTCGGTCACATCTTATGTACTTTACTTGGAGCGTCTGTGTGTGCTTTTATTTTTGTTTTGTTATCTTAGTTCTCTAAATAAGTTCATCCTTGTGTGGGAGAGAGACACGCTCCGCTGGTTCGTATGAACACATGTGTTCTTAGCTCATAATATTCATGGCGAAGTTTCCTCTTCGTTAAATTGTTATATGGTTGGAATTGGAAAAATGCTACATGTAGTAATTGGTAAAATGTCTTGGATAATGTGATACTTGGCAATTGTTGTGCTCATGTTTAAGCTCTTGCATCATATACTTTGCACCTATTAGTGAAGAAATACATAGAGCATGCTAAAATTGGGTTTGCATATTTGGTCTCTCTAAGGTCTAGATAATTTCTAGTATTGAGTTTTGAACAACAAGGAGGACGGTGTAGAGTTTTATAATGTTTACAATATGTCTTTTATGTGAGTTTTGCTGCACCGGTTCATCCTTGTGTTTGTTTCGATTAACCTTGCTAGCCTAAGCCTTGTATCGAGAGGGAATACTTCTCATGCATCCAAATCCTTGAGCCAACCACTATGCCATTTGTGTCCACCATACCTACCTACTACATGGTATTTCTCCGCCATTCCAAAGTAAATTGCTTGAGTGCTACCTTTAAACAATTCAAAAGTTATTACCTCTTATTTGTGTCAATGTTTTATAGCTCATGAGGAAGTATGTGGTGTTTATCTTTCAATCTTGTTGGGCAACTTTCACCAATGGACTAGTGGCTTCATCCGCTTATCCAATAATTTTGCAAAAAGAGCTGGCAATGGGATTCCCAGTCCCAAATTAATTAACAAAAATAGACACTCCTCCATGGTATGTGATTGTTGGACGGCACCCGAAGGATTCGGTTAGCCATGGCTTGAGAAAGCAAAGGTGGGGAGGAGTGTCATCATAATAAAACTAAAATAAAAAGGCACTCCTTCATGGTATGAGATTGTTGGCAGGCACCCGAGGATTCGGTTAGCCATGGTTTGTGAAAGAAAGGTTGGAAGGAGTGCCACCCAAAAATAAAATAAAATGGGAGCCGCTCTTTGAAGGTTTGTCTGGCAAGGGGGTTAGAGTACCCGCTACCATTCGTTGACAACAACAAACACCTCTCAAAACTTTATGCTCTCTTGATGTTTTCAAAATCAAAGCTCTAGCACAAATATAGCAATCAATGCTTCCCTCTGCGAAGGACCATTCTTTTACTTTTATTGTTGAGTCAGTCTACCTATCTCTCTCCACCTCAAGAAGCAAACACTTGTGTGAACTGTGCATTGATTCCTACATACTTGCATATTGCACTTGTTATATTACTCTATGTTGACAATATCCATGAGATATACATGTTATAAGTTGAAAGCAACCGCTGAAACTTAATCTTCCATTGTGTTGCTTCAATGTCTATACTTTAAATTATTGCTTTATGAGTTAACTCTTATGCAAGACTTATTGATGCCTGTCTTGAAAGTGCTATTCATGAAAAGTCATTGCTTTATGATTCGTTGTTTACTCATGTCATTACCATTGTTTTGATCGCTGCATTCATTACATATGTTTACAATATGATCAATTTTATGACGGCATGTCACTTCAGAAATTATCTTTGTTATCGTTTTACCTGCTCGGGACGAGCAGAACTAAGCTTGGGGATGCTGATACGTCTCCGACGTATCGATAATTTCTTATGTTCCATGCCACATTATTGATGATATCTACATGTTTTATGCACACTTTATGTCATATTCGTGCATTTTCTGGAACTAACATATTAACAAGATGCCGAAGTGCCACTGTTTTCTGCTGTTTTGGTTTCAGAAATCCTAGTAACGAAATATTCTCGGAATTGGACGAAATCAACGCCCAGATTCCTATTTTGCCCGGAAGCATCCAGAACACCCGAGAGCCGTCGGAGAGGGGCTACAGGGGGCCCACACATGGTGGTGGCGCGGCCAGGGCTGGGCCCGCGCCACCCTGTTGTGTCGCCGCCCCTTCGACCTTCCGACGCCGCCTCTTCGCCTATAAAAAGGTCCCTGACCTAAAACACGATACGGAATAAGCCACGGTACGCGAAACCTTCCCGCCGCCATCGCGAAGCCAAGATCTGGGGGACAGAGTCTCTGTTCCGCACGCCGCCGGACGGGGAAGTGCCCCGGAAGGCTCCTCCATCGACACCACCGCCATCTTCATCAACGCTGCTGCTCCCATGAGGAGGGAGTAGTTCTCCATCGAGGCTCGGGGCTGTACCGGTAGCTATGTGGTTAATCTCTCTCCTATGTAATTCAATACAATGATCTCATGAGCTGCTTTACATGATTGAGATTCATATGAGTTTTGTATCACTATTCATCTATGTGCTACTCTAGTGATGTTATTAAAGTACTCTATTCCTCCTCCACGTGTGTAATGGTGACAGTGTGTGCACCGTGTGAGTACTTGGCGTAGGCTATGATTATGATCTCTTGTAGATTATGAAGTTAATTATTGCTATGATGGTATTGATGTGATCTATTCCTCCTACATGATGTGAAGGTGATAGTGTGCATGCTATGTCAGTACTTGGTTTAGTCGTGTCAATCTTTCATGCACTCTAAGGTTATTTAAATATGAACATTTAATTGTGGAGCTTGTTAACTCCGGCATTGAGGGTTCGTGTAATCCTACGCAATGTGTTCATCATCCAACAAGAGAGTGTAGAGTATGCATTTATCTATTCTGTTATGTGATCAAAGTTGAGAGTGTCCACTAGTGAAAGTCTATTCCCTAGGCCTTGTTCCTAAATATTGCTATCGCTGCTTGTTACTGTCGTTGCTATTACTGCTGCATGTTTACTTCCTGCAATATTACTACCATCAACTGCACGCCAGCAAGCTATTTTCTGGCGCCATACTACTGCTCATATTCATTCATACCACGTGTATTTCACTATCTCTTCGCCGAACTAGTGCACCTATTAGGTGTGTTGGGGACACAAGAGACTTCTTGCTTTGTGGTTGCAGGGTTGCATGAGAGGGATATCTTTGACCTCTTCCTCCTTGAGTTCGATAAACCTTGGGTGATCCACTTAAGGGAAAACTTGCTGCTGTTCTACAAACCTCTGCTCTTGGAGGCCCAACACTGTCTACAAGAATAGAAGCACCCGTAGACATCAATCACCATGAGGATGCTAGAAGAAACAGACACTTGTTTCCATGGGATCCTTCCAACTGCGCCGGGTTACTCTCTTGGCAAAGTTTACCTGAACGTCGTCTTTGGCAAGACCGATAACTTCAGGAAGGAAAAGATTGAGTTTGAAGTAGTGAACTGGGAGTCACAGTATCACGCTATACTCGGAAGACCAGCTTATGCCAAGTTCATGGCTGTGCCGCACTACGCGTACCTTAAGCTGAAAATGCCTGGGAACAACGGGACAAACATCACAGTCTATGGAAGTTTTTCGCGCTCGGACAATTGTGATCGCGATTTTCAGAGGATTGCTGCGAAGTTTGGGTTCAAACAAGAAATTATCAATCCTCCACCCAAGTTGTCGATACGCGAAATCAAGGAGGAGAAACAGGACAGGGAAATCAAGAAGAAGCCAGCCGACCTTGCTCTTAAAGCCTCGGCAGCAGAAGCTTCGGCAGCAGAAGCTTCGGCAGCAAAAGCTTCGGCAGCAAAGGGTTCGGCAGTTGACGGCACAGAAGGCATAGGAGACAGCAAGACGCTGGCAACCACTGCCCAGACCCTTGGTGAAATCAACAACGCTGCAGCAACCACTAACGTGGTGAAAAAGCCAGAAGATGAGAAGAACCCCTTCCTTGCTTAAGCAATTTATCAGCGTTTAATTTTTTCCATTTATTTTAAACAGGGCCTTCCTTTTTTCGCCCTCTAGTCTCGTGCTTACCTTATTAATGAGAACTTAAGTTTCGATCCTTTGTTAAAGCATTGCAGTAATTCAAAACGTCTAAGCCGCATCACCATGCAACATAGCCCGCGGCAGAAGATCGTGCTTCAAAAGAAAAGCCTCTACGAGTGCAAAAAAGATACAAAGCAAACAAGGATGTTAATCCTTCCCTCTGCTATAGATGCCTTTACGAGTGCCGTAAATAGCAAGAGTTCGGAACTACACATAAACACAACCCACGTTCGATATTTTACTTGTGGAAATATCAAAGAACAACGGGCTCATCGGCAGAACCACTGCACCCGAAATATTCGGGAGTGCCTGTCGAAACATACATCGGTTGAAAGCAAAGTTGCGCATACAACAGGTTTAGCAAAACCTGCAACACGAGCTGATCACTCAAATGATTTGCTGACCAACGAGTATACATACATTTAAATGGGCAATTAAGATTTGCTCCTTCAAAACTTGCCAACGGCATTAACACGGTACAAATACATATACATGTATCTACCGAATAAAAAGCTTCGGCTAAACAATCTTAAACACCTGGATAAAGTAGCCAGAAAAACCTATTTACAAAGTAACATCAATTCCTGAATTCACCCTTGAGGAGTTTCCCTTTCTTCAGGTACCTTTGAATCCTTCTCAAGCCTGTCGACAATTATATTGGCGGGCAACAATACCTTCGGATACAGTACCTCTAAGTCGCCAGTCGCGTTGGCAATAGACAGCAAACTTGCCGAGGGATAACGAGCAAGTACAAGGGCAAGCGTAAACCTGGCCCCTGCAAAAACTTGAGCTCGCACCAAGTCCCGAATCTTCTTGGCATTTCTAAACTCAGACATCAAAGTCAGCAGCGTAGGGGGAACTGCGTTTAAAGGGAACATTGTCTTCCAAACCACCCTCATTGCTTTGTAGCACTTGTCGAAGAAATGGTGGACTTGCTGAACCCGATCCTGAAATTGTGCGACAGTCGAAGCCTTCGAGTGTTCCCGCCAGAAAATCTCTTCGGCTGAGGACAGCTGGGTTAAAGCATGTACACGCTCGTGAATCCGTTTGTTTTCCTCCGCACGGTTCAGAGCTATGACTGGCAAAGAAATAATTAGAGGATCAGACAAGGCGTTGTTGACAAAAGGGAGTCGGGATCAAGAAACTTACAGTTCAAACTCTCGGTAGCTTTATGCAGCTCAGTAAGAGCGTACCGCTCCACGTCGGCTGCAATCTCGCTCTTCTTATTGACAATTGCAGCTAAGGCGTAAGTACTGCGCAAGTCCTTTTCCATCTGAGTGATCCGATCCTTCATACGCTGGATCCGATCACCTTCAGGAAGAGCACCCGAAGAGTCATCGACAAATGAAGGCACTGGGAAAACCTGCAGGAAAACAGCGTTAAAAAGGATGACAGATATGGTCAAATTGAGCATCCAAAGAAACTCCCATCGGGAGAAGTGCAAGTAAAAATATCATAATAGAGGTGTGCTAGCAACATTGCCAAACACGGAGTTTATTACAAACACAAGTTTCGCAACAGAACAATGTTTCACATCAGCCCGAAGATAAGTTTGTTACAAAAATCAAGGAGCTTGGGTCTGAGTCGATAGACTGGGTCCAGTCGATGTCTTTCTTGATGAAACTAGATCAAGGAGCTGGCGAGCACAAGTAAGGGCAGGCGTTGTAAAGACGCTTAGATCAACGAATTGCCCATTGATACGTCGCAAACGTATCTATAATTTCTTATGTTCCATGCTACTTTTATTACAATACTTAAATGTTTTATACATACTTTACATCATTATTTTACATTTTTCGGCACTAACCTATTAACAAGATGCCGAAGTGCCAGTTGCTGTTTTCAGCTGTTTTTGGTTTCAGAAATCCTAGTAAGGAAATATTCTCGGAATTGGACGAAATCAACGCCCAGGGCCTATTTTTACACGAAGCTTCCATAAGTCCGAAGAGGAACGTGGGGCCACGAGGCGACGACACGCTAGGCGGCGCGGCCGTGCTGGCCGCGCGGCCCTGTTGTGTCGCCACCTCGTGTGGCCACCTGACCTACCCTTCCGCCTACTTAAAGCCTCCGTCGCGAACCCCCGTACCGAGAGCCACGATACGGAAAACCTTCCGAGACGCCGCCGTCGTGAATCCCATCTCGGGGAATTCAGGAGATCGCCTCCGGCACCCTGCGGAGAGGGGAATCATCACCGAGGGGCTCTACATCATCATGCCCGCCTCCGAATTGATGCGTGAGTAGTTCATCCTTGGACTATGGGTCCATAGCAGTAGCTAGATGGTTGTCTTCTCCGCTTGTGCTTTCATTGTATTAGATCTTGTGAGCTGCCTAACATGATCAAGATCATCTATTTGTAATGCTACATGTTGTGTTTGGCGAGATCCGATGAATATAGAATATTATGTTAAGTTGATTATCAATCTATCATATATGTGCTGTTTATGTTCTTGCATGCTCTCCATTGCTAGTAGAGGCTCTGGCCAAGTTGATACTTGTAACTCCAAGAGGAGTAATTATGCTCGATAGTGGGTTCATGCCTCCATTGAATTGGGACAGTGACAGAAAGTTCTAAGGATGTGATGTTGCTACTAGGGATAAAACATTGATGCTTTGTCTAAGGATATTTGTGTTGATTACATTACGCACCATACTTAATGCAATTATCTGTTGTTTACAACTTAATACCGGAAGGGGTTCGGATGATAACCTGAAGGTGGATTATTTAGGCATAGATGCATGCTGGATAGCGGTCTATGTACTTTGTCGTAATGCCCTGATTAAATCACATAGTAATCATCGTTGATATGTATTGAATCTTTATTTGTCAATTGCTCGCCTGTAATTTATTCACCCAGCATGTTAGTTATCTTATTGGAGAGACACCTCTAGTGAACTGTGGACCCGGTCCATTCTTTTACATCTGAATACATTCTACGCTTGTTCTTTGCAAACAAACACCATCTTCCACTCAATACGCTTAATCATTTGTTTTCAGCAAGCCGGTGAGATTGACAACCTCACTGTTATGTTGGGGCAAAGTACTTTGATTGTGTTGTGCAGGTTCCACGTTGGCGCCGGTTTCACTGGTGTTGCGCCGCACTACATTCCTCCACCAAAAACCTTCACGTGCTTCTTGGCTCCTACTGGTTCGATAACCTTGGTTTCTGGGAAAACTTGCTGCTATGCGCATCACACCTTCCTCTTGGGGTTCCCAACGGACGTGTACATCTACGCGCATCAAGCTATTTTTCTGGCGCCGTTGCCGGGAGATCAAGACACGCTGCAAGGGGAGTCTCCACTTCCAATCTCTTTACTTTGTTTTTGTCTTGCTTTATTTTATTTACTACTTTGTTTGCTGCACTTAAACAAAACACACAAAAATTAGTTGCTAGCTTTACTTTATTTACTGTCTTGTTCTCTATATCAAAAACACAAAAAAATTAGTTACTTGTCTTTACTTTATTTGTTTAGTTTATTTTACTACTGCTATAATGGGTACTCCTGAAAATTCATAATGCTACTTCTCAAAGATATAATCTTAGCAGGAGGATAATATTTACTAATAAAAGCATCTTTACACTTAGTCCATGAATCAATACTATTCTTAGGCAAAGATAGCAACCAATCTTTAGCTCTTCCTCTTAATGAGAAAGGAAACAATTTCAGTTTTATAATATCACCATGTATATCCTTATACTTTTGCATTTCACAAAGTTCAACAAAATTATTAAGATGGGCAGCATCATCACTAACACCAGAAAATTGCTCTCTCATAACAAGATTCAGTAAAGCAGGTTTAATTTCATAGAATTCTGCTGTAGTAGCAGGTGGAGCAATAGGAGTACATATAAAATCATTATTATTTGTGCTAGTGAAATCACAGAACTTAGTATTTTCAGGAGTACCCATTATAGCAGTAGTAAAATAAACTAAAAAAATAAAGTAAAGACAAGTAAATAATTTTTTTGTGTTTTTGATATAGAGAACAAGACAGTAAATAAAGTAAAGCTAGCAACTAATTTTTGTGTGTTTTGTTTAAGTGCAGCAAACAAAGTAGTAAATAAAATAAAGCAAGACAAAAACAAAGTAAAGAGATTGGAACTGGAGACTCCCCTTGCAGCGTGTCTTGATCTCCCCGGCAACGGCGCCAGAAAAAATAGCTTGATGCGCGTAGATGTACATGTCCGTTGGGAACCCCAAGTGGAAGGTATGATGCGTATAGAAGCAAGTTTCCCTCAGTATGAAACCAAGGTTATCGAACCAGTAGGAGCCAAGAAGCACGTGAAGGTTGTTGGTGGAGGAGTGTAGTGCGGCGCAACACCTGAAACCGGCGCCAACGTGGAACCTGCACAACACAATCAAAGTACTTTGCCCCAACGTAACAGTGAGGTTGTCAATCTCACCGGCTTGCTGAAAACAAAGGATTAAACGTATCGAGTGGAAGATGGTGTTTGTTTGCAAAGAACAGTAAAAACAGTAGAATGTATTCAGATGTAAAAGAATGGACCGGGGTCCACAGTTCACTAGAGGTGTCTCTCCAATAAGATAACTAACATGCTGGGTGAACAAATTACAGGCGAGCAATTGACAAATAAAGATTCAATACATATCAACGATGATTACTATGTGATTTAATCAGGGCATTACGACAAAGTACATAGACCGCTATCCAGCATGCATCTATGCCTAAATAATCCACCTTCGGTTATCATCCGAACCCCTTCCATTAAGTTGCGAACAACAGATAATTGCATTAAGTATGGCGCGTAATGTAATCAACACAAATATCCTTAGACAAAAGCATCAATGTTTTATCCCTAGTAGCAACAGCACATCCACAACCTTAGAACCTACTGTCACGATCCCAGATTCAATGGAGGCATGAACCCACTATCGAGTATAATTACTCCCTCTTGGAGTTACAAGTATCAACTTGGCCAGAGCCTCTACTAGCAACAGAGAGCATGCAAGAACATAAATAACACATATATGATAGATTGATAATCAACTTAACATAATATTCTATATTCATCGGATCTCGCCAAACACAACATGTAGCATTACAAATAGATGATCTTGATCATGTTAGGCAGCTCACAAGATCTAATACAATGAAAGCACAAGCGGAGAAGACAACCATCTAGCTACTGCTATGGACCCATAGTCAAAGGATGAACTACTCACGCATCAATCGGGAGGCGGGCATGATGATGTAGAGCCCCTTCGGTGATGATTCCCCTCTCCGGCAGGGTGCCGGAGGCGATCTCTGAATCCCCGAGATGGCGGCGGCGGCCTCTCGAACGTTTTCCGTATCGTGGCTCTCGTACAGGGGTTCGCGACGGAGTCTTTAAGTAGGCGGAAGGGTAGGTCGAGGGCGACGCGGCGCCAACACAACAGGCCGCGCGGCCGGCCTGGCCGCGCCGCCTGGTGTCCGGCCGCCTCGTGGCCCCACTTCGTTTCCTCTTCGGACTTCCGGAAGCTTCGTGCAAAAATAGGCCCCTGGCGTTGATTTCGTCCAATTCGAGAATATTTCCTTACTAGGATTTCTGAAACCAAAACAGCAGAAAACAAGAAGGCACTTCGGCATCTTGTTAATAGGTTAGTGCCGGAAAATGTAAAATAATGTAAAGTATGTATAAAACATTCAAGTATTGTAATAAAAGTAGCATGGAACATAAGAAATTATAGATACGTTTGCGACGTATCAAGCATCCCCAAGCTTAGTTCCTACTCGTCCTCGAGTAGGTAAACGATAACACAAATAATTTCTGAAGTGACATGCTACCAACATAATCTTGATCAACATTATTGTAAAGCATATGAGATGAATGGAGTGATCTGAACAAAAGATTGCTAACAAAGATAATGACTAAACAAATGAATCATATAGCAAAACTTTTCATGAATAGTACTTTCAAGACAAGTATCAATAAGACTTGCATAAGAGCTAACTCATAAGCAATAAATTCAAAGTAGAATGCATTGAAGCAACACAAAGGATGATTAAGTTTCAGCAATTGCTTTCAACTTGTAACATGTATATCTCATGGATATTTGTCAACATAGAGTAATATAACAGGTGCAATAAGTAAACATGTAAGAATCAATGCACACAGTTAACACAAGTGTTTGCTTCTAAGATAGAAGGAAGTGGGTAAACTGACTCAACAATAAAGTAAAATATTGGCCCTTCGCAGAGGGAAGCATTGATTACTATTTTTGTGCTAGAGCTTTTGTTTTAAAAACATAGAAACAATTTTGTCAACGGTAGTAATAATTCATATGTGCTATGCATAATACTTCTACAAGTTGCATGTCTCATGCATAGAGTACCAATAGTGCTCGCACCTTGTCCTACTATCTCGGAAACACGGATTCTCATCGCATAACATATGCTTCAACCAAGTGTCACAAAAGGGTACCTCTATGCCGCCTATACAAGTGTCTAAGGAGAAAGCACGCATTGGATTTCTCGCTTTTGATTATTCTCAACTTAGACATCCATACCGGGACAACATAGACAACAGATAATGGACTCCTCTTTTAATGCTTAAGCATTCAACAACAATTAATATTCTCATAAGAGATTGAGGTTGTATGTCCAAACTGAAACTTCCACCATTATACATGGCTTTAGTTAGCGGCCCAATGTTCTTCTCTAACATATGCATACTCAAACCATTTGATCGCGAAGTCCACTACTTCAGACAAGACGAACATGCATAGCATCTCACATGATATCCAACAAAGATAAAGTTGATGGCGTCCCTAGAAAACATGGTTACCGCTCAACAAGCAACTTATAAGAATTAAGACACATAACTACATATTCATCACCACAATAGTTTTTAAGCTATTTGTCCCATGAGCTATATATTGTAAAGGTAGAGGAATGAAATTTAAAGGTAGCACTCAAGTAATTTACTTTGGAATGGCAGAAAAATACCACATAGTAGGTAGATATGGTGGACACAAATGGCATGGATTTTGGCTCAAGGTGTTTGGATGCACGAGAAGCATTTCCTCTCAGTACAAGGTTTGGGCTAGCAAGGTTGTTTGAAGCAAACACAAGTATGAACAGGTACAGCAAAACTCACACAAGAACATATTGCAAGCTCTACACTGTCTTCCTTGTTGTTCAAACACTTTACCCGAAAATATTTAGACTTAGAGAGATCAATCATGCAAACCAAATTAAACAAGCTCTACAGTAGTTCTTCATTAATAGATTAAACTACATGATGCAAGAGCTTAAACATGATCTATGAGAGCTCAAACAATTTCCAAATTGCCAAACCATATGCAGCATTTTCCAATTCCAACCAAATAGCAATTTTAACGAAGCAATAAGCTTTCGCCATGAACATTAAAGCACAATTAAGAACACAAGTGTTCCATAAGAAAAAGCGGAGCGTAATATCTCCAATATAAGAATGGCGGGATCCAACTTTATTCAAAACAAAACAAAAATAAAAACAAACCGATGCTCCAAGTAAAGAACATAAGAATGTGACGAAATAAAAATATAGTTTCACTAGAAGTGACCTGATAATGTTGTCGATGAAGAAGGGGATGCCTTGGGCATCCCCAAGCTTAGATGCTTGAGTCTTCTTAAAATATGCAGGGATGAACCACCGGGGCATCCCCAAGCTTAGACCTTTCACTCTTCTTGATCATAGTATATCATTCTCTTCTCTTGACCCTTGAAAACTTCCTTCACACAAACTTCAAGCAAACTCATTAGAGGGTTAGTGCATAACCACAAATTCATATATTCAGAGGTGGCACAATCATTCTTAACACCTCTGGACATTGCACATAGCTTCTGAAAGTTAATGGAACAAAGAAACTCATTCAACATAGCAAAAGCGGCAATGCGAAATAAAAGACAGAATCTGTCAAAAACAGAACAGTCCGTAAAGATGCATCTGGACTGGGCACTTAACTTGCTCAAATGGAAAAACTCAAAACTAATGAAAGTTGCGTAAATATCTGAGGATCACGCTTGCAATTTTGCAGATTTTTTCGAATTTGTTACAGAGACTTATGCCAGAATTCGTGACAGACAGCAATGCTGTTTCTGCGCAGCGATCCCAAATATAACATCAACTTTAGCATAGAAACTTTACTTGGCACAAAAACATTATAAGGAGAGGTTGCTACAGTAGTAAACAACTTCCAAGACTCAACAAAATAAAATTTACTGTAGTAAAATAAACACATGGGTTATCTCCCAAGAAGTGCTTTTCTTTAACGCCTTTCAGCTAGGCGCAGAAAGTGCAAATCAAGTAACATCAAGAGACGAAGCATCAACATCATAGCTTGTTCTAATAATAGAATCAAAAGGCAAATTCATTCTCTTTCTAGGGAAGTGTTCCATACCTTTCTTGAGAGGAAATTGATATCTAATATTACCTTCCTTCATATCAATAACAGCACCAACGGTTCGAAGAAAAGGTCTTCCCAACACAATAGGACAAGATGCATTGCATTCGATATCCAAGACAACAAAATCAACGGGGACAAGGTTATTGTTAACCGTAATGCGCACATTATCAATCCTCCCCAAAGGTTTCTTTTTAACATTATCGGCAAGATTAACATCCAAATAACAATTCTTCAATGGTGGCAAGTCAAGCATATCATAAATCTTTTTAGGCATAACAGAAATACTTGCACCAAGATCACATAAAGCATTACACTCAAAGTCATTGAATTTCATTTTAATGATGGGCTCCCAACCATCTTCTAACTTCCTAGAAATAGAAGCTTCAAGTTTTAATTTCTCTTCCCTAGCTTTAATGAGAGCATTTGTAATATGTTTTGTAAAGGCTAAATTTATAGCACTAGCATTGGGACTTCTAGCAAGTTTTTGTAAGAACTTTATAACTTCAGTAATATGACAATCATCAAAATCTAAACCATTATGTTCTACATCAATGGAATCATTGTCACCAATATTTTGAAAAAATTCAGCAATTTTATCACAAACAGCAGTTTTAGCAGTTTCAGGCAATTTTGTGCGCTTTGCACTAGGAGTAGAAACATTGCCAACACCAATTATTTTACCATTTATAGTAGGAGGTGTAGCAACATGTGAAGAATCAACATTACTAGTGGTGGTAATAGTCCATACTTTAGCTACATTATTTTCTTTAGCAAGTTTCTCTTTTTCTTCTCTATCCCACCTAGCATGCAATTCAGCCAACATTCTAATATTATCATTAATTCTAACTTGGATGGCATTTGTTTTAGCAAACCTAGCATCTTCAACTTTCTCAGGCATAACTTTCAATTTTAAAAGATCAACATCAAGAGCAAGACTATCAACCTTAGAAGCAAGAATATCAATTTTACTAAGCTTTTCTTCAACAGTTTTATTGAAAGCAGTTTGTGTACTAATAAATTCTTTAAGCATCACTTCAAGACCAGGGGTACACTCTTATTATTGTTGTAAGAATTACCATAAGAATTACCATAACCATTACTATTAGAAGGATATGGCCTAAAGTTGTTGTTACCATAATTATTCCTATAAGCATTGTTGTTGAAATTATTATTCTTAATGAAATTCACATCAACATTTTCTTCTTGAGCAACCAACAATGAAGCTAAAGGAACATTATTAGGATCAATATGAGATCTACCATTTGCAAGCATAGACATAATAGCATCAATCTTATCACCCAAAGAAGAGGTTTCTTCAACAGAATTTACCTTCTTACCTTGAGGAGTTCTTTCAGTGTGCCATTCAGAGTAATTAATCGTCATATCATCAAGTAATTTAGTCGCGGCGCCCAAGGTGATGGACATAAAAGTACCTCCAGCAGCTGAATCCAATAGGTTCCTCGAGAAAAAAAATCAATCCTGCATAAAAGGTTTGGATGATCATCCAAGTAGTCAGTCCATGGGTTGGGCAATTCTTTACCAAAGATTTCATTCTCTCCCATGCTTGAGCAACATGTTCATTATCAAATTGTTTAAAATTCATTATGCTACTTCTCAAAGATATAATCTTAGCAGGAGGATAATATTTACTAATAAAAGCATCTTTACACTTAGTCCATGAATCAATACTATTTTTAGGCAAAGATAGCAACCAATCTTTAGCTCTTCCTCTTAATGAGAAAGGAAACAATTTCAGTTTTATAATATCACCATGTATATCCTTATACTTTTGCATCTCACAAAGTTCAACAAAATTATTAAGATGGGCAGCAGCATCATCAGTACTAACACCAGAAAATTGCTCTCTCATAACAAGATTCAGTAAAGCAGGTTTAATTTCATAGAATTCTGCTGTAGTAGCAGGTGGAGCAATAGGAGTACATATAAAATCATTATTATTTGTGCTAGTGAAGTCACACAACTTAGTATTTTCAGGAGTACCCATTATAGCAGTAGTAAAATAAACTAAGCAAATAAAGTAAAGACAAGTAACTAATTTTTTTGTGTTTTTGATATAGAGAACAAGACAGTAAATAAAGTAAAGCTAGCAACTATTTTTTTGTGTTTTGTTTAAGTGCAGCAAACAAAGTAGTAAATAAAATAAAGCAAGACAAAAACAAAGTAAAGAGATTGGAAGTGGAGACTCCACTTGCAGCGTGTCTTGATCTCCCCGGCAACGGAGCCAGAAATTTAGCTTGATACCCGCGAAGCACACGTCCGTTGGGAACCCCAAGTGGAAGGTATGATGCGTATAGAAGCAAGTTTCCCTCAGTATGAAACCAAAGTTATCGAACCAGTAGGATCCAAGAAGCACGTGAAGGATGTTGGTGGAGGAGTGTAGTGCGGCGCAACACCAGTGAAACCGGCGCCAACGTGGAACCTGCACAACACAATCAAAGTACTTTGCCCCAACGTAACAGTGAGGCTGTCAATCTCACCGGCTTGCTGAAAACAAAGGATTAAACGTATCGAGTGGAAGATGGTGTTTGTTTGCAAAGAACAGTAAAAACAGTAGAATGTATTCAGATGTAAAAGAATGGATCGGGGTCCACAGTTCACTAGAGGTGTCTCTCCAATAAGATAACTAACATGTTGGGTGAACAAATTACATGCGAGCAATTGACAAATAAAGATTCAATACATATCAACGATGATTACTATGTGATTTAATCAGGGCATTACGACAAAGTACATAGACCGCTATCCAGCATGCATCTATGCCTAAATAATCCACCTTCAGGTTATCATCCGAACCCCTTCCAGTATTAAGTTGTAAACAACAGATAATTGCATTAAGTATGGCGCGTAATGT
Organism: Lolium multiflorum; assembly: GCA_030979885.1. Classification (NCBI taxonomy): domain Eukaryota; kingdom Viridiplantae; phylum Streptophyta; class Magnoliopsida; order Poales; family Poaceae; genus Lolium; species Lolium multiflorum. The sequence goes on along the minus strand of CM061750.1, from coordinate 314,328,953 downwards.
AATCAACACAAATATCCTTAGACAAAGCATCAATGTTTTATCCCTAGTAGCAACAGCACATCCACAACCTTAGAACCTATCTCACGATCCCAGATTCAATGGAGGCATGAACCCACTATCGAGCATAATTACTCCCTCTTGGAGTTACAAGTATCAACTTGGCCAGAGCCTCTACTAGCAACGGAGAGCATGCAAGAACATAAACAACACATATATGATAGATTGATAATCAACTTAACATAATATTCTATATTCATCGGATCTCGCCAAACACAACATGTAGCATTACAAATAGATGATCTTGATCATGTTAGGCAGCTCACAAGATCTAATACAATGAAAGCACAAGCGGAGAAGACAACCATCTAGCTACTGCTATGGACCCATAGTCCAAGGATGAACTACTCACGCATCAATCCGGAGGCGGCATGATGATGTAGAGCCCCTCCGGTGATGATTCCCCTCTCCGGCAGGGCCGGAGGCGATCTCCTGAATCCCCGAGATGGGATTGGCGGCGGCGGCCTCTCAGTAACGTTTTCTGTATCGTGGCTCTCGGTATAGGGGTTTCGCGACGGAGGCTTTAAGTAGGCGGAAGGGTAGGTCAGAGGGCGACGCGAGGCGCCGACACAACAGGGCGGCCAGGGCCCGGGCCGCGCCGCCCTGGTGTCTGGCCGCCTCGTGGCCCCACTTCGTTTCCTCTTCGGACTTCTGGAAGCTTCGTGCAAAAATAGGCCCTGGGCGTTGATTTCGTCCAATTCCGAGAATATTTCCTTACTAGGATTTCTGAAACCAAAAACAGCAGAAAACAGCAACTGGCACTTCGGCATCTTGTTAATAGGTTAGTGCCGGAAAATGTAAAATAATGCTGTAAAGTATGTATAAAACATTCAAGTATTGTAATAAAAGTAGCATGGAACATAAGAAATTATAGATACGTTTGCGACGTAGCAGGCCTGAATACAACCACATCGGGTGAACTCTGGCCATGACTGGTTGGATTCGACGCTTTAGGAACACTGCTGCCACCTCTGTGCCGACCATGGTTTGGCCATCGGCCTCTTTGATTCGAAGAAATTTGGCGAATAATTCATCGGCTGCTACTATTTCATCGGGAGAGAGAGTGTTCTTCCAGGAATTCTTAGGCTTGGCTTCAAGAACGTCGGTAAAGCAAGGAAGCTGGGATTCGGGTGACAAGGAATCCTTGACGTAAAACCATTTCAGTCTCCACCCTTGCACAGATTCTCTCATTGGGAAATTAAAGTAATTGACCTCTGAACGAGCTACAAACCCCACTCCTCCGGTGACAAAGGATCCATTACTACTGTTGTATCTCTTCACATAGAAGATCTTTTTCCACAGCCCAAAATGAGGTTTGATGAACACAGCAACGTGGAGGATTGAGTTGGGAGTGAGTTGCCATAATTGGATCTCATAAGTTCGCAAGAGGTGGAGGAGGAATTCATGAGCGGGGAGCGAAAGACCCCGATATAGGAACGACAAGAACATCACGGTAAAGCCAGCAGGGGGATTAGGCCGAGAAATCGCACCTGGAAAGATCACATTCCCCTCGTCGGGGAGATTAGTCCCAGGCTTCGGGATCTCTTTTCGTCACGCTTGGTGACTGTTGACGCTATCCAATCTCCGGGCCTGGCCAATGAACTTGGCGGCGCCGGAGTTGGGGGAGGAGCGCTTGGAGCACCCCCCTTCGGAAGAATCGAGGAGGATTTGGCGGCGGCGCCTCCGCTAGTGGAGCTGGCGGCGGTGGTAAGGCTCGTCTTCTTCACCATCGCGAGATCTAGAGAGGATCAGAAAAGCGGTGGTGGCGGCGCAGCAGTTGTGAAGAGAGGAAGAAGAAGAAGGGCAAGAAGACGTTATGGCAAGACTGGAAAGGACCAGAGATTTTGTTCTTTAAGTGGTCCTTTTTCGTTAAGGATTGCAGAAATCGAGGAGGCACCTCGGTAACTGTGCATGAAAGGCGGATGATGCCTAAAAACGAGGCTAGACAGAGGTAGAATAGGCCCAGCGGGTCACGTCCTATCAGTCAAAATCAAGTTATCAGCAAAACGTCATCAATGACGTCATGTTTTAAGCATTCGAAGGAATAAAAGAATGTATCGGATAGTGAACTTGAGTCTATGCATAGATTGCAAAGCATTCACGCCTAGACTCGGGGGCTACTCCCATCGGGAGCGCTGACGCGCACCCGATAAAAAGAAGACGCGCATTCGAAAGAATGAGGACTCGAAGATATATTTGGAGAGAATGATGGAATGTTCAACTTAAGTCTGCACCCGAACGTAAAGCGTTCGTGTCCAGACTCGGGGGCTACTCCCATCGGGAGCACTGGCTGTGCACCCGATGAAACTTTTTTGCACTCCAGGATCATGCCCGGGGACTTGATTCTGTGTAGGGTAACGTTGTTTTGCCATCGGCGGTTAACCAACAAAAATTGGGCGCGTTACTCATTATTCCTTGCATGAGGAAATGTATCGGATGACTTATGAAGACTTGCAGAAAACCTTCGGCAGAGCAAAAAATATTCGAGTGGCACAACTTGAGTCTATTCACGGATTGCGGGCATCCGTACCTAGACTCGGGGGCTACTCCCATCGGGAGCGCTGACGCGCACCCGACGGAAGAAGAACAAGAACAATCAAGAAAAAGGACATTAGAAGAAGCCATGCTTTAGTCTCTACCCGAACTATCTTCGGCTAGACACTCGGGGGCTACTGACGTGGGCACTACTCTTCGGGTAACCGACGTTGCCTTATCCTATATTTCCTGGCTGGAGGCCCATGAAGGCACTTGGAGGCGAAGCGGCCCATCCGGACGGTGCACCAGAAGATCCTTGGCAAGCAAGACGAAGAAGCGGCCGAACAAGGAAAGATTAGATCTAAAACTACTGTAAACCTAGTCGTAATCGGTTAAACCTCTTGAGACCTGGCCTCGTATATAAAGGCCAGGAGAGGGGCTGCCGAGGGACACAATCAATCTTAGCAATCTTATCCACCAAAAGCTTAGAGCTAGGTCATCGTAAAGCTTAGCATCTCAACGAGATCTCAGCCGAACTATTCGGCACCCCATTGTAACCTATTATCATCATAATCAAGAATAGACAAGCAGGACGTAAGAGTTTTACCTCATCGAGGGCCCCAAACCTGGGTAAATCGCTCCCCCCGTTTGTCTGTGAACCGATGTCTCGTGTCAGCTTGCAGGATTCCATCAACCCTAAGCCCATATCGGAGGGCATTGCCGAGGAGCATCCTCGACATACTCTCTATTCCCGGACAAGTTCTTAATATCTGACAGTATATTTAAAAACGGTGACCGATCCACTCCAGGAGAGGTAACCATCGATACTAGTTGGATGTCGTCCGTCTCCACTCTCCACTATGATTGGTAATTGACTTCGGTTGATAGCTAGATCCAACCATCAGCACATGCCTGAAGTTAAGATTCCACGGGACTCAGGCGGTCATCCATGTATTTGAAGATGCAAACATCGGCTACCTTTCTTCATTTCTTAGTACCGTCCCTAAACATGCGGACTGATCCTTGTCGTAGAAAGAACCATTGACAGTAAGCTTCACCCATCCTGTAGGAGGTTTGCACCAAGGTTTATCCGGGGGCTTAACTGGCACTCTCGTTGTACGGATCTTGCTAGTTAGAACCGCCGGTTGTTTTTCTTTCAAGATATCTTCATTAAACTGATTCTTCACCACCATAACCAAGTGGCGGTACCCCTCAAGAGAACGCGTCGACCCTTCGTACGGTAATGGTTTACTGTGGGTCACCTTATTACGGACATACCACGCTCTCCATGCCACCAGCAAAGTAGCCGCAACCATATCCTCGAAAATATGAGTCAATAGATTCTGAAACCAACGCCACAACAACGGACCAAGAATATCATGTGGTGGTAGGAACCAAACCTGCCTCATAGAACACCATAAATTGTACGCATGGGGACATGCATATTTTGGTGTCTCATAGAAGGCGAAATATTTTTCAGTGGAAGATGATATTTCCCGTCGATAGTGAGGCGTATATGATGACTTCATCAATCTCAAGACCCATTGGACTAGTTTCTTGGGTTCAATCCCTCGAAGGTGCTCATAGAGATAGCACATGCGTAAGTTCATAGAGGTAAATGTTTATACCTATTCAGCGTATAAATATGTTTAAAAAAACCTCAAGCGGACCGAGCAGTCCAAGCCCAAAAGGGGAGGATAAATATGCCGCTCTTGTTGCTTCAGTCCTAGGCAGTTGACCAAAATCTGGTCAGGAGAGATAATTTCCGTCGGTCCGTATCTTTGAACAGTTCTTGACCCACCATGGACAACGAACTGGTATTGCCGCGATGCTAAGTACCTGCTCTTGGCACCGTGTGTAGAGATGGAACCTATTGCGGTTTCGCGCCTCACAATGACGCAAATATGGGCTCTAGCCAGCTGCCATGCCGGCCTCTTTCTTTCTTCGTCTTAGCTCGTGCATGTACTGATCCATGGATCCAATTGAGGCGGTAGGATTATCTGTTTACATGGATACTTCGAAGAAAAATACTCTGCTGAGCTAGGTCTCGAGTTTTCCCCTTTCTTTCCCCTGAAGATACTGACGAATACATATGAAACTATTTAAAGAACGGATTTAGTAATTCTCAATTTTCTGAGAACTAACTAAGTTAGTTCTGGCTCAATTCCTACACAGTTGGAATCATGATTCATGCACTTATAAGTTATAAGTTGGATTGCAACTAAAAAATTTCACTTGCAAATAGGGTTGCAACTGAGAAAAAATATCTAGAACTGTTAGATTTGCTTTATGATTTGACATTAGCTGAGCAAGAAGTAAATCAATTCTCACTCGACTAAGAATTAGCGATACTCTTTAAAGAAATGTCTCTCTACCATACATGGTGCTGGGTCTCGAGTTTTCTTCTTTCTTTTCCCAAAAGGTATCGACGAATATATTTGGAACTATTTGGAGAAATGTCTTTTTATCGTGCACGAGAAAGTAGTATTTTAACCTAGAATATTGATGTTTGGCATGTTCGGAAGCAACGCGTGTCATACATGAAACACTGTTCATGTTATTCATGTAAACCACTATAGGAAACAGCCCTCTATGCTGAGGGCTCTGAGCTATTGGCATAAAGCAAAATGCTCTCGGCATATGGGTATGCTGGCGGCGGTCCTTGGCGTAGAGGATATGGCACTTTATGCATTCGCACATCGCACATGGCTATTGGAATAGTTGTGTACCATATGCCAAGGTTTAAACGTGGCCATCGGCAAATCATCAACGTCAGCAGAAAAAGCGATGAGCTATCTGTTTGACCACCATGGAGTATGCCAAGCCGTCTACATATAGGGACACGTGGCACCAGTTGCTCTCATGCAACCATATATTCCAAGAGCCAATCGTCGGCTTAGCTGGGAGCCATATGCCAAGGGTATGTCTGTTGGCATATAGGGCCACCTGGTAGCGTCGGGTGGCTCTCGGGAAGCCCTATATGCCTAGGAAAGTTTTGTTGAGGTTCCAATACTCCGAAGCATGGTTTTGGATGAAACCCTAGTTCGTGGCCCCCACGTGGTCTATCCATCTAAAATTCTCCGAACGGCGTTTGATGTATGCAATTTATCTTTCTTTGTGTTTGGTTAGTTCATAGGGATATGGATGTCGGTGAAGTAGGTTACACTTGGGAGTTGAATATTCGATCTCTCAACATTTCACCACACTTGTGTACATATGTTAAGGCCGCACGCAGGTTTTGCTGGGATTCCGACCCTCCGAAGCACTGTTTTCGATGAAAACCTAGCACATGGCCTCGCAGTGTCTACCCCTCTAAAATTCTCTGAACGGCAATTTATTGATACTCCCTCTATTTTTATATGTAAGGCCACTATCAAAAATACATTTTATCAATATGTAAGGCCATACTGATCGAGGTAAAATTGATGATGTTTTTCCTCGTATAATCCCATACTGCATTAACCGTATGTCCATTAATACTCATACATGCATGAATTTGACCTTGGGCTACTTGTCTTGCATGGCATGCAAAGCAATAATCATCCCACAAAATGGTGAGTTACTGCCTAAAATGAGTAGCTTTGACAAAGAATCAATGTCACATTAACTTCTTTAATTTGCTAACTCCGTACCTATAATCTAAGTTTGTGGCCTTACATATAAAAATGGAGGGAGTATACTACAAGTGTAGGGGATCGACTGTAGTACTTTTTAAATAGAAAATGTTGTAGAATCCACGAGAAGATGAAGGTATCGGTTAGTAAATTCAACAAGTAAACAACAAAGATGCAAAGTTTATAATTTCTAGATTATAATTTGTGGGAAAGAAAATAAAAGTAAAGTAAAATTCTAGTAAGGTGAATTCCAAGTAAGGTGATACTCTTTTCAGAGAAAGCTCAACCTATTTATCACGAGGACGGGCTTGAGGTGTTTTCTTATATGAGACAATCATTCCCAACGGTGGCACATATTTCATGACATAAGGATTTCTAGAAAAATATTATAAGTATCTTGTCAAATTTTATTCTGGTTGGATGAAGCCTAAAATATGTGCAACCGCATGCATTAGAAAACATGCCCCTAACGATTGGTCCTAATTCCACATACATGAGCAAACAAAGGAGTTGTTAAGACATATTGCCTTAAGTTTTATGGTCTCCGGTCATATAAACCCCCCTAAATCAACTCCAAATATCATGACAAGGTCTCCATCATTCCTATGTTACCATCAAAAAACCACATAAAAGCATAAAACTTCAACAAATACTCATTGCATACTATATAGAAATCATAGCCAATCAATCGTATGCCCTCACAAAGATGGGGAACTACTAAAAATAGTGAAACATGATGATGATCAGTGGCATATCACTAGTAGGAAAAGCCTCATCAGTGGCGCACGAAAAAACGATTCTGTGGCGCATGGGAGGTGCGCCACAGAATTCTCGCCACAAAAATAAGCTTTCTGTGGCGCACCAGGCCGTGCGCCACAGAAATAAGGTTTCTGTGGCGCACCAGGTAGTGTGCGCCACAGAAATAAGTAGTTCTGTGGCGCATGTAATGTAGCTGCGCCACAGAAATAGGTGCGCCACAGAATTATTTTTTGGTGCGCCACAGAACTATCTACAGGTATACTCGATTTTGTGCTCCCTGGTGTACTATACAGGTTTTATACTGATTTTATACACTACATGCAGGTTATATACTGATATAATATAGACAGATATAATATGGACATATATAATCATCACATCATCATCACATTACTTAGAGCCCGATCGAGTTATACATATAGCTCCATACACTCATAATGCATGCAAATTAAGAAAGTTCTCATCATCTCTAGATACAAACGAAGTGACACCGGCCGCCGCCTACACTAGGATGAAATAGAGTACCGCCGCGACGATGGTGAGAAAGAGCGAGAGCACAAGGAAGGTCTTCATCTTGCTCTTCTTTGCTTGGTGCGCCCTCCACTTGGCAACCGCCTCGTGCCTAGTCGGGTACCCTTTGTAGCAGTTGCCGCTGAACTTGTGCACCTGTTTCTTGCACTCCTCCCACTCCTCGTACACTCCTGGAACCCGCCCCTCGAACACGACGTAGTACGTCATCTCTATGCATGGACACAAGGCATATTAGTATATAACGCAATGGAAAGAGTTAGAGAGTTCACATGCATACATATTCACAAGAATTAAAGCAAGGAAATAATAATAGCACTACACAATCTGGAGCACTACCACCTGGAGCAGTACACAATCTGGAGCACTACACAACCTGGAGCACTACAAAAACCAGAGTACATTAAAGCTAGCACTTCAAACCAGAGAACTGCACTTCAAGTTTTTAGCTAACATTAATTCATTATATATGGGCAGTACCATTGGTACAGCATATAGAGAACACTGCACAAAAGCATATACAAGATAATGAGCATGAGCATGAGCATGATCATTTCATAAATGAATTCAAATAGTAGCATTTCATGTACTAGTAGCATTATAGAGCATAAACAAGCATACAAGATTATAGAGCAAGCCAACCAGTAGCTACTGCCAACATGTGACTTCAAATGAAAATGCTATTATTCCAGGTATAATTAAATAGCAGAAGCTTGAGCATCATATGGAAATGCTAGTGACTTCAAATGAAAATGCTATTACTCATAAATATACATTACAAAAGGCAGTAGCTAGTGACTTAAATTTTTTATAAATTCAAAGAGAATTATACCAATAGCTAATCAAATTTTAGTAGATAATTACTTAAATTTAAAAAGGCAGTATAGAGCAAGCCAACCAGTAGCTACTGCCAACATTTGAGCATGAGCATCATTTAACCTTACATTACATACATTATTTCCTACCATCTGCATAGAAGCATTACATAAACCCTTTTATTCATCATTGCATGGAAGCATTACATCAACCCTTACATTACATAATTATTCAGACAACCTAGGACACACTAAAACTAGATGGCTGAAACTACAACTAACTACAACAAACTAGGATACCAAATCTTTGATTTTTTTAATGCCCTTCCTCAGCCAGCACAAGATAACTCCAGCTTTAACCTTTTCTTCAAGATTTGGTTCTACATAGTAGGGCAACACCTCTGTGGGTCCTCCTTCCCTCAACTGATGCTTATACTTTTTCAGTTTGATCTTGCCCTTAGGTCTGGATTTTGGAACTGGGAGAACTTCTGTAGTGTATGTGAACACACCTAGCTGGTTCAAGCCATCTGCTGCTTCTTCTTCCCTGAACCTGGCAGCAGAAGCTTCCCTCTCTTGCACACTTCTCCTACGATACACTAGCAACTCCTTGTCTGCCCTACCCATAGAAAAAGTCTTGGAAAGAGTGGCATCCCTAGAGCCAGAGGCACCAAGGGAGCCAGTGCTCCTCCTCTTTGCACTCCAGGACAGGTTGTCCATGTTTGGTGTGGTTTTCAGGTTCACTACACTAGGCATTTATATAGGATGGAGGGCATGCACAGAGGGTATGAGAACACAAGCTGAACAGTTGTGTTACATAGGACAATGCCATCAGTTTCTTTTTTTGAATTGTGATGTCAATCCACAAGAGGGAGAATATTCTCCAAAATGGGTCAGAGACAAGCCATTGGGAATATTCCCCAAAATGGGTCAGGAGAGCCTGTCCATTCTTGCTAGGCAGAGGCATTTTTGGTTCAGAGGAATATTCTTGCTAGGGCAGAGGTGGCCAGAGGTGAATTAACCCAAGCAATTTCATTTTCTAAACCTAGGCAGTAGCATTTCATTTTATTAACAAATCCTAGGCAGTAGCATTTCATTTTATTAACCCAAGCATTTTCTTTTTGTAAACCTAAATTTTCTACTGCCAACAAAATAGCAAGAACTTTATTAGCTCTAGTGCAAGCAATGAATTAAAAAAACAGCAACCAATGAATTAAAAAAATAGCAAGCAATAAATTAAATAGCATTTGACTGCATCATTTGCATTTACATTTAAACCAGTAGCATCATTTGCATGAACAAGAGAACCTAAATCAAACAGCATCCAGCTCACCCAAAAATCAAACAGCAAGCAATGAATAAAGAAAACAAAAGCTGCTATCACAAGCAATTTGAACCAGTAGCAATTTATGGCAAGCATGAGCATGAGCAAGCATTTTTTCATTTCATTATTGTTATGAGCATCAGCATGCCCACAGCAGCACCAATAAGCAGTAGCAGTTTATGGCAAGCATGCACTGGTTTAATTACTGTAACACACTAAATAGTATTGGCATAATCATGCACTTGATAATTGCAATATGGTTGTTCATTTAAAAAATACTACTTATTGCTATATCAACCAGTACCTACTTCATTTGCAAGTAGCATTAGGCATTTTCATTTGCATTTGCATTAGGCATTTTCATTTGCATTTGCATTAGGCATTTTCATTTGCATTTGCATTAGGCATTTGCATTTTCATTTGCATTTGCATTAGGCATTTGCATTTGCATTAGGCATTTTCATTTTCATTTGCATTTGCATTAGGCATTTGCATTTTCATTTGCATTTGCATTAGGCATTTTCATTTGCATTTGCATTTGCATGAGAATTCGCCCTAACTAGCAGGAACCCTAAAGCATTTCAATTTGCAAACAGAGACTATGAACTCCAATGAACCCTAACTAGCAGGAACCCTAGCCGGGAGGGGGGAAGGTGGAGGGAAGGGGAGAGGGGAGGGAAGAGGGGAGGGGGAAGGTGGAGGGAAGGAGAGAGGGAAGCTCACCGATGGTGACGGTAGCGACGACGGTGGCCTCTCCTCTTCCTCCTCGAGGTGCAGCGGCCTCCTCCTCCTCGATGTGCGGCGGCCTCCTTCTCGGGTACGTCCTCGGCGGCGGCGTGGCGGTCCTCCTCCTCCTTGATCTGCGGCGGCGGCTCGGGGTTGGGCGTCCTGCTCGGCGGCGGCGTGGCGGTCCCCTTCCTCCTCCTCCTCGGCGGCAGCGGCGCTTGGTGGCGGCGCTTGGCGGTGGCGGTGGTTGCGTTAGTGTGGGGAGTGGGGAAGAAAGGTTCAGTTATTTCACCAAGTGTCTTAATTCTGTGGCGCACCCCTCTAAGTGCGCCACAGAATTAAGAATTCTGTGGCGCATCAGCTCTTCCATGCGCCACAGAATTCCTTAATTCTGTGGCGCACCTAAAGGGGCATGCGCCACAGAATTTAGACACTTAGCCAAACAAAACGGGTTACTGCTGTGTCCTGACAGATACATAGTACTAGTCTAGTGGTTAAGGCCAATGTTAGGCCATTAGTAGCCAGGTTCGAACCCTGGCTGCCACACAATTTTTCTTCCTTTTTTTCATATTTTAGTTACATTTCAATAAATAACACAACATTATTTAGTAATTAGTAGAGAGAAATTATAAATTACTTGTCTCATACAAACATGTTCTTGTTTCTCTCACACACACATGCATGTACTTGTCTAACACACACACACTCACACACATGTGATAGACCAAAAAAAGATCTTCTTCGTCCCGGCTCCGAGCTCTAGCGTCTCTTCGCAATCTTCTTGCCCTTTCGGTTGTTGGCGGTTGAATACTTTATGCCGGCCACCTTGAGATTTCTTCGCGTGAACGGACAACCTTTAGAGGGTAGGGAGGTCTTCCTTCTTACTTTACTAGTAGTAGGCATGTCGAAGTGCCTGTCGAATTCCTCCTCCATCTTCGGGTCACCGTTCTTGTCCAAGTCTTCCTCGTTGGCGTCTCCTTGCATTCCTATGATGCTCCTCTTGCCCCTCCTCACGACAACACGGCTAGGCCTCGACGGATCGGTGATGAAGAAGCATTGGTCAACTTGGCTACCGAGTACCCATGGCTCATTTTTCGCGGATGCGTTCTTCGATTTTGCATCGGGTATAACCATGGTTGTGAAATATCGGCCTTCTTTTTCGACCTTCTTGGCCCATCTCACACGAAACATTGGCACCGTCTCTCCACAGTAATTGAGCTCCCATATCTCCTCGATCCTTCCAAAAAATCTTTCCTTGACATTAGTCTCGTCATCGGCGTATGACAGCATAGTTACTCCTGAGTTTTGATTTTCACTATTTCTGTCCTTTTCCTCGGTGTAGAATCTGTAACCGTTGATGTCGTACCCCTGATAGGTCCTTAGGTTCTGCGCGGGTCCCTGTGATAAGGTGTATATGAGTTTTTCATCTTCGGTAGAAGGCGTATTTCTCTGTGCTTCAACCAGTTGAGTTTGCTTGAACCAACGCGTGAAGCTGGAGTTGTGCTTTTTGGTTACGTCTCCCATCTTCCTCGGCCGGCCCATATCGATGTAATTCTGCTCGACCATGCTTTTGTGCTCTTGCACGAAAGGTTCGGTCAGTTTTAAGTGTTGTAGCGCGACCCGGTGAGCCCTGTCAAAGTCGTCGCGTCGATTTTCAATGCCGACATGGACTGAGCGGTAGCCCTCGCGGTGACCGACTCCAGCGAGCCTCCCGAGGTGCGTCCTGGGGGGTAGACCAACATGATCCTCGTCGTCCTCGGTGCTTAGATAATTCTGGCAGAAGGAGATGCACTCGTAGGTTAGAAACCCCTTGGCCATGCTTGCGTCTGGACGGGCCCTATTGCGAACGTATCCTTTCATGACACCGTTCTGCCTTTCGAAAGGCATCATGTTGTGGAGGAACGTTGGGCCGAGCTGCTTGATGTCTTCAACGACATGGAGAAGGAGATGGACGCATATATCACAGAATGCAGGCGGGAAGTAAATCTCGAGCTCACATAGTATCACCACGATCTCATCCTGTAGCATCTTGAGCTGCCTCACGCCGATCGACTTCCTGGTGATAACGTCAAAAAAATTGCATAGGCCAAACAGCGTATCACGGACGTGCTCGTCCATTATGCCTCGGATCGCAACGGGAAGTATCTGCGTCATTAGCACGTGGCAATCGTGAGACTTCATCCCGGTGAACCTCTTCTTCGCTACGTCCAGATATCTGCTTATATTCCCCGAGTAACCGTGAGGAACTTTCACTCCTAGGAGGCACCTGAAAAACTGCTCGAGCTCCTCCGGACTCGTTGTGAAGCAGGCAGCGGGAAGCTGCACCGCGTTCTTCTTGGCCCTTTTACGGAGACGTTGAGTCCCTTCCGTCTGTTCATCATCATCATCGTCGTCGTCAGTATCGGGGGCTTGAAGATCTTTCCTGATGCCAAAATGTTTAAGATCATATCTTGCTTTCGGTCCATCCTTGGACTTTTCTGAGTTGCAAAGAGTGCCAAGCAGACTCTCGGTAACGTTCTTCGTAATGTGCATGACATCGAGGCTGTGGGGCGTGTGGAGGACCTTCCAGTACTCCAAGTCGTGGAAAACAGACCTCGCTTTCCATACACCGAGCAGCGGCTCTGGCTTCGGTCGCTTCTTTCCCGGCGCTGGGCACTCCTTCCAATTTTTCAGAAGATCATCGATTTCTGCGCCGCTCCTCGGGCGTGGGGGTCCATCGGGCTCATCTTTACCATTGAATAGATCACCGCGTTTTCTCCACGGGTGATCCAAGCGAAGCCACCTTCGAGCACCTGGGTAGACGGTTTTCGAGGACCCGGGATCCCTTGGTAGTTGTAGATGCGGGGTATCGTCCATGCACTTCACACAGCCGTTGAATCCGTGGCCCACCTGGGCAGATACATATGCGTAACCAGGATAGTCCGTGACCGTCGTGATCAACGCGGCTCTCATATCGAAATAAGTTCTAGTGTAGGCATCCCACGTACGGGGTGGCGTCTTCCACAACGTGTCTAACTCCTCTTTCAGCAGCCCGAGATACAAATGCATGTCGACACCTGGTTGTTTCGGCCCCTGAATGAGAATACTCAGGTGTATGTACCTTTGCTTGGTGCACAGCCACGGGGGTAGGTTGTAAGGCCATACAAACACAGGCCAGGTGCTATGCATGCTACTCTGGTTGCCGAACGGATTGAGTCCATCGGTGCTCATACCTAGCCTGATGTTCCTTGCGTCGCCCCCGAACCTAGGGAAGGCGATGTCCAATGCTTGCCACTGTCCAGCGTCTGAAGGGTGTGTCAGCATATAGCCCATCTCCGGATCTTCTTCGGGCTTCTGCCTTTCCGCGTGCCATTGCATGAGCTTTGCTTCCTTAGGGTCCACGAAATACCGCTGCAGACGGGGAGTGATAGGAAAGTACCATACCACCTTTCGAGGTACCTTCTTGTTCCCAACCTTGTACCGTCCGTGGCCACACACCGGACATGTGGTTCTGTCCTTGTACTCGCACCTATAAATCACACAATCATTAATGCAGGCGTGGTATTTTTCGTGCGGTAGGTCAAGGGGACACACGACTTTCTTGGCCTCCTCGGTACTACTTGGCAATGTGTTCCCCTCCGGGAGACGATCGTGCCAGAATTTTAAGTTCTTGCTGAAGCTGGAATCGGTCCACTTGTTCTGCGTCTTCATCTGCAGGTAATCAAGCGTTACATGCAAGCGTGTATCCTGCGGACGACACCCAGGAAAGATCGGAGTCATCCCGTCTTTCTCCATTTGCGACAGCTTGGCTCTCTCTCTAGCTGCAACTCTATCGTTGCTCGTCTCCTGGAGGAGAAGATCTTGAACATGAGAGTCCCGCAAGGCCGAAATTAGCGGGGTCGCGCCGGAATCTTCTTCTTCATCATGATGATGTTCTCCGCCGGCATCTTCTTCTTCATGATGATCTTCTCCGCCGACTTCTTGTTCATGATGATAGTCCCCGTCGGCATGATGATAGTCTTCTTCATGATGATAGTCATCTCGCTCTACATGGTCTTCATGCGCACCATTTGATGGGGCCGGCCGCGCCTGGTTGTCTTGCATGAAACCGCGCCTCAGCAGGTGCTCCTCCAGTTGTCCGGAATCAGGGTTGATCCAGCGCTCGAGTTTGCATGATCGACACGGACATCTTATCTGGCGCCTATTGTTCCGAATCATGTCCTCCTTCGCGTCTATCTTGTATCTAGAGATTCGAGCGGAACTCATCGAGAGGACCATGCTTGCCTGCAAATGGTATACATAGAACAGGAAATTAGAACCGCACCAAATGCACACACATGCATGGGCCGTACCTCTCCTCAAGGTATTACATGGAGCGGAAAAATTCGGCATGACCTCTCCTCAAAGTAGGACATATGGGTAGTGCAAAACTTGCCGAAACGGAAATGAATCAACATTTCGGCAAACATCCATGCACCACACCGGCACACACACACAAGCGCTTCACCTGCAACAACCATCCATACACACGACGGCCACACAAGATCTACAAGCATATGCATGTCTCCTCCAAGCATATGTATGTCTCCTCCAACTACTCACCTTCTAGATTCGATACCGAGACGAGACCGCGATCGATGAGTTCGAGAGGAGGAGAGAGTATGGAGAGCCTTCTCCTCAACTCCAATTAAGTATCAACCAAACTAAGTGCAATAAATACCAAAGCAAGTGAAAAGTAGAGTCAAAATAGTATGAGAGAGAAGGGGGGACGAGCTAGATGGAGGAAGAAGAATGGCTTGTGTAGTGTGGTAGGTGGGAGGTTGGCTCACTTTTGTATATCTAGTTCGCTAATTCTGTGGCGCACCTGAACATATGCGCCACAGAATACCTTATTTCTGTGGCGCACGAGCCAAGCTGCGCCACAGAATAGCTTATTTTTGTGGCGCACTGTGGTCGTGCGCCACAGAAAATCTTATTTTTGTGGCGCACCCTTGTACATGCGCCATAGAAATAGTAAAACCAATGATTGGGGGTGTCAGCTGGTGGGGCCCACCATGTTTTTGTGGCGCACGGTTCCTCGGTGCGCCACAAAAGTAAGCTATTTCTGTGGCGCAGCATGCTGGGTGCGCCACAAAATAATATTCTGTGGCGCATTTTCTGTGGTGCGCCACAGAACTAAGCTCTGCCTATAAGGGTTTTCCTACTAGTGTATAGTATACAACATAACCTAAAATATTACTTCCCACCAAATAACAACAAGTTACCAAGCACAAGAATGCACATAGCACTAGAAAGTTATTCATGGTTCTAGACTATCACGAACTATGAGGGGAATGAAGTGGATCTTGAGATGGAGATGGTGTCGTTTTTGGATTTGAGGATGGTGATGAAGAAGCTCCCCCTACACAAAGGAGGCGTTGTTGATGATGATGGCATCAATGTCCCTTTGGCAGAGGCCTCGCTGAAGGATTTGTACTCTCCTGTAGTAGGAGAAGACTTCAGCCTCTGTCGTTGCCTCTGTTAGTTTTGGGAAAATATGGCGTAGGCTTCCTGTCGATACAGAGCTTCTGGTAAAATGAGGTAGGCGAGGGGATGCATAAGGTTCTAGTGGGCCCCCATGGTGCGGCTAGGTTCTTATTCCCATGGTCTTTTGTCCGATGGAAACTTCTATGATTTTTCTTGATTTATTTGAGTATCTTAAGGGCCATGAAACTTAAAATACGAAACATGAGGTTTTCTGCCTCCCAGGAATTAAATACTCCCTCCAGTTCAAAATAATTGCCCAACATTGGATGTATCATGTCATGTGTAGATACATCCATTTTTAGGCTAGTATTTTGAGCCGGAGGGAGTACCAAAATAAGTAGAAATAATGCAAAATGTTTGAAAATAACAATATATACTATCACTCTAAGATGCAAATATGATGATATAAAATGCATGTATCATTTACCAATGGACTTTTGTCTTTCTTTGTTTGTTTCTTAGTTCATAGAAACATGGTAAAACCAATTTTGAGCCTGAATATTCCAACATACGGTCGAGTTTTCCCCTATAGTTAAGTATAGAAGCTTCCTAAGCGACAGCGCATGTTTGTGAAGTGGATCACAACTTCAACTTAAATATTAGCTCTCTCAACCTTCCACCAAACTTTTTATACATATGTTAGGGTCGCAAGCAAGTTGGTGGGATTCCGACCCTTCGAGGGGCAAAACACTAACATGTGGGACCATTGTGGTCTACCGCTCTAAAATTCTACGAACGACTAATAAACTATGTATATTTATCTTTCTTTGTGTTTGGTTATTTAATAGGAACATGGAAAACCAAGGCTGAGCCCAAGATCTCGCAAGATTCCCTCTGGTGGATCTAACGTGGGAGTTCCCCCCTATAATTAAGTCTAGAACCTTCCTAAGTAACATCGCATGTGTGTGAAGTGGGTCACACCTAGGAATTAAATATTGGATCCCTCAACCTTATGCCACACTGGTATACATAGGTAAGGCCACAACCAAGTTTTGGTGGGATTCCGACCGTCCGAAGTGAGGTTTTGGGCGAACCTTAACTCATGGGCCCTGTGTGGTCTACCCCTAAAATTCTCTGAACGACAATTGAATAATATAATTTATCTTTCTTTGCGTTTGGTTAGTTCATAGGAACATGGTAAACCAAGGTTGAGCCCAACATCTCGCAAGATTTCCTCGAGTGGATCCAACATGGGAGTTTTCCCCGTAAGTCAAGAAATTTCCTAAGTGACAACGCTTGTCTGTGAAGTGGGTCACGCTTGGGAGTTAAATATTGGATTTGCCAACCTTCCACCACACTTGTTTACATATGTTAGGCCTACACTCAAGTTTGGTGAGATTCCGACCCTCTGAAGTGTTTTTTCAAGAGAAACCCTTGCTCGTGGGCCACGCGTTATCTACCCCTCTAAAATTCTCCAAGCAATGGTTGACCAGTTCACTTTTATATTTCTTTGCATTTGGTTAGCTCATAGAAATACGGAAAACCAAGGTTGAGTCAAAGATCTCGCAAGATTCCCTCTGGTGGATCCTACGTGGGAGTTTTGTGGTCTATCATTTTATGTGAAACCAAATGTGAGTACGAGAAATTTAAAAAAAAACAAATATTTTCATTTTTGATATCCACAACTTTAGGGGATCGATAATATCATAGTTGGGAAATATTATCCCAAATTTATAACTCGGCACGATGTGAGCACAAGAATACAAGTAAAGACGTTAGCAATTAAGATGTTACTATCAACCACGCTTGTGTATCAATATTCTCAAAAGAAAAGGTTGTGAAGTGCATCAGTTTGTAACAAAACAGGAGGAAGTAAAATACATTAGCAGTGGATTCCTAGTTTTCACCGGAAAGTTCTAGATGTAACTTTCAGTAATTAAATTTTTATGATAAGGTGATACAATGATGTTGCATGGGTGAGAGCATGTGTATAATAATGACAATAAATACATGAGTTACTTGGCTCTAACTCATTTACATGTAGGTGTATGTTCTTAAGTTAGTTGTACGTGCTAAGAATAAAACTTGCACAACATCTTTTGTGCTACCCTCTCATTTGACCAGGCCTCTTAAGGAACTAAGGATAATTAAGGATGCCCTTTTTAAGACATCCAAAATAAATCATTAATTAACACTCTGTTAATCTACATCATTCTCAAGTAAAAAAATGATTCCCTTTTTTCCCCATGCTATTGGCCTTCTACGGGTTCGTAAATTTCACATACTAACAAGTATAACACAATGCACATCAATACCAAACTCAAATATATGATGGAGCAATTAAATTCCAGTGCTAATATCATGTTACTCAGGACCTAGTAATAAGCCTTACCTGAGCACATATGCCATAACATCCGTAGACAAGTATTCTCAAGAAAAGCATCGATAAATCCAGCTCTATGCATTCTTACAACATCAGTTCCGGCAGTTTTATTCTAAGATAGGATGAGATTTCGGGCAGAACCATGAGCAACATACTTGGAAAAGAGATACATTTTGGATGTATCAATTGTGGCATTTTATGTGATACATTACTATGAATAAAAGTGTTATGCTGAAAGCAAACAAAATAAAACATATCAAATGAAAGTATAACAAAAGGGGAGATAAAAAAATAAGTATGTCGACAGCCACATACACATAAAGCCATTAGATGCCTGTCATCTTGCGGATTGGCAGAGCCACGTGGCTACGACCTTTGACGGCCATGGATATGCCGACGGTACCGCTCGGAATCCGTATAAGTATGCCAACGAATGTGATAATCCGACAGCGAACATCGGCAAACGCTCTAGTATGCCGACGGCTCCGACAAAATATCATCGGCATAAAGAATGTCCGTACGCAACATGGCATTTCCGTGTATTGAACAATCTCGTGTCCCAAATGATCCATCATTTTGTTCCATAACATAAGCCTTTTTAGCATACTATTGTAGTTTGCTATATAAAAAAAGCTTATATTATAAATCGGAGGAAGTATATTATGTACTCGGCTGATGTACACTAGCTTGTGGAAAGGAAAAGTGGTTAAAGGAACTAACTAATTCAAATCTTTATGTGACTGTACTAGCTACTTGGCTGTCGTGCAGCGAGTCGCATATATGATCCATATCAAAGCTAAGACGTCACGTCATGTCCTAACGACGCAACAGATGCAGGATTTGACCCTTAATTAACAACTGGTCAGGGCCTTTCATCCATTTCTTCATCTAATTAGAAGGATACATGTGCGCGGGGCACCGTCTGTCTTCCTGGGCATCACGGTGGCGATCCAGTGACAGTAACGTACGGCGCACCTTGACTGAGCATGGAAAAAAATGTTGAGATGGATGCAGCGTCGAAACTTCACCAGATCTGGACCGGATGTCGACTCAACATACCCTTTCTACTAGCTGAATATCACATCATTCCCACAAAATGTCTTGCTGGTTAATTTTTCTTTTCATTTCCTGATCAATGTCAGATTGCGGCTTCTGTAGTTACTTCCTTTCTTCCCGGCCGTACCTAGATTCAGTTTCCGATTCTACTTGGTGCTGATCATTCCGATTACCGTATGAAATGACGGGAACAGCCTGGCGTCACTGGTTGCGAACACATAGGTACGCGGTACGGCTGTGTTCAAGTGAAAAATCTGCCATGCATGTCTGAGTCACCGGCATGCTAGGTCGATTCGTGTCAAGTTCTCAAATCGAAATAGAAGGCGACATTGAGCTTTGACTACGCATCATGTAGTCGAATGCAGCGCGCACGAAGAACCAATCGTGGCAACTTAAAATTTTCAGTATTCGACAGAGACACAATCTTGGACCGGAGAACAATTAATTAATTGAGATCACCATCCTTTGATTGGATCGACGGATTCCTTCCAACAGGTTGGTTGACGGCGCACGCATCAGTGATTGATTAGCTAATCCAAACCCTAACATAGTATTACTGTTGCATATCGATGAACTTAAGGCATATATACCCAGTTTTAAATTAATAATAATACAAGATGTTGATAACAGCTTACAACACAAACACAACTCAAGCACACAAAGATAAGGACACAAGCACCGCATAGCTTGAAGCAGACGAAGTCCTCCTCTCACGAAGCTGAGACAAAAGAGAACAACAATAGCAGCAGATCATCCAATCGGCATTAAGGGAAACACTATACAATCAGCTTCAGGTGACTAAGGAAAAGCACCATCCTCCTCCCTCGCCGAAGAGGGCCCCTACCCTCTCGCCTTGGATCGAAGGGTGATGCCCCATCATACGAGGATACATTCACCCTAGAACAAGGAGACGTGTCGTCCAAGAGACCACCAAACAAGGCTAGACCACACTGATCTTCTCGCCGCGATGAGCACAACAGTGCAGCTTACAGCTACAAACAATGAAGCACAAGACGAAAAGGAAATACTTGGGAGAAGCCACATAAGTAACACAAAGTTGCAGGTGGCTGAGTGGAGATGGCATCACCGCCAGCGCCTCAACCACACAAATGTTTAGATCCCTCCAAGCATGGAAGCACTCACCGGCTACCACTGACCCCAGACGGTGCATCCAAGGAGGTAAAGATGCACATGGCGCCGCCGCCATCCAGTCCGATGGATCTTGAGCTTTCACCCGAGACAAAGGTAGGGGTGTGGGTAGATGGGACCTTAGCGGTGCATTCGCCTCTCCGCACGAGGTCGCCGCCTCATCGCCTGAAACCCTCTGCGCAACATGCAGAGCAATAGTTTGACACCTTCACAAGCAAGCCACGCGGGCTTGCCCCAAACCCTTTGTCTTGAGGCGGAGAGGGGAGGGGGCGTAAGGGGGTGGTGGCGCGAGGGAACCCTTGTCGCCCTCGAGAGGACGACGCGAGGGCCAAGATAAATCAAAAATCAATATAAAGATACTTTTATGATGATTCTAATACGATAGATTTTATATTATGCATGCTGATATTTTTTCATAAATATTTGATCAAAATTCATTAATTTTAACTTTAGTCAAACCTAAAACATTAAGCAATTGTGAACGGAGGGACTACGTCAGGTGCACGTGCATGTGCGTTTGAAATACAAGACCGGGCAATGACACACTGACAACGGAACAGAGAGAACATCTCGATCGCCATGGTGTCAAACGAAAAATTCTACATGGAGCCGTACGTGGACTGGAACCGGGTGACCGCGAGATCCTCTGTAGGATTTGTAAGGCGATATGTTCGCACGCTTGTACCCCTTTTCAGATACAAGCTTAGGCAGATGCAAACGGTCACGTAAAGAAAGTACTAACAAAATCCAAATGTGCACGTCCATGTCAGTCACAATCTCCGGCGACCCCAATTTTCCAGGAACCTTCACTGCCTCTCCCTATCTCAAAATTAACCTGCGCCCGGTCACCCAAGGCCCAATCAACTCACCAACTTTCTCAAGCAACGAACTATGACCGTGCTGTGGAGATACTGGTCACTGGTGTGTCCCCAAGGCCCATGCTAATCAAAGCCCCATGTGCCTCAATTTCATCATTCGGAACCCACAGAGAAACGATCAGTATTTGGCAGATTCCGGGAACCTGCAGACGCCAAATCCACAGCCACGGAAGCGCAGCAATATCTTGAAAACAAGATTCGTCACTCTGACCTTGTGATCCCGTGGCGGCACAAGCCTATATAAGCTCCGGCAACAAAGCCCCACTCGCATCCTCATATCAAGCTAGCACACAACTTGGCTGCGAGTTGATTGATTGCTCCGCTTGATCGCATCATAAGGCGCTCGCTCTCCTTGGATTGGTTTGCTTGCTGCTGACCGCGTGCATTCGATCGATTGCTGAGATTGTTGAGATGGACAAGCTGAGCGGGCACCACGGCCAGCACAACGGCGTCTCCAAGCCGCCGGCGCACCACCACCACGGCAATGGCAGCGGGAAGAGGAAAGGGGGAGGAGGAGGAGGCGGGAAGGGGAAGGGGATCAAGGTAGTGTACATCTCCAGCCCCGTGATGCTCACGGCCAGCGCCGAGGAGTTCCGCGCCGTCGTGCAGGAGTTCACCGGCCGCCACTCCAACGTGGCCGACCACGACGCCCCGGGCGTCTCGTCCTACTACTCGTCGTCGTCATCCTCGTCCTACTCCTCGTTCGAACGCGGCTCTCCGACGATGGCAGGGGGCAGTGCGGGCGCCAACGCTTTCCCGCCGGCGATAGCTGCGTCGTCGACGCCGGAGTACATGACGGCCGGCGGCGCCATGCCTCCGCCGTTCCAGAGCATGTATGATCAAACGGGGGGCGCCGGCCAGTTCTACGGCCAAGACTACTACTGGTAGGACCGGACATCCTCCACCCACCTGTATGATCAAACGGGAGGCGCCGGCCAGTTTTACTATTCTCGATCGGCTTGCTGTCTACGGCTATGCTTATTGGATATCCTACATCGGCTTGTACTGAAGATAATGCCGCTCCATGTTGATACTTATAAGAGAGCCAGCTACATATATTTTCGTTTAATTTCCTGTTGTTGATCTCGATGTGCTACTGTCTTCCAAGTATGCGCGCGCGTACTAGTACTAGCTAGTATTATGTTTGAAATGAAACTACGGACGTAGGGCGATCGACGCGCCGCTGCTGGTGAGATCAAAATTCAGAGCAATTGTTCCGTTTTGATGGCAGTTTGACGGTCTATGCAATACTCCTAACCGCATAAACTGCTTAATTGACCAATAATCTTGCTTATTTATTTGTGCACGTCACTCAGCATCATGTATTCCAAAGCTTATTCTCTTGACAAGTATTGCTTTCAACGCATAACATAAAACCTGATACTTTCTTGCAAATGAAGATATTCCTAACTGTGACGTCATCACTTCATTAAAAATATATAATATCGAGTGAACTAAGTACTATCAGAACTTGCCCTTGAAAATAAAAGATATGGGGTGGCATGTGTTCGGTTTTCATCAGAATGACTTCAGAGCAATGATATATGATTGGGTAACTAATACTTGGCACGAGATTTGAAGGTCTTCCTTTTCATTGTTTTCAGGTCATATTCATCTTGAATACAATTTTTTAAGGCTCTTTCTTAATTTTTTGAATTCAGATGCTTATCAAATATATATATATATATATATATATATATATATATATATCTTCATTTTTGGCATTGCTTGCTTTAGTTTTACTTTCAGTCTATATAATTGGTGTTGATTCAATATGGATCACAAATTTAATGTTGGAAGTTCAGTATGAGAGTTGATGTTTTTTTTGTATGACGATGTTATTTCTAACATCATTTTTACAGAGATATTCCAAAAGAAAATCGTAGAATTTTTAGTTCTATAGTTTGTCCTACCGATATTATTTTATTCATAGCATCAGGTTGTAAGAATTGTTTCTATGAGAGTGACATTTTATTAGTCGGCTTAGAAACAATCCATTAGATATAAATCTTAAATCTACAATGTTTGTATTCAAATGAATGTTTCTTTTCAAATCAGATGGTTCTCAAGATCCACTTAGAATTAATTATTTATATTTCACCTTTGAAATAGAAAAATGTTTTTGTATAGATCAACTTTGTTCTAAAGATATTTCTCTTTCAGTTTAACCTCCTGGAAAAAAAAACCCATGGCTCCTACAATTGTATGTCAGAAAAACATCTTTGATATGTGTATGAACAAAAGTAACCTTACGTGTTAATCAAGCATTACATCAGGACTATCAGCAAGCTTGATTGAAATATAATATCCCATACGACCAACTTATATTTTATTTTTATCTTATAATCACGGGCCCACAATATATGGATGATTAAAGCTTCCTATTGTGCAAGGCTACTGCACTAAGCATATTATGAATGTTCCAGGCACCTGAAACTTCTTTCTCACAAACATCTAATGATATATTAAAGGACATGCCCTCGCATTTGCGAGGGCCACTTTTCTAGTTAAATTATGAAAACAAATAATTCTAATGTTATGCAAACATTAAAAAAACATAAATGGAAGTATTTGATTAAAATTATTAGTCAACGTACTTGGAAATTTCCCTTTAATAAAATTGTGTATAAGAGCTCCTGCCATGAACCCTGACCCAAAGATGTACACGTAGGCAATTGCTGTATAAATAAGACAACAATCAAGAAATATCACATATCTTGCACTACTGAGCAAAATTAAAAATGACACAATTTTTAATACCTTGAGCAGTGTTAACTTTTGTAAATAATGTTGCAGCTAGGAAGGATAATACGATCTGAAGATTAATGAAGCTAAAGAAGAAAACAAATTGGATACTATAATCATTCATCTTGAAAAAGTTTAAACCTGCAAAGTAATAACTTAACAAAATTAATGACTTGAATTTATATACATTTTGAAGATAAACATTGTTGGATAGCTTGCTACCTATAAAGGATCCAAAAAGGACAAACATAACAAGATACAGTGTAGACAAATAAGGAAGTATGAATAGTTGATAATCCAGTAAGGGCCATCCCCGAGCTCATGCATTTTCATCATTGTTCGCAACTTGTGTTGCCTTTCGTAGACAAGATACGTCAGCATAACCTGCATTACAATGTAAGAGGTTTAAACATGGTAATCATGCATCTACACAGAAATATGGTCATCACTTGATATCAAATAGAACCTTCAACATTAATGAATCCTTCGATGAAGGTTTGTGTTGGAAGGGGGAATGAATGTTAATATTTGAAGTACCATGGAACATGTATCTTCCTAGTAATAGTGAAGATTGGGGTCTCATCGTATAGAAATAACCAAGAATAAGAATAAATAAGTAAACCTTTTTAATAAACCAGTCCTTCTCGTAAAGAAACATAAATTAGAAAAAATTGGGGTCTTGTGTACTAGCGATATTAGGTGTGCCTTTTATACTTCTGGCAAACCATTTTTTAATAGATCTATCCTCGTAGCGAAAAAACATAAATTAGTGAAAATTGGGTTCTTATCGCATAAAAATAATCATGAATCCTTCTTTCTCATAAAAAACGAAAATCGGAGAAACCTAGGGTCTTGTCGTATAACTAAAGTAAAAGATTAGAAAAATATAACAATTGCATGTTCCCACTTGGTTCCTGCGGAAAAATAAACTATATCATGGATCAGAGTGAGTAGTAAATAAAAGCATAATAACTTACTAGCACAAATGCCCGTGCGTTGCTACGGGTTTATTTTGCTTAATATAATTACTTTGAATCCATATACCGTAGCACCCAACAACCCCATCGCCAACCCGACCAAATCATTCACCCATCAGAAGTAAATTCCGTTGACCAATTCCCTCCATACTCCCCCAAACCTCGAGAGAAATTCCACGGAACATCACTCGTTCCACTTACGTGCCCACCTTCAACCGTCAAAATTTGAAGAACTCAAACCTTCGGCCCGTTTTATTCTCTGATTGTCGGCAACGCATCTATTTTCCTAGTCCCACTATCGTCCCCACCGCTTCGCCTACACTTAGGCTCCACCCAACTCGAGACACATCGGCTTGCAGCCTTGCACTGCATGCCAACCTGGCTAGGCCACCGACGACCTTCACTCCATGTGTCTCCGGATTCTAGTGTGATGTATGGCATGTTGCCTGAAACAACAAATGTGCGCAATCGCACCCGCCACCTTGATTCCTCGGAGGCCTACTCGTGTGTGCACCCGACTTCTCACATCCCAAGGGTGCCTCTGCCGCGATCTGCCGCCTGCTAGGAAGAAATAGTACTCAAGTCATTACAGATTTTTGTAGCATATAAATGTTAAAAAAATTGCATGCATCGCAAGTGCCAAAAACCTAATGACATGGATGACACATGAACATAGAGGGATCATGGTAGACGCTAGGGTTCTACCAGGTCTAGGACGAAGGTTGTATGGGTGGAAGGGAGGGTGGCGAGGCTGGAGGCGCGGATGTCGGCGACTCGGCGCCGTAGCCGCACGTGAGGAGGAAGGCGGCGATGCGCTGGAGGCGGCAGCTAGGGTTTAGGGATCCCGTCTCCTGAGGGAGACGGCAACAAATATGTTTATTGCTTGTCATAAAACGAAGGGCTACATGTGTTTATATAATAGGCTAGCTACTCGAAACCCTAGATAACTTGGGCTAAGCCCTTAATTCGGTCCACTATTGGGCCTCTTCCATGCATACTGGAGCCCGACCATAACATATATCCACGCCTTCTCAAATACCTCGTCCTCGAGCTAAACATCTGGAAACTGCTGGCGGAACTCTTCGAGCTTCTCCCATGTAGCTTCTTCCTCCACAGACCAACCCACTTGACCAGTAAATGCCAGATTCCGCGACGTTGCTGCGCCTTCAACACCTTCTCGGGTCCCGGCAGAAGGCGGCCATCAGAAGTAGGAGGAAGTGCAGGTGTCGCTGCTGGAGGATCCCCCGGTAGGCCTTCAGTAAGCCCACATGGAAAACGTCGTGAATGCGAGAGCCAGCCGGCAGCTCCAGGCGGTACACGAGCGTGCCGACGCGCTCCAGCACTCGAAAGGGGCCTGCATAACGAGGGCCCAACTTGCGCTTGGCGCGCGGGTCCAGGGACTACGTCGTCCTGTGAAGGAGGTGCAGCCAAACCCAGTCGCCCACCGTGAACTCCGCCACGCGATGATGAGCGTCGTAGTACCTCCTTGCCTACTGTTGTGCTTGGATAAGACGCTGGCGCGCCTCAGCCAGGATCTCGTCGCGGGTGCGGAGCAAGTCGCTCGCGGTCTCTGATCGAGCCGTCCCAGGCTCGTAAGGCAGCATCATCGGAGGTGGACGCACATAAACCACCTCGAAAGGCGTGGTATGAAAGGCGGAGTGATAGGAGATGTTGTAGCAGTACTCCGCCCATGCCAACCAATCCACCCAAGCTCGTGGACGATCTCCTGTAACACAGCGCAAGTACATGGCAATCACCTTGTAACCACCTGGGATTAGCCATCCGTCTGCGGGTGGAATGCCATGCTCAGGCAAAGTTTCACGCCAGCCAGCTGAAAGAGATCACGCCAGACGTGACCAGTGAACACGGGATCACGATCGCTGACGATGGACGAAGGGAACCCGTGGAGGCGGACGATGTCATCGAAGAAGGCCCGCGCCACGGATGCGGTTGTATACGGATGGCCGAGAGCGATGAAGTGCGCATACTTGGAGAAGCGGTCGACCACCATGAGGATGACGGACTTGCCGCCCACCTTGGGGAGGCCCTCGATGAAGTCCATGGAAATATCAGCCCACACCTGCGAGGGCACGTCCAGCGGCTGTAGCAGACTTGCAGGACGCAGCATCTCCGTCTTGTTACGCTGGCACGTCACACACGACCTCACGCACTCGCGGATCAGCGCACTATCGCCCGGGATGTAGAAATCAACACGGAGACGGTGGAGTGTCTTCTGCACGCCCTCGTGTCCCGCACAATGCGCCAAGAGCAGGACCTGATGGCGAAGGTCGCCATGGTCTGGCACGAAGAGGCGGTGCCCATGGAGGAGCAGCCCATCGCGCGCTAGGGCGCCGCCAGCTCGCCCACGTCAAGGCGCTGGTGCAGATCTTGGGCGTCCGCGGCAGCCAAGGTAGCCCGGCGGATGTCGTTGATGAAGGCGAAAGACGTCCCGAGCGGATGCACAGGGTGCATGCGGTGGGATGTCGTTCGCGACCTCCTTAGTGTCGTGGCAGGAGAGTGCGTCGGTGACAATGTTGCTCGACGGTGAAGTCGAAGCCGAAGAGCTTGTTGATCCACTGGTGCTGCGGAACGGTGGAGAGGCGCTGGTTCAGCAAGAACTTAAGGCTGTAGTGATCCGTGCGAACATAGAAAGTCCGCCCCCAGAGATAGGGTCGCCAATGGCGCACGACCTGGACCAATGATACGTCTCAAACGTGTCTATAATTTCTTATGTTCCATGCTAGTTATATGACAATACTCACATGTTTTATATACACTTTATATCATTTTGATGCATTTTTTGGCACTAACCTATTAACAAGATGTCGGCGCCCCTTTCGCTGTTTTTGGTTTCAGAAATCCTACATAGGGAATATTGTCGGAATTGGACGAAACGAAAGCCGAACTTCCTATTTTCCTCCGAGGGTTCCAGAACACCGAAGGAGAGACGGAGAGGGCCCACGAGGTGGCCACACCACGTGGCGGCGCGGCCAAGAGGGGGGCGCGCCGCCCTATGGGGTGGGCCCCTCGGGCACCCCCTGCGCTGTCCCTTCGCCTATAAATTCCCTCGCGCGAAACCCTATTACCGAGAGCCACGGAAAGTTCCGAGACGCCGCCGCCAATCCCATCTCGGGGATTCAGGAGATCGTCCGCACCCGCCGGAGAGGGGAATCATCACCGGAGGGCTCTACATCACCATGCCCGCCTCCGGACTGATGCGTGAGTAGTTCATCCTTGGACTATGGGTCCATAGCAGTAGCTAGATGGTTGTCTTCTCCTCTTGTGCTATCATGTTTAGATCTTGTGAGCTGCCTATCATGATCAAGATCGTCTATTTGTAATGCTACATGTTGCGTTTGTTGGGATCCGATGAATATTGAATACTATGTCAAGTTGATTATCAATCTATCATATATGTGTTGTTTATGTTCTTGCATGCTCTCCGTTGCTAGTAGAGGCTCTGGCCAAGTTGATACTTGTGACTCCAATAGGGAGTATTTATGCTCGATAGTGGGTTCATACCTCCATTGAATCTGGGACAGTGACAGAAAGTTCTAAGGTTGTGGATGTGCTGTTGCCACTAGGGATAAAACATCAATGCTTTGTCTAAGGATATTTGTGTTGATTACATTACGCACCATACTTAATGCAATTGTCTGTTGTTTGCAACTTAATACGGAAGGGGTGCGGATGCTAACTGAAGGTGGACTTTTTAGGCATAGATGCATGTTGGATGACTGTCTATGTTCTTTGTCGTAATGCCCTGATTAAATCTCATAGTAGTCATCATGATATATGTATGTGCATCTCTATTTGTCAATTGCCCAACTGTAATTTGTTCACCCAACATGCTATTTATCTTATTGGAGAGACACCACTAGTGAACTGTGCACCCCGGTCCATTCTTTTACATGTGAAATACAATCTACTGCAATATCTATTCTCTGTTGTTTTCTACAAGCAAACATCATTCTCCACACCATACGTTTAATCCTTTGTTTTCAGCAAGCCAGTGAGATTGACAACCTCACTGTTAAGTTGGGGCAAAGTATTTTGATTGTGTTGTGCAGGTTCCACGTTGGCGCCGGAATCCCTGGTGTTGCGCCGCACTACACTCTTCCACCAACAACCTTCACGTGGCCTTCATCTCCTACTGGTTCGATAACCTTGGTTTCTTATTGAGAGAAAACTTGCTGCTGTACGCATCACACCTTCCTCTTGGGGTTCCCAACAGACATGTGCTTCACGCGCCATCAAGCAATTTTTCTGGCGCCGTTGCCGGGGAGATCAAGACACGCTGGGGAGTCTCTCACATCCAATATCTTTACTTTGTTTATTGTCTTGCTTTACTTTCTGTTTTGTTTGTTTTCTTATATCAAAAACACAAAAGAAATTAGTTACTTGCTTTATTTTATTTTATGTCTTGTTTGCTTTCTTATATCAAAAACACACAAAAATTAGTTACTTGCATTTACTTTATTAGTTTACTTTTGTTTATTTCATCATGCTTCACCCTAAGTTCACCTTGAAAGATATATCGGTAGGAAGTGGGTCTATCATTGGAAAAGATAATATAGAAGAATTTTTCACTCATGTTAGTAAGGCTGAAGATTTTGAAGATAGATCCTTGATAGAACTTGCTCCTAATTATGAAATTGCTACTGCCTCTTTAGTGCACATGTTGGAAGCTAGGTTTGTTAATCTTAATCCAATAATGCAACATATGTTTCTTACACTTGGTGATATGGAAGAAGGAGAGAAGAACGATTTTGTTTTAGAAACCCTTCTTAGAGAATTTGAAGATGTAGCTAGAGAAGCTAGGAAAGTCTTTATTAAACATAAAATGCTCGGGTGTTTTACCAATTTTGCAAGAATCCTTGAAAAGAGGGAAAAGGATAGGCTAAAATATACTAATAAAACCAACTATGAGGGGGAGATGAAAATACCAATACCTCATAAACTCATGGGAATGCATGAGGCACTAGAAAAGAATTTTGATTGGATTGTTCCTGAAAATTTATTTGAGGAGGATAGTAAGCCTAAAGGTAATGAAAAAGGAGTTTCTTACATAGATAAGATACAATTCATAGTTGAGAAAACTCCAAACTCCTCTGTTGATGCTTCTTCTCTTGATAATACTTGATTTGCACTTTCTGCGCCTAGCTGAAAGGCGTTAAAGAAAAGCGCTTATGGGAGACAACCCATGCTGGCGTGTAGTCAACAACTTCCTTGTGACGGTAAAGCACACGTCCGTTGGGAACCCCAAGAGGAAGGTATGATGCGCAGAGCGACAAGTTTTCCCTCAGAAAGAAACCAAGGTTATCGAACCAGTAGGAGCCAAGAAGCACGTGAAGGTTGTTGGTGGAGGAGTGTAGTGCGGCGCAACACCAGTGAAACCGGCACCAACGTGGAACCTGCACAACACAATCAAAGTACTTTGCCCCAACGTAATAGTGAGGTTGTCAATCTCACCGGCTTGCTGAAAACAAAGGATTAAGCGTATCGAGTGGAAGATGGTGTTTGTTTGCAAAGAACAGTAAAGAACAATGATTGCAGTAGAATGTATTCAGATGTAAAAGAATGGACCGGGGTCCACAGTTCACTAGTGGTGTCTCTCCAATAAGATAACTAACATATTGGGTGAACAAATTACAGGCGGGCAATTGACAAATAAATATTCAATACATATCAACGATGATTACTATGTGGTTTAATCAGGGCATTACGACAAAGTACATAGACCGCTATCCAGCATGCATCTATGCCTAAATAATCCACCTTCAGGTTATCATCCGAACCCCTTCCAGTATTAAGTTGTAAACAATAGATAATTGCATTAAGTATGGTGCGTAATATAATCAACACAAATATCCTTAGACAAAGCATCAATGTTTTATCCCTAGTAGCAACAGCACACCCACAACCTTAGAACTTTCTGTCACTGTCCCAGATTCAATGGAGGCATGAACCCACTATCGAGCATAATTACTCCCTCTTGGAGTTACAAGTATCAACTTGGCCAGAGCCTCTACTAGCAACGGAGAGCATGCAAGAACATAAACAACACATATATGATAGATTGATAATCAACTTAACATAGTATTCTATATTCATCGGATCCCGCCAAACACAACATGTAGCATTACAAATAGATGATCTTGATCATGTTAGGCAGCTCACAAGATCTATAACAATGATAGAACAAGCGGAGAAGGCAACCATCTAGCTACTGCTATGGACCCATAGTCCAAGGATGAACTACTCACGCATCAATCCGGAGGCGGGCATGATGATGTAGAGCCCCTCCGGTGATGATTCCCCTCCGGCAGGGTGTCGGAGGCGATCTCCT
This sequence comes from Lolium multiflorum, assembly GCA_030979885.1. Lineage (NCBI taxonomy): Eukaryota > Viridiplantae > Streptophyta > Magnoliopsida > Poales > Poaceae > Lolium > Lolium multiflorum. The sequence continues at coordinate 314,297,676 of CM061750.1, read as the reverse complement.
GAATCCCCGAGATGGGATTGGCGGCGGCGGCCTCTCGTAATGTTTTCCGTATCGTGGCTCTGCAGGGGTTCGACGAAGGCTATTTGTAGGCGGAAGGGTAGGTCAAGTGGCGGCACGAGGGCCCCACACACCAGGGCCACACGGCCAGGGCCTGGGCCGCGCCGCCCTGTTGTGTCGGCGCCTCGTGGCCCCACTTCGTACCTCCCTCGGTCTTCTGGAAGCTTCGTGTAAAAATAGGCCCCGGGCGTTGATTTCGTCCAATTCTGAGAATATTTCCTTACTAGGATTTCTGAAACCAAAAACAGCAGAAAACAGAATGGCACTTCGACATCTAGTTAATAGGTTAGTGCCGGAAAATGTATAATAATGCTGTAAAGTATGTATAAAACATTCAAGTATTGTCATAAAAGTAGCATGGAACATAAGAAATTATAGATACGTTTGAGACGTATCAAGCATCCCCAAGCTTAGTTCCTACTCGCCCTCGAGTAGGTAAACGATAACACAAATAATTTCTGAAGTAACATGCTACCAACATAATCTTGATCAACATTATTGTAAAGCATATGAGATGAATGGAGTGATCTGAACAAAAGATTGCTAACAAAGATAATGACTAAACAAATGAATCATATAGCAAAACTTTTCATGAATAGTACTTTCAAGACAAGTATCAATAAGACTTGCATAAGAACTAACTCATAAGCAATAAACTCAAAGTAGAATGAATTGAAGCAACACAAAGGATGATTAAGTTTCAGCAATTGCTTTCAACTTGTAACATGTATATCTCATGGATATTTGTCAACATAGAGTAATATAACAGGTGCAATAGGTAAACATGTAGGAATCAATGCACACAGTTAACACAAGTGTTTGCTTCTAAGATAGAAACAAGTGGGTAAACTGACTCAACATAAAGTAAAAGAATGGCCCTTCACAGAGGGAAGCATTGATTACTATTTTTACGCTAGAGCTTTTGTTTTGAAAACATAGAAACAATTTTGTCAACGGTAGTAATAATTCATATGTGCTATGTATAATACTTCCTACAAGTTGCAAGTCTCATGCATAGAGTACTAATAGTGCTCGCACCTTGTCCTACTTAGCTCGGAAGACACGGATTATCATCGCATAACATATGTTTCAACCAAGTGTCACAAAGGGGTACCTCTATGCCGCCTGTACAAGTGTCTAAGGAGAAAGCACGCATTGGATTTCTCGCTTTTGATTATTCTCAACTTAGACATCCATACCGGGACAACATAGACAACAGATAATGGACTCCTCTTTTAATGCTTAAGCATTCAACAACAGTTAATATTCTCATAAGAGATTGAGGTTGTATGTCCAAACTGAAACTTCCACCATGATACATGACTTTAGTTGGCTGCCCAATGTTCTTCTCTAACATATGCATACTCAAACCATTCAATCATGATAATTCTCCCTTACTTCAGACAAGACGAACATGCATAGCAACTCACATGATATTCAACAAAGGTGTAAAAGTTGATGGCGTCCCCAGAAACATGGTTACCGCTCAACAAGCAACTTATAAGAAATAAGATACATAAGCAACATATTCAATACCACAATAGTTTTTAAGCTATTTTCCCATGAGCTATGTATTGCAAAGACAAGGAATGAAATTTTAAAGGTAGCACACAAGCAATTTACTTTGGAATGGCAGGGAAATACCACATAGTAGTAGTTATGGTGGACACAAATGGCATGGGTTTTGGCTCAAGGTTTTGGATGCACGAGAAGTATTCCCTCTCAGTACAAGGTTTGGGCTAGCACTTACTTCAGACAAGACGAACATGCATAGCATCTCACATGATACCCAACAAAGGTAAAGTTGATGGCGTCCCAGAAAAATGGTTACCGCTCAACAAGCAACTTATAAGAATTAAGACACATAACTACATATTCATCACCACAATAGTTTTTAAGCTATTTGTCCCATGAGCTATATATTGCAAAGGTAAAGGAATGAAATTTTAAAGGTAGCACTCAAGTAATTTACTTTGGAATGGCAGAAAAATACCACATAGTAGGTAGATATGGTGGACACAAATGGCATGGGTTTTGGCTCAAGGTGTTTGGATGCACGAGAAGCATTTCCTCTCAGTACAAGGTTTGGGCTAGCAAGGTTGTTTGAAGCAAACACAAATATGAACAGGTACAGCAAAACTCACACAAGAACATATTGCAAGCATTATAACACTCTACACTGTCTTCCTTATTGTTCAAACACTATACAGAAAATATCTAGACTTGGAGAGACCAATCATGCAAACCAAATTAAACAAGCTCTACGGTAGTTCTTCATTAATAGATTAAACTACATGATGCAAAAGCTTAGACATGATCTATGAGAGCTCAAACAATTTTCAAGTTGCAAAACCATATGCAGCATTTTCCGATTCCAACCAAATAGCAATTTAACGAAGCTATCAGCCTTCGCCATGAACATTAAAGCACAATTAAGAACACAAGTGTTCCATATGAAAAAGCGGAGCGTAATATCTCCAATATAAGAATGGTGGGATCCAACTTTATTCAAACCAAAACAAAAATAAAAGCAAACCGACGCTCCAAGTAAAGAACATAAAATGTGATGGAATAAAAATCTAGTTTCACTAGAAGTGACCGATAATGTTGTCGATGAAGAAGGGGATGCCTTGGGCATCCCCAAGCTTAGATGCTTGAGTCTTCTTAAAATATGCAGGGATGAACCACCGGGGCATCCCCAAGCTTAGACCTTTCACTCTTCTTGATCATAGTATATCATCCTCTCTCTTGACCCTTGAAAACTTCCTCCACACAAACTTCAAGCAAACTCATTAGAGGGTTAGTGCATAATTACAAATTCACATATTCAGAGGTGACACAATCATTCTTAACACTTCTGGACATTGCACAAAGCTTCTGAAAGTTAATGGAACAAAGAAACTCATTCAACATAGCAAAAGCGGCAATGCGAAATAAAAGGCAGAATCTGTCAAAAACAGAACAGTCCGTAAAGATGAATCTGGCAGGGGCACTTAACTTGCTCAAATGGAAAAACTCAAAACTAATGAAAGTTGCGTACATATCTGAGGATCACGCTCGTAATTTTTCAGATTTTTTCAATTTTTTTCCAGAGAGCTCTGCGAGAATTCGTGACAGACAACAATGCTGTTTCTGCGCAGCAATCCCAAATATAGTATCAACTTTAACATAGAAACTTTACTTGGCACAAAAACATGATAAGGAGAGGTTGCTACAGTAGTAAACAACTTCCAAGACTCAACAATACAGTAAATAAAATAAAACATGGGTTATCTCCCAAGAAGTGCTTTTCTTTAACGCCTTTCAGCTAGGCGCAGAAAGTGCAAATCAAGTAACATCAAGAGAAGAAGCATCAACATCATTACTTGTTCTAATAATAGAATCAAAAGGCAACTTCATTCTCTTTCTAGGGAAGTGTTCCATACCTTTCTTGAGAGGAAATTGATATTTAATATTACCTTCCCTCATATCAATAATAGCACCAACGGTTCGAAGAAAAAGGTCTTCCCAACACAATAGGACAAGATGCATTGCATTCGATATCCAAGACAACAAAATCAATGGGGACAAGGTTATTGTTAACCGTAATGCGCACATTATCAATCCTCCCCAAAGGTTTCTTTTTAACATTATCAGCAAGATTAACATCTAAATAACAATTCTTCAATGATGGCAAGTCAAGCATATCATAAATCTTTTTAGGCATAACAGAAATACTTGCACCAAGATCACATAAAGCATTACACTCAAAGTCATTGAATTTCATTTTAATGATGGGCTCTCAACCATCTTCTAACTTTCTAGGAATAGAAGCTTCATGTTTTAATTTCTCTTCCCTAGCTTTAATGAGAGCATTTGTAATATGTTTTGTAAAGGCTAAATTTATAGCACTAGCATTGGGACTTCTAGCAAGTTTTTGTAAGAACTTTATAACTTCAGTAATATGACAATCATCAAAATCTAAACCATTATGTTCTACAGCAATTGAATCATTGTCACCAATATTTTGAAAAATTTCAGCAGTTTTATCACAAACAGCAGTTTCAGCAGTTTCAGGCAATTTTGTACGCTTTGCACTAGGAGTAGAAACATTGCCAACACCAATTATTTACCATTGATAGTAGGAGGTGCAGCAACATGTGAAGAATCAACATTACTAGTGGTGGTAATAGTCCATACTTTAGCTACATTATTTTCTTTAGCAAGTTTTTCCTTTTCTTCTCTATCCCACCTAGCATGCAATTCAGCCAACATTCTAATATTATCATTAATTCGAACTTGGATGGCATTTGTTTTAGCAAACCTAGCATCTTTAACTTCCTCAGGCATAACTTTTAATTTTAAAAGATCAACATCAAGAGCAAGACTATCAACCTTAGAAGCAAGAACATCAATTTTACCAAGCTTTTCTTCAACAGTTTTATTGAAAGCAGTTTGTGTACTAATAAATTCTTTAAGCATCACTTCAAGACCAGAGGGTACACTCTTACTATTGTTGTAAGAATTACCATAAGAATTACCATAACCATTACCATTATTAGAAGGATATGGCCTATAGTTGTTGTTACCATAATTATTCCTGTAAGCATTGTTGTTGAAATTATTGTTCTTAATGAAATTCACATCAACATTTTCTTCTTGAGCAACCAATGAAGCTAAAGGAACATTATTAGGATCAATATGAGATCTACCATTTGCAAGCATAGACATAATAGCATCAATCTTATCACCCAAAGAAGAGGTTTCTTCAACAGAATTTACCTTCTTACCTTGATGAGTTCTTTCAGTGTGCCATTCAGAGTAATTGATCATCATATCATCAAGTAATTTAGTCGCGGCGCCCAGGGTGATGGACATAAAAGTACCTCCAGCAGTTGAATCCAATAGGTTCCTTGAGGAAAAATTCAATCCTGCATAAAAGGTTTGGATGATCATCCAAGTAGTCAGTCCATGGGTTGGGCAATTCTTTACCAAAGATTTCATTCTCTCCCATGCTTGAGCAACATGTTCATTATCAAATTGTTTAAAATTCATTATGCTACTTCTCAAAGATATAATCTTAGCAGGAGGATAATATTTACTAATAAAAGCATCTTTACATTTAGTCCATGAATCAATACTATTTTTAGGCAAAGAAAGCAACCAATCTTTAGCTCTTCCTCTTAATGAGAAAGGAAACAATTTCAGTTTTATAATATCACCATCTATATCCTTATACTTCTGCATTTCACAAAGTTCAACAAAATTATTAAGATGGGCAGCAGCATCATCAGTACTAACACTAGAAAATTGCTCTCTCATAACAAGATTCAGTAAAGCAGGTTTAATTTCATAAAATTCTGCTGTAGTAGCAGGTGGAGCAATAGGAGTACATATAAAATCATTATTATTTGTGCTAGTGAAATCACACAACTTAGTATTTTCAGGAGTACCCATTATAACAGTAGTAAAATAAACTAAGCAAATAGAATAAAGACAAGTAACTAGTTTTTTTGTGTTTTTAATATAGAGCTAGGAAACAAGACAGTAAGTAAAGTAACTAATTTTTTTGTGTTTTTAATATGAGGCAAACAAGACAGTAAATAAAATAAAGTAAAGCAAGACAAAAACAAAGTAAAGAGATTGGATGTGGAGACTCCCCTTGCAGCGTGTCTTGATCTCCCCGGCAACGGCGCTAAAAAGTAGCTGTTGGCGTGTAGTCAACAACTTCCTTGTAACGGTAAAGCACACGTCCGTGGGGAACCCCAAGAGGAAGGTATGATGCGCACAGCGACAAGTTTTCCCTCAGAAAGAAACCAAGGTTATCGAACCAGTAGGAGCCAAGAAGCACGTGAAGGTTGTTGGTGGAGGAGTGTAGTGCGGCGCAACAGCGAAACCGGCGCCAACGTGGAACCTGCACAACACAATCAAAGTACTTTGCCCCAACGTAACAGTGAGGTTGTCAATCTCACCGGCTTGCTGAAAACAAAGGATTAAGCGTATCGAGTGGAAGATGGTGTTTGTTTGCAAAGAACAGTAAAGAACAATGATTGCAGTAGAATGTATTCAGATGTAAAAGAATGGACCGGGGTCCACAGTTCACTAGTGGTGTCTCTCCAATAAGATAACTAACATGCTGGGTGAACAAATTACAGGCGGGCAATTGACAAATAAAGATTCAATACATATCAACGATGATTACTATGTGGTTTAATCAGGGCATTACGACAAAGTACATAGACCGCTATCCAGCATGCATCTATGCCTAAATAATCCACCTTCAGGTTATCATCCGAACCCCTTCCAGTATTAAGTTGTAAACAACAGATAATTGCATTAAGTATGGTGCGTAATGTAATAAACAAAAATATCCTTAGACAAAGCATCAATGTTTTATCCCTAGTAGCAACACATCCACAACCTTAGAACTTTCTGTCACTGTCCCAGATTCAATGGAGGCATGAACCCACTATCGAGCATAATTACTCCCTCTTGGAGTTACAAGTATCAACTTGGCCAGAGCCTCTACTAGCAACGGAGAGCATGCAAGAACATAAACAACACATATATGATAGATTGATAATCAACTTAACATAGTATTCTATATTCATCGGATCCCGCCAAACACAACATGTAGCATTACAAATAGATGATCTTGATCATGTTAGGCAGCTCACAAGATCTATAACAATGATAGCACAAGCGGAGAAGACAACCATCTAGCTACTGCTATGGACCCATAGTCCAAGGATGAACTACTCACGCATCAATCCGGAGGCGGGCATGATGATGTAGAGCCCCTCCGGTGATGATTCCCCTCTCCACAGGGTGCCGGAGGCGATCTCCTGAATCCCCCGAGATGGGATTGGCGGCGGCGGCCTCTCAGTAATGTTTTCCGTATCGTGGCTCTCGGTACAGGGGGTTTCGCGACGAAGGCTATTTGTAGGCGGAAGGGTAGGTCAAGTGGCGGCACGAGGGCCCCACACACCAGGGCCGCGCGGCCAGGGCCTGGGCCGCGCCGCCCTGTTGTGTCGGCGCCTCGTGGCCCCACTTCGTACCTCCCTCGGTCTTGTGGAAGCTTCGTGTAAAAATAGCCCCTGGGCGTTGATTTCGTCCAATTCCGAAAATATTTCCTTACTATGATTTCTGAAACCAAAAACAGCAGAAAACAGAACGGCACTTCGGCATCTTGTTAATAGGTTAGTGCCGGAAAATGTATAATAATGCTGTAAAGTATGTATAAAACATTCAAGTATTGTCATAAAAGTAGCATGGAACATAAGAAATTATAGATACGTTTGAGACGTATCAACCCATTATTTTATTTCTGCAATTTTTGTTTTATATTTGAGTCTTGGAATTTTTTACTACTGTAGCAACCTCTCCTTATCATATTGTTGTGCCAAGTAAAGTCTCTAGTAGTAAAGTTGATACTAGATTTGGATTGCTGCGCAGAAACAGATTTCTACCTGTCACGAATTTGAGTAGATCTCTCTGTAGAAGAATCAAAAAAATCTGCCAATTGTCATGCGTGATCCTCAGATATGTACGCAACTTTCATTAGTTTTGAGTTTTTTCATCTGAGCATGTTAAGTGCCTCTAACAAATTCGTCTTTACGGACTGTTCTGTTTTGACAGATTCTGCCTTTTATTTCGCATTGCCTCTTTTACTGTGTTGAGTGGATTTCTTTGTTCCATTAACTTTCAGTAGCTTTGGGTAATGTCCAGAAGTGTTAAGAATGATTGTGTCCCCTCTGAACATGTGAATTTTTGATTATGCACTGACCCTCTAATGAGTTTGTTTTAAGTTTGGTGTGGAGGAAGTTTTCAAGGGTCAAGAGAGGAGAATGATATACTATGATCAAGAAGAGTGAAAAGTCTAAGCTTGGGGATGCCACCGTGGTTCATCCCTGCATATTTCAAGAAGACTCAAGCATCTAAGCTTGGGGATGCCCAAGGCATCCCCTTCTTCATCGACAACTTATCAGGTCACCTCTAGTGAAACTATATTTGTATTCCGTCACATCTTATGTGCTTTACTTGGAGCATCTGTTTGTTTTTGTTTTTGTTTTTGTTTGAATAAAATGGATCCTAGCATTCATTGTGTTGGAGAAAGACACGCTCTGCTTTTTCATATGAACACTGGTGTTCTTAGCTCTATCTTTAATGTTAATGGCGGAGTTGAAAACCGCTTCATTGATTGCTATTTGTTTGGAAACAGAAAATGCTTCATGTGGTAAATGGTATATTGTCTTGAATAATTTGATACTTGGCAATTGTTTTGAGCTCTCATAGATCATGTTTAAGCTTTTGCATCATTTAGTTTAAACCTATTAGTGGAGAACTACTGTAGAGCTTGTTGAAATTTGGATTGCATGATTGATCTCTCTAAGGTCTAGATATTTTCTGGTAAAAGTGTTTGAGCAACAAGGAGACAGTGTAGAGTCTTATAATGCTTGCAATATGTTCTTATGTAAGTTTTGATGTACCTGTTCATACTTGTGTTTGCTTCAAACAACCTTGCTAGCCAAAGCCTTGTACTGAGAGGGAATACTTCTCGTGCATCCAAAACCTTGAGCCAAAACCCATGCCATTTGTGTCCATCATAACTACTACTATGTGGTATTTCCCTGCCATTCCAAAGTAAATTGCTTGTGTGCTACCTTTAAAATTTCATTCCTTGTCTTTGCAATACATAGCTCATGGGAAAATAGCTTAAAAACTATTGTGGTATTGAATATGTTGCTTATGTATCTTATTTCTTATAAGTTGCTTGTTGAGCGGTAACCATGTTTCTGGGGACGCCATCAACTTTTTACACCTTTGTTGAATATCATGTGAGTTGCTATGCATGTTCGTCTTGTCTGAAGTAAGGGAGAATTATCATGATTGAATGGTTTGAGTATGCATATTGTTAGAGAAGAACATTGGGCCGCCAACCAAAGCCATGTATCATGGTGGAAGTTTCAGTTTGGACATTAAACCTCAATCTCTTATGAGAATATTATCTGTTGTTGAATGCTTAAGCATTAAAGAGGAGTCCATTATCTGTTTTCTATGTTGTCCCGGTATGGATGTCCTCAAGTTGAGATCTATCAAAACTGAGAAATCAAATGCGATCTATCTCCTTGGACCTTTGTACAGGCGGCATAGAGGTACCCCTTTGTGACACTTGGTAGAAACATATGTAATGCAATGATAATCCATGGAAATCCGAGCTAATTAGGACAAGGTGCGGGCACTATTGGTATTCGATGCATGAGGCTTGCAACTTATAAGAGGTTGTATGCATAACACATATGAATTATTACTACCGTTGACAAAATTGTTTCTATGTTTTCAAAATAAAAAGCTCTAGCACATGAGTAATCCATGCTTCCCTCTGGGCCTTTCTTTTACTTTATGTTGAGTCAGTTTACCTACTTCTTTCTATCTTAGAAGCAAACACTTGTGTCAACGGTGTGCATTGATTTTTACATGTTTACTTATTGCACTTGTTATATTGCTTTATGTTGACAATTATCCATGAGATATACATGTTACAAGTTGAAAGCAATTGCCGAAACTTAATCATCCTTTGTGTTTCTTCAAAACCTTCTATTAAGAATCTATTGCTTTATGAGTTAACTCTTATGCAAGACTTATTGATGCTTGTCTTGAAAGTACTATTCATGAAAAGTCTTGGCTATATGATTCAGTTGTTTAGTCATTATCTTTACCATTGCTTTGAATCACTTCATTCATCTCATATGCTTCACAATAGTGTTGATCAAGATTATGGTAGTAGCATGTCACTTCAGAAATTATCCTTGTTATCGTTTACCTACTCGAGGGCGAGAACTAAGCTTGGGGATGCTTGATACGTCTCAAACGTATCTATAATTTCTTATGTTCCATGCTAGTTATATGACAATACTGACATGTTTTATATACACTTTATATCATTTTGATGCATTTTCCGGCACTAACCTATTAACAAGATGCCGAAGCGCCAGTTCTGTTGCTGTTTTTGGTTTCAGAAATCCTACACAGGAATATTCTCGAAATTGGACGAAACGTAGCCGAACTTCCTATTTTCCTCGGAGGGTTCCACCGAAGAGACGGAGAGGGCCCACGAGGTGGCCACACCACGTGGCGGCACGGCCAAGAGGGGGGGCGCGCCGCCCTATGGGGTGGGCCCCTCGGGCACCCCCCCTGCGTTGCCCCTTCGCCTATAAATTCCCTCCGTCGCGAAAACCCTATTACCGAGAGCCACGATACGGAAAAAGTTCCAGAGACGCCGCCGCCAATCCCATCTCGAGGGATTCACGAGATCGCCTCCGGCACCCTACCGGAGAGGGGAATCATCACCGGAGGGCTCTACATCACCATGCCCGCCTCCAGACTGATGCGTGAGTAGTTTATCCTTGGACTATGGGTCCATAGCAGTAGCTAGATGGTTGGCTTCTCCTCTTGTGCTATCATGTTTAGATCTTGTGAGCTGCCAATCATGATCAAGATCATCTATTTGTAATGCTACATGTTGCGTTTGTTGGGATCCGATGAATATTGAATACTATGTCAAGTTGATTATCAATCTATCATATATGTGTTGTTTATGTTCTTGCATGCTCTCCGTTGCTAGTAGAGGCTCTGGCCAAGTTGATACTTGTGACTCCAAGAGGGAGTATTTATGCTCGATAGTGGGTTCATGCCTCCATTGAATCTGGGACAGTGACAGAAAGTTCTAAGGTTGTGGATGTGATGTTGCCACTAGGGATAAAACATCAATGCTTTGTCTAAGGATATTTGTGTTGATTACATTACGCACCATACTTAATGCAATTGTCTGTTGTTTGCAACTTAATATTGGAAGGGGTGCGGATGCTAACCTGAAGGTGGACTTTTTAGGCATAGATGCATGCTGGATGGCGGTCTATGTTCTTTGTCGTAATGCCCTGATTAAATCTCATAGTAGTCATCATGATATATGTATGTGCATCTCTATTTGTCAATTTCCCAACTGTAATTTGTTCACCCAACATGCTATTTATCTTATTGGAGAGACACCACTAGTGAACTGTGGACCCCGGTCCATTCTTTTACATCTGAAATACAATCTACTGCAATCTCTGTTCTCTGTTGTTTTCTACAAGCAAACATCATTCTCCACACCATACGTTTAATCCTTTGTTTTCAGCAAGCCGGTGAGATTGACAACCTCACTGTTAAGTTGGGGCAAAGTATTTTGATTGTGTTGTGCAGGTTCCACGTTGGCGCCGGAATCCCTGGTGTTGCGCCGCACTACACACCTCCACCAACAACCTTCACGTGGCCTTCATCTCCTACTGGTTCGATAACCTTGGTTTCTTACTGAGGGAAAACTTGCTGCTGTACGCATCACACCTTCCTCTTGGGGTTCCCAACAGATGTGTGCTTCACGCGCCATCAACCAACCCGATGAGCTTGCACTCATACACCGTGAGCTTGTGATGACGAGCATCGAACAGGCGGCTGAAGAAGGCCAGCGGCCCTTCGCCTTGGTGGAGGACGACACCGAAGCCGATGCTGGAGGCGTTGCAGTCCACCATGAACGGCCTGTCGAAGTCCGACATCTGGAGCACGGGCCCGTCGTGAGCACCCGCTGGAGAGCCGGGAACGCCGCCGCCTCCTCGTCCCAAGAGAAAGCGTCGCGGCGAAGCAGGCGCGTGGCGCGGCGATGAGGCCGAAGTCCCGGATGTACTTCCGGTAGTAGCCCGTGAGGCCCAAGAAGCCGCGAAGAGCCCGCGGTGATTGAGGGGTCGGCCACGCAGCGACGGTGGCGACCTTGTCAGCATCCATTGCGACTCCCTCCGCCGAGATGACGTGTCCGAGGTACGCTGAAAGAACATTTCATGATCTCTGAGTTTTGTGTGTTTGTTAACAACACCGGTGACAATTTAACTATGTGCTAAGTGGATTACAGATATAGAAAAGATACCACGGGTAAATCTCGACCCACTCAAAAAGGAAGAAAAGAAGAAGAACAAGCTGAAGCCTGTCCCTGGCCGGCACTGCCGGGCACGCCGTGAGTGCACCGGCACCACAGGCCACTGCCGGTGAGTGCACCCCCGGCGATTCGGCCCGGCACTGCCGGTCTTCCTGTCGACCTGAAGATTCAGAAAGTGGCCACCGCGTCTCAAGGCCGGCACTGGCGATTCTCCTCCAACGGGCAGAAAAGTTGGTGGGGTATAAATACCCCCTTCCCCTACCTTGGAAAGATGCTCAAACCCTAAGATCTTCATCCACCATTGTTGAGCCACCAAGAACACCAAAATAGCCAGATCTCCTCCCTCAACCACCCAAATCACTTGTGCTTTGGAGAATCGAAGGAGAAGACCCCGATCTACATCCTCGCCGAAGCGTTTTTCATTTCCCCCTCATATGCTTGAGGGCCCTCTTGCTAGTGTTCCTCTTTGGATCCCTAGTTGTTTGTTGTTGATTGTTGTGTTGTTACAGATTTGAGAGCCTCCAATTTGGTTGTGGATGTGTGCCCCAAGAACCTTGTAAAGGCCCGGTTTCCGCCTCGAGGAAATCCCTTAGTGGAAGTGGGCTAGGCCTTCGTGGCGTTGCTCACAGGAGACCTGAGTGAAGTCTTCGTGACTGTTGGTCTGGCTTTCGTAGCGACCACACTCCTCCAAACGTAGACGTACCTTCTTGCAAAGGAAGGGAACTATGGGAATCGACTCCGTGTCTCCGTGTGCTCCACTCTCGGTTACCTCTATCCTTTATCTCCTCTATATTGTGTAGCCATATCTTGCTTAGTCGTTGACCTTGTCATATAGGTAAATTCACATAGTTGCATATCTAGAGAATTTACCTTTGTGTCAAGCCTAAATTTAAAAAGAACAAAAAAATTGGTTAGCACCTATTCACCCCCCTCTAGGTGAGGCATACAATCCTTTCAATTGGTATCAGAGCCTCGGCTCTTATTTCGGGCTTAACCGCCTAAGAGTATGCCGGGGGATGAACAATCGGAGGGGGCCGCAAAGCCGGTCTCCATGGATGATCTCAAGTCGGTGGAAACATCCTTGAGATCCGCCATGCAAACCCAAATGGAAACATTGATGAAAATGTTTAACGACCGCTTTCCCGCGGCTTCGCCCATCATCCCCACCGAAGAGGAAAAGGACAAGGGTGCGTTAGGAGAGGAGGATGCCTCGACATCACCTCTCTCTACCAATCCCTCGAATGGTGATAACTTAAACACTATTAAACCCCCGGTACTTCTCCTACGGGAACTAGTGGAGGTGTTAGCTACAATCGAGTGGCTCTGCCTTTCCTATCTCCCGATATCCCGGTTCCCCATCCTCATATAAACATTAGGGGCGACCCACCTAAGTTTAATGTTAAAGATTTCGATACATGGCAATTTGAGTTTCGTTCTCATGTTCGCAGTGCCTCCAATGAACTTTGGAGAATCATCGTGGAAGGCTTCAAGCCCTACAACCCCGACAAGTTGACTAGAAGAGAAGCGGTTGATAGTCAACTCAATGACACCGCCTTGCACATGATTCAAACTAGTGTGGGGACAAAGGAATTGTCTCGTGTTCGGAATTTCACCACCGCCAAGGAAGCTTGGGATGGTTTGGCCGCTAGTTGCATTGGAAGTGATAGCATGAGAATGAACAAGTACAATTCTCTTCGGAATCAAGCCGAAGGATTCTTGAGGCTACCGGATGAAGATCATGAAGCCATGTATGGAAGACTTCTCACCGTTGCCGATGCTTTCCGGAATGTGGGTGCCACCCACATCAATGACTCTTGGATCAAATATAAGTACATCGATTGCATGATGTCGTTTGAACCCACTGATGTCAAGACTCTTGTTGGGAGAGAATGCTATTCCTCTCTCACTTCTCAACAAGCCGTGCATGAGATGCAAGCCCTCAAGGTGCTCGAGCAAAACTCTCATGATTCTCGCAATCGTGCCATTGGTATGTCAAAAGGGAACAATCTTGCCTTGACGGTCAATTCCGTAGAAGAAGTGAACCCTCAAGAACAATATAGGGCATCTTGGAGTATGTCCTATCCGGAAGACTTGGAACTCCACTACAATGATCACATGGCCTTTCATGCAAAATCCTTTTGGGTTGATCCGTCCAAGGCCAAGGAAGACAACATCAAGAGAAACAACTCAAGTGGGTTCACAAGCTCGGGCCCAAAAACAAGATCATGCTACAATTGTGGTGACAAGCGCCATTTCATCGCTCAATGCCCCTATGAGCATAGGGAAACTAATGGTGGAAGGCTCATTCCCAAGGACAAGCGCAAAGATTCAAAGGGCAAAGATTCAAAGGCCCCCAACAAGAAATTCTACAACAAGAGCAAGAAGGGCAAGAGGCCCTCAAGAGTTGTGCTAGTGACTAGGGAAGAATATTCTTCCGATGAAGTTGAAAGTTCTAGTGATGATGAAGAAGAAGAAAGCTCAAAGGAAGTGGCCGCCATTGTCACTACCAACATTCCCTCTTCATCTCTCTTTGAATCCCCCAATGAGAATCCTCATATCAAGAATGCACATTGCTTCATGGCAAGGTCCACCTTGGACACATCTATTGTGCTATCAACTCAAGAAGAATATACCTCCGGAGATGATGATGTTGATGATGAAGAAGATGCAACCTCTAATGGATTGGTCACTCTTGCCTCCCTCTCCACTAACTCTTCATCACCAAGTGAATCCCCCAATGAGGTCATTCATGTGGAGGAAGAAAGTTGCCTCGTGGCTAAATCTTCCGAGGTATCATCTCCTAACCCCTCTATGCCTAACATATCAAATGATCTAGGGGTTGATCTTGCTAGTCTAAAAGTGAAACAAGAAATGCTAGAGTCTGATGAATTCATTCTTAACTTACAAGGTGACACTAGAAAGCATGTTTCCAATCTCATGATTCGTCTAGCACAACTAAATGATACTCTTGAGAAAAAATGTCAAATAGAGAGAGAAGACTCTCTTGAAATACATGCTCTTAAAAATGCTCTTGAGGAAAGTCAAGAAACCATAGCTTCTCTTGAAGAGAGGCTAGAAACTATTGAAGAGCCTCAAGATAAAATTAACAAGCTCACTAAAGCTAGAGATCTTGCTAGAGCTAAGACTAAAGTGCTTAAAAAGGAAAAGGCCAAATTTGGTGTTGATCATGAGAAACTTGTGAAGGATCTAGATGAACTAGACAAGGCTCACAAAGCCTTGAAGAGTGAATACTCTCTCCTCTCCAAGTCTAATGAGCAACTTCAAATTAGGCTTGCTTCATATGACATACCTAGTACCTCTACCCCTTCATGTGATCATGCAAATATTATTGAGGAAAATGCTAGGTTGAAGGATGAACTTGCTAAGGCCTCCTCTCCCCAAAGTAAACTTTCTTTGGATGATCTTTTGAGTAAGAAAAGATCAAATAATGGAAAGGAGGGACTTGGTTATAACGCCAAGGCAAAGAAGGAAAACAAGCAAAAGGCCAAGCCCGCACAAGAGAAGAAGAAAGCTATCACTAATGGTGAAGCCCCTAAGGGCAAAACCATTAATGATGATGATGCGGGAAATGCTAACCCTCACTATGTTCTATTTAAAGATTATTATGGTGATGTTTATGCTAAATATGTTGGCCCATATGATGGTTATGTTGCTTGGTCTATTTGGGTCCCAAAGACCCTTGTTGCTAACAAAAGAGGACCCATTGAGAAATGGGTACCTAAATCCAAGAATTGATCTCATGTAGGACTATGCCGCCGGAGGTTCAAAATGGGTACTTGATAGTGGATGTACAAGTCATATGACCGGCGGCAAGAACCTCGTCAAGGAGTTGAGGCCCAACATAAATAATATCACCGTCTCCTTTGGCAATAATTCTACATCCGAGGTAATGGGTTTTGGCAAGGTTGTGGTTGCACACAACGTTACTCTTGTGGATGTCATGCTTGTCAAAACCCTTGGTTACAATTTGCTTTCCGTTTCCGCCCTTGGCAAGATGGGTTTTGCCATCTTTATTGATAATGATATTGTGGTCCTCTTGTGGAGCAAGACTCTAAAAGTCGCTTTCGTTGGGTATCGCGAACATAACTTGTATGTGGTGGACTTTTCGGGGACCACCACTTCAAGTGCGATGTGCCTATTCGGAAAGGCGGATGTGGGTTGGTTGTGGCATCGCCGCTTGGCCCATGTCAACATGAGAACTTTGCAAAGTCTTCACAAGGGGAACCATATTGTGGGACTAATGGAAAATGTTTCTTTTGCCAAAGATCGTGTTTGTAGGGCTCACTAGTAGGAAAACCATTATAGGTAGAAATGACATCTGTGGCGCACCTAAAAAATGTGCTCCACAAAAATTATTTCTGTGGCGCACCAAAAATATGCGCCACAGAAAGTCGAAATTCTGTGGCGCATGGATGGACTGGTGCGCCACAGAATGTCGACTTTCTGTGGCGCATGTGGCTGGATGCGCCACAGAATTTCCATGGGCCCACGCGGGGTCCAGCACTGCACATGGGCGAAGAGAATTCTGTGGCGCATGGTGGCATGTGCGCCACAGAAGTTCAAAATTCTGTGGCGCATGGTGTGTGGGGACCCCGGACTAGCTGTCCGAAATACCCTGTTTTGTATAAAGTTCACGTTCCCATGGTCAGTGTGCCGTGAACACATAACCGAACTGATATCAAATTACATCATCCTTTACAAAACGGAATAAGAAAATTACAATGAGGTCACATGACCATCTTTACATAATAGCCTCGAAGGGCCTAATCTAATCATCAGAGTAGCGGAATCACTTCAGCAGCGCAGAGCCCAAGTCATCTGCCTTAACCCTACAGGCAACTGACTGGGAAGACGTTCCTAGCTCGCATAGACGTCGTCAACTCCTTCTTCATCTGTCGAACTCCTTCAAGTCTGGCCAAGTAAATAGCCAGGGACAAAGCTGTGAGTACATTGGAATTGTACTCGCAAACCATCAAGAAAGGTGCTAACAATGCTAACTAAAAGAGACAAGAGAGGAAGAATAGTTTCTCTTGTGGATATAGCATGAAGAAGAGAAGTAGTTTCTCTTGTGGATATAGCATCCCGACATCTCAGTTGATGGGGACACTAAGAGGGTTCTATGACATCTCTATATCTTTATTGAAGAAGATACTTCAAAAGATAGACTACGACATCTCTACATCTTTGTTGAAGAAGATACTTCAAAAGATAGACTACGACATCTCTACATCTTTGTTGAAGAAGATACTTCAAAAGAGTTCTACAACATAAAACACTAGGATGGGAGTAGCCCTTTTTATTTCCTTTCCGACCATCTTCACATGGTCAACCACTTTCCCGTACCCTTCCGGTACTCCGAAAACAACTTTCTCTTTTTCTTTGTAAAGCCTTTCTAAAACAAAACTAGCCCAGGTTAAGGTAGGCCTTTGCAACCCGTCCATGACCGCGGACGCGGCTATTCGAATAGATTTTACTCTGCAGAGTTTGCACACTTTCCCCACAACTATCCGGATACCTATCGTGTGGGCATCATCCCCGCATAACAACGTATGCCACGACGGATACCCGAACATAACCTTTCGCTTATCTCCACTGACATGAGTCCTTCCCTGCGGGCTTACCCCTTCCCGGCACCCCGGCAGCATACCTCCTTTTGAGCGTATCTCCGGCGCCACGACAGAAGACCCTCAGTAATCGTCCGGCTATAAGTTAATACAGTGTATTGCCTCCTCCAGAGCGCAACCCGGCGTCAGAGGTCATCGTGACCCTCCTAGAGAGTTGTGAAGGTGTCTCATGCCAGCTTCAACAAACTAGGGCTAAGCCCCGTGCCCACGTTGGGGTAGAGTGGTTGCGCAATAAAAGTTGGGTTGGCGTACACTTATACGCAGTGCTCCTTTAAAAACATTTTACCCACACTTCCTTTGTTTGTCCACAACCAACCATACCACTTTCCGAAACATCAAGACCTTTCTCTTGAACAACACTTGGGCAAGACAACATCTTCCCAAAGTTTTCAAAGTTTTTCCAAAACATAAAACATCGGGGTTTTCCCAACCTAAAGTTGTATGTAAGAGCTAAGATATATCGATGGCACGATGCTAGCCATCATACCACTAAGGAGATGATAATTGAGGTGTCAAGGGGATCATACATGCTTAGGATAAGCATGCATGGGAACAACATAGGTAGGATTGTTCGACAAGGGTCATGATGTTGATCATCATACCACGAAGAAGATGATAAAATAGGTGGTCAAGGGGGCATACATGCTCAGGGTAAGCATGCATAAGATCAACAAGGGGTTCAACATACTTGAGAGTAAGTATGCCTAACATCAACAAGGGGTTCCACATACTCGAGAGTAAGTATGCAGGGCATCAATCAAAGTAGAAGATATAACAAGGGCATGATACTAATCATCATACCACTAAGGGGTGCAAAAAGGGTGTCGAGAGGTCGACACACTCAAGGTAGGTGGGCATACCATCACACTTAGAGGGTACACCAAGATAATGGTGATGATCACCATTTCCCAAAAGAGGAATTGTAGGTGAGGTGTCAAAGAGAATCAACATGCTCACGGTGAGCATGCTCCATCAACTTAAGTAGATACCACACAACATAGATCGAGAGACAATAATAACAACAAGTAACCACAATATGTGATTCAACATTCAGAGATCAAGAGATGGCTTGCCTTGGCTTATTTGTCCCTGGACTTCTTCAACTCCATCAATATAAGAATACCAACAATATAAATAAAATCCTTGTCCGATTCCACTTCTTCTTCTCCTTCTCCGGAATCGTTCGCATCTATCGCCGGAAAATATAAAAGGAACACAATCAATCACATTGCACCAACAAAACAACATTCAACAAACAACAATCAATAGCTAACCACTTTACTAAGGGCTAACATATTAAGGACTTCTAGATACTACAAAGCAATTAAAAGAGAACCCATTTTATTTACCTAGTAAAGGTATGAGAGTATCACAACTTAGCAATTGCCTCTCTCGGTATCACCATGGCACAACTAAGTATCCCATGGTAGATAACATTAGAAAGAGGACAAGTGCATTAGTTTGGCATCACAAACATTCATATTATATTTTGAAACATTTTTGGAAAACGCGGGAAATCACTCTTCCTATTTTATTTGGCATACATAGCACTACACAAGAATAGGAAACAAGCAAGATACCACACAATTTGAAAACTCAAGTGAAACAATAGAACTTGGTTTAAGATGCAGAGGTTTTGTTGTTCAATCATAAAACATTGGTTGAGCAATTTTAATGCAAAGAGGTGGTTAGAGTTTTCAAATAAATCAAAAAGTTTTGCTTCGACAACTCATGTCACACATACACATTACTAACAGTAACAAATATGCATGAACAGAGACTAACACTATTTTTCCTAGATGGCCAGTACTAATACAAGACTAACCCAATTGGATTCACTCAAAAATATTAAACCTACAAATTTAGGAATTTGTTTGAATCTGGCTGTACAGAAAACAAGATCTGTAAGCCATAAATTGTAGAAAAATTCTAAAAATATGAGACCACTGGCATTTGAAAGATATTTAAACAGAGATGCATACACAATTGGATTTGGGTTCAAATAGTTTCTGAAACTCTCACAAATTGATTAACAAGTTTACTGCATGTTTTTACCATTTGCTTTACCTCTGGATTTACAAAACAGATAAATGCTTGAAACTTGTTTGAGATGATTAAGAAAACATCCAGTAGTCCTACCGAATTGGAATCACTCAATTAGGTTCAAAAATGGATTTTTGGTGATTTAAAAGCTAACAACCATGTCTGCAGAACACACAGAACAAGTTTAATTCACCATAAATCGTACATAATTCATAAAAATATGAGGTCAGTTGCATATGAAAGATATTGAAAAGGTGGTTCTTACCCAATTTGTTTCATTCAAAAATTCGTTCCCAAGCTCCTGGTTTAATTCGACAAAGTCAGATCTGACCAGATCTTGATCTGTAAACCATTTCAGTTTCATGAGGTCAATCGAAGTGAAACCAACGCCAAAATGAAGGTACTGAACAGAGCTTTCACCCACCGTTGAGTTTGCTCAAAAAGGTTTTGTAAAACGGGCCCAATCTAACAAACAGTGAATCTGCATGTTTCCAGAACTTTATTTACCAGGGAGAATCTGTAACGAATTTGAGGATGAGACCAACGCCAAGTTGTAGATATTTTCAATATCTACCTGTGGAACTTTGAATCACTCGATTTGGATCTGCACACGAGATTTGGTGGATTTTACAAGTTCGTACCAGAATCTGAAACAGCAAGATTACAGAAATTACTGCAAGGATTTGGACGAACTTGGATCAAGAGCTTCAGATCTGAGGATTGCTCAACCTTCTCCATGCTTGGACCAACATGCACCTGCATCAAGATCCAACCTTAGCAATGGAGGAAGAAGAAGAGGTGATAAAACCATCTAGGGTTGGGGAGAAGAAGGAGAGGGAGGCTCTCATGGTGAGGGGAAGCTTGAGGGAGAAGGGGAGCTTCCTCTAGGTGGATTTCCATGGCCATGGCCGGCCATGGAGCCTTGGGGGAGCAGCAGCTCGTGGGGAAGAGGTAGGAGAGGAGTGTGAGTGAGTGGTGGAAGGAGTGGAGAGTCAAAAATGAGAGCCAAAGGTGGAGGGGGTGGCCGGCCAAGTGAGTTTTATAGAGGGAGAGGGAGTTGGCTGCCTCCTTTGTGATTGGCTAAGGTGGGTGGCTGCCCATTTAGTGATTGGGTTAGGTGGGAGGCAAGCTTGTGGAGGAAGGAAAAGAAGAGGAAGGGCTGGCCGAATTTTCTTGCCATGGCCGGCTCCTTTCTTGCCAAGCTCAAGTGAACAATGTGAGAGAGAGGCACAACATCAATGTGTATAGGCCAAGGCATGATGTTGAGAGATAATGTCAATGAGTGATTTTGATGATAATAAAAATAGGAGTAGATACATATAGATAGAAAGGAGTATGAGGGTAACATGTGTCATGAGAATAATCTCCACCACTTTGGTTGTGAACAACCTATGATGAAGATAGTTCCCAAGGTATAGTTGATGAATAAAAGTTTTCATTTGAATTTAAAATTGAAAAGATTGAGATTGACCACATGCAACAATGCATGAGCATGACAAGATAGATGGGGTGGTGATAGTGGTTTGGGCAATGGTAGAGCAAGTTTAAGAGAGATGGTGAGTGAGATAACCATATACTCACAAGGATGAATATGGTGGCAGAAATCACCAATTCATGAGGTCAAGGTGATGATGGAAAAGAATAGAGGATTGAGATGAGTATGATGAAATATAACTTGTTCTTCAAATAAGAGGTCAATTGGGAGTGATTTGAAAGTATCAAATGATCATCCATTTGATCAAGAATTGGAGGATGAAGGAACATTATGGGGTAGATCAGAGATGTACACAAGATGTGCAAGAGTTGTCATTTGAAATAGAACTTATTGGAAAAGTATTTGAAACACCTCAATTGTCTAGGGACAATTGGGAATGAACTCAAGTGGAAGGAAATTTGAAAGTGTTGAGATAAAACTAGTTGGAACATAGGGGTTCAAAATATTCTACTTACTTTCTCTAGTAAAGTAGAGTTTTTCTCCAATGTAAAAATAAGCAAGAGGGAAACAAGAAATGGTGTAGGTATCATAAACAAGCCTTTGCTGAAAAGAAAGCAAGATAGAAAATAATGTTTTAGAAATCAGTACTTGATAGAAATGGGATGAGAAACCAAACCCATTTCAGTTCTTTGTTTCCTTTGAAGAAATATCTTGAAAAGATTTAATAAAATTAGAAGTAGTTTTGTGATCAAAACTAGAGAAGGAAAATCAATAGGATTTTTGAGAGAGAAAACTAATTTAGGGAGAAGTGTTCTCAAGGGTAGATGGTGGCTACAAAATGTACCCATCATTCCCACTCTTGGTTTTGTGAAGATTAAACTTTGAATAAAAACAAGAGGTAAAAGTGAAGGAGGTGATCTAGTGTTGAATCATTGGATAGGGTATAAGATTGAGTTGGATATATGTGCTGCAAGGATAGTCTGAGACATGCAAGACGTGGAAGTTGAAGAGGGTATTGCACAGATGAGATCAATTGCCAAAGTCTGGACATTTTAAGCCTGTCGACACAGATGGTCGACATGGCCTCCAAACCAACAAGGATGAGTGGGTACAAGAGAGGGATGTAGCTAGGGGTGGATGATCCCAAGTTTTGAATTAAGGATGGTTGAGCTATCTTGTACCACAAGAGAAAAATCAAGATGGCACACTCATGTTGCCATCAGAAGAAGAGTTTGATGTAGTAAAAAGGAAGACAATTTTTCCTAAGTCACACATGTGTTTTATTAGGTGAGTTGTTTGGCTGACCACTAGAGGTGTTGTTCTTTGGGTTAGCTCAAGACAAAACTCAACAAGAAAATCAAGACAATTCAGCTACCAAAAAATCAAGGCAATTCATCCTATTAGTTTATAGAAAAAGTTTTTGTTCCCCCTAATTTTTACAACATGAACAAATAATCAAGGTTGCAAAAAGTGGGGTGTTACAGACTCTTCCACCCTTAAAATAATCTCGTCCCGAGATTGCTAAGCGTAGAACTAGAGGTGTTGTAAAGTTTAACTAAAGTTAGACTCAATTCTTCTGTAGATGTGCCGTTGTTGAGAGAGTTGCAACTTCAGCTTCTGAGAGACCTGGTAACTTCTGGCCGAGGGCAAGCTTCGTGAGGAGGTTGACTACTCCATGCAGGTGTTAGGTCTGTAGCTTCTTCATGATCCTAGCGGGGGTTCAAGATTGTGGGAGGGTTAGTGCACTCCAACGGTGCTTTAGCAGGTTTGAAAACTTTTTAGAGTTAGCTTAAATTTAGTGGAAGACAAAGTCTTCCACCCTTTTGTTCAAAAAGCTTGAAGCTTCTGCCACGGGTCTTGTCGGGCGCTTTCGAAGAAGTCATCTTTCTCTCGTCTTGAGTTGAAGCATCTTCAGGGAGTGAGGTGCAGTCCACAGCTTCAAGGGGAGTTAGTGCATCACAAGTTTCCAACGGTGTTTTTAGAAAGGTTTAAAATTTTAGGGTCAGCTCCAATTTTTAGTGGAAGACGAAGTCTTCCACCCTTAAGATTTTTCATCGGGCTTTCGGAAAAACTCAGAGCTTCTGTCTTGTGGTTCTGTCTGGGGCTTCTGAAGAAGTCGTCGATCTTCCTTGTTCAGTTGAAGAATCTTCGGGGGCGACGTGCAGACCACAACTTCAAGAGGCACTCACGATGTTAACTAAACCATATGGGACGCGCGGTAAGTTAGTAAGTTGATGAAACGCCTGGTTGGTATCCATATGAAGCATCGACAGAGGTCGTCAAAGACAATCTTCAGCTTGAGGGTCGGTGCTGACTTTTACCAGTTAAGAAGTGAGCGGGTAAATTACACCTAATCTTGAGTCTTGAGGTATCTTCAGGAGCTTCACTTGATGAGGACCAGATGAACCATGTGACGTAGCTTGGCTTTGACACTATTGTTTGCTTAGCTTGTTAGACGATGGATTAGAGGGTAGTTTCAAAAGATATCCTCGAGGTTAGCGCGATTATGCTCTAAGGTTAGACCAAATTAGTATGTCTCCTCGCAGAGGTGCAGTCATTCTTGAAGGTATGGGCTTCTGCTTTCTTGGCGTCGTAGAGATGCTTCAGCTGAGCTTGAAGGTATTGGCTTCTGCTTTGTTGGCGTGGTAGAGATGCTTTGGCTAATCTTGAAAGTAGTTGGCGTAGATCGGGGTAGGGTTAGTTCCTCCGACGGTTGAAGATCGATGGTTAACAGGGTTAACTTATCCAATAACTAGTAGTTAGCATTTTATCGGCGATGTAGATGACGGTGAAAACATCTTAGGGAGGCTTCCTACGCGGGTTTATTACACTAAAAGTGTTTTCCAGACCTAAGGACCAAGACAATCATACACACAACAAACAGATAAAAACACTCAAGACAACACACTTAGGGAACTACAAGCAATCATCAAACCAGACATGGTACTCTAAGTACCCAGGAAATCCTAATGCGCGGGGGTAGCTCAATCAAAGCGATTGAGTTTGTCCTATCCATCCTATAGGTTTGGGGGCTGGTCACATATGTTGGCGTCTTCATCTTGTTGACATCGTCTTCAACAAGGATTCTCGAAGCAGAGGGTGGTGATGCGGCCTGGTGTTGAGTCGTCGATGTTGAGGTGGAGGCGAAAACTGCGTAGATCTTCTAGTCTCAACATCCCGGGGACATGAGGTCTTCAGAGGGGTAGCTGTTGAGGAACTCCCAAAGTCGACAACTTCTGGTGGCTGGCCTAAAAATTACTAGTCAAGAACTAAGTACTTGATCCCAGACGACTGCAAAAAGGTGCAAGTCCACGGAGGAACAAGGTCAGCTCCTTGACAGACTTTGGTGACAACCAAAGACATGATCTTATTATCCATGTATGTGCACCACTAAGTCGGCATCCGATCTTCAATAGCTGTCGTTGGAGATACTTGAGATTTCCTGAAAGGTTGATCCATCTTAGATTTCGAGCCTCCAGGTCTGAGTCGGGGACATCGTCCAACATGTAGGTTTGAAGTGGTTGAGACAATAGAGCAAGAAATTTCAAACATTTTAATAAAGCGAAGAGATAAGAATTTAGAAGTTTTGAAGATACAAGAGGAGTAGAAGCTATGCTTCCGACTGAAGAAAAATTTCTTTTGGAAATAGTTTTTCCCAAGTACTTGTTTCCTAACTAACGTCCATGCTAACTAAGGTCTCCTACAGTCAGGATAGCTCTGATACCAGCTCTGTGGGGACCCGGACTAGCTGTCCGAAATACCCATTATGTATACAGTTCACGTTCCCATGATCAGTGTGCCGTGAACACATAACCGAACTGATATCAAATTACATCATCCTTTACAAAACGGAATAAGAAAATTACAATGAGGTCACATGACCATCTTTACATAATAGCCTCGAAGGGCCTAATCTAATCATCAGAGTAGCGGAATCACTTCAGCAGCGCAGAGCCCAAGTCATCTGCATTAACCCTACAGGCAACTGACTGGGAAGACGTTCCTAGCTCGCATAGACGTCGTCAACTCCTTCTTCATCTGTCGAACTCCTTCAAGTCTGGCCAAGTAAATAGCCAGGGACAAAGCCGTGAGTACATTGGAATTGTACTCGCAAACCATCAAGAAAGGTGCTAACAATGCTAACTAAAAGAGACAAGAGAGGAAGAATAGTTTCTCTTGTGGATATAGCATGAAGAAGAGAAGTAGTTTCTCTTGTGGATATAGCATCCCGACATCTCAGTTGATGGGGACACTAAGAGGGTTCTATGACATCTCTATATCTTTATTGAAGAAGATACTTCAAAAGATAGACTACGACATCTCTACATCTTTGTTGAAGAAGATACTTCAAAAGATAGACTACGACATCTCTACATCTTTGTTGAAGAAGATACTTCAAAAGAGTTCTACAACATAAAACACTAGGATGGGAGTAGCCCTTTTTATTTCCTTTCCGACCATCTTCACATGGTCAACCACTTTCCCGTACCCTTCCGGTACTCCGAAAACAACTTTCTCTTTTTCTTTGTAAAGCCTTTCTAAAACAAAACTAGCCCAGGTTAAGGTAGGCCTTTGCAACCCGTCCATGACCGCGGACGCGGCTATTCGAATAGATTTTACTCTGCAGAGTTTGCACACTTTCCCCACAACTATCCGGATACCTATCGTGTGGGCATCATCCCCGCATAACAACGTATGCCACGACGGATACCCGAACATAACCTTTCGCTTATCTCCACTGACATGAGTCCTTCCCTGCGGGCTTACCCCTTCCCGGCACCCCGGCAGCATACCTCCTTTTGAGCGTATCTCCGGCGCCACGACAGAAGACCCTCAGTAATCGTCCGGCTATAAGTTAATACAGTGTATTGCCTCCTCAGAGCGCAACCCGGCGTCAGAGGTCATCGTGACCCTCCTAGAGAGTTGTGAAGGTGTCTCATGCCAGCTTCAACAAACTAGGGCTAAGCCCCGTGCCCACGTTGGGGTAGAGTGGTTGCGCAATAAAAGTTGGGCTGGCGTACACTTATACGCAGTGCTCCTTTAAAAACATTTTACCCACACTTCCTTTGTTTGTCCACAACCAACCATACCACTTTCCGAAACATCAAGACCTTTCTCTTGAACAACACTTGGGCAAGACAACATCTTCCCAAAGTTTTCAAAGTTTTTCCAAAACATAAAACATCGGGGTTTTCCCAACCTAAAGTTGTATGTAAGAGCTAAGATATATCGATGGCACGATGCTAGCCATCATACCACTAAGGAGATGATAATTGAGGTGTCAAGGGGATCATACATGCTTAGGATAAGCATGCATGGGAACAACATAGGTAGGATTGTTCGACAAGGGTCATGATGTTGATCATCATACCACGAAGAAGATGATAAGATAGGTGGTCAAGGGGGCATACATGCTCAGGGTAAGCATGCATAAGATCAACAAGGGGTTCAACATACTTGAGAGTAAGTATGCCTAACATCAACAAGGGGTTCCACATACTCGAGAGTAAGTATGCAGGCATCAATCAAAGTAGAAGATATAACAAGGGCATGATACTAATCATCATACCACTAAGGGGTGCAAAAAGGGTGTCGAGAGGTCGACACACTCAAGGTAGGTGGGCATACCATCACACTTAGAGGGTACACCAAGATAATGGTGATGATCACCATTTCCCAAAAGAGGAATTGTAGGTGAGGTGTCAAAGAGAATCAACATGCTCACGGTGAGCATGCTCCATCAACTTAAGTAGATACCACACAAGATAGATCGAGAGACAATAATAACAACAAGTAACCACAATATGTGATTCAACATTCAGAGATCAAGAGATGGCTTGCCTTGGCTTATTTGTCCCTGGACTTCTTCAACTCCATCAATATAAGAATACCAACAATATAAATAAAATCCTTGTCCGATTCCACTTCTTCTTCTCCTTCTCCGGAATCGTTCGCATCTATCGCCGGAAAATATAAAAGGAACACAATCAATCACATTGTACCAACAAAACAACATTCAACAAACAACAATCAATAGCTAACCACTTTACTAAGGGCTAACATATTAAGGACTTCTAGATACTACAAAGCAATTAAAAGAGAACCCATTTTATTTACCTAGTAAAGGTATGAGAGTATCACAACTTAGCAATTGCCTCTCTCGGTATCACCATGGCACAACTAAGTATCCCATGGTAGATAACATTAGAAAGAGGACAAGTGCATTAGTTTGGCATCACAAACATTCATATTATATTTTGAAACATTTTTGGAAAACGCGGGAAATCACTCTTCCTATTTTATTTGGCATACATAGCACTACACAAGAATAGGAAACAAGCAAGATACCACACAATTTGAAAACTCAAGTGAAACAATAGAACTTGGTTTAAGATGCAGAGGTTTTGTTGTTCAATCATAAAACATTGGTTGAGCAATTTTAATGCAAAGAGGTGGTTAGAGTTTTCAAATAAATCAAAAAGTTTTGCTTCGACAACTCATGTCACACATACACATTACTAACAGTAACAAATATGCATGAACAGAGACTAACACTATTTTTCCTAGATGGCCAGTACTAATACAAGACTAACCCAATTGGATTCACTCAAAAATATTAAACCTACAAATTTAGGAATTTGTTTGAATCTGGCTGTACAGAAAACAAGATCTGTAAGCCATAAATTGTAGAAAAATCCTAAAAATATGAGACCACTGGCATTTGAAAGATATTTAAACAGAGATGCATACACAATTGGATTTGGGTTCAAATAGTTTCTGAAACTCTCACAAATTGATTAACAAGTTTACTGCATGTTTTTACCATTTGCTTTACCTCTGGATTTACAAAACAGATAAATGCTTGAAACTTGTTTGAGATGATTAAGAAAACATCCAGTAGTCCTACCGAATTGGAATCACTCAATTAGGTTCAAAAATGGATTTTTGGTGATTTAAAAGCTAACAACCATGTCTGCAGAACACACAGAACAAGTTTAATTCACCACAAATCGTACATAATTCAGAAAAATATGAGGTCAGTTGCATCTGAAAGATATTGAAAAGGTGGTTCTTACCCAATTTTTTTCATTCAAAAATTCGTTCCCAAGCTCCTGGTTTAATTCGACAAAGTCAGATCTGACCAGATCTTGATCTGTAAACCATTTCAGTTTCATGAGGTCAATCGAAGTGAAACCAACGCCAAAATGAAGGTACTGAACAGAGCTTTCACCCACCGTTGAGTTTTCTCAAAAAGGTTTTGTAAAACGGGCCCAATCTAACAAACAGTGAATCTGCATGTTTCCAGAACTTTATTTACCAGGGATAATCTGTAACGAATTTGAGGATGAGACAAACGCCAAGTTGTAGATATTTTCAATAGCTACCTGTGGAACTTTGAATCACTCGATTTGGATCTGCACACGAGATTTGGTGGATTTTACAAGTTCGTACCAGAATCTGAAACAACAAGATTACAGAAATTACTGCAAGGATTTGGACGAACTTGGATCAAGAGCTTCAGATCTGAGGATTGCTCAACCTTCTCCATGCTTGGACCAACATGCACCTGCATCAAGATCCAACCTTAGCAATGGAGGAAGAAGAAGAGGTGATAAAACCATCTAGGGTTGGGGAGAAGAAGGAGAGGGAGGCTCTCATGGTGAGGGGAAGCTTGAGGGAGAAGGGGAGCTTCCTCTAGGTGGATTTCCATGGCCATGGCCGGCCATGGAGCCTTGGGGGAGCAGCAGCTCGTGGGGAAGAGGTAGGAGAGGAGTGTGAGTGAGTGGTGGAAGGAGTGGAGAGTCAAAAATGAGAGCCAAAGGTGGAGGGGGTGGCCGGCCAAGTGAGTTTTATAGAGGGAGAGGGAGTTGGCTGCCTCCTTTGTGATTGGCTAAGGTGGGTGGCTGCCCATTTAGTAATTGGGTTAGGTGGGAGGCAAGGCTTGTGGAGGAAGGAAAAGAAGAGGAAGGGCTGGCCGAATTTTCTTGCCATGGCCGGCTCCTTTCTTGCCAAGCTCAAGTGAACAATGTGAGAGAGAGGCACAACATCAATGTGTATAGGCCAAGGCATGATGTTGAGAGATAATGTCAATGAGTGATTTTGATGATAATAAAAATAGGAGTAGATACATATAGATAGAAAGGAGTATGAGGGTAACATGTGTCATGAGAATAATCTCCACCACTTTGGTTGTGAACAACCTATGATGAAGATAGTTCCCAAGGTATAGTTGATGAATAAAAGTTTTCATTTGAATTTAAAATTGAAAAGATTGAGATTGACCACATGCAACAATGCATGAGCATGACAAGATAGATGGGGTGGTGATAGTGGTTTGGGCAATGGTAGAGCAAGTTTAAGAGAGATGGTGAGTGAGATAACCATATACTCACAAGGATGAATATGGTGGCAGAAATCACCAATTCATGAGGTCAAGGTGATGATGGAAAAGAATAGAGGATTGAGATGAGTATGATGAAATATAACTTGTTCTTCAAATAAGAGGTCAATTGGGAGTGATTTGAAAGTATCAAATGATCATCCATTTGATCAAGAATTGGAGGGTGAAGGAACATTATGGGGTAGATCAGAGATGTACACAAGATGTGCAAGAGTTGTCATTTGAAATAGAACTTATTGGAAAAGTATTTGAAACACCTCAATTGTCTAGGGACAATTGGGAATGAACTCAAGTGGAATGAAATTTGAAAGTGTTGAGATAAAACTAGTTGGAACATAGGGGTTCAAAATATTCTACTTACTTTCTCTAGTAAAGTAGAGTTTTTCTCCAATGTAAAAATAAGCAAGAGGGAAACAAGAAATGGTGTAGGTATCATAAACAAGCCTTTGCTGAAAAGAAAGCAAGATAGAAAATAATGTTTTAGAAATCAGTACTTGATAGAAATGGGATGAGAAACCAAACCCATTTCAGTTCTTTGTTTCCTTTGAAGAAATATCTTGAAAAGATTTAATAAAATTAGAAGTAGTTTTGTGATCAAAACTAGAGAAGGAAAATCAATAGGATTTTTGAGAGAGAAAACTAATTTAGGGAGAAGTGTTCTCAAGGGTAGATGGTGGCTACAAAATGTACCCATCATTCCCACTCTTAGTTTTGTGAAGATTAAACTTTGAATAAAAACAAGAGGTAAAAGTGAAGGAGGTGATCTAGTGTTGAATCATTGGATAGGGTATAAGATTGAGTTGGATATATGTGCTGCAAGGATAGTCTGAGACATGCAAGACATGGAGGTTGAAGAGGGTATTGCACAGATGAGATCAATTGCCAAAGTCTGGACATTTTAAGCCTGTCGACACAGATGGTCGACATGGCCTCCAAACCAACAAGGATGAGTGGGTACAAGAGAGGGATGTAGCTAGGCACTACAAGGAAAAGGCCTACCGCCGGCGAACCTAAATGGCCCATTGCCGGCGCACCAAGAGCCCGCCGGTGCGAACGGGCCGGTGATAACTGGCCATTGCCGGCGCACCACGCAGTTCGCCGGCGATAGTGTGCTTACTGCCGGCGCGCCATCGCTTATTCGCCGGCAAAGGAAACGTTCCACCGGCGCGCCAGCAGCTGCGCCGGCAGTAGTGCGTCGAGCAATGGCGCATGCCTTGTGCGCCGGCAGTAGGTCATTTAGGTGCGCCGGCAATAAATTCGAAAATTATTTTTTCAGCTTTTTTCCAGCATATTAGAATACATATTTGACAGCAGTATATATTTACAACACAGTTCATATTTTGACAGCAGAACATGCAATATGAGAAGCACATAGAGAGCCAAGTCTCATTTCGGTATCAATACACAAATACGCTAGTCTCGTTTCGGAATGGTGATTCATACAACATGTGCATATGCAACACCAAAGGACTAAGTTTCACAAAGTTAGAAGTCTCGGTAGTCGTCACAAGTGTCGTCATACACCTCACAATGTAGCTCCTAACCTAAACTACAATCACATAGAACATGAACAACATGGTCACGATGACCATCATCACGAAGGCCATGGTCTTCATCCGGTTCCTCCTCATGTCCCTCATCTCTCCCGCTAGATAACGGGCGTATCTTCCTTCCGCCTCCACCCTAGTGGGGTATCCCTTGTAGCTGTTGCCGCTGAAGCGGTGCACCTGTCTCCGACAGTCCTCCCAGTCGTCGTAGACTCCAGGAACCCTCCCCTTGTACACGACATATGTCGTCGGCATCTCCATGCACAAGACAAGTAAAACGTTAGTACCAATGCAATGAACAAGTTCCAACTCAAATAAGAGACAAGTAGTATGAACTAAATAGCATGTGCCTCATACTTTGTTGGTCGAAATAAATAATAACATACAGGGATGGGGTCAGCGAGGCTAGGTAGGATGCACAATAGATTGATATTTGTGGCCATCACACCAAGCCTCACTGGCCCCACCCCGGAGTGTACAAGTGACCAAACATTTTAATCATTGGCCAATGCAATTAAGAAGTGCGAACTCAAATAAAAGAAAAGTAGTACGAATTAAATAGCGTGCCTCATACTATGTCGGTCGAAACACATATTAACATCCAGGGATGGAGTCAGTGAGGCTAGGTAGGATGCACAATAGATTGATACTTGTGGCCATCGCACCAAGGCTCACTGGCTCCACCCCCGAGTGTACTAGTGACCGAACATTCTAATCATCGGCGAACTCCAAATACGAGGCAAGTAGGGGTCGAGTAAATGCAAATAATTATTAAGGTATCTACGGCATAATCTTGAAATATATAGCAAACTAAATGAAACTATAGACACCTGTTCACATGCACATCCATACAACTAAATAAAAGCAACAAGTCGATTCTATGGGAATATGTAGCAAGTATTACAATACGGAAGTTCAAAGACATATCGTTCAAGCTTTAGCAATAGTGTTCCCGTCGTAGGATCAGGTTGTACGCCTAGGGGGAATGGACGGCAGCCCTCAAGCGTGTTGAACGGCCTCTCATCACGCGACATCTCCAAGCGGAGTTCTATCTCGTCATTAGGTGGTAGACCGTAGCCGTAGAAGAACTCGCCAGACCTATTGTTGACATCATGCACGATTACCGTGCAAATGAACTGCTGGATGCGACCCCAGTTCTTTCTAATCTCTCTATCAGGGGCATCCGCCATGTTTAAAAACCTCTCTCTGAGACTCTCTGGCAGCAACATGTCATCTGCGTACTTTATGTACTCCTGCATCTGAAGGATGGCGTACCACGCGTCCATCCCATTGTCTTCATTCGACTGCCTGAGGCAGGGGAAGTTGGTTGTGTGGGTTAAGACCAAGCCTCCTCGGGATTTCCTCTCTACTTTGAGGGGGCCTGCCTTGTTGGCGAAGCCGGTGAGAGCATCATTGAGAAGGGCCTTGATGTTGGTGTAGTCTTTCTTCTTGTCCCTACCCGAGTCGAGATAGACTGCATGCGAGTGTTGCGGGTGCACGACGATGAGGGTGCAGTACATGTCTCTGCGGAAAACACACGGATTAACCTTTGGAAATGCAAATGGAGATATAGGATAGAATGGTGATGGGGACTAGCGAGTGATTACTTACTCGGGGAAGTAAGGGATGAGAATTGCGCCCTTCTTAATGTTCGCCAGCATGAAATCCTCGACCTGCCGGGTGGCAATCGCCCGATCCCCAGCGTTGCAGATGATGCTCTCCCGCATATAGAAGGGGTCCATTATCGCGATGGTCGGCGTCCCCTCCTTAACGATCTGGGAAGACAAGCTAAGAGCAACTAGGCGAACCACACTAAAGTGGAGCATTTGCATGCGATAGATGCTGAAGATGTCATTGAACCGGATGAAGCACAAGTCCGCGGGGTACTTCTCGACGAAGTTCATGCCAGTTGGCACCTTCGCCACGAAGAGAGGGTAACTAGGATTTTTTGATTTGAGAAGCTGCCTCTCCAAATACTGGACTTGGTTATGCAAGCTCGCCATATCCCCGGTGAGTAACTTGAGGACATGCTCCGGCAGCATCGGTTCACCCAAGTGATGCAGAGGTCGCCAATTGTTTGGCAACTTGTCAAGGAGTGCCACCTTGTCCTTGTCTTTGGCCGCCGCCTTGTCTTTGGCGTCCTTCTTAGCTGGCCTCTTCCTCTTCTTGGGTTGTAGTACTGGACCATCTCCCACCGCCGTAACCGTAGCACGGAGTGTGTTAGGGCTCAGCATCTTCTTGACGGCGGCGGCGGCGACCTCCTCAGGATTTTCCTCCTCAGCCGTTTCTTGAGAATCGAACAGCTTCTTGGAGCACCCATATTTTGAGGCCGGCTGATCCTCATGGACAACTTGTGAAGACGTAGGAATATCCCATTGGAAGTCGTCACGTTCGTATTCCTCGGCCTCTGGCGCCGCTGGCTGTTGTGGTGGGGCGCTGACCACCGGCGCCGCTGGCCGTTGTGGTGGGGCGCTGACCTCTTGTGCAGCTGGCCGTTGTGGTGGGGCGCTGACCACCGGCGCCGCTGGCTGTCGTGGAGGGACGCTGACCTGTGGCGCCGCAAGGTGCTTGTCTTTGCTTGCCGTCGACCCCGAGTAGGTGTTGATCCTAATTAGGGTCTTCGGCCATAGCAGTACCCAACCCTTCAGTGAGGCAAGATTCAACGGGTCTTCGTCATCGGCACCATGCGGTTGATTAGGAGGAAACAAATCCTCATAGCCCGGTAACGCCCGATCCACTTCAACCCGGTAAACGTCATCCTCCATATCTCGTGTGTGCCACTTCTTATCCAGGGGCCGAAGGATGGACCCCCTCGCGACGTCTTTGAGTTCGCCGTTTACTCTCATCAGGAAGGTGCATGGCGTTGAGAGCGCCTGCGAGAACATGTGTATGGCGTTAGAGAGAGGGCAAGGATGACGAAACTAATATATTAACTTGATGTACACATGGGTTAATTACCGTGAGGGCGTTGAGCTCGGCTAATGTCGACGGGCCGGCACATGCGGCGGCGGGCGTGCAAGTGACGGAGGGGCTGCTACCCGGCATGGACGGTGAATCCCTAGCACCAGCGACATTGCCGGCGGCCGGAGGAGTCTCCATTATAACATTGTCATTGCCGGCGGACGGCGGCGCCATCGAGTTGCTGCCGTCGAAGCTAACCACTTGCATTTTCGGGGGGGGGCTTGTTTGCCACCCTCATACCACGCGTGTAGAGCGTTGAAATCTGCTTGGACTGAAGCGGCGACTTCAGCTTTGACTTCAGGTACGAGCGTAGCTTTGAGTTGCGGTACCAGTTGCGGTACCAAACCAGCTTGGACTTCGGCTAGGATTGACTCCCTCATTTCCTCCGCCTCCCGCTGCTTCCTCTCACTGCGCGCATTTTTATCGTCCGCAGACGACAAGCCATAGTGACCATGCTTGTAGCCTGTACCGGCGCCAGCCACACGGCCTCTATGCGGCCTTCTCGTCGGTGAATGCTCATTAACGATGTTTAGCGCCCGTACGAGAGGCTTGTCCCAGGCTACCCTGCCCGTCGACGCCTGGGAGGAGGAGCCTTCGTCACATTGAGAAAGTTTTTGTCTTTCTTCTTCCTGCGGAAGAAACGCGAACCATTTAGAAATGTTGCTACTATTATATGAACGATACTTGATCTAATTAAACCGGTAAATTGCTTACCAGTTTTTTCTCCAACGCCAGGACCTTCTTGTCGTTCGTGAACCAAATTATGTCGGTTACGACCTTCGGGTCCGTGACAAGTTCCCCGGTTAGTTTCTTCTTATGGTACCGGGACCTGATGAATCTTCTTTCAAGCGGGTCCTTGTACTTGAGCCAGGGGTTCTCAATGCCGGCATTTACATACGCCTCGTCCTCCTTCGCCCAATAGGGCTCCTTTCCCTCGTACCCACGGCTCCCAAGGTTGTGGTTGCCGATGTTAAGCTCCCGCATTTCCTTCCCCCACAACTTGCGATTCTTGGTTGCTTGTAGCTCTTCATTGGCCACAAAAGCATCAAAGTCCGCCTGGGAGACATGCGGAAAGGCGGAGTGGACCTCTTCGAAACCTTTGCCCTCAGCAATCAGCTTCCGCACCATGTACTTGTAGCTGCTGAGGTGTTTGGTGAACTTCAGGAGGGCTTGTGAGTTCACAATGTTATTGGTTTGATCAGTGGAGGCGTAGTCGCCTAGGAACTTGTATCGTGAGTGCAACCTCGCAATGAGCTGGGCTCGCAGAGGCGCTTTGCTCTCAGCTCGGAGGTCCGTCTCGTTGAGATTGACGACCTCTCAGAGGATACATGCCAGTTGGGGCGAGGGGGAGATGGCTAAAATTTGAAACCAATTTTCAGCATTCAAAAATTGCCCTATTTGCATTTAACTAAACCAAACAATTGCGAATTTTTTC
This sequence comes from Lolium multiflorum, assembly GCA_030979885.1. Taxonomy (NCBI): domain Eukaryota; kingdom Viridiplantae; phylum Streptophyta; class Magnoliopsida; order Poales; family Poaceae; genus Lolium; species Lolium multiflorum. The sequence goes on along the minus strand of CM061750.1, from coordinate 314,262,205 downwards.
AAACCCTAATAGCAATTTCGTTAGGGCTACTGCAAGAACTGCAAGAACTAAACCAATACCAATTTCGGAGGCAGGGAGAGGGGAAGGGAGAGGGGAAGGGAGAGTGGAAGGAAGAGGGACAGGGGTTCTTACCAATGACGACAGTGGCGACGCCCTAATGCTCCTCTCCGCGGCGGTGGCTGGCGCGCGATCCCCTCCTTGCGCGGCAGCTCCGGCGCGCCCTGCTCCTCCTTGCGCGGCAGCTTCGGCGTGCCCTGCTCCTCCTTGCGATGCCCTGCTCCTCCTTGCGCGGCAGCTCCGGCGTGCAGCGAGGTCTCTTGGTCCAGGGCTTCCGCGCGGCGGCGCTCGAGATCGACGGTGGTGGCAGCTAGGGTTCGTGAATGGGGAAGAATTGGATAAAGTCTCGCGCGTGCGGTTAAGTTACAAATATAGCCGGACCCACCTTATTGCCGGCGCACCACATGTTTGGTTCGCCGGGGACAATTACACCCCCGGCGAACCAAACAGGTGGTGCGCCGGCCATAAGGTGAGTCCGGCTATAACCTGGGACTTGTCCCCCAGTGCACTGGCTGGCCATTTCCTTTTCCCACAAATCCTATACTATTTTATTTCCTTCTCTTTTCAAGATAATAACCAACAAGCAATATGAGTTAATTAGGCATTACAAAAAAATATGAGTTATATATATACATACACATAATATTGACCAACACAATATTAATTAGTCATACATAAAATATTGGCCATGACCATATGAGTTAATTATGCATTACAAAAGCAATATGAGTTATAGATTGCAAATAAAGTTTTACATCATCGATTGAGAAGAGTGTTTCGCTTTCTTCTTGCTTTTCTTGCTCGTCGTTGAATAATTTAGCCCCGTGTCGTGACTTCTTCTTTTGAAGGGTCGACCTGACCTCGGTAGCGTGGTCCTGCTTCTTCTTGTGGTGTATGTTGTGTCTTCGTCCTCGGATTCTTCCATCATTGGGTCTCCGACTTGTCCTTCGAAGTCTTCCTCGTTGGCGACTCCATCCATTCCGACGATGGTCCTCTTGCCTCTCCTCACGATAACACGGCTAGGCCTGGATGGGTCGGTTATGAAGAAGCATTGGTGCACGTGTTCTGCCAGTACCCATGGCTCATTCTGCGCGGTGGCGTTCATGGACTTTGATTTGTTGGCTTCGGGTAGAAACATGGTGGTGAAATACCGGTCTTCTTTTGTGACGTTCTTAGCCCATCTGATACGGAACATCGGCACTTTCTCCCCAGCGTAGCTAAGCTCCCAGATTTCCTCGATTCTTCCGTAGTATCTAGTCTTTACGTCACCCGTCCAGGAATCCATCGTTACCCCTGAGTTCTGGTAAGCACTGTTCTTGTCTTTTTCTTCCGTGTAGAATGTGTACCCGTTGATATCGTACGCTTGGTAAGTCATGAGGTTGGGCGCGGGGCCATGTGACAAGGCCAATACTAGTTTATCCTTGTCAGAATCCATTGGTGGGGGATTAGCATCAATGTGGTCTTTGAACCAGCGCGCGAAAGAGGAGTTGTGCTCTCTGTATATTTCTGCTTCCGTCATCATCGGCTTGCCACTGTTCTCTATCATGGTTTTGTGCTCTTTCAACCAAGGATCGATCAAGTCAATGTGTTGTAGCGCTACTAAGTTGGCCCTGTCAAAGTCGGAAGTCCGACCAGACATGTGCACGTGCAGTTCCTTCCTTCCATTTTTGTGGCCTACTCCCTCGAACCTGCGGAGGTGCTTGTTTTGAGGCAAACCAACAGGGTCCTCGATGTCTAGATAATTCGTGCAGAAAGAGATGCACTCTTCGGTGAGCCAGCCCTGTACGATGCTTCCATCCGGATGTGACCTGTTACGAACGTATCCTTTAATGACCCCATTCATTCTTTCAAACGGCATCATGTTGTGTAAGAATGCCGGCCCTAGACTGACGATATCATCCATGATATGGACCAACAGATGGACCATCACGTCAAAGAATGCAGGCGGGAAGTACATCTCAAGCTCACATAGGATCACCACGATCTCTTCCTGGAGCCTTGCGAGTTTCTTCACGCTTATCGACTTCCGAGTTATGACGTCGAAGAAGTTACAGAGCCCAGTCAGCGTTGCACGGACATGGTCATCCATTATACCTCGGATTGCAACCGGAAGAATCTGCGTCATCATCACGTGACAGTCATGAGACTTCATGCCGCTGAAGTTTCGTTTCTTGGGGTCCATGTATCTGCTTATTAGCCCGGAGTAACCGAAGGGCACTCTGACTCCTAGAAGGCAATTGAAAAATTGATCGACCTCGGCCGGACTAAAAGTGAAGCAGGAGGGGGGACAGTAATAGTCTGGCTGCTTAATCCTTTTGCGCTTCTGACCGCCGTCCGCCTCCTCCTCCGACTGTCCCTCTTGGGCCGCCGGGATCTGAAGCTCTTCCCTGATGCCCAAAACTTTCAGGTCGTGTCTTGCTTTCGGCCCATCTTTGGTCCGGTCCGGCATGTTGAGAAGAGTGCCAAGCAAGCTCTCGCACACGTTCTTTGTAATATGCATGACATCAAGGCAGTGAGGTGTATCGAGAATTTTCCAGTACGGCAAGTCCCAAAACACGGACCTCCTTTTCCATACACCAATGAGCGGCGTCGCCGTTGCCTTTTTCTTCTTCTTCTCTCCAGGCTTTTGACGTATCTTTCCCGGCGGAGGGCACTCCTTCCAACCTTTCAGTAATGTATCGATCTCTTCGCCGCTCTTCTTCCGTGGAGGTCCTCGGGGTTCATTTGTACCATCGAACAGATCTCCACGCTTTCTCCACGGGTCAGTCTTCTGTAGCCACCTTCGATGCCCCATGTAAACTGTTTTCGAAGAGCCGGGATCCTTACCAAGCTGCAAAAACATCGTCTCTTCCATGCACCTGACACATGCCTTGTGTCCATGGCACACCTGGCACGAAATGTAACCGTATCCGAGGTAGTCCTGCACCGTCGTGATCAACGCGGCTCTCAAAGGGAAATATTCTTCCGCGACGGCGTCCCATGTATCTACCCCTTCCTCCGCCCACAACGTTTCAAGCTCCTCCTTTAATAGTTCGAGATACATGTTGATATCGTTTCCTGGCTGTGTCGGCCCTTGAATTAGCATACTCATCTGTATGTACTTCCTCTTCATGCACAGCCAGGGCGGGAGGTTGTAGATCCATACAAACACGGGCCATGTGCTATGTGTGCTGCTCTGGTTTCCGAACGGATTGAATCCGTCCGTGCTCGCACCCAACCTGATGTTTCTGGGTTCTGCCCCAAAACTTCCGAATTCATTGTCTAATGCTTTCCACTGGCTTGCATCCGAAGGGTGTGTCAGCACTGGGTGCTCAATCCGATCTTCATCATTCAACACTGCCTCCTTTCTTTCAGCGTGCCAGCGCATGAGCTTTGCTTCCTTGCGGTCCGCGTAGAACCGTTGCAGCCGGGGGGCGAGCGGGAAGTACCACACAACTTTCCGAGGAGCTTTCTTCTTCCCTTTCTTGTACCGTTCAGCGTCACACACAGGACATTTGGTCTTGTCCACGTGCTCCTTGCGATACATGATACAGTCGTTGATGCAGGCGTGATACTTTTCGTGGGGTAAGTCGAGAGGGCACGTGATTCTCTTGGCCTCGGCTAGACTACCAGGACACGTGTTCCCGGCAGGAAGGAGATCTTTCACGTATTCCAGGATGTCGTCGATGCTTGTGTCCGTCCATCCGTGTTTCGCCTTCATCTGCAGCACATCGAGAGCTACTCTCAAGCGAGACTCCCCCAACCCGCGACCTGAGTCGTACAACGGAGTATTCGAGTCTATCTCCAGTTGCTCAAGCTTTGATTTCCGCTTGGCGCCCTTCGTCTTTTCGAGAAGCAGATCTTGAAGATGAGGGTCCCGCACGACTGAAGCTAGCGGCACCTCTTCGTCGTCGTCAAGGTTATTGTCATCGTCAAGGTTATTATCGTCGTCAAGGTTATCATCTTCTGCGACAAACTCTTCATCGTCATCAATGTCATGATGCCCTCCTTCTTGCCGGCCATTATTACCACCTGCTGCCGTCGCCCCATTGACCTCCGCGCCATCATCGCTCATCCATTGAGTGTGTCCATGCATGAAACCATTAGTGAGCAGGTGCCCCTGCAATTTTCCTGAATACGGGTCAAACCATTTCCCTCGTTTGCATCTCCGGCACGGACACAATACCTCCGTGCGTTTATTTTCATACATGTCGATGATCGCGTGTTTCAGATATCTCATCACGATGCTTTCACTCATCTCGATAACCATTCTCGCCTGCATGGTAAGATTACATAATTGATTAGAACCATGCATCCGTCGGTAGTTTTCACGGAAAATTTCGGCATGACCTTCCTACACGGTAGGACATAGGAGCGCCAGAAATGTGCCGAAACGGAAACTTGAAGAATCAACATTTCGGCGCAACGTTGGCAACTCATTTTCAACGCCAACACACACACAAGCACAAGCACAACATATATATATGCCACACACGAGAGCTAGCTTTGCTTCAAATGTCCAACATACGTCGATTTCATTCCTTAATTTGTTCATTAATCACCTATTTGTTTGATATATTCGTCGATGAGATCGAGACGAAGCGCCGCGACAATGGCGTATGGAAGCCGACTTTCTAGATCTAGATCTAGATTGAGCGGTCAATGCGGGATATTAGATCTAGATCTACATAGGGGGATGTGGGAGATGCATGTAGGAAGGGAAGATTTGCTCAAAAAATATGATTTTGTTTGGTCAAATTGGTGAAATTGGGGATAGAAATGGGCAAAAATGAGCTGGGTTGGGAGAAGGCTCGGGTTTGTGTGGAGGAGTGGAGTGGTAGTAGAGTGGGGGAGTGGTTGTTGAGCAGAAATAACTGCCCAGGTTACTGCCGGCGCACCATGGCACGGGCGCGCCGGCAGAACATAGCTATTTCGGCTATACCACCCCCAGGCCAGGCCCAAGAGTCATTGCCGGCGCACCAGCCCGCGCGCCGGCAATAGCGCGCCGGCGCACCACTGGGCTGGTGCGCCGGCAATGACTCTTGGGCCTGGCCCGAATCGACCGCGGCCATGCCAAGTTTTTTCCCCGGCGCGTCTGTGCGGCAGGTGCGCCGGCAGTAGGCTTTCATCGCCGGCGCGGCAGCAAAGAGGTGCGCCGGCAACCATTCCCACCGGCGCATGTCAGAGGTGGTGCGCCGGCACCACTTGCCTCCACCTATAGCCATTTTCCTAGTAGTGAGGGGTGGATGATCCCAAGTTTTGAATTAAGGATGGTTGAGCTATCTTGTACCACAAGAGAAAAATCAAGATGGCACACTCATGTTGCCATCAGAAGAAGAGTTTGATGTAGTAAAAAGGAAAACAATTTTTCCTAAGTCACACATGTGTTTTATTAGGTGAGTTGTTTGGCTGACCACTAGAGGTGTTGTTCTTTGGGTTAGCTCAAGACAAAACTCAACAAGCAAATCAAGACAATTCAGCTACCAACAAATCAAGGCAATTCATCCTATTAGTTTATAGAAAAAGTTTTTGTTTCCCCCGGATTTTTACAACATGAACAAACAATCAAGGTTGCAAAAAGTGGGGTGTTACATGGTGGCATGTGCGCCACAGAAGTTTAAAATTATGTGGCGCATGGTGGCATGTGCGCCACAGAAGTTAATATTTCTGTGGCGCACCAACAATATGCGCCACAGAATTCTGCAGGATTTTTTCTCCCCACGCAACTCCACCCCCCTGGATCGCCTTTTTTACCTTTGTAAAAAATAAAAGAAATAGATAAAAATTTCAAAAAATAAAATCCTTCGAGATTCCCATATATTATGTCATCTAGCATCACTGAAATTTAACAAACATGAATTTTGACTTTTAGAATCGCCAAATTCGAAAAGAGTAAAAAGTTACGGCCAGTTAAAGTTTTTTTCCTGCAAAATAGAAAAATTGGAAAAAAAATTCTGTGGCGCACCACTGGTCCGTGCGCCACAGAAGTTTGGCCCGAAAATTTTGAATTTGGCCGGCGCCAATCTCCTCCACCTCTTCTCCACCACTTCTCCTCCACCACTTCTCCTCTCACTTCTCCATCTCCTCACTTCTCCTCCCACCACCACCACCTCCTCCTCCCTTCTCCGGCGACCACCACCACCTTCTCCTCCTCCTCCGGCGACCACCACCACCTCCTCCGGCGACCACCACCTCCTCCTTCGGCGACCACCACCTCCAGCCACCACCACCACCTCCTCCTCCGGCCACCACCACCTCCGGCCACCACCACCTTCGGCCACCATCACCACCACCACCACCACCACCACCACCACCTCCGGCCACCATCACCACCACCACCACCACCAACACCACCACCAACACCAACACCACCACCACCACCTCCTCCACCGGCCATCACCACCACCACCACCACCACCACCACCACCACCACCTTCTCCACCGGCCAACACCACCACCACCACCACCAAAAAAAATCGGCGAAATTCCGGCGGCCCCAGATCTAGATCTAGATCTAGATCTGGCCGCCTTTGAAATTGAAAAAAATTCTGTGGCGCATATTGGCATGGTGCGCCACAGAAGTTTCAAAATTCTGTGGCGCACGTACATATGCGCCACAGAAGTTTCAATACTAGTCGCGTGGTAACTGTGGCGACCTGGATATGCGCCACAGAATTTGATTTTGGTGCGCCACAGATAGCCTTTTTTCCACTAGTGGCTTGTGTTGAAGGCAAAATGCATGACTCTCCGCACCCTAGCAAGACTATCATCTCCTCCAAGAGGATCTTGGAGCTCCTTCATGTGGATCTCTTTGGTCCTACCTCTCATGCAAGTCTTGGTGCGAAGAAATATTGCTTGGTAATTGTTGATGACTATTCAAGATACACTTGGGTCTACTTTCTCAAGAAGAAAGATGAGACTCAACAAATCTTCATTGACTTTGCTACCAAGGTGCAACGCCAACACAATCTCCTTATTATGGCAATAAGAAGTGACAACGGCTCCGAGTTCAAGAACTACACACTCAATGATTTCCTTAGTGATGAGGGGATAAGACATCAATATTCCGCTGCATACACCCCTCAACAAAATGGTGTTGCGGAGAGGAAGAACCGGACTCTCTTGGATATGGCAAGGTCTATGATGGCGGAATACAAATCCCGCTATAATTTTTGGGCCGAAGCTATCTCCACCGCTTGCCATTCTTCTAACCGGCTCTATCTCCGCAAGGGCTTGAACAAGACTCCATATGAAATACTCACCGGCAACAAGCCTAATATCTCATACTTCAAGGTGTTCGGGTGTAAGTGTTTCTACAAAATCAAAGGAGTTCGTTTATCTAAATTTGCTCCTAAAGCTTTGGAGGGTATATTTGTTGGTTACGGTGCCGAATCTCACACTTATAGAGTCTTTGATATATCTTCCAAGATTATCATCGAATCTTGTAGTGTGAAGTTCGAAGAAAATGATGGCTCCCAAGTGGGGCAAGTTGATGTATGTGCAGGTGATGAAATACCTCAAGATGCCATAGTAAGAATGGGTGTGGGATTTTTCGTGCCCTCAGGTCCTTAGTTGTACTCAGTTTTCCCCAGCTCCTTAGTTTTTCCTCAGTTTTCTCCAAGCCCTTGTTTGAAACCCGCAGAAGCAGCTCAGACGGCAGGATTCCCGTTTAGTTGACCGTTCTGTCACGTGTGGGGCCGCGTCGTGTGGGGCTGGTAGAAAGGGACCGCGTGGGACAGGACGAGACCGCGTTTGGTTGCGCACGTGAGCAGGAGCTGGGTTCTGTCTCTCTCGGCCCCAAATTGGCATTATTAAGAGCACCTTTTTCCCCTCTTTTCTCTCTGTCCTTTTCACCAAATTAGTATCAAATCTAGAGAAGTTTGCATTTCTGTCTTTCTTCAATTATTTGTGTCTTTTGGCCCTCGTTGTTTGCCCAATATGGCAGCAAATCTAGTAGGGATCCCAATCTAGTACTCCCTCTGGTCCATATGTATGTAGTTAAATCTAGAAGCAAATCTCCAGGGTAATGTACGATAAATTCACAGTCATAGTAAATCGAGAAAACAAAGTAGGGCCAACAAAATATAGTAGAATAGGGATAGATAATAGGGATCCCTCCCTAGATAATAAGCTGCATACACAGCAGCCAACATAGTAACAGGTTCGAGGTTCTTCACAGCACCATCATACTAACAACATAACAACAAGGGATCCCTAGCTAACAACAAAGGGATCCCAACAACAAAATGGGAGGCAGCAGCAGCACACGTCCAGGACTCCGCCTACCCCATCTGGCTCTCCCTCCACTTGTTGCTGCTGCTCCCCTTGGGAGCCTTGGGCTTGAGCGGAGGCATGCGCCCGGCGGAGATCTCCACCCGCTGCATGCTGCGGAGGTGCATGCCGAGCGCCCTGTGCTTGGCGCGGAAGGAGTAGACGTTCACCGTCGTGCCGACCTTGGGGAAGGTGTTGCTGATGTTCTCGGCATGCGTGACGAGGCAGTTGAAGTCCGTGCCGCCGAGTCTCCTAGTGCAGAAGGGGCACCTGTAGACACCCTTGGCGAAGTAGGAGATGTACTGGCCGACCTGCAGCCTCCGCAGCACCTGGCGAGTCTTGACGTCCTCCTCCTCCTCGTCGCTGCCGACGTCGCTGCCAGACAGCTGATCCATATCAAACAGAAACTATGAGTGAATGAGTTGCAACGATGACGAACGTGCATGATAACAAAGTTAGGAAAAACAGAGTCAGCCTCAGTTAGAGTGGGCATGATTATATATCTACAGGGAAGGTGTAAGCGAACCAAAGCTCATGCACAACAGATTTGTACATAGCAATGGTTCGCTGAACCCTCCCTGTAAAAATTTGTGCCCAACGATTCATCATAGGCAAAGAAACAGATTCCAGATCTGAACTTGAACACATTCCAGATTATTTGCAAAATTAAACGGTTGATATCTTTTGATTAGTGCATAAAATAACTGATTGAGATCCCATGATTACTTGCATAAATTAACTGATTGAGATCCAATTATTACTTGCATAAATTAACCGAACGGCCGAACCCCAAATCTTAAAGGAAATCAAGAAGTGATCAAAACAAAATGGAATAAAATCGGTGCAAATATTAGCCCAATACTCATCCATCTACAGATCCATCTACACCAGCAAAAATAGGGTTCAAAAAGGAATGGGGAACAAAAAAGGAAGCAAACCGTAGTTACCTCGTTCCATGGGTCCTCCAGGAAGGTGTCGTAGGGGTTCGGGGGCGGGACGTACGGCACCGGCTCATAGGGGTCTAATCCCGGCGGGATCTGACTGCCACCGGCGGCGGTGGCGACGTCCGTTGAGGGGACGGCGTCGAAGAGGGAGGCGTCGCGCTTGGAGCCGACGGCGCCGTGGACGATGGGATTGGCATTCTCCTTGTCCATCTCGCCGGCAGAGGAGAGGGAGAGGGAGAGGGTTTTTTGCTTTGGAGAAGATGATGGGACGTGAGAGAGGCGTCGTTGCGTGGGCGAGTGAGAGTGACAGAGATAGTGGGAGGAGGCGTCTATAAAGGCGAGGGGTGGTTAATGCGACCCGCGTCCTACGCGTCCACCGCTGCACGTCTGCACGTCTTGGACTTCTGCAATGCGACACGCGTCCACGATTGCACGTCTTCGACTTCTGCACCGCGACCCGCGTCTACGCGTCAACAATTGCACGTCTTCCATTTCTGCACCGCAACACGCGTCCTCGAGTCTAACCCTGGAAATTTAGATATACTCAGGTATAACCTCGAGTCATATACTAGCATTTTTTGTGTGCTCAGTTTTCCCCTTGAGTGCTAATACTGGCTAGTGCAATATGCTCAGTTTTACCCTTGATACGTCTCCAACGTATCTATAATTTCTTATGTTCCATGCTAGTTTTATGACAATACCTACATGTTTTGTTCACACTTTATATCGTTTTGATGCATTTTCCGGAACTAACCTACTAACAAGATGCCGAAGTGCCAGTTCCTGTTTTCTGCTGTTTTTGGTTTCAGAAATCCTACAAAGGAAATATTCTCGGAATTGGACGAAATCAACGCCCGTATCTTATTTTCCGGAAGCTTCGAGCACCGAAGAGGGGCCAGAGGGGAGCAGGGGGCCCCACCCCACAAGGCGGCGCGGCCAAGGGGCGCCCCCTATGGTGTGGCTCCACCAGGGCTCCCCGAGGCTGCCCTTCCGCCTATATAAAGCCTCCGCCTCGAAAACCCTAAAAAGATAAGCCACGATACGAGAACAGTTCCAGCCGCCGCCATCGCGAAGCCAAGATTCGGGGGACAGAAGTCTCTGTTCCGGCACGCCACCGGGACGGGGAAGTGCCCCCGGAAGGCATCTCCATCGACACCACCGCCATCTTCATCGCCGCTGCTGTCTCCTATGATGAGGAGAGAGTAGTTCTCCATCGAGGCTAAGGGATGTACCGGTAGCTATGTGGTTAATCTCTCTCTCATGTACCTCAATACAATGATCTCATGAATTGCCTTGCATAATTGAGATCCATATGATGAGCTTTGTATCACTATTAATCTATGTGTTACTCTAGTGATGTTATTAAAGTGGTCTATTCCTCCTTCATGATGTAACGGTGACAGTGTGTGCATCATGTAGTACTTGGCATAGGTTGTGATTGTAATCTCTTGTAGATTATGGAGTTAACTATTACTACGATAGTATTGATGTGATCTATTCCCCCTTTCATAGTGTAATGGTGACAGTGTGTATGCTATGTTAGTACTCGGTCTAAATTGCAAAGATCTATTATGCTCTAAAGGTTACTTAAATATGAATGCCGAATGTTGTGGCGCTTGTTTACTCCGGCTTGAGGGAGCTCTTGTAGCCCTACACAATGAATGGTGTTTGTTATCAAACAAGAGTATATGTAGCACAAGTGAGGAGAAGTTATTTATTTATTATGTGATCAATGTTGAGAGTGTCCACTAGTGAAAGTATGATCCCTAGTCCTTGTTTCCAAATACTGCAAACATCGCTTGTTTACTGTTTTACTGCATCTTTACTTCTGCAATATTACCACCATCTATACCACCTGCGTTTTACTATCTCTTCGCCGAACTAGTGCACCTATACATCCGACAAGTGTATTAGGTGTGTTGGGGACACAAGAGACTTCTTGTATCTTAATTGCAGGGTTGCTTGAGAGGAATATCTTTGACCTCTACCTCCCTGAGTTCGATAAACCTTGGGTGATTCACTTAAGGGAAACTTGCTGCTGTTCTACAAACCTCTGCTCTTGGGGGCCCAACACTGTCTACAAGAATAGAAGCACACATAGACATCAAGCTATTTTCTGGCGCCGTTGCCGGGGAGGTAAGGTAAAAGGTATTCACATCCTCCGACTACTAAGCTATTTCCTAGCACTGTTGCCGGTGTGTGAGTGCTCGAAGGTATCTCCTTTAGATTCTGCAATTATATCTTTTTTTTCTTGTTTTTATTTCACTAGTTAGGCTGAATGGAAAACAATAAAAATATTAGAGATCTTTATAGTATTTATCTTGATTTAGGACATGAGGTGTTTGAAGAGAAAATTAAAAAACCCATGGAACTTTGTTTGCAAAATAGTTGTAGCAATGTTATTAGCATGAACTCTTTGAACACTATTATTGCTAATGCTATGGAAGAATTTAAGCTTGGGGAAGCTGGTTGTGATGTTTTTAGTCCCCCAAGAATGGAGGAGAAAATTTACTTTGATGATACTTTATCTCCTATATATGATGTTTGCAATGATGAATATGATATTTTCAGTCCACCTACTATTGAGGAGAAATTTAATTATGATTACAATATGCCTCCTATATATGATGATTATGGTGATGAGAATAATAATGATAGCTATTTTATTGAATTTGCTCCCACTACAACTAATAAAATTGATTATGCTTATGTGGAGAGTAATAATTTTATGCATGTAGCTCATGACAAGAATGTTGTATGTGATAGTTATATTGTTGAGTTTGTTCATGATGCTACTGAAAGTTATTATGAGAGAAGGAAACATGGTTATATGCATCTTAATAATATTAAGTTTCCCCTCTTTATGTTGAGAATCTTGAAATTGCGCTTGTGTTGCTTTTCTATGCTTGCCACTTTGTTCTTCATGAATTTATTTGTGTACAAGATTCCTTTTCATAGGAAGTGGTTTAGGCTTAAATGTGTTTTGAAATTGCTTCTTGATGTTCTCTTTTGCTTCAACTCTTATTTCTTGCGAGAGCATCATTAAAATTGCTGAGCCCATCTTAATGGCTATAAAGAAAGCACTTGTTAGGAGATAACCCATGTTTTTATTTTGCTACTGTTTTGTTGTGTCTTGGAAGTTGTTACTACTGTAGCGACCTCTCCTTATCATGTTTTTGTGCCAAGTAAAGTCTCTAATAGAAGGTTGATGCTAGATCTGGATTTCTGCGCAGAAACAGATTTCTATCTGTCACGAATTTGAGTAGATCTCTCTGTAGGAAACTCAGAAAAATCTTCCAATTTACGTGCGTGATCCTCAGATATGTACGCAACTTTCATTAGTTTTAAGTTTTCTGATTTGAACAACGAAAGTACCTCTTAAAAATTCGTGTTTACTGGCTGTTCTGCAGATTCTGTCTCTGTTTTTGCATTGTCTCTTGTGGACTTTAAGTAAGGCTTTCTAGACGTGGAGAGCTGTAGCTAATGTTTTATTGAGTTCTTGCAATGTGTCACTACAGGACCAAAGTGGATTAAAGTTTTTGAGTACTAACCCCTCTAATGAAGTTTATGAGAAGTTTGGTGTGGCAGAAGTTTTCAAGGGTCAAGAGAGGAGGATGATATATGATCAAGAAGAGTGAAAAGTCTAAGCTTGGGGATGCCCCGGTGGTTCATCCCTGCATATTTTAAGAAGACTCAAGCGTCTAAGCTTGGGGATGCCCAAGGCATCCCCTTCTTCATCGACAACTTATCAGGTCACTTCTAGTGAAACTATATTTTTATTCCATCACATCTTATGTTCTTTACTTGGAGCGTCTGTTTGTTTTTATTTTTGTTTATGTTTTAATAAAGTTGGATCCCACCATCCTTGTATTGGATATATTACGCTCCGCTTTTTCATATGAACACTGGTGTTCTTCGTTTTTACTTTTAATGTTCAATGGCGAAAGTTGATCGCTTCACTTGATGTTATTTTGTTGGAATCAGAAAATGTTTCATATGGTTTTGAATAACTTGATACTTGGCAATTGTTTTGAGCTCTCATAGATCATGTTTAAGCTCTTGCATCATGTAGTTTAATCTATTAGTGGAGAACTACCGTAGAGCTTGTTGAAATTTGGTTTGCATGATTGGTCTCTCTAAGGTCTAGATATTTTCTGGTAAAAGTGTTTGAACAACAAGGAAGACAGTGTAGAGTCTTATAATGCGTGCAATATGTTCTTGTGCAACTTTTGCTATACTTGTTCATACTTGTGTTTGCTTCAAACAACCTTGCTAGCCTAAGCCTTGTATTGAGAGGAAATGCTTCTCGTGCATCCAAACACATTGAGCCAAAACCCATGCCATTTGTGTCCACCATATCTACCTACTATGTGGTATTTTTCTGCCATTCCAAAGTAAATTACTTGAGTGCTACCTTTAAAATTTCATTCCTTTGTCTTTGCAATATATAGCTCATGGGAAAATAGCTTAAAAACTATTGTGGTGATGAATATGTAGCTATGTGTCTTAGTTCTTATAAGTTGCTTGTTGAGCGGTAACCATGTTTCTGGGGACGCCATCAACTTTTTACCTTTGTTGGATATCATGTGAGATGCTATGCATGTTCGTCTTGTCTGAAGTAAGGGTGATTTATCATGATCAAATGGTTTGAGTATGCATATGTTAGAGAAGAACATTGGGCCGCTAACCAAAGCCATGTATCATGGTGGAAGTTTTCAGTTTGGACATTCATCCTCAATCTCTTATGAGAATATTATCTGTTGTTGAATGCTTATGCATTAAAGAGGAGTCCATTATTTGTTGTCTATGTTGTCCCGGTATGGATGTCCTAAGTTGAGATCTATTAAAAACGAGAAATCAAATGCGATTGATCTCCTTGGACCTTTGTACAGGCGGCATAGAGGTACCCCTTTGTGACACTTGGTTGAAACATATGTTATGCAATGATAATCCATGTAAATCCAAGCTAATTAGGACAAGGTGCGGGCACTATTGGTATTCTATGCATGAGGCTTGCAACTTGTAGGAAGTATTATGCATAGCACATATGAATTATTACTACCGTTGACAAAATTGTTTCTATGTTTTCAAAACAAAAGCTCTAGCACAAAAATAGTAATCCATGCTTCCCTCTGCGAAGTGCCTTTCTTTTACTTTATGTTGAGTCAGTTTACCTACTTCTTTCTATCTTAGAAGCAAACACTTGTGTTAATTGTGTTCATTGATTCTTACATATTTACTTATTGCACTTGTTATATTACTCTATGTTGACAATTATCCATGAGATATACATGTTACAAGTTGAAAGCAATTGCTGAAACTTAATCATCCTTTGTGTTGCTTCAATGCCTTCTACTTTGAATCTATTGCTTTATGAGTTAGCTCTTATGCAAGTCTTTTTGATACTTGTCTTGAAAGTACTATTCATGAAAAGTTTTTCTATATGATTCATTTGTTTAGTCATTATCTTTGTTAGCAATCTATTGTTCAGATCACTCCATTCATCTCATATGCTTTACAATAATGTTGATCAAGATTATGTTGGTAGCATGTCACTTCAGAAATTATTTGTTGTTATCGTTTACCTACTCGAGGGCGAGTAGGAACTAAGCTTGGGGATGCTTGATACGTCTCCAACGTATCTATAATTTATTATGTTCCATGCTAGTTTTATGACAATACCTACATGTTTTGTTCACACTTTATATCGTTTTGATGCATTTTCCGGAACTAACCTATTAACAAGATGCCGAAGTGCCAGTTCCTGTTTTCTGCTGTTTTTGGTTTCAGAAATCCTACAAAGGAAATATTCTCGGAATTGGACGAAATCAACACCCAGTATCTTATTTTTCCCGGAAGCTTCCAGAGCACCAAAGAGGGGCCAGAGGGGAGCCAGGGGGCCCCACCCCACAAGGCGGCGCGACCAAGGGGGGTGCGCCCCCCTATGGTGTGGCTCCACTAGGGCTCCCCGAGGCTGCCCTTCCGCCTATATAAAGCCTCCGCCTCGAAAACCCTAAAAAGATAAGCCACGATACGAGAAAAGTTCCAGAGCCGCCGCCATCGCGAAGCCAAGATTCGGGGACGAAGTCTGTTCCGGCACGCCGCCGGACGGGGAAGTGCCCCGGAAGGCATCTCCATCGACACCACCGCCATCTTCATCGCCTCTGCTGTCTCCTATGATGAGGAGGGAGTAGTTCTCCATCGAGGCTAAGGGCTGTACCGGTAGCTATGTGGTTAATCTCTCTCTCATGTACCTCAATACAATGATCTCATGAATTGTCTTGCATAATTGAGATCCATATGATGAGCTTTGTATCACTATTAATCTATGTGTTACTCTAGTGATGTTATTAAAGTGGTCTATTCCTCCTTCATGATGTAACGGTGACAGTGTGTGCATCATGTAGTACTTGGCATAGGTTGTGATTGTAATCTCTTGTAGATTATGGAGTTAACTATTACTACGATAGTATTGATGTGATCTATTCCCCCTTTCATAGTGTAATGGTGACAGTGTGTATGCTATGTTAGTACTCGGTCTAAATTGCAAAGATCTATTATGCTCTAAAGGTTACTTAAATATGAATGCCGAATGTTGTGGCGCTTGTTTACTCCGGCTTGAGGGAGCTCTTGTAGCCCTACACAATGAATGGTGTTTGTTATCAAACAAGAGTATATGTAGCACAAGTGAGGAGAAGTTATTTATTTATTATGTGATCAATGTTGAGAGTGTCCACTAGTGAAAGTATGATCCCTAGGCCTTGTTTCCAAATACTGCAAACATCGCTTGTTTTGTTTTACTGCATCTTTACTTCTGCAATATTACCACCATCTATACCACCTGCGTTTTACTATCTCTTCGCCGAACTAGTGCACCTATACATCTGACAAGTGTATTAGGTGTGTTGGGGACACAAGAGACTTCTTGTATCTTAATTGCAGGGTTGCTTGAGAGGACTATCTTTGACCTCTACCTCCTGAGTTCGATAAACCTTGGGTGATTCACTTAAGGGAAACTTGCTGCTGTTCTACAAACCTCTGCTCTTGGAGGCCCAACACTATCTACAAGAATGAATATACTCAGTTTTACCCTCAAGTGGCTGGTCAACAGAGAGTCAACAAATGGGATTAACTAGTTAAATGAGTCATTTAATGTGCAAAAAATTCCGAAAAATAGTGGCACATACTCATGGAGTCTTTACCACAAATTGCCAGTTCTCAAAACATAGATAAGTCATAGATAAATCAAGTTTTACCACAAATTGCCACTTCTCAAAGGCCTTCTCAAATCACCTAGTAGCTATGAAGGTGCATGGTTTTCCACAATAAGCCCTTCCCAAAACAGCTTTCCCCAAAACATACTTTGTCTAAATGAGGCCACAATTCTCACACTCATGTATATTTGTATTGCAAATAGATTGAGGTAGGCCAAGATGGGTTTCATTATACAAAACACGCATTTTCCATTTTTTAAATCTCATATTTGAATCCCTTAGTCTGTTTATTACACAGGTGCCCTTGGTTTCTTGATACTACTCAGTTTTGCCCTCTCCCTCCACAAATTCTCGCAGACGTGCAACATTGCCCTGATTGGTCTAGCCCATGTCACGCGGATCGTGCCCGCCGACCGTTGATCGTATGATCTAACGGGCAGGATAACCCCTCTCTCTCTCTGTCGGCGGTTACCTTCCACTCTCTAAGTATGCTAAAGGGCGGTTTTCTGTATTCATTTTCACGCGCTAAAAATTATAAACTCTTTTAGGCATTACTTTTCACGCAAAAAAATGATAGACCATCACCGATTTGTTGTAGCCATTAATTTTCACGCAAAAAATGATAAACCATCACCGATTTGTTGTAGCCATTAATTTTCACGCAAAAAATGATAAACCATCACCGACTTGTTGTAGCCATTAATTTTCACGCAAAAAATGATAAACCATCATCGATTTGTTGTAGCCATTAATTTTCATGAAAAAAATGATAAACCATCACCGATTTGTTGTAGCCATTAATTTTCACGCAAAAAATGATAAACCATCACCGATTTGTTGTAGCCATTAATTTTCACGAAAAAAATGATAAACCATCACCGATTTGTTGTATCCATTACTTTTCACGCAAAAAATCTACCTATCTTTGTATAGAAGATCGTCTGTATGATTTTTGAGGTCATTTAGAGAAGGTAGAAAAAAATCCCTTTTGAGAAGGTCGAAAAAACCTAACTTGTTACAAAAGCTGGTTTCAGTGAGACCTAACCAAATTTGGCATACATGATGCCATATCTATAACAACAAGGAATATCTAAAAGGGAAAGTCTCACAAAATTTGAAATTTAGGGCGAAAATGATGCCATACATGATGTTGTTTTTCGAGGTTTTGATCTGAAAATCAATTGGGTATTATAAAGAGAAATAAAAAGTTCGAAAAATGTAAAAATGAAACAATCTATCTATCTATGTATAGAAGATCAGCTGTATGAAATTTGAGGTCATTTAGAGAATGTAGAAAAAATCACCTTGTTAGAAAAGCTGGTTTCAGTGAGACGAAACGACATGCGTTTAAGCAAAGTGATTTTTTCGAACATCTCCAAATGACCCCAAATTTGCCATACATGATGCCATACGTGTAACAACAAGGAACCCTATCTAAAAAGTGTCAAAAAAGTTTGCCCAACCGTATAGCTCTATCAAAAAGAACCTCACCATGGCGCTAGTATAATTTTGGGCTTAGTTACAAACTTTCGTTACCTAACCTTCAACACGAAACTTGTTTCAAATCACTTTTGGCGTACAAGAAACAAATCCCACCTTGATTCGAGCACCACAGCCTCCAAACGATGCCGATGCCGATATCGGCATGGTCAGAACGACTATGCTCGCCGCCACTGCTAGGTCACCGTCGGGATGCACCGTCAATCCCGTCCCCTCATTCGATCACTGACACACCAGAGATACCACCGAGGCCAATGCCGAACGTACATGCTGATGCCAATGCCGAACATGCATGCACGCCGCTGTGGGCACGGCCACGCCGCCCCGCTATGCTGGACGCCACAGACCACCGCGAGGTCTTTCCCTTCGCCACCACACTCTTCTAGCACCCATCTATACACGCCAGAAAGGAGAGACACTAGTTTTCTCTACATTGCTCGCGTTCGTGTCGGACACGGTCAGTCAAAGTTTTGAGGTAGTCGTCGATGTCGTCGACCATTTCTTCTCTTCTTTGCATGGTTAAACGTGTCTAGTTCATATCTATCTAATGCGTCTGGTCTCGCCTCATGCAGTTCTTTGTGGACGTCGATCTCATCTCGGCACCCCGCAGGCCACCTCCTCCGTGCCATCGCTGTAGAGCTCCGTTTAAAAATCTATTCCTACCCGTGTATTGCCCATTGTATCAGCGCCATGGCCCACTTGTCATTCGATATACCGAAGCCCCACTCGTGCGCGTTTTGGTCAGGGATACACCGATGCTTACGGTCAAACAAAGATGGATGGTCTGACGTGTCTTTGCGGGCTCTACGTGGCCCCACTAGTCAGAAGATAACGGTCAACCGTCGGGCAACCGGCCGTTACAGCACTGTGATGGTTTCAGACAAGGTCTTGGGAAAACTGAGGAAAAACTAAGGAGCTGGGGAAAACTGAGCACAACTAAGGACCCGAGGGCACGAAAATAGAAATCCCTAGTAAGAATGGTTGTGGGATTTTTCCGCCCCATTGAGGGACACGGTGTGGCGTCTCGGGAAGGACTATGCTCTACCACGGTGGAGCCCTCATCCTCTCAACATCAACAAACCCCATCTCTTGAAGCTAATGATGCACCAACCCAAGAACAAGAAGAAAACCCTCCCTCTGTGTGCAAGATCAAGGACAAGATCAACCAAAAGTTCATGATGGCTCCGATGAGGATCCATTCAATTCTTGTCATTCACCGAATAATGTTCAAGATCAAGCACATGAGGTTGAGCAATCTCAAGAAATTGAGGAAGCTCAAGTTGAAGGTCAAGACGGGGACCCAAATGATCAAGTTGATCAAGTGACACCTCCAAGGCCAAGAAGAACCAAGGAGGAGATCGAGGCCCGTCGTCTAGCAAGAAGAGAAAGGAACCTTGAAATTCGTGAACACACACATGACAAGGTCCTTGGTGATATACGAGCAAAGGTTTCCACAAGAAGGCAATTGGCTAACTTTAGCAATCATCATGCTTATATCTCCTTAGTGGAACCCAAGAAAGTATTTGAAGCCCTTGAAGATTCGGATTGGTTGGAAGCTATGCACGAGGAACTCAACAACTTCAAGCGCAACAAAGTGTGGACCTTAGTAGAGAAGCCAAAGGAGTGCCGCAATGTTATAGGCACTAAATGGATATTCAAGAACAAGCAAGATGAGTTTGGAAATGTTGTGAGGAACAAGGCAAGATTGGTGGCTCAAGGTTTCTCTCAAGTTGAAGGAATTGACTTTGGAGAAACTTATGCTCCCGTGGCTCGCCTTGAGTCCATCTGTATCCTTCTTGCTTATGCATCGCATCATAACTTTAAGTTACAACAAATGGATGTGAAAAGTGCATTTCTTAATGGTCCTTTGCATGAAGAGGTTTATGTTAAGCAACCCCCGGGGTTTGAGGATCTCAACTTTCCTAACCATGTCTATAAGCTTGATAAAGCACTTTATGGTCTCAAACAAGCTCCTAGAGCTTGGTATGAGCACCTTAAAGAATTGTTGATAGACCGTGGGTTTGATGTTGGGCTAATCGATCCCACTCTTTTTACTAAGAGGGTTAATGGGGAGCTTTTCGTTTGCCAATTATATGTTGATGATATTATCTTTGGCTCTACTAACCAAGCTTTCAATGATGAATTTTCAAAGCTTATGACCGATAGGTTTGAGATGTCTATGATGGGAGAGATGAAGTTCTTTCTTGGTTTTGAGATCAAGCAATCAAGTGAAGGGACTTTCATCAACCAAGCAAAATATCTCCAAGACATGCTCAAAAGGTTCAAGATGACCGAGATGAAGGGTGTAGCCACTCCTATGGTTACTAAATGTCATCTTGCACTAGATCCCAATGGTAAAGAGGTGGATCAAAAGGTATATCGCTCCATGATTGGATCCTTGCTTTACCTTTGTGCATCTAGACCGGACATAGTGTTGAGTGTTGGTGTGTGTGCAAGGTATCAAGCTTCTCCTAAGGAGAGTCACATGATGGCTCTCAAAAGAATCTTTCGATATTTAGTTGATACCCCAAGATATGGTATTTGGTACCCCAAAGGCTCAAGTTTTATTCTCAATGGATACACCGATGCGGATTGGGCGGGAGACAAGGATGATAGGAAATCAACCTCCGGGGCTTGCCAATTCCTTGGTAGGTCCTTGGTGTGTTGGTCTTCTAAGAAGCAAAATTGTATATCTCTCTCCACCGCCGAAGCCGAATATGTTGCCGCCGCAAGTGGATGCACTCAATTGTTATGGATGAGGCAAACTTTAAAGGAATACGGTGTCATTTGTGACAAAGTGCCTCTATTATGTGACAATGAAAGTGCCATCAAGATTGCCTATAATCCGGTGCAACATTCAAGAACGAAGCATATTGAGATCCGGAATCATTTCATTAGGGATCATGTTGCCCGTGGTGATATTGAGCTTATCTATGTTCCTACCAAAGATCAACTTGCCGATATATTCACGAAGCCTCTTGATGAAGCAAGGTTTTGCTATTTGAGGAATGAGCTAAATATCATTGATTCAAGGAGTATAGCTTGACCATCTTGCAAACACACCTTTATCTCAAAACTTTATTTGGTTTAGATGTGGGCATGGAAATAGGGGGAGTGCGGTTTAAATTATTGAGCTATCCCTCCCCCATAATGCCAACATTAAGAAATCATTCTCTTTATATCATATGTTGATATGTGAGCTTCAATGATGAGTAGTGGTTTGGGCCCAAGATATATCTTTGCGGTGCCATGCCATAACACTCATATATGGTGGCCTAGGCCACCACACTCTTCTTTGTGAAGAGTTGGAGTTATTTGAATCTTCCATGGATTTTATTTGACTCTCTTTTGTTCTTATGGGAAATCACTCATGTTTGGTCTTTGTTTGCAATATTTTGCAAATATGGGTGATATCGTACCATCAACAGTGTGATCTTCCTAACCTAAGCCCCACCTTTCCTAAAGAAACCATTCTTATCTATATACACTAAAACTCTGAAAATTTTCGAGGGTTTTTGGGCTTTGGGATGGTTTGGCGGCACTGCCGGTGCCTTCACCCCGGCACTGCCGGTGGTTCAACCCCGGCACTACCGGTGGAACCGGCACTGCCGGCCTCGGCTGAGCGGCACTGCCGCTGGTGGCGTGGGGTCAAGTGATGGGCCTGGTGGGGGAGTTAGGGCAACCGCCCCATTTCCCCCCCGCGTCCCTCTCCTCCCACATATCGCCCCAGCCGCCGCCGCCGTCCCTGCCCTCTGCCGTTGTCCCGTGCCCCTCCTCCTCCCCTAGACGGCTGGAATCGGGCAAGCCCCTCCCTCCTCCATGGCTTCCTCTTCCGGTTAGCTTCCTCTCCTCTCTCTCCCTCTCTAGAATGGGTAGACCTTTCTAGAAGAAAGAAGGCTGGATGAATCTCTCCGTAATTTTTGCCATAGAGGTGGATGATCTTGTGCATTGTGTGATGAAAACTTGAGGAACAATGGTTGAGTCTAGAGCAGATCTGGTCGTTCTTCAGGTTGACCGGCACTGCCGGCCTCATCTCAGCGGCACTACCGCCGGGCCGGCACTGCCGCCCAAGTCTCACCGGCACTGCCGGATGGGCCGGTGATACGTCTCAAACGTATCAATAATTTCTTATGTTCCATGCTACTTTTATGACAATACTTGAATGTTTTATACCTACTTTACATCATTATTATACATTTTCCGGCACTAACCTATTAACAAGATGCCGAAGTGCCATTGCTGTTTTCTGCTGTTTTTGGTTTCATAAATCCTACAAAGGAAATATTCTCGGAATTGGACGAAATCAACGCCCAGGGTCCTATTTTTCCACGAAGCTTCCGGAAGACCGAAGGGATAACGAAGTGGGGCGACGAGGCGCCGCCACCATAGGGCCGCGCGGCCGGGGGGCCCGCGCCGCCCTATGGTGTGGGCCCTCGCGCCGCCTCTGACCTACCCTTCCGCCTACTTAAAGCCTTCGTCGCGAATACCCCTGTGAGAGAGCCACGATACGGAAAACCTTCCAGAGACGCCGCCGTCAATCCCATCTCGGGGGATTCAGGAGATCACCTCCGGCGCCCTGCCGGAGAGGGGAATCATCATCGGAGGGGCTCTACATCATCATGCCCGCCTCCGGATTGAGGCGTGAGTAGTTCATCCTTGGACTATGGGTCCATAGCAGTAGCTAGATGGTTGTCTTCTCCGCTTGTGCTATCATTGTTTAGATCTTGTGAGCTGCCTAACATGATCAACATCATCTATTTGTAATGCTACATGTTGTGTTTGGTGGGATCCGATGAATCTAGAATACTATGTCAAGTTGATTATCAGTCTATCATATATGTGTTGTTTATGTTCTTACATGCTCTCCGTTGCTAGTAGAGGCTCTGGCCAAGTTGATACTTGTAACTCCAAGAGGGAGTATTTATGCTCGATAGTGGGGTCATGCCTCCATTGAATCTGGGACAGTGACAGAAAGTTCTAAGGTTGTGGATGTGCTGTTGCTACTAGGGATAAAAAACATCGATGCTTTGTCTAAGGATATTTGTGTTGATTACATTACGCACCATACTTAATGCAATTATCTGTTGTTTACAACTTAATACTGGAGGGGGTGCGGATGCTAACCCGGCGCCAACGTGGAACCTGCACAACACAATCAAAGTACTTTGTCCCAACGTAACAGTGAGGTTGTCAATCTCACCGGCTTGCTGAAAACAAAGGATTAAGCGTATCGAGTGGAAGATGGTGTTTGTTTGCAAAGAACAGTAAAACAGTAGAATGTATTCAGATGTAAAAGAATGGACCGGGGTCCACAGTTCACTAGTGGTGTCTCTCCAATAAGATAACTAACATGCTGGGTGAACAAATTACAGGCAGGCAATTGACAAATAAAGATTCAATACATATCAACGATGATTACTATGTGATTTAATCAGGGCATTACGACAAAGTACATAGACCTCTATCCATCATGCATCTATGCCTAAATAATCCACCTTCAGGTTATCATCCGAACCCCTTCCAGTATTAAGTTGTAAACAACAGATAATTGCATTAAGTATGGTGCGTAATGTAATCAACACAAATATCCTTAGACAAAGCATAAATGTTTTATCCCTAGTAGCAACTGCACATCCACAACCTTAGAACTTTTGTCACTGTCCTAGATTCAATGGAGGCATGAACCCACTATCGAGCATAATTACTCCCTCTTGGAGTTACAAGTATCAACTTGGCCAGAGCCTCTACTAGCAACGGAGAGCATGCAAGAACATAAACAACACATATATGATAGATTGATAATCAACTTAACATAATATTCTATATTCATCGGATCCCGCCAAACACAACATGTAGCATTACAAATAGATGATCTTGCTCATGTTAGGCAGCTCACAAGATCTAAACAATGATAGCACAAGCGGAGAAGACAACCATCTAGCTACTGCTATGGACCCATAGTCCAAGGATGAACTACTCACGCATCAATCCGGAGGCGGGCATGATGATGTAGAGCCCCTCCGGTGATGATTCCCCTCTCCGCAGGGTGCGAGGCGATCTCCTGAATCCCCGAGATGGGATTGGCGGCGGCGGCCTCTCGCAATGTTTTCCGTATCGTGGCTCTCGGTACAGGGGGTTTCGCGACGAAGGCTATTTGTAGGCGGAAGGGTAGGTCAGGGGGCGACGTGAGGGCCCCACACAACAGGCCGGCGCGGCTAGGGCTTGGGCCGCGCCGCCCTGGTGTGTGGCCCCCTCGTGGCCCCACTTCCATTCCCTTTCGGTCTTCTGGAAGCTTCGTGTAAAAATAGGCCCCTGGGCGTTGATTTCGTCCAATTCGAGAATATTTCCTTACTAGGATTTCTGAAACCAAAAACAGCAGCAACAACTGGCACTTCGGCATCTTGTTAATAGGTTAGTGCCGGAAAATGTATAATAATTGTGAAGTATGTATAAAACATTCAAGTATTGTAATAAAAGTAGCATGGAACATAAGAAATTATAGATACGTTTGCGACGTATCAAGCATCCCAAGCTTAGTTCCTACTCGTCCTCGAGTAGGTAAGCGATAACACAAATAATTTTTGAAGTGACATGCTACCAACATAATCTTGATCAACATTATTGTAAAGCATATGAGATGAATGGAGTGATCTGAACAAAAGATTGCTAACAAAGATAATGACTAAACAAATGAATCATATAGCAAAACTTTTCATGAATAGTACTTTCAAACAAGTATCAATAAGACTTGCATAAGAGCTAACTCATAAGCAATAAATTCAAAGTAGAATGCATTGAAGCAACACAAAGGATGATTAAGTTTCAGCAATTGCTTTCAACTTGCAACATGTATATCTCGTGGATATTTGTCAACATAGAGTAATATAACAGGTGCAATAAGTAAACATGTAAGAATAAATGCACACAGTTAACACAAGTGTTTGCTTCTAAGATAGAAAGGAATGGGTAAACTGGCTCAACAATAAAGTAAAAGAATGGCCCTTCGCAGAGGGAAGCATGGACTACTATTTTTGTGCTAGAGCTTTTATTTTGAAAACATAGAAACAATTTTGTCAACGGTAGTAATAATTCATATGTGCTATGCGTAATATTTCCTACAAGTTGCAAGTCTCATGCATAGAGTACTAATAGTGCTCGCACCTTGTCCTACTTAGCTCGGAAGACACGGATTATCATCGCATAACATATGTTTCAACCAAGTGTCACAAAGGGGTACCTCTATGCCGCCTGTACAAGTGTCTAAGGAGAAAGCACACATTGGATTTCTCGCTTTTGATTATTCTCAACTTAGACATCCATACCGGGACAACATAGACAACAGATAATGGAGTTCTCTTTTAATGCTTAAGCATTCAACAACAGTAATATTCTCATAAGAGATTGAGGTTGTATGTCCAAACTGAAACTTCCACCATGATACATGGCTTTAGTTAGTGGCCCAATGTTCTTCTCTAACATATGCATACTCAAACCATTTGATCATGAAATCGCACTTACTTCAGACAAGACGAACATGCATAGCATCTCACATGATATCGAACAAAGGTAAAGTTGATGGCGTCCCCAGAAACATGGTTACCGCTCAACAAGCAACTTATAAGAATTAAGACACATAACTACATATTCATCACCACAATAGTTTTTAAGCTATTTTTCCCATGAGCTATATATTGCAAAGATAAAGGAATGAAATTTGAAAGGTAGCACTCAAGTAATTTACTTTGGAATGGCAGAAAAATACCACATAGTAGGTAGATATGGTGGACACAAATGGCATGGGTTTTGGCTCAAGGTGTTTGGATGCACGAGAAGCATTTCCTCTCAGTACAAGGTTTGGGCTAGCAAGGTTGTTTGAAGCAAACACAAGTATGAACAGGTACAACAAAACTTACACAAAAACATATTGCAAGCATTATAAGGCTCTACACTGTCTTCCTTGTTGTTCAAAACACTTTACCCGAAAATATCTAGACTTAGAGAGACCAATCATGCAAACCAAATTAAACAAGCTCTACGGTAGTTCTTCATTAATAGATTAAACTACATGATGCAGGAGCTTAAACATGATCTATGAGAGCTCAAACAATTGCCAAGTTGCCAAACCATATGTAGCATTTTCCGATTCCAACCAAATAGCAATTTAACGAAGCAATTTCAGCCTTCGCCATGAACATTAAAGCACAATTAAGAACACAAGTGTTCCATATGAAAAAGCGGAGCGTAATATCTCCAATATAAGAATGGTGAGATCCAACTTTATTCAAACCAAAACAAAAATAAAAGCAAACCGACGCTCCAAGTAAAGAACAATAAGATGTGATGGAATAAAAATATAGTTTCACTAGAAGTGACCTGATAATGTTGTCGATGAAGAAGGGGATGCCTTGGGCATCCCCAAGCTTAGATGCTTGAGTCTTCTTAAAATATGCAGGGATGAACCACCGGGGCATCCCCAAGCTTAGACCTTTCACTCTTCTTGATCATAGTATATCATCCTCTTCTCTTGACCCTTGAAAACTTCCTCCACACAAACTTCAAGCGAACTCATTAGAGGGTTAGTGCATAATTACAAATTCACATATTCAAAGGTGACACAATCATTCTTAACACTTCTGGACATTTCACAAAGCTTCTGAAAGTTAATGGAACAAAGAAACTCATTCAACATAGCAAAAGCGGCAATGCGAAATAAAAGGCAGAATCTGTCAAAAACAGAACAGTCCGTAAAGATGAATCTGGCAGGGGCATTAACTTGCTCAAATGGAAAAACTCAAAACTAATGAAAGTTGCGTACATATCTGAAGATCACGCTCGTAAATTTGCAGATTTTTTCGATTTTTTTACAGAGAGCTCTGCGAGAATTCATGACACAATGCTGTTTCTGCGCAGCAATCCCAAATATAGTATCAACTTTAACATAGAAACTTTACTTGGCACAAAAACATGATAAGGAGAGGTTGCTACAGTAGTAAACAACTTCCAAGACTCAACAATACAATAAACAAAATAAAACATGGGTTATCTCCCAAAAGTGCTTTTCTTTAACGCCTTTCAGCTAGGCGCAGAAAGTGCAAATCAAGTATTTTCAAGAGATGGAGCATCAACATTATTACCTTGGGAGTTAGGAGTTTTCTCAACAATGCATGTTATCTTATCTATGTAAGTTTCAGAGGCTCCTTTTTCATTATTCTTAGGCTTGCTATTTGTCAACACCCGGAATTTTAGGTCCGGATGCCTATTATATCATTCATCGCAATCCCAGGAATATTGTTGTTGCGAGATATAATAGCTAAGTATCCCAGTCATCATTTATTACAACTCATATGGTCTTACAACTTGAATCACACGATCCATATTACACGAATAGTTGATCTATTGATCAACGAACAAACATAAGTTCAATGCGGAAGCGTAAAGATAAAGGGACTCTGTAGTCCACAGGCCAACATTTGACGTCAGAAACCCCTAGTTGAAGTAGGCGTCCTGCTGGTCATCCTCATGATAGTTTTGTTCATCATCGTACTCTGGCCATTGGAATAGCCAGGGACAAAGCCGTAAGTACTTTAGGTACTTGCAAACGAATACTAATGTAAAATGCTAACTCTTGGAGTTGAGGTGCTAAACTCTATTTCAACATGCATAAGCCATATTTTAGTTCACAAGTATTTGATCATGTGCTAACTTATTCAAGTGGAAACATTAGTGTCATTCCCACATATTGGTTGTAATTCCAACAAGTCACCAAGTCATCATTCACATTCACTAAGGTTTTCAAAAATCTGACACAGGAAACTGTATGGCCTTTCCAACCGTCCGTAACCGTGGACACGGCTATTCGAATAGATTTACACTCTGCAGAGGTTGCACACTTGTGCCACAACATTTGATTTCATCCGTCGGAATGACTCCGAATCATCGTAACACAGTACGCGGATCATCAACCATAACCTTTCACTTACAAACTCTAGTATGAGCACCTCTCCCCATGAGCTTGGCCTCCCGGTGAAAACCAACTGTTAACCTGGGAACTGCACAGGGCTTGGCCGATTCACCTCAATTCACATCATTTCTCAACAACGGAGGCAGCCTCGGCATAACCCCTATGACGTGTGTTCAGAGGGAACTCATACTAAAATCTATAAACTTCCAGTTAAGCCCTACCATAATCAGGTATTGTGGGGGTACTCACAAATTGGAAAGGTATAGCATTCAAACCAATATCAGGGTTTTGTCAAAAATCACTATCTTCTCTTGTTCACCTTCCATCATTCAATGGAATACTTCATCATTCCAAGGTTTCAAATTCCACAAGTCATATGTTCCCATCTAGAGTAGTCAAGTTTTAGTACTTTAGCACTAGCACTAATGATGAGGGGTGCTACATTGCTTTGCTATCTATAAGACTAGCTTTGCTACTCTAATAGTTTTATTCACCTATACTATTTGAAAACAACTCTTTGAAAACACAACAAGTAAAACTTGTATGGTACAAAATGTAGGATAGGATTGTATGAAGAAGATAAGAATCATGGTGCCTTGCCCAAGGAGGGCTTTGCACTTTGCAAGAGTATTAGCTTGCCTTGGTAGTTCTCTAGGTTTTCTTCTTCCTCTTCTGGGTAGAATTCTCCTTCCTCTTGGTAATCTCCGGTGCTAGCGTCTAAATTTAAATACGAGGTATAATCACTAAACAAACTCAAAGTCTATGCTAAGCACATCATTATCTCACACAAACTATGCTAAGCACACCATAAAATAATTAGGTGCATTGGTTTTCTTTATTGAAGAAAAGTAATTTCCTCTCATTACATATGTAATTAACAATTCTCATTTAGTTCTTGAGAAAATAATTTCCTCTCATTGAAATCTTCTTAAGATTTAACTTCTCAAATAATCATATATGAATTCATATTGACCAAAGTCAAACATTCATCATCATTATTTGAGAAAATGATTTAAATGAGGTAGATCACCTCATACCATTTTATAATTCCACAAATGATTTAAATCTCCAAATATTCATATAGGAGTGTTTGGACCAGGGGTGCAAACATCTCATGAACTCATTTGGGACAAGATTTAAATGAAGGGAAATCCTCCATATGATTTACATAATAATTTTGGGACAATATCACTTACTAAACTAGCCTATTGTCCATTAATTAATCTAGGGCATGATCATGCAAAGTGACCACACCATTTTCTTGCAGAAACAATTAGTGTAAGTCAAATGTGAACTATTGGAGTTGGAATTATTCAAATATCTATTTTGGTTGATTTTTA
Source organism: Lolium multiflorum (assembly GCA_030979885.1). Lineage (NCBI taxonomy): Eukaryota > Viridiplantae > Streptophyta > Magnoliopsida > Poales > Poaceae > Lolium > Lolium multiflorum. Next base: position 314,232,939 of record CM061750.1, on the reverse strand, counting down.
AGAATTAATCTAAGGCAGAAAAGTCCCTGCCTTGTTTATTTTGCCACTTTAATTATAGGATAGATCTAGGGTTCAAACCAGTGGCATTTGGCCAAGCCAAACAGATCTTATGAATTTTCAAAGTTAGGTCCAGTATTGAATTCAAACTAAATTTATTAAACGAAATTTGAATTGAAAAGGCCGGCGGGAAGACTAACTGGGCCTAAACGTTTAAAACGGCCCAAGGCCAGCCCACCACGCATCGTGCACGCGGGCCGCTGACGGGCTCCTTAACGGCCGAAGCGGTATGGACTAATGTGAGGCGTTGGATTAGATCACAGATCAACGGTTCACGCGCGTCGTCGTCGACGGCGAGAGAGGGGCTCGCCGGCGACTCGGGTAGGGGGTCGGAGGCTCACCGGGGCTCCAGCTAGGGTCAGGCAGTGTGCTTGGGGACGTTGTGGACGATGGCGAAGCAGCCTGTAGCAGTGGCGTCGTCAGGGGCGGCCTCCTTCTCCGGCGATTGCTGCAGGGCTTCCGCGGCAGTGATGCGTCGATTGGGCGGCGGCAGTGGCTAATCGAGCATGGTGAGGTGCTGAGGAGGTCGAGGAAGGAGAGGGGAGGGTGGTGGTGTGCTCGGATCGACGAATGGATGCCTCCTTTTATAGGCGCGCGTGGGTGCTGAGGTGCCGTGGCAATGGCGACAAGGGCGCGGCCGCTCCGGGGGTCTAGGGGGCTAGGCGGCGACGCGGGCGTGTTCACGACGTCACCGCGGTCCTCGGAGCGTCAACGGCGCGGTAAATGGTGGCGTACGGTGGTCGGAACCGTGCGTGTACTGTCGCGGCCGTGGCGGGCGCGTTCGTCCCCGCCGGCGTCCGTGGTCGCCAAGGCATGACGACGGCGTGTCCGGCGAGCTCCGCGTGGCGAGGAAGGTACCGTGGCGCGCGGATATGGTCGGGGTACGGCGAGATTTGGCGAGCGCCGCGTGGCCGTGGCGCGCGCGTCCGTGCGCCAGTGACGTCGCCCATGCCGCTCGCGGCGTACCTGGGCGTACCTGGGCGCGCGTCGTCCGGGTCTGTCGGCGTCCTCGCGATCGACGGCGTGCACGGGCGATCTCAGCAGGGCGTGGGCGACGCGTTGGACACGGTGGCCGTGCAGATGGTGAAGAGAAAAGGGGGCGTGTCGGGGGGCGACGTGGCCGGCATGGCCATGTCCACGCCATTGCTGGCCTCTCCTGGTGCTTCCTTGGCATGGGCTTGGTGTAGGAGTGTCCCCTGGTCATGGCTAGGGCAAGTGATGGTCAAGTGGTGGCCTAGTTTGGTCAATTTCAAATTTGTGATGATCTTGTTCTTAATAAAAAGTCTCTACTTTGCTTGCTCCTATCTCTTGATCTAAGAGGAATTTGGTGTGATGCCCTTTACAAAAGTTGTTCAACTTGTTGTATACTTGGATGACATGCAAATATTTGGATTAGTTTAGTTTAGAAATTTTGAAATAGAGAGGCTCAAAGTGGTGACCAGACTATAAAAGTCAGAAATGACCATTATCTCATGTGATCATATTTTCAAATTTGAATTTGGTTTAAAAGGTATATCTTTGACTCCCAAAGTTGTAATTACTCTTTAATATCATATTACAAGTATTGGTGAAGATCAAATGGGTCTAGGGTCAAATTTACAAATTTGGCATAGACCATATGTTAGGGTTTTTAGGATTTTATTAATATTTGATTTCTTTCTCTTTTGGATTTATTTGGTTGGTGATCATTACTTGATCACTCTAGGGTTTTGGAATTCATCACATACACAAAATAACACTCATCATGGCATATCACTCAAAATGCACAAGTCCTATGCATGGTACTATATGCAATTTGAAAAGTTTTTGTTGGTTCTCAAATTTGGATCTCTGGAATTGTTCTTCTCTCTTTTATTGAAATTTGGGGTGTTACAAACCCTTCCCCCTTACAAAAGATCTCGTCCCGAGATCTAAAAGAAAAAATTAGGTACTAAAGAGATCTGGGTATTCCTTCTTCATGTCTTCCTCTCGCTCCCAGGTGGCTTCATCTTCGGTATGATTGCTCCACTGTATCTTCAGAAACTTGATGCTTCGGGTGCGGGTGGTTCTGTATGCTTCTTCCAAGATGCGAATCGGCACTTCGCGGTACGTCAGGTCATGATTGATATCCACCGAACGGTGATCGATGTTCTTGAACACTTCGGTCTTCTCCGGGACTTCAAGGCACTTCCGGAGGAGTGAGATGTGAAACACGTCGTGCACAGCCGACATTTCTTCAAGTTCAAGTTGATAGGAGACTTCTCCTCGGCGGCTGAGAACTTTGAAGGGTCCGACATATCGGGGTGCAAGCTTCCCTTTCAGTTGGAATCTCTGCATTCCTTTCAGGGGTGACACCTTGAGATACACAAAATCTCCAATCTCAAAGGTCATCTCTCGGCGTCTCTTGTCGGCGTAACTCTTCTGTCGGGACTGAGCTGTCTTGAGGTACTCTCGAATCTTGTGCACCTTCTCTTCGGCTTCTCGAAGCACATCAGGTCCAAAGACTTGGCTTTCTCCGACCTCCGACCAATTCGAGAGGGTACGGCATTTCCTTCGTACGCTTCGGGGGCCATCGTAGCGGCTTGGTAGCTGTTGTTGTAAGAGAATTCTGCGTATGGCAGGCAGTCTTCCCACTTGGATCCATATTCCAGTACACATGCTCTTAGCATGTCCTCCAATATCTGGTTGACTCGTTCTGTCTGTCCGTCAGTCTGTGGGTGGTAGGCGGTGCTGAAATTCAGACGGGTTCCGAGTCCTTCATGCACCTTCTGCCAAAATCTTGAGGTGAATTGTGACCCTCGATCTGACACTATTGACTTCGGGGTTCCGTGCAGTGCGACTATTCTGGAAATGTACAGCTCCGCTAACTTTGGGCCCTGGTAGGTGGTCTTGACAGCGATGAAATGGGCTACCTTAGTCAGTCTATCAACAACTACCCATATCGAATCATTTCCTTTGCTAGATTTGGGCAAACCGGTGATAAAGTCCATTCCTACGGAGTCCCACTTCCATTCGGAGATCTGTAGGGGCTGCAGCAGTCCTGCGGGTCGCTGATGTTCTGCCTTGACTCGCTGACAGATATCACACTTGGCAATGTAGCTTCCGATCTCCCTCTTCATTCCATGCCACCAAAACTGTTCCTTCAAGTCTTGGTACATCTTGGTACCTCCGGGGTGGATAGAGTATAAGGTGTCATGGGCTTCCTTTAGAATAACTTGCTTCAACTCTGAGTCTGACGGTACACACATGCGTCCGTTGTACCAAAGAACTCCTCCTTCATCTACGGTGAATCCCGGTGCCTTTCCTGCGGCTATTTGGGTCTTGATTCCATCAATGCTGGCATTTCCCTTCTGGGCTTCCTTGATCTGACCAATCAAGGTGGGTTGTAACTCCATGCTGGCTAGGAATCCTTCACTGACTAACTCCATTCTAAACTGCTCAAACTCCTGGTATAAGCTGGGTTGTTCCTCGGCTATCATTGAGTTCAACTGACATGGCAGTCTACTCAACGCATCCGCTACCACATTGGCCTTGCCGGGGTGATAGTGGATCTCCATATCATAGTCCTTGATCAATTCTAACCATCTTCTTTGCCTCATATTCAGCTCCTTCTGGGTGAAGATATACTTCAGGCTCTTGTGATCTGAATAGATCTCGCAGCGATTACCCATGAGGTAATGACGCCACACCTTCAGTGCTAAAACTACAGCTGCGAGCTCGAGGTCATGAGTTGGATAGTTCTGCTCATGTTTCAGTTGCCGGGACAGATAGGATATCACTTTTCCTTCCTGCATCAGCACACATCCGAGACCAATCTTGGATGCATCGCAGTAAACGTCAAAGGGTTTGGTGATGTCCGGCATGATCAGAATTGGGGCTGAGGTCAATCTAAGCTTGAGTTGTTGGAAACTCTCTTCACATTTGTCCGTCCATTCGAACTTCTTGTCCTTCTTCAACAATTGGGTCATTGGTCGAGCGATGCTCGAAAAGCCTTCTACAAACCTGCGGTAGTATCCGGCTAATCCAAGAAAAGCTCGGACCTCGGTCTGGGTGGTTGGGGCTTTCCATTCTGCAACAGTCTTGATTTTGGCGGGGTCTACAGCAATTCCTCCTGCAGACAGGATATGTCCCAGGAATCCTACTTCTTTCAGCCAAAACTCACATTTGCTGAACTTGGCATACAGCTTATGCTCTCTAAGGGTCTCCAGGACAGCTTCTAGGTGTTGTTCATGTTCTTCCTCAGACTTGGAGTAGATTAGGATGTCATCGATGAAAACGACAACAAACTTATCCAGAAAGTTCATGAAGATCTTATTCATGAGATTCATGAAATAAGCGGGGGCATTGGTCAATCCAAATGACATGACATTGTACTCGTACAATCCATATCTGGTGGTAAAGGCAGTTTTGGGAATATCCCATGCGCGAATCTTCAACTGGTGGTACCCAGTCCTGAGATCAATCTTCGAGAATATTGTGGCTCTAGTCAGTTGATCAAACAGATCTTCTATCTTTGGCAAGGGATTTTTGTTCTTAATGGTGACATCGTTGAGCTTACGGTAATCCGTAAATAAACGGCTGGCACCGTCTTTCTTGTCTACAAACAGGACTGGTGATCTCCACGGCGATGCACTTGGTCGAATTAGACCTTTGGCTAGCAGCTCATCCAGTTGCTTCTTCAGTTCTACTAGCTCTGCTGGGTTCATACTATAGGCTCTCTGGGCTATAGGTCCGGTTCCGGGGATTAACTCGATGATGAACTCGATATCCCGATCTGGGGGCATACCGGGTAAACCATCAGGGAACACATCAGGATATCGGCAAACGACCCTGATCTGATCCAAGGTTGGCTTGGCTACACTCTGGTTGTAGGTAAATTTTCTGGGTAGCAGTTCAGAGACATGCTCTACTAGGATACCGGTGCTACTGGTCATGGTGATGGCTTTCTTGGCACAGTCGATCATTCCATGATGCTTGGCCATCCAATCCATACCCAGTACTACTTCCAAACCTTTGGTTCCCAGAATTATCAGATTGGCATAGAAATCTACTTCATGTATTCTGATGGGTACATTTTTACAAAATTTTCTGGCTTTAGTGGTTGATCCGGGAATTTGAATTATCATGACATGTTTCAAACTGAGAGGTTGAATTTTACTGGTTGATGCAAAGTCTTCAGTGACAAAAGAATGAGAGGCTCCGGAGTCAAACAACACTATGGCAGTACGAGTTGGAAACATACCAGTACAACGTCGGTGCTTCCGGGCTTCTTCGGCTTTCATGTGGAAGAGGCGACCATTGCGGTTATTGGGGTTTTGGGGGCGAACTTCTTTCCAGTGGAGACGCGGCGTTGCTGCTGAGCAGGTGCAGCAGTGTTGCCGGCGAGCTTGGCGAGCCTCTTGGGGCACTCGTTGGAGTAGTGTCCCACTACACCGCACTCATAGCAAGTGATGGTGGACTTGTCCTTGGTGGCGACCGGAATGGCGTTGCTTCCAGTCCTTGGAGCGGTGTTGGTGTTGTTGTTGTTGGTGTTGGGGGCTCGCATTGGTGCGCGGTTGAAGTTGTTGGTGTTGTTCTGGTAGTTGTGGTTGTTGTTGTGGTGGCTTCCTGGCCTGGGGTTTCCTCCACTCCGGTTCTGGAATCCGGGGTGTGAGGTCTGCATCTGGGGCTTAGGGTTTCTGGGGGCAAAACCTCCGCTTGAGCTAGGGCGGTACTTGGGAGTATTGCTGGGCCCACTCTGGTGCATCATGCGGCGTTTGCGGTTCTCGTTGGCTTGGTTCAACTTGCCCTCCATCTGAATGGCGGAGTCAACGAGGGCTTCAAGGTCGACGAAGGGGATGTTGACGAGGACAGTCTGCATCTCGTCATGCAGTCCGTTCAGGAATCTCTCCTGTCTCTTCGTAGTGGTGTCCGTCTCATCGGGGGCGTACCTTGACAGTGTAAGGAACCTGTCGCGGTATTCTACCACCGTCATCCGTCCTTGCTTGAGTTCGCGGAATTCATCCCGCATCTTCTTGATAAGACCCGGGGGCACATGGTACTTGCTGAACTTGAGCTTGAAATCTGCCCAAGTCATGACTTGACCTCCGTTCATGGCACGGGTGCTGGTCCACCAGGCTCGGGCTGGTCCGGCAAGGTAGTGGGTTGCAAACAGGACCTTCTCATTGGCTTCGACTCCGGCGACCTCCAAGTTGTTCTCCATAGTCTGGAGCCAGTCGTCGGCGTCGAGGGGTTCTTCAGTCTTGCTAAACACCGGAGGGTTGGTGTTCTGAAAGTTCTTGAGCTTGGATCCGGGATGGTCATGATTTCCATGTCCTTGGTTAGCGAGATTCTGCAGTGCGACGATGTTGGCTTGACGTTCAGCTCTTTCATTCTCCCTGTCGGCTAGCAAGGTTTGCAGCAGTTGCATCAGGGCGTTGTCGCGATTGGGAGGGGCCATCTGGATATACAGAAGATTATAAGATAAGAGGGAATTTTTCTATGGTTTATTTTGAGTGAGTTCAAAAACTTGTAAAACTTGAATGCTTTTGACGACAACACACACATTCATTCACTCAACAGAACACATTACAAGCTAACATTCCATACTTCCCATGGTTTTAAGAACCATTTCTCATGCTACGATACAAGGGACGGGATACACACTCATACCCAGGGTTTTAAGAACCCTTCATGCTACGATACACAGGACGGGATACAACTCACACCTACATACGTGATCAAGTGCGGCTACCCTCATCCTCGATGTCGATGGGAACGACATCATCAGGTCCTGGCTCCAGGAACGCGTAGTCCTCCTCCTCAGTGAACTCGTCCTCCTCAAAGTCGTCATCGTCACTCAGGAAGGCGTCTCCTCCCTGAAGATCGATACCGGCCTCGTCTTCCTCCATCTCTCTCAGCTGATCCTCCTGAGCCTTGACAATGGCCTCAAGTGATGCTATCTGTGCGCGAAGGCGTGTAATGGTAACATCCTTCTTCGCACACTTCAGACGAAGCTTGTTGCGGTCCCTGGACAGCATCTTGATGGCATCGCCATGAGTGATCAGTGCAAGGTGAGTCTGGTTCGCGTACGCACGGGAGTTGTCTAACTCCTTCTGAGTGTGGTACAGCATGTAGTCCAGATGCTCAGCGTGGTGCCTCAGCTGTGGGTGCGATTTTGGTCCCTCCGTGGTGCATGTCAAAACTTTTTTTCTCGTTTTTGAGGCCACCTAGCCGACGAAACGGCCAAAACGTGGCGTATGGTGGCCCGGGACGTGGTGCATCTCGAAATCTCGGGTTCGCCGGCCGAGTCAACGCAAATCCGCACCGCCGAGGGATGTAGGGCCCAGATGGCAGCCTCTCTGGCATTGTTTTTTTCTAGATCGCGCCATCTCGTTCAACGTTCTCCGATCGAGCCGTTTACGATGCAGGATCATGGGTCCCGCATGTCATCCTCTATGAACCAAAATTCTTTCTATTCTTGGATTTTTTTGACCCCCTGATTTCTGGCTACTTCCTTTTTCTTTTGATCCCTTGCCGCCTTGGAAACGTTGAGACCGCTGCTGCTAAATGGGAACCGCATGTCATCCTCTATGTGCAATCAACTTTCTTTTCTTGGAGTTTTTTTGGCACCTCAAATTTGGTCACTTGCCTTTTTCTTTCGATCCCCTGCCGCCTCTCAAACGGTGATACCGCTGCTGCTAATGGGACCCGCATGTCATCCTCTATGTACTATAAAACTTTCTTTTCCTGGATTATTTTTGGCACCTCAAATTTGGTCACTTGCCTTTTTCTTTCGATCCCTGCCGCCTCTCAAACGGTGATACCGCTGCTGCTAATGGGACCCGCATGTCATCCTCTATGTACTATAAAACTTTCTTTTCTTGAATTATTTTTGGCACCTCATATTTGGTCACTTACCTTTTTCTTTCGATCCCTGCCGCCTCTCAAACGGTGATACCGCTGCTGCTAAATGGGACCGCATGTCATCCTCTATGTACTATAAAACTTTCTTTTCTTGGATTATTTTTGGCTCCTCATATTTGGTCACTTGACTTTTTCTTTCGATCACCTGCTGCCTCTCAAACAGTGATACCGCTGCTGCTAAATGGGACCCGCATGTCATCCTCTATGTACTATAAAACTTTCTTTTCTTGGATTTTTTGGCACCTCATATTTGGTCACTTGACTTTTTCTTTTGATCCCCTGCGCCTCTCAAACGTTGATAGCTGCTAAATGGGACCCGCATGTCATCCTCTATGTACTATAAAACTTTCTTTTCTTGGATTATTTTTGGCTCCTCATATTTGGTCACTTGACTTTTTCTTTCGATCCCTGCCTCTCAAACGGTGATACCGCTGCTGCTAAATGGGACCCGCATGTCATCCTCTATGTACTATAAAACTTTCTTTTCTTGAATTATTTTTGGCTCCTCATATTTTTTCACTTGCCTTTTTCTTTCGATCCTGCCGCCTCTCAAACGGTGATACCGCTGCTGCTAAATGGGACCCGCATGTCATCCTCTATGTACTATAAAACTTTCTTTTCTTGAATTATTTTTGGCTCTGATATTTTTTCACTTGCCTTTTTCTTTCGATCTCATGCCACGTTTGAAACGTTGAGGAACCCTGCTCATGGGACCCGCATGTCATCCTCTATGTACTATAAAAGTTCATTTTCTTGGTTTTTTTTCACCATCTGATTTTTGGCAATTTATTTTTTCTTTTGATCCCCTGCCGCCTATCAAACGCTGATACCGCTGCTAAATGGGACCCGCATGTCATCCTCTATGTACTATAAAACTTTCTTTTCTTGAATTATTTTTGGCTCCTCATATTTGGTCAATTGCCTTTTTCTTTCGATCTCATGCCAAGTTTGAAACGTTGAGGAACCTGCTGGCTCATGGGACCCGCATGTCATCCTCTATGTACTATAAAAGTTTATTTTCTTTATTTTTTTCACCCTCTGATTTTTGGCTATTTCCTTTTCTTTTGATCCTGCCGCCTTGGAAACGTATGGTAAGCTGCTGACTCATGGGACCCGCATGTCATCCTCTATGTACAATCAACTTTCTTTTTCTTTTGATCTCAAGCCGCATTTGAAACGTTGAGACCGCTGCTGCTAAATGGGACCCGCATGTCATCTCTACGTACAATAAAGTTTCTTTTCTTGGATTATCTTTGGCTCCTGATATTTTGTCACTTGCCTTTTTCTTTCGATCTCATGCCGCCTTTGAAACGTTGAGTAAGCTGCTGGCTCATGGGTCCCGCATGTCATCCTCTACGAACAATAAAAGTTTCCTTTCTTGGAGTTATTTTTTACCCCTAATTTCTGGCTATTTGCCTTTTTCTTTTGATCTCCCGCCCCCTTTGACGATGCTGTTGGCAGGTCGGTCCCACATGTCATCCTCTATGAACAATAAAAGTTTCCTTTGATGGATTTATTTTGAACCCCTCATTAATTTCTGGATATTTCCCCTGCCGCCTTGGAATCGTTGAGGATGCTGCTGCCTCATGGGTCCCGCATGTCATCCTCTCAGAACGGTAAATGTTTATTTTCTTGGATTTTGTTGACCAAACGATTTTTGGCTTATTTTTTCTTTCGATCACCTGCAGCCTTTAAAACGTTGAGGACGCCGCTGGCTCACGGGTCCCACATGTCAACCTCTATGAACAATAAACGCTGAGGATGCTGCTGCCTCATGGGTCCCGCATGTCATCCTCTCAGAACGAAAATGTTTCTTTTCTTGGATTTTTTACCAACAGATTTTTGGTTTATTTTTTCTTTCCATCCCCTGCCGCCTTTAAAACGTTGACGACGCTGTTGGCTCATGGGTCCCCGATGTCAGCCTCCCCGTACAAGAAACATATGATATCTTGATTATTTTGCAGACAATAAACAATGTATTGCGCTCTGAGCTATTTCAAACGGATAATTAAATCTTTATTTTTACATAAACAAACTTATATGTTGAATCTCCTTGTTTTTTTGTCTTTGCGAAGCATAGGACTTTCCTGTTTTTTTAGAAAATTCGGAACTTTCCTGTTTTGGAGTGGGCTGAAATTGTACGAGTCAAAAGGCCAAGCAGGATAGTTCGAAAGCCAGATGTCCAGATGCAGCCCAATTGAAATCTTTCTTCTTGGATTTTTTTCACCCCCTGATTTCTGGCTACTTCATTTTTCTTTTGGTCCTATGCCGCCTTGGAAACGTTGAGACCGCTGCAAAATGGGACCCGCATTTCATCCTCTACGTACAATAAAATTTCTTTTCTTGGATTATTTTTGGCTCTGATATTTGGTCACTTGCCTTTTTCTTTCGATCCGTGCAGCCTCTCAAACGGTGATACCGCTGCTGCAAAATGGGACCCGCATGTCATCCTCTACGTACAATAAACTTTCTTTTCTTGGATTATTTTTGGCTCCTGATATTTGGTCACTTGCCTTTTTTCTTTCGATCTCATGCCACGTTTGAAACTTTGAGGAACCTGCTGGCTCGTGGGACCCGCATGTCATCCTCTATGTGCTATAAAAGTTTATTTTCTATGGTTTTTTTCACTCTCTGATTTTTGTCTATTTCCTTTTTTCTTTTGATGCCCTGCCGCCTTGGAAACGTTGAGTAAGCTGCTTACACATGGGACCCGCATGTCATCCTCTATGTACAATCAAGTTTCTTTTCTTGAATTATTTTTGGCTCCTGATATTTCGTCACTTGCCTTTTTCTTTCGATCTCATGCCACGTTTGAAACGTTGAGGAACCTGCTGGCTCATGGGACCCGCATGTCATCCTCTATGTGCTATAAAAGTTTGTTTTCTTGGATTTTTTTTCACCCTCTGATTTTTGGCTCCTGATATTTCGTCACTTGCCTTTTACTTTTGATCCCCTGGCCCCTTTGAAACGTTGAGTAAGCTGCTGGCACATGGGACCCGCATGTCAACCTCTATGTCCATCAACTTTCTTTTCTTGGATTTTTTTTGACCCCCTACTTTCTAGCTACTTTCTTTTTCTTTTGATCTCAAGCCGCATTTCAAACATTGAGACCGCTGCTGCAAAATGGGACCCGCATGTCATCCTCTATGTACAATAAATCTTTGATTATTTTTGGCACCTCATATTTGGTCACTTGCGTTTTTTTCTTTCGATCTCATGCCACCTTTGAAACGTTGAGTAAGCTGCTGGCTCATGGGTCCCGCATGTCATCCTCTATGAACAATAAAAGTTTCCATTGTTGGAGTTATTTTTTACCCCTAATTTCGGCTATTTGCCTTTTTCTTTTGATCTCCTGCCCCCTCTGAAACGATGAGGACGCTGTTGGCAGGTCGGTCCCACATGTCATCCTCTATGAACAATAAAAGTTTCCTTTGATGGATTTATTTTGAACTCATTAATTTCTGGATATTTCCCCTGCCGCCTTGGAATCGTTGAGGATGCTGCTGCCTCATGGGTCCCGCATGTCATCCTCTCAGAACGGTAAATGTTTATTTTCTTGGATTTTGTTGACCAAACGATTTTTGGCTTATTTTTTCTTTCGATCACCTGCAGCCTTTAAAACGTTGAGGACGCCGCTGGCTCACGGGTCCCACATGTCAACCTCTATGAACAATAAACGCTGAGGATGCTGCTGCCTCATGGGTCCCGCATGTCATCCTCTCAGAACGAAAATGTTTCTTTTCTTGGATTTTTTACCAACAGATTTTTGGTTTATTTTTTTTTCCATCCCCTGCCGCCTTTAAAACGTTGACGCTGTTGGCTCATGGGTCCCCGATGTCAGCCTCCCCGTACAAGAAACATATGATATCTTGATTATTTTGCAGACAATAAACAATGTATTGCGCTCTGAGCTATTTCAAACGGATAATTAAATCTTTATTTTTACATAAACAAACTTATATGTTGAATCTCCTTGTTTTTTTGTCTTTGCGAAGCATAGGACTTTCCTGTTTTTTTAGAAAATTCGGAACTTTCCTGTTTTGGAGTGGGCTGAAATTGTACGAGTCAAAAGGCCAAGCAGGATAGTTCGAAAGCCCAGATGTCCAGATGCAGCCCAATTGAAATCTTTCTTCTTGGATTTTTTTCACCCCCTGATTTCTGGCTACTTCATTTTTCTTTTGGTCCTGTGCCGCCTTGGAAACGTTGAGACCGCTGCTGCAAAATGGGACCCGCATTTCATCCTCTACGTACAATAAAATTTCTTTTCTTGGATTATTTTTGGCTCCTGATATTTGGTCACTTGCCTTTTTCTTTCGATCCCGTGCAGCCTCTCAAACGGTGATACCGCTGCTGCAAAATGGGACCCGCATGTCATCCTCTACGTACAATAAACTTTCTTTTCTTGGATTATTTTTGGCTCCTGATATTTGGTCACTTGCCTTTTTTCTTTCGATCTCATGCCACGTTTGAAACTTTGAGGAACCTGCTGGCTCGTGGGACCCGCATGTCATCCTCTATGTGCTATAAAAGTTTATTTTCTATGGTTTTTTTCACTCTCTGATTTTTGTCTATTTCCTTTTTTTCTTTTGATGCCCTGCCGCCTTGGAAACGTTGAGTAAGCTGCTTACATGGGACCCGCATGTCATCCTCTATGTACAATCAAGTTTCTTTTCTTGAATTATTTTTGGCTCCTGATATTTCGTCACTTGCCTTTTTCTTTCGATCTCATGCCACGTTTGAAACGTTGAGGAACCTGCTGGCTCATGGGACCCGCATGTCATCCTCTATGTGCTATAAAAGTTTGTTTTCTTGGATTTTTTTCACCCTCTGATTTTTGGCTCCTGATATTTCGTCACTTGCCTTTTACTTTTGATCCCCTGGCCCCTTTGAAACGTTGAGTAAGCTGCTGGCACATGGGACCCGCATGTCAACCTCTATGTCCATCAACTTTCTTTTCTTGGATTTTTTTGACCCCCTACTTTCTAGCTACTTTCTTTTTCTTTTGATCTCAAGCCGCATTTCAAACATTGAGACCGCTGCTGCAAAATGGGACCCGCATGTCATCCTCTATGTACAATAAATCTTTGATTATTTTTGGCACCTCATATTTGGTCACTTGCGTTTTTTTCTTTCGATCTCATGCCACCTTTGAAACGTTGAGTAAGCTGCTGGCTCATGGGTCCCGCATGTCATCCTCTACGAACAATAAAAGTTTCCTTTCTTGGAGTTATTTTTGCCCCCTAATTTCTGGCTACTTCCTTTTTCTTTTGATCCTCTGCCGCCTTTGAAACGTTGAAACCTTTCTTTTCTTTGATTATTTTTGGCACCTCATATTTGGTCACTTGCCTTTTTCTTTCGATCCCCTGCCGCCTCCCAAACGGTGATACCGCTGATGCTAAATGGGACCCGCATGTCATCCTCTATGTACTATAAAACTTTCTTTTCTTGGATTTTTTGGCTCCGATATTTGGTCACTTGCCTTTTTTCTTTCGAGACCTCCTGCCGCATCTCAAACGGTGATACCGCTGCTGCTAAATGGGACCCGCATGTCATCCTCTATGTACAATAAAGTTTCTTTTCTTGGATTATTTTTGGCTCCGATATTTGGTCACTTGCCTTTTTCTTTCGTTCCCATGCCGCCTTTGAAACGTTGAGGAAGCTGCTGGCTCATGGGTCCCGCATGTCATCCTCTATGAACAATAAAAGTTTCCATTGTTGGAGTTATTTTTTACCCCTAATTTCTGGCTACTTCCTTTTTCTTTTGATCCCCTGCCGCCTTTGAACGTTGAAGAATCTGCTCGCTAATGGGTCCCACATGTCAGACTCTATGGACGATAAACCTTTCTTTTCTTGGAGTTATTTTGACCCCTAATTTCTGGCTATTTTGCCTTTTTTTTGGATCCCGTGCTGCCTTGGAAACGTTGAGGATGCTGCTGCCACATGGGTCCCGCATGTCATCCTCTCAGAACGATAAATGTTTCTTTTCTTCGATTTTTTTACCACTGATTTTTGATTTATTTTTTCTTTCGATCCCCTGCCGCCTTTAAAACTTTGACGACGCTGCTGGCTCATGGGTCCCGATGTCAGCCTCCCCGTACAAGAAACATGTGATATCTTGATTATTTTGCAGACAATAAAAAGTGTATTTCGCTCTGAGCTATTGCAAACGGATAAATTAAATCTTTATTTTTACATAAACGAACTAATATGAATCTCCTTGTTTTTGTTTTGTTTTTGCGAAGCATAGGACTTTCTTGTTTTGGAGTGGGCTGAAATTGTACGAGTCAAAAGACGTCCAGCAGGTTAGAAGGCCCAGATGGCCAGGCAGCCCCAATTTATATCTTCCTTATCTTGGATTATTTTTTGATCAAAAGGCCCAGCAGGGGTACATCCTTTTTCTTTTGGTCCTGTGTGCCGCCTTGGAAACGTTGTGGACGCTGCTGCCTCATGGGACCCGCATGTCATCCTCTATGAACTATGAACTCTAAAAGTTTCTTTTTTCTTGGATTTTTTTTCACCCCTCTGATTTTTGGCTATTTCCTTTTTCTTTTGTTCCCCTGCCGCCTTGGGACCCGTATGTCATCCTCTATGTACAAAAAACTTTCTTTTCTTGGAGTTTTATTCCCCCTAATTTCGGGCTACTTTCGTTTTCTTTTGATCTCAAGCCGCATATGAAACATTGAGACCGCTGCTGCAAAATGGGACCCACATGTCATCCTCTATGTAAAATAAAAGTTTCTTTTCTTGGATTATTTTTCACGCTCTGATTTTTGGCTATTTCCTTTTTCTTTCGATCCCCTGCTGCTTGGAAACGTTGAGGATGCTGCTGCCTCATGGGTCCCACATGTCATCCACTATGAACAATAAAAGTTTCTTTTCTTCGATTTTTTTCACCCTCTGCTTTTTGGCTATTTCCTTTTCATTTGATCCCCTGCCGCCTTGGAAACGTTGAGGATGCTGCAGCGTCATGGGACCCGCATGTCATACTCTATGTACAATAAAAGTTTCTTTTCTAGGTTTTTGGCTCCTGATATTTGGTCACTTGCCTTTTTCTTTCAATCTCATGCCGACTCTCAAAGGTACAATAAAAGTTTCTTTTCTTGGATTATTTTTGGCTCCTGATATTTGGTCACTTGCCTTTTTCTTTCGATCTCATGCCGTCCTTGAAACGTTCAGACCGCTGCTACAACATGGGACCCTATGTCATCCTCTATGTACAATGAAAGTTTCTTTTCATGGATTATTTTTTGCTCCTGATATTTGGTCACTTTCCTTTTTCTTTCGATCTCATGCCGCCTCGGCCCTCTGAAACGACGAGTAAGTTGTTGGCTCATGGGACCCGCATGTCATCCTCTATGTACAATAAAGTTTTTTTCTTGGATTTTTTACCCCCTGATTTTTGGTCACTTGCCTTTTTCTTTCGATCCTGTGCCGCCTTTGAAATTGTGGACGCTGCTGGCTCATGGGTCCCACATGCCAGCCTCTATGAACAATAATATTTCTTTTTTTTTTTTTTACCCCTGATTTCTGGCTATTTGCCTTTTTCTTTGGATCCCCGACCGCCTTTGAAACGATGAGGACGCTGCTGGCGCATAGCTCCCACATGTCAGCCTCTAAGAACAATAAACATTTCTTTTCTTGGATTTATAGTTGACCCCTAATTAATGGCTACTTCGCTTTTTTTTTCGATCCCCAGCCGCCTTAGAAACGTTGAGGACGCTGCTGGCTCATGGGTCCCATATGACAGCCTCTATGAAAAGTAAAACATTTACTTTCTTGGATTTATTTTTGACACCTAATTAATGACTACTTGGTTCTTTTCTTTTGATCCCGTGACGCCTTTGAAACGTTGAGGGCCCTGCTGGCTCATGGGTCCAACATGTCAGCCTCTATGAACAATAAGAGTTTCTATTGTTGCATTTATTTTTGACCCCTAATTTCTGGCTATTTGCCTTTTTTCCATTGCCTGCCACCTTAGAAACGTTGAGGACGCTGCTGGCTGGGTCCCACATGTCAGCCTCTTTGTACGATAAAAGTTTCCTTTGCTGGATTTATTTTTGACCCCTAATTTCTGGCTATTTGCCTTTTTCTTTCGAACTCCACCGCCTTTGAAACGTTGATGACGCTGCTGCAAACTGGGTACAATATGTCAGCCTCTTTGTGCGATAAACCTTTCCTTTCTTGGATTTTTTGGACACCTGATTTCGAGCTACTTGCCTTTTTCTTTCGATCTCCTGCCCCCTTTGAGAAACGCCGAGAACGATACTGGTTCGTGGGTCCCACATGTCATCCTCTCTGAATGATAAATGTTGGGGCCGCGGCTGCAAGATACGTCCCACATGTCAGCCTGACTGTTGAATAAACGTTTCCTTTCTCGAATTTATATTTGACCCCTGATTTCTGGCTACTTTGCCGTTTCTTTCGATCCCCTGCATGTCTGCTACTCCACCGAAAAACAGACCGGCATGTATTCATCACAATACTGGTAGCTAATTTAGGAAAAATGTGTTCATCACGGGATTCAAACAAAGATCTTCATCTCTGCTAAATTTTGATTTCACCAAAAACCGAACAGCGTGTGTTCATGACTTTAACTTCACAAACACTATGGTTTCTCTATAAAATAAGGTCACCATCCGTTCCTTTATTGTAGGCATTTGCGAAAAGTGTCTTTGGCTAATGGGCACCAGTGCTCTGCTGTTTAAAAAAAATCAAATAGCATACATATTTGTTTCAAAAAAATCTGAAAATGAATGTAGACATAATAAATAAAGTAACCTACAAGCGTGTAAAATTTTAATATGATATTCTTTATATTGTAGACTACACAAAAAAGACAAAATCTGTTGAAATTTGGAGATTTGAAATATGCATACCCAGATCCACACGTTTGTTACTTTTGTGTAGCCCAGAATTTTTTTTATTTGAAACTGAAATTTTGCACGTTTATGGGACAATTCATTAGCTACTCCATGATTTGTTTTCTAATTTTTTGAACAAATAAATATTTTTTTATTTTTTTCTAAAATAGCAGGAGCAATGGTGCCCAAGAGCACCAAATCTCTTAATAGGCATTTGCGCCTAATAGCGTGAGCTTAGCTAATTTTTGAAGAAAAAAAAGATGTCCATTGTGGTATTCAGGACAAAGATCTTCATGTCTGCTACTGCACCAAACAACAAACCAGCATGTATTCATCACAATACGGGTAGCTAATTTGTGAAAAATATGTTCAGCACGGGATTCAAACAAAGATCTTCATCTCTGCAAAATTTTGATTTCAGCAAAAACCGAACAGCGAATGTTCATGAGGTTAAGTTCACGAACACTATGTTTTCTCTATAAAATAAGGTCACCATCTGTCTCTTATTTCTCAAGGAAAAACAGGTGGAAGTGTTGGGACGAACCACATGGGTGCTTCGGCTCTATGTTCAGTCTTCTCTTTTTTGTACTGCAATCTTGAGCCTATGGCAGGACCTCCATTGACGTGCATTCTGCACCAATTTGGCCTTGGACGTATCCATGTATCACGGGCGCGATTGTGGGTAGCAAAGACACAGTCAGGTTTGAACAATTGGAAATCTGGTTCTGCAGCCTCTGCGTCGACTGGCGGGGGTAGCATGAAAATTGGGTGATTGAGTCCAAGAAATAAAGAACGCCCCTTCAAATTGTTCAATCTTTCCCACCTTGCCTCTTCTACAGGGTCCAAGGTATGGGCAGATCTCAAGAAAACGTAGCACCGTACCAAAGGATAAGACCTCAGCTTGTTACCCATATGTAATATTGGAGGACCGAGGATGGGCCGATAACCTTTAACCTGAATCCACGCGAGATCAGATTCACCAGTAATGGACTCTGCTCTCATTGGTGCCAGGAACCAAGTGCGCTGGTCAGAAAATCCAAGAAATACATCTTCATCTTCATAATTATGATTATCACCATCATCATCTAATTCTTCATCATCTAATTCTTCATCATCTAATTCGTCTTCTTCTAATTCTTCTTCTTCTAATTCTTCTTCATCAGCATCATTATCTTCATCGGCACCTCCATCGCCTTGAGCCACATTTGCTTCATCATCTTCCATGACAGCATCTCCCTCGATTTGAGCGAAAATTGCAGCCACTTCTGCTTCTTCATCTTCAATGACAGGGGCGTCAATGAGACGCGGGGCTGCATGTGTCCCTGCAATGCACAAAGATCAACCACAATGCAGCAAGTAGGAACTACACTGAAAATTATCTCTTCTCTTCTATCTTCTATTTTCTACTACTATAAGGCACCAGTTTTTAACAAGACATGTCGCAGCAATTCCAACTGTTGGTGTCCAAAATCTAACGGTTGGGATTAGAGGTATTCGCGTGAAAAAAATACCACACCAGTGTCCACGTGTTTCTAGAACCGTCATGTTTCCATTATGAAGAAAAATCAGAGCAGTCTCACACCGATATCACACGTCCCACTTGATAGTGATTAAGAAAGGTTCCAAATTTTTGTTCATATTTATAAACTGTATGCTCACACTTATTTTGATGGTATAACCAAATTATTAGTTGTATTGAAAGTTTGAACAACATTTAGAACGCAACTTTTATACATCAGTATTGCGAATCGTAATTGGTCCAACATGTGCAGCATGCCATTTACTAGTTAAGACATAAAACAAAGACTCACCACAGGTATATGGTTCCCAAACCAGAACATCTCCATACGGATATGTAACTGCGTATACACGATGTAGGTGTGAACTTGTACCATATCCAGGAATGCCCATGGCATCGACATAGCTGTTTCTATCAAAGAATTCAGGGTTTCTCAGGATATTCCACTCCTTTTCTAGGGGCGCTTGTAGGATAGCGATCAATTCGTCAAATACAACGATTACCTCGTAATGCCATGGCCCTGCTAGATCATCTTTGTACGGCCTCTTGACGATCCGTACTTTGAGCAGTTCCAAACTTTTATCTATTTTGTATTTGAACAGGAATGGTGGGCTGCCATGCCACCATTCACTAGTAGGGCCCAAAGAAATTCCTGCATCTTGCAGAGATGGAAGAGGTATAATAGTATCTGATATGTATATGTTGCGGATCGTCAAGTGCCCGTCCTGCTGGACAAATGCCACCCAGTCGCCGTTACAACCCACCCAGTGCATGGGTCCATGTCCATCCAGTTCCTCCTTGGTATGGATAAATGCTGGAACTGTCGGCTTGTCTAATGGCATCAGCAACGCGTGAATGCCCTGCAAATAGGATTTGTTTCAAAATTGTCTATGCATGCAAGGTATTCGACAGAATGAAGAGCGGATTGTGCAGAACTGAAGCACAGATGTAATGGATAAATAAAGCAATTCCGAAGAGTACATGTGCATAGTGAAGGCAGCAAACCTTACAGTACTCCCAAATCAGGTGATTATGTTGAGTCTAAATTCATGCATGATGTTTGGCAATAAGAAAAGTTGATTGAAAAAACACAAGCTGAAACGAGATGAGTAAATAAATAAATACTCTTACAGTATTGTCGCGGTCGTCTGGCCATGTCTCGGGGTCGCAGTGGAGCAGGCTCGGTAAACCGAACGGAACCTTATGCGCTCCGCGGATGGCATGCCGCATGCCGATCATGCCTCGAGCGAGGCGACCAGTGCTGAGGATATCCGCCCGCTCGGCTATGTTCTCCACCAGTGGGTAGTGGAGGTTGCCCCACCCCATGGACTGGTGGTAGCAATCAGGAATCTCCTCAATCTTACGCTTCTGCTTCATTGGAGTCGGTAATCCAATGCAAGGGAGAGAGGGGTGAACGGGAGAAAGAGACAGAAGAGGGTTTTTTTTGGAGAAGATGCAGTAGTAGTACTACGATACTAGGAGGTGGAGATGCGGGGCATGTTTCCGGGGGAGAGGAACCACTATTTCCCTTAAAAAAAATAACAGCACTTGCGCATTAGAACTTGGGGCGGGGATATAGCGGTAAGAGGTATTGACCAACTTTCCCTCACCTTGACCCCACGTGGTTGTGAACCCGAGATAATTCTTTTTGATGAACCCGATATACTTATTATAGTACTAAAATAGTACAAGTATATACCTTGTACTCCTATATACTAACATTACTATTTTAAGGACTTATGTTCCATGAGCAACAACTTCCCCCACTCCGCTCATCCGAAATCCTAGCCCCTCCAACTTCAAGGACCAATCAACATAGCTATGGCCTTCTAATTTGGCTCAAGTCGCCGCACACATAGTCCTCCCGCCGACAAGGAATAGGAGCATCAGCCCTTTCGTCGCTTGTTGTTACACATAATCATATACAGTACCATATATATTTCAAATTTCCATATCAAAAAATAGTTCAAATCTGAATTTTAACATCTCAAGCTAAACCCTCGCTTGCTCTTAAACATAAGCATACCATAGTTCTACTTTTGTCTTCACCGAACAACAGAACACAATTTCATCACAACATAGCCAACCGGAGTACCTAGTAATGTAACTAGAGAAGTGAACCTATAGTTGATCAAGCCTTCAACTTTAACACAATAATACCCCCACATTATGTGTTGAGGAGCCACACCCATATATTTAAGAGTACCATCATGTAGACCACAAATGCATCAATGAAGAGAGGGGTATACTTATAGACCACCTCTTTACAAAACAGTTGTAACTAGTAGACCACAATTGCCTCGTTCATTAGCTATGAAATTACATACTATCAGTAGCTACAATGGCTGCAGGCCCTGTTTCAGAATTAAACATCACACTTGTTCCAATCCGGGGCGTTGGCGAAGTTTGGGATGAACCAAAGCGGTGTCTTTACCAGGTACCTATCTTTTTTTGTTTTGCATGTTTTCTCCAAGGCGTTGGTTTGGAAACCAACGGCGCAATCTTCACGATTCAGACTGAATCGGCATATTTCAGGCAGCTGCGAATTGCGAAGCCATGCTTCATTCGGCAAGGTGTACACACAATTTCTTCTCGTCAGACATCCTGGGACAACATCTGCACCGCCTAATGGCAGCATAATCGGATAGTTCACTCCAAGGAAAAGAGAATATTCTCCAAGGTCATCAATCTTTTCCCATGGAATACCTTCATTTAACTTACTAGTGTCCTTCGTGAACACCAGGCAACCAAACCCAGAAGCATAGTTGCCAACAGTGCGACCATGATGAACACGACGATCAGAAGCAGTATGGCAAACTTTACAGGAATATTCCCTTTCATCAGCAATGCCCAGTGTATGGATCAGAAGAAGTCTAGAACCATCTATAGATCTTGCTAACCACCACATGCCATAATCGACCTCGTGATCATGGCCAAGAGCATCATCAAGTGCACACCGCCATTCAAACACAATGGGCGGTGGCTCTACGATCAGCGGAGGACCTGCTTGAAAACGAAATTACTGTTAAGAAGGGTATGTTTGGTTTGCACAAATCTGAAAACGTAAGAATTGGGAAAACGCATTAGGATTCAGATGGGATGATATAATGGCATTTCCATTCAATAATACAGCATATTGGTGTATTTCAGTACATCACATGGGAAACCAAAGGATTCATTTCAAGAAGTTCAAGTAGAGGTCAAAATCCAACATAATTCAATCTGAGAATAAAACTCCTAATTATACAATCCTCAAATTTTTCTATGGTAATCATCTCGAATAAAAAGTCTAAATACCAATGAAATTTCATCCGAAGCAAATATGCCCCAAGCCTCCAAGTCAGATCAGTCAGGTTCGAAAATTAATAAGTTTGTGCATTAAAATTATCTTTACAGCCATGAATAATGAAGCTCATCATACACTACTTACGTCCGGAGGAAAATTACCAGCTTGCTGAGGATTCCATGCGTGAACAGTGCCAGTATGAGTTGTGGCAAACACAAGCCCATTGTGGAGAATTGCATCGCTGTAATTGTAAAAGATGTGGGACTTGGGCTCTGTAAGAACTGTCCATCCAGAATCTTCGCCGCAAAGGAGGGCAACTCTGATGTCAAAAACAGCAACAAGAGAGAAATTTTTGTACCCCCCAGCAGCTGTGGGAACTTGGCAAATATATATCTTGTGAAATATAATAGCACGAAGGTTGTGGTGGTATATATTTGGAATGTGGGTGGTTTCAAACGGCACAGGGAGAGGAATTTCACGGCGAGTGTAGACGTTGACAAGTTTCCATTTGCAAGCAGGAAAGCCAGTGTCAACCATGGCAACCCAATCTCCATTGGCACCTACCCACTGCTTACCCGTACCGTCTGGCATCACAGCGTCGGAGGAGAACCTGTCCAGCGGCGTCAGCTTGCAATCCCGTGCTACCTTCGTCGGGTGAGAATGAAGAACACATGGGAGGCCAAACGGGAGAGAAAAAGATAGAGTTGCACTATCATTTGCAGAGTCGAAAAATAGTTTGGACGAACCGACGAGGCTCGCGGCGGTGATGACGTCGCATCTTGTTACGAGTTCTTCAAGGGGACCTTCGGAAAAGACCTTCTGAAACAGTTCAGAGTCATCATTTTCCTTGTTCGATGCCGCCATCGCAGGGCAGGGGGTGGGTCTATGAGGTTTGGGTTCAACTGATTGGAGTTTAATTTGGGTTCGATGGCGGCAGGTGGCGGGGAAGATGAAGAACGGAGGCTCTCAAACTGGGCGGTGGAATTGATTCTAAAGCTGCATGGCGGCGGCACTGGCGTGTGCTATGGAAGGTGGTCGATTGGTGCGGGCGGGGGCGGAGGTAGACGATGGAGGTGAACAGAAATAGGGCAGGTGGGGGCGGGGCGCTTGACTTCGCTCCTCTACACTCTACAGCATCTCCTCCTGTTTCTTGGAAAGTGTATAGACCCATAATAAAAAGTCACTGTTCCCTCTGAAAAGGTGAAGAACAAGTCACTGGTCTAACGTGCAAATTTGGACATCCCAAGCTATGTGTTGTCATGTCAATTCAATGTCCATGGCAGTATTTTGAATTTTGCGTGACCAAAAGAAGTACGCCTTGGCCTTTCACAATCGGGGTTTCTTTAGAGCAAGAACAATAGAAGAGCCAACAGCTGGCAAAAGTACCACGTAGGCGGGCTATAAGCGCCCACTATTGTCCTACTTCCTCTTGGCGTGATACTCCCTCCGTCCACAAATAAGTGGACGTGCAGGATTTTCAAGGTAAATTAGTAAAAGGAAAGAAAAAATGCATTGGAGCACTCGTATCTTAAGAAACACATGTACTCAACCACGGTTGTAGATTTTCTCGGCGCAAGACTTTTCCCCAGCAGTTGTGGCTTTCAGTTATTCGTGGGTGTGGGGAGGAGCTCCGCCGCATCGGTAAAAAGCAAAGAGGGACGGCGGCTCTCGATCGTGCGGTGTACTCGTAAATCACGTGTGACCCATGCCCTAATAATTCACAATGCATTGATGAGGGCTATCACTTCATCATCCAATAAAATGTACTTAGTAACTATGGTAATAATATTGTCTTCTCGCAAAAAAAATGGTAAAAATATTGTCTCTTAAGCCATGTACTAGTACAGTGCAAGATGCTTTAGAGAAATAAACCTATATTTTATTGCTACTCCGTAATACACATGGTTATTTATTCTAGGCAAATGCCTACCGAAAGATGTAGGAATAGGGAAATGTAGGATTGCAATGTCATGTCCACTCCAATCCTATAGGAATTCATAGAATCCAAACTTTGTTTGATTCCACCATAGGAAAAGTAAAGCATTCTTAAAAAGAGGTATGAGTAGATGTTTAATTTTCTATGGAATCTGTGCAAAGAAATCCTTAGGAAAAATTCCTATCGGAAACAATCCTACAAATCAAACAGCCAAGGATTCAATTGTACCAATTCCCTATGCAAATCCTTGGTGTTCACCCAATCCTCTCGAATACTCATCCAAAAAATGCACTAATACTTTGATGGGGAGTTTTTGTATTCTAGGCAAGAATAGAGGGTTTGCGGGGATCACTTGAGAAGTGTATTAACCAAAGAAGGCATAAGTAATACACCAACACACACTAACATGCCCTTAATGGATGTATCTCCATAAACTCCCTCTGTTCTTTATTACTACTACTAGTTTATGTACTTCTTAACTAATATGGGATAATCATGAAATATATTTTCTAACATTCAGCCAAAATATAGTGTTTCGACTTTTTAAAATACTGAAAAACTAGTAATTAAAAATATTTGAGCTATCAAATCTAGGAAGTTTGAAAATATTTTGTATTCCGTCTGAAAGTTGTGTTACTTGGTGTAAGATTCACACAAAAATGATGAAAATATCAAACCTTCAAAAAAATTGTAGTAATTCAAACGTTATGTGCGTTTCATAATTTTGCAAAATCTATTCTATTTGCAATTAAAACTATAGTAGTTGGTGGTCCCCGATCATCTGATTTGCTCTTAAACAGCTCAATCCTAAATTTGAAATTCCCTGCAACAGAACACGATAGTTGGTGGTTTGTGCGGAAAAAAATTACAGTTTTAAAAAGTGTTTTAAGCAACGAAGGCAGCAATAAGCGGTAGTTTGTGCAATTTCCTCGTGTAAACAACATGTAGCGTCGAAGTAATAGTACTAGCAGTACAGAAATCTTGTGTAATTTCTAGTTCTACATATTACTAGTGTCCACTGTTTGAGAGTTGATGGTGAATGGGTCTGATTTTCAATCGAATGAGAATTAGCAAATTGATTTTTATGACAAAAGCATACAAAGGGAGTAAAACAACATACCCGCATTCGCCGCTGCTACCAGCATGCGATGCCTCCACGAGTGCATTGACGGCTGCTGCAAATCCTCGGAAGGCATCTAGGTTTTGCAGATCGTCGATTGCCGCTGTCCGGCTAAGCTTAACCAGCATAGCTGCCGCCAAGATATCTCGGATTTGGACCACAGGCAGAAGCTGATTGGGGTCGAAGGATTGCCTGATTCGGAATTTGAAGTACCAAGCCCTCGGCTCCGATGATGGAAGTTTGGAACTCGGCCCGGCCAGAACCTCCCAAATCTGTGTGTGGCAGTGGATGCCCATCGGCATCCCCAATGCTGCCGACGCCGTGATGTGGTCGGTCGCACTTTGGTCCCCACTAAAGGCTGGGGCTGCAGCACGTCGCCGCCGCCCCCGACGTCCCCACGACGGCAACGCCATGGACCGAGGCGCTGAGTTTGTTGGCGAACCCGAAGCCCTGGATGGCAAGTGCTTCTTCACAATGGAAGCATCCTCACCCGGCGAGGTTCGCCCCCGGCGCATGCCTATGCTCCGACCAGCCCACTTTGCCGCTGCTGCCTGGGCTGCCGCCGATACCTGGGCCACCGCCGCTTCATGGGACCCCCTCCCTCCTCTCCCTCTCCTAGATCAAAGGGCGCCAGGAGTCTAGCCACAGCAAGACACAGAGCCGCCTGCTTCATCGCACACCAATGGCACACAGACATTTGCGAGCTTTTAGCGCACACCCCTCCGAGGCTGAGTCGTGGAGCCTGGGTGCACGGGGCTATGGCTGGAGGAGTCGCCATGGGACGAGGGGTGTCGAGTGCTCGGGCAAATACGGGAAAGGCGAAGTTTTGGATAACCTTATATGATCACATCAATGCTTCTCAAGGAGCCAAATACTGTATGAGAAACCGGAAAAGTTTGAACGTTTGAAAACTTTGCCGGCATAATGCATCCTTCCAATGCACGCCTACTAAGGTAGAAAGCCAACTCAATTGCTACTTTGTTGGCAAAATGTACCATGGCTCAATCTTGGGTCACACACATCTATCAATTGGTATATTTTGGTCATATTCAAAATTTTACTTGAAACTTGTTGGTCATGCCATTCTACTACTCGCCTAACACTTTTTCTACGCGGGAAGGAGGGGGGTATGATGCTACCCTGAATTTTTATGCCCATTTGTATCTTGGACAAATCCTAGGTTTGACCAAAATTTAAAACATGAAGATGAAAAATTAAGCCTGGATCCACTACAAGAAAAGTTGCCAAACTTTTCTTGTAGTGATCCTTCTTAATTAGTAACTTCAAAATGAAGCTTTTGGAAGGTTTTTGAAATTTCCATGTCTGAAACCCAAAACACCTCTTCATGATTGACTTCATAAGACAAATCGAGTTTAGGGTTAGGGGTAGATACATGATTTTTCTAGTTTGAATATGTCTAGACCTGGCTTATCAACTTGAATGCTTAGTATATGACATAAGAAGATGTACTATGTGCATTGGTTTTTTATTTATTTGATTTGTTTTGAATTTTCATGCCGAATCAAATTTTGGTCAAATCATAGGTTTAACCAAGATTTAAACAAGTTTAAAACATTAAAATGAAAAATTAAGCATGGATCCTTCTCAATCACTCCAAAATGAAGCTTTTGGGAGGCTTTTGAAATGTCTATGTTTGAAACCCAAAACCACTTCTCTTCATGCTTGACTTCATAAGACAGATGAGTTTAGGGTTAGGGGTAGATACATGATTTTTCTGGTTTGAATAGGTCTAGACCTTGTTATCAAGTTGAATGGCTTACTATGTGACATAAGAAGACTATGTGCTTTGGTTTTTCATTTTTGATTTTTTCGATTGTTTTTATGCCCATTTGAATCTTGGCCAAATCCTAGGTTTGAACAAGAATTTAAACAAGTTTAAAACATGAAAATGAAAAGGTAAGCATGGATCCTTCTTAGTCAGTCCGAAATGAAGCTTTTGGGCGGTTTTCGAAATTTCCATGTTTGAAAACCCAAACCACTTCTCTTCATGCTTGACTTCATAAGACAAATTTAGGGTTAGGGGTATAGATACATGATTTTTCTTGTTTGATATGTCTAGATATTGTTTATCAACACTTGAATGCTTACAATATATGTGACGCAAGAAGACTATGTGTTATGGTTTTTCATTTTTGGGGGTTTTTTCGAATTTTTTATGCGCACTTGAATCTTGGTCAAATCCAAGCTAGCTAGGTTTGACCAAGCTTTAAACAAGTTTAAAACATGAAAATGAAAAAGTAAGCATGTATCCTTCTTAGTCACTCCAAAATTAAGCTTTTCGGAGGTTTTTGAAATTTCCATTTTGTAAACCCAAAACCACGTATCTTCATGTTTGACTTCAAAAGACAGAGTTTAGGGTTAGGGGGTAGATACATGATTCTTCTTTTAATATGTTTAGATCTTGTTTTATCAAGTTGAATGTTGACTGTATGACATAAGAAGACTATGTTTTTGAATTTTTTATGAATCTTGGTCAAATCCAAGGGTTGACCAAGATTTAAACAAGTTTAAAACATGAAAATTAAAACGTTTCAAGTTCACCTTTGGTTCGATCTTTCAGTAACCAGGCGCATATATATATGGATGCAAATTGAGATAATTAATTCGTGAAACATTGGAAATGTCCATCGTGTGTCATGTTTCCCCCTCACATGAAAATTGGATTGGTGGCAGACAAGTAAAAGCACATTTATGTGCGACAACCCAAAATGCACATATTTTGCTGAGTTTTCATGCATGCATTAAAAGTTGTGAATATATACATAAAATGCATGTGGGTCATGATTGAAAAGTTTGACATGTATATGGTTCTTGTGTAGTAGTAGTACTATAGTAGATTAGTAGGTACGCAAACTCCCATCCATCTTCTTTGTCAAGAGAAGACGCGCACCAGGATGCGTAGTGGAAGTCGTCTCTGGATCCTTCTGTTGTCCCTCTCACGGAAAAGAAAAAGAAAAAAACATCTCTCTCATTCTCGGCCTCGCTCGACTCGCTCGCTCGCAGCCTCGCACCTCCTGCGCACTGACAAACGCTGCACAACAGTCAACATCACCAGAAAAAAGATATACACCATAAATAATAAGAGGGGCCCCGTGACTGCTATCCCTTCTTCTCCTTCCGTGTGATCCCTCTTCCTCCGAGTTTCACTGGACGGGCAAACACACATGTGCTGCATAGTAAAAATAAAAAAGTAAAAAATCGACCTATGAATCTATGATTAAATAGGTAAAATCCTGGGTTTTATCAAGGTTTAAACAAGTTTAAAACATGAAAATGAATAGGTAAGCATGGATCCTTCTTAGTCACTCTAAAATGAAGCTTTCGCGAGGTTTTTGAAATTTCCATGTTTGAAACCCAAAACCACTTCTCTTCATGCTTGACTTCGTAAGACAGAGTTTAGGGTTAGGGGTAGATACATGTTTTTCTGGTTTGAATATGTCTAGACCTTGTTTATCAACTTGAATGCTTACTATATGACATAAGAAGGCTATGTTATTTGGTTTTTCATTTTTCTTTTTTTCTGATTTTTTATGCCCATTTAAATCTTGGTCAAATCCTAGGTTTGACCAAGAGTTAAACAAGTTTAAAACATGAAAATGAAAAGGTAAGCCTGGATCCTTCTTAGTCACTGTAAAATGAAGCTTTTGGGAGGTTTGTGAAATTTCCATGTTTGAAACCCAAAAGCACTTCTCTTCATGCTTGACTTCATAAGACAGAGTTTAGGGTTAGGGGGTGTAGATACATGATTTGTCTGGTTTGAATATGTCCAAATCTTATTTATCAACTTCTGAATGCATGCTACTCTCTCAAAGAAAACCTTTTGAATGCTTACTATATGACATAAGAAGACTATATGCTTTTAAAATTCAAACATATGGTAAGCATTCTTATGTCATATAGTAAGCATTCAAGTTGATAAACAAGCAAGGTTTGGACATATTCAAACCAGACAAATCATGTATCTACCCCTAACCCCTAATTAAATTGTCTTATGAAGTCTAGCATGAAGAGAAGTGGTTTTGGGTTTCAAACATGGAAATTTCAAAAACCTCCCAAAAACTTCATTTTAGAGTGACTAAGAAGGATATACAAGCTTCCCTTTTCATTTTCATGTTTTAAACTTGTTTAAATCTTGGTCAAACCTCTAGGATTTGACCAAAAGATTCAAATGGGCATGGAAATTCATAAAAAAACAAAAGAATGAAAAACCAAAGGACATAACATTATTATGTCATATATATATAGTAAGCATTCAAGTTGATAAACAAGGTCTAGACATATTCAAACCAGAAAATCATGTATATATCTACCCCTAACCCTAAACTCTGTCTTATGAAGTCAAGCATGCATGAAGAGAAGTGGTTTTGGTTTCAAACATGGAAATTTCGAAAAACCCTCCCAAGAGCTACATTTTGGAGTGAGTAAGAAGGATATATAGATGCTTAATTTTTCATATTCATGATTTAAACTTGTTTAAACCATGTTCAAACCTAGGATTTGACCAAGATTAAAATGGGCATAAAATTTTAAAAAAATCAAAAAATAAAAAACAAGTCACATAGTATTCTTATGTCATATAGTAAGCATTCAATTAAGTTGATAAACAAGGTCTAGACATATTCAAACCAGGAAAATCATGCATCTATCCCCTAACCCTAGCTAAACTCTGTCTTATGAAGTCAAGCATGCATGAAGAGAAGTGGTTTTTGGTTTCAAACGTTTAAGCCAAAAGCCCCTTTTCAAATATTTCAAACTTATTCAAATTTGGTTCAAATATGAAAGACATACAAGTTATAGCACACATAGTGCATACATTTTCACACATACTGCACTAGATGCTAACCCTATAGTTTGAGGCCATTTGGGTGACCTAGGTCGAAAAAATTCTTGGATTAGAATCGTGTTGTTCGAACCCCGTAGTTGGATTTTTTGAACCCTTGATCTGTAGAACTGGGCAAAACCCTAGTTTAACCTATTTAATTACAGATTCGTATATCGATTTTTCTACGAGTACTACCTTTTTATTATTACTATGCAGCACATGGGTGTTTGCCCGTCGAGTGAAACTCGGAGGAAGAGGGATCACTCGGAAGGAGAGAAGAAGGGAGAGAATTATGGTGTCTCCCTTTTTCGGGTGATGATGTTGACTTTTGTGCGGGTTTGTCAGGAGCAGCGAGCCAGTCAGCGGGCCGAGAATGAGAGAGATTTGTTTTTTGTGAGAGGGACGACCCAGAAGGACCCACAGACTTCAATACGCATCCTGATGCGTCTTCTCTTGACAAAGAAAATGGCTGGGAGTTTGCGTACCTATTTCACGTGACTTGTGCTCACTGAAGTGTGGGACCTCAAGCGTGGGCACCACACGTAAGTGACAGACCTGTTGGTGTAAAAACTCGGTTGATTATAATAGTGCATTAGAACAAAGTTTTCTATGGATTCAAGGGTAGGAAATCCAAGTTAACTCATTTACGTGTTAAACTTGTCTATATCTTGGTCAAACCTAGGATTTGACCAAGATTCAAATGGGCAGAAAAATAAAAACAGAAAAATGAAAAACCAAATCACATAGTCTTCTTATGTCATATAGTAAGCATTAAAGTTGATAAACAAGGTCTAGACATATTAAACCAGACAAATCATGTATCTATACCCCTAACCCCTAAACTCTGTCTTATGAAGTCAAGCATGTGAAGAGAAGTGGTTTTGGGTTTCAAACATGGAAATTTCAAAAACCTCCCAAAAGCTTCATTTTAGAGTGACTAAGAAGGATCCATGCTTCCCTTTTCATATTCATGTTTTAAACTTGTTTAAATTATCTTGGTCAAACCTAGGATTTGACAAGATTCAAATGGGCATCAAAATTGAAAAAAAATTGAAAAAAGAAAAACCAAAGCAAATAGTTTTCTTATGTCATATAGTAAGCATTAAAGTTGTTGATAAATAAGGTCCATACATATTCAAACCACACAAATCATGTATCTATACCCCCTAATTAACCCCTAAATTAATTAACTCTGTCTTATGAAGTCAAGCATGTGAAGAGAAGTGGTTTTGGGTTTCAAACATGGAAATTTCAAAAAACTCCCAAAAACTACATTTTAGAGTGACTAAGAAGGATACATGCTCCGCTTTTCATATTCATGTTTTAAGCTTGTTTAAATTATCTTGGTCAAACCTAGGATTTGACAAGATTCAAATGGCCCTAAAAATTCAGAAAAAAAATCAAAAGAATGAAAAACCAAAGCACATAGCATTCTTATGTCATATGTATATTAAGCA
Organism: Lolium multiflorum; assembly: GCA_030979885.1. Classification (NCBI taxonomy): domain Eukaryota; kingdom Viridiplantae; phylum Streptophyta; class Magnoliopsida; order Poales; family Poaceae; genus Lolium; species Lolium multiflorum. The sequence continues at coordinate 314,201,976 of CM061750.1, read as the reverse complement.
TTCAAGTTGATAAACAAAGGTCTAGAGACATATATATTCAAACCAGAAAAATCATGTATATATCTACCCCTAAAACTCTAATTAAACTATGTTTTATGAAGTAAATCATGAAGAGAAGTGGTTTTGGGTTTCAAACATGGAAATTTCAAGAACCTCCCAAAAGCTTCATTTTAGAGTGACTAAGAAGGATCCAGAAGGACCCACAGACTTCCAATACGCATCCTGATGCGTCTTCTCTTGACAAAGAAGATGGCTGGGAGTTTGCGTACCTATTGCACGTGACTTGTGCTCACTAAAGTGTGGGACCTCACGCGTGGGCACCACACGTAAGTGACAGACATGTTGGTGTAAAAACTCGATTGATTATTATACTGCATTAGAACAAAGTTTCCTATGGATTCAAGGGTAGGAAATCCAAGTTAACTCATTTACGTGACATTATTATTTCCATGAAGCAAAGTTAACACATCTATCGATTGGTACATTTTTGAGTGACTAAGAAGGATCCATGCTTACTTATTCGTTTTCACGTGTTAAACTTGTCTAAATCTTGGTCAAACCTAGGATTTGACCAAGATTCAAATGGGCAGAAAAATAAAATAAAAAACAGAAAAATGAAAAACCAAATCACATAGTCATCTTATGTCATATAGTAAGCATTAAAGTTGATAATAAACAAGGTCTAGAAATATCAAACCATACAAATCATGTATCTACCCCTTAACCCCTAAACTATGTCTTATAAATTAAGTCAAGCATGAAGAGATGTGGTTTTGGGTTTCAAACATGGAAATATCAAAAACCTCCCAAAAACTTCATTTTAGTGTGACTAAGAAGGATACACGCTTCCCTTTTCATATTCATGTTCTAAGCTTGTTTAAATTATCTTGGTCAAACCTAGGATTTGACAAGATTCAAATGGGCATCAATATTGAAAAAAATCAAAAAAAAAGAAAAAACAAAGGAAATAGTTTTCTTATGTCTTATAGTAAGCATTAAAGTTGATAAACAAGGTCTAGACATATTCAAACTAGACAAATCATGTATCTATATATACCCCCTAACCCCTAAACTCTGTCTTATGAAGTCAAGCATGTGAAGAGGAAGTTGTTTTGGGTTGCAAACATGGAAATTTCAAAAACCTCCGAAAAACTTCATTTTAGAGTTTCTAAGAAGGATCCATGCTTAACTTTGCATATTCATATTTTAAACTTGTTTAAATCATTATCAAGCCTAGCATTTGACCAATATACAAATGGGTGGGCACAAAATTCAAAAAAATCAGAAAAATGAAAACAAATTAAAGCACATAGTCTTCATATGTCATATCGTATGAATTCAAGTTGATAAACGAGGTCTAGGTATATCCAAACCAGACAAATCATGTATCTATACCCCCTGTCGATCTTATGAAGTCTAGCATGAAGAGAGAAGTCGTTTTTGGTTTCAAAAATGGAAATTTCAAGAACATCCCAAAAGCTTCATTTTAGAGTGACTAAGAAGGATACATGCTTCCCTTTTCATTTTTATGTTTAAACTTGTTTAAATCTTGGTCAAACCTAGGATTTGACCAAGATTCAAATATATGGGCATAAAATTCAAAAAAAAACAGAAAAATTTAAAACCAAGGCACATAGTCTTCTTATGTCATATAGTAAACAATCAATTAATTAAGTTGATAAACCAGTTCTAGACATATTCAAACCAGGAAAATCATGTATCTACCCCCTAACGCCCTAGCTAAACTCTGTCTTATGAAGTCAAGCATGCATGAAGAGAAGTGGTTTTTGGTTTCAAACGTTTAAGCCAAAAGGTAAGCATGGATCCTCCTTAATTAGTCACTGTAAAATGAAGCTTTTGGGAGGTTTGTGAAATTTCCATGTTTGAAACCTAAAAGCACTTCTCTTCATGCTTGACTTCATAAGACAGAGTTTAGGGTTAGGGGGTGTAGATACATGATTTGTCTGGTTTGAATATGTCCAAATCTTATTTATCAACTTTTGAATGCATGCTACTCTCTCAAAGAAAAACTTTTGAATGCTTACTATATATATGACATAAGAAGACTATATGCTTTTAAAATTCAAACATATGGTAAGCATTCTTATGTCATATAGTAAGCATTCAAGTTGATACACAAGCAAGGTTTGGACATATTCAAACCAGACAAATCATGTATCTACCCCCTAACCCCTAATTAAATTGTCTTATGAAGCAGTCTAGCATGAAGAGAAGTGGTTTTGGGTTTCAAACATGGAAATTTCAAAAACCTCCCAAAAACTTCATTTTAGAGTGACTAAGAAGGATATACAAGCTTCCCTTTTCATTTTCATGTTTTAAACTTGTTTAAATCTTGGTCAAACCTCTAGGATTTGACCAAAAGATTCAAATGGGCATAGAAATTCATAAAAAATCAAAAGAATGAAAAACCAAAGGACATAACATTCTTATGTCATATATATATAGTAATTAAGCATTCAAGTTGATAAACAAGGTCTAGACATATTCAAACCAGAAAATAATGTATATATCTACCCCTAACCCTAAACTCCGTCTTATGAAGTCAAGCATGCATGAAGAGAAGTGGTTTTTGGTTTCAAACATGGAAATTTCGAAAACCCTCCCAAGACCGAGCTACATTTTGGAGTGACTAAGAAGGATATATAGATGCTTAATTTTTCATATTCATGATTTAAACTTGTTTAAACCATGTTCAAACCTAGGATTTGACCAAGATTCAAATGGGCATAAAATTTTAAAAAAATAAAAAAATAAAAAAACAAGGCACATAGTATTCTTATGTCATATAGTAAGCATTCAATTAAGTTGATAAACAAGGTCTAGACATAATCAAACCAGGAAAATCATGCATCTACCCCCTAACCCTAGCTAAACTCTGTCTTATGAAGTCAAGCATGCACGAAGAGAAGTGGTTTTTGGTTTCCAACGTTTAAGCCAAAAGCCCATTTTCAAATATTTCAAACTTATTCAAATTTGGTTCAAATTTGAAAGACATACAAGTTATAGCACACATAGTGCATACATTTTCACACATACTGCACTAGATGCTAACCCTATAGTTTGAGGCCATTTGGGTGACCTAGGTCGAAAAAATTCTTGGATTAGAATCGTGTTGTTCGAACCCCGTAGTTGGATTTTTTGAACCCTTGATCTGTAGAACTGGGCAAAACCCTAGTTTAACCTATTTAATTACAGATTCGTATATCGATTTTTCTACGAGTACTACCTTTTTATTATTACTATGCAGCACATGGGTGTTTGCCCGTCGAGTGAAACTCGGAGGAAGAGGGATCACTCGGAAGGAGAGAAGAAGGGAGAGAATTATGGTGTCTCCCCTTTTCGGGTGATGATGTTGACTTTTGTGCGGGGTTTGTCAGTGAGCAGGAGGTGCGAGCGATCGAGCGAGCGGCGAGTCGAGCGAGGCCGAGAATGAGAGAGATTTGTTTTTTTTGTGAGAGGGACAACCGAAGGATCTAGAAGGACCCACAGACTTCCAATACGCCTGATGCGTCTTCTCTTGACAAAGAAGATGGCTGGGAGTTTGCGTACCTATTGCACGTGACTTGTGCTCACTGAAGTGTGGGACCTCAAGCGTGGGCACCACACGTAAGTGACGGACCTGTTGGTGTAAAAACTCGGTTGATTATAATAGTGCATTAGAACAAAGTTTCCTATGGATTCAAGGGTAGGAAATCCAAGTTAACTCATTTACATGACATTATTATTTCCATGAAGCAAAGTTAACACATCTATCGATTGGTACATTTTTGAGTGACTAAGAAGGATCCAGGCTTACTTATTCGTTTTCACGTGTTAAACTTGTCTAAATCTTGGTCAAACCTAGGATTTGACCAAGATTCAAATGGGCAGAAAAATAAAATAAAAAACAGAAAAATGAAAAACCAAATCACATAGTCATCTTATGTCATATAGTAAGCATTAAAGTTGATAAACAAGGACTAGAAATATCAAACCATACAAATCATGTATCTACCCCTAACCCCTAAACTATGTCTTATAAATTAAGTCAAGCATGAAGAGATGTGGTTTTGGGTTTCAAACATGGAAATTTCAAAAACCTCCCAAAAACTACATTTTAGAGTGACTAAGAAGGATGCATGCTTCCCTTTTCATATTCATGTTTTAAGCTTGTTTAAATTATCTCAGTCAAACCTAGGATTTGACAAAGATTCAAATGGGCATCGAAAAAATCAGGAAAAAGAAAAACCAAAGCAAATAGTTTTCTTATGTCATATAGTAAGCCAATTAATTAAGTTGATAAACAAGGTCTAGACATATTCAAACTAGTCAAATCATGTATCTATACCCCCTAACCCCTGAACTCTGTCTTATGAAGTCAAGCATATGAAGAGAAGTGGTTTTGGGTCGTTTCAAACATGGAAATTTGAAAAACCTCCCAAAAACTTCATTTTAGAGTGACAAAGAAGGATACATGCTTCCCTTTTCATATTCAGGTTTTAAGCTTGTTTAAATTATCTCGTCAAACCTAGGATTTGACAAGATTCAAATGGGCATCAAAATTGAAAAAAATCAGGAAAAAGAAAAACCAAAGCAAATAGTTTTCTTATGTCATATAGTAAGCCAATTAAGTTGATAAACAAGGTCTAGACATATTCAAACTAGACAAATCATGCATGCATCTATACCCCCTAACCCCTAAACTCCGTCTTATGAAGTCAAGCATATGAAGAGAAGTGGTTTTGCTCCCAAAAGCTTCATTTTAGAGTGACTAATAAGAAGGATCCATGCTTACCTTTGCATTTTCATATTTTAATCTTGTTAAATCATTATCAAGCCTAGGATTTGACCAAGATACAGATGGGTGGGCACAAAATTCAAAAAAATCAGAATAATGAAAAACAAAAGCATGTAGTCTTTTTATGTCATATCGTATGCATTCAAGTTAAACGAGGTCTAGGTATATCCAAACCAGACAAATCATGTATCTACCCCATGTTGATCTTATGAAGTCTAGCATGAAGAGAAGTCGTTTTGGGTTTCAAACATGGAAATTTCAAGAACATCCCAAAAGCTTCATTTTAGAGTGACTAAGAAGGATACATGCTTCCCTTTTCATTTTCATGTTTTAAACTTGTTTAAATCTTGGTCAAACCTAGGATTTGACCAAGATTCAAATATATGAGCATAAAATTCAAAAAAAAACCAAAAATGAAAACCAAGGCACGTAGTCGTCTTATGTCATATAGTAAGCAATCAATTAAGTTGATAAACAAGGTCTAGACATATTCAAACCAGGAAATCATGTATCTACACCCCCTAACGTACCCTAGCTAAACTCTGTCTTATGAAGTCAAGCATGCATGAAGAGAAGTGGTTTTTGGTTTCAAACGTTTAAGCCAAAAGGTAAGCATGGATCCTCCTTATATAGTCACTGTAAAATGAAGCTTTTGGGAGGTTTGTGAAATTTCCATGTTTGAAACCCAAAACCACTTAAGACAGAGTTTATGGTTAGGTGTGTAGATACATGATTTTTCTTGTTTGAATATGTCTAGACCTTGTTTATCAACTTGAATTTTTTACTATATGATATAAGAAGGCTATATATATGTGCTTTGGTTTTTCAATTTTTGATTTCTTTCGATTTTTTTATGCCTATTTAAATCTTGGTCAAATCCTAGGTTTAAACAAGTTTAAAACATGAAAATGAAACGGTAAGCATGAATCCTTCCTTACTCACTCTAAAATGAAGGTACTTGAAAATTTTATGTTTGAAACCCAAAACCCCAGTTCTCTTCATATGTTTGACTTCATAAGACAGAGTTTAGCTAGGGTTAGGGGTAGATATGATACATGATATTTCTGCTTTGAATATGTCTAGAGATCGACCTTGTTTATCAACTTGAATGCTTACTATATGACATAAGATCAAGGCTATATATATATATGTGCTTTGGTTTTTCATTTTTTTTGAATTTTTCTGAATTTTTACTCCCATTTGAATCTTGGTCAAATCCTAGGTTTGACCAAGGTTAAAACAAGTTTAAAACATGGCAATGAAAAGGTAAGCATATGGATCATTCTTAGTCTCTCTAAAATGAAGCTTTTGGGAGGTTTTTGAAGTTTCCATGTTTGAAACCCAAAATCACTTCTCTTCATATGCTTGGCTTCATAAGACAAAGATTAGGGTTTAGGGGTAGATATATACATGTTTTGGGAGGTTTTTGAAATTTCCATGTTTGAAACCCAAATCCACTTCTCTTCATCCTTGACGTCTTCATAAGACAAAAGTATAGGGTTATATATATATGCATATGGGTAGATACATGATTTGTCTGGTTTGAATATGTACAAATCTTATTTATCAACTTTTGAATGCATGCTACTCTCTCAAAGAAAAACTTTTGAATGCTTACTATATGACATAAGAAGACTATATGCTTTTAAAATTCAAACATATGGTAAGCATTCTTATGTCATATAGTAAGCATTCAAGTTGATAAACAAGCAAGGTTTGGACATATCCAAACCAGACAAATCATGTATCTGCCCCCTGTCGATCTTATGAAGTCTAGCATGAAGAGAGAAGTCGTTTTTGGTTTCAAAAATGGAAATTTCAAGAACATCCAAAAAGCTTCATTTTAGAGTGACTAAGAAGGATACATGCTTCCCTTTTTATTTTTATGTTTAAACTTGTTTAAATCTTGGTCAAACCTAGGATTTGTCCAAGATTCAAATATATGGGCGTAAAATTCAAAAAAAACAGAAAAATTTAAAACCAAGGCACATAGTCTTCTTATGTCATATAGTAAACAATAAATTAATTAAGTTGATAAACCAGGTCTAGACATATTCAAACCAGGAAAATCATGTATCTACCCCCTAACGCCCTAGCTAAACTCTGTCTTATGAAGTCAAGCATGCATGAAGAGAAGTGGTTTTGGTTTCAAACATGGAAATTTCGAAAAAACCTCCCAAGAGCTACATTTTGGAGTGACTAAGAAGGATATATAGATGCTTAATTTTTCATATTCATGATTTAAACTTGTTTAAACCATGTTCAAACCTAGGATTTGACCAAGATTCAAATGGGCATACAATTTTAAAAAAATCAAAAAAATAAAAAACAATGCACATAGTATTATTATGTCATATAGTAAGCATTCAATTAAGTTGATAAAGTAGGTCTAGACATATTCAAACCAGGAAAATCATGCATCTATCCCCTAACCCTAGCTAAACTCTGTCTTATGAAGTCAAGCATGCATGAAGAGAAGTGGTTTTTGGTTTCAAACGTTTAAGCCAAAAGCCCCTTTTCAAATATTTCAAACTTATTCAAATTTGGTTCAAATATGAAAGACATACAAGTTATAGCACACATAGTGCATACATTTTCACACATACTACACTAGATGCTAACCCTATAGTTTGAGGCCATTTGGGTGACCTAGGTCGAAAAAATTCTTGGATTAGAATCGTGTTGTTCGAACCCCGTAGTTGGATTTTTTTGAACCCTTGATCTGTAGAACTGGGCAAAACCCTAGTTTAACCTATTTAATTACAGATTCGTATATCGATTTTTCTACGAGTACTACCTTTTTATTATTACTATGCAGCACATGGGTGTTTGCCCGTCGAGTGAAACTCGGAGGAAGAGGGATCACTCGGAAGGAGAGAAGAAGGGAGAGAATTATGGTGTCTCCCCTTTTTCGGGTGATGATGTTGACTTTTGTGGGTTTGTCAGTGAGCAGGAGGTGCGAGCGAGCGAGCGAGTCGAGCGAGGCCGAGAATGAGAGAGATTTGTTTTTTTTTGTGAGAGGGACCGAAGGCCAGAAGGACCCACATACTTCCAATACGCATCTGATGCGTCTTCTCTTGACAAAGAAAATGGCTGGGAGTTTGCGTACCTATTGCACGTGACTTGTGCTCACTGAAGTGTGGGACCTCAGCGTGGGCACCACACGTAAGTGACAGACCTGTTGGTGTAAAAACTCGGTTGATTATAATAGTGCATTAGAACAAAGTTTCCTATGGATTCAAGGGTAGGAAATCCAAGTTAACTCATTTACGTGTTAAACTTGTCTATATCTTGGTCAAACCTAGGATTTGACCAAGATTCAAATGGGCAGAAAAATAAAAACAGAAAAATGAAAAACCAAATCACATAGTCTTCTTATGTCATATAGTAAGCATTAAAGTTGATAAACAAGGTCTAGACATATTAAACCAGACAAATCATGTATCTATACCCCTAACCCCTAAACTCTATCTTATGAAGTCAAGCATGTGAAGAGAAGTGGTTTTGGGTTTCAAACATGGAAATTTCAAAAACCTCCCAAAAGCTTCATTTTAGAGTGACTAAGAAGGATCCATGCTTCCCTTTTCATATTCATGTTTTAAACTTGTTTAAATTATCTTGGTCAAACCTAGGATTTGACAAGATTCAAATGGGCATCAAAATTGAAAAAAAATTGAAAAAAGAAAAACCAAAGCAAATAGTTTTCTTATGTCATATAGTAAGCATTAAAGTTGTTGATAAATAAGGTCCATACATATTCAAACCACACAAATCATGTATCTATACCCCCTAATTAACCCCTAAATTAATTAACTCTGTCTTATGAAGTCAAGCATGTGAAGAGAAGTGGTTTTGGGTTTCAAACATGGAAATTTCAAAAAACTCCCAAAAACTACATTTTAGAGTGACTAAGAAGGATACATGCTCCTCTTTTCATATTCATGTTTTAAGCTTGTTTAAATTATCTTGGTCAAACCTAGGATTTGACAAGATTCAAATGGGCATCAAAATTGAAAAAAATCAGAAAAAAGAAAACCAAAGCAAATAGTTTTCTTATGTCATATAGTAAGCATTAAAGTTGATAAACAAGGTCTAGACATATTCAAACTAGACAAATCATGTATCTATACCCCTAACCCCTACCCTCTGTCTTATGAAGTCAAGCATATGAAGAGAAGTGGTTTTGGGTTTCAAACGTGGAAATTTGAAAAACCTCCCAAAAACTTCATTTTAGAGTGACAAAGAAGGATACATGCTTTCCTTTTCATATTCATGTTTTAAGCTTGTTTAAATTATCTCGGTCAAACCTAGGATTTGACAAGATTCAAATGGGCATCAAAATTGAAAAAAATCAGGAAAAAGAAAAACCAAAGCAAATAGTTTTCTTATGTCATATAGTAAGCCAATTAAGTTGATAAACAAGGTCTAGACATATTCAAACTAGACAAATCATGTATCTATACCCCCTAACCCCTAAACTCCGTCTTATGAAGTCAAGCATATGAAGAGAAGTGGTTTTGCTCCCAAAAGCTTCATTTTAGAGTGACTAAGAAGGATCCATGCTTACCTTTGCATTTTCATATTTTAATCTTGTTTAAATCATTATCAGACCTAGGATTTGACCAAGATACAAATGGGTGGGCACAAAATTCAAAAAAAACAGAATAATGAAAAACAAAAGCACGTAGTCTTCTTATGTCATATCGTATGCATTCAAGTTAAACGAGGTCTAGGTATATCCAAACCAGAAAAATCATGTATCTACCCCTGTTGATCTTATGAAGTCTAGCATGAAGAGAAGTCGTTTTGGGTTTCAAACATGGAAATTTCAAGAACATCCCAAAAGCTTCATTTTAGAGTGACTAAGAAGGATACATGCTTCCCTTTTCATTTTCATGTTTTAAACTTGTTTAAATCTTGGTCAAACCTAAGATTTGACCAAGATTCAAATATATGAGCATAAAATTCAAAAAAACAAAAAATGAAAACCAAGGCACGTAGTCTTCTTATGTCATATAGTAAGCAATCAATTAAGTTGATAAACAAGGTCTAGACATATTCAAACCAGGAAAATCATGTATCTACCCCCTAACCCTAGCTAAACTCTGTCTTATGAAGTCAAGCATGCATGAAGAGAAGTGGTTTTTGGTTTCAAACGTTTAAGCCAAAAGGTAAGCATGGATCCTCCTCAGTCACTGTAAAATGAAGCTTTTGGGAGGTTTGTGAAATTTCCATGTTTGAAACTCAAAACCACTTAAGACAGAGTTTATGGTTAGGTGTAGATACATGATTTTTCTTGTTTGAATATGTCTAGACCTTGTTTATCAACTTGAATTTTTTACTATATGATATAAGAAGGCTATATATGTGCTTTGGTTTTTCATTTTTTGATTTCTTTCGAATTTTTTATGCCTATTTAAATCTTGGTCAAATCCTAGGTTTAAACAAGTTTAATACATGAAAATGAAACGGTAAGCATGAATCCTTCCTTACTCACTCTAAAATGAAGGTACTTGAAAATTTTATGTTTGAAACCCAAAACCCCAGTTCTCTTCATATGTTTGACTTCATAAGACAGAGTTTAGGGTTAGGGGTAGATATGATACATGATATTTCTGCTTTGAATATGTCTAGACCTTGTTTATCAACTTGAATGCTTACTATATGACATAAGAAGGCTATATATGTGTTTTGGTTTTCCATTTTTTTTGAATTTTTCTGAATTTTTACTCCCATTTGAATCTTGGTCAATTCCTAGGTTTGACCAAGGTTAAAACAAGTTTAAAACATGGCAATGAAAAGGTAAGCATGGATCCTTCTTAGTCACTCTAAAATGAAGCTTTTGGGAGGTTTTTGAAATTTCCATGTTTGAAACCCAAAATCACTTCTCTTCATGCTTGACTTCATAAGGCAGAGTTTAGGGTTAGGGGGTAGATACATGATTTGTTTGGTTTGAATATGTCTAGACCTTGTTTATCAACTTGAATGCTTACTATATGACATCAGAAGACTATGTTCTTTGGTTTTTTTCCGTTTTTTTTGAATTGTTATACCCATTTGAATCTTGGTCAAATCCTAGGTTTGACCAAGATTTAAACAAGTTAAGAAATTGAAAATGAAAAAGGTAATCCTGGATCCTTCTTAGTCACTGTAGAATGAAGCTTTTGGGAGGTTTGTGAAATTTCCATGTTTGAAACCCAAAACCAGTTCTCTTCATATGTTTGACTTCATAAGACAGAGTTTTTATCAACTCGAGTGCTTACTATATGACATAAGAAGGCTATATATGTGCTTTGGTTTTTCATTTGTTGATTTTTTTCCGAATTTTTATGCCCATTTAAATCTTGGTCAAATCCTAGGTTTGACCAAGGTTTAAACAAGTTTAAAACATGAAAAGAAAAGGTAAGAATGGATCCTTCTTAGTCATTCTAAAATGAATGAAGCTTTTGGGATGTTCTCACAAATCGATCTAGTCTACATGACTTTGATAAATTTTAATTAAGAAGCAGCAACTTAACAATAATTACCCAAAATCTAACAGCTGGTTCGACAACAACCTGGACGTTACGCTAAAATGAACTGCGAAAACAACGAACAGCACTTTTGTAGTACTGTACTCGGTACTCCGTACTTGCTCCAGATAATCCCCATTGCTTCACTACTACAGTAGTACTACCCTGGCTCGCATTCATTGTTTCCCCTGACTATTCAGAGCTTTGGACGTCCATCAGAGTTGTAGTCAGTAGTACAGTACTGCTAGCTCGATTAATGGCGTGCTATAAAATTCTATACTAGCCGACAGATGTCCATTCCTCGGGTTGCGCGCCAGAGCCTTCGAAGAGAAGGTAGCCGCTCTGTCCCGTTGATTTACGGTGGACGGACAGGATACTCCGGACCGCTCTCGATTCATTTGCTTCTGCTCCCGCGTCCTGACCCTTGAGCCCCCTCTCGGCCGTTGATTTAGGATGGGCGGACCAGGTTGCTCGAAGCGAGGGCAGGAGACGGTTGTCTGGTTTTAATAGGGGGGAGTACTTCTTCCATCCCCTTCTTGCTTCACTTCCAGTCTCCTTCCACTTCCAGCGATGCCTCCGAAGTCAAGGCCACCATCTCGCTTGAAGAAGCACCATCTAGTGTTGACCAAGGACGCGGAGAGTTCCCGCCGGCGGTCTATCCAGATGCTGGCCGCGAGAAAGGGCCCGCCAGAAAACGAAGGCCCTGCTTCGCGCTCGTCTCGGAACGGCGTCAGTCGTGCGGTCGAAGATTCCTGGTTGGTTTCCATCGCCATGTTTCTTGATTCTTCCTGGCCCGGAGGTCCCAACTCTTTATTCCGTATTAATCCTTTTTATACATATCTCAGTGCCCCACGACGCACCCTGACATCTTCTCATGACGACTTCAACCCCTGTCTCCTGCGCTTAGAGGTTACCACTGATTGGACATTTTCGTCTTCCTCTCGTCACTTTGTTTCGGTACTGATGATATTGCCATGCAGGAAGCATCGGCGTGTTTCAGAGATGAGCTTAAAACTCTCGTGGAACTCGCCTCCAACTTTCGCGATGATGTCGATACTTTGAAGGACGAGGTCACCGGCCGGGGCAAGCTGCATGATGTGAGGGTTCCATCAAGTGAGGAAACGAACTCTGTCATCAAGAAGCTCAAGGGCGAGAATTTGATGCTTAAGATCGAGTGCGGCTTTCTTCGCGAAGAAAACGTCGAGCTATCAAACAGGTGCGTTCAAGCTCTCAACGGGAGCCTCAACACCCAACATGATGCGGTGAAGAAGATGATGGATAACAGCATCTTGAAGAAAAACAATATGGTGGAGGACACGCGCGGGATGGTCGATCCAATCCAGGCACCGCAGAAGGAAGTCGATGCGCTCCGAGTCCAGCCACCTTTGCGTAGGTCGCCGAGGCGCCCTCGCGCAGGTCACTGAGGAGCGCACGTCGCCGAGTAGGCTGGGGGATAAGGAATTCCAACGAGAGAAGCGGAATCACCACCTGTCCTGATGGAGGGCCACTCCGCCAAGTAGGCTGGGGGAGAGAAACACTGCCTCTCATTGTTCTTTAGCTAGTCCTCCGATCCATATTACTTGATGTTAAAATGGATGTATCTACAACTGAAATATGTCTAGATACATATATTTTAGTATCACAAAGTAAGTAGTATCAACGTTTATATTGCCCAAGTCTTATTATCCATCCCTAAGGTGGGTCGCTTTTGTAACTACTGATTGCAGATTCGACTCTTCTGCAGACCGAAAGATTTTTAGAGTGACTAAGAATGATTCATGCTTAGCTTTCCATTTTCATGTTTTAAACTTGTTTAAATCTTGCTCAAACCTAGGATTTGACCAAGATTCAAATGGGTTTAACAATTAAAAAAATCAGAAAAATGAAAAACCAAAGCACATAGTATTCTTATGTCATATAGTAAGCATTCAAGTTGATAAACAAGGTCTAGACATATTCAAAACACACAAAACATGTATCTACCCCCTAACCCTAAACTCTGTCTTATGAAGTTAAGTATGAGGAGAAGTGATTTTGGGTTTCAAACATGGAAATTTCACAAACCTCCCAAAAGCTTCATTTTAGAGTGACTAAGAAGGATCCATGCTTACCTTTTCATTGCCATTTTTTAAACTTGTTTTAACCTTGGTCAAACCTAGGATTTGACCAAGATTCAAACGGGCGTAAAAATTCAAAAAAAATTAAAAAAATGAAAAACCAAAGCACATATATAGCCTTCTTATGTCATATAGTAAGCATTCAAGTTGATAAACAAGGTCTAGACATATTCAAACCAGAAATATCATGTATCATATCTACCCCTAACCCTAAACTTTGTCTTATGAAGTCAAACATATGAAGAGAACTGGGGTTTTGTGTTTCAAACATAAAAATTTCAAGTACCTTCATTTTAGAGTGACTGAGAAAGGATTCATGCTTACCTTTTCATTGTCATGTTTTAAACTTGATTAAACCTTGGTCAAACCTAGGATTTGACCAATATTTAAATGGGCATAAAAAATTCGAAAAAATGAAAAAAATGGAAAACCAAAGCACATATATAGCCTTCTTATGTCATAAACATTCAAGTTGATAAACAAGGTCTAGACATATTCAAACAAGAAAAATCATGTATCTACGCCTAACCAAAAACTCTGTCTTAAGTTGTTTTGGGTTTCAAACATGGAAATTTCAAGAACATCCCAAAAGCTTCATTTTAGACTGACTAAGAAGGATACACACTTCCCATTTCATTTTCATGTTTTAAACTTGTTTAAATCTTGGTCAAACCTAGGATTTGACCAAGATTCAAATAAGTAAAAACATGAAAATGAAAAGGTAAGCATCGATCCTTATTAGTCGCTCTAAAATGAAGCTTTTGGGAGGTTTTTGAAATTTTCATGTTTGAAACCCAAAACCACTTCTCTTCATGCATGCTTGACTTCATAAGACATAGTTTAGGGTTAGGGGTAGATACATGATTTTTCTGGTTTGAACATGTCTAGACCTTGTTTATCAATTTGAATGCTTACTATATGACATAAGAAGGCTATGTGCTTTGGTTTTTCATTCTTACGATTTTTTTCTTAATTTTTATGCCCATTCGAATCTTGGTCAAATCCCAGGTTTGACCAAGATTTAAACAAGTTTAAAACATGACAATGAAAAGGTAATCAATCCTGGATCCTTCATAATTAATAAGTTAGTCTAATTAAAATGAAGCTTTTGGGAGGTTTTTGAAATTTTTGTGTTTGAAACCAAAAACCACTTCTCTTCATGCTTGACTTCATAAGATAGAGTTTAGGGTTAGGGGTAGATACATGATTTGTATTATTTGAATTGTCTTGACCTTATTTATCATCTTTTAAATGCTTACTATATATATGACATAAGAAGACTATGTGCTTTAGTTTTTCAATTTTCTGATTTTTTAATTTTATGCCCATTTGAATCTTGGTCAAATCCTAGGTTTGACAATGATTTAAACAAGTTTAAAATATGAAAATGAAAAGATAAGCATGGATCCTTCTTAGTCACTCTAAAATAAAGCTTTTGGGTGGTTTTTGAAATTTCCATGTTTGAAACCCAAAAGCACTTCTCTTCATGCTTGACTACATAAGACAGAGTTTAGGGTTAGGGGGTAGACACATGATTTTTCTTGTTTGAATATGTCTAGACCTTGTTTATCAACTTTAATGCTTACTATATGACATAAGAAAACTATGTGCTTTGTTTTTTCATTTTTTTATTTTTTTGGAATTTTGATGCACATTTGAATCTTGGTAAAATCCTAGGTTTGACCAAGATTTGAACAAGTATATAACATGAAAATGAAAAGGGAAGCATGTATCCTTCTTAGTCACTCTAAAATGAATTTTTTGGGAGTTTTTTGAAATTTCCATGTTTGAAACCCAAAACCATGCACTTCTCTTCATGCTTGACTTCATAAGATAGAGTTTAGGGGTTTGCGGATAGATACATGATTTGTCTAGTTTGAATAAGTCTAGACCTTGTTTATCAACTTTAATGCTTACTATATGACATAAGAAGACTATGTGCTTTCGTTTTTCATTTTTCTATTTTTTTATTTTATGCCCATTTGAATCTTGGTCAAATCCTAGATTTAACCAGGATTTAAACAAGTTTAAAACATGAAAATGAAAAGGTAAGCCTTGATCCTTCTTAGTCACACTAAAATGAAGCTTTTGGGTGGTTTTTGAAATTTCCATGTTTGAAACCCAAAAGCACTTCTCTTCATGCTTGACTACATAAGACAGAGTTTAGGGTTAGGGGGTAGACACATGATTTTTCTTGTTTGAATATGTCTAGACCTTGTTTATCAACTTTAATGCTTACTATATGACATAAGAAAACTATGTGCTTTGTTTTTTCATTTTTTTATTTTTTTGGAATTTTGATGCACATTTGAATCTTGGTAAAATCCTAGGTTTGACCAAGATTTAAACAAGTATATAACATGAAAATGAAAAGGGAAGCATGTATCCTTCTTAGTCACTCTAAAATGAATTTTTTGGGAGTTTTTTGAAATTTCCATGTTTGAAACCCAAAACCATGCACTTCTCTTCATGCTTGACTTCATAAGATAGAGTTTAGGGGTTTGCGGATAGATACATGATTTGTCTAGTTTGAATAAGTCTAGACCTTGTTTATCAACTTTAATGCTTACTATATGACATAAGAAGACTATGTGCTTTCGTTTTTCATTTTTCTATTTTTTTATTTTATGCCCATTTGAATCTTGGTCAAATCCTAGATTTAACCAGGATTTAAACAAGTTTAAAACATGAAAATGAAAAGGTAAGCCTTGATCCTTCTTAGTCACACTAAAATGAAGCTTTTGGGATGTTCTTGAAATTTCCATGTTTGAACCCAAAACGACTTCTCTTCATGCTAGACTTCATAAGACAGAGTTTAGGGGTTAGCGGGTAGATACATGACTTGTCTAGTTTGAATAAGACTAGACCTTGTTTATCAACTTTAATGCTTACTATATGACATAAGAAGACTATGTGCTTTGGTTTTTCATTTTTCTATATTTTTATTTTATGCCCATTTGAATCTTGGTTAAACCTATATTTGACCAGGATTTAAACAAGTTTAAAACATGAAAATGAAAAGGTAAGCCTTGATCCTTCTTAGTCACACTAAAATGAAGCTTTTGGGATGTTCTTGAAATTTCCATGTTTGAAACCCAAAACGACTTCTCTTCATGCTAGACTTCATAAGACAGAGTTTAAGGTTTAGGGTTATAGATACATGATTTGTCTGGTTTAAATATGTATAGACCTTGTTTATCAACTTGAATGCTTACTATATGGCATAAGAAAACTATGTGCTTTGGTTTTTCATTTTTCTGATTTTTTTAAATTTTGATGCCCATCGAATCTTGGTCAAATCCTAGGTTTGACCAAGATTTAAACAAGTTTAAAACATGAAAATGACCAGGGAAGCATGTATCCTTCTTAGTCACTCTAAAATGAATTTTTTGGGAGGTTTTTGAAATTTCCATGTTTGAAACCCAAAACCAGTTCTCTTCATGCTTGACTTCATAAGACAGAGTTTAGGGGTTAGGGGGTAGATACATAATTTGTATGGTTTGAATATGTCTAGACCTTGTTTATCAACTTTAATGCTTACTATATGACATAAGAACACTATGTGCTTTGGTTTTTCATTTTTCTGATTTTTAAATTTTAATGCCCATTTGAATCTTGGTCAAATCCTAGGTTTGACCAAGATTTAAACAAGTTAATACATGAAAATGAAAAGGGAAGCATGTATCCTTCTTAGTCACTCTAAAATGAAGTTTTTGGGAGGTTTTTGAAATTTCCATGTTTGAAACCCAAAACCACTTCTCTTCATGCTTGACTTCATAAGACAGAGTTTAGGGGTTAGGGAGTAGATACATGATTTGTATGGTTTGAATATGTGTAGACCTTGTTTATCACCTTTAATGCTTACTATATGACATAAGAAGACTATGTGCTTTGGTTTTTCATTTTTCTGATTTTTTTTAATTTTCTGCCCATTTGAATCTTGGTCAAATCCTTGGTTTGACCAATATTTAGACAAGTTTAACACGTGAAAACGAACTGATAATCCCATTTGTTGACTCATTTAACTAGTTAATCCCATTTGTTGACTCTCTGTTGACCAGGCACTTGAGGTAAAACTGAGTATATTGCACTAGCCAGTATTAGTACTCAAGGGGAAAACCGAGCACACAAAAAATGCTACAGTATAAGACTCGAGAGTATATCTAAATTTCCAGGGTTAGACTCGAGTACGCGTGTTGCGGTGCAGAAGTGGAAGACGTGCAATTGTTGACGGGTACTGACGCGAGTCGCGGTGCAGAAGTCGAAGACGTGCAATTGTGGACGCGTGTCGCGTTGCAGAAGCCCAAGACGTGCAGACGTTAAATGGTGGACGCGTAGGACGCGGGTCGCATTAACCACCCCTCGCCTTTATAGACGCCTCCTCGCACTATCTCTGTCACTCTCACTCGCTCATGCAACGCCGCCTCTCACGTCCCATCATCTTCTCCAAAGCAAAAACCCTCTCCCTCTCTGCAGGCGAGATGGACATGGAGAATGCGAATCCCATCGTCCATGACGCCGTCGGCTCCAAGCGCGACGCCTCCCTCTTCGACGTCGTCCCCTCAAAGGCCGTCGCCGCCGCCGGTGGCGGTCGTATCCCGCCGGGATGGGACCCCTATGAGCCGGTGCCGTACATCTCGCCTCCGAACCCCTACGACACCTTCATGGACGACCCATGGAACGAGGTAACTATGGTTTGCTCCCTTTTTTGTTCCCCCATTCCTTTTTGAACCCTATTTTTGCTGGTTCCCTAGTAACTATTAGTGCCGATCTGTAGATGGTTGAGTATTGGGTTAATATTTGCGCCGATTTTATTCCATTTTGCTTTGATCCCTTCTTGATTTCGTTTAAGATTTGGAGTTCGGCCGTTCGGTTAATTTATGCAAGTAATAATGGGATCTCAATCAGTTAATTTATGGGATCTCAGTCAGTTATTTTATGCAGGAATCAAAAGATATCAACCGTTTAATTTTGCAAATATTCTGGAATCTGTTCAAAATCAGATCTGGAATCTGTTTCTTTGCCTATGATGAATCGTTGGGCACAAATTTTTACAGAGTGGGTTCAGCGAACCATTGCTGTGTACAAATCTGTTGTGCATGAGCTATGGTTCGCTAACACCATCCCTGTAGACATATAATCGTGTCCACTCTAACTGAGGCTGGCTCTGTTTTTCCTTACTTTGTTATCATGCACGTTAGTCATCGTTGCATCTCATTCACTAATAGTTCCCGTTTGATATGGATCAGCTGTCTGGCAGCGACGTCGGCAGCGACGACGAGCACCATGACGTCAAGACTCGCCAGGTGCTGCGGAGGCTGCAGGTCGGCCAGTACGTCTCCTACTTCGCCAAGGGTGTCTACAGGTGCCCCTTCTGCACTAGGAGGCTCGGCCGCACTGACTTCAACTGCCTCCTCACGCATGCCGAGAACATCGGCAACACCAACCCCAAGGTCGGCGCGTCGGTGAACCCCCACTCCTTCCGCGCCAAGCACATGGCGCTCGGCATGCACCTCCGCAGCATCCAGCGGGTGGAGATCTCCGCCGGGCGCATGCCTCCGCTCAAGCCCAAGGCTCCCAAGGGGAGCAACAAGTGGAGGCAGATGGGGTAGGCGGAGTCCCGGACGTGTGCTGCTGCTGCTGCAAAGCAGCTTCTATTTTGTTGTTAGCTAGGGATCCCTTGTTGTTATGTTGTTAGTATGATGGTGTTGTGAAGAACCTCGAACCTGTTGGCTGCTGTGTATGCAGCTTATTATCTAGGGAGGGATCCCTATTATCTATCCCTATTCTACTGGAGTATATTTTGTTGGCCCTACTTTGTTTTCTCGATTTACTATTACTGCGAATTTGTCGTACGGAGTACATTACCCTGGAGATTTGCTTCTAGATTTAACTACATACATATGGACCAGAGGGAGTACTAGATTTGCTGCCATATTGGGCAAACAACGAGGGCCAAAAGGCACAAATAATTGAAGAAAGACAGAAATGCAAGCTTCTCTAGATTTGATACTAATTTGGTTAATAAAGACAAAGAGACAGAGGGGGAAAAGGTGCTCTTAAAAATGCCAATTCGCGCCGAGAGAGACAGAACCCAGCTCCTGCTCACGTACAACCAAACGCGGTCTCGTCCTGTCCCACGCGGTCCCTTTCTACTAGCCCCACACGTCAGCACGGAACGGTCAACTAAACTGGAATCCTCCCGTCTGAGCTCCTTCTGCGGGTTACAAATAAGGGCTTGGCGAAAACTGAGGAAAAACATAAGGCAATCTTATTGACTAATATAGCTGTTTAATTAATAAAAGGATTAGCTACAACGTGCTCAGTTTGCCCATTTATTAAGGTATAAGACTGGCAGGAGAGAAAGTAATCGCTAGTTTCCTCATTTTGCCCCTGCATGCTCGCACGATTAAAGCTCCTTCCGCACGCGCTGGACTCCTCGTTTCCTTAAACCTCCTCGTTTCTCGGGATAGACCAACAGTTTTTCAGGATCTTGGGGTTTTTTTTTGACAATCAATACCACATATATTCATAGCAAAAATAGTACATGGTAGAGGGCTACATGACGACTAGATATATCACCAAAAAAGGTGATGCATGTCTCCTTCACCAAAACAGCTGAAACAAGTACACGAACGCAAGTACACCACCATAATAATACTACTACATTAACACAAGTACGAGTAATAAAGTAAGAGTACTACTCCCTCTAATCTAATTTAAACCAAAATAAAACTTAAACTTCATCCTAAATTTGAACTAGTGCCTCGTCCTCGTTCTTCGCTCATTTTCTGATCCAAGACGGCGCAGAGTGCCAGAGTGCATGGCACGGAACTCTTCATCGGTGGCATGCCATGGGCATGTCACCGGATGCATGATTTTTTTCGCAATGTTTTAAATTTGAATTTAGGCCGCATGTCACACGGTGACATGCAAAAGGTGCATGTCACCTGGTGGTGGTAGGCAACTACCCTCATTTACGGCGGCGTAGGCGACTGGACGCCGCGTGGCCAGCCGCTGCCTCGTGGCCGCCTCGGTTTCCACGCGGGAGACCATTAAACGCCGACGACCAACCTTCCCGCGTCACGGTTAGCGACTATGACTATAAGGGCAAAACGCTAAACTCTCTCGTTCCATTCACTTTCTTCCTCTCTCCACCTAACAAACATTTGTTCGTCGCTCTCTCCTCCAGCAATGTCTTCAAAATTCAGGTCGTCGGCGGTCAAGTACGCGGAGAAAAAACGCCGGCTCGAAATTTCGAGAGACGCTTCCAGAAACCAAGTGGGCTCGCCGTCGCCGCCGCCGCCGCCGAAACGCGTCCGTGCTGTGCTCACCGGGTTAGTTTCCTTCGCCATGTACTTTCGTTTCTTCTTGCCCGGGCTCAAGCTCTTTAAGAGTCTCTATGGTTATACATCTTAAAGGGTTGGAAGTTCCAACGACGCCCCTACTGCACCAACTTCCACGACCAAGGAATCATCGTCGTCCGATGATTTCAACCCGGCCCTACCCCGGCGAAATGAGGTAGCACCAAGCACTGTGTAGTTCTTCTTCTTCTTCTTCTTCTTCTTCTTCCTTTGCGCTTACTTGCTACCGATGATTTCGCCCTGAAGGAAGCGGCGCCGACTATCGACACCACTGTCGCCATCTTGATGGAAAAAAACGAGGAGCTCAGCTTAGAGTGTGATCGCCTCCGAGACGATTTGGCTGCCAAGAAGAAGAATTCGAAAACTCTTGTGGAGCTCATTTGCAGCCTTCGAAATGAGCGCGATATGTTGAAGAACGAGCTGATTAAGCAGAAAGCATCAGCGGAGAAAGCCAGCAGCATACTCAAGACTGTGTGCCTCGACAGAGACAAGTCTGATATAGAGTACAAAATCCTTCTTCAGGATAAAGTACAGCTCCAAAAGTTGAACCTTGAATATGCTGACATCGCCATCCTTGCCCTTCTCGAGAGGCAGAAGGCACAAGATAAGTTGATGCACCTGATGTTGGAGAGCTGCAGTGAAAGAGAAGAGACATTGAAAGAAGTGAGCAGTTTGGTGGGATACATGAGTGACGTCGGGCGAACTTCGCAGAATCCGCCCCGGCTGAGCTCAAATTCCAGCGGAACCAGCTTTCAGCAATGCATGTTAGGCGCACCTACAACTTCTACTCATTGATTAGAGGTCGCACGACATGGCATTTTCCCTCGAAATAGTAGTACTGTACTAATAGTTGTACTACTTAATATGTACCTTTTTGTAAAATAATTTCTTACATGTATTAGAAACTACCCCTCTCGTTTCTGGATGCACCCGGGACATTGTCATCCGGCCCTCTTCTGGACAAACCCCCTCGGGAAGGGCGGTATATTTTGCACATTTCGCTACTAGTACTTCTAATTCCACCGCTTATTTTTCTAATCCGTTAAATCGTTAATTGGATGACCAACTGATGGAAGCTGCGATAGATTAGACCAACAAGTGGTGAATTGTGCAAAAGATATGTCCGTGTTTTATGCAAAAGAGTGATATGGGGATCTGGTGGAATCTTGAATTTCCTCTTCAGTGGTAGGCATGCTTCACTTATAGCTGGAGTACATTGCGGACCTGGTGCATTTCGTCAGTACCGATCAGCTATTTTTGCTTATCCGGGAAGAAAAGGTAGTACTAGCCTTTTCTGTGAGATGTCTTTTCAGTGCTACGGAGTTGTCTGTTCACTGCTTGCTTTGTCTGTCGGTGACTTTGCCAAGCTGACTTTGCCATGACTTTGGGTGACTGATATGTGGACCACAGTTGTAAGTGACTCAAAGTCACTGACTTTGGGGACTCGTGAATGCTTCGTATATTTCTGACGGTTTCTGAATTATGTACTCCGTACAACTTTTGTAATATTGGTCAAACTAGTTTTGACCAGGGTTTGTGTAGGGTGTTTTTTTTTGGTTGGTCCAAATGGTGTTGTGTGGTCCAAATGTGATGTATCATCACACCACCATGTGCCCCCCTCCCCCCACCCCACCCCTAGGTTTTGGTAATGCCATTCTGATACATGCTTCTTAGAAGGAGTACATTTTTTCCGTTAGGGCATGACAATTTTGAAAAATTCAAAAAAAAATGGGAAGACAGAATGGTAACATCATTTTCCATGTGATGATGCACCCCTGTGCCAAATTTTGGTTCATTTTAAGAATGTAAGGTGACAAATTACTCGAGGAAGCTAGTTGGAGTAGACGGGCATGATCGGATTGGCATAGGCGATTTATTTTTTGAAGGATGTTATTTTTCATAGACAATATCTGACACAAAAAATAAAATGTTAAGGTCTCATATTATTCTGAATGATTTTGAATTACTTATGACGTTTGGAAGTATTGGTATACATGAGTCCCACATGAAGTTAAATGGTCCAAAAAAAAGTTTCGTACACGTCTCCCAGAAAGTGGAAAGTCGAGTACATGCATGACTTCACGCGTCCACTACTGGATACAGGGAGTCGGAGGCTATAACATAATCGGCCTCATCATCTCTCGCGAGCTCGTCCTCTCCACTCCCCCAACTTGCCTCCCCCACACTGTGAAAACCCCCATCCACTCACCGCACCTCTGAGGCATCGACTTTCCCGTTTCCAACCACAACAGCATGAAGATAGGTATTGCATACGAGGCGGAGCAATAGGCGACCGCCCACGCAGAGGATGCCTCTACGGTAGTGGCCGTCGTGGTGGGTGAGGCTTCACCGGGCACCCAAGCCGCTCGTCTCCTCTGCTTGTCGGATTCTTCAACCTCGGTCGAAATGGGCATCCTGGCCGTCACGACGGGTGAGGCTTCACCGGGCACCCATGCCGCTCGTCTCCTCTGCTTGTCTGGTTCTTCGACCTCGGTCGAAACGGGCGTCCTGGCCGTCGAGCAGAAGGTGGATACCAACGTTGTTTATCCCGCCGAAGATGTGCACGGCGTTGCAGGCCACCACGGCGAGGTCTTCCTAGGCCCGATGCTGGACGCGAACCTCGACCCCTTCGACGATTTCGGCCCAAACGTTCAGTTCCAGGAGGATGTCGAGGGTGATGACGAGGAGGTACTTCTCTTTTACCGAAACTGTCCCAACCCTCTTTGTGTCATATTGCTGTTCACATGGTTTGCACGAGCCTGGTTCTTGATTGATTTGATATCCTACCTTGTTCTTGTAGATGTAATTGATTCTACGATTCGTAAGATCAGATTCTAGTTTAATTTCGACTAATCTGCCATGTAGTCATATAATCAATTTATGTGTTCATACTTAGTGGACTTGCAATTGTTGTGGCTAATGTTCATGGTTGTTCATAGGGTTTCTCATGATTTATTACGATTTCTTCTGCCATTTACTTGTTCTACACATTTAATTTTAGGGTTTCTAAGGTTTGATTATGTTAGTGGAGTATTTATTCGATCTGTCATAAAAAACCTGATTATGTAGTACTTAATAATTCATAGGAGTATTCTGATGACATGGACAACAACAAGGTGCGCAGGGACCGGAAAAGCCGCTATGTTCTCAAGCGGCTGAAGGGTGGTGAAATTCGTTTCTGCATGCGCGGGGAGCTATTTTGCCCATTATGTGGCAAATTTCTCTAGAAGGACATCCACAGCCTGATCCAACATGCGATGGGTGTAGGCCTAAGTACATAGGGGGAAACACCGCCCTGCAACCAAGGCCAAGTACGCATCATATGGCCTCTTCCTCCAGAATTACGTCTTGCCTAGCTTGCTCCACGTCAACGCCCCTGCTGCTGGCCCTCATGCTCCTGGTCATGTTTAAAGTTCATATGTGTAATCTTAATCCCTTTGGAAGTTCAGCATTAAACTCTACTAGTACAACCGTGGTGGTCTTGTGATGTAGTACTCTTTTGATGCATTTGTGATGTAGTAGTACTTTTTTTGAAATGATATAGTACTATCTAAGAAAAGTACTCCCTCCGATTCACATTCATTTCACATCAAGAAATATGGATCAGAGCGAGGGAGTAAATTAAACATGGCATCTCGTGCATGAAGCTTGACATATCGATCAGGTTGGCTAGAATAGCAATACAATGTTGCTCATTAGGCAAATGCATGCCATGTACGATAGTATACATCCAGTAAAGAAGTCTATACTGACATAAAAAACTACTTTGGGGATGAGAGTCAATTGGGGCATCTACAATATAGAAAATCTTGCTCGTAGATGATTTTGGCTAAGAGGGTTTTACTCACATTACACGTGCCACTTTCCTTGTCTGCAAAACAAGTTCCAATAAAGGGAGAGGAAAGAAGAGGGTATTGTGGGCGAGATTGAACACCTTTTTTATGTGTTAATCTGAGGCCTCGTTTAGATGAGGATTTCGACTTATGCCTAACAGCTCAACACATCCACAAATAACTCTGCTTGCGCACACCACCGTTCATTAAAAATAACAATATTAGCTCGCAAGATTAAGAACAAAGTGAATTTAAGTAACTTGGTAAGCTTTTCAAGCAATATATTCAGAGAAAGAGCACACATGTTCGGCTCAAAATAATCATAAGAGAAGAACAATAAATCTAAGACACCACATGGATTCATACCTTGAGTCGACGCTGGCTCGTAGAAGGGCGGCCGCGCCTCGAGGATGCCGGGGACGTCTCCACCTCGGTCTCACATGTGACTGCTTATCGGCGGGTGGTGCGCCGCGCCATGTAGAAGATCTATCAAGAGATGAGAGCCCGATGACGCTACCGACGCCTCAACCTTGATAGCACCGACTTGTTGCTCCGCACCGAGATGCGCCACGTGCAAGATTTAGCGGATGCACTAATTTTAGAGATATGTCATGATCATTGTAACAAATTTCAACGTGATGATGATTTGATCTTGTACTCGGCCTTGAACATAAGAACTAGTACAATCTCACCTTTTTTTATCATTATCCTTTGCGAGATTTAGCGGTTGCGCCAAATTCAGAGAAATATCATGATCATGGTAACACAATTTTCAATATAATGATGATTTGATGTTGCACTCGACCTTGAACATAAGTACTAGTACGGTCTCACAAATTTGTATCATTATACTTTGCAAGTTTTAGTGGATGCGCCCATTTTCAGAGGTAGATCATGATCATGGTAAGTTGGTAACAAATTTTCAACGTGATGATGATTTGATTTTGCACTCGGCCTTGAACAGAGGTACTAGTACGGTCTCACAATTTTTTATCATTATACTTGGACGGTGGCCAAATTCAAAATCTCATAGCGGCAAAACTTCCCGCCCACAAAATACAAAAATTTCACACGCTTCCAAATTCCCATTCTACCCCTGTGGAGATGGCAGCAAAGTCGGTTGGTGGGGGGCCCGTCATTTTTTGGATCACCACCTCCCTAGCCCCGGATACCCTCCCAAAAAAATTCATTTCCTCTCATCTGAGACCACCCACCGGAACTTCTCAAGTCCCTCTCTCTACCACCTCCACGACCACCGCACCGGAACATCCCCGCCGGACTTCCCTGGCCTACCCGAGCCCTCGCGATCCTCGTCATCCGGCTGCCGGAGCCGCTTCATCGACGCCGTCATCAACCGGACCGGATCATCCCCGCCGAACCTCGAAACCATATGCTCATCCAGCAGTCTACCGCAGTCGCTTCAGCTGCGGTATCGTCCACCCGCCGGAGCCGCTTCGCCGGATCCGTCGTCCACCGCATCGGATCTTGCTCACCGACACCGCTGTGCATGAACCGGATCTGCTTCACCGGCGCGTGCATGATCTAAACTCTTCTACTGTCGCTTTTCTATTGCTTGCCTGCAAGTTCTTGTTTAATCTTGGGGGAACCTGTTTGTGCTAACGACGCGCCGTTACGTTTTTGCAGATGAGATGAGTAACCATGAAGTGTAATGGCCGTCTCTCCAACCCCAAGTAGCACATGTAGCGTACTTCATCACCGGATCTATCAACCCCAGGAAGATCTGCTGTGACTCCCACAGAGTGCTTCTCCTAATGTAAGTCCCTTGTTTTAGCGCCATGTTCTGGGTTCAGTTTCTTGTTTGTCTGAAGCTCTTTTAGTTCATTCCTAGCTATGACCGTAACACGTTGCTATTTTCTACTTCATTGCTAACTTTAAGCGATTGAACATTTTGGTTTGCATTCCCTGCTCTGTAGATGTAGCCATCATAACTTCTATCTTGCTCAGTCGTTGTTACAAAAATTATAGGTATTATAGTAACATCCTGCTATTATTTAGTTCATGGCCAATTTTAAGTAATTGCACATGTTGGTTCGCATTCCCTGCTCTATAGCTTTTGGCATCGTAACTTCTATATTTGGTTTACATTCCCTGCTCTGTAGATCTAGCCATCATAACTTTATCTTGCTCAGTCGTTGTTACAAAAATTATGGCCTGCTACTATGTTGTTTGTGCCAATTTTTTACTCCATGAACATGTTGGCTTGCATTCCCTGTACTACAGGTGATGCCATTGTTTTGTATCTAGTTCATTGTAAGCTAACAAAGTAAGGACTTAGTTTGGCATGCTATCACTCTGCTATCTAGCCTGTAGTACAAATAAACTTGTCATACTACTAGATAATAATTTTGCGTGCCATCTTGTTCTTCAAAAGCTGCATTATTGACTTGTTTCTCTGACTTGGCATGACGCTCACATATGGAAAGCTGAACATATTGGTTTGCATTCCCTCTTATACAAGTTCACAGGTGATCCCACTATATTCTGTATCTGGTCCATCC
This sequence comes from Lolium multiflorum, assembly GCA_030979885.1. Classification (NCBI taxonomy): domain Eukaryota; kingdom Viridiplantae; phylum Streptophyta; class Magnoliopsida; order Poales; family Poaceae; genus Lolium; species Lolium multiflorum. The sequence goes on along the minus strand of CM061750.1, from coordinate 314,174,833 downwards.
TAAGCTCCAGCATTAACTATCCTCCATGTGTTGCTCATTACAAGTTTATATCCCGAAACATCTTGATTTGCATCCCCTTCACTATAAGTTCAGGAGTATTATTTAGTTCACGGCCAAAATGAAGTAATTGCACTTGGCACATGTTGGTTCACATTCCCTCCTCTTTAGCTTTTGCCATCGTAACTTCTATTTTTGGTTTACATTCCCTGCTCTGTAGATGTAGCCATCATAACTTCATCTTGCTCAGTCGTTGTTACAAAATTTATAGCCTGCTACTATGTTGTTCATGCCAATTTTGTACTCCCTGAACATGTTGGTTTGCATGGGACTCGACAGTAGTAAGTCTGCTGTTTCATTCTAACATGCTCTGTTATATTGGCTGTTGGTATGCGGCATGCACTCTTTGTTTGCTTATTGTGCGCATTACAATGATCTTGTTATAACGACGAAATGATGAGTTCCAAATTCTTTGGCAAACAATATTGTAGTGTCTTTGCCTTTCCATTGTTGTTGTCTTAACTTGTAATGTCTTTGTTTCAGATATAGGTGCTGCATGGACAACTTAAAAGATTGCCGGATCGCTTCATTGTATTGCTAGGTTTAATTACCATTCAATTTCTCTGGGTTCTGTAATATTTTTTTCAATGCCTTGCAGCTGATGTAATATTTAGTTAGTTTTTATAGTTCTTTCGCGCATTTTTTCTTTGGTGCTTGTGGTAAGTGAGGCTATCCGACAGAAATCAATGCTGCGTAAATATTCTCAGTATCTAAATCACGAATTCCCATCCCTTAAACGGCCCAATTAATCGAAATCACATATGTGCCTGCCCGCAAAATCCTAAAGCGCATATTATGCCGGCATATAAACAACAACTAAACGGGCTGGCCCACTTACTTCTTGGGCCAGCCCATGTGACTTACGGTGGACCCCACACTCTAATTGGGCTGGCCCACTTGCTTTAAGGTGGACCCCACCCCTACTGGGCCGGCCCACTAATTAGTTGGGAGCCCATTTGCTTTGTGGTGGACCCCACATACTAAACGGGCCGGCCCTTCAAGAGGAAAGTGGGACCCTGTGTTTTTGGCCGGCCCACTATCTTGTTGGGGCGGCCCACTTGCAAAGGTGGACCCCACGTACTAAATGGGCGGCCCTTTAAGAGGAAAGTGGGGCCCACGTGTTGGCCGGCCCACTATCTTGTTGGGCCAGCCCACTTGCTATATGGTGGTCCCACATGGTAAATGGCCGGCCCTTTAATAGGAAGGTGGGACCCACTGTTTTTGGCCGCCCACTATCTTGTTGGGCGGCCCACTTGCTATATGGTGGACCCCACATAACAAATGGGCCGGCCCATTAACAGAATGTGGGACCCACGTGTGTTTTTGGCCGCCCATTATCTTGGTGGGCCGGCCCACTTGCTATATGGTGGGCCCCACATACTAAATGGGCCGCCCTTTAACGGAAAGTGGGTCCCACGTGTTTTTGGCCGGCCCACTATTTTGTTGGGCGGCCCACTTGCTATATGGTGGACCCCACAAACTAAATGGGCCGACCCTTTAGCGGAAAGTGGGACCCCTGTGTTTTGGCCGGCCCACTAGCTTGTTGGGCCGGCCCACTATACGGTGGACCCCACACACTAAATGGGCGGCCCTTTAACAGAAAGGGACCCACTGTGTTTTTGGCCCGACCCGCTTGGGCGGCCCGTTCTGTAAGGTGGACCCACATGATAAATGGGCGGCCCATTTAAGTTTTGACGTCAACCTTAGAGGTTAGGCCCGGCCCACGTAACTAATGGACCAGCCCAGCTATATAGTTGACCGGTCAAACTATGTCATCTGGCCCGGCCCGCTTAAGACGTGGCGGGCCTCGTGTGGGCCTACCATCTACCACGGGGTTTCAGCGGTTAACGCCGTTAAACGCGTTGCGTCCACGTGTCGTTTGCATGACGTCGGTCAACGGGCTCCCGAAAACACTTTCGCAACGGTCCGATTTTCCGTGGCGAAGGGCGCCCAAGCGCGACGGACCGAAAAATCGTCGTTGGACTTTGCCTGACGCAGTTTCGACAACGGAACCCATATCGTCGGGTTAGGCCCATAGGCGACGAAAAATGCCCCTTAGTTGACGATTTTAGGACGTTGTCTATCAGAACTTTTCTTGTAGTGAGTGTGGTACAACATGTAATCCAGATGCTCAGCATGATGCCTCAGCTGTGGGTGCGACTGCAGCTCCATAGGCACACCCATAGCATCACGCCTCACGAGGTGCGCGAAGCGGGACGCTAGTAGGCGCACCATGTTCTGTCCACAGAGGCGTGCAAGTGCCTCCTGAAGGCCACGTGCAAGACCATCGAGCCAGTTGCTCTCGCGGAAGGAGAAGAGGATCCTCTCCGAGGTGGGAGGCTCCAGCTTGCCCCTCAAGTCGGCGGTGATGATCCACTGCAACTCGCCTCCGACCTGATCGTTCACTTGGATCCCGTGGAACTCAGGGTGGGGGCGTCCAAGGAAGTCAGAGAGCGCGTTGAGGTCGTGCTCAAAGATCAAGTCTCCACCATTCCCCAGCTGGTAGAACTTGGTGTTGAGGGGTTCATTTGGCTCCATCTGAAAGTGAAAAGGATGAGTAAGTGAGAGAGTGAGCAAGTGTGGCAAACTTTTAAGTGGATTCAAAATAAGAAAGAACATGATTCCTCAAATTTTCGAAAAAGCCTCAAAGACAAGAGTATGTGTAAATTTTCATAAATATTCCCTTCATTTTGATTTCAAAATTAGGTTTTTATGAACGCCCATTCTAACTAAGGTTTTCTAAGGTCAAACAATGGCTCTGATACCAACTTGTCAACACCCGGAATTTTAGGTCCGGATGCCTATTATATCATTCATCGCAATCCCAGGAATATTGTTGTTGCGAGATATAATAGCTAAGTATCCCAGTCATCATTTATTACAACTCATATGGTCTTACAACTTGAATCACATGATCCATATTACACGAATAGTTGATCTATTGATCACCGAACAAACATAAGTTCAATGCGGAAGCGTAAAGATAAAGGGACTCTATAGTCCACAGGCCAACATTTGACGTCAGAAACCCCTAGTTGTCGTAGGCGTCCTGCTGGTCATCCTCATGATAGTTCTGTTCATCATCGTACTCTGGCCATTGGAATAGCCAGGGACAAAGCCGTAAGTACTTTAGGTACTTGCAAACGAATACTAATGTAAAATGCTAACTCTTGGAGTTGAGGTGCTAAACTCTAGTTCAACTTGCGTAAGCCATATTTTAGTTCACAAGTATTTGATCATGTGCTAATTTATTCAAGTGGAAACATTAGTGTCATTCCCACATATTGGTTGTAATTCCAACAAGTCACCAAGTCATCATTCACATTCACTAAGGTTTTCAAAAAATCTGACAGGAAACTGTATGGCCTTTCCAACCGTCCGTAACCGTGGACACGGCTATTCGAATAGATTTACACTCTGCAGAGGTTGCACACTTGTGCCACAACATTTGATTTCATCCGTCGGAATGACTCCGAATCATCGTAACACAGTACGCGGATCATCAACCATAACCTTTCACTTACAAACTCTAGTATGAGCACCTCTCCCCATGAGCTTGGCCTCCCAGTGAAAACGAACTGGGAACTGCACAGGGCTTGGCCGTACGATTCACCTCAATTCACATCATTTCTCAACAACGGAGGCAGCCTCGGCATAACCCCTATGACGTGTGTTCAGAGGGAACTCATACTAAAATCTATAAACTTCCAGTTAAGCCCTACCCATAATCAGGTATTGTGGGGGTACTCACAAATTGGAAAGCTATCGCATTCAAACCAATATCAGGGTTTTGTCAAAAATCACTATCTTCTCTTGTTCACCTTCACATCATTCAAGGGAATACTTCATCATTCCAAGGTTTCAAATTCCACAAGTCATATGTTCCCATCTAGAGTAGTCAAGTTTTAGTACTTTAGCACTAGCACTAATGTTGAGGGGTGCTACATTGCTTTGCTATCTATTAGTCTATCTTTGCTACTCTAATAGTTTTATTCACCTATACTATTTGAAAACAACTCTTTGAAAACACAACAAGTAAAACTTGTATGGTACAAAATGTAGGATAGGATTGTATGAAGAAGATAAGAATCATGGTGCCTTGCCCAAGGAGGGCTTTGCACTTTGCAAGAGTATTAGCTTGCCTTGGTAGTTCTCTAGGTTTTCTTCTTCCTCTTCTGGGTAGAATTCTCCTTCCTCTTGGTAATCTCCGGTGCTAGCGTCTAAATTTAAATACGAGGTATAATCACTAAACAAACTCAAGTCTATGCTAAGCACATCATTATCTCACACAAACTATGCTAAGCACACCATAAAATAATTAGGTGCATTGGTTTTCTTTATTGAAGAAAAGTAATTTCCTCTCATTACATATGTAATTAACAATTCTCATTTAGTTCTTGAGAAAATAATTTCCTCTCATTGAAATCTTCTTAAGATTTAACTTCTCAAATAATCATATATGAATTCATATTGACCAAAGTCAAACATTCATCATCATTATTTGAGAAATGATTTAAATGAGGTAGATCACCTCATACCATTTTATAATTCCACCAATGATTTAAATCTCCAAATATTCATATAGGAGTGTTTGGACCAGGGGTGCAAACATCTCATGAACTCATTTGGGACAAGATTTAAATGAAGGGAAATCCTCCATATGATTTACATAATAATTTTGGGACAATATCACTTACTAAACTAGCCCTATTGTCCATTAATTAATCTAGGGCATGATCATGCAAAGTGACCACACCATTTTCTTGCAGAAACAATTAGTGTAAGTCAAATGTGAACTATTGGAGTTGGAATTATTCAAATATCTATTTTGGTTGATTTTTAAGAATTAATCTAAGGCAGAAAAGTCCCTGCCTTGTTTATTTTGCCACTTTAATTATAGGATAGATCTAGGGTTCAAACCAGTGGCATTGTGTAGATAATTTCCTAAGATTTCTAAATATATAAAGTTTATTAAATGTGGCCAAGCCAAACAGATCTTATGAATTTTCAAAGTTAGGTCCAGTATTGAATTCAAACTAAATTTATTAAACGAAATTTGAATTGAAAAGGCCGGCGGGAAGACTAACTGGGCCTAAACGTTTAAAACGGCCCAAGGCCAGCCCACCACGCATCTGTGCACGCGCGGGCCGCCTGACAGTGGGCTCCACCCGTCAGCGACACTTAACGGCCGAAGCGGTATGGACTAATGTGAGGCATTGGATTAGATCACAGATCAACGGTTCACGCGCGTCGTCGTCGACGGCGAGAGAGGGGCTCGCCGGCGACTCGGGTAGGGGGTCGGAGGCTCACCGGGGCTCCAGCTAGGGTCAGGCAGTGTGCTTGGGGACGTTGTGGACGATGGCGAAGCCTGTAGCGTGGCGTCGTCGGGGCGGCCTCCTTCTCCGGCGATTGCTGCAGGGCTTCCGCGGCGTGATGCGTCGATTGGGCGGCAGTGGCTAATCGAGCATGGTGAGGTGCTGAGGAGGTCGAGGAAGGAGAGGGGAGGGTGGTGGTGTGCTTGGATCGACGAATGGATGCCTCCTTTTATAGGCGCGCGTGGGTGCTGAGGTGCCGTGGCAATGGCGACAAGGGCGTGGCCGCTCCGGGGTTCTAGGGGGCTAGGCGGCGACGCGGGCGTGTTCACGACGTCACCCGGAGCGTCAACGGCGCGGTAAATGGTGGCGTACGGTGGTCGGAACCGTGCGTGTACTGTCGCGGCCGTGGCGGGCGCCTTCGTCCCCGCCGGCGCCCGTGGTTGCCAAGGCATGACGACGACGTGTCCGGCGAGCTCCGCGTGGAGAGGAAGTTACCGTGGCGCACGGATATGGTCGGGGTACGGCGAGATTTGGCGAGCGCCGCGTGGCCGTGGCGCGCGCGTCCGTGCGCCAGTGACGTCGCCCATGCCGCTCGCGGCGTACCTGCGGGCGCGCGTCGTCCGGGTCTGTCGGCGTCCTCGCGATCGACGGCGTGCACGAGCGATCTCAGCAGGGCGTGGGCGACGCGTTGGACACGGTGGCCGTGCAGATGGTGAAGAGGGGGAAGGCGTGTCGGGGGGCGACGTGGCCGGCATGGCCATGTCCACGCCATTGCTGGCCTCTCCTGGTGCTTCCTTGGCATGGGCTTGGTGTAGGAGTGTCCCCTGGTCATGGCTAGGGCAAGTGATGGTCAAGTGGTGGCCTAGTTTGGTCAATTTCAAATTTGTGATGATCTTGTTCTTAATAAAAAGTCTCTACTTTTTTGGCTCTTATCTCTTGATCTAAGATGAATTTGGTGTGATGCCCTTTACAAAAGTTGTTCACCTTGTTGTATAATTGGATGACATGCAAAGATTTGGATTAGTTTAGTTTAGAAATTTTGAAATAGAGAGGCTCAAAGTGGTGACCAGAATATAAAAGTCAGAAATGACCATTATCTCATGTGATCATATTTTCAAATTTGAATTTGGTTTAAAAGGTATATCTTTGACTCCCAAAGTTTTAATTACTCTTTAATATCATATTACAAGTATTGGTGAAGATCAAATGGGTCTAGGGTCAAATTTACAAATTTGGCATAGACCATATGTTAGGATTTTTAGGATTTTATTAATATTTGATTTCTTTCTCTTTTGGATTTATTTGGTTGGTGATCATTACTTGATCACTCTAGGGTTTTAGAATTCATCACATACACAAAATAACACTCATCATGGCATATCACTCAAAATGCACAAGTCCTATGCAGGGTACTATATGCAATTTGAAAAGTTTTTGTTGGTTCTCAAATTTGGATCTCTGGAATTGTTCTTCTCTCTTTTATTGAAATTTGGGGTGTTACAAACCCTTCCCCCTTACAAAAGATCTCGTCCCGAGATCTAAAAGAAAAAAATTAGGTACTAAAGAGATCTGGGTATTCCTTCTTCATGTCTTCCTCTCGCTCCCAGGTGGCTTCATCTTCAGTATGATTGCTCCACTGTATCTTCAGAAACTTGATGCTTCGGGTGCGGGTGGTTCTGTATGCTTCTTCCAAGATGCGAATCGGCACTTCGCGGTACGTCAGGTCATGATTGATATCCACCGAACGGTGATCGATGTTCTTGAACACTTCGGTCTTCTCCGGGACTTCAAGGCACTTCCGGAGGAGTGAGATGTGAAACACGTCGTGCACAGCCGACATTTCTTCAGGCAGTTCCAGTTGATAGGAGACTTCTCCGCGGCGGCTGAGAACTTTGAAGGGTCCGACATATCGGGGTGCAAGCTTCCCTTTCAGTTGGAATCTCTGCATTCCTTTCAGGGGTGACACCTTGAGATACACAAAATCTCCAATCTCAAAGGTCATCTCTCGGCGTCTCTTGTCGGCGTAACTCTTCTGTCGGGACTGAGCTGTCTTGAGGTACTCTCGAATCTTGTGCACCTTCTCTTCGGCTTCTCGAAGCACATCAGGTCCAAAGACTTGGCTTTCTCCGACCTCCGACCAATTCAGAGGGGTACGGCATTTCCTTCCGTACAGGGCTTCGAAGGGGCCATCAAGCGGCTTGGTAGCTGTTGTTGTAAGAGAATTCTGCGTATGCAGTCTTCCCACTTGGATCCATATTCCACACATGCTCTTAGCATGTCCTCCAATATCTGGTTGACTCGTTTTGTCTGTCCGTCTCGTGGGTGGTAGGCGGTGCTGAAATTCAGATGGGTTCCGAGTCCTTCATGCACCTTCTGCCAAAATCTTGAGGTGAATTGTGACCCTCGATCTGACACTATTGGCTTCAGTGTTCCGTGCAGTGCGACTATTCTAGAAATGTACAGCTCCGCTAACTTTGGGCCCTGGTAGGTGGTCTTGACAGCGATGAAATGGGCTACCTTAGTCAGTCTATCAACAACTACCCATATCGAATCATTTCCTTTGCTAGATTTGGGCAAACCGGTGATAAAGTCCATTCCTACGGAGTCCCACTTCCATTCGGGAATCTGTAGGGGCTGCAGCAGTCCGCGGGTCGTGATGTTGCCTTGACTCGACGAGATATCACACTTGGCAATGTAGCTTCCGATCTCCCTCTTCATTCCATGCCACCAAAACTGTTCCTTCAAGTCTTGGTACATCTTGGTACCTCCGGGGTGGATAGAGTATAAGGTGTCATGGGCTTCCTTTAGAATAACTTGCGTCAATTCGGAGTCTGACGGTACACACAGGCGTCCGTTGTACCAAAGAACTCCTCCTTCATCTACGGTGAATCCCGGTGCCTTTCCTGCGGCTATTTGGGTCTTGATTCCATCAATGCTGGCATTTCCCTTCTGGGCTTCCTTGATCTGACCAATCAAGGTGGGTTGTAACTCCATGCTGGCTAGGAATCCTTCACGACTAACTCCATTCTAAACTGCTCAAACTCCTGGTACAAGCTGGGTTGTTCCTCGGCTATCATTGAGTTCAACGACATGGCAGTCTACTCAACGCATCCGCTACCACATTGGCCTTGCCGGGGTGATAGTGGATCTCCATATCATAGTCCTTGATCAATTCTAACCATCTTCTTTGCCTCATATTCAGATCCTTCTGGGTGAAGATATACTTCATGCTCTTGTGATCCGAATAGATCTCGCAGCGATTACCCATGAGGTAATGACGCCACACCTTCAGTGCTAAAACTACAGCTGCGAGCTCGAGGTCATGAGTTGGATAGTTCTGCTCATGTTGCTTCAGTTGCCGGGACAGATAGGATATCACTTTTCCTTCCTGCATCAGCACACATCCGAGACCAATCTTGGATGCATCGCAATAAACGTCAAAGGGTTTGGTGATGTCTGGCATGATCAGAATTGGGGCTGAGGTCAATCTAAGCTTGAGTTGTTGGAAACTCTCTTCACATTTGTCCGTCCATTCGAACTTCTTGTCCTTCTTCAGCAATTGGGTCATTGGTCGAGCGATGCTCGAAAAGCCTTCTACAAACCTGCGGTAGTATCCGGCTAATCCAAGAAAAGCTCGGACCTCGGTCTGGGTGGTTGGGGCTTTCCATTCTGCGACAGTCTTGATTTTGGCGGGGTCTACAGCAATTCCTCCTGCAGACAGGATATGTCCCAGGAATCCTACTTCTTTCAGCCAAAACTCACATTTGCTGAACTTGGCATACAGCTTATGCTCTCTAAGGGTCTCCAGGACAGCTCCTAGGTGTTGTTCATGTTCTTCCTCCGACTTGGAGTAGATTAGGATGTCGTCTATGAAAACGACAACAAACTTATCCAGAAAGTTCATGAAGATCTTATTCATGAGATTCATGAAATAAGCGGGGGCATTGGTCAATCCAAATGACATGACATTGTACTCGTACAATCCATATCTGGTGGTAAAGGCAGTTTTGGGAATATCCGATGCACAAATCTTCAACTGGTGGTGCCCAGTCCTGAGATCAATCTTCGAGAATACTGTGGCTCCGGTCAGTTGATCAAACAGATCTTCTATCTTTGGCAAGGGATTTTTGTTCTTAATGGTGACATCGTTGAGCTTACGGTAATCCGTACATAAACGGCTGGCACCGTTTTTCTTGTCTACAAATAGAACTGGTGATCTCCACGGCGATGCACTTGGTCGAATTAGACCTTTGGCTAGCAGCTCATCCAGTTGCTTCTTCAGTTCTACTAGCTCTGCTGGGTTCATACTATAGGCTCTCTGGGCTATAGGTCCGGTTCCGGGGATTAAGTCGATGATGAACTCGATATCCCGATCTGGGGGCATACCGGGTAAACCATCAGGGAACACATCAGGATATCGGCAAACGACCCTGATCTGATCCAAGGTTGGCAACGTGGAACCTGCACAACACAATCAAAGTACTTTGCCCCAACGTAACAGTGAGGTTGTCAATCTCACCGGCTTGCTGAAAACAAAGGATTAAGCATATCGAGTGGAAGATGGTGTTTGTTTGCAAAGAACAGTAAGAACAATGATTGCAGTAGAATGTATTCAGATGTAAAAGAATGGACCGGGGTCCACAGTTCACTAGTGGTGTCTCTCCAATAAGATAACTAACATGCTGGGTGAACAAATTACAGGCGGGCAATTGACAAATAAAGATTCAATACATATCAACGATATTACTATGTGATTTAATCAGGGCATTACGACAAAGTACATAGACCGCTATCCAGCATGCATCTATGCCTAAATAATCCACCTTCAGGTTATCATCCGAACCCCTTCCAGTATTAAGTTGTAAACAACAGATAATTGCATTAAGTATGGTGCGTAATGTAATCAACACAAATATCCTTAGACAAAGCATCAATGTTTTATCCCTAGTAGCAACAGCACATCCACAACCTTAGAACTTTCTGTCACTGTCCCAGATTAAATGGAGGCATGAACCCACTATCGAGCATAATTACTCCCTCTTGGAGTTACAAGTATCAACTTGGCCAGAGCCTCTACTAGCAACGGAGAGCATGCAAGAACATAAACGACACATATATGATAGATTGATAATCAACTTAACATAATATTCTATATTCATCGGATCCCGTCAAACACAACATGTAGCATTACAAATAGATGATCTTGATCATGTTAGGCAGCTCACAAGATCTATAACAATGATAGCACAAGCGGAGAAGACAACCATCTAGCTACTGCTATGGACCCATAGTCCAAGGATGAACTACTCACGCATCAATCCGGAGGCGGGCATGATGATGTAGAGCCCCTCCGGTGATGATTCCCCTCTCCGGCAGGGTGCCGAGGCGATCTCCTGAATCCCCGAGATGGGATTGGCGGCGGCGGCCTCTCAATGTTTTCCGTATCGTGGCTCTCGGTACGGAGGGTTTCGCGATGAAGGCTATTTGTAGGCGGAAGGGTAGGTCAAGTGGCGGCACGAGGGCCCCACACACCGGCCGCGCGGCGGGGCCGGGCCGCGCCGCCTGTTGTGTCGGCGCCTCGTGGCCCCACTCGTACCTCCCTCGGTCTTGGAAGCTTCGTGTAAAAATAAGCCCCGGGCGTTGATTTCGTCCAATTCGAGAATATTTCCTTACTAGGATTTCTGAAACCAAAAACAGCAGAAAACAGGAACTGGCACTTCGGCATCTTGTTAATAGGTTAGTGCCGGAAAATGTATAATAATGCTGTAAAGTATGTATAAAACATTCAAGTATTGTAATAAAAGTAGCATGGAACATAAGAAATTATAGATACGTTTGAGACGTATCAGCTCTCATAGCCGTCGAGTTCGGAATCGCTCGTTCATGGCCGGAGACCTAGTCCTCCGCCTTCGTCAGGTGAAAGACCACAAGTTACAATCTCCATGGGAAGGACCTTTTGTCATCAGCAAAGTGCTCCACAACGGATCGTACTACCTCGTCGATTTCCGGGAACTAAAGGACAGACCTGCTAATTGGTACCGGAAACACAAGCGAGAGGATCCGGATGACATATACGATGAAACAGACCGTCCCTGGAACATAGCACAGCTACGTCCTTTCCACACTTAGCAAACTTCGCATTACATATCTTGTAATATTTATGATACATGATCAATGAAATAAAGCATCTGGTTCACTCTTTGAGTCTTTTACCTCCTTTACTTGTTCATTTTAGATCGTGTATGTTTTCCGACTAAAACCGCAGAGCTGGATCTTTCCGCCTAGGCGTGTATGAAAGTTGTGATTTTTTCAAAATCGTCTTTTAGGACGTGAGCTTAAGTTTTCTGGCGGAAATGCTTTTCGTTGCGAACTCATGGATTCCTGGCAGCGACTTCCGGCACCTACGCTGGGGGCTTGTTTCCGCGGTTATTGACGGATTGCCCTTGGGCTTCGTCGCCGCTGGCGAGCATCTCCGGCTAACGGTCTTCCGGCTCGCCGAAGGTCAAATGAGTAAGCCGGAAAACATAAAACCAGCACTTGCTTTTCATAAACGAAACATGCAGATAATATTTAAACGGATAGCAGGATAAGTATTTTCCGCCCACGCATAAGTGTTTCGTCCCTAGCTACTTAAGAATTTAAGTTATGTTACAAACCCACTCCGGGGCAAAATGATGCATCAGTTTGATTCTACTCGGAGGATTGATCCTCATCGGACGCAATGTAGGCGGAGCCATCGCCAGAGTCGTCGCCGGAGCCCTCTTCCTCATGATCCGCGCTTGACCCGGAGCCCTCCTCAACAAAATCTTCGGGGCAGTCCTCTTCATCTTGATCCTCCGCGTCAGAGAATCCCGCGGGAAGATCGTGCTTGTTGTACCAGAACGAGTGGTTAACTCGTCCGAAAAATAGCCGGTCATACCCTTGGGTCTCCGCGATAAGGATCCTCATGTTGGTGCCCTTGGGGGCTCCGCATGCAACATCAGCAAAGCTCATGGTTGGGAAGTGCGCTTTGCACGTCGCCAACACGAGGGAAGCGACTCCGCGGGCGGAAGACTCCTGCCAATCCTTGATGAGTTCCGGCACCTGCTTGATTAGCTTGTTCATGGTGTCAATCACCGCGGTTCCGGCTCTCTTCAGGGACAGCGATTTGGCGACCCCACGACATGCCTCGAAGAGGTTATCAATGGGACTCTGCGCCTCTTCATATGCTTCAGTCCTTTTGAGGGTTGCATCCTTTGTCCACTCAAAACCAAGGCTCGCTGCGAAAAACATGATCAGTTTTTTCCGCGAACAGAAGCAAAAGTCTGAGGAAGTCGGAGTCACAAAAAAAAGAGGCCCTTACGGAAGATCATCTTGTCAATAGCCTCCGCCTCCGCCTCATAGTTCTTGTACTTTGCGGCCAAGGTCTGAATCCTCTGCTGGCTCTTTTTGAGTTTCTCAGCAAGATCCGACAGTTCTTGGGTATGCTTCTCCAAGAGTTCTTTCCTCTTCTTGGTTTCCTCCTCGGAGGATTCCTTCAGGAAATTCTTGAGGGATTCATTTTCCGCCTCAAGAACTTTGATCTTGGCAGAAAGGGTGTCGATGGAGGGGCTCTTGGCAATTTCTTCTAGAACTCGGAAATTCAACAACACAGTTAGTTCAGATAATACGGTTACATTGACGATCCTGGGGGCTCAGTCGGAGTTATTACCTTCATAACCCTTGAGGCGGGTCTCCAGCAGCGCGATGGCCTTCTGATTATCCGCGTCCCTGGTTTGAAGCAGTTCAATTTCTTTCTTCTGCTCCAGCACATGGGTGCGCAAATCCTCGTGCAGCTTCCGCGTGTTCTGTGAAAGCAGTTTAAGGATTAGACGGAAATTCAAACTTATGGGGGCTGGACGGAAGTTAAAATCTTTAGTATGTGAAAATTTTGATTTTCCGCTACAATCTACAGTTCAAGACATTGGCTCATACATGTTACTCGGAAAAATGCATTAACCAATGCCTGGGGGCTGGTGTTACCTGACGCACATTCTTGTGCTTGGCGAAAAAAAGCCTTGATACCGCTTTCAAGCTCGGTCAGTTCCTGCTCTTCCGTGTTCGCAGGCCCCACACTTGCTCCATCATGGCGGAGATCTCCGCGTGGTGCTGTGAAAGGGGGACCTTTTGCAGAATCGGAAAGAAGTGAGGATGAGTCTGGGGCGTGCCAGTGGCGCCACTCAAGGTTAGCTTTCTCTCAACTTTGTCAGCCGGAGCTTCAGTTGAGGTAACAGTGGGCTGCTCAGGCGGAGGTGCAGACGAGGACGCGCCCTTGCCAGAATCGCCTTTGCCGGGTTCGGCAGTTGGATCCTTCGGAAGATCATCAATATTGATGACATCCTTGGGATCCGGCTTGGCGGTTGAGGAGGCCTTGGGCGGAACCTCCACTTCCGGTGTGACGGGCACAGAAGCCGGAGAGGGCTTCACCCTCTTCTTGGTGATCTTGGGGGCTTGGCTTCCGGAGCTTTTGTTGCAATATAAAAAAGGCATAACAGTTAGTATATGTTGATTCACAGAAGCAACAAGATCTTATGACGGAAACCGGACGCTTACCCAGTTGGTATAAAAAATTGCTGGATGTTGGGCTGAGCTCGGTTGCTGGTGTCAATAAGTTTGAGGCGCTTCTTTTCCGCCTCTGCCTTCCGGGTTGCTGCAGTGCTGGGCACTTCGCGGGCACGTTTGGCAGCAGGGCCGGAGGAAGAAGTCCTTTTCCTTTTAGAGGGACCCGGAGCTTCGGGAGCCTCCGCCTCGGACGCGGCCTCCGGATCGGTGTTGCCTGTTTGAGGCACTCGGAGGAGAGTTCCGAGGTCTTTCTCTTCGAGGGCCTCGATCTAAAGTTACCCAGTAAACGTTCAGACGAATTCACCAAAAACTTAGAGAAAATCAGTAGTTGATTCATATGAACTTACCGCGGTCCCGGAGCCATTGGTGTGAATATCCATATTGCACACATGGATCTTCAGCTCGCGCGGAACCTTGATCAGCACCCGGAGGCGCTTGTCCAAGGCGTCGGCGGAGAGGTTGTCCTTTGAGGCGCGCATATTGTCTTCGCGCCCCGTGTACTGGAATAGCAGGCGGTCCCGATGTTGCAGGGGCTGGATCCGCTTAGTAAACCAGGACATGGTCAGGTCCTTCCCCGACAAGCCCTCGTCCGTAAGCTTGTGGATCCGCCTAACCGCCCGAGTCAGTTGAGGTGACTCAGAGAGGTGAGGACATTGAGTCCAGGACGGAGTCTCGCTGGGGGGGCCGTCCTTGAAGTCCGGCAGCACCTTTGAGGATGCCGGATCCGACACGTCCTTCAGGTAGAAGAAGTTGCCGGACCAGTACCGCACAGACTCATGGCGATATGTGTGCGGGTACGTGCGCCCGGGGCGGAGCTTGAAGGTAACACCACCACAAGTGGCCAGAGTGGAGGTCTGCGAGATTTTCTCCTTTTTTACGGAGAAGTAATACTGGAAGAGGGGAAGATCTGGGGTTACCCGGAGGTGGCCTTCACACAACGCTACGTGGTTGCTGATGGCAAAAATACTGTTCGGAGCGATATGATGCGGCTGGAGCTCGTACGCCTTCAGGATCTCGGAGAAGAAATCACTGGGCGGGAAAGAGAATCCGCGCTCGACAAGCGCCTTGGTCACCACCCACTCTCCGGCTTCGGGGGCGGGATTCAGTTCGCCGGAGACCCTCCGCCAGGATCCAGGTTTTATGAAACCCTCCGCCTCGAGGTTACGGAGCTCGATCTCCGAGGTGAAGCAGGGCCACCACTTCCCTTTGGCTTTGTCATCTCGTTTCCGAGCCTTTGACTTCTTAGCAGCAGCCTCCTCCGCTTTCTTCTCCATCTGTTCTGCCCCCACGGTGTCTTCCGGGTTGGCGGACGTCCCTTCAATGCTTTTGCCGGAATCCTTTGAGGGTTCCAGCTGCACTGGGATGAATGGTGGAGGGGCGGAGGAGATAGGTGTTGCCGCGATCGGCTCGGTGGAGGGAGGCGGAGTCGACGAAGACATCTACAAAATTAACGAGCAAAGGAGCCTAAAACTTAGCCGGATCCAATGTGACAAATACCCAGTTCATCCCTACCAACTACGGCGAGAAGGAAAAGCTTGAGTGCTTACCGGAATGGCTTCCGCGTTGGTTGAGGTCGCCGGCGGCGAGATTTTGCTGCGGTGGCTCGCCAAAATTAAGAACACGAAGAACAGCTCGCGGTGGCGGGACGGCTCCGGCGAAACTCCGGCGAAACTCCGGTGCGGCGGAGGAAGAGCTCGGAGGCAGCGCAGTGCGAGAGGTGAAAAGGGGGCGAATGGGGTGAACGGGGTGAACGGCGGATATTTATAGGCTGAGGGGAGGAGATTCGTGCTCCGCATCCTGTGGTCGGAACGCAAGCGTCGCGCCGTTGGATGATCGACACGTGTCACAAACCCTAACGGTAAAAATGGCTAAGGATAAGTTACCGCTCAAATCGCGCGAAAATGGCGCCAGAATTGGCGGAATCGTTTGAACCTTTTAAGGTTCCGGGTTGCAGCGTCAAGATAAACAAACTCTTGTCTGCAGCAGGGGAGTAATCCGGAGACATGCCGTATGCTGTCAATGGATGAAGTCCCGCAGGATGGGGGAGTTTTCCGACTTAGGGTTGGAAAAGAGAAAAATATAAAGTTGGAGTTCTTCAAGTTTCCCCATGTAGCCAAGTTTGACGGAAGCTATAAGGTTTTAGCAAGGTGGAAACAAGGGGTAAATCTCGGAGAACTCTGGGGGCTACTGTTGTGGGTATACTTCATGGGTGTACCATCGACAGTGCCTAGATCCGGCAAGCCCGGGTGGCCCATAGACGGTGGTGAGGCATGTGGCCCATCGGGCGGCCCAGTTGCTGTTGATCATGAAGGATGAAGTCCAGCCCAGGATCAGTAAGCCGGATCCTAACCGACCTTCGGAGGAAGCCGGATCCGTGAAGGCCCATGAGGAACCCGGATCCAGTACGACGTAGATGGAAGGCGGATTCTTGACGTACACGGCAAGACATTGTACCGTAGTTAGGCAATCTGTAATCCGGCTAGGACTCTCCATGTAAACGCTAGATCCGTGCGCCTATATAAGCCGGATCCCGGGAGCCCTAGAGGCAGAACCACAAATCATTGTAACAACGCGCAAGCGCCCAGATAATTCCAGACAAGCAGCAGTAGGCCTTGCCTTCGTGCAGGTGGTCCGAAGCTGGGTAAATCGCGTACCACCGTCCCGAGGACTCTCCGCCCTATGGCCCCTACTTCTTCTCCCCTCCATGAGGATCCATCCTCTGGAGTACCGTCGAATAGGCAACGACATACGCCGACCCCAGAAAATTAACCGCTGCCCAAACCTCCCACTCGACGGCCTCCTTCTCGCCCTCAAGGGGATATGCCCTCCATAGTGGCAGCCCCCAATTTTGATTCTGCCTCCGTCGCTCCCGTGCCACTCCGGCCGCACCGGTAGCCTACACGCCAGATCCACTTCCAGTGAGCCATTCTTGGTCGATCGGAATCCGGTCGTTTCTGGCAGGCATTTCTTTGAGTTTGATCACTGAGTGCCTTTCCAGGATGGATGGAAGCAAAGTCCACGCGACGAAGTCAAGGGCGAGTCGAGGGCTTTAAGATCACGCATGAGCCGGCAGGGCTGTCACAGACCATCCACCACATCACCGAGGTCAAAACCCCCCATCCCTTCCACCGACCTCCTCCTCCTACCGGGATGGGTGGCAGTCGCCGGAGCTCGCTGTCGTCACGTTTGGCCAGAGTCTACGCTCAAGGTATTCCTAGCAGAGCTGCTGCTGCCATGGCCGGAACCGGCTCCGTATCATCCATGTGCATCGTCGGCCTTCCGGGCAGCCCACCTTGATACACACGAGCAGAGTTCGATGGAATCAAAATAGCCTAGATAGCCAGGGCTCCTTGGTTCATACAAGCAGAGATCGACCGATCTGAAGAAATCAGCCTATGTACATAGTCCAATCAAATGAAAACAACAACTACCTCTGTTCCTATTTAATCAACGCAAGGCACAACGTGATTGCATGCTAGATTGCCCACCACTCGCGTCGATTAAATGGGAATGGAGGGAGTAGCTAGCAAGGCTAAGCCTGCACCATGTTTATATATGTGCTCGAGCTGCTCCATTAGAGCTGTGACAGAAGTTCAGAGTTTAGTGTGTGGCCTCTCCGTGTAATGGAAGTTCAGTTTAGATAGATAGTGTGTGAAGTTCAGAGACAACATTGTTGCTGCTAATTTACGATTTCTGTACCCCTAAGGATAGCTAGAAAGGAAACTGTCAATAACAGTCCAAATGAGTGCTGCAGAATGATGGTGTTTCTCTGAGGAAAGCATGCCACGAGAAAGTCGTACAAAGATGACACCATTGAGGTATGCAACTATTTTTTAATCTTACTCAATTTGTGTGGGGCATGTAGCTAGGCATTATACTTTTTGTCCTGCAGATGCTAGCAAAGAAAGTGGATGTTTTTTTTTCGAAATGGGAGCACTGTCCAGACTCTGAAATTTATGTGGAGACTAAAAAGATGAAGCAGGAGGTTACTGTCATGGATAAAGAAGTTGCAGTGCTAAGCCCCTATGTGTGTCCATAAGGACCAGGCGACTGGGAAATTAAATACTCGAAAGTAGTCAAATACTGGTATCTTGAAGCATTTGACTATTATTTACATGACATTAGTAGCAATTTCTGTTAAATTTTTTCATTACCGGTTTACTTTTATTATGGTTTAGTTTTATTATGGTGCAGCTCATCAACTGTTGCCTGGCAGCAGGCCTTTTCTGAGTTCCGTATCCACTGGAGAGGGAGATGTCATTCGTGCTGGTTCTAGCAGGGGTGAGCTCGCCGTGCCGCTGAAGACGACCAATAGCTTGTCTTTCCATTTTATAGATGACTGGAAGGTCGCCACCCAGCTGTCGAAGAGAGGACGCTCGCTGCGCGGCAGCTCGTCTATCAAGCTCTGTTTTTTTCTTTCGAGAATTTGTAGGGATGTGGTGTGTTATGAATTATACTGTTGGATATGAGGAGATGAGAGGGAGACGATATGCAATTGTGTTGTTGAAAGTTTTATTTATGTAGATTTTTGTGAAAGACCTATTTTATTTATTTATTGTAATTAGGTTCTTATGAGTACCAGAGCAAGAGAAAGATCTATATTGTTGTATGATTCTTTGATTTAGCATGCTCTTCTGATCCATATGGATATACTTAAGATGAACCTAATTCAGCTATTTGGCTTGCCAAAATTATAAGCGTGACCACTAGGTGATGAAGAGAAAGGGATGTAGTCAGTAGTTTGGAGAGATTATGCATACTGTGAACACACATTTAACTTTATTTTCTGTTTTTTAATTCTTTACCTTTTTTATTTGTGTGGCGAGTTAGTCAGAGTTTTGGGATGTATACTTTTAGGAAAGAATAACTCCATATATATTTGTATGTTTTGTGATGTGTATTTGTTTCTATTGTAAGGAGTTCCTTCCACAATACATATGACCCTACACCGTTTTGTAATGAACTAAATCCAGAACTATTTGTTGTGAACTGATTCGGAAATATAATATTGTAATACAGTCTGTAATATACATTCATATAGTGTCACTTAAGAAAGTTTTTTTTTGGTTTGACGAGTGTCACTTAAGACAGACTATAATGTACATTCATATAAGAAATATTTATGTACATAGAAAAACCTACATAATATTTAGAATATTTATTAGTTTACTTCACATAATTCACTGTGTGAATTGTTTATACATATAACAAGTGACACTAGAAATAAGATAGGGAGCCGTGGCGAAGCACGAGCATTCCACTAGTAAGTAATAGTGGGATCAGCAAAACTAAGTCTAACCGAACCTATTCCATCAAAAAAAAGACTAACCGACCTATTGCAATCACAGGATCCCTTGCGTGCTAAACCATGAAGGTTAATTCAGTACTAGATGGACCCTGCGCTCTGCTGCGCCGTTCTTCTGTACCTGTCGTTTTTTTTCTTCGCTTCATTGTTTGTTGATTGTCTTGCCGTGTTGTTTTATCTTTCGACACTATTTCTCTTTCAACATTATTTCGTTCAGTTGTTATATGGTTATTACATTGTTATTGTTTAAAGAAATGAAATATGCCGATGAGGTAATAACGTCGAAGGAAAATCCATAATATACCAATAACTTACAAAGAACAATATTGTGAAAAGTGCATATGTTTATATTGTTATTCGCCGTCAGCAAAAAAGAATACAACAAAGCTGCCCATAGCACATGTATTTTGTTCTAAATATATGTAAAGAACTGCACAGCAAGAAAACGTATGTCCCTTTTATGTATTCCCCTATGATGAACATCATTCATTCTACCTAAGTGGGTCTTTTTTCCAAAGCCACGGTACATCTTGCCAACTGTTACTTGCTTCCATGTTATCACGATTTCAAGGCATGTTACAGACTTCAGAAGAAAATGTCTGAGAAGGGGAAGTTTAAAGATGGTAATCAAGATGTGTATAACTGTAAGTTAAAATTAAGAGAAAATATAACGTTTAGGTGAAAAAAAATATAACTTCCACATAAGTATTAATTGGATAATCTGCAAGAAATTACATGATTAACTAAAGATACTTGATAGCACAATTCTTCAGCGGTTTAAAGAAAATCTGGAATAGATGGCATCAATGAACTACAACTATTCTATAAAGATGAAGGAGAAAGTGAGTGAAAAAAAGAGTTGAATAGTTTCTTGATCATAGGCAGGTTGAAAGAAACCAATGAATAATAATTATTTATCCTAATTACCTTTACCCAAATATACATGAGAAATCATTTCAAAACTGTTGAAGTGCAAAGAAATTCTGCATAAATACAGAAGCCATTTGAACAAATGGTTATCATTGCTCAAAGCATGACCATACCTTTAAATTCAGAATTCAATAACCGGATATCAAAGAGCCTTTGTTACACTTGGAAACAACAACCTGTATGTAGCACAAGCAGCCTATCCCAACAGGAAAACACGCGATGTATCTCCGTGGGGACCCTAAAAAGTTTTTGGCAATTCTAAACATATGCTTACTTCTCAACAACGTGTACACATATTAATCATGCCAAACAGCTTGCTTCGATCATGTGATGTAGAATATGGAAATAGTAATGTTGCTAACCAATCTATCTAAAATCGATAAATGAATAGCTTCAACGAAGATGAAGTAGCAGAGTTACACGTTCGCTAATTTTTTTTTTGTATAATGTGAGTCCAATAAATGGAAATAATTAATATTTTTCCCTTTCGTTGCCATGTTTGAAGAAAAAGCATGTAGGTATGCATTTTCCTTAGTACTTTTTTTATCAAGCATCACAAGAAAACATAACCTTTATAATTCAGATGAAGTGTACACATGCATGAAGAAAATATCATATTCGTAAAGCTAAAGAAGGAACAACATTGCAGAAGTTATTTATGGTGTATCAAGTTTTTTTTTGCACCTCAGAACAATTCGACATTTTTTTATCACAATCTCATCATTAGCCGCACCCCACAAGCAACCATCAAACATGCAAGGCAACAATAAAACCACAACTTGGAATCATCTCTAGGCTGATCAATGAACAAACTGATCACCAATGGCACATTCTTACCAGTTCTCAAACGCGTCAAGCATGTGTCTTATGAGTATGTATAATATCAACAAATCACTTGCCAATCTACATCCCCAGTTTAAAATAAGAATGGGAAGGTAAAAGATAAAAGAGGGTAGGCATATTCTAACACTACATACTTTACTCTTAACAACGAAAACTTGAGCTGGAAACATATATCATACACCGAAAAGTCTTGAAGCCAAAAAATAGATGCTTATATTGTGAGTAAGCTGAGAGAAATCCATACATAAAGCTAATATGTTAGTAATACGCTAGAGCAGATAGAGCTATACTATACTGAAATGTAATCTACTATTATGGGATGCAATTTGTTTATGATGAGGAATATATGTACTAAACTCTAAAAGGTTGTACTTATTGCTTTGTTTAGCCAGACACTGTCTGGCTTGAACAATCAAAGCCAAATTGTTAGAGAAGTATGAAGTAGATGTATACAAGATGCTCGTAGTACCTGCTTAGGCTTGAGGACTCCCTGTAAGTGACAATTGTTCTCCGTATTTCCGTTCAAAGCCTGTTACAGCAGCATCTCTAGAGGCCATAGATGAGAATTGGAACATCTGAGGATACTGCGTGTTGTAGTCGTCCACTTGCATAGCTGGCCGTAGTGCTCCATGACTGCCGAAACTGGAAATATGAATAGAAGGGATTGGCTCGGTCAACATGCTAGTTCATGCTCTAGTACTTCTTCATAGAATGGGTACTGGGTTCCCGCAATAGCGTCGTAGTTAATTCCAAATAACAGAAAAAGAAGAATGTATGTATGTCTTGTGTCATGATTTAGGCTAGGGACTTTGCTATGTACAGTTACACCTTTATCAAAAAAATGTATAGTTTACACTACGAAGACATTTATCACATAACAGTACTATAGAAAACGTTGATCAAAAGACAAATTTGCAGTCTAATTTTGTAACTATATCATCTTCAACATCCTTAAAGGTAGTATCAATTGTCGTGATTATTGCAATAAACCCACCGCCTTACACTAATCTAATTTATGTTATCATAATGATTTATAAAAGATGATGTGTTACATTATGCTAAATAATATTATGCTATATGTAAATCATTAGCCTCTTCACAGTAATCTAATTTCTGTTATCATAATGATTTATAAAAGATGATGTGTTACATTATGCCAAATAATATTATGCTATATGTAAATCATTAGCCTCTTCCTTCTCTAGTCCAATTGCTAAAGTATTTTTCTTATAAAAGGGATTTCTTCCTGATATCTGTCGCTAGTGATGCCCCTCAATTATTTTTTCCAGCTCAGACCAACAGTATTTAAATGCCAAGACTCAAATATCTTTTTATTTGCGCAAACAAGATCATTGACCTCTAGAATAGACTATAGGAGCATTGCTTGCTACTTGCATGTATATATCATCTGCACTGGATTGGACTGAACCACACATGAGTGTTGCTGCACTAGCTGCAAATCCTGTAATTTGGCCTACAGTCTGGCCAAGATTCAAAGTACCAGCACTAATTTGGTTTTTTATGCAGCCAAAACAGAGGTAAGAGGATGGAATATAGGAACAGATATCAACACAAGTTCCCGGTGCAAGAAAGGCTAGTACTCTATGAAAGACGATCAGATTAACCATGCCTAGTTACTGTATGATCTATTGGCATACCAAAGACAGGTCAATGAAATATCAAAGTCTGAAGCTTCGAGGGGCAAATCTCTAGTTTTCGTACAAACGGTCATGGGCTTGTCAGGCTCTCTGAAGATAATCACCACTGCCCAAATTTCCTCACCAAGCTGGGTGAAAGCAATTGAAAATGGCGCTGATAGTAGCAAGACAATGAAGTTGTACCTCAGGAGAGCTTGCCCCACTCATGGAACTCTTTTTTTTTAGATTGTCCACCGTGACACCCTTGTTACCCTCTCACACCTCCTTGTACAACATTCATGCTGGAGGGGATCACCGCCGCCTCTCCCATCTACCAAAAATCGCGGTAGTCCAATAGCTCAAATTTGCCATTTAGAAACTGAAATCTTGGGAGGATTGAGGGTCTGGCTCACCCGTATCTGTGCTGGGCGTAGTAGGGGAGTTTGGAGAGCAGCATCTCATCGACGTCGAACACCCACGCGTCGGTGGCGCCGTCTTTAGCGCACTCTTCGGCGCTCTTCAACGGCGGCGGCGCAGGCGTAGGCAGAGCCGTCGCGCGCGGCAATCTCCAGGTCGGGCCGTGACGCCGGGGTAGGCGAAGGCCTAGCACGCGACGAGCTGCATGTCGCTAGGTCGAAGTCGTAGGACGGCCGGCCGGAAGCACAGGAGGCGGCAGCGACAATTTGGGAAGAGGGAGGGAGAGGAACGGGCGTGGGGGGCTCAGCGAGTTGACGGCCGGAAATTTGGGGGCATTGGAGCTGCAAAGTCACACACGCATAGAAACCGAAGGAGAGGCCTACCTGACAGCTGTAGAGTGGACACAGACATGTGGACCCGAAACCAGGCAGCATCGGTGGAGCAAGGAGAGCTCTCCAAAACCCTGGGAGCATTGCCCGTGTATGAAAAAAAAAGCATATTAAACGAAGTGAAGACCATTTTCGAAAGAAAGAAAAAGACGAAGTGGAGAACAAATCGTGTAGCTGCTACTCGCAGTAAGGAAGGACCCTTCAGACCTGAACTGCCGCGTCCGCGCCCATGGAAAATAGTAGCGCGTTATTTTGGCTAATAGCACGATATAGCGTTTTTAGACAGCCCACACTACATCATTTCAGCGCTATTAGCACGCTATAACATATTTTTTGGCCGACGCTATTTTTTATAGCGCGCTATTTTTTTCCTTGGTCCACGCATGACTTGACGCCGGAGGGACTGAGCGCCCGGCCTCGGCCGCCGTCCATGGCCGCCTGCCTCTCCGCCAGCAGCTTCAGGCAGAGCCATCCTCCAGAGGCATGTGGTAGGCTTGTAGTGGTGGTTCACCTCAGCCTCATGTTGTTTGCTGTCTTGCGGCAGCAGCTCCCCGCATCATGTGCCATGCCCGGCGGCGTGGAGGGGATCTTGCGGGTCAGGGCGCAGAGCTAGCAGCTCCGACCGGTGGCGCGAAAGAGATCTTGCGGGTCAGGCAAGCGGCGGCAAGCCCCAATCGGTGGATTCCGCGGCCAGTGTTTAGCTCAGGGAGGGTCAGATAAGGAGGATCCAAGACCCAGGGGTGCTCATTTATTTACTTTCCATGGGATACGGGGGAAGGGTCGTCGATGGATTTTGGCAACCGCAAGTGGTAGGCAATATGATCCGATCCAATCTCCTTCTCTATTCATTTTTCTGGTACGCAAGACCAATCGGAGTTTGATGTGAACTCCTTCACGGTGAGCGCAAAGGTTCAACAACGAAAACATCTGCCGGTTTTCTGTACGGTCCCAATCAGAGTTTGATGTGAACTCCTTCACGGTGAGCGCAAAGGTTCAACGACGGAAACATCTACCGGTTTTCTGTACGATCGAAGTATACAAGGTTCTGGTTATTTTGACGTACCGAAGGCATTGGGAGCCTTGGTTTTTTTACGGACGAAAATTTGTTTCGGATTTTTACCTACCAACACCACCGATCCGTAATTTATTAGTAGTAAGTAGATCTTAGTTGTAGTTGGGAGCGATTTTTGGTGTGCTTTTCATATTGGTGAACCTTTTTTAATAGATGAGAAAAAATAATTAAGATTTTTTTAGTAGAGTGTCTCAAAGTTAGAGGGGAAAAAATATATAACAGCTACATCTCCCCACTTGTAATTGGGTGAAGAGCCGACACGACCGGGCCCAGACGCTAGCTGTTGTACTGCTCCCCACTTGTAATTGGGTAAAGGCCGACACGACCGGGCCAGCAGTGTGCCCCCTCAACATCTGGGTTACAAGTTCGCGCCACCGAACTCGGCGATTCCTTCTGCCAAACTTTGCTATATAAACCGGTCATCATGCTTGCAATGTTTCGAGGTGGGACTATCCCGCTGAACGACCAGCGCCTAATAAGGCTTGAGAGAGAATATTTACCGGGCCTGAACATGGGCCGTCCTCGTCGTCGAAAGAAACGGGTTCGCATACGGCGCTTCCCAAATTGGCCACCTCCACCTCCTCCGCGACGCCACCACCGGAACTGCCCCCGCCTCCTCCCGGCGGTGTGCAGCTCGACGGCGACCCCTCCCCTTTCCCTGCAGCGGTGACTCCCCTCCTTCCGCTCCCTGGATCCTCCCGCCACTCCGCTTCTCTATCTCGGTGGATCTTGACTTTCTGATGAATACAGCCAGGGCATTGAGTACCCTAGCTTCAAGCTTTACCTCGTTGCTGCAGCCACCTCGCTCCACCAGCAACATCAGCTAGAACCAACAGCCAAGAACCAGCGTCGGCGGCAAGAAGAGGTCGGCGCTTGCTCCTAGATTTCGCACTTCCGCAAGCTGCAGGTGAGATCAAACAGCCCACCACTCCTCCGTCCTCCGCTCCCTAAACGACGACTGAAATTTTAACTGAAAGTCGTGCCAATGTTTTTTGGCATATTCTTAATATGTTACTGAAAGTAACCACGACAGTTCGCATGCAGTAGTTCATCATTTGCTGATCATTTGAATCTCTTCTCGGAGATGCATTGGATCAAAACTAGGAAGGCAAACTGTAGAAACGGTTAACTTGAACCAGTGTTTATTTTCGTCCTGTGTTTTCAGAGGATTCTTTCGGGGAACATGATGTAGAACTGTGGTTTCTTGAGTATGCCTGCCCCCTAGAAGACGTTCTCTGTCATACTTGTTTATGCTGTTAAGTCTAGATATTCTTTTTTTTTTTTTGCTGTGTTGGTTGATGATGGCAGAATTCTATCCGATTCACGCATTCGTTAGATGATATAAACAATTAGACCTTCTGCCTGATAAGGACCAAACTCTGCATTTCTGTATATTCGTTGGCAAACGTCACAGAATAAGCATTTGATTGTTGGTATTCCCCATCCGAAGGCAGTCTCATATTCCACTGCCCTTGATAGCGGCGTTGGCGGCTCTACAGTCAAAAACTTGCGCGGTGCTGTTGACTGCTCCAGAAGAGGGAGCACAGTGTCGCCTCGAACCTGTCCAGTGCAACCTGGATGATGACCAGGACACCCACGACACCATCAGCAAGCAGGAGCGCAAAGGAATGTGGCAGCGGGGGAGGTGTGGTGGTAGGTGTAGTTGCAGGTAGAGTGGCGCAAGGAAGAACGGGTGCCGATGGCGTCGTGGCATAGGCGCGCTGCTCCATGAGTGGCTTCTCCTAGGTGCCATGTCGCGGAGATACCGTGGGAAGCAGCGGTTTGTGGAAATAGAGCGATGTTGTGGCGTTCTGTTTGATCATCAGTGGTCGACATTGGTGGGCACGATTGGTGGGCACTTGGGCAGGCTTGATCCTATCACACATTTTCTGCACGCTTGATCCGCAGTGCATATGCTTGCTGAATTGGTCAAATATACATGGAAGGGTGAAGTAATGATATTGGTCAAACATTCATTGATGTTTCTGCCTGAAATGGTACTGATTCTAACTTCTCTAAGGTTTGCTACCCTGCTGGAACTGGTCAAATATTCATTGATGTTTCTGCCTCCTTCTTATATTCCTTTTTAAATGGAGGTATAATACATGCTTTGGGTAATTATATGCCTCCACATGGTGGAGGCGCTTGCACTGGTATAATACATTCTTTAGGATTTTCCGGTGTACATTCCACGGATCTTCCTCCTTAGCTCTGTCGAGGACTACGTCTTCTCGCACGCCGCTCAGACACAGTGCCATCTTCTCACCTCATGTGCATGATTGGTGATGGACTCCACTGCTGACCCCGCTGTCCACCTCGTGTGAGGTGAGCGGGCTCTTTTTATAAGTTCTCTATTTGTCCCTAATGTAGCATAAGAACTGTCATATATAATTCTTATGATTTCTAAACAAAGGCAATGAGCAACAAAAACACATGCTTATTTG
Organism: Lolium multiflorum; assembly: GCA_030979885.1. Classification (NCBI taxonomy): domain Eukaryota; kingdom Viridiplantae; phylum Streptophyta; class Magnoliopsida; order Poales; family Poaceae; genus Lolium; species Lolium multiflorum. Next base: position 314,147,844 of record CM061750.1, on the reverse strand, counting down.
ATATTTAGCTTAGCAGTACTGTTGGTTGCAAGACAGCGTATATGGTGTTCTTCAATAGCCCAAGTGCAAGGCCTTCTATCTGCTAGGAATTATAGGAGCATATAATAGAATGCTGAAACCTATGTCCACACTATATGCATATTAGATTGGCATTTTGATTTTGGTGTTCTAAATATGACGCTTTCTTTGTTTGGTGAGGATTCTACCTGTTGTTGCCATTCTAATTGTTAGAAAAGGTGTACAGCTAATTGTGGCTGGGATGAAAATATGTGAGGGTCTATTCGATCTGTTCTATATAAGATTATAGATCTTGGTGAACCGTACATGCTCATGTAGGTGTTCGATAAACAGCAAGATAAACCATAGTGTTGTATAATCAGCTGTAGGGTAGTAGCTATTGACTTCAAGTGATGAACCTATGGAGCATATTTTCCGCCTTCGGGAAATATGCTAAAGGTCCATTTAAATTGCTCATGTAGTTTATTATATGCTTGGGGTTTCACTGGTGTCAACTAACTAATGCAATTATGCTGTGTTGATGTACTTAACCTCGGGAAATTATTCATTTCCCCTTTTTACCTCGTGGTTCTTTAAATCAGTCCATCAATGATTCCTTGGCATGATAATCTTGGAGCTCACACCTTATTTCACTATGAATAGCTTATTGCAAGGGTTGGACCAGGAGCGGAAAAATACATGAGCCTCTTTCAGTATGACTAGAACAAAGCCTCATTTGGTAAGGTCTCTGTGATGCTAGACATTCTTCTTGTATTTCATACATTTAAACCGTCTTAAACCATAAGATTTTTCATTTAAAACTTCCTGTAAAAATCCTGTAGTGAGGACCTGAGAATGATAAACGCCTTTTTGGTGGCCTCGTCTCGACGGTTGTCTCTTAGCGGTTATGGAAGTCATGCAGTCAGCTCAAACATACTTTTCGGATTTTTCTTATGGATAGACTTATTATAAGAGACATGCTGCAGCACATGGATTTCTGGCTCTGCAGAAATAACTGTTTATTCAGAGGAACTCAACCAGGTCTTTAGACGCGAGATAATCCTTGAGTTGATGCATAAGGTCTTCCACCGAGCGAAAATAAGAGTATACAATTGCCTTGAGGCCTGGATAGCAAGATTTAAGTAGCTCTTTCTCTTTCTTTTTGCCTCTTTACATACCCTCTTTTATTATATATTTGTGCAGTACAGTATTTTCTTATTGGTGACCTTTCAGAAAATATTTGCAATTGATACAAACGCTCAAAGGAAAGAAATTTGCTTTCAGTGGCTGACAGTTGGTTGTTGTTGTCAATGTTTTCTAATTTTTCTTCGGTTGGAAGATAACATCTTATGTGACTTATTGTATTTGTTTGACAGCTTTGAGACAAAAAAAATATAAGAGCTCTATTTCCTGCGACTTTTAGTTGTCTGTACCCACCTATTCCTATGCATCTATTAGTTAAATGATTTTTTTTATCACAGATGGATAAATGAACAAGCGACCTAGCCAAAAAAGGTTCACCATTTAGGTCCATGTTTCATTTAGGGACACTTTGTTACTGTTGGCTGGTTTTATTTGAATAAATCAGCCAGCTATGCTGACTTTCCCTGCTAATTGGTGAGATTTGGCATGAACATGATACATTTATTATGAGCATTGCTTTTTTTGTACTGGAGTTCTGCGTGTGCGAAAAACACGTAAGATGATCAGTTTGATGATGCATATGCTTGGTTGATTTTGATTGATTGCGTTCAATTGTTAGGTTCAGGTTTATTGATAAACATGTATTGCGATTTTTTGTCTTTCAAGCTGTTCTCTGGTTACCGCTTGATCTAATAATTTTTTAAAGAAGCTTTCTCCGTCATCAAGGCGATATTTTAAATTTATTTTTTTGGTTGTGATTTTGCCTCATCCCCTAGACTCCAGAATATGAGTACAAATAGATGATTTTGATCATGTTAGGCAGCTCACAAGATCTATAACAATGATAGCACAAGCGGAGAAGACAACCATCTAGCTACTGCTATGGACCCATAGTCCAAGGATGAACTACTCACGCATCAATCCGGAGGTGGGCATGATGATGTAGAGCCCCTCGGTGATGATTCCCCTCTCCCAGGTGCCGAGGCGATCTCCGAATCCCCGAGATGGGATTGGCGGCGGCCTCTCAATGTTTTCCGTATCGTGGCTCTACAGGGTTTCGCGATGAAGGCTATTTGTAGGCGGAAGGGTAGGTCAGTGGCGGCACGAGGGCCCCACACACCAGGGCCGCGCGGCCGGCCGGCCGTGTGTGTCGCGCCTCGTGGCCCCACTTCGTACCTCCCTCGGTCTTCGGAAGCTTCGTGTAAAAATAAGCCCCTGGGCGTTTTTCGTCCAATTGAGAATATTTCCTTACTAGGATTTCTGAAACCAAACAGCAGAAAACAAGAATGGCACTTCGGCATCTTGTTAATAGGTTAGTGCCGGAAAATATATAATAATGTAAAGTATGTATAAAACATTCAAGTATTGTAATAAAAGTAGCATGGAACATAAGAAATTATAGATACGTTTGAGACGTATCGCTCTCATAGCCGTCGAGTTCGGAATCGCTCGTTCATGGCCGGAGACCTTCGTCAGGTGAAAGACCACAAGTTACAATCTCCATGGGAAGGACCTTTTGTCATCAGCAAAGTGCTCCACAACGGATCGTACTACCTCGTCGATTTCCGGGAACTAAAGGACAGACCTGCTAATTGGTACCGGAAACACAAGCGAGAGGATCCGGATGACATATACGATGAAACAGACCGTCCCTGGAACATAGCACAGCTACGTCCTTTCCACACTTAGCAAACTTCGCATTACATATCTTGTAATATTTATGATACATGATCAATGAAATAAAGCATCTGGTTCACTCTTTGAGTCTTTTACCTCCTTTACTTGTTCATTTTAGATCGTGTATGTTTTCCGCTAAAACCGCAGAGCTGGATCTTTCCGCCTAGGCGTGTATGAAAGTTGTGATTTTTTCAAAATCGTCTTTTAGGACGTGAGCTTAAGTTTTCTCTTTTCGTTGCGAACTCATGGATTCCTGGCAGCGACTTCCGGCACCTACGCTGGGGGCTTGTTTCGCGGTTATTGACGGATTGCCCTTGGGCTTTCTCGAGCATCTCCGGCTAACGGTCTTCTCGCCGAAGGTCAAATGAGTAAGCCGGAAAACATAAAACCAGCACTTGCTTTTCATAAACGAAACATGCAGATAATATTTAAACGGATAGCAGGATAAGTATTTTCCGCCCACGCATAAGTGTTTCGTCCCTAGCTACTTAAGAATTTAAGTTATGTTACAAACCCACTCCGGGGCAAAATGATGCATCAGTTTGATTGTTTCACAGGTTCTACTCGGAGGATTGATCCTCATCGGACGCAATGTAGGCGGAGCCATCGCCAGAGTCGTCGCCGGAGCCCTCTTCCTCATGATCCGCGCTTGACCCGGAGCCCTCCTCAACAAAATCTTCGGGGCAGTCCTCTTCATCTTGATCCTCCGCGTCAGAGAATCCCGCGGGAAGATCGTGCTTGTTGTACCAGAACGAGTGGTTAACTCGTCCGAAAAATAGCCGGTCATACCCTTGGGTCTCCGCGAGAAGGATCCTCATGTTGGTGCCCTTGGGGGCTCCGCATGCAACATCAGCAAAGCTCATGGTTGGGAAGTGCGCTTTGCACGTCGCCAACACGAGGGAAGCGACTCCGCGGGCGGAAGACTCCTGCCAATCCTTGATGAGTTCCGGCACCTGCTTGATTAGCTTGGTCATGGTGTCAATCACCGCGGTTCCGGCTCTCTTCAGGGACAGCGATTTGGCGACCCCACGACATGCCTCGAAGAGGTTATCAATGGGACTCTGCGCCTCTTCATATGCTTCAGTCCTTTTGAGGGTTGCATCCTTTGTCCACTCAAAACCAAGGCTCGCTGCGAAAAACATGATCAGTTTTTTCCGCGAACAGAAGCAAAAGTCTGAGGAAGTCGGAGTCACAAAAAAAAGAGGCCCTTACGGAAGATCATCTTGTCAATAGCCTCCGCCTCCGCCTCATAGTTCTTGTACTTTGCGGCCAAGGTCTGAATCCTCTGCTGGCTCTTTTTGAGTTTCTCAGCAAGATCCGACAGTTCTTGGGTATGCTTCTCCAAGAGTTCTTTCCTCTTCTTAGTTTCCTCCTCGGAGGATTCCTTCAGGAAATTCTTGAGGGATTCATTTTCCGCCTCAAGAACTTCGATCTTGGCAGAAAGGGTGTCGATGGAGGGGCTCTTGGCAATTTCTTCTGGAACTCGGAAATTCAACAACACAGTTAGTTCAGATAATACGGTTACATTGACGATCCTGGGGGCTCAGTCGGAGTTATTACCTTCATAACCCTTGAGGCGGGTCTCCAGCAGCGCGATGGCCTTCTGATTATCCGCGTCCCTGGTTTGAAGCAGTTCAATTTCTTTCTTCTGCTCCAGCACATGGGTGCGCAAATCCTCGTGCAGCTTCCGCGTGTTCTGTGAAAGCAGTTTAAGGATTAGACGGAAATTCAAACTTATGGGGGCTGGACGGAAGTTAAAATCTTTAGTATGTGAAAATTTTGATTTTCCGCTACAATCTACAGATCAAGACATTGGCTCATACATGTTACTCGGAAAAATGCATTAACCAATGCCTGGGGGCTGGTGTTACCTGACGCACATTCTTGTGCTTGGCGAAAAAAAGCCTTGATACCGCTTTCATGCTCGGTCAGTTCCTGCTCTTCCGTGTTCGCAGGCCCCCACACTTGCTCCATCATGGCGGAGATCTCCGCGTGGTGCTGTGAAAGGGGGACCTTTTGCAGAATCGGAAAGAAGTGAGGATGAGTCTGGGGCGTGCCAGTGGCGCCACTCAAGGTTAGCTTTCTCTCAACTTTGTCAGCCGGAGCTTCAGTTGAGGTAACAGTGGGCTGCTCAGGCGGAGGTGCAGACGAGGACGCGCCCTTGCCAGAATCGCCTTTGCCGGGTTCGGCAGTTGGATCCTTCGGAAGATCATCAATATTGATGACATCCTTGGGATCCGGCTTGGCGGTTGAGGAGGCCTTGGGCGGAACCTCCACTTCCGGTGTGACGGGCACAGAAGCCGGAGAGGGCTTCACCCTCTTCTTGGTGATCTTGGGGGCTTGGCTTCCGGAGCTTTTGTTGCAATATAAAAAAGGCATAACAGTTAGTATATGTTGATTCACAGAAGCAACAAGGTCTTATGATGGAAACCGGACGCTTACCCAGTTGGTATAAAAAATTGCTGGATGTTGGGCTGAGCTCGGTTGCTGGTGTCAATAAGTTTGAGGCGCTTCTTTTCCGCCTCTGCCTTCCGGGTTGCTGCAGTGCTGGGCACTTCGCGGGCACGTTTGGCAGCAGGGCCGGAGGAAGAAGTCCTTTTCCTTTTAGAGGGACCCGGAGCTTCGGGAGCCTCCGCCTCGGACGCGGCCTCCGGATCGGTGTTGCCCGTTTGAGGCACTCGGAGGAGAGTTCCGAGGTCTTTCTCTTCGAGGGCCTCGATCTAAAGTTACCCAGTAAACGTTCAGACGAATTCACCAAAAACTTAGAGAAAATCAGTAGTTGATTCATATGAACTTACCGCGGTCCCGGAGCCATTGGTGTGAATATCCATATTGCACACATGGATCTTCAGCTCGCGCGGAATCTTGATCAGCACCCGGAGGCGCTTGTCCAAGGCGTCGGCGGAGAGGTTGTCCTTTGAGGCGCGCATATTGTCTTCGCGCCCCGTGTACTGGAATAGCAGGCGGTCCCGATGTTGCAGGGGCTGGATCCGCTTAGTAAACCAGGACATGGTCAGGTCCTTCCCCGACAAGCCCTCGTCCGTAAGCTTGTGGATCCGCCTAACCGCCCGAGTCAGTTGAGGTGACTCAGAGAGGTGAGGACATTGAGTCCAGGACGGAGTCTCGCTGGGGGGGCCGTCCTTGAAGTCCGGCAGCACCTTTGAGGATGCCGGATCCGACACGTCCTTCAGGTAGAAGAAGTTGCCGGACCAGTACCGCACAGACTCATGGCGATATGTGTGCGGGTACGTGCGCCCGGGGCGGAGCTTGAAGGTAACGCCACCACAAGTGGCCAGAGTGGAGGTCTGCGAGATTTTCTCCTTTTTTACGGAGAAGTAATACTGGAAGAGGGGAAGATCTGGGGTTACCCGGAGGTGGCCTTCACACAACGCTACGTGGTTGCTGATGGCAAAAATACTGTTCGGAGCGATATGATGCGGCTGGAGCTCGTACGCCTTCAGGATCTCGGAGAAGAAATCACTGGGCGGGAAAGAGAATCCGCGCTCGACAAGCGCCTTGGTCACCACCCACTCTCCGGCTTCGGGGGCGGGATTCAGTTCGCCGGAGACCCTCCGCCAGGATCCAGGTTTTATGAAACCCTCCGCCTCGAGGTTACGGAGCTCGATCTCCGAGGTGAAGCAGGGCCACCACTTCCCTTTGGCTTTGTCATCTCGTTTCCGAGCCTTTGACTTCTTAGCAGCAGCCTCCTCCGCTTTCTTCTCCATCTGTTCTACCCCCACGGTGTCTTACGGGTTGGCGGACGTCCCTTCAATGCTTTTGCCGGAATCCTTTGAGGGTTCCAGCTGCACTGGGATGAATGGTGGAGGGGCGGAGGAGATAGGTGTTGCCGCGATCGGCTCGGTGGAGGGAGGCGGAGTCGACGAAGACATCTACAAAATTAACGAGCAAAGGAGCCTAAAACTTAGCCGGATCCAATGTGACAAATACCCAGTTCATCCCTACCAACTACGGCGAGAAGGAAAAGCTTGAGTGCTTACCGGAATGGCTTCCGCGTTGGTTGAGGTCGCCGGCGGCGAGATTTTGCTGCGGTGGCTCGCCAAAATTAAGAACACGAAGAACAGCTCGCGGTGGCGGGACGGCTCCGGCGAAACTCCGGTGCGGCGGAGGAAGAGCTCGGAGGCAGCGCAGTGCGAGAGGTGAAAAGGGGGCGAATGGGGTGAACGGGGTGAACGGCGGATATTTATAGGCTGAGGGGAGGAGATTCGTGCTCCGCATCCTGTGGTCGGAACGCAAGCGTCGCGCCGTTGGATGATCGACACGTGTCACAAACCCTAACGGTAAAAATGGCTAAGGATAAGTTACCGCTCAAATCGCGCGAAAATGGCGCCAGAATTGGCGGAATCGTTTGAACCTTTTAAGGTTCCGGGTTGCAGCGTCAAGATAAACAAACTCTTGTCTGCAGCAGGGGAGTAATCCGGAGACATGCCGTATGCTGTCAATGGATGAAGTCCCGCAGGATGGGGGAGTTTTCCGACTTAGGGTTGGAAAAGAGAAAAATATAAAGTTGGAGTTCTTCAAGTTTCCCCATGTAGCCAAGTTTGACGGAAGCTATAAGGTTTTAGCAAGGCGGAAACAAGGGGTAAATCTCGGAGAACTCGGGGGCTACTTGTGGGTATACTTCATGGGTGTACCATCGACGGTGCCTAGATCCGGCAAGCCGGGTGGCCCATAGACGGTGGTGAGGCATGTGGCCCATCGGCCCATTGCTGTTGATCATGAAGGATGAAGTCCAGCCCAGGATCGAAGCCGGATCCTAACCGACCTTCGGAGGAAGCCGGATCCGTGAAGGCCCATGAGGAACCCGGATCCAGTACGACGTAGATGGAAGGCGGATTCTTGACGTACACGGCAAGACATTGTACCGTAGTTAGGCAATCTGTAATCCGGCTAGGACTCTCCATGTAAACGCTAGATCCGTGCGCCTATATAAGCCGGATCCCGGAGCCCTAGAGGCAGAACCACAAATCATTGTAACAACGCGCAAGCGCCGGATAATTCCGGACAAGCCGGAGGCCTTGCCTTCGTGCGTGGTCCGAAGCTGGGTAAATCGCGTACCACCGTCCCGAGGACTCTCCGCCCTATGGCCCCTACTTCTTCTCCCCTCCATGAGGATCCATCCTCTGGAGTACCGTCGAATAGGCAACGACATACGCCGACCCCAGAAAATTAACCGCTGCCCAAACCTCCCAACTCGACGGCCTCCTTCTCGCCCTCAAGGGGATATGCCCTCCATAGTGGCAGCCCCCAATTTTGATTCTGCCTCCGTCGCTCCCGTGCCACTCCGGCCGCACCGGTAGCCTACACGCCAGATCCACTTCCAGTGAGCCATTCTTGGTCGATCGGAATCCGGTCGTTTCTGGCAGGCATTTCTTTGAGTTTGATCACTGAGTGCCTTTCCAGGATGGATGGAAGCAAAGTCCACGCGACGAAGTCAAGGGCGAGTCGAGGGCTTTAAGATCACGCATGAGCCGGCAGGGCTGTCACAGACCATCCACCACATCACCGAGGTCAAAACCCCCCATCCCTTCCACCGACCTCCTCCTCCTACCGGGATGGGTGGCAGTCGCCGGAGCTCGCTGTCGTCACGTTTGGCCAGAGTCTACGCTCAAGGTATTCCTAGCAGAGCTGCTGCTGCCATGGCCGGAACCGGCTCCGTATCATCCATGTGCATCGTCGGCCTTCCGGGCAGCCCACCTTGATACACACGAGCAGAGTTCGATGGAATCAAAATAGCCTAGATAGCCAGGGCTCCTTGGTTCATACAAGCAGAGATCGACCGATCTGAAGAAATCAGCCTATGTACATAGTCCAATCAAATGAAAACAACAACTACCTCTGTTCCTATTTAATCAACGCAAGGCACAACGTGATTGCATGCTAGATTGCCCACCACTCGCGTCGATTAAATGGGAATGGAGGGAGTAGCTAGCAAGGCTAAGCCTGCACCATGTTTATATATGTGCTCGAGCTGCTCCATTAGAGCTGTGACAGAAGTTCAGAGTTTAGTGTGTGGCCTCTCCGTGTAATGGAAGTTCAGTTTAGATAGATAGTGTGTGAAGTTCAGAGACAACATTGTTGCTGCTAATTTACGATTTCTGTACCCCTAAGGATAGCTGGAAAGGAAACTGTCAATAACAGTCCAAATGAGTGCTGCAGAATGATGGTGTTTCTCTGAGGAAAGCATGCCACGAGAAAGTCGTACAAAGATGACACCATTGAGGTATGCAACTATTTTTTAATCTTACTCAATTTGTGTGGGGCATGTAGCTAGGCATTATACTTTTTGTCCTGCAGATGCTAGCAAAGAAAGTGGATTTTTTTTTTCGAAATGGGAGCACTGTCCAGACTCTGAAATTTATGTGGAGACTAAAAAGATGAAGCAGGAGGTTACTGTCATGGATAAAGAAGTTGCAGTGCTAAGCCCCTATGTGTGTCCATAAGGACCAGGCGACTGGGCAATTAAATACTCGAAAGTAGTCAAATACTGGTATCTTGAAGCATTTGACTATTATTTACATGACATTAGTAGCAATTTCTGTTAAATTTTTTCATTACCGGTTTACTTTTATTATGGTTTAGTTTTATTATGGTGCAGCTCATCAACTGTTGCCTGGCAGCAGGCCTTTTCTGAGTTCCGTATCCACTGGAGAGGGAGATGTCATTCGTGCTGGTTCTAGCAGGGGTGAGCTCGCCGTGCCGCTGAAGACGACCAATAGCTTGTCTTTCCATTTTATAGATGACTGGAAGGTCGCCACCCAGCTGTCGAAGAGAGGACGCTCGCTGCGCGGCAGCTCGTCTATCAAGCTCTGTTTTTTTCTTTCGAGAATTTGTAGGGATGTGGTGTGTTATGAATTATACTGTTGGATATGAGGAGATGAGAGGGAGACGATATGCAATTGTGTTGTTGAAAGTTTTATTTATGTAGATTTTTGTGAAAGACCTATTTTATTTATTTATTGTAATTAGGTTCTTATGAGTACCAGAGCAAGAGAAAGATCTATATTGTTGTATGATTCTTTGATTTAGCATGCTCTTCTGATCCATATGGATATACTTAAGATGAACCTAATTCAGCTATTTGGCTTGCCAAAATTATAAGCGTGACCACTAGGTGATGAAGAGAAAGGGATGTAGTCAGTAGTTTGGAGAGATTATGCATACTGTGAACACACATTTAACTTTATTTTCTGTTTTTTAATTCTTTACCTTTTTTATTTGTGTGGCGAGTTAGTCAGAGTTTTGGGATGTATACTTTTAGGAAAGAATAACTCCATATATATTTGTATCTTTTGTGATGTGTATTTGTTTCTATTGTAAGGAGTTCCTTCCACAATACATATGACCCTACACCGTTTTGTAATGAACTAAATCCAGAACTATTTGTTGTGAACTGATTCGGAAATATAATATTGTAATACAGTCTGTAATATACATTCATATAGTGTCACTTAAGAAAGTTTTTTTTTGGTTTGACGAGTGTCACTTAAGACAGACTATAATGTACATTCATATAAGAAATATTTATGTACATAGAAAAACCTACATAATATTTAGAATATTTATTAGTTTACTTCACATAATTCACTGTGTGAATTGTTTATACATATAACAAGTGACACTAGAAATAAGATAGGGAGCCGTGGCGAAGCACGAGCATTCCACTAGTAAGTAATAGTGGGATCAGCAAAACTAAGTCTAACCGAACCTATTCCATCAAAAAAAAGTCTAACCGACCTATTGCAATCACAGAATCCCTTGCGTGCTAAACCATGAAGGTTAATTCAGTACTAGATGGACCCTGCGCTCTGCTGCGCCGTTCTTCTGTACCTGTCGTTTTTTTTCTTCGCTTCATTGTTTGTTGATTGTCTTGCCGTGTTGTTTTATCTTTCGACACTATTTCTCTTTCAACATTATTTCGTTCAGTTGTTATATGGTTATTACATTGTTATTGTTTAAAGAAATGAAATATGCCGATGAGGTAATAACGTCGAAGGAAAATCCATAATATACCAATAACTTACAAAGAACAATATTGTGAAAAGTGCATATGTTTATATTGTTATTCGCCGTCAGCAAAAAAGAATACAACAAAGCTGCCCATAGCACATGTATTTTGTTCTAAATATATGTAAAGAACTGCACAGCAAGAAAACGTATGTCCCTTTTATGTATTCCCCTATGATGAACATCATTCATTCTACCTAAGTGGGTCTTTTTTCCAAAGCCACGGTACATCTTGCCAACTGTTACTTGCTTCCATGTTATCACGATTTCAAGGCATGTTACAGACTTCAGAAGAAAATGTCTGAGAAGGGGAAGTTTAAAGATGGTAATCAAGATGTGTATAACTGTAAGTTAAAATTAAGAGAAAATATAACGTTTAGGTGAAAAAAAATATAACTTCCACATAAGTATTAATTGGATAATCTGCAAGAAATTACATGATTAACTAAAGATACTTGATAGCACAATTCTTCAGCGGTTTAAAGAAAATCTGGAATAGATGGCATCAATGAACTACAACTATTCTATAAAGATGAAGGAGAAAGTGAGTGAAAAAAAGAGTTGAATAGTTTCTTGATCATAGGCAGGTTGAAAGAAACCAATGAATAATAATTATTTATCCTAATTACCTTTACCCAAATATACATGAGCAATCATTTCAAAACTGTTGAAGTGCAAAGAAATTCTGCATAAATACAGAAGCCATTTGAACAAATGGTTATCATTGCTCAAAGCATGACCATACCTTTAAATTCAGAATTCAATAACCGGATATCAAAAAGCCTTTGTTACACTTGGAAACAACAACCTGTATGTAGCACAAGCAGCCTATCCCAACAGGAAAACACGCGATGTATCTCCGTGGGGACCCTAAAAAGTTTTTGGCAATTCTAAACATATGCTTACTTCTCAACAACGTGTACACATATTAATCATGCCAAACAGCTTGCTTCGATCATGTGATGTAGAATATGGAAATAGTAATGTTGCTAACCAATCTATCTAAAATCGATAAATGAATAGCTTCAACGAAGATGAAGTAGCAGAGTTACACGTTCGCTAATTTTTTTTTTGTATAATGTGAGTCCAATAAATGGAAATAATTAATATTTTTCCCTTTCGTTGCCATGTTTGAAGAAAAAGCATGTAGGTATGCATTTTCCTTAGTACTTTTTTTATCAAGCATCACAAGAAAACATAACCTTTATAATTCAGATGAAGTGTACACATGCATGAAGAAAATATCATATTCGTAAAGCTAAAGAAGGAACAACATTGCAGAAGTTATTTATGGTGTATCAAGTTTTTTTTTGCACCTCAGAACAATTCGACATTTTTTTATCACAATCTCATCATTAGCCGCACCCCACAAGCAACCATCAAACATGCAAGGCAACAATAAAACCACAACTTGGAATCATCTCTAGGCTGATCAATGAACAAACTGATCACCAATGGCACATTCTTACCAGTTCTCAAACGCGTCAAGCATGTGTCTTATGAGTATGTATAATATCAACAAATCACTTGCCAATCTACATCCCCAGTTTAAAATAAGAATGGGAAGGTAAAAGATAAAAGAGGGTAGACATATTCTAACACTACATACTTTACTCTTAACAACGAAAACTTGAGCTGGAAACATATATCATACACCGAAAAGTCTTGAAGCCAAAAAATAGATGCTTATATTGTGAGTAAGCTGAGAGAAATCCATACATAAAGCTAATATGTTAGTAATACGCTAGAGCAGATAGAGCTATACTATACTGAAATGTAATCTACTATTATGGGATGCAATTTGTTTATGATGAGGAATATATGTACTAAACTCTAAAAGGTTGTACTTATTGCTTTGTTTAGCCAGACACTGTCTGGCTTGAACAATCAAAGCCAAATTGTTAGAGAAGTATGAAGTAGATGTATACAAGATGCTCGTAGTACCTGCTTAGGCTTGAGGACTCCCTGTAAGTGACAATTGTTCTCCGTATTTCCGTTCAAAGCCTGTTACAGCAGCATCTCTAGAGGCCATAGATGAGAATTGGAACATCTGAGGATACTGCGTGTTGTAGTCGTCCACTTGCATAGCTGGCCGTAGTGCTCCATGACTGCCGAAACTGGAAATATGAATAGAAGGGATTGGCTCGGTCAACATGCTAGTTCATGCTCTAGTACTTCTTCATAGAATGGGTACTGGGTTCCCGCAATAGCGTCGTAGTTAATTCCAAATAACAGAAAAAGAAGAATGTATGTATGTCTTGTGTCATGATTTAGGCTAGGGACTTTGCTATGTACAGTTACACCTTTATCAAAAAAATGTATAGTTTACACTACGAAGACATTTATCACATAACAGTACTATAGAAAACGTTGATCAAAAGACAAATTTGCAGTCTAATTTTGTAACTATATCATCTTCAACATCCTTAAAGGTAGTATCAATTGTCGTGATTATTGCAATAAACCCACCGCCTTACACTAATCTAATTTATGTTATCATAATGATTTATAAAAGATGATGTGTTACATTATGCTAAATAATATTATGCTATATGTAAATCATTAGCCTCTTCACAGTAATCTAATTTCTGTTATCATAATGATTTATAAAAGATGATGTGTTACATTATGCCAAATAATATTATGCTATATGTAAATCATTAGCCTCTTCCTTCTCTAGTCCAATTGCTAAAGTATTTTTCTTATAAAAGGGATTTCTTCCTGATATCTGTCGCTAGTGATGCCCCTCAATTATTTTTTCCAGCTCAGACCAACAGTATTTAAATGCCAAGACTCAAATATCTTTTTATTTGCGCAAACAAGATCATTGACCTCTAGAATAGACTATAGGAGCATTGCTTGCTACTTGCATGTATATATCATCTGCACTGGATTGGACTGAACCACACATGAGTGTTGCTGCACTAGCTGCAAATCCTGTAATTTGGCCTACAGTCTGGCCAAGATTCAAAGTACCAGCACTAATTTGGTTTTTTATGCAGCCAAAACAGAGGTAAGAGGATGGAATATAGGAACAGATATCAACACAAGTTCCCGGTGCAAGAAAGGCTAGTACTCTATGAAAGACGATCAGATTAACCATGCCTAGTTACTGTATGATCTATTGGCATACCAAAGACAGGTCAATGAAATATCAAAGTCTGAAGCTTCGAGGGGCAAATCTCTAGTTTTCGTACAAACGGTCATGGGCTTGTCAGGCTCTCTGAAGATAATCACCACTGCCCAAATTTCCTCACCAAGCTGGGTGAAAGCAATTGAAAATGGCGCTGATAGTAGCAAGACAATGAAGTTGTACCTCAGGAGAGCTTGCCCCACTCATGGAACTCTTTTTTTTTAGATTGTCCACCGTGACACCCTTGTTACCCTCTCACACCTCCTTGTACAACATTCATGCTGGAGGGGATCACCGCCGCCTCTCCCATCTACCAAAAATCGCGGTAGTCCAATAGCTCAAATTTGCCATTTAGAAACTGAAATCTTGGGAGGATTGAGGGTCTGGCTCACCCGTATCTGTGCTGGGCGTAGTAGGGGAGTTTGGAGAGCAGCATCTCATCGACGTCGAACACCCACGCGTCGGTGGCGCCGTCTTTAGCGCACTCTTCGGCGCTCTTCAACGGCGGCGGCGCAGGCGTAGGCAGAGCCGTCGCGCGCGGCAATCTCCAGGTCGGGCCGTGACGCCGGGGTAGGCGAAGGCCTAGCACGCGACGAGCTGCATGTCGCTAGGTCGAAGTCGTAGGACGGCCGGCCGGAAGCACAGGAGGCGGCAGCGACAATTTGGGAAGAGGGAGGGAGAGGAACGGGCGTGGGGGGCTCAGCGAGTTGACGGCCGGAAATTTGGGGGCATTGGAGCTGCAAAGTCACACACGCATAGAAACCGAAGGAGAGGCCTACCTGACAGCTGTAGAGTGGACACAGACATGTGGACCCGAAACCAGGCAGCATCGGTGGAGCAAGGAGAGCTCTCCAAAACCCTGGGAGCATTGCCCGTGTATGAAAAAAAAAGCATATTAAACGAAGTGAAGACCATTTTCGAAAGAAAGAAAAAGACGAAGTGGAGAACAAATCGTGTAGCTGCTACTCGCAGTAAGGAAGGACCCTTCAGACCTGAACTGCCGCGTCCGCGCCCATGGAAAATAGTAGCGCGCTATTTTGGCTAATAGCACGATATAGCGTTTTTAGACAGCCCACACTACATCATTTCAGCGCTATTAGCACGCTATAACATATTTTTTGGCCGACGCTATTTTTTATAGCGCGCTATTTTTTTCCTTGGTCCACGCATGACTTGACGCCGGAGGGACTGAGCGCCCGGCCTCGGCCGCCGTCCATGGCCGCCTGCCTCTCCGCCAGCAGCTTCAGGCAGAGCCATCCTCCAGAGGCATGTGGTAGGCTTGTAGTGGTGGTTCACCTCAGCCTCATGTTGTTTGCTGTCTTGCGGCAGCAGCTCCCCGCATCATGTGCCATGCCCGGCGGCGTGGAGGGGATCTTGCGGGTCAGGGCGCAGAGCTAGCAGCTCCGACCGGTGGCGCGAAAGAGATCTTGCGGGTCAGGCAAGCGGCGGCAAGCCCCAATCGGTGGATTCCGCGGCCAGTGTTTAGCTCAGGGAGGGTCAGATAAGGAGGATCCAAGACCCAGGGGTGCTCATTTATTTACTTTCCATGGGATACGGGGGAAGGGTCGTCGATGGATTTTGGCAACCGCAAGTGGTAGGCAATATGATCCGATCCAATCTCCTTCTCTATTCATTTTTCTGGTACGCAAGACCAATCGGAGTTTGATGTGAACTCCTTCACGGTGAGCGCAAAGGTTCAACAACGAAAACATCTGCCGGTTTTCTGTACGGTCCCAATCAGAGTTTGATGTGAACTCCTTCACGGTGAGCGCAAAGGTTCAACGACGGAAACATCTACCGGTTTTCTGTACGATCGAAGTATACAAGGTTCTGGTTATTTTGACGTACCGAAGGCATTGGGAGCCTTGGTTTTTTTACGGACGAAAATTTGTTTCGGATTTTTACCTACCAACACCACCGATCCGTAATTTATTAGTAGTAAGTAGATCTTAGTTGTAGTTGGGAGCGATTTTTGGTGTGCTTTTCATATTGGTGAACCTTTTTTAATAGATGAGAAAAAATAATTAAGATTTTTTTAGTAGAGTGTCTCAAAGTTAGAGGGGAAAAAATATATAACAGCTACATCTCCCCACTTGTAATTGGGTGAAGAGCCGACACGACCGGGCCCAGACGCTAGCTGTTGTACTGCTCCCCACTTGTAATTGGGTAAAGGCCGACACGACCGGGCCAGCAGTGTGCCCCCTCAACATCTGGGTTACAAGTTCGCGCCACCGAACTCGGCGATTCCTTCTGCCAAACTTTGCTATATAAACCGGTCATCATGCTTGCAATGTTTCGAGGTGGGACTATCCCGCTGAACGACCAGCGCCTAATAAGGCTTGAGAGAGAATATTTACCGGGCCTGAACATGGGCCGTCCTCGTCGTCGAAAGAAACGGGTTCGCATACGGCGCTTCCCAAATTGGCCACTTCCACCTCCTCCGCGACGCCACCACCGGAACTGCCCCCGCCTCCTCCCGGCGGTGTGCAGCTCGACGGCGACCCCTCCCCTTTCCCTGCAGCGGTGACTCCCCTCCTTCCGCTCCCTGGATCCTCCCGCCACTCCGCTTCTCTATCTCGGTGGATCTTGACTTTCTGATGAATACAGCCAGGGCATTGAGTACCCTAGCTTCAAGCTTTACCTCGTTGCTGCAGCCACCTCGCTCCACCAGCAACATCAGCTAGAACCAACAGCCAAGAACCAGCGTCGGCGGCAAGAAGAGGTCGGCGCTTGCTCCTAGATTTCGCACTTCCGCAAGCTGCAGGTGAGATCAAACAGCCCACCACTCCTCCGTCCTCCGCTCCCTAAACGACGACTGAAATTTTAACTGAAAGTCGTGCCAATGTTTTTTGGCATATTCTTAATATGTTACTGAAAGTAACCACGACAGTTCGCATGCAGTAGTTCATCATTTGCTGATCATTTGAATCTCTTCTCGGAGATGCATTGGATCAAAACTAGGAAGGCAAACTGTAGAAACGGTTAACTTGAACCAGTGTTTATTTTCGTCCTGTGTTTTCAGAGGATTCTTTCGGGGAACATGATGTAGAACTGTGGTTTCTTGAGTATGCCTGCCCCCTAGAAGACGTTCTCTGTCATACTTGTTTATGCTGTTAAGTCTAGATATTCTTTTTTTTTTTTTGCTGTGTTGGTTGATGATGGCAGAATTCTATCCGATTCACGCATTCGTTAGATGATATAAACAATTAGACCTTCTGCCTGATAAGGACCAAACTCTGCATTTCTGTATATTCGTTGGCAAACGTCACAGAATAAGCATTTGATTGTTGGTATTCCCCATCCGAAGGCAGTCTCATATTCCACTGCCCTTGATAGCGGCGTTGGCGGCTCTACAGTCAAAAACTTGCGCGGTGGTGTTGACTGCTCCAGAAGAGGGAGCACAGTGTCGCCTCGAACCTGTCCAGTGCAACCTGGATGATGACCAGGACACCCATGACACCATCAGCAAGCAGGAGCGCAAAGGAATGTGGCAGCGGGGAGGTGTGGCGGTAGGTGTAGTTGCAGGTAGAGTGGAGCTAGGAAGAACGGGTGCCGATGGCGTCGTGGCATAGGCGCGCTGCTCCATGAGTGGCTTCTCCTAGGTGCCATGTCGCGGAGATACCGTGGGAAGCAGCGGTTTGTGGAAATAGAGCGATGTTGTGGCGTTCTGTTTGATCATCAGTGGTCGACATTGGTGGGCACGATTGGTGGGCACTTGGGCAGGCTTGATCCTATCACACATTTTCTGCACGCTTGATCCGCAGTGCATATGCTTGCTGAATTGGTCAAATATACATGGAAGGGTGAAGTAATGATATTGGTCAAACATTCATTGATGTTTCTGCCTGAAATGGTACTGATTCTAACTTCTCTAAGGTTTGCTACCCTGCTGGAACTGGTCAAATATTCATTGATGTTTCTGCCTCCTTCTTATATTCCTTTTTAAATGGAGGTATAATACATGCTTTGGGTAATTATATGCCTCCACATGGTGGAGGCGCTTGCACTGGTATAATACATTCTTTAGGATTTTCCGGTGTACATTCCACGGATCTTCCTCCTTAGCTCTGTCGAGGACTACGTCTTCTCGCACGCCGCTCAGACACAGTGCCATCTTCTCACCTCATGTGCATGATTGGTGATGGACTCCACTGCTGACCCCGCTGTCCACCTCGTGTGAGGTGAGCGGGCTCTTTTTATAAGTTCTCTATTTGTCCCTAATGTAGCATAAGAACTGTCATATATAATTCTTATGATTTCTAAACAAAGGCAATGAGCAACAAAAACACATGCTTATTTGATATTTAGCTTAGCAGTACTGTTGGTTGCAAGACAGCGTATATGGTGTTCTTCAATAGCCCAAGTGCAAGGCCTTCTATCTGCTAGGAATTATAGGAGCATATAATAGAATGCTGAAACCTATGTCCACACTATATGCATATTAGATTGGCATTTTGATTTTGGTGTTCTAAATATGACGCTTTCTTTGTTTGGTGAGGATTCTACCTGCTGTTGCCATTCTAATTGTTAGAAAAGGTGTACAGCTAATTGTGGCTGGGATGAAAATATGTGAGGGTCTATTCGATCTGTTCTATATAAGATTATAGATCTTGGTGAACCGTACATGCTCATGTAGGTGTTCGATAAACAGCAAGATAAACCATAGTGTTGTATAATCAGCTGTAGGGTAGTAGCTATTGACTTCAAGTGATGAACCTATGGAGCATATTTTCCGCCTTCGGGAAATATGCTAAAGGTCCATTTAAATTGCTCATGTAGTTTATTATATGCTTGGGGTTTCACTGGTGTCAACTAACTAATGCAATTATGCTGTGTTGATGTACTTAACCTCGGGAAATTATTCATTTCCCCTTTTTACCTCGTGGTTCTTTAAATCAGTCCATCAATGATTCCTTGGCATGATAATCTTGAGCTCACACCTTATTTCACTATGAATAGCTTATTGCAAGGGTTGGACCAGGAGCGGAAAAATACATGAGCCTCTTTCAGTATGACTAGAACAAGGCCTCATTTGGTAAGGTCTCTGTGATGCTAGACATTCTTCTTGTATTTCAAACATTTAAACCGTCTTAAACCATAAGATTTTTCATTTAAAACTTCCTGTAAAAATCCTGTAGTGAGGACCTGAGAATGATAAACGCCTTTTTGGTGGCCTCGTCTCGACGGTTGTCTCTTAGCGGTTATGGAAGTCATGCAGTCAGCTCAAACATACTTTTCGGATTTTTCTTATGGATAGACTTATTATAAGAGACATGCTGCAGCACATGGATTTCTGGCTCTGCAGAAATAACTGTTTATTCAGAGGAACTCAACCAGGTCTTTAGACACGAGATAATCCTTGAGTTGATGCATAAGGTCTTCCACCGAGCGAAAATAAGAGTATACAATTGCCTTGAGGCCTGGATAGCAAGATTTAAGTAGCTCTTTCTCTTTCTTTTTGCCTCTTTACATACCCTCTTTTATTATATATTTGTGCAGTACAGTATTTTCTTATTGGTGACCTTTCAGAAAATATTTGCAATTGATACAAACGCTCAAAGAGAAGAAATTTGCTTTCAGTGGCTGACAGTTGGTTGTTGTTGTCAATGTTTTCTAATTTTTCTTCGGTTGGAAGATAACATCTTATATGACTTATTGTATTTGTTTGACAGCTTTGAGACAAAAAAAATATAAGAGCTCTATTTCCTGCGACTTTTAGTTGTCTGTACCCACCTATTCCTATGCATCTATTAGTTAAATGATTTTTTTTATCACAGATGGATAAATGAACAAGCGACCTAGCCAAAAAAGGTTCACCATTTAGGTCCATGTTTCATTTAGGGACACTTTGTTACTGTTGGCTGGTTTTATTTGAATAAATCAGCCAGCTATGCTGACTTTCCCTGCTAATTGGTGAGATTTGGCATGAACATGATACATTTATTATGAGCATTGCTTTTTTTGTACTGGAGTTCTGCGTGTGCGAAAAACACGTAAGATGATCAGTTTGATGATGCATATGCTTGGTTGATTTTGATTGATTGCGTTCAATTGTTAGGTTCAGGTTTATTGATAAACATGTATTGCGATTTTTTGTCTTTCAAGCTGTTCTCTGGTTACCGCTTGATCTAATAATTTTTTAAAGAAGCTTTCTCCGTCATCAAGGCGATATTTTAAATTTATTTTTTTGGTTGTGATTTTGCCTCATCCCCTAGACTCCAGAATATGAGTACAAATAGATGATCTTGATCATGTTAGGCAGCTCACAAGATCTATAACAATGATAGCACAAGCGGAGAAGACAACCATCTAGCTACTGCTATGGACCCATAGTCCAAGGATGAACTACTCACGCATCAATCCGGAGGCGGGCATGATGATGTAGAGCCCCTCGGTGATGATTCCCCTCTCCGGCAGGTGCCGGAGGCGATCTCCTGAATCCCCCGAGATGTGATTGGCGGCGGCGGCCTCTCAGTGATGTTTTCCGTATCGTGGCTCTCGGTACAGAGGGTTTCGCGATGAAGGCTATTTGTAGGCGGAAGGGTAGGTCAAGTGGCGGCACGAGGGCCCCACACACCAGGGCGCGCGGCGGGCCCGGGCCGCGCCGCTCTGTGTCGGCGCCTCGTGGCCCCACCGTACCTCCCCGGTCTTCCGGAAGCTTCGTGTAAAAATAAGCCCCGGGCGTTGATTTCGTCCAATTCCGAGAATATTTCCTTACTAGGATTTCTGAAACCAAAAAGCAAAAACAAGAAGCACTTCGGCATCTTGTTAATAGGTTAGTGCCGGAAAATATATAATAATGCTGTAAAGTATGTATAAAACATTCAAGTATTGTAATAAAAGTAGCATGGAACATAAGAAATTATAGATACGTTTGAGACGTATCAGCCGTCGAGTTCGGAATCGCTCGTTCATGGCCGGAGACCTAGTCCTCCGCCTTCGTCAGGTGAAAGACCACAAGTTACAATCTCCATGGGAAGGACCTTTTGTCATCAGCAAAGTGCTCCACAACGGATCGTACTACCTCGTCGATTTCCGGGAACTAAAGGACAGACCTGCTAATTGGTACCGGAAACACAAGCGAGAGGATCCGGATGACATATACGATGAAACAGACCGTCCCTGGAACATAGCACAGCTACGTCCTTTCCACACTTAGCAAACTTCGCATTACATATCTTGTAATATTTATGATACATGATCAATGAAATAAAGCATCTGGTTCACTCTTTGAGTCTTTTACCTCCTTTACTTGTTCATTTTAGATCGTGTATGTTTTCCGGCTAAAACCGCAGAGCTGGATCTTTCCGCCTAGGCGTGTATGAAAGTTGTGATTTTTTCAAAATCGTCTTTTAGGACGTGAGCTTAAGTTTTCTGGCGGAAATGCTTTTCGTTGCGAACTCATGGATTCCTGGCAGCGACTTCCGGCACCTACGCTGGGGGCTTGTTTCCGCGGTTATTGACGGATTGCCCTTGGGCTTCGTCGCCGCTGGCGAGCATCTCCGGCTAACGGTCTTCCGGCTCGCCGAAGGTCAAATGAGTAAGCCGGAAAACATAAAACCAGCACTTGCTTTTCATAAACGAAACATGCAGATAATATTTAAACGTATAGCAGGATAAGTATTTTCCGCCCACGCATAAGTGTTTCGTCCCTAGCTACTTAAGAATTTAAGTTATGTTACAAACCCACTCCGGGGCAAAATGATGCATCAGTTTGATTGTTTCACAGGTTCTACTCGGAGGATTGATCCTCATCGGACGCAATGTAGGCGGAGCCATCGCCAGAGTCGTCGCCGGAGCCCTCTTCCTCATGATCCGCGCTTGACCCGGAGCCCTCCTCAACAAAATCTTCGGGGCAGTCCTCTTCATCTTGATCCTCCGCGTCAGAGAATCCCGCGGGAAGATCGTGCTTGTTGTACCAGAACGAGTGGTTAACTCGTCCGAAAAATAGCCGGTCATACCCTTGGGTCTCCGCGAGAAGGATCCTCATGTTGGTGCCCTTGGGGGCTCCGCATGCAACATCAGCAAAGCTCATGGTTGGGAAGTGCGCTTTGCACGTCGCCAACACGAGGGAAGCGACTCCGCGGGCGGAAGACTCCTGCCAATCCTTGATGAGTTCCGGCACCTGCTTGATTAGCTTGGTCATGGTGTCAATCACCGCGGTTCCGGCTCTCTTCAGGGACAGCGATTTGGCGACCCCACGACATGCCTCGAAGAGGTTATCAATGGGACTCTGCGCCTCTTCATATGCTTCAGTCCTTTTGAGGGTTGCATCCTTTGTCCACTCAAAACCAAGGCTCGCTGCGAAAAACATGATCAGTTTTTTCCGCGAACAGAAGCAAAAGTCTGAGGAAGTCGGAGTCACAAAAAAAAGAGGCCCTTACGGAAGATCATCTTGTCAATAGCCTCCGCCTCCGCCTCATAGTTCTTGTACTTTGCGGCCAAGGTCTGAATCCTCTGCTGGCTCTTTTTGAGTTTCTCAGCAAGATCCGACAGTTCTTGGGTATGCTTCTCCAAGAGTTCTTTCCTCTTCTTAGTTTCCTCCTCGGAGGATTCCTTCAGGAAATTCTTGAGGGATTCATTTTCCGCCTCAAGAACTTCGATCTTGGCAGAAAGGGTGTCGATGGAGGGGCTCTTGGCAATTTCTTCTGGAACTCGGAAATTCAACAACACAGTTAGTTCAGATAATACGGTTACATTGACGATCCTGGGGGCTCAGTCGGAGTTATTACCTTCATAACCCTTGAGGCGGGTCTCCAGCAGCGCGATGGCCTTCTGATTATCCGCGTCCCTGGTTTGAAGCAGTTCAATTTCTTTCTTCTGCTCCAGCACATGGGTGCGCAAATCCTCGTGCAGCTTCCGCGTGTTCTGTGAAAGCAGTTTAAGGATTAGACGGAAATTCAAACTTATGGGGGCTGGACGGAAGTTAAAATCTTTAGTATGTGAAAATTTTGATTTTCCGCTACAATCTACAGTTCAAGACATTGGCTCATACATGTTACTCGGAAAAATGCATTAACCAATGCCTGGGGGCTGGTGTTACCTGACGCACATTCTTGTGCTTGGCGAAAAAAAGCCTTGATACCGCTTTCAAGCTCGGTCAGTTCCTGCTCTTCCGTGTTCGCAGGCCCCCACACTTGCTCCATCATGGCGGAGATCTCCGCGTGGTGCTGTGAAAGGGGGACCTTTTGCAGAATCGGAAAGAAGTGAGGATGAGTCTGGGGCGTGCCAGTGGCGCCACTCAAGGTTAGCTTTCTCTCAACTTTGTCAGCCGGAGCTTCAGTTGAGGTAACAGTGGGCTGCTCAGGCGGAGGTGCAGACGAGGACGCGCCCTTGCCAGAATCGCCTTTGCCGGGTTCGGCAGTTGGATCCTTCGGAAGATCATCAATATTGATGACATCCTTGGGATCCGGCTTGGCGTTCCGGTGTGACGGGCACAGAAGCCGGAGAGGGCTTCACCCTCTTCTTGGTGATCTTGGGGGCTTGGCTTCCGGAGCTTTTGTTGCAATATAAAAAAGGCATAACAGTTAGTATATGTTGATTCACAGAAGCAACAAGATCTTATGACGGAAACCGGACGCTTACCCAGTTGGTATAAAAAATTGCTGGATGTTGGGCTGAGCTCGGTTGCTGGTGTCAATAAGTTTGAGGCGCTTCTTTTCCGCCTCTGCCTTCCGGGTTGCTGCAGTGCTGGGCACTTCGCGGGCACGTTTGGCAGCAGGGCCGGAGGAAGAAGTCCTTTTCCTTTTAGAGGGACCCGGAGCTTCGGGAGCCTCCGCCTCGGACGCGGCCTCCGGATCGGTGTTGCCCGTTTGAGGCACTCGGAGGAGAGTTCCGAGGTCTTTCTCTTCGAGGGCCTCGATCTAAAGTTACCCAGTAAACGTTCAGACGAATTCACCAAAAACTTAGAAAAAATCAGTAGTTGATTCATATGAACTTACCGCGGTCCCGGAGCCATTGGTGTGAATATCCATATTGCACACATGGATCTTCAGCTCGCGCGGAATCTTGATCAGCACCCGGAGGCGCTTGTCCAAGGCGTCGGCGGAGAGGTTGTCCTTTGAGGCGCGCATATTGTCTTCGCGCCCCGTGTACTGGAATAGCAGGCGGTCCCGATGTTGCAGGGGCTGGATCCGCTTAGTAAACCAGGACATGGTCAGGTCCTTCCCCGACAAGCCCTCGTCCGTAAGCTTGTGGATCCGCCTAACCGCCCGAGTCAGTTGAGGTGACTCAGAGAGGTGAGGACATTGAGTCCAGGACGGAGTCTCGCTGGGGGGGCCGTCCTTGAAGTCCGGCAGCACCTTTGAGGATGCCGGATCCGACACGTCCTTCAGGTAGAAGAAGTTGCCGGACCAGTACCGCACAGACTCATGGCGATATGTGTGCGGGTACGTGCGCCCGGGGCGGAGCTTGAAGGTAACGCCACCACAAGTGGCCAGAGTGGAGGTCTGCGAGATTTTCTCCTTTTTTACGGAGAAGTAATACTGGAAGAGGGGAAGATCTGGGGTTACCCGGAGGTGGCCTTCACACAACGCTACGTGGTTGCTGATGGCAAAAATACTGTTCGGAGCGATATGATGCGGCTGGAGCTCGTACGCCTTCAGGATCTCGGAGAAGAAATCACTGGGCGGGAAAGAGAATCCGCGCTCGACAAGCGCCTTGGTCACCACCCACTCTCCGGCTTCGGGGGCGGGATTCAGTTCGCCGGAGACCCTCCGCCAGGATCCAGGTTTTATGAAACCCTCCGCCTCGAGGTTACGGAGCTCGATCTCCGAGGTGAAGCAGGGCCACCACTTCCCTTTGGCTTTGTCATCTCGTTTCCGAGCCTTTGACTTCTTAGCAGCAGCCTCCTCCGCTTTCTTCTCCATCTGTTCTGCCCCCACGGTGTCTTCCGGGTTGGCGGACGTCCCTTCAATGCTTTTGCCGGAATCCTTTGAGGGTTCCAGCTGCACTGGGATGAATGGTGGAGGGGCGGAGGAGATAGGTGTTGCCGCGATCGGCTCGGTGGAGGGAGGCGGAGTCGACGAAGACATCTACAAAATTAACGAGCAAAGGAGCCTAAAACTTAGCCGGATCCAATGTGACAAATACCCAGTTCATCCCTACCAACTACGGCGAGAAGGAAAAGCTTGAGTGCTTACCGGAATGGCTTCCGCGTTGGTTGAGGTCGCCGGCGGCGAGATTTTGCTGCGGTGGCTCGCCAAAATTAAGAACACGAAGAACAGCTCGCGGTGGCGGGACGGCTCCGGCGAAACTCCGGCGAAACTCCGGTGCGGCGGAGGAAGAGCTCGGAGGCAGCGCAGTGCGAGAGGTGAAAAGGGGGCGAATGGGGTGAACGGGGTGAACGGCGGATATTTATAGGCAGAGGGAGGAGATTCGTGCTCCGCATCCTGTGGTCGGAACGCAAGCGTCGCGCCGTTGGATGATCGACACGTGTCACAAACCCTAACGGTAAAAATGGCTAAGGATAAGTTACCGCTCAAATCGCGCGAAAATGGCGCCAGAATTGGCTTTTAAGGTTCCGGGTTGCAGCGTCAAGATAAACAAACTCTTGTCTGCAGCAGGGGAGTAATCCGGAGACATGCCGTATGCTGTCAATGGATGAAGTCCCGCAGGATGGGGGAGTTTTCCGACTTAGGGTTGGAAAAGAGAAAAATATAAAGTTGGAGTTCTTCAAGTTTCCCCATGTAGCCAAGTTTGACGGAAGCTATAAGGTTTTAGCAAGGCGGAAACAAGGGGTAAATCTCGGAGAACTCTGGGGCTACTGTTGTGGGTATACTTCATGGGTGTACCATCGAGTGCCTAGATCCGGCAAGCCCGGGTGGCCCATAGACGGTGGTGAGGCATGTGGCCCATCGGGCGGCCGTCTTGTTGATCATGAAGGATGAAGTCCAGCCAGGATCGAAGCCGGATCCTAACCGACCTTCGGAGGAAGCCGGATCCGTGAAGGCCCATGAGGAACCCGGATCCCGACGTAGATGGAAGGCGGATTCTTGACGTACACGGCAAGACATTGTACCGTAGTTAGGCAATCTGTAATCCGGCTAGGACTCTCCATGTAAACGCTAGATCCGTGCGCCTATATAAGCCGGATCCCGGAGCCCTAGAGGCAGAACCACAAATCATTGTAACAACGCGCAAGCGCCCAGATAATTCCAGACAAGCAGCAGTAGGCCTTGCCTTCGTGCAGGTGGTCCGAAGCTGGGTAAATCGCGTACCACCGTCCCGAGGACTCTCCGCCCTATGGCCCCTACTTCTTCTCCCCTCCATGAGGATCCATCCTCTCGAGTACCGTCGAATAGGCAACGACATACGCCGACCCCAGAAAATTAACCGCTGCCCAAACCTCCCAACTCGACGGCCTCCTTCTCGCCCTCAAGGGGATATGCCCTCCACAGTGGCAGCCCCCAATTTTGATTCTGCCTCCGTCGCTCCCGTGCCACTCCGGCCGCACCGGTAGCCTACACGCCAGATCCACTTCCAGTGAGCCATTCTTGGTCGATCGGAATCCGGTCGTTTCTGGCAGGCATTTCTTTGAGTTTGATCACTGAGTGCCTTTCCAGGATGGATGGAAGCAAAGTCCACGCGACGAAGTCAAGGGCGAGTCGAGGGCTTTAAGATCACGCATGAGCCGGCAGGGCTGTCACAGACCATCCACCACATCACCGAGGTCAAAACCCCCCATCCCTTCCACCGACCTCCTCCTCCTACCGGGATGGGTGGCAGTCGCCGGAGCTCGCTGTCGTCACGTTTGGCCAGAGTCTACGCTCAAGGTATTCCTAGCAGAGCTGCTGCTGCCATGGCCGGAACCGGCTCCGTATCATCCATGTGCATCGTCGGCCTTCCGGGCAGCCCACCTTGATACACACGAGCAGAGTTCGATGGAATCAAAATAGCCTAGATAGCCAGGGCTCCTTGGTTCATACAAGCAGAGATCGACCGATCTGAAGAAATCAGCCTATGTACATAGTCCAATCAAATGAAAACAACAACTACCTCTGTTCCTATTTAATCAACGCAAGGCACAACGTGATTGCATGCTAGATTGCCCACCACTCGCGTCGATTAAATGGGAATGGAGGGAGTAGCTAGCAAGGCTAAGCCTGCACCATGTTTATATATGTGCTCGAGCTGCTCCATTAGAGCTGTGACAGAAGTTCAGAGTTTAGTGTGTGGCCTCTCCGTGTAATGGAAGTTCAGTTTAGATAGATAGTGTGTGAAGTTCAGAGACAACATTGTTGCTGCTAATTTACGATTTCTGTACCCCTAAGGATAGCTGGAAAGGAAACTGTCAATAACAGTCCAAATGAGTGCTGCAGAATGATGGTGTTTCTCTGAGGAAAGCATGCCACGAGAAAGTCGTACAAAGATGACACCATTGAGGTATGCAACTATTTTTTAATCTTACTCAATTTGTGTGGGGCATGTAGCTAGGCATTATACTTTTTGTCCTGCAGATGCTAGCAAAGAAAGTGGATGTTTTTTTTTCGAAATGGGAGCACTGTCCAGACTCTGAAATTTATGTGGAGACTAAAAAGATGAAGCAGGAGGTTACTGTCATGGATAAAGAAGTTGCAGTGCTAAGCCCCTATGTGTGTCCATAAGGACCAGGCGACTGGGCAATTAAATACTCGAAAGTAGTCAAATACTGGTATCTTGAAGCATTTGACTATTATTTACATGACATTAGTAGCAATTTCTGTTAAATTTTTTCATTACCGGTTTACTTTTATTATGGTTTAGTTTTATTATGGTGCAGCTCATCAACTGTTGCCTGGCAGCAGGCCTTTTCTGAGTTCCGTATCCACTGGAGAGGGAGATGTCATTCGTGCTGGTTCTAGCAGGGGTGAGCTCGCCGTGCCGCTGAAGACGACCAATAGCTTGTCTTTCCATTTTATAGATGACTGGAAGGTCGCCACCCAGCTGTCGAAGAGAGGACGCTCGCTGCGCGGCAGCTCGTCTATCAAGCTCTGTTTTTTCTTTCGAGAATTTGTAGGGATGTGGTGTGTTATGAATTATACTGTTGGATATGAGGAGATGAGAGGGAGACGATATGCAATTGTGTTGTTGAAAGTTTTATTTATGTAGATTTTTGTGAAAGACCTATTTTATTTATTTATTGTAATTAGGTTCTTATGAGTACCAGAGCAAGAGAAAGATCTATATTGTTGTATGATTCTTTGATTTAGCATGCTCTTCTGATCCATATGGATATACTTAAGATGAACCTAATTCAGCTATTTGGCTTGCCAAAATTATAAGCGTGACCACTAGGTGATGAAGAGAAAGGGATGTAGTCAGTAGTTTGGAGAGATTATGCATACTGTGAACACACATTTAACTTTATTTTCTGTTTTTTAATTCTTTACCTTTTTTATTTGTGTGGCGAGTTAGTCAGAGTTTTGGGATGTATACTTTTAGGAAAGAATAACTCCATATATATTTGTATCTTTTGTGATGTGTATTTGTTTCTATTGTAAGGAGTTCCTTCCACAATACATATGACCCTACACCGTTTTGTAATGAACTAAATCCAGAACTATTTGTTGTGAACTGATTCGGAAATATAATATTGTAATACAGTCTCTAATATACATTCATATAGTGTCACTTAAGAAAGTTTTTTTTTGGTTTGACGAGTGTCACTTAAGACAGACTATAATGTACATTCATATAAGAAATATTTATGTACATAGAAAAACCTACATAATATTTAGAATATTTATTAGTTTACTTCACATAATTCACTGTGTGAATTGTTTATACATATAACAAGTGACACTAGAAATAAGATAGGGAGCCGTGGCGAAGCACGAGCATTCCACTAGTAAGTAATAGTGGGATCAGCAAAACTAAGTCTAACCGAACCTATTCCATCAAAAAAAAGTCTAACCGACCTATTGCAATCACAGAATCCCTTGCGTGCTAAACCATGAAGGTTAATTCAGTACTAGATGGACCCTGCGCTCTGCTGCGCCGTTCTTCTGTACCTGTCGTTTTTTTTCTTCGCTTCATTGTTTGTTGATTGTCTTGCCGTGTTGTTTTATCTTTCGACACTATTTCTCTTTCAACATTATTTCGTTCAGTTGTTATATGGTTATTACATTGTTATTGTTTAAAGAAATGAAATATGCCGATGAGGTAATAACGTCGAAGGAAAATCCATAATATACCAATAACTTACAAAGAACAATATTGTGAAAAGTGCATATGTTTATATTGTTATTCGCCGTCAGCAAAAAAGAATACAACAAAGCTGCCCATAGCACATGTATTTTGTTCTAAATATATGTAAAGAACTGCACAGCAAGAAAACGTATGTCCCTTTTATGTATTCCCCTATGATGAACATCATTCATTCTACCTAAGTGGGTCTTTTTTCCAAAGCCACGGTACATCTTGCCAACTGTTACTTGCTTCCATGTTATCACGATTTCAAGGCATGTTACAGACTTCAGAAGAAAATGTCTGAGAAGGGGAAGTTTAAAGATGGTAATCAAGATGTGTATAACTGTAAGTTAAAATTAAGAGAAAATATAACGTTTAGGTGAAAAAAAATATAACTTCCACATAAGTATTAATTGGATAATCTGCAAGAAATTACATGATTAACTAAAGATACTTGATAGCACAATTCTTCAGCGGTTTAAAGAAAATCTGGAATAGATGGCATCAATGAACTACAACTATTCTATAAAGATGAAGGAGAAAGTGAGTGAAAAAAAGAGTTGAATAGTTTCTTGATCATAGGCAGGTTGAAAGAAACCAATGAATAATAATTATTTATCCTAATTACCTTTACCCAAATATACATGAGAAATCATTTCAAAACTGTTGAAGTGCAAAGAAATTCTGCATAAATACAGAAGCCATTTGAACAAATGGTTATCATTGCTCAAAGCATGACCATACCTTTAAATTCAGAATTCAATAACCGGATATCAAAGAGCCTTTGTTACACTTGGAAACAACAACCTGTATGTAGCACAAGCAGCCTATCCCAACAGGAAAACACGCGATGTATCTCCGTGGGGACCCTAAAAAGTTTTTGGCAATTCTAAACATATGCTTACTTCTCAACAACGTGTACACATATTAATCATGCCAAACAGCTTGCTTCGATCATGTGATGTAGAATATGGAAATAGTAATGTTGCTAACCAATCTATCTAAAATCGATAAATGAATAGCTTCAACGAAGATGAAGTAGCAGAGTTACACGTTCGCTAATTTTTTTTTTGTATAATGTGAGTCCAATAAATGGAAATAATTAATATTTTTCCCTTTCGTTGCCATGTTTGAAGAAAAAGCATGTAGGTATGCATTTTCCTTAGTACTTTTTTTATCAAGCATCACAAGAAAACATAACCTTTATAATTCAGATGAAGTGTACACATGCATGAAGAAAATATCATATTCGTAAAGCTAAAGAAGGAACAACATTGCAGAAGTTATTTATGGTGTATCAAGTTTTTTTTTGCACCTCAGAACAATTCGACATTTTTTTATCACAATCTCATCATTAGCCGCACCCCACAAGCAACCATCAAACATGCAAGGCAACAATAAAACCACAACTTGGAATCATCTCTAGGCTGATCAATGAACAAACTGATCACCAATGGCACATTCTTACCAGTTCTCAAACGCGTCAAGCATGTGTCTTATGAGTATGTATAATATCAACAAATCACTTGCCAATCTACATCCCCAGTTTAAAATAAGAATGGGAAGGTAAAAGATAAAAGAGGGTAGACATATTCTAACACTACATACTTTACTCTTAACAACGAAAACTTGAGCTGGAAACATATATCATACACCGAAAAGTCTTGAAGCCAAAAAATAGATGCTTATATTGTGAGTAAGCTGAGAGAAATCCATACATAAAGCTAATATGTTAGTAATACGCTAGAGCAGATAGAGCTATACTATACTGAAATGTAATCTACTATTATGGGATGCAATTTGTTTATGATGAGGAATATATGTACTAAACTCTAAAAGGTTGTACTTATTGCTTTGTTTAGCCAGACACTGTCTGGCTTGAACAATCAAAGCCAAATTGTTAGAGAAGTATGAAGTAGATGTATACAAGATGCTCGTAGTACCTGCTTAGGCTTGAGGACTCCCTGTAAGTGACAATTGTTCTCCGTATTTCCGTTCAAAGCCTGTTACAGCAGCATCTCTAGAGGCCATAGATGAGAATTGGAACATCTGAGGATACTGCGTGTTGTAGTCGTCCACTTGCATAGCTGGCCGTAGTGCTCCATGACTGCCGAAACTGGAAATATGAATAGAAGGGATTGGCTCGGTCAACATGCTAGTTCATGCTCTAGTACTTCTTCATAGAATGGGTACTGGGTTCCCGCAATAGCGTCGTAGTTAATTCCAAATAACAGAAAAAGAAGAATGTATGTATGTCTTGTGTCA
Organism: Lolium multiflorum; assembly: GCA_030979885.1. Lineage (NCBI taxonomy): Eukaryota > Viridiplantae > Streptophyta > Magnoliopsida > Poales > Poaceae > Lolium > Lolium multiflorum. The sequence goes on along the minus strand of CM061750.1, from coordinate 314,116,436 downwards.
TGATTTAGGCTAGGGACTTTGCTATGTACAGTTACACCTTTATCAAAAAAATGTATAGTTTACACTACGAAGACATTTATCACATAACAGTACTATAGAAAACGTTGATCAAAAGACAAATTTGCAGTCTAATTTTGTAACTATATCATCTTCAACATCCGTATCAATTGTCGTGATTATTGCAATAAACCCACCGCCTTACACTAATCTAATTTATGTTATCATAATGATTTATAAAAGATGATGTGTTACATTATGCTAAATAATATTATGCTATATGTAAATCATTAGCCTCTTCACAGTAATCTAATTTCTGTTATCATAATGATTTATAAAAGATGATGTGTTACATTATGCCAAATAATATTATGCTATATGTAAATCATTAGCCTCTTCCTTCTCTAGTCCAATTGCTAAAGTATTTTTCTTATAAAAGGGATTTCTTCCTGATATCTGTCGCTAGTGATGCCCCTCAATTATTTTTTCCAGCTCAGACCAACAGTATTTAAATGCCAAGACTCAAATATCTTTTTATTTGCGCAAACAAGATCATTGACCTCTAGAATAGACTATAGGAGCATTGCTTGCTACTTGCATGTATATATCATCTGCACTGGATTGGACTGAACCACACATGAGTGTTGCTGCACTAGCTGCAAATCCTGTAATTTGGCCTACAGTCTGGCCAAGATTCAAAGTACCAGCACTAATTTGGTTTTTTATGCAGCCAAAACAGAGGTAAGAGGATGGAATATAGGAACACATATCAACACAAGTTCCCGGTGCAAGAAAGGCTAGTACTCTATGAAAGACGATCAGATTAACCATGCCTAGTTACTGTATGATCTATTGGCATACCAAAGACAGGTCAATGAAATATCAAAGTCTGAAGCTTCGAGGGGCAAATCTCTAGTTTTCGTACAAACGGTCATGGGCTTGTCAGGCTCTCTGAAGATAATCACCACTGCCCAAATTTCCTCACCAAGCTGGGTGAAAGCAATTGAAAATGGCGCTGATAGTAGCAAGACAATGAAGTTGTACCCCAGGAGAGCTTGCCCCACTCATGGAACTCTTTTTTTTTAGATTGTCCACCGTGACACCCTTGTTACCCTCTCACACCTCCTTGTACAACATTCATGCTGGAGGGGATCACCGCCGCCTCTCCCATCTACCAAAAATCGCGGTAGTCCAATAGCTCAAATTTGCCATTTAGAAACTGAAATCTTGGGAGGATTGAGGGTCTGGCTCACCCGTATCTGTGCTGGGCGTAGTAGGGGAGTTTGGAGAGCAGCATCTCATCGACGTCGAACACCCACGCGTCGGTGGCGCCGTCTTTAGCGCACTCTTCGGCGCTCTTCAACGGCGGCGGCGCAGGCGTAGGCAGAGCCGTCGCGCGCGGCAATTTCCAGGTCGGGCCGTGACGCCGGGGTAGGCGAAGGCCTAGCACGCGACGAGCTGCATGTCGCTAGGTCGAAGTCGTAGGACGGCCGGCCGGAAGCACAGGAGGCGGCAGCGACAATTTGGGAAGAGGGAGGGAGAGGAACGGGCGTGGGGGGCTCAGCGAGTTGACGGCCGGAAATTTGGGGGCATTGGAGCTGCAAAGTCACACACGCATAGAAACCGAAGGAGAGGCCTACCTGACAGCTGTAGAGTGGACACAGACATGTGGACCCGAAACCAGGCAGCATCGGTGGAGCAAGGAGAGCTCTCCAAAACCCTGGGAGCATTGCCCGTGTATGAAAAAAAAAGCATATTAAACGAAGTGAAGACCATTTTCGAAAGAAAGAAAAAGACGAAGTGGAGAACAAATCGTGTAGCTGCTACTCGCAGTAAGGAAGGACCCTTCAGACCTGAACTGCCGCGTCCGCGCCCATGGAAAATAGTAGCGCGCTATTTTGGCTAATAGCACGATATAGCGTTTTTAGACAGCCCACACTACATCATTTCAGCGCTATTAGCACGCTATAACATATTTTTTGGCCGACGCTATTTTTTATAGCGCGCTATTTTTTTCCTTGGTCCACGCATGACTTGACGCCGGAGGGACTGAGCGCCCGGCCTCGGCCGCCGTCCATGGCCGCCTGCCTCTCCGCCAGCAGCTTCAGGCAGAGCCATCCTCCAGAGGCATGTGGTAGGCTTGTAGTGGTGGTTCACCTCAGCCTCATGTTGTTTGCTGTCTTGCGGCAGCAGCTCCCCGCATCATGTGCCATGCCCGGCGGCGTGGAGGGGATCTTGCGGGTCAGGGCGCAGAGCTAGCAGCTCCGACCGGTGGCGCGAAAGAGATCTTGCGGGTCAGGCAAGCGGCGGCAAGCCCCAATCGGTGGATTCCGCGGCCAGTGTTTAGCTCAGGGAGGGTCAGATAAGGAGGATCCAAGACCCAGGGGTGCTCATTTATTTACTTTCCATGGGATACGGGGGAAGGGTCGTCGATGGATTTTGGCAACCGCAAGTGGTAGGCAATATGATCCGATCCAATCTCCTTCTCTATTCATTTTTCTGGTACGCAAGACCAATCGGAGTTTGATGTGAACTCCTTCACGGTGAGCGCAAAGGTTCAACAACGAAAACATCTGCCGGTTTTCTGTACGGTCCCAATCAGAGTTTGATGTGAACTCCTTCACGGTGAGCGCAAAGGTTCAACGACGGAAACATCTACCGGTTTTCTGTACGATCGAAGTATACAAGGTTCTGGTTATTTTGACGTACCGAAGGCATTGGGAGCCTTGGTTTTTTTACGGACGAAAATTTGTTTCGGATTTTTACCTACCAACACCACCGATCCGTAATTTATTAGTAGTAAGTAGATCTTAGTTGTAGTTGGGAGCGATTTTTGGTGTGCTTTTCATATTGGTGAACCTTTTTTAATAGATGAGAAAAAATAATTAAGATTTTTTTAGTAGAGTGTCTCAAAGTTAGAGGGGAAAAAATATATAACAGCTACATCTCCCCACTTGTAATTGGGTGAAGAGCCGACACGACCGGGCCCAGACGCTAGCTGTTGTACTGCTCCCCACTTGTAATTGGGTAAAGGCCGACACGACCGGGCCAGCAGTGTGCCCCCTCAACATCTGGGTTACAAGTTCGCGCCACCGAACTCGGCGATTCCTTCTGCCAAACTTTGCTATATAAACCGGTCATCATGCTTGCAATGTTTCGAGGTGGGACTATCCCGCTGAACGACCAGCGCCTAATAAGGCTTGAGAGAGAATATTTACCGGGCCTGAACATGGGCCGTCCTCGTCGTCGAAAGAAACGGGTTCGCATACGGCGCTTCCCAAATTGGCCACCTCCACCTCCTCCGCGACGCCACCACCGGAACTGCCCCCGCCTCCTCCCGGCGGTGTGCAGCTCGACGGCGACCCCTCCCCTTTCCCTGCAGCGGTGACTCCCCTCCTTCCGCTCCCTGGATCCTCCCGCCACTCCGCTTCTCTATCTCGGTGGATCTTGACTTTCTGATGAATACAGCCAGGGCATTGAGTACCCTAGCTTCAAGCTTTACCTCGTTGCTGCAGCCACCTCGCTCCACCAGCAACATCAGCTAGAACCAACAGCCAAGAACCAGCGTCGGCGGCAAGAAGAGGTCGGCGCTTGCTCCTAGATTTCGCACTTCCGCAAGCTGCAGGTGAGATCAAACAGCCCACCACTCCTCCGTCCTCCGCTCCCTAAACGACGACTGAAATTTTAACTGAAAGTCGTGCCAATGTTTTTTGGCATATTCTTAATATGTTACTGAAAGTAACCACGACAGTTCGCATGCAGTAGTTCATCATTTGCTGATCATTTGAATCTCTTCTCGGAGATGCATTGGATCAAAACTAGGAAGGCAAACTGTAGAAACGGTTAACTTGAACCAGTGTTTATTTTCGTCCTGTGTTTTCAGAGGATTCTTTCGGGGAACATGATGTAGAACTGTGATTTCTTGAGTATGCCTGCCCCCTAGAAGACGTTCTCTGTCATACTTGTTTATGCTGTTAAGTCTAGATATTCTTTTTTTTTGCTGTGTTGGTTGATGATGGCAGAATTCTATCCGATTCACGCATTCGTTAGATGATATAAACAATTAGACCTTCTGCCTGATAAGGACCAAACTCTGCATTTCTGTATATTCGTTGGCAAACGTCACAGAATAAGCATTTGATTGTTGGTATTCCCCATCCGAAGGCAGTCTCATATTCCACTGCCCTTGATAGCGGCGTTGGCGTTGCTACAGTCAAAAACTTGCGCGGTGCTGTTGACTGCTCCAGAAGAGGGAGCACAGTGTCGCCTCGAACCTATCCAGTGCAACCTGGATGATGACCAGGACACCCACGACACCATCAGCAAGCAGGAGCGCAAAGGAATGTGGCAGCGGGGGAGGTGTGGTGGTAGGTGTAGTTGCAGGTAGAGTGGCGCAAGGAAGAACGGGTGCCGATGGCGTCGTGGCATAGGCGCGCTGCTCCATGAGTGGCTTCTCCTAGGTGCCATGTCGCGGAGATACCGTGGGAAGCAGCGGTTTGTGGAAATAGAGCGATGTTGTGGCGTTCTGTTTGATCATCAGTGGTCGACATTGGTGGGCACGATTGGTGGGCACTTGGGCAGGCTTGATCCTATCACACATTTTCTGCACGCTTGATCCGCAGTGCATATGCTTGCTGAATTGGTCAAATATACATGGAAGGGTGAAGTAATGATATTGGTCAAACATTCATTGATGTTTCTGCCTGAAATGGTACTGATTCTAACTTCTCTAAGGTTTGCTACCCTGCTGGAACTGGTCAAATATTCATTGATGTTTCTGCCTCCTTCTTATATTCCTTTTTAAATGGAGGTATAATACATGCTTTGGGTAATTATATGCCTCCACATGGTGGAGGCGCTTGCACTGGTATAATACATTCTTTAGGATTTTCCGGTGTACATTCCACGGATCTTCCTCCTTAGCTCTGTCGAGGACTACGTCTTCTCGCACGCCGCTCAGACACAGTGCCATCTTCTCACCTCATGTGCATGATTGGTGATGGACTCCACTGCTGACCCCGCTGTCCACCTCGTGTGAGGTGAGCGGGCTCTTTTTATAAGTTCTCTATTTGTCCCTAATGTAGCATAAGAACTGTCATATATAATTCTTATGATTTCTAAACAAAGGCAATGAGCAACAAAAACACATGCTTATTTGATATTTAGCTTAGCAGTACTGTTGGTTGCAAGACAGCGTATATGGTGTTCTTCAATAGCCCAAGTGCAAGGCCTTCTATCTGCTAGGAATTATAGGAGCATATAATAGAATGCTGAAACCTATGTCCACACTATATGCATATTAGATTGGCATTTTGATTTTGGTGTTCTAAATATGACGCTTTCTTTGTTTGGTGAGGATTCTACCTGTTGTTGCCATTCTAATTGTTAGAAAAGGTGTACAGCTAATTGTGGCTGGGATGAAAATATGTGAGGGTCTATTCGATCTGTTCTATATAAGATTATAGATCTTGGTGAACCGTACATGCTCATGTAGGTGTTCGATAAACAGCAAGATAAACCATAGTGTTGTATAATCAGCTGTAGGGTAGTAGCTATTGACTTCAAGTGATGAACCTATGGAGCATATTTTCCGCCTTCGGGAAATATGCTAAAGGTCCATTTAAATTGCTCATGTAGTTTATTATATGCTTGGGGTTTCACTGGTGTCAACTAACTAATGCAATTATGCTGTGTTGATGTACTTAACCTCGGGAAATTATTCATTTCCCCTTTTTACCTCGTGGTTCTTTAAATCAGTCCATCAATGATTCCTTGGCATGATAATCTTGGAGCTCACACCTTATTTCACTATGAATAGCTTATTGCAAGGGTTGGACCAGGAGCGGAAAAATACATGAGCCTCTTTCAGTATGACTAGAACAAAGCCTCATTTGGTAAGGTCTCTGTGATGCTAGACATTCTTCTTGTATTTCATACATTTAAACCGTCTTAAACCATAAGATTTTTCATTTAAAACTTCCTGTAAAAATCCTGTAGTGAGGACCTGAGAATGATAAACGCCTTTTTGGTGGCCTCGTCTCGACGGTTGTCTCTTAGCGGTTATGGAAGTCATGCAGTCAGCTCAAACATACTTTTCGGATTTTTCTTATGGATAGACTTATTATAAGAGACATGCTGCAGCACATGGATTTCTGGCTCTGCAGAAATAACTGTTTATTCAGAGGAACTCAACCAGGTCTTTAGACGCGAGATAATCCTTGAGTTGATGCATAAGGTCTTCCACCGAGCGAAAATAAGAGTATACAATTGCCTTGAGGCCTGGATAGCAAGATTTAAGTAGCTCTTTCTCTTTCTTTTTGCCTCTTTACATACCCTCTTTTATTATATATTTGTGCAGTACAGTATTTTCTTATTGGTGACCTTTCAGAAAATATTTGCAATTGATACAAACGCTCAAAGGAAAGAAATTTGCTTTCAGTGGCTGACAGTTGGTTGTTGTTGTCAATGTTTTCTAATTTTTCTTCGGTTGGAAGATAACATCTTATGTGACTTATTGTATTTGTTTGACAGCTTTGAGACAAAAAAAATATAAGAGCTCTATTTCCTGCGACTTTTAGTTGTCTGTACCCACCTATTCCTATGCATCTATTAGTTAAATGATTTTTTTTATCACAGATGGATAAATGAACAAGCGACCTAGCCAAAAAAGGTTCACCATTTAGGTCCATGTTTCATTTAGGGACACTTTGTTACTGTTGGCTGGTTTTATTTGAATAAATCAGCCAGCTATGCTGACTTTCCCTGCTAATTGGTGAGATTTGGCATGAACATGATACATTTATTATGAGCATCGCTTTTTTGTACTGGAGTTCTGCGTGTGCGAAAAACACGTAAGATGATCAGTTTGATGATGCATATGCTTGGTTGATTTTGATTGATTGCGTTCAATTGTTAGGTTCAGGTTTATTGATAAACATGTATTGCGATTTTTTGTCTTTCAAGCTGTTCTCTGGTTACCGCTTGATCTAATAATTTTTTAAAGAAGCTTTCTCCGTCATCAAGGCGATATTTTAAATTTATTTTTTTGGTTGTGATTTTGCCTCATCCCCTAGACTCCAGAATATGAGTACATGGATATCTGTCGGACCTGTGTGTAGTGCTTACGATGTAGTATGCATTTCATTTCTCATCTATTTGCATTGTTACAAGGATTGTTGTACTGTTGTCTTGATGATGTGGCATCGATGGGAGCTTGGAGGACTACAGGCAGGCAGTACCTGACTACCTCCTACAGCTGGTTGTAGAGAAATTGCAGCTGCAGGTTAAACTCTGAATTTACTCAACTGCCAATTATTTCTTTATAAGCCCTTTATTTCTTTAGATCTTTCGTAATCTTTTTAATGAATTGGTATGCTCTCACATGTCAGAGAGATTGTCTAGATTGGAGAGCATACTCAGACAAGAACAGCTATGAGAGGCTAACACTTAATGGTTCCAGCTTCAAACCCTACCCAGCGATGAATTTTTGTGTGTTTCTACCTATGTGGTACATAGTATCAGCAAGTACAACCTGAGTTGCTTTTACCAGATATAATTGGTATCATCATCATGTATGTAGAGATCACTATAGTTCTTACATGTTGGTGCCTCGCTAAATAGAAAGCTTAGATTATTATTTAGAACTGAATCATCATTATATTTTATTATTATTTAAATGGCTGCTCAGCTTAGATTACTTGTCATTGCCTTTTTCTAGGACTGATACAACATAGTATAAAAATTGGTGCTGAACTGGCAATGGAGATTCAAGACATAGCCGACCCTAGGTCACCAAGTTCCGTGTCCTCCAAAACAACAATTTTTGGGTTTTGCTCAAGAGAGCAAAAACAACTAATTAGATAGTTGGTTTTCACGTCTAATTCTAGCTTTGCCCTCCATGTACTGTCTGCTCCAAACTATATTTTTGCTACTTATTTCGGATGCTTGGTGCAGCTACTTTCCTTGCCTTACTTATTTTAGTCCTATGACTATTGTCATGCAGTCCTCCAAATACCTGATTTGATTCATCTGCCAGTTGAGCAGAATTTATTTGTGACCTTATGAGGGGAAAAGCTATTGGGTTTGTTGTGGTTCAGTAAAACTATAGGATGATATCACACATCCTCTATTCTAATAGTGTAGCTAACCTTTTCTTTTCATTAAGTCTTGCTGGTGTTGCTTAAACAAGAGATTCCTTCACACTTTTGCTAATTTTCCATTTGTTCTCTGCTTTTGAGCACCAGATAAATTTAGAGCTGCTATGGTAATTGTGAAAAATGATATTGGTGGTAATATCACGGTAAGCATCCTACATGCAAGAAATTACTATTAATAAAGTGGTTTACCTTCCAGTCATCGATATGTTTAGTATCATGTTTTTATTGTAATAAGTTATATCTACTTTAGATAGATTTATGTACTAGCTACTGCATAGTATTACTATCTCTTTTGGTGACCTCAGATTACAATTTTCTTTCCTGCCAACTGACCTGATTTTATCCTATCAGAGGTTGGACTATAAGTATTCTTTTGACCCGTCTAAGTATGTGGACTTATACACCATGTTCCAAGAAGTTCAAAATAAAACTGCAAAAGGTTCATCGAGCTGCAAAAATGAACTTCTACGGCTCACGAGGTTCTTCACTTTCTCCTGCATAATTTGTCACGTTCAATTCCAGCTTAATTAGCATCCTAGGTATTGGAGTTGTACTTAAATCATATTTTTAGTCTATCAGGGCTATGGACCATGTTTTTGTAGCTCCTGTTCATTAGCTAATAATTATTCGTGTTTACAAAAATGAAACATATCGTTGGTCATCTTCATTTGCTACCTGCTAAAGATAATACGTGGTCGCGCACCAATGCACGTATACATCTGAAACAAGATCACGCCGACACAATTTGCAACAATCTTATTAACTTTCCAGACCTGAGCTTTAGGCTTAAACATGTAGGTGCGGGGGAAGGCATTTGAACAAAATGCTGGAATATTTTTTTATATATAACACATTTCTAATAATAGCAAGCCTTATTACTATTTTGGCATTTTGGATTTCAGGGTTTCTTTTAGGTATTTAATATAAATTAATCTTCTACTCTTGCTGTTTCTTTCATTTGGCTCCCAAATAATGGTTAGTTTATCTTTTTATTTGCAGTGGTCATAACTTTTGGTTCCTTTGTGTGGTGACCTCTAAAGACCATGCTGACAATGTCTAGCCTATGTAGATGATGTTTTTGAAGTTTCTTCCTTTTGCTGCACTTGAAAAAAATCAATGAATGTTAGTTGCTATAATATATTCTCTCTTATATAAAAGTTTGTTACTCTGTTTGTGAAATGTATTATCACCTTTTCACCTGTAGACGAGTCCCACAGGATTGTGCGTCAAGGCGCACTTCAAAATCTAGTAGTTGATAATCCAGTAAGGGCCATCCCCGAGCTCATGCATTTTCATCATTGTTCGCAACTTGTGTTGCCTTTCGTAGACAATATATGCCAGCATAACCTGCATTACAATGTAAGAGGTTTAAACATGGTAATCATGCATCTACACAGAAATATGGTCATCACTTGATATCAAATAGAACCTTCAACATTAATGAATCCTTCGATGAAGGTTTGTGTTGGAAGGGGGAATGAATGTTAATATTTGAAGTACCATGGAACATGTATCTTCCTAGTAATAGTGAAGATTGGGGTCTCATCGTATAGAAATAACCAAGAATAAGAATAAATAAGTAAACCTTTTTAATAAACCAGTCCTTCTCGTAAAGAAACATAAATTAGAAAAAATTGGGGTCTTGTGTACTAGCGATATTAGGTGTGCCTTTTATACTTCTGGCAAACCATTTTTTAATAGATCTATCCTCGTAGCGAAAAAACATAAATTAGTGAAAATTGGGTTCGCATCGCATAAAAATAATCGTGAATCCTTCTTTCTCGTAAAAAACGAAAATCGGAGAAACCTAGGGTCTTGTCGTATAACTAAAGTAAAAGATTAGAAAAATATAACAATTGCATGTTCCCACTTGGTTCCTGCGGAAAAATAAACTATATCATGGATCAGAGTGAGTAGTAAATAAAAGCATAATAACTTACTAGCACAAATGTCCGTGCGCGGGTTTATTTTGCTTAATATAATTACTTTGAATCCATATACCGTAGCACCCAACAACCCCATCGCCAACCCGACCAAATCATTCACCCATCAGAAGTAAATTCCGTTGACCAATTCCCTCCATCCTCCCACAACCCTCGAGAGAAATTCCACGGCACATCACTCGTTCCACTTACGTGCCCACCTTCAACCGTCAAAATTTGAAGAACTCAAACCTTCGGCCCGTTTTATTCTCTGATTGTCGGCAACGCATCTATTTTCCTAGTCCCACTATCGTCCCCACCGCTTCGCCTACACTTAGGCTCCACCCAACTCGAGACACATCGGCTTGCAGCCTTGCATTGCATGCTGCCCTGGCTCGGCCACCGACGACCTTCACTCCATGTGTCTCCGGATTCTAGTGTGATGTATGGCATGTTGCCTGAAACAACAAATGTGCGCAATCGCACCCGCCACCTTGATTCCTCGGAGGCCTACTCGTGTGTGCACCCGACTTCTCACATCCCAAGGGTGCCTCTGCCGCGATCTGCCGCCTGCTAGGAAGAAATAGTACTCAAGTCATTACAGATTTTTGTAGCATATAAATGTTAAAAAAATTGCCTACATCGCAAGTGCCAAAAACCTAATGACATGGATGACACATGAACATAGAGGGATCATGGTAGACGCTAGGGTTCTACCAGGTCTAGGACGAAAGTTGTATGGGTGGAAGGGAGGGTGGTGACATGGTATCGACTTGTCAATGCCTACAGATTGTAGACTAGGATTTTCAGGGAAGTAGAGGGCAAGTAGATCTCGAGGGTTCAGCCGGAAAAGTACTCAACTGCTAAGAAACTAGGGTTATGTTGACAATGAAATCGATCCTCTCTCCTCGACTCCCCCTTATATAGGAGGTGGAGCCGAGGGTTTCGTGGTGTACAAGTTACAAAGATCGGGAGACTCTTTGAGTCCATCCCGTAGTAGTTACAAGTCATTATTCCTAATACAATTCTATCTTTCCAAACTATCTCTTAACTGGGCTTCCGGGCTTCATAAACTTCGGGTCGTGGGCCTTCAGTAAACTCCGGGTACCATCTTCGGCATGCCCATTGGGGATGCCTATGTCAGTAGCCCCCGAGATTTTGCTTGAATCGAAGAATCAGGGAAAATCTCCATCATTATAATTAACATAAGATTTCTACGAGTTAGTAAATAACTTTCATAAAACAATCATATATTGTGTAGGGATATCGGTAGTTGGGGCTGGTTCATCTGACGAATCAGGTACCAGTTAACTGCTCTTGTGGCAATCCCGCAAAAACATACTTCAAGATCACGTCCCTGGACATGATCTCGGGATACTGGCATAACTCGACATGTGCCGCTTAAGGTCTTACCAGATGCCGAATTCTAGTCATGTTTTATCGGGTACCTAACGCGTCCGTTAGGATTTTTCTTCGCATCTGTTGACACGCCGCGCAGGACGGATACCGGGGTCTTACCTTCGCAAAGTATTGCGACATTCAGAGATTAAGTCGCGACTGAGGTGCTCTGAGAATATATTGTCGAGTGCCTTTTTCGGCTGCTGGAGTAGCACATTTATTCGAGTCATATGATGACTTGCATATTTTTATATTGTCTTCCCGATGGGAGTATATGAAGAGTTATTTGATAGCTCGAAATATGCTCACCATGACTGCTTCAATTTCATCGGGTACGCGAACAGCGTTCCCCCGAGGCTACAGCCATGTGCTTGTACTTGGTTGTAGGCTCACCTTTTTAATATCTTTGTCGCTATATTGTCAACTCTTCTAGTTCCTCCATCTTTTATCGGGTGCGCGACCAGCGCTCCCGATGGGAGTACCCCCGAGGCTACAGTCGAGTATTTATACTTGGCTGTAGGCTCAACTTGCGTTACTTTTGAACAACTCTATGTTTTTATCATCCCCATTACCCTCTTATCAGAAGTATAAACAATACTTCTGATAAGAGTAGCCCCCGAGCATATGAACAAATGCTTGTATTTGATCATAGGCTTTCGTCTTTTCTTTGTTGAGATACTCAAATTTTCCCTGTCGATATCCTTGATGAAGCTACTCGAAGTTCTCTTTCAATGATGTTGTTGCTGATGATGGCAGTAGGCTACTCTAAGTTCTCGAAGTTTTGAATCAACTCCTTTATCAAAACCCCTTAAAAAAGTAGCCCCCGAGCATTTGAACAAAAACTTGTATTTGATCAAAAGCTCCCGAAGTTAACAATAATACTCATCTGTCGCCATTCTTCAAAGCACTGCAGTTGAAGTTTCCCTTATCGTGACATCAGCGCTGACGATGGCCACGATCGCTGTATCGGGAAGACGCGAGTTCTATCCAGTCACTGACTTATGGGCCCAAAACTCTGCGGTATTTGACACGTTACGCAAGTGGGGGACACACGTCCTCCACTTTCCCTGCCATGCGCGCTGTAGCGCCTGTCTAGTTACCTCATAGTAAAAATACCGTTTCACCCCTGGAAACACGTGTAAGGTCCTAGATCCATTTCTTCTGCATCCAACGACGCGGGGATTCGTTGGTTCGCTATAAATGACCTTCTTCTTCCTCCGTTTATCCCCTTCGCTGCGCCGTGCTCCTGCTCTATCTCTCCCCAAAAACCTCCACTGCTACTACGAAGCTCCTGCGCCCTTGCTCTCCCCAACTTCACTAACACTCACCTGGATGCTACCGTGGGCAAGACTCTCAAGGCACACCTCTCCAATGGCGGCGGAAGATTTGGAGTTCTCTGAGTGGGAGAGATCCAAGATCTCAAACCAAGACGTGAATCTGCTCAAGAAGCTTGGGCTGACGAAGAAGGACGAGATGTTGATCTTCCCCGGCGAAGAAAGCTTCCCGACGCTCCGCATCGGATACCGGGTAACATTCGTTGACCATCTCATCCGTGGCCTGTCCACTCCTATCCATGAATTTCTCCGTGGATTACTCTTTGTTTATGGGCTGCAGCTACACCAGCTGACTCCCAATTCTATCCTCCATATCTCTATCTTCATCACTCTATGTGAGTGCTTTCTCGGGACCCCTCCAAATTGGGGCTGTGGAAACGCATCTTCCTTGTCCGCCGCAACAGCTCCCACAACATCGCCTACAATGTGGGTGGTGTTGTTATCTGCGTCCGCCCTGATGTCGAATATTTTGATGTCAAATTCCCTGATTCTGTCCAAGGGTGGCGCAAAAGATGGCTATACATCCGCGAGGAGCACATCAACTTGCAAGATTACAATATCGCGCCTTTTGATGGTAGCGAAAAGATCCTTCGACACCGGTCGTGGGACGCTGAAGCTACCGATGAAGAGAAAGTGGCGACAAATGCACTGATGAAGCGCATCCACGAGCTTCAGAATACCCGTGGCAAGGAATTTTCGGGTATTCAGATCACCGCATATTTCCTTAGGATCAGGGTGCAGCCTCTGCAGGCTCGCAAAAATCCCTTCTGGATGTACGCCGGCGACAAAGACGCGGACCGCCTATCCAAGGATCTTTCGGTGAAGGATTTGGAAAAGCTTGTCCGGCGTATTTCGTCGTTGAACAAGAAAGACACGATTCCAACCTCGTGTCGCGTGGAGCCGTATAGCGGCACCAACGCCCTCCCCAAGGTAAACTACTTATCCTCCCGAATTTATTTGTTTTCGACTACTATCTTGCTGAATTCATATCTTTTCGACTGCTGTCTTGCTTAACTTCCATTGGTGTAACTTTCCCTTCTTCAGAAACACCAAGTTTTATCCTCACTGCCTCCCCTTCCTGAAGGTGGGGAGGTCGAAGAACGAGTCGTCGTTACCGACGATGCGCAAGGTACTTCTCGCCCTGAGAGTGAAGTCGCGGGGTCTCACAAATCCGCGGCTTCCTCTGAAAGAGATACTGAATCTGAGACTTCTGAGTCCGTGCATTCTCTCCCTTCCTCTGCTTCCCCCAAGGAACAAGAGGAAAAGTGGTGATGTCAAAGACTCCGGCACCTCCAAACCTGGCGGATCACCTGCCGAGGAAACTGCTCCCGAGGAGGAGGGTGCCTTCTGTCCTTATGAGGATGCCATCGTTAGCTCGTAAGCTAATCTACCGCCTCCTTTTCTTTTATGTATATTGCTTGTAAATATTCTCATTATATCTTTGCGGGTAGTGGCGAGGAAGAAGAAGAACCACCCGCCAACGTGACTGCTCCGACGAGCACGTCGCAAACTTTGGTTCTCTCGGAAGCTCACCGAGCAACGGAGGAAACCTCGCCTCTTCCTCATCAAGATTTGGAAACGTCGACTCCTGTCGTCAGCCCCCGAGCATCCTCGCCAAAGAGAGCGAGGATTGAGCTTGGCGAGGAACACAACTTGACCGGGAGTTCGGTGGCTCCTCCCTTGGATGATGTAAGGATCCTTGCAGCTTTTTGGTATTTTTTGTCAAATTTTTGCCGCTCTGAACCTTTTTTGTCGTCTTTCTTTCTACAGCCTCTGATGCAACACTTCATCAGTCTCGGCACTCAATTTATTGGGTACCGTGACACTGTCAATGGTTTGAAAGGTACACCGTCATGTGAATAAGCTATCTTGTTTTTCATCGAGTAAACTATATTGTCATCTTTATTTTGACTCCTATTGTGTTTCCTTCCGGTAGAGGCTCTCATCAAGGCTAACAAGCGTGCCGATGATCTCGCCGTCAAGCTGGAGCAAAGTGAAAAAGCTCGCAAGAAGGCTGAACAGGACGCTGCTTCCGTTGGAGATCTTCGAAAGAGACTCCACGAGGCTGAAACTGCTTTAAGCGAGAAGATAACTCAACAGATTGCCCGTGACGAAGATATCATTGGCTGTTTGGAGTCGCAAAATCGACGTTTTGTCAGTAAGTTCCAAGATCACTTTACTCGGGGTCTCTTCTAAGGTTATCTCTTCTCATATTTGTTGATAACCCGAACTTTTGCTTCAGCAGGAAAAATGGGTCAAGATTTTGAACTTCAGGAGCCTGAAGGGGATCATCTTCTCGACGCCCTCTCCCTCCTTGAAATTCACGGGGATCTGGCGCGCCGCACTATTGTCGATGCGCGAACCGCCTTTACGCGCCTCTTCCCCTACTTCTTCCCAAAGCAAAAACAACCAGAGACTTTCTCCGACCTTGCCAAGCACTTCATACCTGAAGAAGATCTTGCACTGAATTTTCGGCAAGAGAATTTGAAGATTGGAGTTGAAGGCACGATAGCCCTGGTTGTCGAGAGCCAACAGAACATCGACTGGGCGAAAGCTGGTGAAACGAAGGGGGTAAACAAGGAGAAGTGGAAATCCTTGATTAAGGCTGACAAACCGCACTCCAAGAAGATCCTCTCTTTCCTTGGATACAAACCAGCTGCTTCTTCCAGTACCGCCAAGCCGGAGGTCAAGTAGACCATCTTGTCTCTGTCTTTTTTCTTTTTCTTCTTCTTTTGATGATGTCGCCTTAATAATGGCTTGCGACAACCTACCATTGGTTCACTAGGAGCCAACTATTGTAATGAACATGTAAATGTTCGAATGATTAATAGAATGCTATTTTGCAAAATGATTGATGTCGGGATTTTCTTTCTAGTTGGTTATTGACAATTATACTGCGGCACCTGGTTCTTCGGATGCTTTGCCCGCGGCCTCCTTCTCGAGGAAAACTTCTATTGATGATTTTGTTGAAGATTTTTTTAATGCTGATCTTTTACGGGACTTGGATGAACTTCGACAACAACTTCAGTCGATGAAGAAGCAAGCACTTGTGGTGATGGAACAATCTCGAAAATCATCCGAACGGGAGAAAATTGCTCTTCAGCAGGCTCATGAAGCTTTAACTTTGAAAGAGTCTACAGTCGCTGAAGCTGCAAAGGCTGCTTCTCGAGAGGATTATATGCTTGACTTGATGACCGACGCTAGTCTGGATATGGCGGGTATGCTTCGCAAGTTTGAGATTTTCCCACTTTATTTGCTTGTTTTTATCTCATTGTGATACTTCTGTCGAATAGGCTCCTTTTTGGATGCTGCTGCCGAGGATCAGCGGGTTGACGCGAGATCAGACGTGCTCGTCAAACTTGCTCTAGACCATGGTTCCAGCTTCTGGGTTACACCGGATCAGCGGGTTGACGCGATTTCAAGACCGCGCGGGCCAAGTTCGTGAATATCTTGATTTCTGCACAAGGACGCTTGCCCTGGTTTATAATACTATGTTTCCTCGGAACTCTCAGCCGAAAACCCTTCCTGATTTGATGGACAAATTCAAGAGTGCTTCTCGAATCCATGATTTTGTAAGGGCTCAGTTAACTGCTGGCGCTAGGTTTGCTATGATCATGCTGCAGATCTGCTACCCGAAGTTAGATATGACCAACATCGTTAAAATTTGCCATGACAAACTGAGGAAACGAAGAAGAACATCGACAAAATCGACGATGTGGTGACACCCGTGGCCGAGAAGATGATGGACGATTTAATCCAGTTGGATGTTGAATTCTTCGTGAAAGGTAATTACGCTGACTTCATGGGTGCCACTGCTGACGATGAAAGGGTGAACATAGATGACATGATAGGACTTGACTGAAGATCTGCTTCTTCTGTCGAAGTTTTTCTTTTACCAAGGAACCCTGTATATTGTAAGTGCTATGTATATTGTAAAACAACTTGTATGTTTTTTCTTTCCTTTAGCCCCCGAGCATTTCGGTGGCTATTGTGTTTTATATTTATTGCTTTGCGAGGTGTTTAGACCAAGTCAAGTAACTTGTAAGTTGTATATTGTAGAGATTTGTGTATATATATTGAGTTTGCGGGTTGCGAGCCCCCGAGCCTGTCGAAGAAAAAGATGTGTATCACCAATATCTTTACTATATTGCAGCATCGCGAGCCCGCCTCATTAAAAACCTTCCAGCCCCACTCGGTGCCCTGAAAGGAAAAGAGTGCGTCTGAAAACTCGCGGGCTGTTCAGTATATTGTATGTTTACATATATGACTATATTGTGACTTAAGTATAAAAACGCCTAAGCTACGCCACGTTCTAGGGATTTGGCTCTGCAATCCCTGTCTTCTTGTCCTTTATCTTGTATGCTCCTCCTTCGATTACTTCGGTGACGATATACGGGCCTATCCATGGCGACTCGAATTTTTCATGGCTATCTTGCGTAAGCCGAAGGACTAGGTCGCCTACTTAGAAGGACCTTGGTCGCAGGCGTCGACTGTGGTAATTTTTCATATCTTGCTGGTACTTGGTGACCCTTGACAGCACCTCGTCTCGAGCTTCGTCGAGTGCATCGACATCATCCTCCAGTGTCTTTCTCGATGTTTCCTCATCAAATTCCACCACTCTCGGGGAATTGTGTTCTATCTCTATCGGGAGCACTGCCTCAGCTCCATGAACCAGGAAGAACGGAGTTTCTTGTGTCGGTGTATTAGGTGTCGTCCATATACTCCATAGCACGCTAGGCAGTTCCTCTGGCCAGGTGTGTCGAGCCTTTTCTAGTGGTGTTAGAAGACGTTTCTTGATGCCATTGCAGATGATACCATTCGCTTTCTTGACTTGACCATTGGTTTGTAGGTGCGCAACTGACGCGAAGTGTAGTTTGGTTCCTACTTCTGTGCAATATTCCTTGAATTCTTTGGAGGTAAAATTGCTGTCGTTGTCCGTGACGATGCTATGAGGAACTCCAAATCGAAAAATGATACTTTTGATGAAGCTAACCGCCGATGCTGCATCTGGCGAATTTATTGGCTTTGCCTCAATCCACTTAGTAAACTTGTCGACAGCCACGAGCATATACTCGTATCCTCCTGGCCACGCCTTGTGTAACTTTCCCACCATATCGAGACCCCATTGTGCAAAAGGCCACGACAAGGGGATTGGCATTAATTCTGCTGCCGGAGAATGAGGTTTTGCCGCAAATCTCTGGCACGCATCGCAGGTACGTACTATGTCCTTTGCGTCTTCTATGGCTGTTAGCCAATGGAAACCTGCTCGGAAGACTTTTGCTGCTATGGCTCGGCTGCTTGCGTGGTGTCCACACACTCCTTCGTGCACATCCTTGAGGAGAACTCTTCCTTCTTCGGGTGTGATGCATCGCTGCAACACTCCGATATACTTTGCTTATACAATTCTCCTTTGACCACAGTAAAGGCTTTGGACCGTCAAATAACTCGCCTTGCTTCTACTGGATCTTCGGGTATTTCTTTCCTTAAGATGTATGCGATATAAACCTGCATCCAAGGAACTTGCACCACCATCACCTCATGTGATTCCTCTTCATCTCCCGATGTGCTTGCTTCTGATATTGCTGGAACCCCCGAGCCTTTCTCGAGCTTCTCCTTTTTCTTTGACTGTTTCTTCGCCTTAGTTGATCTTTCACTTATCTCCTCCCAAAATACGTCGGGTGGTATTGCTAAACACTGCGACCCGATGTTTGCCAGAACATCGGCTTCGTCGTTGCTTAGTCTGCTAATATGATTCACTTTGCACCTATCAAAGAGCTTTTCGAGTTCATTGTATACCTCCTTGTATGCTATCATGCTGTCGTTGACTGCGTCACATTGGTTCATTACCTGTTGGGCCACCAATTGGGAATCGCCGAAGATTTTAATCGGGTTGCTCCACAGGCTTTCGCCATCTTCATCCCGTGTATGAGTGCTTCGTACTCCGCTTCATTGCTAGACGCGTTAGGGAATGTCATCCGCAGCACATATTTCATCTTATCTCCTTGAGGTGATACTAATATCACGCCTGCTCCAGCTCCTTCTAGCCTTTTGGACCCGTCAAAGTTCATAGTCCAGGTTCTCGACAAATCTAGGGGTCCCGTATTTTGCAGCTCCATCCACTCTGCGACAAAATCTGGTAAGATCTGTGACTTTATTGCTTTTCTTTTCTCATACGTGATGTCCCGAGGGGAAAGCTCTATTCCCCAAAGGGAGACACGACCCGTAGCTTCTGGGTTATTTAATATGTTTGATAAAGGCGCCTCGTTGACCACTATTATCGGATGCGCCGAAAAATAGTGCCGCAACTTTCTTTCGGTTGTGAATACTCCATACGCCAACTTCGATATCGGGTACCGCTGTTTTGAAGGTGATAAGACTTCACCGATGAAATATACCGGCCTCTGAACTCCATGAAGTTTCCCTTCTTCTTCTCTTTCAACCACAAGTACCGTGCTAACCACCTGGGGTGTGGCTGCGATATATAACAGGAGAGGTTCCTTTTCTTTGGGCGCCACCAATATTGGAGGTGTCGATATTGTGCGCTTAAGGTTCTCAAAGGCTCTGTCTGCTTCTTCGTTCCACTCGAACTTTTCTCCTTGCTTGATCAAGGCGTAAAATGGTAACGCCTTTTCTCCCGTCTGGCGACGAATCGCTTAAAGCTGCGACTCGGCCAGTGAGCTGTTGTATTTCCTTTAGCTTTGTTGGCTTCCGCATCGTCACTATGGCTTGAATTTTCTCTGGATTAGCCTCGATTCCTCTTGCTGACACCGAAGCCCGAGAAGTTCTCCCGCATGGATGCCAAAAGAGCATTTCGTCGGGTTCAGCTTGAGGCAGAATTTATCAAGATTGTCGAAAGTTTCCTTGAGATCCTCGATCAAGGTTGACCCCTTCTTTGTTGTTATGACGACATCGTCGATGTATACTTGAACGTTCTTGCCAATCTGTGTAGCAAGACACTTCTGCATCATCCGCTGATATGTTGCTCCCACGTTTTTCAACCCGAAAAGCATTCTGTAGCAGAACACGCCATAGGGTGTTATAAAAGCTGTTTTGACCTCATCTTCTTCTTTAGTCGGATCTGGTTGTAACCAGAATATGCGTCCAGGAAGGAAAGACGTTCACAGCCTGCCGTGGAGTCGATAATTTGATCAATCCTCAGGAGTGGAAAGTGATCCTTTGGACAATGTTTATTGAGACATGTGAAGTCGACGCACATGCGAAGGACCTCTGTGTTTTTCTTCGGGACCAACACTGGGTTAGCTACCCATGTGGCTTCTGTGTGTAACTCTTTGATAAACCCAGCTTCTCTGAGTCGATTAATCTCCGACAGCATAGCTTTGCGATTTGGTTCCGAGAAACGCCGCAAAGGTTGTTTGATTTGTCTAGCCATTAGATCCAGGTTGAGAGGGTGCTCGGCAAGTTCCCTGGGTACTCCTGGCATGTCTGCTGGACACCATGTGAAGATTTCCCAGCGCTCACGAAGGAACTCGACGAGCGCGCTTTCCTATGCTAGATCCATATTTGTTGCGATAGCTGTCGTCTTCTTGGGATCTATCGGGTGAATCTGCACTTCCTTTGAGTTTTTGGTGGTGTCAAAGGTTGGCTCCTTTAGCGGCCTCCCTCCGTCAGGCAACACGTCATAATCAGTTGTTAGCCTTGACGCCATATACTCTACTTGCATCCCAAAAGTTTCTGACAGTCGATGAAAATCCTTGTCGCACTTATCCGCTAGCGCGAAACTGCCTTTTACTGTGATTGGACCGTTGGGTCCAGGGAGTGTCCACAATAGGTATGTGTGATGTGGTACCGCCATAAACCTGGCATACGCAGGTCGTCCCAGTAAAGCATGGTACTGTGATGGGAAATCCACGACTTCGAACTCCAGCCTCTCTCTTCTGTAATTCTCTCGGGTTCCAAACTGAACGTCGAGATTTATCTTTCCCAATGGATAACTTGGCTTGTCCGGTGTGATACCATGGAAACGCGTGTCGGTTGGTGTTAAGTTTGCGAGGGATATATTCATCTTCCTCAATGTATCTGCATACATGTGGTTTAAACTGCTGCTTCCATCTATGAACACTCGTGAAACGTCGAATCCTGCGATCCCCGCTGGTAAGATCAAAGCTGATTGCCCTGGTCGAGGGACTTGCTGCGGGTGGTCCGCTATGGTGAAGCCAATGTCCTGTCCCGACCAATTCAGGTACTCGATTGTTGGTGGAGGCATCTTTTCTGCCATGAAGACTTGTCGCGAAATTACTTTTTGAGCTCTATTGGATGGCCTGCCCTTCTGAATCATCGAGACCGCACCATTGGTGTCGATATAAGGACCAAGGTGTGGAGCTGCCGCCAATTACAATTGGTGTCTATTTTCGTCCGTGATTGCGGGAGGAGGTGGAAGATGGATCTCACTCCTTGGTCCTTGCACTACTAGGAAAAGGCTTACCGCCGGCAACCTGAAAAGGCTTACCGCCGGCATTTTCGAATTCACCGGCGATAACCTCGCTGGTGGTGAAGTGCTACCGCCGGCATATTTGTAAGCGCCAGCGGTAAGGTGGAAATACCCCCGGCGGTTTTCCCAACTCTTCGGCGGTAATAGGTACCACCAGCACCTCCCAGCTCGCTAGCGGTAGTTTAAGTTACCACCGGCAAATAGCCCTATGTGCCGGCGGTATGTATTTTAGGATTTAAAAAAAACTGACATTAAATCACAAAACCTTCAGATAAAGAATAAAAACAAATTCACTCTTTATTCTATACGCTCTTTATTCTATACGATCCAAAGTTTCTCTACATAATTGTATTTAAACTGAACAATAATTACAATTTTGCTCATATTACAATTTTGCTCCGACGTGCTCCTCCGCACACAATATTCCTCTAGGTTCACTCCATGATCCCCAGATCGCGCTCCGCTCGATCCTCTTCTCGCTGCCCAGGAGCACCTGGGGGCTGCTTCTCCTTGCTGCTCGCCTCCGCCATGTTCGTCTCCGATTCCGGCCAAACAACACTGCAATATCATGAAAAAACAAGATAAGTGACCTGCCATCTAAGGAGTTACCATGGCAGCATTTATGTTTAGAAGGCAATTTGAAAGAAAAAAGTAAGGAATATCTTCCTGCTATTACTACCAACTACTCCTACTGAATTATTATCCAGGAGTATGCTACAGAAAACACTAATGGCAAGTCTGAAGAAGAGCGGTAAATGAAATGCATGGGAGTTTCAGACTACCCATGAGACACAAAAGTAAGCTGATATATGTGCCTGTCATTTCATACTAAGCAGGTTTGTAAATTGTAAAGTGTTCAGATCATCTCAAAGCAGATGAATGACCTAATGAACAGGATAGCAAATAAAAAGGTGAATCATGTACTGTGCCAGGTTTAATTCAAAACTGAAATACAACTGAAAAAGCATGGAATAATCATTTAGCTAGTTCTAAAAATAGGAAGGCAGAATGAGAGGATTGCAGAACATATGATCTCAGAACAAAGGAGCTAGACAGGATGGTGCCAAGGTGCACATGATAGCCATCTGGTACATGTATGCTAAATTAGACAATCGTTTGGGTATGCACAAACTTCTTCAGAACACATGAGCAAATAAAGCATAGCAGAGCATTCAAAAACGCAGTAGGATCGTAATTACTGAATACTGAGACCGACCTCGTAATCTAAGAACTTTTCACCACAACAAGGCAGTAATCTGTAGACCTAGGCATCAGCCAGTAGATCCCTAACAATCCCTCGGCAAAGACTAAATTTTCCACCAGCCAAAGCAAACAGGGGCGACTAAACCGAGAAAAGCTAAGGTTTTCCCTACAGATTCGCGGCCTAAACTCTTAACCAGCACCGTCAGCTACCTGCATCACTCTAAATGACACCCGAATTCCTAGATCGGCGGCACGATCAACAAGCAAGGCCGTCTGATTTGGACCTCGAGAAAGGGGGAGGTAGGAGCCGGGGCACGCGCATACCTTGAGGAGGACGGTGTCGCCGCGGAAGAGCTGGAGGCGCTCCATGGTGTCGGGGTGGAGCGCGACGACGGAGTTGTCGTCATTGGTGGCCTCGTCGACGACGAGGCGGTTGGGAGATTTCTTCCTCTCGAGGATTGCCATCGATTAGTGCTTCTTCGCCCCTTCCTACAGGCGAACCCGAGCCAGGTGAAAAAATTCAACGGAGAGATCCACAGTCGTCGGCCATATCGGAAGCGGCGGGGGGTAGATCGGGGCGCGGGGACTTACGGATCGGAGGAGGAGGCCTCGCCCTGCGGTGTCGGGGTCGCCATGCTCGCGTGTCACCGACGGCTGGCGGCGCTAGGTTTCGGCGGCTCCGGGTTCGCCGTGGGAACGAGGGGGAGGGGGCTGCAGGAGTGAGAGAGAGAGACGTTGGGGTACGAGGGAGAGAAGAGGGCGGTGGTGGCTGGAGGCGGAGGAGGAGGGGCTTGGGTTGCCGCCGCCGGCGCGTCAGGGGGACAGGATGGGGAAGAGAAGTGGGGATTAGGGAGGAGAAGTGGGGATAGGTGCGGGGTGGAAGGGGTGGCATAGGGCCAAATACCCCCGTCGAGTTTCAGCAGCAAACGCCGGTGGTAAATTCGGTCCAACTCGTGCATACCGGCCCAGTTTACCCCGGCGAAAATGAATTGTTGTCGCCTGTGGTATTAAAGTTACCCCCGGCATTTTCGGGGCCAAATCGCCGACGGTAATAGAAAGTTCATCTAGGTGCTCTCGGCCCAACTTACCCCTGGTGATTTCAGTTTCAACTTGTCGACGGTAAGGGGCCTAACCCCGGCAACCCCAAACCAACTCGCCGGCGGTAACTTACCGCCGGCCACCTCGAAACGTACTTGTCGGCTGTAATAAGTGCGGCTATAAGGTTATTTCTAGTAGTGTTGAGGGTTTCTATTTGCTGCCTATGCATTGGCATGACCTACATATCTATGCAATGCTTGGAAAGTTCGGCAATCCTTCTGCAGATGCCCCGACTGGCTCTTTCCGTTGTTGTCGAGAAAGAAGTGCATTTGGCATGGTCCGTTCAAGAGGTCTTCGGGTGATACATACGGCCTCTGGAACCTTGGACCATTATTTTGCCTATTGGGACGAGGACTGTCCCTGTAATCGCTGCGATGTTCTCCACTTTTTTGATAATCATCCCGATTATTACCTCCACTATTTCCTCGGAAGCCAGCCGATATTTGGCCGGGACCGTCATAGTCTGAGAATTGGCGAGAAAATCGTCGTCTATTTTGAATATTTCGATTACGATCGTCCTCCGGCGACCTATGCCGTTTGTTGTGAACAACATCCTCTCCATCTGCCCAGCGATTCGCTATTTCCATGAGTGGTGCTATTGTTTTTGGATTAGTCCTTCCCAAGTCCTCGACTAGGTCCTTTCTTCGGATCCCAGCAACGAACGCGTTTATTGCTCGTTCATGCTTGTGACGGTAAAGCACACGTCCGTTGGGAACCCCAAGAGGAAGGTATGATGAGTACATCAGCGAGTTTTCCCTCAGTAAGAAACCAAGGTTATCGAACCAGTAGGAGATGAAGATCACGTGAAGGTTGTTGGTGAAGGAATGTAGTGCGGCGCAACACCAGGGATTCCGGTGCCAACGTGGAACCTGCACAACACAATCAAACTACTTTGCCCCAACTTAACAGTGAGGTTGTCAATCTCACCGGCTTGCTGAAAACAAAGGATTAAACGTATGGTGTGGAAAATGATGTTTGCTTGCAGAAAACAAAAGAGAACAATGATTGCGGTTGTATTTCAGATGTAAAAGAATGGACCGGGGTCCACAGTTCACTAATGGTGTCTCTCCAATAAGATAAATAACATGTTGGGTAAACAAATTACAGTTGGGCAATTGACAAATAGAGAGGGCATAACAATGCACATACATATCATGATGACTACTATGAGATTTACTTAGGGCAATACGACAAAGAACATAGACCGCCATCCAGCATGCATCTATGCCTAAAAAGTCCACCTTCGGGTTAGCATCCGCACCCTTCCAGTATTAAGTTGCAAGCAACAGACAATTGCATTAAGTACTGTGCGTAATGTAAACAATACAAATATCCTTAGACAAAGCATTGATGTTTTATCCCTAGTGGCAACAGCACATCCACAACCTTAGGGTTGCTGTCACTGCCCCATATTCAATGGAGACATGAACCCACTATCTAGCATAAATACTCCCTCTTGGAGTTACTGTTGGAGATATGCCCAAGAGGCAATAATAAAATGGTTATTATAATATATCTTTGTGTTCATGATAATGTTTGCATACCATGCTATAATTGTATTAACCGAAACATTGATACATGTGTGTTATGTAAACAACAAGGAGTTCCTAGTAAGCCTCTTGTATAACTAGCTTGTTGATTAATAGATGATCATGGTTTCGTGATCATGAACATTGGATGTTGTTAATAACAAGGTTATGTCATTATCTGAATGATGTAATGGACACACCCAATTAAGCGTAGCATAAGATCACGTCATTAAGTTCATTTGCTATAAGCTTTCGATACATAGTTACCTAGTCCTTTCGACCATGAGATCATGTAAATCACTTATGCCGGAAGGGTACTTTGATTACATCAAACGCCACTGCGTAAATGGTTGGTTATAAAGGTGGGATTAGGTATCCGGAAAGTATAAGTTGAGGCATATGGATCAATAGTGGGATTTGTCCATCCCGATGACGGATATATATACTCTGGGAATGTCATCTGATTAGCTTGCAAGCATATGAATGGTTCATAAGAGATCACATACCACGGTACGAGTAAAGAGTACTTGTCAGAGACGAGGTTGAACGAGGTATAGAGATACCGATGATCAAACCTCGAACAAGTAAAATATCGCGTGACAAAGGGAATCGGTATCGTATGTAAATGGTTCAATCGATCACTACAGTCATCGTTGAATATGTGGGAGCCATTATGGATCTCCAGATCCCGCTATTGGTTATTGGTCGGAGAGAAGTCTCAACCATGTCTGCATAGTTCGCGAACCGTAGGGTGACACACTTAAGGTTTGATGTCGTTTGAGTAGATATGGAATATGGAATGGAGTTCGAAGTTTTGTTCGGAGTCTCGGATGGGATCCAGGACATCACGAGGAGTTCCGGAATGGTCCGGAGAATAAGATTCATATATAGGAAGTCATATTCCAAGTTTGGAAATGATCCGGTGCATTTATGGAAGGTTCTAGAAGGTTCTAGAAAAGTCCGGAAGAAACGCAC
Organism: Lolium multiflorum; assembly: GCA_030979885.1. NCBI lineage: Eukaryota > Viridiplantae > Streptophyta > Magnoliopsida > Poales > Poaceae > Lolium > Lolium multiflorum. Next base: position 314,090,375 of record CM061750.1, on the reverse strand, counting down.
TATGGAAGGTGGGGACTCCACATGCTAGGCCGGCCAACCCTATGGGGTGGAGTCCAGGTGGACTCCACCATAGGTGGCCGGCCAACCCACCTAAGGGAAAGGTGGGAGTCCCACCTTGAGTAGGACTCCCCCTTTAGTAGGTTTCCCACTTTTGGGAGGATTTATTGTTGGGGTCTTATTCAAAGACTTGGACTACAACTCTTGGGCACTTCCACCTATATAATGAGGAGCCAAGGGGAGGGGCCGGCCACACCAAGCCTCCTAGGCCGCAGCCCCCAAGTGGCCGGCGCCCTAGCCCCCTCTCCCCAAACCCTAGCCGCCCCCTCCTCCACACATCTCTCCCGCAGCGCATAGCGAAGCCCTGCCGGAGATCTCCACCACCACCGCCACCACGCCGTCGTGTTGCCGGGATTCCGAGGAGGATCTACTACTTTTGCTGCCCGCTGGAACGGGGAGGAGGACGTCGTCTTCATCAACACCGTACGTGTGATCGAGTACAGAGGTGCTTCCCGATTGTGGTACCGTCAAGTTCTTCTACGCGCTTTTGCAAGCGGTCAAGATCTTCTACGCGCTTTTGCAAGCGGCAAGTGATCGACTACATCCACCCCGAGATCTAATCTCGTTAAGCTTTGCGAATCTTCGAGGGTTAGTCTCATCATCTCCTCGTTGCTACCGTCTACTAGATTAGATCTTGGCTTGTGTTTCGTTCTTGCGGTAGGAAATTTTTGTTTTCTATGCTACGAATCCCATCAGTGGTATCAGTGTCTATGCATAGATTGGTTGCACGAGTAGAACACAATGGTTTTGTGGGCGTTGATGCTTTTGTTGTCTTTAGTTCGTGTACTTTGCATCTTGCGGGATGGTGGGATGAAGCGGCCCGGGCTAACTTTACATGACCGCGTTCATGAGACTTGCTCCACGTTCGACATGCAACTTGTATTGCATAAGTGGCTTTGCGGGTGTCTCTCCCACCATAGTGAAGATTCAATTTACTCTTTCTATTGACAACACTAGTATCACCGTTGTGGTTCATGTTCGTAGGTAGATTGGATCTTACTCGAAAACCCTAAACCACGTAAAATATGCAAACCAATTAGAGGCGTCTAACTTGTTTTTGCAGGGTTTGGTGATTTGATATGGCCATTATGTGATGATGAATATGTATGAGATGATCATTATTGTATTGTGGCAACCGGCAGGAGCCTTATGGTTGTCTTTAAATTTCATGTTGAGTATTATTTCAAGTAGTTGTAATAGTTGCTACATGCGGTGAACAACCATGAAGACGGCGCCATGGACCTTGACGCTACGCCGACAATGATGGAGATCATGCCCGTTGATGATGGAGATCATGTCCGTGCTTTGGAGATGAAGATCAAAGGCGCAAAGACTAAAGGGCCATATCATATCACATATGAATTGCATGTGATGTTAATCCTTTATGCATCTTATTTTGCTTAGATCGCGACGGTAGCATTATAAGATGATCCCTCACATTAATATCAAGATAATAAAGTGTTCTCCCCTCGTATGCACCGTTGCTACGTCGTTTCGAAGCATCTCGTGATGATCGGATGTGATAGACTCTACGTTCACATACAACGGTTGTAAGCCATGTTTGCACACACGGAATACTTGGGTTTGCTTGACGAGCCTAGCATGTACAGACATGGCCTCGGGACAACGGAAACTGAAAGGTTGAACACGGGTCATACGGATGATATGATCAACATGTTGATGTTCACCATTGAAGCTACATCATCTCACGTGATGATCGGTTTTGGTGTAGTGGATGTGGATCGTGTACCACTTAACAACTATGAGGGATGTTGTATTAAGTGGGAGTTCATTAGTAATTAGATTAAAACTTGAACTAATTATCATGAACATAGTCTGAATAGTATTTTGAATTAAATTTGTAGAATTGGCATCCGTTTTCTACCATGCGCTAGTCTTGTAATTGAGATTGAAATACTGTTAAATCTGACAAGTAACTTTACGGACTGGTACCGTATTGTTAAAGAATCAAGAAATGATTAAGTCCTATTGCAAACTTTTAGTAAACCTCACATTGCTAATTCAAAGAACAATGGTTTCAATTAGTACCTAGAATCATCTTGTCTCCGTGAAACTTGAAGTTCAAATCTGTTTGAAAAGTAAGGAGCTGAAAATTTAGTTTTCAGAAATAAGCAAGGTATGAGATATATGTGATATCTAAAACCTTATTGCAAGGTGATAGAATATAATTTGATGAGACTACATAAACTCATAAGTTTGATGGGAATGTACGAAGGTTGAAGACGCCAGGCGTCCCAATCCTCCAACTATTGGGGCACCAAGAATATTCGCATATCCATGAAGTGATTGTCCTTAGTATGCACCGTTGCTAAGACTCGTCGTTTCGAAGCATCTCGTGATAATCGGGTGTTATAGATTCTACGAGTGCATACAACGGGTGCAAGCCAGATTTGCACATGCGAATACTAAGGTTAAACTTAACGAGCCTAGCATGTACAGACATGGTCTCGGAAAGTCGTCATGATGGATAAAGATTATGAGTGAAATTGTTCATCATATTACAAAGTTACTAATAGTGAAATCTGGAACACTTGTCATATGATGATCAACTTCAAAGTAAGAACCTAAAGGTTATTGGTATTTGACCAATGGACCTAGAAGTTATTGAAGGTGAAGTGTTTTCTAAGAATGAGGAGAGCTAAAAGAGAAACTACAAAAAATGGTTATATGCATCTTAATAATATTAAGTTTCCCCTCTTTATGTTGAGAATCTTGAAATTGCGCTTGTGTTGCTTTTCTATGCTTGCCACTTTGTTCTTCATGAATTTATTTGTGTACAAGATTCTTTTTCATAGGAAGTGGGTTAGGCTTAAATTTGTTTCGTACTTGCTTTTTGATGCTTCATTTCTTGAAAATACTTGATTTGCACTTTCTACGCCTAGCTGAAAGGCGTTAAAGAAAAGCACTTCTTGGGAGATAACCCAAGTTTTATTTTATTTACTATATTGTTGAGTCTTGGAAGTTGTTTACTACTGTAGCAACCTCTCCTTATCATGTTTTTGTGCCAAGTAAAGTTTCTATGTTAAAGTTGATGCTATATTTGGATCGCTGCGCAGAAACAGCATTGCTGTCTGTCACGAATTCTCGCAGAAGTCTCTGTAAAAAAATCGAAAAAATCTGCAAATTTACGAGCGTGATCCTCAGATATGTACGCAACTTTCATTAGTTTTGAGTTTTTCCATTTGAGCAAGTTAAGTGCCCCTGCCAGATTCATCTTTACGGACTGTTCTGTTTTTGACAGATTCTGTCTTTTATTTCGCATTGCCGCTTTTGCTATGTTTAATGAGTTTCTTTGTTCCATTAACTTTCAGAAGCTTTGTGCAATGTCCAGAAGTGTTAAGAATGATTGTGTCACCTCTGAATGTGTGAATTTTTGGTTATGCACTAACCCTCTAATGAGTTTGCTTGAAGTTTGTGTGAAGGAAGTTTTCAAGGGTCAAGAGAAGAGGATGATATACTATGATCAAGAAGAGTGAAAGGTCTAAGCTTGGGGATGCCCCGGTGGTTCATCCCTGCATATTTTAAGAAGACTCAAGCATCTAAGCTTGGGGATGCCCAAGACATCCCCTTCTTCATCGACAACATTATCGGTCACTTCTAGTGAAACTATATTTTTATTCCATCACATCTTATGTTCTTTACTTGGAGCGTCGGTTTGTTTTTATTTTGTTTTGGTTTGAATAAAGTTGGATCCCACCATTCTTATATTGGAGATATTACGCTCCGCTTTTTCATATGGAACACTTGTGTTCTTAATTGTGCTTTAATGTTCATGGCGAAGGCTGAAATTGCTTCGTTAAATTGCTATTTGGTTGGAATCGAAAAATGCTGCATATGGTTTGGTAACTTGGCAATTGTTTGAGCTCTCATAGATCATGTTTAAGCTCTTGCATCATGTAGTTTAATCTATTAATGAAGAACTACCGTAGAGCTTGTTTAATTTGATTTGCATGATTGGTCTCTCTAAGTCTAGATATTTTCGGGTAAAGTGTTTGAACAACAAGGAAGACAGTGTAGAGCCTTATAATGCTTGCAATATGTTCTTGTGTGAGTTTTGCTGTACCTGTTCATACTTGTGTTTGCTTCAAACAACCTTGCTAGCCCAAACCTTGTACTGAGAGGAAATGCTTCTCGTGCATCCAAACACCTTGAGCCAAAACCCATGCCATTTTTGTCCACCATATCTACCTACTATGTGGTATTTTTCTGCCATTCCAAAGTAAATTACTTGAGTGCTACCTTTAAAATTTCATTCCTCTACCTTTACAATATATAGCTCATGGGACAAATAGCTTAAAAACTATTGTGGTGATGAATATGTTGTTATGTGTCTTAATTCTTATAAGTTGCTTGTTGAGCGGTAACCATGTTTCTGGGGACGCCATCAACTTTACCTTTGTTGGATATCATGTGAGATGCTATGCATGTTCGTCTTGTCTGAAGTAAGTGCGATTTCATAATCAAATGGTTTGAGTATGCATATGTTAGAGAAGAACATTGGGCCGCTAACTAAAGCCATGTATCATGGTGGAAGTTTCAGTTTGGACATACAACTTCAATCTCTTATAAGAATATTAACTATTGTTGAATGCTTAAGCATTAAAAGAGGAGTCCATTATCTGTTGTCTATGTTGTCCCGGTATGGATGTCTAAGTTGAGAATAATCAAAAGCGAGAAATCCAATGCGTGCTTTCTCCTTAGACACTTGTACAGGCGGCATAGAGGTACCCCTTTGTGACACTTGGTTGAAACATATGTTATGCGATGATAATCCGTGTTTCCGAGCTAAGTAGGACAAGGTGCGAGCACTATTAGTACTCTATGCATGAGACTTGCAACTTGTAGGAAATATTATGCATAGCACATATGAATTATTACTACCGTTGAGAAAATTGTTTCTATGTTTTCAAAACAAAAGCTCTAGCACAAAAATAGTAATCCATGCTTCCCTCTGCGAAGGGCCTAACTTTTACTTTATGTTGAGTCAGTTTACCCATTTCTTTCTATCTTAGAAGCAAACACTTGTGTTAACTGTGTGCATTGATTCTTACATGTTTACTTATTGCACCTGTTATATTACTCTATGTTGACAAATATCCATGAGATATACATGTTACAATTTGAAAGCAATTGTTGAAACTTAATCATCCTTTGTGTTGCTTCAATGCATTCTACTTTGAATTTATTGCTTATGAGTTAGCTCTTATGCAAGTCTTATTGATACTTGTTTGAAAGTACTATTCATGAAAAGTTTTGCTATATGATTCATTTGTTTAGTCATTATCTTTGTTAGCAATCTTTTATTCAGATCACTCCATTCATCTCATATGCTTTACAATAATGTTGATCAAGATTATGTTGGTAGCATGTCACTTCAGAAATTATTTGTGTTATCGTTTACCTACTCGAGGGCGAGTAGGAACTAAGCTTGGGGATGCTTGATACGTCTCAAACGTATCTATAATTTCTTATGTTCCATGCTACTTTTATTACAATACTTGAATGTTTTATACATACTTTATAGCATTATTATACATTTTCCGGCACTAACCTACTAACAAGATGCCGAAGTGCCGTTGTGTTTTTCTGCTGTTTTTGGTTTCAGAAATCCTAGTGAGGAAATATTCTCGGGACGAAATCAACGCCCAGGGCCTATTTTTACACGAAGCTTCCGAAGACCGAAAGGGAGACGAAGTGGGGCCACGAGGTGGCCAGACACTAGGCGCGGCCCAAGCCCTGGCCGCCCGGCCTAGTGTGTGGGCCCCTCGCGTCGCTCCCTGACCTACCCTTCCGCCTACAAATAGCCTGCGTCGCGAAACCCCCTGTACCGAGAGCCACGATACGGAAAACCTTCCAGAGCCGCCGCCGCCGCGAATTCCATCTCGGGGGATTCAGGAGATCGCCTCTGGCACCCTGCCGGAGAGGGGAATCATCACCGGAGGGGCTCTACACCATCATGCCCGCCTCCGGATTGATGCGTGAGTAGTTCATCCTTGGACTATGGGTCCATAGCAATAGCTAGATGGTTGTCTTCTCCGCTTGTGCTATCATTGTTATAGATCTTGTGAGCTGCCTAACATGATCAAGATCATCTATTTGTAATGCTACATGTTGTGTTTGGCGGGATCCGATGAATATAGAATACTATGTTAAGTTGATTATCAATCTATCATATATGTGTTGTTTATGTTCTTGCATGCTCTCCGTTGCTAGTAGAGGCTCTGGCCAAGTTGATACTTGTAACTCCAAGAGGGGGTATTTATGCTCGATAGTGGGTTCATGCCTCCATTGAATCTGGGACAGTGACAGAAAGTTCTAAGGTTGTGGATGTGCTGTTGCTACTAGGGATAAAACATTGATGCTTTGTCTAAGGATATTTGTGTTGATTACATTACGCACCATACTTAATGCAATTATCTGTTGTTTACAACTTAATACCGGAAGGTTCGGATGATAACCTGAAAGTGGATTATTTAGGCATAGATGCATGCTGGATAGCGGTCTATGTACTTTGTCGTAATGCCCTGATTAAATCACATAGTAATCATCGTTGATATGTATTGAATCTTTATTTGTCAATTGCCCGCCTGTAATTTGTTCACCCAGCATGTTAGTTATCTTATTGGAGAGACACCACTAGTGAACTGTGGACCCCGGTCCATTCTTTTACATCTGAATACATTCTACTGCAATCTCTATTTTTACTGTTCTTTGCAAACAAACAAAATCTTCCACTCGATACGTTTAATCCTTTGTTTTCAGCAAGCCGGTGAGATTGACAACCTCACTGTTACGTTGGGGCAAAGTACTTTGATTGTGTTGTGCAGGTTCCACGTTGGCGCCGGTTTCAATGGTGTTGCGCCGCACTACACTCCTTCACCAACAACCTTCACGTGCTTCTTGGCTCCTACTGGTTCGATAACCTTGGTTTCATACTGAGGGAAACTTGCTTCTATACGTATCATACCTTCCACTTGGGGTTCCCAACGGACGTGTGCATCTACGCGTATCACAACGCCACCACGCCGTCGTGCTGCCGGATTCAAGGAGGAGCTACTACTTCCGCTGCCCGCTGGAACGGGGAGAAGGACGTCGTCTTCATCAACACCGAACGTGTGACCGAGTACGGAGGTGCTGCCCGATTGTGGCACCGTGATCAAGATCTTCTACACGCTTTTGCAAGCGGCAAGTGATCGTCTACCGCAGCAATAAGAGCCTACTCTTATAGTCTTTGGAAATCTTCAAGGGTGAGTCTCGATCATCCCCTCGTTGCTCCCGTCTTCTAGATTGCATCTTGGCTTGGATTGCGTTCTCGCGGTAGGAAATTTTTTGTTTTCTATGCAACGAATCCCTACAGTGGTATCAGTCGTGTCTATGCATAGATGGTTGCACGAGTAGAACACAATGGTTTTGTGGGCGTTGATGCTTATGTTGTCTTTAGTTTGAGTACTTTGCATCTTTGTGGCATAGTGGGATGAAGCGGCTCGGGCTAACTTTACATGACCGCGTTCATGAGATTTGCTCCACGCTTGACATGCAACTTGTATTGCATAAGTGGCTTTGCGGGTGTCTGTCTCTCCTACTATAGTGAAGATTCAATTTACTCTTCTATTGACAACACTAGTATCACCGTTGTGGTTCATGTTCGTAGGTAGATTAGATCTCACTCGAAAACCCTAAACCACGTAAAATATGCAAACCAAATTAGAGAACGTCTAACTTGTTTCTGCAGGGTTTGGTGATGTGATATGGCCATAATGTGATGATGAATATGTATGAGATGATCATTATTGTATTGTGGCAACCGGCAGGAGCCTTATGGTTGTCTTTAAATTTCATGTTGAGTAGTATTTCAAAGAAGTTGTAATAGTTGCTACATGGGAGAACAATCATGAAGACGGCGCCATTGACCTTGACGCTACGCCGACGATGATGGAGATCATGCCCGTTGATGATGGAGATCATGTCCGTGATTTGGAGATGAAGATCAAAGGCGCAAAGACAAAAGGGCCATATCATATCACATATGAACTGCATGTGATGTTAATCCTTTTATGCATCTTATTTTGCTTAGATCGCGACGGTAGCATTATAAGATGATCCCTCTCACTAAAATTTCAAGATAATAAAGTGTTCATCCTTAGTAGCACCGTTGCCAAGACTTGTCGTTTCGAAGCATCTCGTGATGATCGGGTGTGATAGAATCAACAAGTGCATACAACGGGTGCAAGTCAGTTTTGCACATGCGGATACTAAGGTGGCCTTGACGAGCCTAGCATGTACAGACATGGTCTCGGAACACGTGATACCGAAAGGTAGAGCATGAATCATATGATTGATATGATGAACACTTTGAGTGTTCGCCATTGAAATTACATCTTGTCTCGTGATGATCGGACTTAGATGTGATGGATTTGGTTCGTGTGATCACTAAAACAATTCGAGGGATATTGTTTTGAGTGGGAGTTCACCTAGTTTTTTAATTTTGTTAAATTAAAATTTGAACTCAATTTGTCATAAACTTAGTCTAAACTATTGCAAATATATGTTGTAGATATGGCGTCCCCAATCAATTTTAACCAGTTCCTAGAGAAAGAAAAGCTTAAGAGCAACGGTAGCAACTTCACCGACTGGTTCCGTCATGTGAGGATCTTCCTCAATGGCGGAAACCTGCAATATGTGCTTGATGCACCGCTAGGTGACCCTCCTGCAGAAACTGAAACCGATGAAGTAAAGAATGTTTACGCGACTCGGAAAACTCGGTACTCTCAAGTTCAGTGTGCCATCCTATGCAGTCTGGAAGCCGATCTTCAAAAACGTTTTGAGCACCACGATCCACATGAGTTAGTCAATGAGTTGAAAACTATATTTGAAACTCATGCGGCCGTGGAATGCTATGAAGCATCGAAACACTTCTTCAGTTGCATGATGGAAGAAGGCAGCTCCGTTAGTGAGCACATGCTCGCCATGACCGGGCATGCGAAGAAACTCAGTGACTTGGGAATAGTGATTCCTAACAGACTGGGGATTAATCGTGTCCTTCAATCACTGCCACCTAGTTACAAGAACTTTGTGATGAATTACAATATGCAGAACATGAACAAAGAGTTACCTGAACTCTTCGCCATGCTAAAATCTGCTGAGATTGAGATTAAGAAAGAGCACCAAGTGTTGATGGTCAACAAGACCACCAGTTTCAAGAAACAGGGCAAGAAGAGTGGCAAGAACAAGAAGCCTGTGAAAGAAAGCTGGCCCTAAACCTGATGCTGAGTGCTATTACTGCAAGGAGAAGGGACACTGGAAGCGTAATTGCTCCAAGTATTTGGCGGATCTGAAGAGCGGCCTTGTCAAGAAGAAGAAAGAAGGTATATCTGATATACATGTTATAGATGTTTATCTTACTGGTTCTCGTACTAGTACCTGGGTATTTGATACTGGTTCGGTTGCTCATATTTGTAACTCGAAACAGGAACTAAAGAATAAACGAAGACTACTGAAGGATGAAGTGACGATGCGCATTGGAAATGGATCCAAAGTCGATGTGATCGATGTCGGCACACTTCCTCTACATCTACCTTCGGGATTAGTTTTAAGCCTAAATAATTGCTATTTTGTACCCGCGTTGAGCATGAACATTATATATGGATCTTGTTTAATGCAAGACGGTTATTCATTCAAGTCTGAGAATAATGGTTGTTCTATTTTTATGAATAATATCTTTTATGGTCGAGCACCTGAAAAGAATGGCTTATTTCTGTTAGATCTCGATAGTAGTGATACACATATACATAACATTGATGCTAAGCGAATTAAATTGAATGATAATTCTACTTATATGTGGCACTGTCGTCTTGGTCATATTGGAGTGAAACGCATGAAGAAACTCCATACCGATGGATTACTTGAATCACTTGACTTTGAGTCACTTGATAGATGCGAAGCATGTCTAATGGGAAAAATGACTAAGACTCCATTCTCTGGTATGATGGAGCGAGCTACTGACTTATTGGAAATCATACATACCGATGTATGCGGACCAATGAGTGTAGCATCGCGCGGTGGTTATCGTTATGTTCTAACCTTCACAGATGATTTGAGTAGATATGGGTATATCTATTTAATGAAACATAAATCCGAAACTTTCGAGAAGTTTAAGGAATTCCAAAGTGAAGTAGAAAATCAACGTAACAAGAAGATTAAATTTCTACGATCTGATCGCGGAGGTGAATATCTGAGTTATGAGTTTGGCATGCATTTAAAGAAATGCGGAATACTTTCACAATTGACACCGCCGGGAACACCACAACGAAACGGTGTGTCCGAACGTCGTAATCGAACTCTCTTAGATATAGTTCGTTCTATGATGTCTCTTACTGATTTACCGTTATCATTTTGGAGTTATGCATTAGAGACAGCCGCATTCACTTTAAATAGAGCACCATCAAAATCCGTTGAAACGACACCGTATGAATTATGGTTTAATAAGAAACCTAAGCTGTCGTTCCTTAAAGTTTGGGGTTGCGAAGCCTATGTAAAAAAGTTACAACCGGACAAGCTAGAACCCAAAGCGGAGAAATGCGTCTTCATAGGATACCCTAAGGAAACTATAGGGTACACTTTCTATCACAGATCCGAAGGCAAGATCTTTGTTGCTAAGAACGGAACCTTTCTTGAGAAAGAATTCTCACTAAAGAAGTGACTGGAAGAAAAGTAGAACTCGATGAGATTGAAGAATCTTTGCTCGTTGATCAGAGTAGCGCAGTACCGGAAGATGTTCCTGTGCCGCCTACACCGGCAACAGAGGAAGCTAATGATAATGATCATGAAACTTCAAACGAGATAGCTACTGAACCTCGCAGATCGACAAGGGAACGTACCACTCCTGATTGGTATGATCCTTGTCTAAATGTCATGATTGTGGACAACAATGATGAAGACCCTGCGACGTATGAAGAAGCGATGATGAGCCCAGATTCCAACAAATGGCAAGAAGCCATGAAATCCGAAATGGGATCCATGTATGATAACAAAGTATGGACTTTGGTAGACTTACCTGATAGCCGCAAGGCTATCGAGAATAAATGGATCTTCAAGAGAAAAACAGATGTTGATGGTAATATTACTGTCTATAAAGCTCGACTTGTCGCAAAGGGTTTCCGACAAATTCAAGGTGTTGACTACGATGAGACTTTCTCACCTGTAGCGAAGCTAAAATCTGTGAGGATTTTGTTAGCAATAGCTGCATTTTTCGATTATGAGATTTGGAAGATGGATGTCAAAACGGCGTTCCTTAATGGAGACATTGAGGAAGAGTTGTATATGGTACAACCCAAAGGTTTTGTCGATCCTAAAAATGCTGACAAAGTATGCAAACTTCAGCGTTCAATTTATGGACTGAAGCAAGCATCGAGAAGTTGGAACCGACGCTTTGATAAGGTGATCAAAGACTTCGGGTTTATACAGTGTCATGGAGAGGCCTGTATTTACAAGAAAGTGAGTGGGAGCTCTGTAGCGTTCCTGATATTATATGTAGATGACATATTATTGATTGGGAATGATATAGAACTATTAAGCAGTGTAAAAGGTTATTTGAATAATAGTTTTTCAATGAAAGACCTTGGTGAAGCATTGTATATATTAGGCATCAAGATTTATAGAGATAGATCAAGAAGTCTAATAGGGCTATCACAGAGTACATACCTGGACAAGATTCTAAAGAAGTTTAGAATGGACGAAAGTAAGAAAGGATTCTTACCTATGTTACCAGGCAAGGTCTTGAGTAAGACTCAAGGTCCGGCTACGGCAGAAGAAAGAGAAAGGATGAGTCAGATCCCCTATGCCTCGGCAGTAGGCTCTATCATGTATGCCATGCTATGTACAAGACCGGATATAGCACATGCTGTTAGTTTGACTAGCAGATATCAAAGTGATCCAGGAATGGAACACTGGACAGCAAGAATATCCTGAAGTACTTGAAAAGAACTAAGGATATGTTTCTTTGTTATGGAGGTGACCAAGAGCTCGTTGTAACAAGTTACACCGATGCAAGTTGGAACACTGATCCTGATGACTCTAAGTCACAGTCTGGGTACGTGTTTATATTGAATGGTGCTGCAGTAAGCTGGGCGAGTGATACGTCTCCAACGTATCTATAATTTCTTATGTTCCATGCCACTTTATTGATGATACCTACATGTTTTATGCACACTTTATGTCATATTCGTGCATTTTCTGGAACTAACCTATTAACAAGTTGCCGAAGTGCCAGTTCCTGTTTTCTGCTGTTTTTGGTTTCAGAAATCCTAGTAACGAAATATTCTCGGAATTGGACGAAATCAACGCCAGGTTCCTATTTTGCCCGGACGCATCCAGAACACCCGAGAGCCGCGAGGGGCCTGTGGGCCCTGGATGATAGGGTGGCGCGGCCGGCCCTGGCCGCGCCACCTATGGTGTGGGCGCCCCTTCGACCCTCGCGCCGCCTCTTCGCCTATTTAAAGCCTCCGTCGCGAAAACCCTGATACGGAGGAAGCCACGGTACGCGAAAAGTTCCAGAGCCGCCGCCATCGCGAAGCCAAGATCTGGGGACAGGAGTCTCTGTTCCGGCACCCTGCCGGAGCGGGGAAGTGCCCCCGGAAGGCTTCTCCATCGACACCGCTGCCATCTCCACCGCCATCTTCATCACCGCTGCTGCTCCCATGAGGAGGGAGTAGTTCTCCATCGAGGCTCGGGGCTGTACCGGTAGCTATGTGGTTAATCTCTCTACTATGTACTTCAATACAATGATCTCATGAGCTGCTTTACATGATTGAGATTCATATGAGTTTTGTATCACTACTATCTATGTGCTACTCTAGCAAAGTTATTAAAGTAGTTCTATTCCTCCTGCACGTGTGTAAAGGTGACAGTGTGTGCACCGTGTTAGTACTTGGTTTATGCTATGATCATGATCTCTTGTAGATTGCGAAGTTAACTATTGCTATGATAATATTGATGTGATCTATTCCTCCTACATATGCATGAAGGTGACAGTGTGCATGCTATGCTAGTACTTGGTTTAGTCTTTTGATCTATCTTACACTAAAGGTTACTAAAATATGAGCATTATTGTGGAGCTTGTTAACTCCGGCATTGAGGGTTCGTGTAATCCTACGCAATGTGTTCATCATCCAACAAAAGTGTAGAGTATGCATTTATCTATTCTGTTATGTGATCAATGTTGAGAGTGTCCACTAGTGAAAGTCTAATCCCTAGGCCTTGTTCCTAAATACTGCTATCGCTGCTTGTTTACTGTTTTACTGCGTTACTACTGCTGCGTGTTACTACTGCATGTTTACTTCCTACAATATTACTACCATCAATGCACGCCAGCAAGCTATTTTCTGGCGCCGTACTACTGCTCATATTCATTCATACCACTTGTATTTCACTATCTCTTCGCCGAACTAGTACACCTATTAGGTGTGTTGGGGACACAAGAGACTTCTTGCTTTGTGGTTGCAGGGTTGCTTGAGAGGGATATCTTTGACCTGATACGTCTCCAACGTATCGATAATTTCTTATGTTCCATGCTACTTTATTGATGATACCTACATGTTTTATGCACATTATATGTCATATTTATGCATTTTCTGGAACTAACCTATTAACAAGATGCCGAAGAGCCAGTTGCTTCTGCTGTTTTTGGTTTCAGAAATCCTAGTAAAGAAATATTCTCGGGACGAAACTTTCGCCCAGGGTCCTATTTTTGCACGAAGCTTCCGAAGACCGAAGAGATAACGAAGTGGGGCCACGAGGCGCCAGAGGCAGGGCGGCGCGGCCCAAGCCCCGGCCGCGCCGACCTGGCCTCTGGGCCCCTCGTGTGGCCCCGCGTTGACCCTCCGCCTACTTAAAGCTTCCGTCGCGAAACCCCCGGTACCGAGAGCCACGATACGGAAAACCCCAGAGCCGCCGCCGCGAATCCCATCTCGGGGATTCGGAGATCGCCGCACCCTGCCGGAGAGGGGATTCATCTCCCGGAGGACTCTACACCGCCATGGTCGCCTCCGGAGTGATGAGTGAGTAGTCCACCCCTGGACCATGGGTCCATAGCAGTAGCTAGATGGTCGTCTTCTCCTTGTTGTGCTTCATTGTTGGATCTTGTGAGCTGCCTAACATGATCAAGATCATCTATCTGTAATTCTATATGTTGTGTTTGTCGGGATCCGATGGATAGAGAGTACTATGATTATGGTGATTATCAATCTATTGTTTATGTGTTGTTTATGATCTTGCATGCTCTCCGTTACTAGTAGAGGCTCTGGCCAAGTTTTTACTCTTAACTCCAAGAGGGAGTATTTATGCTCGATAGTGGGTTCATGCCTCCATTGAATCTGGGACAGTGACAGAAAGTTCTAAGGTTGTGGATGTGCTGTTGCCACTAGGGATAAAACATTGATGCTATGTCTAAGGATATAGTTGTTGATTACATTACGCACCATACTTAATGCAATTGTTTGTTGCTTTGCAACTTAATACTGGAGGGGGTTCGGATGATAACCTGAAGGTGGACTTTTTAGGCATAGATGCAGTTGGATGGCGGTCTATGTACTTTGTCGTAATGCCCAATTAAATCTCACTATATTTATCATATCATGTATATGCATTGTTATGCCTTTCTCTATTTGTCAATTGCCCGACTGTAATTTGTTCACCCAACATGCTTTTATCTTATGGGAGAGACACCTCTAGTGAACTGTGGACCCCGGTCCTATTCTTTACATAGCATACAATCTACTGCAATTGTGTTTTACTGTTTTCTTTGCAAACATCTTCCACTCGATACGTTTAATCCTTTGTTACAGCAAGCCGGTGAGATTGACAACCTCACTGTTTCGTTGGGGCAAAGTACTTGGGTTGTGTTGTGCAGGTTCCGCGGCGCCGGAATCCCTGGTGTTGCGCCGCATCACATTTCGCGACCATCAACCTTCAACGTGCTTCTTGGCTCCTACTGGTTCGATTAAACCTTGGTTTCATACTGAGGGAAAACTTGCCACTGTGCGCATCATACCTTCCTCTTGGGGTTCCCAACGGACGTGTACATCTACGCGCATCAAGCACTTTTTCTGGCGCCGTTGCCGGGGAGATCAAGACACGCTGCAAGGGGAGTCTCCACTTCTCAATCTCTTTACTTTGTTTTGTCTTGCTTTATTTTATTTACTACTTTGTTTGCTGCACCTAAACAAAACACAAAAAAATTAGTTGCTAGTTTTACTTTATTTACTGTCTTGCTCTCTATACTAAAAACACAAAAAAAATAGTTACTTGCATTTAGTTTACTTTTGTTGGCATGTCTAGTCCTGTACTTTCTATTATTTTCACTAGTTAGGCATAATGGAAAACAACAAAAAAATTAGAGATCTTTATGAACTTTATCTTGAATTAGGACATGATGTGTTTGAAGAGAAAATTAAAAAACCCATGGAACTTTGTTTGCAAAATAGTTGTAGCAATGTTATTAGCATGAACTCTTTGAACACCATTATTGCTAAAGCTATGGAAGAATTTAAGCTTGGGGAAGCTGGTTGTGATATTTTTAGTCCCCCAAGCATGGAGGAGAAAATTTACTTGGATGATACTTTACCTCCTATATATGATGCTTGCAATGATGAATATGATATTTTCAGTCCACCTACTATTGAGGAGAAAATTAATTATGATTACAATATGCCTCCTATATATGATGATTATGGTGATGAGAATAATAATGATAGCTATTTTATTGAATTTGCTCCCACTACAACTAATAAAATTGATTATGCTTATGTGGAGAGTAATAATTTTATGCATGTAGCTCATGACAAGAATGCTTTATGTGATAGTTATATTGTTGAGTTTGTTCATGATGCTACTGAAAGTTATTATGAGAGAGGGAAACATGGTTATATGCATCTTAATAATATTAAGTTTCCCCTCTTTATGTTGAGAATCTTGAAATTGTGCTTGTGTTGCTTTTCTATGCTTGCCACTTTGTTCTTCATTGATTTATTTATGTACAAGATTCCTTTTCATAGGAAGTGGATTAGGCTTAAATGTGTTTTGAATTTGCTTCTTGATGCTCCTTTTGCTCCATGTTCTATTTTCATGAGAGCATCATTAAAATTACTGAGCCCATCTTAATGGCTATAAAGGAAGAACTTCTTGGGAGATAACCCATGTTTTATTTTATTTACTGTATTGTTGAGTCTTGGAAGTTGTTTACTACTGTAGCAACCTCTCCTTATCATGTTTTTGTGCCAAGTAAAGTTTCTATGTCAAAGTTGATGTTATATTTGGGATCGCTGCGCAGAAACAGCATTGCTGTCTGTCACGAATCTGGGCACAGTTCTCTGTAGAAAATTCGAAAAAATCTCAATTTACGAGCGTGATCCTCAGATATGTACGCAACTTTCATTAGTTTTGAGTTTTTCCATTTGAGCAAGTCTAGTGCCAACTTTAAATTCGTCTTTACGGACTGTTCTGTTTTTGACAGATTCTGCCTTTCATTTCGCATTGCCTCTTTTGCTATTTTGGATTTATTTCTTTGATCCACTAATGTCCAGTAGCATTATGCAATGTCCAGAAGTGAAAATAATGATTGTGTCACCTCTGAATGAGTGAATTATTAATGATGCACTAACCCTCTAATGAGTTTGCTTGAAGTTTGGTGTGAAGGAAGTTTTCAAGGGTCAAGAGAGGAGAATGATATACTATGATCAAGAGGAGTGAAAGCTCTAAGCTTGGGGATGCCCCCGTGGTTCACCCCTGCATATTTTAAGAAGACTCAAGCGTCTAAGCTTGGGGATGCCCAAGGCATCCCCTTCTTCATCAACATCATCAGGTTCCTCCCCTGAAACTATATTTTTATTCAATCACATCTTGTGTTCTTTACTTGGAGCGTCGGTTTGTTTTTGTTTTTGTTTTTGTTTGAATAAGATGGATCCTAGCATTCACTTTGTGGGAGAGAGACACGCTCCGCTGTTGCATATGGACACATGTGTCCTTAGGCTTTACTCATAATGTTCAAGGCGAAGTTTCTTCTTCGTTAAATTGTTATATGGTTGGAATTGGAAAATGCTACATGTAGTAATTCTAAAATGTCTTGGATAATGTGATACTTGGCAATTGTTATGCTCATGTTTAAGCTCTTGCATCATATGCTTTGCACCCATTAATGAAGAAATACATAGAGCTTGCTAAAATCTGATTTGCATATTTGGTCTCTCTAAGGTCTAGATAATATCTAGTATTGAGTTTTGAACAACAAGGAAGACAGTGTAGAGTCTTATAATGTTTACAATATGTCTTTTATGTGAGTTTTGCTGCACTTGTTCATCCTTGAGTTTGCTTCAAATAACCTTGCTAGCCTAAACCTTGTATCGAGAGGGAATACTTCTCATGCATCCAAAATCCTTGAGCCAACTACTATGCCATTTGTGTCCACCATACCTACCTACTACATGGTATTTCTCCGCCATTCCAAAGTAAATTGCTTGAGTGCTACCTTTAAAAATTCCATCATTCACCTTTGCAATATATAGCTCATGGGACAAAATAGCCTTAAAAACTATCGTAGTATTGAATATGTACTTATGCACTTTATATTTTATTAAGTTGCTTGTTGTGCGATAACCATGTTTCTGGGGAACGCCATCAACTATTGTTGAATATCATGTGAGTTGCTATGCATGTCCGTCTTGTCTGAAGGTCTATCATTTTAGTGGTTGGAGCATGCAAAATTGTTAGAGAAGAACATTGGGCCGCTAACTAAAGCCATGAACCATGGTGGAAGTTTCAGTTTTGGACATATATCCTCAATCTCATATGAGAATAATAACTTTGCTACATGCTTATGCATTTAAGAGGAGTCCATTATCTGTTGTCCATGTTGTCCCGGTATGGATGTCTAAGTTGAGAATAATCAAAAGCGAGAAATCCGAAATGCGAGCATTCTCCTTAGACCTTTGTACAGGCGGCATGGAGGTACCCCTTTGTGACACTTGGTTGAAACATGGCATGCAAAGATCCGGTAGTCCAAGCTAAGTAGGACGAGGTGCGGGCACTATTAGTATACTATGCATGAGGCTTGCAACTTGTAAGATATAATTTTCATAACTCATATGCTTTATTACTACCATTGACAAAATTGTTTCATGTTTTCAAAATAAAAGCTCTAGCACAAATACAGCAATCGATGCTTTCCTCATTGAAGGACCTTTCTTTTACTTTTATTGTTGAGTCAGTTTACCTATCTCCTTCCACCTTAAGAAGCAAACACTTGTGTGAACTGTGCATTGATTCCTACATACTTGCATATTGCACTTGTTATATTACTTTATGTTGACAATATCCATGAGATATACATGTTACAAGTTGAAAGCAACCGCTGAAACTTCATCTTCCTTTGTGTTGCTTCAACACCTTTACTTTGATTTATTGCTTTATGAGTTAA
This sequence comes from Lolium multiflorum, assembly GCA_030979885.1. Classification (NCBI taxonomy): domain Eukaryota; kingdom Viridiplantae; phylum Streptophyta; class Magnoliopsida; order Poales; family Poaceae; genus Lolium; species Lolium multiflorum. The sequence continues at coordinate 314,071,831 of CM061750.1, read as the reverse complement.
CTCTTATGCAAGACTTATTGATGCTTGTCTTGAAGTACTATTCATGAAAAGTCTTTGCTTTATGATTCAGTTGTTTACTCATGTCATTACCTTTGCTTTGATCGCTGCATTCATTACATATGTTTACAAATAGTATGATCAAGATTATGATGGCATGTCACTTCAGAAATTATCTTTGTTATCGTTTTACCTGCTCGGGACGAGCAGAACTAAGCTTGGGGATGCTGATACGTCTCCAACGTATCGATAATTTCTTATGTTCCATGCTACTTTATTGATGATACCTACATGTTTTATGCACATTATATGTCATATTTATGCATTTTCTGGAACTAACCTATTAACAAGATGCCGAAGAGCCAGTTGCTGTTTTCTGCTGTTTTTGGTTTCAGAAATCCTAGTAAAGAAATATTCTCGGAATTGGACGAAACTTTCGCCCAGGGTCCTATTTTTGCACGAAGCTTCCAGAAGACCGAAGAGATAACGAAGTGGGGACACGAGGCGGCCAGAGGGCAGGCGGCGCGGCCCAAGCCCTGGCCGCGCCGACCTGGCCTCTGGGCCCCTCGTGTGGCCCCTGATGCGCGTAGATGTACACGTCCGTTGGGAACCCCAAGAGGAAGGTATGATGCGCACAGTGGCAAGTTTTCCCTCAGTATGAAACCAAGGTTTAATCGAACAGTAGGAGCCAAGAAGCACGTTGAAGGTTGATGGTCGCGAAATGTGATGCGGCGCAACACCAGGGATTCCGGCGCCAACGCGGAACCTGCACAACACAACCCAAGTACTTTGCCCCAACGAAACAGTGAGGTTGTCAATCTCACCGGCTTGCTGTAACAAAGGATTAAACGTATCGAGTGGAAGATGTTTGCAAAGAAAACAAAACACAATTGCAGTAGATTGTATGCTATGTAAAGAATAGGACCGGGGTCCACAGTTCACTAGAGGTGTCTCTCCCATAAGATAAAAGCATGTTGGGTGAACAAATTACAGTCGGGCAATTGACAAATAGAGAAAGGCATAACAATGCATATACATGATATGATAAATATAGTGAGATTTAATCAGGGCATTACGACAAAGTACATAGACCGCCATCCAACTGCATCTATGCCTAAAAAGTCCACCTTCAGGTTATCATCCGAACCCCCTCCAGTATTAAGTTGCAAAGCAACAGACAATTGCATTAAGTATGGTGCGTAATGTAATCAACAACTACATCCTTAGACATAGCATCAATGTTTTATCCCTAGTGGCAACAACACATCCACAACCTTAGAACTTTCTGTCACTGTCCCAGATTCAATGGAGGCATGAACCCACTATCGAGCATAAATACTCCCTCTTGGAGTTAAGAGTAAAAACTTGGCCAGAGCCTCTACTAGTAACGGAGAGCATGCAAGATCATAAACAACACATGAACAATAGATTGATAATCACCATAATCATAGTACTCTCTATCCATCGGATCCCGACAAACACAACATATAGAATTACATATAGATGATCTTGATCATGTTAGGCAGCTCACAAGATCCAACAATGAAGCACAACAAGGAGAAGACGACCATCTAGCTACTGCTATGGACCCATGGTCCAGGGGTGGACTACTCACTCATCACTCCGGAGGCGACCATGGCGGTGTAGAGTCCTCCGGGAGATGAATCCCCTCTCCGGCAGGGTGCCGGAGGCGATCTAATCCCCCGAGATGGGATTCGCGGCGGCGGCGTCTCTGTAAGGTTTTCCGTATCGTGGCTCTCGGTACTGGGGGTTTCGCGACGGAAGCTTTAAGTAGGCGGAGGGTCAACGCGGGGGCCACACGAGGGGCCCAGGGGGTAGGTCGGCGCGGCCAGGGCCTGGGCCGCGCCGGCCTCCCCTCTGGCCGCCTCGTGGCCCCACTTCGTTATCTCTTCGGTCTTCTGGAAGCTTCGTGCAAAAATAGGACCCTGGGCGAAAGTTTCGTCCAATTCCGAGAATATTTCTTTACTAGGATTTCTGAAACCAAAAACAGCAGAAAACAGCAACTGGCTCTTCGGCATCTTGTTAATAGGTTAGTTCCAGAAAATGCATAAATATGACATATAATGTGCATAAAACATGTAGGTATCATCAATAAAGTGGCATGGAACATAAGAAATTATCGATACGTTGGAGACGTATCAGCATCCCCAAGCTTAGTTCTGCTCGTCCCGAGCAGGTAAAACGATAACAAAGATAATTTCTGAAGTGACATGCCATCATAATCTTGATCATACTATTTGTAAACATATGTAATGAATGCAGCGATCAAAGCAAAGGTAATGACATGAGTAAACAACTGAATCATAAAGCAAAGACTTTTCATGAATAGTACTTCAAGACAAGCATCAATAAGTCTTGCATAAGAGTTAACTCATAAAGCAATAAATCAAAGTAAAGGTGTTGAAGCAACACATAGGAAGATTAAGTTTCAGCGGTTGCTTTCAACTTGTAACATGTATATCTCATGGATATTGTCAACATAAAGTAATATAACAAGTGCAATATGCAAGTATGTAGGAATCAATGCACAGTTCACACAAGTGTTTGCTTCTTAAGGTGGAAGGAGATAGGTAAACTGACTCAACAATAAAAGTAAAAGAATGGTCCTTCAATGAGGAAAGCATCGATTGCTGTATTTGTGCTAGAGCTTTTATTTTGAAAACATGAAACAATTTTGTCAACGGTAGTAATAAAGCATATGAGTTATGAAAATTATATCTTACAAGTTGCAAGCCTCATGCATAGTATACTAATAGTGTCCGCACCTCGTCCTACTTAGCTTGGACTACCGGATCTTTGCATGCCATGTTTCAACCAAGTGTCACAAAGGGGTACCTCCATGCCGCCTGTACAAAGGTCTAAGGAGAATGCTCGCATTTTGGATTTCTCGCTTTTGATTATTCTCAACTTAGACATCCATACCGGGACAACATGGACAACAGATAATGGACTCCTCTTAAATGCATAAGCATGTAGCAAAGTTATTATTCTCATATGAGATTGAGGATATATGTCCAAAACTGAAACTTCCACCATGATTCATGGCTTTAGTTAGCGGCCCAATGTTCTTCTCTAACAATTTTGCATGCTCCAACCACTAAAATGATAGATCCTTCAGACAAGACGGACATGCATAGCAACTCACATGATATTCAACAATAGTTGATGGCGTTCCCCAGAAACATGGTTATCGCACAACAAGCAACTTAATAAAATATAAAGTGCATAAGTACATATTCAATACTACGATAGTTTTTAAGGCTATTTTGTCCCATGAGCTATATATTGCAAAGGTGAATGATGGAATTTTAAAGGTAGCACTCAAGCAATTTACTTTGGAATGGCGGAGAAATACCATGTAGTAGGTAGGTATGGTGGACACAAATGGCATAGTAGTTGGCTCAAGGATTTTGGATGCATGAGAAGTATTCCCTCTCGATACAAGGTTTAGGCTAGCAAGGTTATTTGAAGCAAACTCAAGGATGAACAGGTGCAGCAAAACTCACATAAAAGACATATTGTAAACATTATAAGACTCTACACCGTCTTCCTTGTTGTTCAAAACTCAATACTAGATATTATCTAGACCTTAGAGAAACCAAATATGCAAATCAAATTTTAGCAAGCTCTATGTATTTCTTCACTAATGGGTACAAAGTATATGATGCAAGAGCTTAAGCATGAGCACAACAATTGCCAAGTATCACATTATCCAAGACATCTTAGAATTACTACATGTAGCATTTTCCAATTCCAACCATATAACAATTTAACGAAGAAGAAACTTCGCCTTGAACATTATGAGTAAAGCCTAAGGACACATGTGTCCATATGCAACAGCGGAGCGTGTCTCTCTCCCACAAAGTGAATGCTAGGATCCATCTTATTCAAACAAAAACAAAAACGAAACAAACCGACGCTCCAAGTAAAGAACACAAGATGTGATTGAATAAAAATATAGTTTCAGGGGAGGAACCTGATGATGTTGTTGATGAAGAAGGGGATGCCTTGGGCATCCCCAAGCTTAGACGCTTGAGTCTTCTTAAAATATGCAGGGGTGAACCACGGGGGCATCCCCAAGCTTAGAGCTTTCACTCCTCTTGATCATAGTATATCATTCTCCTCTCTTGACCCTTGAAAACTTCCTTCACACCAAACTTCAAGCAAACTCATTAGAGGGTTAGTGCATCATTAATAATTCACTCATTCAGAGGTGACACAATCATTATTTTCACTTCTGGACATTGCATAATGCTACTGGACATTAGTGGATCAAAGAAATAAATCCAAAATAGCAAAAGAGGCAATGCGAAATAAAAGGCAGAATCTGTCAAAAACAGAACAGTCCGTAAAGACGAATTTAAAGCTGGCACCAGACTTGCTCAAATGGAAAAACTCAAAACTAATGAAAGTTGCGTACATATCTGAGGATCACGCTCGTAAATTGGCAGATTTTTTCGAATTTTCTACAGAGAACTGTGCCCAGATTCGTGACAGACAGCAATGCTGTTTCTGCGCAGCGATCCCAAATATAACATCAACTTTGACATAGAAACTTTACTTGGCACAAAAACATGATAAGGAGAGGTTGCTACAGTAGTAAACAACTTTCAAGACTCAACAAAACAAAAAATTGCTGTAGGTAAAAACATGGGTTGTCTCCCATAAGCGCTTTTCTTTAACGCCTTTCAGCTAGGCGCAGAAAGTGCAAATCAAGTAACATCAAATGAAGAAGCATCAACATCATAACTTGTTCTAATAATAGAATCAAAAGGCAACTTCATTCTCTTTCTAGGGAAGTGTTCCATACCTTTCTTGAGAGGAAATTGATATTTAATATTACCTTCCCTCATATCAATAACAGCACCAACAGTTCGAAGAAAAGGTCTTCCCAATACAATAGGACAAGATGCATTGCATTCGATATCCAAGACAACAAAATCAACGGGGACAAGGTTATTGTTAACCGTAATGCGCACATTATCAATCCTCCCCAAAGGTTTCTTTTTGACATTATCAGCAAGATTAACATCCAAATAACAATTCTTCAATGGTGGCAAGTCAAGCATATCATAAATCTTTTTAGGCATAACAGAAATACTTGCACCAAGATCACATAAAGCATTACATTCAAAGTCATTGAATTTCATTTTAATGATGGGCTCCCAACCATCTTCTAACTTTCTAGGAATAGAAGTTTCAAGTTTTAGTTTCTCTTCTCTAGCTTTTATGAGAGCATTTGTAATATGTTTTGTAAAGGCTAAATTTATAGCACTAGCATTGGGACTTTTAGCAAGTTTTTGTAAGAACTTTATAACTTCAGAGATGTGGCAATCATCAAAATCTAAATCATTATGAGCTACAGCAATGGGATCATTGTTCCCAAGGTTGGAAAAAATTTCAGCAGTTTTATCACAAGCAGTTTCAGCAGTTTTAGCAATTTCAGGCAGTTTTGTTCGCTTTGCACTAGGAGTAGAAACATTGCCAACACCAATTATTTTACCATTGATAGTAGGAGGTGCAGCAACATGTGGAGAATTAGCATTACTAGTGGTGGTAATAGTCCAAACTTTAGCTACATTATTCTCTTAGCTAGTTTTTCATTTTCTTCTCTATCCCACCTAGCACGCAGTTCAGCCATTAATCTTATATTCTCATTAATTCTAACTTGGATGGCATTTGCTGTAGTAGTAATCTTATTATCAATATCATTATTAGGCATAACTTTCAATTTTAAAAGATTAACATCAGAGGCAAGCCTATCAACTCTAGAAGCGATAGTATCAATTTTATCAAGCTTTTCCTCAACAGATTTGTTAAAAGCAGTTTGTGTACTAATAAATTCTTTAAGCATGGCTTCAAGACCAGAGGGTACACTCCTATTATTATTGTAAGAATTCCCATAAGAATTACCATAACCATTACCATTAGCAGAAGGATATGGCCTATAGTTATTACCAGAGTTGTTCCTATAAGCATTGTTGTTGAAATTATTATTTTTAATGAAATTCACATCAACATTTTCTTCTTGAGCAACCAATGAAGCTAAAGGAACATTATTTGGATCAATATTAGATCTACCATTCACAAGCATAGACATAATCACATCAATCTTATCACTCAAGGAAGAGGTTTCAACAGAATTTACCTTCTTACCTTGTGGAGCTCTTTCCGTGTGCCATTCAGAGTAATTTATCATCATATCATCAAGAAGTTTTGTAGCCGCCCCCAATGTGATGGACATAAAGGTACCTCCAGCAGCTGAATCCAATAAATTCCGCGAAGAAAAATTTAGTCCTGCATAGAAGGTTTGGATGATCATCCAAGTAGTCAGTCCATGGGTTGGGCAATTCTTTACCAAAGTTTTCATTCTCTCCCATGCTTGAGCAACATGTTCAGTATCTAATTGTTTAAAATTCATTATGCTACTTCTCAAAGATATAATTTTAGCGGGAGGATAATATCTACCAATAAAAGCATCCTTGCATTTAGTCCATGAATCAATACTATTCTTAGGCAAAGATAGCAACCAATCTTTAGCTCTTCCTCTTAATGAGAAAGGAAATACTTTCAATTTAATAATATCACCATCTACATCTTTATACTTTTGCATTTCACAAAGTTCAACAAAATTATTGAGATGGGCAGCAGCATCATCAGAACTAGCACCAGAAAATTGATCTCTCATGACAAGATTTAGTAAAGCAGGTTTAATTTCAAAGAATTCTGCTGTAGTAGCAGGTGGAGCAATAGGTGTGCATAGGAAATCATTATTATTTGCATTTGTGAAGTCACACAACTTAGTATTTTCAGGGGTATTCATTTTAGCAACGGTAAATAAAACAAACTAGATAAAGTAAATGCAAGTAACTAATTTTTTTGTGTTTTCGATATAGAGAGCAAGACAGTAAATAAAGTAAAACTAGCAACTAATTTTTTTGTGTTTTGATTTAGTGCAGCAAACAAAGTAGTAAATAAAATAAAGCAAGACAAAAACAAAGTAAAGAGATTGAGAAGTGGAGACTCCCCTTGCAGCGTGTCTTGATCCCCGGCAACGGCGCCAGAAAAAGTGCTTGATGCGCGTAGATGTACACGTCCGTTGGGAACCCCAAGAGGAAGGTATGATGCGCACAGTGGCAAGTTTTCCCTCAGTATGAAACCAAGGTTTAATCGAACCAGTAGGAGCCAAGAAGCACGTTGAAGGTTGATGGTCGCGAAATGTGATGCGGCACAACACCAGGGATTCCGGCGCCAACGCGGAACCTGCACAACACAACCCAAGTACTTTGCCCCAACGAAACAGTGAGGTTGTCAATCTCACCGGCTTGCTGTAACAAAGGATTAAACATATCGAGTGGAAGATGTTTGCAAAGAAAACAGTAAACACAATTGCAGATTGTATGCTATGTAAAGAATAGGACCGGGGTCCAGTTCACTAGAGGTGTCTCTCCCATAAGATAAAAGCATGTTGGGTGAACAAATTACAGTCGGGCAATTGACAAATAGAGAAAGGCATAACAATGCATATACATGATATGATAAATATAGTGAGATTTAATCAGGGCATTACGACAAAGTACATAGACCGCCATCCAACTGCATCTATGCCTAAAAAGTCCACCTTCAGGTTATCATCCGAACCCCCTCCAGTATTAAGTTGCAAAGCAACAGACAATTGCATTAAGTATGGTGCGTAATGTAATCAACAACTACATCCTTAGACATAGCATCAATGTTTTATCCCTAGTGGCAACACACATCCACAACCTTAGAACTTTCTGTCACTGTCCCAGATTCAATGGAGGCATGAACCCACTATCGAGCATAAATACTCCCTCTTGGAGTTAAGAGTAAAAACTTGGCCAGAGCCTCTACTAGTAACGGAGAGCATGCAAGATCATAAACAACACATGAACAATAGATTGATAATCACCATAATCATAGTACTCTCTATCCATCGGATCCCGACAAACACAACATATAGAATTACATATAGATGATCTTGATCATGTTAGGCAGCTCACAAGATCCAACAATGAAGCACAACAAGGAGAAGACGACCATCTAGCTACTGCTATGGACCCATGGTCCAGGGGTGGACTACTCACTCATCACTCCGGAGGCGACCATGGCGGTGTAGAGTCCTCCGGGAGATGAATCCCCTCTCCGGCAGGGTGCCGGAGGCGATCTCCGAATCCCCCGAGATGGGATTCGCGGCGGCGGCGTCTCTGTAAGGTTTTCCGTATCGTGGCTCTCGGTACTGGGGGTTTCGCGACGGAAGCTTTAAGTAGGCGGAGGGTCAACGCGGGGGGCCACACGAGGGGCCCAGGGGGTAGGTCGGCGCGGCCAGGGGGCCGCGCCGCCTCCCCTCTGGCCGCCTCGTGGCCCCACTTCGTTATCTCTTCGGTCTTCTGGAAGCTTCGTGCAAAAATAGGACCCTGGGCGAAAGTTTCGTCCAATTCCGAGAATATTTCTTTACTAGGATTTCTGAAACCAAAAACAGCAGAAAACAGCAACTGGCTCTTCGGCATCTTGTTAATAGGTTAGTTCCAGAAAATGCATAAATATGACATATAATGTGCATAAAACATGTAGGTATCATCAATAAAGTGGCATGGAACATAAGAAATTATCGATACGTTGGAGACGTATCCGCATCCCTCCGCCTACTTAAAGCTCGTCGCGAAACCCCCAGACCGAGCCACGATACGGAAAACCTTCCAGAGACGCCGCCGCCGCGAATCCCATCTCGGGGGATTCTGGAGATCGCCTCCGGCACCCTGCCGGAGAGGGGATTCATCTCCCGGAGGACTCTACACCGCCATGGTCGCCTCCGGAGTGATGAGTGAGTAGTCCACCCCTGGACCATGGGTCCATAGCAGTAGCTAGATGGTCGTCTTCTCCTTTTTGTGCTTCATTGTTGGATCTTGTGAGCTGCCTAACATGATCAAGATCATCTATCTGTAATTCTATATGTTGTGTTTGTCGGGATCCGATGGATAGAGAGTACTATGATTATGGTGATTATCAATCTATTGTTCATGTGTTGTTTATGATCTTGCATGCTCTCCGTTACTAGTAGAGGCTCTGGCCAAGTTTTTACTCTTAACTCCAAGAGGGAGTATTTATGCTCGATAGTGGGTTCATGCCTCCATTGAATCTGGGACAGTGACAGAAAGTTCTAAGGTTGTGGATGTGCTGTTGCCACTAGGGATAAAACATTGATGCTATGTCTAAGGATGTAGTTGTTGATTACATTACGCACCATACTTAATGCAATTGTCTGTTGCTTTGCAACTTAATACTGGAGGGGGTTCGGATGATAACCTGAAGGTGGACTTTTTAGGCATAGATGCAGTTGGATGGCGGTCTATGTACTTTGTCGTAATGCCCAATTAAATCTCACTATATTTATCATATCATGTATATGCATTGTTATGCCTTTCTCTATTTGTCAATTGCCCGACTGTAATTTGTTCACCCAACATGCTTTTATCTTATGGGAGAGACACCTCTAGTGAACTGTGGACCCCGGTCCTATTCTTTACATAGCATACAATCTACTGCAATTGTGTTTTACTGTTTTCTTTGCAAACATCTTCCACTCGATACGTTTAATCCTTTGTTACAGCAAGCCGGTGAGATTGACAACCTCACTGTTTCGTTGGGGCAAAGTACTTGGGTTGTGTTGTGCAGGTTCCGCGTTGGCGCCGGAATCCCTGGTGTTGCGCCGCATCACATTTCGCGACCATCAACCTTCAACGTGCTTCTTGGCTCCTACTGGTTCGATTAAACCTTGGTTTCATACTGAGGGAAAACTTGCCACTGTGCGCATCATACCTTCCTCTTGGGGTTCCCAACGGACGTGTACATCTACGCGCATCAACCTCTTCCTCCCTGAGTTCGATAAACCTTGGGTAATCCACTTAAGGGAAACTTGCTGCTGTTCTACAAACCTCTGCTCTTGGAGGCCCAACACTGTCTACAAGAATAGAAGCACCCGTAGACATCAAGCACTTTTCTGGCGCCGTTGCCGGGGAGGAAAGGTAAAAGGCACTCATACTCCGGTTCCAGGTAACAGTACTTTTCTGGCGCCATTGTGTGTGTGCTCGAAGCTATTTCCTTTAGACTCTGCAATTGCGACATTTGGTTTCTTGTTTACACTAGTTAGGCATAATGGACAACAATGACCTTTTTATTCTATTTCCTGATTTAAGACATGGATGGTTTGATGCGAAAATTAAAAAACCCATGGAACATATTAATATGAATGCTTTGAACACTATTGTTGCTAATGATATGGAAAATTCTAAGCTTGGGGAAGCTGGCTTTGATGAGCATGATATTTTTAGTCCCCCAAGCATTGAGGAGAAAATTTACTTTGATGATACTTTGCCTCCCATTTATGATGATTATAATGATAGTAGTCTTTTGTTACCACCTGTTATGGAGGATAAATTTGATTATGATTACAATATACCTCCTATATTTGATAGCTACTTTGTTGAATTTGCTCCCACTACAATTAATAAGAATGACTATGCCTATGTTGGGAGTAGTAATTATTTTATGCATGAGACTCATGATAAGAATGCTTTAAGTGATAGTTATATTGTTGAGTTTGCTCATGATGCTACTGAAAGTTATTATGAGAGAGGAAAATATGGTTGTAGAAATTTTCATGTTACTAAAACACCTCTCTATGTGCTGAAATTTTTGAAGCTACACTTGTTTTATCTTCCTATGCTTGTTACTTTGCTCTTCATGAACTTGTTTATTTACAAGATTCCTATGCATAGGAAGCATGTTAGACTTAAATGTGTTTTAAATTTTCCTCTTGATGCTCTCTTTTGCTTCAACATTTATTTCTTACGAGTGCATCATTAAAACTGCTGAGCCCATCTTAATGGCTATAAAGAAAGAACTTCTTGGGAGATAACCCATGTGTTTTTTTACTACAGTACTTTGTTTTATATTTGTGTCTTGGAAGTTGTTTAATACTGTAGCAACCTCTCCTTATCATGTTTTTGTGCCAAGTAAAGTTTCTATGTTAAAGTTGATGTTATATTTGGGATCGCTGCGCAGAAACAGCATTGCTGTCTGTCACGAATCTGGGCCTAAGTCTCTGTAGAAAATTCGAAAAAATCTGCCAATTTACGAGCGTGATCCTCAGATATGTACGCAACTTTCATTAGTTTTGAGTTTTTCCATTTGAGCAAGTCTGGTGCCATTTTAAAATTCGTCTTTACGGACTGTTCTGTTTTTGACAGATTCTGCCTTTTATTTCGCATTGCCTCTTTTGCTATGTTGGATGAATTTCTTTGATCCATTAATGTCCAGTAGCTTTATGCAATGTCCAGAAGTGTAAAGAATGATTGTGCCACCTCTGAACATGTGAATTATTAATTGTGCACTAACCCTCTAATGAGTTTGCTTGAAGTTTGGTGTGAAGGAAGTTTTCAAGGGTCAAGAGAGGAGTATGATATACTATGATCAAGAGGAGTGAAAGCTCTAAGCTTGGGGATGCCCCCGTGGTTCACCCCTGCATATTCTAAGAAGACTCAAGCGTCTAAGCTTGGGGATGCCCAAGGCATCCCCTTCTTCATCGACAACATCATCAGGTTCCTCCCCTGAAACTATATTTTTATTCAGTCACATCTTGTGTTCTTTACTTGGAGCGTCGGTTTGTTTTTGTTTTTGTTTTTGTTTGAATAAAATGGATCCTAGCATTCACTTTGTGGGAGAGAGACACGCTCCGCTGTTGCATATGGACAAATATGTCCTTAGGCTTTACTCATAATGTTCATGGCGAAGTTTCTTCTTCGTTAATTTGTTATATGGTTGGAATTGGAAAATGCTACATGTAGTAATTCTAAAATGTCTTGGATAATGTGATACTTTGCAATTGTTGTGCTCATGTTTAAGCTCTTGCATCATATGCTTTGCACCCATTAATGAAGAAATACATAGAGCTTGCTAAAATTTGATTTGCATATTTGGTCTCTCTAAGGTCTAGATAATATCTAGTATTGAGTTTTGAACAACAAGGAAGACGGTGTAGAGTCTTATAATGTTTACAATATGTCTTTTATGTGAGTTTTGCTGCACCGGTTCATCCTTGTGTTTGTTTCAAATAACCTTGCTAGCCTAAACCTTGTATCGAGAGGGAATACTTCTCATGCATCCAAATCCTTGAGCCAACCACTATGCCATTTGTGTCCACCATACCTACCTACTACATGGTATTTCTCCGCCATTCCAAAGTAAATTGCTTGAGTGCTACCTTTAAATAATTCAAAATTTATCACCTCTTATTTGTGTCAATGTTTTATAGCTCATGAGGAAGTATGTGGTGTTTTATCTTTCGATCTTGTCATTTACTTTTGACAGACTTTCACAATGGACTAGTGGCACATCCGCTTATCCAATAATTTTGCAAAAAGAGCTGGCAATGGGATTCCCAGTCCCAAATTAATTAACAAAAATAGACACTCCTCCATGGTATGTGATTGTTGGACGGCACCCGAAGGATTCGGTTAGCCATGGCTTGAGAAAGCAAAGGTGGGGAGGAGTGTCATCATAATAAAACTAAAATAAAAAGGCACTCCTTCATGGTATGAGATTGTTGGCAGGCACCCGAGGATTCGGTTAGCCATGGTTTGTGAAAGAAAGGTTGGAAGGAGTGCCACCCAAAAATAAAAATAATTCATGGGAGCCGCTCTTGAAAGTCTGGTTGATAAGGTAGTTAGAGTGCCCACTACCATTCGTTGACAACAACAAACACCTCTCAAAACTTTATTTTTATGCTCTCTTTATGTTTTCAAAATCAAAGCTCTAGCACAAATATAGCAATCGATGCTTTCCTCTTTGAAGGACCATTCTTTTACTTTTATTGTTGAGTCAGTTTACCTATCTCCCTCCACCTTAAGAAGCAAACACTTGTGTGAACTGTGCATTGATTCCTACATACTTGCATATTGCACTTGTTATATTACTTTATGTTGACAATATCCATGAGATATACATGTTACAAGTTGAAAGCAACCGCTGAAACTTAATCTTCCTTTGTGTTGCTTCAATACCTTTACTTTGATTTATTGCTTTATGAGTTAACTCTTATGCAAGACTTATTGATGCTTGTCTTGAAGTACTATTCATGAAAAGTCTTTGCTTTATGATTCAGTTGTTTACTCATGTCATTACCTTTGTTTTGATCGCTGCATTCATTACATATGTTTACAAATAGTATGATCAAGGTTATGATGGCATGTCACTTAAGAAATTATCTTTGTTATCGTTTTACCTGCTCGGGACGAGCAGAACTAAGCTTGGGGATGCTGATACGTCTCCAACGTATCTATAATTTCTTATGTTCCATGCCACTTTATTGATGATACCTACATGTTTTATGCACACTTTATGTCATATTCGTGCATTTTCTGGAACTAACCTATTAACAAGATGCCGAAGTGCCAGTTCCTGTTTTCTGCTGTTTTTGGTTTCAGAAATCCTAGTAACGAAATATTCTCGGAATTGGACGAAATCAACGCCCAGGTTCCTATTTTGCCCGGAAGCATCCAGAACACCCGAGAGCCAGAGGGGGGCCCTGTGGCCCCAGATGATAGGGTGGCGCGGCCTGGGCCCTGGCCGCGCCAGCCTATGGTGTGGGCGCCCCTTCGACCCTCCTGCGCCGCCTCTTCGCCTATTTAAAGCCTCCGTCGCGAAAACCCTTACGGAGGAAGCCACGGAGAAAAGTTCCAGAGCCGCCGCCATCGCGAAGCCAAGATCTGGGGGACAGGAGTCTCTGTTCCGGCACCCTGCCGGAGCGGGGAAGTGCCCCCGGAAGGCTTCTCCATCGACACCGCTGCCATCTCCACCGCCATCTTCATCACCGCTGCTGCTCCCATGAGGAGGGAGTAGTTCTCCATCGAGGCTCGGGGCTGTACCGGTAGCTATGTGGTTAATCTCTCTACTATGTACTTCAATACAATGATCTCATGAGCTGCTTTACATGATTGAGATTCATATGAGTTTTGTATCACTACTATCTATGTGCTACTCTAGCAAAGTTATTAAAGTAGTTCTATTCCTCCTGCACGTGTGTAAAGGTGACAGTGTGTGCACCGTGTTAGTACTTGGTTTATGCTATGATCATGATCTCTTGTAGATTGCGAAGTTAACTATTGCTATGATAATATTGATGTGATCTATTCCTCCTACATATGCATGAAGGTGACAGTGTGCATGCTATGCTAGTACTTGGTTTAGTCTTTTGATCTATCTTACACTAAAGGTTACTAAAATATGAGCATTATTGTGGAGCTTGTTAACTCCGGCATTGAGGGTTCGTGTAATCCTACGCAATGTGTTCATCATCCAACAAAAGTGTAGAGTATGCATTTATCTATTCTGTTATGTGATCAATGTTGAGAGTGTCCACTAGTGAAAGTCTAATCCCTAGGCCTTGTTCCTAAATACTGCTATCGCTGCTTGTTTACTGTTTTGCTGCGTTACTACTGCATGTTTACTTCCTACAATATTACTACCATCAACTGCACGCCAGCAAGCTATTTTCTGGCGCCGTACTACTGCTCATATTCATTCATACCACTTGTATTTCACTATCTCTTCGCCGAACTAGTACACCTATTAGGTGTGTTGGGGACACAAGAGACTTCTTGCTTTGTGGTTGCAGGGTTGCTTGAGAGGGATATCTTTGACCTCTTCCTCCCTGAGTTCGATAAACCTTGGGTAATCCACTTAAGGGAAACTTGCTGCTGTTCTACAAACCTCTGCTCTTGGAGGCCCAACACTGTCTACAAGAATAGAAGCACCCGTAGACATCAAAGCTCGAAGCAGTGCACGGTGGCGAAGTGTTCAACAGAATCAGAGTACATAGCGGCTTCAGAGGCTTCATCAGAAGCGGTATGGATGAAGAGGTTCATTGTAGAGCTCGGTGTGGTTCCTAGTGCATTGGACCCACTAGTCATCTACTGTGACAACATGGGTGCCATCGCCAATGCACAAGAACCAAGGTCACACAAGAGGCTGAAGCATATCAAGCTGCGTTATCATTCGATTCGCGAGTACATCGAAGATGGAGAAGTAAAGATTTGCAAAGTACACACTGATCTGAATGTAGCAGATCCGTTGACTAAAGCTCTCCCTAGGGCAAAGCATGACCAACACCAGAATGCCATGGGTGTTAGGTACCTTACAATGTAATCTAGATTATTGACTCTAGTGCAAGTGGGAGACTGTTGGAGATATGCCCAAGAGGCAATAATAAAAGTGGTTATTATATATCTTTATGTTTATGATAAATGTTTATATACCATGCTATAATTGTATTAACCGAAACATTGATACATGTGTGATATGTAAACAACAAAGAGTCCCTAGTAAGCCTCTTAACTAGCTTGTTGATTAATAGATGATTAGTTTCATAATCATGAACATTGGATGTTATTAATAACAAGGTTATATCATTATATGAATGATGTAATGGACACACCCAATTAAGCGTAGCATAAGATCACGTCATTAAGTTATTTGCTATAAGCTTTCGATACATAGTTACCTAGTCCTTATGACCATGAGATCATGTAAATCACTTATATCGGAAAGGTACTTTGATTACATCAAACGCCACTGCGTAAATGGGTGGTTATAAAGGTGGGATTAAGTATCCGGAAAGTATGAGTTGAGGCATATGGATCAACAGTGGGATTTGTCCATCCCGATGACGGATAGATATACTCTGGGCCCTCTCGGTGGAATGTCGTCTAATGTCTTGCAAGCATATGAATAAGTTCATAAGAGACCACATACCACGGTACGAGTAAAGAGTACTTGTCAGGAGACGAGGTTGAACAAGGTATAGAGTGATACCGATGATCAAACCTCGGACAAGTAAAATATCGCGTGACAAAGGGAATTGGTATCGTATGTGAATGGTTCATTCGATCACTAAGTCATCGTTGAATATGTGGGAGCCATTATGGATCTCCAGATCCCGCTATTGGTTATTGGTCGGAGAGAGTTCTCAACCATGTCTACATAGTTCACGAACCGTAGGGTGACACACTTAAGGTTTGATGTTGTAATAGTAGAACTTGAATATGGAATGGAGTTCGAAGTTTTGTTCGAAGTCTCGGATGGGATCCCGGACATCACGAGGAGTTCCGGAATGGTCCGGAGAATAAGATTCATATATAGGAAGTCATTTTATAAGTTTGAAAATGATCCGGTGCATTTATGGAAGGTTCTAGAAGGTTCTAGAAAAGTCCGGAAGAAATCACTTTGGAAGGCGGAGTCCGGAGGGACTCCACCCCCATGGCCGGCCAACCCTAGAGGGGAAAGTCCAAGGTGGACTCCCCCCAAGGGGGCCGGCTGATACGTCTCCAACGTATCGATAATTTCTTATGTTCCATGCTACTTTATTGATGATACCTACATGTTTTATGCACACTTTATGTCATATTCGTGCATTTTCTGGAACTAACCTATTAACAAGATGCCGAAGTGCCAGTTCCTTTCTGCTGTTTTTGGTTTCAGAAATCCTAGTAACGAAATATTCTCGGAATTGGACGAAATCAACGCCCAGTTTCCTATTTTGCCCGGAAGCATCCAGAACACCCGAGAGTCGCCAGAGGGGGGCCACACAGGCCCCAGATGATAGGCCGGCGCGGCCACCCCCGGCCGCGGCCCTATGGTGTCGTCGCCCCTTCGACCTTCTGACGCTGCCCTTCCGCCTATTTAAAGCCTCCGTCGCGAAACCCTATTACGGAGGACGAAAACCAGAAACCTTCCAGAGCCGCCGCCATCGCGAAGCCAAGATCTGGGGGACAGGAGTCTCTGTTCCGGCACCCGCCGGACGGGGAAGTGCCCCCGGAAGGCTTCTCCATCGACACCGCTGCCATCTCCACCGCCATCTTCATCACCGCTGCTGCTCCCATGAGGAGGGAGTAGTTCTCCATCGAGGCTCGGGGCTGTACCGGTAGCTATGTGGTTCATCTCTCTCCTATGTACTTCAATACAATAATCTCATGAGCTGCCTTACATGATTGAGATTCATATGATGATGCTTGTAATCTAGATGTCATTGTGCTAGTCAAGTGAGTTTTACTTATGTGATCTCCGGAGACTCCTTGTCCCACGTGTGTAAAGGTGACAGTGTGTGCACCGTGTGGGTCTCTTAGGCTATATTTCACAGAATACTTATTCACTGTTATGAATGGCATAGTGAAGTGCTTATTTATATCTCTTTATGATTGCAATGTGTTTTGTATCACAATTTATCTATGTGCTACTCTAGCAATGTTATTAAAGTAGTTTTATTCCTCCTGCACGGTGTAATGGTGACAGTGTGTGCACTCGTGTTAGTACTTGGTTTATGCTATGATCATGATCTCTTGTAGATTGCGAAGTTAACTATTGCTATGATAGTATTGATGTGTATTATTCCTCCTACATAAGCGTGAAGGTGACAGTGTGCATGCTATGTTAGTACTTGGTTTAGTCGTTTCGATCTTTCATGCACTCTAAGGTTATTTAAATATGAACATTGAATTGTGGAGCTTGTTAACTCCGGCATTGAGGGTTCGTGTAATCCTACGCAATGTGTTCATCATCCAACAAGAGAGTGTAGAGTATGCATTTATCTATTCTGTTATGTGATCAATGTTGAGAGTGTCCACTAGTGAAAGTCTAATCCCTAGGCCTTGTTCCTAAATACTGCTATCGCTGCTTGTTTACTGTTTTACTGCGTTACTACTGCTGCGTTACTACTGCTTGTTTACTTTCCGCAATATTACTACCATCAACTGCACGCCAGCGAGCTATTTTCTGGCGCCGTACTACTGCTCATACTTATTTATACCACCTGTATTTCACTATCTCTTCGCCGAACTAGTACACCTATTAGGTGTGTTGGGGACACAAGAGACTTCTTGCTTTGTGGTTGCAGGGTTGCATGAGAGGGATATCTTTGACCTCTTCCTCCCTGAGTTCGATAAACCTTGGGTAATCCACTTAAGGGAAACTTGCTGCTGTTCTACAAACCTCTGCTCTTGGAGGCCCAACACTGTCTACAAGAATAGAAGCACCCGTAGACATCAAGCACTTTTCTGGCGCCGTTGCCGGGGAGGGAAGGTAAACGGCACTCACACATTGGCAAGCCCGGCAACTAAGCACTTTTCCTCCCTCGTCAACTACGCGCCAAGCACTTTTCTGGCGCCGTTGCCGGGGAGGAAAGGTAAAAGGCACTCATACTCCGGTTCCAGGTAACAGTACTTTTCTGGCGCCATTGTGTGTGTGCTCGAAGCTATTTCCTTTAGACTCTGCAATTGCGACATTTGGTTTCTTGTTTACACTAGTTAGGCATAATGGACAACAATGAGCTTCTTATTCTATTTCCTGATTTAAGACATGGATGGTTTGATGCGAAAATTAAAAAACCCATGGAACATATTAATATGAATGCTTTGAACACTATTGTTGCTAATGCTATGGAAAATTCTAAGCTTGGGGAAGCTGGTTTTGATGAGCATGATATTTTTAGTCCCCCAAGCATTGAGGAGAAAATTTACTTTGATGATACTTTGCCTCCTATATTTGATGATGAGAATAATAATGATAGCTACTTTGTTGAATTTGCTCCCACTACAACTAATAAAATTGATTATGCCTATGTGGAGAGTAATAATTTTATGCATGAGACTCATGATAAGAATGCTTTATGTGATAGTTATATTGTTGAGTTTGCTCATGTTGCTACTGAAAGTTATTATGAGAGAGGAAAATATGGTTGTAAAAATTTTCATGTTACTAAAACACCTCTCTATGTGCTGAAATTTTTGAAGCTACACTTGTTTTATCTTCCTATGCTTGTTACTTTGCTCTTCATGAACTTGTTTATTTACAAGATTCCTATGCATAGGAAGCATGTTAGACTTAAATGTGTTTTGAATTTGCCTCTTGATGCTCTCTTTTGCTTCAACTCTTATTTCTTACGAGTGCATCATTAAAACTGCTGAGCCCATCTTAATGGCTATAAAGAAAGAACTTCTTGGGAGATAACCCATGTGTTTTTTTACTACAGTACTTTGTTTTATATTTGTGTCTTGGAAGTTGTTTACTACTGTAGCAACCTCTCCTTATCATGTTTTTGTGCCAAGTAAAGTTTCTATGTCAAAGTTGATATTATATTTGGGATCGCTGCGCAGAAACAGCATTGCTGTCTGTCACGAATCTGGGCCTAAGTCTCTGTAGAAAATTCGAAAAAATCTGCCAATTTACGAGCGTGATCCTCAGATATGTACGCAACTTTCATTAGTTTTGAGTTTTTCCGTTTGAGCAAGTCTGGTGCCATTTTAAAATTCGTCTTTACGGACTGTTCTGTTTTTGACAGATTCTGCCTTTTATTTCGCATTGCCGCTTTTGTTAAGTTGAATGAGTTTCTTTGTTCCATTAACTTTCAGAAGTTTTGTGCAATGTCCAGAAGTGTAAAGAATGATTGTGCCACCTCTGAACATGTGAATTATTAATTGTGCACTAACCCTCTAATGAGTTTGCTTGAAGTTTGGTGTGAAGGAAGTTTTCAAGGGTCAAGAGAGGAGTATGATATACTATGATCAAGAGGAGTGAAAGCTCTAAGCTTGGGGATGCCCCCGTGGTTCATCCCTGCATATTCTAAGAAGACTCAAGCGTCTAAGCTTGGGGATGCCCAAGGCATCCCCTTCTTCATCGACAACATCATCAGGTTCCTCCCCTGAAACTATATTTTTATTCAGTCACATCTTGTGTTCTTTACTTGGAGCGTCGGTTTGTTTTTGTTTTTGTTTTTGTTTGAATAAAATGGATCCTAGCATTCACTTTGTGGGAGAGAGACACGCTCCGCTATTGCATATGGACAAATATGTCCTTAGGCTTTACTCATAATGTTCATGGCGAAGTTTCTTCTTCGTTAAATTGTTATATTGTTGGAATTGGAAAATGCTACATGTAGTAATTCTAAAATGTCTTGGATAATGTGATACTTGGCAATTGTTGTGCTCATGTTTAAGCTCTTGCATCATATGCTTTGCACCCATTAATGAAGAAATACATAGAGCTTGCTAAAATTTGATTTGCATATTTGGTCTCTCTAAGGTCTAGATAATATCTAGTATTGAGTTTTGAACAACAAGGAAGACGGTGTAGAGTCTTATAATGTTTACAATATGTCTTTTATGTGAGTTTTGCTGCACCGGTTCATCCTTGAGTTTGCTTCAAATAACCTTGCTAGCCTAAACCTTGTATCGAGAGGGAATACTTCTCATGCATCCAAAATCCTTGAGCCAACCACTATGCCATTTGTGTCCACCATACCTACCTACTACATGGTATTTCTCCGCCATTCCAAAGTAAATTGCTTGAGTGCTACCTTTAAAATTCCATCATTCACCTTTGCAATATATAGCTCATGGGACAAAATAGCCTTAAAAACTATCGTAGTATTGAATATGTACTTATGCACTTTATCTCTTATTAAGTTGCTTGTTGTGCGATAACCATGCTTCTGGGGAACGCCATCAACTATTCTTTGTTGAATATCATGTGAGTTGCTATGCATGTCCGTCTTGTCTGAAGGATCTATCACCTTAATGATTGGAGCATGCATATTGTTAGAGAAGAACATTGGGCCGCTAACTAAAGCCATGAATCATGGTGGAAGTTTCAGTTTTGGACATATATCCTCAATCTCATATGAGAATAATAATTTTGCTACATGCTTATGCATTAAAGAGGAGTCCATTATCTGTTGTCCATGTTGTCCCGGTATGGATGTCTAAGTTGAGAATAATCAAAAGCGAGAAATCCAAAATGCGAGCATTCTCCTTAGACCTTTGTACAGGCGGCATGGAGGTACCCCTTTGTGACACTTGGTTGAAACATGGCATGCAAAGATCCGGTAGTCCAAGCTAAGTAGGACAAGGTGCGGGCACTATTAGTATACTATGCATGAGGCTTGCAACTTGTAAGATATAATTTACATAACTCATATGCTTTATTACTACCGTTGACAAAATTGTTTCATGTTTTCAAAATAAAAGCTCTAGCACAAATACAGCAATCGATGCTTTCCTCTTTGAAGGACCATTCTTTTACTTTTATTGTTGAGTCAGTTTACCTATCTCCCTCCACCTTAAGAAGCAAACACTTGTGTGAACTGTGCATTGATTCCTACATACTTGCATATTGCACTTGTTATACTACTTTATGTTGACAATATCCATGAGATATACATGTTATAAGTTGAAAGCAACCGCTGAAACTTAATCTTCCTTTGTGTTGCTTCAACACCTTTACTTTGATTTATTGCTTTATGAGTTAACTCTTATGCAAGACTTATTTATGCTTGTCTTGAAGTACTATTCATGAAAAGTCTTTGCTTTATGATTCAGTTGTTTACTCATGTCATTACCTTTGTTTTGATCGCTGCATTCATTACATATGTTTACAATAGTATGATCAAGATTATGATGGCATGTCACTTCAGAAATTATCTTTGTTATCGTTTTACCTGCTCGGGACGAGCAGAACTAAGCTTGGGGATGCTGATACGTCTCCAACGTATCGATAATTTCTTATGTTCCATGCTACTTTATTGATGATACCTACATGTTTTATGCACACTTTATGTCATATTCGTGCATTTTGGAACTAACCTATTAACAAGATGCCGAAGTGCCGTTGTTTTCTGTTTTTGGTTTCAGAAATCCTAGTAACGAAATATTCTCGGTGGACGAAATCAACGCCCAGGTTCCTATTTTGCCCGGAAGCATCCGAACACCCGAGAGTCGCCGGAGGGGGCCACACAGGCCCGATGATAGGCCGGCGCGGCCCACCCCCTGGCCGCGCGGCCCTATGGCGTCGTCGCCCCTTCGACCTTCTGACGCTGCCCTTCCGCCTATTTAAAGCCTCCGTCGCGAAAACCCTATTACGGAGGACGAAACCCACAGAAACCTTCCAGAGCCGCCGCCATCGCGAAGCCAAGATCTGGGGGACAGGAGTCTCTGTTCCGGCACCGACGGGGAAGTGCCCCCGGAAGGCTTCTCCATCGACACCGCTGCCATCTCCACCGCCATCTTCATCACCGCTGCTGCTCCCATGAGGAGGGAGTAGTTCTCCATCGAGGCTCGGGGCTGTACCGGTAGCTATGTGGTTCATCTCTCTCCTATGTACTTCAATACAATAATCTCATGAGTTGCCTTACATGATTGAGATTCATATGATGATGCTTGTAATCTAGATGTCATTGTGCTAGTCAAGTGAGTTTTACTTATGTGATCTCCGGAGACTCCTTGTCCCACGTGTGTAAAGGTGACAGTGTGTGCACCGTGTGGGTCTCTTAGGCTATATTTCACAGAATACTTATTCACTGTTATGAATGGCATAGTGAAGTGCTTATTTATATCTCTTTATGATTGCAATGTGTTTTGTATCACAATTTATCTATGTGCTACTCTAGCAATGTTATTAAAGTAGTTTTATTCCTCCTGCACGGTGTAATGGTGACAGTGTGTGCACTCGTGTTAGTACTTGGTTTATGCTATGATCATGATCTCTTGTAGATTGCGAAGTTAACTATTGCTATGATAGTATTGATGTGTATTATTCCTCCTACATAAGCGTGAAGGTGACAGTGTGCATGCTATGTTAGTACTTGGTTTAGTCGTTTCGATCTTTCATGCACTCTAAGGTTATTTAAATATGAACATTGAATTGTGGAGCTTGTTAACTCCCATTGAGGGTTCGTGTAATCCTACGCAATGTGTTCATCATCCAACAAGAGAGTGTAGAGTATGCATTTATCTATTCTGTTATGTGATCAATGTTGAGAGTGTCCACTAGTGAAAGTCTAATCCCTAGGCCTTGTTCCTAAATACTGCTATCGCTGCTTGTTTACTGTTTTATCGTTGCTACTACTGCTGCGTTACTACTGCTTGTTTACTTCCACAATATTACTACCATCAACTGCACGCCAGAGCAGCTATTTTCTGGCGCCGTACTACTGCTCATACTTATTTATACCACCTGTATTTCACTATCTCTTCGCCGAACTAGTACACCTATTAGGTGTGTTGGGGACACAAGAGACTTCTTGCTTTGTGGTTGCAGGGTTGCATGAGAGGGATATCTTTGACCTCTTCCTCCTGAGTTCGATAAACCTTGGGTAATCCACTTAAGGGAAACTTGCTGCTGTTCTACAAACCTCTGCTCTTGGAGGCCCAACACTGTCTACAAGAATAGAAGCACCCGTAGACATCACCGGCCACCCCCCCACATGGAAGGGTGGAAATCCCACTTGGGTGGGAGTCCCACCTTGGGTAGGTTTCCCTACTACATGGAAGGTTTTTGGTTCGGGTCTTATTCGAAGACTTGTAGTCCAACACTTGGGGTTCCACCTATATAATGAGGGGCATAGGGGAGGGGGCCGGCCACCACAACACCACCACCTTGGCCGCACCCCCCAAGGAGGCCGGCCACCCCCTCTCCCAAACCCTAGCCGCCCACCTCCTCCACCTCTCCCGCACGCTTAGCGAAGCTCCGCCGGAGTTCTCCATCGCCACGCCACCACGCCGTCGTGCTGCCGGATTCAAGGAGGAGCTACTACTTCCGCTGCCCGCTGGAACGGGGAGAAGGACGTCGTCTTCATCAAAACCGAACGTGTGACCGAGTACGGAGGTGCTGCCCGATTGTGGCACCGTGATCAAGATCTTCTACACGCTTTTGCAAGCGGCAAGTGATCGTCTACCGCAGCAATAAGAGCCAACTCTTATAGGCTTTGGAAATCTTCAAGGGTGAGTCCCGATCATCCCCTCGTTGCTCCCGTCTTCTAGATTGCATCTTGGCTTGGATTGCGTTCTCGCGGTAGAAAATTTTTTGTTTTCTATGCAACGAATCCCTACAGTGGTGAGTGTTTTCAAGGTTATTTGCAAAGATAAAATTGCTTGCTCTCACTTCTTTGAAATCTTGACTACCGCTATTGAGAGCCAAAAACTTATTTGGATGCATGAGAACACCATTGATAAAAAGGGTGCTCTTGAACGAGAGTATGCCGATGATGTAGCATCTTTAAAGAATGAACTTGAAGAAGAACAAACCATCAAGGAAGCTCTTGAGGAGACCTTTGCTCTAGAATTGTCTAGAGAAAAGGAAAACCATGATAGAGCTCTTGAGATGGCAAATGAACTAAAGCTAAAAAATGATAAGCTTGTTTTTGTTAATGCTAAACTCCTTGAGGATTTTGAGCAACTCAAAAAGGGCTCAAGGGTCATTGAGAGTGCGCTCGCCAAACTCACCGAGTCGCATGAGCAACTTAAAGCTTCTTATCTAAAAGAGCATGCCAACTTGCCTTCTCCTATTACTACTAATAATGATGCTTGTGCTACTAACTCTACTTCTTGTGAAGCATCTATCTTGAAGGAGAATGTTGAGCTAAGGGCTCAACTTGATTTGCTAACTTGCAATTATGGGAAATTGGAAGAAAATCATGGAAAGCTTTCTCGCTCCCATGAGGATCTTCTAGCCTCTCATGATAGGCTAAAGTTAGCTCATGAGGCTATCATATCTAAGGCAACACCTTGTGAGCCTCATGTGGATACTAGCACTACTACTCAAAATGCTATATTGCCATGTGCTAGTCCTAGTAATTCATCCACTCATAATATTGCTAAATCTTGTGATGAATTATCTTCCTTGCCTTGTTGCTCTAACAATGAAGATTCTACTTCCTCTAGTACTTGTGTTGTTACTAACCATGTAGAGGAAATCAAAGAGCTCAAGGCCCAAGTCACTTCTTTGAAGAATGACTTGGTAAAGGGTCATGAAGGGAAATGCAAACTTGACACGATGTTGAGTATGCAACAATCCCCCAATGACAAGAGGACTTGGATTCAAATCCAACAACAAGAACAAGTCCAAGAACAACAACAAGAAGAAGGGCCAAGTACAAGTCAAAGACCCGGCCAAGATTGTTTGCTTCAAGTGCAATATTGAAGGGCACCATGTTAGATCTTGCCCTTTCAAGAAGAAGCAAAAAGGGAAGCGGCCTCAAGCTCAAACTCATATTCAACCTCAAGTTGAAGAAATGCCACTTCCCAAGAAGAAACAAGCCAAGGCTCCCATTGTGGAGAAACCTAGTGAGAAGAAGGAGAAGAAAAGAACTTGCTACATATGTCGTGAGAAGGGCCACATCTCCTCCTTGTGCACTATTGGTACCTCATCCAACTCTATCACCATTGATGATGTTTATTCTCTTCGTAAGGATGAGGGTGGCAATGTGTTTGCCAAATATGTTGGTGCTCAAAGTGGTGTCAAGAAAAGAACCATTTGGGTTGCCAAGCCTATTGTGACTAACCTCCTAGAACCTCCTTGAAAACACTCATACCCTTATCGCTGTAGGGATTCGTTGCATAGAAAACAAAAAATTTCCTACCGCGAGAACGCAATCCAAGCCAAGATGCATCTAGAAGACGGGAGCAACGAGGAGATGATCGAGACTCACCCTTGAAGATTTCAAAGCCTACAAGATGAGGTTCTTGTTGCTGTAGACGATCACTTGCCGCTTGCAAAGCGCGTAGAAGATCTTGATCACTTGCCACACATCGGGCAGCACCTCCGTACTCGGTCACACGTTCGGGTTGATGAAGACGACGTCCTTCTCCCTGTTCAAGCGGGCAGCGAAGTAGTAGCTCCTCCTTGAATCCGGCAGCACGACGGCGTGGTGGCGGTCGATGGTGAACTCCGGCGGAGCTTCGCTAAGCGTGCGGGAGGAGGAGGAGGAGGGGGCGGCTAGGGTTTGGGAGAGGGGGGTGGCCGGCCTCCTTGGGGTGCGGCCAAGGTGGTGGTGTTGTGGTGGCCGGCCCCCTCCCCTGTGCCCCTCATTATATAGGTGGAACCCCAAGTGTTGGACTACAAGTCTTCGAATAAGACCCGATTCCAAAACCTTCCATGTAGTAGGGAAACCTACCCAAGGTGGGACTCCCACCAAAGTGGGATTCCCACCTTTCCATGAAGGGGGTGGCCGGCCCCTTTGGTGGAGTCCACCTTGGACTCCCCCCTCTAGGGTTGGCCGGCCATGGGGAGGTGGAGTCCCTCCGGGACTCCTCCTTCCTTAGTGATTTCTTCCGGACTTTTCTAGAACCTTCTAGAACCTTCCATAAATGCACCGGATCATTTTCAAACATATAAAATGACTTCCTATATATGAATCTTATTCTCCGGACCATTCCGGAACTCCTCGTGATGTCCGGGATCCCATCCGAGACTTCGAACAAATCTTCGAACTCCATTCCATATTCAAGTTCTACTATTACAACATCTAAACCTTAAGTGTGTCAACCCTACGGTTCCCAAACTATGTGAGACATGGTCGAGACTTCTCTCCCAATAACCTAACTCTATCTTGGAAGATCTTGGAGAATGATAAGGGCTCCACATATTCAA
Source organism: Lolium multiflorum (assembly GCA_030979885.1). NCBI lineage: Eukaryota > Viridiplantae > Streptophyta > Magnoliopsida > Poales > Poaceae > Lolium > Lolium multiflorum. Next base: position 314,045,320 of record CM061750.1, on the reverse strand, counting down.
CGATGACTTAGTGATCGAATGAAACTCATGATCAAAGTTCCCTATCATATCTCACCTTTCCTCATGTTAATACTTTACTTGTGATGTCTAGTCCTAGTAATTCATCCATATACCTTGTGATGAATTACCTCTTGCTCTAACAAGTACTCTTTACTTGTTACTCATGTTGTGGTCACTTCTTGGAATGACTTATTCATATGCTTGCAACACATTAGACGGCATTCCACCGAGAGGGCCAGAGTATATCTCTCGGGATCTGGGGAAATCCTTCATATTGCTGATGCCATAGCAATGCTCCCAATCTACTACTTATCCACACACCTTTATAACCACCCATTTACGTGGTGTTTGCGTTGGTGCTAATCAAAGAACCATTTTTCCGTGATAAGTGATTTGTCATCTCATTGTCATAGGACTAAGTAACAAAAACTAGGTCCAAGCAAGATGCATAGAAAGCAACTGATCGACTATCCTTATAAGCTACAAGATGACGTGATCACTTTGCAAAGCGCATCTTGATCATGTATAATGTACTATCACACCTTGTTATTAATATCCCAATGTTGATTGAATGAAACGAATCATAATCAGCTTAAGCGTAGACAGGAGCTATTAATAGTTTGTTTGGTTTGCATTACATATCAATGTTATACAAGTCTTGAACCTTTCATGTAGTAAATACTAAACTTTATCCATAAACTCGAGTCCACCTTAATTCAATTATAGGGGCATGGTATGATAAACATCCATTGCACATCATTTTCAAACATATAAAATGATCTATATATGATTTACATTAGATGTATCCCATAACTTCTCCAAATCTTCTCCATTCCATATTCAGTTCTTGGTCATGCTAGTGCCTCTAGGGAGAGCTTTAGTCAACGGATCTGGCTACATTCATGACTTTTAGTGGTCGGAAATTTAATACCAATTTCCTTTGGATATACTTCCGATTTGATCGCGTAATCGAATGCAAATCTTGATACTCTTTCCATCTCTATGGTTCATGTGCATTAGAATGGACCCATAACGTCATCTAGATGGACTACTGGATCCATATGTTACTACCCCACCACCACCCAATTGACAATGAACCTCCTTCATCCATACCTAACTTCAGAGCCTCGTGAATGCCGCTAGGTGTACTCCGATTAACCTGGGAATGACTTCGCCACCGCTTACGCTTGCATCTATTGCCGCATCCATTCAATATAAACTCGCCCCTTACTTGTAGAGTCATCTAGATTCATTGTAAGGTATCATGGTGTTTCATCGGTAGTCAACATGACAACGAGTGTTTGGTCACCTCCATATGTACGGAAAGAAATGCTTCACACCTTCAGCAATTGTTGTCAAATCCATTCGGGATGTCCAATTTTCCAAGTCCTTCGGATTCCACTTTGACCGTGCATGTCTAGTCAAACACACATGTGCTGTATCCTTGTCTGCAGTAACATACAACGAGCTTGGTCATACATATCCCCGTAGAGGATACATGTTCAGATCACTATCTCATCTATATTACATAGCATGGGCATGCCAGGCATAGGATCCACTCATCCTTTCTTCCGTAGCCGGACCTTGAGTCTTACTCAAGACCTTGTCTGGTAACATAGGTAAGAATCCTTTCTTACTTTCGTCCATTCTAAACTTATTTAGAATTTGGTATGTACTCTGTGATAGCCCTATTAGACGCCTTGATCTATCTCTATAAATCTTGATGCCTAATATATATGATGCTTCACCAAGGTCTTTCATTGAAAAACAATTATTCAAATAACCCTTTACACTGCTTAATAGTTCTATATCATTCCCAATCAATAATATGTCATCTACATATAATATCAGGAATGCTACAGAGCTCCCACTCACTTTCTTGTAAATAGAGGCCTCTCCATGACACTGTATAAACCCGAAGTCTTTGATCACCTTATCAAAGTTTCGGTTCCAACTCTCGATGCTTGCTTCAGTCCATAAATTGAACGCTGAAGTTTGCATACTTTGTCAGCATTTTTAGGATCGACAAAACCTTTGGGTTGTACCATATACAACTCTTCCTCAATGTCTTCATTAAGGAACGCCGTTTTGACATCCATCTGCCAAATCTCATAATCGAAAATGCAGCTATTGCTAACAAAATCCTCACAGATTTTAGCTTCGCTACAGTGAGAAAGTCTCATCGTAGTCAATACCTTGAATTTGTCGGAAACCCTTTGCGACAAGTCGAGCTTTATAGACAGTAATATTACCATCAGATCTGTTTTTCTCTTGAAGATCCATTTATTCTCGACAGCCTTTGGCTATCAGGTAAGTCTACCAAAGTCCACACTTTGTTATCATACATGGATCCCATTTCGATTTCATGGCTTGCCATTTGTTGGAATCTGGGCTCATCATCGCTTCTTCATACGTCGCAGGGTCTTCATCATTGTTGTCCACAATCATGACATTTAGACAAGGATCATACCAATCAGGAGTGGCACGTTCCCTTGTCGATCTGCGAGGTTCAGTAGCTATCTCGTTTGAAGTTTCATGATCATTATCATTAGCTTCCTCTTGTTTGGTGAGGCACATAAACATCTTCTCGGTACTACGCTACTCGATCAACGAGCAAAGATTCTTCAATCTCATCGAAGTTCTACTTTTCTTCCAGTCACTTCTTTAGTGAGAAATTCTTTCTCAAGAAAGGTTCCGTTCTAGCAACAAAGATCTTGCCTTCGGATCTGTGATAGAAAGTGTACCCTATAGTTTCCTTAGGTATCCTATGAAGACGCATTCCTCTAGCTTTGGGTTGTAACTTTTTTACATAGGCTTCGCAACCCAAACTTTTAGGAACGGACAGCTTAGGTTTCTTATTAAACCATAATTCATACGGCGTCGCTTCAACGGATTTTGATGGTGCTCTATTTAAAGTGAATGCGCTGTCTCTAATGCATAACTCCAAATGATAACGGTAAATCAGTAAGAGATATCATAGAACGAACCATATCTAAGAGAGTTCGATTACGACGTTCGGACACACCGTTTCGTTGTGGTGTTCCCGGCGGTGTCAATTGTGAAAGTATCCGCATTTCTTTAAATGCATGCCAAACTCATAACTCAGATATTCACTTCCGCGATCAGATCGTAGAAATTTAATCTTCTTGTTACGTTGATTTTCTACTTCACTTTGAAATTCCTTAAACTTCTCAAAAGTTTCGGATTTATGTTTCATGAAATAGATATACCCATATCTACTCAGATCATCTGTGAAGGTTAGAACATAACGATAACCACCACGATGCTACACTCATTGGTCCGCATACATCTGTATGTATGATTTCCAATAAGTCAGTAGCTCGCTCCATCATACCAGAGAAATGAGTCTTAGTCATTTTTTCCATCAGACATGCTTCATCTATCAAGTGACTCAAAGTCAAGTGATTCAAGTAATCCATCGGTATGGAGTTTCTTCATGCGTTTCACTCCAATATGACGACAGTGCCACATATAAGTAGAATTATCATTCAATTTAATTCGCTTAGCATCAATGTTATGTATATGTGTATCACTACTATCGAGATCTAACATAAGCCATTCTTTTCAGGTGCTCGACCATAAAAGATATTATTCATAAAAATAGAACAACCATTATTCTCAGACTTGAATGAATAACCGTCTTGCATTAAACAAGATCCAGATATAATGTTCATGCTCAACGCGGGTACAAAATAGCAATTATTTAGGCTTAAAACTAATCCCGAAGGTAGATGTAGAGGAAGTGTGCCGCAGCGATCACATCGACTTTGGATCCATTTCCAACGCGCATCGTCACTTCATCCTTTAGCAGTCTTCGCTTATTCTTTAGTTCCTGTTTTAGTTACAAATATGAGCAACCAACCAGTATCAAATACCCAGGTACTAGTAAGAACAGTAAGATAAACATCTATAACATGTATATCGGATATACCTTCTTTCTTCTTCTTGACAAGGCCGCTTCTTCAGATCCGCCAAATACTTGGAGCAATTACGCTTCCAGTGTCCCTTCTCCTTGCAAGAATAGCACTCAGCATCAGGCTTAGGGCCAGTCTTAGGTTTCACAGGAGGCAGCTTTCTTGCCACTCTTCTTGTTTTTGCCTTTAGACTTGCCCTGTTTCTTGAAACTGGTGGTCTTGTTGACCATCAACACTTGGTGCTCTTTCTTAATCTCAATCTCAACAGATTTTAGCATGGCGAAGAGTTCAGGTAACTCTTTGTTCATGTTCGCATATTGTAATTCATCACAAAGTTCTTATAACTAGGTGGAAGTGATTGAAGGACACGATTAATCCCCAGTCTGTTAGGAATCACTATTCCCAAGTCACTGAGTTTCTTCGCATGCCCGGTCATGGCGAGCATGTGCTCACTAACGGAGCTGCCTTCTTCCATCATGCACCGAAGAAGTGTTTCGATGCTTCATAGCATTCCACGGCCGCATGAGTTTCAAAGATAGTTTTCAACTCATTGACTAACTCATGTGGATCGTGGTGCTCAAAATGTTTTTGAAGATCGGCTTCCAGCTGCATAGGATGGCACACTGAACTTGAGAGTACCGAGTTTTCCGAGTCGCGTAAACATTCTTTACTTCATCGGTTTCTGTTTCTGCAGAGGTGCACCGATACGTCCAAAACGTATCTACTTTCCCGAACACTTTTGCTATTGTTTTGCCTCTAATTTGTGTATTTTGGATACAACTAACACGGACTAACGCTGTTTTCAGCAGAATCGCTCCGGTGTCTCGTTTTTGTGCAGAAATCCAACTTTCGGGAAAATCCTCGGAATTTCTTCAGATGGCCCTATTTTACCAAAATATTGACTGAGCCAGAAGGGCAAAGGAGGTGGAGGCCCGAGGGCCCCACACCACATGTGCGCGGTGGGGCCCGCGCGGCCATGTGGTCTGCCCCCTCGCCGGCCTCCGACGCCCCCTTCGGACTACTTATTGGTTTCGACCCGAAACGCACAGAGAAGTCGACATCACCAAAACCCTCCGAGAGCCGCCACATCGCGAAACTCCGTCGCGGGAGCCAGAAGTCCTCCACTCCGGGGAATTGGAGGAGATCTTCACCGCCATCACCGCCAACGCCTCCACATCTCAGCAATGTTTCCCATCCATGTGTGAGTAATTCCCCCGCTGTAGGCTGAAGGGGATGGTAGGGATTGGATGAGATTGGTCATGTAATAGTCATAAGATTGTTAGGGCATAGTGCCTAGTATCCGTAGATGTCACTTTTATGATATTGTTGCAACTTGTTATGCTTAATGCTTGTCACTAGGGCCCGAGTGCCATGATCTCAGATCTGAACATGTTATTGATTCATGAAGATATTCGTTGTTTATGATCTTACGCAAGTTGTATACACATGTCGCTGTCCGGAACCAATGGCCCCAAGGACAGAATCGGGACAACCGGAGGGGATGGTAGTGATGTGAGGATCACATGTGTTCACGGAGTGTTAATGCTTTGCTCCGTGATCTATTAAAAGGAGTACCTTAATATCCAGAGTTTCCCTAGAGGCCCGGCTGCCACCGGCTGGTAGGACAAGATGTTGTGCAAGTTTCTCATTGCGAGCACGTACGACTAAATATGGAACACATGCCTATTGATTGATTAGTACTTGGATACCGTTTTATTATTATCTCAAATGCCCATGCTTTGATTGTTACATGAGTTTCTCTCATCCATGCAACGCCCGTTAAATCCGTCCCCGTGCCTACAGTATTTTAATCCTGCTGTTTACTACAATCACTACTCTGTGTCTTTATTTCACCTGCTGTTATTTCACTATTTCCACCGCCATAAACCGTTAATACTGATAAACTCTTGCAAGCAAGTCTCTTTGTGCAACTGAATTGACAACTCCACTTTAAGGCTTTCAAGTATTCTTTGTCTCCCTTGTGTCGAATCAATAAATTGGGTAATACTTCCTCGAAGACTGTTGCGATCCCCTATACTTGTGGGTCATCAAGACTATTTTCCTGGCGCCGTTGCCGGGGAGCATAGCTTTATTTGGAAGTTCACTTGGATTGATATTGTTCGCTGCAAATTCTCCATTATGGGTAAACCTCGCGATACTAAGATCGCCATATTACCATCCACTACAAGAAAAGGTACAACTCTGAGTACCTCTGCTGCTCTTGATTCACCCTCTGTGATTGATAAACTTGTTTCACCGCCACATGCTTCGCGTGCTGGTACTTCTGCTGAATCTGAAAATTCTCATAATATTGATAATGTTTCGCTGTGCTTGATGATAGTGGTTCATTGGGATCTTTTCTAGATGCTACAATTGCTAAGTCTAGACAAATTGAAAATACCGAAACTCCTAATGAAAATGCTGCTACACCTGTTAATTCACCTGAGTCTATTCTAGTGATGATCTTGATGAAGATTATGTAGAGCTTGATAATGATTTTATTGAAAAATGCAAGGCTACTACCGATGCAAGAAAAATTAAAAAGTTGCTTGCAGAACATGCTGTTAGATATAAACCATCTCCTGATCCTAAATTTGCCACATCTCCTATAAACATTAGGGATAAAGATTATGATTTTTCTCTTGATCTATCTCATATAGCTATTGTTGAGAAAACACCCTTTGTGGTACTGAAAAAGAAAGTGCTGTTGAACACCTAACTGAGTTATCTACTCTTAGTGGCGTGTTTTCTGATGATGTCAAGATGCGTACTTATTTCGTCGCTAAAATTTTTCCGTTCTCATTAAAGGATGATGCTAAAACTTGGTATAATAATTGCCTCCTGGTTCTATTAAAAGTCCAACTGATTTGCGTGATGTTTTCTTTCGAAAATTCTTTCCTGCTAGTGCTCAACACGCTTTGCAGAGAATTTATAATTTTGACCAGGAAGATGGAGAGAAATTGCCTGAGGCTTGGGCTAGATTTTGTTCTCTTATTAGAGCTCAGCCTGACCATGATTTGGAAAAGCATGATTTACTTGATATATTTTATAGTGGACTAACTATTGAGTCTAGGGCATACCTGGATAGTTGTGCTGGTTGTGTTTTCAGAAAAGAACTCCAGACGACGCTGAAGAATTATTGGCTAAAACAGGAATCATGATGATTGGTCTACACCTGAACCAACCCCGACACCGATAGTGAAGAAGAGGGGTATGATTAAATTGAATGATGAAGATATGAGGGAAGCCAAGAAGTCTCTTAAGGAGAAGGGTATTAAACCTGAAGATGTGAAGAATTTACCTCCTATTGAAGATATATGTGAGACAATTCCCCCTTCATCCATGATTGAGGTACACTCGCTTCAACACTTTACTAGGGAAGATATTCCGTATTCAAAACCTCCTGCTCAATGCTTAGATGAATTTGATAATTATATTGTTAAGCAAGAAAACTTTAATATGAGAGTAGAGAATCATTTAATGGAAAATTCCTGAGCTATTAGTGAATTGCATGGTATTGTGGAGAGAACCTCCAATGATGTTAAGATACTTGTTAAACATTTTCAAATGGTTCAAACTCAAATTGATCAACTTACTAAAGTGCAAAATGACTTGTTGGGAAATAATTCTAAAGAAAAACATGCTTGTGAAGTAACAACTAGAGGTGGTGCTTCTACCCAGGATCCTCTATATCCCGAAGGGCATCCCAAAAGAGTTGAACAAGATTCTCAACTAATTAAAACTAGTGCTCCATCTAAGAAAAAGAAAAAGAAACATAAGAATGTTGTAGAATCCTCTGAACCTGTTAGTGATCCTAATAGTATTTCTATTTCTGATGCTGAAACTGAAAGTGGTAATGAACATGAGGAAGATAATGATAAGAATGATACTCCCGATAAAGAAGAAATTGAAAAAGAACCTGAAAAGCATGCTAAAAATAAAAAGTACACTAAAGAAGACTTTATTACTAAGAAGCATGGTAATGAAAGAGAACCTTGGGTTCAAAAGCAAATGCCTTTTTCCGCTAAGAAACTAAAATCAAAGGAGGAGGAACATTATAATAAATTTTGTGATTGGATGAAACCTTTATTTTTGCAAATCCCTTTGACTGATGCTATTAAATTGCCTCCTTATTCAAAGTATATGAAAGATATTGTTACTAACAAAAGGAAAGTCCCCAATGAGGAGATTTCCACTATGCTTGCTAATTACTCCTTCAATGGTAAGATTCCAAAGAAGTTGGGCGACCCGGGTATACCGACTATTCCTTGTTCCATCAAGAATAATTATGTTAGGACTGCTCTATGTGATTTGGGAGCAGGTGTGAGTGTGATTTTTTCTCTTTATAAGAGACTTGATTTAGATAAATTGATACCTACTGATATATCTTTGCAAATGGCTGATAAATCTACTGCTATTCCCGTTGGTTTATGTGAAAATGTTCTGTTCAAGTTACTCAACATTGCTTGATATTAACTGATTTCGTTGTGTTGGAAATGCCCGAAGATGATAATATGTCCATTATTCTTGGAAGACCCTTTCTTAATACCGGGGGCTGTTATTGATTGCAATAAAGGCATGGTTACTTTCAATGTTGATGATAAGGAACACACTGTCTATTTTCCCAAGAGGATTGATAAAGTATGTGGAGTCAATACAATTTTTAATGTGAAAACTATCAAAGTGGGATCCATTGATTGTCCTATATATGAGCCTAAAGAAGAATATCAAACTCTTGTGATTGGATCCATATCAATTCAATATAAGGTAACATGATTGATTTGAGGTTTATTTCTTCTTATGTCATATAAAATTTATTTGATAGCAAGACTTGATCAACCTTGTTAACAAGTATATTTTATTGCATAAAGGAGCTAAACAACATTTCTTTCTTTTCTCTCTCCCTTCACCTATTTTACTTGCTAGCACTTTTATTTTGCAATATGCTTTAGTCATTTAAGATTTTAGAAATCATTTTACTGCGCAGTAATCATTAATTTAATACCCAGAAATGTGCATTTTTCAAAGTTCTCTAAAAATTAAAAATTACACCGTTGGTCCTATTTTTCACGAGGCACCTGGGAGCACCAGAGGATGACCTGGGGCACCTGGGGGTGCCACACCACAGGCAAGCGCGGCCAGCAAGGGGCCGCGCCACCATGTGGTGTGGGCCACCTTTGCCCCACTACACCATCTCTTCCTCCCAGCACCTTCTCTCCCGAAAAAACTCGTACCAAGTTTCTCTCACTCGTGTTTCTGCTCAAGAACGCGATTTTTCGATCTCCTTGCTCAGCCCAGATTTGTCTGAAATTTGGCACATTTACTCCTTGGTATGTGACTCCTTTGATTGTCCAATTAGAATTTCATTTGGTTGAGTATATCTTGAATATTTTGCTGCTGTAGATAACATGTTTAGTGAGCTTGCATGCTTGTTCTAAGTGGTAGAAATTAGTTTTGATGCATGTTTAGTACTCTAGCAAGTTCCTATAGTAGTTCCTTTCAATTACACACCTTGAAATCAAAATTTTATAATGATTGTTGAAAATTTCAGAAAATGGAAGGAGGTGTGCCCCAATTGAACCAAGAAGAATTGGAAGTCCAGCAAGTTACGAGAGTCAATCGTGAGGAGGGAGTATACCCCTCTTACTACCCATGCGTGGACTTTATGAGAAGTGCGGGGATTTTACAAGATGTGCAAACTCTAATCTCTCGTGCAGGGCTGAGTGGTTTTGTTGAAGGAGAGCCAAGACAATATGCAAAATTAACTATGTCTTTTGTGCAGGACTTCAAGTTCAATTGGTCGCGATCTGACCCCATGGTCCAGTATAAAATTTACAATAAAGCTGTCAACTTGTCATTTAGTGTTTTTTGTGCAGCAATTGGAGTACCGCAATGGGGATCCTGCGAGAAGATCAGGGGAACACCGCAGGAGCTCTCAGATCTTTATACAAGGATTTGTAATGGGAGGAGCCTCTCCAATGATGGAACGGGTGGTCGATCACAGAAAATGAGCTAAATGCGTACATAGAAAGAGAAAGCCGTCGTGCGAGGGAAAATGTGGAGGAGGCCGAGGAGCACCCCGAATCTTCATCCGATGCAGCGAGCTCCTCATATCAACATCATGGTCATGTGGAGCCTCCACGATATTCTTCTGCACATGGGCCCTATTACCACTCCATGTATGATCCACCGGCGTGGAACTCCGACCCTCGTTGGGAATGAACTCCACTTAGGCCAAAAGCCTAAGCTTGGGGGAGGTATACCGGCATCACTCATTCTTTGCATATTATGATTGCTGGATACTTGTACATACTTGTTTAGTCTCTTAGAGTGGTTTTCTAATGAGAGGGAGATGATATTTGGGGAAGTGCTGTCCAAAAACAGATTCTGTGCTGTTACCAAAAAAATTCGTACGCACAGCCAGAACGTTATTTTGAGTTGCCAATTTTTGAGCATGTTTCCCAGGTTGTTATCTAACTTTCATTAGTTGAACACTTTTTGGTCTGAGCAATGGAAGATTTTTGTTAATTTCGATTTTTGTACTGCTGTCAGGATTTGGCAGATTTCTGTCATCCTGTTCTGTGTTAGTTTGCATTCTTTTGTTTTCGCTTTGTTTCTTTCCTAAAACACAAAAAGACCAAAAATATTTCTGTTGTTTCTCTTCACCATTTATTTATTTGGTTCCTTGCTCTTAGTTTACTTTATTTGCTATCATTAGTTTGCTATAAGAAAACCCAAAAAGATTTTGCTTTGTTTGCTTGTTTTCTTTCGTTCTTGTTTCTAATTCGAAAACACCAAAAATATTTGCTGTTCTTCTTTGGTTTGTAAAGTTCATCATGAGTTCAATGGTCTTCGTGGCTGGAGCGTGGTTTTCATTTCATATTATCCAAGCTACACAAGTGAAAAGGCAATAATGACGATCTACGACAATCTGATTGTGGTGAGAGGCTGGTATGAACTCTATTTGCTTTCATTTTTGTACATATACTCATCCATATGAGCATGCTTAGTTGGTTCATGTGAGGTATATGTTATTTGAGAAAGTCTAGTAGTTCATGATCTCTCATGTTTAGTTCCAATTTATTAATATGAGTAGCATGTCATGGATGTTTGCTTACATTGTTTTATTCATAAGTAAGTATGGCATTGTGGTATCCTCTCTGAATAATTCATTTATATCGACTTGGCACATGCTCACGCATGCATATGACTGAACAAAAAGTCAATTAAGCCTCGATGATTTATATTGCTTCGAGTTATTGTATCACTTTTATGCCTCCGTTAATTTATTTTGCCGCAAGCATAATTATGACAGTTATGCTCTCTTGATTTGTCGCTCCCTAGTCTTTTGCTAGCCTTCACTTGTACTGAGCGGGAACGCCGCTCGTGCTTCCAAACACCTGAAAACCAAGTTGTTCCAAAAGTGTCCACCATAAATACCTATGCATGGCATTTCAAACCATTCCAAGTAAATTCTCATGCGCTACCTTTAAAACTTTCAAAATGCTTCTCAATTTGTGTTAATGTTTCATAGCTCATGAAGAAGTATGTGGTGTTTAGCTTTCAACCTTGTCATTTACTTTTGACGGACTCTCATATGGACTAGTGGCACATCCGCTTATCCAATAATTTTGCAAAAAGAGCTGCAATGGGATTCCCAGTCCCAAATTAATTAACTTAAATAGACACTCCTCCATGGTTTGTGATTGTTGGACGGCACCCGAAGGATTCGGTTAGCCATGGCTTGTAAGCAAAGGTTGGGGAGTGTCATCATCATAATAAAACTTAAATAAAAAGGCACTCCTTCATGGTATGTGATTGTTGGGGCACCCGAGGATTCGGTTAGCCATGGTTTGTGAAAGAAAGGTTGGAAGGAGTGCCAACCAAAAATAAATAAATGGGAGCCGCTCTTGTGAGTCCGGTTGATGAGGTAGTTAGTGTACCCATTACCATTCGTTGACAACAACAAACACCTCTCAAAATAATTTTACTCCTGTTTTACAAATGAAAAGCTCTAGCGCATGTTAATCCCTGCTTCCCTCTGCGAAGGGTCAATCTTTTACTTTTATGTTGTGTCTCCATTCTTTCTTTGAGCACTATCTTGAGAGCACAACTGTCATTCTTAGTATAATATGCTTGTCTCAAAATACGATTGATTGTGGTATAACTTTGATGCTTTTATCTTTGACAATCACTACTTCTAGTCTTTCTATGAACCCAAGAGGTGCCTTGGCATTTATGTTTTGCCGATCAAATACAGGCAAGCGAGATACCACTTTATCATATTCTCTTATGAACATTGCAATCTTGCTTATATACATGATTCATGGTGCTTATTATTAATTGTTGGTACCTCTCCATGATTGACATAGCTGTTGGATGATCTTATTTGCATGTATCTCATTATGAACTGCTTAAGTATTAGCCATAGCATGAGAATATATACATCATATGAGCAAATGTGTTCGTGAAAGTTCTTTTATCGCTCAGTTGTTAACTGAATTGCTTGAGGACAAGCAATAAGCTAAGCTTGGGGGAGTTGATACATCCAAAACGTATCTACTTTCCCGAACACTTTTGCTATTGTTTTGCCTCTAATTTGTGTATTTTGGATACAACTAACACGGACTAACGCTGTTTTCAGCAGAACCTGGTGTCTCGTTTTTGTGCAGAATCCAACTTTCGGGAAAATCCTCGGAATTTCTTCGGCCCTATTTTACCAAAATATTGACGGAGCCAGAAGGCAAAGGAGGTGGAGGCCCGAGGGCCCCACACCACATGGCGGCGCCGGGGGGCCCGCGCGGCCATGTGGTCTGGCCCCCTCGGCCGGCCTCCGACGTCCCCTTCGGACTACTTATTGGTTTCGACCAAACGCACGAGAGAAGTCGACATCGCCAGAAACCCTCCAGAGAGCCGCCACATCGCGAAACTCCGTCGCGGGAGCCGAAGTCTCCGTTTCGGCACTCCGCCGGACGGGAATTGGAGGAGATCTTCACCGCCATCACCGCCAACGCCTCTCCATCGACCAGCAATGTTCCCCCATCCATGTGTGAGTAATTCCCCGCTGTAGGCTGAAGGGGATGGTAGGGATTGGATGAGATTGGTCATGTAATAGTCATAAGATTGTTAGGGCATAGTGCCTAGTATCCGTAGATGTCACTTTTATGATATTGTTGCAACTTGTTATGCTTAATGCTTGTCACTAGGCCCGAGTGCCATGATCTCAGATCTGAACATGTTATTGATTCATGAAGATATTCGTTGTTTATGATCTTACCTGCAAGTTGTATACACATGTCACGTCCGAACCAATGGCCCCGAAGTGACAAATCGGGACAACCGGAGGGGATGGTAGTGATGTGAGGATCACATGTGTTCACTGAGTGTTAATGCTTTGTCTGCATATTAAAAGGAGTACCTTAATATCCAGTAGTTTCCCTAGAGGCCTGGCTGCCACCGGCTGGTAGGACATAAGATGTTGTGCAAGTTTCTCATTGCGAGCACGTACGACTAAATATGGAACACATGCCTATTGATTGATTAGTACTTGGATACCGTTTTATTATTATCTGCAAATGCCCATGCTTTGATTGTTACATGAGTTTCTCTCATCCATGCAACGCCGTTAAATCCGTCCCTGTGCCTACAGTATTTTAATCCTTGTTTACTACAATCACTACTGTTGTCTTTATTTCACCTGCCGTTATTTCACTATTTCACCGCCATAAAATTGTTACTATCGATAAACTCTTGCAAGCAAGTCTGTTTCCAGTGCACTGAATTGACAACTCGCTGTTAAGGCTTCAAGTATTCTTTGTCTCCCCTTGTGTCGAATCAATAAATTGGGTAATACTTCCCTCGAAGACTGTTGCGATCCCCTATACTTGTGGGTCATCAGTCACCTAGCGGTGCATCAAGCACATATTGCAGGTTTGCGCCATTGAGGAAGATCCTCACATGACGGAACCAGTCGGTGAAGTTGCTACCGTTGCTCTTAAGCTTTTCTTTCTCTAGGAACTTAAAATTGATTGGGGACGCCATATCTACAACAGATATTTGCAATAGTTTAGACTAAGTTTATGACAAATTGAGTTCAAATTTTAATTTAACAAAATTAAAAACTAGGTGAACTCCCACTCAAAACAATATCCCTCGAATTGTTTTAGTGATCACACGAACCAAATCCATCACACCTAAGTCCGATCATCACGAGACAAGATGTAATTTTAATGGCGAACACTCAAAGTGTCTATCATATCAATCATATGATTCATGCTCTACCTTTCGGTATCACGTGTTCCGAGACCATGTCTGTACATGCTAGGCTCGTCAAGGCCACCTTAGTATCCGCATGTGCAAACTGACTTGCACCCGTTGTGTGCACTTGTTGATTCTATCACACCCGATCATCACGAGATGCTTCGAAACGACAAGTCTTGGCACGGTGCTACTAAGGATGAACACTTTATTATCTTGATATTTTAGTGAGAGGGTCATCTTATAATGCTACCGTCGCGATCTAAGCAAAATAAGATGCATAAAAGGATTAACATCACATGCAATTCATATGTGATATGATATGGCCCCTTTGTCTTTGCGCCTTTGATCTTCATCTCCAAAGCACGGACATGATCTCCATCATCGACGGGCATGATCTCCATCATCATCGGCGTAACGTCAAAGTCAATGGCGCCGTCTTCATGATTGTTCTCCCATGTAGCAACTATTACAACTTCTTTGAAATACTACTCAACATGAAATTTAAAGACAACCATAAGGCTCCTGTCGGTTGCCACAATACAATAATGATCATCTCATACATATTCATCATCACATTATGGCCATATCACATCACCAAACCCTGCAAAAACAAGTTAGAATTTTTCTCTAATTTGGTTTGCATATTTTACGTGGTTTAGGGTTTTCGAGTGAGATCTAATCTACCTACGAACATGAACCACAACGGTGATACTAGTGTTGTCAATAGAAGAGTAAATTGAATCTTCACTATAGTAGGAGAGACAGACACCCGCAAAGCCACTTATGCAATACAAGTTGCATGTCGAGCGTGGAGAAAATCTCATGAACGCGGTCATGTAAAGTTAGCCCGAGCCGCTTCATCCCACTATGCCACAAAGATGCAAAGTACTCAAACTAAAGACAACATAAGCATCAACGCCCACAAAACCATTGTGTTCTACTCGTGCAACCATCTATGCATAGACACGGCTCTGATACCATTGTAGGGATTCGTTGCATAGAAAACAAAAAATTTCCTACCGCGAGAACGCAATCCAAGCCAAGATGCAATCTAGAAGACGGAGCAACGAGGAGATGATCGAGACTCACCCTTGAAGATTTCCAAAGCCTACAAGATGAGGTTCTTGTTGCTGCGGTAGACGATCACTTGCCGCTTGCAAAAGCGCGTAGAAGATCTTGATCACGGTGCCACAATCGGGCAGCACCTCCGTACTCGGTCACACGTTCGGTGTTGATGAAGACGACGTCCTTCTCCCGTTCCAGCGGGCCGCAGAAGTAGTAGCTCCTCCTTGAATCCGGAAGCACGACGGCGTGGTGGCGGTGTCGATGGTGAACTCCGGCGGAGCTTCGCTAAGCGTGTGGGAGAGGTGGAGGAGGTGGGGCGGCTAGGGTTTGGGAGAGGAGGGTGGCCGGCCTCCTTGGGGTGCGGCCAAGGTGGTGGTGTTGTGGTGGCCGGCCCCTCCCCTATGCCCCTCATTATATAGGTGGAACCCCAAGTGTTGGACTACAAGTCTTCGAATAAGACCCGATTCCAAAACCTTCCATGTAGTAGGGAAACCTACCCAAGGTGGGACTCCCACCAAAGTGGGATTCCCACCTTTCCATGAAGGGGGGTGGCCGGCCCCTTTGGAGGTCTCCACCTTGGACTCCCCCTTCTAGGGTTGGCCGGCCATGGGGAGGTGGAGTCCCTCCGGACTCCTCCTTCCTTAGTGATTTCTTCCGGACTTTCTAGAACCTTCCATAAATGCACCGGATCATTTTCAAACATATAAAATGACTTCCTATATATGAATCTTATTCTCCGGACCATTCAGGAACTCCTCGTGATGTTCGGGATCCCATCCGAGACTTCGAACAAATCTTCGAACTCCATTCCATATTCAAGTTCTACTATTACAACATCAAACCTTAAGTGTGTCACCCTACGGTTCGCGAACTATGTAGACATGGTTGAGAACTCTCTCCGACCAATAACCAATAGCGGGATCTGAGATCCATAATGGCTCCCACATATTCAACGATGACTTAGTGATCGAATGAACCATTCACATACGATACCAATTCCCTTTGTCACGCGATATTTTATTTGTCCGAGGTTTGATCATCGGTATCACTCTATACCTTGTTCAACCTCGTCTCTGACAAGTACTCTTTACTCGTACCGTGGTATGTGGTCTCTTATGAACTTATTCATATGCTTGCAAGACATTAGACGACATTCCACCGAGAGGGCCCAGAGTATATCTATCCGTCATCGGGATGGACAAATCCCACCGTTGATCCATATGCCTCAACTCATACTTTCCGGATACTTAATCCCACCTTTATAACCACCCATTTACGCAGTGGCGTTTGATGTAATCAAAGTACCTTTCCAGAATAAGTGATTTACATGATCTCATGGTCATAAGGACTAGGTAACTATGTATCGAAAGCTTATAGCAAATAACTTAATGACGTGATCTTATGCTACGCTTAAATGGGTGTATCCATTACATCATTCATATAATGATATAACCTTGTTATTAATAACATCCAATGTTCATGATTATGAAACTAATCATCTATTAATCAACAAGCTAGTTAAGAGGCTTACTAGGGACTTTATAGTTTGTTTACATAACACACATGTATCAATGTTTCGGTTAATACAATTATAGCATGGTATATAAACATTTATCATAAACATAAAGATATATAATAACCACTTTTATTATTGCCTCTTGGGCATATCTCCAACACTATCATGTATTCAATGTTCCTCCTTGCGGTAACATGTTCTCAACTCACTTATATTGAAAGTTACTCGCCCCTTTGCATGTGTTAGTTTTGTTCCTAGCATGTGTTTGTATATGTTGTGCTTCCTACTTGCTTTTCTTGAGAAATCAAGTCTATGTATGTTGGGTTGCACATCGTGTACTTGTGTTTGTGTTGGAGCCTCTTTGCATCTTGTTGTATCTTATATGGCTCTTATGAGAGATTAATGGACTATCCCGTTTTGGGGGAGTGATATTCCTTTGGGCATTTCATGATCCTAAAAATGTGTGTACATGAGGAATATCACTTAGAATTGATATTGAAAGATTATCTAGTCTCTATGTGGTATGTCATCTTCATGAGAAATTCAAATTCCAATGTCCATTAATATCTCTAGTTGGATCTTATTTGCCTCTTGTGAAAATATATTATTTATCACATTATGGGGGAGTAATAAGCTTTGTGCATATTACAAGCCTAGGAAATGTGAACATTTGAGGTTGTGTCACATAGAATTGATATTGTAAATTATCTCTCATATGTGACATGTTTTCTCAAACAAGTTCCAATTTCCTTAAATGGCTTCATTGCTAATATCTTTGTGGATCTTATTTGTGAAAGTTTTTCTTGGCATGGTTTTTCACAATGTGTCCCTCAATACATTTTTGGAAAACCATATGCTTCAAGTCATACTATTAATTGCTTTGCATGTTGGTATGAATACTATTAATTGCTTTGCATGTTGGTATGACTAATTGAAGCTATCAAGAAACTCCCTTTGCATGATGGTTAACTCTTATCTTTTACCATATGCTTTATTCGTTGTAAATATGATCTTATGTATACTTACAAACTACCACCGGGAAATATTTCCTAATACCTCTTGTCCTAGGACAAGTGGTAATAAATTATGAGGTAGATATTTATTGATCATATCTACATTGGCTCTTGTGTTAAAATTG
The DNA here is from genome assembly GCA_030979885.1 of Lolium multiflorum. NCBI lineage: Eukaryota > Viridiplantae > Streptophyta > Magnoliopsida > Poales > Poaceae > Lolium > Lolium multiflorum. Next base: position 314,027,406 of record CM061750.1, on the reverse strand, counting down.
CCTTATTTATTGCCATGAATTTGTTTTGCTTTGACTCCCATGTGTCTTCCTTGCATCTTATGGATCTAATTTGACTATTCAAACTTTCTTTTACATTTTAGTAGATATAGGTAGCGTGATGATCCTAGTTTTGTGTATTTTGTATTCATATGAAAAATCCTAGATAATGCACTAATCTTGGGGAGCTCTTATATATTTGTTAGAATGCTTAACATCTCTTGATCATTATCAAAAATTTGGTTTTGGGAGATATAAAATTTTCTTTTTTGGTACTTTGTGCCATCATAAGAAGTGTCGAGGGTTTGGTTTATTTGTTGGAACCTTGCTCTCTTGGGAGTTGGTTATCTCATTCCTTTGTGCTTAGGCTTAATTAGCTTCTTATGATGAGATAAGTCTTTGGAGTCAATCTTGTGTTGATTTGATTCTTTGATATAATTTGGGCAACCTTTGTCTCTTGATTTATTTGGTGTTTTGTCCAAATTGTATCTACCTTTGGTTCTTGAAAGTATTGTGCATGCATATTTAATATATGTATATCTTATGGCATGTGTCACTTTCTTTGATCCAATATATAGGGTAAACTCCATCAAATCCAAATTTGGCTAAGATGTGCATGAAATTCAATTTCATATCTATATGCACATAGAATTGTGGAGTTTGTCCTATATGTTGTAGTGTGTCTAACTACTTCGGACCCAATTAGTTTGGGGACCATTTTGTACTTACCTTTGTGTTAGGTACAATGGATATGCATTGGATGCTTGTCTCACTCTTGGAAAGAAGTGGTGACTCAATGGTAACTTGAGGCAAGCTAGGATGGTCAACGAACGCATATCCACTACATCCAAACCAATGCTATCTCGGTAACAAGTATCTTCTCATGCTATTTTTCTAGCATCCAACCATGTGGTTGCATCTTGGCATGAATCTCTTGATTTGCAAATATTGTGCTTCTTGCTAAAGTCTTAACGAAACCTCTTTATTGCGAATGTGAGTAATTTGAGATGAGTACATATGTTGGGAAGTATATAAAATCATGCTCATAATTCACCCATCCCATCTAGGCCCATCTAGCAATTTTATTGCATATCAATTCCTCAAGTCTCTCACGTGTGTAATATAGATGAAAGTGCAAATTTAGTTATTTCTTTTGGTATCCTCGTTTGTGATACTTGTTTCCTTTCTAAATGCATCTCAACTAACTTCTATTCCTTGTTGATATTTGTGATGTATTTTAGATGTTTGTGGTTAAAATTCATGAATGTACAATAAGACAAAATTGAGCCTTTGGCCATGCTATTAAGCAAAAATTCTTATTGGTATATTGCATGACTTCATTTTGGGATATCATACTATATTTCTTGAGTATCCATTTTGTGTGTGCATGTTTCTTTGTGGATAAATATCTTTGTGATATTGCTCACTTAGAGAAACTTATACACATAAGAGATGATACATCTCCATTTGATATCTTATTTATTTGTTGCATGTTGATTGGTCATGCTAAGCAATATAATTCATTGAAGACTATGATGATGCTTTTTGCTCATCCTTGTAATAGTCTTATAATATGCTTTATCATGCCTTTCACATATCCTCTCTAGGTTGAGCCTTTTATTATGGTGCCTCCTACTTGTTGCTCAACCATTTGTTTGTTGCAAGTGTTAAGCTTAATTTTCTATCTATGATCTATTGCAAATGTTTGTGTTTTAAATGGTAATGAGGGAGTAAGGATTCCATGTTATGCATATTGTATTCAAATGCAACATTTTAATTTATGCATGTACCTTGGGAGCTTCCTCATTCTATTTAAGGCACTATTTTGTGGTGATCATTAGATTTTGATTCACTTGGTATCTTTTGTTTTGAATGATATTATGGGAGTGATGATTCCATGTTTGTGCACTTTATACTCCAATGCAAATTGTCTAGTTTTGTGCACAAACCTTGGGGAGCTTCCTCATATTATTTAGAGCAATCTTCTTGATCGTATCATAATATCTATCTTTCTTTTGGTATCCTCTTTGTGGTTCATTTGGTTGCTTGCTTCATTTGTTGAAGCTTCTTAACTTTGTTATATTTTTGCAATCTTTGATCCTATCTATGGTGTGATTCCTTCCGAATATTCGTTATTGGATACGTGCATTTGAGTCCACTCAAATTATGAGAAATGCACACGCTATGGAGGAACTCTCACTATATTGGCCTTCTAAATTTTTCACCCATTTCGGCAATTGGTGCCAATGGGGGAGAAGTTTGGAGGGTTTAAGGGAATTTGGTTATGTCTTTGCTTTGTGCTTAAGCATGTGCCTTATTGCATTGCATCATGTTGCTTTGCATAGTTGAATATTTAGAGGAAACTCCACTAGGCTTTGAATGCCAATATATGCAATGAAAGTCAAGATCATTCACACATGCATATATTATGGGGGAGTTTGCTCTATATATTCAACTTGTTTGTTACTTAAATTCCTTATATAAACCCTCTCAAAGAGATTGTCATCAATTACCAAAATGAGGGAGATTGAAAGTGCATGGAGCCCCCATGTGTGGTTTTGATAATTAATGACAATCCTTATGGACTAATGTTTGCATTGAGTTATATTTGTAGGAGTTGTCCATAGGCAATGCTTGAACCATATGTTGGCTTCAAGGTTGCAATAAGAAGAAATTGATGAAGGATATCAAGTGTCAAGTATGTCTTGAAGATGAAGATGAAGTGAGCCCTCAAGTTATCTCAAGACATCAACATGATGAAGAATGAAGAAATGAAGTGCAAGTTCAAGATGAGCCAACCCGAAGAGATCATATGCTTGAAGCTTGCCATCCATATGGTGTTCATGGATTTGTGAAGATGCGCCGAAGAAGAAGCTCTCCCATGGTGGATTATGGGGGAGCAATCCACAAGACTTCGTCAAGCAAGCACAATCAAGAAAGGCGTTCCATCTTGTTGAGGTCAAGATCATCATCATCGAGCTCAAGTGGAATGCGCAAGTATAAGGTTTGCTCTTGATAGGGTTTCTTTCTCACCGGTCTCATAGTGTAGTTGGAGACCGGTTTATAGTTGTTGCCGTACTATCAAGAGGGCTCTCGAGTGAGTAACTCGATCGTATCGTTCGGAGAGAGCTCAAACCTTTGCATCCTTGCATCATCTTTCTTGGTTGTTATTTGGATCTTATCCATGTGATGTTTTAGAGCTTGTGCTTATTCTCATGACAAGCTCTAGTTCATCGAAAACGGATTTCGCATAGACAACTTGTTGCATTTTCAAGGTTGGAGGTTTTCACCGGTATGTCTTTTTTAGATAGGTCAAACCTTTCATCATTTGTTTCTATCCTACATTGTTGGATTATGATGGTTCCCTGCATGATCTTGTAGAGCTTGTTCCTAGCTTTAAAACAAGCCCAAGATCATCAAAATCGAGTCCGGATGCTAAAGTTATGCCCGTTTCAGTTTGATGTTTCTGCCAGTTTTCGCGGATATTCCGGCACAAGTTTGGGGCGGATAATCCGCCCCCGAAAATCCGGTTTTTGGGGAAATCCGGCCAAATATTCGCCCCCTTACTGCGAGCAGTTTTCTCATGTCCTTAGCCGTTTTTTTGGGGCTCAGATATTTTGCAAATATCCGGCCCGGAAAATCCGGCCTGAGCACACCCAAACGGTCATATTTCGATGGGAGGGGTATTTAAGCCCCCCTTCTTCCTCCTTGGGCAGCCACCTCTTCCCCCAAGTGCTCTCCACCATTGTTGACCTTGAGAGATTCCCTTTCCCTCTACTCCTCCTATGCTTCTTGAAACTTTTTGAGGGAAAAGGAAGAGGAGATCTAGATCTACATTCCTACCAATCAAATCCCTCTCTTTGTGAGGGGAATCCACTAGATCTAGATCTTGGAGAAATTTGGTGTTCCTCCTCTTATTTGTTCTTCCTCTCTTATTCCCCCAATAGCTTTTGTAGCTTTGTTGGAATTTGAGAGAGAAGGACTTGAGCATCTTTGTGGTGTTCTTGCCATTGCATTTGGTGCATCGGTTTGAGTTCTCCACGGTGATTCGTGGTGGTGAAAGCAAGAAGGTTATTACTCTTGGGTTCTTGGAACCCTAGACGGATTCTAGACCTTTGTGGTGATTTGTTGGGAGCCTCCAATTAAGTTGTGGATGTGTGCCCCAACCTTTGTGTAAGGCCCGGTTTCCGCCTCGAAGGAAATCCCTTAGTGGAACCGTGACCTAGGCCTTTGTGGCGAGGGTCACCGGAGATTTAGGTGAGGGGCCTTCGTGGCGTTCGGTGTGTGTGGAGTACCGCATCTTGGGGTGAGGCCTTTTTGGCGTTGGTGTGCATCGAGCAACCACACCTCAAGGTGAGCCTCTTGTGGCGTTCGGGAGCACTAAGCCATCGCACCTCTCCACCGGAGATTAGCACTCGCAAGAGTGTGAACTCCGGGATAAATCATCGTCTCCCGCGTGCCTCGGTTATCTCTATACCCGAGCTCTTTACTTATGCACTTTACCTTGTGATAGCCATCGTGCTTGAAGTTATATATATCTTGCTATCACATACTTGCTTGTATTGCTTAGCATAAGTTGTTGGTGCACATAGGTGAACCATTGCTTAGAATAAGTTGTTGGTGCACATAGGTGAACCATAGTTTATAGGCTTTGGGCTTGACAAAGTAAACGCTAGTTTTATTCCGCATTTGTTAAGCCCATCTCGTAAAAGTTTTAAACCGCCTATTCACCCCCTCTAGGCGACATCCGTGTCCTTTCAATTGGTATCAGAGCAAGGTCTCTCATTCTTAAGCTTCACCGCCTTGAGAGTAAAGATGTCGGTTAGGGGATTAGATAACCATAACTTGTTTATATTTGATGGCACAAATTATGATCTTTGGAAAATTTATGTGCTTAATATTTTGAGGGGTATTTCCCCGAACATGGAGCAATTTCTTGACATGGGTTTTTATTCTCCTAAGGATCCCCAAAATTTATCTTATGAGGAGAAGAAAAACTCTTGTCTCGATGCTCTTGCTTCTCATGTGTTTTCCATTGTTGTGAGCAATGTAGTTACTTCTTCAATCATGCCTTTTGAGAGCGCTCATGAATTATGGACAAAGCTTCAAGATAAATATGATGTGTCCAATATTATTGAGGATGATTGTATTGCTTCCACTTCCGGCCGTGATGAGTTCTCATCTTCATCCACTTCACCAAAGTGTGGTAAGACACACGGTAATGATATGGTGAGTGGTGATGAAAATTGCAATGTTGATATTGAGCTTACTATTGATGATTCTTTATCTCTATCTCATTGCAATGCTTCATCTTCGGACTTAAACACATCTAGCACTAGAAATGATTTACATGCTTGTGTTGATAGTCCTTGCATATCATGTGTAAGTTGCTTGAATAAATCTCATGATGATATGCTTGATTTGTCTTGTGGTCATGATAAAAATGCTTATATTTCCTCTAGTTGTTGTGTGGCTAACAATGTAGAGGAAACCAAAGACTCTATTGGTCAAGACAAGATCTTGAAAGGAGCCTCAAGTAACTCCTCATCTTTATCTCACGGTTCTCATATATGCCTTATGGCCAAGGGTTCCACGGTACCTCCTACCATGGAACCTAATATTTCTCGTGGGGATAAGGATGAGGATGAATATGAAGAAGATGATTGGGTTGTCTCTCTACGCGATAAGGGTATGAGTGTTTTCAAGGTTATTTGCCGATGAACATGTTGTAGGAGGCGTGGGATGAGGATAAACGCCGCTGCTACACGGTGACGGCAGACTGCAAAAGGTGCCGCATCGCCGCACTCGAAGCCACGAAAGCCGAGGCTACCGTCGAAGTGTACCTCAGCTTGGGTGGCGGTTAGCCTGAAGGGAGCCAACAACTCGCCGGCTGCAACTTGGGCGGTGGGTTCTCGAGCTCACCCTCGTCGCCGGGGTCTACGCAGAGGGGCCGTCGCTCTTGCAGATAGATGGCCACGCTCGCTACTCCCCTGAGTACGCAGATGGCGACATGACCTTCGACCCCAACACGCCGTTCTCGCCGGATTCAGCGCCGAGGGGCAGCGGCGCCTTTCGCTTCCCAACCGACCTGAACTCATCGCCTGATCTGCGCCATCCGGGAAGCACCGACGGCCACATGACTGACGGCACCGGCCTCCCCCGCACCCTCTTCGCCAACGAGGGCAAGAGCGCCCACCAGGTGTTCGGTACCGCATCTAGGGTCCATGGGCAACGACGACGTGAGTTTTCCTTCTCTTTATGTGTTATATGCATTGTAGACACCGCATGCGACTCAAACTAGGTTACTTGTTGCGTAGATTGGCGGCGCAAAGATCCTCAGCGGCTTCATACGCTATTGCCACGGCTACGAACCCCCCACCCCGTCGACGAGTATAAAGAAGAGGTCGACGAGGCCGAAGATGATCGACGCCGACACCGGCGTGACCACGATGAGGAGGAGGAATAAGCGGGCCGGCGGCACTCGTGGTCCTAGGTGGAAGTCTTTGGAGGATGAATGCCTCATCAATGCGTGGAAGCAAGTGAGCTTTTTCCCCATCACCAGCGCACATTAATCCTCCGTAAAGTACTACAAGCGCATCCTTGATTCATTTAAACGAGAAGAAGAACTATGGTGAGTACGCCACCATGCACATGATCTGGAACGAGGACGCTGTCTCTCACCGTTGGAACATCATCAAGACGGCGTGTAGCAAGTTGCATGGCTACTATGAGAAGATTAAGAACCGGAAGGAGAGTGGCAAGATGATGGTTGATTGGGTATGTTTTATGTCCATTTGATGATGTCTATTTCATAATGCATCATAGTATATCTTGTTAATGTAATCATGCATTGTTAGATGATCGACGCCCTCAAGATGTACAAGAGCCAAAATGAGGACAAAGATTTCCCTTCATGCATTGCATCAAGAAACTACAGGGTTGCAAAAATGGGACGCCATCCGCCTCACTCTCAACAAAGGACGGCGTCGGGGAAGATGGATCGATCGATCCCACCGGCGCCTCCACCGGGCGCCCCATTGGCAACAAGAAGGCCAAGGCCGAGAGGAATGCGGCGCTAGCATTGGCCGCCATGGACGCCTCCCTCAAGAAGATGATATCCTCCTTCTCAACGGATAACAAGGAAGAGGCGGATAGGGCCGTCGTCGTGTGGGAGGCAATACTAGAGAAGCAAGATATGAAGATTCAGTTGGAGAGGGACAAGATGGAGGCGGCGAAGATGGAAGCTCGCGCCACCGCCATGAAGGCCACCAATGAAGCGGCGCAGCTTTCGTTGGCCAAGATGACTCAAGAATCAAAAATCTTGATGGCGGACATGGCGAAGATGGACCCATTGGCGAGGGCGTGGCACGAGATGTACCGCGAGCGCATCGTCCAAGAGGTGATGGCTGCGCGAGCTGCGTCGGCGTCCATGACTCTCCCGGCACAGTCGACGTTCATGACTCCCCTGGCACCATCGACATTCATGACTCCCCCCGCACCGTCGATGTTCATGCCTCTCCCGGCGCCCGTGGATCCGGTTCCCGCGATGGAGGTGCCGTCGGGGCTTGCCGACGATGAGGACGTCATCGAGGTTGAACCGCCCATGACCCCGTTCTTCAGATCATTTGTCCTGGAAGCCCAAGTTGTTTTTGCAGCCGGACTATGACGGCGATTCGGTGGCCGTATGTTGGCCCAAACTTCATATTCAAAAACATATTCGAATCTGGTGGCCATGTGTTGGCTCAAACTTTATATTCGAAAACCTATTCAAATTTGTGTGCATGTTTTATGAGTTTTTAATTCAAATGATCTATCGGGGCCGCCGGTTCGTGGAGCAGCACCTCCAAATGAAGGATGCAGTGTTGATGCCCCCATACGACTGTGCCGGTGTACCTGTCGACGGCTATTTTGCTACATTTCGCTCAAAGGGTTGAAGGGAGATAGTGCATCAAGTTATTCGCAAGGGCCAACTTGATCCTCTTCCCCAGGGATCCCAGATGAGGGAAGCCTAGGAGAGCCGCCGACTCCAACTATCGTCCATGTACGATCCATACTAGATCTGACCAACTGCCCATCCTACCTCCTTTACCTTTTTGACAGCCCATCTTTTTGTCTCAGTAGTCTTTCAGTGGCATGTTTCAGTCCTCTTCCCCATTACTTAGAAAAAGTGAGTCACCGGTTCTGGAGGCACCGGTAAATATGCTCTTACCAAATATGGTCAGGAGTTTTGGCTATAGTTTTTTAAGATCTTATTTGGACCTTCTCTTCAGTAGTACTACTAGTGGACAAAAATCGTACGGAATAGCTGCGAGCCTGGCATCACACTGAAGGAGCCGATATGCGCATTTGGTCGGTCCTAAGAGCATCTTCACCGGAGACTCCCAAATAGGCGGCGGCAGGAGCGCCGATACTACCTTATGGGGGCCGTCGGCAGAGCATCCTCTATTTGGGGATGCTGTTCTCACACCGGCGCCCCCATAGTGCAGCCCCAATAGATATTTAAATTTAAAATGAAATTTGAAAACCGAAATTCATACGAATATTGACTAGTTTTATACATAAGTGACTCAAATTTAAACTAAAAACTTTTAAAAAAACTAGCGGCGGCGTGCGTCGAAGGTGCTGAAGTCGAGTTTGTTGCCGTCGTCGTCGCTGGACGTGCCGAAGGACCAGTCGTCGTCGCTGGACGTGCCGAAGGACCAGTCGTCGTCCTCCTCCTCCTTTGGCGACGACGGCTCGGAAGGACCGGCATGGTCGACGAAGTTGGCGCCGTGGTCCCTGGCGGACTACACCGCCGCCTACCGCGGGTCCATCGTCATCTGTCGGTAGTCCTCCTTGACGAAGCGGCCGACGATGAAGTTTTGGTCGGGGAACTCCTCCGGGTCGTCGACGCCACGGATGGCCACCTGCGCCTACGCTTGCGCCTCCTTCTCCCACCATTGCTTCTTCGCCGACGGAAGTGGTGGCGAGGCCGCGGCGTACTCCCCCTTGAGGCGGCGACGTTGGCCCGACCCCGTCGTCCGACAGGCCAGAGCCGAAGACGCGCACTCGCTGCGTCACGGATGACGACGCCTCCCGAAGGAGGCGCGGGCGCGGCCGAGCGCATGCGGTCGCTGGCCGCTGACGATCCGGTGTGCGAGCTCTCGGACGCCTTCGTCCTTACCGGTGCGCTCTGTAGAGGCGGCGCCTTCTGCGCCATGCACTCTTCCTGCGGGAAGTACAGTGGGATGCGCGGCGGGTCGCCGCGGGCGCGTTTGCGGTAGCCTTACTGCTGTAGCATGGCGTCGACGTCGTGGACGTGCCATCAGGCACAACGCCCGACATTGTTGAAGCGGCCGTTCGCGTGGCTGGCCGCCCGCACGAGCTCGATGGCGCGCTCCTCTGTGAAGCGCCGCGGCCACGCCAGGCTATTGAGCACGTTCGTCGGCGGGCTCCTCTCCGCCGACGTCATTCGCTTCCGCCGCTCGTTGATGAGGGCGCGCATCTTTGGTGCTGCCGGTGGCGGCGGTGGCACGGCGAAGTCGGCGTTGGAGATATGCCACCCGTGCGGTAACTTGTAGTGTATTGGCACGGGGATGCGCTGCCAGTACAGTACATCCGCCTCGTCGTAGGTCAGTTGCAGCGAGCGGAGCACGCCGCCGTCGGCCTCGTCGTTGGGTGCCATCACGTCGGTGTGGTGTGTGAGAGAGGTGGATGTTTGCGCGGCTTATGCGACAATGGCGGTGCCGGTGGCTAGGGTTAGAAGACCGGGAAGAACAGAGGTGCGCGCCGTTGGAGTTTTAAGGGAGGCATCGGACGCGCATTGAAGGCGCGTGGGGAAGGTGGGTGGACGCCGCGTGGCCAGTCGCCGCCCTCGTCGCCGCTTCAGTTTCCATGTGGGAGGCCATTAACGCTGACGACCAAGGTTCTCGGGTCGTTTCCGACGTGAAGCGTCGCGTCATCTCGCTGCCAAGGCGGGCTCACCCGCAAAAACTGTCGTCCCGCAAGGCGCCGGTGCATCCCATTTGCGCCCTTCGCTAAGAGACCGGCACGGGGTTGCCGATGTTTCTATTAGGCTGGAAAAAACACCGAGACTTTTTAGCTCATTTTCAATACCGGCACCAAAATGTTATGGGCGGCTATCCGGACCGCCGGTGGAGATCTAGGGTGTGTTCGGTTTGAGAATTTGCTGGAACGGGATGGAACGGTTCCGCGCGTGAGAAGGATTCTCGTGTTCGGTTTCGGCAGGGAATGGAACCAACTCATTCCATAGAAACGGATATTCGCCGAAGATGCGGAATCCACCCGTCCGGCCGATTCGGCCGGACGAGGTGGAACGGCTGCTAACCACGCGCTGAAAAAATTGATACTCACTAACCACCGCCCCTGTCTCCATCGAGGTCGCCGCCGGTACAAGGTTCTCCGCCCGTCCGAGGTCGTTGCCGCCCCTGCCGCTGGTCGCCGACGCGGGCGCGAGGTCGCCGACGCGGGCGGGGGCCGGAGGTCGCTGGGCGCGAGGTCGCCGACGCGGGCCAGAGGTCGCCGCCGGTACAAGGTTCTCCGCCCGTCCGAGGTCGTTGCCGCCCCTGCCGCTGGTCGCCGACGCGGGCGCGAGGTCGCCGACGCGGGCGGGGGCCGGAGGTCGCTGGGCGCGAGGTCGCCGACGCGGGCGGGGGCCGGAGGTCGCTGGGCGCGAGGTCGCCGACGCGGGCCAGAGGTCGCCGGACGCGAGGCGCAGGGGCAGCGGGCGCGAGCTCGCCGGACGCGGGCCGGAGGTCACCGCTTTCCTCCTGTCCCATGATTTGGAGTCTGATTAATGGAATATTTAGATTATTTAGGCACTGATTAATTAAGTTTAGGCACAAATTCGATTTGGTTCCATTCCACATTTTTTGGATGAACCGAACGTGAGAATGGGTTGGAATGGGATGAATTGGAATGGAATGGAATGGAATGGTTCCATTCCATCCCACTTGATCCAGAAAACGAACACACCCCTAATGTCCAGGCGACGGGAATCACCGTTTGTAGTGTAGGCGATACAGGCCACCAAACCTAACATCGCGACGCACGACGGCGCGAGCTCATTGCCGCCGTCGGGAGCTAGCCCAAGTGTGCGCTCGCCATCCGCCGCCGGAGCCGGGCCTCACAAAGGAGCGGCATCAACGGCGACGGCCGGCCAGCCGGGGGATCCGTGGAGGTCGATGCTGGCCTCCGCCGGTTGGCAGCAGCGCGGCGGCGGCCAGCCACCGACGGAGGAAGAAACAGCGCAGTCTCCGGCGGCGGTCCGTACCGAGGGGCTCACGGCGGCTACGGCGGCGGCGGCGGCGGCGGCGGTGGAGGGAGGAGAAGAGACGTCCCGCCCCGCCGTGCCCCGCCTCGCGTGGGCCCCACCGGACGACAGCTGTGCCCCGTACGCGGGCCCGGGGTGGCACGCGAGCCGCGCGTGTGTGGCTCCTGGACCGTCGGATCGTCCCCAGCTGGCACGGACGGAGATCCAACGGCACGGGATGTGCTCTGTCGGGCGGGCCCGGTTCGGCACGCCAGGCGCGCACGGCCGCGCCTGGACCGTCGGATCGTGCCCAGCTGGCACGGGTAGCGATCCAACGGCTGGGCTGGGACGAGCGAAAGGAAAGGAAAGGGAGAGACGAACGAAGACGGCGTCGCCTGTGGTTTATTTGCATGCACCCCTGCTCTGCTCTGCGCTCTCTGCTCCGCTTTGCAGGACCACAACCGCTTTTGATTCTCCGGAGCAGCAGCGCAAAGGTGAGAGCCGATCACGCCGCATTCCCTCTCCCCTCCTTCCCCTCTCTCGTTTTGTCCGCATTCCCCCAAACCCCAGCCGCGCGACGCCAGGGGCTGGTAAGCTTCCGTTCCGCCTCCCTCTCTTCTCGCTTCCTCGCCGTCGTGCGGCGGCGCTCCTCCGTTCCTTCTCGCCGCGGTTTCAGCGCTACTGGGTTGGCGGGTGCCGTGCTTGACTGCGTGTTCGTGGGACGCCCCCTTTTTTTTGGGTTCGATTCTGCGTATGCCTCCTCTGATCCTCTCCGTACCTCGCGCCTCGTGCGCTGCGTCGCGTCGGTTTCCGTCGCTTGCTGCTGCTGCTTTTGGTTTTGAGGTCGGTGGCCTCTTCGCGGTGGGTTTTCCCTGGGGATGACGACGAGGGCGCTGCAGAACACCGAGAACGACATGGTGGCCTCTGTTCTCGCCTCGTCGGTCCTGCCTCGTCTGCTGAACCCCGAGACCTTATTTTTTGGGGGGTTCGATTTTGCCTGCGCTATCTCGTGTTCCCTGCGCTGCGTCGCGTCGGTTGTTGTCGTTTGCTGCTGTTTTTTGAGTTCGATGAAGTCGGTGGCGTGTTCATGGTGATTTTCCTCGGAGGAGGAGGAGGAGGAGGATGCTGTAGAGCACCGAGACGCGATGGTGTCTCTGCTCACCCTCGTCCATCCTGTCTCGTTTGCTGAAACGCGAGACCCTTTTTTGGTTCGATTTTTTGCCTGCGCCTCCTTGATCCTGTCCCGTACCTCCTGCTTGCTGCGTTGCGTCGCGTCGCGTCGGTTTTTGTTGCTTGCTGCTGTTTCCGATTTTGAAGTCGGTAGCGACTTCACGGTGATTTTCCTTGGGAAGAGGTGGAGGAGGAGGATGCTGAAGAGCACCGAGCCGCAGTGGGGGCCTCTGTTCACCCTCGTCCATCCTGCCTCGTTTATTTTGGTTACTGATGCGGCGGTTTCTGCTTGGATCCCCAGATCCTTCTCTGCTCGATTTAATTGGCATCTGCCTCCCCTGTCTCTTCCGCTGCGTCAGGTTTTGTTGTTGCTGCTGTTTACTGAAGTTGGTGACATGATCCTCGATGGTGATTGCCTTGGAGGAGCACGAGGATGCTTGAGGGCACCGATACCCAATGGTGGTCTCTCTTCACCTCGTCGATCCTGTCTCGTTTTTCTCTGCTTACTGCTGCGTTTGTTTTTGCTCTGGGTGACATCTTGGTTGGTGGCGATTTATTTCGAGAGGAGGAGGCTATAGGAGCACCGGAAATCCATGGTTGATCTCAGTCCGCCTCTCTTCTGCATCTCATGTTTCTCTTCTGCTAGCCCCTTCTTGTCCATTTTGCGGTTCATGGTGGTTCCATTGTTCGAGGAGGAGTCTAGCAAAACTAGCACCCCAAACACGACGGTGTTCATATCCTCTTCTCAGGGAAAACTTGAACAGTCTTCTCTGGATATTTCCATCGTTTTTATTCTTCTCCAAACTGGAGCACTCTGAGTCCTGGTCTAGTATGGTGTCCAGAAATAGCTATTTCTTCCATTAATCGGAAATGGAGCCACTTAACTGTTTTTTCAACCTTGTTTCTTATCAAGTTTGCTGTGCGCTCTGCAATGTAGTGTCAGTACATTCAGTTTACATGTTTGTCAGATTTTGCTGATAAGGAAACCTAAGGCATTGTTTTCATACTGGTATCTTTCAGGAAAGCAAACCCTGCAATGGCTGGCCAGTACATCAAGACTTCTACTAGGGGTGAGAATGCCAGAATTGAGTATGCCACATCATGTATGCAAGGACCTCGTGATGAAATGCAAGATTATGTGAGTAACGTATATTATTACGTGGATCAAGGATAGTTTTTACGTATGCATATAATTTGTTTTGCTTGCTCATTCAGTACTTTGTGAAATACTGAATTTGACCCCTACACTTCTTATTTCCAGTACACAGCTATCCTAGATCTAGATGGTTCGGGTTCCACATCATTCTTTGGTGTTTTTGATGGCCATGGAGGTTTGATGTTTCTCTCATACTGTTCCAACATATTCTAAACACTTCATCTGTTAGCATAACTGACCATCGCATGCATTGATTACAGGAAGTCTTTCATTAAAATCTGCTACAGTTCATTCCTATCCAAATGTGTATGTCATATGTGAATCTGTCTAGTGCATTACATCCGTGCATGCTTTGTACATTTACTACTTGTCGTGATTTTCATCTGTCGGTATTCTGTACGGTCATGATTGTTCAATGCTGGTACAGTTCAACATACGTGATCAAGTTATACAGTCGGGTCTGTGCTGGGGTGCCATCAGGACAAAATGGATTATGCTAAAGTATATATTCAGAGGGGCCAAAATTTTGTGTGATCATTTTCTTCTTTTTTTGGGGGGGATTGGTTTTTGTTACCAATACATTCAGTACCTGTAGTGCATGCTCTGTTTCCAGTGATACAAACGTATTGAAGTGATATTTCAGCTAGTATGTTGGTCTTCACATTGCTTCAACATATGAAATTGTACAGGAATATGTGACTGATTCCGTCTTTGTTTTCTGTTATAACTATATTTTATGTTTCAGGACATAGGGTGGCATTGTATTGTTCGAGGAAATTTCATACTGAGCTTGTCAAAGCTCCAGACTATCAAAACAACCTGCATACCGCATTGGGGCTTGCGTGCTTCAGGTTTTTACTAACAGATAATTAAATCACGTACTCTACATTTTTTGCTATATAAGTATGGAAAGTCACATGTGAGCATGTTTGAAGGCGCACACATTATCGGCACAGGGATGAAGTTTTTAAAACTTATGAATTTAGCTATAGCATGTGAACCCTGTGAAATTTTGTTTAAAATATGACCACCTGTGAACTACACAAGAAAACAAGCAATAAGTGCCTGTACAGATATCATGTGCATGGACACATGTTCACATAATCTGCACTCAGATGTGTGCACTTCTTATTCAATATTGAAAGGTGAAAGGGCCAGTGTTATAGCGTTGGAGAGAGTGTCAATGTTATACTCATTCCTTCCATAGTTGCAATTGCAACATAAGTTTACTTCTTGTTGCATGTACAGATACGGAATGTGTAATTCTTTAATGCTTAATTGTTGCAGAATTGATCAGGCGTTGAAAAGGTCAGATGAATGGAAGAATCCTGATGCTCCTCCTGCTCCTGGTAATAGAAGTTTCCGAAGCCGTCTCCAGACTAGTCTTTGTTCCTGTTTCGGCAAGGTGATATATCAAGTCCTGAATATTATTTAAGCATTTATCTGCCGAAGAAGTTAGTAATAATTTATCTCTGGGATGCTGCTGCATATTATTACGTGTAAAAAGGAATCGGAAGAGATCAATGGGTGTGATAAGGAGAATCTATTGTACTTTTCCGAGATGTGCTTGAAGGTTACACCGATATGATAAATTAACCCCAATTTGTGCTCCCTACTTCCGTTGAGTGCCTGGTTTACTGAATTGGAAGCCACATGTTCCTTATGTTCTCATTGCACCTTGGTTGTTAGCGTACTGCCAAAATCGAGGTACTTATTTGAAAAACAAGTATTTTCCCTTGTTTGAGTTGATCACTTGTTTCTTACATTGGGTTGCATCTTTTGTGAATGGCACATAGAAAATATTCTTCCCTGGTGGATTGCTTCTATTGTGAAGGTCACACAGAAAATATTCTTCCTTGGTGGCACTGGTTGATTGTTTCTTCATATGCTGTTTTTCCATATGATTTCAGTTTGGAATCTTTTTTTCTGCAGAAATATGAAGTGCCCCAAATCGAAGGAAGCACAGCATGCGTGGCTCTCATTCGAGGCAACCAGATAATTGTTGGAGATGTTGGTGATTCCCGTTGTGTACTCTCAAGGAATGGTCAGGTACAGTGACTATTTTCTTTTCAAGTTTCTCGGTGGGGCATCCTCTTTTGTCATAATGATTGTGTTCAAGTGGAGCCTGACAATTCTTATATCCATTTTATCGGAAGGCAATTGATTTATCCACCGATCACAAGCCAAATGAACCAGGTGAAAGAGCCAGAATTGAAGCTGCAGGAGGATCAGTAGTCCAGAGGCAAGTCCTTGTACATGATGCATCAGGACGAATGAGGATTGAACTAGGCCCATATCGCGTCGATGGAATAATAGCCGTATCCAGAGCGCTTGGTATGTAGTATTATTTGATATCTTATTTTTGAGTGGATATTTTTTTGTTTCTTGGATCCAATCAATTTATTGTTTGATACACATTTTCACTACTTACATTTCAGGTGATTTTCAGTTCAAGAAGAACAATAGATTGAAGTTGATATGTAATCCTGACATTCACACTGTGAGTTTGTAACTATGTTGTGTGAGCCCAGTTTGAGTTCGTTTCCGATGGGCGTGGTCTGATGGAAATGGCCATTTATTTTTATAGGAGGACATAACTGATGACATTGATTTTCTTCTCATAGCAAGCGATGGTATCTGGTAAGTCCTGAGCTAAAAATAACACAAGAAGATGTTTATTTATGACTTGCTTCTAAGTGCAATACTTCATCCAGACCTAAGCCACTCCAAATACTATTATCTGTCATGCTTGTTTCATCTTAGGCATAGTATTTATAGCTGGAGGGTTTATACATCTTAGGCATAGTACGTAGTATTAAATTCGATGGTTACGTGAGACATTTGGAAATGTCAGCTTGGTATGTTTGATAACTCTACTTTACAACCTTAGTGCTTCATGAGACATTTCTGGCAATAGGAATAGATTTCCTCTTCACGTGGAAGAATGCTAAAGCTAGCAAGAGAGTAAGGCAAACTTACCAGTGCCTGCTATTGATAGATCCAGACACTAGTACCCATAGAGACATATTCTTTGTTCTCCTGTTTCATACTTTTATGATTTCGTTGATATATTTACCGTGACAAAATTACACACCTCTTGTTTTCTTCTTCTCCAGGGAAGTCAAGACAAGTGAGGAGGTGGTTACTTATGTAAACGAGCGCTTGCAAACCGTGAGTCTTGTTTCCTCAATTATTTTCTACTTGTCATCCTATTAATAGTAATATCTAAAAGCCCATCTGCTGACACGTTTGGTACAGTTATAATTATACGGTGTAGTGTACATGGTTTGCACTTGCTGATAGATTGTTCCTGTTGGCTTGACATATTATGTGATCAAACGCAGAGGGCAGATCCGTGTGTCATTGGGTTGCATCTTATTTGAAAAACAAGTATTTTCCTTTGTTTGAGTTGATCACTTGTTTCTTACATTGGGTTGCATCTTTTGTGAATGGCACATAGAAAATATTCTTCCCTGGTGGATTGCTTCTATTGTGAAGGGCGCACAGAAAATATTCTTCCTTGGTGGCACTGGTTGATTGTTTCTTCATATGCTGTTTTTCCATATGATTTCAGTTTGAAATCTTTTTTTCTGCAGAATTATGAAGGGCCCCAAATCGAAGGAAGCACAGCATGCGTGGCTCTCATTGGAGGCAACCAGATAATTGTTGGAAATGTTGGTGATTCCCGTTGTGTACTCTCAAGGAATGGTCAGGTACAGTGACTATTTTCTTTTCAAGTTTCTCGGTGGGGCATCCTCTTTTGTCATAATGATTGTGTTCAAGTGGAGCCTGACAATTCTTATATCCATTTTATCGGAAGGCAATTGATTTATCCACCGATCACAAGCCAAATGAACCAGGTGAAAGAGCCAGAATTGAAGCTGCAGGAGGATCAGTAGTCCAGAGGGAAGTCCTTGTATATGATGCATCAGGACGAATGAGGATTGAACTAGGTCCATATCGCGTCGATGGAATAATAGCCGTATCCAGAACGCTTGGTATGTAGTATTATTTGATATCTTATTTTTGTGTGGATATTTTTTTGTTTCTTGGATCCAATCAATTTATTATTTGATACACATTTTCACTACTTACATTTCAGGTGATTTTCAGTTCAAGAAGAACAATAGATTGAAGTTGATATGTAATCCTGACATTCACACTGTGAGTTTGTAACTATGTTGTGTGAGCCCAGTTTTAGTTTGTTTCCGATGGGCGTGGTCTGATGGAAATGGCCATTTATTTTTATAGGAGGACATAACTGATGATATTGATTTTCTTCTCATAGCAAGCGATGGTATCTGGTAAGTCCTGAGCTAAAAATAACACAAGAAGATGTTTATTTATGACTTGCTTCTAAGTGCAATAATTCATCCAGACCTAAGCCACTCCAATTACTATTATCTGTCATGCCTGTTTCATCTTAGGCATAGTATTTATAGCCGGAGGGTTTATACATCTTAGGCACAGTACGTAGTATTAAATTCGATGGTTACGTATCAGGTTGATTTGCTATTTGGAAATGTCAGCTTGGCATTATTGATAACTCTACTTTACAACCTTAGTGCTTCATGAGACATTTCTGGCAATAGGAATAGATTTCCTCTTCACGTGGAAGAATGCTAAAGCTAGCAAGAGAGTAAGGCAAACTTACCAGTGCCTGCTATTGATAGATCCAGACACTAGTACCCATAGAGACATATTCTTTGTTCTCCTATTTCATACTTTTATGATTTCGTTGATATATTTACCGTGACAAAATTACACACCTCTTGTTTTCTTCTTCTCCAGGGAAGTCAAGACAAGTGAGGAGGTGGTTACTTATGTAAACGAGCGCTTGCAAACCGTGAGTCTTATTTCCTCAATTATTTTCTGCTTGTCATCCTATTAATAGTAATATCTAAAAGCCCATCTGCTGACACGTTTGGTACAGTTATAATTATACGGTGTAGTGTACATGGTTTGCACTTGCTGATAGATTGTTCCTGTTGGCTTGACATATTATGTGATCAAACGCAGAGGGCAGATCCGTGTGTCATTGGGTTGCATCTTATTTGAAAAACAAGTATTTTCCCTTGTTAGAGTTGATCACTTGTTTCTTACATTGGGTTGCATCTTTTGTGAATGGCACATAGAAAATATTCTTCCCTGGTGGATTGCTTCTATTGTGAAGGGCGCACAGAAAATATTCTTCCTTGGTGGCACTGGTTGATTGTTTCTTTGTATGCTGTTTTTCCATATGATTTCAGTTTGGAATCTTTTTTTCTGCAGAATTATGAAGGGCCCCAAATCGAAGGAAGCACAGCATGCATGGCTCTCATTGGAGGCAACCAGATAATTGTTGGAAATGTTGGTGATTCCCGTTGTGTACTCTCGAGGAATGGTCAGGTACAGTGACTATTTTCTTTTCAAGTTTCTCGGTGGGGCATCCTCTTTTGTCATAATGATTGTGTTCAAGTGGAGCCTGACAATTCTTATATCCATTTTATCGGAAGGCAATTGATTTATCCACCGATCACAAGCTAAATGAACCAGGTGAAAGAGCCAGAATTGAAGTTGCAGGAGGATCAGTAGTCCAGAGGGAAGTCCTTGTATATGATGCATCAGGACGAATGAGGATTGAACTATGCCCATATCGCGTCAATGGAATAATAGCCGTATCCAGAGCGCTTGGTATGTAGTATTATTTGATATCTTATTTTTGTGTGGATATTTTTTGTTTCTAGGATCCAATCAATTTATTATTTGATACACATTTTCACTACTTACATTTCAGGTGATTTTCAGTTCAAGAAGAACAATAGATTGAAGTTGATATGTAATCCTGACATTCACACTGTGAGTTTGTAACTATGTTGTGTGAGCCCAGTTTTAGTTTGTTTCCGATGGGCGTGGTCTGATGGAAATGGCCATTTATTTTTATAGGAGGACATAACTGATGATATTGATTTTCTTCTCATAGCAAGCGATGGTATCTGGTAAGTCCTGAGCTAAAACTAACACAAGAAGATGTTTATTTATGACTTGCTTCTAAGTGCAATACTTCATCCAGACCTAAGCCACTCCAATTACTATTATCTGTCATGCTTGTTTCATCTTAGGCATAGTATTTATAGCCGGAGGGTTTATACATCTTAGGCATAGTACATAGTATTAAATTCGATGGTTACGTATCAGGTTGATTTGCTATTTGGAAATGTCAGCTTGGCATGTTTGATAACTCTACTTTACAACCTTAGTGCTTCATGAGACATTTCTGGCAATAGGAATAGATTTCCTCTTCACGTGGAAGAATGCTAAAGCTAGCAAGAGAGTAAGGCAAACTTACCAGTGCCTGCTTTTGATAGATCCAGACACTAGTACCCATAGAGACATATTCTTTGTTCTCCTGTTTCATACTTTTATGATTTCGTTGATATATTTACCGTGACAAAATTACACACCTCTTGTTTTCTTCTCCAGGGAAGTCAAGACAAGTGAGGAGGTGGTTACTTATGTAAACGAGCGTTTGCAAACCGTGAGTCTTATTTCCTCAATTATTTTCTGCTTGTCATCCTATTAATAGTAATATCTAAAAGCCCATCTGCTGACACGTTTGGTACAGTTATAATTATACGGTGTAGTGTACATGGTTCGCACTTGCTGATAGATTGTTCCTGTTGGCTTGACATATTATGTGATCAAACGCAGAGGGCAGATCCGTGTGTCATCTGTGAGGGACTTCTTGAATGGTGCAGGGAGTCGCGGGACAATTCGACTGTGATACTGGCTCAGTTCAAGAACCACAACAGCCTCACTGCCAATGTCAGTTGTTCCGGACTCTCCTGCCCCCGGCCCCAGGCAAAAACCACAGATCCTAGCAGCTGCATTGCGATCCAAATTTTTGTCAAGACCTTAAGTAGCAAAACCATCACCCTCTCTGTCAAGAATTTGGACAGCATTCGGACTATCAAGTCCAAGATCCAGGACAAGGAGGGTATTCCCCTAGAAGTGCAGGGGCTCATCTTTGCTGGCAAGCAGCTTGAGGATGGCCTCACATTGGCCCATTATAGCATTGAGAAAGAAAGCACCGTGCACTTGGTTGTTGGTTTTCTTGGTGGCCAGTAAGTTCCTTAGATGATTAAACTTTTTTTTTTAGCATCACTAATATTACTGTGCAATAGAAAATGTGTGGACTTAACTAGTTGTTCATCAACATAGACTTTACAAGTATTCCGTCCGTTCCAAAATAAGTGTCGCATATTTTTCTAGGTTTACATGTATCTAGATATGTTTTAGTGTATAGATATGTGCGAATCTAGGCAAATTTGTGACATTTATTTTGGAACGGAAGGAGTAGCGCTTAGGCATGCTCTTGCTTAGTGTAATTGAGCTATTTAAATTGACTGCACAATTAAGATTTACAAGGCATGCAGAAACAAACATTATTTTATATCACCCATTGCAGAGTTAACATGGTAGATAACTGCATAGAATAAACATGCTTGAATCCTTATCAAGTCCAATGTTAACATTTGGATAGATGTGCATTCCATACTATTTTTAACTCGTCTTTTTTTACTATCAGGAACTCTGCCTCCATCCAAAACTCAACTGTGGAGGGAGGTGTGGCTGTCCAGTCATTCCTGACGCAACCATGCGACCTCGAACTGTTACAAAGGTGGGTTGGACCAAGAATTATCAATGGGATAACTCACCCATCGGCCCATGAACTGAATATATACTCCACTGCCCCTTCAGTCCTTGCCACACAATACTCATCGGTCAGAGCAGATGACGGGTCTGAGGCTTGGTACTTTTTTACCCGTCTACAGCGTAAAGGTCAGAGTGGCAGTCGAGTAAACCGGTCTGTTGATGTTGATGGAGTGACATGGTCGTGGCACGGTGAACACAAAGCCAGGCCCGTACATTCTGCGCCTAGAGACGGCCACACAGTTGGTTTTCGACGTCTTTTTTCTTTCTCACGGAAAGATAACGAGGACAATCTGATAAGAGATGGGTGGATCATGAGCGAGTATGGCCTAAATGAAAATGAGGCAAACGAGGTTGTGCTGTGTAAAATACATCGCACGACTTACAGAAGCGACCACAGCAAGCGTAGAAAGCGACCTCGTCTCGATCATGCTAGTGGTGTTTTCAGCAAACGGCGCCCTCTGCAGCAGGCATCTACATCACATACTGGTGTTGACCAGCAGGAGACAAACTTAGAAGAAAGAAGTTCAAGATATTCCATACCAGCACACCCTCGTAATGACCAACTTATAGCCAAATTACTCCATCCTAGACAGTTGTCTGGTGTTGCAGTACATGAGGTGTTTAATGTTTATGAGCTTTCGCCAATGGAGTTGATAAAAAAATATCCAGCCACAGTAAATGCTGAAGGCACACCAACCTGGTACTTTTACACATCTAGCCATGTGGAAGGAGCTGGTATTTCGGAAACCGGACGGTGGTCATCTCAGTTAGAGCCAATTCAATTTGTTCATGATTCGTATGGTCAGATCCTTGGACATGTCCAATTTGTCAAATTTTTCGAATCAATGGACAAATCAAGTGAGGATCTTTTGTTCTCTGGCTACACAATGTCACAGTTTTCTGGGAAAAACAGCCAGGTTAGCTCCATCTTATCTGAGTAGTAGTACCTTGCAGTTTTACTCTAGCTCAATGTTATTTTAGTGAAAGTGCAAGAACTAGTTACAGGCCTTTCATGTATATTTTCTCAAAAAATAGATGAGCATTTTAATGTTTTGGTTAAGTCATGCTTCTGACAAAAAGGCAACACCATCTGACCAGGAGATGACAGATAGTCTAAGCATAGTGCTGAATTATTCTCAAATATTTATCCGTTTTGCTAACCTAGACACATGAGTTTTTGCCTCATTTGTTATATACTCTGACTGGTTGAATGAATAGGTTCTCCTGGTTTGTGTGGACGCTAATGTTTTCTGGTTCGCATTGTGTTTCAGCTTGATGATATCGTGTTATGCACGATGGGGCTTCCAAATGCGGTTGAGGTACTTTCTTTGAAAACTTCTTATAACTGTACCTCATTTATCACTCTTAAAGAGTTCACATTATTTTAGAATTGTGCCATCTAACCTTACATTGTGATACTGGTTCAGTTCAAGAACGGCAACAACCCCACTGCCACTGCCAATGCCAATGCCAGTTGTTCCGGAGACTCCTGCCCCCGGCCCCAGGCAAAAACCACAGATCCTAGCAGCAGCATTGGTGCACCCAAGGTTGACACCAAAGCTGAAATCAAGGCCGCGGAGGAATAGCGGCGCAGGCAGAGTTTTGAATTTTGATCGAGAAGAGAAAGGTGATCCTGAGCTGGAAGGTTTTACAGTGCTATTTTTGCTCTCTGTCGGAGACAGAATCGTTGTGTTCCCAATCTACGGTGTAATACCACTCAGACTAGCTCAACAGTTGCTCTTACTTTGGTAGCGCTTCCTGGTGTAGGATGATATGATAGACGCGCTCTGGTTTCTTGTGCTTCTGATCTTGGATGCTGAGGATGCTTAATGGGGTAGTATTTCTACGGATGATTGCTGCTTTCATATTTTGCGGGGATGCTTACTGCCTTCATGATTAATTCGACAATTCTATGCGATGCAATGTTATGCTCTGTTTTTTTTTTTAATGTCTGGTATGTATTTCGGATGAAGACAGACCATTCGCAAAAAAAAAATAGAGAGTACAATCATGACGTTTACGTGTCAGTGTTTCGAATGGCCCTTGACTTGTATCCCAATTAGCTTTATTTAGGTGCAGTCAAAGACGAGACTGCCATCAGCCTGCGTCACAAGTTGTTTGTCCAAGGAAGGAATTCAGCGACAAGCAACTTTGCACACCGCACACGACAGTTTTGGTCTTGGTAGCAACTTTTTTAGGGATGCTTTTTTTCTTTTTGAGGGATGCTAGTTTGTTTGCCCTTCAGAGTAAAAGGGGTCTTGGTATATGTCGTTTCTTGTGAAAGGGTCTTAATTGGTTTTTTTTTCTCTCTCGGTAACAGTCTCTTTTTTGTGGCCAGGATCATAGTAGCTAGTGGTGTTCTTCTAGGGGCTGTGTTTGGATACTCACATTGTTTTTTTTTTCCTGTTTTGGGTTTTGGCCTGGTGACTGCTGTACAAGGAAAAACGCAAACTGGACCTATTTTTGCACTAAGATTGGTTGCCATCAAAACATTTTGCTGCACTTTCAACGCAACGAGGAAATTTGTTTGCCCGCCTTACTGCACAAACTCGGCTATAGAGGAAAGCTCTTGTTTAGTTATGTGCGAAACTAGGATATGGTTATCTTGTTTGAATATGGTGATCTTACCATCACCAAAGTAGCCGTTGCAAAGGCACACATGACAGACATAATAATTTGCACTTAGACTAATAAGAGCATAATCACTTAGCAGGTTAAAGGCCTATCTATCAATCAGAGGTTTACAACAACACCCCCCGATCAAAAGCTGACATGTTCCGGGGGCATACAAGTCCTAGAACATCAGGGTCAAACCTGTGATCGAAAGCCATTATAAAGGTCTTAACATCATCACTTGACTACTACTAAGTACATACAACATTCAGACAAACAGAGACATGAAACATGATCGGCCGCCGCCTAGCCGTGATCAGGGAAGGTAATATATCCTGGTGGTGGAGCTGTTCAACTTGTAGATTGTCATCTTCAGGTCACATGCCTAGATCTTTAACTCCACGGTTTCTTTGTACTAGAGATCGTAGCGGTGGATGATCTCCCGCCGGTTCATCCCCAACACCATTTGGCCGCCATGGTAGGTCACCTGAACCCACTTGTCGCATAAGCTACAAGCTGACACAACAACGTTGCAAGATAGTGGGATATTGATCCAGTCCTTGAGGCCCCACTGGAACTCATGTGAAATTGGCAGCATGTGCAAGCCATCAACGTCCAACCAGACGTAGCAGCAGTGTGGAGGCAACGGAGCTGCGTGCATTATACCCTACATATACGGCTTCAATGCCCTTGTCCACCGGTTCAAGGCGAGCTTGTGCTCGTGCCCGGTGGTGGAAATCAGTCTCTCCCCACCCTGTCGCACTCCAGCTTCGCGGCCTTGCCACTACACAAACACATGTAAGAACAATGGAAAATGCAAGACATGATCAATGGACAACAACAAAACAATTCCAATGTAGAACAACACAAAATGGCAATGGATAACAATGTAGAACAATGTCATTTGAAATGCTAGCCACGATCAAGCACAAATCGGTAACATGACATGCAATTCACAACAATGGCACAACATATGCACGGATCACAAAAGAAGCAGGCATATCAGGCAAGATGAGTGCATTTCCCTATTTGGGATGTACACTAATGGGACATGCATGCATCATCGGTGGCGAAATTGGGAAAAATACGATGAATGTAGTCAAATCTAGCCTTATGCATGTCAAATCAAGATTCTATCTACTAAAGAGAACCTAGAGTCTATTGAATACGAAGACATCAAACTCCCGGGCTCCCCGGAGTAGCAAAATCAACCGCCGAAAAACCCTAACCACTTCCACTATGTACGGGTTCGGTGCACTTACCCTGGAGAGATATCGGGCGGAGGAACCAACGACGGTGTTCACATCTGGGTCCTAGGAGTCACCGGAGCCACCTGAGCCGAGGACAAAGCCTTGTGTGCCGTCGGTACTACTGCGAGCAGAAAAATCCCAGCCAAGTCGGCAAGGGCTGGCTCTGCGAACGCAGGGGCCTTCCCTACGGCCGCGCTCGACGTATCCGCTATAAGGGTACATTTCCTATATGTGTGTTTTAGTAATTAATGACAGTCCTTACGAACTAATATTTTTATTGAATTTATATGAAGTAATATTCCATAGGTATTTCTTTTAGTCCATGTGTTGGATTCAAGTGTGGATGCCAAGAAGATAATGATATACCTTGAGTTTGGCATCAAGGTCATCGATTTCAAGAGCAGAATATGATATGATGAAGAAGAAGAAGAAGAAGAAGCAGAAGAAATGGGGATGTAGTTCCTGTGTGGAACTCAATTTATCCATGCTCTAGAGTGTTACATGTATTTAGGTGTTATGGACAATCATATTGCGGTGTGAGAAAAGTGATATTTTCCATGTCAGTTGCGGTGTCAGAAAAGTGATATTTTCCCAACATAATATATTTAAGATCTAAGGCCATGGTGTTGTATTCCTCGTCCATACAAGTTCAACGAGCCGAAGAACACATAAATCGGAGTCCGTATGAAGAAATGGCGAGCAAACTACGAAAGCATATACAAGTTTAGCAACCACTGGTACAGGCAGACCCCGCTCGTACCGTACGGCCGGTTAAACACTCTCGAGACAAATGTATCTTGTTTAAAAGAGGGGTATAACCAGATTCGTGAATATTATAATTATGTTCCAGTAAGCTTTGAACCTTCAATGTGGGTCCCTACTATTAAGGTTGCTATTTGTGGTGAAATTTTTTATGCCCGTTGTGATATTATGTCTGAGTTTTGCCTTATGCCTAAAAGTATTTATGAATCTTTGACACTTTGGGGACTTACTGAAGGGGGAGAAGGAATAACTCTTACTGATAATTCTGTTATAATTCCTAAGGGGATAGCTGAAGGTGTGTTCACAACCTTTCTTGGAAGAACAGTATCCACTGATTATCTTGTTATTGAATGTGTAGGGACAGGACAAATCACACTTGGAAGATCCCTGCTGAAACTCTTGGGAGCAACCATAGATGTGGGAAAGGGTACTCTAAATTTTACCTCTACACCCGGATGCGGTCATGTATTCCCTAAACCAAAGAGTAAGAAGGGTAGACGCAAAGCCCCTGGTAATAATGTTGATGCTTCTTCTCTTGATAATACTTGATTTGCACTTTCTGCGCCTAGCTGAAAGGCGTTAAAGAAAAGCACTTCTTGGGAGATAACCCATGTATGTTTTTACTACTGTTTTGTTGAGTCTTGGAAGTTTTTACTACTGTAGCAACCTCTCCTTATCATATTGTTGTGCCAAGCAAAGTCTCTAATAGTAAAGTTGATACTAGATTTGAATTGCTGCGCAGAAATAGATTTCTACCTGTCACGAATTTGAGTAGATCTCCCTGTAGAAAAATCAAAAAAACCTGCCAATTTTCATGCGTGATCCTCAGATATGTACGCAACTTTCATTAGTTTTGAGCTTTTTCATCTGAGCCTGTTAAGTGCCTCTAAAAAATTCGTCTTTACGGACTGTTCTGTTTTCACAGATTCTGCCTTTTATTTCGCATTGCCTCTTTTACTGTGTTGAGTGGATTTCTTTGTTCCATTAACTTTCAGTAGCCTTGGGCAATGTCCAGAAGTGTTAAGAATGATTGTGTTCTCTCTGAACATATGAATTTTTGATTATGAACTAACCCTCTAATGAGTTTGTTTTGAGTTTGGTGTGGAGGAAGTTTTCAAGGGTCAAGAGAAGAGGATGATATACTATGATCAAGAAGAGTGAAAAGTCTAAGCTTGGGGATGCCCCGTGGTTCATCCCTGCATATTTCAAGAAGACTCAAGCATCTAAGCTTGGGGATGCCCAAGGCATCCCCTTCTTCATCGACAACTTATCAGGTCACTTCTAGTGAAACTATATTTTTATTCCGTCACATCTTATGTGCTTTACTTGGAGCGTCTATTTGTTTTTGTTTTTGTTTTTGTTTTTGTTTAAATAAAATCGGATCCTAGCATTCATTGTGTTGGAGAAAGACACGCTCCGCTTTTTCATATGAACACTGGTGTTCTTAGCTCTATCTTTAATGTTCATGGCGGAGTTGAAAACCGCTTCGTTGATTGCTATTTGGTTGGAAACAGAAAATGCTTCATGTGGGAAATGGTATATATCTTGAATAATTTGATACTTGGCAATTGTTTTGAGCTCTCATAGATCATGTTTAAGCTCTTGCATCATGTAGTTTAAACCTATTAGTGGAGAACTACTGTAGAGCTTGTTGAAATTTGGACTGCATGATTGCACTACTAGGAAAAGGCTTATAGCCGCACTTCTTACCGCTGGCAAGTACGATTTAAAGATGCCGGCGGTAAGGCCTTTTAGGCCCACCTCGCATTACCGCCGGCGAATACGTTTGGGGGCGCCAGGAATAGACCGTTTACCGCTGGCGAAACGGGCCAGCAAGTGCCGGGATATGTTGATTCGAGAGCAGCCGAATGGGCTTTTTGTTACCGCCGGCGAATTTGGTTAGAGGGCGCCAGGGTAAAGCCCACTACCATTGGCGAATTGGGGCCATCCGCCGGGGGTATTCCGCCCCTCTCGTCGTCGTTAGATGGCCATCGTGCGGTTTGGACGGGAGATATCCTCGTTTCTCTCGATCTCTTCCCCGCAAACTCATCTCATCCACGAATTTCTTATCTCCTCGCTAACAAACTACTTCTCGTCCACGACCAGCCCCCATCGAGAGGATCACGGCGCCGGCGGAGGAGAAATGGGAGGCGCTGGCGGTGCAACAGCGACGCTGGGTCCTAGGCCTCTCCTGCGCCATGGACGACGGCGGCGGCGGGGAGGTGCGGCTCGCCACGAAGAAGGGCAAGACGAAGCGGGGTCTGTCGGCGGCGCCGCCGCCTCTCGCGGAGAGGGGCAGGGGCAGGGGCAAGGACCGGTTCGAGTCGCTCTGGCACGACTACCACGATTTGCTCCAGGTGAGCCTCTTCCCTGGTCTGGGCCGCCTCCAATCGACGCCATGAAGGGCTCCGACCCCGAGATCGATTCCGTCCGTCGCCTCCTCGAGTCGTCCGCTGGCGCTCCGTCACGGTGCCCAGCCTCTGCAACTGCGGCCTGATGGTAAGTAAATCATCCATGCATTCTATTCCGACCAGAATTTCTATGTTTTTTCATCCATCCATTCTATTTTGAATCGGTTTGAGTAGGTTTTGTTTATCCAAGGTAATTCGTTTTGAGCACACAGATGATATGTTGCATTCTAAACGTGCTTCTAACAATGATTTGTGTGAGGATCTATAGATGGATTGAAAATTACCGGGTTCAGATTCGGTTCGAGTAGCATCAGATTCTTTTGGTTTCTTTCTCATCCGAGGTAATTATACCACTAGAATCAGCCTAAATGTTCGGATTAAACCATGCTTGGTCACACATAATTCGACCTTCTCATATTTCATGATGCTCCAGAAGTTTTATGATTTGTAGCAACCTGATGCGTGTTTCTGAAAATTGAAACTGAAATTGGTGGCCTCATCTTGCTACTGCTGCTTGTTTAAAGAACACTCTTGTTTCTATTGGTTAAAGTGGGGGCTTTTATTGAAGTTGCCCAAGTTATTTTCTTACTTTGCATCCTAAATGTTACCATCTAACCATGGTTCGTGAGTGGATCTAGATCGACTGATATCACCTGGTTCAGATTCGGTTTGGGTAGCAATTATTTTCTTTTCTTCTCATCCAAGGTAATTCCAGCACCCGAATACCATAGATAACATATATAAACAGAGCCAGATTTATAGCTTGAATTTATCTTGTGCTATTTTGCTGCAACCTGGACCCTAGTACAGTTTTAGTAGTTTATAGTTATTTTCGTTAGGAATTTTGCTCTTCAATTTATATTGTTCAGCAACCTATTTCTTCCTGAATGATAAGCTCCAGCTTATTCTGCTGTATCGTCTTACGTTAATCGTCATGAAGTTACTTTGCTAAATGCCTTCATCTTAAGTCAATGGTAAACTAAACGTTTGAGTTTTAATTCTCTTGTTGTACATCGTTCTATTGTTTAGCATTATCCAACTTTATTTGTGGGATAGGGTAGGGATTTTGTAGTATATCCAGTGCTTACCGTTTTCTTAGCTTGCAGTGAAGTCTGGTCAATTAGAGGCATAACTGACTGTTTTCTCTTGTTTACAACAGAAAGTTGAAGATGCTATCCATAGAGGCATAACTGTTCCCAATTAAGGAAGCCAAATATCCTGGAGAAACTTTACCGAGTTTGGATGGAACAGATAACTGATGAGAAGTTAGAGCACTTTATTTTGTAGATTTTTTTGTGAATTTTGCTGGATGTATTCACATGTGTCCCGATGTATAATTGCAAAGCTAATAAATAGTATATGGACGTGATGGATGGGTTACGTCAATTGTTCTTTTTTTTAAAAATCCTAAATGACATACCGCCGGCACATTGGTCTTATGCATGTGAAGGCGCCGGGGATAACAGCACGTTACCACCGGCGAATCCGAGGACGCCGGCGGTAAGTGCTTACCACCGGCGAGTTTATCGCCGGCGAATCCGAAAGTGCCGGCGGTAAGCATTTTCAGGTCGCCGGCGGTAAGCCTTTTCCTAGTAGTGTTGATCTCTCTAAGGTCTAGATATTTTCTGGTAAAAGTGTTTGAGCAACAAGGAGACAGTGTAGAGTCTTATAATGCTTGCAATATGTTCTTGTGTAAGTTTTGCTGTACCTGTTCATACTTGTGTTTGCTTCAAACAATCTTGCTAGCCAAAGCCTTGTAGTGAGAGGGAATACTTCTCGTGCATCCAAAACCTTGAGCCAAAACCCATGCCATTTGTGTCCACCATAACTACCTACTATGTGGTATTTCTCTGCCATTCCAAAGTAAATTGCTTGCGTGCTACCTTTAAAATTTCATTCCTTGTCTTTGCAATACATAGCTCATGGGAAAATAGCTTAAAAACTATTGTGGTATTGAATATGTTGCTTATGTATATTATTTCTTATAAGTTGCTTGTTGAGCGGCAACCATGTTTTTGGGGACGTCATCAACTTTTTACACCTTTGTTGAATATCATGTGAGTTGCTATGCATGTTCGTCTTGTCTGAAGTAAGGGTGATTTATCATGATTAAATGGTTTAAGTATGCATATTGTTAGAGAAGAACATTGGGCCGCCAACCAAAACCATGTATCATGGTGGAAGTTGCAGTTGGACATTATACCTCAATCTCTTATGAGAATATTATCTGTTGTTGAATGCTTAAGCATTAAAGAGGAGTCCATTATCTGTTTTCTATGTTGTCCCGGTATGGATGTCCTTAAGTTGAGATCTATCAAAACTGAGAAATCAAATGAGATCTATCTCCTTGGACCTTTGTACAGGCGGCATAGAGGTACCCCTTTGTGACACTTGGTAGAAACATATGTTATGCAATGATAATCCATGGAAATCCGAGCTAATTAGGACAAGGTGCGAGCACTATTGGTATTCTATGCATGAGGCTTGCAACTTATAAGAGGTTTTATGCATAACACATATGAATTATTATTACCGTTGACAAAATTGTTTCCATGTTTTCAAAATAAAAAGCTCTAGCACATGAGTAATCAATGCTTCCCTCGAAGGGCCTTTCTTTTACTTTATGTTGAGTCAGTTTACCTACTTCTTTCTATCTTAGAGGCAAACACTTGTGTCAACTGTGTGCATTGATTCTTACATGTTTACTTATTGCACTTGTTATATTGCTTTATGTTGACAATTATTCATGAGATATACATGTTACAAGTTGAAAGCAATTGCTGAAACTTAATCATCCTTTGTGTTGCTTCAAAACCTTCTATTAAGAATCTATTGCTTTATGAGTTAACTCTTATGCAAGACTTACTGATGCTTGTCTTGAAAGTACTATTCATGAAAAGTCTTTGCTATATGATTCAGTTGTTTATTTATTATCTTTGTGTTAGCAACTATTGCTTCGAATCACTTCATTCACTTCATATGCTTTACAATAGTATTGATCAAGATTATGATAGTAGCATGTCACTTCAGAAATTATCCTTGTTATCGTTTACCTACTCGAGGGCGAGTAGGAACTAAGTGACAAGGGATTAACTTGTCAATGCCTACAGATTGTAGACTAGGGTTTTTCTAGAAGTAGAGGGCAAGTAGATCTCGAAGGTTTCAGCCGAAAAGTACTCGTTGATTGTAAAAACTAGGGTTCTGTTGACAATAGATTCGATTCTTTTGCCCTCGACTCCCCCTTATATAGGAGGTGGAGCCGAGGGTTTCGTAATATACAAGTTACAGAGTCCGGGAGGGTTTTGTACCCGTCCCGTAAGATTACAAGTCTCTATATTTCCTAGTACAATCTATCTTTCCTTAACACTAATTGGGCTTCCGAATCTTCTTATCCTTCGAGTCCTGGGCCTTCAATAAACCCCGGGTACCATCTTCGGCAGGCCCATTGGGAATGCCTATGCCACTAAGCTTGGGGATGCTTGATACGTCTCAAACGTATCTACAATTTCTTATGTTCCATGCTAGTTATATGACAATACTCACATGTTTTATATACACTTTATATCATTTTGATGCATTTTCCGGCACTAACCTATTAACAAGATGCCGAAGCGCCAGTTCTCTCTGTTTTTGGTTTCAGAAATCCTACACAGGAAATATTCTCGGAATTGGACGAAACAAAAGCCGAACTTCCTATTTTCCTCGGAGGGTTCCAGAACACCGAAGGAGAGACGGAGAGGGCCCACGAGGTGGCCACACCACGTGGCGGCGCGGCCAAGAGGGGGGGCGCCACCCTATGGGGTGGGCCTCGGGCACCCCCGCGCTGCCCTTCGCCTATAAATTCCGTCGCGAAAACCCTATTACCGAGAGCCACGATACGGAAAAAGTGCGAGACGCCGCCGCCGCCAATCCCATCTCGGGGGATTCAGGAGATCGCCCCGGCACCCTGCCGGAGAGGGGAATCATCACCGGAGGGCTCTACATCACCATGCCCGCCTCCGGACTGATGCGTGAGTAGTTCATCCTTGGACTATGGGTCCATAGCAGTAGCTAGATGGTTGTCTTCTCCTCTTGTGCTATCATGTTTAGATCTTGTGAGCTGCCTAACATGATCAAGATCGTCTATTTGTAATGCTACATGTTGCGTTTGTTGGGTTCCGATGAATATTGAATACTATGTCAAGTTGATTATCAATCTATCATATATGTGTTGTTTATGTTCTTGCATCTCGTTGCTAGTAGAGGCTCTGGCCAAGTTGATACTTGCAACTCCAAGAGGGAGTATTTATGCTTGATAGTGGGTTCATGCCTCCATTGAACTGGGGTGACAGAAAGTTCTAAGGTTGTGGATGTGATGTTGCCACTAGGGATAAAACATCAATGCTTTGTCTAAGGATATTTGTGTTGATTACATTACGCACCATACTTAATGCAATTGGCTGTTGTTTGCAACTTAATACTGGAAGGGGTGCGGATGCTAACCTGAAGGTGGACTTTTTAGGCATAGATGCATGCTGGATGGCGGTCTATGTTCTTTGTCGTAATGCCCTGATTAAATCTCATAGTAGTCATCATGATATATGTATGTGCATCTCTATTTGTCAATTGCCCAACTGTAATTTGTTCACCCAACATGCTATTTATCTTATTGGAGAGACACCACTAGTGAACTGTGGACCCCGGTCCATTCTTTTACATTTGAAATACAATCTACTTCAATCTCTGTTCTCTGTTGTTTTCTACAAGCAAACATCATTCTCCACACCATACTTTTAATCCTTTGTTTTCAGCAAGCCGGTGAGATTGACAACCTCACTGTTAAGTTGGGGCAAAGTATTGTGATTGTGTTGTGCAGGTTCCACGTTGGCGCCGGAATCCCTGGTGTTGCGCCGCACTACACTCCTCCACCAACAACCTTCACATGGCCTTCATCTCCTACTGGTTCGATAACCTTGGTTTCTTACTGAGGGAAAACTTGCTGCTGTACGCATCACACCTTCCTCTTGGGTTTCCCAACAGACGTGTGCTTCACGCGCCATCAGTGGGGTCCACCATAGAGCAAGTGGGCTGGCCCAACAAGTTAGTAGGCCGGCCCAATAAGCATGAGGGTCCCACTTTCCTATTACCGGGCCGGCCCATTTAGCAAGTGGGGTCCACCATATAGAAAGTGGGCTGGCCTAACAAGTTAGTGGGCCGGCCCAATAAGCATGAGGGTCCCACTTTCCTGTTACCGGGCCAACCCAGTTAGTAAGTGGGGTCCACCATAAAGCAAGTGGGCTGGCCCAACATGTTAGTGGGCCGGCCCAATAATAAAAGTGGGGCCCATTATCCTGTTAATGGGTCGGCCCAAGTAGCCAGTGGGGCCCACCTTGAAGCCAGCGGGCTGGCCCAATAAGCACGTGGGTCGCACTTTCCTGTTACCGGGCCGGCCCAGTTAGTGTGCGGGGTCCACCTTAAGCAATTGGGCTGGCCCAATAAGTAAGTGGGCCGGCCCAAAATAATAGTGGGTCCCACACTACAGTAAGTGGGCCGGCCCACTAAGTTGTAGGGCCGTGGTCGTTTGACTAGTCAACTTGCATTCTGGGTCAGCCAAGTTAGGCTTATGAGAAGGCCCATTAAATTTCAGAACATATGAGAGGAAGGCAGAATGAGAGGATTGCAGAACATATGATCTCATAACAAAGGAGCTAGACAGGATGGTGCCAAGGTGCACATGATAGCCATCTGGTACATGTATGCTAAATTAGACAATCGTTTGGGTATGCACAAACTTCTTCAGAACACATGAGCAAATAAAGCATAGCAGAGCATTCAAAAACGCAGTAGGATCGTAATTACTGAATACTGAGACCGACCTCGGAATCTAAGAACTTTTCACCACAACAAGGCAGTAATCTGTAGACCTAGGCATCAGCCAGTAGATCCCTAACAATCCCTCGGCAAAGACTAAATTTTCCACTAGCCAAAACAAACAGGGGCGACTAAACCGAGAAAAGCTAAGGTTTTCCCTACAGATTCGTGGCCTAAACTCTTAACCAGCACCGTCAGCTACCTGCATCACTCTAAACGACACCCGAATTCCTAGATCAGCGGCACGATCAACAAGCAAGGCCGTCTGATTTGGACCTCGAGAAAGGGGGAGGTAGGAGCCGGGGCACGCGCATACCTTGAGGAGGACGGTGTCGCCACGGAAGAGCTGGAGGCGCTCCATGGTGTCGGGGTGGAGCACGACGACGGAGTTGTCGTCATTGGTGGCCTTGTCGACGACGAGGCGGTTGGGAGATTTCTTCCTCTCGAGGATCACCATCGATTAGTGCTTCTTCGCCCCTTCCTACAGGCGAACCCGAGCCGGGTGAAAAAATTCAACGGAGAGATCCACAGTCGTCGGCCATATCGGAAGCGGCGGGGGGTAGATCGGGGCGCGGGGACTTACGGATCGGAGGAGGAGGCCTCGCCCTGCGGTGTCGGGGTCGCCATGCTCGCGTGTCGCCGACGGCTGGCGGCGCTAGCTTTCGGCGGCTCCGGGTTCGCCGTGGGAACGAGGGGGAGGGGGTTGCAGGAGTGAGTGAGAGAGAGAGAGAGAGAGAGAGACGTTGGGGTACGAGGGAGAGAAGAGGGCGGTGGTGGCTGGAGGCGGAGGAGGAGGGGCTTGGGTTGCCGCCGCCGGCGCGTCAGGGGGACAGGATGGGGAAGAGAAGTGGGGATTAGGGAGTAGAAGTGAGGATAGGTGCGGGGTGGAAGGGGTGGCATAGGGCCAAATACCCCCGTCGAGTTTCAGCAGCAAACGCCGGTGGTAAATTCGGTCCAACTCGTGCATACCGGCCCAGTTTACCCCCGGCGAAAATGAATTGTTGTCGCCTGTGGTATTAAAGTTACCCCCGGCATTTTCGGGGCCAAATCGCCGACGGTAATAGAAAGTTCATCTAGGTGCTCTCGGCCCAACTTACCCCCGGCGATTTCAGTTTCAACTTGCCGACGGTAAGGGGCCTAACCCCGGCAACCCCAAACCAACTTGCCGGCGGTAACTTACCGCCGGCCACCTCGAAACGTACTTGCCGGCTGTAATAAGTGCGGCTATAAGGTTATTTCTAGTAGTGTTGAGGGTTTCTATTTGCTGCCTATGCATTGGCATGACCTGCATATCTATGCAATGCTTGGAAAGTTCGGCAATCCTTCTGCAGATGCACCGACTGGCTCTTTCCGTTGTTGTCGAGAAAGAAGTGCATTTGGCATGGTCCGTTCAAGAGGTCTTCGGGTGATACATACGGCCTCTGGAACCTTGGACCATTATTTTGCCTATTGGGACGAGGACTGTCCCTGTAATCGCTGTGATGTTCTCCACTTTTTTGATAATCATCCCGATTATTACCTCCACTATTTCCTCGGAAGCCAGCCGATATTTGGCTGGGACCGTCATAGTCTGAGAATTGGCGAGAAAATCGTCGTCTATTTTGAATATTTCGATTACGATCGTCCTCCGGCGACCTATGTCGTTTGTTGTGAACAACATCCTCTCCATCTGCCCAGCGATTCGCTATTTCCATGAGTGGTGCTATTGTTTTTGGGTTAGTCCTTCCCAAGTCCTCGACTAGGTCCTTTCTTCGGATCCCAGCAACGAACGCGTTTATTGCTCGTTCATGCTTGTGACGGTAAAGCACACGTCCGTTGGGAACCCCAAGAGGAAGGTATGATGAGTACATCAGCGAGTTTTCCCTCAGTAAGAAACCAAGGTTATCGAACCAGTAGGAGATGAAGATCACGTGAAGGTTGTTGGTGAAGGAATGTAATGCGGCGCAACACCAGGGATTCCGTGCCAACGTGGAACCTGCACAACACAATCAAACTACTTTGCCCCAACTTAACAGTGAGGTTCTTAATCTCACCGGCTTGCTGAAAACAAAGGATTAAACGTATGGTGTGGAAAATGATGTTTGCTTGCAGAAAACAAAAGAGAACAATGATTGCAGTAGGTTGTATTTCAGATGTAAAAGAATGGACCGGGGTCCACAGTTCACTAATGGTGTCTCTCCAATAAGATAAATAACATGTTGGGTAAACAAATTACAGTTGGGCAATTGACAAATAGAGAGGGCATAACAATGCACATACATATCATGATGACTACTATGAGATTTACTTAGGGCAATACGACAAAGAACATAGACCGCCATCCGGCATGCATCTATGCCTAAAAAGTCCACCTTCGGGTTAGCATCCGCACCCTTCCAGTATTAAGTTGCAAGCAACAGACAATTGCATTAAGTACTGTGCGTAATGTAAACAATACAAATATCCTTAGACAAAACATTGATGTTTTATCCCTTGTGGCAACAGCATATCCACAACCTTATGGGTTGATGTCACTCCCACAGATTCAATGGAGACATGAACCCACTATCTAGCATAAATACTCCCTCTTGGAGTTACTATTGGAGATATGCCCAAGAGGCAATAATAAAATGGTTATTATAATATATCTTTGTGTTCATGATAATGTTTGCATACCATGCTATAATTGTATTAACCGAAACATTGATACATGTGTGTTATGTAAACAACAAGGAGTTCCTAGTAAGCCTCTTGTATAACTAGCTTGTTGATTAATAGATGATCATGGTTTCGTGATCATGAACATTGGATGTTGTTAATAACAAGGTTATGTCATTATCTGAATGATGTAATGGACACACCCAATTAAGCGTAGCATAAGATCACGTCATTAAGTTCATTTGCTATAAGCTTTCGATACATAGTTACCTAGTCCTTTCGACCATGAGATCATGTAAATCACTTATGCGGGAAGGGTACTTTGATTACATCAAACGCCACTGCGTAAATGGGTGGTTATAAAGGTGGGATTAGGTATCCGAAAGTATAAGTTGAGGCATATGGATCAACGGTGGGATTTGTCCATCCCGAAGACGGATAGATATACTCTGGGCCCTCTCGGTGGAATGTCATCGATTAGCTTGCAAGCATATGAATGGTTCATAAGAGATCACATACCACGGTACGAGTAAAGAGTAGTCGAGACGTTGAACGAGGTATAGAGATACCGATGATCAAACCTCGAACAAGTAAAATATCGCGTGACAAAGGGAATCGGTATCGTATGTAAATGGTTCAATCGATCACTAAAGTCATCGTTGAATATGTGGGAGCCATTATGGATCTCCAGATCCCGCTATTGGTTATTGGTCGGAGAGAAGTCTCAACCATGTCTGCATAGTTCGCGAACCGTAGGGTGACACACTTAAGGTTTGATGCCGTTTGAGTAGATATGGAATATGGAATGGAGTTCGAAGTTTTGTTCGGAGTCTCGGATGGGATCCAGGACATCACGAGGAGTTCCGGAATGGTCCGGAGAATAAGATTCATATATAGGAAGTCATATTCCAAGTTTGGAAATGATCCGGTGCATTTATGGAAGGTTCTAGAAGGTTCTAGAAAAGTCCGGAAGAAACGCACTATGGAAGGTGGGGACTCCACATGCTAGGCCGGCCAACCCTAAGGGGTGGAGTCCCAGGTGGACTCCACCATAGGTGGCCGGCCAACCCACCTAAGGGAAAGGTGGGAGTCCCACCTTGAGTAGGACTCCCCCTTTAGTAGGTTTCCCACTTTTGGGAGGATTTGTTGTTGGGGTCTTATTCAAAGACTTGGACTACAACTCTTGGGCACTTCCACCTATATAATGAGGAGCCAAGGGGAGGGGCCGGCCACACCAAGCCTCCTAGGCCGCAGCCCCCAAGTGTCCGGCGCCCTAGCCCCCTCTCCCCAAACCCTAGCCGCCCCCTCCTCCACACATCTCTCCCGCAGCGGCGAAGCCCTGCCGGAGATCTCCACCACCACCGCCACCACGCCGTCGTGCTGCCGGGATTCCGAGGAGGATCTACTACTTCCGCTGCCCGCTGGAACGGGGAGGAGGACGTCGTCTTCATCAACACCGTACGTGTGACCGAGTACGGAGGTGCTGCCCGATTGTGGCACCGTCAAGTTCTTCTACGCGCTTTGCAAGCGGTCAAGATCTTCTACGCGCTTTTGCAAGCGGCAAGTGATCGACTACATCCACCCCGAGATCTAATCTCGTTAAGCTTTGCGAATCTTCTCTCATCATCTCCTCGTTGCTACCGTCTACTAGATTAGATCTTGGCTTGTGTTTCGTTCTTGCGGTAGGAAAATTTTTGTTTTCTATGCTACGAATCCCATCAGTGGTATCAGAGCCGTGTCTATGCATAGATTGGTTGCACGAGTAGAACACAATGGTTTTGTGGGCGTTGATGCTTTTGTTGTCTTTAGTTCGTGTACTTTGCATCTTGCGGGATGGTGGGATGAAGCGGCCCGGGCTAACTTTACATGACCGCGTTCATGAGACTTGCTCCACGTTCGACATGCAACTTGTATTGCATAAGTGGCTTTGCGGGTGTCTGTCTCTCCCACCATAGTGAAGATTCAATTTACTCTTTCTATTGACAACACTAGTATCACCGTTGTGGTTCATGTTCGTAGGTAGATTGGATCTTACTCGAAAACCCTAAACCACGTAAAATATGCAAACCAATTAGAGGCGTCTAACTTGTTTTTGCAGGGTTTGGTGTTTTGATATGGCCATTATGTGATGATGAATATGTATGAGATGATCATTATTGTATTGTGGCAACCGGCAGGAGCCTTATGGTTGTCTTTAAATTTCATGTTGAGTATTATTTCAAAGTAGTTGTAATAGTTGCTACATGCGGTGAACAACCATGAAGACGGCGCCATGGACCTTGACGCTACGCCGACAATGATGGAGATCATGCCCGTTGATGATGGAGATCATGTCCGTGCTTTGGAGATGAAGATCAAAGGCGCAAAGACTAAAGGGCCATATCATATCACATATGAATTGCATGTGATGTTAATCCTTTATGCATCTTATTTTGCTTAGATCGCGACGGTAGCATTATAAGATGATCCCTCACATTAATATCAATATAATAAAGTGTTCTCCCTCGTATGCACCGTTGCTACAGTTCGTCAAGCATCTCGTGATGATCGGATGTGATAGACTCTATGTTCACATACAACGGGTGTAAGCCATGTTTGCACACGCGGAATACTTAGGTTTGCTTGACGAGCCTAGCATGTACAGACATGGCCTCGGGACAACGGAAACCGAAAGGTTGAACACGGGTCTTATTCAAAGACTTGGACTACAACTCTTGGGCACTTCCACCTATATAATGAGGAGCCAATGGGAGGGGCCGGCCACACCAATCCTCCTAGGCCGCAACCCCCAAGTGGTCGGCGCCCTAGCCCCCTCTCCTCAAACCCTAGCCGCCCCTCTCCCCAAACCCTAGCCGTCCCCCTCCTCCACACATCTCTCCCGCAGTGCATAGCGAAGCCCTGCCGGTGATCTCCACCACCACCGCCACCACGCCGTCGTGCTGCCGGGATTCCGAGGAGGATCTACTACTTCCGCTGCCCGCTGGAACGGGGAGGAGGACGTCGTCTTCATCAACACCGTACGTGTGACCGAGTACGGAGGTGCTGCCCGATTGTGGCACCGTCAAGTTCTTCTACGCGCTTTTGCAAGCGGTCAAGATCTTCTACGTGCTTTTGCAAGCGGGAAGTGATCGACTACATCCACCCCGAGATCTAATCTCATTAAGCTTTGAGAATCTTCGAGGGTTAGTCTCATCATCTCCTCGTTGCTACCGTCTACTAGATTAGATCTTGGCTTGTGTTTCGTTCTTGCGGTAGGATTTTTTTTGTTTTCTATGCTACGAATCCCATCAGTTACAAGTATGAACTTGGCCAGAGCCTCTACTAGCAACGGAGAGCATGCAAGATCATAAACAACACATATATGATAGATCAATAATCAACTTGACATAGTATTCCATATTCATTGGATCCCAACAAACACAACATGTAGCATTACAAATAGATGATCTTGATCATGATAGGAAGCTCACAAGATCTAAACATGATGGCTCATTAGGAGAAGACAACCATCTAGCTACTGCTATGGACCCGTAGTCCAAGGATGAACTACTCACGCATCAGTCCGGAGGTGGGCATGGTGATGTAGAGCCCTCCGGTGATGATTCCCTCCCGGGGTGCCGGAGGAGATCTTCGAACCCCCAAGTTAGGGTTGACGACGGCGGCGTCCCCGGAACTGTTCTGGTATTTTGGCTCTCGGTACTAGGGTTTTAGGGGACGAAGGAATAAATAGGCGAGGGGCAGCGTCGGAGAGCGGGGGCTCCTCCCCACGTCTTGGCGCGGCAGTGGGGCCCCGCGCCGCCATATGGGGAGGGCCCCCTGCTGGCCTTCCTCGACTCCTCTTCGGTCTTCTGGAACACCGTGGAAAATAGGGCCGTGCGCTTTTGTTTCGTCCAATTCCGAGAATATTTGTAAAACAACTTTTCTGAAATCAAAAACAGCAGAAAACAGAACTTGTGGCATCTTGTTAATAGGTTAGTCCCAGAAAATGCATAAAAACATTATAAAGTGTGAATAAAACATGTAGGTATTGTCATAAAACTAGCATGGAACATAGGAAATTATAGATACGTTGGAGACGTATCAAGCATCCCCAAGCTTAGTTCCTACTCGCCCTCGAGTAGGTAAACGATAAAAAGAATAATTTCTGAAGTGACATGCTACCAACATAATCTTGATCAATACTATTGTAAAGCATATGAGATGAATGAAGTGACCCAAAGCAATGGTCTATAGTTTGCTAACAAAAAGATAATGACTAAACAACTGAATCATATAGCAAAAACTTTTCATGAATAGTACTTTCAAGACAAGCATCAAAAAGCCTTGCATAAGAGTTAACTCATAAAGCAATAGATTCTTAATAAGAGGTTTTGAAGCAACACAAAGGAAGATTTAAGTTTCAGCAATTTCTTTCAACTTTCAACATGCATCT
This sequence comes from Lolium multiflorum, assembly GCA_030979885.1. NCBI lineage: Eukaryota > Viridiplantae > Streptophyta > Magnoliopsida > Poales > Poaceae > Lolium > Lolium multiflorum. The sequence goes on along the minus strand of CM061750.1, from coordinate 313,986,182 downwards.
CTCATGGATAATTGTCAACACAAAGTAATATAATAAGTGCAATAAGTAAGCATGTAAGAATCAATGCACACAGTTGACACAAGTGTTTGCTTCTAAGATAGAAAGAAGTAGGTAAACTGACTCAACATAAAGTAAAAGAAAGGCCCTTCGCAGAGGGAAGCAGGGATTAAATCATGTGCTAGAGCTTTTCAAGTTTTGAAATCATATAGAGAGCATAAAAATAAAGTTTTGAGAGATGTTTGTTGTTGTCAACGAATGGTAGTGGGCACTATAACCCCCTTGTCAAACAGACTTTCAAAGAGCGGCTCCCATGAAGGACGTTATCTCTACCAGCAAGGTAGATCATCCCTCTTCTCTTTTGTTTACACATGTATTTTAGTTTTATTTATAGATGACACTCCTCCCAACCTTTTGCTTTCACAAGCCATGGCTAACCGAATCCTCGGGTGCCTTCCAACATTTCACATACCATGGAGGAGTGTCTATTGCAAAATTAAGTTGCTTACTAATAAATCAGGGCAAAACATGTGAAGAGAATTATTAATGAAAGTTAATTAATTGGGGCTGGGCACCCCGTTGCCAGCTCTTTTTGAAAAATTATTGGATAAGCGGATGTATATGCCACTAGTCCATTGGTGAAAGTCTGCCCAACAAGATTGAAAGATAAAACACCACATACTTCCTCATGAGCTATAAAACATTGACACAAATAAGGAGTAATAAAGTTTTGAATTGTTTAAAGGTAGCACATGAAGTATTTATTTGGAATGGCAGAAAAATACCACATAGTAGGTAGTTATGGTGGACACAAATGGCATAGGTTTTGGCTCAAGGTTTTGGATGCACGAGAAGCATTCCCTCTCAGTACAAGGCTTTGGCTAGCAAGGTTGTTTGAAGCAAACACAAGTATAAACCCGTACAACAAAACTTACATAAGAACATATTGCAAGAATTATAAGACTCTACACTGTCTTCCTCGTTGCTCAAACACTTTTACTAGAAAATATCTAGACCTTAGAGAGACCAATCATGCAAACCAAATTTCAACAAGCTCTATGGTAGTTCTCCACTAATAGGTTTAAACTACGTGATGCAAGAGCTTAAACATGATCTACTTGAGAGCTCAAAACAATTTCCAAGTATCAAATTATTCAAGAAAATATACCAATTACCACATGAAGCATTTTCTGTTTCCAACCAAATAACAATAAGTGTTGCGGCTTTCAGCTTTCGTTATGAACATGAAAAATAAAACGAAGAACACAAGTGTTCAAATGAAAAAGCGGAGCGTGTCTCTCTCCCACACAAGCATGTTAGGATCCGATTTATTAAGAAAACTTAAAATAACAAACGAGAATAAAAGCACACGGACGCTCCAAGTAAAGCACATAAGATGTGACGAATTAAAATATAGTTTCACTAGAGGTGACCTGATAAGTTTGATGAAGGGGATGCCTTGGGCATCCCCAAGCTTAGACGCTTGATTCTTCTTGAAAATATGCAAGGATGAACCACGGGGCATCCCCAAGCTTAGACTTTTCACTTTTCTTGATCATATTATATCATCCTCCTCTCTTGATCCTTGAAAACTTCCTTCACACCAAACTCAAAGCAATCTCATTAGAGAGTTAGTGCATAATCAAAAATTCACATGTTCAGCAAGGACACAATCATTCCCAACACTTCTGGACATTACCCAAGTCTACTGAAATTTAATGGAGCAAAGAAATCCACTCAAACACAGTAAAAGAGGCAATGCGAAATAAAAGGCAGAATCTGTCAAAAATCCGTAAAGACGAATTTTTTTGAGGAACTTAACATGCTCAAATGGAAAAGCTACAGTTGAATGAAAGTTGCGTACATATCTGAGGATTACTCATGAATTTTTTCAGGATTTTACGATTTTTCTACAAAGAGAAAAGCTCAAATTTGTGACAGCTAAAAATCTGTTTCTGCGCAGAAATCCAAATCTAGTATCAACTTTCTATCAAAGACTTTACTTGGCACAACAATGCAAGAAATAAAGATACAAAGGTATTGCTACAGTAGTAACAAGCACCTTGACTCAAATATAAAACAAAAATTGCAGAAATAAAATAATGGGTTGTCTCCCATAAGCGCTTTTCTTTAACGCCTTTCAGCTAGGCGCAGAAAGTGTAAATCAAGTAACATCAAGAGAAGAAGCATCAACATCATAATTTGTTCTAATAATAGAATCAAAAGGCATCTTCATTCTCTTTCTAGGGAAGTGTTCCATACCTTTCTTAAGAGGGAATTGATATTTAATATTTCCTTCTTTCATATCAATAATAGCACCAACGGTTCGAAGAAAGGGTCTTCCCAAAACAATAGGACAAGATGCATTGCATTCAATATCCAAAACAACAAAATCAACGGGGACAAGGTTATTGTTAACCGTAATGTGAACATTGTCAATTCTCCCCAAAGGTTTCTTTATAGAATTATCAGCAAGATTAACATCCAAATAACAACATTCCAAAGGTGGCAAGTCAAGCATATCATAAAGTTTCTTAGGCATAACAGAAATACTTGCACCAAGATCACATAAAGCATTACAATCAAAATCATTGACCTTCATTTTAATGATGGGCTCCCAACCATCTTCCAACTTCCTAGGGATAGAAGCTTCAAGTTTTAATTCCTCTTCCCTATCTTTAATGAGAGCATTTGTAATATGTTTTGTAAAGGCCAAGTTTATAGCACTAGCATTAGGACTTCTAGCAAGTTTTTGCAAGAACTTAATAACTTCAGAAATATGACAATTATCTAATCAAAACCATTATGATCTAAAGCAATGGGACCATTGTCCTCAACACTTTGAAAAATTTCAGCACTTTTATCACAAACAGTTTCAGCAGTTTCAGGCAATTTTGCACGCTTTGTAGTAGAAGTAGAAACATTGCCAACACCAATTATTTTACCATTGATAGTAGGAGGTTTAGCAACATGTGAAGCATCAACATTACTAGTGGTGGTAATAGTCCAAACTCTAGCTATATTATTCTCTTTAGCAAGTTTTTCTTCTCTTTCCCACCTAGCATGCAATTCAGCCATCATTCTAATATTGTCATTAATTCGAACTTGGATAGCATTTGCTGTACCAAATTTTTTTTATCATTATCCTCAGGTTTAGCAGCCATTTTATTAATTAAAGAAGCTTGTGACTCAGACATGTATGAAATTTGGTTTTCAGCATTTGAAAGCTTAGTTTGCAAACCAGAAATTTCCATATTCAAATTCTCAAGTTGATTCCCTATATTTTTCAACAAGGCAGATTGTTCATTCATAGTTTTAGTAAACAATTGATTTTGCTCATATTGTGATTGCATATAGCTCTTAGTAGCTCTTTCAATTTCTAGCATCTTTTCCTCACTAGGCAAAACAGATCTACCATAAGAATTACCATAACCACTACCACTATTAGAAGGATATCACCTATAGTTGTTGTTACCAAAATTATTCCTATAAGCATTGTCGAAATTATTATTTTTAATGAAGTTCACATCAACATGCTCTTCTTGAGCAACCAATGAAGCTAAAGGAACATTATTAGGATCAACATGAGATTTACCATTAACAAGCATAGACATAATAACATCAATCTTATCACTCAAGGAAGAGGTTTCTTCAACAGAATTTACCTTCTTACCTTGAGGAGTTCTTTCAGTGTGCCATTCAGAGTAGTTGATCATCATATCATCAAGAAGCTTTGTTGCAGCACCCAAAGTGATGGACATAAAAGTACCTCCAGCAGCTGAATCCAATAGGTTCCTTGAAGAAAATTTTAATCCTGCATAAAAGGTTTGGATGATCATCCAAGTAGTTAGTCCATGGGTAAGGCAATTCTTTACCAAAGATTTCATTCTCTCCCATGCTTGGGCAACATGTTCATTATCCAATTGCTTAAAATTCATAATGCTACTTCTCAAAGATATAATTTTAGCAGGAGGATAATATTTTCCAATGAAAGCATCTTTACATTTAGTCCGTGAACTAATACTATTTTTAGGCAAAGATAAGAACCAATCTTTAGCTCTTCCTCTCAAGGAAAAAGGAAACAATTTCAGTTTTATAATATCCCCATCTATATCCTTATACTTTTGCATTTCACAAAGTTCAACAAAATTATTAAGATGGGCAGCAGCATCATCAGTACTAACACCAGAAAATTGCTCTCTCATAACAAGATTTAGTAAAGCAGGTTTAATTTCATAAAATTCTGCTGTAGTAGCAGGTGGAGCAATAGGAGTGCATATGAAATCATTATTATTTGTGCTAGTGAAGTCACATAACTTAGTGTTCTCAGGAGTACTCATTTTAGCAATAACAAAGCAAAACCGAATTAAATAAAGTAAAACAAGTAACTATTTTTTGTGTGTTTTTGATATAAAGAAAGCAAACAAGACAGAAAATAAAATAAAGCAAGACAATAAACAAAGTAAAGAGATTGGGTGAGAGAGACTCCCCTTGCAGCGTGTCTTGATCTCCCAAAGCGAGAAAAGTAGCTGCTTGTGACGTAAAGCACACGTCCGTTGGGAACCCCAAGAGGAAGGTATGATGAGTACACAGCGAGTTTTCCCTCAGTAAGAAACCAAGATTATCGAACCAGTAGGAGATGAAGATCACGTGAAGGTTGATGGTGAAGGAATGTAGTGCGGCGCAACACCGGGATTCCGGTGCCAACGTGGAACCTGCACAACACAATCAAACTACTTTGCCCCAACTTAACGGTGAGGTTGTCAATCTCACCGGCTTGCTGAAAACAAAGGATTAAACGTATGGTGTGGAAAATGATGTTTGCTTGCAGAAAACAAAAGAGAACAATGATTGCAGTAGGTTGTATTTTAGATGTAAAAGAATGGACCGGGGTCCACAGTTCACTAGTGGTGTCTCTCCAATAAGATAAATAACATGTTGGGTAAACAAATTACAGTTGGGAAATTGACAAATAGAGACGGCATAACAATGCACATACATATCATGATGACTACTATGAGATTTACTTAGGGCATTACGACAAAGAACATAGACCGCCATCTAGCATGCATCTATGCCTAAAAAGTCCACCTTTGGGTTAGCATCCGCACCCCTTCCAGTATTAAGTTGCAAGCAACAGACAATTGCATTAAGTACTGTGCTTAATGTAAACAATACAAATATCCTTAGACAAAGCATTGATGTTTTATCCCTAGTGGCAAGCACATCCACAACCTTAGGGGTTGTCACTCCCCCAGATTCAATGGAGACATGAACCCACTATCTAGCATAAATACTCCCTCTTGGAGTTACAAGTATCAACTTGGCCAGAGCCTCTACTAGCAACGGAGAGCATGCAAGATCATAAACAACACATATATGATAGATCAATAATCAACTTGACATAGTATTCCATATTCATCGGATCCCAACAAACACAACATGTAGCATTACAAATAGATGATCTTGATCATGATAGGAAGCTCACAAGATCTAAACATGATGGCTCAATAGGAGAAGACAACCATCTAGCTACTGCTATGGACCCGTAGTCCAAGGATGGACTACTCACGCATCAGTCCGGAGGCGGGCATGGTGATGTAGAGCCCTCCGGTGATGATTCCCCTCTCCGGCAGGGTGCCGGAGGATATCTTCTGAACCCCCCAAGTTAGGGTTGACGGCGGCGGCATCCCTGGAACTGTTCTGGTATTTTGGCTCTCGGTACTAGGGTTTCGGGGATGAAGGAATAAATAGGCGAAGGCGCGGGGGAGCCGGGGGCTCCCTCCCCACGTCGCGGCAGTGGGGCCCCCCGCGCCGCCATATGGGGAGGGCCCCCTGGCCTTCCTCGACTCTCTCTTCGGTCTTCGGAACACTCCGTGGAAAATAGGGCCGTGGGCTTTGTTTCGTCCAATTCCGAGAATATTTGTAAAACAACTTTTCTGAAATCAAAAACAGAAAACAGGAACTGGCACTGTGGCATCTTGTTAATAGGTTAGTCCCAGAAAATGCATAAAAATATTATAAAGTGTGAATAAAACATGTAGGTATTGTCATAAAACTAGCATGGAACATAAGAAATTATAGATACGTTGGAGACGTATCAGTTCATCAGATATGTTCTCTGCCGAGTTTTTGATAATGTTCCACCTCTGGATGTAAGTCCTCATCGACTCATCGTACTTCTGTCTGCAAGCCCGTAGCTGCTCTGTTGACACATGTTTCTTGCATGTAGATAAGAAATTTTTTTACGAACATGTCCTCAAAAGTTTCCCAACTGTCAATAGATCCAGGTGGTAACTTTTTTATCCATGACCGCGTTGCTCCACTTAGGTGCACTTGGATGCTCTGCATGGCAGTTGCTTTGGTTCCTCCCGTCAATTTCACTATTTCTAGATAATCGACTAGCCAATCCTCTGGATCTTGCATGCCATCGAACTTCTTGTAGTTGTCGAGTAACTTGAAGCCACATGGAACCCGCGTTTTGTGAACTCTTCGAGTGAAACAAGGGAGCCCACACATCTCCTCCTCGTCAACCTCTGGTGACTGCCGACGTTCTCTCCTTTCTTGTCGCGCCCTATCAACTCGCGCCTGTGTCGATGTGTCTCTTGTCGCGCTTGTTCTTGGCGGATCCTGTACTGCCACTGTAGGTCGTGGACGATTTTGCTTTGGGGCACCTTCGGGAGGTGTACCTGTGTTTGCGAACGGTGTTCCCATTACTCCAACTCCTGCTATAGCCATGTTGTACAATGCTTCTCTCGGGTCTCCTGGAGGCGGTCTATTTGCCAGTATGAAGGCCTGAGTCGCCATGTACCCAGCTTCCGGCGTTTTGGGAATAATATTTCCCCTTGTATCTATTGACATAAAGGACATATCGAGATTTTGGATCAGATTGTCCCTCTCGCCTTCGGGTACGTTCTGCAGCCTAGACCTTGCTCTATTACGGGCTGCTCTATGATGAGACTCCGAAGTTCCTGAGTGTCGGCTGAGCTCTGCCCTTCTTCGGCTTGACGCAGAAGCTGCGGCTCTCCTCCTATCAAGCTCAGCTGTCTGTTTTTCAAGTTCTCGTCCAGCACGGGCGAGTTTATAATGGTACACTTGCAACTCCTCGGCCGTGGCAGTCGTAGTCATCGGCTCTGTACCGTCCATGGCTTTCGCAGCTCTGTCCCAAGCCGCTTGCGGAAGTTGCACAATCTGTCGCGTTGCAGGCCCGACGTACTTGGTGCCCAGACCTCGCATGAGATCAACGGGATCGACGTATGGATTTCCCACATCATCGAAAGCCTCTGATGTCTCCTCCTGTGGGCGACTTGGTTCTCCAATTACATAGACTTGATGATATTTTGGAGTTTGACTTTCGTCGGGGTTGGTGACACCGTCGCATAGATCAGCGAAGACCTCCCGAACAGAAGTAGATTTGTCGATGAAGTCGTAGCTGTCGACGCTGTCTGAGTCGCTGCTTATATTGGAGTCCGCAGACGACCCGACGGACATGCTGCCGAAGATCTTGATGAGTTTTCTGCTTGTCGCGGATTTGACGAAGCGTGGCGGCAAGATTTCCTCGGCACCCGTCTCAAACGATGACGACGATTCCGAAAGATCGGAGTCGGCTGCCGACGATCCCGATGAAACCGGAATCTCGAGACGATGCGATCCCTCTTTTCCGACGCGGAAGTGGAACCTCCCGAACGTCATCTCCATAGGCTCCTTCAGATACAGATATGCATCCACACGGGAGGGCGGGTGAGGAACAAAATCGACTAGACCAGTTTCGATCTGTTTACCTCTGTCCATCGCGTTGCTTGCTACCGAAGAGGTTGATGATGTTGAGCGTGCCATCGAGATCAGCTCCTTGTCGCCTCTAATTCCCATAGACGTCGCCAATTGACAAGGTATCGACTTGTCAATGCCTACAGATTGTAGACTAGGGTTTTCAGGAAAGTAGAGGGCAAGTAGATCTCGAGGGTCAGCCGGAAAAGTACTCGACTGCTAAGAAACTAGGGTTATGTTGACAATGAAATCGATCCTCTCTTCCTCCCTCGACTCCCCCTTATATCGGAGGTGGAGCCGAGGGTTTCGTGGTGTACAAGTTACAAAGATCGGGAGACTCTTTTGAGTCCATCCCGTAGTAGTTACAAGTCATTATTCCTAATACAACTCTATCTTTCCAAACTATCTCTTAACTGGGCTTCCGGGCTTCATAAACTTCGGGTCGTGGGCCTTCAGTAAACTCTGGGTACCATCTTCGGCAGGCCCATTGGGGATGCCTATGTCAGGTGGCGAGGCTGGAGGCACGGATGTCGGCGACTCGATGCCGTAGCCGCGCGTGAGGAGGAAGGCGGCGGTGCGCTGGAGGCGGCAGCTAGGGTTTAGGGATCCCGTCTCCCGAGGGAGACGGCAACAAATATGTTTATTGCTTGTCATAAAACGAAGGGCTACATGTGTTTATATAATAGGCTAGCTACTCGAAACCCTAGATAACTTGGGCTAAGCCCTTAATTCGGTGCACTATTGGGCCTCTTCCATGCATATTGGAGCCCGACCATAACATCTATCCCCGCCTTCTCAAATACCTCGTCCTCGAGCTAAACATCTGGAAACTGTTGGCGGAACTCTTCGAGCTTCTCCCATGTAGCTTCTTCCTCACACAGACCAACCCACTGCACCAGTAAATGCCAGATTCCGCGACGTTGCTACACCTTCAACACCTTCTCGGGTCCCGACAGAAGGCAGCCATAAGAAGTAGGAGGAAGTGCAGGTGTCGCTTCCGGAGGATCCCCCAGTAGGCCTTCAGTAAGCCCACATGGAAAACGTCGTGAATGCGAGAGCCAGCCGGCAGCTCCAGGCGGTACACGAGCGTGCCGACGCGCTCCAGCACTCGAAAGGGGCCTGCATAACGAGGGCCCAACTTGCGCTTGGCGCGCGGGTCCAGGGGTTGTGTCGTCCTGTGAAGGAGGTGCAGCCAGACCCAGTCGCCCACCGTGAACTCCGCCACGCGATGATGAGCGTCGAAGTACCTCCTGGCCAGCTGTTGTGCTTGGATAAGACGCTGGCGCGCCTCAGCGAGGATCTCGTCGCGGGTGCGGAGCAAGTCGCTCGCGGTCTCTGATCGAGCCGTCCCAGGCTCATAAGGCAGCATCGTCGGAGGTGGACGCCCATAAACCACCTCGAAAGGCGTGGTATGAAAGGCGGAGTGATAGGAGATGTTGTAGCAGTACTCCACCCATGCCAACCAATCCACCCAAGCTCGTGGACGATCTCCTGTAACACAGCGCAAGTACATGGCAATCACCTTGTAACCACCTCGGATTAGCCATCCGTCTGCGGGTGGAATGCCATGCTCAGGCAAAGTTTCACGCCAGCCAGCTGAAAGAGATCATGCCAGACGTGACCAATGAACACGGGATCACGATCGCTGACGATGGACGAAGGGAACCCGTGGAGGCGGACGATGCCGTCGAAGAAGGCCCGCGCCACGGATGCGGTTGTATACGGATGGCCGAGAGCGATGAAGTGCGCATACTTGGAGAAGCGGTCGACCACCATGAGGATGACGGACTTGCCGCCCACCTTGGGGAGGCCCTCGATGAAGTCCATGGAAATATCAGCCCACACCTGCGAGGGCACGTCCAGCGGCTGTAGAAGACTTGCAGGATGTAGCATCTCCGTCTTGTTACGCTTGCACGTCACGCACAACCTCACCCACTCGTGAATCAGCGCACTATCGCCCGGGATGTAGAAATCAGCACATAGACGGTGGAGTGTCTTCTGCACGCCCTCGTGCCCCGCAGAGTGCGCCAAGAGCAGGACCTGATGGCGAAGGTCGCCATGGTCTGACACGAAGAGGCGGCACCCATGGAGGAGCAGCCCATCATCCAGGCACTAGGGCGCCGCCAGCTCGCCCACGTCAAGGCGCTGGTGCAAATCCTGGGCGTCCGCGGCAGCCAAGGTAGCCCGGCGGATGTCGTTGATGAAGGCGAAAGACGTCCCGGAGCGAATGCACAGGACAGTGCCTGCGGCGGCGATGTCGTTCACGACCTCCTTAGTGTCGCGGCAGGAGAGGGCGTCGGTGACCATGTTGCTCGACGGTGAAGTCGAAGCCGAAGAGCTTGCTGATCCACTGGTGCTGCGGAACGGTGGAGAGGCGCTAGTTCAGCAAGAACTTAAGGCTGTAGTGATCCGTGCAACACAGAAAGTCCGCCCCCAGAGATAGGGTCGCCAATGGCGCACGACCTGGACCAACCCGATGAGCTCGCACTCGTACACCGCGAGCTTGTGACGACGAGCAGCGAACGAAGGCCAGCGGCCCTTCGCCTTGGTGGAGGACGACGCCGAAGCCGATGTCGGAGGCGTTGCAGTCCACCACGAACGACCTGTCGAAGTCCGACATCTGGAGCACGGGCCCTGTCGTGAGCACCTGCTGGAGAGCCTGGAACACCTCAGTCTCTTCCGCGTCCCAAGAGAAAGCGCCGCGGCGCAGAAGGTGGGTCAATGGCGCGGCGATGAGGCCGAAGTCCCGGATGTACTTCCAGTAGTAGCCCGCGAGGGCCAAGAAGCCGCGAAGAGCCCGCGGTGATTGAGGGGTCGGCCACGCAGCGACGGTGGCGACCTTGTCAGCATCCATTGCGACTCCCTCCGCCGAGGTGACATGTCCGAGGTACGCGACGGAGGTTGTGCCGAACGAGCACTTCGAGCGCTTAAGGTGAAGACGATGCGCTCGAAGCTCGTTGAAGATGATGGCCACGTGCTGCAGGTGCTCCACCCATGATGAATTGTAGATAAGAATGTCATCAAAGAAAAGAAGCACAAAGCGGCGCAAGTAGGGGCTAAGCACGTCGTTCATCAAGGCCTGGAACGTCGTCAGCGCGTTGGAGAGGCCAAATGGCATCACCAAGAACTCGAAGTGGCCGTGATGTGTCCGGAATGCCGTCTTCACGATATCGTCCGGATGCATCCGCACATGATGATAGCCGGAGCGCAGGCCGAGCTTGGTGAAGAAACGCGCCCCATGTAACTCGTCCAAGAGTTCTTCCATGACGGGGATGGGGAATTTGTCCTTGGACGTCCTGGCGTTGAGGGGCGCGATAGTCGATGCGGAAACGCCACGTGCCGTTAGCCTTGCGCATCATGAGCACCGGCACGGAGAACGACGATGTCGAAATCCGGATGATGCCCTGTGCGAGCATGACCGCCACCTGACGCTCGAGCTCGTCCTTCTGCAGTTGGGGGTAGCGGTACCGGCGCACGGCGACATGCGCCGTATCCAGCAGCAGGTGGATGTGGTGGTCACAGGGGCGCACCGGCGGTAGGCCATGTGGCTCGTCGAAGATGTCGCTGTTCTGCTGGAGGAGGTCGGCCAGGAGGGGTGCGCCTCGTCGAGCGTGGCCGCCATCAGCTGGAGCTGAGGGGTCACAGGCCCTGTACTGCCGATGCCTGCCCACTGGACGCGGCGGCCGCCCTCGCACCAGAAGATGAGGGTCAACGCGTCGAAGTCCCAGAGGATGGGGCCGAGTGTGGAAAGGAAGTCGACGCCGAGGATGAAGTAGTAGCAGCCCAAGTTGATGTCGACGCAGTCGATGGAGAAGTGCTCGTTGCCGATAAGGATGGGAACCTGCCGAGCCACGTCCTGGCAATCAAGGGGGTCCCCGTTGGCGAAGGTGACGATGAACTTCTCGGCTTCCGACGGCTGCTGTGGTAGACGGCGCATGGCGTCCCCGGAGAGGAAGTTGTGCGTCGAGCCCGTGTCCACAAGCGCGGTGAGGCTCTCCCCGTTGATCATCATCGGCAGCAGCATGGTCTTCGCCGTCTTTATGCCCGCCAGCGCGTGGAGAGATACAACGAAGGCGGTCGCGTCGACGGCCCGTAGGTCGTGATGCTGGGCTCGGAGAGGGTCGTGCCGTCGAGCTCCGCTGGGAGGCTCTCCACGTCCCTGTCATCGACGGTCTCCAAGTAGAACAGGCGAGCGCACATGTGACCCGACATGTAGGGCTCGTCGCAGTTGAAGCACAGGCCCTTGCGATGCCGCTCGATCTGCTCGGCCATCGTCAGTCGACGGAAGGGGCGCGTAGGCGCTGCTGGGGCCGCGGGGGCGGTCGGCAGGGCGGGGCGCGCCGGGGCCGGCGGTGCAGGGCGGGGGGGAAGGGCACGCTCCTCGGCCCTGGAAGGAGTGCTGCATGGCGAGGGCGCGCTACTCGTAAGCACGTGCGTAGTACATGGCTGTCTGCAGGTCCTGTGGGTCGCGCATCTCCCCGTCGACGTGGATGTGGTCTAGCAGGCCGTCGATGAAGAGCTCGACGCGCTGGCGAGCCATGACGCGCCAAAGAAAAGGCTGGAAGAGCGCCGGGGCATGGACCGGCGATCGCGGCAGCGGAACCAAACCCTAGCTTTTCCCGTTAGATCGGCCGGAGCGAGGACGTAGCGAAGAAAGATGATGGAATTTTTGTGTATTGCATTTTCTTTTTTACTTGGAGTCTGATAAACGGAGAAGGGCCCACACGTGTATTGGCCCACCAGCAGACAGTCAGACCATCGCCCGAGCGGCGAAGGCACGAGAACCCACCGATTGTAACAGGCTTAATTCTTTTAAGTAATAGTGGGATCAGCAAAACCAAGTCTAACCGACCTATTCCATAAAAAAAAGTCCAACCGACCTATTGCAATCACAGGATCCCTTGCGTGCTAGACCATGAAGGTTAATTCAGTATTGCCCGTGTATGAAAAAAAAATCATATTAAACTAGGGTATGTGGTAGAGCCGTCCTCCAGGCAACAGCTTCAGGCAGAGCCGTCCTCCAGAGGCATGTGGTAGGCTTATAGTGGTGGTTCACCTCAGCCTCATGCTGTTTGCTGTCTTGCGGCAGCAGCTCCCCGCATCATGTGACATGCCCGACGGCGTGGAGGGGATCTTGCGGGTCAGGGCGCAGAGCTAGCAGCTCCGACCAGTGGCGCGGAAGAGATCTTGCGGGTCAGGCCAGCGGCGGCAAGCCCCAATCGGCGGATTCCACGACCATTGTTTAGCTCAGGGAGGGTCAAAACAGGAGGATCCAAGGCCCAGGGGTGCTCATTTATTTACTTTCCATGGGATACGGGGGAAGGGTCGTCGATGGATTTTGGCAACCGCAAGTGGTAGGCAATATGATCCGATCCAATCTCCTTCTCTATTCATTTTTCTGGTACGCAAGACCAATCGGAGTTTGATGTGAACTCCTTCACGGTGAGCGCAAAGGTTCAACAACGAAAACATCTGCCGGTTTTCTGTACGGTCCCAATCAGAGTTTGATGTGAACTCCTTCACGGTGAGCGCAAAGGTTCAACGACGGAAACATCTACCGGTTTTCTGTACGATCGAAGTATACAAGGTTCTGGTTATTTTGACGTACCGAAGGCATTGGGAGCCTCGGTTTTTTTACGGACGAAAATTTGTTTCGAATTTTTACCTACCAACACCACCGATCCGTAATTTATTAGTAGTAAGTAGATCTTAGTTGTAGTTGGGAGCGATTTTTGATGTGCTTTTCATATTGGTGAACCTTTTTTAATAGATGAGCCCTTCTCGCGAAAATCATAAATTAGAGAAAATTTGGGTCTTGCTGTATAAAAATAATCATGAATCAGAGAAAAAATAATTAAGATTTTTTTAGTAGAGTGTCTCAAAGTTAGAGGGGAAAAAATATATAACAGCTACATCTCCCCACTTGTAATTGGGTGAAGAGCCGACACGACCGGGCCCAGACGCTAGCTACTGCTCCCCACTTGTAATTGGGTAAAGGCCGACACGACCGGGCCAGCAGTGTGCCCCCTCAACATCTGGGTTACAAGTTCGCGCCACCGAACTCGGCGATTCCTTCTGCCAAACTTTGCTATATAAACCGGTCATCATGCTTGCAATGTTTCGAGGTGGGACTATCCCGCTGAACGACCAGCGCCTAATAAGGCTTGAGAGAGAATATTTACCGGGCCTGAACATGGGCCGTCCTCGTCGTCGAAAGAAACGGGTTCGCATACGGCGCTTCCCAAATTGGCCACCTCCACCTCCTCCGCGACGCCACCACCGGAACTGCCCCCGCCTCCTCCCGGCGGTGTGCAGCTCGACGGCGACCCCTCCCCTTTCCCTGCAGCGGTGACTCCCCTCCTTCCGCTCCCTGGATCCTCCCGCCACTCCGCTTCTCTATCTCGGTGGATCTTGACTTTCTGATGAATACAGCCAGGGCATTGAGTACCCTAGCTTCAAGCTTTACCTCGTTGCTGCAGCCACCTCGCTCCACCAGCAACATCAGCTAGAACCAACAGCCAAGAACCAGCGTCGGCGGCAAGAAGAGGTCGGCGCTTGCTCCTAGATTTCGCACTTCCGCAAGCTGCAGGTGAGATCAAACAGCCCACCACTCCTCCGTCCTCCGCTCCCTAAACGACGACTGAAATTTTAACTGAAAGTCGTGCCAATGTTTTTTGGCATATTCTTAATATGTTACTGAAAGTAACCACGACAGTTCGCATGCAGTAGTTCATCATTTGCTGATCATTTGAATCTCTTCTCGGAGATGTATTGGATCAAAACTAGGAAGGCAAACTGTAGAAACGGTTAACTTGAACCAGTGTTTATTTTCGTCCTGTGTTTTCAGAGGATTCTTTCGGGGAACATGATGTAGAACTGTGATTTCTTGAGTATGCCTGCCCCCTAGAAGACGTTCTCTGTCATACTTGTTTATGCTGTTAAGTCTAGATATTCTTTTTTTTTGCTGTGTTGGTTGATGATGGCAGAATTCTATCCGATTCACGCATTCGTTAGATGATATAAACAATTAGACCTTCTGCCTGATAAGGACCAAACTCTGCATTTCTGTATATTCGTTGGCAAACGTCACAGAATAAGCATTTGATTGTTGGTATTCCCCATCCGAAGGCAGTCTCATATTCCACTGCCCTTGATAGCGGCGTTGGCGTTGCTACAGTCAAAAACTTGCGCGGTGCTGTTGACTGCTCCAGAAGAGGGAGCACAGTGTCGCCTCGAACCTGTCCAGTGCAACCTGGATGATGACCAGGACACCCACGACACCATCAGCAAGCAGGAGCGCAAAGGAATGTGGCAGCGGGGAGGTGTGGCGGTAGGTGTAGTTGCAGGTAGAGTGGAGCTAGGAAGAACGGGTGCCGATGGCGTCGTGGCATAGGCGCGCTGCTCCATGAGTGGCTTCTCCTAGGTGCCATGTCGCGGAGATACCGTGGGAAGCAGCGGTTTGTGGAAATAGAGCGATGTTGTGGCGTTCTGTTTGATCATCAGTGGTCGACATTGGTGGGCACGATTGGTGGGCACTTGGGCAGGCTTGATCCTATCACACATTTTCTGCACGCTTGATCCGCAGTGCATATGCTTGCTGAATTGGTCAAATATACATGGAAGGGTGAAGTAATGATATTGGTCAAACATTCATTGATGTTTCTGCCTGAAATGGTACTGATTCTAACTTCTCTAAGGTTTGCTACCCTGCTGGAACTGGTCAAATATTCATTGATGTTTCTGCCTCCTTCTTATATTCCTTTTTAAATGGAGGTATAATACATGCTTTGGGTAATTATATGCCTCCACATGGTGGAGGCGCTTGCACTGGTATAATACATTCTTTAGGATTTTCCGGTGTACATTCCACGGATCTTCCTCCTTAGCTCTGTCGAGGACTACGTCTTCTCGCACGCCGCTCAGACACAGTGCCATCTTCTCACCTCATGTGCATGATTGGTGATGGACTCCACTGCTGACCCCGCTGTCCACCTCGTGTGAGGTGAGCGGGCTCTTTTTATAAGTTCTCTATTTGTCCCTAATGTAGCATAAGAACTGTCATATATAATTCTTATGATTTCTAAACAAAGGCAATGAGCAACAAAAACACATGCTTATTTGATATTTAGCTTAGCAGTACTGTTGGTTGCAAGACAGCGTATATGGTGTTCTTCAATAGCCCAAGTGCAAGGCCTTCTATCTGCTAGGAATTATAGGAGCATATAATAGAATGCTGAAACCTATGTCCACACTATATGCATATTAGATTGGCATTTTGATTTTGGTGTTCTAAATATGACGCTTTCTTTGTTTGGTGAGGATTCTACCTGCTGTTGCCATTCTAATTGTTAGAAAAGGTGTACAGCTAATTGTGGCTGGGATGAAAATATGTGAGGGTCTATTCGATCTGTTCTATATAAGATTATAGATCTTGGTGAACCGTACATGCTCATGTAGGTGTTCGATAAACAGCAAGATAAACCATAGTGTTGTATAATCAGCTGTAGGGTAGTAGCTATTGACTTCAAGTGATGAACCTATGGAGCATATTTTCCGCCTTCGGGAAATATGCTAAAGGTCCATTTAAATTGCTCATGTAGTTTATTATATGCTTGGGGTTTCACTGGTGTCAACTAACTAATGCAATTATGCTGTGTTGATGTACTTAACCTCGGGAAATTATTCATTTCCCCTTTTTACCTCGTGGTTCTTTAAATCAGTCCATCAATGATTCCTTGGCATGATAATCTTGGAGCTCACACCTTATTTCACTATGAATAGCTTATTGCAAGGGTTGGACCAGGAGCGGAAAAATACATGAGCCTCTTTCAGTATGACTAGAACAAAGCCTCATTTGGTAAGGTCTCTGTGATGCTAGACATTCTTCTTGTATTTCATACATTTAAACCGTCTTAAACCATAAGATTTTTCATTTAAAACTTCCTGTAAAAATCCTGTAGTGAGGACCTGAGAATGATAAACGCCTTTTTGGTGGCCTCGTCTCGACGGTTGTCTCTTAGCGGTTATGGAAGTCATGCAGTCAGCTCAAACATACTTTTCGGATTTTTCTTATGGATAGACTTATTATAAGAGACATGCTGCAGCACATGGATTTCTGGCTCTGCAGAAATAACTGTTTATTCAGAGGAACTCAACCAGGTCTTTAGACGCGAGATAATCCTTGAGTTGATGCATAAGGTCTTCCACCGAGCGAAAATAAGAGTATACAATTGCCTTGAGGCCTGGATAGCAAGATTTAAGTAGCTCTTTCTCTTTCTTTTTGCCTCTTTACATACCCTCTTTTATTATATATTTGTGCAGTACAGTATTTTCTTATTGGTGACCTTTCAGAAAATATTTGCAATTGATACAAACGCTCAAAGGAAAGAAATTTGCTTTCAGTGGCTGACAGTTGGTTGTTGTTGTCAATGTTTTCTAATTTTTCTTCGGTTGGAAGATAACATCTTATATGACTTATTGTATTTGTTTGACAGCTTTGAGACAAAAAAAAAATAAGAGCTCTATTTCCTGCGACTTTTAGTTGTCTGTACCCACCTATTCCTATGCATCTATTAGTTAAATGATTTTTTTTATCACAGATGGATAAATGAACAAGCGACCTAGCCAAAAAAGGTTCACCATTTAGGTCCATGTTTCATTTAGGGACACTTTGTTACTGTTGGCTGGTTTTATTTGAATAAATCAGCCAGCTATGCTGACTTTCCCTGCTAATTGGTGAGATTTGGCATGAACATGATACATTTATTATGAGCATTGCTTTTTTTGTACTGGAGTTCTGCGTGTGCGAAAAACACGTAAGATGATCAGTTTGATGATGCATATGCTTGGTTGATTTTGATTGATTGCGTTCAATTGTTAGGTTCAGGTTTATTGATAAACATGTATTGCGATTTTTTGTCTTTCAAGCTGTTCTCTGGTTACCGCTTGATCTAATAATTTTTTAAAGAAGCTTTCTCCGTCATCAAGGCGATATTTTAAATTTATTTTTTTGCTTGTGATTTTGCCTCATCCCCTAGACTCCAGAATATGAGTACATGGATATCTGTCGGACCTGTGTGTAGTGCTTACGATGTAGTATGCATTTCATTTCTCATCTATTTGCATTGTTACAAGGATTGTTGTACTGTTGTCTTGATGATGTGGCATCGATGGGAGCTTGGAGGACTACAGGCAGGCAGTACCTGACTACCTCCTACAGCTGGTTGTAGAGAAATTGCAGCTGCAGGTTAAACTCTGAATTTACTCAACTGCCAATTATTTCTTTATAAGCCCTTTATTTCTTTAGATCTTTCGTAATCTTTTTAATGAATTGGTATGCTCTCACATGTCAGAGAGATTGTCTAGATTGGAGAGCATACTCAGACAAGAACAGCTATGAGAGGCTAACACTTAATGGTTCCAGCTTCAAACCCTACCCAGCGATGATTTTTTGTGTGTTTCTACCTATGTGGTACATAGTATCAGCAAGTACAACCTGAGTTGCTTTTACCAGATATAATTGGTATCATCATCATGTATGTAGAGATCACTATAGTTCTTACATGTTGGTGCCTCGCTAAATAGAAAGCTTAGATTATTATTTAGAACTGAATCATCATTATATTTTATTATTATTTAAATGGCTGCTCAGCTTAGATTACTTGTCATTGCCTTTTTCTAGGACTGATACAACATAGTATAAAAATTGGTGCTGAACTGGCAATGGAGATTCAAGACATAGCCGACCCTAGGTCACCAAGTTCCGTGTCCTCCAAAACAACAATTTTTGGGTTTTGCTCAAGAGAGCAAAAACAACTAATTAGATAGTTGGTTTTCACGTCTAATTCTAGCTTTGCCCTCCATGTACTGTCTGCTCCAAACTATATTTTTGCTACTTATTTCGGATGCTTGGTGCAGCTACTTTCCTTGCCTTACTTATTTTAGTCCTATGACTATTGTCATGCAGTCCTCCAAATACCTGATTTGATTCATCTGCCAGTTGAGCAGAATTTATTTGTGACCTTATGAGGGGAAAAGCTATTGGGTTTGTTGTGGTTCAGTAAAACTATAGGATGATATCACACATCCTCTATTCTAACAGTGTAGCTAACCTTTTCTTTTCATTAAGTCTTGCTGGTGTTGCTTAAACAAGAGATTCCTTCACACTTTTGCTAATTTTCCATTTGTTCTCTGCTTTTGAGCACCAGATAAATTTAGAGCTGCTATGGTAATTGTGAAAAATGATATTGGTGGTAATATCACGGTAAGCATCCTACATGCAAGAAATTACTATTAATAAAGTGGTTTACCTTCCAGTCATCGATATGTTTAGTATCATGTTTTTATTGTAATAAGTTATATCTACTTTAGATAGATTTATGTACTAGCTACTGCATAGTATTACTATCTCTTTTGGTGACCTCAGATTACAATTTTCTTTCCTGCCAACTGACCTGATTTTATCCTATCAGAGGTTGGACTATAAGTATTCTTTTGACCCGTCTAAGTATGTGGACTTATACACCATGTTCCAAGAAGTTCAAAATAAAACTGCAAAAGGTTCATCGAGCTGCAAAAATGAACTTCTACGGCTCACGAGGTTCTTCACTTTCTCCTGCATAATTTGTCACGTCCAATTCCAGCTTAATTAGCATCCTAGGTATTGGAGTTGTACTTAAATCATATTTTTAGTCTATCAGGGCTATGGACCATGTTTTTGTAGCTCCTGTTCATTAGCTAATAATTATTCGTGTTTACAAAAATGAAACATATCGTTGGTCATCTTCATTTGCTACCTGCTAAAGATAATACGTGGTCGCGCACCAATGCACGTATACATCTGAAACAAGATCACGCCGACACAATTTGCAACAATCTTATTAACTTTCCAGACCTGCGCTTTAGGCTTAAACATGTAGGTGCGGGGGAAGGCATTTGAACAAAATGCTGGAATATTTTTTTTATATATAACACATTTCTAATAATAGCAAGCCTTATTACTCTTTTGGCATTTTGGATTTCAGGGTTTCTTTTAGGTATTTGATATAAATTAATCTTCTACTCTTGCTGTTTCTTTCATTTGGCTCCCAAATAATGGTTAGTTTATCTTTTTATTTGCAGTGGTCATAACTTTTGGTTCCTTTGTGTGGTGACCTCTAAAGACCATGCTGACAATGTCTAGCCTATGTAGATGATGTTTTTGAAGTTTCTTCCTTTTGCTGCACTTGAAAAAAATCAATGAATGTTAGTTGCTATAATATATTCTCTCTTATATAAAAGTTTGTTACTCTGTTTGTGAAATGTATTATCACCTTTTCACCTATAGACGAGTCCCACGGGATTGTGCGCCAAGGCGCACTTCAAAATCTAGTAGTTGATAATCCAGTAAGGGCCATCCCCGAGCTCATGCATTTTCATCATTGTTCGCAACTTGTGTTGCCTTTCGTAGACAATATATGCCAGCATAACCTGCATTACAATGTAAGAGGTTTAAACATGGTAATCATGCATCTACACAGAAATATGGTCATCACTTGATATCAAATAGAACCTTCAACATTAATGAATCCTTCGATGAAGGTTTGTGTTGGAAGGGGGAATGAATGTTAATATTTGAAGTACCATGGAACATGTATCTTCCTAGTAATAGTGAAGATTGGGGTCTCATCGTATAGAAATAACCAAGAATAAGAATAAATAAGTAAACCTTTTTAATAAACCAGTCCTTCTCGTAAAGAAACATAAATTAGAAAAAATTGGGGTCTTGTGTACTAGCGATATTAGGTGTGCCTTTTATACTTCTGGCAAACCATTTTTTAATAGATCTATCCTCGTAGCGAAAAAACATAAATTAGTGAAAATTGGGTTCTTATCGCATAAAAATAATCGTGAATCCTTCTTTCTCGTAAAAAACGAGAATCGGAGAAACCTAGGGTCTTGTCGTATAACTAAAGTAAAAGATTAGAAAAATATAACAATTGCATGTTCCCACTTGGTTCCTGCGGAAAAATAAACTATATCATGGATCAGAGTGAGTAGTAAATAAAAGCATAATAACTTACTAGCACAAATGCCCGTGTGTTGCTACGGGTTTATTTTGCTTAATATAATTACTTTGAATCCATATACCGTAGCACCCAACAACCCCATCGCCAACCCGACCAAATCATTCACCCATCAGAAGTAAATTCCGTTGACCAATTCCCTCCATCCTCCCACAACCCTCGAGAGAAATTCCACGGCACATCGCTCGTTCCACTTACGTGCCCACCTTCAACCATCAAAATTTGAAGAACTCAAACCTTCGGCCCGTTTTATTCTCTGATTGTCGGCAACGCATCTATTTTCCTAGTCCCACTATCGTCCCCACCGCTTCGCCTACACTTAGGCTCCACCCAACTCGAGACACATCGGCTTGCAGCCTTGCACTGCATGCCGCCCTGGCTCGGCCACCGACGACCTTCACTCCATGTGTCTCCGGATTCTAGTGTGATGTATGGCATGTTGCCTGAAACAACAAATGTGCGCAATCGCACCCGCCACCTTGATTCCTCGGAGGCCTACTCGTGTGTGCACCCGACTTCTCACATCCCAAGGGTGCCTCTGCCGCGATCTGCCGCCTGCTAGGAAGAAATAGTACTCAAGTCATTACAGATTTTTGTAGCATATAAATGTTAAAAAAATTGCCTGCATCGCAAGTGCCAAAAACCTAATGACATGGATGACACATGAACATAGAGGGATCATGGTAGACGCTAGGGTTCTACCAGGTCTAGGACGAAAGTTGTATGGGTGGAAGGGAGGGTGGTGACATGGTATCGACTTGTCAATGCCTACAGATTGTAGACTAGGGTTTTCAGGAAAGTAGAGGGCAAGTAGATCTCGAGGGTTCAGCCGGAAAAGTACTCAACTGCTAAGAAACTAGGGTTATGTTGACAATGAAATCGATCCTCTCTTCCTCCCTCGACTCCCCCTTATATAGGAGGTGGAGCCCAGGGTTTCGTGGTGTACAAGTTACAAAGATCGGGAGACTCTTTGAGTCCATCCCGTAGTAGTTACAAGTCATTATTCCTAATACAACTCTATCTTTCCAAACTATCTCTTAACTGGGCTTCCGGGCTTCATAAACTTCGGGCCGTGGGCCTTCAGTAAACTCCGGGTACCATCTTCGGCATGCCCATTGGGGATGCCTATGTCAGTAGCCCCCGAGATTTTGCTTGAATCGAAGAATCAGGGAAAATCTCCATCATTATAATTAACATAAGATTTCTACGAGTTAGTAAATAACTTTCATAAAACAATCATATATTGTATAGGGATATCGGTAGTTGGGGCTGGTTCATCTGACGAATCAGGTACCGTTAACTGCTCTTGTGGCAATCCGCAAAAACCTACTTCAAGATCACGTCCCGGACATGATCTCGGGATACTGGCATAACTCGACATGTGCCGCTTAAGGTCTTACCAGATGCCGAATTCTAGTCATGTTTTATCGGGTACCTAACGCGTCCGTTAGGATTTTTCTTCGCATCTGTTGACACGGAAAAAAGTAGCAGAGCGCATTCAGAGGTGATGCCACGCCGCACAGGACGGATACCGGGGTCTTACCTTCGCAAAGTATTGCGGCATTCAGAGATTAAGTCGGGACTGAGGTGCTCTGAGAATATATTGTCGAGTGCCTTTTTCGGCTGCTGGAGTAGCACATTTGTTCGAGTCATATGATGACTTGCATATTTTTATATTGTCTTCCCAATGGAAGTATATGAAGAGTTATTTGATAGCTCGAAATATGCTCACCATGACTGCTTCAATTTCATCGGGTATGCGAACAGCGTTCCCGATGGGAGTAGCCCCCGAGGCTACAGCCAAGTGCTTGTACTTGGTTATAGGCTCACCTTTTTAATATCTTTGTCGCTATATTGTCAACTCTTCTAGTTCCTCCATCTTTTATCGGGTGCGCGACCAGCGCTCCTGATGGGAGTACCCCCGAGGCTACAGTCGAGTATTTATACTTGGATGTAGGCTCAACTTGCGTTACTTTTGAACAACTCTATGTTTTTATCATCCCCATTACCCTCTTATCAGAAGTATAAACAATACTTCTGATAAGAGTAGCCCCCGAGCATATGAACAAATGCTTGTATTTGATCATAGGCTTTCGTCTTTTCTTTGTTGAGATACTCAAATTTTCCCTGTCGGTATCCTTGATGAAGCTACTCGAAGTTCTCTTTCAATGATGTTGTTGCTGATGATGGCAGTAGGCTACTCTAAGTTATCGAAGTTTTGAATCAACTCCTTTATCAAAAACCCTTTAAAATGTAGCCCCCGAGCATTTGAACAAAAACTTGTATTTGATCAAAAGCTCCCAAAGTTAACAATAATACTCCTCTGTCGCCATTCTTCAAAGCACCGCAGTTGAAGTTTCCCTTATCGTGACATCAGCGCTGACGATGGCCACGATCGTTGTATCGGGAAGACGCGAGTTCTATCCTGTCACTGACTTATGGGCCCAAAACTCTGCGGTATTTGACACGTTACGCAAGTGGGGGACACACGTCCTCCACTTTCCCTGCCACGCGCGTTGTAGCGCCTGTCTAGTTACCTCATAGTAAAAATACCGTTTCACCCCTGGAAACACGTGTAAGGTCCTAGATCCATTTCTTCTGCATCCAACGACGCGGGGATTCGTTGGTTCGCTATAAATGACCTTCTTCTTCCTCCGTTTATCCCCTTCGATGCGCCGCGCTCCTACTCTATCTCTCTCCAAAAACCTCCACTGCTACTACGAAGCTCCTGCGCCCTTGCTCTCCCCAACTTCACTAACACTCACGTGGATGCTACCGCGGGCAAGACTCTCAAGGCACACCTCTCCAATGGCGGCGGAAGATTTGGAGTTCTCTGAGTGGGAGAGATCCAAGATCTCAAACCAAGACGTGAATCTGCTCAAGAAGCTTGGGCTGACGAAGAAGGACGAGATGCTGATCTTCCCCGACGAAGAAAGCTTCCCGACGCTCCGCATCGGATACCGGGTAACATTCGTTGACCATCTCATCCGTGGCCTGTCCACTCCTATCCACGAATTTCTCCGTGGATTACTCTTTGTTTATGGGCTGCAGCTACACCAGCTGACTCCCAATTCTATCCTCCATATCTCTATCTTCATCACTCTATGTGAGTGCTTTCTCGGGACCCCTCCAAATTGGGGCTGTGGAAACGCATCTTCCTTGTCCGCCGCAACAGCTCCCACAACATCGCCTAAAATGTGGGTGGTGTTGTTATCTGCGTCCGCCCTGATGTCGAATATTTTGATGTCAAATTCCCTGATTCTGTCCAAGGGTGGCGCAAAAGATGGCTATACATCCGCGAGGAGCACATCAACTTGCAAGATTACAATATCGCGCCTTTTGATGGTAGCGAAAAGATCCTTCGACACCGGTCGTGGGACGCTGAACCTACCGATGAAGAGAAAGTGGCGACAAATGCACTGATGAAGCGCATCCACGAGCTTCAGAATACCCGTGGCAAGGAATTTTCGGGTATTCAGATCACCGCATATTTCCTTAGGATCAGGGTGCAGCCTCTGCAGGCTCGCAAAAACCCCTTCTGGATGTACGCCGGCGACAAAGACGCGGACCGCCTATCCAAGGATCTTTCGGTGAAGGATTTGGAAAAGCTTGTCCGGCGTATTTCGTCGTTGAACAAGAAAGACACGATTCCAACCTCGTGTCGCGTGGAGCCGTATAGCGGCACCAACGCCCTCCCCAAGGTAAACTACATATCCTCTCGAATTTATTTGTTTTCGACTACTATCTTGCTGAATTCATATCTTTTCGACTGCTGTCTTGCTTAACTTCCATTGGTGTAACTTTCCCTTCTTCAGAAACACCAAGTTTTATCCTCACTGCCTCCCCTTCCTGAAGGTGGGGAGGTCTAAGAACGAGCCGTCGTTACCAACGATGCGCAAGGTACTTCTCGCCCTGAGAGTGAAGTCGCGGGGTCTCACAAATCCGCGGCTTCCTCTGAAAGAGATACTGAATCTGAGACTTCCGAGTCCGTGCATTCTCTCCCTTCCTCTGCTTCCCCAAGGAACAAGAGGAAAAGTGGTGATGTCGAAGACTCCGGCACCTCCAAACCTGGCGGATCACCTGCCGAGGAAACTGCTCCCGAGGAGGAGGGTGCCTTCTGTCCTTATGAGGATGCCATCGTTAGCTCGTAAGCTAATCTACCGCCTCTTTTTCTTTTATGTATATTGCTTGTAAATATTCTCATTATATCTTTGCGGGTAGTGGCGAGGAAGAAGAAGAACCACCCGCCAACGTGACTGCTCCGACGAGCACGTCGCAAACTTTGGTTCTCTCGGAAGCTCACCGAGCAACGGAGGAAACCTCGCCTCTTCCTCATCAAGATTTGGAAACGTCGACTCCTGTCGTCAGCCCCCGAGCATCCTCGCCAAAGAGAGCGAGGATTGAGCTTGGCGAGGAACACAACTTGACCGGGAGTTCGGTGGCTCCTCCCTTGGATGATGTAAGGATCCTTGCAGCTTTTTGGTATTTTTTGTCAAATTTTTGCCGCTCTGAACCTTTTTTGTCGTCTTTCTTTCTACAGCCTCTGATGCAACACTTCATCAGTCTCGGCACTCAATTTATTGGGTACCGTGACACTGTCAATGGTTTGAAAGGTACACCGTCATGTGAATAAGCTATCTTGTTTTTCATCGAGTAAACTATATTGTCATCTTTATTTTGACTCCTATTGTGTTTCCTTCCGGTAGAGGCTCTCGTCAAGGCTAACAAGCGTGCCGATGATCTCGCCGTCAAGCTGGAGCAAAGTGAAAAAGCTCGCAAGAAGGCTGAACAGGACGTTGCTTCCGTTGGAGATCTTCGAAAGAGACTCCACGAGGCTGAAACTGCTTTAAGCGAGAAGATAACTCAACAGTTGCCTGTGACGAAGATATCACTGGCCGTTTGGAGTCGCAAAATCGACGTTTTGTCAGTAAGTTCCAAGATCACTTTACTCGGGGTCTCTTCTAAGGTTATCTCTTCTCATATTTGTTGATAACCCGAACTTTTGCTTCAGCAGGAAAAATGGGTCAAGATTTTGAACTTCAGGAGCCTGAAGGGGATCATCTTCTCGACGCCCTCTCCCTCCTTGAAATTCACGGGGATCTGGCGCGCCGCACTATTGTCGATGCGCGAACCGCCTTTACGCGCCTCTTCCCCTACTTCTTCCCAAAGCAAAAACAACCAGAGACTTTCTCCGACCTTGCCAAGCACTTCATACCTGAAGAAGATCTTGCACTGAATTTTTGGCAAGAGAATTTGAAGATTGGAGTTGAAGGCACGATAGCCCTGGTTGCCGAGAGCCAACAGAACATCGACTGGGCGAAAGCTGGTGAAACGAAGGGGGTAAACAAGGAGAAGTGGAAATCCTTGATTAAGGCTGCCAAACCGCACTCCAAGAAGATCCTATCCTTCCTTGGATACAAACCAGCTGCTTCTTCCAGTACCGCCAAGCCGGAGGTCAAGTAGACCATCTTGTCTCTGTCTTTTTTCTTTTTCTTCTTCTTTTGATGATGTCGCCTTAATAATGGCTTGCGACAACCTACCATTGGTTCACTAGGAGCCAACTATTGTAATGAACATGTAAATGTTCGAATGATTAATAGAATGCTATTTTGCAAAATGATTGATGTCGGGATTTTCTTTCCAGTTGGTTTTTGACAATTATACTGCGGCACCTGGTTCTTCGGATGCTTTGCCCGCGGCCTCCTTCTCGAGGAAAACTTCTATTGATGATTTTGTTGAAGATTTTTTTAACGCTGATCTTTTACGGGACTTGGATGAACTTCGACAACAACTTCAGTCGATGAAGAAGCAAGCACTTGTGGTGATGGAACAATCTCGAAAATCATCCGAACGGGAGAAAATTGCTCTTCAGCAGGCTCATGAAGCTTTAACTTTGAAAGAGTCTACAGTCGCTGAAGCTGCAAAGGCTGCTTCTCGAGAGGATTATATGCTTGACTTGATGACCGACGCTAGTCTGGATATGGCGGGTATGCTTCGCAAGTTTGAGATTTTTCCACTTTATTTGCTTGTTTTTATCTCATTGTGATACTTCTGTCGAATAGGCTCCTTTTTGGATGTTGCTGCCGAGGATCAGCGGGTTGACGCGAGATCAGACGTGCTCGTCAAACTTGCTGTAGACCATGGTTCCAGCTTCTGGGTTACACCGGATCAGCGGGTTGACGCGATTTCAAGACCGCGCGGGCCAAGTTCGTGAATATCTTGATTTCTGCACAAGGACGCTTGCCCTGGTTTATAATACTATGTTTCCTCGGAACTCTCAGCCGAAAACCCTTCCTGATTTGATGGACAAATTCAAGAGTGCTTCTCGAATCCATGATTTTGTAAGGGCTCAGTTAACTGCTGGCGCTAGGTTTGCTATGATCATGCTGCAGATCTGCTACCCGAAGTTAGATATGACCAACATCGTTAAAATTTGCCATGACAAACTGAGGAAACGAAGAAGAACATCGACAAAATCGACGATGTGGTGACACCCGTGGCCGAGAAGATAATGGACGATTTAATCTAGATGGATGTTGAATTCTTCGTGAAAGGTAATTACGCTGACTTCATGGGTGCCACTGCTGACGATGAAAGGGTGAACATAGATGACATGATAGGACTTGACTGAAGATCTGCTTCTTCTGTCGAAGTTTTTCTTTTACCAAGGAACCCTGTATATTGTAAGTGCTATGTATATTGTAAAACAACTTGTATGTTTTTTCTTTCCTTTAGCCCCCGAGCATTTCGGTGGCTATTGTGTTTTATATTTATTGCTCTGCGAGGTGTTTAGACCAAGGCAAGTAACTTGTAAGTTGTATATTGTAGAGATTTGTGTATATATATTGAGTTTGCGGGTTGCGAGCCCCCGAGCTTGTCGAAGAAAAAGATGTGTATCACCAATATCTTTACTATATTGCAGCACCGCGAGCCCGCCTCATTAAAAACCTTCCAGCCCCACTCGGTGCCCTGAAAGGAAAAGAGTGCGTCTGAAAACTCGCGGGCTTTTCAGTATATTGTATGTTTACATATATGACTATATTGTGACTTAAGTATAAAAACGCCTAAGCTGCGCCACGTTCCAGGGATTTGGCTCTGCAATCCCTGTCTTCTTGTCCTTTATCTTGTATGCTCCTCCTTCGATTACTTCGGTGACGATATACGGGCCTATCCATGGCGACTCGAATTTTTCATGGCTATCTTGCGTAAGCCGAAGGACTAGGTCGCCTACTTGGAAGGACCTTGGTCGCAGGCGTCGACTGTGGTAATTTTTCATATCTTGCTGGTACTTGGTGACCCTTGACAGCACCTCGTCTCGAGCTTCGTCGAGTGCATCGACATCATCCTCCAGTGTCTTTCTCGATGTTTCCTCATCAAATTCCACCACTCTCGGGGAATTGTGTTCTATCTCTATCGGGAGCACTGCCTCAGCTCCATGAACCAGGAAGAACGGAGTTTCTTGTGTCGCTATATTGGGTGTCGTCCGTATACTCCATAGCACGCTAGGCAGTTCCTCTGGCCAGGTGTGTCGAGCCTTTTCTAGTGGTGCTAGAAGACGTTTCTTGATGCCATTGCAGATGATACCGTTCGCTTTCTTGACTTGACCATTGGTTTGTGGGTGCGCAACTGACGCGAAGTGTAGTTTGGTTCCTACTTCTGTGCAATATTCCTTGAATTCTTTGGAGGTAAAATTGCTGTCGTTGTCCGTGACGATGCTATGAGGAACTCCAAATCGAAAAATGATAATTTTGATGAAGCTAACCGCCGATGTTGCATCTGGCGAATTTATTGGCTTTGCCTCAATCCACTTAGTAAACTTGTCGACAGCCACGAGCATATACTCGTATCCTCCTGGCCACGCCTTGTGTAACTTTCCCACCATATCGAGACCCCATTGTGCAAAAGGCCACGACAAGGGGATTGGCATTAATTCTGCTGTCGGAGAATGAGGTTTTGCCGCAAATCTCTGGCACGCATCGCAGGTACGTACTATGTCCTTTGCGTCTTCTATGGCTGTTAGCCAATAGAAACCTGCTCGGAAGACTTTTGCTGCTATGGCCCGGCTGCTTGCGTGGTGTCCACACACTCCTTCGTGCACATCCTTGAGGACAACTCTTCCTTCTTCGGGTGTGACGCATCGCTGCAACACTCCGATATACTTCGCTTATACAATTCTCCTTTGACCACAGTAAAGGCTTTGGACCGTCAAATAACTCGCCTTGCTTCTACTGGATCTTCGGGTATTTCTTTCCTTAAGATGTATGCGATATAAACCTGCATCCAAGGAACTTGCACCACCATCACCTCATGTGATTCCTCTTCATCTCCCGATGTGCTTGCTTCTGATATTGCTGGAACCCCCGAGCCTTTCTCGAGCTTCTCCTTTTTCTTTGACTGTTTCTTCGCCTTAGTCGATCTTTCACTTATCTCCTCCCAAAATACGTCGGGTGGTATTGCTAAACACTGCGACCCGATGTTTGCCAGAACATCGGCTTCGTCGTTGCTTAGTCTGCTAATATGATTCACTTTGCACCTGTCAAAGAGCTTTTTGAGTTCATTGTATACCTCCTTGTATGCTATCATGCTGTCGTTGACTGCGTCACATTGGTTCATCACCTGTTGGGCCACCAATTGGGAATCGCCGAAGATTTTTAATCGGGTTGCTCCACAGGCTTTCGCCATCTTCATCCCGTGTATGAGTGCTTCGTACTCCGCTTCATTGCTAGACGCGTTAGGGAATGTCATCCGCAACACATATTTCATCTTATCTCCTTGAGGTGATACTAATATCACGCCTGCTCCAGCTCCTTCTAGCCTTTTGGACCCGTCAAAGTTCATAGTCCAGGTTCTCGACAAATCTGGGGTCCCGTATTTTGCAGCTCCATCCACTGCGACAAAATCTGGTAAGATCTGTGACTTTATTGCTTTCCTTTTCTCATACGTGATGTCCCGAGGGAAAGCTCTATTCCCCAAAGGGAGACACGACCCGTAGCTTCGGGTTATTTAATATGTTTGATAAAGGCGCCTCGTTGACCATATGGGATGCGTCAAAACTTTCGGGCTGTAACTCCATACGCCAATTTCTGATCTGGGTACCTGTTTTCTTCTTCTTCAAAAATATACACTTCTGTGGAAGCTTCGATCTTTTACCACAAGATAACCACTTTGTGGCTGCGATATAAACAGAGAGGCTTTCTTAATTCACCGAATTTTTGGCTTCTATTTGCCTTCCTTTTTCTTTAATTTCTCGGGAAACGTAACGGATTTCTGCTGAAGTTGTAAAGTGAGCTGTATTTTTCCTTTAGCTTTGTTGGCTTCCGCATTCACTATGGCTTGATTAGCCTCGATTCTCGATTGCTGACACCAGAAGCCCGAGAAGTTCTCCCGCAGGGATGCCAAAAGAGCATTTCGTCGGGTTCAGCTTGAGGCAGAATTTATCAAGATTGTCAAAAGTTTCCTTGAGATCCTCGATCAAGGTTGACCCCTTCTTTGTTGTTATGACGACATCGTCGATGTATACTTGAACGTTCTTGCCAATCTGTGTAGCAAGACACTTCTGCATCATCCGTTGATATGTTGCTCCCACGTTTTTCAACCCGAAAAGCATTATTCTGTAGCAGAACACGCCATAGGGTGTTATAAAAGCTGTTTTGACCTCATCTTCTTCTTTAGTCGGATCTGGTTGTAACCAGAATATGCGTCCAGGAAGGAAAGACGTTCACAGCCTGCCGTGGAGTCGATAATTTGATCAATCCTCGGGAAGTGATCCTTTGGACAATGTTTATTGAGACATGTGAAGTCGACGCACATGCGAAGGACCTCCGTGTTTTTCTTCGGGACCAACACCGGGTTAGCTACCCATGTGGCTTCGTGTGTAACTCTTTGATAAACCCAGCTTCTCTGAGTCGATTAATCTGACAGCATAGCTTTGCGATTTGGTTCCGAGAAACGCCGCAAAGGTTGTTTGATTTGTCTAGACATTAGATCCAGGTTGAGAGGGTGCTCGGCAAGTTCCCTGGGTACTCCTGGCATGTCTGCTGGACACCATGTGAAGATTTCCCAGCGCTCACGAAGGAACTCGACGAGCGCGCTTTCCTATGCTAGATCCATATTTGTTGCGATAGCTGTCGTCTTCTTGGGATCTATCGGGTGAATCTGCACTTCCTTTGAGTTTTTGGTGGTGTCAAAGGTTGGCTCCTTTAGCGGCCTCCCTCCGTCAGGCAACACGTCATAATCAGTTGTTAGCCTTGACGCCATATACTCTACTTGCATCCCAAAGTTTCTGACAGATGAAAATCCTTGTCGCACTTATTCGCTAGCGCGAAACTGCCTTTTATGTGATTGGACCGTTGGGTCCAGGGAGTGTCCACAATAGGTATGTGTGATGTGGTACCGCCATAAACCTGGCATACGCAGGTCGTCCCAGTAAAGCATGGTACTGTGATGGGAAATCCACGACTTCGAACTCCAGCCTCTCTCTTCTGTAATTCTCTCGGGTTCCAAACTTAACGTCGAGTTTTATCTTTCCCAATGGATAACTTGGCTTGTCCGGTGTGATACCATGGAAACGCGTGTCGGTTGGTGTTAAGTTTGCGAGGGATATATTCATCTTCCTCAATGTATCTGCATACATGTGGTTTAAACTGCTGCTTCCATCTATGAACACTCGTGAAACGTCGAATCCTGCGATCACCGCTGGTAAGATCAAAGCTGATTGCCCTGGTCGAGGGACTTGCTGCGGGTGGTCCGCTATGGTGAAGCCAATGTCCTGTCCCGACCAATTCAGGTACTCGATTGGTGGAGGCATCTTTTCTGCCATGAAGACTTGTCGCGAAATTACTTTTTGAGCTCTATTGGATGGCCTGCCCTTCTGAATCATCGAGACCGCACCATTGGTGTCGATATAAGGACCAAGGTGTGGAGCTGCCGCCAATTACAATTGGTGTCTATTTTCGTCCATGATTGCGGGAGGAGGTGGAAGATGGATCTCACTCCTTGGTCCTTGCACTACTAGGAAAAGGCTTACCGCCGGCAACCTGAAAAGGCTTACCGCCGGCATTTTCGAATTCACCGGCGATAACCTCGCTGGTGGTGAAGTGCTACCGTCGGCATATTTGTAAGCGCCAGCGGTAAGGTGGAAATACCCCCGGCGGTTTTCCCAATTCTCCGGCGGTAATAGGTACCACCAGCACCTCCCAGCTCGCCAGCGGTAATTTAAGTTACCACCGGCAAATAGCCCTATGTGCCGGCGGTATGTATTTTAGGATTTTAAAAAAACTGACATTAAATCACAAAACCTTCAGATAAAGAATAAAAACAAATTCACTCTTTATTCTATACGCTCTTTATTCTATACGATCCAAAGTTTCTCTACATAATTGTATTTAAACTGAACAATAATTACAATTTTGCTCATATTACAATTTTGCTCCGACGTGCTCCTCCGCACACAATATTCCTCTAGGTTCACTCCATGATCCCCAGATCGCGCTCCGCTCGATCCTCTTCTCGCTGCCCAGGAGCACCTGGGGGCTGCTTCTCCTTGCTGCTCGCCTCCGCCATGTTCGTCTCCGATTCCGGCCAAACAACACTGCAATATCATGAAAAAACAAGATAAGTGACCTGCCATCTAAGGAGTTACCATGGCAGCATTTATGTTTAGAAGGCAATTTGAAAGAAAAAAAGTAAGGAATATCTTCCTGCTATTACTACCAACTACTGCTACTGAATTATTATCTAGGAGTATGCTACAGAAAACACTAATGGCAAGTCTGAAGAAGAGCGGTAAATGAAATGCATGGGAGTTTCAGACTACCCATGAGACACAAAAGTAAGCTGATATATGTGCCTGTCATTTCAGACTAAGCAGGTTTGTAAATTGTAAAGTGTTCAGATCATCTCAAAGCAGATGAATGACCTAATGAACAGGATAGCAAATAAAAAGGTGAATCATGTACTGTGCCAGGTTTAATTCAAAACTGAAATACAACTGAAAAAGCATGGAATAATCATTTAGCTAGTTCTAAAAATAGGAAGGCAGAATGAGAGGATTGCAGAACATATGATCTCATAACAAAGGAGCTAGACAGGATGGTGCCAAGGTGCACATGATAGCCATCTGGTACATGTATGCTAAATTAGACAATCGTTTGGGTATGCACAAACTTCTTCAGAACACATGAGCAAATAAAGCATAGCAGAGCATTCAAAAACGCAGTAGGATCGTAATTACTGAATACTGAGACCGACCTCGGAATGTAAGAACTTTTCACCACAACAAGGCAGTAATCTGTAGACCTAGGCATCAGCCAGTAGATCCCTAACAATCCCTCGGCAAAGACTAAATTTTCCACCAGCCAAAACAAACAGGGGCGACTAAACCGAGAAAAGCTAAGGTTTTCCCTACAGATTCGTGGCCTAAACTCTTAACCAGCACCGTCAGCTACCTGCATCACTCTAAATGACACCCGAATTCCTAGATCAGCGGCACGATCAACAAGCAAGGCCGTCTGATTTGGACCTCGAGAAAGGGGGAGGTAGGAGCCGGGGCACGCGCATACCTTGAGGAGGACGGTGTCGCCACGGAAGAGCTGGAGGCGCTCCATGGTGTCGGGGTGGAGCGCGACGACGGAGTTGTCGTCATTGGTGGCCTTGTCGACGACGAGGCGGTTGGGAGATTTCTTCCTCTCGAGGATCACCATCGATTAGTGCTTCTTCGCCCCTTCCTACAGGCGAACCCGAGCCGGGTGAAAAAATTCAACGGAGAGATCCACAGTCGTCGGCCATATCGGAAGCGGCGGGGGGTAGATCGGGGCGCGTGGACTTACGGATCGGAGGAGGAGGCCTCGCCCTGCGGTGTCGGGGTCGCCATGCTCGCGTGTCGCCGACGGCTGGCGGCGCTAGCTTTCGGCGGCTCCGGGTTTGCCGTGGGAACGAGGGGGAGGGGGTTGCAGGAGTGAGTGAGAGAGAGAGAGAGAGAGAGACGTTGGGGTACGAGGGAGAAAAGAGGGCGGTGGTGGCTGGAGGCGGAGGAGGAGGGGCTTGGGTTGCCGCCGCCGGCGCGTCAGGGGGACAGGATGGGGAAGAGAAGTGGGGATTAGGGAGTAGAAGTGAGGATAGGTGCGGGGTGGAAGGGGTGGCATAGGGCCAAATACCCCCGTCGAGTTTCAGCAGCAAACGCCGGTGGTAAATTCGGTCCAACTCGTGCATACCGGCCCAGTTTACCCCCGGCGAAAATGAATTGTTGTCGCCTGTGGTATTAAAGTTACCCCCGGCATTTTCGGGGCGAAATCGCCGACGGTAATAGAAAGTTCATCTAGGTGCTCTCGGCCCAACTTACCCCCGGCGATTTCAGTTTCAACTTGCCGACGGTAAGGGGCCTAACCCCGGCAACCCCAAACCAACTTGCCGGCGGTAACTTACCGCCGGCCACCTCGAAACGTACTTGCCGGCTGTAATAAGTGCGGCTATAAGGTTATTTCTAGTAGTGTTGAGGGTTTCTATTTGCTGCCTATGCATTGGCATGACCTGCATATCTATGCAATGCTTGGAAAGTTCGGCAATCCTTCTGCAGATGCACCGACTGGCTCTTTCCGTTGTTGTCGAGAAAGAAGTGCATTTGGCATGGTCCGTTCAAGAGGTCTTCGGGTGATACATCCGGCCTCTGGAACCTTGGACCATTATTTTGCCTATTGGGACGAGGACTGTCCCTGTAATCACTGTGATGTTCTCCACTTTTTTGATAATCATCCCGATTATTACCTCCACTATTTCCTCGGAAGCCAGCCGATATTTGGCTGGGACCGTCATAGTCTGAGAATTGGCGAGAAAATCGTCGTCTATTTTGAATATTTCGATTACGATCGTCCTCCGGCGACCTATGTCGTTTGTTGTGAACAACATCCTCTCCATATGCCCAGCGATTCGCTATTTCCATGAGTGGTGCTATTGTTTTCGGATTAGTCCTTCCCAAGTCCTCGACTAGGTCCTTTCTTCGGATCCCAGCAACGAACGCGTTTATTGCTCGTTCATGCTTGTGACGGTAAAGCACACGTCCGTTGGGAACCCCAAGAGGAAGGTATGATGAGTACATCAGCGAGTTTTCCCTCAGTAAGAAACCAAGGTTATCGAACCAGTAGGAGATGAAGATCACGTGAAGGTTGTTGGTGAAGGAATGTAGTGCGGCGCAACACCAGGGATTCCGGTGCCAACGTGGAACCTGCACAACACAATCAAACTACTTTGCCCCAACTTAACAGTGAGGTTCTTAATCTCACCGGCTTGCTGAAAACAAAGGATTAAACGTATGGTGTGGAAAATGATGTTTGCTTGCAGAAAACAAAAGAGAACAATGATTGCAGTAGGTTGTATTTCAGATGTAAAAGAATGGACCTGGGTCCACAGTTCACTAATGGTGTCTCTCCAATAAGATAAATAACATGTTGGGTAAACAAATTACAGTTGGGCAATTGACAAATAGAGAGGGCATTGATGTTTTATCCCTTGTGGCAACAGCATATCCACAACCTTATGGGTTGATGTCACTCCCACAGATTCAATGGAGACATGAACCCACTATCTAGCATAAATACTCCCTCTTGGAGTTACTATTGGAGATATGCCCAAGAGGCAATAATAAAATGGTTATTATAATATATCTTTGTGTTCATGATAATGTTTGCATACCATGCTATAATTGTATTAACCGAAACATTGATACATGTGTGTTATGTAAACAACAAGGAGTTCCTAGTAAGCCTCTTGTATAACTAGCTTGTTGATTAATAGATGATCATGGTTTCGTGATCATGAACATTGGATGTTGTTAATAACAAGGTTATGTCATTATCTGAATGATGTAATGGACACACCCAATTAAGCGTAGCATAAGATCACGTCATTAAGTTCATTTGCTATAAGCTTTCGATACATAGTTACCTAGTCCTTTCGACCATGAGATCATGTAAATCACTTATGCCGGGTACTTTGATTACATCAAACGCCACTACGTAAATGGGTGGTTATAAAGGTGGGATTAGGTATCCGGAAAGTATAAGTTGAGGCATATGGATCAACAGTGGGATTTGTCCATCCCGAAGACGGATAGATATACTTTGGGCCCTCTCGGTGGAATGTCATCTGATTAGCTTGCAAGCATATGAATGGTTCATAAGAGATCACATACCACGGTACGAGTAAAGAGTAGTCAGAGACGAGGTTGAACGAGGTATAGAGATACCGATGATCAAACCTCGAACAAGTAAAATATCGCGTGACAAAGGGAATCGGTATCGTATGTAAATGGTTCAATCGATCACTAAAGTCACCGTTGAATATGTGGGAGCCATTTGGATCTCCAGATCCCGCTATTGGTTATTGGTCGGAGAGAAGTCTCAACCATGTTCGCATAGTTCGCGAACCGTAGGGTGACACACTTAAGGTTTGATGCCGTTTGAGTAGATATGGAATATGGAATGGAGTTCAAGTTTTGTTCGAGTCTCGGATGGGATCCAGGACATCACGAGGAGTTCCGGAATGGTCCGAGAATAAGATTCATATATAGGAAGTCATATTCCAAGTTTGGAAATGATCCTGCATTTATGGAAGGTTCTAGAAGGTTCTAGAAAAGTCCGGAAGAAACGCACTATGGAAGGTGGGGACTCCACATGCTAGGCCGGCCAACCCTAAGGGGTGGAGTCCGGTGGACTCCACCATAGGTGGCCGGCCAACCCACCTAAGGGAAAGGTGGGAGTCCCACCTTGAGTAGGACTCCCCCTTTAGTAGGTTTCCCACTTTTGGGAGGATTTGTTGTTGGGGTCTTATTCAAAGACTTGGACTACCACTCTTGGGCACTTCCACCTATATAATGAGGAGCCAAGGGGAGGGGCCGGCCACCAAGCCTCCTAGGCCGCAGCCCCCAAGTGTCCGGCGCCCTAGCCCCCTCTCCCCAAACCCTAGCCGCCCCCCTCCTCCACACATCTCTCCCACAGCGCATAGCGAAGCCCTGCCGGAGATCTCCACCACCACCGCCACCACGCCGTCGTGCTGCCGGGATTTCGAGGAGGATCTACTACTTCCGCTGCCCGCTGGAACGGGAGGAGGACGTCGTCTTCATCAACACCGTACGTGTGACCGAGTACGGAGGTGCTGCCCGATTGTGGCACCGTCAAGTTCTTCTACGCGCTTTTGCAAGCGGTCAAGATCTTCTACGCGCTTTTGCAAGAGGCAAGTGATCGACTACATCCACCCCGAGATCTAATCTCGTTAAGCTTTGCGAATCTTCGAGGGTTAGTCTCATCATCTCCTCGTTGCTACCGTCTACTAGATTAGATCTTGGCTTGTGTTTCGTTCTTGCGGTAGGAAATTTTTGTTTTCTATGCTACGAATCCCATCAGTGGCATCAGAGCCGTGTCTATGCATAGATTGGTTGCACGAGTAGAACACAATGGTTTTGTGGGCGTTGATGCTTTTGTTGTCTTTAGTTCGTGTACTTTGCATCTTGCGGGATGGTGGGATGAAGCGGCCCGCTAACTTTACATGACCGCGTTCATGAGACTTGCTCCACGTTCGACATGCAACTTGTATTGCGTTAGTGGCTTTGCGGGTGTCTGTCTCTCCCACCATAGTGAAGATTCAATTTACTCTTTCTATTGACAACACTAGTATCACCGTTGTGGTTCATGTTCGTAGGTAGATTGGATCTTACTCGAAAACCCTAAACCACGTAAAATATGCAAACCA
This sequence comes from Lolium multiflorum, assembly GCA_030979885.1. Lineage (NCBI taxonomy): Eukaryota > Viridiplantae > Streptophyta > Magnoliopsida > Poales > Poaceae > Lolium > Lolium multiflorum. Next base: position 313,948,614 of record CM061750.1, on the reverse strand, counting down.
ATTAGAGGCGTCTAACTTGTTTTTGCAGGGTTTGGTGATTTGATATGGCCATTATGTGATGATGAATATGTATGAGATGATCATTATTGTATTGTGGCAACCGGCAGGAGCCTTATGGTTGTCTTTAAATTTCATGTTGAGTATTATTTCAAAGTAGTTGTAATAGTTGCTACATGCGGTGAACAACCATGAAGACGGCGCCATGGACCTTGACGCTACGCCGACAATGATGGAGATCATGCCCGTTGATGATGGAGATCATGTCCGTGCTTTGGAGATGAAGATCAAAGGCGCAAAGACTAAAGGGCCATATCATATCACATATGAATTGCATGTGATGTTAATCCTTTATGCATCTTATTTTGCTTAGATCGCGACGGTAGCATTATAAGATGATCCCTCACATTAATATCAATATAATAAAGTGTTCTCCCTCGTATGCACCGTTGCTACAGTTCGTCGTTTCGAAGCATCTCGTGATGATCGGATGTGATAGACTCTATGTTCACATACAACGGGTGTAAGCCATGTTTGCACACGCGGAATACTTAGGTTTGCTTGACGAGCCTAGCATGTACAGACATGGCCTCGGGACAACGGAAACCGAAAGGTTGAACACGGGTCTTATTCAAAGACTTGGACTACAACTCTTGGGCACTTCCACCTATATAATGAGGAGCCAATGGGAGGGGCCGGCCACACCAAGCCTCCTAGGCCGCAACCCCCAAGTGGTCGGCGCCCTAGCCCCCTCTCCTCAAACCCTAGCCGCCCCTCTCCCCAAACCCTAGCCGTCCCCCTCCTCCACACATCTCTCCCGCAGCGCATAGCCCCCGCGGTGATCTCCACCACCACCGCCACCACGACGTCGTGCTGCCGGGATTCCGAGGAGGATCTACTACTTCCGCTGCCCGCTGGAACGAGGAGGACGTCGTCTTCATCAACACCGTACGTGTGACCGAGTACGGAGGTGCTGCCCGATTGTGGCACCGTCAAGTTCTTCTACGCGCTTTTGCAAGCGGTCAAGATCTTCTACGTGCTTTTGCAAGCGGGAAGTGATCGACTACATCCACCCCGAGATCTAATCTCGTTAAGCTTTGAGAATCTTCGAGGGTTAGTCTCATCATCTCCTCGTTGCTACCGTCTACTAGATTAGATCTTGGCTTGTGTTTCGTTCTTGCGGTAGGAATTTTTTTTTGTTTTCTATGCTACGAATCCCATCAGTTACAAGTATGAACTTGGCCAGAGCCTCTACTAGCAACGGAGAGCATGCAAGATCATAAACAACACATATATGATAGATCAATAATCAACTTGACATAGTATTCCATATTCATTGGATCCCAACAAACACAACATGTAGCATTACAAATAGATGATCTTGATCATGATAGGAAGCTCACAAGATCTAAACATGATGGCTCATTAGGAGAAGACAACCATCTAGCTATGCTATGGACCCGTAGTCCAAGGATGAACTACTCACGCATCGTCCGGAGGTGGGCATGGTGATGTAGAGCCCTCCGTGATGATTTCCCCAGGGTGCCGGAGGAGATCTTCTGAACCCCCAAGTTAGGGTTGACGACGGCGGCGTCCCTAGAACTGTTCTGGTATTTTGGCTCTCGGTACTAGGGTTTTAGGGGACGAAGGAATAAATAGGCGAAGGGGCACGGAGAGCCGGGGCTCCCTCCCCACGTCTTGGCGCGGCTGGGGCCCCCGCGCCGCCATATGGGGAGGGCCCCCGCCTTCCTCGACTCCTCTTCGGTCTTCTGGAACACCGTGGAAAATAGGGCCGTGCGCTTTTGTTTCGTCCAATTCCGAGAATATTTGTAAAACAACTTTTCGAAATCAAAAACAGCAGAAAACAGAACTGCACGTGGCATCTTGTTAATAGGTTAGTCCCTAAAATGCATAAAAACATTATAAAGTGTGAATAAAACATGTAGGTATTGTCATAAAACTAGCATGGAACATAGGAAATTATAGATACGTTGGAGACGTATCAAGCATCCCCAAGCTTAGTTCCTCGCCCTCGAGTAGGTAAACGATAAAAAGAATAATTTCTGAAGTGACATGCTACCAACATAATCTTGATCAATACTATTGTAAAGCATATGAGATGAATGAAGTGACCCAAAGCAATGGTCTATAGTTTGCTAACAAAAAGATAATGACTAAACAATGAATCATATAGCAAAAACTTTTCATGAATAGTACTTTCAAGACAAGCATCAAAAAGCCTTGCATAAGAGTTAACTCATAAAGCAATAGATTCTTAATAAGAGGTTTTGAAGCAACACAAAGGAAGATTTAAGTTTCAGCAATTTCTTTCAACTTTCAACATGCATCTCTCATGGATAATTGTCAACACAAAGTAATATAATAAGTGCAATAAGTAAGCATGTAAGAATCAGTGCACACAGTTGACACAAGTGTTTGCTTCTAAGATAGAAAGAAGTAGGTAAACTGACTCAACATAAAGTAAAAGAAAGGCCCTTCGCAGAGGGAAGCAGGATTAAATCATGTGCTAGAGCTTTTCAAGTTTTGAAATCATATAGAGAGCATAAAAATAAAGTTTTGAGAGATGTTTGTTGTTGTCAACGAATGGTAGTGGGCACTATAACCCCCTTGTCAAACAGACTTTCAAAGAGCGGCTCCCATGAAGGACGTTATCTCTACCAACAAGGTAGATCATCCCTCTTCTCTTTTGTTTACACATGTATTTTAGTTTTATTTATAGATGACACTCCTCCCAACCTTTTGCTTTCACAAGCCATGGCTAACCGAATCCTCGGGTGCCTTCCAACATTTCACATACCATGGAGGAGTGTCTATTGCAAAATTAAGTTGCTTACTAATAAATCAGGGCAAAACATGTGAAGAGAATTATTAATGAAAGTTAATTAATTGGGGCTGGGCACCCCGTTGCCAGCTCTTTTTGAAAAATTATTGGATAAGCGGATGTATATGCCACTAGTCCATTGGTGAAAGTCCCAACAAGATTGAAAGATAAAACACCACATACTTCCTCATGAGCTATAAAACATTGACACAAATAAGGAGTAATAAAGTTTTGAATTGTTTAAAGGTAGCACATGAAGTATTTATTTGGAATGGCGGAAAAATACCACATAGTAGGTAGTTATGGTGGACACAAATGGCATAGGTTTTGGCTCAAGGTTTTGGATGCACGAGAAGCATTCCCTCTCAGTACAAGGCTTTGGCTAGCAAGGTTGTTTGAAGCAAACACAAGTATAAACCGGTACAGCAAAACTTACATAAGAACATATTGCAAGAATTATAAGACTCTACACTGTCTTCCTCGTTGCTCAAACACTTTTACTAGAAAATATCTAGACCTTAGAGAGACCAATCATGCAAACCAAATTTCAACAAGCTCTATGGTAGTTCTCCACTAATAGGTTTAAACTACGTGATGCAAGAGCTTAAACATGATCTACTTGAGAGCTCAAAACAATTTCCAAGTATCAAATTATTCAAGAAAATATACCAATTACCACATGAAGCATTTTCTGTTTCCAACCAAATAACAATAAGTGTTGCGGCTTTCAGCTTTCGTTATGAACATGAAAAATAAAACGAAGAACACAAGTGTTCAAATGAAAAAGCGGAGCGTGTCTCTCCCACACAAGCATGTTAGGATCCGATTTATTAAGAAAACTTAAAATAACAAACGAGAATAAAAGCACACGGACGCTCCAAGTAAAGCACATAAGATGTGACGGAATTAAAATATAGTTTCACTAGAGGTGACCTGATAAGTTTGATGAAGAAGGGGATGCCTTGGGCATCCCCAAGCTTAGACGCTTGATTCTTCTTGAAAATATGCAAGGATGAACCACGGGGGCATCCCCAAGCTTAGACTTTTCACTTTTCTTGATCATATTATATCATCCTCCTCTCTTGATCCTTGAAAACTTCCTTCACACCAAACTCAAAGCAATCTCATTAGAGAGTTAGTGCATAATCAAAAATTCACATGTTCAGCAAGGACACAATCATTCCCAACACTTCTGGACATTACCCAAGTCTACTGAAATTTAATGGAGCAAAGAAATCCACTCAAACACAGTAAAAGAGGCAATGCGAAATAAAAGGCAGAATCTGTCAAAAATCCGTAAAGACGAATTTTTTTGAGGAACTTAACATGCTCAAATGGAAAAGCTACAGTTGAATGAAAGTTGCGTACATATCTGAGGATTACTCATGAATTTTTTTCAGGATTTTACGATTTTTCTACAAAGAGAAAAGCTCAAATTTGTGACAGCTAAAAATCTGTTTCTGCGCAGAAATCCAAATCTAGTATCAACTTTCTATCAAAGACTTTACTTGGCACAACAATGCAAGAAATAAAGATACAAAGGTATTGCTACAGTAGTAACAAGCACCTTGACTCAAATATAAAACAAAAATTGCAGAAATAAAATAATGGGTTGTCTCCCATAAGCGCTTTTCTTTAACGCCTTTCAGCTAGGCGCAGAAAGTGTAAATCAAGTAACATCAAGAGAAGAAGCATCAACATCATAATTTGTTCTAATAATAGAATCAAAAGGCATCTTCATTCTCTTTCTAGGGAAGTGTTCCATACCTTTCTTAAGAGGGAATTGATATTTAATATTTCCTTCTTTCATATCAATAATAGCACCAACGGTTCGAAGAAAGGGTCTTCCCAAAACAATAGGACAAGATGCATTGCATTCAATATCCAAAACAACAAAATCAACGGGGACAAGGTTATTGTTAACCGTAATGTGAACATTGTCAATTCTCCCCAAAGGTTTCTTTATAGAATTATCAGCAAGATTAACATCCAAATAACAACATTCCAAAGGTGGCAAGTCAAGCATATCATAAAGTTTCTTAGGCATAACAGAAATACTTGCACCAAGATCACATAAAGCATTACAATCAAAATCATTGACCTTCATTTTAATGATGGGCTCCCAACCATCTTCCAACTTCCTAGGGATAGAAGCTTCAAGTTTTAATTCCTCTTCCCTATCTTTAATGAGAGCATTTGTAATATGTTTTGTAAAGGCCAAGTTTATAGCACTAGCATTAGGACTTCTAGCAAGTTTTTGCAAGAACTTAATAACTTCAGAAATATGACAATTATCTAATCAAAACCATTATGATCTAAAGCAATGGGACCATTGTCCTCAACACTTTGAAAAATTTCAGCACTTTTATCACAAACAGTTTCAGCAGTTTCAGGCAATTTTGCACGCTTTGTAGTAGAAGTAGAAACATTGCCAACACCAATTATTTTACCATTGATAGTAGGAGGTTTAGCAACATGTGAAGCATCAACATTACTAGTGGTGGTAATAGTCCAAACTCTAGCTATATTATTCTCTTTAGCAAGTTTTTCTTCTCTTTCCCACCTAGCATGCAATTCAGCCATCATTCTAATATTGTCATTAATTCGAACTTGGATAGCATTTGTTAGCAAATTTTTTTATCATTATCCTCAGGTTTAGCAGCCATTTTATTAATTAAAGAAGCTTGTGACTCAGACATGTATGAAATTTGGTTTTCAGCATTTGAAAGCTTAGTTTGCAAACCAGAAATTTCCATATTCAAATTCTCAAGTTGATTCCCTATATTTTTCAACAAGGCAGATTGTTCATTCATAGTTTTAGTAAACAATTGATTTTGCTCATATTGTGATTGCATATAGCTCTTAGTAGCTCTTTCAATTTCTAGCATCTTTTCCTCACTAGGCAAAACAGATCTACCATAAGAATTACCATAACCACTACCACTATTAGAAGGATATCACCTATAGTTGTTGTTACCAAAATTATTCCTATAAGCATTGTTGAAATTATTATTTTTAATTAAGTTCACATCAACATGCTCTTCTTGAGCAACCAATGAAGCTAAAGGAACATTATTAGGATCAACATGAGATTTACCATTAACAAGCATAGACATAATAACATCAATCTTATCACTCAAGGAAGAGGTTTCTTCAACAGAATTTACCTTCTTACCTTGAGGAGTTCTTTCAGTGTGCCATTCAGAGTAGTTGATCATCATATCATCAAGAAGCTTTGTTGATGGACATAAAAGTACCTCCAGCAGCTGAATCCAATAGGTTCTTTGAAGAAAATTTTAATCTGCATAAAAGGTTTGGATGATCATCCAAGTAGTTAGTCCATGGGTAAGGCAATTCTTTACCAAAGATTTCATTCTCTCCCATGCTTGGGCAACATGTTCATTATCCAATTGCTTAAAATTCATAATGCTACTTCTCAAAGATATAATTTTAGCAGGAGGATAATATTTTCCAATGAAAGCATCTTTACATTTAGTCCGTGAACTAATACTATTTTTAGGCAAAGATAGCAACCAATCTTTAGCTCTTCCTCTCAAGGAAAAAGGAAACAATTTCAGTTTTATAATATCCCCATCTATATCCTTATACTTTTGCATTTCACAAAGTTCAACAAAATTATTAAGATGGGCAGCAGCATCATCAGTACTAACACCAGAAAATTGCTCTCTCATAAAAGCAGGTTTAATTTCATAAAATTCTGTGTAGTAGCAGGTGGAGCAATAGGAGTGCATATGAAATCATTATTATTTGTGCTAGTGAAGTCACATAACTTAGTGTTCTCAGGAGTACTCATTTTAGCAATAACAAAGCAAAACCGAATTAAATAAAGTAAAACAAGTAACTAATTTTTTTGTGTTTTTGATATAAAGAAAGCAAACAAGACAGAAAATAAAATAAAGCAAGACAATAAACAAAGTAAAGAGATTGGGTGAGAGAGACTCCCCTTGCAGCGTGTCTTGATCTCCCCGGCAACGGCGCCAGAAAAGTAGCTGCTTGTGACGGTAAAGCACACGTCCGTTGGGAACCCCAAGAGGAAGGTATGATGAGTACAGCAGCGAGTTTTCCCTCAGTAAGAAACCAAGATTATCGAACCAGTAGGAGATGAAGATCACGTGAAGGTTGATGGTGAAGGAATGTAGTGCGGCGCAACACCAGGGATTCCGGTGCCAACGTGGAACCTGCACAACACAATCAAACTACTTTGCCCCAACTTAACAGTGAGGTTGTCAATCTCACCGGCTTGCTGAAAACAAAGGATTAAACGTATGGTGTGGAAAATGATGTTTGCTTGCGAAAACAAAAGAGAACAATGATTGCGTAGGTTGTATTTCAGATGTAAAAGAATGGACCGGGGTCCACAGTTCACTAGTGGTGTCTCTCCAATAAGATAAATAACATGTTGGGTAAACAAATTACAGTTGGGAAATTGACAAATAGAGACGGCATAACAATGCACATACATATCATGATGACTACTATGAGATTTACTTAGGGCATTACGACAAAGAACATAGACCGGCATCTAGCATGCATCTATGCCTAAAAAGTCCACCTTTGGGTTAGCATCCGCACCCCTTCCAGTATTAAGTTGCAAGCAACAGAGAATTGCATTAAGTACTGTGCTTAATGTAAACAATACAAATATCCCTAGACAAAGCATTGATGTTTTATCCCTAGTGGCAACAGCACATCCACAACCTTAGGGGTTCTGTCACTCCCAGATTCAATGGAGACATGAACCCACTATCTAGCATAAATACTCCCTCTTGGAGTTACAAGTATCAACTTGGCCAGAGCCTCTACTAGCAACGGAGAGCATGCAAGATCATAAACAACACATATATGATAGATCAATAATCAACTTGACATAGTATTCCATATTCATCGGATCCCAACAAACACAACATGTAGCATTACAAATAGATGATCTTGATCATGATAGGAAGCTCACAAGATCTAAACATGATGGCTCAATAGGAGAAGACAACCATCTAGCTACTGCTATGGACCCGTAGTCCAAGGATGGACTACTCACGCATCAGTCCGGAGGCGGGCATGGTGATGTAGAGCCCTCCGGTGATGATCTCCCCTCTCCGGCAGGGTGCCGGAGGATATCTTCTGAACCCCCCAAGTTAGGGTTGACGGCGGCGGCATCCCTGGAACTGTTCTGGTATTTTGGCTCTCGGTACTAGGGTTTTCGGGGATGAAGGAATAAATAGGCGAAGGGGCAGCGTCGGGGGAGCCAGGGGGCTCCTCCCCACGTCTTGGCGCGCGCGGGGGCCCCGCGCCGCCATATGGGGAGGGCCCCCTGCTGGCCTTCCTCGACTCCTCTTCGGTCTTCTGGAACACTCCGTGGAAAATAGGGCCGTGGGCTTTGTTTCGTCCAATTCCGAGAATATTTGTAAAACAAATTTTCTGAAATCAAAAACAGCAGAAAACAGGAACTGGCACCGTGGCATCTTGTTAATAGGTTAGTCCCGAAAATGCATAAAAATATTATAAAGTGTGAATAAAACATGTAGGTATTGTCATAAAACTAGCATGGAACATAAGAAATTATAGATACGTTGGAGACGTATCCATCGATATGTTCTCTGCCGAGTTTTTGATAATGTTCCACCTCTGGATGTAAGTCCTCATCGACTCATCGTACTTCTGTCTGCAAGCCCGTAGCTGCTCTGTTGACACATGTTTCTTGCATGTAGATAAGAAATTTTTTTACGAACATGTCCTCAAAAGTTTCCCAACTGTCAATAGATCCAGGTGGTAACTTTTTTATCCATGACCGCGTTGCTCCACTTAGGTGCACTTGGATGCTCTGCATGGCAGTTGCTTTGGTTCCTCCCGTCAATTTCACTATTTCTAGATAATCGACTAGCCAATCCTCTGGATCTTGCATGCCATCGAACTTCTTGTAGTTGTCGAGTAACTTGAAGCCACATGGAACCCGCGTTTTGTGAACTCTTCGAGTGAAACAAGGGAGCCCACACATCTCCTCCTCGTCAACCTCTGGTGACTGCCGACGTTCTCTCCTTTCTTGTCGCGCCCTATCAACTCGCGCCTGTGTCGATGTGTCTCTTGTCGCGCTTGTTCTTGGCGGGTCCTGTACTGCCACTGTAGGTCGTGGACGATTTTGCTTTGGGGCACCTTCGGGAGGTGTACCTGTGTTTGCGAACGGTGTTCCCATTACTCCAACTCCTGCTATAGCCATGTTGTACAATGCTTCTCTCGGGTCTCCTGGAGGCGGTCTATTTGCCAGTATGAAGGCCTGAGTCGCCATGTACCCAGCTTCCGGCGTTTTGGGAATAATATTTCCCCTTGTATCTATTGACATAAAGGACATATCGAGATTTTGGATCAGATTGTCCCTCTCGCCTTCGGGTACGTTCTGCAGCCTAGACCTTGCTCTATTACGGGCTGCTCTATGATGAGACTCCGAAGTTCCTGAGTGTCGGCTGAGCTCTGCCCTTCTTCGGCTTGACGCAGAAGCTGCGGCTCTCCTCCTATCAAGCTCAGCTGTCTGTTTTTCAAGTTCTCGTCCAGCACGGGCGAGTTTATAATGGTACACTTGCAACTCCTCGGCCGTGGCAGTCGTAGTCATCGGCTCTGTACCGTCCATGGCTTTCGCAGCTCTGTCCCAAGCCGCTTGCGGAAGTTGCACCATCTGTCGCGTTGCAGGCCCGACGTACTTGGTGCCCAGACCTCGCATGAGATCAACGGGATCGACGTATGGATTTCCCACATCATCGAAAGCCTCGATGTCTCCTCCTGTGGGCGACTTGGTTCTCCAATTACATAGACTTGATGATATTTTGGAGTTTGACTTTCGTCGGGGTTGGTGACACCGTCGCATAGATCAGCGAAGACCTCCCGAACAGAAGTAGATTTGTCGATGAAGTCGTAGCTGTCGACGCTGTCTGAGTCGCTGCTTATATTGGAGTCCGCAGACGACCCGACGGACATGCCGATCTTGATGAGTTTTCTGCTTGTCGCGGATTTGACGAAGCGTGGCGGCAAGATTTCCTCGGCACCCGTCTCAAACGATGACGACGATTCCGGAAGATCGGAGTCGGCTGCCGACGATCCCGATGAAACCGGAATCTCGAGACGATGCGATCCCTCTTTCCGACGCGGAAGTGGAACCTCCCGAACGTCATCTCCATAGGCTCCTTCAGATACAGATATGCATCCACACGGGAGGGCGGGTGAGGAACAAAATCGACTAGACCAGTTTCGATCTGTTTACCTCTGTCCATCGCGTTGCTTGCTACCGAAGATGTTGATGATGTTGAGCGTGCCATCGAGATCAGCTCCTTGTCGCCTCTAATTCCCACAGACGTCACCAATTGACAAGGTATCGACTTGTCAATGCCTACAGATTGTAGACTAGGGTTTTCAGGAAAGTAGAGGGCAAGTAGATCTCGAGGGTCAGCCGGAAAAGTACTCGACTGCTAAGAAACTAGGGTTATGTTGACAATGAAATCGATCCTCTCTTCCTCCCTCGACTCCCCCTTATATCGGAGGTGGAGCCGAGGGTTTCGTGGTGTACAAGTTACAAAGATCGGGAGACTCTTTGAGTCCATCCCGTAGTAGTTACAAGTCATTATTCCTAATACAACTCTATCTTTCCAAACTATCTCTTAACTGGGCTTCCGGGCTTCATAAACTTCGGGTCGTGGGCCTTCAGTAAACTCTGGGTACCATCTTCGGCAGGCCCATTGGGGATGCCTATGTCAGGTGGCGAGGCTGGAGGCACGGATGTCGGCGACTCGACGCCGTAGCCGCGCGTGAGGAGGAAGGCGGCGGTGCGCTGGAGGCGGCAGCTAGGGTTTAGGGATCCCGTCTCCCGAGGGAGACGGCAACAAATATGTTTATTGCTTGTCATAAAACGAAGGGCTACATGTGTTTATATAATAGGCTAGCTACTCGAAACCCTAGATAACTTGGGCTAAGCCCTTAATTCGGTGCACTATTGGGCCTCTTCCATGCATATTGGAGCCCGACCATAACATCTATCCCCGCCTTCTCAAATACCTCGTCCTCGAGCTAAACATCTGGAAACTGTTGGCGGAACTCTTCGAGCTTCTCCCATGTAGCTTCTTCCTCACACAGACCAACCCACTGCACCAGTAAATGCCAGATTCCGCGACGTTGCTACACCTTCAACACCTTCTCGGGTCCCGACAGAAGGCAGCCATAAGAAGTAGGAGGAAGTGCAGGTGTCGCTTCCGGAGGATCCCCCAGTAGGCCTTCAGTAAGCCCACATGGAAAACGTCGTGAATGCGAGAGCCAGCCGGCAGCTCCAGGCGGTACACGAGCGTGCCGACGCGCTCCAGCACTCGAAAGGGGCCTGCATAACGAGGGCCCAACTTGCGCTTGGCGCGCGGGTCCAGGGGCTGTGTCGTCCTGTGAAGGAGGTGCAGCCAGACCCAGTCGCCCACCGTGAACTCCGCCACGCGATGATGAGCGTCGAAGTACCTCCTGGCCAGCTGTTGTGCTTGGATAAGACGCTGGCGCGCCTCAGCCAGGATCTCGTCGCGGGTGCGGAGCAAGTCGCTCGCGGTCTCTGATCGAGCCGTCCCAGGCTCATAAGGCAGCATCGTCGGAGGTGGACGCCCATAAACCACCTCGAAAGGCGTGGTATGAAAGGCGGAGTGATAGGAGATGTTGTAGCAGTACTCCGCCCATGCCAACCAATCCACCCAAGCTCGTGGACGATCTCCTGTAACACAGCGCAAGTACATGGCAATCACCTTGTAACCACCTCGGATTAGCCATCCGTCTGCGGGTGGAATGCCATGCTCAGGCAAAGTTTCACGCCAGCCAGCTGAAAGAGATCATGCCAGACGTGACCAATGAACACGGGATCACGATCGCTGATGATGGACGAAGGGAACCCGTGGAGGCGGACGATGCCGTCGAAGAAGGCCCGCGCCACGGATGCGGTTGTATACGGATGGCCGAGAGCGATGAAGTGCGCATACTTGGAGAAGCGGTCGACCACCATGAGGATGACGGACTTGCCGCCCACCTTGGGGAGGCCCTCGATGAAGTCCATGGAAATATCAGCCCACACCTGCGAGGGCACGTCCAGCGGCTGTAGAAGACTTGCAGGACGTAGCATCTCCGTCTTGTTACGCTAGCACGTCACGCACAACCTCACCCACTCGTGAATCAGCGCACTATCGCCCGGGATGTAGAAATCAGCACAGAGACGGTGGAGTGTCTTCTGCACGCCCTCGTGCCCCGCAGAGTGCGCCAAGAGCAGGACCTGATGGCGAAGGTCGCCATGGTCTGACACGAAGAGGCGGCACCCATGGAGGAGCAGCCCATCGTCCAGGCACTAGGGCGCCGCCAGCTCGCCCACGTCAAGGCGCTGGTGCAAATCCTGGGCGTCCGCGGCAGCCAAGGTAGCCCGGCGGATGTCGTTGATGAAGGCGAAAGACGTCCCGGAGCGAATGCATAGGACAGTGCCTGCGGCGGCGATGTCGTTCACGACCTCCTTAGTGTCGCGGCAGGAGAGGGCGTCGGCGACCATGTTGCTCGACGGTGAAGTCGAAGCCGAAGAGCTTGCTGATCCACTGGTGCTGCGGAACGGTGGAGAGGCGCTAGTTCAGCAAGAACTTAAGGCTGTAGTGATCCGTGCAACACAGAAAGTCCGCCCCCAGAGATAGGGTCGCCAATGGCGCACGACCTGGACCAACCCGATGAGCTCGCACTCGTACACCGCGAGCTTGTGACGACGAGCAGCGAACGAAGGCCAGCGGCCCTTCGCCTTGGTGGAGGACGACGCCGAAGCCGATGTCGGAGGCGTTGCAGTCCACCACGAACGACCTGTCGAAGTCCGACATCTGGAGCACGGGCCCTGTCGTGAGCACCTGCTGGAGAGCCTGGAACACCTCAGTCTCTTCCGTGTCCCAAGAGAAAGCGCCGCGGCGCAGAAGGCGGGTCAATGGCGCGGCGATGAGGCCGAAGTCCCGGATGTACTTCCAGTAGTAGCCCGCGAGGGCCAAGAAGCCGCGAAGAGCCCGCGGTGATTGAGGGGTCGGCCACGCAGCGACGGTGGCGACCTTGTCAGCATCCATTGCGACTCCCTCCGCCGAGGTGACGTGTCCGAGGTACGCGACGGAGGTTGTGCCGAACGAGCACTTCGAGCGCTTAAGGTGAAGACGATGCGCTCGAAGCTCGTTGAAGATGATGGCCACGTGCTGCAGGTGCTCCACCCATGATGAATTGTAGATAAGAATGTCATCAAAGAAAAGAAGCACAAAGCGGCGCAAGTAGGGGCTAAGCACGTCGTTCATCAAGGCCTGGAACGTCGTCAGCGCGTTGGAGAGGCCAAATGGCATCACCAAGAACTCGAAGTGGCCGTGATGTGTCCGGAATGCCGTCTTCACGATATCGTCCGGATGCATCCGCACATGATGATAGCCGGAGCGCAGGCCGAGCTTGGTGAAGAAACGCGCCCCATGTAACTCGTCCAAGAGTTCTTCCACGACGGGGATGGGGAATTTGTCCTTGGACGTCCTGGCGTTGAGGGGCGCGATAGTCGATGCGGAAACGCCACGTGCCGTTAGCCTTGCGCATCATGAGCACCGGCACGGAGAACGACGATGTCGAAATCCGGATGATGCCCTGTGCGAGCATGACCGCCACCTGACGCTCGAGCTCGTCCTTCTGCAGTTGGGGGTAGCGGTACCGGCGCACGGCGACATGCGCCGTATCCAGCAGCAGGTGGATGTGGTGGTCACAGGGGCGCACCGGCGGTAGGCCATGTGGCTCGTCGAAGATGTCGCTGTTCTGCTGGAGGAGGTCGGCCAGGAGGGGTGCGCCTCGTCGAGCGTGGCCGCCATCAGCTGGAGCTGAGGGGTCACAGGCCCTGTACTGCCGATGCCTGCCCACTGGACGCGGCGGCCGCCCTCGCACCAGAAGATGAGGGTCAACGCGTCGAAGTCCCAGAGGATGGGGCCGAGTGTGGAAAGGAAGTCGACGCCGAGGATGAAGTCGTAGCAGCCCAAGTTGATGTCGACGCAGTCGATGGAGAAGTGCTCGTTGCCGATAAGGATGGGAACCTGCCGAGCCACGTCCTGGCAATCAAGGGGGTCCCCGTTGGCGAAGGTGACGATGAACTTCTCGGCTTCCGACGGCTGCTGTGGTAGACGGCGCATGGCGTCCCCGGAGAGGAAGTTGTGCGTCGAGCCCGTGTCCACAAGCGCGGTGAGGCTCTCCCCGTTGATCATCATCGGCAGCAGCATGGTCTTCGCCGTCTTTATGCCCGCCAGCGCGTGGAGAGATACAACGAAGGCGGTCGCGTCGACGGCCCGTAGGTCGTGATGCTGGGCTCGGAGAGGGTCGTGCCGTCGAGCTCCGCTGGGAGGCTCTCCACGTCCCTGTCATCGACGGTCTCCAAGTAGAACAGGCGAGCGCACATGTGACCCGACATGTAGGGCTCGTCGCAGTTGAAGCACAGGCCCTTGCGATGCCGCTCGATCTGCTCGGCCATCGTCAGTCGACGGAAGGGGCGCGTAGGCGCTGCTGGGGCCGCGGGGGCGGTCGGCAGGGCGGGGCGCGCCGGGGCCGGCGGTGCAGGGCGGGGGGGAAGGGCACGCTCCTCGGCCCTGGAAGGAGTGCTGCATGGCGAGGGCGCGCTACTCGTAAGCACGTGCGTAGTACATGGCTGTCTGCAGGTCCTGTGGGTCGCGCATCTCCCCGTCGACGTGGATGTGGTCTAGCAGGCCGTCGATGAAGAGCTCGGCGCGCTGGCGAGCCATGACGCGCCAAAGAAAAGGCTGGAAGAGCGCCGGGGCATGGACCGGCGATCGCGGCAGCGGAACCAAACCCTAGCTTTTCCCGTTAGATCGGCCGGAGCGAGGACGTAGCGAAGAAAGATGATGGAATTTTTGTGTATTGCATTTTCTTTTTTACTTGGAGTCTGATAAACGGAGAAGGGCCCACACGTGTATTGGCCCACCAGCAGACAGTCAGACCATCGCCCGAGCGGCAAAGGCATGAGAACCCACCGATTGTAACAGGCTTAATTCTTTTAAGTAATAGTGGGATCAGCAAAACCAAGTCTAACCGACCTATTCCATAAAAAAAAGTCCAACCGACCTATTGCAATCACAGGATCCCTTGCGTGCTAGACCATGAAGGTTAATTCAGTATTGCCCGTGTATGAAAAAAAAATCATATTAAACGAAGTGGAGACCATTTTCGAAAAAAAGGAAAAGGCGAAGTGGAGAACAAATCGTGTAGCTGTTACTCGCAGTAAGGAAGGACCCTTCAGGACCTGAACAGCCGCGTTCGCGCCATGGAAAATAGTAGCGCGCTATTTTGGCTAATAGCACGATATAACGTTTTTAGATAGCCCATGCTATATCATTTTGGCGCTATTAGCACACTATAGCACGCTAATAACATATTTTTCAGCCGACGCTATTTTATTATAGCGCGCTATTTTTTTCCTTGGTCCACGCATGACTTGACGTCGGAGGGATTGAGCGCCCGGCCTCGGCCGCCGTCCATGGCCGCCTGCCTCTCCGCCAACAGCTTCAGGCAGAGCCGTCCTCCAGAGGCATGTGGTAGGCTTATAGTGGTGGTTCACCTCAGCCTCATGCTGTTTGCTGTCTTGCGGCAGCAGCTCCCCGCATCATGTGACATGCCCGACGGCGTGGAGGGGATCTTGCGGGTCAGGGCGCAGAGCTAGCAGCTCCGACCAGTGGCGCGGAAGAGATCTTGCGGGTCAGGCCAGCGGCGGCAAGCCCCAATCGGCGGATTCCACGACCATTGTTTAGCTCAGGGAGGGTCAAAACAGGAGGATCCAAGGCCCAGGGGTGCTCATTTATTTACTTTCCATGGGATACGGGGGAAGGGTCGTCGATGGATTTTGGCAACCGCAAGTGGTAGGCAATATGATCCGATCCAATCTCCTTCTCTATTCATTTTTCTGGTACGCAAGACCAATCGGAGTTTGATGTGAACTCCTTCACGGTGAGCGCAAAGGTTCAACAACGAAAACATCTGCCGGTTTTCTGTACGGTCCCGATCAGAGTTTGATGTGAACTCCTTCACGGTGAGCGCAAAGGTTCAACGACGGAAACATCTACCGGTTTTCTGTACGATCGAAGTATACAAGGTTCTGGTTATTTTGACGTACCGAAGGCATTGGGAGCCTCGGTTTTTTTATGGACGAAAATTTGTTTCGGATTTTTACCTACCAACACCACCGATCCGTAATTTATTAGTAGTAAGTAGATCTTAGTTGTAGTTGGGAGCGATTTTTGGTGTGCTTTTCATATTGGTGAACCTTTTTTAATAGATGAGAAAAAATAATTAAGATTTTTTTAGTAGAGTGTCTCAAAGTTAGAGGGGAAAAAATATATAACAGCTACATCTCCCCACTTGTAATTGGGTGAAGAGCCGACACGACCGGGCCCAGACGCTATGTACTGCTCCCCACTTGTAATTGGGTAAAGGCCGACACGACCGGGCCAGCAGTGTGCCCCCTCAACATCTGGGTTACAAGTTCGCGCCACCGAATTCGGCGATTCCTTCTGCCAAACTTTGCTATATAAACCGGTCATCATGCTTGCAATGTTTCGAGGTGGGACTATCCCGCTGAACGACCAGCGCCTAATAAGGCTTGAGAGAGAATATTTACCGGGCCTGAACATGGGCCGTCCTCGTCGTCGAAAGAAACGGGTTCGCATACGGCGCTTCCCAAATTGGCCACCTCCACCTCCTCCGCGACGCCACCACCGGAACTGCCCCCGCCTCCTCCCGGCGGTGTGCAGCTCGACGGCGACCCCTCCCCTTTCCCTGCAGCGGTGACTCCCCTCCTTCCGCTCCCTGGATCCTCCCGCCACTCCGCTTCTCTATCTCGGTGGATCTTGACTTTCTGATGAATACAGCCAGGGCATTGAGTACCCTAGCTTCAAGCTTTACCTCGTTGCTGCAGCCACCTCGCTCCACCAGCAACATCAGCTAGAACCAACAGCCAAGAACCAGCGTCGGCGGCAAGAAGAGGTCGGCGCTTGCTCCTAGATTTCGCACTTCCGCAAGCTGCAGGTGAGATCAAACAGCCCACCACTCCTCCGTCCTCCGCTCCCTAAACGACGACTGAAATTTTAACTGAAAGTCGTGCCAATGTTTTTTGGCATATTCTTAATATGTTACTGAAAGTAACCACGACAGTTCGCATGCAGTAGTTCATCATTTGCTGATCATTTGAATCTCTTCTCGGAGATGTATTGGATCAAAACTAGGAAGGCAAACTGTAGAAACGGTTAACTTGAACCAGTGTTTATTTTCGTCCTGTGTTTTCAGAGGATTCTTTCGGGGAACATGATGTAGAACTGTGATTTCTTGAGTATGCCTGCCCCCTAGAAGACGTTCTCTGTCATACTTGTTTATGCTGTTAAGTCTAGATATTCTTTTTTTTTGCTGTGTTGGTTGATGATGGCAGAATTCTATCCGATTCACGCATTCGTTAGATGATATAAACAATTAGACCTTCTGCCTGATAAGGACCAAACTCTGCATTTCTGTATATTCGTTGGCAAACGTCACAGAATAAGCATTTGATTGTTGGTATTCCCCATCCGAAGGCAGTCTCATATTCCACTGCCCTTGATAGCGGCGTTGGCGTTGCTACAGTCAAAAACTTGCGCGGTGCTGTTGACTGCTCCAGAAGAGGGAGCACAGTGTCGCCTCGAACCTGTCCAGTGCAACCTGGATGATGACCAGGACACCCACGACACCATCAGCAAGCAGGAGCGCAAAGGAATGTGGCAGCGGGGAGGTGTGGCGGTAGGTGTAGTTGCAGGTAGAGTGGAGCTAGGAAGAACGGGTGCCGATGGCGTCGTGGCATAGGCGCGCTGCTCCATGAGTGGCTTCTCCTAGGTGCCATGTCGCGGAGATACCGTGGGAAGCAGCGGTTTGTGGAAATAGAGCGATGTTGTGGCGTTCTGTTTGATCATCAGTGGTCGACATTGGTGGGCACGATTGGTGGGCACTTGGGCAGGCTTGATCCTATCACACATTTTCTGCACGCTTGATCCGCAGTGCATATGCTTGCTGAATTGGTCAAATATACATGGAAGGGTGAAGTAATGATATTGGTCAAACATTCATTGATGTTTCTGCCTGAAATGGTACTGATTCTAACTTCTCTAAGGTTTGCTACCCTGCTGGAACTGGTCAAATATTCATTGATGTTTCTGCCTCCTTCTTATATTCCTTTTTAAATGGAGGTATAATACATGCTTTGGGTAATTATATGCCTCCACATGGTGGAGGCGCTTGCACTGGTATAATACATTCTTTAGGATTTTCCGGTGTACATTCCACGGATCTTCCTCCTTAGCTCTGTCGAGGACTACGTCTTCTCGCACGCCGCTCAGACACAGTGCCATCTTCTCACCTCATGTGCATGATTGGTGATGGACTCCACTGCTGACCCCGCTGTCCACCTCGTGTGAGGTGAGCGGGCTCTTTTTATAAGTTCTCTATTTGTCCCTAATGTAGCATAAGAACTGTCATATATAATTCTTATGATTTCTAAACAAAGGCAATGAGCAACAAAAACACATGCTTATTTGATATTTAGCTTAGCAGTACTGTTGGTTGCAAGACAGCGTATATGGTGTTCTTCAATAGCCCAAGTGCAAGGCCTTCTATCTGCTAGGAATTATAGGAGCATATAATAGAATGCTGAAACCTATGTCCACACTATATGCATATTAGATTGGCATTTTGATTTTGGTGTTCTAAATATGACGCTTTCTTTGTTTGGTGAGGATTCTACCTGCTGTTGCCATTCTAATTGTTAGAAAAGGTGTACAGCTAATTGTGGCTGGGATGAAAATATGTGAGGGTCTATTCGATCTGTTCTATATAAGATTATAGATCTTGGTGAACCGTACATGCTCATGTAGGTGTTCGATAAACAGCAAGATAAACCATAGTGTTGTATAATCAGCTGTAGGGTAGTAGCTATTGACTTCAAGTGATGAACCTATGGAGCATATTTTCCGCCTTCGGGAAATATGCTAAAGGTCCATTTAAATTGCTCATGTAGTTTATTATATGCTTGGGGTTTCACTGGTGTCAACTAACTAATGCAATTATGCTGTGTTGATGTACTTAACCTCGGGAAATTATTCATTTCCCCTTTTTACCTCGTGGTTCTTTAAATCAGTCCATCAATGATTCCTTGGCATGATAATCTTGGAGCTCACACCTTATTTCACTATGAATAGCTTATTGCAAGGGTTGGACCAGGAGCGGAAAAATACATGAGCCTCTTTCAGTATGACTAGAACAAAGCCTCATTTGGTAAGGTCTCTGTGATGCTAGACATTCTTCTTGTATTTCATACATTTAAACCGTCTTAAACCATAAGATTTTTCATTTAAAACTTCCTGTAAAAATCCTGTAGTGAGGACCTGAGAATGATAAACGCCTTTTTGGTGGCCTCGTCTCGACGGTTGTCTCTTAGCGGTTATGGAAGTCATGCAGTCAGCTCAAACATACTTTTCGGATTTTTCTTATGGATAGACTTATTATAAGAGACATGCTGCAGCACATGGATTTCTGGCTCTGCAGAAATAACTGTTTATTCAGAGGAACTCAACCAGGTCTTTAGACGCGAGATAATCCTTGAGTTGATGCATAAGGTCTTCCACCGAGCGAAAATAAGAGTATACAATTGCCTTGAGGCCTGGATAGCAAGATTTAAGTAGCTCTTTCTCTTTCTTTTTGCCTCTTTACATACCCTCTTTTATTATATATTTGTGCAGTACAGTATTTTCTTATTGGTGACCTTTCAGAAAATATTTGCAATTGATACAAACGCTCAAAGGAAAGAAATTTGCTTTCAGTGGCTGACAGTTGGTTGTTGTTGTCAATGTTTTCTAATTTTTCTTCGGTTGGAAGATAACATCTTATGTGACTTATTGTATTTGTTTGACAGCTTTGAGACAAAAAAAATATAAGAGCTCTATTTCCTGCGACTTTTAGTTGTCTGTACCCACCTATTCCTATGCATCTATTAGTTAAATGATTTTTTTTATCACAGATGGATAAATGAACAAGCGACCTAGCCAAAAAAGGTTCACCATTTAGGTCCATGTTTCATTTAGGGACACTTTGTTACTGTTGGCTGGTTTTATTTGAATAAATCAGCCAGCTATGCTGACTTTCCCTGCTAATTGGTGAGATTTGGCATGAACATGATACATTTATTATGAGCATCGCTTTTTTGTACTGGAGTTCTGCGTGTGCGAAAAACACGTAAGATGATCAGTTTGATGATGCATATGCTTGGTTGATTTTGATTGATTGCGTTCAATTGTTAGGTTCAGGTTTATTGATAAACATGTATTGCGATTTTTTGTCTTTCAAGCTGTTCTCTGGTTACCGCTTGATCTAATAATTTTTTAAAGAAGCTTTCTCCGTCATCAAGGCGATATTTTAAATTTATTTTTTTGGTTGTGATTTTGCCTCATCCCCTAGACTCCAGAATATGAGTACATGGATATCTGTCGGACCTGTGTGTAGTGCTTACGATGTAGTATGCATTTCATTTCTCATCTATTTGCATTGTTACAAGGATTGTTGTACTGTTGTCTTGATGATGTGGCATCGATGGGAGCTTGGAGGACTACAGGCAGGCAGTACCTGACTACCTCCTACAGCTGGTTGTAGAGAAATTGCAGCTGCAGGTTAAACTCTGAATTTACTCAACTGCCAATTATTTCTTTATAAGCCCTTTATTTCTTTAGATCTTTCGTAATCTTTTTAATGAATTGGTATGCTCTCACATGTCAGAGAGATTGTCTAGATTGGAGAGCATACTCAGACAAGAACAGCTATGAGAGGCTAACACTTAATGGTTCCAGCTTCAAACCCTACCCAGCGATGAATTTTTGTGTGTTTCTACCTATGTGGTACATAGTATCAGCAAGTACAACCTGAGTTGCTTTTACCAGATATAATTGGTATCATCATCATGTATGTAGAGATCACTATAGTTCTTACATGTTGGTGCCTCGCTAAATAGAAAGCTTAGATTATTATTTAGAACTGAATCATCATTATATTTTATTATTATTTAAATGGCTGCTCAGCTTAGATTACTTGTCATTGCCTTTTTCTAGGACTGATACAACATAGTATAAAAATTGGTGCTGAACTGGCAATGGAGATTCAAGACATAGCCGACCCTAGGTCACCAAGTTCCGTGTCCTCCAAAACAACAATTTTTGGGTTTTGCTCAAGAGAGCAAAAACAACTAATTAGATAGTTGGTTTTCACGTCTAATTCTAGCTTTGCCCTCCATGTACTGTCTGCTCCAAACTATATTTTTGCTACTTATTTCGGATGCTTGGTGCAGCTACTTTCCTTGCCTTACTTATTTTAGTCCTATGACTATTGTCATGCAGTCCTCCAAATACCTGATTTGATTCATCTGCCAGTTGAGCAGAATTTATTTGTGACCTTATGAGGGGAAAAGCTATTGGGTTTGTTGTGGTTCAGTAAAACTATAGGATGATATCACACATCCTCTATTCTAATAGTGTAGCTAACCTTTTCTTTTCATTAAGTCTTGCTGGTGTTGCTTAAACAAGAGATTCCTTCACACTTTTGCTAATTTTCCATTTGTTCTCTGCTTTTGAGCACCAGATAAATTTAGAGCTGCTATGGTAATTGTGAAAAATGATATTGGTGGTAATATCACGGTAAGCATCCTACATGCAAGAAATTACTATTAATAAAGTGGTTTACCTTCCAGTCATCGATATGTTTAGTATCATGTTTTTATTGTAATAAGTTATATCTACTTTAGATAGATTTATGTACTAGCTACTGCATAGTATTACTATCTCTTTTGGTGACCTCAGATTACAATTTTCTTTCCTGCCAACTGACCTGATTTTATCCTATCAGAGGTTGGACTATAAGTATTCTTTTGACCCGTCTAAGTATGTGGACTTATACACCATGTTCCAAGAAGTTCAAAATAAAACTGCAAAAGGTTCATCGAGCTGCAAAAATGAACTTCTACGGCTCATGAGGTTCTTCACTTTCTCCTGCATAATTTGTCACGTTCAATTCCAGCTTAATTAGCATCCTAGGTATTGGAGTTGTACTTAAATCATATTTTTAGTCTATCAGGGCTATGGACCATGTTTTTGTAGCTCCTGTTCATTAGCTAATAATTATTCGTGTTTACAAAAATGAAACATATCGTTGGTCATCTTCATTTGCTACCTGCTAAAGATAATACGTGGTCGCGCACCAATGCACGTATACATCTGAAACAAGATCACGCCGACACAATTTGCAACAATCTTATTAACTTTCCAGACCTGAGCTTTAGGCTTAAACATGTAGGTGCGGGGGAAGGCATTTGAACAAAATGCTGGAATATTTTTTTATATATAACACATTTCTAATAATAGCAAGCCTTATTACTATTTTGGCATTTTGGATTTCAGGGTTTCTTTTAGGTATTTAATATAAATTAATCTTCTACTCTTGCTGTTTCTTTCATTTGGCTCCCAAATAATGGTTAGTTTATCTTTTTATTTGCAGTGGTCATAACTTTTGGTTCCTTTGTGTGGTGACCTCTAAAGACCATGCTGACAATGTCTAGCCTATGTAGATGATGTTTTTGAAGTTTCTTCCTTTTGCTGCACTTGAAAAAAATCAATGAATGTTAGTTGCTATAATATATTCTCTCTTATATAAAAGTTTGTTACTCTGTTTGTGAAATGTATTATCACCTTTTCACCTGTAGACGAGTCCCACAGGATTGTGCGTCAAGGCGCACTTCAAAATCTAGTAGTTGATAATCCAGTAAGGGCCATCCCCGAGCTCATGCATTATACCCTATATAATGGCTAGCTGATTTTACGCCATGTTAACAGTTTAGGTACTGTAGATGAGCTATTTATCTCCTCTCATGTCCATTCATTACGAGACACGTAGTCCTTTCTTTTTTCACAACGTTTGCGTCTAGCTTCTGTTATTTTTTCTGGAGGGTTGACAGTCTACCGGCAACCGGTTCCTAGGTTGCGCTCCCGGTCATTGCTTTATGACTTGCAATCCTGAGATTTTTCTCTTGCTGTTCGGCTAAGGTGGATTTATTGTGACAAACGTGGCAGTTTCTAGGCAGGCCACCGCTTCAGAAGTCTGATAGATGTTTCTAGGCATTTTTTTGGTCTCCTCACATTTCTTTCTAACTCTCTCCGTCTTCTAACCACTCCATCTCTCACCTCTCCGCGTCGTCAGCCATGAACGGCCTCCGCAGAACCGAGATTCTGGCGCCCGTCCTCAAGTTCGCCGTGCTGCTCCGGTTCTCTACAGATATGGCACCATAACAACTTCACGAGCACGAGCATTTTGTACTTCAGAACCGAGATTCTGGCGCCCGTCCTCAAGTTCTCCCCTTAGAGAAAGGTCAGATCAACCTAAATCTTCTCATCTCCATTTTTCACGGTACACATGAACTCCTCCATATCTTTCCTCTCTCTCCTTAATTTACTTTCTCTCGTGAAACAACAATCTATTCGGATAGACACGACATATCAGCCTCATCTGTGTGCTACATGATGTAGATGCGTTTGGGTGGTTGACGGTCGCGGCGTCGAGTACTCTGCGGGCAACGCGACTTACACCATCCTTCCAGTAAGATGACAAGGTGCACACGCCGACGTCCGCTCGATCCATTCACCGATCGCCTAGGTGAGACCGTCTCCCTGTGTCCGTTGTTCTTCTTCCTGTTTTTTTCCTTTTTATTTTGTTGCTTCTTATTCTCTTTTTAAACAACAGCGATTTGATACCACAAGCGGACCATTCTGTGGGCAACGGTGGTGTTGAGGATTGTATGTCCGGTGCGAAGGAGGGCACGCGCCGGCCGTTCGGCAGCCAGGCCGGCCAGCAGCGACAGCCGGCCACGAGGCGGGGAGCCGTCTGTCCGCGGACGTCTTGCTGCTGGGAGCTGGCCGAACTGGTCGATTTCTTTTGATGGTGAGGAACCTTGCTCTTCTTGGAACGATTCATGTGCTCATGTCCCTCCTATCCATGGGTTTGCTGCCGTGCCTCATTTGTGCCCGATGCATCTTCATCTTGCAGCCAGCAGCAAAACCGATTGGGGAAATTTCCCCAAAGGAGATACGAAATTTATCCCTATCTATCTCTCTATATTATGTTTTTTACGGTCATGTTCTGTGTAGGAGTAGCACATGTGCCTTGCAGCTGTTTGTGTTTATGCCTAATGGAGAAAAGGGGCGAGCTGTTTGTCATGATTGGCGTCAGTGGCTTGGCTGGATTGCGACTTGCGAGGGAGAGGCTCCACAACAGTGTCACTCAACACAGAGACCCTCCATGGCCACCGCCGCAGCACCTCAGTTCGAGTGATGCAGGTGCCTAAGGTAGACTCACAGTGCTGGAGACTTGCTTTTCACCTGACATGATTACACATAATTTCTGGCACGGGTTGTTCTTTGCAGAGTTGACTGTTGTTCTGACCAGTGTCGATAGAGATGACTTACCTGATTGTGGAAGTGGCCATTTTTCTCAGACATTTGGAGCTTTGAAGGTATACCTCTATGCTGTTTTGATGTGTTTTCTATTAACTTTAACTCTGTTCAAAATACCGGGCTAATGATTTGTGGACTTCCTATTCAGGAGCTCAAACGTGGGATATTGGTGAGATGCTTAACCTCAGACTTCCAAGGTGATCTGGAGGTTGTTTCCTCTTTCGCAGATTCTGGTCTAGATGTCTCTGCACATAACATTGAGACTGAAAAGTTCATGCAAAATTGTGAGGGATCCTCGAGCAGGGTAATTTGACCCACTGATTTTTAGTGTCATCACATTGCACGTTACACCAGTGGATTATGTAAGTTTGAAGAACCCGTAAAACATCAATTCCCCTGATTCACTGAACCTGTCAGATTCCAGTCATCAACAGTAACGAAATAACAAAAATACAAAGAGTCACTGGTTCCAGTTTTTACTTCTCTATAATTTGATATTCTCTTTAGAGGTGTACAATTGCTGTAGTTTTCAAACTCCCTATATATCAACATAGGTATTTAACTGTTAAACTTCAATTTCCCTTATCCTATTTACGTGAATAGTATACTTAGTTCTAGCTGAAAGGCTGAAACCAACCTAAAGTTAAACAAATATTGCGTCTTTTATTTCCACTGCCATGAGACTCCAATCAATTCCATAACATGATTGTACTATGGTGATGTAACCAGCTTCAGGCCATTGGCGTGTTT
This sequence comes from Lolium multiflorum, assembly GCA_030979885.1. Taxonomy (NCBI): domain Eukaryota; kingdom Viridiplantae; phylum Streptophyta; class Magnoliopsida; order Poales; family Poaceae; genus Lolium; species Lolium multiflorum. The sequence continues at coordinate 313,923,459 of CM061750.1, read as the reverse complement.
TAGTCTGGATGATATATCTCCCGTTTGTACCCTGAATAAACCATGAATCTCATTTGGGCTTGGAGGATTCAGTGGGCGAAGGTTGGCTGCGCTTCTCCATCCTCTCGCCGTTGAACTCCATCCTCTACTATGCTCTCTCGCTTGGTAGTCGGTTGTTTATTCCGTTCCTCTTTTTCCTGTCAATTGTGAGTCGTGACCATGGTTGTTTTAGTTGTGGTTCTTTGTTGTTTTGCAGATCAGTCCTGTTTGGTGGTCTGGTGATGCACATGGAGCAAGGAAGTCAAAGTTTGAGCCATCCACGTTTTCCCTCCCTTCGGTTCTTCCTTCTGGACGTCGCACTCACCACCCTTGCTGTTCATTAGTTTGCATCAGGTACTATTCTTCATTTCATTGTTAGTCCATACAATTTGCTTGCCACTGTTTGCATGCTGATGGTTCAGTACATTGTCACTCATCTGCTATTTTTCTCTTATCTTATATGATATTTTATTGTTTTTTGCTAGGCTTGAATGAGAAGATCCCTTGGAAGATTTTGATAATTTGTGATTTGGTTCCTAATATTAACCCTGAATTGGTTGGTGCACATCTGTACAATATTTTAATGAGGTTGGCCTACTATGATTTTTATTAAGTGGTAATTTAGAATTCTATTAATATCACCAGATGCACAAAACTGCAGAGCCAATTAGTTTGTTATGTTTCAAGCATCATGTAAAATTCAAGCAAAGTAAATACTTTTTTGCTTTAAGGAGTCTTTGGAATTTCAAAGTGGAAGTTATAAATCTGTTGTCCGTTTTCAGCTAGCAGTGAAAATATTTTATAGTACATTGCTAAGGCCTGCTTGCGTTATCTCTTATCATTTCACTTCATGTTACAAATTGCTACAAAGACTTACAATGCCACATGCATTCTTTTATTTGTGTATGTCCCATCTTTTGGAGGTCAAGAGTTGATTCTGGATGGCTTAATTTATGAAGTGTATGATAATCATAAAAAATGCTAATATCCATCTGGGGCAATATTGTGGTTTAGGACGGTATTATGGATGCTATGTGGAAAAGGTTGGGGTCAATGGTAGACCAAAAGTCCTAATTATTAAATACAAGACCTTGCAAAATTATTGATGATCAGATGATTTTCAAGGACTTCCGAGTTACCATACATTAATCTAACTACAGATTATGCAAGGTATCCTTAGATTTGTGTCCCTTTTGATAATATTGTGCATTTTAAATTCTTCTGTGTACATTGAGAAAGTTTATCGGCTTTTAACTGATACTATATATATGCTAAAAGGATAAAAAAATCGATAATGCCAAGAAAACATGCTTCTTCCATTTTTGTGTCCTACAGTATGACATGGTAATCAAAAGGCTATGCATGCTACTTTTTTTTTCTGAGTGCTAATTTTCAGATATCCTATTCCATTCATCTTTAAGCTTTAAATTTTAATCAATATGTACAGTTTGCGTATTCGAATAATTACACCAGCAACCTTATATTTCCAATTGTTCTTTTCCAGAGAGTGAAGTTAAATGTTGAATGCACAATGGCTTTGGTAAGAATAATGATTAAAAAATCATTTTAAACGAGCTAAGAACTTGATAAACAGAGATGTAAAGGGGTTAAATGCATGGCTCCTTTTAATTAATTTTCTAGGTGGCTTACAGATTTTCAGAGTTCTATTTACACTTCTAACAGCCCTTTGCATCATTACTCTATCCCCTTTGGCTATCTCTGTTTTGTCAGATGTGGATGCTTGAAGGCGAGAGATCTGGCTGGGCAAGTGGCCGTTTCCGTTCGTCGGTTATTTGGTCTCCGATGAATGGAGATTTTATCGCGCTTCCATTGGCCGGAACCTTCAGTTCCTTTTCAACCTATTCATTTTTCTGGTTTTCAGCATGGTACTTTTGTACTCTTTTGCTTTGGCATCAGTGTTGGTTCTCTGACCAGTAGAACCGTGTATCGCCACAGGTTGGTCTCCACGAGTCCACTATGTATAATCTACTGTACTAAGTATTCTAGCGCTGCAGCAATATCTCTATTGTCCACCATGCTGTCTAAACTAAATCTTTAACAAAGCAATTTCGAAAACAGTCCACACTTCTCAAGCCATGCAGACTATCAAATGTACGCTCCAAAGTAGTTAGAACTTGATACGTATGTTAAAAGATTAACACCACGGGCGGCGGCACGTATGTTAAAAGATTAAAACCACGGGCGCGGCGTGCCGCCGCGCCTATGCTTCCTAGTTTTCATCATTGTTCGCAACTTGTGTTGCCTTTCGTAGACAATATATGCCAGCATAACCTGCATTACAATGTAAGAGGTTTAAACATGGTAATCATGCATCTACACAGAAATATGGTCATCACTTGATATCAAATAGAACCTTCAACATTAATGAATCCTTCGATGAAGGTTTGTGTTGGAAGGGGGAATGAATGTTAATATTTGAAGTACCATGGAACATGTATCTTCCTAGTAATAGTGAAGATTGGGGTCTCATCGTATAGAAATAACCAAGAATAAGAATAAATAAGTAAACCTTTTTAATAAACCAGTCCTTCTCGTAAAGAAACATAAATTAGAAAAAATTGGGGTCTTGTGTACTAGCGATATTAGGTGTGCCTTTTATACTTCTGGCAAACCATTTTTTAATAGATCTATCCTCGTAGCGAAAAAACATAAATTAGTGAAAATTGGGTTCGCATCGCATAAAAATAATCGTGAATCCTTCTTTCTCGTAAAAAACGAAAATCGGAGAAACCTAGGGTCTTGTCGTATAACTAAAGTAAAAGATTAGAAAAATATAACAATTGCATGTTCCCACTTGGTTCCTGCGGAAAAATAAACTATATCATGGATCAGAGTGAGTAGTAAATAAAAGCATAATAACTTACTAGCACAAATGTCCGTGCGCGGGTTTATTTTGCTTAATATAATTACTTTGAATCCATATACCGTAGCACCCAACAACCCCATCGCCAACCCGACCAAATCATTCACCCATCAGAAGTAAATTCCGTTGACCAATTCCCTCCATCCTCCCACAACCCTCGAGAGAAATTCCACGGCACATCACTCGTTCCACTTACGTGCCCACCTTCAACCGTCAAAATTTGAAGAACTCAAACCTTCGGCCCGTTTTATTCTCTGATTGTCGGCAACGCATCTATTTTCCTAGTCCCACTATCGTCCCCACCGCTTCGCCTACACTTAGGCTCCACCCAACTCGAGACACATCGGCTTGCAGCCTTGCACTGCATGCCGCCCTGGCTCGGCCACCGACGACCTTCACTCCATGTGTCTCCGGATTCTAGTGTGATGTATGGCATGTTGCCTGAAACAACAAATGTGCGCAATCGCACCCGCCACCTTGATTCCTCGGAGGCCTACTCGTGTGTGCACCCGACTTCTCACATCCCAAGGGTGCCTCTGCCGCGATCTGCCGCCTGCTAGGAAGAAATAGTACTCAAGTCATTACAGATTTTTGTAGCATATAAATGTTAAAAAAATTGCCTACATCGCAAGTGCCAAAAACCTAATGACATGGATGACACATGAACATAGAGGGATCATGGTAGACGCTAGGGTTCTACCAGGTCTAGGACGAAAGTTGTATGGGTGGAAGGGAGGGTGGTGACATGGTATCGACTTGTCAATGCCTACAGATTGTAGACTAGGGTTTTCAGGGAAGTAGAGGGCAAGTAGATCTCGAGGGTTCAGCCGGAAAAGTACTCAACTGCTAAGAAACTAGGGTTATGTTGACAATGAAATCGATCCTCTCTTCCTCCCTCGACTCCCCCTTATATTGGAGGTGGAGCCGAGGGTTTCGTGGTGTACAAGTTACAAAGATCGGGAGACTCTTTGAGTCCATCCCGTAGTAGTTACAAGTCATTATTCCTAATACAATTCTATCTTTCCAAACTATCTCTTAACTGGGCTTCCGGGCTTCATAAACTTCGGGTCATGGGCCTTCAGTAAACTCCGGGTACCATCTTCGGCATGCCCATTGGGGATGCCTATGTCAGTAGCCCCCGAGATTTTGCTTGAATCGAAGAATCAGGGAAAATCTCCATCATTATAATTAACATAAGATTTCTACGAGTTAGTAAATAACTTTCATAAAACAATCATATATTGTGTAGGGATATCGGTAGTTGGGGCTGGTTCATCTGACGAATCAGGTACCAGTTAACTGCTCTTGTGGCAATCCCGCAAAAACATACTTCAAGATCACGTCCCTGGACATGATCTCGGGATACTGGCATAACTCGACATGTGCCGCTTAAGGTCTTACCAGATGCCGAATTCTAGTCATGTTTTATCGGGTACCTAACGCGTCCGTTAGGATTTTTCTTCGCATCTGTTGACACGCCGCGCAGGACGGATACCGGGGTCTTACCTTCGCAAAGTATTGCGACATTCAGAGATTAAGTCGCGACTGAGGTGCTCTGAGAATATATTGTCGAGTGCCTTTTTCGGCTGCTGGAGTAGCACATTTATTCGAGTCATATGATGACTTGCATATTTTTATATTGTCTTCCCGATGGGAGTATATGAAGAGTTATTTGATAGCTCGAAATATGCTCACCATGACTGCTTCAATTTCATCGGGTACGCGAACAGCGTTCCCGATGGGAGTAGCCCCCGAGGCTACAGCCATGTGCTTGTACTTGGTTGTAGGCTCACCTTTTTAATATCTTTGTCGCTATATTGTCAACTCTTCTAGTTCCTCCATCTTTTATCGGGTGCGCGACCAGCGCTCCCGATGGGAGTACCCCCGAGGCTACAGTCGAGTATTTATACTTGGCTGTAGGCTCAACTTGCGTTACTTTTGAACAACTCTATGTTTTTATCATCCCCATTACCCTCTTATCAGAAGTATAAACAATACTTCTGATAAGAGTAGCCCCCGAGCATATGAACAAATGCTTGTATTTGATCATAGGCTTTCGTCTTTTCTTTGTTGAGATACTCAAATTTTCCCTGTCGATATCCTTGATGAAGCTACTCAAAGTTCTCTTTCAATGATGTTGTTGCTGATGATGGCAGTAGGCTACTCTAAGTTCTCGAAGTTTTGAATCAACTCCTTTATCAAAACCCCTTAAAAAAGTAGCCCCCGAGCATTTGAACAAAAACTTGTATTTGATCAAAAGCTCCCGAAGTTAACAATAATACTCCTCTGTCGCCATTCTTCAAAGCACTGCAGTTGAAGTTTCCCTTATCGTGACATCAACGCTGACGATGGCCACGATCGCTGTATCGGGAAGACGCGAGTTCTATCCAGTCACTGACTTATGGGCCCAAAACTCTGCGGTATTTGACACGTTACGCAAGTGGGGGACACACGTCCTCCACTTTCCCTGCCATGCGCGCTGTAGCGCCTGTCTAGTTACCTCATAGTAAAAATACCGTTTCACCCCTGGAAACACGTGTAAGGTCCTAGATCCATTTCTTCTGCATCCAACGACGCGGGGATTCGTTGGTTCGCTATAAATGACCTTCTTCTTCCTCCGTTTATCCCCTTCGCTGCGCCGTGCTCCTGCTCTATCTCTCTCCAAAAACCTCCACTGCTACTACGAAGCTCCTGCGCCCTTGCTCTCCCCAACTTCACTAACACTCACCTGGATGCTACCGTGGGCAAGACTCTCAAGGCACACCTCTCCAATGGCGGCGGAAGATTTGGAGTTCTCTGAGTGGGAGAGATCCAAGATCTCAAACCAAGACGTGAATCTGCTCAAGAAGCTTGGGCTGACGAAGAAGGACGAGATGTTGATCTTCCCCGGCGAAGAAAGCTTCCCGACGCTCCGCATCGGATACCGGGTAACATTCGTTGACCATCTCATCCGTGGCCTGTCCACTCCTATCCACGAATTTCTCCGTGGATTACTCTTTGTTTATGGGCTGCAGCTACACCAGCTGACTCCCAATTCTATCCTCCATATCTCTATCTTCATCACTCTATGTGAGTGCTTTCTCGGGACCCCTCCAAATTGGGGCTGTGGAAACGCATCTTCCTTGTCCGCCGCAACAGCTCCCACAACATCGCCTACAATGTGGGTGGTGTTGTTATCTGCGTCCGCCCTGATGTCGAATATTTTGATGTCAAATTCCCTGATTCTGTCCAAGGGTGGCGCAAAAGATGGCTATACATCCGCGAGGAGCACATCAACTTGCAAGATTACAATATCGCGCCTTTTGATGGTAGCGAAAAGATCCTTCGACGCCGGTCGTGGGACGCTGAAGCTACCGATGAAGAGAAAGTGGCGACAAATGCACTGATGAAGCGCATCCACGAGCTTCAGAATACCCGTGGCAAGGAATTTTCGGGTATTCAGATCACCGCATATTTCCTTAGGATCAGGGTGCAGCCTCTGCAGGCTCGCAAAAATCCCTTCTGGATGTACGCCGGCGACAAAGACGCGGATCGCCTATCCAAGGATCTTTCGGTGAAGGATTTGGAAAAGCTTGTCCGGCGTATTTCGTCGTTGAACAAGAAAGACACGATTCCAACCTCGTGTCGCGTGGAGCCGTATAGCGGCACCAACGCCCTCCCCAAGGTAAACTACTTATCCTCCCGAATTTATTTGTTTTCGACTACTATCTTGCTGAATTCATATCTTTTCGACTGCTGTCTTGCTTAACTTCCATTGGTGTAACTTTCCCTTCTTCAGAAACACCAAGTTTTATCCTCACTGCCTCCCCTTCCTGAAGGTGGGGAGGTCGAAGAACGAGCCGTCGTTACCGACGATGCGCAAGGTACTTCTCGCCCTGAGAGTGAAGTCGCGGGGTCTCACAAATCCGCGGCTTCCTCTGAAAGAGATACTGAATCTGAGACTTCTGAGTCCGTGCATTCTCTCCCTTCCTCTGCTTCCCCCAAGGAACAAGAGGAAAAGTGGTGATGTCAAAGACTCCGGCACCTCCAAACCTGGCGGATCACCTGCCGAGGAAACTGCTCCCGAGGAGGAGGGTGCCTTCTGTCCTTATGAGGATGCCATCGTTAGCTCGTAAGCTAATCTACCGCCTCCTTTTCTTTTATGTATATTGTTTGTAAATATTCTCATTATATCTTTGCGGGTAGTGGCGAGGAAGAAGAAGAACCACCCGCCAACGTGACTGCTCCGACGAGCACGTCGCAAACTTTGGTTCTCTCGGAAGCTCACCGAGCAACGGAGGAAACCTCGCCTCTTCCTCATCAAGATTTGGAAACGTCGACTCCTGTCGTCAGCCCCCGAGCATCCTCGCCAAAGAGAGCGAGGATTGAGCTTGGCGAGGAACACAACTTGACCGGGAGTTCGGTGGCTCCTCCCTTGGATGATGTAAGGATCCTTGCAGCTTTTTGGTATTTTTTGTCAAATTTTTGCCGCTCTGAACCTTTTTTGTCGTCTTTCTTTCTACAGCCTCTGATGCAACACTTCATCAGTCTCGGCACTCAATTTATTGGGTACCGTGACACTGTCAATGGTTTGAAAGGTACACCGTCATGTGAATAAGCTATCTTGTTTTTCATCGAGTAAACTATATTGTCATCTTTATTTTGACTCCTATTGTGTTTCCTTCCGGTAGAGGCTCTCATCAAGGCTAACAAGCGTGCCGATGATCTCGCCGTCAAGCTGGAGCAAAGTGAAAAAGCTCGCAAGAAGGCTGAACAGGACGCTGCTTCCGTTGGAGATCTTCGAAAGAGACTCCACGAGGCTGAAACTGCTTTAAGCGAGAAGATAACTCAACAGATTGCCCGTGACGAAGATATCATTGGCTGTTTGGAGTCGCAAAATCGATGTTTTGTCAGTAAGTTCCAAGATCACTTTACTCGGGGTCTCTTCTAAGGTTATCTCTTCTCATATTTGTTGATAACCCGAACTTTTGCTTCAGCAGGAAAAATGGGTCAAGATTTTGAACTTCAGGAGCCTGAAGGGGATCATCTTCTCGACGCCCTCTCCCTCCTTGAAATTCACGGGGATCTGGCGCGCCGCACTATTGTCGATGCGCGAACCGCCTTTACGCGCCTCTTCCCCTACTTCTTCCCAAAGCAAAAACAACCAGAGACTTTCTCCGACCTTGCCAAGCACTTCATACCTGAAGAAGATCTTGCACTGAATTTTCGGCAAGATAATTTGAAGATTGGAGTTGAAGGCACGATAGCCCTGGTTGCCGAGAGCCAACAGAACATCGACTGGGCGAAAGCTGGTGAAACGAAGGGGGTAAACAAGGAGAAGTGGAAATCCTTGATTAAGGCTGACAAACCGCACTCCAAGAAGATCCTCTCCTTCCTTGGATACAAACCAGCTGCTTCTTCCAGTACCGCCAAGCCGGAGGTCAAGTAGACCATCTTGTCTCTGTCTTTTTTCTTTTTCTTCTTCTTTTGATGATGTCGCCTTAATAATGGCTTGCGACAACCTACCATTGGTTCACTAGGAGCCAACTATTGTAATGAACATGTAAATGTTCGAATGATTAATAGAATGCTATTTTGCAAAATGATTGATGTCGGGATTTTCTTTCCAGTTGGTTATTGACAATTATACTGCGGCACCTGGTTCTTCGAATGCTTTGCCCGCGGCCTCCTTCTCGAGGAAAACTTCTATTGATGATTTTGTTGAAGATTTTTTTAATGCTGATCTTTTACGGGACTTGGATGAACTTCGACAACAACTTCAGTCGATGAAGAAGCAAGCACTTGTGGTGATGGAACAATCTCGAAAATCATCCGAACGGGAGAAAATTGCTCTTCAGCAGGCTCATGAAGCTTTAACTTTGAAAGAGTCTACAGTCGCTGAAGCTGCAAAGGCTGCTTCTCGAGAGGATTATATGCTTGACTTGATGACCGACGCTAGTCTGGATATGGCGGGTATGCTTCGCAAGTTTGAGATTTTCCCACTTTATTTGCTTGTTTTTATCTCATTGTGATACTTCTGTCGAATAGGCTCCTTTTTGGATGCTGCTGCCGAGGATCAGCGGGTTGACGCGAGATCAGACGTGCTCGTCAAACTTGCTCTAGACCATGGTTCCAGCTTCTGGGTTACACCGGATCAGCGGGTTGACGCGATTTCAAGACCGCGCGGGCCAAGTTCGTGAATATCTTGATTTCTGCACAAGGACGCTTGCCCTGGTTTATAATACTATGTTTCCTCGGAACTCTCAGCCGAAAACCCTTCCTGATTTGATGGACAAATTCAAGAGTGCTTCTCGAGTCCATGATTTTGTAAGGGCTCAGTTAACTGCTGGCGCTAGGTTTGCTATGATCATGCTGCAGATCTGCTACCCGAAGTTAGATATGACCAACATCGTTAAAATTTGCCATGACAAACTGAGGAAACGAAGAAGAACATCGACAAAATCGACGATGTGGTGACACCCGTGGCCGAGAAGATGATGGACGATTTAATCCAGATGGATGTTGAATTCTTCGTGAAAGGTAATTACGCTGACTTCATGGGTGCCACTGCTGACGATGAAAGGGTGAACATAGATGACATGATAGGACTTGACTGAAGATCTGCTTCTTCTGTCGAAGTTTTTCTTTTACCAAGGAACCCTGTATATTGTAAGTGCTATGTATATTGTAAAACAACTTGTATGTTTTTTCTTTCCTTTAGCCCCCGAGCATTTCGGTGGCTATTGTGTTTTATATTTATTGCTTTGCGAGGTGTTTAGACCAAGTCAAGTAACTTGTAAGTTGTATATTGTAGAGATTTGTGTATATATATTGAGTTTGCGGGTTGCGAGCCCCCGAGCCTGTCGAAGAAAAAGATGTGTATCACCAATATCTTTACTATATTGCAGCACCGCGAGCCCGCCTCATTAAAAATCTTCCAGCCCCACTCGGTGCCCTGAAAGGAAAAGAGTGCGTCTGAAAACTCGCGGGCTTTTCAGTATATTGTATGTTTACATATATGACTATATTGTGACTTAAGTATAAAAACGCCTAAGCTGCGCCACGTTCCAGGGATTTGGCTCTGCAATCCCTGTCTTCTTGTCCTTTATCTTGTATGCTCCTCCTTCGATTACTTCGGTGACGATATACGGGCCTATCCATGGCGACTCGAATTTTTCATGGCTATCTTGCGTAAGCCGAAGGACTAGGTCGCCTACTTAGAAGGACCTTGGTCGCAGGCGTCGACTGTGGTAATTTTTCATATCTTGCTGGTACTTGGTGACCCTTGATAGCACCTCGTCTCGAGCTTCGTCGAGTGCATCGACATCATCCTCCAGTGTCTTTCTCGATGTTTCCTCATCAAATTCCACCACTCTCGGGGAATTGTGTTCTATCTCTATCGGGAGCACTGCCTCAGCTCCATGAACCAGGAAGAACGGAGTTTCTTGTGTCGGTGTATTAGGTGTCGTCCATATACTCCATAGCACGCTAGGCAGTTCCTCTGGCCAGGTGTGTCGAGCCTTTTCTAGTGGTGTTAGAAGACGTTTCTTGATGCCATTGCAGATGATACCATTCGCTTTCTTGACTTGACCATTGGTTTGTAGGTGCGCAACTGACGCGAAGTGTAGTTTGGTTCCTACTTCTGTGCAATATTCCTTGAATTCTTTGGAGGTAAAATTGCTGTCGTTGTCCGTGACGATGCTATGAGGAACTCCAAATCGAAAAATGATACTTTTGATGAAGCTAACCGCCGATGCTGCATCTGGCGAATTTATTGGCTTTGCCTCAATCCACTTAGTAAACTTGTCGACAGCCACGAGCATATACTCGTATCCTCCTGGCCACGCCTTGTGTAACTTTCCCACCATATCGAGACCCCATTGTGCAAAAGGCCATGACAAGGGGATTGGCATTAATTCTGCTGCCGGAGAATGAGGTTTTGCCGCAAATCTCTGGCACGCATCGCAGGTACGTACTATGTCCTTTGCGTCTTCTATGGCTGTTAGCCAATGGAAACCTGCTCGGAAGACTTTTGCTGCTATGGCTCGGCTGCTTGCGTGGTGTCCACACACTCCTTCGTGCACATCCTTGAGGAGAACTCTTCCTTCTTCGGGTGTGATGCATCGCTGCAACACTCCGATATACTTTGCTTATACAATTCTCCTTTGACCACAGTAAAGGCTTTGGACCGTCAAATAACTCGCCTTGCTTCTACTGGATCTTCGGGTATTTCTTTCCTTAAGATGTATGCGATATAAACCTGCATCCAAGGAACTTGCACCACCATCACCTCATGTGATTCCTCTTCATCTCCCGATGTGCTTGCTTCTGATATTGCTGGAACCCCCGAGCCTTTCTCGAGCTTCTCCTTTTTCTTTGACTGTTTCTTCGCCTTAGTTGATTTTTCACTTATCTCCTCCCAAAATACGTCGGGTGGTATTGCTAAACACTGCGACCCGATGTTTGCCAGAACATCGGCTTCGTCGTTGCTTAGTCTGCTAATATGATTCACTTTGCACCTATCAAAGAGCTTTTCGAGTTCATTGTATACCTCCTTGTATGCTATCATGCTGTCGTTGACTGCGTCACATTGGTTCATTACCTGTTGGGCCACCAATTGGGAATCGCCGAAGATTTTAATCGGGTTGCTCCACAGGCTTTCGCCATCTTCATCCCGTGTATGAGTGCTTCGTACTCCGCTTCATTGCTAGACGCGTTAGGGAATGTCATCCGCAGCACATATTTCATCTTATCTCCTTGAGGTGATACTAATATCACGCCTGCTCCAGCTCCTTCTAGCCTTTTGGACCCGTCAAAGTTCATAGTCCAGGTTCTCGACAAATCTGGGTCCCGTATTTTGCAGCTCCATCCACTCTGCGACAAAATCTGGTAAGATCTGTGACTTTATTGCTTTTCTTTTCTCATACGTGATGTCCCGAGGGGAAAGCTCTATTCCCCAAAGGGAGACACGACCCGTAGCTTCTGGGTTATTTAATATGTTTGAGAAAGGCGCCTCGTTGACCACTATTATCGGATGCGCCGAAAAATAGTGCCGCAACTTTCTTGCGGTTGTGAATACTCCATACGCCAACTTCTGATACTGCGGGTACCGCTGTTTTGAAGGTGATAAGACTTCACTGATGAAATATACCGGCCTCTGAACTCCATGAAGTTTCCCTTCTTCTTCTCTTTCAACCACAAGTACCGTGCTAACCACCTGGGGTGTGGCTGCGATATATAACAGGAGAGGTTTCTTTGGGCGCCACCAATATTGGAGGTGTCGATATTGTGCGCTTAAGGTTCTCAAAGGCTCTGTCTGCTTCTTCGTTCCACTCGAACTTTTCTCCTTGCTTGATCAAGGCGTAAAATGGTAACGCCTTTTCTCCCAGTCTGGCGACGAATCTGCTTAAAGCTGCGACTCGGCCAGTGAGCTGTTGTATTTCCTTTAGCTTTGTTGGCTTCCGCATCGTCACTATGGCTTGAATTTTCTCTGGATTAGCCTCGATTCCTCTTGCTGACACCAGAAGCCCGAGAAGTTCTCCCGCAGGGATGCCAAAAGAGCATTTCGTCGGGTTCAGCTTGAGGCAGAATTTATCAAGATTGTCGAAAGTTTCCTTGAGATCCTCGATCAAGGTTGACCCCTTCTTTGTTGTTATGACGACATCGTCGATGTATACTTGAATGTTCTAGCCAATCTGTGTAGCAAGACACTTCTGCATCATCCGCTGATATGTTGCTCCCACGTTTTTCAACCCGAAAAGCATTATTCTGAGAACACGCCATAGGGTGTTATAAAAGCTGTTTTGACCTCATCTTCTTCTTTAGTCGGATCTGGTTGTAACCAGAATATGCGTCCAGGAAGGAAAGAAGTTCACAGCCTGCCGTGGAGTCGATAATTTGATCAATCCTCAGGAGTGGAAAGTGATCCTTTGGACAATGTTTATTGAGACATGTGAAGTCGACGCACATGCGAAGGACTCTGTGTTTTTCTTCGGGACCAACACTGGGTTAGCTACCCATGTGGCTTCTGTGTGTAACTCTTTGATAAACCCAGCTTCTCTGAGTCGATTAATCTCCGACAGCATAGCTTTGCGATTTGGTTCCGAGAAACGCCGCAAAGGTTGTTTGATTTGTCTAGCCATTAGATCCAGGTTGAGAGGGTGCTCGGCAAGTTCCCTGGGTACTCCTGGCATGTCTGCTGGACACCATGTGAAGATTTCCCAGCGCTCACGAAGGAACTCGACGAGCGCGCTTTCCTATGCTAGATCCATATTTGTTGCGATAGCTGTCGTCTTCTTGGGATCTATCGGGTGAATCTGCACTTCCTTTGAGTTTTTGGTGGTGTCAAAGGTTGGCTCCTTTAGCGGCCTCCCTCCGTCGGCAACACGTCATAATCAGTTGTTAGCCTTGACGCCATATACTCTACTTGCATCCCAAAAGTTTCGACAGTCGATGAAAATCCTTGTCGCACTTATCCGCTAGCGCGAAACTGCCTTTTACTGTGATTGGACCGTTGGGTCCAGGGAGTGTCCACAATAGGTATGTGTGATGTGGTACCGCCATAAACCTGGCATACGCAGGTCGTCCCAGTAAAGCATGGTACTGTGATGGGAAATCCACGACTTCGAACTCCAGCCTCTCTCTTCTGTAATTCTCTCGGGTTCCAAACTGAACGTCGAGATTTATCTTTCCCAATGGATAACTTGGCTTGTCCGGTGTGATACCATGGAAACGCGTGTCGGTTGGTGTTAAGTTTGCGAGGGATATATTCATCTTCCTCAATGTATCTGCATACATGTGGTTTAAACTGCTGCTTCCATCTATGAACACTCGTGAAACGTCGAATCCTGCGATCCCCGCTGGTAAGATCAAAGCTGATTGCCCTGGTCGAGGGACTTGCTGCGGGTGGTCCGCTATGGTGAAGCCAATGTCCTGTCCCGACCAATTCAGGTACTCGATTGTTGGTGGAGGCATCTTTTCTGCCATGAAGACTTGTCGCGAAATTACTTTTTGAGCTCTATTGGATGGCCTGCCCTTCTGAATCATCGAGACCGCACCATTGGTGTCGATATAAGGACCAAGGTGTGGAGCTGCCGCCAATTACAATTGGTGTCTATTTTCGTCCGTGATTGCGGGAGGAGGTGGAAGATGGATCTCACTCCTTGGTTCTTGCACTACTAGGAAAAGGCTTACCGCCGGCAACCTGAAAAGGCTTACCGCCGGCATTTTCGAATTCACCGGCGATAACCTCGCTGGTGGTGAAGTGCTACCGCCGGCATATTTGTAAGCGCCAGCGGTAAGGTGGAAATACCCCCGGCGGTTTTCCCAACTCTTCGGCGGTAATAGGTACCACCAGCACCTCCCAGCTCGCTAGCGGTAGTTTAAGTTACCACCGGCAAATAGCCCTATGTGCCGGCGGTATGTATTTTAGGATTTAAAAAAAACTGACATTAAATCACAAAACCTTCAGATAAAGAATAAAAACAAATTCACTCTTTATTCTATACGCTCTTTATTCTATACGATCCAAAGTTTCTCTACATAATTGTATTTAAACTGAACAATAATTACAATTTTGCTCATATTACAATTTTGCTCCGACGTGCTCCTCCGCACACAATATTCCTCTAGGTTCACTCCATGATCCCCAGATCGCGCTCCGCTCGATCCTCTTCTCGCTGCCCAGGAGCACCTGGGGGCTGCTTCTCCTTGCTGCTCGCCTCCGCCATGTTCGTCTCCGATTCCGGCCAAACAACACTGCAATATCATGAAAAAACAAGATAAGTGACCTGCCATCTAAGGAGTTACCATGGCAGCATTTATGTTTAGAAGGCAATTTGAAAGAAAAAAGTAAGGAATATCTTCCTGCTATTACTACCAACTACTCCTACTGAATTATTATCCAGGAGTATGCTACAGAAAACACTAATGGCAAGTCTGAAGAAGAGCGGTAAATGAAATGCATGGGAGTTTCAGACTACCCATGAGACACAAAAGTAAGCTGATATATGTGCCTGTCATTTCATACTAAGCAGGTTTGTAAATTGTAAAGTGTTCAGATCATCTCAAAGCAGATGAATGACCTAATGAACAGGATAGCAAATAAAAAGGTGAATCATGTACTGTGCCAGGTTTAATTCAAAACTGAAATACAACTGAAAAAGCATGGAATAATCATTTAGCTAGTTCTAAAAATAGGAAGGCAGAATGAGAGGATTGCAGAACATATGATCTCAGAACAAATGAGCTAGACAGGATGGTGCCAAGGTGCACATGATAGCCATCTGGTACATGTATGCTAAATTAGACAATCGTTTGGGTATGCACAAACTTCTTCAGAACACATGAGCAAATAAAGCATAGCAGAGCATTCAAAAACGCAGTAGGATCGTAATTACTGAATACTGAGACCGACCTCGTAATCTAAGAACTTTTCACCACAACAAGGCAGTAATCTGTAGACCTAGGCATCAGCCAGTAGATCCCTAACAATCCCTCGGCAAAGACTAAATTTTCCACCAGCCAAAGCAAACAGGGGCGACTAAACCGAGAAAAGCTAAGGTTTTCCCTACAGATTCGCGGCCTAAACTCTTAACCAGCACCGTCAGCTACCTGCATCACTCTAAACAACACCCGAATTCCTAGATCGGCGGCACGATCAACAAGCAAGGCCGTCTGATTTGGACCTCGAGAAAGGGGGAGGTAGGAGCCGGGGCACGCGCATACCTTGAGGAGGACGGTGTCGCCGCGGAAGAGCTGGAGGCGCTCCATGGTGTCGGGGTGGAGCGCGACGACGGAGTTGTCGTCATTGGTGGCCTCATCGACGACGAGGCGGTTGGGAGATTTCTTCCTCTCGAGGATTGCCATCGATTAGTGCTTCTTCGCCCCTTCCTACAGGCGAACCCGAGCCAGGTGAAAAAATTCAACGGAGAGATCCACAGTCGTCGGCCATATCGGAAGCGGCGGGGGGTAGATCGGGGCGCGGGGACTTACGGATCGGAGGAGGAGGCCTCGCCCTGCGGTGTCGGGGTCGCCATGCTCGCGTGTCACCGACGGCTGGCGGCGCTAGGTTTCGGCGGCTCCGGGTTCGCCGTGGGAACGAGGGGGAGGGGGCTGCAGGAGTGAGAGAGAGAGACGTTGGGGTACGAGGGAGAGAAGAGGGCGGTGGTGGCTGGAGGCGGAGGAGGAGGGGCTTGGGTTGCCGCCGCCGGCGCGTCAGGGGGACAGGATGGGGAAGAGAAGTGGGGATTAGGGAGGAGAAGTGGGGATAGGTGCGGGGTGGAAGGGGTGGCATAGGGCCAAATACCCCCGTCGAGTTTCAGCAGCAAACGCCGGTGGTAAATTCGGTCCAACTCGTGCATACCGGCCCAGTTTACCCCGGCGAAAATGAATTGTTGTCGCCTGTGGTATTAAAGTTACCCCCGGCATTTTCGGGGCCAAATCGCCGACGGTAATAGAAAGTTCATCTAGGTGCTCTCGGCCCAACTTACCCCTGGCGATTTCAGTTTCAACTTGTCGACGGTAAGGGGCCTAACCCCGGCAACCCCAAACCAACTCGCCGGCGGTAACTTACCGCCGGCCACCTCGAAACGTACTTGTCGGCTGTAATAAGTGCGGCTATAAGGTTATTTCTAGTAGTGTTGAGGGTTTCTATTTGCTGCCTATGCATTGGCATGACCTACATATCTATGCAATGCTTGGAAAGTTCGGCAATCCTTCTGCAGATGCCCCGACTGGCTCTTTCCGTTGTTGTCGAGAAAGAAGTGCATTTGGCATGGTCCGTTCAAGAGGTCTTCGGGTGATACATACGGCCTCTGGAACCTTGGACCATTATTTTGCCTATTGGGACGAGGACTGTCCCTGTAATCGCTGCGATGTTCTCCACTTTTTTGATAATCATCCCGATTATTACCTCCACTATTTCCTCGGAAGCCAGCCGATATTTGGCCGGGACCGTCATAGTCTGAGAATTGGCGAGAAAATCGTCGTCTATTTTGAATATTTCGATTACGATCGTCCTCCGGCGACCTATGCCGTTTGTTGTGAACAACATCCTCTCCATCTGCCCAGCGATTCGCTATTTCCATGAGTGGTGCTATTGTTTTTGGATTAGTCCTTCCCAAGTCCTTGACTAGGTCCTTTCTTCGGATCCCAGCAACGAACGCGTTTATTGCTCGTTCATGCTTGTGACGGTAAAGCACACGTCCGTTGGGAACCCCAAGAGGAAGGTATGATGAGTACATCAGCGAGTTTTCCCTCAGTAAGAAACCAAGGTTAGATCACGTGAAGGTTGTTGGTGAAGGAGTGTAGTGCGGCGCAACACCAGGGATTCCGGTGCCAACGTGGAACCTGCACAACACAATCAAACTACTTTGCCCCAACTTAAAAGTGAGGTTGTCAATCTCACCGGCTTGCTGAAAACAAAGGATTAAACGTATGGTGTGGAAAATGATGTTTGCTTGCAGAAAACAAAAGAGAACAATGATTGCAGTAGGTTGTATTTCAGATGTAAAAGAATGGACCGGGGTCCACAGTTCACTAGTGGTGTCTCTCCAATAAGATAAATAACATGTTGGGTAAACAAATTACAGTTGGGCAATTGACAAATAGAGAGGGCATAACAATGCACATACATATCATGATGACTACTATGAGATTTACTTAGGGCAATACGACAAAGAACATAGACCGCCATCCAGCATGCATCTATGCCTAAAAAGTCCACCTTCGGGTTAGCATCCGCACCCCTTCCAGTATTAAGTTGCAAGCAACATACAATTGCATTAAGTACTGTGCGTAATGTAAACAATACAAATATCC
The DNA here is from genome assembly GCA_030979885.1 of Lolium multiflorum. NCBI lineage: Eukaryota > Viridiplantae > Streptophyta > Magnoliopsida > Poales > Poaceae > Lolium > Lolium multiflorum. The sequence continues at coordinate 313,905,758 of CM061750.1, read as the reverse complement.
TTAGACAAAGCATTGATGTTTTATCCCTAGTGGCAACAGCACATCCACAACCTTAGGGGTTGTTGTCACTCCCCCAGATTCAATGGAGACATGAACCCACTATCTAGCATAAATACTCCCTCTTGGCTGTTGGAGATATGCCCAAGAGGCAATAATAAAATGGTTATTATAATATATCTTTGTGTTCATGATAATGTTTGCATACCATGCTATAATTGTATTAACCGAAACATTGATACATGTGTGTTATGTAAACAACAAGGAGTTCCTAGTAAGCCTCTTGTATAACTAGCTTGTTGATTAATAGATGATCATGGTTTCGTGATCATGAACATTGGATGTTGTTAATAACAAGGTTATGTCATTATATGAATGATGTAATGGACACACCCAATTAAGCGTAGCATAAGATCACGTCATTAAGTTCATTTGCTATAAGCTTTCGATACATAGTTACCTAGTCCTTTCGACCATGAGATCATGTAAATCACTTATGCCGGAAGGGTACTTTGATTACATCAAACGCCACTGCGTAAATGGTTGGTTATAAAGGTGGGATTAGGTATCCGGAAAGTATAAGTTGAGGCATATGGATCAATAGTGGGATTTGTCCATCCCGATGACGGATATATATACTCTGGGCCCTCTCGGTGGAATGTCATCTGATTAGCTTGCAAGCATATGAATGGTTCATAAGAGATCACATACCACGGTACGAGTAAAGAGTACTTGTCAGAGACGAGGTTGAACGAGGTATAGAGATACCGATGATCAAACCTCGAACAAGTAAAATATCGCGTGACAAAGGGAATCGGTATCGTATGTAAATGGTTCAATCGATCACTAAAGTCATCGTTGAATATGTGGGAGCCATTATGGATCTCCAGATCCCGCTATTGGTTATTGGTCGGAGAGAAGTCTCAACCATGTCTGCATAGTTCGCGAACCGTAGGGTGACACACTTAAGGTTTGATGTCGTTTGAGTAGATATGGAATATGGAATGGAGTTCGAAGTTTTGTTCGGAGTCTCGGATGGGATCCAGGACATCACGAGGAGTTCCGGAATGGTCCGGAGAATAAGATTCATATATAGGAAGTCATATTCCAAGTTTGGAAATGATCCGGTGCATTTATGGAAGGTTCTAGAAGGTTCTAGAAAAGTCCGGAAGAAACGCACTATGGAAGGTGGGGACTCCACATGCTAGGCCGGCCAACCCTATGGGGTGGAGTCCCAGGTGGACTCCACCATAGGTGGCCGGCCAACCCACCTAAGGGAAAGGTGGGAGTCCCACCTTGAGTAGGACTCCCCCCTTTAGTAGGTTTCCCACTTTTGGGAGGATTTATTGTTGGGGTCTTATTCAAAGACTTGGACTACAACTCTTGGGCACTTCCACCTATATAATGAGGAGCCAAGGGGAGGGGCCGGCCACACCAAGCCTCCTAGGCCGCAGCCCCCAAGTGGCCGGCGCCCTAGCCCCTCTCCCCAAACCCTAGCCGCCCCTCCTCCACACATCTCTCCCGCAGCGCATAGCGAAGCCCTGCCGGAGATCTCCACCACCACCGCCACCACGCCGTTGTGTTGCCGGGATTCCGAGGAGGATCTACTACTTTCGCTGCCCGCTGGAACGGGGAGGAGGACGTCGTCTTCATCAACACCGTACGTGTGATCGAGTACAGAGGTGCTGCCCGATTGTGGTACCGTCAAGTTCTTCTACGCGCTTTTGCAAGCGGTCAAGATCTTCTACGCGCTTTTGCAAGCGGCAAGTGATCGACTACATCCACCCCGAGATCTAATCTCGTTAAGCTTTGCGAATCTTCGAGGGTTAGTCTCATCATCTCCTCGTTGCTACCGTCTACTAGATTAGATCTTGGCTTGTGTTTCGTTCTTGCGGTAGGAAATGTTTTGTTTTCTATGCTATGAATCCCATCAGTGGCATCAGAGCCGTGTCTATGCATAGATTGGTTGCACGAGTAGAACACAATGGTTTTGTGGGCGTTGATGCTTTTGTTGTCTTTAGTTCGTGTACTTTGCATCTTGCGGGATGGTGGGATGAAGCGGCCCGGGCTAACTTTACATGACCGCGTTCATGAGACTTGCTCCACGTTCGACATGCAACTTGTATTGCATAAGTGGCTTTGCGGGTGTCTGTCTCTCCCACCATAGTGAAGATTCAATTTACTCTTTCTATTGACAACACTAGTATCACCGTTGTGGTTCATGTTCGTAGGTAGATTGGATCTTACTCGAAAACCCTAAACCACGTAAAATATGCAAACCAATTAGAGGCGTCTAACTTGTTTTTGCAGGGTTTGGTGATTTGATATGGCCATTATGTGATGATGAATATGTATGAGATGATCATTATTGTATTGTGGCAACCGGCAGGAGCCTTATGGTTGTCTTTAAATTTCATGTTGAGTATTATTTCGAAGTAGTTGTAATAGTTGCTACATGCGGTGAACAACCATGAAGACGGCGCCATGGACCTTGACGCTACGCCGACAATGATGGAGATCATGTCTGTGCTTTGGAGATGAAGATCAAAGGCGCAAAGACTAAAGGGCCATATCATATCACATATGAATTGCATGTGATGTTAATCCTTTATGCATCTTATTTTGCTTAGATCGCGACGGTAGCATTATAAGATGATCCCTCACATTAATATCAAGATAATAAAGTGTTCTCCCCTCGTATGCACCGTTGCTACAGTTCGTCGTTTCGAAGCATCTCGTGATGATCGGATGTGATAGACTCTACGTTCACATACAACGGTTGTAAGCCATGTTTGCACACGCGGAATACTTGGGTTTGCTTGACGAGCCTAGCATGTACAGACATGGCCTCGGGACAACGGAAACCGAAAGGTTGAACACGAGTCATATGGATGATATGATCAACATGTTGATGTTCACCATTGAAGCTACATCATCTCACGTGATGATCGGTTTTGGTGTAGTGGATGTGGATCGTGTACCACTTAACAACTATGAGGGATGTTGTATTAAGTGGGAGTTCATTAGTAATTAGATTAAAACTTGAACTAATTATCATGAACATAGTCTGAATAGTATTTTGAATTAAATTTGTAGAATTGGCATCCGTTTTCTACCATGCGCTAGTCTTGTAATTGAGATTGAAATACTGTTAAATCTAACAAGTAACTTTATGGACTGGTACCTTATTGTTAAAGAATCAAGAAATGATTAAGTCCTATTGCAAACTTTTAGTAAACCTCACATTGCTAATTCAAAGAACAATGGTTTCAATTAGTACCTAGAATCATCTTGTCTCCGTGAAACTTGAAGTTCAAATCTGTTTGAAAAGTAAGGAGCTGAAAATTTAGTTTTCAGAAATAAGCAAGGTATGAGATATATGTGATATCTAAAACCTTATTGCAAGGTGATAGAATATAATTTGATGAGACTACATAAACTCATAAGTTTTATGGGAATGTACGAAGGTTGAAGACGCCAGGCGTCCCAATCCTCCAACTATTGGGGCACCAAGAATATTCGCATATCCATGAAGTGATTGTCCTTAGTATGCACCGTTGCTAAGACTCGTCGTTTCGAAGCATCTCGTGATAATCGGGTGTTATAGATTCTACGAGTGCATACAACGGGTGCAAGCCAGATTTGCACATGCGAATACTAAGGTTAAACTTAACGAGCCTAGCATGTACAGACATGGTCTCGGAAAGTCGTCATGATGGATAAAGATTATGAGTGAAATTGTTCATCATATTACAAAGTTACTAATAGTGAAATCTGGAACACTTGTCATATGATGATCAACTTCAAAGTAAGAACCTAAAGGTTATTGGTATTTGACCAATGGACCTAGAAGTTATTGAAGGTGAAGTGTTTTCTAAGAATGAGGAGAGCTAAAAGAGAAACTACAAAAGTTACCAATGGTTATATGCATCTTAATAATATTAAGTTTCCCCTCTTTATGTTGAGAATCTTGAAATTGCGCTTGTGTTGCTTTTCTATGCTTGCCACTTTGTTCTTCATGAATTTATTTGTGTACAAGATTCCTTTTCATAGGAAGTGGGTTAGGCTTAAATTTGTTTCATACTTGCTTTTTGATGCTTCATTTCTTGTAAATACTTGATTTGCACTTTCTACGCCTGAAAGGCGTTAAAGAAAAGCACTTCTTGGGAGATAACCCAAGTTTTATTTTATTTACTATATTGTTGAGTCTTGGAATTTGTTTACTACTGTAGCAACCTCTCCTTATCATGTTTTTGTGCCAAGTAAAGTTTCTATGTTAAAGTTGATGCTATATTTGGGATCGCTGCGCAGAAACAGCATTGCTGTCTGTCACGAATTCTCGCAGAAGTCTCTGTAAAAAAATCGAAAAAATCTGCAAATTTACGAGCGTGATCCTCAGATATGTACGCAACTTTCATTAGTTTTGAGTTTTTCCATTTGAGCAAGTTAAGTGCCCCTGCCAGATTCATCTTTACGGACTGTTCTGTTTTTGACAGATTCTGTCTTTTATTTCGCATTGCCGCTTTTGCTATCTTTAATGAGTTTCTTTGTTCCATTAACTTTCAGAAGCTTTGTGCAATGTCCAGAAGTGTTAAGAATGATTGTGTCACCTCTGAATGTGTGAATTTTTGGTTATGCACTAACCCTCTAATGAGTTTGCTTGAAGTTTGTGTGAAGGAAGTTTTCAAGGGTCAAGAGAAGAGGATGATATACTATGATCAAGAAGAGTGAAAGGTCTAAGCTTGGGGATGCCCCGGTGGTTCATCCCTGCATATTTTTAAGACTCAAGCATCTAAGCTTGGGGATGCCCAAGACATCCCCTTCTTCATCGACAACATTATCAGGTCACTTCTAGTGAAACTATATTTTTATTCCATCACATCTTATGTTCTTTACTTGGAGCGTCGGTTTGTTTTTATTTTGTTTTGGTTTGAATAAAGTTGGATCCCACCATTCTTATATTGGAGATATTACGCTCCGCTTTTTCATATGGAACACTTGTGTTCTTAATTGTGCTTTAATGTTCATGGCGAAGGCTGAAATTGCTTCGTTAAATTGCTATTTGGTTGGAATCAGAAAATGCTGCATATGGTTTGGTAACTTGGCAATTGTTTGAGCTCTCATAGATCATGTTTAAGCTCTTGCATCATGTAGTTTAATCTATTAATGAAGAACTACCGTAGAGCTTGTTTAATTTGATTTGCATGATTGGTCTCTCTAAGTCTAGATATTTTCGGGTTAAGTGTTTGAACAACAAGGAAGACAGTGTAGAGCCTTATAATGCTTGCAATATGTTCTTGTGTGAGTTTTGCTGTACCTGTTCATACTTGTGTTTGCTTCAAACAACCTTGCTAGCCCAAACCTTGTACTGAGAGGAAATGCTTCTCGTGCATCCAAACACCTTGAGCCAAAACCCATGCCATTTTTGTCCACCATATCTACCTACTATGTGGTATTTTTCTGCCATTCCAAAGTAAATTACTTGAGTGCTACCTTTAAAATTTCATTCCTCTACCTTTACAATATATAGCTCATGGGACAAATAGCTTAAAAACTATTGTGGTGATGAATATGTTGTTATGTGTCTTAATTCTTATAAGTTGCTTGTTGAGCGGTAACCATGTTTCTGGGGACGCCATCAACTTTACCTTTGTTGGATATCATGTGAGATGCTATGCATGTTCGTCTTGTCTGAAGTAAGTGCGATTTCATAATCAAATGGTTTGAGTATGCATATGTTAGAGAAGAACATTGGGCCGCTAACTAAAGCCATGTATCATGGTGGAAGTTTCAGTTTGGACATACAACTTCAATCTCTTATGAGAATATTAACTATTGTTGAATGCTTAAGCATTAAAAGAGGAGTCCATTATCTGTTGTCTATGTTGTCCCGGTATGGATGTCTAAGTTGAGAATAATCAAAAGCGAGAAATCCAATGCGTGCTTTCTCCTTAGACACTTGTACAAGCGGCATAGAGGTACCCCTTTGTGACACTTGGTTGAAACATATGTTATGCGATGATAATCCGTGTTTCCGAGCTAAGTAGGACAAGGTGCGAGCACTATTAGTACTCTATGCATGAGACTTGCAACTTGTAGGAAATATTATGCATAGCACATATGAATTATTACTACCGTTGAGAAAATTGTTTCTATGTTTTCAAAACAAAAGATCTAGCACAAAAATAGTAATCCATGCTTCCCTCTGCGAAGGGCCTATCTTTTACTTTATGTTGAGTCAGTTTACCCACTTCTTTCTATCTTAGAAGCAAACACTTGTGTTAACTGTGTGCATTGATTCTTACATGTTTACTTATTGCACTGTTATATTACTCTATGTTGACAAATATCCATGAGATATACATGTTACAATTTGAAAGCAATTGCTGAAACTTAATCATCCTTTGTGTTGCTTCAATGCATTCTACTTTGAATTTATTGCTTATGAGTTAGCTCTTATGCATGTCTTATTGATACTTGTTTGAAAGTACTATTCATGAAAAGTTTTGCTATATGATTCATTTGTTTAGTCATTATCTTTGTTAGCAATCTTTATTCAGATAACTCCATTCATCTCATATGCTTTACAATAATGTTGATCAAGATTATGTTGGTAGCATGTCACTTCAGAAATTATTTGTGTTATCGTTTACCTACTCGAGGGCGAGTAGGAACTAAGCTTGGGGATGCTTGATACGTCTCAAACGTATCTATAATTTCTTATGTTCCATGCTACTTTTATTACAATACTTGAATGTTTTATACATACTTTATAGCATTATTATACATTTTCCGGCACTAACCTACTAACAAGATGCCGAAGTGCCAGTTGCTGTTTTTCTGCTGTTTTTGGTTTCAGAAATCCTAGTGAGGAAATATTCTCGGAATTGGACGAAATCAACGCCAGGGGCCTATTTTTACACGAAGCTTCCAAGACCGAAAGGGAGACGAAGTGGGGCCACGAGGTGGCCGACACTAGGGCGGCGGCCCAAGCCCTGGCCGCGCCGGCCTAGTGTGTGGGGCCCTCGTCGCCCCCCGACCTACCCTTCCGCCTACAAATAGCCTTCGTCGCGAAACCCCCGTACCGAGAGCCACGATACGGAAAACCTTCCAGAGCCACCGCCGCCGCGAATCCCATCTCGGGGGATTCAGGAGATCGCCTCCGGCACCCTGCCGGAGAGGGGAATCATCACCGGAGGGGCTCTACACCATCATGCCCGCCTCCGGATTGATGCGTGAGTAGTTCATCCTTGGACTATGGGTCCATAGCAATAGCTAGATGGTTGTCTTCTCCGCTTGTGCTATCATTGTTATAGATCTTGTGAGCTGCCTAACATGATCAAGATCATCTATTTGTAATGCTACATGTTGTGTTTGGCGGGATCCGATGAATATAGAATACTATGTTAAGTTGATTATCAATCTATCATATATGTGTTGTTTATGTTCTTGCATGCTCTCCATTGCTAGTAGAGGCTCTGGCCAAGTTGATACTTGTAACTCCAAGAGGGGGTATTTATGCTCGATAGTGGGTTCATGCCTCCATTGAATCTGGGACAGTGACAGAAAGTTCTAAGGTTGTGGATGTGCTGTTGGTACTAGGGATAAAACATTGAAGCTTTGTCTAAGGATATTTGTGTTGATTACATTACGCACCATACTTAATGCAATTATCTGTTGTTTACAACTTAATACCGGAAGGGGTTCGGATGATAACCTGAAAGTGGATTATTTAGGCATAGATGCATGCTGGATAGCGGTCTATGTACTTTGTCGTAATGCCCTGATTAAATCACATAGTAATCATCGTTGATATGTATTGAATCTTTATTTGTCAATTGCTCGCCTGTAATTTGTTCACCCAGCATGTTAGTTATCTTATTGGAGAGACACCACTAGTGAACTGTGGACCCCGGTCCATTCTTTTACATCTGAATACATTCTACTGCAATCTCTGTTTTTATCTTTGCAAACAAACAAAATCTTCCACTCGATACGTTTAATCCTTTGTTTTCAGCAAGCCGGTGAGATTGACAACCTCACTGTTACGTTGGGGCAAAGTACTTTGATTGTGTTGTGCAGGTTCCACGTTGGCGCCGGTTTCAATGGTGTTGCGCCGCACTACACTCCTTCACCAACAACCTTCACGTGCTTCTTGGCTCCTACTGGTTCGATAACCTTGGTTTCATACTGAGGGAAACTTGCTTCTATACGCATCATACCTTCCACTTGGGGTTCCCAACGGACGTGTGCATCTACGCGTATCACAACGCCACCACGCCGTCGTGCTGCCGGATTCAAGGAGGAGCTACTACTTCCGCTGCCCGCTGGAACGGGGAGAAGGACGTCGTCTTCATCAACACCGAACGTGTGACCGAGTACGGAGGTGCTGCCCGATTGTGGCACCGTGATCAAGATCTTCTACACGCTTTTGCAAGCGGCAAGTGATCGTCTACCGCAGCAATAAGAGCCTACTCTTATAGTCTTTGGAAATCTTCAAGGGTGAGTCTCGATCATCCCCTCGTTGCTCCCGTCTTCTAGATTGCATCTTGGCTTGGATTGCGTTCTCGCGGTAGGAATTTTTTGTTTTCTATGCAACGAATCCCTACAGTGGTATCAGAGCCGTGTCTATGCATAGATGGTTGCACGAGTAGAACACAATGGTTTTGTGGGCGTTGATGCTTATGTTGTCTTTAGTTTGAGTACTTTGCATCTTTGTGGCATAGTGGGATGAAGCGGCTCGGGCTAACTTTACATGACCGCGTTCATGAGATTTGCTCCACGCTTGACATGCAACTTGTATTGCATAAGTGGCTTTGCGGGTGTCTGTCTCTCCTACTATAGTGAAGATTCAATTTACTCTTCTATTGACAACACTAGTATCACCGTTGTGGTTCATGTTCGTAGGTAGATTAGATCTCACTCGAAAACCCTAAACCACGTAAAATATGCAAACCAAATTAGAGAACGTCTAACTTGTTTTTGCAGGGTTTGGTGATGTGATATGGCCATAATGTGATGATGAATATGTATGAGATGATCATTATTGTATTGTGGCAACCGGCAGGAGCCTTATGGTTGTCTTTAAATTTCATGTTGAGTAGTATTTCAAAGAAGTTGTAATAGTTGCTACATGGGAGAACAATCATGAAGACGGCGCCATTGACCTTGACGCTACGCCGACGATGATGGAGATCATGCCCGTTGATGATGGAGATCATGACCGTGATTTGGAGATGAAGATCAAAGGCGCAAAGACAAAAGGGCCATATCATATCACATATGAACTGCATGTGATGTTAATCCTTTTATGCATCTTATTTTGCTTAGATCGCGACGGTAGCATTATAAGATGATCCCTCTCACTAAAATTTCAAGATAATAAAGTGTTCATCCTTAGTAGCACCGTTGCCAAGACTTGTCGTTTTGAAGCATCTCGTGATGATCGGGTGTGATAGAATCAACAAGTGCATACAACGGGTGCAAGTCAGTTTTGCACATGCGGATACTAAGGTGGCCTTGACGAGCCTAGCATGTACAGACATGGTCTCGGAACACGTGATACCGAAAGGTAGAGCATGAATCATATGATTGATATGATGAACACTTTGAGTGTTCGCCATTGAAATTACATCTTGTCTCGTGATGATCGGACTTAGGTGTGATGGATTTGGTTCGTGTGATCACTAAAACAATTCGAGGGATATTGTTTTGAGTGGGAGTTCACCTAGTTTTTAATTTTGTTAAATTAAAATTTGAACTCAATTTGTCATAAACTTAGTCTAAACTATTGCAAATATATGTTGTAGATATGGCGTCCCCAATCAATTTTAACCAGTTCCTAGAGAAAGAAAAGCTTAAGAGCAACGGTAGCAACTTCACCGACTGGTTCCGTCATGTGAGGATCTTCCTCAATGGCGGAAACCTGCAATATGTGCTTGATGCACCGCTAGGTGACCCTCCTGCAGAAACTGAAACCGATGAAGTAAAGAATGTTTACGCGACTCGGAAAACTCGGTACTCTCAAGTTCAGTGTGCCATCCTATGCAGTCTGGAAGCCGATCTTCAAAAACGTTTTGAGAACCACGATCCACATGAGTTAGTCAATGAGTTGAAAACTATATTTGAAACTCATGCGGCCGTGGAATGCTATGAAGCATCGAAACACTTCTTCAGTTGCATGATGGAAGAAGGCAGCTCCGTTAGTGAGCACATGCTCGCCATGACCGGGCATGCGAAGAAACTCAGTGACTTGGGAATAGTGATTCCTAACAGACTGGGGATTAATCGTGTCCTTCAATCACTGCCACCTAGTTACAAGAACTTTGTGATGAATTACAATATGCAGAACATGAACAAAGAGTTACCTGAACTCTTCGCCATGCTAAAATCTGCTGAGATTGAGATTAAGAAAGAGCACCAAGTGTTGATGGTCAACAAGACCACCAGTTTCAAGAAACAGGGCACAAGAAGAGTGGCAAGAAAGCTGCCACGCCTCCTGTGAAACCTAAGACTGGCCCTAAACCTGATGCTGAGTGCTATTACTGCAAGGAGAAGGGACACTGGAAGCATAATTGCTCCAAGTATTTGGCGGATCTGAAGAGCGGCCTTGTCAAGAAGAAGAAAGAAGGTATATCTGATATACATGTTATAGATGTTTATCTTACTGGTTCTCGTACTAGTACCTGGGTATTTGATACTGGTTCGGTTGCTCATATTTGTAACTCGAAACAGGAACTAAAGAATAAACGAAGACTACTGAAGGATGAAGTGACGATGCGCGTTGGAAATGGATCCAAAGTCGATGTGATCGCTGTCGGCACACTTCCTCTACATCTACCTTCGGGATTAGTTTTAAGCCTAAATAATTGCTATTTTGTACCCGCGTTGAGCATGAACATTATATATGGATCTTGTTTAATGCAAGACGGTTATTCATTCAAGTCTGAGAATAATGGTTGTTCTATTTTTATGAATAATATCTTTTATGGTCGAGCACCTGAAAAGAATGGCTTATTTCTGTTAGATCTCGATAGTAGTGATACACATATACATAACATTGATGCTAAGCGAATTAAATTGAATGATAATTCTACTTATATGTGGCACTGTCATCTTGGTCATATTGGAGTGAAACGCATGAAGAAACTCCATACCGATGGATTACTTGAATCACTTGACTTTGAGTCACTTGATAGATGCGAAGCATGTCTAATGGGAAAAATGACTAAGACTCCATTCTCTGGTATGATGGAGCGAGCTACTGACTTATTGGAAATCATACATACAGATGTATGCGGACCAATGAGTGTAGCATCGCGCGGTGGTTATCGTTATGTTCTAACCTTCACAAATGATTTGAGTAGATATGGGTATATCTATTTAATGAAACATAAATCCGAAACTTTCGAGAAGTTTAAGGAATTCCAAAGTGAAGTAGAAAATCAACGTAACAAGAAGATTAAATTTCTACGATCTAATCGCGGAGGTGAATATCTGAGTTATGAGTTTGGCATGCATTTAAAGAAATGCGGAATACTTTCACAATTGACACCGCCGGGAACACCACAACGAAACGGTGTGTCCGAACGTCGTAATCGAACTCTCTTAGATATGGTTCGTTCTATGATGTCTCTTACTGATTTACCGTTATCATTTTGGAGTTATGCATTAGAGACAGCCGCATTCACTTTAAATAGAGCACCATCAAAATCCGTTGAAACGACACCGTATGAATTATGGTTTAATAAGAAACCTAAGCTGTCGTTCCTTAAAGTTTGGGGTTGCGAAGCCTATGTAAAAAAGTTACAACCGGACAAGCTAGAACCCAAAGCGGAGAAATGCGTTGATACGTCTCCGACGTATCGATAATTTCTTATGTTCCATGCCACTTTATTGATGATACCTACATGTTTTATGCACATTTTATGTCGTATTTACGCATTTTATGGAACTAACCTATTAACAAGATGCCGAAGTGCCAGTTCTGTTTTCTGCTGTTTTTTGTTTCAGAAATCCTAGTAACGAAATATTCTCGGAATTGGACGAAATCACCTCCCAGGTTCCTATTTTGCCCGGAAGCATCCAGAACACCCGAGAGCCGCCGAGGGGGCCCTGGTGGGCCCAGATGACATGGTGGCGCGGCCCAGGCCCTGGCCGCGCCACCCTATGGTCTCGTCGCCTCGTTGACCCTCCTGCGCCGCCTCTTCGCCTATATAAAGCCCCTGCATCGAAAACCCTTACGAAAAAAGCCACGATACGAGAAAAGTTCCAGAGCCGCCGTCATCGCGCCAAGACAGGAGTCTCTGTTCCGGCACTGCCGGAGCGGGGAAGTGCCCCCGGAAGGCTTCTCCATCGACACCGCTGCCATCTCCACCGCCATCTTCATCACCGCTGCTGCTCCCATGAGGAGGGAGTAGTTCTCCATCGAGGCTCGGGGCTGTACCGGTAGCTATGTGGTTCATCTCTCTCCTATGTACCTCAATACAATGATCTCATGAGCTGCTTTACATGATTGAGATTCATATGAGTTTTGTATCACTACTATCTATGTGCTACTCTAGCAAAGTTATTAAAGTAGTTCTATTCCTCCTGCACGTGTGTAAAGGTGACAGTGCGTGCACCGTGTTAGTACTTGGTTTATGCTATGATCATGATCTCTTGTAGATTGCGAAGTTAACTATTGCTATGATAATATTGATGTGATCTATTCCTCCTACATATGCATGAAGGTGACAGTGTGCATGCTATGCTAGTACTTGGTTTAGTCGTTTTGATCTATCTTACACTTAAGGTTACTTAAACATGAGCATTATTGTGGAGCTTGTTAACTCCGGCATTGAGGGTTCGTGTAATCCTACGCAATGTGTTCATCATCCAACAAAAAGTGTAGAGTATGCATTTATCTATTCTGTTATGTGATCAATGTTGAGAGTGTCCACTAGTGAAAGTGTAATCCCTAGGCCTTGTTCCTAAATACTGCTGAGTTACTACTGCTTGTTTTGTTTTACTGTGTTACTACTGCTGCAATACTACCACCATCAACTACACGCCAGCAAGCTATTTTCTGGCACCATTGCTACTGCTCATATATATTCATACCACCTGTATTTCACTATCTCTTCGCCGAACTAGTGCACCTATTAGGTGTGTTGGGGACACAAGAGACTTCTTGCTTTGTGGTTGCAGGGTTGCATGAGAGGGATATCTTTGACCTCTTCCTCCCTGAGTTCGATAAACCTTGGGTGATCCACTTAAGGGAAACTTGCTGCTGTTCTACAAACCTCTGCACTTGGAGGCCCAACACTGTCTACAGGAAAGGAGGGGGAACGTAGACATCAAGTACTTTTCTGGCGCCGTTGCCGGGGAGGAAAGGTAAAAGGTACTCACACTCCGGATCTCGGCTACTAAGCTATTTTCCGGCGCCATTGTAAGTACTCGAAGCTATTTCCTTTAGACTCTGCAATTGCGACATTTGGTTTCTTGTTTACACTAGTTAGGCATAATGGACAACAATGACCTTTTTATTCTATTTCCTGATTTAAGACATGGATGGTTTGATGCGAAAATTAAAAAACCCATGGAACATATTAATATGAATGCTTTGAACACCATTGTTGTTAATGATATGGAAAATTCTAAGCTTGGGGAAGCTGGTTTTGATGAGCATGATATTTTTAGTCCCCCAAGCATTGAGGAGAAAATTTTCTTTGATGATACTTTGCCTCCCATTTATGATGATTATAATGATAGTAGTCTTTTGTTACCACCTGTTATGGAGGATAAATTTGATTATGATTACAATATACCTCCTATATTTGATAGCTACTTTGTTGAATTTGCTCCCACTACATCTAATAAAATTGATTATGCTTATGTGGAGAGTAATGATACTTTTATGCATGTGAATAAGAATGCTTTATGTGATACTTATATTGTTGAGTTTGTTCATGATGCCTCTGAAAATTATTATGAGAGAGGAAAATATGGTTGTAGAAATTTTCATGTTACTAAAACACCTCTCTATGTGCTGAAATTTTTGAAGCTACACTTGTTTTATCTTCCTATGCTTGTTACTTTGCTCTTCATGAACTTGTTTATTTACAAGATTCCTATGCATAGGAAGCATGTTAGGCTTAAATTTGTTTTGAATTTGCCTCTTGATGCTCTCTTTTGCTTCAAATACTATTTCTTGCGGGTGCATCACCAAAACTGCTGAGCCCATCTTAATGGCTATAAAGAAAAGAACTTCTTGGGAGATAACCCATGTGTTATTTTGCTACAGTAATTTGTTTTATATTTGTGTCTTGGAAGTTGTTTACTACTGTAGCAACCTCTCCTTATCTTAGTTTTGTGTTTTGTTGTGCCAAGTAAAGTTTCTATGTCAAAGTTGATGTTATATTTGGGATCGCTGCGCAGAAACAGCATTGCTGTCTGTCACGAATCTGGGCACAGTTCTCTGTAGAAAATTCTAAAAAATCTGCCAATTTACGAGCGTGATCCTCAGATATGTACGCAACTTTCATTAGTTTTGAGTTTTTCCATTTGAGCAAGTCTGGTGCCATTTCTAAATTCGTCTTTACGGACTGTTCTGTTTTTGACAGATTCTGCCTTTTATTTCGCATTGCCTCTTTTGCTATGTTGGATTTATTTCTTTGATCCATTAATGTCCAGTAGCTTTATGCAATGTCCAGAAGTGAAAAGAATGTTTGTGTCACCCTGAACATGTGAATTTTTGATTATGCACTAACCCTCTAATGAGTTTGCTTGAAGTTTGGTGTGAAGGAAGTTTTCAAGGGTCAATAGAAGAGGGTGATATAATGTGATCGAGAAGAGTGAAAGGTCTAAGCTTGGGGATGCCCCGGTGGTTCATCCCTGCATATTTTAAGAAGACTCAAGCATCTAAGCTTGGGGATGCCCAAGGCATCCCCTTCTTCATCGACAACTTATCAGGTTTCTTCTAGTGAAACTATATTTTTATTCGGTCACATCTTATGTACTTTACTTGGAGCGTCTGTGTGCTTTTATTTTTGTTTTTGTTTTGTTATCTTAGTTCTCTGAATAAGTTCATCCTTGTGTGGGAGAGAGACACGCTCCGCTGGTTCGTATGAACACATGTGTTCTTAGCTCATAATATTCATGGCGAAGTTTCCTCTTCGTTAAATTGTTATATGGTTGGAATTGAAAAATGCTACATGTAGTAATTCTAAAATGTCTTGGATAATGTGATACTTGGCAATTGTTGTGCTCATGTTTAAGCTCTTGCATCATATACTTTGCACCTATTAATGAAGGAATACATAGAGCTTGCTAAAATTTGGTTTGCATAATTGGTTTCTCTAAGGTCTAGATAATTTCTAGTATTGAGTTTTGAACAACAAGGAGGACGGTGTAGAGTTTTATAATGTTTACAATATGTCTTTTATGTGAGTTTTGCTGCACCGGTTCATCCTTGAGTTTGCTTCAAATAACCTTGCTAGCCTAAACCTTGTATCGAGAGGGAATACTTCTCATGCATCCAAATACTTGAGCCAATATTCATGCCATTTGTGTCCACCATACCTACCTACTACATGGTATTTCTCCGCCATTCCAAAGTAAATTGCTTGAGTGCTACCTTTAAACAATTCAAAATTTATCACCTCTTATTTGTGTCAATGTTTTATAGCTCATGATGAAGTATGTGGTGTTGATCTTTCAATCTTGTTGGGCAACTTTCACCAATGGACTAGTGGCTTCATCCGCTTATCCAATAATTTTGCAAAAAGAGCTGGCAATGGGATTCCCAGTCCCAAATTAATTAACAAAAATAGACACTCCTCCATGGTATGTGATTGTTGGACGGCACCCGAAGGATTCGGTTAGCCATGGCTTGAGAAAGCAAAGGTGGGGAGGAGTGTCATCATAATAAAAATAAAATAAAAGGGCACTCCTTCGTGGTATGAGATTGTTGGCAGGCACCCGAGGATTCGGTTAGCCATGGTTTGTGAAAGAAAGGTTGGAAGGAGTGCCACCCAAAAATAAAATAAAATGGGAGCCGCTCTTTGAAGGTTTGTCTGGCAAGGGGGTTAGAGTACCCGCTACCATTCGTTGACAACAACAAACACCTCTCAAAACTTTACTTTTATGCTCTCTTTATGTTTTCAAAACCAAAGCTCTAGCACAAATATAGCAATCGATGCTTTCCTCTTTGAAGGACCTTTCTTTTACTTTTATGTTGAGTCAGTTTACCTATCTCTCTCCACCTCAAGAAGCAAACACTTGTGTGAACTGTGCATTGATTCCTACATACTTGCATATTGCACTTGTTATATTACTTTATGTTGACAATATCCATGAGATATACATGTTATAAGTTGAAAGCAACCGCTGAAACTTAATCTTCCTTTGTGTTGCTTCAACACCTTTACTTTGATTTATTGCTTTATGAGTTAACTCTTATGCAAGACTTATTGATGCTTGTCTTGAAAGTACTATTCATGAAAAGTCTTTGCTTTATGATTCATTTGTTTACTCATGTCATTACCATTGTTTATGATCGCTGCATTCATTACATATGTTTACAATATGATCAAGATTATGATGGCATGTCACTTAAGAAATTATCTTTGTTATCGTTTTACCTGCTCGGGACGAGCAGAACTAAGCTTGGGGATGCTGATACGTCTCCGACGTATCGATAATTTCTTATGTTCCATGCCACTTTATTGATGATACCTACATGTTTTATGCACATTTTATGTCGTATTTACGCATTTTATGGAACTAACCTATTAACAAGATGCCGAAGTGCCAGTTCTGTTTTCTGCTGTTTTTTGTTTCAGAAATCCTAGTAACGAAATATTCTCGGAATTGGACGAAATCACCTCCCAGGTTCCTATTTTGCCCGGAAGCATCCAGAACACCCGAGAGCCGCAGGGGGGCCCTGGTGGGCCCAGATGACATGGTGGCGCGGCCCAGGCCCTGGCCGCGCCACCCTATGGTCTCGTCGCCTCGTTGACCCTCCTGCGCCGCCTCTTCGCCTATATAAAGCCCCTGCATCGAAAACCCTTGGAAAAAGCCACGATACGAGAAAAGTTCCAGAGCCGCCGTCATCGCGAAGCCAAGATCTGGGGGACAGGAGTCTCTGTTCCGGCACCCTGCCGGAGCGGGGAAGTGCCCCCGGAAGGCTTCTCCATCGACACCGCTGCCATCTCCACCGCCATCTTCATCACCGCTGCTGCTCCCATGAGGAGGGAGTAGTTCTCCATCGAGGCTCGGGGCTGTACCGGTAGCTATGTGGTTCATCTCTCTCCTATGTACCTCAATACAATGATCTCATGAGCTGCTTTACATGATTGAGATTCATATGAGTTTTGTATCACTACTATCTATGTGCTACTCTAGCAAAGTTATTAAAGTAGTTCTATTCCTCCTGCACGTGTGTAAAGGTGACAGTGCGTGCACCGTGTTAGTACTTGGTTTATGCTATGATCATGATCTCTTGTAGATTGCGAAGTTAACTATTGCTATGATAATATTGATGTGATCTATTCCTCCTACATATGCATGAAGGTGACAGTGTGCATGCTATGCTAGTACTTGGTTTAGTCGTTTTGATCTATCTTACACTTAAGGTTACTTAAACATGAGCATTATTGTGGAGCTTGTTAACTCCGGCATTGAGGGTTCGTGTAATCCTACGCAATGTGTTCATCATCCAACAAAAGTGTAGAGTATGCATTTATCTATTCTGTTATGTGATCAATGTTGAGAGTGTCCACTAGTGAAAGTGTAATCCCTAGGCCTTGTTCCTAAATACTGCTGAGTTACTACTGCTTGTTTACTGTTTTACTGTGTTACTACTGCTGCAATACTACCACCATCAACTACACGCCAGCAAGCTATTTTCTGGCACCATTGCTACTGCTCATATATATTCATACCACCTGTATTTCACTATCTCTTCGCCGAACTAGTGCACCTATTAGGTGTGTTGGGGACACAAGAGACTTCTTGCTTTGTGGTTGCAGGGTTGCATGAGAGGGATATCTTTGACCTCTTCCTCCCTGAGTTCGATAAACCTTGGGTGATCCACTTAAGGGAAACTTGCTGCTGTTCTACAAACCTCTGCACTTGGAGGCCCAACACTGTCTACAGGAAAGGAGGGGGAACGTAGACATCATGCGTCTTCATGGGATACCCTAAGGAAACTATAGGGTACACTTTCTATCACAGATCCGAAGGCAAGATCTTTGTTGCTAAGAACGGAACCTTTCTTGAGAAAGAATTTCTCACTAAAGAAGTGACTGGAAGAAAAGTAGAACTCGATGAGATTGAAGAATCTTTGCTCGTTGATCAGAGTAGCGCAGTACCGGAAGATGTTCATGTGCCGCCTACACCGGCAACAGAGGAAGCTAATGATAATGATCATGAAACTTCAAACGAGATAGCTACTGAACCTCGCATTGATGTCTACGGGTGCTTCTATTCTTGTAGACAGTGTTGGGCCTCCAAGAGCAGAGGTTTGTAGAACAGCAGCAAGTTTCCCTTAAGTGGATTACCCAAGGTTTATCGAACTCAGGGAGGAAGAGGTCAAAGATATCCCTCTCAAGCAACCCTGTAATCACAAAGCAAGAAGTCTCTTGTGTCCCCAACACACCAAATACACTTGTCAGGTGTATAGGTGCACTAGTTCGGCGAAGAGATAGTGAAATACAAGTAATATGGATGTATATGAGTGGTAATAGCAATCTGAATAAAATATGGCAGCGAGTAAACATGCAACAAAACAGTAAACAAACGGAGATTCGATGCTTGGAAGCAAGGCCTAGGGATCCTGCTTTCACTAGTGGACACTCTCAACAATGATCACATAATAGGACTACTCTACACTCTTTTGTTGGATGATGAACGCATTGCGTAGGATTACACGAACCCTCAATGCCGGAGTTAACAAGCTCCACAATGCAATGTTCATATTTAAATAACCTTAGAGTGCAAGATAGATCAACATAATTACACCAAGAACTAACATAGCATGCACACTATCACCATCATGCATATGTAGGAGGAATAATACACATCAATACCATCATAGCAATAATTAACTTCATAATCTACAAGAGATCATAATCATAGCCTACGCCAAGTACTCACACGGTGCACACACTATCACCTTTACACACATGGAGGAGGAATAGAGTACTTTAATAACATCACTAGAGTAGCACATAGACGATATTCAACTAGATCACATAAAGAGAGAGATGAACCACATAGCTACAGCGGAGCCCTCAGCCCCGGGGGTGAATTACTCCCTCCTCATCATGGAGGCAGCGATGGCGGTGAAGATGGCGGTGGAGACGGCGGTGGAGATGACTCCGGGGGCAATTCCCCGTCCGGCAGGGTGCCGGAACAGAGACTTCTGTCCCCCGAATCTTGATTTCGCGATGGCGGCGCTCTGGAAGGTTTTCTCCGTATCGTGGTTCTCCGTCGGTGTTTTTAGGTCAGAGAGGCTTAAATAGGCGAAGAGAGGGAGTCGGAGGGGCCACGGGCTGCCCACACCCTAGGGGGCGCGCCCCCCCGGCCCGCGGTGTGGTGTGGGGCCCCCTGGCTCCCCTCTCATCCTCCTCCGGTGCTCTGGAAGCTTCCGGGAAAAATAGGAACTTGGGCGGTGATTTCGTCCGATTCCGAGAATATTTCGTTACTAGAATTTCTGAAACCAAAAACAGCAGAAAACAGCAACTGGCCTTTCGGCATCTCGTCAATAGGTTAGTTCCGGAAAACGCATAATAATGACATATAATGTGTATAAAACATGTAGATATCATCAATAAAGTGGCATGGAACATAAGAAATTATCGATACGTTGGAGACGTATCAGCATCCCCAAGCTTAGTTCTGCTCGTCCCGAGCAGGTAAAACGATAACAAAGATAATTTCTGAAGTGACATGCCATCATAACCTTGATCATACTATTGTAAAGCACATGAGATAAATGCAGAGATTCGAAGCAATGATGAAGATAATGAGTAAACAAATGAATCACATAACAAAGACTTTTCATGAATAATACTTTCAAGACAAGCATCAATGAGTCTTGCATAAGAGTTAACTCATAAGCAATAAATTCTTAGTAGAAAGTTTTGAAACAACACAAGGAAGATATAAGTTTCAGCGGTTGCTTTCAACTTTAACATGTATATCTCGTGGATAATTGTCAACACAAAGTAATATAACAAGTGCAATAGGTAAATATGTAAGAATCAATGCACACAATTTACACAAGTGTTTGCTTCTAAGATAGAAAGAATAGGTAAACTGACTCAACAATAAGGTAAAAGAATGGTCCTTCAAAGAGGAAAGCATCGATTGCTATATTTGTGCTAGAGCTTTGATTTTGAAAACATATAGAGAGCATAAAAGTAAAGTTTTGAGAGGTGTTTGTTGTTGTCAACGAATGGTAGCGGGTACTCTAACCCCCTTGCCAGGCAAACCTTCAAAGAGCGGCTCCCATTTTATTTTGTTTTTGGGTGGCACTCCTTCCAACCTTTCTTTCACAAACCATGGCTAACCGAATCCTCGGGTGCCTGCCAACAATCTCATACCATGAAGGAGTGCCTTTTTATTTTAGTTTTATTATGATGACACTCCTCCCCACCTTTGCTTTCTCAAGCCATGGCTAACCGAATCCTTCGGGTGCCGTCCAACAATCACATACCATGGAGGAGTGTCTATTTTTGTTAATTAATTTGGGACTGGGAATCCCATTGCCAGCTCTTTTTGCAAAATTATTGGATAAGCGGATGAAGCCACTAGTCCATTGGTGAAAGTTGCCCAACAAGATTGAAAGATAAACACCACATACTTCTTCATGAGCTATAAAACATTGACACAAATAAGAGGTAATAACTTTTGAATTGTTTAAAGGTAGCACTCAAGCAATTTACTTTGGAATGGAGGAGAAATACCATGTAGTAGGTAGGTATGGTGGACACAAATGGCATGAATGTTGGCTCAAGTATTTGGATGCATGAGAAGTATTCCCTCTCGATACAAGGTTTAGGCTAGCAAGGTTATTTGAAGCAAACTCAAGTATGAAATGGTGCAGCAAGACTCACATATAAACATATTGTAAGCATTATAAGACTTTACATCGTCTCCTTGTTGTTCAAACACCTCAACCAGAAAATATCTAGACTTAGAGAGACCAATCATGCAAACCAAATTTTAACAAGCTCTATGTAATTATTCATTAATGGGTACAAGGTACATGATGCAAGAGCTTAAACAAGATCTATATGAGCACAACAATTGCCAAGTTTCACATTATTCAAGACATTATACCAATTACTACATGTAGCATTTCCCGTTTCCAACCATATAACAATTAACGAAGCAGTTTCAACCTTCGCCATGAAAATTAAAAGCTAAGAACACATGTGTTCATACGAACCAGCGGAGCGTGTCTCTCTCCCAAACAATCATTTATTCAAACAAAAACAAAAACAAAAGCATACAGACGCTCCAAGTAAAGTATATAAGATGTGACCGAATAAAAATATAGTTTCAAGAGAAGGAACCTGATACTTTGTCGATGAAGAAGGGGATGCCTTGGGCATCCCCAAGCTTAGATGCTTGAGTCTTCTTGAAATATGCAGGGATGAACCACCGGGGCATCCCCAAGCTTAGACTTTTCATTCTTCTTGATCGTAGTATATCATCCTCCTCTCTTGACCCTTGAAAACTTCCTTCACACCAAACTTCAAGCAAACTCATTAGAGGGTTAGTGCATAATCAAAAATTCACATGTTCAGAGGTGACACAAACATTCTTTTCACTTCTGGACATTGCATAAAGCTACTGGACATTAATGGATCAAAGAAATGAATCCAGAGGCAATGCGAAATAAAAGGCAGAATCTGTCAAAAACAGAACAGTCCGTAAAGACGAATTTAAAGCTGGCACCAGACTTGCTCAAATGGAAAAACTCAAAACTAATGAAAGTTGCGTACATATCTGAGGATCACGCTCGTAAATTGGCAGATTTTTTCGAATTTTCTACAGAGAACTGTGCCCAGATTCGTGACAGACAGCAATGCTGTTTCTGCGCAGCGATCCCAAATATAACATTAACTTCGACATAGAAACTTTACTTGGCACAAAAACATGATAAGGAGAGGTTGCTACAATAGTAAACAACTTCCAAGACACAAATATAAAACAAAGTACTGTAGCAAAATAACACATGGGTTATCTCCCAAGAAGTTCTTTCTTTATAGCCATTAAGATGGGCTCAGCAATTTTGGTGATGCACCCGCAAGAAATAGTATTTGAAGCAAAAGAGAGCTTCAAGAGGCAATTCAAAACACATTTGAGCCTAACATGCTTCCTATGCAAAAGAATCTTATACACAAATGAATTCATGAAGAGCAAAGTGGCAAGCATAAGAGGATAAAACACGAGTAACTTAAAGATTCTCAACATAAAGAGGGGAAACTTAATATTATTAAGATGCATATAACCATATTTCCCTCTCTCATAATAACTTTCAGTAGCATCATTGATGAAATCCACAATATACCCGTCACTTAAAACATTCTTATCATGGTTCATATGCATAGAAGTATCATTAATTTTGGCATAAGAAGAGTTATTCTCATTAATAGTAATTGGAGCAAGATTATTATCAAGAATTTGAACATGGTAAACAAGTTGCATATTAAAAGAATTGTTTTTGGCAAGCCCATCATAACTATGACAAGTTTCATAAGGATAATTGTAACATGTGTCATATACATCTCTATAGCAATTATCTAAACCTGAATATGTAATATCATCATTTTCACTAAAAGTAGATGTCTCAAATACAGGATCTTCAAGCACAACATCCCCAAGCTTAGGGCTTTCAATATCATCGTTTAAGGGGACATGAATAATGCTATCATCATTACTTTCATAATCAGTACCAAAGAGATTTCCAATATCAAAGGTAGTGTGCTCATTCAAATCATGATTGCTAATGTATGTAAAGGGCATAGGAAGATCATCGTATTCAGATTCATTATCACAATAATCATTAGGAGCAACATACTTACGGTTACCTAGCGTTATCTCGTTCACGCGGGGATACGCCGTTACCTCTTTCTTTTTATTCTCCTTCTTCTTCTTCTTCTTCGTTCCCTTCTTCTTCTTCTCTTCCTTCTCCTCATTCCCTTCTTTAGGAGGAAGAGGCTTGAAGGGTGGCTTGTCCGCATAACCTGATTTACTTTTAGAAACAATAGAAGAAACTTGGGAGGATCCCTCCTTTTCATTAATTAGTTGAAAACACACAGCGGTCCTATCATATTTTGGCAAGGTGTCATCTTCTAAAATATTTTGTATGTAAGTATTTGTATGGCTATTATCAATGCAATAAGAAAGACAACCATGCAGGACATCATCAATATCAAGATCGTTAATATTTAACAAAGAAATTTTTCTTGATAACTCTTCACACTTCAAAAATAAGGTAAGTTCATCATGCTGATTAGGAATAATTTCATCATCACAATACAAATTTGCAGCACTCATGGGGTTTGAATTATCATTGGAGGAACATTGAAAATTAAAATGACCAACTCTATGGCAAAGTTCACAAATAAAAGGATAGAGGGCACACACTTTTTCTCCAAGATCATCTAGAGCTCTAGACCACTTTCTAGTTTTTTCATTTCCTGTGATGGATACAATATTCATCTTCTATTTGATTAATTCCACAAGGTCTATGTATTCCACAAAAATTAACATGCTTATAGGAAATAGCATTCTTAGGAGTTTGAGCATGCTTATTGCAATCATTAACAACAATGTCATTCTTCATGCAAGCCTCTTTAAAAGGTTCATGATACTTATCAAAATTCTTTTTAGGCAATTCTAAATGAGAAGCAAAGGCTTTATAAAGATTTGCAGCAACTTGAGAGTCAAGACCATAAGTAGCACTCATATTTCGAAATTTATCAGTATTCATAAAAGTTTCAATGCATTCATAATCATAGTTTATACCTGACTCTTTACCTTTGTCGTTCTCCCAATCTTCAGCGTTCTCCTTAATCCGATCAAGAAGGTCCCTTTTAAACTCTTCTTTATTGCTCGTGAATGATCCAGAACAAGTAGTATCCAGCAAGGTCTTATCTTGAAAAGAAAGTCTTGCATAGAAATTATCAATGATGATATTACCTGGAAGCTCATGATTGGGGCATTTGAGCATTAAAGTCTTCAATCTCTCCCATGCTTGGGCAATACTCTCTCCATCATGAGGCCAAAAATTATATATATGGTTTCGATCTTTGTGAATTTCACTTGGAGGATAGAACTTGGAATAAAATAGAGGCACAATATCCTTCCAATCAAGAGAGCGCCCGTCCTTCAGCAGTTTATACCAATGCGCCGCTTCACCAGATAGCGACATAACAAATAATTTCTTCCTAACTTCATCCATTGAAATACCTGCACACTTGAATAACCCGCATAATTCATGCAAAAATAGTAAATGATCTCCAGGATGGACAGTTCCATCCCCTTCATAGCGGTTATCCATAACACGTTCAATAATTTTCATAGGTATTTTATACGGAATACTTTCAGCAGGTGGATTTAAAATATCAGAAGCATCATTAGAGTTATCGCATATGGGAGATAAAGCATCATCAGAGCAAAATATTTCTTCTAAAGCGGAGGAGCAAAAAAGATTATTTTTATGTAAACTAGCTTCCCCAAGCTTAGACTTCTTCATAGCATTAGCAGTAATTGCATTCATACTAATAACATTGCTACTATCATGTAAATAAGGTTCCATAGGTTTTTTAATTTTCGCATCAAACAATCCATGTCTTAAATCAGGAAATAGAATAAGAAGCTCTTTGTTGTCCATTATGCCTAACTAGTGTGAATAAAAACAAGAAACAAAAAGATGCAATTGCAGAGTCTAAAGGAAATAGCTTCGAGCACACACACAATGGCGCCGGAAAAGTACTGTTACCTGGAACCGGAGTATGAGTGCCTTTTACCTTTCCTCCCCAACGGCGCCAGAAAAGTGCTTGATGTCTACGGGTGCTTCTATTCTTGTAGACAGTGTTGGGCCTCCAAGAGCAGAGGTTTGTAGAACAGCAGCAAGTTTCCCTTAAGTGGATTACCCAAGGTTTATCGAACTCGGGAGGAAGAGGTCAAAGATATCCCTCTCAAGCAACCCTGTAATCACAAAGCAAGAAGTCTCTTGTGTCCCCAACACACCAAATACACTTGTCAGGTGTATAGGTGCACTAGTTCGGCGAAGAGATAGTGAAATACAAGTAATATGGATGTATATGAGTGGTAATAGCAATCTGAATAAAATATGGCAGCGAGTAAACATGCAACAAAACAGTAAACAAACGGAGATTCGATGCTTGGAAGCAAGGCCTAGGGATCCTGCTTTCACTAGTGGACACTCTCAACAATGATCACATAATAGGACTACTCTACACTCTTTTGTTGGATGATGAACGCATTGCGTAGGATTACACGAACCCTCAATGCCGGAGTTAACAAGCTCCACAATGCAATGTTCATATTTAAATAACCTTAGAGTGCAAGATAGATCAACATAATTACACCAAGAACTAACATAGCATGCACACTATCACCATCATGCATATGTAGGAGGAATAATACACATCAATACCATCATAGCAATAATTAACTTCATAATCTACAAGAGATCATAATCATAGCCTACGCCAAGTACTCACACGGTGCACACACTATCACCTTTACACACATGGAGGAGGAATAGAGTACTTTAATAACATCACTAGAGTAGCACATAGACGATATTCAACTAGATCACATAAAGAGAGAGATGAACCACATAGCTACAGCGGAGCCCTCAGCCCCGGGGGTGAATTACTCCCTCCTCATCATGGAGGCAGCGATGGCGGTGAAGATGGCGGTGGAGACGGCGGTGGAGATGACTCCGGGGGCAATTCCCCGTCCGGCAGGGTGCCGGAACAGACTTCTGTCCCCGAATCTTGATTTCGCGATGGCGGCGGCTCTGGAAGGTTTTCTCCGTATCGTGGTTCTCCGTCGGTGTTTTTAGGTCAGAGAGGCTTAAATAGGCGAAGAGAGGGAGTCGGAGGGGCCACGGGCTGCCCACACCCTAGGGGGCGCGCCCCCCCGGCCCGCGCCGGGTGTGGTGTGGGCCCCCTCCCCCTCTCATCCTCCTCCGGTGCTCTGGAAGCTTCCGGGAAAAATAGGAACTTGGGCGGTGATTTCGTCCGATTCCGAGAATATTTCGTTACTAGAATTTCTGAAACCAAAAACAGCAGAAAACAGCAACTGGCCTTCAGCATCTCGTCAATAGGTTAGTTCCGGAAAACGCATAATAATGACATATAATGTGTATAAAACATGTAGATATCATCAATAAAGTGGCATGGAACATAAGAAATTATCGATACGTTGGAGACGTATCACAGATCGACAAGGGAACGTACCACTCCTGATTGGTATGATCCTTGTCTAAATGTCATGATTGTGGACAACAATGATGAAGACCCTGCGACGTATGAAGAAGCGATGATGAGCCCAGATTCCAACAAATGGCAAGAAGCCATGAAATCCGAAATGGGATCCATGTATGATAACAAAGTATGGACTTTGGTAGACTTACCTGATAGCCGCAAGGCTGTCGAGAATAAATGGATCTTCAAGAGAAAAACAGATGTTGATGGTAATATTACTGTCTATAAAGCTCGACTTGTCGCAAAGGGTTTCCGACAAATTCAAGGTGTTGACTACGATGAGACTTTCTCACCTGTAGCGAAGCTAAAATCTGTGAGGATTTTGTTAGCAATAGCTGCATTTTTCGATTATGAGATTTGGCAGATGGATGTCAAAACGGCGTTCCTTAATGGAGACATTGAGGAAGAGTTGTATATGGTACAACCCAAAGGTTTTGTCGATCCTAAAAATGCTGACAAAGTATGCAAACTTCAGCGTTCAATTTATGGACTGAAGCAAGCATCGAGAAGTTGGAACCGACGCTTTGATAAGGTGATCAAAGACTTCGGGTTTATACAGTGTCATGGAGAGGCCTGTATTTACAAGAAAGTGAGTGGGAGCTCTGTAGCGTTCCTGATATTATATGTAGATGACATATTATTGATTGGGAATGATATAGAACTATTAAGCAGTGTAAAAGGTTATTTGAATAATAGTTTTTCAATGAAAGACCTTGGTGAAGCATCGTATATATTAGGCATCAAGATTTATAGAGATAGATCAAGACGTCTAATAGGGCTATCACAGAGTACATACCTGGACAAGATTCTAAAGAAGTTTAGAATGGACGAAAGTAAGAAAGGATTCTTACCTATGTTACCAGGCAAGGTCTTGAGTAAGACTCAAGGTCCGGCTACGGCAGAAGAAAGAGAAAGGATGAGTCAGATCCCCTATGCCTCGGCAGTAGGCTCTATCATGTATGCCATGCTATGTACTAGACCGGATATAGCACATGCTGTTAGTTTGACTAGCAGATATCAAAGTGATCCAGGAATGGAACACTGGACAGCGGTCAAGAATATCCTGAAGTACTTGAAAAGAACTAAGGATATGTTTCTTTGTTATGGAGGTGACCAAGAGCTCGTTGTAACAAGTTACACCGATGCAAGTTGGAACACTGATCCTGATGACTCTAAGTCACATCTGGGTACGTGTTTATATTGAATGGTGCTGCAGTAAGCTGAGTGATACGTCTCCAACGTATCTATAATTTCTTATGTTCCATGCCACTTTATTGATGATACCTACATGTTTTATGCACACTTTATGTCATATTCGTGCATTTTCTGGAACTAACCTATTAACAAGTTGCCGTGCCCTGTTTTCTGCTGTTTTTGGTTTCAGAAATCCTAGTAACGAAATATTCTCGGAATTGGACGAAATCAACGCCCAGGTTCCTATTTTGCCCGGAAGCATCCAGAACACCCGAGAGCCGCAGAGGGGCCTGTGGGCCCCAGATGATAGGGTGGCGCGGCCTGGCCCCGGCCGCGCCAGCCTATGGTGTGGGCGCCCTTCGACCCTCCTGCGCCGCCTCTTCGCCTATTTAAAGCCTCCGTCGCGAAAACCCTGATACGGAGGAAGCCACGGTACGCGAAAAGTTCCAGAGCCGCCGCCATCGCGAAGCCAAGATCTGGGGGACAGGAGTCTCTGTTCCGGCACCCTGGAGCGGGGAAGTGCCCGGAAGGCTTCTCCATCGACACCGCTGCCATCTCCACCGCCATCTTCATCACCGCTGCTGCTCCCATGAGGAGGGAGTAGTTCTCCATCGAGGCTCGGGGCTGTACCGGTAGCTATGTGGTTAATCTCTCTACTATGTACTTCAATACAATGATCTCATGAGCTGCTTTACATGATTGAGATTCATATGAGTTTTGTATCACTACTATCTATGTGCTACTCTAGCAAAGTTATTAAAGTAGTTCTATTCCTCCTGCACGTGTGTAAAGGTGACAGTGTGTGCACCGTGTTAGTACTTGGTTTATGCTATGATCATGATCTCTTGTAGATTGCGAAGTTAACTATTGCTATGATAATATTGATGTGATCTATTCCTCCTACATATGCATGAAGGTGACAGTGTGCATGCTATGCTAGTACTTGGTTTAGTCTTTTGATCTATCTTACACTAAAGGTTACTAAAATATGAGCATTATTGTGGAGCTTGTTAACTCCGGCATTGAGGGTTCGTGTAATCCTACGCAATGTGTTCATCATCCAACAAAAGTGTAGAGTATGCATTTATCTATTCTGTTATGTGATCAATGTTGAGAGTGTCCACTAGTGAAAGTCTAATCCCTAGGCCTTGTTCCTAAATACTGCTATCGCTGCTTGTTTACTGTTTTACTGCGTTACTACTGCTGCGTTACTGCATGTTTACTTCCTACAATATTACTACTATCAACTGCACGCCAGCAAGCTATTTTCTGGCGCCGTACTACTGCTCATATTCATTCATACCACTTGTATTTCACTATCTCTTCGCCGAACTAGTACACCTATTAGGTGTGTTGGGGACACAAGAGACTTCTTGCTTTGTGGTTGCAGGGTTGCTTGAGAGGGATATCTTTGACCTCTTCCTCCCTGAGTTCGATAAACCTTGGGTAATCCACTTAAGGGAAACTTGCTGCTGTTCTACAAACCTCTGCTCTTGGAGG
This sequence comes from Lolium multiflorum, assembly GCA_030979885.1. NCBI lineage: Eukaryota > Viridiplantae > Streptophyta > Magnoliopsida > Poales > Poaceae > Lolium > Lolium multiflorum. Next base: position 313,876,548 of record CM061750.1, on the reverse strand, counting down.
CCCAACACTGTCTACAAGAATAGAAGCATCCGTAGACATCAAGCACTTTTCTGGCGCCGTTGCCGGGGAGGAAAGGTAAAAGGCACTCATACTCCGGTTCCAGGTAACAGTACTTTTCTGGCGCCATTGTGTGTGTGCTCGAAGCTATTTCCTTTAGACTCTGCAATTGCGACATTTGGTTTCTTGTTTACACTAGTTAGGCATAATGGACAACAATGACCTTTTTATTCTATTTCCTGATTTAAGACATGGATGGTTTGATGCGAAAATTAAAAAACCCATGGAACATATTAATATGAATGCTTTGAACACTATTGTTGCTAATGATATGGAAAATTCTAAGCTTGGGGAAGCTGGCTTTGATGAGCATGATATTTTTAGTCCCCCAAGCATTGAGGAGAAAATTTACTTTGATGATACTTTGCCTCCCATTTATGATGATTATAATGATAGTAGTCTTTTGTTACCACCTGTTATGGAGGATAAATTTGATTATGATTACAATATACCTCCTATATTTGATAGCTACTTTGTTGAATTTGCTCCCACTACAATTAATAAGAATGACTATGCCTATGTTGGGAGTAGTAATTATTTTATGCATGAGACTCATGATAAGAATGCTTTAAGTGATAGTTATATTGTTGAGTTTGCTCATGATGCTACTGAAAGTTATTATGAGAGAGGAAAATATGGTTGTAGAAATTTTCATGTTACTAAAACACCTCTCTATGTGCTGAAATTTTTGAAGCTACACTTGTTTTATCTTCCTATGCTTGTTACTTTGCTCTTCATGAACTTGTTTATTTACAAAATTCCTATGCATAGGAAGCATGTTAGACTTAAATGTGTTTTGAATTTGCCTCTTGATGCTCTCTTTTGCTTCAACTTTTATTTCTTACGAGTGCATCATTAAAACTGCTGAGCCCATCTTAATGGCTATAAAGAAAGAACTTCTTGGGAGATAACCCATGTGTTTTTTTACTACAGTACTTTGTTTTATATTTGTGTCTTGGAAGTTGTTTACTACTGTAGCAACCTCTCCTTATCATGTTTTTGTGCCAAGTAAAGTTTCTATGTTAAAGTTGATATTATATTTGGGATCGCTGCGCAGAAACAGCATTGCTGTCTGTCACGAATCTGGGCCTAAGTCTCTGTAGAAAATTCGAAAAAATCTGCCAATTTACGAGCGTGATCCTCAGATATGTACGCAACTTTCATTAGTTTTGAGTTTTTCCATTTGAGCAAGTCTGGTGCCATTTTAAAATTCGTCTTTACGGACTGTTCTGTTTTTGACAGATTCTGCCTTTTATTTCGCATTGCCTCTTTTGCTATGTTGGATGAATTTCTTTGATCCATTAATGTCCAGTAGCTTTATGCAATGTCCAGAAGTGTAAAGAATGATTGTGCCACCTCTGAACATGTGAATTATTAATTGTGCACTAACCCTCTAATGAGTTTGCTTGAAGTTTGGTGTGAAGGAAGTTTTCAAGGGTCAAGAGAGGAGTATGATATACTATGATCAAGAGGAGTGAAAGCTCTAAGCTTGGGGATGCCCCCGTGGTTCACCCCTGCATATTCTAAGAAGACTCAAGCGTCTAAGCTTGGGGATGCCCAAGGCATCTCCTTCTTCATCGACAACATCATCAGGTTCCTCCCCTGAAACTATATTTTTATTCAGTCACATCTTGTGTTCTTTACTTGGAGCGTCGGTTTGTTTTTGTTTTTGTTTTTGTTTGAATAAAATGGATCCTAGCATTCACTTTGTGGGAGAGAGACACGCTCCGCTGTTGCATATGGACAAATATGTCCTTAGGCTTTACTCATAATGTTCATGGCGAAGTTTCTTCTTCGTTAATTTGTTATATGGTTGGAATTGGAAAATGCTACATGTAGTAATTCTAAAATGTCTTGGATAATGTGATACTTTGCAATTGTTGTGCTCATGTTTAAGCTCTTGCATCATATGCTTTGCACCCATTAATGAAGAAATACATAGAGCTTGCTAAAATTTGATTTGCATATTTGGTCTCTCTAAGGTCTAGATAATATCTAGTATTGAGTTTTGAACAACAAGGAAGACGGTGTAGAGTCTTATAATGTTTACAATATGTCTTTTATGTGAGTTTTGCTGCACCGGTTCATCCTTGTGTTTGTTTCAAATAACCTTGCTAGCCTAAACCTTGTATCGAGAGGGAATACTTCTCATGCATCCAAATCCTTGAGCCAACCACTATGCCATTTGTGTCCACCATACCTACCTACTACATGGTATTTCTCCGCCATTCCAAAGTAAATTGCTTGAGTGCTACCTTTAAATAATTCAAAATTTATCACCTCTTATTTGTGTCAATGTTTTATAGCTCATGAGGAAGTATGTGGTGTTTTATCTTTCGATCTTGTCATTTACTTTTGACAGACTTTCACAATGGACTAGTGGCACATCCGCTTATCCAATAATTTTGCAAAAAGAGCTGGCAATGGGATTCCCAGTCCCAAATTAATTAACAAAAATAGACACTCCTCCATGGTATGTGATTGTTGGACGGCACCCGAAGGATTCGGTTAGCCATGGCTTGAGAAAGCAAAGGTGGGGAGGAGTGTCATCATAATAAAACTAAAATAAAAAGGCACTCCTTCATGGTATGAGATTGTTGGCAGGCACCCGAGGATTCGGTTAGCCATGGTTTGTGAAAGAAAGGTTGGAAGGAGTGCCACCCAAAAATAAAAATAATTCATGGGAGCCGCTCTTGAAAGTCTGGTTGATAAGGTAGTTAGAGTGCCCACTACCATTCGTTGACAACAACAAACACCTCTCAAAACTTTATTTTTATGCTCTCTTTATGTTTTCAAAATCAAAGCTCTAGCACAAATATAGCAATTGATGCTTTCCTCTTTGAAGGACCATTCTTTTACTTTTATTGTTGAGTCAGTTTACCTATCTCCCTCCACCTTAAGAAGCAAACACTTGTGTGAACTGTGCATTGATTCCTACATACTTGCATATTGCACTTGTTATATTACTTTATGTTGACAATATCCATGAGATATACATGTTACAAGTTGAAAGCAACCGCTGAAACTTAATCTTCCTTTGTGTTGCTTCAATACCTTTACTTTGATTTATTGCTTTATGAGTTAACTCTTATGCAAGACTTATTGATGCTTGTCTTGAAGTACTATTCATGAAAAGTCTTTGCTTTATGATTCAGTTGTTTACTCATGTCATTACCTTTGTTTTGATCGCTGCATTCATTACATATGTTTACAAATAGTATGATCAAGGTTATGATGGCATGTCACTTAAGAAATTATCTTTGTTATCGTTTTACCTGCTCGGGACGAGCAGAACTAAGCTTGGGGATGCTGATACGTCTCCAACGTATCTATAATTTCTTATGTTCCATGCCACTTTATTGATGATACCTACATGTTTTATGCACACTTTATGTCATATTCGTGCATTTTCTAGAACTAACCTATTAACAAGTTGCCGAAGTGCCAGTTCCTGTTTTCTGCTGTTTTTGGTTTCAGAAATCCTAGTAACGAAATATTCTCGGAATTGGACGAAATCAACGCCCAGGTTCCTATTTTGCCCGGAAGCATCCGAACACCCGAGAGCCGCCAGGGGGGCCCTGTGGGCCCAGATGATAGGGTGGCGCGGCCTGGGCCCTGGCCGCGCCAGCCTATGGTGTGGGCGCCCCTTCGACCCTCCTGCGCCGCCTCTTCGCCTATTTAAAGCCTCCGTCGCGAAAACCCTGATACGGAGGAAGCCACGGTACGCGAAAAGTTCCAGAGCCGCCGCCATCGCGAAGCCAAGATCTGGGGGACAGGAGTCTCTGTTCCGGCACCTGCCGGAGCGGGGAAGTGCCCCCGGAAGGCTTCTCCATCGACACCGCTGCCATCTCCACCGCCATCTTCATCACCGCTGCTGCTCCCATGAGGAGGGAGTAGTTCTCCATCGAGGCTCGGGGCTGTACCGGTAGCTATGTGGTTAATCTCTCTACTATGTACTTCAATACAATGATCTCATGAGCTGCTTTACATGATTGAGATTCATATGAGTTTTGTATCACTACTATCTATGTGCTACTCTAGCAAAGTTATTAAAGTAGTTCTATTCCTCCTGCACGTGTGTAAAGGTGACAGTGTGTGCACCGTGTTAGTACTTGGTTTATGCTATGATCATGATCTCTTGTAGATTGCGAAGTTAACTATTGCTATGATAATATTGATGTGATCTATTCCTCCTACATATGCATGAAGGTGACAGTGTGCATGCTATGCTAGTACTTGGTTTAGTCTTTTGATCTATCTTACACTAAAGGTTACTAAAATATGAGCATTATTGTGGAGCTTGTTAACTCCGGCATTGAGGGTTCGTGTAATCCTACGCAATGTGTTCATCATCCAACAAAAGTGTAGAGTATGCATTTATCTATTCTGTTATGTGATCAATGTTGAGAGTGTCCACTAGTGAAAGTCTAATCCCTAGGCCTTGTTCCAAAATACTGCTATCGCTGCTTGTTTACTGTTTTACTGCGTTACTACTGCATGTTTACTTCCTACAATATTACTACCATCAACTGCACGCCAGCAAGCTATTTTCTGGCGCCGTACTACTGCTCATATTCATTCATACCACTTGTATTTCACTATCTCTTCGCCGAACTAGTACACCTATTAGGTGTGTTGGGGACACAAGAGACTTCTTGCTTTGTGGTTGCAGGGTTGCTTGAGAGGGATATCTTTGACCTCTTCTCCCTGAGTTCGATAAACCTTGGGTAATCCGCTTAAGGGAAACTTGCTGCTGTTCTACAAACCTCTGCTCTTGGAGGCCCAACACTGTCTACAAGAATAGAAGCACCCGTAGACATCATCGAGCTCGAAGCAGTGCACGGTGGCGAAGTGTTCAACAGAATCGGAGTACATAGCGGCTTCAGAGGCTTCATCAGAAGCGGTATGGATGAAGAGGTTCATTGTAGAGCTCGGTGTGGTTCCTAGTGCATTGGACCCACTAGTCATCTACTGTGACAACATGGGTGCCATCGCCAATGCACATGAACCAAGGTCACACAAGAGGCTGAAGCATATCAAGCTGCGTTATCATTCGATTCGCGAGTACATCGAAGATGGAGAAGTAAAGATTTGCAAAGTACACACTGATCTGAATGTAGCAGATCCGTTGACTAAAGCTCTCCCTAGGGCAAAGCATGACCAACACCAGAATGCCATGGGTGTTAGGTACCTTACAATGTAATCTAGATTATTGACTCTAGTGCAAGTGGGAGACTGTTGGAGATATGCCCAAGAGGCAATAATAAAAGTGGTTATTATATATCTTTATGTTTATGATAAATGTTTATATACCATGCTATAATTGTATTAACCGAAACATTGATACATGTGTGATATGTAAACAACAAAGAGTCCCTAGTAAGCCTCTTAACTAGCTTGTTGATTAATAGATGATTAGTTTCATAATCATGAACATTGGATGTTATTAATAACAAGGTTATATCATTATATGAATGATGTAATGGACACACCCAATTAAGCGTAGCATAAGATCACGTCATTAAGTTATTTGCTATAAGCTTTCGATACATAGTTACCTAGTCCTTATGACCATGAGATCATGTAAATCACTTATATTGGAAAGGTACTTTGATTACATCAAACGCCACTGCGTAAATGGGTGGTTATAAAGGTGGGATTAAGTATCCGGAAAGTATGAGTTGAGGCATATGGATCAACAGTGGGATTTGTCCATCCCGATGACGGATAGATATACTCTGGGCCCTCTCGGTGGAATGTCGTCTAATGTCTTGCAAGCATATGAATAAGTTCATAAGAGACCACATACCACGGTACGAGTAAAGAGTACTTGTCAGGAGACGAGGTTGAACAAGGTATAGAGTGATACCGATGATCAAACCTCGGACAAGTAAAATATCGCGTGACAAAGGGAATTGGTATCGTATGTGAATGGTTCATTCGATCACTAAGTCATCGTTGAATATGTGGGAGCCATTATGGATCTCCAGATCCCGCTATTGGTTATTGGTCGGAGAGAGTTCTCAACCATGTCTACATAGTTCGCGAACCGTAGGGTGACACACTTAAGGTTTGATGTTGTAATAGTAGAACTTGAATATGGAATGGAGTTCGAAGTTTTGTTCGAAGTCTCGGATGGGATCCCGGACATCACGAGGAGTTCCGGAATGGTCCGGAGAATAAGATTCATATATAGGAAGTCATTTTATATGTTTGAAAATGATCCGGTGCATTTATGGAAGGTTCTAGAAGGTTCTAGAAAAGTCCGGAAGAAATCACTTTGGAAGGCGGAGTCCCGGAGGGACTCCACCACCCATGGCCGGCCAACCCTAGAGGGGAAAGTCCAAGGTGGACTTGGGGATGCTGATACGTCTCCAACGTATCGATAATTTCTTATGTTCCATGCTACTTTATTGATGATACCTACATGTTTTATGCACACTTTATGTCATATTCGTGCATTTTCGGAACTAACCTATTAACAAGATGCCGAAGTGCCATGTTTTCTGCTGTTTTTGGTTTCAGAAATCCTAGTAACGAAATATTCTCGGAATTGGACGAAATCAACGTGTTCCTATTTGCCCGGAAGCATCCAACACCCGAGAGTCGCGAGGGGGCCACACAGGCCCCAGATGATAGGCCGGCGCGGCCCACCCCCTGGCCGCGCGGCCCTATGGCGTCGTCGCCCCTTCGACCTTCTGACGCTGCCCTTCCGCCTATTTAAAGCCTCCGTCGCGAAAACCCTATTACGGAGGACGAAAACCACAGAAACCTTCCAGAGCCGCCGCCATCGCGAAGCCAAGATCTGGGGGACAGGATTCTCTGTTCCGCACCTGCCGGATGGGGAAGTGCCCCCGGAAGGCTTCTCCATCGACACCGCTGCCATCTCCACCGCCATCTTCATCACCGCTGCTGCTCCCATGAGGAGGGAGTAGTTCTCCATCGAGGCTCGGGGCTGTACCGGTAGCTATGTGGTTCATCTCTCTCCTATGTACTTCAATACAATAATCTCATGAGCTGCCTTACATGATTGAGATTCATATGATGATGCTTGTAATCTAGATGTCATTGTGCTAGTCAAGTGAGTTTTACTTATGTGATCTCCGGAGACTCCTTGTCCCACGTGTGTAAAGGTGACAGTGTGTGCACCGTGTGGGTCTCTTAGGCTATATTTCACAGAATACTTATTCACTGTTATGAATGGCATAGTGAAGTGCTTATTTATATCTCTTTATGATTGCAATGTGTTTTGTATCACAATTTATCTATGTGCTACTCTAGCAATGTTATTAAAGTAGTTTTATTCCTCCTGCACGGTGTAATGGTGACAGTGTGTGCACTCGTGTTAGTACTTGGTTTATGCTATGATCATGATCTCTTGTAGATTGCGAAGTTAACTATTGCTATGATAGTATTGATGTGTATTATTCCTCCTACATAAGCGTGAAGGTGACAGTGTGCATGCTATGTTAGTACTTGGTTTAGTCGTTTCGATCTTTCATGCACTCTAAGGTTATTTAAATATGAACATTGCATTGTGGAGCTTGTTAACTCCGGCATTGAGGGTTCGTGTAATCCTACGCAATGTGTTCATCATCCAACAAGAGAGTGTAGAGTATGCATTTATCTATTCTGTTATGTGATCAATGTTGAGAGTGTCCACTAGTGAAAGTCTAATCCCTAGGCCTTGTTCCTAAATACTGCTATCGCTGCTTGTTTACTGTTTTACTGCGTTACTACTGCTGCGTTACTACTGCTTGTTTACTTCCCACAATATTACTACCATCAACTGCACGCCAGCGAGCTATTTTCTGGCGCCGTACTACTGCTCATACTTATTTATACCACCTGTATTTCACTATCTCTTCGCCGAACTAGTACACCTATTAGGTGTGTTGGGGACACAAGAGACTTCTTGCTTTGTGGTTGCAGGGTTGCATGAGAGGGATATCTTTGACCTCTTCCTCCCTGAGTTCGATAAACCTTGGGTAATCCACTTAAGGGAAACTTGCTGCTGTTCTACAAACCTCTGCTCTTGGAGGCCCAACACTGTCTACAAGAATAGAAGCACCCGTAGACATCAAGCACTTTTCTGGCGCCGTTGCCGGGGAGGGAAGGTAAACGGCACTCACACATTGGCAAGCCCGGCAACTAAGCACTTTTCCTCCCTCGTCAACTACGCGCCAAGTACTTTTCTGGCGCCGTTGCCGGGGAGGAAAGGTAAAAGGCACTCATACTCCGGTTCCAGGTAATTTTTCTGGCGCCATTGTGTGTGTGCTCGAAGCTATTTCCTTTAGACTCTGCAATTGCGACATTTGGTTTCTTGTTTACACTAGTTAGGCATAATGGACAACAATGAGCTTCTTATTCTATTTCCTGATTTAAGACATGGATGGTTTGATGCGAAAATTAAAAAACCCATGGAACATATTAATATGAATGCTTTGAACACTATTGTTGCTAATGCTATGGAAAATTCTAAGCTTGGGGAAGCTGGTTTTGGTGAGCATGATATTTTTAGTCCCCCAAGCATTGAGGAGAAAATTTACTTTGATGATACTTTGCCTCTTATATTTGATGATGAGAATAATAATGATAGCTACTTTGTTGAATTTGCTCCCACTACAACTAATAAAATTGATTATGCCTATGTGGAGAGTAATAATTTTATGCATGAGACTCATGATAAGAATGTTTTATGTGATAGTTATATTGTTGAGTTTGCTCATGTTGCTACTGAAAGTTATTATGAGAGAGGAAAATATGGTTGTAAAAATTTTCATGTTACTAAAACACCTCTCTATGTGCTGAAATTTTTGAAGCTACACTTGTTTTATCTTCCTATGCTTGTTACTTTGCTCTTCATGAACTTGTTTATTTAAAAGATTCCTATGCATAGGAAGCATGTTAGACTTAAATGAGTTTTGAATTTGCCTCTTGATGCTCTCTTTTGCTTCAACTCTTATTTCTTACGAGTGCATCATTAAAACTGCTGAGCCCATCTTAATGGCTATAAAGAAAGAACTTCTTGGGAGATAACCCATGTGTTTTTTTACTACAGTACTTTGTTTTATATTTGTGTCTTGGAAGTTGTTTACTACTGTAGCAACCTCTCCTTATCATGTTTTTGTGCCAAGTAAAGTTTCTATGTCAAAGTTGATATTATATTTGGGATCGCTGCGCAGAAACAGCATTGCTGTCTGTCACGAATCTGGGCCTAAGTCTCTGTAGAAAATTCGAAAAAATCTGCCAATTTACGAGCGTGATCCTCAGATATGTACGCAACTTTCATTAGTTTTGAGTTTTTCCGTTTGAGCAAGTATGGTGCCATTTTAAAATTCGTCTTTACGGACTGTTCTGTTTTTGACAGATTCTGCCTTTTATTTCGCATTGCCGCTTTTGTTAAGTTGAATGAGTTTCTTTATTCCATTAACTTTCAGAAGTTTTGTGCAATGTCCAGAAGTGTAAAGAATGATTGTGCCACCTCTGAACATGTGAATTATTAATTGTGCACTAACCCTCTAATGAGTTTGCTTGAAGTTTGGTGTGAAGGAAGTTTTCAAGGGTCAAGAGAGGAGTATGATATACTATGATCAAGAGGAGTGAAAGCTCTAAGCTTGGGGATGCCCCGTGGTTCATCCCTGCATATTCTAAGAAGACTCAAGCGTCTAAGCTTGGGGATGCCCAAGGCATCCCCTTCTTCATCGACAACATCATCAGGTTCCTCCCCTGAAACTATATTTTTATTCAGTCACATCTTGTGTTCTTTACTTGGAGCGTCGGTTTGTTTTTGTTTTTGTTTTTGATTGAATAAAATGGATCCTAGCATTCACTTTGTGGGAGAGAGACACGCTCCGCTGTTGCATATGGACAAATATGTCCTTAGGCTTTACTCATAATGTTCATGGCGAAGTTTCTTCTTCGTTAAATTGTTATATGGTTGGAATTGGAAAATGCTACATGTAGTAATTCTAAAATGTCTTGGATAATGTGATACTTGGCAATTGTTGTGCTCATGTTTAAGCTCTTGCATCATATGCTTTGCACCCATTAATGAAGAAATACATAGAGCTTGCTTAAATTTGATTTGCATATTTGGTCTCTCTAAGGTCTAGATAATATCTAGTATTGAGTTTTGAACAACAAGGAAGACGGTGTAGAGTCTTATAATGTTTACAATATGTCTTTTATGTGAGTTTTGCTGCACCGGTTCATCCTTGAGTTTGCTTCAAATAAACCTTGCTAGCCTAAACCTTGTATCGAGAGGGAATACTTCTCATGCATCCAAAATCCTTGAGCCAACCACTATGCCATTTGTGTCCACCATACCTACCTACTACATGGTATTTCTCCGCCATTCCAAAGTAAATTGCTTGAGTGCTACCTTTAAAATTCCATCATTCACCTTTGCAATATATAGCTCATGGGACAAAATAGCCTTAAAAACTATCGTAGTATTGAATATGTACTTATGCACTTTATCTCTTATTAAGTTGCTTGTTGTGCGATAACCATGCTTCTGGGGAACGCCATCAACTATTCTTTGTTGAATATCATGTGAGTTGCTATGCATGTCCGTCTTGTCTGAAGGATCTATCACCTTAATGATTGGAGCATGCATATTGTTAGAGAAGAACATTGGGCCGCTAACTAAAGCCATGAATCATGGTGGAAGTTTCAGTTTTGGACATATATCCTCAATCTCATATGAGAATAATAATTTTGCTACATGCTTATGCATTAAAGAGGAGTCCATTATCTGTTGTCCATGTTGTCCCGGTATGGATGTCTAAGTTGAGAATAATCAAAAGCGAGAAATCCAAAATGCGAGCATTCTCCTTAGACCTTTGTACAGGCGGCATGGAGGTACCCCTTTGTGACACTTGGTTGAAACATGGCATGCAAAGATCCGGTAGTCCAAGCTAAGTAGGACAAGGTGCGGGCACTATTAGTATACTATGCATGAGGCTTGCAACTTGTAAGATATAATTTACATAACTCATATGCTTTATTACTACCGTTGACAAAATTGTTTCATGTTTTCAAAATAAAAGCTCTAGCACAAATACAGCAATCGATGCTTTCCTCTTTGAAGGACCATTCTTTTACTTTTATTGTTGAGTCAGTTTACCTATCTCCCTCCACCTTAAGAAGCAAACACTTGTGTGAACTGTGCATTGATTCCTACATACTTGCATATTGCACTTGTTATACTACTTTATGTTGAAAATATCCATGAGATATACATGTTATAAGTTGAAAGCAACCGCTGAAACTTAATCTTCCTTTGTGTTGCTTCAACACCTTTACTTTGATTTATTGCTTTATGAGTTAACTCTTATGCAAGACTTATTTATGCTTGTCTTGAAGTACTATTCATGAAAAGTCTTTGCTTTATGATTCAGTTGTTTACTCATGTCATTACCTTTGTTTTGATCGCTGCATTCATTACATATGTTTACAATAGTATGATCAAGATTATGATGGCATGTCACTTCAGAAATTATCTTTGTTATCGTTTTACCTGCTCGGGACGAGCAGAACTAAGCTTGGGGATGCTGATACGTCTTCAACGTATCGATAATTTCTTATGTTCCATGCTACTTTATTGATGATACCTACATGTTTTATGCACACTTTATGTCATATTCGTGCATTTTCTGGAACTAACCTATTAACAAGATGCCGAAGTGCCAGTTCTGTTTCTGCTTTTTGGTTTCAGAAATCCTAGTAACGAAATATTCTCGGAATTGGACGAAATCAACGCCAGGTTCCTATTTTGCCGGAAGCATCCGAACACCCGAGAGTCGCGAGGGGGCCACAGGCCCAGATGATAGGCCGGCGCCCACCCCCGGCCGCGGCCCTATGGCGTCGTCGCCCCTTCGACCTTCTGACGCTGCCCTTCCGCCTATTTAAAGCCTCCGTCGCGAAAACCCTATTACGGAGGACGAAAACCACAGAAACCTTCCAGAGCCGCCGCCATCGCGAAGCCAAGATCTGGGGGACAGGATTCTCTGTTCCGGCACCTGCCGGACGGGGAAGTGCCCCGGAAGGCTTCTCCATCGACACCGCTGCCATCTCCACCGCCATCTTCATCACCGCTGCTGCTCCCATGAGGAGGGAGTAGTTCTCCATCGAGGCTCGGGGCTGTAGCTATGTGGTTCATCTCTCTCCTATGTACTTCAATACAATAATCTCATGAGCTGCCTTACATGATTGAGATTCATATGATGATGCTTGTAATCTAGATGTCATTGTGCTAGTCAAGTGAGTTTTACTTATGTGATCTCCGGAGACTCCTTGTCCCACGTGTGTAAAGGTGACAGTGTGTGCACCGTGTGGGTCTCTTAGGCTATATTTCACAGAATACTTATTCACTGTTATGAATGGCATAGTGAAGTGCTTATTTATATCTCTTTATGATTGCAATGTGTTTTGTATCACAATTTATCTATGTGCTACTCTAGCAATGTTATTAAAGTAGTTTTATTCCTCCTGCGCGGTGTAATGGTGACAGTGTGTGCACTCGTGTTAGTACTTGGTATATGCTATGATCATGATCTCTTGTAGATTGCGAAGTTAACTATTGCTATGATAGTATTGATGTGTATTATTCCTCCTACATAAGCGTGAAGGTGACAGTGTGCATGCTATGTTAGTACTTGGTTTAGTCGTTTCGATCTTTCATGCACTCTAAGGTTATTTAAATATGAACATTGAATTGTGGAGCTTGTTAACTCCGGCATTGAGGGTTCGTGTAATCCTACGCAATGTGTTCATCATCCAACAAGAGAGTGTAGAGTATGCATTTATCTATTCTGTTATGTGATCAATGTTGAGAGTGTCCACTAGTGAAAGTCTAATCCCTAGGCCTTGTTCCTAAATATGCTATCGCTGCTTGTTTATTGTTTTACTGCGTTACTACTGCTGCGTTACTACGCTTGTTTACTTCCACAATATTACTACACTGCCAGCGAGCTATTTTCTGGCGCCGTACTACTGCTCATACTTATTTATACCACCTGTATTTCACTATCTCTTCGCCGAACTAGTACACCTATTAGGTGTGTTGGGGACACAAGAGACTTCTTGCTTTGTGGTTGCAGGGTTGCATGAGAGGGATATCTTTGACCTCTTCCTCCCTGAGTTCGATAAACCTTGGGTAATCCACTTAAGGGAAACTTGTTGCTGTTCTACAAACCTCTGCTCTTGGAGGCCCAACACTGTCTACAAGAATAGAAGCACCCGTAGACATCACCGGCCACCCCCACATGGAAGGGTGGGAATCCCACTTGGGTGGGAGTCCCACCTTGGGTAGGTTTCCCTACTACATGGAAGGTTTTTGGTTCGGGTCTTATTCGAAGACTTGTAGTCCAACACTTGGGGTTCCACCTATATAATGAGGGGCATAGGGGAGGGGGCCGGCCACCACAACACCACCACCTTGGCCGCACCCCAAGGAGGCCGGCCACCCCCTCTCCCAAACCCTAGCCGCCCCACCTCCTCCACCTCTCCCGCACGCTTAGCGAAGCTCCGCCGGAGTTCTCCATCGACAACGCCACCACGCCATCGTGCTGCCGGATTCAAGGAGGAGCTACTACTTCCGCTGCCCGCTGGAACGGGGAGAAGGACGTCGTCTTCATCAAAACCGAACGTGTGACCGAGTACGGAGGTGCTGCCCGATTGTGGCACCGTGATCAAGATCTTCTACACGCTTTTGCAAGCGGCAAGTGATCGTCTACCGCAGCAATAAGAGCCTACTCTTATAGGCTTTGGAAATCTTCAAGGGTGAGTCTCGATCATCCCCTCGTTGCTCCCGTCTTCTAGATTGCATCTTGGCTTGGATTGCGTTCTCGCGGTAGGAAATTTTTTGTTTTCTATGCAACGAATCCCTACAGCGATAAGGGTATGAGTGTTTTCAAGGTTATTTGCAAAGATAAAATTGCTTGCTCTCACTTCTTTGAAATCTTTACTACCGCTATTGAGAGCCATAAACTTATTTGGATGCATGAGAACACCATTGATAAAAAGGGTGCTCTTGAACGAGAGTATGCCGATGATGTAGCATCTTTAAAGAATGAACTTGAAGAAGAACAAACCACCAAGGAAGCTCTTGAGGAGACCTTTGCTCTAGAATTGTCTAGAGAAAAGGAAAACCATGATAGAGCTCTTGAGATGGCAAATGAACTAAAGCTAAAAAATGATAAGCTTGTGTTTGTTAATGCTAAACTCCTTGAGGATTTTGAGCAACTCAAAAAGGGCTCAAGGGTCATTGAGAGTGCGCTCGCCAAACTCACCGAGTCGCATGAGCAACTTAAAGCTTCTTATCTAAAAGAGCATGCCAACTTGCCTTCTCCTATTACTACTAATAATGATGCTTGTGCTACTAACTCTACTTCTTGTGAAGCATCTATCTTGAAGGAGAATGTTGAGCTAAGGGCTCAACTTGATTTGCTAACTTGCAATTATGGGAAATTGGAAGAAAATCATGGAAAGCTTTCTCGCTCCCATGAGGATCTTCTAGCCTCTCATGATAGGCTAAAGTTAGCTCATGAGGCTATCATATCTAAGGCAACACCTTGTGAGCCTCATGTGGATACTAGCACTACTACTCAAAATGCTATATTGCCATGTGCTAGTCCTAGTAATTCATCCACTCATAATATTGCTAAATCTTGTGATGAATTATCTTCCTTGCCTTGTTGCTCTAACAATGAAGATTCTACTTCCTCTAGTACTTGTGTTGTTACTAACCATGTAGAGGAAATCAAAGAGCTCAAGGCCCAAGTCACTTCTTTGAAGAATGACTTGGTAAAGGGTCATGAAGGGAAATGCAAACTTGACACGATGTTGAGTATGCAACAATCCCCCAATGACAAGAGTGGACTTGGATTCAAATCCAACAACAAGAACAAGTCCAAGAACAACAACAAGAAGAAGGGCCAAGTACAAGTCAAAGACCCGGCCAAGATTGTTTGCTTCAAGTGCAATATTGAAGGGCACCATGTTAGATCTTGCCCTTTGAAGAAGAAGCAAAAAGGGAAGCGGCCTCAAGCTCAAACTCATATTCAACCTCAAGTTGAAGAAATGCCACTTCCCAAGAAGAAACAAGCCAATGCTCCCATTGTGGAGAAACCTAGTGAGAAGAAGGAGAAGAAAAGAACTTGCTACATATGTCGTGAGAAGGGCCACATCTCCTCCTTGTGCACTATTGGTACCTCATCCAACTCTATCACCATTGATGATGTTTATTCTCTTCGTAAGGATGAGGGTGGCAATGTGTTTGCCAAATATGTTGGTGCTCAAAGTGGTGTCAAGAAAAGAACCATTTGGGTTGCCAAGCCTATTGTGACTAACCTCTTAGGACCCAACTTAGTTGGGGACCAACAATCCAAAATTTGATCAATAGGTGCTTGTTGGAGGGCATTGGAGACTTGGCTACATCATGAATAATTAAGGGATCTTCATCATTTATATTATCTCAAGCCAAGTCTTTTGGTTATCTTGCTTCTATCTGTAGGGATTCGTTGCATAGAAAACAAAAAATTTCCTACCGCGAGAACGCAATCCAAGCCAAGATGCAATCTAGAAGACGGGAGCAACGAGGAGATGATCGAGACTCACCCTTGAAGATTTCCAAAGCCTACAAGATGAGGCTCTTGTTGCTGCGGTAGACGATCACTTGCCGCTTGCAAAAGCGCGTAGAAGATCTTGATCACGGTGCCACAATCGGGCAGCACCTCCGTACTCGGTCACACGTTCGGTGTTGATGAAGACGACGTCCTTCTCCCCGTTCCAGCGGGCAGCGGAAGTAGTAGCTCCTCCTTGAATCCGGCAGCACGACGGCGTGGTGGCGGTGTCGATGGTGAACTCCGGCGGAGCTTCGCTAAGCGTGCGGGAGAGGTGGAGGAGGGGGCGGCTAGGGTTTGGGAGAGGGGGTGGCCGGCCTCTTGGGGTGCGGCCAAGGTGGTGGTGTTGTGGTGGCCGGCCCCCTCCCTGTGCCCCTCATTATATAGGTGGAACCCCAAGTGTTGGACTACAAGTCTTCGAATAAGACCCGATTCCAAAACCTTCCATGTAGTAGGGAAACCTACCCAAGGTGGGACTCCCACCAAAGTGGGATTCCCACCTTTCCATGAAGGGGGGTGGCCGGCCCCTTTGGTGGAGTCCACCTTGGACTCCCCCCTCTAGGGTTGGCCGGCCATGGGGAGGTGGAGTCCCTCCGGGACTCCTCCTTCCTTAGTGATTTCTTCCGGACTTTTCTAGAACCTTCTAGAACCTTCCATAAATGCACCGGATCATTTTCAAACATATAAAATGACTTCCTATATATGAATCTTATTCTCCGGACCATTCCGGAACTCCTCGTGATGTCCGGGATCCCATCCGAGACTTCGAACAAAACTTCGAACTCCATTCCATATTCAAGTTCTACTATTACAACATCAAACCTTAAGTGTGTCACCCTACGGTTCGCGAACTATGTAGACATGGTTGAGAACTCTCTCCGACCAATAACCAATAGCGGGATCTGGAGATCCATAATGGCTCCCACATATTCAACGATGACTTAGTGATCGAATGAACCATTCACATACGATACCAATTCCCTTTGTCACACGATATTTTACTTGTCCGAGGTTTGATCATCGGTATCACTCTATACCTTGTTCAACCTCGTCTCCTGACAAGTACTCTTTACTCGTACCGTGGTATGTGGTCTCTTATGAACTTATTCATATGCTTGCAAGACATTAGACGACATTCCACCGAGAGGGCCCAGAGTATATCTATCCGTCATCGGGATGGACAAATCCCACTGTTGATCCATATGCCTCAACTCATACTTTCCGGATACTTAATCCCACCTTTATAACCACCCATTTACGCAGTGGCGTTTGATGTAATCAAAGTACCTTTCCGTATAAGTGATTTACATGATCTCATGGTCATAAGGACTAGGTAACTATGTATCGAAAGCTTATAGCAAATAACTTAATGACGTGATCTTATGCTACGCTTAAATGGGTGTATCCATTACATCATTCATATAATGATATAACCTTGTTATTAATAACATCCAATGTTCATGATTATGAAACTAATCATCTATTAATCAACAAGCTAGTTAAGAGGCTTACTAGGGACTCTTTGTTTGTTTACATAACACACATGTATCAATGTTTCGGTTAATACAATTATAGCATGGTATATAAACATTTATCATAAACATAAAGATATATAATAACCACTTTTATTATTGCCTCTTGGGCATATCTCCAACAGTCTCCCACTTGCACTAGAGTCAATAATCTAGATTACATTGTAAGGTACCTAACACCCATGGCATTCTGGTGTTGGTCATGCTTTGCCCTAGGGAGAGCTTTAGTCAACGGATCTGCTACATTCAGATCAGTGTGTACTTTGCAAATCTTTACTTCTCCATCTTCGATGTACTCGCGAATCGAATGATAACGCAGCTTGATATGCTTCAGCCTCTTGTGTGACCTTGGTTCATGTGCATTGGCGATGGCACCCATGTTGTCACAATAGATGACTAGTGGGTCCAATGCACTAGGAACCACACCAAGCTCTACAATGAACCTCTTCATCCATACCGCTTCTGATGAAGCCTCTGAAGCCGCTATGTACTCCGATTCTGTTGAAGACTTCGCCACCGTGCACTGCTTCGAGCTTGCCCAGCTTACTGCAGCACCATTCAATATAAACACGTACCCAGATTGTGACTTAGAGTCATCAGGATCAGTGTTCCAACTTGCATCGGTGTAACTTGTTACAACGAGCTCTTGGTCACCTCCATAACAAAGAAACATATCCTTAGTTCTTTTCAAGTACTTCAGGATATTCTTGACCGCTGTCCAGTGTTCCATTCCTGGATCACTTTGATATCTGCTAGTCAAACTAACAGCATGTGCTATATCCGGTCTAGTACATAGCATGGCATACATGATAGAGCCTACTGCCGAGGCATAGGGGATCTGACTCATCCTTTCTCTTTCTTCTGCCGTAGCCGGACCTTGAGTCTTACTCAAGACCTTGCCTGGTAACATAGGTAAGAATCCTTTCTTACTTTCGTCCATTCTAAACTTATTTAGAATCTTGTCCAGGTATGTACTCTGTGATAGCCCTATTAGACGTCTTGATCTATCTCTATAAATCTTGATGCCTAATATATACGATGCTTCACCAAGGTCTTTCATTGAAAAACAATTATTCAAATAACCCTTTACACTGCTTAATAGTTCTATATCATTCCCAATCAATAATATGTCATCTACATATAATATCAGGAATGCTACAGAGCTCCCACTCACTTTCTTGTAAATACAGGCCTCTCCATGACACTGTATAAACCCGAAGTCTTTGATCACCTTATCAAAGCGTCGGTTCCAACTTCTCGATGCTTGCTTCAGTCCATAAATTGAACGCTGAAGTTTGCATACTTTGTCAGCATTTTTAGGATCGACAAAACCTTTGGGTTGTACCATATACAACTCTTCCTCAATGTCTTCATTAAGGAACGCCGTTTTGACATCCATCTGCCAAATCTCATAATCGAAAAATGCAGCTATTGCTAACAAAATCCTCACAGATTTTAGCTTCGCTACAGGTGAGAAAGTCTCATCGTAGTCAACACCTTGAATTTGTCGGAAACCCTTTGCGACAAGTCGAGCTTTATAGACAGTAATATTACCATCAGCATCTGTTTTTCTCTTGAAGATCCATTTATTCTCGACAGCCTTGCGGCTATCAGGTAAGTCTACCAAAGTCCACACTTTGTTATCATACATGGATCCCATTTCGGATTTCATGGCTTCTTGCCATTTGTTGGAATCTGGGCTCATCATCGCTTCTTCATACGTCGCAGGGTCTTCATCATTGTTGTCCACAATCATGACATTTAGACAAGGATCATACCAATCAGGAGTGGCACGTTCCCTTGTCGATCTGCGAGGTTCAGTAGCTATCTCGTTTGAAGTTTCATGATCATTATCATTAGCTTCCTCTGTTGCCGGTGTAGGCGGCACAGGAACATCTTCCGGTACTGCGCTACTCTGATCAACGAGCAAAGATTCTTCAATCTCATCGAGTTCTACTTTTCTTCCAGTCACTTCTTTAGTGAGAAATTCTTTCTCAAGAAAGGTTCCGTTCTTAGCAACAAAGATCTTGCCTTCGGATCTGTGATAGAAAGTGTACCCTATAGTTTCCTTAGGGTATCCTATGAAGACGCATTTCTCCGCTTTGGGTTCTAGCTTGTCCGGTTGTAACTTTTTTACATAGGCTTCGCAACCCCAAACTTTTAGGAACGACAGCTTAGGTTTCTTATTAAACCATAATTCATACGGCGTCGTTTCAACGGATTTTGATGGTGCTCTATTTAAAGTGAATGCGGCTGTCTCTAATGCATAACTCCAAATGATAACGGTAAATCAGTAAGAGATATCATAGAACGAACCATATCTAAGAGAGTTCGATTACGACGTTCGGACACACCGTTTCGTTGTGGTGTTCCCGGCGGTGTCAATTGTGAAAGTATTCCGCATTTCTTTAAATGCATGCCAAACTCATAACTCAGATATTCACCTCCGCGATCAGATCGTAGAAATTTAATCTTCTTGTTACGTTGATTTTCTACTTCACTTTGAAATTCCTTAAACTTCTCAAAAGTTTCGGATTTATGTTTCATGAAATAGATATACCCATATCTACTCAGATCATCTGTGAAGGTTAGAACATAACGATAACCACCGCGCGATGCTACACTCATTGGTCCGCATACATCGGTATGTATGATTTCCAATAAGTCAGTAGCTCGCTCCATCATACCAGAGAATGGAGTCTTAGTCATTTTTCCCATCAGACATGCTTCGCATCTATCAAGTGACTCAAAGTCAAGTGATTCAAGTAATCCATCGGTATGGAGTTTCTTCATGCGTTTCACTCCAATATGACCAAGACGACAGTGCCACATATAAGTAGAATTATCATTCAATTTAATTCGCTTAGCATCAATGTTATGTATATGTGTATCACTACTATCGAGATCTAACAGAAATAAGCCATTCTTTTCAGGTGCTCGACCATAAAAGATATTATTCATAAAAATAGAACAACCATTATTCTCAGACTTGAATGAATAACCGTCTTGCATTAAACAAGATCCAGATATAATGTTCATGCTCAACGCGGGTACAAAATAGCAATTATTTAGGCTTAAAACTAATCCCGAAGGTAGATGTAGAGGAAGTGTGCCGACAGCGATCACATCGACTTTGGATCCATTTCCAACGCGCATCGTCACTTCATCCTTTAGTAGTCTTCGTTTATTCTTTAGTTCCTGTTTCGAGTTACAAATATGAGCAACCGAACCAGTATCAAATACCCAGGTACTAGTACGAGAACCAGTAAGATAAACATCTATAACATGTATATCAGATATACCTTCTTTCTTCTTCTTGACAAGGCCGCTCTTCAGATCCGCCAAATACTTGGAGCAATTACGCTTCCAGTGTCCCTTCTCCTTGCAGTAATAGCACTCAGCATCAGGCTTAGGGCCAGTCTTAGGTTTCACAGGAGGCGTGGCAGCTTTCTTGCCACTCTTCTTGTTTTTGCCTTTAGACTTGCCCTGTTTCTTGAAACTGGTGGTCTTGTTGACCATCAACACTTGGTGCTCTTTCTTAATCTCAATCTCAGCAGATTTTAGCATGGCGAAGAGTTCAGGTAACTCTTTGTTCATGTTCTGCATATTGTAATTCATCACAAAGTTCTTATAACTAGGTGGCAGTGATTGAAGGACACGATTAATCCCCAGTCTGTTAGGAATCACTATTCCCAAGTCACTGAGTTTCTTCGCATGCCCGGTCATGGCGAGCATGTGCTCACTAACGGAGCTGCCTTCTTCCATCATGCAACTGAAGAAGTGTTTCGATGCTTCATAGCATTCCACGGCCGCATGAGTTTCAAAGATAGTTTTCAACTCATTGACTAACTCATGTGGATCGTGGTGCTCAAAACGTTTTTGAAGATCGGCTTCCAGACTGCATAGGATGGCACACTGAACTTGAGAGTACCGAGTTTTCCGAGTCGCGTAAACATTCTTTACTTCATCGGTTTCAGTTTCTGCAGGAGGGTCACCTAGCGGTGCATCAAGCACATATTGCAGGTTTCCGCCATTGAGGAAGATCCTCACATGACGGAACCAGTCGGTGAAGTTGCTACCGTTGCTCTTAAGCTTTTCTTTCTCTAGGAACTGGTTAAAATTGATTGGGGACGCCATATCTACAACATATATTTGCAATAGTTTAGACTAAGTTTATGACAAATTGAGTTCAAATTTTAATTTAACAAAATTAAAAACTAGGTGAACTCCCACTCAAAACAATATCCCTCGAATTGTTTTAGTGATCACACGAACCAAATCCATCACACCTAAGTCCGATCATCACGAGACAAGATGTAATTTTAATGGCGAACACTCAAAGTGTTCATCATATCAATCATATGATTCATGCTCTACCTTTCGGTATCACGTGTTCCGAGACCATGTCTGTACATGCTAGGCTCGTCAAGGCCACCTTAGTATCCGCATGTGCAAAACTGACTTGCACCCGTTGTGCACTTGTTGATTCTATCACACCCGATCATCACGAGATGCTTCGAAACGACAAGTCTTGGCAACGGTGCTACTAAGGATGAACACTTTATTATCTTGATATTTTAGTGAGAGGGGTCATCTTATAATGCTACCGTCGCGATCTAAGCAAAATAAGATGCATAAAAGGATTAACATCACATGCAATTCATATGTGATATGATATGGCCCCTTTGTCTTTGCGCCTTTGATCTTCATCTCCAAAGCACGGACATGATCTCCATCATCAACGGGCATGATCTCCATCATCGTCGGCGTAGCGTCAAGGTCAATGGCGCCGTCTTCATGATTGTTCTCCCATGTAGCAACTATTACAACTTCTTTGAAATACTACTCAACATGAAATTTAAAGACAACCATAAGGCTCCTGCCGGTTGCCACAATACAATAATGATCATCTCATACATATTCATCATCACATTATGGCCATATCACATCACCAAACCCTGCAAAAACAAGTTATCTAATTTGGTTTGCATATTTTACGTGGTTTAGGGTTTTCGAGTGAGATCTAATCTACCTACGAACATGAACCACAACGGTGATACTAGTGTTGTCAATAGAAGAGTAAATTGAATCTTCACTATAGTAGGAGAGACAGACACCCGCAAAGCCACTTATGCAATACAAGTTGCATGTCGAGCGTGGAGAAAATCTCATGAACGCGGTCATGTAAAGTTAGCCCGAGCCGCTTCATCCCACTATGCCACAAAGATGCAAAGTACTCAAACTAAAGACAACATAAGCATCAACGCCCACAAAACCATTGTGTTCTACTCGTGCAACCATCTATGCATAGACACGGCTCTGATACCATTGTAGGGATTCGTTGCATAGAAAACAAAAATTTCCTACCGCGAGAACGCAATCCAAGCCAAGATGCAATCTAGAAGACGGGAGCAACGAGGAGATGATCGAGACTCACCCTTGAAGATTTCCAAAGCCTACAAGATGAGGTTCTTGTTGCTGCGGTAGACGATCACTTGCCGCTTGCAAAAGCGCGTAGAAGATCTTGATCACGGTGCCACAATCGGGCAGCACCTCCGTACTCGGTCACACGTTCGGTGTTGATGAAGACGACGTCCTTCTCCCCGTTCCAGCGGAAGTAGTAGCTCCTCCTTGAATCCGGAAGCACGACGGCGTGGTGGCGGTGTCGATGGTGAACTCCGGCGGAGCTTCGCTAAGCGTGTGGGAGAGGTGGAGGAGGTGGGGCGGCTAGGGTTTGGGAGAGGGGGTGGCCGGCCTCCTTGGGGTGCGGCCAAGGTGTTGGTGTTGTGGTGGCCGGCCCCCTCCCCTATGCCCCTCATTATATAGGTGGAACCCCAAGTGTTGGACTACAAGTCTTCGAATAAGACCCGATTCCAAAACCTTCCATGTAGTAGGGAAACCTACCCAAGGTGGGGGATTCCCACCTTTCCATGAAGGGGGGTGGCCGGCCCCTTTGGAGGTGTCCACCTTGGACTCCCCCTTCTAGGGTTGGCCGGCCATGGGGAGGTGGAGTCCCTCCGGGACTCCTCCTTCCTTAGTGATTTCTTCCGGACTTTTCTAGAACCTTCCATAAATGCACCGGATCATTTTCAAACATATAAAATAACTTCCTATATATGAATCTTATTCTCCGGACCATTCAGGAACTCCTTGTGATGTCGGGATCCCATCCGAGACTTCGAACAAATCTTCGAACTCCATTCCATATTCAAGTTCTACTATTACAACATCAAACCTTAAGTGTGTCACCCTACGGTTCGCGAACTATGTAGACATGGTTGAGAACTCTCTCCGACCAATAACCAATAGCGGGATCTGGAGATCCATAATGGCTCCCACATATTCAACGATGACTTAGTGATCGAATGAACCATTCACATACGATACCAATTCCCTTTGTCACGCGATATTTTATTTGTCCGAGGTTTGATCATCGGTATCACTCTATACCTTGTTCAACCTCGTCTCCTGACAAGTACTCTTTACTCGTACCGTGGTATGTGGTCTCTTATGAACTTATTCATATGCTTGCAAGACATTAGACGACATTCCACCGAGAGGGCCCAGAGTATATCTATCCGTCATCGGGATGGACAAATCCCACTGTTGATCCATATGCCTCAACTCATACTTTCCGGATACTTAATCCCACCTTTATAACCACCCATTTACGCAGTGGCGTTTGATGTAATCAAAGTACCTTTCCAGTATAAGTGATTTACATGATCTCATGGTCATAAGGACTAGGTAACTATGTATCGAAAGCATATAGCAAATAACTTAATGACGTGATCTTATGCTACGCTTAAATGGGTGTATCCATTACATCATTCATATAATGATATAACCTTGTTATTAATAACATCCAATGTTCATGATTATGAAACTAATCATCTATTAATCAACAAGCTAGTTAAGAGGCTTACTAGGGACTTTATAGTTTGTTTACATAACACACATGTATCAATGTTTCGGTTAATACAATTATAGCATGGTATATAAACATTTATCATAAACATAAAGATATATAATAACCACTTTTATTATTGCCTCTTGGGCATATCTCCAACACTATCATGTATTCAATGTTCCTCCTTGCGGTAACATGTTCTCAACTCACTTATATTGAAAGTTACTCGCCCCTTTGCATGTGTTAGTTTTGTTCCTAGCATGTGTTTGTATATGTTGTGCTTCCTACTTGCTTTTCTTGAGAAATCAAGTCTATGTATGTTGGGTTGCACATCGTGTACTTGTGTTTGTGTTGGAGCCTCTTTGCATCTTGTTGTATCTTATATGGCTCTTATGAGAGATTAATGGACTATCCCGTTTTGGGGGAGTGATATTCCTTTGGGAATTTCATGATCCTAAAAATGTGTGTACATGAGGAATATCACTTAGAATTGATATTGAAAGATTATCTAGTCTCTATGTGGTATGTCATCTTCATGAGAAATTCAAATTCCAATGTCCATTAATATCTCTAGTTGGATCTTATTTGCCTCTTGTGAAAATATATTATTTATCACATTATGGGGGAGTAATAAGCTTTGTGCATATTACAAGCCTAGGAAATGTGAACATTTGAGGTTGTGTCACATAGAATTGATATTGTAAATTATCTCTCATATGTGACATGTTTTCTCAAACAAGTTCCAATTTGCTTAAATGGCTTCATTGCTAATATCTTTGTGGATCTTATTTGTGAAAGTTTTTCTTGGCATGGTTTTTCACAATGTGTCCCTCAATACATTTTTGGAAAACCATATGCTTCAAGTCATACTATTAATTGCTTTGCATGTTGGTATGAATACTATTAATTGCTTTGCATGTTGGTATGACTAATTGAAGCTATCAAGAAACTCCCTTTGCATGATGGTTAACTCTTATCTTTTACCATATGCTTTATTCGTTGTAAATATGATCTTATGTATACTTACAAACTACCACCGGGAAATATTTCCTAATACCTCTTGTCCTAGGACAAGTGGTAATAAATTATGAGGTAGATATTTATTGATCATATCTACATTGGCTCTTGTGTTAAAATTGCCTTATTTATTGCCATGAATTTGTTTTGCTTTGACTCCCATGTGTCTTCCTTGCATCTTATGGATCTAATTTGACTATTCAAACTTTCTTTTACATTTTAGTAGATATAGGTAGCGTGATGATCCTAGTTTTGTGCATTTTGTATTCATATGAAAAATCCTAGATAATGCACTAATCTTGGGGGAGCTCTTATATATTTGTTAGAATGCTTAACATCTCTTGATCATTATCAAAAATTTGGTTTTGGGAGATATAAAATTTTCTTTTTGGTACTTTGTGCCATCATAAGAAGTGTCGAGGGTTTGGTTTATTTGTTGGAACCTTGCTCTCTTGGGAGTTGGTTATCTCATTCCTTTGTGCTTAGGCTTAATTAGCTTCTTATAATGAGATAAGTCTTTGGAGTCAATCTTGTGTTGATTTGATTCTTTGATATAATTTGGGCAACCTTTGTCTCTTGATTTATTTGGTGTTTTGTCCAAATTGTATCTTCCTTTGGTTCTTGAAAGTATTGTGCATGCATATTTAATATATGTATATCTTATGGCATGTGTCACTTTCTTTGATCCAATATATAGGGTAAACTCCATCAAATCCTAATTTGGCTAAGATGTGCATGAAATTCAATTTCATATCTATATGCACATAGAATTGTGGAGTTTGTCCTATATGTTGTAGTGTGTCTAACTACTTCGGACCCAATTAGTTTGGGGACCATTTTGTACTTACCTTTGTGTTAGGTACAATGGATATGCATTGGATGCTTGTCTCACTCTTGGAAAGAAGTGGTGACTCAATGGTAACTTGAGGCAAGCTAGGATGGTCAACGGACACATATCTACTACATCCAAACCAATGCTATCTCGGTAACAAGTATCTTCTCATGCTATTTTTCTAGCATCCAACCATGTGGTTGCATCTTGGCATGAATCTCTTGATTTGCAAATATTGTGCTTCTTGCTAAAGTCTTAACGAAACCTCTTTATTGCGAATGTGAGTAATTTGAGATGAGTACATATGTTGGGAAGTATATAAAATCATGCTCATAATTCACCCATCCCATCTATGCCCATCTAGCAATTTTATTGCATATCAATTCCTCAAGGCTCTCACGTGTGTAATATAGATGAAAGTGCAAATTTAGTTATTTCTTTTGGTATCCTCGTTTGTGATACTTGTTGCCTTTCTAAATGCATCTCAACTAACTTCTATCCCTTGTTGATATTTGTGATGTATTTTAGATGTTTGTGGTTAAAATTCATGAATGTACAATAAGACAAAATTGAGCCTTTGGCCATGCTATTAAGCAAAAATTCTTATTGGTATATTGCATGACTTCATTTTGGGATATCATACTATATTTCTTGAGTATCCATTTTGTGTGTGCATGTTTCTTTGTGGATAAATATCTTTGTGATATTGCTCACTTAGAGAAACTTATACACATAAGAGATGATACATCTCCATTTGATATCTTATTTATTTGTTGCATGTTGATTGGTCATGCTAAGCAATATAATTCATTGAAGACTATGATGATGCTTTTTGCTCATCCTTGTAATAGTCTTATAATATGCTTTATCATGCCTTTCACATATCCTCTTGGTTGAGCCTTTTATTATGGTGCCTCCTACTTGTTGCTCAACCATTTGTTTGTTGCAAGTGTTAAGCTTAATTTTCTATCTATGATCTATTGCAAATGTTTGTGTTTTAAATGGTAATGAGGGAGTAAGGATTCCATGTTATGCATATTGTATTCAAATGCAACATTTTAATTTATGCATGTACCTTGGGGAGCTTCCTCATTCTATTTAAGGCACTATTTTGTGGTGATCATTAGATTTTGATTCACTTGGTATCTTTTGTTTTGAATGATATTATGGGAGTGATGATTCCATGTTTGTGCACTTTATACTCCAATGCAAATTGTCTAGTTTTGTGCACAAACCTTGGGGAGCTTCCTCATATTACTTAGAGCAATCTTCTTGATCGTATCATAATATCTATCTTTCTTTTGGTATCCTCTTTGTGGTTCATTTGGTTGCTTGCTTCATTTGTTGAAGCTTCTTAACTTTGTTATATTTTTGCAATCTTTGATCCTATCTATGGTGTGATTCCTTCCGAATATTCGTTATTGGATACGTGCATTTGAGTCCACTCAAATTATGAGAAATGCACACGCTATGGAGGAACTCTCACTATATTGGCCTTCTAAATTTTTCACCCATTTCGGCAATTGGTGCCAATGGGGGAGAAGTTTGGAGGGTTTATGGGAATTTGGTTATGTCTTTGCTTTGTGCTTAAGCATGTGCCTTATTGCATTGCATCATGTTGCTTTGCATAGTTGAATATTTAGAGGAAACTCCACTAGGATTTGAATGCCAATATATGCAATGAAAGTCAAGATCATTCACACATGCATATATTATGGGGGAGTTTGCTCTATATATTCAACTTGTTTGTTACTTAAATTCCTTATATAAACCCTCTCAAAGAGATTGTCATCAATTACCAAAATGAGGGAGATTGAAAGTGCATGGAGCCCCCATGTGTGGTTTTGATAATTAATGACAATCCTTATGGACTAATGTTTGCATTGAGTTATATTTGTAGGAGTTGTCCATAGGCAATGCTTGAACCATATGTTGGCTTCAAGGTTGCAATAAGAAGAAATTGATGAAGGATATCAAGTGTCAAGTATGTCTTGAAGATGAAGATGAAGTGAGCCCTCAAGTTATCTCAAGACATCAACATGATGAAGAATGAAGAAATGAAGTGCAAGTTCAAGATGAGCCAACCCGAAGAGATCATATGCTTGAAGCTTGCCATCCATATGGTGTTCATGGATTTGTGAAGATGCGCCGAAGAAGAAGCTCTCCCATGGTGGATTATGGGGGAGCAATCCACAAGACTTCGTCAAGCAAGCACAATCAAGAAAGGCGTTCCATCTTGTTGAGGTCAAGATCATCATCATCGAGCTCAAGTGGAATGCACAAGTATAAGGTTTGCTCTTGATAGGGTTTCTTTCTCACCGGTCTCATAGTGTAGTTGGAGACCGGTTTATAGTTGTTGTCGTACTATCAAGAGGGCTCTCGAGTGAGTAACTCGATCGTATCGTTCGGAGAGAGCTCAAACCTTTGCATCCTTGCATCATCTTTCTTGGTTGTTATTTGGATCTTATCCATGTGATGTTTTAGAGCTTGTGCTTATTCTCATGACAAGCTCTAGTTCATCGAAACGGATTTCGCATAGACAACTTGTTGCATTTTCAAGGTTGGAGGTTTTCACCGGTATGTCTTTTTTAGATAGGTCAAACCTTTCATCATTTGTTTCTATCCTACATTGTTGGATTATGATGGTTCCCTGCATGATCTTGTAGAGCTTGTTCCTAGCTTTAAAACAAGCCCAAGATCATCAAAATCGGAGTCCGGATGCTAAAGTTATGCCCGTTTCAGTTTGATGTTTCTGCGGGGGGGCGGATATTCCGGCACAAGTTTGGGGCGGATAATCCGCCCCGAAAAATCCGGTTTTTGGGGAAATCCGGCCAAATATTCGCCCCCTTACTGCGAGCAGTTTTCTTCCTCCTTGGGCAGCCACCTCTTCCCCCAAACGGTCATATTTCGATGGGAGGGGTATTTAAGCCCCCCTTCTTCCTCCTTGGGCAGCCACCTCTTCCCCCAAGTGCTCTCCACCATTGTTGACCTTGAGAGATTCCCTTTCCCTCTACTCCTCCTATGCTTCTTGCAACTTTTTGAGGGAAAAGGAAGAGGAGATCTAGATCTACATTCCTACCAATCAAATCCCTCTCTTTGTGAGGGGAATCCACTAGATCTAGATCTTGGAGAAATTTGGTGTTCCTCCTCTTATTTGTTCTTCCTCTCTTATTCCCCCAATAGCTTTTGTAGCTTTGTTGGAATTTGAGAGAGAAGGACTTGAGCATCTTTGTGGTGTTCTTGCCATTGCATTTGGTGCATCGGTTTGAGTTCTCCACGGTGATTCGTGGTGGTGAAAGCAAGAAGGTTATTACTCTTGGGTTCTTGGAACCCTAGACGGATTCTAGACCTTTGTGGTGATTTGTTGGGAGCCTCCAATTAAGTTGTGGATGTGTGCCCCAACCTTTGTGTAAGGCCCGGTTTCCGCCTCGAAGGAAATCCCTTAGTGGAACCGTGACCTAGGCCTTTGTGGCGAGGGTCACCGGAGATTTAGGTGAGGGGCCTTCGTGGCGTTCGGTGTGTGGTGTGAGTACCGCATCTTGGGGTGAGGCCTTTTTGGCGTTGGTGTGCATCGAGCAACCACACCTCAAGGTGAGCCTCTTGTGGCGTTCGGGAGCACTAAGCCATCGCACCTCTCCACCGGAGATTAGCACTCGCAAGAGTGTGAACTCCGGGATAAATCATCGTCTCCCGCGTGCCTCGGTTATCTCTATACCCGAGCTCTTTACTTATGCACTTTACCTTGTGATAGCCATCGTGCTTGAAGTTATATATATCTTGCTATCACATACTTGCTTGTATTGCTTAGCATAAGTTGTTGGTGCACATAGGTGAACCATTGCTTAGAATAAGTTGTTGGTGCACATAGGTGAACCATAGTTTATAGGCTTTGGGCTTGACAAAGTAAACGCTAGTTTTATTCCGCATTTGTTAAGCCCATCTCGTAAAAGTTTTAAACCGCCTATTCACCCCCTCTAGGCGACATCCGTGTCCTTTCAATTGGTATCAGAGCAAGGTCTCTCATTCTTAAGCTTCACCGCCTTGAGAGTAAAGATGTCGGTTAGGGGATTAGATAATCATAACTTGTTTATATTTGATGGCACAAATTATGATCTTTGGAAAATTTATGTGCTTAATATTTTGAGGGGTATTTCCCCGAACATGGAGCAATTTCTTGACATGGGTTTTTATTCTCCTAAGGATCCCCAAAATTTATCTTATGAGGAGAAGAAAAACTCTTGTCTCGATGCTCTTGCTTCTCATGTGTTTTCCATTGTTGTGAGCAATGTAGTTACTTCTTCAATCATGCCTTTTGAGAGCGCTCATGAATTATGGACAAAGCTTCAAGATAAATATGATGTGTCCAATATTATTGAGGATGATTGTATTGCTTCCACTTCCGGCCGTGATGAGTTCTCATCTTCATCCACTTCACCAAAGTGTGGTAAGACACACGGTAATGATATGGTGAGTGGTGATGAAAATTGCAATGTTGATATTGAGCTTACTATTGATGATTCTTTATCTCTATCTCATTGCAATGCTTCATCTTCGGACTTAAACACATCTAGCACTAGAAATGATTTACATGCTTGTGTTGATAGTCCTTGCATATCATGTGTAAGTTGCTTGAATAAATCTCATGATGATATGCTTGATTTGTCTTGTGGTCATGATAAAAATGCTTATATTTCCTCTAGTTGTTGTGTGGCTAACAATGTAGAGGAAACCAAAGACTCTATTGGTCAAGACAAGATCTTGAAAGGAGCCTCAAGTAACTCCTCATCTTTATCTCACGGTTCTCATATATGCCTTATGGCCAAGGGTTCCACGGTACCTCCTACCATGGAACCTAATATTTCTCGTGGGGATAAGGATGAGGATGAATATGAAGAAGATGATTGGGTTGTCTCTCTACGCGATAAGGGTATGAGTGTTTTCAAGGTTATTTGCCGATGAACATGTTGTAGGAGGCGTGGGATGAGGATAAACGCCGCTGCTACACGGTGACGGCAGACTGCAAAAGGTGCCGCATCGCCGCACTCGAAGCCACGAAAGCCGAGGCTACCGTCGAAGTGTACCTCAGCTTGGGTGGCGGTTAGCCTGAAGGGAGCCAACAACTCGCCGGCTGCAACTTGGGCGGTGGGTTCTCGAGCTCACCCTCGTCGCCGAGGTACTACGCAGAGGGGCCGTCGCTCTTGCAGATAGATGGCCACGCTCGCTACTCCCCTGAGTACGCAGATGGCGACATGACCTTCGACCCCAACACGCCGTTCTCGCCGGATTCAGCGCCGAGGGGCAGCGGCGCCTTTCGCTTCCCAACCGACCTGAACTCATCGCCTGATCTGCGCCATCCGGGAAGCACCGACGGCCACATGACTGACGGCACCGGCCTCCCCCGCACCCTCTTCGCCAACGAGGGCAAGAGCGCCCACCAGGTGTTCGGTACCGCATCTAGGGTCCATGGGCAACGACGACGTGAGTTTTCCTTCTCTTTATGTGTTATATGCATTGTAGACACCGCATGCGACTCAAACTAGGTTACTTGTTGCGTAGATTGGCGGCGCAAAGATCCTCAGCGGCTTCATACGCTATTGCCACGGCTACGAACCCCCCACCCCGTCGACGAGTATAAAGAAGAGGTCGACGAGGCCGAAGATGATCGACGCCGACACCGGCGTGACCACGATGAGGAGGAGGAATAAGCGGGCCGGCGGCACTCGTGGTCCTAGGTGGAAGTCTTTGGAGGATGAATGCCTCATCAATGCGTGGAAGCAAGTGAGCTTTTTCCCCATCACCAGCGCACATTAATCCTCCGTAAAGTACTACAAGCGCATCCTTGATTCATTTAAACGAGAAGAAGAACTATGGTGAGTACGCCACCATGCACATGATCTGGAACGAGGACGCTGTCTCTCACCGTTGGAACATCATCAAGACGGCGTGTAGCAAGTTGCATGGCTACTATGAGAAGATTAAGAACCGGAAGGAGAGTGGCAAGATGATGGTTGATTGGGTATGTTTTATGTCCATTTGATGATGTCTATTTCATAATGCATCATAGTATATCTTGTTAATGTAATCATGCATTGTTAGATGATCGACGCCCTCAAGATGTACAAGAGCCAAAATGAGGACAAAGATTTCCCTTCATGCATTGCATCAAGAAACTACAGGGTTGCAAAAATGGGACGCCATCCGCCTCACTCTCAACAAAGGACGGCGTCGGGGAAGATGGATCGATCGATCCCACCGGCGCCTCCACCGGGCGCCCCATTGGCAACAAGAAGGCCAAGGCCGAGAGGAATGCGGCGCTAGCATTGGCCGCCATGGACGCCTCCCTCAAGAAGATGATATCCTCCTTCTCAACGGATAACAAGGAAGAGGCGGATAGGGCCGTCGTCGTGTGGGAGGCAATACTAGAGAAGCAAGATATGAAGATTCAGTTGGAGAGGGACAAGATGGAGGCGGCGAAGATGGAAGCTCGCGCCACCGCCATGAAGGCCACCAATGAAGCGGCGCAGCTTTCGTTGGCCAAGATGACTCAAGAATCAAAAATCTTGATGGCGGACATGGCGAAGATGGACCCATTGGCGAGGGCGTGGCACGAGATGTACCGCGAGCGCATCGTCCAAGAGGTGATGGCGGCGCGAGCTGCGTCGGCGTCCATGACTCTCCCGGCACAGTCGACGTTCATGACTCCCCTGGCACCATCGACATTCATGACTCCCCCCGCACCGTCGATGTTCATGCCTCTCCCGGCGCCCGTGGATCCGGTTCCCGCGATGGAGGTGCCGTCGGGGCTTGCCGACGATGAGGACGTCATCGAGGTTGAACCGCCCATGACCCCGTTCTTCAGATCATTTGTCCTGGAAGCCCAAGTTGTTTTTGCAGCCGGACTATGACGGCGATTCGGTGGCCGTATGTTGGCCCAAACTTCATATTCAAAAACATATTCGAATCTGGTGGCCATGTGTTGGCTCAAACTTTATATTCGAAAACCTATTCAAATTTGTGTGCATGTTTTATGAGTTTTTAATTCAAATGATCTATCGGGGCCGCCGGTTCGTGGAGCAGCACCTCCAAATGAAGGATGCAGTGTTGATGCCCCCATACGACTGTGCCGGTGTACCTGTCGACGGCTATTTTGCTACATTTCGCTCAAAGGGTTGAAGGGAGATAGTGCATCAAGTTATTCGCAAGGGCCAACTTGATCCTCTTCTCCAGGGATCCCAGATGAGGGAAGCCTAGGAGAGCCGCCGACTCCAACTATCGTCCATGTACGATCCATACTAGATCTGACCAACTGCCCATCCTACCTCCTTTACCTTTTTGACAGCCCATCTTTTTGTCTCAGTAGTCTTTCAGTGGCATGTTTCAGTCCTCTTCCCCATTACTTAGAAAAAGTGAGTCACCGGTTCTGGAGGCACCGGTAAATATGCTCTTACCAAATATGGTCAGGAGTTTTGGCTATAGTTTTTTAAGATCTTATTTGGACCTTCTCTTCAGTAGTACTACTAGTGGACAAAAATCGTACGGAATAGCTGCGAGCCTGGCATCACACTGAAGGAGCCGATATGCGCATTTGGTCGGTCCTAAGAGCATCTTCACCGGAGACTCCCAAATAGGCGGCGGCAGGAGCGCCGATACTACCTTATGGGGGCCGTCGGCAGAGCATCCTCTATTTGGGGATGCTGTTCTCACACCGGCGCCCCCATAGTGCAGCCCCAATAGATATTTAAATTTAAAATGAAATTTGAAAACCGAAATTCATACGAATATTGACTAGTTTTATACATAAGTGACTCAAATTTAAACTAAAAACTTTTAAAAAAACTAGCGGCGGCGTGCGTCGAAGGTGCTAAAGTCGAGTTTGTTGCCGTCGTCGTCGCTGGACGTGCCGAAGGACCAGTCGTCGTCGCTGGACGTGCCGAAGGACCAGTCGTCGTCCTCCTCCTCCTTTGGCGACGACGGCTCGGAAGGACCGGCATGGTCGACGAAGTTGGCGCCGTGGTCCCTGGCGGACTACACCGCCGCCTACCGCGGGTCCATCGTCATCTGTCGGTAGTCCTCCTTGACGGAGCGGCCGACGATGAAGTTTTGGTCGGGGAACTCCTCCGGGTCGTCGACGCCACGGATGGCCACCTGCGCCTACGCTTGCGCCTCCTTCTCCCACCATTGCTTCTTCGCCGACGGAAGTGGTGGCGAGGCCGCGGCGTACTCCCCCTTGAGGCGGCGACGTTGGCCCGACCCCGTCGTCCGACAGGCCAGAGCCGAAGACGCGCACTCGCTGCGTCACGGATGACGACGCCTCCCGAAGGAGGCGCGGGCGCGGCCGAGCGCATGCGGTCGCTGGCCGCTGACGATCCGGTGTGCGAGCTCTCGGACGCCTTCGTCCTTACCGGTGCGCTCTGTAGAGGCGGCGCCTTCTGCGCCATGCACTCTTCCTGCGGGAAGTACAGTGGGATGCGCGGCGGGTCGCCGCGGGCGCGTTTGCGGTAGCCTTACTGCTGTAGCATGGCGTCGACGTCGTGGACGTGCCATCAGGCACAACGCCCGACATTGTTGAAGCGGCCGTTCGCGTGGCTGGCCGCCCGCACGAGCTCGATGGCGTGATCCTCTGTGAAGCGCCGCGGCCACGCCAGGCTATTGAGCACGTTCGTCGGCGGGCTCCTCTCCGCCGACGTCATTCGCTTCCGCCGCTCGTTGATGAGGGCGCGCATCTTTGGTGCTGCCGGTGGCGGCGGTGGCACGGCGAAGTCGGCGTTGGAGATATGCCACCCGTGCGGTAACTTGTAGTGTATTGGCACGGGGATGCGCTGCCAGTACAGTACATCCGCCTCGTCGTAGGTCAGTTGCAGCGAGCGGAGCACGCCGCCGTCGGCCTCGTCGTTGGGTGCCATCACGTCGGTGTGGTGTGTGAGAGAGGTGGATGTTTGCGCGGCTTATGCGACAATGGCGGTGCCGGTGGCTAGGGTTAGAAGACCGGGAAGAACAGAGGTGCGCGCCGTTGGAGTTTTAAGGGAGGCATCGGACGCGCATTGAAGGCGCGTGGGGAAGGTGGGTGGACGCCGCGTGGCCAGTCGCCGCCCTCGTCGCCGCTTCAGTTTCCATGTGGGAGGCCATTAACGCTGACGACCAAGGTTCTCGGGTCGTTTCCGACGTGAAGCGTCGCGTCATCTCGCTGCCAAGGCGGGCTCACCCGCAAAAACTGTCGTCCCGCGAGGCGCCGGTGCATCCCATTTGCGCCCTTCGCTAAGAGACCGGCACGGGGTTGCCGATGTTTCTATTAGGCTGGAAAAAACACCGAGACTTTTTAGCTCATTTTCAATACCGGCACAAAAATGTTATGGGCGGCTATCCGGACCGCCGGTGGAGATCTAGGGTGTGTTCGGTTTGAGAATTTGCTGGAACGGGATGGAACGGTTCCGCGCGTGAGAAGGATTCTCGTGTTCGGTTTCGGCAGGGAATGGAACCAACTCATTCCATAGAAACGGATATTCGCCGAAGATGCGGAATCCACCCGTCCGGCCGATTCGGCCGGACGAGGTGGAACGGCTGCTAACCACGCGCTGAAAAAATTGATACTCACTAACCACCGCCCCTGTCTCCATCGAGGTCGCCGCCGGTACAAGGTTCTCCGCCCGTCCGAGGTCGTTGCCGCCCCTGCCGCTGGTCGCCGACGCGGGCGCGAGGTCGCCGACGCGGGCGGGGGCCGGAGGTCGCTGGGCGCGACCGCCCCGGAGGTCGCCGCCGGTACAAGGTTCTCCGCCCGTCCGAGGTCGTTGCCGCCCCTGCCGCTGGTCGCCGACGCGGGCGGGGGCCGGAGGTCGCTGGGCGCGAGGTCGCCGACGCGGGCGGGGGCCGGAGGTCGCTGGGCGCGAGGTCGCCGACGCGGGCCAGAGGTCGCCGGACGCGAGGCGCAGGGGCAGCGGGCGCGAGCTCGCCGGACGCGGGCCGGAGGTCACCGCTTTCCTCCTGTCCCATGATTTGGAGTCTGATTAATGGAATATTTAGATTATTTAGGCACTGATTAATTAAGTTTAGGCACAAATTCGATTTGGTTCCATTCCACATTTTTTGGATGAACCGAACGTGAGAATGGGTTGGAATGGGATGAATTGGAATGGAATGGAATGGAATGGTTCCATTCCATCCCACTTGATCCAGAAAACGAACACACCCCTAATGTCCAGGCGACGGGAATCACCGTTTGTAGTGTAGGCGATACAGGCCACCAAACCTAACATCGCGACGCACGACGGCGCGAGCTCATTGCCGCCGTCGGGAGCTAGCCCAAGTGTGCGCTCGCCATCCGCCGCCGGAGCCGGGCCTCACAAAGGAGCGGCATCAACGGCGACGGCCGGCCAGCCGGGGGATCCGTGGAGGTCGATGCTGGCCTCCGCCGGTTGGCAGCAGCGCGGCGGCGGCCAGCCACCGACGGAGGAAGAAACAGCGCAGTCTCCGGCGGCGGTCCGTACCGAGGGGCTCACGGCGGCTACGGCGGCGGCGGCGGCGGCGGCGGTGGAGGGAGGAGAAGAGACGTCCCGCCCCGCCGTGCCCCGCCTCGCGTGGGCCCCACCGGACGACAGCTGTGCCCCGTACGCGGGCCCGGGGTGGCACGCGAGCCGCGCGTGTGTGGCTCCTGGACCGTCGGATCGTCCCCAGCTGGCACGGACGGAGATCCAACGGCACGGGATGTGCTCTGTCGGGCGGGCCCGGTTCGGCACGCCAGGCGCGCACGGCCGCGCCTGGACCGTCGGATCGTGCCCAGCTGGCACGGGTAGCGATCCAACGGCTGGGCTGGGACGAGCGAAAGGAAAGGAAAGGGAGAGACGAACGAAGACGGCGTCGCCTGTGGTTTATTTGCATGCACCCCTGCTCTGCTCTGCGCTCTCTGCTCCGCTTTGCAGGACCACAACCGCTTTTGATTCTCCGGAGCAGCAGCGCAAAGGTGAGAGCCGATCACGCCGCATTCCCTCTCCCCTCCTTCCCCTCTCTCGTTTTGTCCGCATTCCCCCAAACCCCAGCCGCGCGACGCCAGGGGCTGGTAAGCTTCCGTTCCGCCTCCCTCTCTTCTCGCTTCCTCGCCGTCGTGCGGCGGCGCTCCTCCGTTCCTTCTCGCCGCGGTTTCAGCGCTACTGGGTTGGCGGGTGCCGTGCTTGACTGCGTGTTCGTGGGACGCCCCCTTTTTTTTGGGTTCGATTCTGCGTATGCCTCCTCTGATCCTCTCCGTACCTCGCGCCTCGTGCGCTGCGTCGCGTCGGTTTCCGTCGCTTGCTGCTGCTGCTTTTGGTTTTGAGGTCGGTGGCCTCTTCGCGGTGGGTTTTCCCTGGGGATGACGACGAGGGCGCTGCAGAACACCGAGAACGACATGGTGGCCTCTGTTCTCGCCTCGTCGGTCCTGCCTCGTCTGCTGAACCCCGAGACCTTATTTTTTGGGGGGTTCGATTTTGCCTGCGCTATCTCGTGTTCCCTGCGCTGCGTCGCGTCGGTTGTTGTCGTTTGCTGCTGTTTTTTGAGTTCGATGAAGTCGGTGGCGTGTTCATGGTGATTTTCCTCGGAGGAGGAGGAGGAGGAGGATGCTGTAGAGCACCGAGACGCGATGGTGTCTCTGCTCACCCTCGTCCATCCTGTCTCGTTTGCTGAAACGCGAGACCCTTTTTTGGTTCGATTTTTTGCCTGCGCCTCCTTGATCCTGTCCCGTACCTCCTGCTTGCTGCGTTGCGTCGCGTCGCGTCGGTTTTTGTTGCTTGCTGCTGTTTCCGATTTTGAAGTCGGTAGCGACTTCACGGTGATTTTCCTTGGGAAGAGGTGGAGGAGGAGGATGCTGAAGAGCACCGAGCCGCAGTGGGGGCCTCTGTTCACCCTCGTCCATCCTGCCTCGTTTATTTTGGTTACTGATGCGGCGGTTTCTGCTTGGATCCCCAGATCCTTCTCTGCTCGATTTAATTGGCATCTGCCTCCCCTGTCTCTTCCGCTGCGTCAGGTTTTGTTGTTGCTGCTGTTTACTGAAGTTGGTGACATGATCCTCGATGGTGATTGCCTTGGAGGAGCACGAGGATGCTTGAGGGCACCGATACCCAATGGTGGTCTCTCTTCACCTCGTCGATCCTGTCTCGTTTTTCTCTGCTTACTGCTGCGTTTGTTTTTGCTCTGGGTGACATCTTGGTTGGTGGCGATTTATTTCGAGAGGAGGAGGCTATAGGAGCACCGGAAATCCATGGTTGATCTCAGTCCGCCTCTCTTCTGCATCTCATGTTTCTCTTCTGCTAGCCCCTTCTTGTCCATTTTGCGGTTCATGGTGGTTCCATTGTTCGAGGAGGAGTCTAGCAAAACTAGCACCCCAAACACGACGGTGTTCATATCCTCTTCTCAGGGAAAACTTGAACAGTCTTCTCTGGATATTTCCATCGTTTTTATTCTTCTCCAAACTGGAGCACTCTGAGTCCTGGTCTAGTATGGTGTCCAGAAATAGCTATTTCTTCCATTAATCGGAAATGGAGCCACTTAACTGTTTTTTCAACCTTGTTTCTTATCAAGTTTGCTGTGCGCTCTGCAATGTAGTGTCAGTACATTCAGTTTACATGTTTGTCAGATTTTGCTGATAAGGAAACCTAAGGCATTGTTTTCATACTGGTATCTTTCAGGAAAGCAAACCCTGCAATGGCTGGTCAGTACATCAAGACTTCTACTAGGGGTGAGAATGCCAGAATTGAGTATGCCACATCATGTATGCAAGGACCTCGTGATGAAATGCAAGATTATGTGAGTAACGTATATTATTACGTGGATCAAGGATAGTTTTTACGTATGCATATAATTTGTTTTGCTTGCTCATTCAGTACTTTGTGAAATACTGAATTTGACCCCTACACTTCTTATTTCCAGTACACAGCTATCCTAGATCTAGATGGTTCGGGTTCCACATCATTCTTTGGTGTTTTTGATGGCCATGGAGGTTTGATGTTTCTCTCATACTGTTCCAACATATTCTAAACACTTCATCTGTTAGCATAACTGACCATCGCATGCATTGATTACAGGAAGTCTTTCATTAAAATCTGCTACAGTTCATTCCTATCCAAATGTGTATGTCATATGTGAATCTGTCTAGTGCATTACATCCGTGCATGCTTTGTACATTTACTACTTGTCGTGATTTTCATCTGTCGGTATTCTGTACGGTCATGATTGTTCAATGCTGGTACAGTTCAACATACGTGATCAAGTTATACAGTCGGGTCTGTGCTGGGGTGCCATCAGGACAAAATGGATTATGCTAAAGTATATATTCAGAGGGGCCAAAATTTTGTGTGATCATTTTCTTCTTTTTTGAGGGGGGGATTGGTTTTTGTTACCAATACATTCAGTACCTGTAGTGCATGCTCTGTTTCCAGTGATACAAACGTATTGAAGTGATATTTCAGCTAGTATGTTGGTCTTCACATTGCTTCAACATATGAAATTGTACAGGAATATGTGACTGATTCCGTCTTTGTTTTCTGTTATAACTATATTTTATGTTTCAGGACATAGGGTGGCATTGTATTGTTCGAGGAAATTTCATACTGAGCTTGTCAAAGCTCCAGACTATCAAAACAACCTGCATACCGCATTGGGGCTTGCGTGCTTCAGGTTTTTACTAACAGATAATTAAATCACGTACTCTACATTTTTTGCTATATAAGTATGGAAAGTCACATGTGAGCATGTTTGAAGGCGCACACATTATCGGCACAGGGATGAAGTTTTTAAAACTTATGAATTTAGCTATAGCATGTGAACCCTGTGAAATTTTGTTTAAAATATGACCACCTGTGAACTACACAAGAAAACAAGCAATAAGTGCCTGTACAGATATCATGTGCATGGACACATGTTCACATAATCTGCACTCAGATGTGTGCACTTCTTATTCAATATTGAAAGGTGAAAGGGCCAGTGTTATAGCGTTGGAGAGAGTGTCAATGTTATACTCATTCCTTCCATAGTTGCAATTGCAACATAAGTTTACTTCTTGTTGCATGTACAGATACGGAATGTGTAATTCTTTAATGCTTAATTGTTGCAGAATTGATCAGGCGTTGAAAAGGTCAGATGAATGGAAGAATCCTGATGCTCCTCCTGCTCCTGGTAATAGAAGTTTCCGAAGCCGTCTCCAGACTAGTCTTTGTTCCTGTTTCGGCAAGGTGATATATCAAGTCCTGAATATTATTTAAGCATTTATCTGCCGAAGAAGTTAGTAATAATTTATCTCTGGGATGCTGCTGCATATTATTACGTGTAAAAAGGAATCGGAAGAGATCAATGGGTGTGATAAGGAGAATCTATTGTACTTTTCCGAGATGTGCTTGAAGGTTACACCGATATGATAAATTATAACCCCAATTTGTGCTCCCTACTTCCGTTGAGTGCCTGGTTTACTGAATTGGAAGCCACATGTTCCTTATGTTCTCATTGCACCTTGGTTGTTAGCGTACTGCCAAAATCGAGGTACTTATTTGAAAAACAAGTATTTTCCCTTGTTTGAGTTGATCACTTGTTTCTTACATTGGGTTGCATCTTTTGTGAATGGCACATAGAAAATATTCTTCCCTGGTGGATTGCTTCTATTGTGAAGGGCACACAGAAAATATTCTTCCTTGGTGGCACTGGTTGATTGTTTCTTCATATGCTGTTTTTCCATATGATTTCAGTTTGGAATCTTTTTTTCTGCAGAAATATGAAGTGCCCCAAATCGAAGGAAGCACAGCATGCGTGGCTCTCATTCGAGGCAACCAGATAATTGTTGGAAATGTTGGTGATTCCCGTTGTGTACTCTCAAGGAATGGTCAGGTACAGTGACTATTTTCTTTTCAAGTTTCTCGGTGGGGCATCCTCTTTTGTCATAATGATTGTGTTCAAGTGGAGCCTGACAATTCTTATATCCATTTTATCGGAAGGCAATTGATTTATCCACCGATCACAAGCCAAATGAACCAGGTGAAAGAGCCAGAATTGAAGCTGCAGGAGGATCAGTAGTCCAGAGGCAAGTCCTTGTACATGATGCATCAGGACGAATGAGGATTGAACTAGTCCCATATCGCGTCGATGGAATAATAGCCATATCCAGAGCGCTTGGTATGTAGTATTATTTGATATCTTATTTTTGAGTGGATATTTTTTTGTTTCTTGGATCCAATCAATTTATTGTTTGATACACATTTTCACTACTTACATTTCAGGTGATTTTCAGTTCAAGAAGAACAATAGATTGAAGTTGATATGTAATCCTGACATTCACACTGTGAGTTTGTAACTATGTTGTGTGAGCCCAGTTTTAGTTTGTTTCCGATGGGCGTGGTCTGATGGAAATGGCCATTTATTTTTATAGGAGGACATAACTGATGACATTGATTTTCTTCTCATAGCAAGCGATGGTATCTGGTAAGTCCTGAGCTAAAAATAACACAAGAAGATGTTTATTTATGACTTGCTTCTAAGTGCAATACTTCATCCAGACCTAAGCCACTCCAATTACTATTATCTGTCATGCTTGTTTCATCTTAGGCATAGTATTTATAACTGGAGGGTTTATACATCTTAGGCATAGTACGTAGTATTAAATTCGATGGTTACGTGAGACATTTGGAAATGTCAGCTTGGTATGTTTGATAACTCTACTTTACAACCTTAGTGCTTCATGAGACATTTCTGCCAATAGGAATAGATTTCCTCTTCACGTGGAAGAATGCTAAAGCTAGCAAGAGAGTAAGGCAAACTTACCAGTGCCTGCTATTGATAGATCCAGACACTAGTACCCATAGAGACATATTCTTTGTTCTCCTGTTTCATACTTTTATGATTTCGTTGATATATTTACCGTGACAAAATTACACACCTCTTGTTTTCTTCTTCTCCAGGGAAGTCAAGACAAGTGAGGAGGTGGTTACTTATGTAAACGAGCGCTTGCAAACCGTGAGTCTTGTTTCCTCAATTATTTTCTACTTGTCATCCTATTAATAGTAATATCTAAAAGCCCATCTGCTGACACGTTTGGTACAGTTATAATTATACGGTGTAGTGTACATGGTTTGCACTTGCTGATAGATTGTTCCTGTTGGCTTGACATATTATGTGATCAAACGCAGAGGGCAGATCCGTGTGTCATTGGGTTGCATCTTATTTGAAAAACAAGTATTTTCCTTTGTTTGAGTTGATCACTTGTTTCTTACATTGGGTTGCATCTTTTGTGAATGGCACATAGAAAATATTCTTCCCTGGTGGATTGCTTCTATTGTGAAGGGCGCACAGAAAATATTCTTCCTTGGTGGCACTGGTTGATTGTTTCTTCATATGCTGTTTTTCCATATGATTTCAGTTTGAAATCTTCTTTTCTGCAGAATTATGAAGGGCCCCAAATCGAAGGAAGCACAGCATGCGTGGCTCTCATTGGAGGCAACCAGATAATTGTTGGAAATGTTGGTGATTCCCGTTGTGTACTCTCAAGGAATG
Organism: Lolium multiflorum; assembly: GCA_030979885.1. Taxonomy (NCBI): domain Eukaryota; kingdom Viridiplantae; phylum Streptophyta; class Magnoliopsida; order Poales; family Poaceae; genus Lolium; species Lolium multiflorum. The sequence continues at coordinate 313,834,074 of CM061750.1, read as the reverse complement.
GTCAGGTACAGTGACTATTTTCTTTTCAAGTTTCTCGGTGGGGCATCCTCTTTTGTCATAATGATTGTGTTCAAGTGGAGCCTGACAATTCTTATATCCATTTTATCGGAAGGCAATTGATTTATCCACCGATCACAAGCCAAATGAACCAGGTGAAAGAGCCAGAATTGAAGCTGCAGGAGGATCAGTAGTCCAGAGGGAAGTCCTTGTATATGATGCATCAGGACGAATGAGGATTGAACTAGGCCCATATCGCGTCGATGGAATAATAGCCGTATCCAGAACGCTTGGTATGTAGTATTATTTGATATCTTATTTTTGTGTGGATATTTTTTTGTTTCTTGGATCCAATCAATTTATTATTTGATACACATTTTCACTACTTACATTTCAGGTGATTTTCAGTTCAAGAAGAACAATAGATTGAAGTTGATATGTAATCCTGACATTCACACTGTGAGTTTGTAACTATGTTGTGTCAGCCCAGTTTTAGTTTGTTTCCGATGGGCGTGGTCTGATGGAAATGGCCATTTATTTTTATAGGAGGACATAACTGATGATATTGATTTTCTTCTCATAGCAAGCGATGGTATCTGGTAAGTCCTGAGCTAAAAATAACACAAGAAGATGTTTATTTATGACTTGCTTCTAAGTGCAATACTTCATCCAGACCTAAGCCACTCCAATTACTATTATCTGTCATGCCTGTTTCATCTTAGGCATAGTATTTATAGCCGGAGGGTTTATACATCTTAGGCACAGTACGTAGTATTAAATTCGATGGTTACGTATCAGGTTGATTTGCTATTTGGAAATGTCAGCTTGGCATTATTGATAACTCTACTTTACAACCATAGTGCTTCATGAGACATTTCTGGCAATAGGAATAGATTTCCTCTTCACGTGGAAGAATGCTAAAGCTAGCAAGAGAGTAAGGCAAACTTACCAGTGCCTGCTATTGATAGATCCAGACACTAGTACCCATAGAGACATATTCTTTGTTCTCCTATTTCATACTTTTATGATTTCGTTGATATATTTACCGTGACAAAATTACACACCTCTTGTTTTCTTCTTCTCCAGGGAAGTCAAGACAAGTGAGGAGGTGGTTACTTATGTAAACGAGCGCTTGCAAACCGTGAGTCTTATTTCCTCAATTATTTTCTGCTTGTCATCCTATTAATAGTAATATCTAAAAGCCCATCTGCTGACACGTTTGGTACAGTTATAATTATACGGTGTAGTGTACATGGTTTGCACTTGCTGATAGATTGTTCCTGTTGGCTTGACATATTATGTGATCAAACGCAGAGGGCAGATCCGTGTGTCATTGGGTTGCATCTTATTTGAAAAACAAGTATTTTCCCTTGTTAGAGTTGATCACTTGTTTCTTACATTGGGTTGCATCTTTTGTGAATGGCACATAGAAAATATTCTTCCCTGCTGGATTGCTTCTATTGTGAAGGGCGCACAGAAAATATTCTTCCTTGGTGGCACTGGTTGATTGTTTCTTTGTATGCTGTTTTTCCATATGATTTCAGTTTGGAATCTTTTTTTCTGCAGAATTATGAAGGGCCCCAAATCGAAGGAAGCACAGCATGCATGGCTCTCATTGGAGGCAACCAGATAATTGTTGGAAATATTGGTGATTCCCGTTGTGTACTCTCGAGGAATGGTCAGGTACAGTGACTATTTTCTTTTCAAGTTTCTCGGTGGGGCATCCTCTTTTGTCATAATGATTGTGTTCAAGTGGAGCCTGACAATTCTTATATCCATTTTATCGGAAGGCAATTGATTTATCCACCGATCACAAGCCAAATGAACCAGGTGAAAGAGCCAGAATTGAAGCTGCAGGAGGATCAGTAGTCCAGAGGGAAGTCCTTGTATATGATGCATCAGGACGAATGAGGATTGAACTAGGCCCATATCGCGTCAATGGAATAATAGCCGTATCCAGAGCGCTTGGTATGTAGTATTATTTGATATCTTATTTTTGTGTGGATATTTTTTGTTTCTAGGATCCAATCAATTTATTATTTGATACACATTTTCACTACTTACATTTCAGGTGATTTTCAGTTCAAGAAGAACAATAGATTGAAGTTGATATGTAATCCTGACATTCACACTGTGAGTTTGTAACTATGTTGTGTGAGCCCAGTTTTAGTTTGTTTCCGATGGGCGTGGTCTGATGGAAATGGCCATTTATTTTTATAGGAGGACATAACTGATGATATTGATTTTCTTCTCATAGCAAGCGATGGTATCTGGTAAGTCCTGAGCTAAAACTAACACAAGAAGATGTTTATTTATGACTTGCTTCTAAGTGCAATACTTCATCCAGACCTAAGCCACTCCAATTACTATTATCTGTCATGCTTGTTTCATCTTAGGCATAGTATTTATAGCCGGAGGGTTTATACATCTTAGGCATAGTACATAGTATTAAATTCGATGGTTACGTATCAGGTTGATTTGCTATTTGGAAATGTCAGCTTGGCATGTTTGATAACTCTACTTTACAACCTTAGTGCTTCATGAGACATTTCTGGCAATAGGAATAGATTTCCTCTTCACGTGGAAGAATGCTAAAGCTAGCAAGAGAGTAAGGCAAACTTACCAGTGCCTGCTTTTGATAGATCCAGACACTAGTACCCATAGAGACATATTCTTTGTTCTCCTGTTTCATACTTTTATGATTTCGTTGATATATTTACCGTGACAAAATTACACACCTCTTGTTTTCTTCTCCAGGGAAGTCAAGACAAGTGAGGAGGTGGTTACTTATGTAAACGAGCGTTTGCAAACCGTGAGTCTTATTTCCTCAATTATTTTCTGCTTGTCATCCTATTAATAGTAATATCTAAAAGCCCATCTGCTGACACGTTTGGTACAGTTATAATTATACGGTGTAGTGTACATGGTTCGCACTTGCTGATAGATTGTTCCTGTTGGCTTGACATATTATGTGATCAAACGCAGAGGGCAGATCCGTGTGTCATCTGTGAGGGACTTCTTGAATGGTGCAGGGAGTCGCGGGACAATTCGACTGTGATACTGGCTCAGTTCAAGAACCACAACAGCCTCACTGCCAATGTCAGTTGTTCCGGACTCTCCTGCCCCCGGCCCCAGGCAAAAACCACAGATCCTAGCAGCTGCATTGCGATCCAAATTTTTGTCAAGACCTTAAGTAGCAAAACCATCACCCTCTCTGTCAAGAATTTGGACAGCATTCGGACTATCAAGTCCAAGATCCAGGACAAGGAGGGTATTCCCCTAGAAGTGCAGGGGCTCATCTTTGCTGGCAAGCAGCTTGAGGATGGCCTCACATTGGCCCATTATAGCATTGAGAAAGAAAGCACCGTGCACTTGGTTGTTGGTCTTCTTGGTGGCCAGTAAGTTCCTTAGATGATTAAACTTTTTTTTTAGCATCACTAATATTACTGTGCAATAGAAAATGTGTGGACTTAACTAGTTGTTCATCAACATAGACTTTACAAGTATTCCGTCCGTTCCAAAATAAGTGTCGCATATTTTTCTAGGTTTACATGTATCTAGATATGTTTTAGTGTATAGATATGTGCGAATCTAGGCAAATTTGTGACATTTATTTTGGAACGGAAGGAGTAGCGCTTAGGCATGCTCTTGCTTAGTGTAATTGAGCTATTTAAATTGACTGCACAATTAAGATTTACAAGGCATGCAGAAACAAACATTATTTTATATCACCCATTGCAGAGTTAACATGGTAGATAACTGCATAGAATAAACATGCTTGAATCCTCATCAAGTCCAATGTTAACATTTGGATAGATGTGCATTCCATACTATTTTTAACTCGTCTTTTTTTACTATCAGGAACTCTGCCTCCATCCAAAACTCAACTGTGGAGGGAGGTGTGGCTGTCCAGTCATTCCTGACGCAACCATGCGACCTCGAACTGTTACAAAGGTGGGTTGGACCAAGAATTATCAATGGGATAACTCACCCATCGGCCCATGAACTGAATATATACTCCACTGCCCCTTCAGTCCTTGCCACACAATACTCATCGGTCAGAGCAGATGACGGGTCTGAGGCTTGGTACTTTTTTACCCGTCTACAGCGTAAAGGTCAGAGTGGCAGTCGAGTAAACCGGTCTGTTGATGTTGATGGAGTGACATGGTCGTGGCACGGTGAACACAAAGCCAGGCCCGTACATTCTGCGCCTAGAGACGGCCACACAGTTGGTTTTCGACGTCTTTTTTCTTTCTCACGGAAAGATAACGAGGACAATCTGATAAGAGATGGGTGGATCATGAGCGAGTATGGCCTAAATGAAAATGAGGCAAACGAGGTTGTGCTGTGTAAAATACATCGCACGACTTACAGAAGCGACCACAGCAAGCGTAGAAAGCGACCTCGTCTCGATCATGCTAGTGGTGTTTTCAGCAAACGGCGCCCTCTGCAGCAGGCATCTACATCACATACTGGTGTTGACCAGCAGGAGCCAAACTTGAAAGCAAGAAGTTCAAGATATTCCATACCAGCACACCCTCGTAATGACCAACTTATAGCCAAATTACTCCATCCTAGACAGTTGTCTGGTGTTGCAGTACATGAGGTGTTTAATGTTTATGAGCTTTCGCCAATGGAGTTGATAAAAAAATATCCAGCCACAGTAAATGCTGAAGGCACACCAACCTGGTACTTTTACACATCTAGCCATGTGGAAGGAGCTGGTATTTCGGAAACCGGACGGTGGTCATCTCAGTTAGAGCCAATTCAATTTGTTCATGATTCGTATGGTCAGATCCTTGGACATGTCCAATTTGTCAAATTTTTCGAATCAATGGACAAATCAAGTGAGGATCTTTTGTTCTCTGGCTACACAATGTCACAGTTTTCTGGGAAAAACAGCCAGGTTAGCTCCATCTTATCTGAGTAGTAGTACCTTGCAGTTTTACTCTAGCTCAATGTTATTTTAGTGAAAGTGCAAGAACTAGTTACAGGCCTTCCATGTATATTTTCTCAAAAAATAGATGAGCATTTTAATGTTTTGGTTAAGTCATGCTTCTGACAAGAAGGCAACACCATCTGACCAGGAGATGACACATGAGTTTTTGCCTCATTTGTTATATACTCTGACTGGTTGAATGAATAGGTTCTCCTGGTTTGTGTGGACGCTAATGTTTTCTGGTTCGCATTGTGTTTCAGCTTGATGATATCGTGTTATGCACGATGGGGCTTCCAAATGCGGTTGAGGTACTTTCTTTGAAAACTTCTTATAACTGTACCTCATTTATCACTCTTAAAGAGTTCACATTATTTTAGAATTGTGCCATCTAACCTTACATTGTGATACTGGTTCAGTTCAAGAACGGCAACAACCCCACTGCCACTGCCAATGCCAGTTGTTCCGGAGACTCCTGCCCCCGGCCCCAGGCAAAAACCACAGATCCTAGCAGCAGCATTGGTGCACCCAAGGTTGACACCAAAGCTGAAATCAAGGCCGCGGAGGAATAGCGGCGCAGGCAGAGTTTTGAATTTTGATCGAGAAGAGAAAGGTGATCCTGAGCTGGAAGGTTTTACAGTGCTATTTTTGCTCTCTGTCGGAGACAGAATCGTTGTGTTCCCAATCTACGGTGTAATACCACTCAGACTAGCTCAACAGTTGCTCTTACTTTGGTAGCGCTTCCTGGTGTAGGATGATATGATAGACGCGCTCTGGTTTCTTGTGCTTCTGATCTTGGATGCTGAGGATGCTTAATGGGGTAGTATTTCTACGGATGATTGCTGCTTTCATATTTTGCGGGGATGCTTACTGCCTTCATGATTAATTCGACAATTCTATGCGATGCAATGTTATGCTCTGTTTTTTTTTTTAATGTCTGGTATGTATTTCGGATGAAGACAGACCATTCGCAAAAAAAAAATAGAGAGTACAATCATGACGTTTACGTGTCAGTGTTAAGGAATTCAGCGACAAGCAACTTTGCACACCGCACACGTCAGTTTTGGTCTTGGTAGCAACTTTTTTAGGGATGCTTTTTTTCTTTTTGAGGGATGCTAGTTTGTTTGCCCTTCAGAGTAAAAGGGGTCTTGGTATATGTCGTTTCTTGTGAAAGGGTCTTAATTGTTTTTTTTTTCTCTCTCGGTAACAGTCTCTTTTTTGTGGCCAGGATCATAGTAGCTAGTGGTGTTCTTCTAGGGGCTGTGTTTGGATACTCACATTGTTTTTTTTTTCCTGTTTTGGGTTTTGGCCTGGTGACTGCTGTACAAGGAAAAACGCAAACTGGACCTATTTTTGCACTAAGATTGGTTGCCATCAAAACATTTTGCTGCACTTTCAACGCAACGAGGAAATTTGTTTGCCCGCCTTACTGCACAAACTCGGCTATAGAGGAAAGCTCTTGTTTAGTTATGTGCGAAACTGGGATATGGTTATCTTGTTTGAATATGGTGATCTTACCATCACCAAAGTAGCCGTTGCAAAGGCACACATGACAGACATAATAATTTGCACTTAGACTAATAAGAGCATAATCACTTAGCAGGTTAAAGGCCTATCTATCAATCAGAGGTTTACAACAACACCCCCCGATCAAAAGCTGACATGTTCCGGGGGCATACAAGTCCTAGAACATCAGGGTCAAACCTGTGATCGAAAGCCATTATAAAGGTCTTAACATCATCATTTGACTACTACTAAGTACATACAACATTCAGACAAACAGAGACATGAAACATGATCGGCCGCCGCCTAGCCGTGATCAGGGAAGGTAATATATCCTGGTGGTGGAGCTGTTCAACTTGTAGATTGTCATCTTCAGGTCACATGCCTAGATCTTTAACTCCACGGTTTCTTTGTACTAGAGATCGTAGCGGTGGATGATCTCCCGCCGGTTCATCCCCAACACCATTTGGCCGCCATGGTAGGTCACCTGAACCCACTTGTCGCATAAGCTACAAGCTGACACAACAACGTTGCAAGATAGTGGGATATTGATTCAGTCCTTGAGGCCCCACTGGAACTCATGTGAAATTGGCAGCATGTGCAAGCCATCAACGTCCAACCAGACGTAGCAGCAGTGTGGAGGCAACGGAGCTGCGTGCATTATACCCTACATATACGGCTTCAATGCCCTTGTCCACCGGTTCAAGGCGAGCTTGTGCTCGTGCCCGGTGGTGGAAATCAGTCTCTCCCCACCCTGTCGCACTCCAGCTTCGCGGCCTTGCCACTACACAAACACATGTAAGAACAATGGAAAATGCAAGACATGATCAATGGACAACAACAAAACAATTCCAATGTAGAACAACACAAAATGGCAATGGATAACAATGTAGAACAATGTCATTTGAAATGCTAGCCTTATGCACGGATCGGTAACATGACATGCAATTCACAACAATGGCACAACATATGCACGGATCACAAAAGAAGCAGGCATATCAGGCAAGATGAGTGCATTTCCCTATTTGGGATGTACACTAATGGGACATGCATGCATCATCGGTGGCGAAATTGGGAAAAATACGATGAATGTAGTCAAATCTAGCCTTATGCATGTCAAATCAAGATTCTATCTACTAAAGAGAACCTAGAGTCTATTGAATACGAAGACATCAAACTCCCGGGCTCCCCGGAGTAGCAAAATCAACCGCCGAAAAACCCTAACCACTTCCACTATGTACGGGTTCGGTGCACTTACCCTGGAGAGATATCGGGCGGAGGAACCAACGACGGTGTTCACATCTGGGTCCTAGGAGTCACCGGAGCCACCTGAGCCGAGGACAAAGCCTTGTGTGCCGTTGGTACTACTGCGAGCAGAAAAATCCCAGCCAAGTCGGCAAGGGCTGGCTCTGCGAACGCAGGGGCCTTCCCTACGGCCGCGCTCGACGTATCCGCTATAAGGGTACATTTCCTATATGTGTGTTTTAGTAATTAATGACAGTCCTTACGAACTAATATTTTTATTGAATTTATATGAAGTAATATCCCATAGGTATTTCTTTTAGTCCATGTGTTGGATTCAAGTGTGGATGCCAAGAAGATAATGATATACCTTGAGTTTGGCATCAAGGTCATCGATTTCAAGAGCAGAATATGATATGATGATGAAGAAGAAGAAGAAGAAGAAGCAGAAGAAATGGGGATGTAGTTCCTGTGTGGAACTCAATTTATCCATGCTCTAGAGTGTTACATGTATTTAGGTGTTATGGACAATCATATTGCGGTGTGAGAAAAGTGATATTTTCCATGTCAGTTGCGGTGTCAGAAAAGTGATATTTTCCCAACATAATATATTTAAGATCTAAGGCCATGGTGTTGTATTCCTCGTCCATACAAGTTCAACGAGCCGAAGAACACATAAATCGGAGTCCGTATAAAGAAATGGCGAGCAAACTACGAAAGCATATACAAGTTTAGCAACCACTGGTACAGGCAGACCCCGCTCGTACCGTACGGCCGGATTAAACACTCTCGAGACAAATGTATCTTGTTTAAAAGAGGGGTATAACCAGATTCGTGAATATTATAATTATGTTCCAGTAAGCTTTGAACCTTCAATGTGGGTCCCTACTATTAAGGTTGCTATTTGTGGTGAAATTTTTTATGCCCGTTGTGATATTATGTCTGAGTTTTGCCTTATGCCTAAAAGTATTTATGAATCTTTGACACTTTGGGGACTTACTGAAGGGGGAGAAGGAATAACTCTTACTGATAATTCTGTTATAATTCCTAAGGGGATAGCTGAAGGTGTGTTCACAACCTTTCTTGGAAGAACAGTATCCACTGATTATCTTGTTATTGAATGTGTAGGGACAGGACAAATCACACTTGGAAGATCCCCTGAAACTCTTGGGAGCAACCATAGATGTGGGAAAGGGTACTCTAAATTTTACCTCTACACCCGGATGCGGTCATGTATTCCCTAAACCAAAGAGTAAGAATAAGAGTAAGAAGGGTAGACGCAAAGCCCCTGGTAATAATGTTGATGCTTCTTCTCTTGATAATACTTGATTTGCACTTTCTGCGCCTAGCTGAAAGGCGTTAAAGAAAAGCACTTCTTGGGAGATAACCCATGTATGTTTTTACTACTGTTTTGTTGAGTCTTGGAAGTTTTTACTACTGTAGCAACCTCTCCTTATCATATTGTTGTGCCAAGCAAAGTCTCTAATAGTAAAGTTGATACTAGATTTGAATTGCTGCGCAGAAACAGATTTCTACCTGTCACGAATTTGAGTAGATCTCCCTGTAGAAAAATCAAAAAAACCTGCCAATTTTCATGCGTGATCCTCAGATATGTACGCAACTTTCATTAGTTTTGAGCTTTTTCATCTGAGCCTGTTAAGTGCCTCTAAAAATTCTTTACGGACTGTTCTGTTTTCACAGATTCTGCCTTTTATTTCGCATTGCCTCTTTTACTGTGTTGAGTGGATTTCTTTGTTCCATTAACTTTCAGTAGCCTTGGGCAATGTCCAGAAGTGTTAAGAATGATTGTGTTCTCTCTGAACATATGAATTTTTGATTATGAACTAACCCTCTAATGAGTTTGTTTTGAGTTTGGTGTGGAGGAATTTTTCAAGGGTCAAGAGAAGAGGATGATATACTATGATCAAGAAGAGTGAAAAGTCTAAGCTTGGGGATGCCCCGTGGTTCATCCCTGCATATTTCAAGAAGACTCAAGCATCTAAGCTTGGGGATGCCCAAGGCATCCCCTTCTTCATCGACAACTTATCAGGTCACTTCTAGTGAAACTATATTTTTATTCCGTCACATCTTATGTGCTTTACTTGGAGCGTCTGTTTGTTTTTGTTTTTTGTTTTTGTTTTTGTTTTTGTTTTTGTTTGAATAAAATCGGATCCTAGCATTCATTGTGTTGGAGAAAGACACGCTCCGCTTTTTCATATGAACACTGGTGTTCTTAGCTCTATCTTTAATGTTCATGGCGGAGTTGAAAACCGCTTCGTTGATTGCTATTTGGTTGGAAACAGAAAATGCTTCATGTGGGAAATGGTATATATCTTGAATAATTTGATACTTGGCAATTGTTTTGAGCTCTCATAGATCATGTTTAAGCTCTTGCATCATGTAGTTTAAACCTATTAGTGGAGAACTACTGTAGAGCTTGTTGAAATTTGGACTGCATGATTGCACTACTAGGAAAAGGCTTATAGCCGCACTTCTTACCGCTGGCAAGTACGATTTAAAGATGCCGGCGGTAAGGCCTTTTAGGCCCACCTCGCATTACCGCTGGCGAATACGTTTGGGGGCGCCAGGAATAGACCGTTTACCGCTGGCGAAACGGGCCAGCAAGTGCCGGGATATGTTGATTCGAGAGCAGCCGAATGGGCTTTTTGTTACCGCCGGCGAATTTGGTTAGAGGGCGCCAGGGTAAAGCCCACTACCATTGGCGAATTGGGGCCATCCGCCGGGGGTATTCCGCCCCTCTCGTCGTCGTTAGATGGCCATCGTGCGGTTTGGACGGGAGATATCCTCGTTTCTCTCGATCTCTTCCCCGCAAACTCATCTCATCCACGAATTTCTTATCTCCTCGCTAACAAACTACTTCTCGTCCACGACCAGCCCCCATCGAGAGGATCACGGCGCCGGCGGAGGAGAAATGGGAGGTGCTGGCGGTGCAGATCGAACAGCGACGCTGGGTCCTAGGCCTCTCCTGCGCCATGGACGACGGCGGCGGCGAGGAGGTGCGGCTCGCCACGAAGAAGGGCAAGACGAAGCGGGGTCTGTCGGCGGCGCCGCCGCCTCTCGCGGAGAGGGGCAGGGGCAGGGGCAAGGACCGGTTCGAGTCGCTCTGGCACGACTACCACGATTTGCTCCAGGTGAGCCTCTTCCCTGGTCTGGGCCGCCTCCAATCGACGCCATGAAGGGCTCCGACCCCGAGATCGATTCCGTCCGTCGCCTCCTCGAGTCGTCCGCTGGCGCTCCGTCACGGTGCCCAGCCTCTGCAACTGCGGCCTGATGGTAAGTAAATCATCCATGCATTCTATTCCGACCAGAATTTCTATGTTTTTTCATCCATCCATTCTATTTTGAATCGGTTTGAGTAGGTTTTGTTTATCCAAGGTAATTCGTTTTGAGCACACAGATGATATGTTGCATTCTAAACGTGCTTCTAACAATGATTTGTGTGAGGATCTATAGATGGATTGAAAATTACCGGGTTCAGATTCGGTTCGAGTAGCATCAGATTCTTTTGGTTTCTTTCTCATCCGAGGTAATTATACCACTAGAATCAGCCTAAATGTTCGGATTAAACCATGCTTGGTCACACATAATTCGACCTTCTCATATTTCATGATGCTCCAGAAGTTTTATGATTTGTAGCAACCTGATGCGTGTTTCTGAAAATTGAAACTGAAATTGGTGGCCTCATCTTGCTACTGCTGCTTGTTTAAAGAACACTCTTGTTTCTATTGGTTAAAGTGGGGGCTTTTATTGAAGTTGCCCAAGTTATTTTCTTACTTTGCATCCTAAATGTTACCATCTAACCATGATTCGTGAGTGGATCTAGATCGACTGATATCACCTGGTTCAGATTCGGTTTGGGTAGCAATTATTTTCTTTTCTTCTCATCCAAGGTAATTCCAGCACCCGAATACCATAGATAACATATATAAACAGAGCCAGATTTATAGCTTGAATTTATCTTGTGCTATTTTGCTGCAACCTGGACCCTAGTACAGTTTAGTAGTTTATAGTTATTTTCGTTAGGAATTTTGCTCTTCAATTTATATTGTTCAGCAACCTATTTCTTCCTGAATGATAAGCTCCAGCTTATTCTGCTGTATCGTCTTACGTTAATCGTCATGAAGTTACTTTGCTAAATGCCTTCATCTTAAGTCAATGGTAAACTAAACGTTTGAGTTTTAATTCTCTTGTTGTACATCGTTCTACTGTTTAGCATTATCCAACTTTATTTGTGGGATAGGGTAGGGATTTTGTAGTATATCCAGTGCTTACCGTTTTCTTAGCTTGCAGTGAAGTCTGGTCAATTAGAGGCATAACTGACTGTTTTCTCTTGTTTACAACAGAAAGTTGAAGATGCTATCCATAGAGGCATAACTGTTCCCAATTAAGGAAACCAAATATCCTGGAGAAACTTTACCGAGTTTGGATGGAACAGATAACTGATGAGAAGTTAGAGCACTTTATTTTGTAGATTTTTTTGTGAATTTTGCTGGATGTATTCACATGTGTCCCGATGTATAATTGCAAAGCTAATAAATAGTATATGGACGTGATGGATGGGTTACGTCAATTGTTCTTTTTTTTAAAAATCCTAAATGACATACCGCCGGCACATTGGTCTTATGCATGTGAAGGCGCCGGGGATAACAGCACGTTACCACCGGCGAATCCGAGGACGCCGGCGGTAAGTGCTTACCACCGGCGAGTTTATCGCCGGCGAATCCGAAAGTGCCGGCGGTAAGCATTTTCAGGTCGCCGGCGGTAAGCCTTTTCCTAGTAGTGTTGATCTCTCTAAGGTCTAGATATTTTCTGGTAAAAGTGTTTGAGCAACAAGGAGACAGTGTAGAGTCTTATAATGCTTGCAATATGTTCTTGTGTAAGTTTTGCTGTACCTGTTCATACTTGTGTTTGCTTCAAACAATCTTGCTAGCCAAAGCCTTGTAGTGAGAGGGAATACTTCTCGTGCATCCAAAACCTTGAGCCAAAACCCATGCCATTTGTGTCCACCATAACTACCTACTATGTGGTATTTCTCTGCCATTCCAAAGTAAATTGCTTGCGTGCTACCTTTAAAATTTCATTCCTTGTCTTTGCAATACATAGCTCATGGGAAAATAGCTTAAAAACTATTGTGGTATTGAATATGTTGCTTATGTATATTATTTCTTATAAGTTGCTTGTTGAGCGGCAACCATGTTTTTGGGGACGTCATCAACTTTTTACACCTTTGTTGAATATCATGTGAGTTGCTATGCATGTTCGTCTTGTCTGAAGTAAGGGTGATTTATCATGATTAAATGGTTTAAGTATGCATATTGTTAGAGAAGAACATTGGGCCGCCAACCAAAACCATGTATCATGGTGGAAGTTGCAGTTGGACATTATACCTCAATCTCTTATGAGAATATTATCTGTTGTTGAATGCTTAAGCATTAAAGAGGAGTCCATTATCTGTTTTCTATGTTGTCCCGGTATGGATGTCCTTAAGTTGAGATCTATCAAAACTGAGAAATCAAATGAGATCTATCTCCTTGGACCTTTGTACAGGCGGCATAGAGGTACCCCTTTGTGACACTTGGTAGAAACATATGTTATGCAATGATAATCCATGGAAATCCGAGCTAATTAGGACAAGGTGCGAGCACTATTGGTATTCTATGCATGAGGCTTGCAACTTATAAGAGGTTTTATGCATAACACATATGAATTATTATTACCGTTGACAAAATTGTTTCCATGTTTTCAAAACAAAAAGCTCTAGCACATGAGTAATCAATGCTTCCCTCTGCGAAGGGCTTTTCTTTTACTTTATGTTGAGTCAGTTTACCTACTTCTTTCTATCTTAGAAGCAAACACTTGTGTCAACTGTGTGCATTGATTCTTACATGTTTACTTATTGCACTTGTTATATTGCTTTATGTTGACAATTATTCATGAGATATACATGTTACAAGTTGAAAGCAATTGCTGAAACTTAATCATCCTTTGTGTTGCTTCAAAACCTTCTATTAAGAATCTATTGCTTTATGAGTTAACTCTTATGCAAGACTTATCGATGCTTGTCTTGAAAGTACTATTCATGAAAAGTCTTTGCTATATGATTCAGTTGTTTATTTATTATCTTTGTGTTAGCAACTATTGCTTCGAATCACTTCATTCACTTCATATGCTTTACAATAGTATTGATCAAGATTATGATAGTAGCATGTCACTTCAGAAATTATCCTTGTTATCGTTTACCTACTCGAGGGCGAGTAGGAACTAAGTGACAAGGGATTAACTTGTCAATGCCTACAGATTGTAGACTAGGGTTTTTCTAGAAGTAGAGGGCAAGTAGATCTCGAAGGTTTCAGCCGAAAAGTACTCGTTGATTGTAAAAACTAGGGTTCTGTTGACAATAGATTCGATTCTTTCTGCCCCTCGACTCCCCTTATATAGGAGGTGGAGCCGAGGGTTTCGTAATATACAAGTTACAGAGTCCGGGAGGGTTTTGTACCCGTCCCGTAAGATTACAAGTCTCTATATTTCCTAGTACAATCTATCTTTCCTTAACACTAATTGGGCTTCCGAATCTTCTTATCCTTCGAGTCCTGGGCCTTCAATAAACCCCGGGTACCATCTTCGGCAGGCCCATTGGGAATGCCTATGTCACTAAGCTTGGGGATGCTTGATACGTCTCAAACGTATCTATAATTTCTTATGTTCCATGCTAGTTATATGACAATACTCACATGTTTTATATACACTTTATATCATTTTGATGCATTTTCCGGCACTAACCTATTAACAAGATGCCGAAGCGTTCCTGTTTTCTGCTGTTTTTGGTTTCAGAAATCCTACACAGGAAATATTCTCGGAATTGGACGAAACAAAAGCCGAACTTCCTATTTTCCTCGGAGGGTTCCAGAACACCGAAGGAGACACGGAGAGGGCCCACGAGGTGGCCACACCACGTGGCGGCGCGACCAAGAGGGGGGGCGCCACCCTATGGGGTGGGCCCCTCGGGCACCCCCCTGCGCTGCCCCTTCGCCTATAAATTCCCTCCGTCGCGAAAACCCTATTACCGAGAGCCACGATACGGAAAAAGTTGCAGAGACGCCGCCGCCGCCAATCCCATCTCGGGGGATTCAGGAGATCGCCCGGCACCCTGCCGGAGAGGGGAATCATCACCGGAGGGCTCTACATCACCATGCCCGCCTCCGGACTGATGCGTGAGTAGTTCATCCTTGGACTATGGGTCCATAGCAGTAGCTAGATGGTTGTCTTCTCCTCTTGTGCTATCATGTTTAGATCTTGTGAGCTGCCTAACATGATCAAGATCGTCTATTTGTAATGCTACATGTTGCGTTTGTTGGGATCCGATAAATATTGAATACTATGTCAAGTTGATTATCAATCTATCATATATGTGTTGTTTATGTTCTTGCATGCTCTCTGTTGCTAGTAGAGGCTCTGGCCAAGTTGATACTTGCAACTCCAAGAGGGAGTATTTATGCTTGATAGTGGGTTCATGCCTCCATTGAATCTGGGACAGTGACAGAAAGTTCTAAGGTTGTGGATGTGATGTTGCCACTAGGGATAAAACATCAATGCTTTGTCTAAGGATATTTGTGTTGATTACATTACGCACCATACTTAATGCAATTGGCTGTTGTTTGCAACTTAATTGGAAGGGGTGCGGATGCTAACCTGAAGGTGGACTTTTTAGGCATAGATGCATTTGGATGGCGGTCTATGTTCTTTGTCGTAATGCCCTGATTAAATCTCATAGTAGTCATCATGATATATGTATGTGCATCTCTATTTGTCAATTGCCCAACTGTAATTTGTTCACCCAACATGCTATTTATCTTATTGGAGAGACACCACTAGTGAACTGTGGACCCCGGTCCATTCTTTTACATTTGAAATACAATCTACTTCAATCTCTGTTCTCTGTTGTTTTCTACAAGCAAACATCATTCTCCACACCATACTTTTAATCCTTTGTTTTCAGCAAGCCGGTGAGATTGACAACCTCACTGTTAATTTGGGGCAAAGTATTGTGATTGTGTTGTGCAGGTTCCACGTTGGCGCCGGAATCCCTGGTGTTGCGCCGCACTACACTCCTCCACCAACAACCTTCACGTGACCTTCATCTCCTACTGGTTCGATAACCTTGGTTTCTTACTGAGGGAAAACTTGCTGTTGTACGCATCACACCTTCCTCTTGGGGTTCTCAACAGACGTGTGCTTCACGCGCCATCAGTGGGGTCCACCATAGAGCAAGTGGGCTGGCCCAACAAGTTAGTAGGCCGGCCCAATAAGCATGAGGGTCCCACTTTCCTGTTACCGGGCCGGCCCATTTAGCAAGTGGGGTCCACCATATAGAAAGTGGGTGGCCTAACAAGTTAGTGGGCCGGCCCAATAAGCATGAGGGTCCCACTTTCCTTAGGGCCAACCAGTTAGTAAGTGGGGTCCACCATAAAGCAAGTGGGCTGGCCCAACATGTTAGTGGCCGGCCCAATAATAAAAGTGGGGCCCATTATCCTGTTAATGGGTCGGCCCAAGTAGCAGTGGGGCCCACCTTGAAGCGGGGTGGCCCAATAAGCACGTGGGTCGCACTTTCCTGTTACCGGCCCAGTTAGTGTGCGGGGTCCACCTTAAGCAATTGGGCTGGCCCAATAAGTGGGCCGGCCCAAAATAATAGTGGGTCCCACACTACAGTAAGTGGGCCGGCCCACTAAGTTGTAGGGCCGTGGTCGTTTGACTAGTCAACTTGCATTCTGGGCCAGCCAAGTTAGGCTTATGAGAAGGCCCATTAAATTTCACGAGCCTAAAATCTGATATCAATGATATACACAATTACATACACAAATAAATAACTAGGAAAATTACAAGGCAATTAATGTGCCCAAATAAAAATTACATATAATCATGGAGGGCTTCTATTAGCATCATCAATAACACGTTGATATTTGGCAATCGCCTTGATTGAATCTTGTGTACTCTATGTCAACATATCAGCTACAGATCTTAAAACAACCCCATGTCTTTCATACGACAGCCTTGAGATATTTACTGTTTGATGAAAGGAATGGTCTAGGTTGACGGCTATGAGAGGATGCATCAGAAGAAAGATCAGAACTTATTGTGGGCCTCTCTACTGAAGAAGATTGCTTCATCACAACTGCATTCTGATAACAATGCAAAAAGAGTTAAACGATGAACTATGCAAACATGTATTAAGCATTGTCGATATGAGATAGTCACAATTACTAAGCACAGACTTACATTATATCGTTGCATAGGCTCACCACGAAACCTTTTCTGCCCTCTATGTTCTACTAAGGACTTCTTCATTACAACTGCATTCTAGTAATATTGCAAACATAGTTACAACAGTGAACTATTCAAACATGTATTATGCAATGTAGATATAAGATAATAACAAGTTGCATAAATAAGCACAAGACAATATATGGAACATGTACTAAGCACATACTTACATCATAATGTTGAACAGGGTCGCTACAGATCATTTTTTGGCGACTATCTTCTAATGATGACTGCTTCATTACAACTGCATTCTGGTAATATTGCAAACATAGTTACAAAAATTAACTATTCAAACATGTATTATGCAATGTAGAGATCAGATAACAGCATGTAGCAGAAATAAGCACAAGATAAGATATGATACATGTACTAAGCACATACTGGCTCGGTGCAGGTCCTTCTCTTGTGTGTACTAGTCGTGATCGACATGCCTGTCATTTCAGGTTCAGCCATCAGGTGAAATGCTAATCCTTCTGCTCCATTGTCCTTAGTCTATGTTTATATATCACATTTAAGACCAAGTCAGCTGGTTTCAAATAACAAAAAACTTAAACTGGCAAATGAATAAGCTAATATTTACCAGATATCAGATTAAAACCAACTAGATGTTGCTTTGCATGAGATAAGAATTTCAGATATTCAGATTAGAGTAGCGAATGAATATAACTGTAATGCCAAATGTCAGGTTCAAATCACCTTCGCAGTTGCTCCAAGACAAGCATATCAAATAGGCAGAAACATAGTAAAGCGTGAATGAAATTGCTATGGCAAGGTTCTAAATGTTAATCTCTTGCATAAGGAACAATGCATATAGGTTATAGATAATAACGGAAGTAAACTGCTAAAATTACCAACCAAGAACTCATATTCCAACCTTCCCTAGTGTCCCCGTTGTTAATGTTGGATGTTTTAATAAGTGGTTCGCATGATCAATCCCTAGGAAAAATAACATTGACAAGTTAGTCTACGATAATACAAAGACCAGACATGCACGCAATAATAACTATACAAGTTATGCGACAGGAGCATTCATGAAAAAAAATAGCTACACTACAAGAAAAGTTGCCATAGCCGACGAAGTTGAAGTCGCGCCGTGGTTGCTGCTGCACCATGACCGACGATTTTTGGTCTCTCCGTGGTGCATGTCAAAACTTTTTTTTTCTTGTTTTTGACGCCACCTAGCCCGACAAAAACAGCCAAAACGTCGCGTATGGTGGCCCGAGACGTGGTGCATCATGAATTCTCGGGTTCGCCGGCCGAGTCAACGCAAATCCGCACCGCCCAGGGATGTAGGGCCCAGATGGCAGCCTCTCTAGCATTGTTTTTTTTCTCGATCGCGCCATCTCGTTCAACGCTCTCCGATCGAGCCGTTTACGATGCAGGATCATGGGTCCCGCATGTCATCCTCTATGAACAAAAATTCTTTCTTTTCTTGGATTTGTTTGACCCCCTGATTTATGGCTACTTCCTTTTTCTTTTGATCCCGTGCCGTCTTGGAAACGTTGAGACCGCTGCTGCAAAATGGAACCCGCATGTCATCCTCTATGAGCAATCAAGTTTCTTTTATGGGAGTTATTTTTGGCACCTCATATTTGGTCACTTGCCTTTTTCTTTCGATCCCCTGCCGCCTCTCAAACGGTGATACCGCTGCTGCTGGGACCGCATATCATCCTCTATGTACTATAAAACTTTCTTTTCTTGGATTTTTTGGCACCTGATATTTGGTCACTTGCCTTTTCTTTCGATCCCCTGCCGCCTCTCGAACGGTGATACCGCTGCTGCTAAATGGGACCCACATGTCATCCTCTATGTACAATAAAACTTTCTTTTCTTGGATTTTTTTGGCACCTCATATTTGGTTACTTGTCTTTTTTCTTTCGATCCCGTGCCGCCTCTCAAACGGTGATACCGTTGCTGCTAAATGGGACCCTGAAAGGACGAGATGTCGCCTAGAGGGGGGTGAATAGGCGTTTAGAAACTCTTGTGGATTTATCTTGTAAGAATGCGGAATTAAACTAACGTTTAGTTTACAAGCACAAACCCTAAATATGCTAGGCTCAACTAAGTGTAACAATAACAACTAGAGCTGAGCAAGATAGGCACAAGATATATGTAGCACAAGTGATAGCAAGATATATGTACTTCAAGGACGATGGCTATCACAAAGAAAGAGAGCTCGGGTATAGAAATAACCGAGGCACGCGGAGACGAGGATGTATTCCCGTGTTCCCTTCCTTTGCAAGAAGGTACGTCACGTTTGGAGGAGTGGAGGTCCACGAAGGATTCCCGCGCCACGAAGGCTCACTCTGTTCTCCGAGCCACACCCACGAAGGATAATGGACCTTTCCTTATGGTTAGCTTTTCCTCCGCTCCGGAGATGGCAAGCTCCACAACCACTTCACAAGCTCCACGAAGGAGAAGCCCGGGCCTCTTCACAATCTTCCTTGAAGAGATCACCGGAGCACCAACCGCCAAGCCAACTAGGAGGTCTCCCTCCAAGAGTAACAAGCTCACGGTCTCTCACTCAAACTAATCGTGGTGGAGAGCTCAACACTATGCAATGATGCAAAGCAAGAACACTAGAGGTGTTCAAGTCCTTCACACCCAAATCCCACCCAAGCAACAAATGCTAGGATGAGATTGGAGAGGAAGAACAATGGGGAAAGTCAACAAAAGACTCCAAGATCTAGATCCAATGGGTTCCCCTCACTTAGAGGAGAAATTTATTGGTGGGGATTGTAGATCTAGGTCTCCTCTCTCAAATCCTCAAGAATGGGCAAGAATCATGGGAGGAATCAAGAGGGGAAGATAGTTCTTCAAATAGCAACAATGGAGCTGAAGAAAGGGGAAGAACTAACTCAACTCAAGGTGGAAGAAGGCTATTTATAGGTAGGAAGAAGAAATAACCGTTGGGGAGAAAAAGACAATAAAAAACGCGCAGAAAAGAGCCCAGCCGGTGGCCCAGCCGGCCGACCGGGGCAAAGGCCGGACAGGCCGGTCAATGGCCCGGCTGAGCCGGATCCCTGGCCGGATGGAGGAGCAGGCCGGTCGGTAGGGCGAGCGGCCCAGGCCGGATGAGGTAGGTGGGCTGCGCTGGGGGAAGAGGCGGCCCAGCAGGGGCAGAGCCCGGTCGGGCCGAGCCATACGCCGGGCAGGCCAGCGCCAGCCGGCTCCTGGGCCGGACTGGGCCGGATGTGCCTCAGTAAGAGGCCCGACTGGCATAAGCGCCGGAGCCGGTCCAGACCGGGCGGGCCGGCGGGTGGGCCGGCAGGCCGGTCGGCCGGCTGGCCACTTCCTCCCCTTTTTCTTTTTGTTTCGCATTTCCCTTTTCTTTAATAACAAATGCTCCCGAACTCCGATTTGAATGAAACCAATTTTGTTTGAAAGATAACAACGAATGCTATCCTATAGAAAGTGAAAACACAAGAATCTGTAGGAGAGGATTTTATCATGAATATAAAAGGTAGAACCTTATATCATGAATAACCGGTAAAATCACCCAACCTTGAAAATGCCATAGAAGAGTCATACGAACTCCGTTTTTGATGAACTTGGGCTTGTTGTAAAGCTAGCAACAAGCTCAAGAATCTCACACAGAGAAACACCAAGAAGCAATAGGGATATGCAAAGTATGCAAAGGATTGAGCTCCCTAAAACGATGTGATCAAGTTACCCAACCGAAAACCTCTCTTAATAGTGCGGCTATCTATCCTATAATCTGGTCTCCCATCAACCACCTTGAGACCGGTAAAAGGAAAACCTATCAAGGTCATACCTTTGCCTTGCGCATCCCGCTTGATCTTGATGATAACTCTTCAAGCTCCACCCAAGCCGGAATGCCTCACTTGATCATTGTTGCTTCGTGAAGACTCACAAATGCTCCCCCATACACTATGATGGGAAAGCTCCATTGATGCACATCTTCACATGTCCATTATCACCAAATGGACGGAAAGCTTCAAGCATGTGATCCACTTGATATGCTCATCTTGAACTTGCCAAACTCAACCTTGTATCTTCTCATACTCTATTATAATATCTTGAGGTGTATAAAGAATTCTTCACTTGGAATCAAGCTCTCAAGATCTTGATCATTCATTGCTTATCACATAAGATAGAGCATGGCTAATATTGAGTTCCACATAAGAACTCCATCTTCATTTCTTCTTCTTGATCATATCACATATATATCTTTAAATTGATGATCTTGATGCCAATACACAAGGTATATCTTTATCTTCATGGCATCCATACTTGAATCCAACACATGGAATACAAGTAGTACCTATGGAAAATTCCTTCATATAAACTTAATGAAAACATTAGTCCATAGTGGTTGTCATTAATTACCAAAATCACACATAGGGGCAATATACCCTTACAGACCCGCATGTCATCCTCTATGTACAATCAAGTTTCTTTTCTTGGAATATTTTTGGCTCCTGATATTTGGTCACTTGCCTTTTTCTTTCGATCTCATGCCACGTTTGAAACGTTGAGGAACCTGCTGGCTCATGGGACCCACATGTCATCCTCTATGTACAATAAAAGTTTCTTTTCTTGGATTTTTTTCACCCTCTGATTTTTTGGCTATTTCCTTTTTCTTTTGATCCCCTGCCGCCTTTGAAACGTTGAGTAAGCTGCTGGCTCATAGGTCCCACATGCCTGTATGAACGATAAAGTTTTCCTTTCTTGGAGTTTTTTTGACCCCCTAATTTCTGGCTACTTTCTTTTTCTTTTGATCTCAAGCCGCATTTGAAACGTTGGGACCGCTGCTGCAAAATGGGAACCTGATCTTTCCGGAGGAGTGGAAGGCGTGGACTACGGAATAGTATACGGAGCTGACAACGATGAGGCGGAGGAGTAGTGTCCACCCAAGACATCTTAGAGCCGAGCAGCGTAGTAGCTTACTTAAATAAGTTGCTGAGCTCAGTTTGATCTTTATGTTAAGTTTTAACAGTACTTCAGTAGTATTTTAGGGTGTTCTCATTGGACCTGTGAGAATACCAACTTGTTAAGACCATCTTTGTAATATTATCTCGAGTGTTATGACCTGCAATGTTTTTGTTGTACCACTCTGAGGGATGTGATATTTGTGAAGAAATCCCTTCATAAAGATCATATCAACGACTTGTATACTCCAACATGCAGTGGTATGCTGGGTCACCGCATCCCTCCTATCTATGTTAGTTAGATGCATGTATAATACATACTACCTCCATCCCAAGGCATAAGGCTTTTTTTTAAAAGTCAAACGAAGTAAAGTTTGACCAAACTTTTAGAAAAATCTATGAACAAATATGATATTTTGTAGATATCATATGAAAATTATTTCATTATCTATCTAATGATATTGATTTTGTACTTTTCATGTTAATGATTTTTGATAAAAACTTGGTCAAACTTAACATAGTTTGACTTTCTAAAAAATATAGGCCTTAAATCTTGGGTTGGAGGTAGTATTAGCGACAAGTTATATGAATCGGAGAGTAATATGAATCAGAGGGGTATAAAAAAACCTCTAGATCATGAAAGCCATCAGAAGGAAACGTTGTCACGAATAGATTTCATTTTTTTTAGCAAAGAGTGAATTCCACTTTTTACCACGTAATTCTGCAGTTGTGACACTAATTGCCCTGTTGAATAAAAAAGCATCTACATTATGCATTTTAGAATATTTGGACTCTCGATTTCTGGTTCGTATTCATTGAGCAAGCTATGAGGTGATTACCTACTTTCAAAAATATCATTACGGGGACGAGGAATAAACAAGTGGATAAGAGAAGTCTGGACATAATCGTAGATGAGGGTCTCCTATATTTACATATTTTGCGCACCACATCGACAAAATATGTCGGTCCTATCTAACAAAAACAAACAAAATGCTAAATTGGGGGTAAAACCATGTTTAAAAACTCCTAGATGGGATATTTTTGTAAAAGTTGCACTAAATGGGTTAATATGTGTCACAAATGCGCAACTATAGGGTAAAAAGTGGAATCACTCTTTAGCAAATATAGTCTGGAGTCTGGACTATATTTCGTCTAAGAGCATCTCCAGCCGTTTGAGCTCCCCAGGCGAAAATCCGGATATAACAAACGCCAGATTGGATGTAAAATGGCGTGGGGGCACCGTTTTCCTAGTCGCACCCCCCGGCATTTGCCCATCAGCGGCGATAGTTCATCTTCTTCGTCGACGTCTTGGGTACCGTCGTTCTGATCGTCGAGGGCGCCCCGCGACGCGACGGCTTCCGTCGCCCTTGCCTCCTCTTGTGTGAAGAATCCCGGGCTCGACGCGGCGGCCATGGAGCCCGACGTGATCATCTCGTGCATCACATGCTCATTCGACGGCGGCATCCCGGGGTTAGAGAAGGAGAGCGGCCCACATCGCAGGGCGGGTGAGATGCCCTCGTACATCGCACCGTTGTACGCCGGCGGTGACGGCGTAAACCCCGCCACGCCGACAGCGTAGTTGTCCTTGAACATGGCTGTGGCCGGCGACACCGGCGAGAAGGTGGAAGGAGAACCGATCATACCTTTGGTCGGCCATGGTCCGGGGAATTGGCCAACGCGCGGCTGGGAGAAGTTAATGGAGACCAGCCTCGCCTGTTCATCCGCCGCCGCCACCTGTGAACCTACACAAGAAAACAAGCGATAAGTGTCTGTACAGATATCATGTGCGTGGACACATGTTCACATAATCTGCACTCAGATGTGTGCACTTCTTATTCAATATTGAAAGGTGAAAGGGCCAGTGTTATAGCTTTTGGAGAGAGTGTCAATGTTATACTCATTACTTCCATAGTTGCAATTGCAACATAAGTTTACTTGTTGTTGCACGTACAGATACGGAATGTGCAATTTTTTAATGCTTAATTGTTGCAGAATTGATCAGACGTTGAAAAGGTCAGATGAATGGAAGAATCCTGATTCTCCTCCTGCTCCTGCTACTGGTAATGGAAGTTTCCGAAGCCGTCTCTAGACTAGTCTTTGTTCTGTTAGAGTACGTGTATAATTACAGATAGACTAGGATCTTCTTGTATCCCAAGTCGTATAATTAGAGATAGACTAGGATTTTCTTGTATCCCAAGTCGTTAGATATCTTAGCCTTCAAGTCATGTACCTCTATATATACCCACGAGGGTCATTGCAATAAAACAACGAAATATTAGGGTTCTATATTTTCCAATATGGTATCAGAGCGGTTAGCCTCACGGCGTCGATCCTAAGCCCCACCACTTCCGCACCGCGCGCCGCCCCCGGGGAGGGCGCGGCACCCGATCTCGATCAAAGATCGGATCGGTTTTAGTTTAGATTAGATCCAAAAATCTCCCAATTTCTAGATTAGATCCAATTTAGCTAAATAAGTTTCTTGATCTAGATACTCTCGGTAAATATCCGTGCAAAATCATCATGGCGGCGCACGACAGGTCGGCCTCGGAGTCTCGCCGGCGTGGCATCGACGCGGGGACATTCCATCATCCAGCAGTCGCCTTCACCGCGGCGGCCACGCACGCCCGGCCAGATGTCCAGGCCTAGCTGCCCTAACGGCTGCGCATGTGCAGATGAGGCCACGGCTCAAAGTGCTGGCCACACTCTACATCAACGTGGCCAGGAGAAGCAGCTAGCAGCGCCACGCACGTCCAGGAGAGCACATCTACATCGCCACCAAATCGGCTTGCAGTGCGGGACACGCCTGCCTGCAGATCTTCATCGACACCACAAGCTCCACGATCTACACTGCCGCGCATGCATCTACCGCCGGATAATCCGCTACAACACCGGATAATCCGGCCCCTGGATAATCCGGCCCTAGCACGTCTTCATCAAGATCTTCATTGATCCGGCACCATCTACCACAGGCCGGCGGCCCGGCGCTCTGCTAGGGCGATCGTTGCAGCACCGACGCGCTAAACGCCCGATCGTCTCGCCCGTCCGGTGCGCTGCCCGCATGGAAGGGCGCCGACACGCACGAGGAGAAGAAGAGGAGCTGGACAACTACATCGCCGCCGATTTGCACCGACATGAACAACTACGTCAAGCTGTACGACTACACCAAGATCTACGTCGAGTTCTACATCGCCAAGTTCTACATCAACATGATCTTCGTCGACATCCTCGTCAACACTGCCGTCGCCGTCTACGACACAAAAACCACGCCGCCGCGGCAGAACCACTGCCGCCGCCGCGCTACGACAAAGACCCACCGCCGCTGCAGACCCGCTGCCGCCGCCGCGCTACGACAAAGACCCACCGCCGCCGCAGACCCGCTGCCGCCGCCGCGCTACGACAAAATCCCGCCGCCGCCGCAGCACCGCTGCCGCCGCCGCGCTACGACAAAACCCGCGCCGCTGAGCTGCCAAAACCCGCCGCCGCCGCAACGCCGCCGCCGCGACAAAAACCCTACGACCAAAAAAAAACGCGGCGAATACGGCTACACCACATATGACGACTACGACATCGACCATACCTCGACCACGGCTACATCACGCTCGGCTACCTCGACATCGAAAAAACGTCTACGACAGCTCAAGAACTCCAGTCAACAGCGTCCGCGTCGTCACTTGCGCCCGCGACACTCCCGCTGTGACTGCGGGAGGGAAGAGAAGGAACCAGAAGGGGACGCCGATGATGACAAGGAGGAGAAGCGACGGGAGCGCAAGACTTCTCCATTCGCAAGTGTTTGCTTCACTCCCGCTACGACTGAGGGGAATGTTAGAGTACGTGTATAATTACAGATAGACTAGGATCTTCTTGTATCCCAAGTCGTATAATTAGAGATAGACTAGGATCTTCTTGTATCCCAAGTCGTTAGATATCTTAGCCTTCAAGTCATGTACCTCTATATGTACCCCACGAGGGTCATTGCAATAAAACAACGAAATATTAGGGTTCTATATTTTCCAATATGTTCCTGTTTCGGCAAGGTGATATATCAAGTCCTGAATATTATTTAAGCATTTATCTGCCGAAGAAGTTAGTAAATAATTTATCTCTGGGATGCTGCTGCATATTATTACGTGTAAAAAGGAATCGGAAGAGATCAATGGGTGTGATAAGGAGAATCTATTGTACTTTTCCGAGATGTGCTTGAAGGTTGCACCGATATGATAAATTATAACCCCAATTTGTGCTCCCTACTTCCGTTGAGTGCCTGGTTTACTGAATTGGAAGTCACATGTTCCTTATGTTCTCATTGCACCTTGGTTGTTAGCGTACTGCCAAAATCGAGGTACTTATTTGAAAAAAAGCATTTTCCCTTGTTTGAGTTGATCACTTGTTTCTTACACTGGGTTGCATCTTTTGTGAATGGCACTTAGAAAATATTCTTCCCTGGTGGATTGCTTCTATTGTGAAGGCACACAGAAAATATTCACCCGATCCTTGGATGAAATGAATACAAACCATTCAGGTGGTGAGCCTTTGTGCTCGCCCCCGGTGAAAACTCAAAAAAAAAAATTCTTCCTTGGTGGCACTGGTTGATTGTTTCTTCATATGCTGTTTTTCCATATGATTTCAGTTTGGATTCTTTTTTCTGCAGAATTATGAAGGGCCCCAAATCGAAGGAAGCACAGCATGCGTGGCTCTCATTCGAGGCAACCAGATAATTGTTGGAAATGTTGGTGATTCCCGTTGTGTACTCTCAAGGAATGGTCAGGTACAGTGGCTATTTTCTTTTCAAGTTTCTCGGTGGGGCATCCTCTTTTGTCATAATGATTGTGTTCAAGTGGAGCCTGACAATCTTATATCCATTTTATCGGAAGGCAATTGATTTATCCACCGATCACAAGCCAAATGAAGCAGGTGAAAGAGCCAGAATTGAAGCTGCAGGAGGATCAGTAGTCCAGAGGGAAGTCCTTGTATTTGATGCATTAGGACGAATGAGGATTGAACTAGGCGCATATCGTGTCGATGGAATAATAGCTGTATCCAGAGCGCTTGGTATTTAGTATTATTTGATATCTTATTTTTGTGTGGATATTTTTTGTTTCTTGGATCCAATCAATTTATTGTTTGAAACACATTTTCACTACTTACATTTCAGGTGATTTTCAGTTCAAGAAGAACAATAAATTGAAGTTTAAATGTGATCCTGACATTCCCCCAAACCCCAGCCACGCGACGCCAGGGCTGGTAAGCTTCCTGGCCTCCCTCTCTTCTCGCTTCCTCGCCGTCATGCGGCGGCGCTTCTCCGTTCCTTCTCGCCGCGGTTTGAGCGCTACTGGGTTGGCGGGGGCCGTGCTTGACTGCTTGTTCGTGGGACGCCCCCTTTTTTTGGGTTCGATTCTGCGTATGCCTCCTCTGATCCTATCCGTACCTCGCGCCTCGTGCGCTGCGTCGCTTGCTGCTGCTTTTGATTTTGAGGTCGGTGGCCTCTTCGCGGTGGGTTTTCCCTGGGGATGGGGACGAGGGCGCTGTAGAACACCGAGACGACATGGTGGCCTCTGTTCTCGCCTCGTCGATCCTGCCTCGTCTGCTGAACCCCCGATACCTTTTTGGGGGGTTCGATTTTGCGTGCGTATACCTCCTGATTCTATCTCGTGTTTCATGCGCTGCGTAGCGTCGGTTGTTGCCGCTTGCTGCTGTTTTTTTTATTTCGATGAAGTCGGTAGCGTGGCCATGGTGATTTTCCTCGGAGGAGGAGGAGGATGCTGAAGAGCACCGAGCCGCACTGGCGGCCTCTGTTGACCCTCGTCCATCCTGCCTCGTTTATTTTGGTTACTGCTGCTGTGGTTTCTGCTTGGATCCCCAGATCCTTCTCTGCTCGATTTAATTGGCATCTGCCTCTCCTGTCTCTTCCGCTGCGTCAGGTTTTCTTGTTGCGGCTGTTCACTGAAGTTGGTGACATGACCTTGAAGGTGATTGCCTTGGAGGAGCACGAGGATGCTAAAGAGCACCGATACCCAATGGCGGTCTCTCTTCACCTCGTCGATCCTGTCTCGTTTTTCTCTGCTTACTGCTGCGTTTGTTTTTGCGCTGGGTGACATCTTCGTTGGTGGCAATTTATTTCGAGAGGAGGAGGCTATAAGAGCACCCGAAATCCATGGTTGATCTCAGTCCGCCTCTCTTCTGCATCTCACGTTTCTCTTCTGGTAGCCCCTGCTTGTCCATTTTGCGGTTCATGGTGGTTCCATTGTTCGAGGAGGAGTCTAACGAAACGACCACCCCAAACACGACGGTGTTCATATCCTCTTCTCGAGGGAAACTTGAACAGTCTTCTCTGGATATTTCCATCGTTTTTATTTTTCTCCAAACTGGAGCACTCTGCTTCCTGGTCTAGTATGGTGTCCAGAAATTGCTCTTTCTTTCATTAATTAACCGGAAATGGAGCCACTTAACTGTTTTTTCAACCTTGTTTCTTATCAAGTTTGCTGTGCGCTCTGCAATGTAGCGTCAGTACATTCAGTTTACATGTTTGTCAGATTTTGCTGATAAAGAAATCTAAGCCATTGTTTTTATACTGGTATCTTTCAGAAAGCAAACCCTGGAATGGCTGGTCAGTACATCAAGACTTCTTCTAGGGGTGAGAATGCCAGAATTGAGTATGCCACATCATGTATGAAAGGACCCCGCCATGAAATGCAAGATTATGTGAGTAACGTATATTATTACGTGGATCAAGGATAGTTTTTACGTATGTATATAATTTGTTTTGCATGCTCATTCAGCACTTTGTGAAATACTGAATTTGACCCCTACACTTCTTATTTCCAGTACACAGCTCTCCTAGATCTAGATGGTTCGGATTCAACATCATTCTTTGGTGTTCTTGATGGCCATGGAGGTTTGATCTTTCTCTCATACTGTTCCAACATATTCTAAACACTTCAGCTGTTAGCATAACTGACCATCTCATGCATTGATTACATGAAGTCTTTCATTAAAATCTGCTAGAGTTCATTCTTATCCAAATGTGTATGTCATATGTGAATCTGTCTAGTGCATTATATCCGTGCATGATCTGTACATTTACTACTTGTCGTGATTTTCATCTGTCGGTATTCTGTACGGTCATGATTGTGAAATGCTGGTACAGTTCAACATACGTGATCAAGTTATACAGTCGGGTCTGTGCTGGGATGCCATAAGGACAAAATGGATTATGCTAAAGTATATATTCAGAGGGGCCAAAATTTTGTGTGATCATTTTCTTCTTTTTTTGGGGGGGATTGGTTTTTGTTACCAATACATTCAGTATCTGTAGTGCATGCTCTGTTTCCAGTGATACAAACGTATTGAAGTGATATTTCAGCTAGTATGTTGGTCTTCACATTGCTTCAATATATGAATTTGTACAGGCATATATGACTGATTCCGTCTTTGTTTTCTGTTATAACTATATTTTATGTTTCAGGACATAGGGTGGCATTGTATTGTTCGATGAAATTTCATACTGAGCTTGTCAACGATCCAGACTATCAAAACAACCTGCATACCGCATTGGAGCATCTGTGCTTCAGGTTTTTACTAATAGATAATTAAATCACATACTCTACATTTTTTGCTATATAAGTATGGAAAGTCACATTATCAGCACAGGGATGAAGTTTTAAAAACTTATGAGCTATAGCATGTGAACCCTATGAAATTTTGTTTAAAATATGACCACCTGTGAAGTACACAAGAAAACAAGCAATAAGTGTGTACAGATATCATGTGCGTGGACACATGTTCACATAATCTGCACTCAGATGTGTGCACTTCTTATTCAATATTGAAAGGTGAAAGGGCCTGTTATGGTCGGTTTGACCTATACACGTAGGAAGCCCACTAGTGGCTAGTTATGAGCTTAGCCCAAGTAAATTAGGGGCTTAGCCCAAGTAAATTAGGGTTTAGAGGAGGCCGTCCTCCTATATAAACACTTGTAACCCTTCGAGATTAATCAGACAATATTCAGTATCATTACTGTCTCGTCTGGGAGACCCCTGCGCCTCCGCCGCACCAACCCTAGCCGCCGCCTCCTTCCTCCGCGACGGTGCCCAGCCGCCGGCGCCGAGCTCTCCAACCTCTCCGCCCTCACTTCCACCCTTACAATCTCCGCCCTCGACCCGGTAGAACCCTAGTCTCTACCACTTTGGTATCAGATTGCCTAGGTCTCATGGGCTCCAACAGCCCCCCCGTCGTCCCCATCGCCGCCACGTCCACCGCCGCCGCCATGACAAGCGCCCACGCGCTGCAGGGAGACGCCGCCGCCGCCAACGGAGACCAGGCCGCCGCCGCCCCACGGGCCTCGACCTCCTGCCCGCTACTTTGGCGGACCTCGCCGACAGTCTCCGCGCCATCCGTTTCGAGCTCGTGGAGATCAAGGCCGGCCAGCACCCGCCGCCCCCACCGGCCGCCATTCCGCCGCCCACCCCGCCGCCGTCCGCCGCCCCCACCGCCCGCCTCCGCCGCCAGCAACGGTCGCCCCGCGTGGTGGCCGCCATCGCCCTCGCCAATTCCCACATGGATCGACGCGTCGCCCGTCTACACTCAGACTGTGGCGCGGACGACGGTTCAGTAGCCCGCCCACCCCTTTGGCGGTCCGGGCGGGTTTGCGGCCCCCTTCGCCGTGAGCACGTCCTTCAACCCGGGCCGCCAGGAGGGCACCCCCGAGGTCCCGCCTCTGGCACAGCAGCCGCCCCGCTTCACCAAGCTGTAGTTCGCCACCTACAACGGCGCCACCGATCCCCTGAACTGGCTGAACCAGTGTGAGCAGTTTTTTCGGGGGCACCGGACGCTCAGCGCCGACCGCACGTGGATCGCCTCCTATCACCTACGGGGCGCCGCGCAGACTTGGTACTACGCCCTCGAGCAGGACGAGGGCGGGATGCCGCCCTGGGAGCGCTTCCGCGACCTGTCCCTCCAGCGGTTTGGGCTGACCCTACGCGGAAGCCGCCTCGCCGAGTTGGGACGCCTCCCCTTCACCACCACGGTCCAGGACTTCGCCGATCGCTTTCAGGCGCTTGCGTGCCATGCCCCGGGCGTCTCGGCGCGGCAGTGCGCCGATCTCTTCGTCGGCGACCTCCCCGACTACATCCGCATCGACGTCGAGATGCGCGAGCCTGCGGACATGCAGACGGCCATGTACTATGCACGGGCCTACGAGCAGCGCGCCATCTCCATGCAGCAGGTCTACGCGCAACGTGGCAGCGCTCGTCCCGCGCTCCGGCCCGCCCCGACGCCCACCGCCCCGCCGCGCCCCGCGCCGCCGCTGCGCCCTCCTGCGCCGACTCGCCCCTTCGCGGCTGACGGCTGCGGAGCAGCTCGAGCGGCGCCGCCAGGGGCTGTGCTTCAACTGCGACGAGAAGTACGCGTCGGGCCACACGTGCGCCCGCCTCTTCTACCTGGAGACCGTCGACGACACCGACGTGGAGGCCCTCACCGCCGAGCTCGCGGCCGCCACCATCACGGAGGCCGGTGTCACGACCTACGCGCCGGTCGATGCGTCCGCCTTCGTCGTCTCTCTTCATGCTATGGCGGGCATCAAGACGGCCAAGACGATGCTGCTTCCGGTGACGATCAATGGGGAGCGTCTCACTGCGCTGGTGGACACGGGCTCGACGCACAACTTCCTGTCCAACACCGCCATGCGCCGCCTCGCTCTCCAGCCGGCGGGATCGGAGAAGTACAGCGTCACCGTCGCCAACGGGGACCGTCTTACGTGCTAGGGCGTGGCGCGACAGGTTCCCGTGCTCGTAGGAGACGAGCCGTTCTCCATCGACTGCGTCGGCATCGACTTGGGCTGCTACAACTTCATCCTCGGCCTCGACTTCCTGAGCACCTTAGGCCCCATCCTGTGGGACCTCGACGTGCTGACCCTCATCTTCTGGCGCGAGGGCGGCCGCCGTGTTCACTGGACGGGCTTGGGCAGCACTGGCGCATCCCCGCAGCTACACCTGATGGCCGCCGCGCTTGACGAGGCGCACCCGCTCCTGGCCGACTTACTTCAGCAGCACGGCGACCTCTTCGATGAGCCGCAGGGCCTCCCTCCCTCGCGGCCCTGCGACCACCGCATACACCTAATGCCAAACACGGCACCCGTCGCTGTGCGGCCGTACCGGTACCCCCAGCTGCAGAAGGACGAGCTCGAGCGTCAGGTGGCAATCATGCTAGCAGAGGGCATCATTCGGATTTCGACGTCGCCGTTCAGCGCCCCCGTGCTCCTTGTGCGCAAGGCCGACGGCACGTGGCGCTTCTGCATCGACTTCCGCGCCCTCAACACCGTCACGTCCAAGGACAAGTTCCCCATCCCCGTCGTGGATGAGCTCCTGGACGAGCTGCATGGCGCGCGCTTCTTCACCAAGCTCGACTTGCGCTCGGGCTATCATCAGGTGCGCATGCACCCGGACGACATCGCCAAGACGGCGTTCCGCACTCACCATGGCCACTACGAGTTTTTGGTGATGTTGTTCGGCCTCTCCAACGCGCCGGCGACCTTCCAGGCCTTGATGAACGACGTGCTCAGCCCCTACCTACGCCGCTTTGTGCTTGTTTTTTTGATGATATTTTGATTTACAGCGCATCCTGGGCGGAGCACCTGCAGCACGTGGCCATCATCTTCAACGAGCTTCGAGCGCATCGTCTTCATCTCAAGCGCTCGAAGTGCTCGTTTGGCACGACCTCCGTCGCGTACTTGGGCCACGTCATCTCCGCCGACGGTGTCGCGATGGACGCGGACAAGGTCGCCGCCGTCGCCGCCTGGCCGACGCCCCAGTCGCCGCGAGCTCTTCGCGGATTTTTGGGCCTCGCGGGATACTACCGGCGGTACATCCAGGACTTCGGCCTCATCGCCGCGCCTCTCACGCGCCTGCTTCACCGCGACGCCTTCTCCTGGGACGAGGAGGCGGCCACGGTGTAACATCCCAAATTTCAATAAAATAAAAGAAGAAGAATTCCAGAGATTCAAATTTCAGAGCCAACAAAAACTTTTATTTGCATATAGTGCCATGCATAGGACTTGTGCATTTGAGTGATATGCCATGATGCTTGTTATATTGTGTATGTGCTAAACCCTAAAACCCTAATGTGATCAAGTGAAGGTCACAAACCAAATAAAATAAAAGAGAAAGAAATCAAATAAGAAAAACCCTAAAACCCTCACATAGGCTTTATGCCATTTTTATAAATCTTGACCCTAGACCATTTTGGTCTTCACCATTAGTTGGAGTATGTTACTAAACACTTATTACAACTATTGGAACCCAAGAAACACAATTCAAATCAAAATTAAACTCAAATTGTGCTCACATATGATGATGGTCAAATCTGCCAATTATATTCTGGTCACTACTTTGAGCCCCTGCAATTCAAAATTTTCAAACCAAACTTGCTCAAGTCTTTGCAAGATAAAGTAATGTACTTGTATTTCCTAGGGTCTTCCTATTTCTAGTCCAAACCTAGGGTCTCGATTCTACAGGCAACACTATGGCTCTGATACCATTCTGTAGCACCC
This sequence comes from Lolium multiflorum, assembly GCA_030979885.1. Lineage (NCBI taxonomy): Eukaryota > Viridiplantae > Streptophyta > Magnoliopsida > Poales > Poaceae > Lolium > Lolium multiflorum. The sequence continues at coordinate 313,800,623 of CM061750.1, read as the reverse complement.
CACCTTTTAACAAAGGCAAGATACCTGTGTATAGTGCTATTCCCGGGATCACTGATAGCACACACATTACAAAATATAGTAATCATTGCAATAGTATCAAATTACTACATCTTTGATCCAGAGGGTAAAGTAAAACCTTACAACTTGCATAGTCACAAGGACTAGCTCAACAATGTTCAGAACAAACACAGCGGAAATGTAAGTCATCAATGAGCCTTCATCATCTTCATGTGCCACAGGCAGTCATGTTGGAATGTAGACTCGAGATCCTACCACGTACTTCTCCTCAGAAAATCCTGCACGTTTGAATATGCAGCCCCACGAATGGAGGTCAGTACAATGATGTACTGGCAAATGACACTTATATGGTGGCAGTTTTGGGCATGACTATCTACATGATATCAAATTTGCATAAAGCCAATTTTATCCTACACTTTATTTAAAACAAAACATTTTGAAATCCTTTGTATGACATTATGAAATCACACCATGGTTAAATCCTCCATGGGTTTTAGAATAATCACATGGTTACATCTCCCATGAGTTTTTCAAGGTTAATTCAATTTTAAACACATTCATAAAAGGTGATGAGATTCCTCCGTACATTCCCTGCCTAGAAGCTCAAATTGTCCATAACCGGGGACACGGCTAAGATCTTAGATTTAACTCTCGAGAGGTTGTGCACTTTCACCTTACGGCCCACCCTTCCCAAGAGAAGAATGAGACAAGATCTTTCAGAAGAAGAATTCAACCATACAAACTAGACCCGTTCCCTTGGCCGTCGCCTCCACCCGCTGTCTAGCCACAAGTTGAACCCTCACAACTTACTTAATCCCGGCAGAGCCCATAATACCATAAGGCTGCACTGGAAGCTAACTAAAACATGGACAACATAGTAATCTCTTTAATCCTGGGTGGCCAACCACAAGTGGAACTCACAAGCTTAAAACCCCTCACAGGTAGTAAACCCCCACACGATCCCCTGGTGAAAACCAGGTGTGCAGTCAAAAGCGACCACTCTACAACTTGCGCACTCTCAGGGATTCGCCACTTTAGCCCACTCGGGGCGTGGACCTGAGCAGCCGCCCACCAATCAACCAATCCACCCAGGTGTTTCATTAGGGTTGTTAATTTTAATTTTTCAAACACTCACAACCAATAACGAAACAGCATTTGGCATTTGATGTTGCAAAGAAAAATTAAAGCATCCTAGCAATGGGTTCAGGAGTAGCTACACACTACTAGGATTTGCTAAGCATAGCATAATACTTTACTTTTGAAAACAAAATCCTACCATGCATACTAGTTTGAAAAACACTAATGCATAATAAAATAGGTAGGAATTGAATGTAACTTGCCTTGATCAAAGCAACCCACACAATCACAGCAATCACAAGCACCACCTTGATCTCCTCCACAATCTATTCAAACAATCACAACAAATAAACAAACATTCGATATAAACAATCATAGACATGTATGCATGCATGCTATGCAACAATTTAACTTCACTAGAGAGGTGGTGTGTAAGTGTTGCATTATGTGTTCTATGATATGTGCAATGTTAATAAAGTATTCTGGACATTTAATGTGATTTAGAAAACCATTAATCGAGTATCTACTTAACACATACAACCTTATTAATTAGCTACTGCAGCATTATGTGTTGTAAAAATATGAATTTGACATCCCTGTATAGGTTACAGTAATACAAAGGCACAGCAATTGGAATTACTCGAAAACCATTTATAGAATTTGAATTATGACTGAATTACTGATTTGAATAGATTTTACTAAAGCAAGTTTGTGCACGTATCAAAGTTGTAAAATTCTTATTCCATGTTGTAGTACATATTCTGAGGATTCCAGAAAGTACAAAATCATAAAATTTGGGCCAGTAGATTATTTTATACAATTTTTATAGTGTACAATAGTCAATTTCTCTATTTGAATTTTAATACGAAATCTATCACAGTACCTATGCTATATTATTGCATAATAATGTTCTACAGATTGTAAGCTTTCCAAAACTATAAAATTTGCAAAATTTGAACCTACGGTTGATTTTATACGGATTTTACAAGTTGGACAGCAAATCTGGCATTTAAATTCAAATTCAAACTCTGTTTGACTAGGCGCTGACTGGGCGCGCTGACCGTGCAGGCCACGTGGCGCGACGCGGTTGGTAGCGCGGGGATCACGCGGATCGTCCCCTGGGGAAACCGTGGCCGTTAGATCTACTCGATCTGGATGGTCCAGATTAAAAGAAAAAAAAGGAGGGATAAGAAGGGGGAGATGCTCACTGCCGGCCGGTGGCGGAGAAGATGGCGGCGGGGCGGCTCGGGCGGTGGCGTGGCCGGCGTTGCGGGAGTCCCCGGGCTCGGCGGAGGCAGCGACGAGGGGCGGCGCGACGTCGCGGTTCTCCTGGTGACCGCGGTGCGGCCAGAGGCGGGCTAGAGCGGCGGCGGCGGGCGGCTGGAGGCGGCGGCGCTAGCTGCAACTACGGCGAGCAATCGCCGTAGATTGGCGGCGCGGCGGCGGGAGCTGGGTGGGGGAAAAAGAGGCGGGGGTGGCGGCGGTATTTATAGGGGGCCAGGCGTGCTCCTCACGGCACGGACGCCGAGGTGGGGTCGGCCCGGTTAGGGCTCGGGAGGAGTCCGGGGCGGACACGAGGAGGAAGACGACGCTGACCGGTGGGCCCCACTGGCAGGTGGGTCCCACCTGTCAGTGAGAAAACGGAAAAAAAAAGAAAAAGCCAGGCGGTGCGGGCGCGGGCCGAGGTTGCCAGGCCGGTTTGGGCCGAAGCGGTCGGGCTGGCCCATTTGGCCGGTCCGATCCGTTCTTTTTTTTGTTTTTTTCTTTTCATTTTCTTTTTACTGTTTTATTCATAACTTTTGATTTAGGAACCCAAATAGGGTCAAACCAATTTCTAAAATTTTGTAAAAATCAGGGCTTTATTTTAGACAACAGAGAACAAGGGTTTGACTTAAAATAACATGGTAGATAAATAAGATCCTTGCATTTAGGGCATGTAACCATGGTTGTGTCATATTTGTGCTTATCATTTTATGTGTAAATGAGCAAATGCAAAGATGCCATGAATGCATGCAAGTTTTTAATTTTTTGAAAAACCTGGGATGTTACATGCTACCCCCCTTAAGATGAAGCACGTCCTCGGGCTTCGAAAAGGCTAGCAAATAGGTGTGGGTGATATTCTCGAAGATTTTCTTCATCTTCCCAAGCTGCCTCTTCCTCACTATGGTGACTCCACTGAACAGAACTATATAGTATTGGAGCTGGTATTCCTTTACCCTGAGTATCTGATCTAGGCTAACCCCCTTAAGATGTTTAGCCTAATATCACCAATATGCAATTGGGATGTAAATCGAACTATTGATGTGAATGAATGCGATGTGCCAGTATCAATTAAAACTAATGTTGTAACGAGTTGAGTGGAGACATACCCATCACAGTGTTAGGTTCATTCACCACTTCCTCCACATACAGGTGGTTCGCTTGTCCCTTCTGGAATGGATTAGGTTTGGTAACCTCCTCAGGCTTGTTCTCGGGACATCTTTTGGCAAAGTGCCCAGTCTTCTTACACTTGTAGCATGTGATGTTGGACAAGTCCCTATTTTCCCCTGAATTGGGATGGTGCTGGCCATTGTTTCCATTGTGATGACCATTGTTACCATTGGGGTGACTATTGGAATGGTCTCCCTTGAATCCTTCATTGTGCCTATGGCCGTTGTAGTTGTTTCCATTCCCTTTACTGAAATGACCGTTATGATTATGTGAGTTGTGACTCCCACTTCCTTCAGAAGAATGGTGCTTCTTGTGGAACGGCTCAGTGTGGTTCTTGCTGAACTTCCTCTTGCGGTTCTCTTCCTTATTGATGTTATTGTCTAGGGTGATGGCTTGATCAAGCAGGGACTGGTAGCTGGGTGCATATGCCACAGACAATGGAATCTTCAGTTCACCTTTAAGTCCATTGAGGAACTTCTCCTTCCTCTTAGCATCAGTGTCAATGTCCTCTGGGGCATACCTCGCCAAAGCACAAAAGTCATCCATGTACTCCTTCAGTGTCCTTCCTCCTTGCCTCAGGCTGCGAAATTCATCCCTCTTTAGATTCATAATGCCCGAGGAGATATGAGCAGTACGAAATCCCTCTTTGAAGGTTTCCCAGTCTAAGTCATCTATAGGATGGGTAAGTTGATAAGTCTCCCACCACCTTGCAGCAGGTCCTTCCAACAGATGAGCGGTGAACCTAATCTTCTCAGCCTCGGTGCACTCACAGGTGATCAAGTCCTTGCTGACTGAACGAAGCCAGTCATCAGCTACAATCGGTTCAGTGGCACTGGAGAACTTAGCTGGTCGGAGTCTCAGAAATCTGGCGAGTCTATCCACTAGGGGTGGTGGTGGTGGTGGAGGTGGCGGTGGTGGTGGAGGTGGCGGTGGTGGATTGTTGTTGTTGTTCTGGGTGGTTTGGATGAATTGGGTCATCATCTGCATGAGTTGTGCCTGAGCTGTCATCATCTGTTGCAGTGCTTCCTGAGTTGGATCACGTCTTGGCGGCATCTGGGGTTGTTTTAGCATAGATGAGAAACAAGATAGACAGATCTAAGGAACAAAAGTTTCCTACCCATGCACAAACAAGTCACACAACCAAACAAAAACACTGAAAACTAGAAATTCCAAACTTTATTTAAACTTATTGAGTTTTTGAAAATACGACTAAGATATGCGGTACTGCCTTACATCAAATAGTAGGACAATACAAATGAGTATAACCTATTACATAAGTTTTAACTGGAGGTCGAACTAAGGCTTCTTGGTTAACTTCAGGTAGAACCACTATACATCAACATTCTTTTCCTCAGGGTTGCAATCTGACTGTCCTTGGATTTATTGAGCTCTTCATACATACCGAGTTTAAGGGATAAGTCAACCATGTCACTTCGAAGTCGACCTACGGTAGTATTCAGGTTAGCGGTCTCCTCCTTTTCTTCTTTGAGGTCTTTCTCCAAGTTCATTTATAGCTGCCCAGGCAACACATATTGCAGAATCGAAGAAGGACGTGTGGAGTTCAGGGTTGGTGAACATCCAATGTTCCATCTTCTTGGGGTCGTCTTCTTCGTCCTTGTATAGGTGAAGTTGCACCCACCAATACTCTTGTCCGTCATCCATCACAGGAAATCCCTTGTATACTGCTTCTCCTTTGAGTCCCATGCTCTCCATGATATTCTTTAATGCCTTTGGAAACTCAGTATCACATTTCAGGGTCATGGTCATCACTGGTCCTTTCTTGATGGATTCAATGAGGCTGGTCATCTAAGAAAAGAAAAGAAGGAAAACCATTTTTAGAATGATTAAAGATTAGAGTATGAGAAATATTGGAGAAGAGGCAAGATAAAGTAATGTACTTGTATTTCCTAGGGTCTTCCTATTTCTAGTCCAAACCTAGGGTCTCGATTCTACAGGCAACACTATGGCTCTGATACCATTCTGTAGCACCCCACCTTTTAACAAAGGCAAGATACCTGTGTATAGTGCTATTCCCGGGATCACTAATAGCACACACATTACAAAATATAGTAATCATTGCAATAGTATCAAATTACTACATCTTTGATCCAGAGGGTAAAGTAAAACCTTACAACTTGCATAGTCACAAGGACTAGCTCAACAATGTTCAGAACAAACACAGCGGAAATGTAAGTCATCAATGAGCCTTCATCATCTTCATGTGCCACAGGCAGTCATGTTGGAATGTAGACTCGAGATCCTACCACGTACTTCTCCTCAGAAAATCCTGCACGTTTGAATATGCAGCCCCACGAATGGAGGTCAGTACAATGATGTACTGGCAAATGACACTTATATGGTGGCAGTTTTGGGCATGACTATCTACATGATATTTGGCAAGTGGAGTTTAGGCAAATTTGCATAAAGCCAATTTTATCCTACACTTTATTTAAAACAAAACATTTTGAAATCCTTTGTATGACATTATGAAATCACACCATGGTTAAATCCTCCATGGGTTTTAGAATAATCACATGGTTACATCTCCCATGAGTTTTTCAAGGTTAATTCAATTTTAAACACATTCATAAAAGGTGATGAGATTCCTCCGTACATTCCCTGCCTAGAAGCTCAAATTGTCCATAACCGGGGACACGGCTAAGATTTTAGATTTAACTCTCGAGAGGTTGTGCACTTTCACCTTACGACCCACCCTTCCAAAGAGAAGAATGAGACAAGATCTTTCAGAAGAAGAATTCAACCATACAAACTAGACCTGTTCCCTTGGCCGTCGCCTCCACCCGCTGTCTAGCCACAAGTTGAACCCTCACAACTTACTTAATCCCGGCAGAGCCCATAATACCATAAGGCTGCACTGGAAGCTAACTAAAACATGGACGACATAGTAATCTCTTTAATCCTGGGTGGCCAACCACAAGTGGAACTCACAAGCTTAAAACCCCTCACAGGTAGTAAACCCCCACACGATCCCCTGGTGAAAACCAGGTGTGCAGTCAAAAGCGACCACTCTACAACTTGCGCACTCTCAGGGATTCGCCACTTTAGCCCACTCGGGGCGTGGACCTGAGCAGCCGCCCACCAATCAACCAATCCACCCAGGTGTTTCATTAGGGTTGTTAATTTTAATTTTTCAAACACTCACAACCAATAACGAAACAGCATTTGGCATTTGATGTTGCAAAGAAAAATTAAAGCATCCTAGCAATGGGTTCAGGAGTAGCTACACACTACTAGGATTTGCTAAGCATAGCATAATACTTTACTTTTGAAAACAAAATCCTACCATGCATACTAGTTTGAAAAACACTAATGCATAATAAAATAGGTAGGAATTGAATGTCACTTGCCTTGATCAAAGCAACCCACACAATCACAGCAATCACAAGCACCACCTTGATCTCCTCCACAATCTATTCAAACAATCACAACAAATAAACAAACATTCGATATAAACAATCATAGACATGTATGCATGCATGATATGCAACAATTTAACTTCACTAGAGAGGTGGTGTGTAAGTGTTGCATTATGTGTTCTATGATATGTGCAATGTTAATAAAGTATTCTGGACATTTAATGTGATTTAGAAAACCATTAATCGAGTATCTACTTAACACATACAACCTTATTAATTAGCTACTGCAGCATTATGTGTTGTAAAATATGAATTTGACATCCCTGTATAGGTTACAGTAATACAAAGGCACAGCAATTGGAATTACTCGAAAACCATTTATAGAATTTGAATTATGACTGAATTACTGATTTGAATAGATTTTACTAAAGCAAGTTTGTGCACGTATCAAAGTTGTACAATTCTTATTCCATGTTGTAGTACATATTCTGAGGATTCCAGAAAGTACAAAATCATAAAATTTGGGCCAGTAGATTATTTTATACAATTTTTATAGTGTACAATAGTCAATTTCTCTATTTGAATTTTAATACGAAATCTATCACAGTACCTATGCTATATTATTGCATAATAATGTTCTACAGATTGTAAGCTTTCCAAAACTATAAAATTTGCAAAATTTGAACCTACGGTTGATTTTATACGGATTTTACAAGTTGGACAGCAAATCTGGCATTTAAATTCAAATTCAAACTCTGTTTGACTAGGCGCTGACTGGGCGCGCTGACCGTGCAGGCCACGTGGCGCGACGCGGTTGGTAGCGCGGGGATCACGCGGATCGCCCCCTGGGGGAAACGTGGCCGTTAGATCTACTCGATCTGGATGGTCCAGATTAAAAGAAAAAAAAGGAGGGATAAGAAGGGGGAGATGCTCACTGCCGGCCGGTGGCGGAGAAGATGGCGGCGGGGCGGCTCGGGCGGTGGCGTGGCCGGCGTTGCGGGAGTCCTCGGGATCGGCGGAGGCAGCGACGAGGGGCGGCGCGACGTCGCGGTTCTCCTGGTGACCGCGGTGCGGCCAGAGGCGGGCTAGAGCGGCGGCGGCGGGCGGCTGGAGGCGGCGGCACTAGCTGCAACTACGGCGAGCAATCGCCGTAGATTGGCGGCGCGGCGGCGGGAGCTGGGTGGGGGAAAAGGAGGCGGGGGTGGCGGCGGTATTTATAGGGGGCCAGGCGTGCTCCTCACGGCACGGACGCCGAGGTGGGGTCGGCCCGGTTAGGGCTCGGGAGGAGGGGGCGGACACGAGGAGGAAGACGACGCTGACCGGTGGGCCCCGCTGGCAGGTGGGTCCCACCTGTCAGTGAGAAAACGGAAAAAAAAGAAAAAGCCAGGCGGTGCGGGCGCGGGCCGGGGTTGCCAGGCCGGTTTGGGCCGAAGCGGTCGGGCTGGCCCATTTGGCCGGTCCGATCCGTTTTTTTTTTTTTTTTTCATTTTCTTTTTACTGTTTTATTCATAACTTTTGATTTAGGAACCCAAATAGGGTCAAACCAATTTCTAAAATTTTGTAAAAATCAGGGCTTTATTTTAGACAACAGAGAACAAGGGTTTGACTTAAAATAACATGGTAGATAAATAAGATCCTTGCATTTAGGGCATGTAACCATGGTTGTGTCATATTTGTGCTTATCATTTTATGTGTAAATGAGCAAATGCAAAGATGCCATGAATGCATGCAAGTTTTTAATTTTTTGAAAAAACCTGGGATGTTACAATCCCCTCTTCGCCCTCGACCTCCTCGACCACTTCCCCTTCTCGATTCACCACCGGAGCTCACCAATTTAGCCGCCGGAGCCCGCCAGTACCTCACCTCGCCGCCGTCGATTGGAGCCGCCCCTGGAGCTGCCGCTGGTACCAGGAGCTTCGCCGTCGTCTACACCTTCCTCGCGCACACTGGCAGCCACCGCGGGAGCCCTGGTTAGCTCTCCGACCCCCTACCTGAGCCGCCGCCGAGCCTCGCTCTCGTCGTTGACAACGACGAGCGTGAGCCGTTGGATCGCGTTCTGATCCAACGCGCCACAGTCCCCGTACCGCTTCACCGTTAAGTAGAGGCTGACGGGTGGAGCCCACCCGTCAGGCAGCCCGCGCGTCGTGGATGCGTGGTGGGCTGGCCTTGGGTCGTTTTAATCGTTTAGGCCCAGTTAGTTTTCCCGCCGGCCCTTTTAATTCAAATCTAGTTTAGATGATTTAGTTCAAATTTAATACTGGACCCAACTTGGAAAATTCATAGAATCTGTTTGGCTTCGCCAAATTTAGCAAACTTTATGTTGTTGGAAAGCTAGTGAAAATTTCTACAACATTCCACTGGTCCCACCTCAAGATCTGTTGTAGAAATAAAATAATAAAAAGAAGAAGGCATGGACTTTTTCATATTCAAATAATTATTAAAAATCAACCAAAATAGATATTTAGTTAATTCCAACTCCCATAGCTCACATTTGACTTACACTAATTGTTTCTGCAAGAAAATGGTCTGGTCACTTTGCATGATCATGCCCTAGTTTAATTAATGGACAATATGGCTATTTTATTAAAGTGATATTGTCCAAAACTATTATGCAAATCATATGGAGTATTATACTTCATTTAAATCTTGTCCCAAGTGAATTCATGTGATGTTTGCACCCCTGGTCAAACACTCTTATAAGAAATACTTGGAGATTTAAATCATTTGTAGAAATTATTAAATGGTATGAGGTGGTCTACCTCATTTAAATCATTTTCTCAAATGATGATAATGAATGATTGACTTATGTCAATATAAATTCATGCATGATTGTTTGAGAAATTAAATCTTAAGAAGATTTCAATGAGAGGAAACTATTTCTCAAGAATCCTATGGAAACTATCATTTACATATGTAATGAGAGGAAATTAGTTTCCACAAGCAACACAACCAATGCACCTTAATTATATTAATTGTGTGCTTAGAGTAGTTTGTGTGAATATATGTGATGTTTGGAATAGCCATTGAATTAGTTGAGTGATTATACCTCGTATTCAAATTTAGACGCTAGTACCGGAGAATACCGGAGGAAGAAGGTTGCTACCAGGAGGAGGAGGAGGAAAACTTTGAGAACTACCAAGGCAAGCTAATATTCTTGCAAAGTGCAAAGTTCTACCAAGAACAAGGCACACTCATCTTTTCTATGCTTCATGAACCCTTCCCAAGTTTTTTACTTTGCAAGTTTTCAATTTGAATCTTTAAGTTTCCTTTTATAGTTAACTTTGGTCTAAGTCTAGAATACTACAAGAGTAGCAAACTTAGCCTAACTAGCATTACAAGTAGTTAGAACCCCTCATAAATAGATGCTAGTGCTAATATTAAAATTTGACTACTCTAGATGGGAACATGTGAATTGAAAAGAAATTGCAACTTTGGAATGATGATGCATTCCATTGAATGAATTTTGAAGGTGAATATGACCAAGAGAAGATAGTGATTTTTGATTACAAACTAATATTGGTTTGCATGCGATACCTTTCCAATTCATAAGTGCCCCCACCATACCTGATTATGGGTAAGGGCTTAACTAGAAATTTATGTATCTTAGTATGGGTTCCCTCTGAACACACATCATAGGGGTTATGGCGAGGCTGCCTCCGTGGTTGAGGAATGATGTGAATTGAGGTGAATTGTAAAGCCAAGCCCTGTGCAGTTCCCAGGTTGACAGTTGGTCTTCACTGGGAGGCCAAGCTCATTGGGAGAGGTGCTCATACTAGGATTTGTAAATGAAAGGTTATGGTTGATGATCCGCGTACTGTGTTACGATGATTCGGGTTATCCCGACGGATGAAATCAAATGTTGTGGCACAAGTGTGCAACCTCTGCAGAGTGTAAACCTATTCGAATAGCCGTGTCCACGGTTACGGACGATTGGAAAGGCCATACAGTTTCCAGTATTAGATTCTTGAAAGTGTTGATAAAATGAATGGTGAATGGTGACTTGAATTTGAATCACAACAATGTTGTGGGAATGACACTAATGTTCCCACTTGAGTTAGTTAGCACATGAATAAGTCTTTGATAAAATACTTGTGAACAAAAATTGGCTTTATGCAAATAAACTAGAGCTTAGCACCCTTACTAGAATTGCTAGCACTTACACTAGTATTAGTTTGCGAGTACTTAAAGTACTCACGGCTTTGTCCCGGGCTATTCAAATGGCCAGAGTATGAAGACGAACAGAACTACCAAGGAGATGATCAGCAGGACGCCTACGACAACTAGGAGTCTTCTGACGTCAAGCGTTGGCCTGTGGACTAGAGAGTCCATTTATCTTTACGCTTCCGCTATGAACTTGTGTTTGTTCGTTGATCAATAGATCAACTATTTGTGTAATATGGATCATGTGATTCAAGTTGTAAGACAATATGGTTTGTAATGAATGATGACTGTGATACTTAACTATTATGCCTTGCAACAACAATATTCCTGGGATTGCGATGAATGACATAATAGGCATCTGGACTTAAAAACCCGGGTGTTGACAAGTTGGTATCAGAGCCATTGTTTGACCTTAGGAGACCCTAGTTTAGAATGGACGTTCAAAAAAATTTAGTTTCACAAAAACAAAGGAAATGAATACTTGCAAAAATTTATCCCCCCTCTTTTCCTTGAGATCTTTCAAAAATTATATGCCATGCTCTTCCTTATAAAAGTACTTAAAAATTTGCCACACTTGTTCACTCTCTAACTTGCTCATCCAATTCACTTTCAGATGGAGCCGACCAACGTGAAGTTTTACCAGCTCGGGAACGGCGGGGACTTGATCTTCGAGAGGGACCTTGACGGTCTGTCGGAGTACCTTGGACGCCCCCACCCCGAGTTTCACGGAGTCGAGGTCAACGACCAGCACAGAGGGGAGCTTCAGTGGGTTATCACCGCTGACTTGAGGGGCAAGATGGAGCCTCCCACATCTGAGAGGATCCTCTTTTCCTTCAGGGAAAGCAGCTGGATGGACGGACTCGCTCGTGCTCTTCAGGAGGCACTTGCGCGTCTGTGCGGACAGAACGTGGTCGCGGTACTCGCGTCTCGCTTTGCTCACCATGCAAGGCGTGACTCCCTTGGAGCACCCATGGAGGTACAGATGCACCCCCAGCTGAGGCACCATGTGGACCATCTGGACTACATGCTGTTCCAGACCCAGAAGGAGCTGGATAACTCCCGTGGTTACGCGAACCAGATCGACTCACTTTGCACTGACTCAGCATGGTGAGGCCATCAAGATGCTCAACAAGGACCGCAAGTCACTCCGCTTGCAGCGTGCCAAGAAGGATGCTACCATCGTGCGCCTTCGTGCCAAGATAGCAGCCTTGGAGATCACTATCAAGGCCCAGGAGGATCAGCTGAGAGAGATTGAGGATGACGAGGGAGGCATCGACCTTCAGGGAGGAGGAGCCTTCCTGAGTGACGACGAAGACTTTGAGGAGGACGAGCTCACCGAGGAGGAGGACTACGAGTTCCTGGAGGCCGCAGAGGATGGGATCATCCCCATCGATGTGGATGTCGATGTTGAGGAGTAGTTGCACTAGATCACTTATGTAGGTGTGAGTTGTATCCCGTCCTTTGTATCGTAGCATGAGATGAATGGTTCTTAAAACCATGGGTGTGTTAGTATGTAATATGTGATGAATGAATGAATGAATGTTTGTGTGTCATCATCAAAAAGTTTACAAGCTTTAATTTTTTTTCAAAACTTACCCAAACAAGCCATAGAATTTCCCTCTTATCTCATGATCTGTCTACATGTTCAGATGGCTCGTCCAAATCGCAACGCGAATCCGGATGCAATGATGCAACTGCTGCAAACCCTGATGGCCGACAGGGAGACTGACAGAGCTGAACGTCAAGCCAACATAGCAGCACTGCAGCAGCTGGCCAACAACAATTATGGCCATGGCAACCATGATCACCCTGGTTCCAAACTCAAGAACTTCCAGAACACCAACCCACCTATCTTCAGCAAGACTGAAGAACCCTTGGATGCGGATGACTGGTTATAGACCATGGAGAACAACTTAGAAGTGGCTGGAGTAGAGGCCAATGAGAAAGTGCTGTTTTCCACACACTACTTAGCAGGACCAGCTAGAGCTTGGTGGATTAGCACCCGTGCCATGAACGGAGGTCAAGTCATGACTTGGGCAAATTTCAAGCTCAAGTTCAGCAAGTACCATGTGCCCCCAGGCTTGATCAAGAAGATGAGGGATGAGTTTCGTGAACTCAAGCAAGGCAGGATGATGGTGGTAGAATACCGCGACATATTCCTTACTCTGTCAAGGTATGCCCCCGACGAGACCGACACCACCGAGAAGAGGCAGGAGAGATTCCTGAACGGACTGCATGATGAGATGCAGACTGTCCTTGTCAACATTCCCTTCGCCGACCTAGAAGCCTTAGTCGACTCTGCCATCCAGATGGAAGGCAAGCTAAACCAAGCCAATGAGAACCGCAAACGCCGCATGATGCACCAGAGTGGGCCCAGCAATGCCCCAAAGTATCGCCCCAGCTCAAGCGGAGGTTTCACTCCGAGAAACAATAGCAAGCCCCAGATGCAGACTTCACGCCCTGGTTATCAGAACCGGAGTGGAGGAAACCCCAGGCCAGGAGGCCATCACAACAACAACAACTACAACAACAACAACAACTTCAACCGCGCTCCACCCAGAGCCTCCAACAACAACAACACCAACACCGCCCCCAGAACCGGAAGCAACGCCATCCCCGTTGCAACCAAGGACAAGGTCACCATCACTTGTTATGAGTGTGGTGTAGTGGGGCACTACTCCAACGAGTGTCCCAAGAGGCTCGCCAAGCTTGCAGGCAACAACGCTGCACCTGCTCAGCAGCAACGCCGTGTCTCCACATGCAAGAAGTTCGCCCCCAACAACCCCAATAACCACAGTGGCCGTCTCTTCCACATGAATGCTGAAGAAGCCTAGGAAGCACCAGATGTTGTACTGGGTATGTTTTCTGTTAATTCAGCGCCGAGTGTTGTTTGATTCCGGAGCATCTCATTCTTTTGTCACCGAAGATTTTGCATCCACAAGTAAAATTCAACCTATCAGTTTGAAGCATGTTATGATAGTTCAAATTCCCGGATCAACCACCAAAGCCAGAAAATTTTGCAAAAATGTACCCATCAAAATCCATGAAGTAGAGTTTTATGCCAACCTGATTATTCTGGGAACCAAAGGTTTGGAAGTTGTACTAGGAATGGACTGGATGTCAAAACACCATGGATTGATTGACTGTGCCAAGAAAGCCATCACCATGACTAGCAGCACCGGTATCCTAGTAGAGCACGTCTCTGAAAGATTACCCAATTTACCTGCAACCAAAGTGTAGCCAAGCCAACTCTGGATCAGATCAGGGTCGTCTGTCGATACCCTGATGTGTTTCCTGAGGGTCTACCCGGTATGCCCCCAGATCGGGATATCGAGTTTATCATCGAGTTAATCCCTGGAACCGGACCTATAGCCTAGAGAGCCTATAGCATGAACCCAGTAGAGTTAGTGGAACTGAAGAAACAACTGGATGAACTGTTAGCCTAAGGTCTGATCCGACCAAGTGCGTCGCCTTGGAGATCCCGTTTTGTTTGTGGATAAGAAAGACGGTGCCATCGTTTATGTACGGATTATCGTAAGCTTAACGATGTCAATATCAAAAACAAATACCCCTTGCCAAAGATAGAAGACATGTTTGACCAGTTGACCGATGCCACTGTGTTCTCTAAGATTGATCTTAGGACTGGTTATCATCAGCTGAAGATCCATGCAACGGATATCCCAAAGACTGCCTTCACCACCAGATATGGATTGTATGAGTACAACGTCATGTCGTTTGGATTAACCAATGCCCCAGCTTATTTCATGAACCTCATGAATAAGATCTTCATGTCGGGGGGAAGACCCCGGGTAGGGCAATGGACGCGGAGCAGCCGGCTGACCACTGGCCGGCTCGCGGCAAAGGCCGGCTGAGGAGCAGCCGGCTGGAGCCGTAGCCGGCTGGTCTGGAAGCCGGTTGGCTCCAGGTCCTAGTCGGCCTGGTTACGGCCGCCAATGCTGTAGCTGGGCCGGCTTCTACAAGCCATATCCGACTGGGGGTCTAGACCGACTCGAGGCTGGCGAGTCTTGCATTGGAAGGAACCAGGTTGGTGATCCGGGTTCCCAAAGTCCACGCTGACTTCATCTTCCGTAAAGCGCGGGGCACTGTGGAGCAATAGTGCCACGCGCCGGACAGGCCATCATGGCTTACGACGCGCCGTACATGCTACAGTGGCTGACGGCGACAGAGACGCTTCCTCTCCATACCGCTGACCGTGGCAGCCGGATGGGACAGGCCACGACGCCTCAACGGCTCCTGACGTCACCACCTCGGGAAGGAGCGGAAGCCGAAGCCGGCCAAGCCGGCTAGTAGACTATAGGGTCTTATATGTAAAGTGCCGGTGCCTATATAAGCCGCACTACCCCCTCTCGTGGGGGACGATCGATCAGTTACCATTCACTAGTCTTAGAGCTGCCCTGAGAGAGAGAGACCTTCGTCCACCTCAGAGCAGCCGGATACAGCTCAAGGAGCACCATTGTACCGTGTTACACATCATATACACTCATAGCAGGAGTAGAGGTTTTACCTCCACCGGAGGGCCTCGAACCTGGGTACGTCGCCGTGTCGTTCGTGCCCATACCCGCTTCCGGATACCGCCGTGAGATCTCTCAGGAGCCCCTTCGATTAGCCACCCTATGGCATATGTCATGACGATACCACGACATTTGGCGCCCACCGTGGGGCCTTCAGCATCCTCGGCCGGTGTCTTCATCCGGACGGGCCTCACCATCACCACCGGCGAGCGAGTCGCTTCAGGCTTGGTCGGAGATTCGGCTCCCTCGATGCGTCAGCGACAACGCTGGCTGCTTCGCCGACCGGCCATTCCTGCCGGCGGCAACATCATCAGCTTCGGCGGCTTCGACGTCTACGTCGCCACCGTTGCACCACCGCGCTACCCGCGCGAGATCGTGCGCTGCGCAAGCCCTCCCCCTGGAGCCGGCGCCAGCCTCACCACCGCCAGCCCTTGCATCATGCAGGAGGTCATGACCACCGGCAACGACGCCGCCGACAAGACCACGCGCATCCGCGGTCCTGCGCTGGAGCGCAACAAGGACGCCGGCGCATCCGCCTCGGGCGCAAAGGCGCCGCCACCACCATCCCGGCTGGACGAAGTTAGGGCCAAGCTGAGCACTCCGCTCACGCCTGGTGCCGACCCCACCACCATCGAGAAGGACCTGGAGGAGCACCGCCAGCTCCTCTCAAGCAAACGGAAGAGCTGGCTGCTGCAAAGCGCCGGTGGGAGATCTCCCAGCGCGAGTTCAACCGCGCCCACGGCCTCACGC
Source organism: Lolium multiflorum (assembly GCA_030979885.1). NCBI lineage: Eukaryota > Viridiplantae > Streptophyta > Magnoliopsida > Poales > Poaceae > Lolium > Lolium multiflorum. The sequence goes on along the minus strand of CM061750.1, from coordinate 313,784,278 downwards.
CAGCCGGCGACAACCCCAGCCGAGCCGGCCAGATCCGCCGCAGAGGAGGCGGCCTGGGCGCAGATCGCCCGGGACGGCGCTGCATCGCCGGCTCCATCTACGGAGCTGCCCATCTACAACACCCCCGACAAGAACATGCTCGCGGCTGAAGCTGCCGCGGAAGAGCTGCACCGCCTCGAAGGCGCAGAGTTACGCCGCCCTGAGCGGGTGGCGAGCTGCTGAAGGCGGCCAACCGCCAAACGCAGGACCCCAGGTACGCCCATGCCCCAGAGCTTCTCACGCTCATGGCGCTGCAGGCAAGGACCGAGACGGTCCGAAGGACACGGCCGAGTCCACCTCCCTCGCACCAAGCCGGCGGGCCGACAGCCGGAACACCCATGCAAGCTCCAGCCGCACGAGCCGGCCGCCCAGTGGCAACAGCGGTCGCAGCCGGCCACCATCAAGCCGGCACGACGACGAAGAGTACGAGTACGAGAGGCCATCCACCATCAAGCACCGCGCGGCTCCAGAGGCCAGTGGCCCGCGCCAGCCGGCTCGCTCCCGGCTGGGCCCACGCGTCGAGCCGGCGGACGCCAGAGATCGCCTCGATCGGCTGGTCGAATCCCGCATCGCGGAGGAAGAAGGGCCAGCCGGCCCCAAGTGCTTCGGGCCGCGGATCCTCAACGAGCCCATGAGAGCCGGCCCAGCTCCCCCGCACACACCCAAGTACGACGGCACGACCAAGCCGGAGGACTGGCTGCAGGATTACTCCACCGCAGTCGGCATCGCCCAGGGCAACAAGCGCTGGGCCGTGCGCTACTCCCCTCATGCTGCTCGGCTCCGCCCGCACTGGCTCAACAACCTGCCCCGGCAGCATCAACGGCTGGCTCGACTTCGAGGACGCCTTCATCAGCAACTTCACCGGCACCTACCGCCGGCAGGTCGCCCCCAACAGCTTGAGATGTGCAAGCAGGGCGCAGACGAGACGGACCGTGCGTACACTGACGCGCTGGTGCGAGATGCGCAACTCCTGCGAGGGCGTGCACGAGATCCAGGCAGTCGGCTTCTTCATGGCCGGCTGCCGGCCCAACACCATGTTGTGGCACAAGCTGCACCGCAGCGACCCCAAGACGATGGCTGCCTTGATGGCCATCGCAGACAACGCCTGGCTGATGGAACCAGCAGCACGCCGGCTGAGATTTCGCCGGCTCCATCCAAGGGACAACAACAAGCCGGCTGAGCACAAGCCGGCCGAGGGCGGCCACCACGGCAGCCGGCGGGACAATTACCGCGGCAAGAGGCACAGCGACCAGCCGGACCGCCGGTACGGCTCCGCCCACGTGGCGGCGACGACCACGCGGCGGCGCAAGCCGGCGCCAAGCAGACCGGCCCGAAGCCGAAGTACACCTTCGAGCAGATGCTCGACTCGCCGTGCAAGTACCACAGCGGCAAGAACCCCTCCAACCACTCCACCCGCGATGCCACTTCATGAAGCGGCCGACGAGCGGCGAGCCCCTTCCGCCTCCACCCCCACCACCACCCGGCCGGGTGGCAGGCCGGCGCAGAAGCCAACAACCTCGAGCACCACGAGGCTAACCAAGTGCACCATGGCGGCCGATGGCTGAGGATGCCACCTACATCATCTTCACCTCCGAGCCCGAGGACAAAACGAGCCAGCAGCGCCGTTCCCTCGAAGTCAACGCGGTCATGCCGCCGGTCCCCCAGTACCTACACTGGTCAGAGCAGGCCATCACCTTTGATCGCCGCGACACACCGGCTGTCCTACCGAAGCCGGGCAGCTACGCCATGGTCCTCGACCCCACCATCGGCACAACCCGGCGCAGTGTGCGCTTCTCGCGCGTCCTCATGGATGGGGGCAGCAGCATCAACATCCTCTACCGCGACACCGCCCGCAAGTTGGGCATCCAGGAGGCCGAGTTGCGCCCACCCCCACCGTCTTCCATGGCATCGTGCCGCCACTGCTGCCAGCCGATTGGCCGGATCACCCTGGAGGTCATGTTCGGCAAGCCGGACAACTTCCGCACGGAGAACATCGAGTTCGAGGTGGTGGACCTCGTGAGTCCCTACCACGCGCTCCTGGGCAGGCCGGCCCTGACAAAGTTCATGGCGGTGCCCCACTACGGGTACCTGAAGATGAAGATGCCTGGCCCCAAGGGGGTCATCACCGTAGCCGGCGACTATCGCCGCTCCATGGACTGCGCCACGCAGAGCTCCAAGATGGCCCAGACGCTGGTCATCGCCACCGAGAAGCAGCTCATCCACGACGCCGTCGCCTTGGCTAAGGCCGCGCAGGCGGACATGCCGGCTGTGGGCAACCCCCGACTCACTCAGCCGGCCGACAACACCAAGAAGATCCTGCTCGACCCGGCCCAGCCGGACAAGTACGTCACCATCGGTGCCGGCTTGAGCAGCAAATAGGAAAGCGAGCTCACCAGCTTCCTCCGTGAGAATCGGGACATCTTCGCATGGTCTCCAAGGGACATGCCGGGTGTACCGAGGGAGTTGGCTGAGCACCACCTCCAGGCCTGAAGCCAAGCCGGTGAAGCAGCCTCTCAGGGCTTCGCCGAAGAACGATGGAAGGCCATCGGTGAAGAAATTGCCCGGCTCCTAGCTGCCGGCTTCATCATGGAAGTACTGCACCCGGACTGGTTGGCGAACCCGGTCCTGGTTTTGAAGAAGAACGGCTCCTGGCGCATGTGTATCGACTACACCAGCCTCAACAAGGCGTGCCCGAAGGACCCCTTCCCCCTGCCGCGCATAGATCAAGTCATAGACTCGACTGCCGGCTGTGAACTGTTGTCTTTCTTAGATGCCTACTCAGGCTACCACCAGATTCCTTTGAATCCGGCTGATCAAATAAAGACTTCGTTCATTACCCCGTATGGGGCTTACTGCTACACGACTATGCCATTCGGCTTGAAAAATGCAGGCGCCACCTACCAAAGGTGCATGCAAAAGTGTTTGCAGGATCAAATCGGCAGAAATGTTCACGCATACGTGGATGATGTCGTTGTAAAAACCAAGGAGATGCCTACCCTCCTTGATGACTTAAGAGAAACCTTCACCAATCTGCGAAGATTCCGGATGAAGCTCAACCCGGCCAAATGCACGTTCGGCGTGCCAGCCGGCCAACTCCTGGGCTACCTCGTCTCTCGAGGAATCGAAGCCAACCCGGAGAAGATCGGTGCCATAGAAAAGATGGAACGCCGCAGTGCCTCAAGGACGTCCAGAAGTTCACCGGCTGCCTGGCCTCCTTGAGCCGCTTCAGCCGGCTGGGGGAGAAGGCACGCCTTGTATCAATTGATGAGGAAGTCGGACAAATTCGTCTGGTCACCGCAGGCGGATGAAGCCTTTCGTGACTTAAAGCGTGTGCTCTCAACCGCGCCAATCCTTGCAACGCCAGGTTCGATGGAGCCGATGCTGTTGTACATCGCAGCCACCAACCGAGTGGTCAGCGTTGTCCTGGTGGTGGAGCGCAAAGAAGCCGAAAACAGAGAGCAGCTGGTCCAGCGCCCAGTCTACTACCTCAGCGAAGTGCTCTCCCCGAAGCAAAACTACCCCCACTACCAGAAGGTCACCTACGGTGTCTACATGGCGGCCAAGAAGCTCAAACATTACTTCCAAGAGCATCCCATCAGGGTGGTTGCCACAGCGCCCCTGGCGGAAATCATCGGCAGCAAGGATGCCAATGGCCGGGTTGCCAAGTGGGCCCTGGAGCTAGCCGCCCACACCATCCTCTACGAGCCACGCACAGCCATCAAGTCGCAGATCCTCGCGGACTTCTTTGTCGACTGGGCTGAGATGCAATACCTGCCGCCGTGCCGGATTCCACACATTGGAAGATGCACTTCGACGGCTCGAAGATGCGCAACGGCTTGGGAGCCGGCGTCGTCATCACCTCTCCCAAAGGGGACCGGCTGGACTACGTCCTGCAGATCCACTTCGCCGCATCCAACAACGTGGCGGAGTATGAAGCGCTCATTCATGGGCTGAAGCTGGCCAAGGAGATTGGCGTGCGTCGCATACTATGCTTCGGCGACTCCGACTTGGTCATACAGCAAGCATCTGGCGACTGGGACGCGAAGGACGCCAACATGGCCTCGTACCGCTTCCATGTCCAGCAGCTATCCGGCTTCGACGGCTGCGAATTCCACCATGTGCCACGAGCAAACAATGAGGCGGCTGATGCCTTGTCCAAGATCGGCTCAACCCGGCAGGCCATTCCGCCGGGCATCGCCTTGGCGGTTATCAAGAAGCCGTCCATCATACCGTCACCGGACTCGGATTCCATATTCGTGCGGCTGACCCGGGGGCTTCTCGCCGAACCCGGGGCTTCATCGCCCAAGTCGGGGGCTCATCAGCCAAACCCGCCGGCTTCTCAGCCGAACCCGGGGGCTTATCGGTCCAACGCGGGGCTTCTCAGCCAAACTCGGGGGCTTATCAGCCAAACCCGCCGGCTTCACAGCCGAACCCGGCGACCACGCAGTCGAAACCGGAAGCTCCGAAGATGGAGGCCTTGGTGGTTAGCGTGTTTGAAATAAAATGCGTACCATCATGGGCACAAGAATTCCTCTCCTACCTCACCGACGGTGTGCTGCCTGATGATAGAGTCCAGGCCAGGCAGATTGAGAGAAGGGCCAAGGCCTATACAATCATCAACCACGAGCTGTACAAACGCAGCGTAAGTGGGGTGTTCCAGCGGTGCGTCGAGCCGGCTGAAGGGATTGAACTCCTATGGGAAATCCACCAGGGAGAGTGCGGCCATCACGCCTCCTCCAGAGCCATAGTGGCCAAAGCCTTCCGGCACGGTTTTTACTGGCCGACTGCGCTCAGGGACGCGAAGACCTGGTGAAGAAGTGCAACGGCTGCCAGCGCTTCGCAAAGCAAAGGCAAACGCCGGCTTCCGCCCTAAAAACCATCCCCATCACCTGGCCGTTTGCCGTATGGGGCTTGGATATGGTAGGCCCATTCAAGACAGCCCGAGGCGGCATGACACACCTCTTGGTGATGATTGATAAATTCACTAAGTGGATCGAAGCCAAGCCGATCAAGAAGCTGGATGGCTCCACAGCCGTCACATTCCTCAAGGAGATAATCGCGAGATACGGCTACCCGCATAGCATCATCACCGACAACGGCAGCAACTTCGCCGAGGGCATTTTCAAGCGCTACTGCGGGGAGATGGGGATCCGAATGGACCTATCGTCCGTAGCACACCCAGAGACCAACGGCCAAGTGGAGAAAGCAAATGGCTTGATCCTAGCCGGCATCCGGCCCCGGCTGGTGGAACCGCTTGAGCGCTCAGCCGGCTGCTGGATTGAAGAGCTGCCCAGCGTGTGGAGCTTGCGCACGACGCCAAACCGCTCAGTCGGCTTACACCCTTCTTCCTCGTATACGGGGCCGAAGCCGTCCTGCCGACCGATATCGAGCACGACGCGCCAAGAATCAAGCTGTATACGAAGCCGAAGCCAAAGAAGCTCGCGAAGATGGAGTCGACCTGGTTGAAGAGGTCCGGCTGATGGCCGAGTCCAGGTCAACCGTATACCAGCAGAGCCTCCGTCGCTATCACAGCCGGAAGGTTAAGTCCTTAGCATTCCGAGAAGGAGACCTAGTGCTCCGGCTGATCCAACGGACAGCCGGACAGCATAAACTAGCATCCCCATGGGAGGGTCCCTTCATCGTGAGCAAGGCAGTAGGCAATGATTCCTACTATCTCATAGATGCCCAAGAGGCTAAGAAAAACAAGCCAGATAAGGCTGACGAGGAGACTAAACGTCCGTGGAATGTCAGGTTACTCCGCCTATTTTACACATGAGAGGAGGAATGTATGTATCCCTTGTATCCCTTTTATGAGTTATGAAAAAGCTTGCGCCAAGAGCGCCGTCTCCGACAAGTTTTCGCGTACTTTACCTTGTTTCGCCAATTGGCTTGAACCCTCTCACGCGGTCGGCTCGGTAACGTGATCCGGTTTCCGACAGCGGCTTCCGATCCAGCTACAGACCGCAACCCGGCTGTCCGGCGGCGAGTAAGGCCTAGGGAGCCGGCACGCGAAAACGACTAAGGAAAGAGTAAAAGCGAGTTGACTTGCAACTTTTCATAAAAGTGCCGGATTGCCGAATTCAGCTCGTTCGACTGAAAACTGTCGGCCTCACCCAGCGGCACGCTCTTGATCCGGCGACGGACCGCAAGTCGGACGTACGACCGGCAAGGGCACAGCCAAAGAGTGGGGCGGATGGGAAAAAGCGAACGAGTCGGAAGAAAGCAACTCGGCACACAAATGATTAACAAACACATTAAAGTGCGACATAATTAAAAGGCGATAATATTCATACATCTGCACCCGGCATCCCGGGGATTTAATAAATTGTCTTGGCAAAAGAACAACTGAAAAGCAGGAAATCTAAGCCGGAGGGGCATCAGTGGAGCCGCTGCCGGGTCGTCCTCAGGCACGTTCTCCGCCTCCTCATCGTCCATATAATCTTCATCGGACGGAGGAGGGTTCGGGTCCGCGACGAAGACGGTCTTGTCGACGAAGTCGGCGATGGTGCTGGCTCGAGCAAGGCGGGCGGCCTTGAGATCGGCTGGAAGCTTGGTCTCCACGCCGGCTCGCCGGAACTCAAGCTGCCCCAGGTCCACCTCATTGTACCAGGAGAGGACAAAGGACAGCGCCATGTCGGCACCAGCGCGCGTGGCCGACTCCTTCCAGTCGAGGAAACGGTCCGGCGCCCGCTCCATCGCGGAGATGAGGCCGGAGATATCTTGCGGCACCGCCTCTTCAGGCCACAGCATGGGCACCAGCTCCTCAGCCGCCTTCCGAAGCTCCCAGCCGAGCTTGGTGATGGGATCGACGCGGGCAGCCATGGACGCCAGGTGGTCCTCCACAGAGAAATACTCCGAGCTGCCCTGCCTCCTAGACTCGCGCGCAATACCAACGGCCGTCAAAGCCGCTTCCTGCGTCTCCGGGAAGGCCGCTGCAAGAAGAAGAAGCATGTCAGAAGCCATCAAAACCGAAATAAGCTGAAAAATGCAAATTTTCGAAGTCCTAAAGTAAGGCGGGCAGCGGCGCGAACCGACTGCCCCAGCCCGAAGATGGAGATTCCGAAGTCTAAAGTAAGAGCGCGGCCGGCGCGAACCGACTGCCCCAGCCCGAAGATGGAGATTTCGAAGGATCAAAGCAAAAGCCTGGCGGCAGCCGAACCGACTCCCCCAGCCCGAAGATGGAGATTTCGAAGGATCAAAGCAAAAGCCTGGCGGCAGCCGGCACGAACCGACTGCCCCCAGCCCGAAGATGGAGATTGAAAAAGATAAGTTTCTGCTGCCGGCTACCAACCTAGGCCGGCAGACGACAGCCGAAAGCCGGCAAGGGGAGGAAACATAGATGCACTCACCCGCCAAGCCGCGATCAAGCGCGCCAAAGCCTTCGGTCCAGCGTTTGGCGGTAGCCGTCAGCTCTGTGGACTTGGCGGTGACCTCCTCCTGCAGCGCAAGCCGCTGCTTCTCCACCTCCGTCAGCCGCCGGCTCAGATCATCCACCTTCTCCTTCTCCGCCGTCCTGAGGGAGTTGAGCTCGATGAGGTGATTCTGCTCCAGCTGGCACAGCCGCGTCAGCTCCTGCTCAGCCAGCTTGAGCTTGCGGGCGGCAGACCGGCCCGCCTCCTCGCTCTCGCCGCACTGGGCGCGAGCGGCTCGGAGATCCGACTCCAGCTGCGGGACCTTGGCGGCTTCAACTACGAGGCGGCCAGAAAGAAATGTCAGACACTAGAAAGAAGATAAGACATCAAGTCGAAAGAAGCATAGAGCTCACCCTTGACGGCTTCCAGCTCGCGGGCCAAGTCGATCCGGTCCAGCTTGGCCTTGTGGTAATGGGTGACGGCGCGATTATACAAAGTAGTGCGCCGGTCCATCACAGCCTAAGGAGAAGAAAAAGTTAGTCGATCAGGCGAAACCCGTGCCGGCTCCAAGCAGCCGGCCCATGCCTCGGAGGGCTACCAGGATAGTAATCAGATCAAAAACAGTCGAAGCTTACCTTGCCGGCCTCCTCTACCTTGGCGACGTTAGCCGCGGCCTCAGCTGCCCTGGCCTTGAGATTGGCCTGCAGGCTGGAGAAGAACATCTCCACCGACGTCTGGCCGGTGGTCCCCTCCCGGCTGGTCACCTCGTAGGAGTCGGCACTGAGCCACGCCTGCTCCATAGTGGCAGCCGAGCCGAGGCTGGCGTCGGAGGCGGACGGCACCTGAAGAAGAAGTGCGCCCTTGGCCACGTGCAGGCCCTGCGGCGATGCCGATGAGGTTCCCGTCCTCACCAACGCGCGCGAGTCGGCGCCCTCCGTGCGCGCCGGCTCGTCCCTCGCCGGCTCCTGCTGGGTCGGTTCCTCCGTCGTCGGCTGCGGCGGCGGCGGCGCTCCAGGCGCAGCAGATGGCCCGGCCGGCCCAGTCGTCTCCGGCGCCTGGGGTGTCCCCTCCGGGCTTTCGTCCAACACCACCGTGGGCGGCACAGCCCTGCCGGCTCCGGCTCCAGTCGCGGGCGGTGCGGAGTTATCGGCTCCAGCTCCGGTCGACGGCGGCATGCCCAGGCCAGCCCCAGCAGCCGGAAGACGAGTCCGGCCCGGGAACATGTCGTCCAGCGTCACCTGGCGAGCCGGCTCAGCACGCGTGCCGCGATCAGGCGCTGAGGCCAGCGGCACGGCGAAAGAAGGCGCCCCTGCGGCAGGCGGAGTACTCGCAGGCGGCGGCGGCGTAGGTGCGCGCGAGGAAGGCTGCGGCGTCTGCTCCCTCCTCTGGCGGGGAAGCGGCGACACAACGCGCGGAGCTTGCCGGGAGCCACCGCCCTGGGCAAACCTAATAGGAACCCTAGCCGGATAAACAGAGAGATAATAAGCATAAAAGTAAGGAAAGAAAAGGAATCAAACAAGAAGGAGAGAAAGAGCTCACCCGGCCTGCTCCGGGACCGTCTTTGGTTGCTGCCGGCGCTGTTTCTTCGCCTTCGCCTCCAAGGCGGCTGTGGAGCCGCCTCGCTTCGCGCCCCTGGGCGCCGAAGTCGCCGTGGTGCTTGGCGGCCTCGTACGCAGAGGCACGGCGGGGATGGGCCCCGTGCCGGACGCCGGCTCCTCCTCCTCTTGCTGCTCCGGTGAAGGGGGCGGATTGCGCTCCCCCTGGCCGCCTAGATCAGGCGCCTGCGGCAGGTCGTCGTCGCCGGCCGTCTCGCCGGTTTGGTCAGCCGGATCGACGTGATCCGGCGTCCACCTCCTCGTCGCCAGGTCGCCATCCTCGACGCCCTGGCGCTCAAAAAGCTAGAGAGACAGAAAAAACATGAACATATGACAAGCCGGAAGTCGGCAGAAAAAAGAAGTCGGCCCAGCAGCCGCAAGCCGGAAAATGGCAAAGACACGAGGCTTACCCGCGCCGGTGGATGGTCCCTGTCGCAAGGCGCCAGCCCGTAGCTCCAGTCCTCCGACAGGTTCGCCTTGGTGATGTGGTTCACCCGGCTGGCCACCTGGGCCTTGTTGAGCAGCACCTTGGACGTACGGTTCGGATCGAACCGGCCGGACATGTGCCCGATCTTGTGGGTGCGCATCTGGAGCGGCAGCACCCGGCGCTCGGCGATGGTGCAGAGAAGATCTTCGGCTGTCAGCCCGCCAGTGGCGGCTGTCGCCAGGAAGTCCCAGAGCAGGTTCACCTCGGCGTTTTGATCCGTCGAGCGGGCGTTGTGGCTCCAGTTGATCCGGCCGACTGGGGGAGCCGGGTTGAACTCCGGCAGATTGATCCGGTCGACGAGCCCCCCCTCGTTGCGCACATAAAGAATGACATTTGCCAATTCTTCACCGAGTCGACGGTGGGGATTTTGGGGAAAGGCGTACCAGGCCGGGTGTAGATCGAGGCGGCGCCGCAGCCCGCAGGCGGCCGTCGTTGGTCTGGGCCTTCAGGTAGAAGAGCCGGCTCCAGAAGTCGATGTCGGGCCACAAACCGGCGTAAGCCTCCATGAACGCTACGAAGCAGCTCAGGAGGACGCACGCGTTGGCCGGCAGGTGATGCGGCTGGAGACCGAAGTGGTCGAGGAAGCGCCGGAAGAACGCTGAAGCCGGCAGGCCCAGCCCGCGATCGAGGTGCGCGCCGAAGACGACGCGCTCGTCGGGCTCTGGTGTGGGCTCCAACTCCACGCCGGGCGCCCGCGTGATCACCGACCGCGGGATCCGCCGGAGGCGCACCAGGCGCTCGATGTCATCCTCCCGCATGTAGGAGCCCCTCCACGATCCGCTGGGAGACGCCATGGACGAGGACGAGGAAGAAGACGACCAGGAGAGGCTGAACGGCGAGGAAGAACCTTGCGACCGCGGCGGCGACAACGGCGGCTGAGGACGCTCCGTCGAGACGCGCGGCCCCGTGGCGCCGGATTGATGAAGTGGCGGCGGCGGATCGGTGAAGAATCGTTCGCCGGAGTTCGCCAGCGGGAAGCGTTCACCAGAGCGACGGTGAGCTCGAGCGCGCGGAGAGAGATGGAAGCAGAAGCACGAGGAGGAAGAAGAGGGCCAGTGGACGCCTCGATGCCTCCCCCGCGGCATTTATAGCCGCCTGCCGCGGCGGTTGGCCTCCAAGTGGCGTCGTGGGCCACGTCCCCGGATTTACTGCGCCGTAACTCCTCCCACGTCCGCAACGGTTATCGAAAACGGCCACACCACGTCGCCCACCGCCGCACCAGATCCGGGGAACATTGATGTGACCAGACGAACCGACGGCCGGCCAGGCGTCAGACCGGTCAAGTCGGGCGCAGAACCCGAGGCGGCGGAGACCCCGGCGCACGGCAAGCCGGAGCCGGACAAAAAGTTCCACCCGAATCAAAATTCATCAGTAAGGCGGAGGCGCCATCAAATCTTGCGAGGAAGCATCCGGCAAAAGCGAGCCGGATGAGGGCGCAGCCGGCTGAATGAAAATTCTCGCCCCTCCAAGTGCCGCCAAGTACATTCGAGAAGCCAGGAAAACCTGCCTAGGTCCTCCTGAAACGCAGGACCTTGCCGCCGGGGGCTAATGTGGGGAAGACCGGGTAGGGCAATGGACGCGGAGCAGCCGGCTGACCACCGCCGGCTCGCGGCAAAGGCCGGCTGAGGAGCAGCCGGCTGGAGCCGTAGCCGGCTGGTCTGGCCGGTTGGCTCCAGGTCCTAGTCGGCCTGGTTACGGCCGCCAATGCGTAGCCGGGCCGGCTTCTACAAGCCATATCCGGGGGTTTACCTCGACCGACTCGAGGCTGGCGAGTCTTGCATTGGAAGGAACCAGGTTGGTGATCCGGGTTCCCAAAGTCCACGCTGACTTCATCTTCCGTAAGCGCGGGGCACTGTGGAGCAATAGTGCCACCGGACAGGCCATCATGGCTTACGACGCGCCGTACATGCTGGTGACGGCGACAGAGACGCTTCCTCTCCATACCGCTGACCGTGGCAGCCGGATGGGATAGGCCACGACGCCTCAACGGCTCCTGACGTCACCACCTCGGGAAGGAGCGGAAGCCGAAGCCGGCCAAGCCGGCTAGTAGACTATAGGGTCTTATATGTAAAGTGCCGGTGCCTATATAAGCCGCACTACCCCTCTCGTGGGGGACGATCGATCAGTTACCATTCACTAGTCTTAGAGCTGCCCCGAGAGAGAGAGACCTTCGTCCACCTCGGAGCCGGATACAGCTCAAGGAGCACCATTGTACTGTGTTACACATCATATACACTCATAGCAGGAGTAGAGGTTTTACCTCCACCGGAGGGCCTCGAACCTGGGTACGTCGCCGTGTCGTTCGTGCCCATACCCGCTTCCGGATACCGCCGTGAGATCTCTCAGGAGCCCCTTCGATTAGCCACCCTATGGCATATGTCATGACGATACCACGACACTTCATGAACTTTTTGGATAAGTTTGTCGCTGTCTTCATCGATGACATCCTTATCTACTCCAAAATCGAAGAGGAACATGAGCAACATTTGGAAATCATCCTAGAAACCCTTAGGCAGCACAAGTTGTATGCCAAGTTCAGCAAGTGCAAGTTTTGGTTGAAGGAAGTAGGATTCTTGGGACATATCTTGTCTGTAGGAGGAATAGCAGTAGATCCAGCCAAGATCAAAACAGTTGAAGAATGGAAAGCCCCAGCCACCCAGACTGAAGTCCGTGCCTTTCTCGGATTGGCCGGATACTACCGTAGGTTTGTTGAAGGATTTTCCAGCATAGCCCGACCAATGACTCAACTGTTGAAGAAGGACAAGAAGTTTGAATGGACGGAGAAATGTGAAGAGAGTTTCCAGACACTGAAAACCAGACTGACCACAGCCCCAATCCTAATCATGCCGGATATCACCAAACCATTCGATGTCTACTGTGATGCATCAAAGATTGGTCTTGGATGTGTGTTGATGCAGGAAGGCAAGGTGATATATTATCTGTCTCGGCAACTGAAGCAACATGAGCAGAACTACCCAACCCATGACCTCGAGCTTGCAGCCGTAGTTTTAGCACTGAAGGTGTGGCGTCATTACCTCATGGGTAATCGATGCGAGATCTATTCTGACCACAAGAGCCTGAAGTACATTTTCACCCAGAAGGAATTGAACATGAGACAAAGAAGATGGTTAGAGTTGATCAAGGATTATGATATGGAAATCCATTACCACCCCGGCAAAGCCAATGTAGTGGCAGATGCCCTGAGTAGACTGCCGTGTCAGTTAAACTCCATGATAGCAGCAGAGCAACAAAGCCTACACCAAGAATCTGAGCAGTTCAGAATGGAACTAGTTAGTGAAGGATTCCTAGCCAGCATAGAACTTCAGCCCACCTTGATTGGTCAGATCAAAGAAGCACAGAAGGGACATGCCAGCATTGACGGAATCAAGAACCAGATAGCTGCAGGGAAAGCACCAGGATTCACCATAGATGAGGAAGGAGTTCTTTGGTACAACGGACGCCTGCGTACCATCGGACTCAGAGTTGAAGCAAGTTATTTTGCAAGAAGCCCACGACACTCTTTATTCTATCCACCCCGGAGGTACCAAGATGTACCAAGATCTGAAGGAGCAATTCTGGTGGCATGGAATGAAGAGAGAAATTGGAAGCTACATCGCCAAGTGTGACATCTGTCAGAGAGTCAAGGCAGAACATCAACGACCCGCAGGATTGCTGCAGCCACTTCAGATTCTAGAATGGAAGTGGGACTCAGTAGGAATGGACTTTTTCACAGGTCTGCCCAAATCCAGCAAAGGAAATGATTCGATATGGGTAGTTGTCGATAGACTGACCAAGGTAGCCCATTTCATCCCAGTCAAAACCACCTACCAAGGCCCAAAGTTAGCTGAGTTGTATATCTCCAGGATAGTAGCCCTGCACGGAACCCCGAAGTCGATAGTGTCAGATAGAGGATCACAATTCACCTCAAGATTCTGGCAGAAAGTGCATGAAGGACTCGAAACCCGGCTGAATTTCAGCACAGCCTATCACCCGCAGACCGATGGACAGACTGAAAGAGTCAACCAGATACTGGAAGATATGTTGAGAGCCTGTGTGCTAGAGTACGGATCTAACTGGGAAGACTGTCTGCCTTATATAGAATTCTCATACAACAACAGCTACCAAGCCAGCTTACAGATGGCCCCCTTTGAAGCCTTGTACGGAAGGAAATGTCGTACCCCTCTGAATTGGTCGGAAGTCGGAGAAAGCCAAGTCTTTGGACCAGATGTTCTTCGAGAAGCCAAAGAGAAAGTGCACAAGATCCGAGAGTACCTCAAGACTGCTCAGTCAAGACAGAAGAGTTACGCCGACAAGAGACGCCGAGACATGACCTTTGAGATCGGAGATTTTTTCTACCTCAAGGTGTCACCCCTTAAAGGAATGCAGAGATTCCAGCTGAAAGGAAAGCTTGCACCCCGATATGTCGGACCCTTCAAAGTGCTCAGCCGCCGAGGTGAAGTATCTTATAAACTGGAGCTACCAGAAGAAATCGCGGCTGTGCATGACGTGTTTCACATCTCACTCCTCCGGAAGTGCCTCGAAGTCCCCGAGAAGACCGAAGTGTTCAAGAACATCGATCACCGATCGGTGGATATCAACACTTACTTGACATACCGTGAAGTGCCGATTCGCATACTGGAGGAAGCTTACAGAACCACCCTCACCCGAAGTATCAAGTTTCTGAAGATACAGTGGAGTAACCATACTGAAGACGAAGCCACTTGGGAGCGAGAGGAAGATATGAAGAAAGAATACCCAAATCTATTTAGTACCTAATTTTCTTTTAGATCTCGGGACGATATCTTTTGTAAGGGGGAAGGGTTTGTAACATCCCAAATTTCAATAAAATAAAAGAAGAAGAATTCCAGAGATTCAAATTTCAGAGCCAACAAAAACTTTTATTTGCATATAGTGCCATGCATAGGACTTGTGCATTTGAGTGATATGCCATGATGCTTGTTATATTGTGTATGTGCTAAACCCTAAAACCCTAATGTGATCAAGTGAAGGTCACAAACCAAATAAAATAAAAGAGAAAGAAATCAAATAAGAAAAACCCTAAAACCCTCACATAGGCTTTATGCCATTTTTATAAATCTTGACCCTAGACCATTTTGGTCTTCACCATTAGTTGGAGTATGTTACTAAACACTTATGACAACTATTGGAACCCAAGAAACACAATTCAAATGAAAATTCAACTCAAATTGTGCTCACATATGATGATGGTCAAATCTGCCAATTATATTCTGGTCACTACTTTGAGCCCCTGCAATTCAAAATTTTCAAACCAAACTTGCTCAAGTCTTTGCATGTCATCCAAGAGGACATCAAGATGAACAACTTTTGTTAAGACAACTATGTCAAATTCACTTTGGATCAAAATCTATGCTCATGTAAAGTTAGGACTTTTTAATATGTGGAACAATCTCCAACTTAGCAATTTTTGCATTTCTTTGAATTTGAAAATTCCACCACCACCTCTCTTTGTCCCTGATCTTTTACAACTCAACCAAACACACACATTTCAAATCTTGCCACCTTTTGAACTCATTTGAAATTGAGCAAATTTGGCAATTTACAAATATGGAACTATTTGACACTATTTCAAATAGTGTTCTACTTAACCCTAACCTGCCCTAAACTACCCTATCTGGTCCCCTTGTACCCTCTCTCACTCAATGCACCACAGTAACCCTAGGGAGGCAATGCATAGCATGCATGCACACCCATGCCGGCCATGGCACCACCATGCCGAGCACCCCCTCTTCTCCTTCCTCCACTTCTCTGGCCCTGGTGTCCCCAAGCACCACCTCACCTCCCTACAACGCCCTAGCAACGCCACGGCCACGGACGACGACGACAGCCGCCGGAGATCGCGCGCCCAGATCGGCACGGCCATGCCGCTCGCGTCGCGAGTGTGCACGCGCAGACACGCCCTGGACACGCGCCGCACGACCACCTCACGCACGCCCCTGGACCCTCCCGCTGCTCGTCGAGCCTCAGCACGCCACCGCGACGCTGCCAGACACGCACGCGACCACTGCCCTTGCCCGCCGGCGCCGGAGACGACGACACGATCCCGCCACGGCCGCGGCAGACACGGACGCAACACGAGCTCACCAGACGCCGCCCGACCCCGCTGTCGCCACCAGGCGGACCGCCATGATGCCCTGAACAGCCTCGCGTCACTGCCTAGCCCGCTAGCTCGCCGGAGACGCCGCGCGCTTGTCGACTTGCCGCAGCACCCACGGCACCCTTCCGCGCCTATAAAAGGAGGCCTCGACGATCCGAGCACACCAGCACCATCCCCTCTTCTCCCTCGACCTCCTCGACCACTTCCCCGTCTCTATTCACCACCGGAGCTCACCAATTTAGCCGCCGGAGCCCGCCAGTACCTCACCTTGCCGCCGTTGATTGGAGCCGCCCCTGGAGCTGCCGCCGGTACCAGTAGCTTCGCCGTCGTCTACACCTTCCTCGCGCACACTGCCAGCCACCGCGGGAGCCCTGGTTAGCTCTCCGACCCCCTACCTGAGCCGCCGGCGAGCTCGCTCTCGTCGTCGACGACGACGAGCGTGAGCCGTTGGATCGCGTTCGATCCAACGCGCCACAGCCCCCGTACCGCTTCGCAGTAGAGGCTGACGGGTGGAGCCCACCCGTCAGGCAGCCCGCGTGTCGTGGATGCGTGGTGGGCTGGCCTTGGGCCGTTTTAATCGTTTAGGCCCAGTTCGTTTTCCCGCCGGCCCTTTTAATTCAAATCTAGTTTAAATGATTTAGTTCAAATTCAATACTGGACCCAACTTGGAAAATTCATAGAATCTGTTTGGCTTCGCCAAATTTAGCAAACTTTATGTTGTTGGAAAGCTAGTGAAAATTTCTACAACATGCCACTGGTCCCACCTCAAGATCTATTGCAGAAATAAAATGATAAAAAGAAGAAGGCAGGGACTTTTTCATATTCAAATAATTATTAAAAATCAACCAAAATAGATATTTAGTTAATTCCAACTCCCATAGCTCACATTTGACTTACACTAATTGTTTCTGCAAGAAAATGGTGTGGTCACTTTGCATGATCATGCCCTAGTTTAATTAATGGATAATATGGCTATTTTATTCAAGTGATATTGTCCAAAACTATTATGCAAATCATATGGAGTATTATACTTCATTTAAATCTTGTCCCAAGTGAATTCATGTGATGTTTGCACCCCTGGTCAAACACTCTTATAAGAAATACTTGGAGATTTAAATCATTTGTAGAAATTATTAAATGGTATGAGGTGGTCTACCTCATTTAAATCATTTTCTCAAATGATGGTAATGAATGATTGACTTATGTCAACTAGTAAAGTGGCACGTGCAATGCACGTCTTGATAAATAAGTTTTCATAAGCCTGTTTCTGGCAACAAAAAACAGTTAGTCCATCACAATTGTCGCTTTTGGTAACAAAGTGCAATGGCTCACTTTGATAATATATCACATTCATTTGAAGCAGAGTCTATAGTTTTAGTCCATAGACGAAACAAGTTCTCGCAATTTCGAGCAGACAATGGATTACATCAAAGTCTAAGAAAAACAGACTAAATACCAAGTGCCTCACACATTCTATGTGCTTCTTCAGACCCCTCTCAAGGAGAAACTCCAAGAACCCTGGAAGGAAGACCTATAGCTTTGCAACTCACGAATTAACGAGAACCCGAAGATCGCTGCTCCATACTATCCATCCAAAGCCGAACAACTGACTAACATTGGTCCCCATCACCAATCTCTGATAGCCTGTGGCCTGGGCGGACAACATGGTATCTTTTCATGTCATTGGATGTAACCTGGGCAGTTTAAGATCCAAAACATCCATGGTTGCATTCCAGAACATTCTTTTATTTACTGACCTTTAACAAACTTCATGGTATCTCCGCATGTTATTGGATATAACAACATCCTTTTATTTACTGACCTTTAAGGCTTTAACAAACTTCAAGACCATTAACCATTTATTCATTTTCTAATGATACTTATCAGTAACAAAAGTTTGGTCAATCAAATCACATGAGAGAATCAAGATGCACATACTTAATACTGGAATAAATAATCATGCTAATACGGAAATACCACAATAAATAAAACAAAATGAATAATGTATAACTGCACTCAAGGTTACATTGAACTCGGCCAATGTTTGAGAGGGGACGACAACCACGCAAAACCACGCTGTCTAGTCTTCTTTCTGCTGGAATATCAGACATGAAACCTGCACCTGGCCACTGCCTGCAAACCTTTTGCAGCCCCACCAATTATCAAGGATGATGGTGAGCGATTTTCATGTCTCCATTCTACCTACACATTACTACCTGTGAAATTAGTAAAAAACAAATGACTCGTGATATGCCAGAGACTGCCCCTTCAACTTAGTTCCATATACATGCTATAACGCTGAACAACATTAAACACTTACATGGCACAATTTTAGAATTCAGAAATGTTACCCCGGGCATTAAGGATTATCCTTCAGAAATGCTTCAAGTGTTTGGAGAGTTCACAACGATTAACAGAAAGAAATTCTTCAAGTGCCAGGAGAGTTCACAAGGACTAACTAATATAAATGTTTCAAGGGCTTGTAGTGATGATAGCTGACAGATCATCTCTAAAATTTCCGGACTTCGCTAAAAACCACTCAATGAAATGTTTACTTTAGTAAATAATCATCTAAATACTATGGCGGAGAAGCACTGTAGGGGATATACCAGACCGAAGTTGTCTAATCTGGAATGTTTGCTACAAATCACTATATATACTGATTATTATAGAAGCAGTGACCAAAACTGTATATTTTTAACACCGCTATACTGATTAGGTTGAATAATTGGTGGTCATAAGTTGGTATAGAGAACTGACAATTTTATAAAACAGAGTATACTTTAACTCCATAGTAGATAAATAAACTGGGAAGCATACATTACCTACCTCTGAAACCTGAACTGCTCATTTCATGACACAATGATTCCGCATAAGTTTTTAGTCCACAACAGGACAGGAAGAAGTGAAAACCTTCATTGAATTGATGGTCCATGCAACATAGTTGTGAGAAATACAGACAAGAAAATAGAAAACTCATTTAGTTATTCACCTGCAACAGCCAAGCCTGAAGCAACACCCATTGCTTATGGAAAGCCAATTAACATGAGGCGCTATTTAAGATGAGCTCCTGCGGGTACTCGAAAACTCGTAGATCTCCTGCGGGTACTCGAAAAAAAAAAGATGAGCTAGCATTTCATTACTGACAATACGGACGTCATATCTTATGAAGAGTATAGAGAAGTACACTATAACATAGCATCAAAAGTCAGGAAGTATGCGAGCAGATATTAATTATAAAAAAATATTCATCATTCATAAGAAGTTACCAACATATATTTTTCTTTTAAAAAATTACCAAACCAGATTTGTGATCCTCATTTGCTACAAAACAGAGACAGAGCATAGTAGGGATGGCAGGCAAATAAGACAATGAACATTTTTACTTGTATGATGGTTTATAAAGAAAGCACTCTTTTCGTTTACTTTGGAAATGGAACAAATGTATTAATTTATACCGAAGAAATTAACTGCTTGAACAACCAGTAGAGTTACATCAGGGCAATCATGGGTACTGTTATTTAGTATCTATGGGAAGGATACTTCAAAGTAGAAGTTTAAGATGTGTGGTATACCCATATTGTCTAAGTATGCTTCAGAGAGTAAATAGGAAAGTAGCAGACAACACCCTCCGTTACGTGACGATTCTAACAAATATAAGGATACTATACAGAATCAGACATATATCAGCGAAATTACACAATAACTACTGATCAACATCCTGTATGGTTGTACAACTTCAATGATTGGATCTAAACTACCACTTCAAATCTTCAATGAAGGGCAAACCTGCAGGATAAAATTTGAAGAACTCTATGGATCAGCAGTTCAGCACACACGTGACAGCACCAACTCCAGCCTCAAATCTTTTCTCGTTGAAAATGCAAGTTAGCTGGAACCCCAAATGAAGTGAAGAAAGATGGAGAAACTCAATCTGACAAGAGAAGCAAAGCGGAGAAACACATGAACCTCAAGGCCAAGGGAGCCTGCTCGTCATCGCTGATGTTCAGGTTGATGAGATAGAGGAAGGCTGCACCCTCGCCGGCGGGGCGTGGGCTGGAGGCGGCCCGATGTCAGCGGCCGCAGGTCTGTGCTGATCGCTACTGTTGGATGGGGAGGCGACGTTCCCCCCTCTGGTTGAGGCGGCGTGCAAGCCGGTGTGTGGTGGCGTGATGGCTAGAGGCCCACTGGACCGTGTCCTTCCTATCGCCGTCGACGCGCATCTTGCGACTGCCGTTGCAGTCCCTGCACATGACGAACCTCACGCGGTCACGCCGGCGCACCCCGCGCACCATACCCGCGCCCGCGGCAGTCCCTGGAGCAGGGCCTTGAGCTTGCCTTCCTCCTCCATCTTGGTCACCTCTAACGCGCCGCCGACGTGCTTGCCCCGGACGAACACGGCGGGCACCCGCAGCTCCCGCGCGCCCTGTAGCCCGAGTCCATGGAGACGTCCCGCTCGATGAGCTTCACGTCGTGGGCCTCGATCGCGCGCACCGCGTTGCACTCCTCGAAGGTCTTGCGGATGCCGCGGATGGTGGTGGTGTACAGCATGACCGCGTCCGAGCGGCCGGGCGGGCACCTGCCCTCCGCCACGATGTGGGCGCCTTCCTCCGAGAGTTCGCGCTCGATGGACGCGAGGAGCTCCGGGTCGAACAGCGGGCTCATGCTCCGGCGCGACGAAGACATGCCGCCGGTCTCAGCCGGGCCGGGCTTCCGTGCGACCCGGGCGCTAGCCGGGGAGAACCTCTTGGATGCCCTGGACAGCTTGGATTTGTCGATGGAGTTGTACGGGCGGAGGACCCTGTCCTCGTCGGCGGGAGTGGGCGGCCGGGACGTCGGTGCGCTGGTTTGTGTTTTCAACGGATCTGGAGCGGGGCGACCGGCGGGGGAAATAAACTGGCGATCAGTTTCTTTGGAGCAGAGGATGTGCGTGGTAAGGAGAGGACGGAGTGGTGCTTGGATTGTAACTGCATATCGTGGGATTCGGAAGGAATCTGGTTGGCAGACAATACATCATTCGGACAACATGAGCCATTGGATCTAAGCCTATGAGCGGTGTAGATTGTTCGGAAGGGACTCTCTGGGTCTTTTAATAGTAGTGTAGATATAAATTCATGCATGATTGTTTGAGAAATTAAATCTTAAGAAGATTTCAATGAGAGGAAATTATTTCTCAAGAATCCTATGGAAACTATCATTTACATATGTAATGAGAGGAAATTAGTTTCCACAAGCAACACCACCAATGCACCTTAATTATATTAATTGTGTGCTTAGAGTAGTTTGTGTGAATATACGTGATGTTTGGAATAGCCATTGAATTAGTTGAGTGCTTATACCTCGTATTCAAATTTAGACGCTAGTACCGGAGAATACCAGGAGGAAGAAGGTTGCTACCAGGAGGAGGAGGAGGAAAACTTTGAGAACTACCAAGGCAAGCTAATATTCTTGGAAAGTGCAAAGTTCTACCAAGAACAAGGCACACTCATCTTTTCTATGCTTCATGAACCCTTCCCAAGTTTTTACTTTGCAAGTTTTCAATTTGAATCTTTAAGTTTCCTTTTATAGTTAACTTTGGTCTAAGTCTAGAATACTACAAGAGTAGCAAACTTAGCCTAACTAGCATTACAAGTAGTTAGCACCCCTCATAAATAGATGCTAGTGCTAATATTAAAATTTGACTACTCTAGATGGGAACATGTGACTTGAAAAGAAATTGAAACTTTGGAATGATGATGCATTCCATTGAATGAATTTTGAAGGTGAATATGACCAAGAGAAGATAGTGATTTTTGATTAAAAACTAATATTGGTTTGGATGCGATACCTTTCCAATTCATAAGTACCCCCACAATACCTGATTATGGGTAAGGGCTTAACTAGAAATTTATGTATCTTAGTATGGGTTCCCTCTGAACACACATCATAGGGGTTATGCCGAGGCTGCCTCCGTGGTTGATGAATGATGTGAATTGAGGTGAATTGTAAAGCCAAGCCCTGTGCAGTTCCCAGGTTGACAGTTGGTCTTCACTGGGAAGCCAAGCTCATGGGGAGAGGTGCTCATACTAGGATTTGTAAATGAAAGGTTATGGTTGATGATCCGCGTACTGTGTTACGATGATTCGGGGTTATCCCGACGGATGAAATCAAATGTTGTGGCACAAGTGTGCAACCTCTGCAGAGTGTAAACCTATTCGAATAGCCGTGTCCACGGTTATGGACAGTTGGAAAGGCCATACAGTTTCCAGTGTTAGATTCTTGAAAGTGTTGATAAAATGAATGGTGAATGGTGACTTGAATTTGAATCACAACAATGTTGTGGGAATGAAACTAATGTTCCCACTTGAGTTAGTTAGCACATGAATAAGTCTTTGATAAAATACTTGTGAACAAAAATTGGCTTTATGCAAATAAACTAGAGCTTAGCACCCTTACTAGAATTGCTAGCACTTACACTAGTATTAGTTTGCGAGTACTTAAAGTACTCACGGCTTTGTCCCTGGCTATTCAAATGGCCAGAGTATGAAGACAAACAGAACTACCAAGGAGATGATCAGGACGCCTACGACAACTAGGAGTCTTCTGACGTCAAGCGTTGGCCTGTGGACTAGAGAGTCCATTTATCTTTACGCTTCCGCTATGAACTTGTGTTTGTTCGTTGATCAATAGATCAACTATTTGTGTAATATGGATCATGTGATTCAAGTTGTAAGACAATATGGTTTGTAATGAATGATGACTGTGATACTTAACTATTATGCCTCGCAACAACAATATTCCTGGGATTGCGATGAATGACATAATAGGCATCTGGACTTAAAAACCCGGGTGTTGACACACGGCCTTCGCCGCCCTGCAGCGGGCCCTCACGACGGGCCCCGTTCTTCAGATGCCGGACTTCGCCGCGCGGACTGCGACGCCTCGCGGCTTCGGCGCCGTCCTTCACCAGGGCGAGGGGCCACTCGGGCGGTGCGCCACTGGCGGGCGTATCTTTGGGGCCGGACATTCCGTGTGCGCAGGACCACTACAGCCTGAAGTTCTTGCTGGATCATCGCCTCTCCACAGTGCCGCAGCATCAGTGGATCAGCAAGCTCTTCGGCTTCGACTTCACCGTCGAGTACCGCCCCGGCCGCCTCAACACAGTCGCCGACGCCTGATGTCTACGGGTGCTTCTATTCTTGTAGACAGTGTTGGGCCTCCAAGAGCAGAGGTTTGTAGAACAGCAGCAAGTTTCCCTTAAGTGGATTACCCAAGGTTTATCGAACTCGGGGAGGAAGAGGTCAAAGATATCCCTCTCATGCAACCCTGCAACCACAAAGCAAGAAGTCTCTTGTGTCCCCAACACACCTAATAGGTGCACTAGTTCGGCGAAGAGATAGTGAAATACAAGTGGTATGAATGAATATGAGCAGTACGGCGCCAGAAAATAGCTTGCTGGCGGTTGATGGTAGTAATATTGTAGGAAGTAAACAAGCAGTAGTAACGCAGCAATAGTAACGCAGTAAAACAGTAAACAAGCAGCGATAGCGATTTAGGAACAAGGCCTAGGGATTGGACTTTCACTAGTGGACACTCTCAACTTGATCACATAACAGAATAGATAAATGCATACTCTACACTCTCTTGTTGGATGATGAACACATTGCGTAGGATTACACGAACCCTCAATGCCGGAGTTAACAAGCTCCACAATTAAATGTTCATATTTAAGTAACCTTAGAGTGTAAGATAGATCAATACGACTAAACCAAGTACTAACGTAGCATGCACACTTTCACCTTCATGCTTATGTAGGAGGAATAATACACATCAATACTATCATAGCAATAGTTAACTTCGCAATCTACAAGAGATCATGATCATAGCATAAACCAAGTACTAACACGGATGCACACACTGTCACCATTACATCGTGCAGGAGGAATAAAACTACTTTAATAACATTGCTAGAGTAGCACATAGATTAATTGTGATACAAAACATATTGCAATCATAAAGAGATATAAATAAGCACTTCACTACGCCATTCATAACAGTGAATAAGTATTCTGTGAAATATAGCCTAAGAGACCCACACGGTGCACACACTGTCACCTTTACACACGTGGGACAAGGAGTCTCCGGAGATCACATAAGTAAAACTCACTTGACTATCATAATGACATCTAGATTACAAGCATCATCATATGAATCTCAATCATGTAAGGCAGCTCATGAGATTATTGTATTGAAGTACATAGGAGAGAGATGAACCACATAGCGACCGGTACAGCCCCGAGCCTCGATGGAGAACTACTCCCTCCTCATGGGAGCAGCAGCGGTGATGAAGATGGCGGTGGAGATGGCAGCGGTGTCGATGGAGAAGCCTGGGGCACTTCCCCGCTCCGGCAGGGTGCCGGAACGAGACTTCTGTCCCCCAGATCTTCGCGATGGCGGCGGCTCTGGAAGGTTTCGCGTACCGTGGCTTCTTCCGTAAGGGTTTTCGACGCAGGGGCTTTATATAGGCGAAAGGGCAGCGTCGGAGGGGGAAGGGGCGACCATACCGCGGCGGCGAGGGCGCCACCCTATCATCTGGGGCCCAGGGGCCCCCTATGGCGCTCTCGGGTGTTCTGGATGCTTCCGGGCAAAATAGGAACCTGGGCGTTGATTTCGTCCAATTCCGAGAATATTTCGTTACTAGGATTTCTGAAACCAAAAACAGCAGAAAGGGCACTTCGGCATCTTGTTAATAGGTTAGTTCCAGAAAATGCACGAATATGACATAAAGTGTGCATAAAACATGTAGATATCATCAATAATGTGGCATGGAACATAAGAAATTATCGATACGTCGGAGACGTATCAGCATCCCCAAGCTTAGTTCTGCTCGTCCCGAGCGGTAAAACGATAACTTTCAGTGACATGCCATCATAATCTTGATCATACTATTTGTAAACATATGAGATGAATGCAGCGATCCAAACAATGGTAATGACATGAGTAAACAAATGAATCATAAAGCAAAGACTTTTCATGAATAGTACTTTCAAGACAAGCATCAATAAGTCTTGCATAAGAGTTAACTCATAAAGCAATAAATCAAAATAAAGGTGTTGAAGCAACACAAAGGAAGATTAAGTTTCAGCGGTTGCTTTCAACTTATAACATGTATATCTCATGGATAGTGTCAATATAAAGTAATATAACAAGTGCAATATGCAAGTATGTAGGAATCAATGCACAGTTCACACAAGTGTTTGCTTCTTAAGGTAGAAAGAATAGGTAAACTGACTCAACAATAAAGTAAAAGAATGGCCCTTCAAAGAGGAAAGCATCGATTGCTGTATTTGTGCTAGAGCTTTTATTTTGAAAACATGAAACAATTTTGTCAACGGTAGTAATAAAGCATATGAGTTATGTAAATTATATCTTACAAGTTGCAAGCCTCATGCATAGTATACTAATAGTGCCCGCACCTTGTCCTACTTAGCTTGGACTACCGGATCTTTGCAATGCCATGTTTCAACCAAGTGTCACAAAGGGGTACCTCCATGCCGCCTGTACAAAGGTCTAAGGAGAAAGCTCGCATTTTGGATTTCTCGCTTTTGATTATTCTCAACTTAGACATCCATACCGGGACAACATGGACAACAGATAATGGACTCCTCTTTAATGCATAAGCATGTAGCAACAATTATTACTCTCATATGAGATTGAGGATATATGTCCAAAACTGAAACTTCAACCATGATTCATGGCTTTAGTTAGCGGCCCAATGTTCTTCTCTAACAATTTGCATGCTCCAACCATTAAGGTGGTAGATCCTTCAGACAAGACGGACATGCATAGCAACTCACATGATATTCAACAAAGAATAGTTGATGGCGTTCCCCAGAAGCATGGTTATCGCACAACAAGCAACTTAATAAAAGATAAAGTGCATAAGTACATATTCAATACTACGATAGTTTTTAAGGCTATTTTGTCCCATGAGCTATATATTGCAAAGGTAAATGATGGAATTTTAAAGGTAGCACTCAAGCAATTTACTTTGGAATGGCGGAGAAATACCATGTAGTAGGTAGGTATGGTGGACACAAATGGCATAGTGGTTGGCTCAAGGATTTTGGATGCATGAGAAGTATTCCCTCTCGATACAAGGTTTAGGCTAGCAAGGTTATTTGAAGCAAACTCAAGGATGAACCGGTGCAGCAAAACTCACATAAAAGACATATTGTAAACATTATAAGACTCTACACCGTCTTCCTTGTTGTTCAACCCAATACTAGAAATTATCTAGACCTTAGAGAGACCAATTATGCAAACCAAATTTTAGCAAGCTCTATGTATTTCTTCATTAATGGGTGCAAAGTATATGATGCAAGAGCTTAAACATGAGCACAACAATTGCCAAGTATCACATTATCCAAGACATTTTAGCAATTACTACATGTAGCATTTTTCCAATTCCAACCATATAACAATTTAACGAAGAGGAAACTTCGCCTTGAACATTAAAAGCTAAGAACACATGTGTTCATATGAACCAGCGGAGCGTGTCTCTCTCCCAAACAATCATTTATTCAAACAACAACAAAAACAAAAACATACAGACGCTCCAAGTAAAGTACATAAGATGTGACCGAATAAAAATATAGTTTCAAGAGAAGGAACCTGATACTTTGTCGATGAAGAAGGGGATGCCTTGGGCATCCCCAAGCTTAGATGCTTGAGTCTTCTTGAAATATGCATGGATGAACCACCGGGGCATCCCCAAGCTTAGACTTTTCATTCTTCTTGATCGTAGTATATCATCCTCCTCTCTTGACCCTTGAAAACTTCCTTTACACCAAACTTCAAGCAAACTCATTAGAGAGTTAGTGCACAATAAAAATTTACATGTTCAGAAGGTGACACAATCATTCTTTACACTTCTGGACATTGCACATAACTTCTGAAAGTAAATGGAACAAAGAAACTCATTCAACTTAACAAAAGTGGCAATGCGAAATAAAAGGCAGAATCTGTCAAAAACAGAACAGTCCGTAAAGACGAATTTTAAAATGGCACCAGACTTGCTCAAATGGAAAAACTCAAAACTAATGAAAGTTGCGTAAATATCTGAGGATCACGCTCGTAAATTGGCAGATTTTTAGAATTTTCTACAGAGACTTGTGCCCAGATTCGTGACAGACAGCAATGCTGTTTCTGCGCAGCGATCCCAAATATAACATCAACTTTAACATAGAAACTTTACTTGGCACAAAAACATGATAAGGAGAGGTTGCTACAGTAGTAAACAACTTCCAAGACTCAACAAAACAAAAATTGCTGTAGTAAAATAAACACATGGGTTATCTCCCAAGAAGTTCTTTCTTTATAGCCATTAAGATGGGCTCGGCAATTTTGATGATGCACTCGCAAGAAATAGTATTTGAAGCAAAACAGAGCATCAAGAAGCAAATTCAAAACACATTTAAGTCTAACATGCTTCCTATGCGTAGGAATCTTGTAAATAAACAAGTTCATGAAGAGCAAAGTAACAAGCATAGGAAGATAAAACAAGTGTAGCTTCAAAAATTTCAGCACATAGAGAGGTGTTTTAGTAACATGAAAATTTTTACAACCATATTTTCCTCTCTCATAATAACTTTCAGTAGCAACATGAGCAAACTCAACAATATAACTATCACATAAAGCATTCTTATCATGAGTCTCATGCATAAAATAATTACTACTCCCAACATAAGCATAGTCATTCTTATTAATTGTAGTGGGAGCAAATTCAACAAAGTAGCTATCAAATATAGGAGGTATATTGTAATCATAATCAAATTTATCCTCCATAACAGGTGGTAACAAAAGACTACTATCATTATAATCATCATAAATGGGAGGCAAAGTATCATCAAAGTAAATTTTCTCCTCAATGCTTGGGGGACTAAAAATATCATGCTCATCAAAACCAGCTTCCCCAAGCTTAGAATTTTCCATATCATTAACAACAATAGTGTTCAAAGCATTCATATTAATATGTTCCATGGGTTTTTTAATTTTCGCATCAAACCATCCATGTCTCAAATCAGGAAATAGAATAAAAAGGTCATTGTTGTTCATTATGCCTAACTAGTGTAAACAAGAAACCAAATGTCGCAATTGCAGAGTCTAAAGGAAATAGCTTCGAGCACACACACAATGGCGCCAGAAAAGTACTGTTACCTGGAACCGGAGTATGAGAGCCTTTTACCTTTCCTCCCCGGCAACGGCGCCAGAAAAGTGCTTGATGTCTACGGGTGCTTCTATTCTTGTAGACAGTGTTGGGCCTCCAAGAGCAGAGGTTTGTAGAACAGCAGCAAGTTTCCCTTAAGTGGATTACCCAAGGTTTATCGAACTCGGGAGGAAGAGGTCAAAGATATCCCTCTCATGCAACCCTGCAACCACAAAGCAAGAAGTCTCTTGTGTCCCCAACACACCTAATAGGTGCACTAGTTCGGCGAAGAGATAGTGAAATACAAGTGGTATGAATGAATATGAGCAGTAGTACGGCGCCAGAAAATAGCTTGCTGGCGTGCAGTTGATGGTAGTAATATTGTAGGAAGTAAACAAGCAGTAGTAACGCAGCAATAGTAACGCAGTAAAACAGTAAACAAGCAGCGATAGCAGTATTTAGGAACAAGGCCTAGGGATTGGACTTTCACTAGTGGACACTCTCAACTTGATCACATAACAGAATAGATAAATGCATACTCTACACTCTCTTGTTGGATGATGAACACATTGCGTAGGATTACACGAACCCTCAATGCCGGAGTTAACAAGCTCCACAATTAAATGTTCATATTTAAGTAACCTTAGAGTGTAAGATAGATCAATACGACTAAACCAAGTACTAACGTAGCATGCACACTGTCACCTTCATGCTTATGTAGGAGGAATAATACACATCAATACTATCATAGCAATAGTTAACTTCGCAATCTACAAGAGATCATGATCATAGCATAAACCAAGTACTAACACGGATGCACACACTGTCACCATTACATCGTGCAGGAGGAATAAAACTACTTTAATAACATTGCTAGAGTAGCACATAGATTAATTGTGATACAAAACATATTGCAATCATAAAGAGATATAAATAAGCACTTCACTACGCCATTCATAACAGTGAATAAGTATTCTGTGAAATATAGCCTAAGAGACCCACACGGTGCACACACTGTCACCTTTACACACGTGGGACAAGGAGTCTCCGGAGATCACATAAGTAAAACTCACTTGACTAGCATAATGACATCTAGATTACAAGCATCATCATATGAATCTCAATCATGTAAGGCAGCTCATGAGATTATTGTATTGAAGTACATAGAGAGAGATGAACCACATAGCTACCGGTACAGCCCCGAGCTTCGATGGAGAACTACTCCTCATCATGGGAGCAGCAGCGGTGATGAAGATGGCGGCGGAGATGGCAGCGGTGTCGATGGAGAAGCCTTCCGGGGCACTTCCCCGCTCCGGCGGGTGCGGAACAGAGACTTCTGTCCCCCAGATCTTGGCTTCGCGATGGCGGCGGCTGGAAGGTTTCGTACCGTGGCTTCTTCCGTAAGGGTTTTCGACGGGGCTTTATATAGGCGAAAGGGCAGCGTCGGAGGGTCGAAGGGGCGACCACACCATAGGCTGGCGCGGCGGGGGCGGCCGCGCCACCTATCATCTGGGGCCACGGGGCCCCTCGCGGCTCTCGGGTGTTCTGGATGCTTCCGGGCAAAATAGGAACCTGGGCGTTGATTTCGTCCAATTCCGAGAATATTTCGTTACTAGGATTTCTGAAACACAGAAAACAGGAACTGGCACTTCGGCATCTTGTTAATAGGTTAGTTCCAGAAAATGCACGAATATGACATAAAGTGTGCATAAAATATGTAGATATCATCAATAATGTGGCATGGAACATAAGAAATTATCGATACGTCGGAGACGCATCAACGCCCTGTCCCGCCGCGACATCGACGACGCCGTGGACGCGCCCACGGTAGGTGCGGCCCTCTGCATCCACTCCGGGCCATCTTTCGCCTTCATCGACGAGGTTCGCCGCGCTACTGCCGAGGCCGCGGATGCGCAGCAGCTGCGCCAGCGCCTGGCCGACGGCGAGCTGGCCGCGCCATGGCGCCTGGACGAGGGACTACTCCTACATGGGCGCCGCATCTTCGTGCCGGATCATGGAGACCTGCGCCACCAGGCCTTGTCCTTGGCACATTCTGCAGGTCACGAGGGCGTCCACAAGACCCTGCACCGTCTCCGTGCTGATTTTTACATTCCTGGAGATGGCGTCCTGGTGCGAGACTGGGTGCGGGCGTGTGTCACATGCCAGCGGAACAAGACGGAGACGCTCCGTCCGGCGGGCTTACTGCAACCGCTGGACGTGCCGTCCCAGGTGTGGGCGGACATCTCCATGGACTTCATCGAGGGGCTGCCGAAGGTTGGCGGCAAGTCCGTCATCCTCACGGTGGTCGACCGTTTCTCCAAGTACGCGCACTTCATCGCCCTCGGCCATCCCTATACGGCGGCGTCCGTGGCACGCGCCTTCTTCGACGGCATCGTTCGCCTCCACGGGTTTCCGTCCTCCATCGTCAGTGATCGTGATCCTGTGTTCACGGGTCACGTCTGGAGGGACCTCTTTGGGTTGACGGGTGTGAAGCTCCGCATGAGCACGGCGTTTCATCCTCAGACGGACGGCCAGTCCGAGGTCATCAATAAGATCATCGGCATGTACCTGCATCACCGGGGATCGTCCATGAGCTTGGGTGGACTGGCTGGCATGGGCCGAGTACTGCTACAACACGTCCTACCACTCCGTGCTGCACACTACTCCCTTTGAGGTGGTCTACGGGAGGCCACCACCGGCGATGCTTCCATATGCGTCTGGTACGGCCCGTACTGAGACGGCGGATGACCTGCTGCGTACCCGCGACGAGATACTGGCTGAGGCGCGCCAGCGACTTCTTCAGGCTCAGCAGCTGGCTAGGAGGTACTATGATGCACATCATCGCGAGGCGGAGTTTGTGGTGGGCGACTGGGTCTGGCTCCGCCTTCTTCATCGGACGGTCCAGTCCTTGGACCCGCGCTCCCGGCGCAAGTTGGGCCCTCGTTACGCCGGTCCTTTCCGTGTGCTGGAGCGCATCGGCAAGCTCGCCTACCGCCTTGAGTTGCCTGCGGGCTCGCGCCTCCACGACGTCTTCAACGTCGGTCTCCTGAAGGCCTACCGGGGCGACCCTCCTTCTGCACCACCAGCTCTTCCACCTACTTCGGATGGGCGTCTCGAGCCTGCCCCGGCGAGTGTGGCTCGCGTGTTGAAGGCCCAGCAGCGCCGTGGTGTTTGGCACATCTTGGTGCATTGGACAGGCCTGCCATAGGATGAGGCGACTTGGGAGAAGCTTGAAGATCTCCGCCAGCAGTTTCCAGAAGTTCAGCTCGAGGACGAGCTGTTTGAGAAGGCGGGGAGAGATGTTATGGTCGGTTTGACCTATACACGTAGGAAGCCCACTAGTGGCTAGTTATGGGCTTAGCCCAAGTAAATTAGGGTTTAGAGGAGGCCGTCCTCCTATATAAACACTTGTATCCCTTCGAGATTAATCAGACAATATTCAGTATCATTACTGTCTCGTCTCCTGAAGGGAGACGGGAGACCCCTGCGCCCCCGCCGCACCAACCCTAGCCGCCGCCTCCTTCCTCCGCGACGGCGCCCAGCCGCCGGCGCCGAGCTCTCCAACCTCTCCGCCCACACTTCCACCCTTACAATCTCCGCCCTCGACCCGGTAGAACCCTTGTCTCTACCAGGCCAGTGTTATAGCGTTGGGGAGAGTGTCAATGTTATACTCATTACTTCCATAGTTGCAATTGCAACATAAGTTTACTTCTTGTTGCACGTACAGATACGGAATGTGTAATTCTTTAATGCTTAATTGTTGCAGAATTGACCAGACGTTGAAAAGGTCAGATGAATGGAAGAATCCTGATTCTCCTCCTGCTCCTGCTTCTGCTCTTGCTCCTGGTAATGGAAGTTTCCGAAGCCGTCTCCAGACTAGTCTTTGTTCCTGTTTCGGCAAGGTGATATATCAAGTCCTGAATATTATTTAAGCATTTATCTGCCGAAGAAGTTAGTAAATAATTTATCTCTGGGATGCTGCTGCATATTATTACGTGTAAAAAGGAATCGAAAGAGATCAATGGGTGTGATAAGGAGGATCTATTGTACTTTTCCGAGATGTGCTTGAAGGTTGCACCGATATGATAAATTATAACCCCAATTTGTCCTCCCTACTTCCGTTGAGTGCCTGGTTTACTGAATTGCATGCCACATGTTCCTTATGTTCTCATTGCAACTTGGTTGTTAGCGTACTGCCAAAATCGAGGTACTTATTTGAAAAACAAGTATTTTTCCTTGTTTGAGTTGATCACTTGTTTCTTACACTGGGTTGCATCGTTTGTGAATGGCACTTAGAAAATATTCTTCCCTGGTGGATTGCTTCTATTGTGAAGGGCACACAGAAAATATTCTTCCTTGGTGGCACTGGTTGATTGTTTCTTCATATGCTGTTTTTCCATATGATTTCAGTTTGGATTCTTTTTTCTGCAGAATTATGAAGGGCCCCAAATCGAAGGAAGCACAGAATGCGTGGCTCTCATTCGAGGCAACCAGATAATTGTTGGAAATGTTGGTGATTCCCGTGTACTCTCAAGGAATGGTCAGGTACAGTGGCTATTTTCTTTTCAAGTTTCTCGGTGGGGCATCCTCTTTTGTCATAATGATTGTGTTCAAGTGGAGCCTGACAATCTTATATCCATTTTATCGGAAGGCAATTGATTTATCCACCGATCACAAGCCAAATGAACCAGGTAAATGAGCCAGAATTGAAGCTGCAGGAGGATCAGTAGTCCAGAGGGAAGTCCTTGTATTTGATGCATTAGGACGAATAAGGATTGAACTAGGCCCATATCGTGTCGATGGAATAATAGCTGTATCCAGAGCGCTTGGTATGTAGTATTATTTGATATCTTACTTTTGTGTGGATATTTTTTGTTTCTTGGATCCAATCAATTTATTGTTTGATACACATTTTCACTACTTACATTTCAGGTGATTTTCAGTTCAAGAAGAACAACAGATTGAAGTTGATATGCAATCCTGACATTCACACTGTGAGTTTGTAACTATGTTGTGTGAGCCCAGTTTTAGTTTGTTTCCGATGGGCGTGGTCTGATGGAAATGGCCATTTATTTTTATAGGAGGACATAACTGATGATATTGATTTTCTTCTCATAGCAAGCGATGGTATCTGGTAAGTCCTGAGCTAAAAATAACACAAGAAGATGTTTATTTATGGCTTGCTTCTAAGTGCAATACTTCATCCAGACCTAAGCCACTCCAATTACTATTATCTGTCATGCTTGTTTCATCTTAGGCATAGTATTTATAGCCGGAGGGTTTATACATCTTAGGCATAGTACGTAGTATTAAATTCGATGGTTAAGTATCAGGTTGATTTGCTATTTGGAAATGTCAGCTTGGCATTATTGATAACTCTAGTTTACGACCTTAGTGCTTCATGAGACATTTCTGGCAATAGGAATAGATTTCCTCTTCACGTGGAAGAATGCTAAAGCTAGCAAGAGAGTAAGGCAAACTTACCAGTGCCTGCTATTGATAGATCCAGACACTAGTACCCATAGAGACATATTCTTTGTTCTCCTGTTTCATACTTTTATGATTTCGTTGATATATTTACCGTGAGAAAATTACACACCTCTTGTTTTCTTCTTCTCCAGGGAAGTCAAGACAAGTGAGGAGGTGGTTACTTATGTAAACGAGCGCTTGCAAACCGTGAGTCTTATTTCCTCAATTATTTTCTGCTTGTCATCCTATTAATAGTAATATCTAAAAGCCCATCTGCTGACACGTTTGGTACAGTTATAATTATACGGTGTAGTGTACATGGTTTGCACTTGCTGATAGATTGTTCCTGTTGGCTTGACATATTATGTGATCAAACGCAGAGGGCAGATCCGCGTGTCATCTGTGAGGGACTTCTTGAATGGTGCAGGGAGTCGAGGGACAATTCGACCGTGATACTGGCTCAGTTCAAGAACCACAACAGCCCCACTGCCAATGTCAGTTGTTCCAAACCGCTCGTCGACGCCGACAACCAACTCGCTCCACAGCACCCTCCGGCCGGCGGAGCAACCAAGGCGAGGACCCCAGCAGGCAACACGACACAGGAAAGTGTCGCCCTCGCCCGATCCCACGAGGAATCAGGGTTTCCCCTGGAGCACCCGGGCGGAGGCGCAAGAACACCACCTCGACGACGCCTCCAAGGAGGTCACGACGCTAAAAAAGGCGCCGCCGCCGTCGGTTCCAGCCGCAGCCAGAACAAGACTTTCGCCTGGCAGAGAGTCGCAACCTCACACCCGCCGCAAAGGGCCGGCCAGACCACCATCACCACCCGGCGCGCCGACACCGCGCCACAGCCACCTCCACCACCAAACCAGAGAGCTCCGCGAGCACGACCGACACCCACCGCACCTCGCGGAGATGAGAGGCCGGGCAGCGCAGCATGCGGCCGTTAGAGCACCGCCAAGGAGCATCCGTAGGCGCCGCCGGAACGCCACGAAGGAGGGGGCGCCGAACAAACACCGAAGCAGAGACTCGAAGACGAACGCCAACATCCGCAGGCCGGAGCTCCCCGGACCAGCCGCCGCACCGCGGCGCACCACCGGCCGACCCGCCGCATTTCGCACAGCCCCGCCGCCAGCACCGCCAAGGAGCCCAGCAGCAGGCGCGACGAGACGCGCATCCCGCGCTTGCAGCCGCCGGGGCCAGCTCCGCGGCCCGCCAAAGCCCATCTGGGCCCGAACCGAAGAGCACAAACGGACTGCAGAGGCGCCACCGTCGCGAGGAAGCCGAGCACGGCAGCCGGCGTCGAAAGGCGCTCGTCGCCGGGAGACCATGGCCCCACGCCGCCGCCTTGCAGCAGCATTGGTGGACCCAAGGTTGACACCAAAGCTGAAAGCAAGGCCGCGGAGGAATGGTAAGTCCTGAGTTAAAAATAACACAAGAAGATGATTATTTAATGACTTGCTTCTAAGTGCAATACTTCATTCAGACCTAATTAAGCCACTCCAGTTACTATTATCTATCATGCTTGTTTCATCTTAGGCATAGTATTTGTCGCCGGAGATTTCTGCAATTAGTTTTCTTTGTATATACAATAAGAAGTGGTATCTTATGTATCAATTGACTGCAGGATCCAAATTTTTGTCAAGACCCTAAGTAGCAAAACCATCACCCTCCCTGTCAAGAATTTGGACACCATTCGGACTATCAAGTCCAAGATCCAGGACAAGGAGGGTATTCCCCTAGAACTGCAGGGGCTCATCTTTGCTGGCAAGCAGCTTGAGGATGGCCGCACATTGGCAGATTATAGCATTGAGAAAGAAACCACAGTGCACTTGGTCGTTGGTCTTCTTGGTGGCCAGTAAGTTCCTTAGATGATTAAACTTTTTTTTTGAGCGTCACTAATATTACTGTGCAATAGAAAATGTGTGGACTTAACTAGTTGTTCATCAACATAGACTTTACAAGTATTCCGTCCGTTCCAAAATAAGTGTCGCATATTTTTCTAGATTTACATGTATCTGTTAGATAATCTTTCCTAATCAGTGTCTAAGTATAGACAGGCTACTTAGGTAAGTTTCATACTTGTTATAGTTTGACTTGCATGCATGTAAGTCGGTATGTGAGTCTAGTACTTGTGGTGTCCGGGTAGGTTTACTAGAGTTTCCTAAGCTAGCTGGTTGTATACGTACTACTACTAGTTAGGATCAGTTTGAGTCGATGTAGGTTAGTTTAGCTCGTGTACGAGCTGGGCTTGTGTCCGGTCAGGTTTCGTGTGTTCCTGACCGAGTAGGTATAGTACGTTGGTCCATTGGCCGTGTATATATACGCGGCGCTGTGTGATCTTTGTAACCCCAAGTTGTATCGAGAAAATCAGAAAATCAATAAAGAGAGAAAAGTTGAGAGGGTGCGATACGCACCTTTGGCGATAAATTTTGTCTCCGCGTGTGTTCGTCTAGTTTGATGTGATCGATCCGTGGGCGAATCCCAACAATTGGTATCAGAGCGAGGTTCAAGATTTAAAGTTGCGCTTGCCCCGGGGAGGCGACCCTATTAGCGCCTCGGGGCGGGCGACCACCGCTCGGCGGAGCGGTCGGGTGAAGACAGCGTGCAAGCCGTCGTTAGCAAGGCGGCGGGCGATCGTCGCTCGGTGGAGCGACGCGGAAGGGGCATAAGAGTGTTGTCGTTGGCGAGGCGGTGGTGGTGGATGATCGTTGATGGGAGAGGTGGTGCCGAGGTGTGGTACAAGGAGTCTCGTCAAGATCGTCGTCCGCGGGTTTTCGTCAAGGTTGTCTTCGGAGGAGTCCGATGAGTCAAGGAGTCGTGGTCGTGCAAGTTGGCACCTCGAGTCGTCGTCGAGTCTGTGAGTCGTCGTTGTGTCCAAGTGCTTGTTTCTGTGAGGATCCGTTGCAGTTGAAGCGTGTCACGTCGAAGTGCTGTCTGGTGCGGGGTGTCACCGAGGGCTAGTGCGTGCGCGGAGAAGTGTGTCTTAACGCAGAGTGCTCAAGCGTGTAGTGGGACAATGATTAGTGAAGGGGAGTCTCTTTAATGAGGACCTATCTCTACACGAGGCGGTGTGTGTTCCGTCGGCGTGTATTGCGCTAGGGGTGGCCGAAGGTGTTCGCCTGTCAGCGTGACCGGGAGTCTGGATCATACGTTGAGTTTAAGTCGTTGAGCCACGAATTTGCATGGAATAAAGATCAGAAGAAGTACAAGGAGACGACGCGTAAAGATTAGGGGGAGATTGTTAGATAATCTTTCCTAATCAGTGTCTAAGTATAGACAGGCTACTTAGGTAAGTTTCATACTTGTTATAGTTTGACTTGCATGCATGTAAGGGCATGTACAATGGTTGATAAGACTGTCTTATCTTAGTCTTGCCACGTAATCTAGATATAATCATAAAACATGATGTACAATGGGTTGTTTTTTAGTCTCGTCTTTAGTAACAAGATATCCTAAATTTGTGGTGAGAGAAATTGTGCTAAGAGATCTTAGCTAAGAGAAGGCAAAGTCTTTTTTTATCTTTCTCTTTCCTCCACCTCAGTATTTATCCTACGTGACACTGCTAAGATATCACCATTGTACATGCCCTAAGTCGGTATGTGAGTCTAGTACTTGTGGTGTCCGGGTAGGTTTACTAGAGTTTCCTAAGCTAGCTGGTTGTATACGTACTACTACTAGTTAGGATCAGTTTGAGTCGATGTAGGTTAGTTTAGCTCGTGTACGAGCTGGGCTTGTGTCCGGTCAGGTTTCGTGTGTTCCTGACCGAGTAGGTATAGTACGTTGGTCCATTGGCCGTGTATATATACGCGGCACTGTGTGATCTTTGTAACCCCAAGTTGTATCGAGAAAATCAGAAAATCAATAAAGAGAGAAAAGTTGAGAGGGTGCGATACGCACCCTTGGCGATAAATTTTGTCTCCGCGTGTGTTCGTCTAGTTTGATGTGATCGATCCGTGGGCGAATCCCAACAGTATCTAGATATGTTTTAGAGTATAGATATGTGCGAATCTTGGCAAATTTGTGACATTTATTTTGGAACGGAAGGAGTAGCGCTTAGGCATGCTCTTGCTTACTGTAATTGAGCTATTCAAATTGACTGCACAATTAAGATTTACAAGGCATGCAGAAACAAGACATTATTTTATATCACCCATTGCAGAGTTAACATGGTAGATAACTGCATAGAATAAACATGCTTGAATCCTCATCAAGACCAATGCTAACATTTGGATAGATGTGCATCCAATACTATTTTTAACTCTCTTTTTTTACTATCCGGAACTCTGCCTCCATCCAGAACTCAAATATGGAGGAAGGTGTGGCTGCCCAGTCATTCATAACGCAACCATGCGACCTGGAACTGTTACAAAGGTGGGTTGGACCTAGAATTATTAATGGGATAATACACCCATCGGCCTATGAAGTGGATATATACTCCACTGCCCCTTCAGTCCTTGCCACACAGTACTCAGCGGTCAGAGCAGATGACAGGTCTGAGGCTTGGTACTTTTTTACCCGTCTACAGCGTAAAGGTCGGAGTGGCAGTCGAGTAAACCGGTCTGTTGATGTTGATGGAGTGACATGGTCGTGGCACGGTGAACACAAAGCCAGGCCCGTACATTCTGCGCCTAGAGACGGCCACACAGTTGGTTTTCGACGTCTTTTTTCTTTCTCACGGAAAGATAATGAGGACAATCTGATAAGAGATGGGTGGATCATGAACGAGTATGGACTGAATGAAAATGAGGCAAACGAGGTTGTGCTGTGTAAAATACATCGGACGACTTACAGGAGCGACCACAGCAAGCATAGAAAGCGACCTCGTCTTGATCATGCTAGTGGTGTTTTCAGCAAACGGCGCCCTCCACAGCAGACATCTACATCACATACTGGTGTTGACCAGCAGGAGCCAAACTTGAAAGCAAGAAGTTCAAGATATTTCACACTACTGCACCCTCGTAATGACCAGCTTATAGCCAATTTTCTCCAGCCTAGACAGTTGTCTTGTGTGGCAATACATGAGGTGTTCAATGTTTATGAGCTTTCGCCAGTGGAGTTGATTAAGAAATATCCAGCCACAATAAATGCTGAAGGCACACCAACCTGGTACTTCTACACCTGTAGCCATGTAGAAGGAGCTGTTATTTCGGAAACAGGACGTTGGTCATCTCAGTTAGAGCCTATACAATTTGTTCATGATTCTTACGGTGAGATCCTTGGACATGTCCAACTTGTCAATTTTTTGAATCAATGGACAAATCAAGTGAGGATCTTTTGTTCTCTGGCTACACAATGTCAGAGTTCTCTGGGAAAAACAGCCAGGTTAGCTCCATCTTATCTGAGTAGTAGTACCTTGCAGTTTTACTCTAGCTCCATCTTATTTTAGTGAAAGTGCAAGAAATATCACATAAAGTCTCTGTTAAAAAAAATAGCCGAGGCGAATGCTTGATTGTGTTTATGAAATAATGTCAACCATTTAGAGTTTCTGCTGTAGATCATAATTATTGTTTTGTTGTGCTGTTGGTGACAAATGGCTAACTCCATATATGGCATGCTATATACGTACCCAATTAGGACTTTTCTCTCCATAGGAATCTGGTACTGAGAGGTACAAAGCACAAGTGACAGGCCTTGCATGTATATTTTCTCAAGAAATAGATGAGCATTTTAATGTCTTGGTTACGTCATGCTTCTGACAAGAAGGCAACACCATCTGACCAGAAGATGACAGATAGTCTAAGCATCATGCCGAATTATTCTTAAATATTTATCCGTTTTGCTAACCTAGACACATGAGTTTTTGCCGCATTGGTTATATATTCTGACTGGTTGAATGAATAGATTCTCCTGGTTTGTGTGGATGCTAATGTTTTCTGGTCCGCATTCTTTTTTCAGCTTGATGATGTAGTGTTATGCACGATGGGTCTTCCAAAGAAAGCTGCTCAAAAAATTTATGCGAATGCGGTTGAGGTACTTTCTTTGAAAACTTCTTATAACTGTACCTCATTTATCACTCTTAAAGAGTTCACATTATTTTAGAATTGTGCCATCTAACCTTACATTGTGATCAACTGCAGAGGCCTCAGGTCAAAACCAGCTTTGGTGCCATTGGGATCCAAGGCTGATACCAACCTCCAAAGTTTGGAATTTTGACCGACAAGAGAGACGTGATCCTGAGCTGGAAGGTTTTACGGTGCTATTTTTGCTCTACGGTGATGGAGACAGAATCGTTGTGTTGCCAATCTACGGTGTAGGATGATATGATACCCGATTATACTAGCTCAACAGTTGCTCTTACTTTGGTAGCGCTTCCTGGTGTAGGATGATATGATACAGGCGCTCTGGTTTCTTGTGCTTGTGATCTTGGATGTTGAGGACCATGGGGTAGTATTTCTACGGATGATTGCTGCTTCCATATTTTGCGGGGATGCTTACTGCCTTCATGATTAATTCGACAATTCTATGCGATGCAATGTTATGCTCTGTGTTTTTTAATGTCTGGTATGTATTTCGGATGAAGACATTAGACTATTCGCAAAAAAAAAGCATTAGACAGTACAATCATGACGTTTACATCAGTGTTTCGAATGGCCCTTGACTTGGATCCCAGTTAGCTTTAGGTGCGGTCAAAGACGAGACTACCAGCAGCCTGCGTCGCAAGTTGTTTGTCCAAGGAAGGAATTCAGCGACAAGCAACTTTGCACACCGCACACGTCAGTTTTGGTCTTGCTAGCAACTTCTTTTTAAGGATGCTAGTTTGTTTGCCCTTCAGAGTAAAAGGGGTCTTGGTATATGTCGTTTCTTGACAGTGAAAGGGGTCTTAATTGTTTTTTTCTCTCAGTAACAGTTTCTCTTTTTTGTGGCCAGGATCATAGTAGCTAGTAGTGTTCTTCTAGGGCTGTGTTTGGATACTCACATTGTTTTTTTCCCTGTTTTGGGTTTTGGCCTGGCCACTTCTGCACATTGAAAAACGCAAACTGTATTTTTGTACTACGATTGGTTGTTGCCATCAAAACATAGACGCAAACAGCTGCTCTTACTTGGGTAGCGATTTTGCTCGAAAGCCACTTGGATACACGCACTCTCTTCTCTTGCTCTTCTGATCTTGGATGTTGAGGATGCTTAATGGGGTAGTGTTTCTATGGATGATTGCTGCCTTCTTTTTTTGTGTGTGGGGATGCTTACTGCCTTAATGATTAATTCGACCATTCTATGTTATGAAATGTTATGCTCTGGGGTTTTTATGTCTCGTATGTATCTATTATATTATTAAAACAACAAACACCCAACGGTGTGGATTAGCTTAGACATAATGAAAGAAAAACAACGGCCCAAGATTATTTTGCCGTCCTTCTCACGCACGTCTACAAACTACAGCCACGGCTCCAAAACAAAATCACAACAGCCACGGCTCCACTTTAAATCTCAACAACTACTCTTGGCCAATACACATAAGACGTGATTTGTTTTTCTCTCTGAGATCGACCAAATCTTGGCAGGCTTAGCAACCAACACGATTGTAGGTTTTGCACCGCTAAGGGGTCCTAGATCACGAATCTCTTCAATTGATCGCGGCCTCTTTACAACAACGAGCCAACGACGGTTGTCGATCTCACGCCGACGAAGTGGCGGACACACATGGCTCATGGGTGCAAGGTCTACGGCAATTTTGATATCGATGTAGAGAGAAGCAAAGACGTCGGTGGGTTAGATTCATTATCATCCACATACGTACTTGATGTCTGGATGGCGGGAAGCTCTAATGACGGTGTTCATCGAGCGGGCGGCCATCTACTACGAACTCCAGCAGCCTGACCTAGCATGGAAAACTGAGATTCGTTCCGCCTCATGACTCCCTAGCGCACCGACAGATTGAGATCGATCCGCCGATTCTCTACCGAGAGTAGACATCATGGACTGCCGCCATTGAGCTAAACAAGTGACGCTCTCCTTCCGATGGATCAAGGAGAATTTGCTGCTACATATCCGTCGGCGTCATCCAAATTCTGCGTCCGCGCAACATTGGTAGGCTATCCCTCTACACTCAACAAAAAGACGACACAGTGGGGTACTATGGCGTCCACTGATGTTTAATCATGTGACCGTTATACCTGCTACTACATGCCTTCACGAATTCCACAACCTCACATTTGGAGCAATGGCCATCTGGTATTAATTTTTGTCTCTTCCCTGCAGGCACTCTGCTAGATTTGATACAATGGACGCAAGCTGGTGCTGGGGCAGTATTTCTGCAGGAGCCTCAAATTCGTTGCGTTGAACAAATTATTTGGAGAACATGAATTCATCGAATTGGTAATCACTATAATAATTTTCGTATGTATGGAACAACGTTCAAGCAATAGTAACAAGAAAGGCTCATCAAGTGTACGTGAAACTATGAATGCTAGCAATAATTTGTGGCATGTACTGCTCTACATGCACCAGCGTAATATGATATGTTCTATTGAGAAGGAATCGAGGTTGTTTGTACATCCAGATCTCAAATGTTGTTGTCGAAGTTGATTTTGAAATTCTCACTCTCCAAAAGGAGCTGGTGCCAAACCAATATCTTTCCAATGCTGGAAGTTAACAATTGGAGGTATGTTTTTTTCTCAGGTTTCTCATAGCGCCATACATGTATGGCAACCGGCCGGCCTATATTCTCAGATGTTCGCTGTGTACATGTAATAAAAATCAGCACATCAAAACCTACAAAACAAAATTTGGGGGAAAGCAGCTGGCAGTTGAACATGCTACTAGGCAACGTGATACTGTTAGGTGAGGAAACTGCTATATTTTTCTTTTCTCAATTCTTCCATTAGATTTTTTTTTCCATTTTCCTCCACTGTTAAGTGAGGAAACTACTACTATTAAGTAGCACAGAGTTAACACTGTTTCAGATGTGAATTCATAACAATGTGGGTATCAAAATTTTGATTCAATTAATTTGCCCTCTGGGTTAAGAGTGCTAGCTATTAATTTATGATGCACAAATAATTTACAAAGCATGTTCTATTCATCCGCCCGCAACATTAATATATTACTTCAGCTTTCGCATAATCTTCTACCATCCTATAGGTTATCATATATGCTCACTCGAAGCTTTTGGTTATCGATTCTGATTCTGATAATATGATTACCTATCGGTACAAACATTTGCAAGACA
Source organism: Lolium multiflorum (assembly GCA_030979885.1). Lineage (NCBI taxonomy): Eukaryota > Viridiplantae > Streptophyta > Magnoliopsida > Poales > Poaceae > Lolium > Lolium multiflorum. The sequence continues at coordinate 313,741,844 of CM061750.1, read as the reverse complement.
CTTGCTATATTTTCTATTTGTTTATTTTACTTCTTGATTCTGCAAATGGGCTAGAATGATATGCTGATCCTACATACCGACCTCATAAGCAAGACCATAGGATAGATTATAGCATACGATTCTTACATCAGTCTTGCTGATGTGTATTCTTCTATTTTGTGAACATGGTCAGATTACAAGGCTGCAGAGCGTGCCTCCAAAAACATTGAAATTTTAAGATAGGTTACGACAAACTATTTTGTTTGCAGGAGAGTTTCTTAGACTATGATTTTATAAATACATTCTGAACCTTTTTGTTTTTCTAACATCCCGATTCTCATAAATTTGGATGTACACTACGCGACTACCGGCCACAACTTACATTTTAACCTTTTCACTACTATATAAGACTGATATTTTAGATACTCCCTTAACCTTTTCGTATCATCCTGATTTTCATTCCTTCAGTAGTTATTTTAGTCCCAATAGAAAGTAAGCTGAATAGTTTTCTGATAGCAATAGTAAAAGGTGGACTTTCATATGAATAATTATAATCTTAGACATGCAAGCGTCTAAGCCATATAGGGTAACATGGCTTTCCTTCAAGCCTGGTATCGTACTGAACATATATAGAACAGGGCTGGCGCACTATAATTGATAACATGGATGGAGAAAAGAACAAAACATATATGTATAAGCCATCAACAATATATTTAATTTTGGAAGAGTTTTCCTAAACAACTATATATTGGAAAGATATACAAAGAGGGATGATCAAGTAAGAGCAAAACTGAACATTGGGTAAAGGAGATCTATGTTTATATTAATTATCAATGAAATATCATAAGTACTGCATCAGGTTGAGGGGAAGGTGAATATTAGCGCAAAAGTGGGCATATTTGGTTCAAGACTAACTATTGTGCATATCAAAATTCTAATATGTCATGGAAAGATTACAATAGTAAATCATGTTTATGATGCTCATTTGGGGTACAATACTTTATATATTTAACTATTTATTAATGTAAATACAACGGTAGATTAGACATACATTACAAATGAATTCTAGCCGCGCAAATGCGCGGGTAGTTTTGCTAGTTTTGGATGAAACGTTAGACAGTAATTATAACGTTTACGTGCCAGTGTTTCGAATGGGCCTTGACTTGCATCTCAGTTAGTTTTAGGTGCCGTCAAAGACGAGACTGCCAGCAAAGTTTATTGTCCAGGGAAGGAGTTCATCGACAGACAAGCACGCGCCATCAAAGTTTATTCTTGGCAGCAACTATTTTTAGGATCCTACTTTGTTTTTCCGTCAGAGTAAAAGGGGTCTTGGTAGATGTCGTTTTTCGACAGTGAAAGGGATCGTAGTTGTTTTTCTTTTTCTTTGTAGAGGGTAATAGGATCTCAGTAATAAGTACGACAATTTTATCGATGGGTACTCGCATGGGTATGGTACACTTTTATACTGGTAGGTAGTATCCATATCCTACCCGTTAAGTTAAGTAATAGATATGACACATGTATAGTTTTATTCTCGCGGGTATAGTCACTCGTCTCCCTTCAACACGATCGCAATTCAATAATCCTCGTCCGTCCTTAGGTGACGGACCGTGTTTTCCGGATCGGCGATTTTAAGTCTCCATGTGTCTGCAGCCGCCGCACCCCGCCGCCCCTCTCCACCGGAGCTCCCTCCCCGCCCTGGCCGCTGCGGGTGCTGGTGGAGACCCCCGCCGCCCCTCTCCGCCGGGAGCTCCCTCCCCGCCCCGGCCGCTACGGGTGCTGGTGGAGACCCTCGTCCCCCTAGTCTCCTCTCCGCCCGGTCCCCTGTCCTACCCACCATAAGCCTTCCACAGCGCCAGTGCTCTGTGGTCGTACAAAGCTCGTTTCCCCCGCAGCAGGTGTGGAGGTGGCTCAGGGTCTGGGGGAAGATGGAGAAAGTGGAGGGATTGCTGCAGAATCTCAAGCTCTCGGAGGCGGAATTCAGAGGTGTGGAGCTGGGACGGCTCTCAGGATCAATGCAGGAGGAGAAGCAAAAGCAGTGGGGAAGGTGATGTCGGAGCGGCCAACCAATGTGGAGGGGCTGAAAACCACCTTGGGAAGAATCTGGTGTCCAATCAAGGGAGTAAAATGTAAGGATCTAGGCTCCAATATTTTCTTGTTTACTTTCCTGCAACCCTCGGGGAAGCGCAAGGCGCTGGAAAATGGGCCGTGGAAATCTAACAATGATCTAGTTGTTATGGCGGAGTTTGACCCGAACAAAGCAAGGGACCACTATGTTTTTGATGTTATTCCAATCTGGATTCGTGTGCTCAAGCTGCCCCTGGGGCGGATGAATTCTTGAGTGTGGAAACCGGGGATGATGGCAATGCAGTGGGGGAATTCTTGAGAGTGAAAGTTAAACTGAAGATCACTATGCCATTGCTGAGAGGCATAATGGTGAGAATGGGGGAGAACATCTCGGATAAGTGGTGCCCTTTTGAATACGAATATCTCCCGGAGTTTTGCTACACCTGCGGGATCATTGGGCATGAAGATGAGGAGTGTTGCATCAGGGTGCAGAGGGGAGAGAGACAGCAGTATGGTAGATGGATGCGTGCCCAGATTCAGAGAAAAGTAGGTCAGGGGGAGAGACTGTCTTGGGAAGGGAACTCTAACCAAAGACCCCAGCGTGGGTTTAGCTTTGGCAACAGGAGCGGAGGGTCAGGGAGTGATGGTCCAACATGGCGAAAAGATGCAAGCTCTAAGGGGGATAACAACGGCCCTGCAGACAAAACTGGAGAGGTGACGAGCCCTATGAAGATTCAGAAGGAACTCAACCCAGCGGGCTCTCAAAAGAAGCTGACCTTTGAGGAAGGGGGAATAGGAATATCTGAGCAGGCTCTGAAGAGAGGGGAGGACCGGAATGGTATCCAACAAAGGGAGGAGGCACACGATAGAGCGATGGTGAATCTGCATAATAGAAATGTGGTCATCAATAATACAACACAAGGACAAAGCTTGGGGAGTGCAAGCAGCGGGGTGGTGGAGGATAACAAGGTGGCGAATAACCAGGTGGGAAGGAGGGGCGGTACAAGATTAAATTTCAGAAGAGAGAGAGGGTGCGGGAAAGCATGAAGGAGGGGGACAAACAGAGAACTCTGATGGTGAAAGTGGGTGAAAAAAGGGGTGCAATGCCAATGGAGGTGGAGGAAAATGACAAGCATAAAAAAGGCAAGAAAGCAAAGAGTGATGAGAAGGCAAACCAGAACACTGAGGCGGGGTTGTCAGTACAGCCCTGCATGGATCAATGAGGATCGCAGCTTGGAATGGCCGGGGGTTGGGGAACGGCTCGGCCATTCGTGGTCTTCTGGACTTCCAGAAGAAGGTGAACCCCGATGTGTTGTATTTCTGAAACAAAGATGGATGGGAAAAGACTAGAGTGGCTGAGGTGGAAGTTAGGACTGACGAACATGGTGGCAAAGGATAGCGACGGGCAGAGTGGTGGCCTGGTGCTGTTCTGGAGAAACTATGTGAACCTAAAAGCTGGCTTAAAGTCGAGGTATCACATAGATTCTGAAATAACCGAAGGAGATGGTTTCAAGTGGAGATTCACTGGGATCTACGGTGAGTCTAAAGCCGAGAAGAAGGAAGAAACCTGGAAGCTCTTGAGGACTATCAGACATCACTATGATATCCCATGGCTGTGTGTAGGTGACTTCAATGAAATCCTCTTCAGTTGGGAAAAGGTAGGAGGGGCGGCTCGGCCCCAATCCTGCATGGATAACTTTAAAGAAGCCCTGGAAGTGTGTGAGTTGCATGATTTTGGGTTCGTAGGTGATGCTTTCACCTGGAGGAACAATAGCCGGGACCACAAGACATACATAAAGGAAAGACTTGATAGGGCTGTGGCTTCGGAGGGGTGGTGCCACCGCTTCTGTGATTTCAGAGTGATCAATGAGGAACCAAGGCACTCGGACCATAGTCCAGTTGTGGTTGAAATTGATGAAGACCGGAGGGAAGGGTGTGGGGGAGGGGGCGAACGGCCCTTCCGGTTTGAGGCGGCGTGGATGGTGGAGGAAAATTGCAAGGTGGTGATCAGGAATGCATGGGAGAGGGAGGCGATTGGGCGAGGAGGAAAGGTGATGAATGCTATTAAGGGGGTTGCTGCTGACCTGCAAGATTGGAAGAAAAGCTCCTTGGGTAATCTGGAAAAGCGCATTGCAAAGACAAATAAAGAACTTGAGGGGTGTAGAAGGAAAATGCCTACGGAGGAGATGGTGAATAAGGAGCATATGCTCCGTTTCAGGCTTGATATGCTGGAAGATCAGCTGGACCTGTTTTGGAAGCAAAGAGGCCATGTCAGCTGGCTCACAAAAGGGGACCGAAACTCAAAATACTTCCACAGCTACGCCCCGGAGAGGAAAAGGCACAACAGGATCAAAAAATTAAAAAATGAGAATGGGATGGTGGTGGAGGGAGAGGGGGAGATGGCGGTGGTGATTACTAACTATTTCAAAAACTCTTCACTTCTCATGCAGGAGACCGAATGGAGGAGCTTCTGTCCCATGTGGAGCCTAGAGTGATGGAGGAGATGAACAGTGACCTGATGAAGGAGTTCACTGAGGCTGAAATTATGGCTGCGTTGGAGAACAGTGGTGATCTAAAAGCTCCTGGTCCGGATGGAATGCCTTCCTTTTTCTACAAGAAGAACTGGGAGGTCGTTGGTCCTCATGTTGTGAAGGAGGTGCTCGCTGTGCTAAACGGGGCTGAATTACCAGATAGCTGGAATGAAACCTGGGTGACCCTCATCCCCAAAATTAACTCCCCAGAAGAAATGAAGCATCTGAGGCCGATAAGCTTGTGTAACGTTGTCTTCAAGTTGATCTCCAAAGTCCTGGCGGCTAGACTCAAGACCATTCTGGATGAGATCATTTCGCCGAACCAAAGCGCCTTTGTTCCCGGAAGATTAATCACGGACAACATTCTGCTTGCGTATGAAGCTACTCACTATATGAAAACCAAGAGAACAGGTGTTGTGGGTGTGGCTGCTCTCAAGTTAGACATGGGTAAAGCCTATGACCGTGTGGAGTGGCCTTTTCTGGAGCAGATGATGTTGGGTTTCTCAAATCGCTGGGTAGCCCTGATCATGAAATGTTGTACTTCTGTGAAGTATAGATTCAAATTAAATGGTAGCCTGACCGAGGAAGTTACTCTTAGTAGGGGCATTAGGCAAGGGGACCCCATCTCCCCTTACCCGTTCCTCATATGTGGTGAGGCTTTCTCCTGCCTCCTAAATGCAGCTGAAGCAGATGGCCGTCTCACCGGGGTGAGGGTGGCGGACAATGCGCCAAGCTTCAACCACTTATTGTTCGCTGATGACTCCTTGATCTTGCTAACTGTGACGGAGGAAAGTGCAAGCCACTTGAAGAACATTCTGGAGCTTTATGAGTGTTGCTCGGGTCAAACTGTAAACACAGATTAATCTGGAATTGTGTTTTAGCAAGAATACTAAAGAAATGGACAAGAAGAGGATGATGGAAGCACTGAGAATCACAGCTAAAGCTCACAGTGATAAATATCTGGGGCTCCCGGTGCATGTTGGCAAATCAAAGTCAAAAACTTTTGCCTATCTCAAGGATAGGATCTGGAAAAATATCTCTGGTTGGATGGAGAAATGGCTGTCAAAGATGGGGAAGAAGGTGTTGATTAAAGCCTGCGCCCAGTCTATCCCGGTCTTTGCTATGTCCTGTTTTGACATCACAAAGGGACTGTGTGACCAAGCTAGCTCAATGGTCTGTCGGTTTTGGTGGGCGCAGCAGGAAGAGGAAAACAAAATCCACTGGTTGAGTTGGGAAAAGCTTTCCCGGTCTAAAAAGGCAGGTGGGCTAGGCTTCAAAGATCTACATTCTTTCAACATTGCTATGCTGGCGAAACAGGGATGGAGGCTTCTCACTGAACCCAATTCTCTCTGTGCTAGTGTTGAAGGCTAAATATTTCCCGAATTCTTGTGTACTGCAGGCTGAGCCAATTGTGGGCATGTCTTATACTTGGCGGAGCATTCTCAAAGGAAATCAACTATTGAAAGAGGGAGTCATAAAAAGAGTGGGGAATGGAGCTACTATCAACGTGTGGACGGACCCTTGGATCCCAAGGGAGGCCAGTCCGTACGTAATTTCGAGAAGGGGTAACCTCATTATTGACAAGGCCTCTGACCTCATTGACACCATAAATGGCGGCTGGGATGAGGAGCTGGTGAAGGAGTGCATGTGGCCTGCCGATGTTGTTCATGTGCTGAATATCCCACTGTGCTTGGAGACAAATGACTGCTGGGCTTGGAGGCTTGACTCGAAGGGTCAGTTCTCGGTCCGCTCGGCCTACAAATTGCACCGAATCATGCTGGATCCAAAGGGTAATGCCTCTAACACTGTCACTGACTTGGGAAGTGATCAACTTATCTGGTTGGACATTTGGTCCTGCCCATGCCCTCCGAACGTGCGTCAATTTCTTTGGCGAGTTGCTCATGATAGTCTACCTCACAAGTGCACTATCGCAAGAAGGGGGTTGACCTGGATCCCCTGTGCCAAGTTTTCCACCGTCTTAATGATGATGGTGCCCATGTTCTGCTTAGGTGCAAAGGGGTGAACAAATGTGGAGGAGGATGGTGTTTGGGAAGGTGAGGGACAAGCTTCTATCTTGCACTGGCCACAAAGAGCTGGTACATTCTATCCTTAAGCTTGAGCAAGGGGACAAGATTAAAAGTGTGGCCTTGCTCTGGGAATGGTGGAAACACAGAAATAAAATCAATGCTGAGAGTATCAAGTTAGATATTGATGCTGTGGTGATCAATGCTGTGAGGAATGCCCTGGAGTATACCCAATTTTGTGTTGTTCCGTCTAATAAAAAGCCCCAGCTGAACCAAAAATGGAAGCCACCTGATGAAGGAGTGATCAAAGTGAATACTGATGGCAGCTTCTTTGCGGCCTCGAACCTGGGAGGATGGGGGTATGTGATCAGGGACTGCAATGGTGCTGTTCTGGGAGTTGCTGCGGACAGAATTGATAATGCGAGTGATGCTCTCCACACGGAGGCTATTGCTGTGTTGAAGGCGATCCAGGCGGCGGCGGATTGGGGCGTGTCGAATATCTGGGTTGAGTCGGATGCTCAGGTCCTTGTGCTCGGCGTCAATGGGAATGTGTTTGATCGTGCTACCAATGGTGCTCTATTCAAAGCGATCAAGTCTTTTGCTGTATCAAACTTTAACTCTTTTAGTTTCTCTTTTAGCCCACGGGCGTGTAACTCAGTTGCAAACGCTATTGCGATGTATGGGGCAAAACTGGTGCATGTTCCACGGACTCTTTGGAATGGACATGTCTCTAGTTTTGCCCGTCGGTTGGTTGCCAGCGATTTTGTTGTGCAGTCTGGGTAATATACATGCTTTCCCAGTTCAAAAAAAAAAAACGACCACAATTCGCAATGGGAGTGTTGTGAAATAAAACATGTGATCAATTGTATTGGAAGGGATGCCTCTGTTGGGGAAGAGGTGTCTCCCCAACACACCCCTTCACCCTATATATAAGTGGGTTTCCCACATTGCAATAATACAAGAGAATCATTTGCTCTACTTCTTCGCGTCTCTTCTCTCTATACTCTAATACGTTATCAGCACGATTCTGCCAAGAGCAACCTAATCTGAGCATTGTCCGCACTCGTCTAAGAATTGTAACTGATCAGGACATCGTCCATTCGGTTTTGTCTTCCTGTGTTAATCAATGATCTAGAAACTAATCCATTGAATTAAACGCAGATAGAGGAAGATTGAAACGCGTAACTGCCGGCCACCACATGTAGCCATTCGGCAGAAACAATGCATGGATTTTTCAAGCGCGGAGGACATGTCGGAGACGCCTTTGGCCTTCTCAACCGGCGGCGCGCGACCCTGTGTTTTCAGCCAACCGCGCGCTCGTTTGCAGCCCTCTTGCCGTGCAGCAGCGCTCATAGGCGCGGCGGCCCTTGGCCGCGTTATCGCAACAACCGGTGACGATGACAGCCGACAGAAGGCACAAGGCGACGGACGTCCTCGACGCTGCCCATGTCCATGGAAGCGAGGCGATCTTCGGCGCGGTCCGTTCGTCTTCGACTTCTCCTGTATATGAAAACCGGAGACAAACAAGCACGGTGTCCACGGCGGCGCATGGACGAGACCATCCATGCCGACTCCTGGAACGGAGGCTTGGCATGGCATACAACGTGCTCCATCCGAAGCAACGGCGGCAGGCACGCGCACCACACGCAGGGCGGCGGTGACGCCCACGACCCGGACCACCCGGCGTACGCAGCGGAGAAACCATAGTTGCCAGAAATTTGGGTCGTGCGGGTCGAGGAACGGGATTGAGGATCGCGGGTCGACATCCTAGCGAACGAGGATCCACGAGGGGTATACATCTCCGGTACGTTAATTTGGAACCTGGGTCGGGATCCTCTTAATTTTGGATCGATGACCTCCTTAACTGCTCAAGGAAAGAAGAGACAAAGGGAAGGCAAACAACATTTACTTTCCTTAATTATCGTGCTAAACTTAACTTTGGTCTGGCTGTTTTTCCTCTTTCCGCGTCTCCTCGCGTGAAGAAAGCTTGGAAACGCAGATCATGGCTTTTATTACGGGAAAGGTTGACCTGTACATGCGATTTTGGAGGGCAGACGGTTGGCTGAAGAAAAGGAAACGGCAGATCATGGCTTTTATTACGGGAAATCAAGGGTCGAAAGAAAATGAACGGGATCGTGACCCGGCGACGACCCACGTCGATCCGCTCGCGTTCCCGACCCTCGATCCGGATCGATCGATCCTGGGTCGCGGAACACGGCGTCGACCCCGTATCCGGCTACTATGGGAGAAACACTTGGTCTTCACGATCGACAGCGCGTGACGCGGTCGGCAGCCCCTTTCCGCTACGTCGGGTGGAGGCGCCTTATCCTGCCTTTGTGTGGCTGCGCGTCCGTATCCCAGGAGGCGTCCAGGAACTGGTGTGCTCGTGCCCGCGGCATCCATAAACCCGCGACGCAAAGGAGAGACGGCGGCAGGTGTACTGATCCACACCCGGATGCGGAAGCGTCTCTGCCCGCGACGTCCTCCAGCCCGACCCGGCGGCGGTTCGAGTGCAAGACAAACCGCAGCGCGGCGGCGCCCGTGGCTTTTGGCCCGGCGGCTCCCGACGCGGACGGACCTCGGCCCCGGCGTGGAAGCGGGCGTCCACCCCGCGCGGCCGCGTGCATTCGTCAAAGCATGGCGCAGCGGCGTCCATGAACGGCAACTTCCGGCAAGGCCGGCCGGCACGGGAGAGTAGAAAACAATCTCTTTGACGATTTTGCAAATCGTCTCCCGTGTTATGTTACAATTCCATTGAAGTCCATAAAATATGTGGTTCATCTCTAGATTTTTCAGATCTTGAGATCTACAGTTTGGACTTATGGAAGTTGCAATTGAGTCGTGTTGGACTCTTGCTGTTTTCAGCAGTTCGACCATTGAGTTATTGATATTTACGAGGCTTGAGAGCAAATACACAAATAAGCCATTGGTCCTGTTGAATTGCATAATAATTAATTATACATCGTTTTACGCATGTAAAATGACGTATGTATTACATGAGTAATAATGCTGCAAAGCAATATGGTGGCTCCATTATTCTTATAGAATATGGAATTTTCTTGCAAATTTGGAAAACATCAGGTAGCAAAGTGTATGACACTTGCATTACTATCTCAAGTTTATACTTGTGAATTAGAAGGTAATTGATAAGTGACATCTACTACTTAATTGTAGATTATGCACCATTACCTTGAGGTTTATATTGTGTCATTCAGATATAATGACCCCTTCAATTTTGCACACAACTTATGGAGTGCATGATGGCAACGAATTTATTTCGTTCACAACTGTGAGGTCTACACCGCCATGTGGTGATTACCTTCAATGTGTTTTAGTTAACACAAGGTTGGAAAAGCTCCATAAGAGTGAGGTCTACATTACATAGTAGTGATTACCTCCATGTATTTCAAGCAAAAATGAAGGCGCAATAGTTATGGCATGGTATCATAGCAACGAAATAATTTTCGTTTAAAACTATGATGTCTACACATCTGATGACTACCTTGATGAAGTTTTTCCAAATGCTTCGCAACTTCATAGCATTTGTTATTGGTTGTGACTTTAGTGTCACGTACTCCATCAAATGTGGAACCAAGACATTGGCGACGATAACATCGCCATGTTATGCTATGAAGAGAATTATGCAAAATACTTGCATAATTTGGTGATTACCTTCCATGCAAACACAACTTATGAGACGCCATCATAGCTACGAATTAATTTTCAGGCACAACTGAGAGGTTTAACAACATTTTGTGGTGATTACCTTCATGTGTTATAAATAACATAAGGTTGTGGAGGCTATGATCGATGAGAATGTCCATAAGAGTGAGGCACCACTAGGTGGTTGACTATCTCCATGTGTTTTAAGGAAATTATGTTTGTCCCTTTTTGAGGTGACTAACTTTAATTTAAACATCTACACCACATTGTGGCGTTCTTGTGGAAGGCTTGACCTATGGGTCACTACGAATCACCATGACCATGATTATGCTTAGCCATAGCATTTTCATTCTACTTAATTTACTAATGGTAAATTAATGCATGAACATTTCATGCATCATATGGCTGACCTTTCTCGAAAGGTAGTGCGATGAGATGACATTATGTGGGAGTAATCATTTAACATGGGTCCTGGACATTGATGATTTTGTCGACCCGTGGCCATGTCGCCACAGAAACTCCACATGTAGATAATGCCATGGCTATTTATAAGATAGCATAATCGCAATGACTCGATTCTAAAATTGAGTATTTAAATGGATGGTGAATATCCATTATCCTTTTTGGGACACCCCTTAAGGAGATATATTGTTATAAGCATCACACGAATGACTATTGATTCGTGTTTGGGACTGCAAGTCCGTTAAGGCTTATAAGTTTTTTTGTCTATAAATCAACATTGGGTTGAGATTATATGATAATGCAATTTCAGATACATATCTGATTGTAAGCTCTTACTGCACTTTACATTCTCCTATGATGGTAAATATAAATATCATTTTTATTTCAGGGCGAAAATATGATGAACTTCTTATGAAAAATCGTCATGTTCAATAGGTGTTATACCATTGCCTGAAATTCATGCTTGCGCTCTTAGTGCTAAGCAATTTAGTGGTTGAAAACCACGAAGAGTTGAATGGAAAGTGAAGGCAAAATGACAAATGAAAATGGAGTATATCTCTCAAAAGGGCATGAATCATTTAAGAGAAATGATCGCTATGACAACTCTCAAGTTTGTCAAAGGGGTGGTAGTACGAAATATCGTACCAATGGTTACCAACCTGTCAAGTATTGGATTGAACCATACCACCAACTCCTTATTGGAGAAGGCAAATCAGTTCAATGGGATAAGATTGAAGTTCAACTTCAAAGGAACAACCATAAATATTCTGGTACTGTAGAAGGAAAATTAAACTCCGCTATAGTGATAATATACTAGTGGATGGTTATTCCCAAGATGTCCTGGAGATCTCGTGTAGTCTCCTGGTTATCCCAAATATCATTAGCCTATGATTATACTACTACATGTAGTATAATTCGCAACATTATGTCCCGAGGACATGATAGTTGAGAAAATTGAGTGTATGAATCATTTCATACTCAAACTTTTTGTGTACACAATACCCATGGTATGGGAAGTTAGAGAAATTATTGATAATTCTGTTGACCAACACTTGACTGTTGCAATATTCCCAACAACCATAAGATTTTATGTGCATTGGATGTGCCAGAAGGGAATTAATTTTAAGGCACTCTCACCTTAAAATTTAGAATGAGTCACACATTACTCTTGAAAGCATTCAAGAATGTATGTGGATTACTCAACCATTATGTGGGATTTATGTTGGTGCTTCGTGGTTGCACAGATGCATCTTGAAGATGGTCTTATGTGTGCATCATTCACACAAAACCATGTGAATACTGAATTAAGTACTCAAATTGATGAATTTAGAGCAGATTGTCCTAACGTGTGATAATGCCATTGGAATGGAATTGTCGTTGAATTTGATTCACGAACATTCAATGGTCATATTTAGTATATTTTGTACATACCCACAATGGTTTGGCTAGATCTCTTCTGAAAGAGAGTCAAAGTTGCATGATCAACGTTATAGAATTGTGATTTGCCAACATTTAGTTGGTGGTAACGTGCGGAATCACACGCCTCATGTTTAATACTGCGTCCCCTTGCAGTTTGTACGTGGAAATATGATTTCCCATCTGCGGTAATTGGTTGCATCCGATATCACCACCCCAGCGTATGTCATGGGCCCTCACATATATTTGGGATCTATGTGAGGAATAACTATGGTATGATTGTTAATCCGTCACATACCTTAACCCTGAAATGAGAGTTACTTGCGGCCTGTACGCTGATTGCTTTTGCAATAAGGACATTTTCTGGCATTAGGGGGAGATGTGTACCACACATAATGCCAGGAAATGGCTAAGAAATGTCGTTGACATTTGATCCACGTACTTAAGAAACTGAACTAGAGGTTCAAGTTATGAGAAATTTGCATTTTATTGCAAATAATCTGCCAATATATTTACTAGTGATAAAGGTGTCATTTTGGTCATGTATCAGATTGAGTGGAGGTACCTAATAAACCACTTGTCTCCCCCTTGTTTTTGTTGGAACAAAAGAGATGGTCTCCCAATCACTAAATGTGGTCCAACCTGAGGTTGAATGACACTTGAAGGATGTGTATCATCCAGGACCCAGCACAGTGCGCACACATTTTTGTGTGCTGGGACATCGAAACACCTTGACTCTGTTGTTATGGGAAGTCACAACGAGTTGAGAGGCACAATGAGAATTCCACAAATGATACTGATTCATGAGAATCGTATATGAGAAAGTCTACATATGTCGACATATAAATCTTCCTGGGAATTGCTAAAATCCTTTTGGGCCCTGAACCAAAATCCATGAAGAGTGTTGTTGCACTTATATTGGTTCAAATGAAATGAAGCAATTGAGGAAGAATAGCGTTCGCTCATCAGAGAGAGGTATTTACGATAGTAAAACCTTCTCCTCATAAGTATCTCCCATAAGGGAAGAGAGAATGAGGTGGCGATAAAGCGAGGCTCTTGTAGCACAAGGGTTTTTCGCAGAAACCCGACATCAGTCATGATGTGGCATACCATCTTGGTATGAGTGGAATTATGTTTCGATACTAAATGTCATTGGCAGTACTGATCCATGTGGTTGATGTATGTAGTTGTGCCTGCATACTCCCACTGGTTACTCAATTTGGACTTATATATTGAAGTCATTGAAGGACTTAATATTCTGAATCCAAAGAAAAATTGCAACATGTGTGTGGGAAACTTCTGGAGTCATTCTATGACTTGAAGTAGTCGGAGATAATTTTGTGGTACAACCGACTGTGTGAGTTCTTCCATGACGAGGATAACTCTAATATCAATGATTGTTGATGTGTACCCATGGATAAATCCTTAATTGGATTTTACGTCACCTAAGTGATGTTGATGATCTTATCATTAATGTCTTTATGCGAGACATTTGAGATACACACAATCATTTTAAGACGGAGATTTGTGTCAAACCAAATCATGCTTAAGTTTTTAACTTGAGCTTGTTCCCCCAGGAATAAATGTATATCAGTCTTCATATATCCCTAAATATTGAATAAATTCAATATGGATATATAATATCAGAGACACATATGGTCATATTTGTTGAAAGTAGAATAGAGAGACAAACAAGAGAGACAATAAATGATTCAACTGTTCTTTTCCATTGATGATTCTAAGTATATATACACTGGGAAGGGACACGATTAAGAGTCGCGTCTGTTCGAGGGGGTGCGAGGAGGGTCGCGACTATTGGCGAAGCAACCGTCATAGATAATTACAAGAGGGAGGATTATCTCTTTAATTAACCTATTAATTAATTCCTAACACTCCCCTAAATCCTTCCTTGACCTTGCGATTATTCTGAAATCATCTTTGGAATCATCTCCTCCAAAAACCCTGTGGGAAAAATATGAGGAGAGTACACTACAAGAAAAGTTGCCATGGCCGACGAAGTTGAAGTCGCGCCGTGGTTGCTGGTGTACCATGGCCGACGATTTTGGTCCCACCGTGGTGCATGTCAAAACTTTTTTTTTTGAGGCCACCTAGCCCGACGAAAGCGGCCAAAACGTGGCGTATGGTGGCCCGGGACGTGGTGCATCTCGAAATCTCGGGTTCGCCGGCCGAGTCAACGCAAATCCGCACCGCCGAGGGATGTAGGGCCCAGATGGCAGCCTCTCTGGTTTTTTTTCTACATCGCGCCATCTCGTTCAACGTTCTCCGATCGAGCCGTTTACGATGCAGGATCATGGGTCCCGCATGTCATCCTCTATGAACCAAAATTCTTTCTATTCTTGGATTTTTTTGACCCCCTGATTTCTGGCTACTTCCTTTTTCTTTTGATCCCTTGCCGCCTTGGAAACGTTGAGACCGCTGCTGCTAAATGGGACCCGCATGTCATCCTCTATGTGCAATCAACTTTCTTTTCTTGGAGTTTTTTGGCACCTCAAATTTGGTCACTTGCCTTTTTCTTTCGATCCCCTGCCGCCTCTCAAACGGTGATACCGCTGCTGCTAGGGACCCGCATGTCATCCTCTATGTACTATAAAACTTTCTTTTCTGGATTATTTTTGGCACCTCAAATTTGGTCACTTGCCTTTTTCTTTCGATCCCTGCCGCCTCTCAAACGGTGATACCGCTGCTGCTAACGGGACCCGCATGTCATCCTCTATGTACTATAAAACTTTCTTTTCTTGAATTATTTTTGGCCCCTCATATTTGGTCACCTTTTTCTTTCGATCCCCTGCCGCCTCTCAAACGGTGATACCGCTGCTGCTAAATGGGACCCGCATGTCATCCTCTATGTACTATAAAACTTTCTTTTCTTGAATTATTTTTGGCTCCTCATATTTTTTCACTTGCCTTTTTCTTTCGATCCCTGCCGCCTCTCAAACGGTGATACCGCTGCTGCTAAATGGGACCCGCATGTCATCCTCTATGTACTATAAAACTTTCTTTTCTTGAATTATTTTTGGCTCCTCATATTTGGTCACTTGACTTTTTCTTTCGATCCCCTGCTGCCTCTCAAACGTGATACCGCTGCTGCTAAATGGGACCCGCATGTCATCCTCTATGTACTATAAAACTTTCTTTTCTTGGATTTTTTTGGCACCTCATATTTGGTCACTTGACTTTTTCTTTCGATCCCTGCTGCCTCTCAAACGGTGATACCGCTGCTAAATGGGACCCGCATGTCATCCTCTATGTACTATAAAACTTTCTTTTCTTGAATTATTTTTGGCTCCTCATATTTTTTCACTTGCCTTTTTCTTTCGATCCCTGCCGCCTCTCAAACGGTGATACCGCTGCTGCTAAATGGGACCCGCATGTCATCCTCTATGTACTATAAAACTTTCTTTTCTTGGAGTTTTTTTGGCACCTCATATTTGGTAACTTGACTTTTTCTTTCGATCTCATGCCACGTTTGAAACGTTGAGGTACCTGCTGGCTCATGGGACCCACATGTCATCCTCTATGTGCTATAAAAGTTTCCTTTGTTGGATTTTTTTCACCCTCTGATTTTTGGCTTGCCTTTTTCTTTTGATCCCCTGCCCCTTTGAAACGTTGAGTAAGCTGTTGGTTCAAGGGACCCGCATGTCATCCTCTATGTCCATCAACTTTCTTTTCTTGGATTTTTTTCACCCCTAATTACTAGCTACTTTCTTTTCTTTTGATCTCAAGCCGCATTACAAACATTGAGACCGCTGCTGCAAAATGGGACCCACATGTCATCCTCTATGTACAATAAATCTTGGATTATTTTTGGCTCGATATTTGGTCACTTGCCTTTTCTTTCGATCTCATGCCGCCTTTGAAACGTTGAGTAAGCTGCTGGCTCATGGGTCCCGCATGTCATCCTCTACGAACAATAAAAGTTTCCTTTCTTGGAGTTATTTTTTACCCCTAATTTCTGGCTATTTGCCTTTTTCTTTTGATCCCTGCCCCGTTGAAACGATGAGGACGCTGTTGGCAGGTCGGTCCCACATGTCATCCTCTATGAACAATAAAAGTTTCCTTTGGTGGATTTATTTTTGACCCCTAATTAATTTCTGGCTATTTCCTTTATTTTTCTTTTGATCCCCTGCCGCCTTGGAATTGTTGAGAATGCTGCTGCCTCATTTTTCTTTTGGTCCTGTGCCGCCTTGGAAACGTTGAGACCGCTGCTACAAAATGGGACCCGCATGTCATCCTCTATGTACAATAAAGTTTCTTTTCTTGGATTATTTTTGGCTCTGATATTATGTCACTTGCCTTTTTCTTTCGATCTCATGCCGACTTTGAAACGTTGAGGATGCTGCTGCCTCATGGGTCCCGCATGTCATCCTCTCGAACGATAAATGTTTTCTTTTCTTGTATTTTTTTACCAACTGATTTTTGGCTTTTTTTTTTTTTTCCCCTGCCGCCTTTGAAACGTTGACTCGCTGCTGGCTCATGGGTCCCCGATGTCAGCCTCCCCGTACAAGAAACATGTGATATTTTATTTTGCAGACAATAAACGTTGTATTTCGCTCGAGCTATTGCAAACGGATAAATTAAATCTTTATATCTACATAAACAAACTTATATGTTGAATCTCCTTGTTTTTTGTTTTTGCGAAGCATAGGACTTTCCTGTTTTTTTTTTGAGAAAAATCCGACCTTTCCTGTTTTGGAGTGGGCTGAAATTGTACGAGTCAAAAGGCCCAGCAGGATAGTTCGAAGGCCCAGATGTCCAGATACAGCCCAATTAAAATCTTTCTTTTCTTGGATTTTTTTCACACCCTGATTTCTGGCTACTTCATTTTTCTTTCGGTCTGTGCCTTGGAAGCGTTGAGACCGCTGCTACAAAATGGGACCCGCATGTCATCCTCTATGTACAATAAAGTTTCTTTTCTTGGATTATTTTTGGCTCCTGATATTATGTCACTTGACTTTTTCTTTCAATCTCATGCCGACTTTGAAACGTTGAGGAAGCTGCTGGCTCATGGGTCCCGCATGTCATCCTCTATGAACAATAAAAGTTTTCTTTGTTGGATTTATTTTTTTCCCCTAATTTCTGGCTATTTGTCTTTTTCTTTTGATCCCCTGCCCCCTTTGAAACGATGACGACGCAGCTGGCAAGTCGGTCCCACATGTCATCCTCTATGAACAATAAAAGTTTCCTTTGATGGATTTATTTTTTACCCTAATTAATTTCTGGCTATTTCCTTTTTTATTTTGATCCCCTGCCGCCTTGAAATAGTTGAGGATGCTGCTGCCTCATGGGTCCCGCATGTCATCCTCTCAGAAAGGTAAATGTTTCTTTTCTTGAATTTGTTTACCAACTGATTTTTGGCTTATTTTTTCTTTCGATCTCCTGCCACCTTTAAAACGTTGACGACGCTGCTGGCTCATGGGTCCCCAATGTCAGCCTCCCCATACTGCAAATCCTCTTTCTGCAAAGGTTGTATTTCTAGATAGATAAGGTGGATTCGAATCTGCCATGGTTCAGGCAGCTCAGGTAAGCCTTCTTGCACTAATTAATGGAAGTAGTGTATCGCAAGGTCAAGACATGTGGCTCAGTGTAATGAATCTATATGAATCATGTTGTGGGTTCAATCTGATAGTTCTCTAACAGGTCAGCCAAAATAGAAATTAAGTTTTTTTCTAAAAGGGAAATGCAAATTAAGATGAACACAAACATTAGTTATCATAATAGCTGATCATACATACATACTTGCTAAGAGCAAAAGCTTGCCAGAGTTTTACCACCCATACAATTAATTAGCAGTTCAGATAAGATAACCTTATATAAGTATAACTACAAATGCATTTGCTAAGGGCTCATGGGACAACAGAACTAGACAACCGCGAACTTTATGACCAGCATGTCACAGCGGCATCGAAAGATCTTGACCTTCAACTTTGATCCAATGCGAAGTTTGGCACCGTCAATGAACTTTTTCCACCTGGAAGTAACAGCCAAGCGGCCATCTGTGGGACTGACAGAGTACCGTCCCTCCACGGTGAGACCTTCACTCTCCATGACGAGGGATATCTTGCCCCTTCGGCCAGCATTGAGATCCTTGGAGATACTTTTAGGCAATTTCTGATTCAAAGCAAGAGATACCACCAAAAATTAGTCAATGGCACCAATGCACTGAACCATGTGAGACTTTGAGCAGAGAAGACATCAAGATAAGAGCAGTTATGTTGTCATATACTCACGAACATAGCCTTCAGATGTGTCCTGGTCACCACACGGGTGGCCACAGCAATGAGCCGAGACCTCGGTGATCTGGGCAGGTGCATGAGCCTGGGCTGGTACGAGCTGGTGCTGGGAGACTGGGCAGGTGCGAACGGTGCCTCTAGAGGAACCGGTGCTGAGGAGACTGTTGGGCAGGTGCGTAACGGTGGCTAGAGGAACCAGTGCTGATGCAGGAGCCTGCTAGGCATGTGTAGTATATGGGGCCTCTACAGAACCAATGCTGATGTAGGGGACTGCTGGGTAGAAACGGAGCTGGTACAGGAACCGGTGCTGATGCAGGAGAGTGGGAAGCCGGTGCCGGTGCTGGTGTGGTTGCCCTTTGTGACATCCGCTCGTGTCAGGGGATCTGCAGCTTTGATCATGTTAAACCCAGCAAGCTAGAACAGAGGGAATGGTTTAGAACAACTGCTCAGAATGCAGTTATCAAAAGATATGAGTAGAAAAAAGTTACATATTATATATTTGGAAGTGTCTCCAACTCTGTAAGCAGTTACGTATATCTGCCCGTTTGAGTTTCTGATCCTCAGCTCGTCGCCCTTCTTCAGACCGTAGTCAAAAGCAAACTTTCTCCAATCATGTCCATACAAATATGTGATGGCCTGCGTCTTGTAGACATACACCTCATAGACCGTGTAGGTGTTCATCAATTTGCCATTGCCATGCATAGTGAAAGATCCTTCATGCGGACACATCTGGTTAATCATTGGACGAAGTTCACAAGGTACAGTCTGCATGTGAAAATTGATACAAATGTAAGAAGCAGGAAGACTAAAAACAAGACTTTACTATATGCCAATTCATGCTAAACCACTGAGAATACATACCTGTAACTCTGTGAAGGAGCTACTAGAAAGGTAGATAGAGCCATAGGAGGTGTTATATGCGGGGTATGTACATGGGCCCGCCATATTCCCGCAAGCTCGGCATCGGGATGGTGAAGGAAACATGGGAGGTACTACTGGTGCGTAGCGCTGAACGTAAGTGGAAGAATTAGGTTGTGTAAAGTGCATAGTTCAGAGCAATGCAAATGTTGACAAGCAAGTTCATAACACTATGTTACAAACTGAACAGTGAAAAATTAGTGTATGATGAATATAAGCATGCTAATTTGGTGTTTCCGAATTCCAAAAAGCATTAGACAGAGCCGGTGATAATATCAGACATAAATCATGGCATGTATATGTGGCTTAAGAAAATATACCCGAACCCTTGGATGGTTACGGCCCGGCTGATCCTTGGACTTGAGCTTATATAAGCATCCGAAGGTGGGGCTGACAGTAACTTGGTGGCAGCCTCTGCAGATGCCTCATCAGCAGCAGTTGCAATCCTTTTGACCAATGAAGGCTTAGCAGTTTCAGTCTGCATATAAAAATTGAAGAGCAACAGACATCAGCAGTGATATATAAAATGAATCTATGAGACACTGATGCATATAGTGCTGGATGTAAGTGGAAGAATAGGTGTGTGTGTTTCTGAACTATTGGTAAGCATTAGACAAAGCCGGCAATAAACAGACAAAAATCAAATCATGTATGAGGATTAAGAAAATATACCTGCTTACTGAAAAGGGTACCACCCAGCTGGCCCGTGGCCTTGTGCTTGAGGAGGTTTTCAGAAGATGGTGGCAGCACCATCGTCTTCACAGCAGCCTCATCAGGATCATTTTTTATCCATTTGAGTAGAGGAACAGAAGTTTCATCCTGCATATGAATAGCAACAGAACTCATCATTGATATTTAATAAATCTATGAGATAGACTGATGCAAATAGTGCGGGGTGTAAGTGGAAGAATAGGGTTGTGCATAGAGAACAGTTGACAACAATGCAAATGATTACAAAAGAAGCCAATGGAAATCAACAGTTTATATACTGGATGAGACAGACTGAAAAGTGAAAAATTAGTGTATGATGATTGTAAGCAAACGCAGTGTTTCTGAACTTTTGGTAAGCATTAGACAAAGCCAACAGTAATTAAACAGATAATAATGAAATCATGTATGTGGATTAAGAAAATATACCAGATTCATTAAAAGGTCACCACCCAGCTGGCCCATGGCCTCGTGCTTGTAGAGGTTTTCGGAAGATGGTGCCGGCACCATCGTCCTCACAGCAGCCTCATTAGCCCCATTTTGCATCCACTTGAGTAAAGGCGCAGCAGTTTCAGCCTGCATAAGAATGGGAACAGATCTCAGCAGTGATATTGAATGACTCTGAGACAGACTGATGCATATAGTGCTAGATGTAAGTGGAAGGGTATGGCCGTGTATGGACAACAGTTCACAACAATGCAAGGGTGTGTTCGGTTCTGAAACAGCGTGGAATGGAATGGAATGGTTCCATTTCAGAGGAATGGAATGGTTACATTTTTGTTCGGTTGGGAAAAATGGAGAGCAGAAGAGATCGAGGTTAAACTAACCAATTGTCTCAAAATTGTAATTAACAATTGCAAATGACATTTTAATCTCAAAGTCGTAATTAACAGCGCCTAATGGTGCTCTTTTAATCTAAAAATCGAAATTAACATCATTTTATGTTGGGTTAGGGGAACTGGAGTAGATGAACATTACTGTATGATGATTGTAAGCAAACGAATTTGGTGTTTCTAAACTTTTGGCTTCGAGATCTTATGGGTTTCAACTCTAGCCTACCCCAACTTGTTTGGGACTGAAAGGCTTGGTTGTTGTTGTTGTTGTTGTAAACTTTTGGCAAGCATAGAAAAAACCGACAATAAACAGAGAAAAATCAAGGCATGTTTTGTGGATTAAGAAAATATACCATATTCATTAAAAGATCACCACCCAGCTGGTGCGTGGCCTTGTGCTTGTAGAGGCATTTAGAAGATGGGGCGGCATCAACATACTGGCAGCCTGATCAGCCGCAGTTTTGATCTTCCTTTTGAGTAAAGGCCCTAAAGTTTCAGTCTGCATATGAATAGGAAAACAAAAGGCAGACCTCAGCAGTGATATTGAATTACTGTATGAGATAGACTGATGCATATAGTGGATGCTCTTAGCCTTTTGCAGCGTGAACACTAGCTATGGACAGACAAAAAAACTAGTTAACTCAGCCTTGTCTAGATATGAATGTACTACCACCATCCAAAAGCTTAAGCCTTATTTATTTTTGAGAAATCAAAACAAGCAAAGTTTGACCAAAATTTTAGAACATTCTATCAACAAATATAATACTGTGTAGATACCGTAGGAAAATATATTTTATTATCTATTTAATGATATTAATTTTGTATTTTGCATGTTACTGATTTTTGGTAAAAGCTTAGTCAAACATGGTATAGTTTGACTTTCTAAAAATAATATAAGCCCAAAGCTTTGGGATGGAGGCAGTAGTATCTAGAGCTAAAACACATCTAGATA
Source organism: Lolium multiflorum (assembly GCA_030979885.1). Lineage (NCBI taxonomy): Eukaryota > Viridiplantae > Streptophyta > Magnoliopsida > Poales > Poaceae > Lolium > Lolium multiflorum. The sequence continues at coordinate 313,720,040 of CM061750.1, read as the reverse complement.
CATCCGTATCTACAGATAGTTGAGTCAATTAATTTGGATCTGAGGGAGTATCAGATTCAGACTACATCATGGTAAGTTGGTTAAAAAAATTACCCCTGGGCGGTCCCTGCCCAGCTCGGCAGTGGCATTTCGCTTCTTGTGCTGCAGATCGGGCCATGCTCCTGCAGCAGGTGGGGCGCTATTCTCGTTCCCCATAGCCTCAGCACGGAACCTGGAGGTACCAACCTGATACAGAGAATATAGAGCATGGTGTCACAGAGGCTTTACGCACAAACAGCTGAAGACATGTGCTACTTTAAGCATATTCCAGAACAGGAACAGATTGAGGATGCAGAGACCAGAGAGACACTTAAAAGGTAAAGAGTGGATAAGCAAACGGAGTACCTGCTTCGCGGGGCTGGGGACGCAGCTCAGGCTCAGCCAACTGCCCACATGCGTGGTGGCCTTACGCTCCATTGCCCCCACCGCCGAGGTCTTGCCTTTCCTGTACAAGCTGACAAAAGATACAGTGAGGATCAGCAGAAACTACAAAGGTTGCAAATGTCGACAAATAAAGGAAGAACACCCCAATCCAAGCAAAGGTAGCCCCCGCCCCCACCCCCATCAATCACTCCCAGCTCGAGGGTGACCAGAAAGACACCCCTTTGCCCAGAATAGGAAAGAGATGCGCAAGATATCGAGGAGAGGAAAAAAGAACCGATCTCGAGAAAGGAGAGAACATTACTAGTCCTACCTAATCCGCTTGGGCTAGATGCAGCTTGCCCCTCCAAGCTGGATGCCTGGACGGTGGAGGCGAAAGGAGGGGATCGAGCTAGCGGCTTGCATCCGTCGGCAATCGGCACTCGATCGGGAGAGAAGGGGTGCTACATAAAGGGGAGGGGTAACATATTTTATTACACAGTGAACTTACTGATGTGACTAGTCATTACATGTCTCACTGAAACTAGGGCCCATAGTGTGGCACCCCAAATTTACTTGAAGCTGCCCGGCGGGACGCATTGGCGCGTCAAGAAACCCCCGAATTGTAGCGGGGAAATGAAACATTTCACAAAAATTCGAAATTCAAGCACACCGCCACGCGCCAAGCACGCGGCTGTTCCTTCCTCTTCCTCGGTTCCTCCTCCCCTATCCGAAAAAACCCCAAATCCCAAGCTCAAACCAAAAAAAAAACAAAAAACAAATCCCCTGGCCGCCATGCATGTCCTCGTTAACCCGCTGGAGATCGTTCCCGGACGATGCGGACCACCCGCCCTGAGATCCAGAATTCCGTCCACCTCGAGGCACTGCGTGCTGTCTCGCAGCAGCGGCTTGAGGGCGCTGAAGAGGAAGTTCCGCCGGAAAGTGCTCATGGCAACCGTGCAAGCTCACCGGCGTGCTGTATCCCGAGAGGAACTGGTCAAAGCTTTGCTATTCGCCACACAAAAAAAATTGCGGGCCAAGATCTGGTCAAAGCTTCGTCGATGGCTTGCCGCGAGAGGCTTGGAGTCCAGAGTCAATAAACTAGCTGCTCGAGGACTTGGGCGGTTTACACGGATTCATATTAACTGACTCAAGTTTGTTAGTCTAGTTAACAAATGCATCTAGATACATCCATATCTAGACAGAATTGAGTCCATTAATATGAATCAGAGGGGAGTACCTGAAAGTGTTTCATGCTACCAACTAATGCGCTGGCAGGAATCGCTGTAGAAGTAATTGTGCTACTACTTGTACGATGAACTGATTGTGTGGGTGTCGAATTTTGCAACGCGATCATCCACTGAATGCTTAATCTAGCGCCAAAGGCGTACAAATCATAACATACTACAGCACCAGAACATAAGAGTACGAATCATAAAGTAGCTCAACATTTTGCATCAGGGCTGGGTGGTCCTGAGACTACCGGGACGCCCCTGATGATCTCCGGGTGTGCATCCTCTTCAACGCAAAGCTGTGTACTCGGTCCACGGCCTCCTTCTGTAGGCTGGATAATCTCAGGTGCAGGACCTTCGTCTATGAGGCTCGTCATCAGTACCATCCACAGGTGCATCAGGGCTGGGTGGTCTTGAGACTACCCGAACGCCCGTGATGATCTCCGGGCGTGCATCCACTTCAACGCAAAGCTGTGTACTCGGTCCACGGCCTCCTTCTGTAGGCTGGATAATCTCAGGTGCAGGACCTTCGTCTATGAAAGGCTCGTCATCAGTACCATCCACAGGTGCATCAAACTGAGATTCATCTTCAAATCTCCCATCAAACTGAGAGACCTCTTTAACTCTATGCTTCTGCAATTAGTACATCAACCGATTAGACAAACATCTAAGGGATGCAACCTGAACAAATGCCGTTTTACATATTTACCTTCTCATCTGGCACAGCACATGTCCCAGAGCTGAAACCCGTTTCCTGAAGCAAGCGCTTTTTCTCTCCTTCCCGTCCATCCATCTGCAACAAGTTAAATTTGAGTACAGAACCTTGCACAGCAATGCAAACTATTGATTGAAACAGCGGCAGCATCAATATAAATAATTAACTACATATGCCAGCACACATACAGTGTGAGCAAGATCTGCTTCTCCTGCTAAAGGATCATTATATGGTTCACCATGCTAAACCCGCCTAACATATGTGCGGTCCATCCCAAAAATGTGTAAATGATCTGCCACTACAGGGTGAGGCCTCTTCTCACCATTCATACATGTGCAGCGCGGGCAATACACGTCCAGGTTGTGACCATCATGAGCTCTAATAAACCCCATAAAGGGTTGAACACCATTTATATATGAAGGGGAACATAAGTGTCCATGCAGTTTCCAAGTTCTGTCCATCTGTTTAATTATGAGATACAGTGGTTGGTGATTAATTTAAGGCGAAGTAGGAAATGTATATCCATCGAGTACAAAACTATACTACATGATTATGCATTTCAGCAATCATGTCGAGTACAAAACAAAAAATGCCCATCGACATTTTAGCAAACAGATCGTGTACAAAACTCTGCCATGGCATTTCAGCAAATTAACGGATCGAGTGCAGAACTGACTCTATATGCCCACGCAAATGAACAAATTGATCGATGACAAATCGAGCGGAAAACTATAAAGTGCCAATTAGTTCGAGCATACTGACGAATTTTTTTAGCAGCATCAAGAAAATATAAATCGTTAGGCTGTCTTGCCCGATACATGATTGAGCTAGAGATAGCAGCCCTACCGTGGATCAACTTGACCGCCGGTGCGTCTCGAGAAGAACGACGGGGAGGGGAAGCTTCTTCTTCGCACGGACGGGACGGGGAGGGGAAGCTCTTCGCACGGACGGGGATAAGTTGTGTACGGGTGGGTGGGGGTCATGCGGCCGGGCCGCCGGGGTGATAATTAAGGTTGGTAGGTGGCGTTTAATGGAGTTGCGTGTGTAATTTGCCGTGCACAAGGTTGAGGAATAGGCGGTTCCCTTTGCCGCGCGCACAATTCAAACTATCCCGCCCATGTAGTTTAAATTCGCCATATTTTCGTTAAATCGACATAAAGTCATGTGAGTGGGGGAAAATTAGCAAAGTTGCTTGAAAAATAGTAAAACTCTGGAATTATCCTTTAAATATGCTCTACTTCGTGTGAAAATCGGGGTGTGGAAGCATGTTGAGCTGTTTTATTTGTACTTTCTTCATTAAAACTCCCATTTTATGCACTTTGGATGGAAAGAAATCATTTGTACATAAATTTTGACAACGCCATTTGCAAACACTAATTGTTTACATGCCAAGATGCACCCATCCACCAAATATATATGTGGCAAAAGTTTATCACAATCTAGCAGATATGCATAATTAGTGAGGGACCCCTTTTGATTTTGTGCAATTTCCACTAATTAGGTAGAGATCGAGAAGGGTTAATTAATTAGGCCATGTTAGGGGTTATGTGTTTTAATAGGTTGTGTGGATTCAAATACAACTTCTTTATTTGTGTGCTATGATTAATCAAAACTAGATCGATCGACTGCGCACACATTATTAGAGGCGCATGCCTTTGCGCACAAAGTGCATGTGTGTGTTGTTGGAGAGAGAGAGAGAGAGAGAGAGAGAGAGAGATAGAGGTAGAGAGAGCTACATACGAGAGAGCGATTGAAATCCCCAAATTAAACACATATATATGCATGGCACATTTAATTTAATTAGAGGACCGCGAGGCACCCCTGGCCTGCTTGATGCATAATTAAGTGTCATTGGCCTATATATATAGGGTTTAATTAGGGTTTAGGGTTTAGGGTTAGGAGGTTAGGGTTTAGGGTTTAATGTTTATGGTGTTTAGGGTTTAGGGATTAGGGATTAGGGTTTATTTAGGGTTTAAGGTTTAGGGATCATCGATCGAGTGCACACACACATTATTAGAGGCACACGCGCCTTTGCGCATAAAGTGCATGCGTATATGTGTGTGTTTTTTGGCCACCAACGACATATAGATGATCGAGAGAGAGAGATTGAAATCCCCCAAGAATATGTTCAAATATATATTAAAATATATGCACGAATTAATGCATGCATGGTAGGCCATGCATGCACACTAATTATATATATATTATGAGGAAACTTAATCAAATGTGTTTTCATTCGAGAGAACTTGTCAAAATTCAAGTTAATTAATTTATCATCGATAATTATATAATTAATTAATGAATCTCAGGGAGATGTTATACAACATATGATCGATATATAGGCCATGTATATATTAATTGGTTTTAATCTACCGTTTTGCTGCTAGCTAGCTGCATGCTATATATAGAGCATGTTTTTATTAGATCGGGTTATAGCTAGTATAGTTTAGGGTTATGTGTTTTAATTAACTAGGGTTTGATTAGCTAGGGGTTAGTTATATATATATGGTTTAGGGTTAATGCATGTCACATTTAATTTAACTAGAGGACCGCGAGGCACCCCTGGCCTGCTTGATGCACAATTAAGTGTCGTTGGCCTATATATATAGGGTTTAATTAGGGTTTAGGGTTAGCTAGCTGGGTTTAGGGTTTAGTGTTTTGGGTGTTTAGCTAGGGTCTAGGGTTTAGGGTTTAGTGTTTACTGTGTTTAGAGGGTCTAGGGTTTAGTGTTTAGGGTGTTTAGGGTCTAGGGTTTAGGGTCTAGTGTTTAGGGTCTATGGTTTAGGGTTTAATTAGTGTTTAGGGTGTTTAGGGTTTAGGGTTTAGTGTTTACGGTGTTTAGGGTCTAGGGTTTAGGGTTTAGTGTTTAGGGTCTAGGGTTTAGGGTTTAATTAGTGTTTAGGGTGTTTATAGGGTTTAGGGTTTAGGGTTTAGGGTTTTAGGGTTTAGGGTTTAGGGTTTAGGGTTTAGGGTTTAGGGTTTATGGTTTAGGGTTTACGGTGTTTAGGGTCTAGGGTTTAGGGTTTAGTGTTTAGGGTGTTTAGGGTCTAGGGTTTAGTGTGTTTAGGGTGTTTAGGGTTTAGGGGATTAGGGATTAGGGTTTTAGGGTTGTTTAAGGTTTAGGGATCATCGATCGAGTGCGCACACACACATTATTAGAGGCACACGCGCCTTTGCGCATAAAGTGCATGCGTATATGTGTGTGTTTTTTGGCCACCAACGACATATAGATGATCGAGAGAGAGAGATTGAAATCCCCCAAGAATATGTTCAAATATATATTAAAATATATGCACGAATTAATGCATGCATGGTAGGCCATGCATGCACACTAATTATATATATATTATGAGGAAACTTAATCAAATGTGTTTTCATTCGAGAGAACTTGTCAAAATTCAAGTTAATTAATTTATCATCGATAATTATATAATTAATTAATGAATCTCAGGGAGATGTTATACAACATATGATCGATATATAGGCCATGTATATATTAATTGGTTTTAATCTACCGTTTTTGCTAGCTAGCTGCATGCTATATATAGAGCATGTTTTTATTAGATCGGGTTATAGCTAGTATAGTTTAGGGTTATGTGTTTTAATTAACTAGGGTTTGATTAGCTAGGGGTTAGTTATATATATATGGTTTAGGGTTAATGCATGTCACATTTAATTTAACTAGAGGACCGCGAGGCACCCCTGGCCTGCTTGATGCACAATTAAGTGTCGTTGGCCTATATATATAGGGTTTAATTAGGGTTTAGGGTTAGCTAGTTGGGTTTAGGGTTTAGTGTTTTGGGTGTTTAGCTAGGGTCTAGGGTTTAGTGTTTACTGTGTTTAGAGGGTCTAGGGTTTAGTGTTTAGGGTGTTTAGGGTCTAGGGTTTAGGGTCTAGTGTTTAGGGTCTATGGTTTAGGGTTTAATTAGTGTTTAGGGTGTTTAGGGTTTAGGGTTTAGTGTTTACGGTGTTTAGGGTCTAGGGTTTAGGGTTTAGTGTTTAGGGTCTAGGGTTTAGGTTTTAATTAGTGTTTAGGGTGTTTATAGGGTTTAGGGTTTAGTGTTTAGGGTTTAGGGTTTTAGGGTTTAGGGTTTAGGGTTTAGGGTTTAGGGTTTATGGTTTAGGGTTTACGGTGTTTAGGGTCTAGGGTTTAGGGTTTAGTGTTTAGGGTGTTTAGGGTCTAGGGTTTAGTGTGTTTAGGGTGTTTAGGGTTTAGGGGATTAGGGATTAGGGTTTTAGGGTTGTTTAAGGTTTAGGGATCATCGATCGAGTGCGCACACACATTATTAGAGGCACCGCGCCTTTACGCATCAAGTGCATGCGTATATATGTGTGTTTTTGGGCCACCAACGATATATAGATGATCGAGAGAGAGAGAGAGAGATTGAAATCCCCAAGAATATGTTCAAATATACATTAAAATATATGCACGAATGCATTGTAGGCCATGCATGCACACTAATTATATATATATTATGAGGCAACTTAATCAAATGTGTTTTCATTCGAGAGAACTTGTCAAAGTTCAAGTTAATTAATTTATCACGATAATTATATAATTAATTAATGAATCTCAGGGATATGTTATGCAACATGATCTATATAGGCCATGTATATTTTAATTGGTGTTAATCTACGGTTTGCTAGCTGCTATATATAGAGCATGTTTTTATTAGATCGGGTTATAGCTAGCTAGTATAGTTTAGGGTTATGTGTTTTAATTAAGTAGGGTTGATTAGCTAGGGTTAGTTACATATATATGGTTTAGGGTTAATGCACGGCACATTTAATTTTATTAGAGGATCACGAGGCACCCATGACCCGCTCGATCGATGCACAATTAAGTGTCGTTGGCCTATACAGAGGGTTTAATTAGGGTTTAGGATTAGCTAGGGTTTAGGGTTAGGGTTAGGGTTAGGGTTAGGGTATGTTTAGGGTCTAGGGTTTAGGGTTTAGTGTTTAGGGTGTTTAGGGTTTAGGGATTAGGGATTTAAGGTTTTAGGGTTGTTTAAGGTTTAGGGATCATCGATCGAGTGCGCACACACATTATATTATTAGAGGCACCCGCGCCTTTACGCATAAATTGCATGCATATATATGTGTGTTTTTTGGGCCACCAACGATATATAGATGATCGAGAGAGAGAGATTGAAATCCCCAAGAATATGTTCAAATATACATTAAAATATATGCACGAATGCATTGTAGGCCATGCATGCACACTAATTATATATATATATTATGAGGCAACTTAATCAAATGTGTTTTCATTCGAGAGAACTTGTCAAAGTTCAAGTTAATTAATTTATCACGATAATTATATAATTAATTAATGAATCTCGATATGTTATACAACATGATCGATATAGGCCATGTATATTTTAATTGGTGTTAATCTACGGTTTGCTAGCTAGCTGCTATATATAGAGCATGTTTTTATTAGATCGGGTTATATCTAGTATAGTTTAGGGTTATGTGTTTTAATTAAGTAGGGTTGATTAGCTAGGGTTAGTTACATATATATGGTTTATGGTTAATGCATGGCACATTTAATTTTATTAGAGGATCGCGAGGCACCCATGACCCGCTCGATCGATGCACAATTAAGTGTCGTTGGCCTATACATAGGGTTTAATTGGGGTTTAGGATTAGCTAGGGTTTAGGGTTAGGGTTAGGGTACGTTTAGGGTCTAGGGTTTAGGGTTTAGTGTTTAGGGTGTTTAGGGTTTAGGGATTAGGGATTTAGGGGTTTTAGGGTTGTTTAAGGTTTAGGGATCATCGATCGAGTGCGCACACACATTATTAGAGGCACCCGCGCCTTTACGCATAAATTGCATGCATATATATATATGTGTGTTTTTTGGCCACCAACGATATATAGATGATCGAGAGAGAGAGATTGAAATCCCCAAGAATATGTTCAAATATACATTAAAATATATGCACGAATGCATGGTAGGCCATGCATGCACACTAATTATATATATATATTATGAGGCAACTTAATCAAATGTGTTTTCATTCGAGAGAACTTGTCAAAATTAAAGTTAATTAATTTATCACGATAATTATATAATTAATTAATGAATCTCAGGGATATGTTATACAACATGATCGATATAGGCCATGTATATATTAATTGGTGTTAATCTACGGTTTGCTAGCTAGCTGCTATATATAGAGCATGTTTTTATTAGATCGGGTTATAGCTAGTATAGTTTAGGGTTATGTGTTTTCATTAAGTAGGGTTGATTAGCTATGGTTAGTTACATATATATGGTTTAGGGTTAATGCATGGCACATTTAATTTAATTAGAGGACCGCGAGGCACCCCTGGCCTGCTTGATGCACAATTAAGTGTCGTTGGCCTATATATAGGGTTTAATTAGGGTTTAGGGTTAGGGTTAGGGTTTAGGGTCTAGGGTTTAGTGTTTAGGGTGTTTAGGGTTTAGGGATTAGGGATTAGGGTTTCAGGGTTGTATAAGGTTTAGGGATCATCGATCGAGTGCGCACACACATTATTAGAGGCACCCGCGCCTTTGCGCATAAAGTGCATGCGTATAGTTTAGGGTTATTTGTTTTAATTAAGTAGGGTTTGATCAGCTAGGGTTAGTTACATATATATGGTTTAGGGTTAATGCATGGCACATTACATATAGTTTAAATCTCAAGAATGTTTATACATGATAGGCCATATGTGCAAAGGAATTTTTTCCTCGTGAACTTGTCAAAATTCAAGTTTATCAGTGCCAATGGAAACTAGTCCAAAAAATTACATAGAGGACCAAAAGTACTAGACAATAACTAATAGAACCTGCAACTTTACAAAAAGGACCCCAAAACATATAGAAGAAAATCAATCGAGTCCTTCTCGACCGCACATCAGATCTCTGCTCCGCATCCTTTCCAGCAACTCCGTCGCCGGGGACGCACCACTTGGGACGGTGTCGCCGGTAGTCGCCAGGACGAAGGAGAAGAAGGGCCTCAGCAACGGCATATTGGCTCTGAGAAGGGTCGCTGAAAGTCCAAGATGTGCACGGGCAAGACGGATGACGCCGTCGTATGCCCCGAGCTTGTGAACTTTAGCAGCTTGACTTCCCCATTGGCCAGATCTGAAGCACTGACCAAAGCAAGCCTCACCGTTAGCGCCATCACATTGATGGCACCAGATCGGGGTTTGGCCGGCAAGATCCGCCAGATTCACCATAGGCCAGATCTGAAGCCGATGACGAGATCCCCGACTCCATTGCGCCATTCTGCTCATGGGAAACACTGGATCTAAGCTTACAACAACACTAACTCCCTCGGATCCAAATTAGCTGACTCAACTTTGCTTATCTAAATATGGATGTATCCACACATGTTTTTACTCTAGATACATACACGTCTAAGGAAAGTTGAATCAATTAATTTAGTTCGGAGGGTGTACAATATACAGAGAGAAGTCGGCCTCGTCTCCGGCCGGCGAGGCCGCCGGAGAGAAGGGGGAGAGGAGCCGGGGGAGTGGGAGAGACTCGAGAGAGAAAGAGAAGAGGAAGAAATGAGAGCTCCCTGGGGAAGAACATTATTTTTGTCGTTCTGCTCGTACTGTAGCTTGAAACTGAAAATTTCGGCCACGCGCCAAATCATCCCGCCGCATCCATTCGAAAATCCCGTGACCAGTTTTACCCTTTTAACCCTGGTCCGGAAGCTACAACCCACCGACCATGGAGGGCTCATTCGGTAACAATGAAATATCTTGCCTAGATCCCGAACCCTCCCCACAGGCCCATACCCACCCACCAACCATTCGCCCCATTAGCTCAAAAATACTCTCACACGCCAAAGCTCTGACTCTCTACAGTACTAGATCTGCTTCGCCGCCGGCATACTCCTCCACAGCGTAGCCTTGATCGTGTTGGCTGTCCACCCACCTGATCCGCTCCCCCGCCGCCCTCGTCACCGACGGATCTGCTTCACCGCCGACCTCGCCACCGACGGATCTGCTTCACCGCCGACCTCGCCACCGACGGATCTGCTTCACCGCCGACCTCGCCACCGACTACCTCGCCGCAGCGGCTGTATCAACTTCACCGAATACCTTGCCAGCCAACCAGATCTGCTTCACTAACGCCCGCTTCTACTGAAACAGGGTCGATTCATCGTCTCCCGCGTTCGCCGCCGCTGGAATGCAAGTTGCCGCCCCCGTCCACCCCGCCGCAGCTTGGTTAGTACGCTGGCCCGTTAGATCGCGGTGTTTCTTTAGCCATGTTTTGTGTAGTTATTTGCAGATCTCATATGCCGTTAACTTTCTTGATGTGTTGCTTCGCATGAAGTTTGTTTAAATGTTGTACAGTACAAAAGCATTATCCGGTCGCTACCATCCTGTTCATTCTACTGACACCTGTGTGCATCCACATATTTATAGCCTTGTACCCATTCATTTGCTGCCAACTGTTTTTGTACTGCATGCTATTGTCGCACTGCTTTTATAGTCGTGCTATGGGCATTTCCAATCTGCTTGTTCTTATACCACGTCATTAGCTCACCGCTAGCTGTTTTCTCGTGTCTGCTATTCTCACACTGCTTTTATAATCATGCTATGTGCATTTCCAATCTGCTTGCTCTTATACCTCGTCTTTAGCTTATATAGTTATTGCTGCGTGCATGTCTGGTCTTTGTATTATCGTAGACTGACTTGTCAATGTTATTTTTCCTTGGGATTGATCATGCGAACCACTTATTAGAACATCCAACATTAACAGCGGGGACGCTAGGTAAGGTTGGAATCTGAGTTCGTGGTTGGTAATTTTGGCAGTTTACTTCCGTTATTATCTATAACCTATATGCATTGTTCCTTATGCAAGAGATTAACACTTGGAACCCTGCCATAGCAATGCCATTCATGCTTTACTATGTTTCTGCCTATTTGATATGCTTGTCTTGGAGAAACTTCGAGGGTGATTTGAACCTGACATTTGGTCATTCTTAATGCCAGTTTACTTTATGTGTAAAACCTTGGCATTACCCTACTCTAAATCTGAATGTCTGAAATTCGTATCTCATGCAAAGCAACATCTAGTTGGTTTTAATTTGATATCTGGTAACTATTGGCTTATTCATTTGGCAGCTCAAGTTTTTTGTTATTTGAAACCAGCTGACTTGGTCTTAAATGTGATATCTAAACACAGATTAAGGACAATGGAGCAGGAGGATTAGCATTTCACTTGATGGCTGAACCTAAAATGATAGGCATGTTGACCACGACTAGTGCACGCAAGAGAAGGACCTGCAGTGAGCCAGTATGTGCTTAGTACATGCATCTTATCTTATCTTGTGCTTATTTCTGCTACATGCTGTTATCTGATCTCTACATTGCGTAATACATGTTTGAATAGTTAATTGTTGTAACTATGTTTACAATGTTACCAGAATGTTGTTTTAATGAAGCAGTCATCATTAGAAGATAGTCGCCAAAAAAGGATCTGTAGCGACCCTGTGCAACATTATGATGTAAGTTTGTGCTTAGTACAAGTTCCATACATGTCTTATTTATGCAACTTGTTATTATCTTATATCTACATTGCATAATAAATGTTTGCATAGTTCATCGTTTAACTCTTTTTGCATTATTATCAGAATGCAGTTGTGATGAAGCAATCTTCATTACCAGTGAGGCCCACAAAAAGTTCTGATCTTTCTTCTGATGCATCTTCTCATAGCCGTCAACCTAGACCATTTCTTTCATCAGACAGTAAATATCTCAAGGCTGTACTTTATAAAAGACATGGTATTGCTGCTTTAAGATCTGTAGCTGATATGTTGACAAAGAGTACACAAGATTCAATCAAGGCGATTGCCAAATGTCAACGTGTTATTGATGATGCTAATAGAAGTCCTCAATGATTCTATGTAATTTTTTTATTTGGGCACATTAATTGCCTTGTAATTTTCCTATTTGTTTTATTTGTGTATGTAATTGTGTGTATCATTGAAATCAGATTTTAGGCTCATGAAATTTAAAGCAAGTTGACTAGTCAAACAAGTAGGGCCCTACAACAGATTGGGCCGGCCCACTTACAGTAGTGTGGGACCCACTTTCATTTTGGGCCGGCCCACTTCTTTAGTAGGCCGGCCCGGTTACACGATAATGGGCTCCACATGCTTATTGGGCCGGCCCACTTGTGGTGGTCCCACATGGTAAATGGGCCGGCCCTTTAATAGGAAGGTGGGACCCACTGTGTTTTGACCCGGCCCACTATCTTGTTGGGCCGGCCCACTTTCTAGATGGTGGACCCCACATACCAAATGGCCGGCCCACTTTCTATATGGTGGACCCCACACACCAAATGGGCCGGCCCTTTAATAGGATGGTGGGACCCACCTGTGGCCCGGCCACTATCTTGTTGGGCCGGCCCACTTTCTACATGGTGGACCCCACACACCAAATGGGCCGGCCCATTAACAGGAATGTGGGACCCACATGTGTTTTTGCCCACTATCTTGGTGGGCCCCCACTTGCTATATTGTGGACCCCACATACTAAATGGGCCCTTTTTTGAAGGTGGGTCCCACTGTGTTTTTGGCCGGCCCACTATCTTGGGCCGGCCCACTTGATATATGGTGGACCCCACGCACTAAATGGGCCGGCCTTTAACAGAAGGTGGGACCCATGTTTTTGGCCCGGCCCACTAGCTTGTTGGGCCGGCCCACTTGCTATACGGTGGACCCCACACACTAAATGGGCCGGCCTTTTAAGGCAAGTGGGACCCACTGTTTTTGGCCCGGCCCACTTGCTTCTTGGGCGGCCCTTCTGTAATGTGGACCCCACATGTTAAATGGGCCGGCCCATTTAACTTTTGACCAGTCAACATTAGAGGTTAGGCCCGGCCCACGTAACTAATGGACCAGCCCAGCTATATAGTTGACCGGTCAAACTATGTCATCGCCCGGCCCGCTTAAGACGTGGCAGGCCTCGTGTGGGCCTACCATCTACCACGGGGTTTCAGCCGGTTAACGCCGTTAATGGCGATTAACGGCGTCACGTGTCGTTGCATGACGTCGGCAGTCAACGGGCTCCCGAAACACTTCCGCAACGGTCCGATTTTCCGTGGCGGAAGCGCAAGCGCGACGGACCGAAAAAATCGTCGTTGGACTTTGCCTGACGCAGTTTCCACAACGGAACCCATATCGTCGGGTTAGGCCCATAGGCGACGAAAAATACCCCTTAGCGGACGATTTTGAGACGTTGTCTATCAGAACTTTTCTTGTAGTGGTAGGGTGTATGATATGTTGCTAAAACTCCTTTAAACCCAGTGGGAAAATAAGGAGAAAATGATGCAACATATAATGGTTGGATATGCTGTTAAAACTCCTTCAAACCCTGTGGGAAAATAAGGAGAAAATGACACAACATATAATTGGTATTGTCTCTTTGTTAACTCAATATGAGAAAAACCTTGTAAAAGGGAAAACCCATAGAGTATAGAGAACAATATATGTCGTATATATTTTCCTAAAAACCCCGGTGGGGAAAACAGAAAATATGACATATCATCTTGTGTTGATATTACCTCATTAAAAACCTTGATGAGAACCTATGTAGTAAACTCATAAAGGGAAAAGGAGTGTAATATGGTGCTTTGAACATGATTGATTCAGGAAGATACTCCCCCTGATTCTTGCAAATTTGGAAGCCGTCGCATACCAATTCCATAAAATACTTCTGGAATGTTGAAGTTGGTAGAGACTTCGTGAACAAACCAACAACATTATTGTGTGATTTGACTTGCAAGATGTTTATTCCCCAACTCTTTTGAAGTTCATGGAGTTAAAACAATCTAGAGGCAATATGCTTAGTGATATTGCTCTTGATATATCATGTTTGCATCCATGCAACACAAGCAACATTATCTGTGTAGATAATGATTGATGGTTCAAGAGAACCAATACCACAATGGTTTATCATTCCGTAAAGCTACACGTGTTAACATGGCTTTGTATTTCGGAATGATTAGTAGGTGTAGTCACCAGAGTCTGTTTCTAAGACATCAATGGAGTGACACTTCTACCATGTAGGTACACATTGTGGGGTATCTAGTAGCTAGCATCAGTGTATCCTGATGATATTGGAGTTCAGATTTCTCTGAAATTACAAGAATATGTCAAGTAATGTGTGGTGCCTTGGAGATATCGAAAGATATTCTTGATTCCCAACCAATTGCATTGGTGGGTCCAATGGCACTGAGATATGGAACTTCAAGTTCCAACATCCATTCTACATCATCCCGTGGTTTGAGTGGATCTTTCTCTACGTCTAGAGATCGAATAATCTACTTGGTGATGGGGTTCGTAGCATAGAAAACAAAAAATTTCCTACCGCAAGACGAATAAATCCAAGATCTAATCTATGGAACACCCAAGATCTAATCTACAAGATCGGAGCAACGAGATTGATATGAGACTAACCCTCGAAGATTTCCAAAGCCTACAAGATTAGATCTCGTTGTTGGTGTGACGTCGTCCCCTGCAAGGCACTTCCGTACTCGGTCGCGTGTACGGTGTCGATGAAGCCCTTCCTCTCCCTGTTCCAGCGGGCAGCGGAGGTGTGGTAGATCTCCTCCAAGTTCCAGCAGCACGATGGCGTGGTGGTGGTGGTGGAGGAAGAAAAACTGCAGGGCTTCGCCTAAGCCGGAGCAGCATATGGTGGAAGAGAGAGGCGGCCAGAGGAGGGGACAATGGATGGGATGTGGCCGGCCACCCCTCCCCTCTTTATATAGGGGGCCAGGTCGGCTGGGGTGGCCCCCTTTCCCATCTAGGGTTAGGGGGCGGCGGCCAAGTGGGGGGGGAAGAGGGATTTCTTCCTCCCAAGTTGATCCCCCTAGGGTTTTGGGGAAACCCTAGGTGTTTGGCCGGCTGGGCCTTGAGGGGCATGTGCCCCTGGCCCATTAGGCTAGGGAGCACCCCTCGGCCCATGCTAGGCCTCCTAGGGTCGTGGGCCCACTAGTGGGAACCTCGGAACCTTCTAGAACCTTCCAGGTCATCCACCGGAAAAATCCCGAACTTTTCCGGAACCTAGAAATCAACTTCCCTTATATGAATCTTATTCTCCGGACTATTCCGGACCTCCTCGTGACGTCCTGGATCCCATCCGAGACTCCGAACAAACTTAGTCTCCATACCATATCCAAATTTACTCATGCGACATCGAACCTTAGGCGCGTCACCCTACGGTTCGCGAACTATGCAGACATGGTCGAGACTCCTCTCCGAGCAATAACCAATAGCGAGATCTAGAGATCCATAATGGCTCCCACATATTCAACGATGACTTAGTGATCGATTGAACCATTTACATACAATTCCAATTACCTGTGTCACGCGATATTTTACTTGTCCGAAGTTCGATCATCGGTATCTCCATACCTTGTTCAACCTCGTTACCGACAAGTACTCTTTACTCGTACCGTGGTATGCCATCTCTTATGATCCAATCATATGCTTGCAAGCTAATCAGACGACATTCCACCAAGAGGGCCCAGAGTATATCTATATGTCATCACGATGGACAAATCCCACTATTGATCCATATGCTTCAACTCACACTTTCCGAATACTTAATCCCATCTTTATAACCACCCATTTACGCAATGGCGTTTGATGTAATCAAAGTACCCTTCCGGTGTAAGTGATTTACATGATCTCATGGTCGAAGGACTTAGGCAACTATGTATCGAAAGCTTATAACAAATTGAACTTAATGACTTGATCTTATGCTACGCTCATTTGGGTGTGTGTCCATTATATCATTAATCTAATGACATAACCTTGTTATTAATAACATCCAATGTTCATGATCACGAAACCATGATCATCCATTAATCAACAAGCTAGTTATACAAGAGGCTTACTAGGGACTCCTTGTTGTTTACACAACACACATGTATCGATGTTTTGGTTAGTACAATTATAGCATGGGATGTAAACATTTATCATGAACACTAAGATATAACAATAACTAATTTATTATTGCCTCTTGGGCATATCTCCAACAGTCTCCCACTTGCACTAGAGTCAATAATCTAGTTTACATTTGAAAAAGATATAACACCTTGGCCTTCTGGTGCTTATAATGTTTTGCTCACGGGAGAGGTTTGTAGTCAACGGATCTGACTGTTCAGAAACGTATGTATTTTTCAATTCATTTGCGTCTCTACGCATCACTCATTTTACAAATGAGTCGGCATTAATTATATATGCTTAGTCCTCTGGTGGAACCTTAATTCCGCGGTCTGAAAATAAGTCACTAATATTATCATACACAATATAGCTTCAAAGTTCTGACATTATCGGAACTACACCATGTTCTCAAAGAACTCCTCGACTTAACATCCTCAGTCATTGTCAAAACAATGACATACTCTGCCTTCGTTTGTAGAATCCGTCACAATATTTAGAACTGATCTAAATCTAGCATAGACTTCTTCTAGCTCATTGTGCTACCTTTTAAACAACACTTAGCCTAATTGAGATTGAAATTTTATTTTTATATATGATCAAACTAATATCGGTGCAACACCTTATAGCGATTTGTTTGTCATTACCCCATACAAAAACTATATATATATATATATATATATATATATATATATATATATATACCAGCACTATTCTGCAACGGTTGCAGAATAATATTCTGAGCACCGACTTGTACTTTCCTGGACATAAGGTTGTACTTCCCGGATAACAGGGTTCAACATTCTGTCGAACTTACATGAACTTCCCGTTTTCTTCAGAGGTACTGTTTATACCTTAAGTTTCTTAACCATTTGTTCGAACTATGCAAATAATATACCGTTGGATAGATAATGAAAAACCGCAACTTTTTCATGTTCACACTTTTCACAGATTTTGCATGGTTTAAATTTAATTTTGAAAATACTAAAACGCTTATATATGGCCAGAAAACGAACTTTTAGTTCGATTTTCGAATCGCTTATCGAAACTGTGCAAATGATATACCGTTGGAAAGATAATGAAATTGCGCAACTTTTTCATGTTTTACGTTTTTCCAAAATCCTTACAGTTTTTGAACAATTTTGAAAATACCGAAATTCGGACGTACTCAAAAAACGAGCGGACAGTAATTTGGACGATTTGTTTCAACCGTATGTCGGAATGATGCAAATGATATACCGTTGGAAAGATAATGAAATTACGCAAATTTTTCATATTTTACGTTTTTCCAAAATCCTTACAGTTTTTGAACAATTTTGAAAATACCGAAATTCGGACCTACTCAAAAAACGAGCAGACAGTAATTTGGACGATTTGTTTCAACCGTATGTCGGAATTATGCAAATGATATACCGTTGGAAAGATAATGAAATTGCGCAACATTTTCATATTTTACGTTTTTCCAAAATCCTTACAGTATTTGAACAATTTTGAAAATACCGAAATTCGGACGTACTCAAAAAATGAGCGGACAGTAATTTGGACGATTTGTTTCAACCGTATGTCGGAATGATGCAAATGATGTACCGTTGGAAAGCTATGGACTAGACGCAACTTTCTTATTCCAATTGTTTTCTCTAATTCCTTACAGTTTAAGACAATAACACGAATTACTGTCCGCCTTTTTATGTGACGGGCACCGAATGATTTTCCCCGCGATTTCCATGCGGTATATTTAAACAATGGAAATGATATATGGTTGAAAAGGTGTAAAAATGGCGCATCTTTTTTGTATCTACCATTTTTGCCAAATTCGAACGGTTTAAAACTAATTTTAGAAGTTTTGAAATCATGTTTCCGGTATATTTTGTGGGATAACAATTTGAATTTAATAGATTAGATCCATTTATTTGTTGTAAAATGTTGTAGGTAATGAAATTAGACATATACTCTACCATATAAAGCTTTTGGTGACAATGATTGAAGTGGTTGGTGATCAAATCGATGAGATTTGAACAATAGATTTCCGTCCCGTAAAAACAGAGCATTGAACTTCCCTCGACACGAACTTGCACTTCTTGGGAAATGCGGTTGTACTTCTCGGCGCTGTTTCACGAAAGTGTTCAGTAAAATGACTATAAGTTTCTCAGTAAAATTACCGCTTGTACTTCCTGTTGTCTCCGCCTGTACTTCTCGGAATCACTGCACGTACTTTACTTATTTTGTTTTGACTTTGTTTTCGGGTTTATTGTACTTTTCTATATTAAGTGGGTGTACTGCTCGTGCCGAATGGTTGTGCTTCTCGTTTTCAAGTATATGAACTTCCTCGCGGGTGACGGGATTATTTTTGTTTTTTGTACATTTGGATTTTGTCGGTTTTCTTGTACTTCCTATATTAAGCGGGTGTACTGCTCATGTTGAATGGTTGCACTTCTCCGCATCAACTATTTGAACTTCCTCACGGATGACGGGATTTTTTTATGTTTTTTCTAGATTTGGATTTTGTTGGTTTTCTTTTACTTCCTATAATAACTGCTTGTACTGCTCGTGTTAAATGGTTGTACTTATCTGTGTCTAGCATTTGAACTTCCTCGCGGATGACCGGATTATATTTTTTTGTACATTTGGATTTTCTTGGTTTTCTTGTACTTCATATATTAAGCAGGTGTACTGCTCGTGTCGAATACTTGTCAGACTTACCAGACTGTTGTTGTTGTACTTCTCAGACTGTTGTTTTACCACTATCCAACGAGTATACTTCTCAGACTGTTGTTGTTGTACTTCGCTTATTTCCTGGATTGTACTTGCTATATTAAGTGGGTGTGCTGCTCGTGTTGAATGGTTGTACTTCTGAGCGCTATGTATTTGAACTTCCTCGCAGATGACGGAATTATTTTGTTTTTTGTATATTTCAGAGAGTTGTTTGTACTTCCAGGGGCCAAAATATGTTCTTCTCAAATTGATATCTTGTACTTCTCGGAGGAATTCTCGAATTCGGATTTTGTACTTCTCATATACGAAATCTATTAGTTTATTGCACTTCTCCTTAGATATTTATTTTTTTGAATTACGAAAGTGGAAAATTTGTGTACTTACTTCATAAATATTTAGCTGATCATTTGTACTTGCCCGAGATTTTATTTTAAAATTCTAAAACTGATAAGTTGTACTTCCCGTAATCATCGAGTTTACTTCTAGAAATAATTTCTTGTACTTCCCATGATATAGAAAATGGATGTTTTCTCGGATGATTTTCTGATTCTTATCTATTATTTAGGGACGTCTGTGTACTTACTGAACCCGTTGTCTTGTACTTCCCTATGTTTAAATATTTTTACTAAGTGCACTTCTTGATGTAACAAATTTAAACACGATGTACATGCCTTACCAGGAAAGGAATACTGCATGAAGTCCAACTTCGTAGTTTATCTACCAGTTAAGATTGGGATAAATACACATCGGTTGGTGCTTTTTTCCAAAGGAAGATTACATTTTTACACTAAAATGGGTGAATCACCTCCACGTGCACCTGTCATCCTCATCTATCTTTTATTGCACACCTCTCTATCCATCGAAGCTAGCTACTGACTTGCACACCATAGCAGCAGATTCCAAACAACGCGAGGCAGCCCAGGGCGCGAAAGCACAGAACTTCGGAACGGCAACGCAGCTAATGGGCGCGCTGCCCGGGAGGCGGGAGACGACCACAAGAAAGGTTTGTAGTGCGAGAGAGGCTGGGGGTATTTGGGAGCTTGTGCGCCGCCCGTTGGAGAGCAGGACAGATGGTGGGTGGCGGCGCTACGTGCGGCATCGCACCGATGGGCTATTGCATCAAACTAAAATGTATATTGTCAACTAAACTGAGTTGTCGACACTATGTAATCGTACGTACTGTGTCACTGTGTGTGTACTTCTTTCAGGCTCTCACAAGCATATATTTTGCAAACTGAACAACTTGTCTGGTAGAGGAGCAACAGAGGACGCGCTCGGAGCAAATGGCAGCAAGAGAGGACGCTTATGGGGAGCAATACCACGCGCGTGAGAGGGAGATTGTAGAGCCACACGCACAATCGACGCGACAACGCAGGTCGGGAAAACGCATGCCGGCAAGGCCCCGGTCTGGTGGCGCGCTGGGGAAAGCGACGACGGATGGAACCTAGTCCCGCAACGCATGGGATACCTCACTGGCCCCAGATCCCAGTCAGGCAGCAGATACTAGTCAGTCGGTGACAAGAGCAAAACGGGTGGGGTTGTGCCGGCCAACGCCGGTGAGGGAAGAATCTGTGATGCAACAACGGTGGAGGATGCACTGATGGCAACGTCAGTGTGCTTTTTTTCTTGTACTTCCCCTGTCCTACGCTTGTTCTTCCATGGACAAGGAACCTGCACTTACCATCTCTCCAAACAAGGAAATAGGACGGCGAGGGTGGGTGCTTCGGTTGCCATCATGGAGGGCCTTCCTCCAGCGCTGCTGGGGACTTCGGTAGCCGGTGCAGGGTGCCTTCGAACCTGTGCCGAAGGGTGGCCTCGGTCTACGGTGCGGTCGGCCTTCAGCAGCGCCCCGGCGGGGCTTCAGTCGCCGGCGTGGGGGTTGGGCTTCGAGTAGAGCCGCGGTGGAGCTTCGAACGCCGACACGGAGGAGATTCGAACGGCGGCGGCCCACATGTATTCACGTGGCGGCGCGGGTGAACTGAATGCGGTGGCGCGGCGCAGAGATTCAGGCGGCGCTGGTCGGGGACGGATGTACTTCGTGTTAGTAAACAAGTGCACTGCCGTGCAGTTAATATTTCACCAATCTAAACTGTCGCGCAACTCTTACAGAGAATTACAGTAGATTTAGTACCCGAATAGAATACAAAGACTTGCCGTTTAGATAGATTTTGTTTCTGGAAACTAGCAACTATCCTAATTCTCTCCAATCACGCACCACCTCCTTCTGATCCTATCTTTTCTGCTCGGCAAATGCTCTTTCTCTCTGTACTCACTTTGTGTTTTTCCAATCCATCGAAATGAACCAGATTCACCAGTTCACTCGAACAAAACTGACAGAAGTAGCAACAGCGGAACTTCAAAGCGAACAGAGGAAGGAGCTAGCCGTCCTGGACCAGGTCTCCAGCACCTGCAGATGCCGAGACAGAGCTGAGCCACTTTGCTAGATTTTCCAATTCGCTGCAGAAAAGAAAGGAGACGCTCCTGTAAGTCCATAACCCAGCGTACAACAGACATCAAACAAAAAGAGCTATCTGGTAGGGAAAGAGAAAGCGCTTGCCGTGCAGCGGAGCGCTGCTGTGGAGATTGACTGGTGAAGAGGCCTGTGAGCCACCGCGATGTGCAGGTAAGAAGAACAGGCACCGGCGGTGGGAAGTACAGGCACCGGCGGTGGGAAGTACAGGCACCGGCGATACGAAGTTCGTTGGTGGAGCTGCAGTACGCCAGTGACCAGGAGGCCGTCCAATCCCGCAAACCCGCCGACGGGACCTATGAAACAGAGGAGCACAGGGTCAACCCCCACCGTTTGGTCGACCAATTGTAAACTGTGGCGGTGGAATCAGAAATTATGTGCGAAGGAAACGTCCGGCTGCGTGGAACCTGGGCAACACAGGAAATTCGGATGGCTTACCTCGGCGGGGGCCAGGTCCCTTGGCTCGCGGGCAGCTGGACAGAGGAGCGCCCTGGCATTCCCAGGCCGGCGTGCTTCCCAGCGGAGGCGCGAGGAAGCCGGAGGAGCGGAGGCACGGGGACGCGAGGTCGCCAGAAGCCGGAGGGAGCGAGGAATCTGGGGGCTGGCGGCGCTAGGAGCCGGGTCCGGCGGCGCTAGGAGCCTGGGGTCCGCGGCGCGAAGAAGGGGGGCCGGGGGCGCGAGGAATCTGGGGGCTGGCGGCCGGTGGCGAGGGAGGCTGCGGGAGCTGCCGCCGTTGGCGAAGATTTGGAGTGGGATCGTGCGGGGATCGTGATGAAGAAACAAATCGGGAGGCTCTTTTTTCCGGGGCTTTTTTCCGCTACATCGCCTTTATAGGATCGGTGGTGCTCAGAATAATATTCTGAGCACCGGTTTCAGAATAGTGCGACCCTATATATATATATATATATATATATATATATATATATATATATATATATATATATATATATATATATATAGGTCTGCTATTCTCGAACCGGTTCGAGAATAACTATTCTCGAACCCTTTCTGAACTTCCTAACTTATGGCATGCGAACTTCCCGTGAGTCTTCATATTTTCGCGTCCCACGTCCCGCTCGCGTCCCACTCCCGCGCGCGTGTGAACTTCCTACGAGACAGCGAACCGTTACGTGTCCCACCTCCCGCTCGCACCCACCTCCTCCGTGCTCGTTCCCCACCCCTGCTCGCTCCCGATCTCTTCCATGGCGATTTCCTCCCTGCTCGCTCCCGAGCTCTTCGCTGCTCGCTGCCGATCTCCTCCCTCGCTCGATTCCTATCGGAGAAATTCGTCGACGGCGGCTCCTCATCTCCGTGCTCTCCTCCGACGCTTCACCGACGAATTTGTTCTCCACGGCTGCACCGCAGATCGTCAATATTCTGCGGCACAGTTATTCCATGCTAGCTCTACGCTGCTCTTATCTTCTTTTTATCCTCAGCTGCAGATTGGTTTTCTGATGGCTGTCACACAGGTCCGGCGTCCTTCTTCGTTAAATCTTCTACGTTCATGGCTCCGCCCTTACTCCTCCGCGTGTTGTTCTTTACGGTAATGGTTTTTCGGTATGTATCCTCCATGGTTTGTTGATTGATAGGTTCTGCTTGATCCTAATACACGATTTCTTCACAGATCTATGTTACTGCTTAGTTCGTTTTTTGCGCATGCTGCTGTAGTTATTTTTTTCTCACTTGATGCAGTGATGACGCGGTGGCCTTCATGCTTACAATTGATGTATCAACATAATCCAGATTTTTCTTGGCATCTGTTTTGTTTTTTCATACGCACTAGTGAATGTTTTTGTTGTTATAACTAATGAACTTCTTTAATTTTATGATGTGAACTACCGATATGCATGAACTTTTCTCAATTTCCTGTTTCATTTTCATGATACAGATAAGTTGGGGCCTCTGTTTTTCATGTAAATCTACTTTTGAGCATATATGTATTTCTCTGTTAGTAAACTGTGAACTTCTCATTTATGTACAAAACAGATTCGGGAGGTAGCATGGAATAAAATGAATTAGTTAGGGAAGGTGGGGGGGGGGGGGGGGCCCATACTAGGAAATGAATAAAAGGAATTTAACAAATGTTTTAAAACAGAGTAAAATACCCTTTTTTAAAATTGAGTGAACTCCTTGCGTTTTCATAAGTGCACTTCGTATTGTGGTGGGGAACTCCCATCCTCCATATTTTAGGAAATCAATAAATGGTTTTAAAACATAGTCAAATACTTTTTTTTAAGTTGAGTGAACTCCTGACTGTTTTTCATGTAAATCTACATTGAGCATGTATGTATTTCTCTGTTAGTAAGCTGTGTACTTCTCATTAATGTACAAAACCGAGTCGGGGTCTAGCATGGAATAAAATTAATTAGTTAGGGAAGGGGGGGTTGGGGGGACCCCCCCCATACTAGGAAATGAATAAAAGGAATTTAACAAGTGAGAAAAACAGAGTAAAATACCTTTTTTAAAATGAGTGAACTCCTTGCGGTTTCAGAAGTGCACTTCGTATTGTTGTGGGGAACTCCCATCTGCCATTTATAGGAAATCAATAATTGCTTTTAAAACATAGTGAAATACTTTTTTTCAAGTGAGTGAACTCCTGACTGTTTTATCAAGTGCACTTCGTAATGGTTGTGTGGTCGGTGCGGTTTTGACCCCCCCACCATATAATTTTTCCTTTTTTCACATAAAGTGAATCGCAGTCGCAGTTTCATGTGAACTTCCTGTCGTTTCTATCTGACTGACAGAGGTAACGTTTAGTGTTTTTTTATTATTGTTGCCTCTTTTTTTTATTATAATTTTCTTGCAGTTATTTCCCAACCCCCTTTTTACTCCGCTTGTCTGTGCCTTCGTCTTCTCTCTCCCCACTTCCCACTCGCAGACGGACCATCCTAAACTGCTCCATCCTCTCCGCAATGGCGGCGGCGCTCTAGGTAACTGCTGCCCCCCGCATGGTTTTCCTCTCCCCCGTCCCTTGTTCTTATTCCTTTTTCTACTCGAAATCCACCATTTCCCCTTTGTTCTAAACCCTATGTCCGCTGCAGTTTCCTCGTCCTCGCCGTCTTCGGTGTTTGCCGGCGATATTTCCCCGTTCGGCCGGCGGTTGGAACTCCGGCCGCTCCTCTGATTCGTCTCGCGGTGGTTCTACTTCGTCCCAGACGGGCTGCTCGTCTTCAAATTTTGGGTTGGGAGTCCGTCCCTCTTTTCTATTTTTCTGGTGATGGATAAGGATTCTCCGACCGGTGGTGGAGGTTTGTTTTCGGTTTTGTAAATTCATGCTTTTTTTGCGTTGTCAACAATGAAATAAACATATTATTTTGTAATGTTTGTTTGTTCTGTCATATGATTTGACCACTTTTTTTTGTGTGCTAGGGTTTGCTTTCTGTAGGCTTTGATCTGTGTTATAATTCCCTGTGGTCACCATTTATTGTTGTGTCTATTTATGTGTTTTCTATATAGGACATGTTATGAATTACTTGTCATTTAAATGAACTCACTATATTAATTATGTTCATTCTCTGTATTTATAATCTTTCTTTTCATGTATAGGCTGTTTTTTTAAGTGAATCATGAAATTAACATTTTGCTGTACATAGGAAGTATAAGTCTGTACATTTGTTCTTTTTTTATGTGTTTGATAGTGAAATTTTTTGTTTTTTGTGTTTTTTTAGGCAAGGTTTTTGATCATGTTGATGATTGTGGTGATGCTGTGTTTTCTGGGTTGGGGAATCTACCTTCTAATGTTACAGATGATGCTGATGATTCAGGTTAGCAACATACATATGTGAACCTCACAAACATTTTCAAGTGAACTTCCTTTTTCTGCAATGCATACAATCTTTTGTTGTTTACATGTCCTTTTTTGTGTTTATGCAGCTGACCAGACTATAAGAGAATCTCTGGAGTTGCTGAACCAGGATTTTGCTGCATATTCTTCTGACAGTGTACCGCGGTTCTTAGATATCCCTGTTTTTGATAGGACTCCTGCTGTGGAGAAGGGTAACATGGGCAGCCCTGTCTTTGATTATACTCCTCTTCGGCAAGTTCTTGAATCTGAAACAGTTGAAGCTACACCTGTGATGGAAGAAACCCAATCTCAATCTGTGGTTGGTACTCAAGTAGTTACTCAGGATTATATGGTTGAAGAACAGCTTGCGAAGGAAAAGGAGAGACAAGCTGCTAAATTAGCTCAGCACCAGGAGAAATTGACTACATATTACCGGAAATACCCTGCGAAAGCAAAGTCTGCTAAGGGTAATGCCGTTGTCCATGATGTTCCACGTGACGGCGAGGGTGCTGAAAGCACACGTGATGAATGTGCTGCTGAAACTATTCCTCCTAAAGTGAGGAAAGAAAGGGGTGTTTGCAGGAAGTATAAAGAGAATTCACCTTTGGCGAAAGCTGCTGCTGCTGCTGCCCAGGCCAGAAATCCTGTGCAGCAGACATACTCCCCAGCTACCACTCAAGATGATGTTGCTGCTGACAAGGTTATTTTTTTATGTTCTTTTTTGTTTATTCTGTTAAATACCTTTTTTGGCCACTTTTACATAGTTGTACCATTGTGAACTTCTCTTTTTGTTATTTTTTAAAATCTGCTGCTACTGTGCAGGGTACAAATCCTGTGCGGCGCAGCCCTCGTGTTGCTGCTACTGTTCAGTCCACGGTTGCTTCGAAACGAGTTTCATCTCCTGGGAAATCACGTCTTGGTCACCGTAAACGTAAGATTGATGTTGATGAGACATATGTCCCAGATTCCACTGAAGATGGTGTTGCTGCTGGCAAGGTTATTTTGTTTGTTCATTTTTACATAATTGTACCACTGTGAACTTCTTTGTTTATTGAATCTGAACTCTTCCCTTTCTATGCATCTCATTTTATGTAGTGCAATGCTAAGAAGAGTCGTACAGAAGTGGTTAGCGATGAATCAGACTTTGAAGCTCCTGCCAAGGTTAGTGTAGTGTGAACTTCTGTGTTCATGTTGGTGTGAACTTCCTTTTCTCATTGATTTTTTTTTGTGGTTTCTATACCAGGTCAAGAAAGTTGGTAGGAAGCCAGGCCCTTCTAAACCTGTTGTTTCGGAAGGTGATTCGAAGAAAGTTTTGAAAAGGCCGACAAAGAAAACTATGGCTAGGAAGAGGAAGGCAGTTGAAGATCTTGATGGTGAGAAGACGCGTTTTCAGCAAACTATTCGCTGTTCTCTCGGTGAAGTGCGTTCGGCTGCAGGAATGTTAAAAGAGCATCACCGATTGAAGGTCGAGCAAGCTGGTTTTGGCTGTGTTTTTCAGTGGGTCCTGGAGGGTAACATATCACGTGTTCTCATGTGTTATTTGATGAAGACTATTGACACTTCTACTATGAAGGTGGCTTGTGGATCTGGCAGAGTTCTAGAGGTTAATAGAGACAGTGTTCATCAGGTGTTTGGTTTTCCTATAGGAGGTGATACTCCTATACTGCCTGCAGAATCTGGACATGACGAGTCATTGGCTCTTTTGAAACAAGAGTTTGGGTTCGAAAGCAATGCTAGTATTGAGCCTAAAGATCTGCGTCAATTGTTGTCTGATCTTGTTGAAGACCCCGAGAAGGAAGATTTGGCTGTTAAGGTCTTCTTTGCCATTCTTTTTAGCAAGCTCATATGTCCTGGTTCAGCTACCCGTGTCGGTAGGGAAGCTGCAATGCTTGTGAACATGGATTATGATAAGATGGCAAAGATGGATTATTGCCAGCTTGTTGTTGATGAGTTGAAACGAGCTGCTACTAAATATCAAGACCCTGATATCCCTCAGGCTGGGTTAGAAGGGTGTGCTGTTATCCCCACTGTTATGTATCTTGACAGCATTTTGTTACCACCACATTCTGTCATGCATACTCGAACTCCTCGCGCAAACTTTCTGCATGAGAAGCCGCTCAAGGCTATTTACAAAATGGACATTGAAAGGAATGGTGGACCAGAGTTGATGAAGTACAAGTTTGGCAGAATTGTGGTTAGTTTTTTCAAACTGTAACCCTTTTTTATGTGGCATCTGATCTTCATACTACATCGCAAGTGAACTTCCTAAGTCTTTTTTTTTAATTTTTTATGTTGCATCTCAATATTTTTTTTTGTATCCCAAGTGAACTTACCTAGTTTTGTATATATTTTTTTAATTGTTATCTGATCTTCATACTACATTATGCATCATCTGAACTTCAGTTTTTCTGCTAAGTGAACTCCTTTATTACAATGCAGTGGAAAGGCCGCAACCAAATTGCTTATTCATATCGGTATCGTGTGGAAGATCTAATTGTTGATCTCAATGAGGGCACCCATCGCAGCGAGCCTGATGTTGGCATTGCCAATGAACATCCTGCTGGAGGTCATTGCGAGATGCCATTTTCGCAACTTGCTGATGTCAACACGAAAGACAAGCACCAGTCCGCTTCAACTAGTGATGGGAAGCCTTCTGCTGGTGTTATTGATGAGATTGGATCACTGTTGCATAAAGTTGAGTATCTCTCTCGTACGATTCCGACTACAGCTGATCGTGTGAAACAATTTCAAGGTCGGCTTGCTGATGGTACTTTCCCCAGTTTTGAAGCATTGGATGAACAGGCAAAGCGTGAAACATCGCTCCTTGATAGCTTGAGGGGTGCTTTGTCTTTAATGCGCACAGGTTTTCTTGATTTTGGTATGAATCAGGACTCTTTGTGCAAGCAGTATGAGAGCCGTGTAAATGTATCAGGCAATAATAATGTTGAAAGTAATGTTCTGAAGAATATTTCTTCTTCTGTTGAAGATGTTGATGCAGGACTTGGTCAGTCAGCTGCTGAAGCTGAGGTATAATTAGTCATTCTTTTACTTATGTCCATCCCTTTTTATGTGAACTTCCTTTTTTATCTCTTGTTTTGTGCTATTACACATATGTGAACTTCTGTGTTTTTTCATGTGAACTTCCTTATCTTTTCTTTTTTGTTATCCTTTTATTTTTTTGCAGGAAGATGCTAGGATTGCTGAGGAAAATGCACCTCAGAATTCAGGAGATGGTGATCATGCACCTGTGAATGATGGGTTTGTTCGTCCGGCAACCCCTCAATGTCCTCCAGCTTTTGCTGGTGATCATGTTGAAGATGCAGTTTTTGATAAATCACCTCCTTTAGCTGAGGTATTTTTTTTTGTGTTTTGCAATTTATTTTTTTATTTTTTTTATAGTTGCGCTTTTGTTTTGTTTTTTGTTTGTGTATATGAACTACTCCATCTTCTCCATCTGAACTTCTGTTTTTTTTTGTTGGTAGGTAAATGAAAAGTGTGTTGAGAAGGATGGTCTTCCAGATGACAGTGATGACAATTCATCTGTTGATCGTTATTATGTCAAGCATAATTTTGTCCATCCGGCAACCCCTGAAACTCCTCCTTTAGATGACAGTGATGGTAATTCTGGTTGTGCTGGTGACAAAGTTGCTGATCATTATTCTGAGTTAGACCCTGTTGGAAAGGGGAATTTATTTCCTGAGATAGTTGCACATTCTGATGGAGACAAAGATGCTGAACACCATGCTGAAGATTGTGCAGTTACTGGAAAAGGTTTCTCAATTCCTGAAGATCTTGTAACATGTCAGGATGGAAATGATGTGAAGGATGCTGCCCAACTACCTGGCATTGGTGCAGTTGTTTCCGAAACATGTGCTGAGGCTGCTGATGATGTTGGTGTATTACCAGCTGCTATGGATTGTAAGTCTGTTGTTGCGCATGGTCGTGAGGAAGTAGGTGTTGCTGCTGCACGTGGAGAACTGCCGGGTACTGAAGCCAATATAGAGCGCAGCACTGGTGCTGATGATGATGACAATAATGAGTTTCAGGCTGGAGATAACCATGGACGCGATGCCTCTGATTCGATTGAGCAGTCGAGCTCATTCTTTGAAGAATCAACAGATGACTTGACCGCTTCTATTGAAGAATCCCCGCAAGACTTAGGCAAGGATATCTGAATGGGGAACATACAGTTCTCCTACCCCCACACACCCTCCCCTAATGCTAGCCCGCCTTTTTATTCTTTATGTTTACTCCTCATATATCTCTATCTAAAACCCTTTTCCCTTTTTTTTTGGTTTTTTTATGGGGGGAGGGGTGTGGTGGGGTGCTTTTGTATATGTATTTTGTTTTTTCGCTGTTGGGCATCATGTTCCATGTAAGACACTTTTCGAATGCTATGTAATGTGGCATGAGTTCATGTCGTAGTTTTCATTTTCTGCATGTATATGACTGACCGGGGTGGGGGGGGGAGCGATATCGTGTGTGTGTATTTTTTTGATGGTAGCCTTCATTTGATGAACTGTGGGTCTTCTGTACATTGCAGTTTATGCACCACGTTCTTGAATATGTGAACTTCTGGAATATCATCATCTGAACTTCTTTTTTGTTCTTACATTTTTGTCTGTATTTCCTTATTTTCTGCAGACTCGAGTTTATGTTCGACGCCTCCACTGTCTCGTCAACCTATGATGATTAAAATCAAAGAAGTTTATGAAAGCGTTTGCAAGTTGAGGAAAGATCCCATAAGAAGGTTCTATCTGTTTTTTATGCTTTTTTCTTTTTTTGTTTTGTTTTTTATTTTTATTAAATTTTTGTTTTGTCCTCTTTTTTTTGTGTTTTTTTCTGCAGTAAGCAGACCCTTTTCAGGAATGACCATTGTGATTGCACGATCGGACAAATTGCTGAAGCTTTTAAACCCAACGGTTTTCTTTGTTCTCTAACTGTTTCTGTTGGAACATACTTGCTTGGTCAGAAGTACAAGAATTCTGATAAAATGGTGGTGCCATACAATTGTTCTGTAAGTTATTTCTCCATTCTTTTTATCAATTTTTTAGTTTTTTTTTGTTAATGCATGTGCTTTTTTTTCCCTTTTTTATGTTTTAACCTTCTTTTTGTTTCATTGTCATGTTTGCAGAGGCAGATTTTTGAAAGAAATCTGAATTCTCGGCTTGTTCGTAATATTTTCAGCGTCGATGCTCCGGAACGTTTGGACCACAAGAAAGTGGTACTGACTGTTGTCTTTTTTCTTCTTTTCTGTACATCTGAACTTCACTAATTATGGCATGTGGACTTCCTACCTTTTTTTCCTTCCCCTGTTGTACATCTTACTAAAATAACTCAGTAGTAAAGTTAAATGTGATTTCTTATTTGAGGAAATAGTCTACCTTTCATAGTTCTAACCTGTCCATTTTTATTTTTATCATTTTTAATGGCAGATTCTTTTTGGTACCTTTGATCCTCCTGATCCATGTGCACCACACGTTCCTGGTCACTTCTGTGTTGTTGCTTTGAACCTTGAGAAAGAGCGTTTTGAATTGCTTGATTCGTTACGCGATATAAATGATCCAGATGGTAAGAAGCTGTTACATACAATGGCATCTGGTATCAAGAAGTTATGGTCGTTAGCAGGGAATTCAAAGGGTGATCATTTTCATCCAAAATCCATCGACCACTTCAAGCTTCACTATGTTAATTCTCCAAGACAGGCAACTGCGTAAGCGTTTTTTTCCCCTTTCTCTTGTTTTGCTCTTTATTGTGTATACATTGACTACAGGTTTTTTTTTAACTAATACAATTGTTTTTTTTATTCTTATTCTTTTGTTTGTTTTTTTTGCAGCCATGATTGCGGGTTCTTCATGCTACAGATCCTTGATTCTTACGATGGCGAAAGCATGTGCTTGTTCAGTCAAAAAGACATTCTAAACATCAGGATGACCATGTTATATAGCTGGCTGACAGGTGGAGACTTCAATATCGATTTGAAAGATGTTTTAGGTGTTGATCCTGGTATGATTTTTACCTTTTCGCAAAATATGTCGTTGGCTATGCTCTATAACACATGCTTTTTTTTGGACTGATTCAGAAGTGAACTTCCTGGTTTTGTATACTTTTCATGCAGGTCCATCTCTTGGTATCGAGGAAGACAATTTCTCACTTTTCGAGACTCAGTCATTCACACCAGAAGTTCAGATTATTCCTGAAGAGAATTTTGATAGTCTTGTAAGCAAAACAAATAAGATTATCCAGAGGCTGCATTCCAACACCAGAAAATCTTCTAGCAAAAAGGTTCCTGACACTGCACTGAAGGGGAAGGCTGATGTAGTTTTGCTCGACGAAGATGACGATTCTGATGACTTTGTCACTCAGCTTGGTAAGAAGCTTACTGCGAAGCCCATTACAAAGGATGTTCGGCGATGCTCTCCGACCAGCAGTGATGATTTTGAAACTCAGAAGCCCAAGCAGTCTAGTGCTAAAAATCTGGTTCTTTCGAATAAAAGGCCTACTAAATTGTCCAATAAGTTCAGGGAAGAAGTTCCAAACTTTGTACCATATGTGTTTCCCCATTTATCCAAGGCCAAGCAAATGATGGAGTTAATTCTAAGCAAGGAGTACATCAAAGCTCATGGAAGGTATGTTTTTCATACTTATTTATTACTTAGTTTATTTATTTTTTGTGGCATATGAACTTCAAACACTGTCCTAAGTGAACTCCCCTAGTTCCTTTTTTGTTTTCGTTTATGAGAGTTTCATTTTTTTTATATGCTAAGTGAACTTCCCTAGTTTTATATACATTTTTTTTGCTTTTTTTATGTGTGTGCAGTGTCCCTCTGGTGAAGTTCAGCAATCCTTTTGATGATCCTGTTTTTATTGATGCCAAGTACATGTATAAACTGTTTGGCCGCTGTGAAATGTTGGAATCCGACATGATGGATCGCATCATCAATTACTGGAAGGATGATCCAGGGATGAAATATATTTTTGAATCTGGCTCCCGTGTTTTGATGTCACCTCATACTATCCCTGTAGGTTCTTTCAACAGATAAAAATTTATTTTTCACATATACCTTTTTATGCATACACTTATTTTGTATACCTTCTTTTTTTTTGGGTTGTGTTTTTTCCTTTGTTTTTGTGCAGTACTTGCTTGATTTTGCTCCATTCAAGCTAAGGGACAGCAAGGGTAATCCATTACCGAGACGACCTTTTGATGTGAAGTCTGCTGCTAACATGTTCAAGCATTATGTTCGGCCTAATGAAAATTTGCTGAAAGCAAAGTTGGTATGCTTTTTAATCTGAACCTCTTCATTTTGGTGTAGTGAACTTCCTTTTAGTTTTTTTTGTTTTCACGTGCGTACTTCCTTTTTTGTTAATTTTGGTTGTTGCTGAACAGATCATCATTCCTCATTTCATGCATGAGCATCACTCTGTGTATGTTATGAACAAGTACACTGGTACGTTGGATATCCTTGACACTAGGAGGTATACTGGTCTGGCACATACTTCAAGGAGTCGGCACCACGAGGATCGTGTTGAGATTGTACGTGGTTTTCTTTTCATCATTTCTTCGTTTGCTTTTTCACTGCAATCATTTTTACTTTTTTATGTGAACCCATCTGTTAATATAATGTGAACTTCCCATCCTTTTTTCTTTTTTATGTGTACTACTGCAACCATTCAAACTTTTTTTCTGTACTGATATGTTTTTACAATATGAACTTCCTAGCTATTTTTTATATTTATTTAAACTGCTGAAACCATCTTACTGTGTGTGTTAATTTGATATGTTTATTACACTTGTAACTTCCCAGCTTTTTATATGTTTTTTAAACTGCTGAAACTATATGTAGTGTGTGTGAACTGATATGTCAGTACTATGTGAACTTCCTAGCTTTTTCTTCCTTTTTTGTTTTTAAACTGCTGAAACCATTAACTTTTTTGTTTTTTTTTGTTTTCGCAGATTAATAGGATGGTGGCCTTGTTAAAACAGGTGTATGGTGTTGCAGAATTTAACAAATATAATGGTAATATACAGTGGGATGTTGTTGCTGACAGGTGTTCATATCCAAAGACTCCGGCACAAGGGGCTAATGAGTGTGGCTTCTATGCTCTAAGAATTTGCGCTACATACGGTGGTGATAAGATTGCTGATAATATAAAAAACCAGGATGTAAGTGTAGTGCTGTGGGTTTTTCGCTGTATAGCTCTTTTTGTCTTTTTTTTACTGTTTTTTCTTATGTTTTTTTTTGCATTCCTGATTGTCTACCAGCGGCGTGTTGAGGATTGGAAAGCTGAGTACATGTATCAGCTCCTATTTCATCCCAAGAATGAAATTCTGGCGGAGGAGTGGCCTAGTATGTTGAAAGATCTCATGCTGCTTATTGGTCTAGGTTCGCAGATAACCCAGCAATCATTGGGATCTGCATGATGATGATCTGATTCAATTTTTTCGCAATTAGTAGTTGATAGGATATTCAACATTTTTTATTTTGTTGTTTTGTTGAACTGAACTTCTCATTATGTGATTGAAATTCAGGATACAGATGTAATTAGTGATGATATGTTCTTCCTTTTTCAAAACAGCAAGCTGTACAAAATCTGTGCTGTATTTTTTGTTATTAGTGAACTTCTTTGTCATCAGAGTGTGAACTTCTATTTTGTTTGCTAGTTATGTCTGTAAAAGTATTCCCATATCTATTCTTTTTTCTCAATGCAAACTGTACTTTTTTTTGTTCCTGTATATTCAGAAATGATTTTTCATGTAGGAACTTCTGTGAACATAAACTTGCTAATCTTTTTTCATTTATAAGCGAACTTCGTACTCACTCTATGTGAACTTCTTCATAAGCATTCTTATTACATCAACAATACTGAAACACAACCATAATTGTTCTCGGGGGTGCTGATACAAAACATAAGGTTCAATAAAGTAAACTGGTACATAATTTTATTTTCATGGTAAGTTTTCCAGACTCAGTTGCTAAGACGTGTCACGAAGCAGCCGAGTTCTCTTGTTCCGTCGTAGAAGCAGAACATGCAGATATCTCCATCTTTTATTTCTGCACCCATTACTACATCTGGCCAATTTGTTGTCATCACTGCATTTCCAGTTGCAACTTTGTTTATCCTTACCCGTGTACCAACCCAGGCATTTGTGTTGGAGGTTATTGGAATTGTTGTTGGCTCCGTTAGATAATTCTTTAGGTGTTCTTCAGTGTATTCTTTATCGAAAGTCTGCATGAAAACATATGAAAGTGAATATCATAGCCATGTTCAGTGTATTCTTTAAGTGAACTTCACAGTTTCATTTATCTGGACTTCAGTAAACATTTAAATATCGGAAGACTGTAATAAAGTTTAGTAATACATTTTGGTTCAGCCAAAACTTTATATGTAATACAGGTAGTGTACGAAAATAAGTTTTGTAAGTTGGCGTTTTGGTATTTACCATTTTGCCTCTCGTGATGTTGCTCGTTGTCTTCCCCATCTTGCATACATAATATGGGATTGTTGGCTTGTAGTCAAGTACTTGCTTTTTGAGATGATCCAGATTTTCCTTGGTCATTTCAACTTCATTTCCGAAGTGACAGTGCTTGTCAAAGATTTCAAATCCACGAATAGTTGGACCTGCATAAAAAATAAGCACATTTTTAGTTCCATAAAGTATTTTTGAAAGCATTTCTATCTTTTTTTACCTCTTTTACAGGTCTCTTCATCGCTTTCGCTGTCGCTGAGGATGACGTACGATGGACCAGCAGCCATTCCTGTCACAAGATTCCAGCATAAAACATTTTTTGTACTAACAGGACCTCTGCACTTTTTTGAACTGAACTTCCACTTTTAGTTTTCATGTTTTTATGTTATTCTGTTGTCTACATTTTAAACTCCAATTTCTTTTATTATATATTTTTTAAGTTTCCCAATAACAGTATACTAATGCCGGCTGGATACATGTTTGTATATTTTAAAACCCTCCAACTTATTTATTTTTTGTATATTGTTTTTCCATTTCTTTGCACAAGTGAGCTTCTCGAGAGTTTCTTATCTGAACTCCTCGTCTTGTTCATTAGTGTATATTCCCCCCCCCCTCCACCACCACCCTCTGCCTAACATGTTTTTTGATAGATCTATCGTATGCAAACCATTTTTTAAGTAATCTGTAAGGTATTTATTTTGTTAAGTTGTTAGATCTTGTTTTTTATACTAGTCTAGATTCAAAATCACGGCCATGAAGGATGAAAGAGAGGAAGATCCACGGCGTTTCAATGAGTAGATGGGATGGGGATGGGTTAGACGCACCTTCTTTTGTTAGGCAATCCCTTCGCTTTTCTTATGCTGGATTACTTTTTTGTAGATCTTGCTAGACTTCTCTTCTTCTTTCTTTTCTCTGTTCTTTGTTCTCCCTTTGCTTTTTCCTTCGACTCCTCCCGTGGGATGTTTCTTCCAGCGGAACACCAGGCAGTGTTTGAGTTTGGTGGGTTTGGGCGTGGTTTGGTGGGTGCGGGGTGGTTTGGTGGGTGCGGGGTGGTTTGTTGGTGTGGAACAGCTTTTTATTTTTTCAGTGTTTTTACTCTTTGCGAACGTCTGCACTGTTATCACGTGAACTTCTTTTATAGTCTTTTTTATTCTTTTGTTTTGTGCTTACACGTGAACTCACAACTGGCCCCGGATAAGATCCTTTTTTGTTTGTTATCCCGCACGATTTTTTTGTTTTTTTGTGGTTATCTCTCGGCTGTTTCTGTTTTGATTGGATATGTATTGGTTTGTTCCCTGATTTTGTGGATCACGACGTCTGTTGTTACATTTTTCTGGAACTATAAATACATGTTCTTTTTCCTCTGCGGTGCACGTGAATCACCAATCCTTTCTTCTTTTCTTTTTCTTCTGTCCACCGATTGCATGGCAAAAGCTCCTTTTTCCCACGAGTACACCTTCCCCTGCCATGGCACAACCACTATGAAGGTTTTGTACACGAATGCAGCAGCTAGTGTTGAGGAGTGGATCACCAATGCTGAAGCTTCCCTCGGTAATTCTGCTAGGAAGATCGTTGGTCTTGATGTTGAGTATGACAGACTCAGTGGTACCTATTTCAATCCGAAGAAAGCTGCTGTGATCCAGCTATGTGTTGGCACTGATGTTCTTGTGTACCACATATGCCATGCTGATGAGAGGAGTGAAAGTTTGTTTGAGTTTCTTCATGGCTATAGGTACATTTTTGCTGGGTTTTGCATCGCAGAAGACCTCAACGTTCTCTCACGTTCAAAGTTATATTGTCATAATCTGAAGGATATCCAGGCAATATGGAGAGATCCGGACAATAAGAAGAAACTTCAAGGCCTGAAGGATGTTGCTGGAGCTATTATAGATCCAATCTATCTTGAGATGAAGGATGGTTTTGGAAGGAGAGAGCACAGGATGTGGGTTGATCCGCCGCCTCTACCGCCAAAGCATTTGGAATATGCTGCACGGGATGCATATGCAACGTACGAGGTTTTTCGAAGGCTCGATGTGTTTGAGAGGGGCTTCTTCGCCTTATTCAAACACCCTGAGAAGAAGCGTGGCAGGGATTGGTGAAGATTTTAGTTTTGTAGGGACATTTTTCTTTTTTTTCCTATGATCATATTGTAATCGTTTATTTTTCCCTACATTGTTTTTAGGTTTTATGTTTAAGAGAACTCCTTGTTTGGTTAGATCTGAACTTCGCACTCATTTTTTTTTACATTATGTTTCCATTCCCATTTATTCATTTTATAATACAATGAAGATGTCCCTTTTTTTACTTGTTTTTTGCAATCCTATCTGTTTCCGTTCATTTTTTTAATAATTCAGTACTTTCACACTCATATTGGAGTCTGAATTTTTACTAGTTTTTTGTTTTAATTTATTTTACAACGCAAATAGTATGTGAGAACTTCGCAGCTGTTGATATCTGAACTTCTTTTTTTGCATGTGTGTTTTTGTTTAATTTTAGTACTACCTTTTTTTCACCCTTCATAAATAGTGAACTTCGTTGATAATCGGCTGTGAACTTCCTACTGTTAAATATTTTTTTAATCAACATGCACGTGATCAACTGTCCAGCAGTTCAATTATGATATATTTACTCTCACAACATCTTTTGTAAGTAGTATGTGAGAACTTCGCAGATGTTGATATCTGAACTTCTTTTTTTGCATGTGTGTTTTTGTTTAATTTTCGTACTACCTTTTTTTCACCCTTTCATAAATAGTGAACTTCGTTGACAATTGGCTGTGAACTTCCTACTGTTAAATATTTTTTTAATCAACATGCACGTGATCGCTGGAAGTAGCACGAACAAATAGTGAACTTCAGCAGTATATTAATGTAATTTTTCGTCAGTAACTAACTACATATTTTTCTTTCAATAAACAAGTGAGGTCTCTATAGTTTTTTGAGCAATTCCTATTCTATTTTTCCTTTTTTGTTCTATCTCTTTCTTGTACTTCTCCTTAGAACTGCTGGTGTAGTCTGTGTTTTCTTCCTGTTCTTCTCCTTGCTTCTATCTTCCATGGTGTTGCTATCATTTTCTGTTGACTGTAGGTGTAATAGTTGTTCCTCAAGCTGCCTTCTTGCGCAAGTTCTGGAGTTGTGTCCCCTTATCTTATTGCATGAACTGCAAACTTTCACCCCTTGTGGTTTCACTATCGCATTATCACTTGTTTGTCGTTCTAGAATCTGTTGCTGTAGTATCTTTTCCTTGTTGGGGCATGTTGATGCGTAGTGTCCTAGCCTCAGGTTGCATGCGCTGCATTTCCTTTTTCCTCCCTTTTTATTTAAGTTTTCCAGTTTGTCATCCACATCCGGTGTATTTTGTGTTTCTTCTTGCTCAGTGATATCTTCATCCTCATCTTCTTGCTCATATTCTTCATCATCCGTCTCATCTTCGAAGCATTCACCCTCATCTGTGTCCAGTTTTTCCTCATCATCATTCTCTGGGATGTGCTGGCGAGCAAGCAAGTTTCTTATGCGCACCTTGATATTTCCTGAAGACGCTGTAGGCCCATACACCTTCTCATGTGTTTCCAAGAGCTTTTTAGCTAGCTGCCTTGCCTTGCAGGTTCTGGAATTGTGGCCATCAATTTTATTGCATGTTCCGCATATTCTTGTACCTTTCGGTCTCCCGTATTCATCCAGTTCTGGTTCCGGACGGGCAGGTACAGGTTGTTTGCATTTTCCATTCTTCCTTGCAGCATCTGTAGTCTTGCTCCCTTTTGTTATTGCAAGTAGTGGTGGCTGTATATCTGCATATGGATCATTGTTCTCAGCCGGAGGAATGTCGTTCTGCTCGCCAGTTTCTCGTGTTGTGTTTTCTTGATTCGAGGACTGCTCATTGTTCTCCATCTCTGCATCCTCATTATTCTCCAGCTCCGCTTCCTCATTGTCCAGGCGGGTATTGGCATCTCTGAAGGCAGATAATGCTATTTGGAATTTTGCTTCCGAAGAGCATCCTTTGTTTATAATTTTAACTGCTTCACTGTAAAGGATTGTTCGTCTGTATTCAATTGAAGTCCCATCATCTGTTGTTCTCCTGTAGTCTCTGCGGTTGAAATCAGGGTTTGTCACTGCATCTTTGGTGTATCTCTGGAGTATATACTTGTTTGGTATCTCATCCAGGCGTAGGTGCTCAAAGACAGCTATGACATGATGGCAGAACAACCCTGCGCGTGCATAAACATAACATTAGCTTGGTTAATTTTTTATTTTTGTGTCAACAATTACTTTTTTATGCATCTGTAGTGTAATACAACCAAAGCAATTGCTGGAAGAGGCTTTTTCTTTTTTACCTGTATGTTCCCACAGTTTACATTCACATTCATAACGGCCTTCAACTTCATCCGCTAGCACTCGGAATTCATGTCTTGACCAAGCGAACTCTTTACTCTGATTGTAGTGATGCACAAGGTAATTGTTGGGATTGTCCTGGGAAGTCTTAATGCGGAAAGCTGTGCTGTGATATTGCCGCTCCCGGAAAACTGAGTACACTGCCCGTGTGTACTTATCCATCACCTGTGCCTCGAAACCATACCTGGTGACTGTTTTCCTTGTGCCCTGCAATTTTGAGATTTTTGTCCATGCAAAAGTCATTGCTGTGAACATCAAACATAATATAACTTTTTATATATATATATGAACTCCTAACCAAACAGTAGTGAACTTCCATGCAATTGCATACTTTTTTTCGAAAACAGATTATACTTTTTTATGTACATAATGACCCCTAACCAAAACACTTGTGAACTTCCATACATCTCTTCATACTTTTTTTTCCCTTTTTTTGTTATCATCCTATGTTTTTCAAATTATGAAGCATATTTTTTTTATTAATATAAATCGTGAAATCGAGCACTCACCGTTGATGCATTTGTCTCTGCATTCTCTGCTTCATGCCTTGCCTGTATGCAGTTGT
The DNA here is from genome assembly GCA_030979885.1 of Lolium multiflorum. Taxonomy (NCBI): domain Eukaryota; kingdom Viridiplantae; phylum Streptophyta; class Magnoliopsida; order Poales; family Poaceae; genus Lolium; species Lolium multiflorum. Next base: position 313,680,369 of record CM061750.1, on the reverse strand, counting down.
TAACTTGTTTAACAAAAATGTGGAGGTTGTCTCGTTCAGTGACAAAACCCCTTTTCAGCACAAAGTTCATGCTCTCGCTTCTTTGTGTTGAAGTCATGCGTGCACAGAATACCTCTTTCCAGTAAGCTGATATCCACAATTTCCTTTCAGCCCATAAGTTAATCATGACATTTATATCATGCAGATTGTACTTTTCAATCAAAGCCTTCCACGCATCTTCAAACTCAGATGGCATTAGGGGATGGTTCAGAATTGCAGTCAGCAGATCCTTCAAATCAGGGAATAGTTTATAAAGCTTTTTCAGCGGGTCCTTATGCTTGTTCATTATGTGCCATCTACAGAACTTATGCAGAGTCCGTGGGAAAATTTTTGGTATTGCTTTTGTCATCGCTGGGCATTGATCTGAACAATTATTAGGAAAAAACACATCAGGTATAATGCAAGCAAACTTCACAAAACAAACAAAGGTGAACTTCAGCAAATTAAATTTTTTTTTTGCGTAGCAGGGGTGGAAACATCTGAACTTCTGGGTGTTTATGTTATGAACTACAACTGAAAAAAAACCTACTTTTCTTTTTTAATATAACATGCACTTAATTGTCAGCATTGAATGTACAAACATGAGGATAGATTCTGATTTTTTCCTAACCTGTAAGTATGCAGATTGGTTGTTTACCGCCCATGCATTCAAGGAATCTGCTGAATACCCATTTGAAGGACTCCTCTGACTCGTTTCCCATCAATGCAACACCAAAGATTGTTGACTGCAAGTGGTTGTTTACGCCGACAAATACTGCAAGTGGCAAGTGGTGCTTGTTTGACTTGTAAGTAGTATCGAAAGTTATGCAATCTCCGAAATCTGCATATGCCGCCCTCGAGCTGGCATTAGACCAGAAAACATTCTCCAGTCTGTTTTCGTCGTCAACCTTGTAGTCATAGAAGAAATTCTCATTCTCCTTCTTCATGTCTTCAAAGAATTTGAACATATTCTGCACCTCATTTATGGACTCCTTCCTCGTGTTTTCGGCTTTCCTGCAAAAAGAAATTTGTTGTTATTTATTTTTTTTTGCTTTTTTTTTCTTCCCCCTGTTTTTCATGTAAGCTTTCATTATATATGCAAAAAGAACAGGGAGTACTTACATGTTTAGTATGTCTCTGTTGTGGCAGCCAATCTTATCACGCCCACCATGCAACCTTGTAAGCAGGCCCATTATGTTCACATGTTTTATATTGCTGAACTGAAGGTCTTTTACTAACCCCTTCAATGTTGGATCCACCCTTTTGTGAGAATGCATGAAAACTAGCATTGATGGGCTCAACAGCAGGGTATGGTTGTGCTGAAGTGTAATGTCCTTGACAATACAGGTACCATCACTCCTCTCTTTCAATCTCATAAAGGCCTTGCACCCAGTTCTTTTGGTCATCTTGTCACGCTGTCGGTCTTCCTCATTGACCACTACAAGAAAAGTTCTGATAGACAACGTCCCAAAATCGTCAACTAAGGGGCATTTTTGTCGCCTATGGGCCTAACCCGACGATATGGGTTCCGTTGTCGAAACTGCGTCAGGCAAAGTCCAACGACGATTTTTTCGGTCCGTCGCGCTTGGGCGCCCTTCCGCCACGGAAAATCGGACCGTTGCGGAAGTGTTTCGGGAGCCCGTTGACTGCCGACGTCATGCAACCGACACGTGGCGTGCCGTGCCGGCGTTAACCGGCTGAAACCCCGTGGTAGATGGTAGGCCCACACGAGGCCTGCCACGTCTTAAGCGGGCCGGGCCAGATGACATAGTTTGACCGGTCAACTATAGCTGGGCTGGTCCATTAGTTACGTGGGCCGGGCCTAACCTCTAAGGTTGACTGGTCAAAACTTAAATGGGCCGGCCCATTTAACATGTGGGGTCCACCTTACCAACGGGCGGCCCAAGAAGCAAGTGGACCGGGCCAAAAACACGGTGGGTCCCCTGTTAAGGGGCCCATTTAGTGTGTGGGGTCCACCGTATAGCAAGTGGGCGGCCCAACAAGCTAGTGGGCCGGGCCAAAAACACGTGGGTCCCACTTTCGGTTAAAGGGTCGGCCCATTTCGTTTGTGGGGTCCACCATACAGCAAGGGCCGGCCCAACAAAATAGTGGGCCGGGCCAAAAACACAGTGGGTCCCACTTTCCGTTAAAGGGCCGGCCCATTTAGTATGTGGGGTCCACCATATAGCAAGTGGGCTGGCCCAAGATAGTGGGCGGGCCAAAAACACAGTGGGTCCCACTTTCCGGTAAAGGGCCGGCCCAATTAGTATGTGGGGTCCACCATAGGTGGGCCCAACAAGATAGTGGGCGGGCCAAAACACAGTGGGTCCCACTTTCCTATTAAAGGGCCGGCCCATTTAGTATGTGGGACCACCATATAGCAAGTGGGCCGGCCCAAAAAATAGTGGGCCGGGCCAAAAACACATGTGGGTCCCACTTTCCTAAAGGGCCCAACTAGTATGTGGGGTCCACCATATAGCAAGTGGGCCGGCCCAACAAGATATTGGGCCGGGCCAAAAACACAGTGGGTCCCACTTTCCTCTTAAAGGGCCGGCCCATTTATTATGTGGGGTCCACCAAAAAGCAAATGGGCTGGCCCAACTAATTAGTGGGCCGGCCCAGTAGTTGGTGGGGTCCACCTTAAAGCAAGTGGGCCCGCCCAATTAGTGTGTGGGGTCCGTAAATCAAATGGGCTGGCCCAAGAAGTAAGTGGGCCAGCCCGTTTAGTTGCTGTTTATATGCCGGCATAATATGCGCTTTAGGATTTTGCGGGCAGGCACATATGTGATTTCGTTTAATTGGGCCGTTTAAGGGATGGGAATTCGTGATTTAGATACTGAGAATATTTACGCAGCATTGATTTCTGTCGGATAGCCTCACTTACCACAAGCACCAAAGAAAATGCGCGAAAGAACTATAAAAACTAACTAAATATTACATCAGCTGCAAGGCATTGAAAAAATATTACAGAACCCAGAGAAATTGAATGGTAATTAAACCTAGCAATACAATGAAGCGATCCGGCAATCTTTTAAGTTGTCCATGCAGCACCTATATCTGAAACAAAGACATTACAAGTTAAGACAGCAACAATGGAAAGGCAATGACACTACAATATTGTTTGGCAAAGAATTTGGAACTCATCATTTCGTCGTTATAACAAGATCATTGTAATGCGCACAATAAGCAAACAAAGAGTGCATGCCGCATACCAACAGCCAATATAACAGAGCATGTTAGAATGAAACAGCAGACTTACTACTGTCGAGTCCCATGCAAACCAACATGTTCGGGGAGTACAAAATTGGCATGAACAACATAGTAGCAGGCTATAAATTTTGTAACAACGACTGAGCAAGATGAAGTTATGATGGCTACATCTACAGAGCAGGGAATGTAAACCAAAAATAGAAGTTACGATGGCAAAAGCTAAAGAGGAGGGAATGTGAACCAACATGTGCCAAGTGAACTAAATAATACTCCTGAACTTATAGTGAAGGGGATGCAAATCAAGATGTTTCGGGATATAAACTTGTAATGAGCAACACATAGAGGATAGTTAATGCTTGAGCTTAGGATGGACCAGATACAGAATATAGTGGGATCACCTGTGAACTTGTATAAGAGGGAATGCAAACCAATATGTTCAGCTTTCCATATGTGAGCGTCATGCCAAGTCAGAGAAACAAGTCAATAATGCAGCTTTTGAAGAACAAGATGGCACGCAAAATTATTATCTAGTAGTATGACAAGTTTATTTGTACTACAGGCTAGATAGCAGAGTGATAGCATGCCAAACTAAGTCCTTACTTTGTTAGCTTACAATGAACTAGATACAAAACAATGGCATCACCTGTAGTACAGGGAATGCAAGCCAACATGTTCATGGAGTAAAAAATTGGCACAAACAACATAGTAGCAGGCCATAATTTTTGTAACAACGACTGAGCAAGATAAAGTTATGATGGCTAGATCTACAGAGCAGGGAATGTAAACCAAATATAGAAGTTACGATGCCAAAAGCTATAGAGCAGGGAATGCGAACCAACATGTGCAATTACTTAAAATTGGCCATGAACTAAATAATAGCAGGATGTTACTATAATACCTACAGTATAATTTTTGTAACAACGACTGAGCAAGATAGAAGTTATGATGGCTACATCTACAGAGCAGGGAATGCAAACCAAAATGTTCAATCGCTTAAAGTTAGCAATGAAGTAGAAAATAGCAAGGTGTTACGGTCATAGCTAGGAATGAACTAAAAGAGCTTCAGACAAACAAGCATCTGAACCCAGAACATGGCGCTAAAACAAGGGACTTACATTAGGAGAAGCACTCTGTGGGAGTCACAGCAGATCTTCCTGGGGTTGATAGATCCGGTGATGAAGTACGCTACATGTGCTACTTGGGGTTGGAGAGACGGCCATTACACTTCATGGTTACTCATCTCGTCTGCAAAAACGTAACGGCGCGTCGTTAGCACAAACAGGTTCCCCCAAGATTAAACAAGAACTTGCAGGCAAGCAATAGAAAAGCGACAGTAGAAGAGTTTAGATCATACACGGCGCCGGTGAAGCAGATCCGGTTCATGCACAGCGGTGTCGGTGAGCAAGATCCGATGCGGTGGACGACGGATCCGGCGAAGCGGCTCCGGTGGGGTGGACGATGCCGCAGCTGAAGCGACTGCGGTAGACTGCTGGATGAGCATATGGTTTCGAGGTTCGGCGGGGATGATCCGGTCCGGTTGATGACGGCGTCGATGAAGCGGCTCCGGCAGGCAGCCGGATGACGAGGATCGCGAGGCCTCGGGTAGGCCAGGGAAGTCCGGCGGGGATGTTCCGGTGCGGTGGTCGTGGAGGTGGAAGAGAGGGACTTGGGAAGTTCCGGTGGGTGGTCTCAGAGGAGAGAGTGAGGGAAATGAATTTTTTTCGGGGAGTTTCCGGAGCTAGGGAGGTGGTGATCGAAAAAAATGACGGGTAGACCCCCCACCAACCGACTTATACATGGACATTGTTGTCATCTTTACGAGGGTAGAATGGGAAGTTAGAAGCGTGTGAAATATTTGTATTTTTCGGGCGGGAAGTTTTGCCGCTGGAATGAGATTTCGAATTTGGCTACAGTCCAAGTAATACAAAAATATGAGACCGTACTAGTACGGCCAAATGTCACATCAATTCATCATCACGTTGAAAATCGGTTACGACGATCATAATTATTGGCCGTTGGCACAACAGTTCTCCAACGCTTGATCCAACGGTCAAAGCTCCTTTTTTTTAAGAGAACGGTCAAAATTCATTGGATTCGCTCGGGAACAGCGCGCGCCAAAACGAGTCAGACGAAGATGTTTCTAGAGTTCTCACGGACGCGTCTTGGCGATACATTGAATGCAAATCTTGCAAGGTCAAAAAAATGCAAATCTTGCAGGATCGTATGTGGCTGCTATGAGCTGAAGTACTCCATGAAACCGTGAACATACATGTAGATGGGAATCCCATGTAGACGATCTGAAGAACGACCCGCTGCATCTTTCACAAATCCATCTACATGACATGATAAACTTTAATTAAGAAGCAGCCACGTAACAATTATTGCCCAAAATCTAACGGGTTCGACAATAAGCTGGTAATTCTCTATTATATATAAACACCAAAAAAATATAGCAAGTAAGAAAGGAGTGTCAATGCCACCAGGACTTACAAAAAAAGGGAATTAGCACTTTGTAATCTCTTTGTTTTTACACATACCTTCTGCTCAGGAATCCAGGGCCTAGGGTCACATCAAGTCATAATCAGAAACCAAAGTCGGTTCCCATGTTCTCCAATTCAAAACGCGTACAAAATATTTCAGTGTGTGAAATAATGTTGAGATTTTGAATTAGAGGGTTGTTAAGCTATTGATTATATGGAGTCGAAATTTGGTAGCATACATAAGTATCTCTGTTCACAACTCACCTGTACAGAAGCAGGAACAGCTGTTGTGTTGCAGCACAACACAAAGGAGAAGCCACTGTTCCGTTCATTGCACTCAATACAGCGATGAATGAACCAGACCAGTTGACAAGCTTCTAGACCAGTATGTAGAAAGATGGAAATCAATGGATCACAGAAAATCATCAGTGTCAAGCTTTAATGCACTAGCCAACGCGACCAAAAGTCCGAACTGATGGAAAGGGCTAGGCAATCCACTTTATACATCGCAACAAAAAGTCCAAACTGACAGAAAAGGCTAGACCGGGAGAAGAGAAGAGAAGGTTTGTGAAAGCGATGACTCGAACTTGAGACTATGGGCTCTGATACCACGTCAAGCTTCATCCACGAGCCAACGGAACCAAAAGTCAGAACTGATGGAAAGGGCTAGGCAATCCACTTATAATATTAACAATCAGCAGGGTTCCGGTTCAAAAAAATCCACATCACAACAAGGAAACGACCACCAAGATCATAGCAATTGCAGATAAATGCACCTACGAAATATGCTCAGACTAAGGAACCATTTTACAAGACAAAGGTAATGACCTGTCACTGTCCCCGTTCATCTCCAATTATCTAGCAGATACTCTTCTTACTACTTACTAGCATTCCTAACCTGCTCCAGTAGGGCCTCCTTCTGTGCTGCTATCGTTCTAAAATTGTCGACTTCTAGTCTTAGCGCAGCTGATGCAGCTCGTTCTACTTGGAGTTGCTCCTTTAGAACTTGAGCATGCAAATACTTTGACTTGGACATGGACTTGCACTTCAGCAGTCCAGCATTCCGTAAGAAAGTGTTTTTGGCAATGCCTTTCTTTTTTATTGCCATAGAAAATGCCTTCACACATTCTTCATCGGTTTTTTCCAGACCGTTTTTACCGGTTTTTGCCATCTCTAATTTCATATCTTCCTGCAAAAAATTCAGTTCGTACACATGTGTAAACATGATAGTTACTACAGAGAAACTTGCTGATAGTAGATTTATCATGTGTATGACCTACTTTTATTCCTACAGTTTGGCATGTCTGATTCACATCACATGAATTTTAATAAACATATATAATATCATATTGACATGTACTTTACTACTCCTATAAGTTGGGATGTGAGTCGTCACAAAATTTCAATCTTTGAGAAGACTTACAAGAACACTCTGTGCGACTTCTCCAATCACTTCAAGTTTGTTCTTCTGGCATGCTTCAAAAATCTCTGGCAGAGTCATCTCTTTGTTTGGTTCCCTTTTACTTGCATTATGTAACATCTGCATTTTAGTACTACCATTTATAAATCGAATAACGTGGTTGAAATGGAGGATCATAATATAAGCTGCACACTGGTGTATATACTCTGCATGATCTTTTACTAAAATATTTCTAAATAGCAGTATAAAACAACATGTCCTTACTTTTTGCCGAATGTGCACTATAAGGTTACGAGATCCCGTACGGCTAGGTAAAAGTAGTTTACCGCGGTTTTCCTGATTCTGTTTAGCCAAATTCTGCAAAAAGGAGACTAGTGAGACACTGCTATAAATAAGAATCCAAGATGTGATCTGGTCTCAGTCTTACAAATCATACCATATTCTTTGGATCAGACCAGTGCTTCACAAGATCTCCCCACTGTTTGTCAGTCATTTGCTTAAAAGGAGATATAGTTGGAACACTCCCAGTAATCTTTCCAGTGAAGTATTTCTTCTTTAGCCTGCTGCGATACTGGCGCAGACAGTCTGAGAATAGACTGTTGAGAACATGCTTTACTTCCTCTTGGTCCTCATCGAACTCGAACCTTAACTGTTCACAACAATATAAACCGTTGGTGTGATATACATAGATCCAACAACAAGCTAGAAGGAACGGGACGTGCCAATGTGGTATACTAGTATGAGTAACATTACCAAGAGAAAGATGACTTACGTGTAACCTGTGCACTAATTTTTCAAAATGCGCAGAGGTGTCTACGTGCTCTTTCCATGTTGGGAAGATAGGAATTTCATTCCTGACGAAAATTCCTACATCCGATGCTAATTTACAAGATTCTTCTGGGTCCAGTGGCCTTCTGCCACCTACGATAGATGAAAGGCGAAATCTTGATTCCATCCCAGCAAGCTTAGCTACGAACATTTTCCCTACTGTTGGGCCCCTCGTTTTTCTTGATCGTGGTGCAACTACAAAGTTAAGCATTACATCAAGCTATCAAGGTAGGTATAACGGAGAATGAAACTATAAGCATTATATATATATCTCTATAAAGTATAACTTTATAACGGAGAATGAAACTATAAGCATTGGAAAATGTACCTTCTTCGGTGTGGGGCTCATCCTCAGGGGAGTTGTCTATGGCAGGACTAATATGGGTCAGTGGGAGATCATCAACAGTTTGTTGATGTTGTGCTAGCAGTGTTTGGCCAGTTGTGGTTGTGTCAGCTGGGACTGGTACAGTGTGTCCTTGGGCAGTATTTCCTACCACAGCTACTGCTGATCCCAATTGTGGCTGAGAAGTTGCCGTGGAAACTTGTTCTGCTGCCAATTGTTGTTGAGAAGTTGCTGTGGAAACTGGTTCTGCTGCCAATTGTGGCTGAGAAGTTGCTGTGGAAACTGGTTCTGCTGCCGATTGTCGCTGGTTGACTGGATTGGTAACAGGTGGCTGATTCAACCGCTTGGGGTGTTCACCACGTTTTTTTATTTCAGTACTCTTAGAATTTTCGTTATTTTCTTCAACTGGTGCCATGAATCGCTGAGACTGTCTAGTAGCAGAAGCAGGTTTCTTTTTTGGTTGCCGCTGTTCTATCACCGATTCAGGTGCCTGTTGAATGGTCTTCCTCTCATTGGTGGTTCCTGCGAAATTCTTACTTGAAGCTGCAGATTCCTAGCACACATAAACGATATTTCAGTCTACAGAAGTCCCATATATGATGATATGCAAATGGAATAGAATGAAGAACAGTAAAGGATGACGTGCATGCTGAAACATATATATGATGCATTAAGGAGACCTAGAGGTGGCATGTGAACATGTTTGGTGGGATTCAGGATACAAGTATACAACACATGGAAGTTGCAAAACAGATATCTCAAAGTAAAAAACACAGAAATCACCTGGTGGGGTTGAGGAGAATGGTCAGGCAAGGCATCTTCCTGAGTCAGCTCTCCAAGAGGCTCAGCATGATCAAATTGTGAATCATAACATTGTTCTTTATCTTTGGGAAGGGGAAAGGGTTCTTCTCCGATTTTGTTCAGGTTTGCACTAGAGGCAATAGCGTTACACATGTTTGTGCCCACACGGCTTGCATATCTTATACATAGATTCCGTATCCGTTTCTCTTTTAATTCATTCTTCTGTATTGCAATAATATCTAGCATGCATTACAAAAAAAATGCTAATGAGATGGCGGTGCAAGTAAGCAAAAAAATACTTTTCGAAATCACATGCATAACGAATGCGGCCATATCAACCTTCTTGGAAGTCGGCGCGTGTACGCTTTGGTTTCCTGCCGTCGACCATGGAAGCGCCCATCTCTCCAGTCCGGTGGACGGAAGGAGTCGGGGATTAAGATACGAGAACCCGGCGATGGTGACTGTCGCTGACAAGGCGGCGGTGGAAGTCGGCTACGGAGGAGCTCGTATGGTACAGTGGTCGTCGGTGGGGGTGGGGGAGGTGGAAGCTACTCCGGCTTGCTAAAAAGCAAGGGAGACGGCGGAACGTCGTCGGTCACTACGGTGGCCGATGAGAAGGCAGTAGTGCTGGTGTGGGAGTGGGACAGTGGGCCGGCGCCGGCGTGTGAGATGATCCGGTGGGTCATGCAGGGTGGAAGCGTGAGAGAGAGATGCGGGGTTCGGCGCCGCCGGTGATAGGTCTGAATTGAGCGGTCCGGGGGGATAAGATCGACACTGTACTTATTTCACATCGCTTTGAATTTTGGAAGCGGGGGGGATTTCGGCGGGAATTTTGGGGCAGAGTTGAAATTATTACTGGTTGCTGGAAAACTGTGGAACCCTAGCCTACGAAATCCCAAGTCTGAAGCTGAGGGCCCTTTTGCTGTGGCTTTTTGGCTTTTGGATTTTGGAAGCCAAAAGAATATAATATTTGTTTTTGGCTTCCAAAATCCAAAAGCCAAAAAGGCAAAAAAAAAAAAGGCACAACAAAAGGGCCCTGAGTATGTTCGGGTTCAAGGGGATATGCTTGTTGGTTCTTGGGTGCATATGATCTCTTTATTTCGAAATTCATCTTCTATACATTTTGAAATGTCAAAAAAGAATAAAACGAAAAATGCATGTGTACTTCTTCGCTTGCTTTATACACATAAAATATTTCAATGGAAAAATCGAATAGTAATTTGGGCTATGTAAAAAAGAGTTACTCCGTAAAAAAATTGTGCTAACCATAAGGCTTTTTATGAGACATGTTTTCTCTCTTTTTTTACATCGACCATGAAAAAAACTTGTTTTTTTACATCAACCATGAAAAATACTTTTTTTACATCGACCATGAAAAATACTAGGAATTTGCTAAGAGCATCCACAACGTGTAGCCAAAAGTGGTTCCATATTTGATTTTTGGCTTTTTGAACTAGTTCCATACATTGTAGAGGTAGTTCCAAAACCAGAAAAACAGGGAACCGGAGCAAATAGGTGCTCCGATGCCAAATTTCACTTTTGGCATTTGGAACTAGTTCCCTACATTGTGAGAGTAGTTCCATATTGGCTTTATGAGTTGTTTTAGCTTGATGGCGGGACCCACGTTATAAATATTTGGAACCACTACATTGTGGAGCTATTGCTATATTTCACACCAAAGCCAAATTCACCATCGTATCAGATTTGGCAATAGCAACATTGTGGATAGCCTAAAGTTATATTTTCCATCTTGTACACAATTAAAAATATCTTTAAAACAAACAAATCTCTATGTCTAGGTGTACCATCTCTACTAGTACTAGTATATATACACGTGCCTTGCACGTGAGGGCTCTTTTTTTTAGTGAAACAACTTCGACGCAATAAGAATTCGATCTTTTTTTAACAAAGGAGGGGGGCCCAAGGGCTTGGATACCATTAAGTGCAACAGAGGGGTACATATTACAGATTGCAGTCAATAGTCACTTGGGTTGAAAGCCAATGCAAGCCCGCCTACATGATAGCAGGATTTTGTGAAGCTTTTTAACTTAATTGGTCAAACATGCGAAGCATGTGCCATTTACTTGTACAACTTTATCGGAAAAAAATACTTGTACAAGCTAGTTCCCCTAAGTACTACCAGCACATAAGTAAACAAAAGAACCAGGGACATCATCAACTGAAAACAACAATCTATTCATATAGCGGCTCTTGCATCACCCTTTGAAAATCATCTACCTGCAAAGATGAGTGCAGAGTTTCTGCTCGTGCTTTCACCTGTTCCAAGATCGTCCAGTTGATCTCATGGACATCTGCATCAGCCAAAGCGGTAACCAAGTTGCCAGCCACTAGCTTCTGCAGATCAGCAACAGCATGTAGGCCATCTTGAATTGTAGAATTCCATCCTCGGTTCATTTCTTTGTTCCGCCAAGTGGCCACATCCAAGTCCTTTTGAAGACGCCTAATCTTAGCTTCCCCAGTGCCACATCCTTCTGTTTTGTTCCTACAAACGTTTGCATCACTGGAACTCTGGACATCTGTGCTACAATGCTGCTTGGCAGGGACATGAGCAGTCACTTGCTTCTGCGATTTGCCATGCATAAAATCAATCAGCAGATTAAAAGGAAATATGTTGGTTGATTCATGTCACCACTTTCAGCAACCCATGAGTTTCTAAACCTTAAATGGAGTCTAAAACATTGCAATAAAAGGGTGGGTGCATCATTTGGATGCAGAGGCCGGGGCGACCCTATTTTCAAGAAAAAATTAGGAAATCTGAAATCTATATCTATATCTCTACCATCTATACCACTCCACTCCTGTTGACAGTTTGATCTCTTTCAGTACATTAGATTATGTCATGTTTAAAACACTATTATAAAATTACCTCCTTAATGTTGAGCTCAGGAGGATCCAGATGTGCTGATCCTAGGCGGCCACTCAAATGATTGCTTGCTAGAACAATAGGACCAAATCCCGCCTCCTTTCTACCAATGTCTGCATCACTGGCGCGCTCACTGTCTTTGTTAGGAACATGAGCAGTGGCTAGCTGCTGCAAATCAAAGTTCATCAAATCAATCAGCAAACAAGACATATGAAATTTGAGCAGTGCGGCTAAATACCTTCTTCAGCAGCTGCCCCACGGAATCGTCCTTTTGGCGGCACATCACACGTTTGAAAAATCTCGGCAACGACTTGGGGTGCGGTGATTTTGTCCCATTCCACAGTATGCCGAGCTTGGCTGCAATTATCATATTCTGCAAGATATTTTGCCTCCGAGATTCTTCGTAGGCATTCTCGAGGGGAATATCTAGCAGGCATTACAAAAAAAACAGATGCTAATAACAAGCAGTGGAAGCAAGCAATAAACTAGTCTCGGAAATCAAATACGGAGTACATAACAAAAGCTGCCGGACAAAGTGTTCAACCTTGGTCGACTGGGGAGGTGGCGCGTTGGCCGTTCGGTTTGGTTCGGTGGATCATGGTGGCGCTTTGTGTACCGATCTCGCCGGCCGGTAAGATGAACCAGTGAGTCGGGGAAGCAGATCCGACGAAGCGGACGGAGTGTGGTTGACGGCGTCGCTGAGCTGGCTCCGGTGCGGTGGATGTCGGCTACGGATGGAGGACTGAGAGGGAGCGAGACGGACTAGGTGCGAGGTAGGGAGAGAGGCCCTTGCTTGTCCGTGGGTGGGGCTGGATATAGGGGAAATGAAAGCGAGGTAGGAAGATAGCATCCTGCTAATTTATGGTGCTGAACTAGAAAATCCCGCCAATATATGGTGCTGAATTGCGGGCGGCTCATAGCTTGTGCACAAATAAAATGGGAAAATCCAAAAAATGTAGTTCAACAAAAAAAAACTCTAGTAGGCAAAGTCGCTAGCTCGCCATGAGAAGATGCACTCCGCCAACAAAATGTCATGACAAGCTAGTTTGCTATGGATCTTGCATTAACCCTGCTCGATAAAATGGTGGGCAAAAAAAGACAAGCTAAATCAAAAATAATGGTGGTAGAAAGATGTAACTCTCAAATGTAAACTCTACTAAACAGGGCCAGCTCAAAAATATGCCTCATATTATTAGTACTTCCTCCGGTCCATATTAACTGCCACTAACATACATCGAGAAACAAAAAAGAGAAATCTGTCATGAATAGTTCCCGAATTCAAATCTGAGTTTCTCTGTAGACTATTCCCATCTGAGTTTCTCTTTTTTGTTTCTCGATGTATGTTTCGAATTTTGATCTGAAATTTTTAGGGGTTATCTTAATATGAGCTGTGAACGTGCATGATTTGTTTCAGATTTTTTTCGCAATGTTTAAATTTGGATTTAGGCCGCATGTCACCTCGCTACCGCTCGAGAAATGGAGCCCCTCTCCGCTGGGCTCCATAAAAGCTTCACTGCTCGTGTCAGACTGTTGAAGACACTGGCAAGTGCATGTCAGGGGGACAGAGAATAAATTTCGTCCACGCGTCGGCGCGTGCTGTCTACCCCAAACCCTAAACTCTGTCTTTATGAAGTCAAGCATGCATGAAGAGAAGTGGTTTTTGGTTTCAAACATGGAAATTTCAAAAACCCTCTCAAGAGCTACATTTTGGAGTGACTAATTTTTCATATTCATGATTTAAACTTGTTTAAATGGGCATAAAAATAGGCATAAAATTCAAAATAAATCAAAATAAATGAAAAACCAAGGCACATAGTCTTCCTATGTCATATAGTAAGCATTCAATTAAGTTGATAAACAAGGTCTAGACATATTCGAACCAGAAAAATCATGTATCTACCCCCTAACCCTAAACTCTGTCTTATGAAGTCAAGCATGAAGAGATGTGGTTTTTGGTTTCAAACATGGAAATTTCGAAAACCCTCCCAAGAGCTTCATTTTGGAGTGACTAAGAAGCATACATGCTTACTTTTTTATATTCATGTTTTAAACTTGTTCAAATCTTGGTCAAACCTAGGATTTGACCAAGATTAAAATGGGCATAAGAATTCAAAAAAAAACAAAGCACATAGTCTGTGTATGTCATATAGTAAGCATTCAAGTTGATAAACAAGGTCTAGACATATTCAAACCAGAAAAATCATGGAAATTTCAAAAACCTCCCACGAGCTTCATTTTGGAGTGACTAAGAAGGATCGATGCAGGTTACGTTTCATATTATTCATGTTTTAAACTTGTTTAAATCTTGGTCCAACCTAGGATTTGACCAAGATTCAACAAATGGGGATAAAAAAATGAAAACCCAATGCACATAGTCTTCTTATGTCATATAATAAGCATACAATTAAGTTGATAAACAAGGTCTAGACATATTCAAACCAAAAAAAACATGTATGTGGCTACCCCTAACCCTAAACTCTGTCTTATGAAGTCAAGCATGAAGAGATGTGGTTTTTGGTTTCAAACATGGAAATTTCAAAAACCCCTTCCAAGAGCTTCATTTTGGAGTGACTAAGAAGCATACATGCTTACCTTTTCATATATATTCATGTTTTAAACTTGTTCAAATCTTGGTCAAACCTAGGATTTGACAAAGATTCAAATGGGCATAAAAATTCAAATAAAATGAATACCAAGGTCTTCTTATGTCATATAGTATGTGCGCATTCACTTAAGTTGATAAACAAGGTCTAGACATATTAAACCTAAAAAATCATGCATGTATCTACCCCTAACCCTAAACTCTGTCTTATAAAGTCAAGCATGCATGGTGAAGATAAGTGGTTTTTGGTTTCAAACATGGAAATTTCAAAAACCCTCCTAATTAAGAGCTTCATTTTGGAGTGACTAAGAAGGATACATGCTTACTTTTACATATTCATGTTTTAAACTTGTTTAAGTCGTGGTCAAACCTAGGATTTGACCAAGATTTAAATGGGCATAAAAATTCAAAAACAAAATCAAAAACCAAAGCAAGTCTTTGCATGTCATATAGTAAGCATTCAAGTTGATAAACAAGGTCTAGACATATTCAAACCAGAAAATCATGTATATATCTACCCCTAACCCTAAACTCTATCTTTATGAAGTCAAGCATGCATGAAGAGAAGTGGTTTTAGGTTTCAAACATGGAAATTTCAAAAACCATCCCAAGAGCTACATTTTGGAGTGACTAAGAAGGATATATAGATGCTTAATTTTGCATATTCATGATTTAAACTTGTTCAAATCTTGGTCAAACCTATGATTTGACCAAGATTCAAATGGGCATTAAAAATAGAAAAATGAAAAACCAAAGCACATAATCTTCTTATGTCATATAGTAAGCATTAAAGTTGATAAACACAAGGTCTAGACATATTCAAACCATACAAATCATGTATCTACCCCTAACCCTAAACTTTGTCTTATGAAGTCAAGCATGAAGAGATGTGGTTTTTGGTTTCAAACATGGAAATTTCAAATACCCTTCCAAGAGCTTCATTTTGGAGTGACTAAGAAGCATACATGCTTACCTTTTCATATTCATGTTTTAAACTTGTTCAAATCTTGGTCAAACCTAGGATTTGACCAAGATTCAAATGGGCATAAAAATTCAAAAAAAATGAATACCAAGATCTTCTTATGTCATATAGTATGCGCGCAATCAATTAAGTTGATAAACAAGGTATAGACATATTAAACCTGAAAATCATGTATCTACCCCTAACCCTAAACTCTGTCTTATAAAGTCAAGCATGCATGGTGAAGATAAGTGGTTTTTGGTTTCAAACATGGAAATTTCAAAAACCCTCCTAATTAAGAGCTTCATTTTGGAGTGACTAAGAAGGATACATGCTTACTTTTCATATTCATGTTTTAAACTTGTTTAAATCTTGGTCAAACCTAGGAAAATCATAAATATATCTACCCCTAACCCTAAACTCTGTCTTATGAAGTCAATCATGAAGAGAAGTGGTTTTGGGTTTCCTACATGGAAATTTCAAAAACCTCCCAAAAACTTCATTTTAGAGTGACTAAGAACGATACATGCTTCCCTTTTCATTTTCATGTTTTAAACTTGTTTACATTATCTTGGTCAAATCTAGGATTTGACAAGATTCAAATGGGCATCAAAATAAAAAAATCAGAAAAATGAAAAACCAAAGCACATAGTTTTCTTATGTCATATAGTAAGCATTCAAGTTGATAAACAAGGTTTATACATATTCAAACCAGACAAATCATGTATCTACCCCCTATCGACCCTAAACTCGGTCTTATGAAGTCTAGCATGAGGAGAAGTCGTTTTGGGTTTCAAACGTTTAAGCCAAAAGCCCCATTTCAAATATTTCAAACTTATTCAAATTTGGTTCAAATTTGAAAGACACACAAGTTATAGCACACATAGTGCATACATTCTCACACATACTGCACTAGATGCTAACCCGGCCTATAGTTTGAGGCCATTGGATGAGGTCGAAAAAAATCTTGGATTAGAAATGGGGTTGTTCGAACCCCGTAGTTGGATTTTTTGAACCTTGATCTGTAGTACTGGGCAAAACCCTAGTTTAACCTATTTAATTATAGATTCGTAGGTCGATTTTTCTACCTTTTTATTATTACTATGCAGCACATGTGTGTTTGCCCGTCGAGTGAAACTCGGAGGAAGAGGGATCACTCGGAAGGAGAGAAGAAGGGAGAGAATTATGGTGTCTCCCCTTTTTCGGGTGATGATGTTGACTTTTGTGCAGGGTTTGTCAGTGAGCAGGAGGTGCGAGCGAGCGAGCGAGCGAGTCGAGCGAGGCCGAGAATGAGAGAGATTTTTTTTTTTTAGAGGGACGACCGAAGGATCCAGAAGGACCCACAGACTTCCAATACGCATCCTGATGCGTCTTTCTCTTGACAAAGAAAATGGCTGGGAGTTTGCGTACCTATTGCACGTGACTTGTGCTCACTGAAGTGTGGGACCTCACGCATGGGCACCACACGTAAGTGACAGACCTGTTGGTGTAAAAACTCGGTTGATTATTATAGTGCATTAGAACAAAGTTTCCTATGGATTCAAGGGTAGGAAATCCAAGTTAACTCATTTACATGACATTATTTTTTCCATGAAGCAAAGTTAACGCACCTATCAATTGGTACATTTTGGAGTGACTAAGAAGGATCCAGGCTTACTTATTCGTTTTCACGTGTAAAACTTGTCTAAATCTTGGTCAAACAAAATTGGCAGAAAATTCAAAAAAAAACAGAAAAATGAAAAACCAAAGCACATAGTCTTCTTATGTCATGTAGTAAGCATTAAAGTTGATAAACAAGGTCTAGACATATTCAAACCATACTAATCATGTATCTACCCGCTAACCCCTAAACTATGTCTTAAGAAGTCAAGAATGAAGAGAAGTGGTTTTGGGTTTCAAACATGGACATTTCAAAAACCTCCCAAAACTTCATTTTAGGGTGAGTAAGAAGGATACAGGCTTCCCTTTTCATTTTCATGTTCTATACTTGTTTAAATCTTGGTCAAACCTAGGATTTGACCAAGATTCAAATGGGCACAAAAAAAATAAAAAAAAGCACATAGTGTTCTTATGTCATATCATAAGCATTCAAGTTGATAAACAAGGTCTAGATATATCCAAATTAACCAGACAAATCATGTATCTACCCCCTATCGTCCCTACTTCGTCTTATGAAGTCAAGCATGAAGAGAAGTGGTTTTGGGTTTCAAACATGGAAATTTCAAAAACCTCCCAAAATTCAGCTTCATTTTAGAGCGACTAAGAAGGATCGATGCTTTTACCTTTTCATTTCCATGTTTTAAACTTATTTAAATCTTGGTCAAACCTAGGATTTGACCAAGATTCAAATGGGCATAAAAATTCAGACAAAAAATCTAAAGAATGAAAAACCAAAGCACATAGCCTTCTTAATTATGTCATATAGTAAACACTCAAGTTGATAAATAAGGTCTAGACATATTCAAACCAGAAAAATCATGTGTATATCTACCCCTAACCCTAAACTCTGTATTATGAAGTCAATCTCTAGGATTTGACCAAGATTCAAATGGGCATAAAATAAAAAAAAACATAAAAATGAAAAACCAAAGCGCACATAGTCTTCTTATATGTCATATAGTAAGCATTAAAGTTGATAAACAAGGTCTGGACATATTCAAACTAGCTAGACAAATCATGTATCTACCCCCTAACCCCTAAACTCTGTCTTATGACGAAGTCAAGCATGAAGATAAGTGGTTTTGGGTTTCAAACATGGAAATTTCAAAAACCTCCCAAAAACTTCATTTTAGGGTGACTAAGAAGGATACAGGCTTCCATTTTTCATTTCCATGTTCTATACTTGTTTAAATCTTGGTCAAACCTAGGATTTGACCAAGATTCAAATGTGCATCAAAATTCCAAAAAAATCAGAAAAATGAAAAACCAAAGCACATAGTTTTCTTATGTCACATACATATATATAGTAAGCATTCAAAAGTTGATAAACAAGGTCTAGACATATTCAAACCAGACAAATCATGTACCCCCTAACCCTAAACTTTGTCTTAATTATATATGAAGTCAAGCATGAAGCAGAGAAGTGTGGTTTTGGGTTTCAAACATGGAAATTTCAAAAACCTCCCAAAAAGCTTCATTTTAATTAGACTGGCTGGTTAATTAAGAAGGATCCATGATTAATTACCTTTTCATTGTCATGTTTTAAACTTGTTTAAATCTTGGTCGAACCTAGGATTTGACCAAGATTCAAATGGGCATAAAAATTCAGAAAAAAATCGAAAGAATGAAAAACCAAAGCACATAGCCTTCTTATGTCATATAGTAAGCATTCAAGTTGATAAACATGGTCTAGACATATTCAAACCAGAAAAATCATGTATCTACCCCTAACCCTAAACTCTGTCTTATGAAGTCAAGCATGAAAAGAAGTACGGTGGTTTTGGGTTTCAAACATGGTAAATTCAAGAACCTCCCAAAAGCTTCATTTTAGAGTTACTAAGAGAAAGATCCAGACTTAATTACCTTATCATTTTCACATGTTAAACTTGTTTAAATCTTGCTCAACAAACCTAGGATTTTACCAAGATTCTCAAATGGGCATAAAAATCAAAAAATGAAATACCAATGCACATAGTCCTCTTATGTCATATAGCTAGTAAGCATTCAAGTTGATAAACAAGGTCTAGACATATTCAAACTAGCTAGACAAATCATGTATCTACCCCCTAATTAAAACCCCTAAACTCTGTCTTATGACGAAGTCAAGCATGAA
Organism: Lolium multiflorum; assembly: GCA_030979885.1. Taxonomy (NCBI): domain Eukaryota; kingdom Viridiplantae; phylum Streptophyta; class Magnoliopsida; order Poales; family Poaceae; genus Lolium; species Lolium multiflorum. The sequence continues at coordinate 313,661,050 of CM061750.1, read as the reverse complement.
GATAAGTGGTTTTAGGTTTCAAACATGGAAATTTCAAAAACCTCCCAAAATTCAGCTTCATTTTAGAGCGACTAAGAAGGATCGATGCTTTTACCTTTTCATTTCCATGTTTTAAACTTATTTAAATCTTGGTCAAACCTAGGATTTGACCAAGATTCAAATGGGCATAAAAATTATTCAGACAAAAAATCTAAAGAATGAAAAACCAAAGCACATAGCCTTCTTAATTATGTCATATAGTAAACACTCAAGTTGATAAACAAGGTCTAGACATATTCAAACCAGAAAAATCATGTGTATATCTACCCCTAACCCTAAACTCTGTCTTATGAAGTCAATCATGAAGAGAATTGGTTTTGGGTTTCAAACATGGAAATTTCAAGTACGTCCCAAAAGCTTCATATATTTTAGAGTGACTAATTAAGAAGGATCTTGGATTACGTTTTCATTTTCATGCTTGAAACTTGTTTAAATCTTGGTTGAACCTAGGATTTGACCAGAATCAAATGTGCATAAAATTCTTAAAAAATAGAAAAATGAAAAACAAAAGCACATGGTCTTCTTATGTCATATAGTAAGCATTCAAGTTGATAAACAAGGTTTAGACATATTCAAACCAGACAAATCATGTATCTACCCCCTAACCCTAAACTCGGTCTTATGAAGTCTAGCATGAGGAGAAGTCGTTTTGGGTTTCAAACGTTTAAGCCAAAAGCCCCATTTCAAATATTTCAAACTTATTCAAATTTGGTTCAAATTTGAAAGACACACAAGTTATAGCACACATAGTGCATACATTCTCACACATACTGCACTAGATGCTAACCCGGCCTATAGTTTGAGGCCATTGGATGAGGTCGAAAAAATCTTGGATTAGAAATGGGGTTGTTCGAACCCCGTAGTTGGATTTTTTGAACCTTGATCTGTAGTACTGGGCAAAACCCTAGTTTAACCTATTTAATTATAGATTCGTAGGTCGATTTTTCTACCTTTTTATTATTACTATGCAGCACATGTGTGTTTGCCCGTCGAGTGAAACTCGGAGGAAGAGGGATCACTCGGAAGGAGAGAAGAAGGGAGAGAATTATGGTGTCTCCCCTTTTTCGGGTGATGATGTTGACTTTTGTGCAGGGTTTGTCAGTGAGCAGGAGGTGCGAGCGAGCGAGCGAGCGAGTCGAGCGAGGCCGAGAATGAGAGAGATTTTTTTTTTTTTAGAGGGACGACCGAAGGATCCAGAAGGACCCACAGACTTCCAATACGCATCCTGATGCGTCTTTCTCTTGACAAAGAAAATGGCTGGGAGTTTGCGTACCTATTGCACGTGACTTGTGCTCACTGAAGTGTGGGACCTCACGCATGGGCACCACACGTAAGTGACAGACCTGTTGGTGTAAAAACTCGGTTGATTATTATAGTGCATTAGAACAAAGTTTCCTATGGATTCAAGGGTAGGAAATCCAAGTTAACTCATTTACATGACATTATTTTTTCCATGAAGCAAAGTTAACGCACCTATCAATTGGTACATTTTGGAGTGACTAAGAAGGATCCAGGCTTACTTATTCGTTTTCACGTGTAAAACTTGTCTAAATCTTGGTCAAACAAAATTGGCAGAAAATTCAAAAAAAAAACAGAAAAATGAAAAACCAAAGCACATAGTCTTCTTATGTCATGTAGTAAGCATTAAAGTTGATAAACAAGGTCTAGACATATTCAAACCATACTAATCATGTATCTACCCGCTAACCCCTAAACTATGTCTTAAGAAGTCAAGAATGAAGAGAAGTGGTTTTGGGTTTCAAACATGGACATTTCAAAAACCTCCCAAAACTTCATTTTAGGGTGAGTAAGAAGGATACAGGCTTCCCTTTTCATTTTCATGTTCTATACTTGTTTAAATCTTGGTCAAACCTAGGATTTGACCAAGATTCAAATGGGCACAAAAAAAATAAAAAAGCACATAGTGTTCTTATGTCATATCATAAGCATTCAAGTTGATAAACAAGGTCTAGATATATCCAAATTAACCAGACAAATCATGTATCTACCCCCTATCGTCCCTACTTCGTCTTATGAAGTCAAGCATGAAGAGAAGTGGTTTTGGGTTTCAAACATGGAAATTTCAAAAACCTCCCAAAATTCAGCTTCATTTTAGAGCGACTAAGAAGGATCGATGCTTTTACCTTTTCATTTCCATGTTTTAAACTTATTTAAATCTTGGTCAAACCTAGGATTTGACCAAGATTCAAATGGGCATAAAAATTCAGACAAAAAATCTAAAGAATGAAAAACCAAAGCACATAGCCTTCTTAATTATGTCATATAGTAAACACTCAAGTTGATAAATAAGGTCTAGACATATTCAAACCAGAAAAATCATGTGTATATCTACCCCTAACCCTAAACTCTGTATTATGAAGTCAATCTCTAGGATTTGACCAAGATTCAAATGGGCATAAAATAAAAAAAACATAAAAATGAAAAACCAAAGCGCACATAGTCTTCTTATATGTCATATAGTAAGCATTAAAGTTGATAAACAAGGTCTGGACATATTCAAACTAGCTAGACAAATCATGTATCTACCCCCTAACCCCTAAACTCTGTCTTATGACGAAGTCAAGCATGAAGATAAGTGGTTTTGGGTTTCAAACATGGAAATTTCAAAAACCTCCCAAAAACTTCATTTTAGGGTGACTAAGAAGGATACAGGCTTCCATTTTCATTTCCATGTTCTATACTTGTTTAAATCTTGGTCAAACCTAGGATTTGACCAAGATTCAAATGTGCATCAAAATTCCAAAAAAATCAGAAAAATGAAAAACCAAAGCACATAGTTTTCTTATGTCACATACATATATATAGTAAGCATTCAAAAGTTGATAAACAAGGTCTAGACATATTCAAACCAGACAAATCATGTACCCCCTAACCCTAAACTTTGTCTTAATTATATATGAAGTCAAGCATGAAGCAGAGAAGTGTGGTTTTGGGTTTCAAACATGGAAATTTCAAAAACCTCCCAAAAAGCTTCATTTTAATTAGACTGGCTGGTTAATTAAGAAGGATCCATGATTAATTACCTTTTCATTGTCATGTTTTAAACTTGTTTAAATCTTGGTCGAACCTAGGATTTGACCAAGATTCAAATGGGCATAAAAATTCAGAAAAAATCGAAAGAATGAAAAACCAAAGCACATAGCCTTCTTATGTCATATAGTAAGCATTCAAGTTGATAAACATGGTCTAGACATATTCAAACCAGAAAAATCATGTATCTACCCCTAACCCTAAACTCTGTCTTATGAAGTCAAGCATGAAAAGAAGTACGGTGGTTTTGGGTTTCAAACATGGTAAATTCAAGAACCTCCCAAAAGCTTCATTTTAGAGTTACTAAGAGAAAGATCCAGACTTAATTACCTTATCATTTTCAAATGTTAAACTTGTTTAAATCTTGCTCAACAAACCTAGGATTTTACCAAGATTCTCAAATGGGCATAAAAATCAAAAAATGAAATACCAATGCACATAGTCCTCTTATGTCATATAGCTAGTAAGCATTCAAGTTGATAAACAAGGTCTAGAGACATATTCAAACTAGCTAGACAAATCATGTATCTACCCCCTAATTAAAACCCCTAAACTCTGTCTTATGACGAAGTCAAGCATGAAGATAAGTGGTTTTAGGTTTCAAACATGGAAATTTCAAAAACCTCCCAAAATTCAGCTTCATTTTAGAGCGACTAAGAAGGATCGATGCTTTTACCTTTTCATTTCCATGTTTTAAACTTATTTAAATCTTGGTCAAACCTAGGATTTGACCAAGATTCAAATGGGCATAAAAATTATTCAGACAAAAAATCTAAAGAATGAAAAACCAAAGCACATAGCCTTCTTAATTATGTCATATAGTAAACACTCAAGTTGATAAACAAGGTCTAGACATATTCAAACCAGAAAAATCATGTGTATATCTACCCCTAACCCTAAACTCTGTCTTATGAAGTCAATCATGAAGAGAATTGGTTTTGGGTTTCAAACATGGAAATTTCAAGTACGTCCCAAAAGCTTCATATATTTTAGAGTGACTAATTAAGAAGGATCTTGGATTACGTTTTCATTTTCATGCTTGAAACTTGTTTAAATCTTGGTTGAACCTAGGATTTGACCAGAATCAAATGTGCATAAAATTCTTAAAAAAATAGAAAAATGAAAAACAAAAGCACATGGTCTTCTTATGTCATATAGTAAGCATTCAAGTTGATAAACAAGGTTTAGACATATTCAAACCAGACAAATCATGTATCTACCCCTAACCCTAAACTCGGTCTTATGAAGTCTAGCATGAGGAGAAGTCGTTTTGGGTTTCAAACGTTTAAGCCAAAAGCCCCATTTCAAATATTTCAAACTTATTCAAATTTGGTTCAAATTTGAAAGACACACAAGTTATAGCACACATAGTGCATACATTCTCACACATACTGCACTAGATGCTAACCCGGCCTATAGTTTGAGGCCATTGGATGAGGTCGAAAAAATCTTGGATTAGAAATGGGGTTGTTCGAACCCCGTAGTTGGATTTTTTGAACCTTGATCTGTAGTACTGGGCAAAACCCTAGTTTAACCTATTTAATTATAGATTCGTAGGTCGATTTTTCTACCTTTTTATTATTACTATGCAGCACATGTGTGTTTGCCCGTCGAGTGAAACTCGGAGGAAGAGGGATCACTCGGAAGGAGAGAAGAAGGGAGAGAATTATGGTGTCTCCCCTTTTTCGGGTGATGATGTTGACTTTTGTGCAGGGTTTGTCAGTGAGCAGGAGGTGCGAGCGAGCGAGCGAGCGAGCGAGCGAGTCGAGCGAGGCCGAGAATGAGAGAGATTTTTTTTTTTTTAGAGGGACGACCGAAGGATCCAGAAGGACCCACAGACTTCCAATACGCATCCTGATGCGTCTTTCTCTTGACAAAGAAAATGGCTGGGAGTTTGCGTACCTATTGCACGTGACTTGTGCTCACTGAAGTGTGGGACCTCACGCATGGGCACCACACGTAAGTGACAGACCTGTTGGTGTAAAAACTCGGTTGATTATTATAGTGCATTAGAACAAAGTTTCCTATGGATTCAAGGGTAGGAAATCCAAGTTAACTCATTTACATGACATTATTTTTTCCATGAAGCAAAGTTAACGCACCTATCAATTGGTACATTTTGGAGTGACTAAGAAGGATCCAGGCTTACTTATTCGTTTTCACGTGTAAAACTTGTCTAAATCTTGGTCAAACAAAATTGGCAGAAAATTCAAAAAAAAACAGAAAAATGAAAAACCAAAGCACATAGTCTTCTTATGTCATGTAGTAAGCATTAAAGTTGATAAACAAGGTCTAGACATATTCAAACCATACTAATCATGTATCTACCCGCTAACCCCTAAACTCTATCTTATGACGAAGTCAAGCATGAAGATTAAGTGGTTTTGGGTTTCAAACATGGAAATTTTGAAAACCTCCCAAAAACTTCATTTTAGGGTGACTAAGAAGGATACAGGCTTCCCTTTTCATTTTCATGTTCTATACTTGTTTAAATCTTGGTCAAACCTAGGATTTGACCATGATTCAAATGTGCATCAAAATTCCAAAAAAATCAGAAAAATGAAAAACCAAAGCAAAGCACATAGTTTTCTTATGTCATATAGTAAGCATTAAAGTTGATAAACAAGGGTCTAGACATATTCAAACAAGAAAAATCATGTATCTACCCCCTAACCCTAAACTTTGTCTTATGTAGTCAAGCATGAAGAGAAGTGGTTTTGGGTTTCAAATATGGAAATTTCAAAAACCTATCAAAAGCTTCATTTTAGAGTGACTAAGAAGGATCCATGCTTGCCTTTTCATTTTCATATTTGAAACTTGTTTAAATCATTGTCAAACCTAGGATTTGACCAAGATTTAAATTGGCATAAAATTAAAAAATCGGAAAAATGAAAAACAAAAGCACATAGTCTTCTTATGTCACATATATATATATAGTAAGCATTCAAAAGTTGATAAACAAGGTCTAGCTAGACATATTCAAATAAGACAAATCATGTATCTACCCCTCTAACCCTAAACTCTGTCTTATGAAGTCAAGCATGAAGAGAAGTGGTTTTAGGTTTCAAACATGGAAATTTCAAAAACCTCCCAAAAACTTCATTTTAGAGTGACTAAGAAGGATACATGTTTACCTTTTCATTTTCATGTTTTAAACTTGTTTAAATCTTGGTCAAACCTAGGATTTGACCAAGATACAAATAGGCACAAAAAATGAAAAACAAAAAGCACATAGTGTTCTTATGTCATATCGTAAGCATTCAAGTTGATAAACAAGGTCTAGATATATCCAAACCAGACAAATCATGTATATATGTACCCCGTGTCGATCTTATGAAGTCTAGCATGAAGAAAAGTCGTTTTGGCCGGGTTTCAAACATGGAAATTTCAAGAACATCCCAAAAGCTTCATTTTAGAGCGACTAAGAAGGATCCAGGCTTACCTTTCCATTTTCATGATTTAAACTTGTTTAAATCTTGGTCAAATCTTGCTCAAGCATGAAGATAAGTGGTTTTGGGTTTCAAACATGGAAATTTCAAAAACCTCCCAAAAACTTCATTTTAGGGTGACTAAGAAGGATACAGGCTTCCCTTTTCATTTTCATGTTCTATATATACTTGTTTAAATCTTGGTCAAACCTAGGATTTGACCAAGATTCAAATGTGCATCAAAATTCTAAAAAAATCAGAAAAATGAAAAACCAAAGCACATAGTCTTCTTATGTCATATAGTAAGCATTAAAGTTGATAAACATGGTCTAGACATATTCAAACCATACAAATCATGTATCTACCCCTAACCCTAAACTATGTCTTATGAAGTCAAGCATGAAGAGAAGTGGTTTTGGGTTTCAAACATGGAAATTTCAAAAACTGCCCAAAAACTTCATTTTAGAGTGACTAAGAAGGACACATGCTTCGCTTTTCATTTTCATGTTTTAAACTTGTTTAAATCTTGGTCAAACCTAGGATTTGATGAACATGGTCTAGACATATTCAAACCAGACAAATCATGTATCTACCCCCTATCGACCCTAAACTTCGTCTTATGAAGTCAAGCATGAAGAGAAGTGGTTTTGGGTTTCAAACATGGAAATATATTTCAAAAACCTCCCAAAATTAAAGCTTCATTTTAGAGTGACTAGTTAAGAAGGATCCAGGCTTACCTTTTCATTTTCATGTTTTAAACTTGTTTAAATCTTGTTCAAACCTAGGATTTAACCAATATTCAAATGGGCATAAAATAAAAAATAAATAAAATAAAAAACCAAAGCACATAGTCTTCTTATGTCATATAGTAAGCATTCAAGTTGATAAACAAGGTCTAGACATATTCAAACCAGACAAATCATGTACCCCTAACCCTAAACTTTGTCTTAATTATATATGAAGTCAAGCATGAAGCAGAGAAGTGTGGTTTTGGGTTTCAAACATGGAAATTTCAAAAACCTCCCAAAAAGCTTCATTTTAATTAGACTGGCTGGTTAATTAAGAAGGATCCATGATTAATTACCTTTTCATTGTCATGTTTTAAACTTGTTTAAATCTTGGTCGAACCTAGGATTTGACCAAGATTCAAATGGGCATAAAAATTCAGAAAAAATCGAAAGAATGAAAAACCAAAGCACATAGCCTTCTTATGTCATATAGTAAGCATTCAAGTTGATAAACATGGTCTAGACATATTCAAACCAGAAAAATCATGTATCTACCCCTAACCCTAAACTCTGTCTTATGAAGTCAAGCATGAAAAGAAGTACGGTGGTTTTGGGTTTCAAACATGGTAAATTCAAGAACCTCCCAAAAGCTTCATTTTAGAGTTACTAAGAGAAAGATCCAGACTTAATTACCTTATCATTTTCAAATGTTAAACTTGTTTAAATCTTGCTCAACAAACCTAGGATTTTACCAAGATTCTCAAATGGGCATAAAAATCAAAAAATGAAATACCAATGCACATAGTCCTCTTATGTCATATAGCTAGTAAGCATTCAAGTTGATAAACAAGGTCTAGAGACATATTCAAACTAGCTAGACAAATCATGTATCTACCCCCTAATTAAAACCCCTAAACTCTGTCTTATGACGAAGTCAAGCATGAAGATAAGTGGTTTTAGGTTTCAAACATGGAAATTTCAAAAACCTCCCAAAATTCAGCTTCATTTTAGAGCGACTAAGAAGGATCGATGCTTTTACCTTTTCATTTCCATGTTTTAAACTTATTTAAATCTTGGTCAAACCTAGGATTTGACCAAGATTCAAATGGGCATAAAAATTATTCAGACAAAAAATCTAAAGAATGAAAAACCAAAGCACATAGCCTTCTTAATTATGTCATATAGTAAACACTCAAGTTGATAAACAAGGTCTAGACATATTCAAACCAGAAAAATCATGTGTATATCTACCCCTACCCCTAAACTCTGTCTTATGAAGTCAATCATGAAGAGAATTGGTTTTGGGTTTCAAACATGGAAATTTCAAGTACGTCCCAAAAGCTTCATATATTTTAGAGTGACTAATTAAGAAGGATCTTGGATTACGTTTTCATTTTCATGCTTGAAACTTGTTTAAATCTTGGTTGAACCTAGGATTTGACCAGAATCAAATGTGCATAAAATTCTTAAAAAAATAGAAAAATGAAAAACAAAAGCACATGGTCTTCTTATGTCATATAGTAAGCATTCAAGTTGATAAACAAGGTTTAGACATATTCAAACCAGACAAATCATGTATCTACCCCCTAACCCTAAACTCGGTCTTATGAAGTCTAGCATGAGGAGAAGTCGTTTTGGGTTTCAAACGTTTAAGCCAAAAGCCCCATTTCAAATATTTCAAACTTATTCAAATTTGGTTCAAATTTGAAAGACACACAAGTTATAGCACACATAGTGCATACATTCTCACACATACTGCACTAGATGCTAACCCGGCCTATAGTTTGAGGCCATTGGATGAGGTCGAAAAAAATCTTGGATTAGAAATGGGGTTGTTCGAACCCCGTAGTTGGATTTTTTGAACCTTGATCTGTAGTACTGGGCAAAACCCTAGTTTAACCTATTTAATTATAGATTCGTAGGTCGATTTTTCTACCTTTTTATTATTACTATGCAGCACATGTGTGTTTGCCCGTCGAGTGAAACTCGGAGGAAGAGGGATCACTCGGAAGGAGAGAAGAAGGGAGAGAATTATGGTGTCTCCCCTTTTTCGGGTGATGATGTTGACTTTTGTGCAGGGTTTGTCAGTGAGCAGGAGGTGCGAGCGAGCGAGCGAGCGAGCGAGCGAGTCGAGCGAGGCCGAGAATGAGAGAGATTTTTTTTTTTTTTAAGAGGGACGACCGAAGGATCCAGAAGGACCCACAGACTTCCAATACGCATCCTGATGCGTCTTTCTCTTGACAAAGAAAATGGCTGGGAGTTTGCGTACCTATTGCACGTGACTTGTGCTCACTGAAGTGTGGGACCTCACGCATGGGCACCACACGTAAGTGACAGACCTGTTGGTGTAAAAACTCGGTTGATTATTATAGTGCATTAGAACAAAGTTTCCTATGGATTCAAGGGTAGGAAATCCAAGTTAACTCATTTACATGACATTATTTTTTCCATGAAGCAAAGTTAACGCACCTATCAATTGGTACATTTTGGAGTGACTAAGAAGGATCCAGGCTTACTTATTCGTTTTCACGTGTAAAACTTGTCTAAATCTTGGTCAAACAAAATTGGCAGAAAATTCAAAAAAAAACAGAAAAATGAAAAACCAAAGCACATAGTCTTCTTATGTCATGTAGTAAGCATTAAAGTTGATAAACAAGGTCTAGACATATTCAAACCATACTAATCATGTATCTACCCGCTAACCCCTAAACTCTATCTTATGACGAAGTCAAGCATGAAGATTAAGTGGTTTTGGGTTTCAAACATGGAAATTTCAAAAACCTCCCAAAAAGCTTCATTTTAATTAGACTGGCTGGTTAATTAAGAAGGATCCATGATTAATTACCTTTTCATTGTCATGTTTTAAACTTGTTTAAATCTTGGTCGAACCTAGGATTTGACCAAGATTCAAATGGGCATAAAAATTCAGAAAAAATCGAAAGAATGAAAAACCAAAGCACATAGCCTTCTTATGTCATATAGTAAGCATTCAAGTTGATAAACATGGTCTAGACATATTCAAACCAGAAAAATCATGTATCTACCCCTAACCCTAAACTCTGTCTTATGAAGTCAAGCATGAAAAGAAGTACGGTGGTTTTGGGTTTCAAACATGGTAAATTCAAGAACCTCCCAAAAGCTTCATTTTAGAGTTACTAAGAGAAAGATCCAGACTTAATTACCTTATCATTTTCAAATGTTAAACTTGTTTAAATCTTGCTCAACAAACCTAGGATTTTACCAAGATTCTCAAATGGGCATAAAAATCAAAAAATGAAATACCAATGCACATAGTCCTCTTATGTCATATAGCTAGTAAGCATTCAAGTTGATAAACAAGGTCTAGAGACATATTCAAACTAGCTAGACAAATCATGTATCTACCCCCTAATTAAAACCCCTAAACTCTGTCTTATGACGAAGTCAAGCATGAAGATAAGTGGTTTTAGGTTTCAAACATGGAAATTTCAAAAACCTCCCAAAATTCAGCTTCATTTTAGAGCGACTAAGAAGGATCGATGCTTTTACCTTTTCATTTCCATGTTTTAAACTTATTTAAATCTTGGTCAAACCTAGGATTTGACCAAGATTCAAATGGGCATAAAAATTATTCAGACAAAAAATCTAAAGAATGAAAAACCAAAGCACATAGCCTTCTTAATTATGTCATATAGTAAACACTCAAGTTGATAAACAAGGTCTAGACATATTCAAACCAGAAAAATCATGTGTATATCTACCCCTACCCCTAAACTCTGTCTTATGAAGTCAATCATGAAGAGAATTGGTTTTGGGTTTCAAACATGGAAATTTCAAGTACGTCCCAAAAGCTTCATATATTTTAGAGTGACTAATTAAGAAGGATCTTGGATTACGTTTTCATTTTCATGCTTGAAACTTGTTTAAATCTTGGTTGAACCTAGGATTTGACCAGAATCAAATGTGCATAAAATTCTTAAAAAAATAGAAAAATGAAAAACAAAAGCACATGGTCTTCTTATGTCATATAGTAAGCATTCAAGTTGATAAACAAGGTTTAGACATATTCAAACCAGACAAATCATGTATCTACCCCCTAACCCTAAACTCGGTCTTATGAAGTCTAGCATGAGGAGAAGTCGTTTTGGGTTTCAAACGTTTAAGCCAAAAGCCCCATTTCAAATATTTCAAACTTATTCAAATTTGGTTCAAATTTGAAAGACACACAAGTTATAGCACACATAGTGCATACATTCTCACACATACTGCACTAGATGCTAACCCGGCCTATAGTTTGAGGCCATTGGATGAGGTCGAAAAAAATCTTGGATTAGAAATGGGGTTGTTCGAACCCCGTAGTTGGATTTTTTGAACCTTGATCTGTAGTACTGGGCAAAACCCTAGTTTAACCTATTTAATTATAGATTCGTAGGTCGATTTTTCTACCTTTTTATTATTACTATGCAGCACATGTGTGTTTGCCCGTCGAGTGAAACTCGGAGGAAGAGGGATCACTCGGAAGGAGAGAAGAAGGGAGAGAATTATGGTGTCTCCCCTTTTTCGGGTGATGATGTTGACTTTTGTGCAGGGTTTGTCAGTGAGCAGGAGGTGCGAGCGAGCGAGCGAGCGAGCGAGCGAGTCGAGCGAGGCCGAGAATGAGAGAGATTTTTTTTTTTTTTAAGAGGGACGACCGAAGGATCCAGAAGGACCCACAGACTTCCAATACGCATCCTGATGCGTCTTTCTCTTGACAAAGAAAATGGCTGGGAGTTTGCGTACCTATTGCACGTGACTTGTGCTCACTGAAGTGTGGGACCTCACGCATGGGCACCACACGTAAGTGACAGACCTGTTGGTGTAAAAACTCGGTTGATTATTATAGTGCATTAGAACAAAGTTTCCTATGGATTCAAGGGTAGGAAATCCAAGTTAACTCATTTACATGACATTATTTTTTCCATGAAGCAAAGTTAACGCACCTATCAATTGGTACATTTTGGAGTGACTAAGAAGGATCCAGGCTTACTTATTCGTTTTCACGTGTAAAACTTGTCTAAATCTTGGTCAAACAAAATTGGCAGAAAATTCAAAAAAAAAACAGAAAAATGAAAAACCAAAGCACATAGTCTTCTTATGTCATGTAGTAAGCATTAAAGTTGATAAACAAGGTCTAGACATATTCAAACCATACTAATCATGTATCTACCCGCTAACCCCTAAACTCTATCTTATGACGAAGTCAAGCATGAAGATTAAGTGGTTTTGGGTTTCAAACATGGAAATTTCAAAAACCTCCCAAAAAGCTTCATTTTAATTAGACTGGCTGGTTAATTAAGAAGGATCCATGATTAATTACCTTTTCATTGTCATGTTTTAAACTTGTTTAAATCTTGGTCGAACCTAGGATTTGACCAAGATTCAAATGGGCATAAAAATTCAGAAAAAATCGAAAGAATGAAAAACCAAAGCACATAGCCTTCTTATGTCATATAGTAAGCATTCAAGTTGATAAACATGGTCTAGACATATTCAAACCAGAAAAATCATGTATCTACCCCTAACCCTAAACTCTGTCTTATGAAGTCAAGCATGAAAAGAAGTACGGTGGTTTTGGGTTTCAAACATGGTAAATTCAAGAACCTCCCAAAAGCTTCATTTTAGAGTTACTAAGAGAAAGATCCAGACTTAATTACCTTATCATTTTCAAATGTTAAACTTGTTTAAATCTTGCTCAACAAACCTAGGATTTTACCAAGATTCTCAAATGGGCATAAAAATCAAAAAATGAAATACCAATGCACATAGTCCTCTTATGTCATATAGCTAGTAAGCATTCAAGTTGATAAACAAGGTCTAGAGACATATTCAAACTAGCTAGACAAATCATGTATCTACCCCCTAATTAAAACCCCTAAACTCTGTCTTATGACGAAGTCAAGCATGAAGATAAGTGGTTTTAGGTTTCAAACATGGAAATTTCAAAAACCTCCCAAAATTCAGCTTCATTTTAGAGCGACTAAGAAGGATCGATGCTTTTACCTTTTCATTTCCATGTTTTAAACTTATTTAAATCTTGGTCAAACCTAGGATTTGACCAAGATTCAAATGGGCATAAAAATTATTCAGACAAAAAATCTAAAGAATGAAAAACCAAAGCACATAGCCTTCTTAATTATGTCATATAGTAAACACTCAAGTTGATAAACAAGGTCTAGACATATTCAAACCAGAAAAATCATGTGTATATCTACCCCTACCCCTAAACTCTGTCTTATGAAGTCAATCATGAAGAGAATTGGTTTTGGGTTTCAAACATGGAAATTTCAAGTACGTCCCAAAAGCTTCATATATTTTAGAGTGACTAATTAAGAAGGATCTTGGATTACGTTTTCATTTTCATGCTTGAAACTTGTTTAAATCTTGGTTGAACCTAGGATTTGACCAGAATCAAATGTGCATAAAATTCTTAAAAAAATAGAAAAATGAAAAACAAAAGCACATGGTCTTCTTATGTCATATAGTAAGCATTCAAGTTGATAAACAAGGTTTAGACATATTCAAACCAGACAAATCATGTATCTACCCCTAACCCTAAACTCGGTCTTATGAAGTCTAGCATGAGGAGAAGTCGTTTTGGGTTTCAAACGTTTAAGCCAAAAGCCCCATTTCAAATATTTCAAACTTATTCAAATTTGGTTCAAATTTGAAAGACACACAAGTTATAGCACACATAGTGCATACATTCTCACACATACTGCACTAGATGCTAACCCGGCCTATAGTTTGAGGCCATTGGATGAGGTCGAAAAAAATCTTGGATTAGAAATGGGGTTGTTCGAACCCCGTAGTTGGATTTTTTGAACCTTGATCTGTAGTACTGGGCAAAACCCTAGTTTAACCTATTTAATTATAGATTCGTAGGTCGATTTTTCTACCTTTTTATTATTACTATGCAGCACATGTGTGTTTGCCCGTCGAGTGAAACTCGGAGGAAGAGGGATCACTCGGAAGGAGAGAAGAAGGGAGAGAATTATGGTGTCTCCCCTTTTTCGGGTGATGATGTTGACTTTTGTGCAGGGTTTGTCAGTGAGCAGGAGGTGCGAGCGAGCGAGCGAGCGAGCGAGCGAGCGAGGCCGAGAATGAGAGAGATTTTTTTTTTTAGAGGGACGACCGAAGGATCCAGAAGGACCCACAGACTTCCAATACGCATCCTGATGCGTCTTTCTCTTGACAAAGAAAATGGCTGGGAGTTTGCGTACCTATTGCACGTGACTTGTGCTCACTGAAGTGTGGGACCTCACGCATGGGCACCACACGTAAGTGACAGACCTGTTGGTGTAAAAACTCGGTTGATTATTATAGTGCATTAGAACAAAGTTTCCTATGGATTCAAGGGTAGGAAATCCAAGTTAACTCATTTACATGACATTATTTTTTCCATGAAGCAAAGTTAACGCACCTATCAATTGGTACATTTTGGAGTGACTAAGAAGGATCCAGGCTTACTTATTCGTTTTCACGTGTAAAACTTGTCTAAATCTTGGTCAAACAAAATTGGCAGAAAATTCAAAAAAAAACAGAAAAATGAAAAACCAAAGCACATAGTCTTCTTATGTCATGTAGTAAGCATTAAAGTTGATAAACAAGGTCTAGACATATTCAAACCATACTAATCATGTATCTACCCGCTAACCCCTAAACTCTATCTTATGACGAAGTCAAGCATGAAGATTAAGTGGTTTTGGGTTTCAAACATGGAAATTTCAAAAACCTCCCAAAAAGCTTCATTTTAATTAGACTGGCTGGTTAATTAAGAAGGATCCATGATTAATTACCTTTTCATTGTCATGTTTTAAACTTGTTTAAATCTTGGTCGAACCTAGGATTTGACCAAGATTCAAATGGGCATAAAAATTCAGAAAAAATCGAAAGAATGAAAAACCAAAGCACATAGCCTTCTTATGTCATATAGTAAGCATTCAAGTTGATAAACATGGTCTAGACATATTCAAACCAGAAAATTCATGTATCTACCCCTAACCCTAAACTCTGTCTTATGAAGTCAAGCATGAAAAGAAGTACGGTGGTTTTGGGTTTCAAACATGGTAAATTCAAGAACCTCCCAAAAGCTTCATTTTAGAGTTACTAAGAGAAAGATCCAGACTTAATTACCTTATCATTTTCAAATGTTAAACTTGTTTAAATCTTGCTCAACAAACCTAGGATTTTACCAAGATTCTCAAATGGGCATAAAAATCAAAAAATGAAATACCAATGCACATAGTCCTCTTATGTCATATAGCTAGTAAGCATTCAAGTTGATAAACAAGGTCTAGAGACATATTCAAACTAGCTAGACAAATCATGTATCTACCCCCTAATTAAAACCCCTAAACTCTGTCTTATGACGAAGTCAAGCATGAAGATAAGTGGTTTTAGGTTTCAAACATGGAAATTTCAAAAACCTCCCAAAATTCAGCTTCATTTTAGAGCGACTAAGAAGGATCGATGCTTTTACCTTTTCATTTCCATGTTTTAAACTTATTTAAATCTTGGTCAAACCTAGGATTTGACCAAGATTCAAATGGGCATAAAAATTATTCAGACAAAAAATCTAAAGAATGAAAAACCAAAGCACATAGCCTTCTTAATTATGTCATATAGTAAACACTCAAGTTGATAAACAAGGTCTAGACATATTCAAACCAGAAAAATCATGTGTATATCTACCCCTACCCCTAAACTCTGTCTTATGAAGTCAATCATGAAGAGAATTGGTTTTGGGTTTCAAACATGGAAATTTCAAGTACGTCCCAAAAGCTTCATATATTTTAGAGTGACTAATTAAGAAGGATCTTGGATTACGTTTTCATTTTCATGCTTGAAACTTGTTTAAATCTTGGTTGAACCTAGGATTTGACCAGAATCAAATGTGCATAAAATTCTTAAAAAAATAGAAAAATGAAAAACAAAAGCACATGGTCTTCTTATGTCATATAGTAAGCATTCAAGTTGATAAACAAGGTTTAGACATATTCAAACCAGACAAATCATGTATCTACCCCTAACCCTAAACTCGGTCTTATGAAGTCTAGCATGAGGAGAAGTCGTTTTGGGTTTCAAACGTTTAAGCCAAAAGCCCCATTTCAAATATTTCAAACTTATTCAAATTTGGTTCAAATTTGAAAGACACACAAGTTATAGCACACATAGTGCATACATTCTCACACATACTGCACTAGATGCTAACCCGGCCTATAGTTTGAGGCCATTGGATGAGGTCGAAAAAAATCTTGGATTAGAAATGGGGTTGTTCGAACCCCGTAGTTGGATTTTTTGAACCTTGATCTGTAGTACTGGGCAAAACCCTAGTTTAACCTATTTAATTATAGATTCGTAGGTCGATTTTTCTACCTTTTTATTATTACTATGCAGCACATGTGTGTTTGCCCGTCGAGTGAAACTCGGAGGAAGAGGGATCACTCGGAAGGAGAGAAGAAGGGAGAGAATTATGGTGTCTCCCCTTTTTCGGGTGATGATGTTGACTTTTGTGCAGGGTTTGTCAGTGAGCAGGAGGTGCGAGCGAGCGAGCGAGCGAGTCGAGCGAGGCCGAGAATGAGAGAGATTTTTTTTTTTTTAGAGGGACGACCGAAGGATCCAGAAGGACCCACAGACTTCCAATACGCATCCTGATGCGTCTTTCTCTTGACAAAGAAAATGGCTGGGAGTTTGCGTACCTATTGCACGTGACTTGTGCTCACTGAAGTGTGGGACCTCACGCATGGGCACCACACGTAAGTGACAGACCTGTTGGTGTAAAAACTCGGTTGATTATTATAGTGCATTAGAACAAAGTTTCCTATGGATTCAAGGGTAGGAAATCCAAGTTAACTCATTTACATGACATTATTTTTTCCATGAAGCAAAGTTAACGCACCTATCAATTGGTACATTTTGGAGTGACTAAGAAGGATCCAGGCTTACTTATTCGTTTTCACGTGTAAAACTTGTCTAAATCTTGGTCAAACAAAATTGGCAGAAAATTCAAAAAAAAACAGAAAAATGAAAAACCAAAGCACATAGTCTTCTTATGTCATGTAGTAAGCATTAAAGTTGATAAACAAGGTCTAGACATATTCAAACCATACTAATCATGTATCTACCCGCTAACCCCTAAACTCTATCTTATGACGAAGTCAAGCATGAAGATTAAGTGGTTTTGGGTTTCAAACATGGAAATTTCAAAAACCTCCCAAAAAGCTTCATTTTAATTAGACTGGCTGGTTAATTAAGAAGGATCCATGATTAATTACCTTTTCATTGTCATGTTTTAAACTTGTTTAAATCTTGGTCGAACCTAGGATTTGACCAAGATTCAAATGGGCATAAAAATTCAGAAAAAATCGAAAGAATGAAAAACCAAAGCACATAGCCTTCTTATGTCATATAGTAAGCATTCAAGTTGATAAACATGGTCTAGACATATTCAAACCAGAAAATTCATGTATCTACCCCTAACCCTAAACTCTGTCTTATGAAGTCAAGCATGAAAAGAAGTACGGTGGTTTTGGGTTTCAAACATGGTAAATTCAAGAACCTCCCAAAAGCTTCATTTTAGAGTTACTAAGAGAAAGATCCAGACTTAATTACCTTATCATTTTCAAATGTTAAACTTGTTTAAATCTTGCTCAACAAACCTAGGATTTTACCAAGATTCTCAAATGGGCATAAAAATCAAAAAATGAAATACCAATGCACATAGTCCTCTTATGTCATATAGCTAGTAAGCATTCAAGTTGATAAACAAGGTCTAGAGACATATTCAAACTAGCTAGACAAATCATGTATCTACCCCCTAATTAAAACCCCTAAACTCTGTCTTATGACGAAGTCAAGCATGAAGATAAGTGGTTTTAGGTTTCAAACATGGAAATTTCAAAAACCTCCCAAAATTCAGCTTCATTTTAGAGCGACTAAGAAGGATCGATGCTTTTACCTTTTCATTTCCATGTTTTAAACTTATTTAAATCTTGGTCAAACCTAGGATTTGACCAAGATTCAAATGGGCATAAAAATTATTCAGACAAAAAATCTAAAGAATGAAAAACCAAAGCACATAGCCTTCTTAATTATGTCATATAGTAAACACTCAAGTTGATAAACAAGGTCTAGACATATTCAAACCAGAAAAATCATGTGTATATCTACCCCTACCCCTAAACTCTGTCTTATGAAGTCAATCATGAAGAGAATTGGTTTTGGGTTTCAAACATGGAAATTTCAAGTACGTCCCAAAAGCTTCATATATTTTAGAGTGACTAATTAAGAAGGATCTTGGATTACGTTTTCATTTTCATGCTTGAAACTTGTTTAAATCTTGGTTGAACCTAGGATTTGACCAGAATCAAATGTGCATAAAATTCTTAAAAAAATAGAAAAATGAAAAACAAAAGCACATGGTCTTCTTATGTCATATAGTAAGCATTCAAGTTGATAAACAAGGTTTAGACATATTCAAACCAGACAAATCATGTATCTACCCCTAACCCTAAACTCGGTCTTATGAAGTCTAGCATGAGGAGAAGTCGTTTTGGGTTTCAAACGTTTAAGCCAAAAGCCCCATTTCAAATATTTCAAACTTATTCAAATTTGGTTCAAATTTGAAAGACACACAAGTTATAGCACACATAGTGCATACATTCTCACACATACTGCACTAGATGCTAACCCGGCCTATAGTTTGAGGCCATTGGATGAGGTCGAAAAAAATCTTGGATTAGAAATGGGGTTGTTCGAACCCCGTAGTTGGATTTTTTGAACCTTGATCTGTAGTACTGGGCAAAACCCTAGTTTAACCTATTTAATTATAGATTCGTAGGTCGATTTTTCTACCTTTTTATTATTACTATGCAGCACATGTGTGTTTGCCCGTCGAGTGAAACTCGGAGGAAGAGGGATCACTCGGAAGGAGAGAAGAAGGGAGAGAATTATGGTGTCTCCCCTTTTTCGGGTGATGATGTTGACTTTTGTGCAGGGTTTGTCAGTGAGCGAGGAGCGAGCGAGCGAGCGAGCGAGTCGAGCGAGGCCGAGAATGAGAGAGATTTTTTTTTTTTTAGAGGGACGACCGAAGGATGACCCACAGACTTCCAATACGCATCCTGATGCGTCTTTCTCTTGACAAAGAAAATGGCTGGGAGTTTGCGTACCTATTGCACGTGACTTGTGCTCACTGAAGTGTGGGACCTCACGCATGGGCACCACACGTAAGTGACAGACATGTTGGTGTAAAAACTCGGTTGATTATTATAGTGCATTAGAACAAAGTTTCCTATGGATTCAAGGGTAGGAAATCCAAGTTAACTCATTTACATGACATTATTTTTTCCATGAAGCAAAGTTAACGCACCTATCAATTGGTACATTTTGGAGTGACTAAGAAGGATCCAGGCTTACTTATTCGTTTTCACGTGTAAAACTTGTCTAAATCTTGGTCAAACAAAATTGGCAGAAAATTCAAAAAAAAACAGAAAAATGAAAAACCAAAGCACATAGTCTTCTTATGTCATGTAGTAAGAATTAAAGTTGATAAACAAGGTCTAGACATATTCAAACCATACTAATCATGTATCTACCCCCTAACCCCTAAACTCTATCTTATGACGAAGTCAAGCATGAAGATTAAGTGGTTTTGGGTTTCAAACATGGAAATTTTGAAAACCTCCCAAAAACTTCATTTTAGGGTGACTAAGAAGGATACATGCTTCCCTTTTCATTTTCATGTTCTATACTTGTTTAAATCTTGGTCAAACCTAGGATTTGACCATGATTCAAATGTGCATCAAAATTCCAAAAAAATCAGAAAAATGAAAAACCAAAGCAAAGCACATAGTTTTCTTATGTCATATAGTAAGCATTAAAGTTGATAAACAAGGGTCTAGACATATTCAAACAAGAAAAATCATGTATCTACCCCCTAACCCTAAACTTTGTCTTATGTAGTCAAGCATGAAGAGAAGTGGTTTTGGGTTTCAAATATGGAAATTTCAAAAACCTATCAAAAGCTTCATTTTAGAGTGACTAAGAAGGATCCATGCTTGCCTTTTCATTTTCATATTTGAAACTTGTTTAAATCATTGTCAAACCTAGGATTTGACCAAGATTTAAATTGGCATAAAATTAAAAAATCGGAAAAATGAAAAACAAAAGCACATAGTCTTCTTATGTCACATATATATATATAGTAAGCATTCAAAAGTTGATAAACAAGGTCTAGCTAGACATATTCAAATAAGACAAATCATGTATCTACCCCTCTAACCCTAAACTCTGTCTTATGAAGTCAAGCATGAAGAGAAGTGGTTTTAGGTTTCAAACATGGAAATTTCAAAAACCTCCCAAAAACTTCATTTTAGAGTGACTAAGAAGGATACATGTTTACCTTTTCATTTTCATGTTTTAAACTTGTTTAAATCTTGGTCAAACCTAGGATTTGACCAAGATACAAATAGGCACAAAAAATGAAAAACAAAAAGCACATAGTGTTCTTATGTCATATCGTAAGCATTCAAGTTGATAAACAAGGTCTAGATATATCCAAACCAGACAAATCATGTATATATGTACCCCGTGTCGATCTTATGAAGTCTAGCATGAAGAAAAGTCGTTTTGGCCGGGTTTCAAACATGGAAATTTCAAGAACATCCCAAAAGCTTCATTTTAGAGCGACTAAGAAGGATCCAGGCTTACCTTTCCATTTTCATGATTTAATAAACTTGTTTAAATCTTGGTCAAATCTTGCTCAAGCATGAAGATAAGTGGTTTTGGGTTTCAAACATGGAAATTTCAAAAACCTCCCGAAAACTTCATTTTAGGGTGACTAAGAAGGATACAGGCTTCCCTTTTCATTTTCATGTTCTATATATACTTGTTTAAATCTTGGTCAAACCTAGGATTTGACCAAGATTTCAAATGTGCATCAAAATTCTAAAAAAAAACAGAAAAATGAAAAACCAAAGCACATAGTCTTCTTATGTCATATAGTAAGCATTAAAGTTGATAAACATGGTCTAGACATATTCAAACCATACAAATCATGTATCTACCCCCTAACCCCTAAACTATGTCTTAATTATGAAGTCAAGCATGAAGAGAAGTGGTTTTGGGTTTCAAACATGGAAATTTCAAAAACTGCCCAAAAACTTCATTTTAGAGTGACTAAGAAGGACACATGCTTCGCTTTTCATTTTCATGTTTTAAACTTG
Source organism: Lolium multiflorum (assembly GCA_030979885.1). Taxonomy (NCBI): domain Eukaryota; kingdom Viridiplantae; phylum Streptophyta; class Magnoliopsida; order Poales; family Poaceae; genus Lolium; species Lolium multiflorum. Next base: position 313,639,564 of record CM061750.1, on the reverse strand, counting down.
TTTAAATCTTGGTCAAACCTAGGATTTGATGAACATGGTCTAGACATATTCAAACCAGACAAATCATGTATCTAACCCCTATCGACCCTAAACTTCGTCTTATGAAGTCAAGCATGAAGAGAAGTGGTTTTGGGTTTCAAACATGGAAATATATTTCAAAAACCTCCCAAAATTAAAGCTTCATTTTAGAGTGACTAGTTAAGAAGGATCCAGGCTTACCTTTTCATTTTCATGTTTTAAACTTGTTTAAATCTTGTTCAAACCTAGGATTTAACCAATATTCAAATGGGCATAAAATAAAAAATAAATAAAATAAAAAACCAAAGCACATAGTCTTCTTATGTCATATAGTAAGCATTCAAGTTGATAAACAAGGTCTAGACATATTCAAACCAGACAAATCATGTACCCCTAACCCTAAACTTTGTCTTAATTATATATGAAGTCAAGCATGAAGCAGAGAAGTGTGGTTTTGGGTTTCAAACATGGAAATTTCAAAAACCTCCCAAAAAGCTTCATTTTAATTAGACTGGCTGGTTAATTAAGAAGGATCCATGATTAGTTACCTTTTCATTGTCATGTTTTAAACTTGTTTAAATCTTGGTCGAACCTAGGATTTGACCAAGATTCAAATGGGCATAAAAATTCAGAAAAAAAATCGAAAGAATGAAAAACCAAAGCACATAGCCTTCTTATGTCATATAGTAGTAAGCATTCAAGTTGATAAACATGGTCTAGACATATTCAAACCAGAAAAATCATGTATCTACCCCTAACCCTAAACTCTGTCTTATGAAGTCAAGCATGAAAAGAAGTACGGTGGTTTTGGGTTTCAAACATGGTAAATTCAAGAACCTCCCAAAAGCTTCATTTTAGAGTTACTAAGAGAAAGATCCAGACTTAATTACCTTATCATTTTCATGTTTTAAACTTATTTAAATCTTGGTCAAACCTAGGATTTGACCAAGATTCAAATGGGCATAAAAATTCAGACAAAAAATCTAAAGAATGAAAAACCAAAGCACATAGCCTTCTTAATTATGTCATATAGTAAACACTCAAGTTGATAAATAAGGTCTAGACATATTCAAACCAGAAAAATCATGTGTATATCTACCCCTAACCCTAAACTCTGTATTATGAAGTCAATCTCTAGGATTTGACCAAGATTCAAATGGGCATAAAATAAAAAAAACATAAAAATGAAAAACCAAAGCGCACATAGTCTTCTTATATGTCATATAGTAAGCATTAAAGTTGATAAACAAGGTCTGGACATATTCAAACTAGCTAGACAAATCATGTATCTACCCCCAACCCCTAAACTCTGTCTTATGACGAAGTCAAGCATGAAGATAAGTGGTTTTGGGTTTCAAACATGGAAATTTCAAAAACCTCCCAAAAACTTCATTTTAGGGTGACTAAGAAGGATACAGGCTTCCATTTTCATTTCCATGTTCTATACTTGTTTAAATCTTGGTCAAACCTAGGATTTGACCAAGATTCAAATGTGCATCAAAATTCCAAAAAAATCAGAAAAATGAAAAACCAAAGCACATAGTTTTCTTATGTCACATACATATATATAGTAAGCATTCAAAAGTTCATAAACAAGGTCTAGACATATTCAAACCAGACAAATCATGTACCCCCTAACCCTAAACTTTGTCTTAATTATATATGAAGTCAAGCATGAAGCAGAGAAGTGTGGTTTTGGGTTTCAAACATGGAAATTTCAAAAACCTCCCAAAAAGCTTCATTTTAATTAGACTGGCTGGTTAATTAAGAAGGATCCATGATTAATTACCTTTTCATTGTCATGTTTTAAACTTGTTTAAATCTTGGTCGAACCTAGGATTTGACCAAGATTCAAATGGGCATAAAAATTCAGAAAAAAATCGAAAGAATGAAAGACCAAAGCACATAGCCTTCTTATGTCATATAGTAAGCATTCAAGTTGATAAACATGGTCTAGACATATTCAAACAAGACAAATCATGTATCTACCCCCTATCGACCCTAAACTTCGTCTTATGAAGTCAAGCATGAAGAGAAGTGGTTTTGGGTTTCAAAAAAGATCCAGACTTAATTACCTTATCATTTTCACATGTTAAACTTGTTTAAATCTTGCTCAACAAACCTAGGATTTTACCAAGATTCTCAAATGGGCATAAAAATCAAAAAATGAAATACCAATGCACATAGTCCTCTTATGTCATATAGCTAGTAAGCATTCAAGTTGATAAACAAGGTCTAGACATATTCAAACAAGACAAATCATGTATCTACCCCCTATCGACCCTAAACTTCGTCTTATGAAGTCAAGCATGAAGAGAAGTGGTTTTGGGTTTCAAAAACATGGAAATTTCAAAAACCTCCCAAAATTCAGCTTCATTTTAGAGCGACTAAGAAGGATCGATGCTTACCTTTTCATTTCCATGTTTTAAACTTGTTTAAATCTTGGTCAAATCTAGGATTTGACCAAGATTCAAATGGGCATAAAATAAAAAAACCGAAAAATGAAAAACCAAAGCGCACATAGTCTTCTTATATGTCATATAGTAAGCATTAAAGTTGATAATCAAGGTCTAGACATATTCAAACTAGCTAGACAAATCATGTATCTACCCCCTAAAACCCCTAAACTCTGTCTTATGACGAAGTCAAGCATGAAGATAAGTGGTTTTAGGTTTCAAACATGCATGGGGTGACTAATTAAGAAGGATACATGCTTCCCTTTTCATTTTCATGTTCTATATATACTTGTTTAAATCTTGGTCAAACCTAGCTAGGATTTGACCAAGATTCAAATGTGCATCAAAATTCCAAAAAATATCAGAAAAATGAAAAACCAAAGCACATAGTTTTCTTATGTCATATAGTAGCATTAAAGTTGATAAACAAGGTCTAGACATATTCAAACAAGAAAAATCATGTATCTACTCCCTAACCCTAAACTTTGTCTTATGTAGTCAAGCATGAAGAGAAGTGGTTTTGGGTTTCAAATATGGAAATTTCAAAAACCTACCAAAAGCTTCATTTTAGAGTGACTAAGAATGATCAATGCTTACCTTTTCATTTTCATATTTTAAACTTGTTAAAATCATTGTCAAACCAGGATTTGACCAAGATTTAAATGGGCATAAAATTTAAAAAATCAGAAAAATGAAAAACAAAAGCACATAGTCTTCTTATGTCACATATATATATAGTAAGAGCATTCAAAAGTTGACAAACAAGGTCTATACATATTCAAATAAGACAAATCATGTATCTACCCCTAACCCTAAACTCTGTCTTATGAAGTCAAGCATGAAGAGAAGTGGTTTTTGGTTTCAAACATGGAAATTTCAAAAACCTCCCAAAAGCTTCATTTTAGAGTGACTAAGAAGGATCCAGGCTTACCTTTTCATTTTCATGTTTTAAACTTGTTTAAATCTTGGTCAAACCTAGGATTTGACCAATATTAAAATGGGCATAAAATAAAAAAATAAAAAAACCAAAGCACATAGTCTTCTTATGTCATATAGTAAGCATTCAAGTTCATAAACAAGGTCTAGACATATTCAAACCAGACAAATCATGTATCTACCCCCTATCGACCCTAAACTTCGTCTTATGAAGTCAAGCATGAAGAGAAGTGGTTTTGGGTTTCAAACATGGAAATTTCAAAAAACCAAAAGCTTCATTTTAGAGCGAGTAAGAAGGATCGATGCTTATCTTTTCATTTTCATGTTTTAAACTTATTTAAATCTTGGTCAAACCTAGGATTTGACCAAGATTCAAATGGGCATAAAAATTCAGACAAAAATCTAATTAAAGAATGAAAAACCAAAGCACGTACATAGCCTTCTTAATTATGTCATATAGTAAACATTCAAGTTGATAAACAAGGTCTAGACATATTCAAACCAGAAAAATCGTGTATCTACCCCTAACCCTAATTAAACTTTGTCTTATGAAGTCAAGCTTGAAGAAAAGTGGTTTTGAGTTTCAAGCATGCATGGAAATTTCGAGAACCTCCCAAAATAAAGCTTCATTTTAGAGTGACTACGAAGGATCCATGCTTACACCTTTTCATTTTCAAGTTTTAAACTTGTTTAAAACCTCGTCAAACCTGGGATTTGACCAAGATTCAAATGGGCATAAAATTCAAAAAAATAGATAAATGAAAAACCATAGCACATAGTCTTCTTATGTCATATAGTAAGCATTCAAGTGGATAAACAAGCTCTAGACATACTGAAACCAGACAAATCATGTATCTACCCCTATCCCTAAACTATGTCTTATGAAGTCTAGCATGAAAAGAAGTGGTTTTGGGTTTCAAACATGGAAATTTCAAAAACCTCCCAAAAGCTTCATTTTGGATTGACTAAGGAGGATCCAGGCTTACTTTTTCATTTTCATATTTTAAACTTGTTTAAATCTAGGTCAAACCTAGGATTTGACCAAGATTCAAATGGACATAAAAAATCAACAGTTTACAACAGCACACAAAATAAACATGAAATTACATCTAAATCCCTAACTTTTACATGGAGGACCCCAGGCTGAAAGCAAGAAATGCGATCGGGTCTTGAATCTTGATGCGTCTTCTCTTGACAAAGAAGATTGCTGGGAGTTTGCGTACGTACATCACGTCACTTGTGCTCACTGAAGTGTGGGACATGACGCATGCATGGGCAACACACGTAAGTGACATGGATTCAAGGGTAGGGAAGCCAAGAGAAAAAAACGAGAATTTGGACAAAAATAACCCAATCTTGCTAGTATGTCGAAAGTTTGTTTTTCCCAATCTTTTCGACTTTGGGTTATTTCTGTCTATTTTGCCGAAAAAACGAGGACAGAGACTGGAAACGGTGATGCATCTAGCTTCAGAGTACGCCACATTAAGACTTCATGAGCAACACTAGTCTGACGTAAGTACAGTGTATACAGACAAGACAGGGACTAGACATTGCTACCCACGTCCCTCTGCGCCCCTTCAAAGAAATCATACTCCGTACTAGAATCTCGAAACGTAGGAATTAGTCTGACACGATTTCTGATTGTTTAATTCATAGGATTGCAATTTTCAGAATTCATTGACAATACATTTTTATACAAAAACAAAAAATCCTTCATTGTGTAACCGTATGTTACTACTAGTATTTCTTTTGGTTTTCACACGCAATCAAATGTTATTGGATCCAAATACCGTTGTTTCTCAATCCTATATATTTGGAGATGATCATCACTCTCTAATCATACAATTTTCATATTCCCGCACTTTGAAAATCTTGCGAATAATCAAAGCAGCCAAAATCTATGGTGTGTATTGTATATGTTTATGCCATGCTTAGTTTCATCGAATATTGTTTGGTTGCATCGCGGGGAAACCGCGTGAATTTAGATTAATTGTTGCATGTTTGTTTGTGGTGTGACCAACTGCTTTTGCAACGAAACAACCCCCCCACCATGTACGCATTGTTTGGGTCGCATGCATGATGTGTACATAATGTTAAAATAGAAATAATGTAGGAATTGAATATGATTGCATGTTGAATTAATCCTATATGAGAGAAATCACACAAATTTGAATTGCATGTTCTTTGGTTGTAGTGCTACACAAAAAACACGTGAATTAGTATGAATTATCATGTATTCAAGAATCAAAGGAGCCACTGAGATTTGAATCCCACAAAATTTCTATGAATTTTCTTCGAACCAAACAAGCCCAACAAGATTCCAAAGGAATATAATACAACGAATCAAACAACTTCCGTTGTTGGAATATTTCCTTAGGACATCAATCCAATAGAAACTATATGATCCAGTTTCAGCGACAATCTGGTCGGTGTAGGCTCGAGGAGGCCAATTGTATATATATGTTTGGACCCGGTTGGTTGAGTGATCATGCTCGTGACATCCAGCCTGAAAGGTAAAATTCGGGCAAGGCCAGCGTGACGCCACAATACTTTTGAAATATTCAAAAGCGCGTAATATTTGTGAAATTTTAATAATAGCTACTACTTATGTGAATTTTTTTCGTTCATACGCTTATTGGGGGGTAGGCTAACCCTAATGGCCTCCTCAAGATCCCTACCTCTACCAAGGTTTCCCGAGTTCATCCACCTCGATGGGTTCCTTGCCACTTTCGACCATGTTGTGGGCATCATTTCGGGTTCCCGTACCACGGCCAGTCCTTTTCAGGAGTCCCGAACCCGATGCCATAATATTTGTTTGAAAAAAATTCAAGACCGCACAATATTTGTTGAAATAAATGAATAAGCATTTTTAAATAGCTAAATAAAAGAAGTAAGAATTTTGAAAAATTTATTTTTTCTAAAACATTAATTGGAGCATTGACATGTTGAACCCACTTGTCGATTTTGCTATCAACATGACTAACTAGCTGATTAGATAACCAAGTGGTGAAATTTGCAACATATTAGACCACCACATGGTGGAAACTGCAAAAAAAATGTCCAAGTGGTGGTTTGTGCAACATATAGAGCAGTAGAGTATATGGTAGTACAAGATGAAGAGGCCTCCAAGATGAATGTGCACTGCCGTGGGCCCGTGGTAATATATCATGATGATGGCAAAGGATCTTTTCTCTGCTGAAACTGTCCAGAGCTGATTTGATGAGACAAAATACAGCTCCACGGCGTGCAAGGACAGTATACAGTACATTAGCTTCTTCTCGGGTCACACGCCTTCACGCCAGGTGCAGTAGTGCAGCAGAGACCAGAGAGAGAAGGCACGCCCGTAGTACTCGTATTATTGATTTCAATTCAAATTGTTTTTTTTTGCCTGCTTCTCCGTCTTCTTCATCTCCATCTTCTCTGGCGACCCCGCCTACACCAGCAGCCCCTGCACCACCGCCGCCATGCCTTTTTCGGATCATCTCGAGCCACCTGTTTGATGGTACTAGTAGGAGTTGTTGACTTTTATCCATATCGCTCTACCAGCTGCCGCTCGCACTGTCCTCCAATACCTCATACCCAAACGCCAGCGTCCCACTACCACACCCCCACACCCACTTGACCGCATCCTTCCAATGGCGAGATCGATCAATGAGAGTGGCAGTTCTTGGGTGTTTCCTGATGGCCCCCTTGAAGAAATCGCATCCCGATGCGATGTCATCACCGCCGCGAGCCTCGTCGGTTCATGCAAGTTTTATCATGATTCAGCAACACAAAGTGTAGCTCTGCCTGCATCTCAGCCGTTTGGCATGCCCTGTGTTCTTCATACTCACCAAACTGAGGTACCGCCCGCGCACAATCCCTTCTACCGCGTCCACAAGTTCAAGCAGGAGGGTGCGCAGAAGGACAAGCAGCATGATGCAAAAGATCGCAAGGGTACCTTGTGCCAACTGACGCCGCTGGACAGGATCTCTTCCGATGCCGTGATTCCAGATGGTGGTACGGGCATGTGGGCAGGCGCGAATGGAGATTGGATCGCCCTTCTTGGCTTCCCCTGGAATTGGGAGCTTGTCAATGTGTACACTGGTCGCCGGATTCCTCTACCACCAATAAGTGAGTTTAAATCCACCCCGGATAAACTTGTGTTCGAGTCTAATGATCAACATCTTCAACTGCTGAAGATAGCTATTTGCCGAGTTCCAACAGCTGCTTCAAATTATACTAGTTTCTCTGTTCTTGCCATCTTCAACGCGGCAATTGCAGTCCTTCACTGTGCTTCTAGCAGATGGACAGTTCTTGACAACCAGTTCTTAGCGTACGGCTACTCCGATGCAATCATCCACAAGGGTATTGTATTTGCTGTAACTCAGACAGGCGAAGTTTATGCATGGAATCAACTTTCTTGGGGTAATTTTTCTCATCTCATATGATGTGTTTTCGCTATTACCTGCTAGTTTCAGATTTAGCTTTAGCCTTTTTCTTTTTGTTGTGCAGTTTTCGTGTCATGCCTGTACCTTTCCCCCTCTATATTCAATCAAAATCAGCAGCGATATGCCTTTGAGTCAAAATAAAGTACTCCCTCCGATCCAAATCAAATTGACTCAGCTTTGTCTAGCCAGTGCATCTAGCTAGACAAACTTGAGTCAATTAATTTGTGCATATCTAGCTAGACACATCCAGTTGAGTCAATTAATTTGGATCGGAGGCAGTATTTTAGCTACATCATTATTCATGTATGTAATGAACTAATCAAGTTTTGCTGAACTGACTTCAAGCTGTGCTTTCCTTTGCAAGGTCCTTTGTTGATCAGCACGGCACCTATTCCGCCAGAACTTGATGAACAAGGTCGGTACAATCTTGGCTCCTGGTGGTTAGCACGATCTCCTGATGGTTCTAGACTTTTTCTGGTCCATACCTGGGGCGTTACTGACGGGCGGGATTATACTGGACTGGTTCGGATTTTACCTGCTGCTGCTACCTCTGAGGGTCGTCATGGTCGCACTATTCGCGGGTATGGTAAGGGTTTACTTGGCTGCGAGGTGTACAGCATGGACACCAGTCAGTTGATGCCACCGAGGCCATGGAGGAGGATTATTTCCCTTGGATCATATTCTCTCTTCCTTGGAGTGAACTATCCGATTATCATTCCAGTAGAAGACGGGGCAGAACATGACCGTCCAAATATGGCGAGAAGCAACTCTGTTTACACATCGCACCATGCAGTAGGCCTTGCATATCCTCCTTCTCCAGAAATTTGCCGCTTCAGTTTGAATTCTGAAGACTGTACTGTTGGTTTCCAAACCAACATTAGATGGACATGGCGGCAGGTTCCGTTGTGGCTCATCCCAAGCTTCGCCAACGCCCGGCAATGGAACCTGCCTTCGCGTCACAGGTCCAGAAAGAAGGGCTGATGTACTTTATGTAATACTCGTGTTGTAATGCAAGATTTGTATCTGTTGAACTATTTCATTTGCATGTTTATCTCTACCTAGGCTACTCCCTTTCCGTAGTTGTGTTGTACTATCTGTTGAACTATTTCCTTTGCATGTTATCTCTACCTAGGCTACTCCTCCGTAGTTGTTAAATTGATGTAATGCTCCTACAATGCACGCTACACTGGGCGTGTGGCCTGTAATGTTATCAAACACCTTTTGTACTCGTTCTAGTAAGCATTTCACACTATAGCTCACATAATTAAAGTACTCCTACAACGTATTAGTTGAAAGATATCTCTCATAAGTAAGTACCCCTCTTTGAGCTTATGCGAAACATAAATGACTATTTTAGAAATATATACTCTCGACACAAGATTATATTAAAAACAATGGTACATAGTTCTATTAGAAAAAGAAAGTGTGAATAGTAGAATGATGGAGAAGTGTTTTTTGAGGTCTGTGCATAGCTAGTGTTCATGGTGCAAAAGCACTTAGACTAGTCACAATGGGAAGTATACTAGTCTATGATACAACACCTTCAATGCATAGTATCATGAATTAGTATCATGCAATGTTGCGAAAAACCAATTATTCATTTCTTTCCAAATAGACTAGCTTTGCGAGGATGACAAAACATTTCTTTATTGCCCTCTCGTATGAATCTCCTCCATACATCACCTCTCATACCGATTGAAAGCCATTCCAAATCGTTGGTTCAAGACCATGAATACCAAGCCAATTTTGTTAGCTAGTTGGACCACCCTCGGATTGAGAACCAACGGTTGAAAGAAAGGTGGGCGCCAACTCATATTTTTTTCTCGAGAGTCCGACACTTGATGTTGATTGCAAAGTTCACAAAGGCCAAAATTTTGACATCCTCTTTGTGCAAGTCTTGCCACCATCCAAACTCGGTTTTGAAGTACCAACCAAGAAAAAAAAAGCTTGCACTTTGGAGGACCCCATGGACCATGAAAATTTTGAAAAACTTCCAGTAAATCATGCATATTTCGATTTATATTTTGGTGAAGTTTCATTCGATTTGAATCATAGGTTTGTGAGCAAATATATATTTAGTTTAAACTAGTGCTCGAGTACGTAAGAATCTATTTAATCACAAGCTAGTCATCCGAATGGGATGAAATATTCATAGATTTTAAAACAAGGAATCTACATATTACTGGATTTTTTTTCAAAATTTTCTGAATAGTTTTTCTTTTTTAGCTTCGAAATAAGAGATAGTTTGGAACGTTGGATCTCAAATGGATGGTAGATGGTGGGACACAGTCACAATGTATCTTGGAAGCATCAAGTCACTGAAGCTCTGTCCGGTTTCCAAACCAAGCTAGGAAAGGCATTGAAAATGAAGTTCTGCTCTAAAACATTTCTCATTCCATTTTGGTGCTCGCGCGGTTGCATGCTGCCCACGTGTTAAGGTACGTGTCTCTGGCATGTAGAGAACTACGATTATTGGCGAAAAATATATCGAAATGGAAACTGTAAAAAAAAGCCCTCTCTGGTCAACCTGATGTGACGAGACATCACTGCACCAAACGTCGTCGCAAATTTATAGATGGGTGGCGTGCTAGTCTACCAACAGTCAAATCGGCGCCCAGTCGCAGCAGCAGCCTAGAGTACTACCTAGTTTTTGCCCCTTGCATGTCTATCATCTTCTTCTTCACCCTCCCAGAATCACGCGCACGCGCAGGATCTCGATCCCCACCACGCCGCATCACTAGTACTACTCCGTATACCTTTCTCTCCTTACCCCGGCCGGCCGCGCGCCGCATCGTTCCTTCCATAGCGCTCGCCCTCTCCTCCGAAAACCCCAAGCGCAGTTGCATCCGCCATCCACCTAAATCCATCTTCACGTGATGGATTATTCTAGGCTTTGCCGGGGCGGCGGGGACGGCCACTTGGAGGCTCTCACCGGCGACAACATCAACCTCATCGCTGCGCATCTGGACGTTACCTACACCGTCCGACTTGCTGCATGTTCCAGGGAGCTCTACGACATGATCAGCAAGGATGAAGGTAAGATGCACCATTGGGATGAACCCTGCCTGCTGATGCCTCCGCCTGCTTATTGGTTCGATGAACACTGGGACGTGGCGAGAACATCTCGTCTGCATGATACCGTGTACGACCTGGTGCCCCTCGACCATCCTCGCCGTTCTGTCGCCCTGCCGTTCATGCACGACAGAAAATGGCTTGGCGCGAACGGTGACTGGATCGCCGCCGCCGATCATCATGAGTGGTGCCTCGTGAACGTCTACACCGAGCGACATATCCCCCTTCCATCCCTACCTGATTCGAAGATCGATCATAGTAGTTTTTCATATCAACCTGCATACTCTTTTAACTGGGGTCCAGCAATTGATTTGTTGAAGATTGTAATCTGCCAAGTGCCCACAAAAGGTGGGAGGTACGCAGATTACAAGCTCATCGCCTTGTTCGACAAAACGATTTTCTACCTTGAAGGGGGTGGCGACTGGAGAATGCTGGAGGCCCTTACACCTGCACCTGATTATCCAAATTACTGTGATGCCATTGAACTCCGTGGCCACGTTTTTGCGGTGGACGAAACTGACGGCTCCACGTACTTCTGGGACACCGCAAATGGTATTTTTTCAGTCCTTATGTTGCATTGCATGATACACTGCCTTAACCAATGAAGTTATTCATGAACTACCTTGTTTATATTTTACCTTTCTTATATGACTTAATGATCACACCCCCTTTTGCTGAATATGAATGAACCGTTGCTTGCAATGAATTAGTAGTACTAATTAGTCACCAACAAACATAGTATGCTCAGTATGTGATTGCATTCCTGAATTAGTAACTCTACGCCACTGCAGAATATGGGTGTAATTAACCAGTATCTCAAAAGATAACGTGGCACTATGAAGGCACCCTTTTTGATAACCTTTTACACCCATTGTTTCATATATAACTAATTGATTTTGCCTCCAAAAGGAGGACGAGAGACCCCCGCCATCTGCATCAGAGAGATGCATAAGGACTTTCATAAGTATATGACTTAACGATCACATCCTTTATCTGAATATGAATGAACCGTTGCTTGCAATGAATTAGTACTAGTCAGTCATCAGCAAACATAGTATACTCCGTATGTGAATGCATTACTGAATTAGTAACTCTATGCAACTGCAGAATATGGATGTAATTAACAAGTATCTCAAATGTTAACGTAGAAACAGAAAAATAGAAGAAAATCGTTTGTAATTACATGCGTAGCTTATATTTTCTAGAGATCGGGGAAAAAGCCTTGATTGGATGTACCTACATGCAGATCAAACAGTTCTTTGTTTATATCGGTGAACAATCTGCAGAATGGTATAATTAATTTTGTTTTTGATACATTTTTTCTCCCATTTTCTTGAATAGATTTCAGTTTCCCACAATTATCTTTCATTAGTGATTGTGACGTCCCCTCATTCAAAATAACTCAGGTTATCTTTTTCCTAATTCAGTGATATTTAAGTTTGAGTAAGTTTACGATTAATATCTACAACCTCATATATATATAAGATTTAGCACCTGCAGGCCTAACAAAGTTAGCTGCCTCTAGTCCCCTGTATAGTTCTTTCTTTTTGCTTTCTCAGTTTTTCGTAGCCTTGCTACAACCCTGTATGCTCTAATATATAATGATGCACGACTAGGCATGTGTTCGAGAAAAGAAAATCTAAATATCTTTTGTAATATATGAACCTATATTGATGTTTTAGATGTTGGTAGTATAATTTTCGATAAACTTGAACAGACTTAAATCAGTTTAACTTAGCACAACCATATAGCGTACCTTTTTTAGAACGCGAAAATGAGGTAAACAAATACCATGTGTACCCTTTACTATCAATAGTAGAGAAGAGATTATGAACCTTCAACTCTAAAATGCAAATTCTTCTACTGAATGGATAGCTGCATCTAATACCTATTTTGCAAATGTTACCAGACTTGGGGTTAGCTATAAAGAGCATTTCTTTCTTGTCAAGCTTCATGCACTACCAACACAACCAAAAGTCCGAACTGATCGCAAGGGCGGCAATCCACTTATACAATTCAACACCCCCCGTCACATGTGATGGGAGACAAGTCAACATGTGGAAAGACTCAGAGGTATAGCTCAAGAGGCATATAAGTGGACTCCGAGGGGGCAACAACAATTTTAGGATAAATTGCGAAAGCCAGGACTCGAACTCGAGACCCTGGCTCTGACACCATGTCAAGCTTCATGGACTAGCCAACGCAACCAAAAGTCCGAACTGATGGAAAGGTCTAGGCAATCCACTTATACAGTTAAACATTTCTTACCCTTCGGGTGGTCACAGGGAAGCTCTCTAATAGATCACTTAAGACAAAGGGAATTAACTACAGCACAGGACTTAAACTTAAGATGATATATATTTGTCAAAATTTGAATGTATCTATATGCTTTCACTGTCTAGATACATCTGAATTTGGACAAATCTCAGACACTTTCGGTGGGACAGAGGTAGTATATAACTGTGTATACACTAACTAGTGTCTAGTTTTGGCGAAGTTTAGACTAGTTTCGTGGGATGGATGCAGTATAACTGATATATTGGACACTTGATTTGAACACATGAATGACCAATGTCCTTAGCTTACATAGTCGTATTTATACTGTGAGCATGAACGATGAACAATGCTGCTGTTTGAATATGGTTGCCAGTAACACCCTATTCGTCTCCATTTCTAATATTGCAGAAAACCTGATGCTCCCGTTTGTAATCCCGCCACCGGTGGTGGATGATCAGCAGTACGCATGGTTCCTCGCTCCATCTGCTGATGGCAAGCGATTGATGATCATCCTTACAGTAAACAAGATTGGGATTGCCAATGCTGAAGTACCTCCTGACATTCCCTATGCTGCTAATGGGCTTCAGCTACGGCAGTATCCTCCTGTTGCCACCTACGTCTTTGAGCTGGATCCCTTATCTACTGCACGTGCAGGGGACTTTCTTTGGAGGCAGGTTAACAGCCTCAGCGACCACTCTCTGTTCCTCGGACTCAATTACCCAATCATTGCCAACCTGAAGAAGCGTGAATCCAAAGCTCCTGATGGCACATTGGTTCCATTCATGAGGAAAAACTGCGTCTACACAGCATACCGGAATATTCGTTATAATCAATACCCTAAAATTTTGCGCTGCAACCTCCAGCCAGATGAAGGTGAGACTGTGGGAGTTATCAGCCTTCCCAAGGATGGTTGGGATAGTGTCCGACAAGCGGCTATGTGGTTTAAGCCTGCTTTAAACATTGCCCGTTCGGTGTTACCTTTAAAAAAACAGTGACACTTTTTTATTATGCTTGAAGTGTTGAGAAGTAGTACACTGTTTTTAGTATGTACTAGTTTGAATCAGTTTATTTGAACACTGCCCTGCTTTTGTATTTCGTGTTGCCTTCATATTATAACCCATGCATGGCTGTTTTAGGATTGACTTTATTTCAGCACTATAATTTTTTCGATAAAGGATGCTTTATTACTTTTGGAAAGCAATTACATCCAGCCTCTGCATAACCAGGATGCACACAGCTGTTCAAAGAGTCTGTAACCAACAATGTAAAGAAAAAAAACTAGGCGAAATACATATCGGAACGATGAATCATAAATCGCCTATGGTGTGGGTGGTGCTGCAATCCGTAGACTATGCTGCCACCCATGTAGGGAAAAAGTATCCCTCGCCGTTCAGCACTATAATTACAATGTGTGTACGTCCTTTATAATATAGCCACCTCTTGTTGATCATAGTCATGAGAGGACCATTCCTATTTTTTTCGCCGCTAAAGGGTAAAGTACATCCACTGGCACGGGGGTGTGTTGGGTTCCACCCCATCCCCAAACCGAACATGCATCAACTACGAGCAAGGAAGTAGATGTGCGACCTAGGTGACTGTGCGGACCCCACATGTGAACCAAAGAAAAAAACATGTCAATACGGAACTGATGTACATACGACAACTCCTATATGATATGCGTATGTACGATTGAGCATCTGGAGGTGTGCTGCCACCTGCTTCCTCACACGAAGGGTTGGATCTTGTGTTTCGTACACGGATCGGACTGAAATTGTCGTGTGCATAGCAAGGTTCATGTCAATAAGGCTGAGTTTGGCATCTAAGTCTAGGCAACAAATACTTTTGGGTTCCAACGGCCATCTACAAGGTATTTGCTATAGGCCTACTTGCTCCGGCTGTCGAAGCCCAATAACTACAAATGGGCCTTTCTGCTCATGCAATGTTGGCCCTTTTCTAAAGAACCACAGATCCTATGATTGGCAAAAAACAAAAACACGGAGATTCTACATAAAAGTTGTTTGTATTTATTTTGAATTATTGGGTTGCAATTTTTGAAACTGCTCATGGCCAATATGAAAATCCTTGATCGCTCCATACCCACATAGATCACGGTATTTTCAAAAATTCATAAAGTGGATTTGAAATTTAAAACATATCCTAATAATTCCATGATTTATTCTATTAACTTGCAAGATCTTGGAGCGAAAGAGCTTGTATTAGTCTGCGAAAATAATACTGATAAACCTGTCGTTAACAAGAAATGAAGGTTTATCGTTCAGAGAGGATGCCATGTGGGACCCATGAGACAGTAGCGTCCTCAACGTTTCAAAGAAAAAGGCAAGTAGCCCGAAAATAGGGGTAAAAAATAAATCCTACAAAGGAAACATTTATAGTTCATAGAGGCTGACATGTGGGACCGATCTGCCAGCTGCATCCTCATCATTTCGAAGTCGGCAGGGATCAGAAGAAAAAGGCAAATAGCCAGAAATTAGGGGTAAAAAATAAATCCAAAAAGGAAACTTTTATTCTTAATAGAGGATGACATGTGGGACCGACCTGCCAGCAGCGTCCTCATCGTTTCAAAGGCCGCAGGGGATCAAAAGAAAAAGGCAAATAGCCAGAAATTAGGGGTAAAAAATAAATCCAACAAAGGAAAGGTTTATTGTTCATAGAGGCTGACATGTGGGACCCATGAGCCAGCGGCGACCTCAATTTCAAAGGCGGCATATGATCGAAAAGAAAAAGGCAAGTTAGCAAAAATCAGTGGGTAAAAAAAATCTAAGAAATGAAACTTTATTGTACAGTCCCAGTGTGTAAAAAAAAGGCAAATAGCCAGAAATTAGGGGTAAAAAATAAATCCAACAAAGGAAAGGTTTGTTGTCCATAGAGGCTGACATGTGGGACCCATGAGCCAGCGGCGACCTCAATTTCAAAGGCGGCATATGATCGAAAAGAAAAAGGCAAGTTAGCAAAAATCAGGGGGTAAAAAAATCTAAGAAAAGAAACTTTATTGTACATAGAGGATGACATGCGGGTCCCATGAGCCAGCACCTTACTCAACGTTTCAGAGGCGGCATGAGATCAAAAGAAAAAGGAAACTGACCAAATATCAGGAGCAAAAAATAATCCAAGAAAAGTAACTTTTATTGTACATAGAGGATGACATATGGGTCCCACTTATACAAGCTCTTTCGCTCCAAGATCTTGCAAGTTGATTGTACATAGAGGATGATATGCGGGCCCCATGTGTCAGCAGCTTAATCAATGTTTCCAAGGCGGCAGGGGATCAAAAGAAAAAAGGAAATAGCCAAAAATAAGAGGGTGAAAAAAAATCCAAGAAAAGAAACTTTTATAGTATAGAGGATGACATGTGGGTCCCATGAGCCAGCAGCTTCCTCAACGTTTCAGAGGCTGCATGAGATCGAAAGAAAAAGGCAAGTGACCAAAAATAAGAGGGAAAAAAATCCAAGAAAAGAGACTTGATTGTACATAGAGGATGACATGCGGGTCCCATCAGTCAGCAGCTTACTCAACGTTTCCAAGGCGGCAGGGGATCAAAAGAAAATGGAAATAGCTAAAGATCAGAGGGTGAAAAAAATCCAAGAAAAGAAACTTTTATAGTACATAGAGGATGACATGCGGGTCCCATGAGCCAGCAGGTTCCGCAACATTTTCAAAGGCGGCATGAGATCGAAAGAAAAAGGCAAGTGACCAAAAATCAGAGGGTGAAAAATAATCGAAGAAAAGAAACTTTTATTGTACATAGAGGATGACATGCTGTCCCATTTTGCAGCAGAGGTCCCAACTTTTCAAATGCGGCTTGAGATCAAAAGAAAAAGAAAGTAGCCAGAAATTAGGGGATAAAAAAAACTCGAAGAAAAGAAAGTTGATTGTACATAGAGGATGACATGCGGGACCCACGAGTTAGCAGCTTACTCAACGTTTCCAAGCCGGCAGGGGATCAAAAGAAAAAGGAAATAGCCAAAAATCAGAGAGTGAAAAAAAACCCTAGAAAATAAACTTTTGTAGTACATAGAGGATGACATGCGGGTCCCATGAGCCAGCAGGTTCCTCAACGTTTCAAACGTGGCATGGGATCGAAGGAAAAAGGCAAGTGACCAAATATCAGGAGCCAAAAATAATCCAAGAAAAGAAACTTGATTGTACATAGAGGATGACGTGCGGGTCCCATTTTGCAGCAGCGGTCCCAACGTTTCAATTGCGGCTTGAGATCAAAAGAAAAAGAAAGTAGCCAGAAATTAGGGGGTCAAAAAAAACTCCAAGAAAGGAAAGCTTTATCGTTCATACATGCTGACATGTGGGACCTATGAGCCAGCAGCTTACTCAACGTTTCAAAGGCGGCAGGGGATCAAAAGAAAAAGGAAATAGCCAAAAATCAGAGGGTGAAAAAAATCCAAGAAATCAAACTTTTATTGTACATAGAGGATGACATGCGGGTCCCATGAGCCAGCAGATTCCTCAACGTTTCAAACGTGGCATGAGATCGAAAGAAAAAGGCAAGTGACCAAATATCAGGAGCCAAAAATAATCCAAGAAAAGAAACTTTATTGTACATAGAGGATGACATGCGGGTCCCATTTTGCAGCAGCGGTCTGAACGTTTCCAAGGCGGCACAGGACCAAAAGAAAAATGAAGTAGCCAGAAATCAGGGGGTGAAAAAAATCCAAGAAAAGAAAGATTTCAATTGGGCTGCATCTAGACATCTGGGCCTTCGAACTATCCTTCTGGGCCTTTTGACACGTACAATTTCAGCCCACTCCAGAACATGATAGTTCGGATTTTTCTCAAAAAAAAAACAGGAAAGTCCTATGCTTCGCCAAAACAAAAAACAAGGAGATTCAAGATATATGTTGTAAAAATAAAGATTTAATTTATCCGTTTGCAATAGCTCAGAGCGCAATACACTGTTTATTGTCTGCAAAATAATCAAGATATCACATGTTTCTTGTACGGGGAGGCTGACATCGTGGACCCATGAGCCAGCAGCGTCGTTTTAAAGGCGGCAGGGGATGGAAAGAAAAAATAAACCAAAAATCTGTTGGTAAAAAATCCAAGAAAAGAAACATTTTCGTTCTGAGAGGATGACATGCGGGACCCATGAGGCAGCAGCGTCCTCAGCGCTTATTGTTCATAGAGGCTGACATGTGGGACCCGTGAGCCAGCAGCGTCCTCAACGTTTTAAAGGCGGCAGGATATCGAAAGAAAAAATAATCCAAAAATCATTTGGTAAACAATATCCAAGAAAAGAAACATTTACCGTTCTGAGAGGATGACATGCGGGACCCATGAGGCAGCAGCATCCTCAACGATTCCAAGGCGGCAGGGGATCAAAGAAAAAAGAAGGAAATATCCAGAAATTAATTAGGGGTTCAAAAAAATCCATCAAAGGAAACTTTTATTGTTCATAGAGGATGACTTGTGGGACCGACCTGCCAACAGCGTCCTCATCGTTTCAAAGGGGCAGGAGATCCAAAGAAAAAGGCAAATAGCCAGAAATTAGGGGTCAAAAATAACTCCAAGAAAGGAAACTTTTATTGTTCGTAGAGGATGACATGCGGGACCCATGAGCCAGCAGCTTACTCAACGTTTCAAAGGCGGCATGAGATCGAAAGAAAAAGGCAAGTGACAAAATATCAGGAACAAAAGATAATCCAAGAAAAGAAACTTTATTGTACATAGAGGATGACATGTGGGTCCCATTTTGCAGCAGCGGTCTCAATGTTTGTAATGCGGCTTGAGATCAAAAGAAAAAGAAAGTAGCTAGTAATTAGGGGGTGAAAAAAATCCAAGAAAGGAAAGTTGATGGACATAGAGGATGACATGCGGGTCCCTTGAGCCAACAGCTTACTCAACGTTTCAAAGGGGGCAGGGGATCAAAAGAAAAAGGCAAGCCAAAAATCAGAGGGTGAAAAAAATCCAACAAAGGAAACTTTTATAGCACATAGAGGATGACATGCGGGTCCCATGAGCCAGCAGGTTCCTCAACGTTTCAAACGTGGCATGAGATCGAAAGAAAAAGGCAAGTGCCCAAATATGAGGAGCCAAAAATAATTCAAGAAAAGAAAGTTTTATAGTACATAGAGGATGACATGCGGGTCCCATTTAGCAGCAGCGGTATCAGCGTTTGAGAGGTGGCAGGGGATCAAAAGAAAAAAAGAAATTGCCAAAAATCAGATGGTGAAAAAAAACCAAGAAAAAGAACTTTTATAGTACATAGAGGATGACATGCGGGTCCCATGAGCCTGCAGGTTCCTCAACGTTTCAAACGTGGCATGAGATCGAAAGAAAAAGGCAAGTGAAAAAATATCAGGAGCCAAAAATAATTCAAGAAAAGAAAGTTTTATAGTACATAGAGGATGACATGCGGGTCCCATTTAGCAGCAGCGGTATCGTTTGAGAGGTGGCAGGGGATCAAAAGAAAAAAGAAATTGCCAAAAATCAGATGGTGAAAAAAAACCTAGAAAAAGAACTTTTATAGTACATAGAGGATGACATGCGGGTCCCATGAGCCTGCAGGTTCCTCAACGTTTCAAACGTGGCATGAGATCGAAAGAAAAAGGCAAGTGAAAAAATATCAGGAGCCAAAAATAATTTAAGAAAAGAAAGTTTTATAGTACATAGAGGATGACATGCGGGTCCCATTTAGCAGCAGCGGTATCACCGTTTGAGAGGCGGCAGGGGATCGAAAGAAAAAGGCAAGTGACGAAATATGAGGAGCCAAAAAAAATCCAAGAAAAGAAAGTTTTATAGTACATAGAGGATGACATGCGGGTCCCATTTAGCAGCAGCGGTATCACCGTTTGAGAGGCGGCAGGGGATCGAAAGAAAAAGGTAAGTGACCAAATATGAGGTGCCAAAAATAATTCA
Organism: Lolium multiflorum; assembly: GCA_030979885.1. Lineage (NCBI taxonomy): Eukaryota > Viridiplantae > Streptophyta > Magnoliopsida > Poales > Poaceae > Lolium > Lolium multiflorum. Next base: position 313,619,487 of record CM061750.1, on the reverse strand, counting down.
AGAAAAGAAAGTTTTATAGTACATAGAGGATGACATGCGGGTCCCATTTAGCAGCAGCGGTATCACCGTTTGAGAGGCCGCAGGGGATCGAAAGAAAAAGGCAAGTGACCAAATTTGAGGTGCCAAAAATAATCCAGAAAAGAAAGTTTTATAGTACATAGAGGATGACATGCGGGTCCCATTTAGCAGCAGCGGTATCACCGTTTGAGAGGCGGCAGGGGATCGAAAGAAAAAGGCAAGTGAAAAAATATGAGGAGCCAAAAATAATTCAGGAAAAGAAAGTTTTATAGTACATAGAGGATGACATGCGGGTCCCAGTTAGCAGCAGCGGTATCACCGTTTGAGAGGCGGCAGGGGATCGAAAGAAAAAGGCAAGTGACCAAATTTGAGGTGCCAAAAATAATCCATGAAAAGAAAGTTTTATAGTACATAGAGGATGACATGCGGGTCCCAGTTAGCAGCAGCGGTATCACCGTTTGAGAGGCGGCAGGGGATCGAAAGAAAAAGGCAAGTGACCAAATTTGAGGTGCCAAAAATAATCCATGAAAAGAAAGTTTTATAGTACATAGAGGATGACATGCGGGTCCCAGTTAGCAGCAGCGGTATCACCGTTTGAGAGGCGGCAGGGGATCGAAAGAAAAAGGCAAGTGACCAAATTTGAGGTGCCAAAAATAATCCATGAAAAGAAAGTTTTATAGTACATAGAGGATGACATGCGGGTCCCAGTTAGCAGCAGCGGTATCACCGTTTGAGAGGCGGCAGGGATCGAAAGAAAAAGGCAAGTGACCAAATTTGAGGTGCCAAAAAAACTCCAAGAAAAGAAAGTTGATTACACATAGAGGATGACATGCGGGTCCCATTTAGCAGCAGCGGTCTCAACGTTTCCAAGGCGGCAAGGGATCAAAAGAAAAAGGAAGTAGCCAGAAATCAGGGGGTCAAAAAAATCCAAGAATAGAAAGAATTTTGGTTCATAGAGGATGACATGCGGGACCCATGATCCTGCATCGTAAACGGCTCGTTGAACGAGATGGCGCGATGTAGAAAAAAAACAATGCCAGAGAGGCTGCCATCTGGGCCCTACATCCCTCGGCGGTGCGGATTTGCGTTGACTCGGCCGGCGAACCCGAGATTTCGAGATGCACCACGTCCCGGGCCACCATACGCCACGTTTTGGCCGCTTTCGTCGGGCTAGGTGGCCTCAAAAACGAGAAAAAAAAGTTTTGACATGCACCACGGAGGGACCAAAATCGTCGGCCATGGTACACCAGCAACCACGGCGCGACTTCAACTTCGTCGGCCATGGCAACTTTTCTTGTAGCGACACTTTTTCGGTGTGCACCTTCTCGTACACATCTCAAGTAACGCCTGCTCTTGTTGTGCTGCCCTTTCCTTATCCCAAACCCTGTGTGCTTTGCATATGTATTGTAAAATACATATGCGTCTTTGAATGTACTAAATTCTTGACCAATGGATGGTATCAGGTCCTTATCAAGATCTGCAGCCTGCAAATTGCCATGGTTTTTTGTTTTTGCATTAATTTTTTGTTTTACACATGTTATTTGTATGTTAACTTCAGGAGAAAGGTCAAGTGAACTTCCTAAAATTTAATAAAAAAAGAGCACATGAACTTCCTAAAGTCATCTGAACTTTTTTTCAGAGAGAAATCTGTTGTACATTAACTTCCAGAACATATCAACTATATATTTCATATATAAACAGAGCATGTGAACTTCCTAAAATCAGTTGAACTTTTATCAGGAATACAGGGTACACGAACTTCCCAAAACATATCAATTGTTTTTTCTAAAAATAGACCATGTGAACTTCCATGCAGAAGGACTAAATAAATGTGTGTAAGAGTGAAATTCAGATCAGCAACAATATAAATTGAACTTACATGTGTGTATGTTCGCAGCTCTGCAGGGGTGGCTCTATCATCTGGTACTATGGGGCATGGCGGTGTGACTTTTGGTACATGGCAGAGCGGATCTCTAGGCGGCATATGACTTGATTCAGCGCCTTGACGATCTTGGTGAATGTTGTCACTTTGACCATCCCCATAACTGCGTTGCTGTTCAGAAGCCTCACTGTTAGAAGATGACCTTTGCCCACTGTCCCTGTTCATATCATTGCTTCCAGCTGTGGCTGTTTTAGATGTACTTGTAGATTGCCGTTTTCTTGGCTGACGGAACGTTGCATTAGTAGCAAATATCTCCTCAGTGCACTTTATTGGAGAACGGGGTTTTTTTGGTGGACCTGACCAACACATAATATCCTCATCATCATCTGTTGATGTTGTGGTATCCCGCTTCCTCTTGCTGTTATGCATGTCGTCTTGTTCTTGGGTCTTCTGATTCACATTCCTTTCAATGGCGGCAGCATTTGTTTTTCGCCTGGGAATGCGGAACACTGGCTGGATAAATGATACTGGCTCATCACAGCATATGGGAGTCATTGGAGGCTTTTTAGGGCCTGACCAGCTGATTATCTCGTCGTCACTGCCTGCTCCAGATTCTGTGCCCTGCAGTAGCAGAACCTGGCAAGTTTTTTAACATGTGAACTTCATGAACATTGGGACTATAAGCTTTATACAAAAAACTTTGTCTGATGTCTTCAAAAAACTAAAACAAGTAAAGTTAACCGCTAAACAATGTAATATGAACTTCCAGCATACATGCACCTGCATACTTATTTTTTTCATTTACTGTTTTTTATTTTTTTATAACTGCAGTGAACTGCAGAAACTGTTTTTAAGAACTTCCCAGTAAAAGACATAAGTTTTCTTTTTTCCTACAATAGACTATGCATGTGAACTTCCAGTCTCAATTCACACGAGCCTGCTCTTATGTTCTACTCTAAACAAAATCCAGTGGAGGTGAACTTCCAATATTTTTTTCATTTAGAACCTGCCAGTGTCTCTTTTTTGTTTTTACATTGTTGGACGGAAAAGCATTAAAATAGTCATGTGAACTTCCAACACTAAATTCATATGAAAAAACAGTGAATTATGTGAACTTCCTGGGTTACCTCATGCTCTGCTGGCCTCTTTCTGGAGCTTGGCTGGTTTGAATTTGGAGGATTCTCGCCGATCTGCGTCGAATTGGAGCCATTACTTGTAAGGAGGCTGGATCTCGCCGTTCTCCGCCGGGTCCTTTGCGTCGCCTACCGCCGCCGTTGTGTCCGTCGCGGGCTCCCTCGCGTCGGCTCGCCGCCGCTCGCCCGCGCCGACGAGGTAGGAGGCTTCGATCGTCGTGTCCGTCGCGAGCTCCCTCGCGTCGGCTACCGCCGCCGCCGCTCGCCCGCGCCGACGAGGTAGGAGGCTTCGATCGTCTTCGTGTCCGTCGCGAGCTCCCTCGCGTCGGCTACCGCCGCCGCTCGCCCGCGCCGACGAGGTAGGAGGCTTCGATCGTGGAGCTGGTTGATCTCCGCTCGAGGCGGGGCGCGTGTGTTTTTACGAGGGGAGGTGGGGAGTTCGCTTCGTTGACGAACCGGTATCGGTCGGGACGTGGGGAGTTCGGTCGACGGGGGAAGAAACCGAGTGGGATTAGGGGGTTCGAGAATAGCTATTCTAGAACCACTCTTAAGGGGGTTCGAGAATAGTTGGGCTCTATATATATATATATATATATATATATATATATATATATATATATATATATATATATATATCCTTGGTTCTTCTAAAGCACTCAGGGATATTCTTACTGTTGTCCAATGATCATTACATGAATCATTCTGGTATATGCTCGTAACACTTTAGAGCACAGGACATCTGATTTTGTACATATTATTCGTGATCTAAAGTCACTCATGTGTTTTTACTCATTGAGTGTCAAATACACTCAAGTCTTGTTAAACCTTCACATGAAAAGAACACCTTCTTAATATTTTTATATTGAACTACTTCAATATTCATTCTATGTACTTTGACTTAAACTTATTATGTGTTTCAATCTATCTTCATAGATCTTGACACTAAATATGTTTCAGTCCATATCCTTTCATTGAAGTTAATTCTCAATGAAACCTTTTATTCACATCAAGTATATAATTACATCATTTATAATCAACGATATGTCATCTACATAAAGTATTATAAATATGTCTCAGCGCTCCCACTTAATTTCTTGCAAATGCAAGCATCTTCATCGTTTCTGATGAAATCAAAACTCTTTGATTATTTCATCCGGTGAAGATTCCAACTCCGCGATACTCACTTCATCCAATTGAAGTTTGTATACCTATCTAGTATTCCACGGACCAGCAAAACTCTTGGTTGTATCTGGTATACATCCTTCATACATACTTCTGGTAAGGAATGTATTTCTGCCATCCTACTATCATATCTCATAAAATAAATATGTAGCGATTACTAGAATAATCCACATAGACTATAAGCATTGCCACGGAAGATCTAATCTTATCGTAGTCAACTCTTTGAACTTTGTCGTAAACAACTTTTCGATAAGTCAAGCTTCTTTAAGGATATTCCATCCAAGTCCATCTATTTTATAGATCCATTTACTTTCAAAAAGTATTCACCTATCTTGGATTTCATGGCGCATAGCCATTTTAACGGAGTCAGGGCCCATCATAACTTCTTTGTATGTAGTTGGTTTATTATTGTTCAAAATCAATCCTTTGTCCACAAATCATTTATTTGATCACAAAGTAAACCATACCTACAAGGTTCAATAGGTACTTCGATCTCCATGGCTAAAACACTTTGTAGTCATGGGAGCCATGATCGTCGTGGCCGCTTCCGGAACCATTTCCGATGCTGCGCTACTCTGATCATTATGCTCAGGTTCATAAACCTTATCAAGTTCTATTGTCCTCCCACTCAAATACTTTGCTAGAAAAAATTTCTTGGAAATAAGTAAGAAACATCGACAAACACTTTTGTCTTTGTCTCCATAGTGGAAAGAATTCCCAATTAATTCTTTGGGATAACCAACAAAGACATTCATCCGATTTTGGTTGTAAACTTATTTACTTATGCTATGCATACCAAAATTTAAGAAAGGACTATTAGGGTTCATACCCATGCCATAACTCGTATGGTGTCATTTCAACGGATCATGATGATGCTCTATTCAGTGTAAAAGCGGTAGTCTCTAAAGTATAATCCAGAATCTCTTAGATGTTCGCTAAAACTCGTAATTCAAATATTTCCACTATGATCCAATAAAAGATATTTGACTTTTCTATTATGATGATTTCCACTTCATGCTGAAATTTATTTGAATCCATTCAAATGTTTCAAACTTCTTCCTTATCGAATATATCCACATATATATACTCAATTCATTGTTGGAAGTTTTCATGAAGTAGAAGAATCTCCCGCACACAACTATGCCCAGTGAACCACATATATCATCATGTATGTTTCCACTAAGTTAGTTGCCCGTTCAACTCTTGGCCTATGAACGGTATTTCAGTCATTCTCTTTAGAAAAGATTTGCAAGCGCCAAACGATTCAAAAATCAAATGACTCCAAAAATCCATTTGCATGGAGTTCCTTCATGCGTTCCTCTCTAACATGACCTAAATGGCGGTTCCACAAATAAGTGGAATTCAAATCATTTGCCTTATGGCATTTTAGCGTCAGTATTATGTATGTGTGTTTCACCATTAAGATTTATAATAACTTATCCATCGTACATGGAGTAATGTCATAATTTGAACAACTCATTGTTTTCATTTGACCAGAGCAAAATAACAATTTATTAAGTTCTTTATTATAAATTCTAAGGGCTAGGTAGAATGCCAACGACAAACATAATAACACTTTATTATGTTCCAGACGTGCATTATTACCATATTCCTTATCAGTCACTTAGGCCATCGTATTCTTGTATTGCGTTGTATTGTATGACATCTCATACCAACCAATCTGGTACAATGATACGTCCAAAACGTATCTACTTTCCCGAACACTTTTGCTATTGTTTTGCCTCTAATTTGTGTATTTTGGATACAACTAACACGGACTAACGCTATTTTCAGCAGAATTGCTCTGGTGTCTCGTTTTTGTGCAGAAACTCAACTTTCAGGAAAATCCCCGGAAATAATCGCAATGGGCCTATTTTCACCGTGAAGATAAGAGGCCAAAAGGGCAAGCCAGGGGGCCATGGCCCCACACCACAGGCCGGCGCGGCCTGGAGGGGGGGGCGCGCCGCCCTATGGTGTGGGCGCCTCGGCGGCCCCCCGACGCTCTCCTTCGGGCTAAATAACCCTTTCGACCTAAAAATGCCGGGGGTTTTCGACCATATTTCGAGAAGACATCCAGAACTCCGCCGCCATCGCGAAACTCCGCCTCGGGGACCAGAAACTCCGTTCTGGCACTCCACCGGGACGGGGAATTGGAGGGGATCATCGCCGCCATCACCATCGACGCCTCTCCATCAACCAGCCATGTTTCCCCCATCCATGTGTGAGTAATTCCCCCGCTGTAGGCTGAAGGGGATGGTAGGGATTGGATGAGATTGATCATGTAATAGTCATAAGATGTTAGGGCATAGTGCCTAGTATCCGTAGATGGTACTTTTATGATATTGTTGCAACTTGTTATGCTTAATGCTTGTCACTAGGGCCCGAGTGCCATGATTTCAGATCTGAACATGTTATTGATTCATGAGGATATTCATTGTTTTATGATCTTACCTACAAGTTGTATACACATATTGCTGTCCGGAACCCTGATAACGCGTGAAGCACACGTCCGTTGGGAACCCCAAGAGGAAGGTGTGATGCGTACAGCAGCAAGTTTTCCCTCAGAAAGAAACCGAGGTTATCGAACCAGTAGGAGCCAAGAAGCACATGAAGGTTGTTGGTGGAGGAGTGTAGTGCGGCGCAACACCAGTGAAACCGGCGCCAACGTGGAACCTGCACAACACAATCAAGATACTTTGCCCCAACGTAACAGTGAGGTTGTCAATCTCACCGGCTTGCTGAAAACAAAGGATTAAACATATCGAGTGGAAGATGATGGTTGTTTGCAAAGAACAGTAAGAACAATGATTGCCGTAAATTGTATTCAGATGTAAAAGAATGGATCGGGGTCCACAGTTCACTAGTGCTGTCTCTCCAATAAGATAACTAACATGCTGGGTGAACAAATTACAGGTGGGCAATTGACAAATAAAGATTCAATACATATCAATGATGATTACTATGAGATTTAATCAGGGCATTACGACAAAGTACATAGACCGCTATCCAGCATGCATCTATGCCTAAATAATCCACCTTCAGGTTAGCATCCGCACCCCCTCCAGTATTAAGTTGTAAACAACAGATAATTGCATTAAGTATGGTGCGCAATGTAATCAACACAAATATCCTTAGACAAAGCATCGATGTTTTATCCCTAATAGCAACAGCACATCGAAACCTTACAACTTTCTGTCACTGTCCCAGATTAAATGGAGGCATGAAACCACTATCGAGCATAAATACTCCCTCTTGGAGTTACAAGTATCAACTTGGCCAGAGCCTCTACTAGCAACGGAGAGCATGCAAGAACATAAACAACACATATATGATAGATTGATAATCAACTTGACATAATATTCTAGATTCATCGGATCCCACCAAACACAACATGTAGCATTACAAATAGATGATCTTGATCATGTTAGGCAGCTCACAAGATCTAAACAATGATAGCACAAGCGGAGAAGACAACCATCTAGCTACTGCTATGGACCCATAGTCCAAGGATGAACTACTCACGCATCAATCCGGAGGCGGGCATGATGATGTAGAGCCCTCCGGTGATGATTCCCCTCTCCGGCAGGGTGCCGGAGGCGATCTCCTGAATCCCCCGAGATGGGATTGGCGGCGGCGGCGTCTCTGGAAGGTTTTCCGTATCGTGGCTCTCGGTACAGGGGTTTCGCGACGAAGGCTTTAAGTAGGCGGAAGGGCGGAGTCGGGGAGTCACGGGGGCCCCACATGCTAGGGCCGCGCGGGCCCCCTAGGCCGCGCCGCCCTAGTGTGGCGGCGCCCCGTGGCCCCACTTCGTTTCTCCCTCGGTCTTCTGGAAGCTTCGTGGAAAAATAAGACCCTGGGCGTTGATTTCGTCCAATTCCGAGAATATTTCCTTTGTAGGATTTCTGAAACCAAAAACAGCAGACGGCGTCGGCATCTTGTTAATAGGTTAGTGCCGGAAAATGTATAATAATGATGTAAAGTATGTATAAAACATTCAAGTATTGTCATAAAATTAGCATGGAACATAAGAAATTATAGATACGTTTGAGACGTATCAAGCATCCCCAAGCTTAGTTCCTACTCGCCCTCGAGTAGGTAAACGATAACACAAATAATTTCTGAAGTGACATGCTACCAACATAACCTTGATCAACATTATTGTAAAGCATATGAGATGGATGGAGTGATCTGAAGCAAAAGATTGCTAACAAAAGATGATGACTAAACAAATGAATCATATAGCAAAACTTTTCATGAATAGTACTTTCAAGACAAGTATCAACAAGACTTGCATAAGAGCTAACTCATAAGCAATAAATTCAAAGTAGAATGCATTGAAGCAACACAAAGGATGATTAAGTTTCAGCAATTGCTTTCAACTTGTAACATGTATATCTCATGGATATTTGTCAACATAGAGTAATATAACAAGTGCAATAAGTAAACATGTAAGAATCAATGCACACAGTTAACACAAGTGTTTGCTTCTAAGATAGAAAGAAGTAGGTAAACTGACTCAACATAAAGTAAAAGAATGGCCCTTCGCAGAGGGAAGCATGGATTACTATTTTTGTGCTAGAGCTTTTATTTTGAAAACATAGAAACAATTTTGTCAACGGTAGTAATAATTCATATGTGCTATGCATAATACTTCCTACAAGTTGCAAGCCTCATGCATAGAGTACTAATAGTGCTCGCACCTTGTCCTAATTAGCTTGGATTAACACGGATTATCATTGCATGACATATGTTTCAACCAAGTGTCACAAAGGGGTACCTCTATGCCGCCTGTACAAAGGTCCTAGGAGATCAATTGCATTTGATTTCTCGTTTTTAACAGATCTCAACTTAGGACATCCATACCGGGACAACATAGACAACAGATAATGGACTCCTCTTTTAATGCATAAGCATTCAACAACAGATAATATTCTCATAAGAGATTGAGGTTGTATGTCCAAACTGAAAACTTCCACCATGATACATGGCTTTAGTTAGCGGCCCAATGTTCTTCTCTAACAATATGCATACTCAAACCATTTGATCATGAAAATCACCCTTACTTCAGACAAGACGAACATGCATAGCATCTCACATGATATCCAACAAAGGTAAAAAGTTGATGGCGTCCCCAGAAACATGGTTACCGCTCAACAAGCAACTTATAAGAACTAAGACACATAACTACATATTCATCACCACAATAGTTTTTAAGCTATTTGTCCCATGAGCTATATATTGCAAAGATAAAGGAATGAAATTTTAAAGGTAGCACTCAAGTAATTTACTTTGGAATGGCAGAAAAATACCACATAATAGGTAGATATGGTGGACACAAATGGCATGGGTTTTGGCTCAAGGTGTTTGGATGCACGAGAAGCATTTCCTCTCAGTACAAGGCTTTGGGCTAGCAAGGTTGTTTGAAGCAAACACAAGTATGAACAGGTACAGCAAAACTTACACAAGAACATATTGCAAGCATTATAAGACTCTACACTGTCTTCCTTGTTGTTCAAACACTTTACCAGAAAATATCTAGACTTAGAGAGACCAATCATGCAAACCAAATTTTAACAAGCTCTACGGTAGTTCTCCATTAATAGATTAAACTACATGATGCAAGAGCTTAAACATGATCTATGAGAGCTCAAAACAATTGCCAAGTTTCAAGTTATTCCAAACCATATGAAGCATTTTCTGATTCCAACCAAATAGCAATCAACGAAGCAATTTTCAGCCTTCGCCATGAACATTAAAGCACAACTAAGAACACAAGTGTTCCATATGAAAAAGCGGAGCGTAATATCTCCAATATAAGGATGGTGGGATCCAACTTTATTCAAACCAAAACAAAAATAAAAGCAAAAAGACGCTCCAAGTAAAGAACATAAGATGTGATGGAATAAAAATATAGTTTCACTAGAAGTGACCTGATAAGTTGTCGATGAAGAAGGGGATGCCTTGGGCATCCCCAAGCTTAGATGCTTGAGTCTTCTTAAAATATGCAGGGATGAACCACCGGGGCATCCCCAAGCTTAGACCTTTCACTCTTCTTGATCATAATGTATCATCCTCTTCTCTTGACCCTTGAAAACTTCCTCCACACCAAACTTCAAGCAAACTCATTAGAGGGTTAGTGCATAATCAAAAATTCACATATTCAGAGGTGACATAATCATTCTTAACACCTCTGGACATTGCACAAAGCTTCTGAAAGTTAATGGAACAAAGAAACCCATTCAACATAGCAAAAGCGGCAATGCGAAATAAAAGGCAGAATCTGTCAAAACAGAACAGTCCGTAAAGACGAATTTTACAGAGGCACTTAACTTGCTCAAACGGAAAAACTCAAAACTAATGAAAGTTGCGTACATATCTGAGGATCACACACGTAAATTGGCAGATTTTTTTGATTTTTTTATAGAGAGTTCTGCGCAAATTCGTGACAGACAGCAATTCTGTTTCTGCGCAGCAATCCAAATCTAGCATCAACTTTACCATAGAGACTTTACTTGGCACAAAAAACATGATAAGGAGAGGTTGGTACAGTAGTAACAACTTCCAAGACTCAACAATACAGTAGCAAAATAAAACATGGGTTATCTCCCAAGAAGTGCTTTTCTTTAATGCCTTTCAGCTAGGCGTAGAAAGTGCAAATCAAGTAACATCAAGAGAAGAAGCATCAACATCATAATTTTTTCTAATAATAGAATCAAAAGGAAACTTCGTTATCTTTCTAGGGAAGTGTTCCATACCTTTTTTGAGAGGAAATTGATACTTAATATTTCCCTCTTTCATATCAATAACAGCACCAACAGTTCGAAGAAAGGGTCTTCCCAAGACAATAGGACAAGATGCATTGTATTCAATATCCAAGACAACAAAATCAACGGGGACAAGGTTATTGTTAACCGTAATGCGAACATTATCAATCCTCCCCAAAGGTTTCTTTTTAGAATTATCAGCAAGATTAACATCCAAATAACAATTTTTCAATGGTGGCAAGTCAAGCATATCATAAATTTTCTTAGGCATAACAGAAATACTTGCACCAAGATCACATAAAGCATTACATTCAAAATCATTGAATTTCATCTTAATGATGGGCTCCCAACCATCTTCTAATTTCCTAGGAATAGAAGCTTCAAGTTTTAATTTCTCTTCCCTAGCTTTAATGAGAGCATTTGTAATATGTTTTGTAAAGGCTAAATTTATAGCACTAGCATTAGGACTTCTAGCAAGTTTTTGTAAGAACTTTATAACTTCAGTAATATGACAATCATCAAAATCTAAATCATTATGTTCTACAGCAATGGAATCATTGTCCCCAATATTTTGAAAAATTTCAGCAGTTTTATCACAAGCAGTTTCAGCAGTTTCAGGCAATTTTGCACGCTTTGCACTAGGAGTAGAAACATTGCCAACACCAATTATTTTACCATTGATAGTAGGAGGTGTAGCAACATGTGTAGAATCAACATTACTAGTGGTGGTAATAGTCCAAACTTTAGCTACATTATTCTCTTTAGCAAGTTTTTCTTTTTCTTCTCTATCCCACCTAGCATGCAATTCAGCCAACATTCTAATATTATCATTAATTCGAACTTGGATGGCATTTGTTTTAGCAAACCTAGCATCTTTAACTTCCTCAGGCATAACTTTCAATTTTAAAAGATCAACATCAAGAGCAAGACTATCAACCTTAGAAGCAAGAACATCAATTTTACCAAGCTTTTCTTCAACAGTTTTATTAAAAGCAGTTTGTGTACTAATAAATTCTTTAAGCATGACTTCAAGACCAGAGGGTACACTCTTATTATTGTTGTAAGAATTACCATAAGAATTACCATAACCACTACCATTATTAGAAGGATATGGCCTATAGTTGTTGTTACCATAATTATTCCTATAAGCATTGTTGTTGAAATTATTACTCTTAATGAAATTCACATCAACATTTTCTTCTTGAGCAACCAATGAAGCTAAAGGAACATTATTAGGATCAATATGAGATCTACCATTTGCAAGCATAGACATAATAGCATCAATCTTATCACCCAAAGAAGAGGTTTCTTCAACAGAATTTACCTTCTTACCTTGAGGAGTTCTTTCAGTGTGCCATTCAGAGTAATTGATCATCATATCATCAAGAAGCTTCGTCGCGGCGCCCAAGGTGATGGACATAAAAGTACCTCCAGCAGCTGAATCCAATAGGTTCCTCGAGGAAAAATTCAATCCTGCATAAAAGGTTTGGATGATCATCCAAGTAGTCAGTCCATGGGTAGGGCAATTCTTTACCAAAGATTTCATTCTCTCCCATGCTTGAGAAACATGTTCATTATCAAATTGTTTAAAATTCATAATGCTACTTCTCAAAGATATAATCTTAGCAGGAGGATAATATTTACCAATAAAAGCATCTTTACATTTAGTCCATGAATCAATACTATTCTTAGGCAAAGAAAGCAACCAATCTTTAGCTCTTCCTCTTAATGAGAAAGGAAACAATTTCAGTTTTATAATATCACCATCTATATCCTTATACTTTTGCATTTCACAAAGTTCAACAAAATTATTAAGATGGGCAGCATCATCATCAGTACTAACACCAGAAAATTGCTCTCTCATAACAAGATTCAGTAAAGCAGGTTTAATTTCATAGAATTCTGCTGTAGTAGCAGGTGGAGCAATAGGAGTACTTATAAAATCATTATTATTTGTGCTAGTGAAATCACACAACTTAGTATTTTCAGGAGTACCCATTGTAGCAGTAATAAAAGTAAACTAAGCAAATAGAATAAAGACAAGTAACTAATTTTTTTGTGTTTTTTTGATATAGAGCTAGTAAATAAGACAGAAAGTAAAGCAACTAATTTTTTTGTGTTTTTGATATGAAGCAAACAAGACAATAAATAAAATAAAGTAAAGCAAGACAAAAACAAAGTAAAGAGATCGGATGTGGAGACTCCCCTTGCAGCGTGTCTTGATCTCCCCGGCAACGGCGCCAGAAAAAGAGCTTGATAACGCGTGAAGCACACGTCCGTTGGGAACCCCAAGAGGAAGGTGTGATGCGTACAGCAGCAAGTTTTCCCTCGTAAAGAAACCGCGGTTATCGAACCAGTAGGAGCCAAGAAGCACGTGAAGGTTGTTGGTGGAGGAGTGTAGTGCGGCGCAACACCAGTGAAACCGGCGCCAACGTGGAACCTGCACAACACAATCAAGATACTTTGCCCCAACGTAACAGTGAGGTTGTCAATCTCACCGGCTTGCTGAAAACAAAGGATTAAACGTATCGAGTGGAAGATGATGGTTGTTTGCAAAGAACAGTAAGAACAATGATTGCAGTAGATTGTATTCAGATGTAAAAGAATGGACCGGGGTCCACAGTTCACTAGTGGTGTCTCTCCAATAAGATAACTAACATGCTGGGTGAACAAATTACAGGTGGGCAATTGACAAATAAAGATTCAATACATATCAATGATGATTACTATGAGATTTAATCAGGGCATTACGACAAAGTACATAGACCGCTATCCAACATGCATCTATGCCTAAATAATCCACCTTCGGGTTAGCATCCGCACCCCCTCCAGTATTAAGTTGTAAACAACAGATAATTGCATTAAGTATGGTGCGTAATGTAATCAACACAAATATCCTTAGACAAAGCATCGATGTTTTATCCCTAGTAGCAACAGCACATCCACAACCTTAGAACTTTCTGTCACTGTCCCAGATTAAATGGAGGCATGAACCCACTATCGAGCATAAATACTCCCTCTTGGAGTTACAAGTATCAACTTGGCCAGAGCCTCTACTAGCAACGAGAGCATGCAAGAACATAAACAACACATATATGATAGATTGATAATCAACTTGACATAATATTCTAGATTCATCGGATCCCACCAAACACAACATGTAGCATTACAAATAGATGATCTTGATCATGTTAGACAGCTCACAAGATCTAAACAATGATAGCACAAGCGGAGAAGACAACCATCTAGCTACTGCTATGGACCCATAGTCCAAGGATGAACTACTCACGCATCAATCCGGAGGCGAGCATGATGATGTAGAGCCCTCCGGTGATGATTCCCCTCTCCGGCAGGTGCCAGAGGCGATCTCCTGAATCCCCCGAGATGGGATTGGCGGCGGCGGCGTCTCTAGAAGGTTTTCCGTATCGTGGCTCTCGGTACACTGTAGGATAACGTAGCATAGAAAACAAAAAATTTCCTACCGCGAACACGCAATCCAAGCCAAGATGCAATCTAGAAGATGGTAGCAACGAGGGGATTATCGAGTCTCACCCTTGAAGAGATTCCAAAGCCTACAAGATGAGGCTCTTGTTGCTGCGGTAGACGATCACTTGCCGCTTGCAAAAGCGCGTAGAAGATCTTGATCACGGCGCCACGAACGGGCAGCACCTCCGTACTCGGTCACACGTTCGGTTGTTGATGAAGACGACGTCCACCTCCCCGTTCCAGCGGGCAGCGGAAGTAGTAGCTCCTCTTGAATCCGACAGCACGACGGCGTGGTGTCGGTGGCGGTGGAGAACTCCGGCGGAGCTTCGCTAAAGCACGCGGGAGCTATGGAGGAGAAGGGGGCGGCTAGGGTTTGGGAGGGGGTGGCCGGCCACTCAAGGGGGGCGGCCAGGTTGTGGTCTTGGGGTGGCCGGCCCCCTCCCCTTGGCTCCTCATTATATAGGTGGAAGCCCCAAGTGTTGGACTACAAGTCTCCGAATAAGACCCGAACCCAAAACCTTCCATGTGATAGGAAACCTACCTAAGGTGGGAATCCCACTTGAGGTGGGATTCCCCCCTTCCATGTGGGGGGTGGCCGGCCCCAGGGGGAGTCCACTTGGGACTCCTCCCCCTCTAGGGTTGGCCGGCCATGGAGGTGGAGTCCCTCCGGGACTCCACCTTCCTTGGTGGTTTCTTCCGGACTTTTCTAGAACCTTCTAGAACCTTCCATAGAACCTTCCGAATCATTTTCAAACACATAAAATGACATCCTATATATGAATCTTATTCTCCGGACCATTCCGGAACTCCTCGTGATGTCCGGGATCTCATCCGGGACTCCGAACAAATATTCGAACTCCATTCCATATTCAAGTTCTACCATTTCAACATCCAACTTTAAGTGTGTCACCCTACGGTTCGCGAACTATGCGGACATGGTTGAGTACTCACTCCGACCAATAACCAATAGCGGGATCTGGAGATCCATAATGGCTCCCACATATTCAACGATGACTTTAGTGATCGAATGAACCATTCACATACGATACCAATTCCCTTTGTCACGCGATATTTTACTTGTCCGAGGTTTGATCATCGGTATCACACTATACCTTGTTCAACCTCGTCTCCTGACAAGTACTCTTTACTCGTACCGTGGTATGTGGTCTCTTATGAACTTATTCATATGCTTGCAAGACATTAGACGACATTCCACCGAGAGGGCCCAGAGTATATCTATCCGTCATCGGGATGGACAAATCCCACTGTTGATTGCCTCAACTCATACTTTCCGGATACTTAATCCCACCTTTATAACCACCCATTTACGCAGTGGCGTTTGATGTAATCAAAGTACCTTTCCGGTATAAGTGATTTACATGATCTCATGGTCATAAGGACTAGGTAACTATGTAACGAAAGCTTATAGCAAATAACTTAATGACGTGATCTTATGCTACGCTTAATTGGGTGTGTCCATTACATCATTCATATAATGATATAATCTTGTTATTAATAACATCCAATGTTCATGATTATGAAACTAATCATCTATTAATCAACAAGCTAGTTAAGAGGCTTACTAGGGACTCTTTGTTGTTTACATATCACACATGTATCAATGTTTCGGTTAATACAATTATAGCATGGTATATAAACATTTATCATAAACATAAAGATATATAATAACCACTTTTATTATTGCCTCTTGGGCATATCTCCAACAGTCTCCCACTTGCACTAGAGTCAATAATCTAGATTACATTGTAAGGTACCTAACACCCATGGCATTCTGGTGTTGGTCATGCTTTGCCCTAGGGAGAGCTTTAGTCAACGGATCTGCTACATTCAGATCAGTGTGTACTTTGCAAATCTTTACTTCTCCATCTTCGATGTACTCGTGAATCGAATGATAACGCAGCTTGATATGCTTCAGCCTCTTGTGTGACCTTGGTTCATGTGCATTGGCGATGGCACCCATGTTGTCACAATATATGACTAGTGGGTCCAATGCACTAGGAACCACACCGAGCTCTACAATGAACCTCTTCATCCATACCGCTTCTGATGAAGCCTCTGAAGCCGCTATGTACTCCGATTCTGTTGAAGACTTCGCCACCGTGCACTGCTTCGAGCTTGCCCAGCTTACTGCAGCACCATTCAATATAAACACGTACCCAGACTGTGACTTAGAGTCATCAGGATCAGTGTTCCAACTTGCATCGGTGTAACTTGTTACAACGAGCTCTTGGTCACCTCCATAACAAAGAAACATATCCTTAGTTCTTTTCAAGTACTTCAGGATATTCTTGACCGCTGTCCAGTGTTCCATTCCTGGATCACTTTGATATCTGCTAGTCAAACTAACAACATGTGCTATATCCGGTCTAGTACATAGCATGGCATACATGATAGAGCCTACTGCCGAGGCATAGGGGATCTGACTCATCCTTTCTCTTTCTTCTGCCGTAGCCGGACCTTGAGTCTTACTCAAGACCTTGCCTGGTAACATGGGTAAAAATCCTTTCTTACTTTCGTCCATTCTAAACTTCTTTAGAATCTTGTCCAGGTATGTACTTTGTGATAGCCCTATTAGACGTCTTGATCTATCTCTATAAATCTTGATGCCTAATATATACGATGCTTCACCAAGGTCTTTCATTGAAAAACTATTATTCAAATAACCTTTTACACTGCTTAATAGTTCTATATCATTCCCAATCAATAATATGTCATCTACATATAATATCAGGAACGCTACAGAGCTCCCACTCACTTTCTTGTAAATACAGGCCTCTCCATGACACTGTATAAACCCGAAGTCTTTGATCACCTTATCAAAGCGTCGGTTCCAACTTCTTGATGCTTGCTTCAGTCCATAGATTGAACGCTGAAGTTTGCATACTTTGTCAGCATTTTTAGGATCGACAAAACCTTTGGGTTGTACCATATACAACTCTTCCTCAATGTCTCCATTAAGGAACGCCGTTTTGACATCCATCTGCCAAATCTCATAATCGAAAAATGCAGCTATTGCTAACAAAATCCTCACAGATTTTAGCTTCGCTACAGGTGAGAAAGTCTCATCGTAGTCAACACCTTGAATTTGTCGGAAACCCTTTGCGACAAGTCGAGCTTTATAGACAGTAATATTACCATCAGCATCTGTTTTTCTCTTGAAGATCCATTTATTCTCGACAGCCTTGCGGCTATCAGGTAAGTCTACCAAAGTCCATACTTTGTTATCATACATGGATCCCATTTCGGATTTCATGGCTTCTTGCCATTTGTTGGAATCTGGGCTCATCATCGCTTCTTCATACGTCGCAGGGTCTTCATCATTGTTGTCCACAATCATGACATTTAGACAAGGATCATACCAATCAGGAGTGGCACGTTCCCTTGTCGATCTGCGAGGTTCAGTAGCTATCTCATTTGAAGTTTCATGATCATTATCATTAGCTTCCTCTGTTGCCGGTGTAGGTGGCACAGGAACATCTTCCGGTACTGCGCTACTCTGATCAACGAGCAAAGATTCTTCAATCTCATCGAGTTCTACTTTTCTTCCAGTCACTTCTTTAGTGAGAAATTCTTTCTCAAGAAAGGTTCCGTTCTTAGCAACAAAGATCTTGCCTTCGGATCTGTGATAGAAAGTGTACCCTATAGTTTCCTTAGGGTATCCTATGAAGACGCATTTCTCCGCTTTGGGTTCTAGCTTGTCCGGTTGTAACTTTTTTACATAGGCTTCGCAACCCCAAACTTTAAGGAACGACAGCTTAGGTTTCTTATTAAACCATAATTCATACGGTGTCATTTCAACGGATTTTGATGGTGCTCTATTTAAAGTGAATGTGGCTGTCTCTAATGCATAACTCCAAAATGATAACGGTAAATCAGTAAGAGACATCATAGAACGAACCATATCTAAGAGAGTTCGATTACGACGTTCGGACACACCGTTTCGTTGTGGTGTTCCCGGCGGTGTCAATTGTGAAAGTATTCCGCATTTCTTTAAATGCATGCCAAACTCATAACTCAGATATTCACCTCCGCGATCAGATCGTAGAAATTTAATCTTCTTGTTACGTTGATTTTCTACTTCACTTTGGAATTCCTTAAACTTCTCGAAAGTTTCGGATTTATGTTTCATTAAATAGATATACCACTACAAGAAAAGTTGCCATGGCCGACGAAGTTGAAGTCGCGCCGTGGTTGCTGGTGTACCATGGCCGACGATTTTTGGTCCCTCCGTGGTGCATGTCAAAACTTTTTTTTTCTCGTTTTTGAGGCCACCTAGCCCGACGAAAGCGGCCAAAACATCGCGTATGGTGGCCCGGGACGTGGTGCATCTCGAAATCTCGGGTTCGCCGGCCGAGTCAACGCAAATCCGCACCGCCGAGGGATGTAGGGCCCAGATGGCAGCCTCTCTGGCATTGTTTTTTTCTAGATCGCGCCATCTCGTTCAACGTTCTCCGATCGAGCCGTTTACGATGCAGGATCATGGGTCCCGCATGTCATCCTCTATGAACCAAAATTCTTTCTATTCTTGGATTTTTTGACCCCCTGATTTCTGGCTACTTCCTTTTTCTTTTGATCCCTTGCCGCCTTGGAAACGTTGAGACCGCTGCTGCTAAATGGGACCCGCATGTCATCCTCTATGTGCAATCAACTTTCTTTTCTTGGAGTTTTTTTGGCACCTCAAATTTGGTCACTTGCCTTTTTCTTTCGATCCCCTGCCGCCTCTCAAACGGTGATACCGCTGCTGCTAACTGGGACCCGCATGTCATCCTCTATGTACTATAAAACTTTCTTTTCTTGAATTATTTTTGGCACCTCATATTTGGTCACTTACCTTTTTCTTTCGATCCCCTGCCGCCTCTCAAACGGTGATACCGCTGCTGCTAAATGGGACCCGCATGTCATCCTCTATGTACTATAAAACTTTCTTTTCTTGGATTTTTTTGGCACCTCATATTTGGTCACTTGACTTTTTCTTTCGATCCCCTGCTGCCTCTCAAACAGTGATACCGCTGCTGCTAAATGGGACCCGCATGTCATCCTCTATGTACTATAAAACTTTCTTTTCTTGAATTATTTTTGGCTCCTCATATTTTTTCACTTGCCTTTTTCTTTCGATCCCCTGCCGCCTCTCAAACGGTGATACCGCTGCTGCTAAATGGGACCCGCATGTCATCCTCTATGTACTATAAAACTTTCTTTTCTTGGATTTTTTTGGCACCTCATATTTGGTCACTTGACTTTTTCTTTCGATCCCCTACTGCCTCTCAAACAGTGATACCGCTGCTGCTAAATGGGACCCGCATGTCATCCTCTATGTACTATAAAACATTCTTTTCTTGAATTATTTTTGGCTCCTCATATTTTTTCACTTGCCTTTTTCTTTCGATCCCCGCCGCCTCTCAAACGGTGATACCGCTGCTGCTAAATGGGACCCGCATGTCATCCTCTATGTACTATAAAACTTTCTTTTCTTGAATTATTTTTGGCTCCTGATATTTTTTCACTTGCCTTTTTCTTTCGATCTCATGCCACGTTTGAAACGTTGAGGAACCTGCAGCTCATGGGACCCGCATGTCATCCTCTATGTACTATAAAAGTTCATTTTCTTGGTTTTTTTTCACCATCTGATTTTTGGCAATTTCTTTTTTCTTTTGATCCCCTGCCGCCTCTCAAACGCTGATACCGCTGCTGCTAAATGGGACCCGCATGTCATCCTCTATGTATATAAAACTTTCTTTTCTTGAATTATTTTTGGCTCCTCATATTTGGTCACTTGCCTTTTTCTTTCGATCTCATGCCAAGTTTGAAACATTGAGGAACCTGCTGGCTCATGGGACCCGCATGTCATCCTCTATGTACTATAAAAGTTTATTTTCTTTATTTTTTTCACCCTCTGATTTTTGGCTATTTCCTTTTTCTTTTGATCCCCTGCCGCCTTGGAAACGTATGGTAAGCTGCTGACTCATGGGACCCGCATGTCATCCTCTATGTACAATCAACTTTCTTTTTCTTTTGATCTCAAGCCGCATTTGAAACGTTGAGACCGCTGCTGCTAAATGGGACCCGCATGTCATCCTCTACGTACAATAAAGTTTCTTTTCTTGGATTATCTTTGGCTCCTGATATTTTGTCACTTGCCTTTTTCTTTCGATCTCATGCCGCCTTTGAAACGTTGAGTAAGCTGCTGGCTCATGGGTCCCGCATGTCATCCTCTACGAACAATAAAAGTTTCCTTTCTTGGAGTTATTTTTTACCCCTAATTTCTGGCTATTTGCCTTTTTCTTTTGATCTCCTGCCCCCTCTGAAACGATGAGGACGCTGTTGGCAGGTCGGTCCCACATGTCATCCTCTATGAACAATAAAAGTTTCCTTTGATGGATTTATTTTGAACCCCTCATTAATTTCTGGATATTTCCCCTGCCGCCTTGGAATCGTTGAGGATGCTGCTGCCTCATGGGTCCCGCATGTCATCCTCTCAGAACGGTAAATGTTTATTTTCTTGGATTTTGTTGACCAAACGATTTTTGGCTTATTTTTTCTTTCGATCACCTGCAGCCTTTAAAACGTTGAGGACGCCGCTGGCTCACGGGTCCCACATGTCAACCTCTATGAACAATAAACGCTGAGGATGCTGCTGCCTCATGGGTCCCGCATGTCATCCTCTCAGAACGAAAATGTTTCTTTTCTTGGATTTTTTACCAACAGATTTTTGGTTTATTTTTTCTTTCCATCCCCTGCCGCCTTTAAAACGTTGACGACGCTGTTGGCTCATGGGTCCCCGATGTCAGCCTCCCCGTACAAGAAACATATGATATCTTGATTATTTTGCAGACAATAAACAATGTATTGCGCTCTGAGCTATTTCAAACGGATAATTAAATCTTTATTTTTACATAAACAAACTTATATGTTGAATCTCCTTGTTTTTTTGTCTTTGCGAAGCATAGGACTTTCCTGTTTTTTTAGAAAATTCGGAACTTTCCTGTTTTGGAGTGGGCTGAAATTGTACGAGTCAAAAGGCCAAGCAGGATAGTTCGAAAGCCCAGATGTCCAGATGCAGCCCAATTGAAATCTTTCTTCTTGGATTTTTTCACCCCCTGATTTCTGGCTACTTCATTTTTCTTTTGGTCCTGTGTCGCCTTGGAAACGTTGAGACCGCTGCTGCAAAATGGGACCCGCATGTCATCCTCTACGTACAATAAAATTTCTTTTCTTGGATTATTTTTGGCTCCCGATATTTGGTCACTTGCCTTTTTCTTTCGATCCCGTAGCCTCTCAAACGGTGATACCGCTGCTGCAAAATGGGACCCGCATGTCATCCTCTACGTACAATAAACTTTCTTTTCTTGGATTATTTTTGGCTCCTGATATTTGGTCACTTGCCTTTTTTTCTTTCGATCTCATGCCACGTTTGAAACTTTGAGGAACCTGCTGGCTCGTGGGACCCGCATGTCATCCTCTATGTGCTATAAAAGTTTATTTTCTATGGTTTTTTTTCACTCTCTGATTTTTGTCTATTTCCTTTTTTCTTTTGATGCCCTGCCGCCTTGGAAACGTTGAGTAAGCTGCTTACACATGGGACCCGCATGTCATCCTCTATGTACAATCAAGTTTCTTTTCTTGAATTATTTTTGGCTCCTGATATTTCGTCACTTGCCTTTTTCTTTCGATCTCATGCCACGTTTGAAACGTTGAGGAACCTGCTGGCTCATGGGACCCGCATGTCATCCTCTATGTGCTATAAAAGTTTGTTTTCTTGGATTTTTTTCACCCTCTGATTTTTGGCTCCTGATATTTCGTCACTTGCCTTTTACTTTTGATCCCCTGGCCCCTTTGAAACGTTGAGTAAGCTGCTGGCACATGGGACCCGCATGTCAACCTCTATGTCCATCAACTTTCTTTTCTTGGATTTTTTTTTGACCCCCTAATTTCTAGCTACTTTCTTTTTCTTTTGATCTCAAGCCGCATTTCAAACATTGAGACCGCTGCTGCAAAATGGGACCCGCATGTCATCCTCTATGTACAATAAATCTTTGATTATTTTTGGCACCTCATATTTGGTCACTTGCGTTTTTTTCTTTCGATCTCATGCCGCCTTTGAAACGTTGAGTAAGCTGCTGGCTCATGGGTCCCCCATGTCATCCTCTACGAACAATAAAAGTTTCCTTTCTTGGAGTTATTTTTGCCCCCTAATTTCTGGCTACTTCCTTTTTCTTTTGATCCCCTGCCGCCTTTGAAACGTTGAAAACTTTCTTTTCTTTGATTATTTTTGGCACCTCATATTTGGTCACTTGCCTTTTTCTTTCGATCCCTGCCGCCTCTCAAACGGTGATACCGCTGCTGCAAAATGGGACCCGCATGTCATCCTCTATGTACTATAAAACTTTCTTTTCTTGGATTTTTTGGCTCCTGATATTTGGTCACTTGCCTTTTTTCTTTCGACCTCCTGCCGCATCTCAAACGGTGATACCGCTGTTGCTAAATGGGACCCGCATGTCATCCTCTATGTACAATAAAGTTTCTTTTCTTGGATTATTTTTGGCTCCTGATATTTGGTCACTTGCCTTTTTCTTTCGATCCCATGCCGCCTTTGAAACGTTGAGGAAGCTGCTGGCTCATGGGTCCCGCATGTCATCCTCTATGAACAATAAAAGTTTCCATTGTTGGAGTTATTTTTTACCCCTAATTTCTGGCTACTTCCTTTTTCTTTTGATCCCCTGCCGCCTTTGAACGTTGAAGAATCTGCTCGCTAATGGGTCCCACATGTCAGACTCTATGGACGATAAACCTTTCTTTTCTTGGAGTTATTTTGACCCCTAATTTCTGGCTATTTTGCCTTTTTTTTGGATCCCGTGCTGCCTTGGAAACGTTGAGGATGCTGCTGCCACATGGGTCCCGCATGTCATCCTCTCAGAACGATAAATGTTTCTTTTCTTCGATTTTTTTACCAACTGATTTTTGATTTATTTTTTCTTTCGATCCCCTGCCGCCTTTAAAACTTTGACGATGCTGCTGGCTCATGGGTCCCGATGTCAGCCTCCCCGTACAAGAAACATGTGATATCTTGATTATTTTACAGACAATAAAAAGTGTATTTCGCTCTGAGCTATTGCAAACGGATAAATTAAATCTTTATTTTTACATAAACGAACTAATATGAATCTCCTTGTTTTTGTTTTGTTTTTGCGAAGCATAGGACTTTCTTGTTTTGGAGTGGGCTGAAATTGTACGAGTCAAAAGACGTCCAGCAGGTTAGAAGGCCCAGATGGCCAGGCAGCCCCAATTTATATCTTCCTTATCTTGGATTATTTTTTGATCAAAAGGCCCAGCAGGGGTACATCCTTTTTCTTTTGGTCCTGTGTGCCGCCTTGGAAACGTTGTGGACGCTGCTGCCTCATGGGACCCGCATGTCATCCTCTATGAACTATGAACTCTAAAAGTTTCTTTTTTCTTGGATTTTTTTTCACCCCTCTGATTTTTGGCTATTTCCTTTTTCTTTTGTTCCCCTGCCGCCTTGGGACCCGTATGTCATCCTCTATGTACAAAAAACTTTCTTTTCTTGGAGTTTTATTCCCCCTAATTTCGGGCTACTTTCGTTTTCTTTTGATCTCAAGCCGCATATGAAACATTGAGACCGCTGCTGCAAAATGGGACCCACATGTCATCCTCTATGTAAAATAAAAGTTTCTTTTCTTGGATTATTTTTCACGCTCTGATTTTTGGCTATTTCCTTTTTCTTTCGATCCCCTGCTGCTTGGAAACGTTGAGGATGCTGCTGCCTCATGGGTCCCACATGTCATCCACTATGAACAATAAAAGTTTCTTTTCTTCGATTTTTTTCACCCTCTGCTTTTTGGCTATTTCCTTTTCATTTGATCCCCTGCCGCCTTGGAAACGTTGAGGATGCTGCAGCGTCATGGGACCCGCATGTCATACTCTATGTACAATAAAAGTTTCTTTTCTAGGTTTTTGGCTCCTGATATTTGGTCACTTGCCTTTTTCTTTCAATCTCATGCCGACTCTCAAAGGTACAATAAAAGTTTCTTTTCTTGGATTATTTTTGGCTCCTGATATTTGGTCACTTGCCTTTTTCTTTCGATCTCATGCCGTCTTTGAAACGTTCAGACCGCTGCTACAACATGGGACCCTATGTCATCCTCTATGTACAATGAAAGTTTCTTTTCATGGATTATTTTTTGCTCCTGATATTTGGTCACTTTCCTTTTTCTTTCGATCTCATGCCGCCTCGGCCCTCTGAAACGACGAGTAAGTTGTTGGCTCATGGGACCCGCATGTCATCCTCTATGTACAATAAAGTTTTTTTCTTGGATTTTTTACCCCCTGATTTTTGGTCACTTGCCTTTTTCTTTCGATCCTGTGCCGCCTTTGAAATTGTGGACGCTGCTGGCTCATGGGTCCCACATGCCAGCCTCTATGAACAATAATATTTCTTTTCTTGGATTTTTTTACCCCTGATTTCTGGCTATTTGCCTTTTTCTTTGGATCCCCGACCGCCTTTGAAACGATGAGGACGCTGCTGGCGCATAGCTCCCACATGTCAGCCTCTAAGAACAATAAACATTTCTTTTCTTGGATTTATTGTTGACCCCTAATTAATGGCTACTTCGCTTTTTTTTCGATCCCCAGCCGCCTTAGAAACGTTGAGGACGCTGCTGGCTCATGGGTCCCATATGACAGCCTCTATGAAAAGTAAAACATTTACTTTCTTGGATTTATTTTTGACACCTAATTAATGACTACTTGGTTCTTTTCTTTTGATCCCGTGACGCCTTTGAAACGTTGAGGGCCCTGCTGGCTCATGGGTCCAACATGTCAGCCTCTATGAACAATAAGAGTTTCTATTGTTGCATTTATTTTTGACCCCTAATTTCTGGCTATTTGCCTTTTTTCCATTGCCTGCCACCTTAGAAACGTTGAGGACGCTGCTGGCTGGGTCCCACATGTCAGCCTCTTTGTACGATAAAAGTTTCCTTTGCTGGATTTATTTTTGACCCCTAATTTCTGGCTATTTGCCTTTTTCTTTCGAACTCCACCGCCTTTGAAACGTTGATGACGCTGCTGCAAACTGGGTACAATATGTCAGCCTCTTTGTGCGATAAACCTTTCCTTTCTTGGATTTTTTGGACACCTGATTTCGAGCTACTTGCCTTTTTCTTTCGATCTCCTGCCCCCTTTGAGAAACGTCGAGAACGATGCTGGTTCGTGGGTCCCACATGTCATCCTCTCTGAATGATAAATGTTGGGGCCGCGGCTGCAAGATACGTCCCACATGTCAGCCTGACTGTTGAATAAACGTTTCCTTTCTCGAATTTATATTTGACCCCTGATTTCTGGCTACTTTGCCGTTTCTTTCGATCCCCTGCATGTCTGCTACTCCACCGAAAAACAGACCGGCATGTATTCATCACAATACTGGTAGCTAATTTAGGAAAAATGTGTTCATCACGGGATTCAAACAAAGATCTTCATCTCTGCTAAATTTTGATTTCACCAAAAACCGAACAGCGTGTGTTCATGACTTTAACTTCACAAACACTATGGTTTCTCTATAAAATAAGGTCACCATCCGTTCCTTTATTGTAGGCATTTGCGAAAAGTGTCTTTGGCTAATGGGCACCAGTGCTCTGCTGTTTAAAAAAAATCAAATAGCATACATATTTGTTTCAAAAAAATCTGAAAATGAATGTAGACATAATAAATAAAGTAACCTACAAGCGTGTAAAATTTTAATATGACATTCTTTATATTGTAGACTACACAAAAAAGACAAAATCTGTTGAAATTTGGAGATTTGAAATATGCATACCCAGATCCACACGTTTGTTACTTTTGTGTAGCCCAGAATTTTTTGTATTTGAAACTGAAATTTTGCACGTTTATGGGACAATTCATTAGCTACTCCATGATTTTTTTTCTAATTTTTTGAACAAATAAATATATTTTTTTTTCTAAAATAGCAGGAGCACTGGTGCCCAAGAGCACCAAATCTCTTAATAGGCATTTGCGCCTAATAGCGTGAGCTTAGCTAATTTTTGAAGAAAAAAAAGATGTCCATTGTGGTATTCAGGACAAAGATCTTCATGTCTGCTACTGCACCAAACAACAAACCAGCATGTATTCATCACAATACGGGTAGCTAATTTGTGAAAAATATGTTCAGCACGGGATTCAAACAAAGATCTTCATCTCTGCAAAATTTTGATTTCAGCAAAAACCGAACAGCGAATGTTCATGAGGTTAAGTTCACGAACACTATGTTTTCTCTATAAAATAAGGTCACCATCTGTCTCTTATTTCTCAAGGAAAAACAGGTGGAAGTGTTGGGACGAACCACATGGGTGCTTCGGCTCTATGTTCAATCTTCTCTTTTTTGTACTGCAATCTTGAGCCTATGGCAGGACCTCCATTGACGTGCATTCTGCACCAATTTGGCCTTGGACGTATCCATGTATCACGGGCGCGATTGTGGGTAGCAAAGACACAGTCAGGTTTGAACAATTGGAAATCTGGTTCTGCAGCCTCTGCGTCGATTGGCGGGGGTAGCATGAAAATTGGGTGATTGAGTCCAAGAAATAAAGAACGCCCCTTCAAATTGTTCAATCTTTCCCACCTTGCCTCTTCTACAGGGTCCAAGGTATGGGCAGATCTCAAGAAAACGTAGCACCGTACCAAAGGATAAGACCTCAGCTTGTTACCCATATGTAATATTGGAGGACCGAGGATGGGCCGATAACCTTTAACCTGAATCCACGCGAGATCAGATTCACCAGTAATGGACTCTGCTCTCATTGGTGCCAGGAACCAAGTGCGCTGGTCAGAAAATCCAAGAAATACATCTTCATGAATATCGAATGTTGTGGAGCTTGTTAACTCCGGCATTGAGGGTTCGTGTAATCCTACGCAACGAGTGGTGTTCATTATCAAACAAGAGTGTATGTAGCACAAATGAGAGAAGTTATTATTTATTATGCGATCAATGTTGAGAGTGTCCACTAGTGAAAGTATAATCCCTAGGCCTTGTTTCCAATACTGCAAACACCGCTTATTTACTGTTCTGTTGCATGTTTACTCGCTGCCATATTTTATTCAGATTGCTATTACCACTCATATACATCCATACTACTTGTATTTCACTATCTCTTCGCCGAACTAGTGCACCTATACATCTGACAAGTGTATTAGGTGTGTTGGGGACACAAGAGACTTCTTGTATCGTGATTGCAGGGTTGCTTGAGAGGGATATCTTTGACCTCTTCCTCCCCGAGTTCGATAAACCTTGGGTGATCCACTTAAGGGAAACTTGCTGCTGTTCTACAAACCTCTGCTCTTGGAGGCCCAACACTGTCTACAAGAATAGAAGCACCCGTAGACATCAACGCTCCAAGTAAAGAACATAAGATATGATGGAATAAAAATATAGTTTCACTAGAAGTGACCTGATAATGTTGTCGATGAAGAAGGGGATGCCTTGGGCATCCCCAACCTTAGATGCTTGAGTCTTCTTAAAATATGCAGGGATGAACCACCGGGGCATCCCCAAGCTTAGACCTTTCACTCTTCTTGATCATAGTATATCATCCTCCTCTCTTGACCCTTGCAAACTTCCTCCACACCAAACTTCAAGCAAACTCATTAGAGGGTTAGTGCATAATCAAAAATTCACATATTCAGAGGTGACACAATCATTCTTAACACTTCTGGACATTGCACAAAGCTTCTGAAAGTTAATGGAACAAAGAAACTCATTCAACATAGCAAAAGCGGCAATGCGAAATAAAAGGCAGAATCTATCAAAAACAGAACAGTCCGTAAAGACGAATTTGGCAGGGGCACTTAACTTGCTCAAATGGAAAAACTCAAAACTAATGAAAGTTTCGTACATATATGAGGATCACGCTCGTAAATTTGCATATTTTTTTGATTTTTCTACAGGGAGATCTGTACGAATTCGTGACAGACAGCAATGCTGTTTCTGCGCAGCGATCCAAATCTAGCATCAACTTTAGCATAAAAACTTTACTTGGCACAAAAACATGATAAGGAGAGGTTGCTACAGTAGTAAACAACTTCCAAGACTCAACAATACAGTAAATAAAATGAAACTTGGGTTATCTCCCAAGAAGTGCTTTTCTTTAACGCCTTTCAGCTAGGCGCAGAAAGTGCAAATCAAGTAATATCAAGAGATGGAGCATCAACATTATTACCTCGGGAGTCGGGAGTTTTCTCAACAATGCATTGTATATGGTCTATATAAGTAACTCCTCTTTCATTGCTCCTAGGCTTACTATTCTCATCAAACAAATTTTCAGGAACAAGCCAAGCATAGTTATTTTCTAAAGCTTCATGCATCCCTAGGAGCTTACTAGGTATCGGTGCTTTAATTTCTCCCTCATAATTGAATTTATTAGTGTATCTTAGCCTATATTTTTCCCTTTTTTCAAGGATACTAGCAAAATTGGTACACAAGCCTAGCATCTTATATCGAATAAAGACTTTCCTAGCTTCTCTAGCTACATCACCAAATTCTCTAAGAAGGGTTTCTAGAATAAAATCTTTCTTTTCTCCTTCTTCCATATCACCGAGTGTAAGAAACATATGTTGCATCATGGGATTAAGATTAACAAATCTAGCTTCCAACATGTGCACTAAAGAGGCAGTAGCAATTTCATAATCAGGAGCAAGTTCTACCAAGGATCTATCTTCAAAATCTTCAGTCTTACTAACATGAGTGAAAAATTCTTCTATATTATCTTTTCCAATGATAGACCCACTACCTACCGGTATATCTTTCAAAGTAAACTTAGGATGAAGCATGATGAAATAAACAAAAAGGGTAAACAAAGTAAATGCAAGTAACTAATTTTTTGTGTTTTTTAATGATATAGAGCTAGTAAATAAAACAGAAAGTAAAGTAACTAATTTTTTTTGTGTTTTTAATATGAAGCAAACAAGACAGTAAATAAAGTAAAGTAAAGCAAGACAAAAACAAAGTAAAGAGATTGGATGTGGAGACTCCCCTTGCAGCGTGTCTTGATCCCCAACGGCGCCAGAAATTTATGCTTGATACGCGTGAAGCACACGTCCGTTGGGAACCCCAAGAGGAAGGTATGATGCGAATAGAAGCAAGTTTCCTCAGTATGAAACCAAGGTTATCGAACCAGTAGGAGCCAAGAAGCACGTGAAGGTTGTTGTTGGAGGAGTGTAGTGCGGCGCAACACTAGTAAAACCGGCGCCAACGTGGAACCTGCACAACACAATCAAGATACTTTGCCCCAACGTAACAGTGAGGTTGTCAATATCACCGGCTTGCTGAAAACAAAAGATTAAACATATCGAGTGGAAGATGGTGTTTGTTTGCAAAGAACAGTAAAAACAATGATTGCAGTAGATTGTATTCAGATGTAAAGGAATGGACCGGGGTCCACAGTTCACTAGTGGTGTCTCTCCAATAAGATAACTAACATGCTGGGTGAACAAATTACAGGTGGGCAATTGACAAATCAAGATTCAATACATATCAACGATTATTACTATGTGATTTAATCAGGGCATTACGACAAAGTACATAGATCGCTATCCATGCATCTATGCCTAAATAATCCACCTTCGGGTTAGCATCCACACCCCCTCCATTAAGTTGTAAACAACAGATAATTGCATTAAGTATGGTGCGTAATGTAATCAACACAAATATCCTTAGACAAAGCATCAATGTTTTATCCCTAGTAGCAACAGCACATCCACAACCTTAGAACTTTCTGTCACTGTCCCAGATTCAATGGAGGCATGAACCCACTATCGAGCATAATTACCCCCTCTTAGAGTTACAAGTATCAACTTGGCCAGAGCCTCTACTAGCAACGGAGAGCATGCAAGAACATAAACAACACATATATGATAGATTGATAATCAACTTAACATAGTATTCTAGATTCATCGGATCCCACCAAACACAACATGTAGCATTACAAATAGATGATCTTGATCATGTTAGGCAGCTCACAAGATCTAAACAATGATAGCACAAGCGGAGAAGACAACCATCTAGCTACTGCTATGGACCCATAGTCCAAGGATGAACTACTCACGCATCAATCCGGAGGCGTGCATGATGATGTAGAGCCCCTCCGGTGATGATTCCCCTCCGGTAGGGTGCCGGAGGCAATCTCCGAATCCCCGAGATGGGATTGGTGGCGGCGGCGTCTCTGGAAGGTTTTCCGTATCGTGGCTCTCGGTACAGGGGTATTCGTGACGAAGGCTATATGTAGGCGGAAGGGTAGGTCAGGGGGCCACACGAGGGCCCCACACAACAGGTCAGCGCGGCCAGGGCTTGGGCCGCGCCGCCCTAGTGTGGCGGCTCCTCGTGGCCCCACTTCCTTTCCCCCTCGGTCTTCTGGAAGCTTCGTGTAAAAATAGGACCGGGCGTTGATTTCGTCCAATTCCGAGAATATTTCCTTACTAGGATTTCTAAAACCAAAAACAGCAGAAAACAAGAACTGGCCGGCATCTTGTTAATAGGTTAGTGCCGGAAAATGTATAATAATGCTGTAAAGTATGTATAAAACATTCAAGTATTGTAATAAAAGTAGCATGGAACATAAGAAATTATAGATACGTTTGAGACGTATCAAACCTGCACAACACAATCAAGATACTTTGCCCCAACGTAACAGTGAGGTTGTCAATCTCACCGGCTTGCTGAAAACAAAGGATTAAGCGTATCGAGTGGAAGATGATGTTTGTTTGCAAAGAACAGTAAGAACAATAATTGCAGTAGATTGTATTCAGATGTGAAGAATGGACCGGGGTCCACAGTTCACTAGTGGTGTCTCTCCAATAAGATAACTAACATGCTTGGTGAACAAATTACAGGTGGGTAATTGACAAATAAAGATTCAATACATATCAATGATGATTACTATGAGATTTAATCAGGGCATTACGACAAAGTACATAGACCGTTATCCAGCATGCATCTATGCCTAAATAATCCACCTTCGGGTTAGCATCCGCCCCCTCAGTATTAAGTTGTAAACAACAGATAATTGCATTAAGTATGGTGCGTAATGTAATCAACACAAATATCCTTAGACAAAGCATCGATGTTTTATCCCTAGTAGCAACATCACATCCACAACCTTAGAACTTTCTGTCACTGTCCCAGATTAAATGGAGGCATGAACCCACTATCGAGCATAAATACTCCCTCTTGGAGTTACAAGTATCAACTTGGCCAGAGCCTCTACTAGCAACGGAGAGCATGCAAGAACATAAACAACACATATATGATAGATTGATAATCAACTTGACATAATATTCTAGATTCATCCACTACAAGAAATATGTTAACTAGTGACCTTCTTTCAGTGACCACGGATAAATAGGTCATAACAATATGACCATTTTGCAGCAAGTGGTCTTAAGCTGTTTGGGAGGGTCCAAACCCAAATTTTCTATGACTATTATTGGCAGAAATGTCATAATTTTGTTACACAAAATGGTCAAAGATAAGATGATACGGTCTACGACCTTATCTTCGGCTGAGTACGACCAATTTAAACGGTCGTTGGTGCTAATTTGTGGTTTGTTAAAACAATAGACATCCAACTCAACATTTGGTGTTAGCCTTAGTTTACTTGTTTTGTTCCGTTCTCTATGGTTTTGATGTTCATTTAGGGCTTATTTGATTCAAATGAATATGTAGGATTTGGAGAAATAGAATTGTTTTCTACAAATGTTGTTTGATTCATATGGTTGCAATCCTTTGTAATTTCTACAAAATATTCATTTAGACTATGTTTTAGAGGAAAATTTCCTTTCCGAACTCTTTCTACAATTTCTTTGGTTTTCATGTGCAATCAACTAGAATTGGTTAGGACATGTCTTTCCAATCTAATGTTTCTCCTATTTCCAATTTTGAAAGTCTTGCAAATCAATCGAGCCATAATATTTTTATATACAGTACTTTTCCTATCGTGAATAAAGAGGATGACCTGTGTAGGATCACACAAACATGATCCGTAGCTAGAGCCCGCCAAAGACTAGACCGGAAACCAAATTTCCAACAACGGACGCGCGGTGAGACCAAATTTTGGTTAAGTCCCGCAGCACCAAAACCACGACCAACCTGATAAGACCTAACCCTAGCCCCAAATCTCCCACTCCTCTTTCCACCCCGTGGCAGCCGCCGCCGCACACCAGATCCAGCGCAACCATCCTCTCCCCCGATCTTCCTTCTCTCGCGCCCCAATCTTCTCCACCGCATGGCCTCGCGCCATCCACTCCATCCCATGACCTCGCCTTCATCGGCCTTGCCATGTTCGAGGCACTCAACGCTACCTTCGATGGGGACTACGCCGTCGTCGAGGAGGAACTATGGCTCCCCTTTCGGCTTGTTCGCCGACGCACGCGCTTCGTCGAGCTCACCGGACCCCATTGGGCGGGTGCCCGTGGCAGTGCGGTGTGGTTTCTCAGCACTTCCTCGCTGCCTGCACTCGCCACTCGCACAACCCATCGCCGTGACGACGAGGTCGCTTGGTCGATAGCGAGGGCGCGACTGCCTGTAGCTCGTCTGACCACCACGGCAATGGGAGGTGCGTGCGAGCTTCGGCGCCGACCGCAGGGAGGCCAAGGAAGCGACACCTCCACGTGCCGGATATGAAGGCCGGGTCGGGCGTGTTTCACGAGATGCGGCACGTCGAGCTGCTCTGCGCCGAAGTCCACCAGAGGTCGATTTTTTTCCTCCTGACGTGCTCAAATCCACCGATACATGATGCAGACTGTTTGGTGTTGATTTGTTCGTGAGCACTAGGCCACAGTACGGTCCTCTGTAATTTAGATGCACATCTCTATTTAGAAGCTGCCGCTTAATTAGGCACACATAAAGATGCATACTCAGTGTGAGTAGCTGTTTGAGTAGGAGTTTGTGTACAAGAAGATCTTTGTGCATTGGAGGTAGTTTCAGTTTGAGTTGGAGATTTGGACGCTGAGGGTCTGAGTAGGTTGAATACTAATTTAGTTACTAATTTAGTTAACCAGTACCTTCTTTGTATATTGATAATTCTCCTGCAATTTGACCAAGTGTATGCTTGTACCTGCTTTCGTTTGAGTACGTTGAATACTAAAATCTACTGCTTTCATTTGTTCTTATTCTGCACTCTATGGTTGTCGTTTGCACTGCACCATTCCTTGTAATTTCCGTTTGTTACATGTGTACTGAAACATGACGCTACTAGGTAGTTTATTTGCATGTGAGGAAGTTATCTGTTGGTGCAATCTCTATCTTGTGAACAACCAATCTGTTTTGCTTACTGTTGTTGTAGTTGCACTCCACCATTATAGTATTTCTGTTTGATTGTTTTTTACACAATTACTGAAAATTAAGGGCCAGGTAGTTTCTCTGTATGTTACTGGACCAACACTCTTGTAGACGCAGTCAAGCATGCAATTTATGTTCTTCATGGATGAGTTGTGCGTCATACATAAATTACAAAGTGCCGAAACTTACTAATCACTCTCTTGCTGCTAAATGATTCACAGAGCACCTGTATTTCTAGTCACAGCTTACTGGTCAGAAAAGTGAAGTTGCATGAATGTTCTATCTTTTCACAATTTTGACCTCTATTTTCTTCCTGTTGGTTGCCAGGGATTTGTCTTGTCAAAGAGGATGCCTTCATTTCCTCCTGTGCACGACAAAGATCCCAGCAGAAACTGGCGGTGATATCAAATAACACTAGCCCCAGCTTGAACGCCTCTCTTGTAGACAACAGATGTAAGATGTTAAACCCCGGTACTGCATCTGGTAACTTCTCACTAGTAGAAAACCTCTCATCCATCTAAGCCATAAATACCGGATCCCTTACGAACCGGTACTAAAGGGGGCATTAGTACCGGTTGTATTGCCCAAGCCTTTAGTACCGGTTCGTATGGACCTTTAGTACCGGTTCGTGACACGAACCGGTACTAAAGGGTTAGCGTCAGCCGAAAAACCTTTAGTACCGGTTTGTGACACGAACCGGTACTAAAGGTTAGTACCGGTTCGTGTCACGAACCGGTACTAAAGGTTTTCGGCTTCCCACGCACCTCCACACACCCCCCCCCCCCCGTGGATCGCCTTTTTTGCTCTGTAAAATACAAATGAAAATGATAGAAAATTCAAAAAATAAAATGTTTTCAGATTCTCATATGTTATGCAATCTACTATTCGGTGAAATTAAGAAATTCGAATTTTGACTTTTTTTGCAAAAAAGTTTGAAAAATGGTAAAATCGCATTAACTTTTGCATACGACGTCGGAAAAAAACGTATAATATATCAAAAAAATCCTGGGAAAAAGTTACATCCGAATTCACCAGGGTTTACCCGGTTAGCCAATTTTTAGATTCTAAAATTCCAAATGAAAATATGAAAGCAGGAAGCTTTTAGTTTTT
This sequence comes from Lolium multiflorum, assembly GCA_030979885.1. Classification (NCBI taxonomy): domain Eukaryota; kingdom Viridiplantae; phylum Streptophyta; class Magnoliopsida; order Poales; family Poaceae; genus Lolium; species Lolium multiflorum. Next base: position 313,584,552 of record CM061750.1, on the reverse strand, counting down.
TTTCCAGAAATTTAGAATTTTATATATTTTTAATTTTTTTAATTAAAATTAATAATTACAAGATTTTTTGAGTCCTAACATATTACTATTACTTTTAGCAAATTATAAGATTTTCAAATTTTTAAGTTTTAGGTTTTGCAAAAAATATTAAAATTATAAAAAATAAATAAAAATAATAAAAAATAAAAAAGTTAATTTTATTTATTTATTCAATATTATTATTACATCACTACTTTTGTTTATTAGAAGAATTATTTGGAATTTAAACGATAAAGAAGTGTGACCAACATGTTAATAGGGTTGATATGATAATACTATCACATACATGCGTGCGAAGCACTTGGAAGTGGAATGGGATGGAACTTGGAAGTTAAGCGTGCTAGTGCGGGAGTAGTGTGAGGATGGGTGACCGACCGGGAAGTTTGACCAAGGGTAAGTAATTGACTAGAGATTAAGTGTAGTTAGAGACTAACGGAAATATTAGAAATTGTGAAAAAAAGGGAGTGAAAAATAATTAGAAAAAAATGGATAAAAAAATTAAACGAAATAGCCTTTTTGTGAAAAAAAAAAAAAAGATCTCCAGCCCCGCGGGCACCTTTAATACCGGTTCGTAAGGAACCGGTACTAAAGGTGGGAGGCCTTTAGTACCGGATCTTTAGTACCGGTTGCAAAACCGGTACTAAAGACCCTTTCGAACCGGTATTAAAGGGGGGTTTCTCTACTAGTGTCTCATCATTACTTTTGCATGAAGTTCAGGCATAATGATGTGTTTGTGGTACTTACACTATATGCTTGCTGCTATACCATGTTATTGGTATATATAGTTTATAGGTATTGCAGATCAATCAATCAATACATGCATACAGCGAACTCTTGAGTACTCCATATAACTTCATTAAATAATACTTATTACATTTGTGTTTATTTAACTATAAACTAAGAATTCACTTAACTTTACTTGACAAGTGTGCATAAGCATGTTATAGGATCAGCTTATAGTTGTCTGATGTTAAATGTTTATGCAGCACATATTAGTAGGTAGGCGTGTTTGTTTGCAAAGTCTTATGATCCCATCCCGTCACTTTGCTTGTTTATTTTGGTATCCATCATCAACCATCATTTTGCATAAGCACACAACTGGGCACCAGCCAGACTAACCAATCTGGCGTGTCAAGCTTATCTGTTTGCGTATACTTATACTGTAGTTTTGAATTGAGGGCAATGATAGGTGATTTGCCCATTTTATTGAAGGCTATTGTTTACATAGCCAAGATTAGTAATTTGCCAATTCTTCCGCAATCACCATTTTCCTGTATCTGACTTTGGTATAATCTACATTGTCGACATAAGTGTTCTTTGTGTTGTTGGCATCTGAGGAAAATGCTAGGAATAGGGAAAACAATGGGATAAGATGCATACATATTTTTATAATATTATAAATTATGAAAACAATGTCATGTTGCAACATTAATATTGGTCCATATGATCAATTATGTTTAGCTATAAAGCTATTCAGGAGATAAGTTGATTCTTGCAGCAGCAAGTTTTTGTACTGATGTGTCCTCGTTGGTTTGCAGGGCTAAAATTTTCGGAAGATACATTTATTGCTATGTCAAAATGGAAATAGTTGTGCGCAAGGAGCAGGTATAAGCTTATTTACTCATTGTTGAATCCCAAAAAGATGCATTCTGCTATTTCATGTGTACCCTCTAGTATAAACATGCTTTACTTTCTGTTTGCCATTATTGCATATATTGTATTTTTGGTTGGTGGTTCTGTTCTCTTGGATATTGTGGTTAATCTACTTTCTTGTGATTTTCCCATGCTATATCAAGATATGAATCTGAAGTCTTACATGAATCCAATGTATGTTGCTGATTAGAATTGCGTGATACTCTACCTGTTTTGCGTTTTTTTATTATCTTTGATTGGCATCAATTGTGGTAGCTCTAAACTGATGTATATATATAAGTACAGGGGAGGGATCTTGTAGTGAAATGTACATGCATAATTAAAACAAGTGCTAAACTGAGAACATGAAGTTTTCAATATTATTACTGTTGTTAAGACTTTCTTATAAAATGCCATGAAGGTTCACTGTTTATCTGCATGATTATGTAGTGTGTATTTGTACTTTTTTATTGTCTTAAAATATTAGTCTTCACATACTATCATTTACTATTCAGAAAATCTAAAAATCTGAATAAAATTTGGAAGAACACTTCAGTGCTACATCATAGCTGACCACTGAGTTTGTGTTGTTTTAATTTGGGAATTTAAGAGTTGCAACCTGGAACATGACAGCAACATCACAGATGCATGACTCTATTAATAACTAGAACAAACCTGAAATTTGAGTTAGATTTCTCTAGAATAAGAATAGCAGTATTTGGTTTGAATTTGACCTGTCCGTGAGAATAGTATTTCTATGTTACCTACGAATTTGTAACTAACAGGTATCCCATCAGCCTGTCTTAGGCATTCGACACTTCATATGAATAAATTCAGAACCTAGAACTTCATATTAGAATGTAGAGTGCACAGTATACATGATTGACAACTTCCTAGTTTAGGCTGGCCGGTCTTGCTGATTCTTTAGAAGATTTATCTTTAATATAGGGGCAAATTATTGATTGATGTCCTGGCTTGCCAACAAGAAAGTCACGTGAGACCATACTTATATTAATGTTGTATCTAAGTATCTTCAACTGTTAAAATATTACAGTACCACTATGTACATAACAGTAGTGCCATGTCCAGGGTATTACAAGAGCTACAGGCTGAAGTCAGAGGAAGAGTGAAGAAGTTAGGAAGAATAAAGAAGTTCCTAGAATATCAAAGATTATACTTAGCGTTTTATTAGTAGTGTTATGTTGTTATTGTGTGTAATCTGGGAATATGCGTCTCAAAGATTTGATGGTTAAACCTATTTGGCTGTTATTTGAATATATTCAAGTTTTTTTTTGCTCATTCTGATTTGTATATTGTTTATTGGTTTAAACTATGAAAACTTGTGAGTAGAAAATAAATTTGCTGTTAAAAGTCTGAGACCCATAAAACGAAGGGGCTGGAAATTTGGAACAAAATGGCTGGATAAAATGGACAGGAAGGAGCCACGACCTCAAAACAAAAATAAAAGTAGGCAAAATTGTTGGGCTTGGCCCATGGAAAGCATTGATCTGAGGCAAAATTATTGGGCTTGGCCCATGGAAAGCATCGATCTGGATTGGGCTGATTTTGATGCACGACCATTTGGTTTGGTCACATATCTGCCACGTAGGATTTGCCACGTTGGATCTGACGTGGACAGACAAGCCAGCCCATGACTAAAATTTTGGTCATAGTATCTATGACAATCAATTTTGGTCGTAGTCCTCTACAACCATTCAAATAAAAAGGTCGTTGTGCGCCGTCAGTGACGCTCAACTGACGACTAACAGTTATTGGTCACGACGTGGTCATAGATGGCGCACGATGACCTTTCAGCGACCAATATGGAGGGTCGCAAGTCACCATATTTCTTGTAGTGATCGAATCCCACCAAACACAACGTGTAGCATTACAAATAGATGATCTTGATCATGTTAGGAAGCACACAAGATCTAAACAATGATAGCACAAGCGGAGAAGAGAACCATCTAGCTACTGCTATGGACCCATAGTCCAAGGATGAACTACTCACGCATCAATCCGGAGGCGGGCATGATGATGTAGAGCCCCTCCGATGATGATTCCCCTCTCCGGCAGGGTGCCGGAGGCGATCTCTGAATCCCCGAGATGGGATTGGCGGCGGCGTCTCTGGAAGGTTTTCCGTATCGTGGCTCTCGGTACGGGTTTCGCGACGAAGGCTTTAAGTAGGCGGAAGGGCGGAATCGGAGGGGTCACGGGGCCCCACACGCTAGGGCCGCGGGCCCCTTGGCCGCGCCGCCCTAGTGTGGCGGTGCCCCGTGGCCCCACTTCCTTTCCCCCTCGGTCTTCTGGAAGCTTCATGGAAAAATAGGACCCTGGGCGTTGATTTCGTCCAATTCGGAGAATATTTACTTTGTAGGATTTCTGAAACCAAAAACAGCAGAAAATAGCAACTGGCGCTTCGGCATCTTGTTAATAGGTTAGTGCCGGAAAATGTATAATAATGATGTAAAGTATGTATAAAACATTCAAGTATTGACATAAAAGTAGCATGGAACATAAGAAATTATAGATACGTTTGAGACGTATCACAAACCCAACACAAAATCCATACTAATTTCTTCCCAAGGTGTAGTAGGTGCCGGTAAAGGAGTATACAAACCGTGAGGCTTCAGCTTGGACTTGGACTTGTTGCAAGTAATGCATCTCTTCACATACCTGTCCACATCCCGCCTCATCTTTGGCCAATAAAAATGATCAGCGAGCATGAGTAGCATCTTCTCACGCCCAAAGTGACCCATCAAACCTCCAGCATGTGATTCCTGCAATAAGAGCAAACGCACAGACGATTCTGGAACACATAGTTTGTTAGCTCTAAACAAGAACCCATCATGTATGTGATATTGTTCCCATGCTTTACCAATAGCACACAAGCGATATGGTTCAACAAAATCATGATCAGTCGCATACAAATCACATAGTACTTCTAATCCAGGAATTTTAACATCAAGATGAGTTAATAGCATAGTTTTCCTAGATAGAGCATCAGCAACAATATTATCTTTTCCCTTCTTATGCTTAATAATGTATGGAAAAGACTCAATGAACTCAACCCACTTAGCAAGACGCCTATGCAAAGTAGATTGGGCTTTCAGATATTTCAAAGCTTCATGATCAGAATGTATGATAAATTCTTTTGGCCACAAATAATGTTGCCAAACCTCAAGAACTCTAATTAAAGCATACAATTATTTATCATATATAGGATAGTTTAACTTAGCACCAGAAAGTTTCTCAGAAAAATATGCAATTGGGCGACCCTCTTGCATCAACACACCACCAATTTCAATACCACTAGCATCACATTCAATCTCAAATTGTTTATTGAAATCAGGAAGTGCAAGCAATGGTGCAGAAGTTAACAATCGTTTCAGTTCATCAAAAGCATGATCTTGGGCTGTGCCCCACTCAAAAACAACACCCTTTTTAGTTAATTCATTCAAAGGTGCAGCAATAGTACTAAAGTTGGGCACAAATCTTCAATAAAACCCAGCTAGACCATGAAAACTTCTTACTTGACTCACATTCATGGGAGTAGGCCAATTTTGAATAGCTTCAATTTTAGACACATCTACTTCTACTCCATGCTTAGAGACAACATAACCAAGAAATATGACCTTATCTTTGCAAAATGTGCACTTCTCAAGATTACCATAGAGTTTATTATCACGCAACACTTGCAAAACATGTCGAATATGTATAGTATGATCAGATTCATTGCGGCTGTAGATTAATATGTCATCAAAATACACAACCACAAATTTGCCAATAAAATCACGTAAAACATGGTTCATCAGTCTCATGAAGGTGCTAGGTGCATTAGTTAAACCAAAAGGCATTACTAACCACTCATATAAACCAAATTTTGTTTTAAAGGATGTTTTCCATTCATCCCCCTCTTTCATCCTAATTTGATGATAACCACTACGCAAATCAATTTTAGAGAAAACAGCAGCACCACTCAATTCATCTAGCATATCCTCTAAACGGGGAATAGGATGACGATATCGAATAGTAATGTTGTTTATCGCTCTACAATCTACACACATGCGCCATGTACCATCTTTCTTAGGAACTAGAATAACAGGAACATCACAAGGACTAAGGCTTATGCGAATATAACCTTTGTCGAGTAGCGCTTGTACTTGCTTATGTATCTCCTTCGTCTCTTCGGGGTTTGTTCTATATGGCGCCCTATTGGGCAGCGAGGCGTCGGGGATCAAATCAATTTGATGCTCAATACCACGCAATGGTGGTAGTCCTGCGGGTACCTCCTCCGGAAACACATCGCTGAATTCTTGTAGCACATTAGAAACACCAAGAGGAAGAGGGGTCATGTCGTTAGAAACCAAAACCGTACCCCTGTACATGAGCACAAGAGGCATGGCTGTAGGATCCTCACTAAATTCTCTCATGTCTTCTTTGGTGGCTAAAAGCACTAAGGAATTCACTCTCTCACTTTTCGTTATATCACTCACGACATTACAATTCTCTCGCCTATCTATAGGTGCATCCTCCAAGTTTACTTCAACTTTCTGACGAGATTCATTGACAATTTGTTGTGGTGACATAGGCTGCAAGTTAATTTTCTTGCCCTTGAACTCCAAGTGATATGTATTGGCACGGCCATTGTGTTGCACAGAACGGTCATAGAGCCATGGCCGACCCAATAGTAGGTGACACACCGTCATAGGAACCACATCAAAATCAATGGAATCCTTATACGGTCCAATCTCAAAATCAACACGCACCATGTGGCTCACCTTCATCTCACCATTATTGCTCAACCACTGAATATAATATGGATGCGGGTGCGGTAGATACTTCAGTTTCAGCTTGGCACATAACTCTTTGCTTGCTAAATTGCGACAACTTCCGCCATCAATAATGACCTTGCAAGCTTTATCAGGGCCAACAAGTGCCTTTATTGGAACAAATTGCAGCGTTGCGTAGATGCACTGGGCTACACATTAAGAACATGCCGTGACACAACAATAGTTTGAGCTTCAGAAGGGAAAGCATCAAAATCATCACTGTCATAATCATCATCTTCTGGAGCATCCGGATCAACATCGTCTCCAGTTTCATACTCATTGTCCTCATTAATAATCATAACTTTGCGGTTAGGACAATCTTTCTTGAAGTGACCCTTGCCACCACATGTATGACAAGCCATATCGCGGTTGCGCGCCGTTGACATGTTAGAACTAGTTCCACTTGCTGTAGGAACGGGCCTCTTTGTGTTGGACACATTGGAAACCGGCTTGCTAGACGAAGTAGAAATATCCGCAGGACGTGTAGATGGCGCCATGGAGGGTGGCGTCCTAGGCGTATAGCGCCCAGCTCCCGTAGCACGACCCCTCTGTTGCGCTTGTTCAGCCAACTGTGATTCAGCTTCTCTTGCATGATGTAGTAACTCATTCATTGTAGTGTAGCTGTGATGACGCACAATGCTTTTGATATTAAACTTGAGACCATTCCGGAAACATTGTAGTGTCATCTCAAGCGACTCACAGACACGGGCACGCTGCATAAGCATCTCCATCTCCATGTAGTAAGCATCAACTGTGATAATAGGCAAGACCACGACCAATACCACGTCCAACGCCCTGAGCTGCAGCAGCTTCCGCATTCTCACCTTGGACGCTGCCATCTTCATCAAATGGTTGTTGTGGTTGTTGTACCATTGTACGTATCTCACCGACGGCTTGAGTCAAATTTTGTATAGATGCTTGAAGAGTCGTCATCGATGTTTGAACGGTGTTAATAGCCGTAGTAGACTCATTGACCTTCAAGTTGACACCTTGAATTTCAGTATCAAATGTCTCCGTAGTAACACGAAGTTCACGTGTAGATGATCACGAAGTGCCTCATATTCCATCCAAGTAACCGGTGAGGCTCGGGCTTTTTCTGCATCACATCAAACTCAGAAGAAGACATGATTAGTAGGTTAGTGCACTAAACAAAAATCTTTGGTGGTACTCTCACAACTCACTCAAAACTGATAAGAAAGGTAAATCTTACCGCTCCAAAGTGAATTAGTATTGCTTACCAACTTGGATTGACGAACTAGTGCACGGATGTCCATTTTCCAGAAACCCTCACGCGTTGGGGACAACGCTTCCGACAGGGGGGCGTGATACGGGCATGGAGGCCTATGTGGAGCCCAGATTCAGGACTCCACCAGCTTATTTATCATAGTTTATGTAATGGTCATATGTGGGCCAATTAGGGTTTTTAATAAATTGAGTCAGTTTGGTTTGGGCCTGTCCAAACCAAGGTAGAGAGGCCCACTAGGGCTGGCCGGCCACTCCACCCCTCATATAAGTGGAGGTGCGGCTAGGGTTAGAGATAGACAAGTTTAGACTAAAGATTAGGGATTTCCCCATTGCGTGTGATCACGTGTATCATCCCTCCGGGGGTACGGCGCTGCCGTTTATCTATATTATTATCCGCTGCGAAGGTTCTTGTGTTCATCAAGGATTATCTAGCTCTTGGTTTGAGGCGTATCGTTCATCGATCCGTTGCTTGCTGGATTCGTTCCCTCTTCTCCAGGCTGCGTTCATCGCGTTGTTGGGAGGATTCTCTACCCCAGGTTCTCGCTGTGAAAGATCGGGCATCAACCATAGGTGGATCGGCTTGGATCCACCGTATCATGTGGTATCAGCTTTCTGGGTTGCTCACGGCGAGGTGTTGTTGATCGATCTCTTTGAGCGGTTTGCATCAGAGAAGATTAGCTCTTAGATCGGAGAAGTTTGGCTCTCGGTCGAAGGAGGTTGGTTGGAGGAAGTTTGGGCGTTGTTTGGTGCAGTTTGGAGGTCATCCATGGCTGTTTCGGAGGTCAAAATCGCGGAAATTCGCGTCTGGAATCGGGAAGAAGACGGAGGTTCGCGACGCGCCCCGGTGCCAGAGCCGGCTGACCGGGCCCTGGGCCGGCCGGGCCGGTCAACCGGGCTCCAGACCAGACCGGACCAGGCGCTCACGCCAACCGGTGACCTTACTGGGCCGCTCAGCCGCGCGGCCGTTCACCCATCCGGTCTGACCGGGCCCCAGGCCGGTCGTGCCGGCACCCAGGCCTATCTGCCGGGTGTTGTAACCGGCCCAGCCGGTCCACAGGCCGGTCCAACCAGGCCCTGGGCCGGGCTGGCTCAGGCAGCTGCGGTTTTTCCTCCGGCGGTTTCTTCTGTTGTTCCGGTGTTCTCTCCGGTGATGCTGGCTCATGGTGTTGATGTTATTGCTCCAATGTCTTGCGTTGGTGGTGAGGCACATAGGAGTGACGATGTGTATCATGACTACCTCGGTATGATGACGGGTACGCCATTTGATGCATCTACAATCAAGTGGACGTTGCCTAGTTCTGCGACACCGACCGAATTTCAAATTTGGGAATCACACATTGAAGGTGGATTTGCGAGATGCAAGGAGTTTGATAGTTCTTTTGGTGGTCAGACGGAATTTGCTATTGCATATCGGCGTGTTGATGATGTTGTGGCTGGTTGGTACCGTGATGCGCTGATAGTGAAGGGAATCATTGGTCTACGGTCTAGTTGTGCAGATTTCAAGCGGTTTCTGCGTCATAACTTTAAGTTTGCAAGCTTGAGCAAGCCGTGGGGTGCTACCAACAGTCACTAAGGTCGAGGTGAAATCTTCAGAGGAGAGGAAACCTGGCTCTGATACCAAGAGCGCTACTGTGACTGTTGAGGAGGATGTACCATTGAGCGGGCTGAATATGCAACTCAAGAAGGTACAAGATGATGCTTGCAAGACAGTTGACAAGGTTCAGCGGTGGAGTTTGTTTCAGACTCAGTGCTTTATCAAGGGCAAGGCTTGCAAGTTGATGATTGATGGTGGTAGCTGTACTAATGGCATAAGCAAGGCGATGGTGGCAGCATTGGGGTTGTCTACATGGCGTCTTCCTGAACCTAAACGTCTTGAGTGGTTGAATAGCTGTGGTATGCTGAAGATTACTCACAAGGTGCGTGTGCCATTTACAGTTGGTGATTATATTGATGAGATCGAGTGCGATGTGTTGCCATTGGAGGTGTGTGGATTGCTACTTGGGCGTCCTTGGCAGTATGATCGCAATGTGACACATGCTGGGCGAGCAAATACATATTCTTTTATGCATGGTGGCAAACAGCGGACTTTGAAGCCTATGGGTGATGATCATATCAAGTCCGATGTGGAGTTAGTAGTGCGTAAGGAGAAGTTGCACAAGCCTAATGTGCAGCATAAGGTGCATGATGTTCCGAGCATTGATGTTGGTGATGTTTCAGCCATGCCTGTAGATGACAAGCCAGTTCTTGTTGGTGACAAGCCGGATGAAGCTACACTTGTTGTTGATGTGGATGTTGCAGCATGTGCTACAGTTCCAGTTTGTGTTGATGTCAGTACACAGACTGATGATGGGTGCGCTGATGGTGTTTCAGTGCATATGGCGCAGATGCGCGTGGGAGGAGTGGGAGGCGAGCGCGTCAGTGGAGACAGTGGGCAGCGGCACTACCGTGCTAGGAGTACTGCAGTCCAGTTTTCCGCGACACCGCGGATGCATCGAGGCAAGGATGGACGTGTGAGACATCTATGTGGCCCAGGAATTACACATCTTGTGCAGGGTCATGTGCAGCGACACAAGGGTCCATCAAAACCTCGCAAGAAGAAGGAATTGGCGCCGAAGTCCAAGCTCATATGGAGAAGAAAGGAGGCGCCAAGTGCTGTATCAAGTCAAGCAGGCCGCGAGGGAGGATGTGGTGTGGAAGGCAAGCAAGACTTGAAGACGGCGAGGACGTGTCATGTTCATATCACGTCACCTTTTCCAGAAGACCCTCACGCGTTGGGGACAACGCTTCTTGAAGGGGGGAGGATGATACGGGCATGGAGGCCTATGTGGAGCCCAGATTCAGGACTCCACCAGCTTATTTATCATAGTTTATGTAATGGTCATATGTGGGCCAATTAGGGTTTTTAATAAATTGAGTCAGTTTGGTTTGGGCCTGTCCAAACCAAGGTAGAGAGGCCCACTAGGGCTGGCCGGCCACTCCACCCCTCATATAAGTGGAGGTGCGGCTAGGGTTAGAGATAGACAAGTTTAGACTAAAGATTAGGGTTTTCCCCATTGCGTGTGTTCACGTGTATCATCCCTCCGGGGGTACGGCGCTGCCGTTTATCTATATTATTATCCGCTGCGAAGGTTCTTGTGTTCATCAAGGATTATCTAGCTCTTGGTTTGAGGCGTATCGTTCATCGATCCGTTGCTTGCTGGATTCGTTCCCTCTTCTCCAGGCTGCGTTCATCGCGTTGTTGGGAGGATTCTCTACCCCAGGTTCTCGCTGTGAAAGATCGGGCATCAACCATAGGTGGATCGGCTTGGATCCACCGTATCAGTGCGCGAAGAATCACACACGTGATGCCAGAGGAATTAACACGAGCGGTAACATTACAACAGGATTACAATAGAGCCCACAAGAAACATATATTACAACAACGACTCCAACGAGTCAAGATACAAATAGATACATACAAAGATCCAAATCATACAGAAGATCAAATACGTCCGAGTACGGACAAGATACAAATTGGACTAAGAGTCCTGAAGATAACCAGTGGCGTCCATAACCCTGCCCAGGCCAAGCCGGAAGGGTAACCTTGCTAACGTCGTCATCTTGTACCTGTCGAAGTCGGGCCATCGGTTGCCGACAAAAGGGAGGAAGCAAAAGAGAAAGAGAAAAGGCGAGAGTAAGTACCAAGGAACGAACTCCGGCACGTACTTAGCGAGACTAGAAATGGCTATGCTCGCCGGGCGAATATATATATCGCCTGGGGCTATATGGTAGGTTTAGCGGCAGCAAAACTATAACCAATAGAGACACGCTACAACATCCGTCTACTCAGAGAAGATAAGAGAGCGCACAAGGTAACAGATAAATACTACACAAACATAACCCAGCCAAATACACATATCCCCTTCAACAAAGCGAAGAGGCAATGTAAAAGGCACTCAACGGTGGACAAGTTTTATTAGGTATCGGTTGTAGTAATGCTATATTACTACGCAAGTTATTATCAGATTATTAACAACAAGTATAAGGTGTAAGTTGTTCTATGATCAAGCTATACAATTCCAAGTCGTCCATAACCGCGGACACGGCTTATCGATAAGATGTACACCCTGCAGGGGTTGCCCAAATGTAACCATACGCATGCTCGACCCACTTACGACAGGTGGATGTCTCACAACAAGACCGTTCCCAGTTCAACAAGAAAGTCTAGGGGGGCCACCCAACTAAGCTACCCGTAACGAAGTCCGGCCGTACTCCGAAGCGGACTCAGGGTTTGCGTTAACGGCTAGGCGTGCAAACCACACGCTTCGCTAAACGTTCCGCGGGGTACAGTACAGAATATAAACACCCGAAGGCAACAGGAAGTAAACACCCGAAGGCAACAGTAAGTAAAGCATGGCATACATGGCATAGGCAAATAAAACCAAGGTTGTGGCCCCCTTTTCAACTGACTTGAGAAAAGGTAAAGGGTGAGGGGGGTCCCAATAAACGTCCCCACGTACGGGTAGAGCGCTCAATCTCGGAACAGATAACAAGAACTCGGGTCCTAGGGGACATTAGCGAGTCAAAGTTCCGATGCTTTCGCAAAGGGGCTCACAGATGCCTCTGCTTACAATTTTAGTTGTTAACAATTAAGTAAAGCATGTGTATCTCCAACAACTGATATAGCATGTGATAACCTCCCAACAACCCAACATATCCCGATAACAGATCGAGATAAACAACAGAGCCTAAACACGCCTACGACTCGCAAGGCTCAAACATCAAGCAACGGCTATGGGTAAGGAATGATACATATAGGATTATTATGGTAAACAAGTGGAATAGGACACGTGACTCGATAAAGAATCGCAACATAAAGATAGCAGTGAGAGGGAGAACAAAATATAAAATGGGTGAAGAGAGAGGGCTCGCCTGTGGAAAGCTGCAGAAGAACTTGTCGGAGAACTCGTCGTATCTCACATTACCACTTCGTGATCCTATCCGGGAAGAAGCAAATGCTGGACAAACAACGGGTGCAAACATACAACTACGAAAGAAGAATCGGCATGATCATGATATGATATGCATGGCATGGGAAGGATGGTGCAATGCAACTTAATTATCCATATTAATCGGAGTCGGAACCCCGGACAAACAAATTAGTTTGGAGTTGCATTTTCTACCGTCAAAGTTAAATGTTGATTAGCATGGCAACACAAGGCATGGGTGAGCTACGCAAAGTTAAATGGAACCGGGACAACATATATATAATATCCCACATATTCCATATGTTCCATGTTAGGTGATAATGCAAACTATCACGAATTTTTATGATGCATGGCGCAACAGTAAGAATGGATGGCATATTCATGTTCCTTATGTTTTTCTGATCAATTTTCATATATAAAACATTTCTATTTGATTTACCAATTAAAATATATGATTTTAGCAAGATTAAACTTTTTCTGCAATTTTTGCAGAAAACAGAAAAGATGCTGGGGCTTTTCTCACCGAAGGAGAAGCTAGCCGGGGCACTGGCGCGCGGGACCAGGCGCTGCTGACCGTGCGCTGACTGGGCGCTGACTGGAGAGGGGCACCGGGTTAGAAAAGGAAAACTGCAGGGGGCTCAGTGCAAAACTGACGGATCTAGATCTGGAGGGGTTTTATCACCGCGGTTGCAGCAAGCCAGAGAGGCTGACTGGTGGGGGCCAGGGCGCCACGCTGGCAAAGCGTCCGTGCACGCCCACATGGTGTTTGATGTGGGGACGATGCCGCTCGCGTTCCGTCGCGGTGGTCACCGCGGCAGGACGGAGACGGCGCGGGACGATGGAGGCGTTCCAGGACACGAAACTGGGCGAGTTCGATGCACCTCGTCGGCGCGGAACAAGAAGAGGCGGCGCCAGAAGCGGGGGACCACCGGAGCATGGCCGACGGTGGTGTCCTGCAGAGCATGGCGTCGACATCACATAGAGAAGGGGAAACAAGAAGCAAAGAGGAGAACGAAGGTGTCCAGGACGTGCGCAAGGGTACCAGGAAGCTCGAGGAGGGGTTGGTTTGGCCGGAGGAGGTCGAGGTCGGCCGGAACGACGGTTTTTCTCCGCCTGGGACGAAGAAGAAAGGGAGATCTCCCGCTCGATTGAGGATCTCCCGCTTCGATTCCTTGCACGAGGACGTAGAGGAGATCAAGGCGCGTCGATTGGAGGTGGCGGCGCTGCTTGGGGTGGACGGAGGCGACGGCAAGGACCAGGACAGCAAACGGCAGCTGACGTGGGCACTACCCTTCGGGTAACCGACGTTGCCCTATCCTATATTTCCTGGCTGGAGGCCCATGAAGGCACTTGGAGGCAAAGCGGCCCATCCGGACGGTGCACCAGAAGATTCCTTGGCGAGCAAGACGAAGAAGCAGCCGAACAAGGAAAGATTAGATCTCAAACTACTGTAAACCTAGTCGTGCTCGGTTAGACCTCTTGAGACCTGGCCTCCTATATAAAGGCCAGGAGAGGGGCTGCCGAGGCACACAATCTATCTTAGTAATCCTAGCCACCTAAAGCACAGAGTTAGGTCATCGTAAAGCTTAGCATCTCGACGAGATCTCAGCCGAACTATTCGGCACCCCATTGTAACCTATTTTCATCATAATCAAGAACAGACAAGCAGGACGTAAGGGTTTTACCTCATCGAGGGCCCCGAACCTGGGTAAATCGCTCCCCGTTTGTCTGTGAACCGATGTCTCGTGTCAGCTTGCAGGATTCCATTAACCCTAAGCCCCTATCGGAGGGCATTGCCGAGGAGTACCCTCGACAATTGGCGCCGTATGTGGGAAGCCTGTCGGCACAAGACAAGACATCGGCAATACCAGTCACATCTGCAGCGTTTGTGCTCGAGTCGCCAACACCACCAGATTTAAGAGACCCGATCCGCTGCGGACCCTTCGAGTTCATACCACATCTTGCGCCGCCGCACTCGATTCCTGCAGAATCGCGCGACAGTATGACCACCACTTTTGGGGCGTTCACTTCATCATCGACTCCGGAGGCTTCCTTCGCCTCCCTAGGACAGGTACATCTGGTTCGAGGACCTCATTTTCAACAGGCGACGCGCCGGCAGCCTCGGAAATCTCGCCCGGAGGCGTGCAAGGAGGCAGCCGAGAAAGTTTCGACGTCGCGACAGGGCGAAAGAAGAGACGAAGGGACTAACACCATGGGGAGGAAGAACGTACAACGTCTCACCCTCGCCGATCCGAACGAGGGCAGGAGGACGTGCGGCCGATCCATGGCCGCGCCCGTTCACCGTATCTATCGGCTACGGAGCAACTCGAGGCACCATGCTACCTTCATTCCTACATTGATTCGAAGGATGGTCGAGAAAAATCCAGCCTTCTGCTAAGAAACTGCTGACATTTTCTGGAGATTCGACAGTTTTGTGACGATCTTAGAGCCGAAGCTTTATCAAGAGTTCACATGATGGAGAAGAGAACGGGGTCTTACAGCTATCCGCCAGAACCGTATGTACCAGAGCCATATGAACCGCATGTACCGGCCGAAGCGTTCCTAGAGCCACGTGGGCAGGTCAACATGATCCATAAAACCAGCTTTTGAAAGAGGGAAATCAAGAAATTCTCGCGAGAGGTGAAGTATGCGGAAGTTTCCATGGTTGATACACCCGAATTTATCGACTGGTCAGAGCAAAGCATCTCCTTCGATAGGACAGACCACCCAAAGGCCGTCCCTAGACCAGGTCATGCAGCCCTTGTCCTTGAGGCGCAAATCGGGGGGTACAACATGAGCAAGGTATTCATGGATGGAGGAAGTGGCTTAAACTTGTTGTTCGCAAACACGATGAAGGTGATGGGTTTAACAGTCGACATGCTAAGAGAGTCCGATACAGGATTCCACGCCATCATACCGACTCGGCCCGCTTATTCTCTAAGCAAAACATCATTGGATGTAGTTTTTGGCACACCTAGCAATTTCAGGAGAGAGAAAATTGAGTTTGAGGTAGTCGACTGGGAATCCCAGTACCATGCCATCCTCGGCAGACCCGCCTTTGCAAAATTTATGGCTGTACCTCATTACGCGTACCTGAAACTGAAGATGCCTGGCAATAACGGGACTCCGATAACTGTCCATGGGAGCTTTGCTCGATCAGACACTTGCGATAGGGAGTTCCAGAAGATCGCCTCGAAGTTCGGTGCCAAGGAAGAACTCAACGTGGTCGACGCTACCACGGATCATACGCAACCACCAGCCGACAATCGAAACGTAAGATCCGATGAGTTTGACACTGCGAAGGAAGCCAAGAAGTTGCAGGTGCATCCCAGTGACCCGAAGAAAACAGTTAATACATCGGCTGATGATACGTCTCAAACGTATCTATCATTTCTTATGTTCCATGATACTTTTATGACAATACTTGAATGTTTTATACATACTTTACAACATTATTATACATTTTCCGGCACTAACCTATTAACAAGATGCCGAAGCGCCAGTTGCTGTTTTCTGCTGTTTTGGTTTCAGAAATCCTAGTAAGGAAATATTCTCGAATTGGACGAAATCAACGCCCGGGTCCTTTTACACGAAGCTTCCAGAAGACCGAAAGGGAAACAAAGTGGGGCCACTAGGAGCCGACACACCAGGGCGGCGCGGCCTGGCCCCTGGCCGCGCGGCCCTGTTGTGTGGGGCCCTCGCGTCGCCCCCTGACCTACCCTTCCGCCTACATATAGCCTTCGTCGCGAAACCCCCGTACCGAGAGCCACGATACGGAAAACCTTGAGACGCCGCCGTCGCGAATCCCATCTCGGGGGATTCAGGAGATCGCCTCCGGCACCCTGGAGGGGAATCATCACCGGAGGGGCTCTACATCATCATGCCCGCCTCCGGATTGATGCGTGAGTACGTAGTTCATCCTTGGACTATGGGTCCATAGCAGTAGCTAGATGGTTGTCTTCTCCGCTTGTGCTATCATTGTTTAGATCTTGTGAGCTGCCTAACATGATCAAGATCATCTATTTGTAATGCTACATGTTGTGTTTGGCGGGATCCGATGAATATATGTGTTGTTTATGTTCTTGCATGCTCTCCGTTGCTAGTAGAGGCTCTGGCCAAGTTGATACTTGTAACTCCAAGAGGGAGTAATTATGCTCGATAGTGGGTTCATGCCTCCATTGAACCTGGGATCGTGACATGTAACATCCCAAGTTTCAACAATAATAAATGAAGAAGAGGGACATCTCTATTACTCAATTTTCACAACAAACAAAGAAAAACTTTTCTCATTCATATAGTGCTACATATAGATTCATGCATAAGAGTGATTCTTCTATTGTGCAATTGCCATGATAAGTGCTTAGTAGTGATCAAGTGTGCTTAAACCCTAACACAAGATCACCTAACCCTAATTTGAGGAGAATCAAAGAAATAGCAATTAACTCAATACTCACTCTCATACAACATTACTCAAATATGCAAACCATCACCCAAGGCCACCATTGCTTGATCCCTTGCTTCTAAAACTCTTATATATCAAAAACAAACACAAATGCATAGAAGAAACCAAATTCAAATCAAAGAAATATTCAAATTCAACATACATATGATAATGGTCATTTGACACATTTATAAAATCTTCACCACTTTGCACCCCTGCAATTGAATATTCTTAAACCAAACTTGGTCAACCCTTGACACCTCATCCAAGACCATGTCAAAGTCAACAACTTTGATGTTGACCACCATGGCTAGCTTTGACCAGGTTGACCAGAAATGAATTGACAAGTGGAGACATTGAAACAAAGAGAAGATGAACCCAAATTTGATTTCTTGCAAACCTTCACCAAATTGGCCACCACCACCACCATTCTATACATTAAGTATAAAAATGAAGTGCACCAAAAAGATTTCCAAAATTCAAATAAACTAGCACAGTGGCCCTCGCAAATGCGAGGGCATCATGCTTAGTGTGTAGAGATTGTTATAGCCTCGCATGATTTATTGTCTGTAGTAATTAATTCATATTTTCTCTCATTTATATAAACTCATGTTAATAACTTCTTTTCTCCTATTGTAGTGTGTGCTCTGTTATTGTGTATTCCATGCTTGTCGATCCACCATTAAAATCAACAGTATATTTATTTTTATCCTATTTGGATTAATGTTGTGGCCCTATTTTAGGCTTCCGTATCTTGCATTCTCCTATACCAATAGTGTTGAATTTGGTTTGCATCGGGCTTCCATCAGCAGTTTGGATAGAAATACATGAATGCAGATCTCATTTGATGACAGATATTAAAGGAAACCTAAAGTACTTTTTTTACATGAGGAGCCCTCAGGTCTAAGGAATAGTAGGGCTTTATTCCTTTATAAAGACTATTCATGTATAGAAAACCGATTCATATTCACAATTTCCTAACTTGCAGTGACACATAACTCGAGAAGCAATGCACGGGCTTTTTGATAGTTTTATGTAAAAAAGAAAGAGGGAAGTTTGCTCCTTCTCTTTCAATATAATTGTGAATGGATCCGTCCACAACCCATTCTCGTTTTCTTTTCATGATACCTAAATAATGACCATAACTACTTAGGAAACAATCGGTCTCTTCAGCTCCTTTTTCGGAAAAAAGGGAACAATCGGTCTCAGTTGTCTCAAATTGTTATGATTTTAAATTACGTAGTGATACATATTGTGTATGGAGTTTATAATCTGGGAATGGTCTTTTTGCTCATAGAAGCATATGCTTATGGAGCCCAATTGAATTTCTTATGCCAAATGAGTTACATGGTCACAACTGACCGAGTAAGTCAATCATCATCTCTAGTTTTCGCACTAACTGAAAAGTGAATTCGCCAAACCTCTGGTAACCATATCATCATTAAGGACCAGTTTGGGGTTTAGTAGATTTTATGGGAGACAAAAGCATTCGTAGATTTTTTTAAAAAAAATCAATGATGTGAGGCGCAAATGTACACCAACAATCTCTCCCGGCGTCGGCAACCATAAATAAAGTTGGCTCGATTGCTCTCCAGTGGTGCAGGTACACATCAAAATTAAACAACACCCCCGAAATTGATTCCATTGTTGCCGTATATATTCTTTAATTTGTGGGTAAATTTTACTTTACGAATTGGGGTAAAATTATCACATCATTAACTACACGTGAGCCTTCTCGAACAGGTCTGATGGATAGCCTGCAACACGTACCGCGAGCAGCCGACATGGTTCTTTTTCTTAACCGGTATTTGTGTTATCTCGTAAAAAACTGGTTTTTCTGGTTAATGAACTGAGAAAAATATTACTGGCGAAATTAATTGGTATTTACATATTTATCGATTTTATCCTCAAATTTGTTTTTTGAGGAATTTTGGACGAATTTATAGATTGGTTTAACAAATTTCGGGAGGAATTTTCAGAATTTCTGAAAATCCCAAATATTGTTGCATGTCGGTAGTTTCCTCCTTTGAGGAAAAACGTCTAGCAGCCGCCACCAGGCATGAGACTACCGAGTAAAATATAAATGTACAAATTTTTCTGGTATTTACATAATTTAGTCTCATTTATTTTTTATGAATTTTGGAGTAACATGTAAATTAGTTTGATAAATGCGGTATTTTGGCTAGTGTTCTTGAAATCTCTGAATAAACCAAAAATAGTGTTAACTATTGGTATTTTTTCCCGCCGACCAAAAGAGAATTTAAGCTAGTATTGCTCTAATCTATAGTGCACGACTGATCGATATTAGAAACATTATGTCTTTTATATGGTGTTCTAGTGTACCTACTTTGGCCATGACTGTCTCCAATCAAAGTGAACTATTTCGATCAAGAAAGAATTTGTCTGCCTTGTTAGATACGGATTATACCTGCAGTAGTACAGATATTTGAACAGCCGTGTCATGCCCCACCCTTATTTAAATCTCATCTATTAAAACAAATCTAGCAATCCCATCTCATGTACGAACATGTTTTTTTAGGAGTCCCAGGACTACACGTCAAGATACTGGATGCGGTTGTAAGTTACACGTGAAACATCCTTGTATTTTAGATTGACCGGTATTTTAAAAAGAAAAAAAAACAGAGTTTAGCATTAACCATCCTGTACTCTCGTAAGGTTTGACGTGCCTGGCCTTTTTTTCTTCAACATAGGCTTCTGTAGCCATATGGATTACGTGACATAGGTTGTCTCTTGTACCTATATATTGTTGTACGTAACACTCTTTATCTTTTAATCTCAGACGCTAGATTTAGAATCATTGGTTTACATTTATTTAGCATATGTGGATTAACCTGGTGTCTTCTAAAAACCTCTTATTTTGCTTTTAGTATATAATAGATTGTTCTTGCGGCCATTGTGTCGAACTGATACGTCTCCAACGTATCTATAATTTATGATGTTCCATGCTAGTTTTATGACAATACCTACATGTTTTGTTCACACTTTATGATGTTTTGATGCGTTTTCCGGAACTAACCTATTGACGAGATGCCGAAGTGCCAGTTCCTGTTTTCTGCTGTTTTTGGTTTCAGAAATCCTAGTAAGAAAATATTCTCGGAATCGGACGAAATCAACGCCCAACATCCTATTTTCCCACGAAGCTTCCAGAACACCCGAGAGCCGCCAGAGGGGAGCCCTGGGGGCCCCACACACCAGGGTGGCGCGGCCAGGGTGTGGGCCGCGCCCCCTTGTTGTGTCACCGCCTCGTCGACCTTCCGACTCCGCCTCTTCGCCTATATAAAGGTCCCTGACCTAAAACCTCGAGACGAATAAGCCACGGTACGAGAAAAGTTCCAGAGCCGCTGCCATCGCAAAGGCAAGATCTAGGGGACAGGAGTCTCTGTTCCGGCACGCCGCCGGGACGGGGAAGTGCCCCCGGAAGGCTTCTCCATCGACACCATCGCCATCTTCACCGCCATCTTCATCACCGCTGTTGTCTCCCATGAGGAGGGAGTAGTTCTCCTCGAGGCTCGGGGCTGTACCGGTAGCTATGTGGTTCATATCTCTCCTATGTACTTCAATACAATAATCTCATGAGCTGCCTTACATGATTGAGATTCATATGATGATGCTTGTAATCTAGATGTCATTATGCTAGTCAAGTGGATTTTACTTATGTGATCTCCGGAGACTCCTTGTCCCACGTGTGTAAAGGTGACAGTGTGTGCACCGTGTGGGTCTCTTAGGCTATATTTCACAGAATACTTATTCACTGTTATGAATGGCATAGTGAAGTGCTTATTTATATCCCTTTATGATTGCAATGTGCTTTGTATCGCTACTAGTCTATGTGCTACTCATGTGATGTTATTAAAGTAGTCTATTCCTCCTGCATGGTGTAATGGTGACAGTGTGTGCATCGTGTGGTTCTTGTCGTAGATTATGATCATAATCTCTTGTAGGTTATGGAGTTGATTATCGCTATGATAGTATTGATGTGATTTATTCCCCCTTCATAGTGTAAAGGTGACAGTGTGTATGCTATGTTAGTACTCGGTCTATTTTGCAAAGATCTATTATGCTCTAAGGTTACTTAAACATGAATATCGAATGTTGTGGAGCTTGTTAACTCCGGCATTGAGGGTTCGTGTAATCCTACGCAACGAATGGTGTTCATTATCAAACAAGAGTGTATGTAGCACAAATGAGAGAAGTTATTATTTATTATGCGATCAATGTTGAGAGTGTCCACTAGTGAAAGTATGATCCCTAGACCTTGTTTCCAATACTGCAAACACCGCTTACTTACTGTTCTACTGCATGTTTACTTGCTGCCATATTTTATTCAGATTGCTATTACCACTCATATACATCCATACTACTTATATTTCACTATCTCTTCGCCGAACTAGTGCACCTATACATCTGACAAGTGTATTAGGTGTGTTGGGGACACAAGGGACTTCTTGTATCATGATTGCAGGGTTCCTAGAGAGGGATATCTTTGACGTCTTCCTCCCTGAGTTCGATAAACCTTGGGTGATTCACTTAAGGGAAACTTGCTGCTGTTGGAGGCCCAACACTGTCTACAGGAAAAGAAGCGTGAGTAGACATTAAGCTATTTTCTGGCGCCGTTGCCGGGGAGGAAAGGTAAAAGGTACTCACACTCCGGATCTCGGCTACTAAGCTATTTTCCGGCACCGTTGTAAGTGCTCGAAGCTATTTCCTTTAGATCCTGCAATTGCATCTTTTGGTTTCTTGTTTACACTAGTTAGGCATAATGGAAAGTAACAATGAGCTTCTTATTCTATTTCCTGAGTTAAGACATGGATTGTTTGCTGCGAAAATTAAAAAACCTATGGAATCTTATTTGCATGCTAGTAGCAATGATATTAGTATGAACGCTTTGAACACCATTGTTGTTAATGATATGGAAAATTCTAAGCTTGGGGAAGCTGGTTTTGATGAGCATGACATTTTTAGTCCCCCAAGCATTGAGGAGAAAATTTTCTTTGATGATACTTTGCCTCCTATTTATGATGATTATAATGATAGTGGTCTTTTGGTGCCGCCTACTATGGAGAGTAAATTTTATTATGATTATACTATGCCTCCTACATTTGATGAGAATAATAATGATAGCTACTTTGTTGAATTTGCTCCCACTACAACTAATAAAATTGATTATGCTTATGTGGAGAGTAATAATTTTATGCATGTGGCTCATGACAAGAATGTTTCATGTGATAGTTATATTGTTGAGTTTGTTCATGATGCTACTGAAAGTTATTATGAGAGAGGGAAACATGGTTATATGCATCTTAATAATATTAAGTTTCCCCTCTTTATGTTGAGAATCTTGAAATTGCGCTTGTATTGCTTTTCTATGCTTGCCACTTTGTTCTTCATGAATTTATTTGTGTACAAGATTCCTTTTCATAGGAAGTGGGTTAGGCTTAAATGTGCTTTGAATTTGCTTCTTGATGTTCTCTTTTGCTTCATTGTCTATTTTCATGAGAGTATCATTAAAATTGCTGAGCCCATCTTAATGGCTATAAAGAAAGAACTTCTTGGGAGATAACCCATGTGTTTATTTTACTACAGCACTTTTGTTTTATATTTGAGTCTTGGAAGTTGTTTAATACTGTAGCAACCTCTCCTTATCATGTTTTTGGGCCAAGTAAAGTCTCTATGGTAAAGTTGATGCTAGATTTGGATTACTGCGCAGAAACAAATTGCTGTCTGTCACGAATTTGAGCAGAAGTCTCTGTAAAAAAATCAAAAAAATCTGCAAATTTACGTGTGTGATCCTCAGATATGTACGCAACTTTCATTAGTTTTGAGTTTTTCCATTTGAGCAAGTTAAGTGCCCCTGCCAAATTCGTCTTTACGGACTGTTCTGTTTTTGACAGATTCTGCCTTTTATTTCGCATTGCCGCTTTTGCTATGTTGAATGGGTTTCTTTGTTCCATTAACTTTCAGAATTTTTGTGCAATGTCCAGAAGTGTTAACAATTATTTTGTCACCTCTGAACATGTGAATTTTGATTATGCACTAACCCTCTAATGAGTTTACTTGAAGTTTGGTGTGGCAGAAGTTTTCAAGGGTCAATAGAAGAGGATGATATACTATAATCAAGAAGAGTGAAAAGCCTAAGCTTGGGGATGCCTCCATGGTTCATCCCTGCATATTTCAAGAAGACTCAAGCGTCTAATCTTGGGGATGCCCAAGGCATCCCCTTCTTCATCAACTTATCAGGTCACTTCTAGTGAAACTATATTTTTATTCCGTCACATCTTATGTACTTTACTTGGAGCGTCTGTGTGCTTTTATTTTCATTTTGTTATTTTCATTCTCTGAATAAGTTCATCCTTGTGTGGGAGAGAGACACGCTCCGCTTTTTCATATGAACACTAGTGTTCTTCGTTTATGCTTTTAATGTTCAAGGGCGAAAGTTGATCGCTTCACTTGTTGCTATTTGGTTGGAATCAGAAAATGCTTCATATGGTCTTGAATAATTTGATACTTGGCAATTGTTTTGAGCTCTCATATATCATGTTTAAGCTCTTGCATCATGTAGTTAAATCTAGTAGTGGAGAACTACCGTAGAGCTTGTTGAAATTTGGTTTGCATGATTGGTCTCTCTAAGGTCTAGATATTTTCTGGTAAAAGTGTTTGAGCAACAAGGAAGACACAGTGTAGAGTCTTATAATGCTTGCAATATGTTCTTATGTAAGTTTTGCTGTACCGGTTCATACTTGTGTTTGCTTCAAACAACCTTGCTAGCCAAAGCCTTGTACTGAGAGGGAATACTTCTCGTGCATCCAAACCTTGAGCCAAAACCTATGCCATTTGTGTCCACCATATCTACCTACTATGTGGTATTTCCTGCCATTCCAAGTAAATACTTCATGTGCTACCTTTAAACAATTCAAAAGTTACTATCTCTTATTTGTGTCAATGTTTTATAGCTCATGAGGAAGTATGTGGTGTTTTATCTTTCGATCTTGTCATTTACTTCTGACAGACTTTCACAATGGACTAGTGGCTTCATCCGCTTATCCAATAATTTTGCAAAAAGCTGGCAATGGGGTTCCCAGCCCCAATTAATTAACTTGCATTAATAATTCTCTTCACATGTTTTGCTCTGATCTATCAGTAAGCAACTTAATTTTGCAAATAGACACTCCTCCATGGTATGTGAATGTTGGAAGGCACCCGAGGATTCGGTTAGCCATGGCTTGTGTAAGAAAAAGGTTGGGGGAGTGTCATCTAATAAATAAAACTAAAGTACATGTGTAAACAAAAGAGAAGAGGGATGATCTACCTTGCTGGTAGAAATAACGTCCTTCATGGGAGCCGCTCTTGAAAGTCTGGTTGATAAGGTAGTTAGAGTACCCATTACCATTCGTTGACAACAACAAACACCTCTCAAAATTTTACTTTTATGCTCTCTATATGATTTCAAAACTTGAAAAGCTCTAGCACATGATTTAATCCCTGCTTCCCTCTGCGAAGGGCCTATCTTTTACTTTATTGTTGAGTCAGTTTACCTATTTCCTTCCATCTTAGAAGCAAACACTTGTGTCAACTGTGCATTGATTCTTACATACTTGCTTATTTGCATTCATCATATTACTCTATGTTGACAATTATCCATGAGATATGCATGTTGAAAGTTGAAAGCAACTGCTGAAACTTATATCTTCCTTTGTGTTGCTTCGATGCCTTTACTTTGAATTTATTGCTTTATGAGTTAACTCTTATGCAAGACTTTTTGATGCTTGTCTTGAAAGTACTATTCATGAAAAGTTTTGCTATATGTTATCTATTTGTTAGCAAACTATAGATCATTGCTTTGAATCACTTCATTCATGTCATATGCTTTACAATAATGTTGATCAAGATTATGATGGTAGCATGTCACTTCAGAAATTATTTGTGTTATCGTTTACCTACTCGAGGGCGAGTAGGAACTAAGCTTGGGGATGCTGATACGTCTCCAACGTATCTATAATTTCTGATGTTCCATGCTAGTTTTATGACAATACCTACACACTACAAGAAAAGTTGCCATGGCCGACGAAGTTGAAGTCGCGCCGTGGTTGCTGGTGTACCATGGCCGACGATTTTGGTCCCTCCGTGGTGCATGTCAAAACTTTTTTTTCTCGTTTTTGAGGCCACCTAGCCCGACGAAAGCGGCCAAAACGTGGCGTATGGTGGCCCGGGACGTGGTGCATCTCGAAATCTCGGGTTCGCCGGCCGAGTCAACGCAAATCCGCACCGCCGAGGGATGTAGGGCCCAGATGGCAGCCTCTCTGGCATTGTTTTTTTCTAGATCGCGCCATCTCGTTCAACGTTCTCCGATCGAGCCGTTTACGATGCAGGATCATGGGTCCCGCATGTCATCCTCTATGAACCAAAATTCTTTCTATTCTTGGATTTTTTTGACCCCCTGATTTCTGGCTACTTCCTTTTTCTTTTGATCCCTTGCCGCCTTGGAAACGTTGAGACCGCTGCTGCTAAATGGGACCCGCATGTCATCCTCTATGTGCAATCAACTTTCTTTTCTTGGAGTTTTTTTTGGCACCTCAAATTTGGTCACTTGCCTTTTTCTTTCGATCCCCTGCCGCCTCTCAAACGGTGATACCGCTGCTGCTAAATGGGACCCGCATGTCATCCTCTATGTACTATAAAACTTTCTTTTCCTGGATTATTTTTGGCACCTCAAATTTGGTCACTTGCCTTTTTCTTTCGATCCCATGCCGCCTCTCAAACGGTGATACCGCTGCTGCTAACTGGGACCCGCATGTCATCCTCTATGTACTATAAAACTTTCTTTTCTTGGATTTTTTGGCACCTCATATTTGGTCACTTGACTTTTTCTTTCGATCACCTGCCGCCTCTCAAACGGTGATACCGCTTGCTAAATGGGACCCGCATGTCATCCTCTATGTACTATAGAACTTTCTTTTCTTGGATTTTTTTGGCACCTCATATTTGGTCACTTGACTTTTTCTTTCGATCCCTGCTGCCTCTCAAACAGTGATACCGCTGCTAAATGGGACCCGCATGTCATCCTCTATGTACTATAAAACTTTCTTTTCTTGGATTTTTTTGGCACCTCATATTTGGTCACTTGCCTTTTTCTTTCGATCCCCTGCCGCCTCTCAAACGGTGATACCGCTGCTGCTAAATGGGACCCGCATGTCATCCTCTATGTACTATAAAACTTTCTTTTCTTGGATTTTTTTGGCACCTCATATTTGGTCACTTGACTTTTTCTTTCGATCCCCTGCTGCCTCTCAAACGGTGATACCGCTGCTGCTAAATGGGACCCGCATGTCATCCTCTATGTACTATAAAACTTTCTTTTCTTGAATTATTTTTGGCTCCTGATATTTTTTCACTTGCCTTTTTCTTTCGATCTCATGCCACGTTTGAAACGTTGAGGAACCTGCTGGCTCATGGGACCCGCATGTCATCCTCTATGTACTATAAAAGTTCATTTTCTTGGTTTTTTTCACCCTCTGATTTTTGGCAATTTCTTTTTTCTTTCGATCCCCTGCTGCCTCTCAAACGGTGATACCGCTGCTGCTAAATGGGACCCGCATGTCATCCTCTATGTACTATAAAACTTTCTTTTCTTGAATTATTTTTGGCTCCTGATATTTTTTCACTTGCCTTTTTCTTTCGATCTCATGCCACGTTTGAAACGTTGAAGAACCTGCAGGCTCATGGGACCCGCATGTCATCCTCTATGTACTATAAAAGTTCATTTTCTTGGGTTTTTTTCACCCTCTGATTTTTGGCAATTTCTTTTTTCTTTTGATCCCCTGCCGCCTCTCAAATGGTGATACCGCTGCTGCTAAATGGGACCCGCATGTCATCCTCTATGTACTATAAAACTTTCTTTTCTTGAATTATTTTTGGCTCCTCATATTTGGTCACTTGCCTTTTTCTTTCGATCTCATGCCACGTTTGAAATGTTGAGGAACCTGCTGGCTCATGGGACCCGCATGTCATCCTCTATGAGCAATCAACTTTCTTTTCTTGGAGTTTTTTTGGCACCTCATATTTGGGCACTTGCCTTTTTCTTTCGATCTCATGCCACGTTTGAAACGTTGAGGAACCTGCTGGCTCATTGGACCCGCATGTCATCCTCTATGTGCTATAAAAGTTTCCTTTGTTGGATTTTTTTCACCCTCTGATTTTTGGCTTGCCTTTTTCTTTTGATCCCCTGCCCCCTTTGAAACGTTGAGTAAGCTGTTGGCTCAAGGGACCCGCATGTCATCCTCTATGTCCATCAACTTTCTTTTCTTGGATTTTTTTCACCCCCTAATTACTAGCTACTTTCTTTTTCTTTTGATCTCAAGCCGCATTACAAACATTGAGACCGCTGCTGCAAAATGGGACCCACATGTCATCCTCTATGTACAATAAAGTTTCTTTTCTTGGATTATCTTTTGCTCCTGATATTTTGTCACTTGCCTTTTTCTTTCGATCTCATGCCGCCTTTGAAATGTTGAGTAAGCTGCTGGCTCATGGGTCCCGCATGTCATCCTCTACGAACAATAAAAGTTTCCTTTCTTGGAGTTATTTTTGACCCCTAATTTCTGGCTATTTGCCTTTTTCTTTGGATCTCCTACCCCTTTGAAACGATGAGGACGCTGTTGGCAGGTCGGTCCCACAAGTCATCCTCTATGAACAATAAAAGTTTCCTTTGATGGATTTTTTTGAACCCCTAATTAATTTCTGGATATTTCCTTTTTTTTCTTTGATCCCCTGCCGCCTTGGAATCGTTGAGGATGCTGCTGCCTCATGGGTCCCGCATGTCATCCTCTCAGAACGGTAAATGTTTCTTTTCTTGGATATTGTTTACCAAATGATTTTTGGCTTATTTTTTCTTTCGATATCCTGCCGCCTTTAAAACGTTGAGGACGCTGCTGGCTCACGGGTCCCACATGTCAGCCTCTATGAACAATAAACGCTGAGGACGCTGCTGCCTCATGGGTCCCGCATGTCATCCTCTCAGAACGAAAATGTTTCTTTTCTTGGATTTTTTACCAACAGATTTTTGGTTTATTTTTTCTTTCCATCCCCTGCCGCCTTTAAAACGACGCTGCTGGCTCATGGGTCCCCGATGTCAGCCTCCCCGTACAAGAAACATGTGATATCTTGATTATTTTGCAGACAATAAACAGTGTATTGCGCTCTGAGCTATTTCAACGGATAAATTAAATCTTTATTTTTACATAAACAAATTTATATGCTGAATCTCCTTGTTTTTTGTTTTTGCGAAGCATAGGACTTTCCTGTTTTTTTTAGAAAAATCCGAACTATCCTGCATTGGAGTGGGCTGAAATTGTACGAGTCAAAAGGCCCAGCAGGATAGTTCGAATGCCCAGATGTCCACATGCAGCCCAATTGAAATCGTTCTTTTTTGGGATTTTTTTCACCCCCTGATTTCTGGCTACTTCATTTTTCTTTTGGTCCTGTGCCGCCTTGGAAACGTTGAGACCGCTGCTACAAAATGGGACCCGCATGTCATCCTCTATGTACAGTAAAATTTCTTTTCTTAGATTATTTTTGGCTCCTGATATTTGGTCACTTGCCTTTTTCTTTCGATCCCGTGCAGCCTCTCAAACGGTGATACCGCTGCTGCTAAATGGGACCCGCATGCCATCCTCTATGTACAATCAAGTTTCTTTTCTTGAATTATTTTTGGCTCCTGATATTTGGTCACTTGCCTTTTTCTTTCGATCTCATGCCACGTTTGAAACGTTGAAAAACCTGCTGGCTCATGGGACCCGCATGTCATCCTCTATGTACTATAAAAGTTCATTTTCTTGGTTTTTTTCACCCTCTGATTTTCGGCTATTTCCTTTTTCTTTTGATCCCCTGCCGCCTTTGAAACGTTGAGGACTCTGCTGGCTCATCGATAAAACTTTCCTTTATTGGAGTTTTTTTACCCCCTGATTTCTGGCTACTTTCTTTTTCTTTTGATCTCAAGCCGCATTTGAAACGTTGAGACCGCTGCTGCTAAATGGGACCCGCATGTCATCCTCTATGTACAATAAAGTTTTCTTTTCTTGGATTATCTTTGTCTCCTGATATTTTGTCACTTGCCTTTTTCTTTCGATCTCATGCCGCCTTTGAAACGTTGAGTAAGCTGCTGGCTCATGGGTCCCGCATGTCATCCTCTACGAACAATAAAAGTTTCCTTTCTTGGAGTTATTTTTGAACCCTAATTTCTGGCTACTTCCTTTTTCTTTTGATCCCGTGCCGCCTTGGAAACGTTGAGACCGCTGCTGCTAAATGGGTCCCGCATGTCATCATCTATGTACAATAAAATTTCTTTCTTCGATTATTTTCGGGTCCTGATATTTGGTCACTTGCCTTTTTCTTTCGATCTCATGCCGCCTTTGAAACGTTGAGGAAGCTGCTGGAGCATGGGTCCCGCATGTCATCCTCTATGAACAATAAAAGTTTCCTTTCTTGGAGTTATTTTTTACCCCTAATTTCTGGCTACTTCCTTTTTCTTTTGATCCCCTGCCGCCTTTGAAACGTTGAAGACTTTGCTGGCTCATGGGTCCCACATGTCAGCCTCTATGAACAATAAACACTTCCTTTCTTGGAGTTATTTTGTACCCCTAATTTCTGGCTATTTGCCTTTTTTCTTTCGATCCCCAGTCGCCTTCTAAACGTAGAGGACGCTGCTGGCTCGTGGGTCCCAGATGTCAGCCTCCATGGACAATAAACCTCTCCTTTGTTGGATTTATTCTTCACCCTCTGATTTTGGCTATTTCCTTTTTCTTTTGATCCACTGCCGCCTTGGAAACATTGAGTAAGCTGCTGACACATGGGGCCCGCATGTCATCCTCTATGTACAATCAACTTGCAAGATCTTCGAGCGAAAGAGCTTGTATTAGTGGGACCCATATGTCAACCTCTATGTACAATAAAAGTTTCCTTTCTTGGATTATTTTTAGCTCCTGATATTCGGTCACTTTCCTTTTTCTTTCGATCTCAAGCCGCCTCTGAAACGTTGAGTAAGGTGCTGGCTCATGGGACCCACATGTCATCCTCTATGTACAATAAAGTTTCTGTTCTTGGATTTTTTTACCCCTGATTTTTGGTCACTTGCCTTGACGCTGCTGGCTCATGGGTCCCACATGTCAGCATCTATGAACAATAAACCTTTCCTTTGTTGGATTTATTGTTTACCCCTAATTTCTGGCTATTTGCCTTTTTCTTTTGATCCCCACCGGCCTTTGAAAACGTTGAGGAACCTGCTGGCTCATGGGACCCGCATGTCATCCTCTATGTACTATAAAATTTCTTTTCTTGGTTTTTTTTCACCTCTGATTTTTGGCTATTTCCTTTTTCTTTTGATCCCCTGCCGCCTTGGAAACGTTGAGTAAGCTGCTGACTCATGGGACCCGCATGTCATCCTCTATGTACAATCAACTTTCTTTTTTTGGAGTTTTTTACCCCCTAATTTCTGGCTACTTTCTTTTTCTTTTGATCTCAAACCGCATTTGAAACGCTGAAACCGCTGCTGCAAAATGGGACCCGCATGTCATCCTCTATGTACAATAAGTTTCATTTCTTGGATTATTTTTGGCACCTGATATTTGGTCACTTGCATTTTTCTTCCGATCTCATGCCGCCTTTGAAACGTTGAGTAAGCTGCTGGCTCATGGGTCCCGCATGTCATCCTCTACGAACAATAAAAGTTTCATTTCTTGGAGTTATTTTTGACCCCTAATTTCTGGCTACTTCCTTTTTTCTTTTGATCCACTGCCGCCTTTGAAACGGTGCGGATTCTGCAGACTAATACAAGCTTTTTCTCTCCAAGATCTTGCAAGTTGATAGATTAAATCATGGAATTATTAGGATATGTTTTAAATTTCAAATCCACTTTATGAATTATTAAAAATACCGTTATCCATGTGGGTATGGAGCGAACAAGGATTTTCATATTGGGCATGAGCAGTTTCAAAAATTGGAACCCAATAATTCAAAATAACTAAAAACAACTTTTATGTAGAATCTCCGCGTTTTTTTCTTTTGCCATTCATAGGATCTGTGTTTCATTAGAAAAGGGCCGAAATTGCATGAGCAGAAAGGCCCATTTGTAGTTATTGGGCTTCGACGGCCGGAGCAAGTAGGCCGAGAGCAATTACCATGTAGATGGCCGTTGGCAACCCAAAGTGAAATATTGGGCCCAACAGGGGAAGGCTGAACAGTACTATTTTCTAATTGGAAGGTGGTACATGGCGTAATCCTGCCAAAAAAAAAGATGGACACGGGTTGCTGAAATTTGCCCATCTGCGCCTAATATCGCCGCCGCGGCTCCGCTTCCGCCGCCGCCGCCATGCCTCGTCTCGCGTCGAGCTCGCGGTACTGCCGCGTCTCGGGCACGGGGTACCGCGGCGTCCGCGCGCGCCCCAAAGGTACGTATTACGCGGAGATACGTGACGGCGGCGAGCGCATCGGCCTCGGCACCTACGAGACCGCGCACGAGGCCGCGCGCGCGTACGACGCCGTGGCGTGGCGGCTCGGGCGCCCGCGATCGTCGATGAATTTCCATGACGTGTGGACGCGCCAGCAGGCCGAGGATCTCGCGCCGCCGCCGTACATCGTTAGACAGGAGGAACAGCACCGCCGCCGCGAGACGGAGCGCCGTTTGCGCATCGCCGAGCGGGACGAGCGCGCGGCGCGCGAGTGGGCGGCCCGCTTCCCCGAGGACGTTGCCGCCGAGAACGAGCACTTCCGCAGACGGAGGGCGGAGAAGGCGACGAGGCGGGCAGCGAAGAAGGAGGACCGCGCACGACGGAGGGCGGAGAAGGCGACGAAGCGGGCCTTCATCGAAGCGCAGCTCGCCGGGCCGACCACCATTGGCGAGGACGACCCCCGTTGGATTGACCTCTTCTCGTCGGATCCGGTGTCGGGCACGACACCGGACTCGTCAGATGTCGAGTTTTAGTTTAGTTTTATCGCACTACTTTGTACAAATATGAACTACGGAGTATCTATCAAGCTAATTTTATCCTATTTTATGTCTATTTCTAGTCTTTGTTTGATCTTCTGTTTTACTGCACTCTATTTTTCATTATATTCTGTTTTTGGCGCTGCATTTATAGCGCCTCTGAAAATACGCTGTTTCAGCCCTGCATTTGGCCGCCACAGTTTGCAGCTTCCGGTGAAGCTATTGCCGGCTCCATGCGCAGCATCAGCCATTCAGCCCACAGCGCCAAAATATAGAGCCACTGCTGGAGTTGCTGTAATATGTTTGTCAGCAGGAGCTTACCTAATTAGTTAAAAAAAAGATGTTCAGCGTGGGATTCGAAAAAAAGATCTTCATGTTTTTTTCCTAGCTATCCTAGTTCGGACTTTTCATTGTGTTGGCTAGTGCATGAAGCTTGACACCTGTATTATGTGATCCTGATATGAGGATAAGAACACCTTCAGCTTGCATTGCTAATGGTGTCTACTGCAGCAGTGGCTTACATTCAATGGAGACTGATGCAAGAGAGTTGGTACTGGTGAGCCTGCACTTGACATCATCGTGCCACCTGAAGTAGGTGGTGTATTGGGATTAGACTGATAAGCATAGCACCTTGCAAAGAACAAGATGATGCTAGTGTTGGTTAACGTGATTTTACGCCAAAAGTCATGTATGCTCAACAGGTGCCGTACCTAGTTTGGATATTGTGTTGTTACCCTTTTGTGGTTTGGTGTTTGTCCAACAGAGAAAGCTACTCTTTTCCCGTGTAAGTGCCTGTTTGTTTGGGCTGCAGCTGAACAAGAAGCAGCTAGAGCTGGTAGGATCTGAGAAGCGGCTGGAGCTGGACAGCTGGTGAAATGTAAAATTGCTGTTTGGCAACCTGCTTTTAGGACAGCTGGTGGACATATAGCTGGTGGTGATTGTCTGAAATACCCTGTATGCTGAAGATGATGTATAAGTACTAATTTGATCTAATAATCTGATTATGATTTGTGTGCTAGCTCAAATTATAGGTTTATCACTTTTTAGGTAAAATAATTTTGTAGTTGTTAATAAATGATTATAATCAATTAAACCATACAGAGGTACAAATAATATTTGGTTCCATATTATAGCGAGTTTCAACATTGTATCATCTGCACACTTTGTCAATTGAATCAAGATTCAGTCCTAAATCACTGTAATATAACACAATAATTAATCATCTACACATATACACACATAACAACAAAGATTTAGCCCCTAAATCAAGTTGGGGCGGGCGGCGACCGGGAGGAGAAGTGCAGCAGCGGGCCGCCGCGAGTTGAGGGCGGGCAGAGACGTGGAGGCGGCGGATGCGCGGCGAGCGGCCGAAGAGGCGGGAGAGGCGGGTGGGGCGGCGACGGGGAGAGGAAGGGCAGCGTCCGTCGGGAGGAGAAGTGCGGCGGGGGCGGAGGCGCTGAGGCGGGCGGAGGCGGACATGGACGTGCGGCGAGCGTGTGGAGGCGGACGCACGGCGAGCGCCGGCCGGCGTGGCGACCGGAGAGGCCGGCGACCTGGAAGAACCTTAGCCGCCTCTCCCTGCCTCCCTGGTTTGCATCTCGGGACAGGTCGGGGGGGATGGGGAAAACGGGTGAGATTTGGTGGAAGTTTTGTGAGGGGTTTCCGTATATATACCGGGTGGCATTCTGGCCGTAAATATGAAGATACAGAGTGGCATGAGTTAGCGGGAGGATTACCAGCTGCGGGAAGCTGCGGGAAGTTCCTCCAAAGGTGCTTCCGGGCTTGTAGTACAAAATGAACAAGCGCTTGTACAAGCCTGGATCCAAAAGTTAGGTGTTTGTTTGGGCTTGTGCTTATAGGGACCCAAAAGCAGCAGAAGCACAAGCTCTAGCCCAAACAAACAGGGCCTAGTGTTATTATGTGAACAAAAGTTGTGTGTACATATATATCGGTCAGAGAACCAAGATTGCATATTCTTGCCTGGTTATAACACATAAGTCATAATAACAATTAAAGAGAAAAGGAACATTTGCCTTTGCAATGTGATTGTGCCAAGTAGATTAGACAACCAACCACAAACATTACAGGTCAACAGCCAAACGCATGCGAAAGTCCTAAGGTAAGCTCCATAATACATGTTGAAACCAAAAGCCTAGAAACCATAAGAAAGGTAGCTCCACATCACAGTTCCACGACAGCAGCATACTGATCATAAAACATATATCAAGTCAGGACAGCTGCACCACTGGGTAAGCATCCATGGGGTCTGGCTCAAGAGCGAAGACTGTGTGAATGCTGCAAAATGTGGCTCTTGCCTCACCCCACCCATACATCTTATCATGGAACCTTACCAAATCAGCATGAATCATCTTGACATAAACATAGCTCCTCTCTCCATGCTGATGGGATTGAACAATGCGCCAGTTGCAGTGCTTCAGCTTGTCAAACAGTATGCAGGAGATGACGAAGCATGCTGGCTGGTCTTTTGTAGTGACAATGGCTTGGAGTAGCTGGTCCTGTGAACCACCCAACTGGATCTTTAGAGCTTGAAGGACAGTCCGTGCTATATAAGCTACCGTTGCTGACTTCAGCTCAGAATCAGGTGAATGACAGCTGACATCTTGTCCTAGAGATGCAGATCCTTCTTGATCAGATTCAGCGGAATCATCACCACTACTTACAGGTGCGTCAGGTTCAACAGAAGGCACATCAGGTACATGCTCCGGTTCATAGGAGTCGGTAGCACGGTAGAACCTAAAGGGATAGTAGGACCAGATATGTTCTCGGACAGGACCGCTTGCTGAAATCTCTACAATACCAGCTCCAGGTAGACCACTAGTCTCTACAGAGGGTAAACCACCAATATCCACTTCAGAGGATTCTCGTGGCACGACACCTTTCGCTAGAGGCTCTACCCTACCAGCTCCAGGTCCACCACCAGTCAGTACTCTGGGCAGGACGGGTTTTAACAATACAAAACATACTTCAGGTGCAGGATCATCAGTAGCAACTCCAGCATCAGCACCAGTTATATCGGTCTTGACAATAGGTAAACCGTTTTGCTCCAGTTCAGAGAATTCCCGTGGCACGACACCGTTCACTAGAGGCTCTACACTAGCAGCTCCAGCTGCACCACCAGTTTCTACAGCAGGGGGTAAACCCAATCCACAACCTTCTTCATGTGACACGATGATGCCAGGTATAGGCTCATCAGTACCAGGTCCAGCTGCATCAGTCTCCATAGACAGTAAACAAGGTGGCGTCGGAGGTTTAAAAGACTGGCATGCCATTTCACCTTTGTCATCAGACAATATAGAGTTTTCTTCAACTCTATGTTTCTGCAATAATAAGCACATGAACAGAAATTAGACCAGAGCATCTAGCCATCTAACAGGGGCAGCGGCAAAACAAGCGTCGGTCCATATGTTTACCTTGTCATCTGGGATATCAGAACACACAGATTTAGAAGTCATTTCACATAGCATCCGCTTTTTCGTTCCTTCCCCTACGTCCATCTGGAATAAGTAATACTATTGATCACATAAAACTAATTAATCAAATATATGCATATGTTGAGAAGTTTGCACGGCAAATTGTGGATTCTGCTTTTATCACCTACGAATCGTCGTTCTATATATTTACCTTGTTATCTGGGATATCAGAAGTCAAAGAATGAGAAGTCATCTCACTAAGTATCGGTTTTTTCGCTCTTTCCCCTCCATCCATCTGCAATAAGAAGTACTATTGATCACATAAAGCCAATTCATTGAATATATGCATATGTTGAGAAGTTTGCACAACAAATTGTGGATTCTACTTCCAATCACCAAGTAATCTCGTGAGAAATGCATGATCAAGATATGTTTCTCCCTCTTGATCGACATCTGCATCTCCATTAAGACTAATCATCGTGCGATGGTGCTAGCGCATACACTTCCAATCACCAGACAAGCAAAAAATTGTTGATTCTAGTAATGCTTAATCAGCAGTGGCCATGGAACGACCACAGATCGACCAAGCAAAAAAATAAATCATCAGCCTACTGACCACCAGGCAAAACAAACTAGGCCCATACATGGCCTCACAAATCATCATCAAACGTCGATCAAACTAGCAAGTTTGAACATGGATTACTAATTTATTTTCTGATAAAGTGAGTATATTAATATCGAAAGATATTGATTACACTGAGCCTCTGCAACAACGCAATACCTTACTGGTAGTACGGATGCACATGGATTCCTAATACTCCCTCTGTTCGGTTTTAATTAGTCGACGCGAGGGAGAGAAGAAAATGAACTGTCGATGCTTTCAACTAGAGTCAATTAAATACGAACGGAAGAAGTACGTAGTAGTATTGACAAATATCCGGATCTAGTCTAAAAACAAATTGGCATGTAAATCCTAGTAGTCTACTAAACTAGGATCAATACCCTAGATTAGGGTTGCAAGCGGCGTCCGCGAATCGTCCCGCAAAGCAGAAAATTAGAGCAAATAGTGGTTGAGATTAGAGCAGATTTAAAGCACTCGCACTGAAACTAGCTAGCCCGCTACCCACCCCGCTTGACACCCTGCCCTAGATGTGAATCTACACCAAATATTCAAACAAGGATGAGCAACCGCCAATAAAATTTTATCCGCACATCATCATCTCTACCATACAAAAGGGTATGGTGATTTCACATACAGCCATTGTTGCCGCGGGACGAGGATGAGTGATGCGCCGCGGAGAAGGTGCCTCACGCCTCTGTCGCCGCCGCCGTCGAAGAGGAAGTCGAAGCCGCGCGATTGTGGTCCGTCGCCGATATGGAGGTGGAGCTACTAGGGAAGAGATGGAGGTGGAGGTGGAGAGGGAGTGATGGTTTGTACTAGTGGCGGCCGGTGAGATAGTTATAAATACAGCCTCTCTCTCTTTTTTGGCAAGGAATGCAGCTTCTCTTGGAAGGCAACGAGGCAACGCACTCCAGATTATAATAATATGGACGGAGAAATTTGGACGCATCTGTGTTGTCTTGTCAAATGAATCACCAGGATTTGCTTTTAGTACTCCAGATTTGGGCGACCCAAGGAAGTAGAGATAGTAATGTACGCCATCTAGCTGCACGCTATCAAATCAAATAAATGGTCATGCCATTTACTTTTAAGATGGTGCAGCAGTTATTCTGACCAAAGAAACATGCACGTCTGCTGATTATTTCTGATGGGTATACATTTACCGTCCGCTAGCAAAGATT
Source organism: Lolium multiflorum (assembly GCA_030979885.1). Taxonomy (NCBI): domain Eukaryota; kingdom Viridiplantae; phylum Streptophyta; class Magnoliopsida; order Poales; family Poaceae; genus Lolium; species Lolium multiflorum. The sequence continues at coordinate 313,547,167 of CM061750.1, read as the reverse complement.
GTTTGGCACATTGTTCTTATGGCTTTCAACATCACACCCCTTAATAATATTATTAATCAATGTTTGGGCAATCAATTGAGTGTGTTAATAAAAAATTAAAACCCACAAATCCAACTGTACTATTTTTAGGGCCATATGAAGGACAAGGAATGATTTTAAATGCCATATGGAGTACCTCCAACCATGTGAAATATGGTTCTGTCATGCAGGTGATACCCATGGCTTCGCATTGGATCTGTATGTTGTCCTACATACAGTCAACTATGAAGTACCACGATTTGGTTTTTGGGTGCAACCGGCTAGAGAATGATGCACGGGTTTGTACAGCCAGTACAATTCACATTAAGATTTTCTGATAGGATGTTGATGTGTATATGTAAGAATCATACACTAGAATGTCTTCTATGTTTAGATGGTTGATCTACGTTTATACTTTCTGTGAACCATGAGGTTAAGACCTTTGTACTGTAATAAAGATTGCTAAATAACAGTATATATGTATGCCTCTAGGGACACTGAAACAGCCAAACAACCATGCATGTGCATAGACCGTATTTGATCAAATTAAAAGATCTAGAGATAGCCAAACATAGTCTTCTTATGTCACATAGTAAGCATTCAATTAAGTTGATAAACAAGGTCTAGAGATATATTCAAACCAGAGAAATCATGTATCTACCCCTAACCCTAAACTCTATCTCATGAAGTCAAGCATGAAGATATGTGGTTTTTGGTTTCAAACATGGAAATTTCAAAAACCCTCCCAAGAGCTTCATTTTGGAGTGACTAAGAAGGATATATGCTTAACTTTTTATATTCATGTTTTCAACTTGTTTAAATCATGGTCAAACCTAGGATTTGGCCAAGATTCAAATGGGCATAATTTAAAAAAATGGAAAATCAAGGCACATAGTCTTCTTATGTCACATAGTAAGCATTCAATTAAGTTGATAAACAAGGTCTAGACATATTCAAACCAGAGAAATCATGTATCTACCCCCTAACCCTAAACTCTGTCTCATGAAGTCAAGCATGAAGATATGTGGTTTTTGGTTTCAAACATGGAAATTTCAAAAACCCTCCCAAGAGCTTCATTTTGGAGTGACTAAGAAGGACATATGCTTAATTTTTCATATTCATGTTTTCAACTTGTTTAAATCATGGTCAAACTTAGGATTTGACCAAGATTCAAATGGGCATAAAATTAAAAAAACAATAAAATGAAAAACCAATGCACATAGTCGATCTTCTTATGGCATATATATAGTAAGCATTCAATTAAGTTGATAACAAGGTCTAGACATATTCAAACCAGAAAAATCATGTATCTACCCCCTAACCCTAAACTTTATCTTATGAAGTCAAGCATGAAGAGAAGTGGTTTTTGGTTTCAAGCATGGAAATTTCAAAAACCTCCCCAAACTTCATTTTAGAGTGACTAAGAAGGATACAAGCTTCCCTTTTCATTTTCATGTTTTAAACTTGTTTAAATTATCTTGGTCAAATCTAGGATTTGACAAGATTCAAATGGGCAAACATATGATAAGTGATGCAAATATCATATTACAAGGTTTCAGAAAATTGAGCGGGGGCAGCTGCCCCCCTTGGCTATAGTCTGGATCCGCCCATGCTATAGTTTGAGGCCATTTGGATGACGTCGAAAAAAATCTTTGATTAGAAATGGGGTTGTTCGAACCCCGTAGTTGGATTTTTTTGAACCTTGATCTGTAGTACTGGGCAAAACCCTAGTTTAACCTAGTATATTTAATTATAGATTCGTAGGTCGAATTTTCTGTAGTACCTTTTTATTATTACTATGCAGCACATATGTGTTTGCCCGTCGAGTGAAACTCGGAGGAAGAGGGATCACTCGGAAGGAGAGAAGAAAGGAGGGAGAGCATTATGGTGTCTCCCCTTTTTCGGGTGATGATGTTGACTTTTGTGCAGGGTTTGTCAGTGAGCAGGAGGTGCGAGCGAGCGAGCGAGCGAGTCGAGCGAGGCCGAGAATGAGAGAGATTTGTTTTTTTTGAGAGGGACGACCGAAGGATCCAGAAGGACCCACAGACTTCCAATACGCATCCTGATGCGTCTTCTCTTGACAAAGAAAATGGCTGGGAGTTTGCGTACCTATTGCACGTGACTTGTGCTCACTGAAGTGTGGGACCTCACGCATGGGCACCACACGTAAGTGACAGACCTGTTGGTGTAAAAACTCGGTTGATTATTATAGTGCATTAGAACAAAGTTTCCTATGGATTCAAGGGTAGGAAATCCAAGTTAACTCATTTACATGACATTATTTTTTCCATGAAGCAAAGTTAACACATCTATCAATTGGTACATTTTGGAGTGACTAAGAAGGATCCATGCTTACCTTTTCGTTTTCACGTGTTAAACTTGTTTAAATCTTGGTCAAACCTAGGATTTGACAGAGATTCAAATGGGCGGAAAATTAAAAAAAAACAGAAAAATGAAAAACCAAAGCACATACGTAGTTTTCTTATGTCATATAGTAAGCATTCAAGTTGATAAACAAGGTCTAGACATATTCAAAACATACAAATCATGTATGTACCCCTAACCCTAAACTATGTCTTATGAAGTCAAGCATGAAGAGAAGTGGTTTTGGGTTTCAAACATGGAAATTTCAAAAACCTCCCAAAAACTTCATTTAGAGTGACTAAGAAGGATAAATGCTTCCCTTTTCATTTTCATGTTTTAAACTTGTTTAAATCTTGGTAAAACCTAGGATCTGACCAAGATTCAAATGGGCATCAAAAATAGAAAAAATCAGAAAAATGAAAAACCAAAGCACATAGTCTTCTTATGTCATATAGTAAGCATTAAAGTTGATAAACAAGGTCTAGACGTATTCAAACCAGACAAATCATGTATCTACCCCTAACCCTAAACTCTGTCTTATGAAGTCAAGCATGAAGAGAAGTTGTTTTGGGTTTCAAACATGGAAATTTCAAAAACCCTCTCAAAGAGCTTCATTTTGGAGTGACTAAGAAGGATCCATAGGAAACTATGTACTAATACAGTATAATGATCACCCGAGTTATTAGAGCAACAAGTTTGTCACTTACGTGTGGTTCCCATGCGTGAGGTCCCACACTTCAGTGAGCACAAGTCACGTAGTCTTCTTATGTCATATAGTAAGCATTCAATTAAGTTGATAAACAAGGTCTAGACATATCAAACCAGAAAAATCATGTATCTACCCCTTATATATCCCTAAATTAACCCTGACTTATGAAGTCAAGCATGAAGAGAAGAAGTGGTTTTTGGTTTCAAACATGGAAATTTCAAAAACCCTCCCAAGAGCTTCATTTTGGAGTGACTAGTTAAGACGCATACATGCTTACTTTTTCATATTCATGTTTTAAACTTGTTCAAATCTTGGTCAACAAACCTACGATTTGACGAAGATTCAAATGGGTATAAAAAAATTAAAAGCAAGGTCTGCCCATGTCATATATTAAGCATTCAATTAAATTGATAAACAAGGTCTAGACATATTCAAACTAGTAGGAAAATCATGTATCTACCCCCTAACCCTAAACTATGTCTTAGGAAGTCAAGCATGCATGAAGAAAAGTGGTTTTTGGTTTTCAAGCATGGAAATTTCAAAAACCCTCCCAAGAGCTACATATTGGAGTGACTAAGAAGGATAGATGCTTAATTTTTCATATTCATGTTTTAAACTTGATTAAATCATGGTCAAACCTAGAATTTGACCAAGATTCAAATGGGCATAAAAATTCAAAAAAAATGAAAAACCAATGCACATAGTCATCTTATGTCTCATCTAGTAAGCATTCAATTAAGTTGATAAACAATGTCTAGACATATTCAAACCAGAAAATTCATGTATCAAGCTAACCCTAACCCCAAACTCTGTCTTATGAAGTCAAGCATGAAGAGAAGTACGTGGTTATTTGGTTTCAAACATGGAAATTTCAAAAACCCTCTCAAGAGCTTCATTTTGGAGTGACTACGAATGATACATGCTTAATTTTTCATATATATTCATGTTTTAAACTTGTTTAAATCATGGTCAAACCTAGGATTTGGCCAAGATTCAAATGGACAAAATTTTAAAAAAAATCAAGGCACATAGTCTTCTTAAGTCATATAGTAAGCATTCAATTAAGTTGATAAACAAGGTCTAGACATATTCAAACGAGAGAAATCATGTATCTACCCCCTAACACTAAACTCTGTCTCATGAAGTCAAGCGCATGCATGAAGATATGTGGTTTTTGGTTTCAAACATGGAAATTTCAAAAACCCTCCCAAGAGCTTCATTTCGAAGTGATTAATTAAGAAGCATACATGCATGCTTACTTTTTCATATTCATGTTTTAAACTTATTCAAATCTTGGTGAAACCTAGGATTTGACCAAGATTCAAATGGGTATAAAAATTAAAAAAAACAAAAAAGGTCTTCTTATATATGTTATATAGTAGGCATTCAATTAAGTTGATAAACAAGGTCTAGACATATTCAAACAAGAAAAATCAAGCATGTATCTACCCCTAACCCTAATATAAACTATGTTTCATGAAGTAAGCATGAAGATTTGTGGTTTTTGGTTTCGAACATGGAAATTCAAAAACCCTCCCAAGAGCTTCATTTTGAAGTGACTAAGAAGCATACATGCTTACTTTTTCATATTCATGTTTTTAACTTATTCAAATCTTGGTGGAACCAAGGATTTGACCAAGATTCAAATGGGTATAAAAGTTCAAAAAAAAGGTCTTCTTATATGTTATATAGTAAGCATTCAATTAATTTGATAAACAAGGTCTACACATATTCAAACCAGGAAAATCATGTATCTACCCCCTAACCCTAAACTCTGTCTTATGAAGAAGTCAAGCATGCATGAAGAGAAGTGGTTTTTGGTTTCAAGCATGGAAATTTCAAAAACCCTCCCAAGAGCTACATATTGGAGTGACTAAGAAGGATAGATGCTTAATTTTTCATATTCATGTTTTAAACTTGTTTAAATCATGGTCAAACCTAGGATTTGACCAAGATTCAAATGGGCATAAAAATTCAAAAAAACAATAAAATGAAAAACCAATGCACATAGTCATCTTATGTCATCTAGTAAGCATTCAATTAAGTTGATAAACAAGGTCTAGACATATTCAAACCAGAAAATTCATGTATCAAGCTACCCCTATCCCCAAACTCTCTCTTATGAAGTCAAGCATGAAGAGAAGTACGCGGTTTTTTGGTTTCAAACATGGAAATTTCAAAAACCCTCTCAAGAGCTTCATTTTGGAGTGACTATGAAGGATACATGCTTAATTTTTCATATTCATGTTTTAAACTTGTTTAAATCATGGTCAAACCTAGGATTTGACCAAGATTCAAATGGGCAAAATTTTAAAAAAATGAAAAATCAAGGCACATAGTCTTCTTATTTTTGGTTTCAAACATGGAAATTTCAAAAACCCTCCCAAAGAGCTTCATTTTGGAGTGACTAAGAAGGATCCATAGGAAACTATGTACTAATACAGTATAATGATCACCCGAGTTATTAGAGCAACAAGTCTGTCACTTACGTGTGGTTCCCATGCGTGAGGTCCCACACTTCAGTGAGCACAAGTCACGTACGCTAGGTAAGCAAACTCCCAGCCATCTTCTTTGTCAAGAGAGAGGCATCAACACACTCTCTCTCTCTCTCTCTCTCTCTCTCTCTCTCTCTCCAATTATCCACCTCCGTTGGCTGCCGGTTTTGGCAGGTCGTTTCTAGCTCAGCTCGTAGGCCATGGTGTGCAGGCTCTGTAGCCATGGCGATTTGGTCGCGCCAAGTGGTTCGTCCCCGGCTCCGACGAGGATCAATCCGGACGGTGCCTATTAAGGACCCGATCGCATTTCTTGCTTTCAGCATGGGGTCTACCATGTAAATCTTAGGGATTTAGACGTAATTTCCTGTTTATTTTGTGTCCTGCTGTAAACTGCGCTCTGATGCGTATTGGAAATCTGGGTCCTTCAGGATCGTTCGGTTGTCCCTCTAAAAAAACATCTCTCTCATTCTCGGCCTTTCTCGCTCGCTCGCACCCCCCTGCGCACTGACAACCCTGCACAACAGTCAACATCACCAGAAAAAGGATAGACACCATAAATAAGTGGGGCCCCGTGACTGCTCTCCCTTCGTCTCCTCCCGTGTGATCCCTCTTCCTCCGACTCCCGACCTTGCGGAAAAGAAAAATGAAATGAAAGAGTTTCACTGGACGGGCAAACACATGTGCTGCCTAGTAATAATAATAATAACGTAAAAAAATCGACCTACGAATCTATTATTAAATAAGCTAAACTAGGGTTTTGCCCAGTACTACGGATCAATTTCTGAAAATCCAACTACGGGGTTCGATTTTGGCCTGCTAATATAAAATTATATAATCCGAACTAGTATTCCTCTAAAAAATCATTTTGGTATGCATCGTTTGGTACTTTTCATAGCTAGAGTGCTTAATCCCTCCGTTAGCAAACAGTCTTCGTATGTCATATAGTAAGCATTCAAGTTGAAAAACAAGCTCTAGACATATTCAAACCAGAAAAATCATGTATCTACCCCCTATATATCCCTAAACCCTGACTTATGAATTCAAGCATGAAGAGAAGTGGTTTTTGGTTTCAATCATGGAAATTTCAAAAACCCTCCCAAGAGCTTCATTTTGGAGTGACTAATTAAGAAGCATACATGCTTACCTTTTCATATTAATGTTTTAAACTTGTTCAAATCTTGGTCAACAAACCTAGGATTTGACGAAGAATCAAATGGGTATAAAAAAATTAAAACCAAGGTCTGCTCATGTCATATAGTGAGCATTCAATTAAATTAATAAACAAGGTCTAGACATATTCAAACTAGCAGGAAAATCATGTATCTACCCCCTAACCCCAAACTCTATCTTATGAAGTCAAGCATGCATGAAGAGAAGTGGTTTTTGGTTTTCAAGCATGGAAATTTCAAAAACTCTTATGTCATCTAGTAAGCATTCAATTAAGTTGATAAACAATGTCTAGACATACTCAAACCAGAAAGTTTATGAAGTCTAGCATGAAGAGAAGTACGTGGTTTTTTGGTTTCAAACATGGAAATTTCAAAAACCCTCTCAAGATCGAGCTTCATTTTGGAGTGACTACGAAGGATACATGCTTAATTTTTCATATTCATGTTTTAAATTGTTTAAATCATGGTCAAACCTAGGATTTGACCAAGATTCAAATGGGCATAAAAATTCAAAAAAAACAATAAAATGAAAAACCAATGCACATAGTCATCTTATGTCATCTAGTAAGCATTCAATTAAGTTGATAAACAAGGTCTAGACATATTCAAACCAGAAAAATCATGTATCAAGCTACCCCTATCCCCAAACTCTGTCTTATGAAGTCAAGCATGAAGAGAAGTACGTGGTTTTTTTGTTTCAAACATGGAAATTTCAAAAACCCTCTCAAGAGCTTCATTTCGAAGCGATTAATTAAGAAGCATACATGCATGCTTACCTTTTCATATTCATGTTTTAAACTTATTCAAATCTTGGTGAAACCTAGGATTTGACCAAGATTCAAATGGGTATAAAAATTAAAAAAAAACAAAAAAGGTCTTCTTATGTTATATAGTAGGCATTCAATTAAGTTGATAAACAAGGTCTAGACATATTCAAATAAGAAAAATCATGCATGTATCTACCCTTAACCCTAAACTCTGTTTCATGAAGTCAAGCATGCATGCATGAAGATATGTGGTTTTTAGTTTCGAACATGGAAATTCAAAAACCCTCCCAATAGCTTCATTTTGAAGTGACTAAGAAGCATACATGCTTACTTTCTCATATTCATGTTTTTAACTTATTAATTCAAATCTTGGTGGAACCAAGGATTTGACCAAGATTCAAATGGGTATAAAAATTCAAAAAAAAACAAGGTCTTCTTATGTTATATAGTAAGCATTCAATTATTTTGATAAACAAGGTCTACACATATTCAAACCAGAAAATTAGGTATCTACCCCTAACCCTAAACTCTGTCTTATGAAGTCAAGCATGCATGAAGAGAAGTGGTTTTTGGTTTCAAGAATGGAAATTTCAAAAACCCTCCCAAGAGCTTCATTTTGGAGTGACTAAGAAGCATACGTACGTGCTTACTTTTTCATATTCATGTTTTAAACTTGTTCAAATCTTGGTCAAACCTATGATTTGACCAAGATTCAAATGGGTATAAAAAATGAAAACCAAGGTCTTCTTATGTCATATAGTAAGCATTCAATTAAGTTGATAAATAAGGTCTAGACACATATTCAAACCAGAAATATCATGTATCAAGCTACCCCTAACCCCTAATTAACTCTGTCTTATGAAGTCAAGCATGAAGATAGGTATGTGGTTTTTTGGTTTCAAACATGGAAATTTCAAAAACCCTCTCAAGATCGAGCTTCATTTTGGAGTGACTACGAAGGATACATGCTTACTTTTTCATATTCATGTTTTAAACTTGTTTAAATCATGGTCAAACCTAGGATTTGACAAAGATTCAAATGGGCATAATTTAAAAAAACAAAAAATGAAAAACCAAGGCACATAGTCTTCTTATGTTATATTGTAAGCATTCAATTAAGTTGATAAACAAGGTCTCTAGACATATCCAAACCAGAGAAATCATGTACCTACCCCCTAACCTAAACTCTGTCTCATGAAGTCAAGCATGATGATATGTGGTTTTTTGGTTTCAAACATGGAAATTTCAAAAACCCTCCCAAGAGCTTCATTTTGAAGTGATTAATTATGAAGCATACATGCATGCTTACTTTTTCATATTCATGTTTTAAACTTATTCAAATCTTGGTGAAACCAAGGATTTGACCAAGATTCAAATCCGTATAAAAATTAAAAAACAAAATAAAAAAAACAAGGTCTTCTTATGTTATATAGTAAGCATTCAATTAAGTTGATAAATAAGGTCTAGACATATATTCAAACCAGAAAAATCATGTATCTACCCCTAACCCTAAACTTTGTCTTATGAAGTCAAGCATGAAGAGAAGTGGTTTTTGGTTTCAAGCATGGAAATTTCAAAAACCCTCCCAAGAGCTTCATTTTGGAGTGACTAAGAAGCATACGTACGTGCTTACTTTTTCATATTCATGTTTTAAACTTGTTCAAATCTTGGTCAAACCTATGATTTGACCAAGATTCAAATGGGTATAAAAAATGAAAACCAAGGTCTTCTTATGTCATATAGTAAGCATTCAATTAAGTTGATAAATAAGGTCTAGACATATTCAAACCAGAAATATCATGTATCAAGCTACCCCTAACCCCTAATTAACTCTGTCTTATGAAGTCAAGCATGAAGATAGGTATGTGGTTTTTTGGTTTCAAACATGGAAATTTCAAAAACCCTCTCAAGATCGAGCTTCATTTTGGAGTGACTACGAAGGATACATGCTTACTTTTTCATATTCATGTTTTAAACTTGTTTAAATCATGGTCAAACCTAGGATTTGACAAAGATTCAAATGGGCATAATTTAAAAAAAACAAAAAATGAAAAACCAAGGCACATAGTCTTCTTATGTTATATTGTAAGCATTCAATTAAGTTGATAAACAAGGTCTCTAGACATATTCAAACCAGAGAAATCATGTACCTACCCCCTAACCTAAACTCTGTCTCATGAAGTCAAGCATGATGATATGTGGTTTTTTGGTTTCAAACATGGAAATTTCAAAAACCCTCCCAAGAGCTTCATTTTGAAGTGATTAATTATGAAGCATACATGCATGCTTACTTTTTCATATTCATGTTTTAAACTTATTCAAATCTTGGTGAAACCAAGGATTTGACCAAGATTCAAATCCGTATAAAAATTAAAAAACAAAATAAAAAAACAAGGTCTTCTTATGTTATATAGTAAGCATTCAATTAAGTTGATAAATAAGGTCTAGACATATATTCAAACCAGAAAAATCATGTATCTACCCCTAACCCTAAACTTTGTCTTATGAAGTCAAGCATGAAGAGAAGTGGTTTTTGGTTTCAAGCATGGAAATTTCAAAAACCTCCCCAAACTTCATTTTAGAGTGACTAAGAAGGATACAAGCTTCCCTTTTCATTTTCATGTTTTAAACTTGTTTAAATTATCTTGGTCAAATCTAGGATTTGACAAGATTCAAATGGGCAAACATATGATAAGTGATGCAAATATCATTTCTAAGTGCGGGCAAACCAGCGGGGGCAGCTGCCCCCCTTGGCTATAGTCTGGATCCGCCCATGCTATAGTTTGAGGCCATTTGGATGACGTCGAAAAAAATCTTTGATTAGAAATGGGGTTGTTCGAACCCCGTAGTTGGATTTTTTTGAACCTTGATCTGTAGTACTGGGCAAAACCCTAGTTTAACCTAGTATATTTAATTATAGATTCGTAGGTCGAATTTTCTGTAGTACCTTTTTATTATTACTATGCAGCACATATGTGTTTGCCCGTCGAGTGAAACTCGGAGGAAGAGGGATCACTCGGAAGGAGAGAAGAAAGGAGGGAGAGCATTATGGTGTCTCCCCTTTTTCGGGTGATGATGTTGACTTTTGTGCAGGGTTTGTCAGTGAGCAGGAGGTGCGAGCGAGCGAGCGAGTCGAGCGAGGCCGAGAATGAGAGAGATTTGTTTTTTTTTGAGAGGGACGACCGAAGGATCCAGAAGGACCCACAGACTTCCAATACGCATCCTGATGCGTCTTCTCTTGACAAAGAAAATGGCTGGGAGTTTGCGTACCTATTGCACGTGACTTGTGCTCACTGAAGTGTGGGACCTCACGCATGGGCACCACACGTAAGTGACAGACCTGTTGGTGTAAAAACTCGGTTGATTATTATAGTGCATTAGAACAAAGTTTCCTATGGATTCAAGGGTAGGAAATCCAAGTTAACTCATTTACATGACATTATTTTTTCCATGAAGCAAAGTTAACACATCTATCAATTGGTACATTTTGGAGTGACTAAGAAGGATCCATGCTTACCTTTTCGTTTTCACGTGTTAAACTTGTTTAAATCTTGGTCAAACCTAGGATTTGACAGAGATTCAAATGGGCGGAAAATTAAAAAAAACAGAAAAATGAAAAACCAAAGCACATACGTAGTTTTCTTATGTCATATAGTAAGCATTCAAGTTGATAAACAAGGTCTAGACATATTCAAAACATACAAATCATGTATGTACCCCTAACCCTAAACTATGTCTCACTACAAGAAAAGTTCTGATAGACAACGTCTCAAAATCGTCCGCTAAGGGGTATTTTTCGTCGCCTATGGGCCTAACCCGACGATATGGGTTCCGTTGTGGAAACTGCGTCAGGCAAAGTCCAACGACGATTTTTTCGGTCCGTCGCGCTTGGGCGCCCTTCCGCCACGGAAAATCGGACCGTTGCGGAAGTGTTTTCGGGAGCCCGTTGACTGCTGACGTCATGCAAACTGACACGTGGCAGACGCCGTTAACTGCCAGTTAACGGCGTTAACCGGCTGAAACCCCGTGGTAGATGGTAGGCCCACACGAGGCCTGCCACGTCTTAAGCGGGCCGGGCCAGATGACATAGTTTGACCGGTCAACTATATAGCTGGGCCGGTCCATTAGTTACGTGGGCCGGGCCTAACCTCTAATGTTGACTGGTCAAAAGTTAAATGGGCCGGCCCATTTAACATGTGGGGTCCACCTTACAGCAACTGGGCCGGCCCAAGAAGCAAGTGGGCCGGGCCAAAAACACAGGTGGGTCCCACTTTCCTGTTAAAAGGCCGGCCCATTTAGTGTGTGGGGTCCACCGTATAGCAAGTGGGCCGGCCCAACAAGCTAGTGGGCCGGGCCAAAAACACAGGTGGGTCCCACTTTCTGTTAAAGGGCCGGCCCATTTAGTGTGTGGGGTCCACCATATATCAAGTGGGCCGGCCCAACAAGATAGTGGGCCGGGCCAAAAACACAGGTGGGACCCATCTTCCTGTTAAAGGGCCGGCCCATTTAGTATGTGGGGTCCACAATATAGCAAGTGGGCTGGCCCACCAAGATAGTGGGCCGGGCCAAAAACACATGTGGGTCCCACATTCCTGTTAATGGGCCGGCCCATTTGGTATGTGGGGTCCACCATGTAGAAAGTGGGCCGGCCCAACGAGATAGTGGGCCGGGCCAAAACACAGGTGGGTCCCACCATCCTATTAAAGGGCCGGCCCATTTGGTGTGTGGGGTCCACCATATAGAAAGTGGGCCGGCCCATTTGGTATGTGGGGTCCACCATCTAGAAAGTGGGCCGGCCCAACAAGATAGTGGGCCGGGTCAAAACACAGGTGGGTCCCACCTTCCTATTAAAGGGCCGGCCCATTTACCATGTGGGACCACCATAGAGCAAGTGGGCCGGCCCAATAAGCATGTGGAGCCCATTATCGTGTAACCGGGCCGGCCTACTAAAGAAGTGGGCCGGCCCAAAATGAAAGTGGGTCCCACACTACTGTAAGTGGGCCGGCCCAATCTGTTGTAGGGCCCTACTTGTTTGACTAGTCAACTTGCATTAAATTTCATGAGCCTAAAATCTGATTTCAATGATACACACAATTACATACACAAATAAAACAAATAGGAAAATTACAAGGCAATTAATGTGCCCAAATAAAAAAATTACATAGAATCATTGAGGACTTCTATTAGCATCATCAATAACAGGTTGACATTTGGCAATCGCCTTGATTGAATCTTGTGTACTCTTTGTCAACATATCAGCTACAGATCTTAAAGCAGCAATACCATGTCTTTTATAAAGTACAGCCTTGAGATATTTACTGTCTGATGAAAGAAATGGTCTAGGTTGACGGCTATGAGAAGATGCATCAGAAGAAAGATCAGAACTTTTTGTGGGCCTCACTGGTAATGAAGATTGCTTCATCACAACTGCATTCTGATAATAATGCAAAAAGAGTTAAACGATGAACTATGCAAACATTTATTATGCAATGTAGATATAAGATAATAACAAGTTGCATAAATAAGACATGTATGGAACTTGTACTAAGCACAAACTTACATCATAATGTTGCACAGGGTCGCTACAGATCCTTTTTTGGCGACTATCTTCTAATGATGACTGCTTCATTAAAACAGCATTCTGGTAACATTGTAAACATAGTTACAACAATTAACTATTCAAACATGTATTACGCAATGTAGAGATCAGATAACAGCATGTAGCAGAAATAAGCACAAGATAAGATAAGATGCATGTACTAAGCACATACTGGCTCACTGCAGGTCCTTCTCTTGCGTGCACTAGTCGTGGTCAACATGCCTATCATTTTAGGTTCAGCCATCAAGTGAAATGCTAATCCTCCTGCTCCATTGTCCTTAATCTGTGTTTAGATATCACATTTAAGACCAAGTCAGCTGGTTTCAAATAACAAAAAACTTGAGCTGCCAAATGAATAAGCCAATAGTTACCAGATATCAAATTAAAACCAACTAGATGTTGCTTTGCATGAGATACGAATTTCAGACATTCAGATTTAGAGTAGGGTAATGCCAAGGTTTTACACATAAAGTAAACTGGCATTAAGAATGACCAAATGTCAGGTTCAAATCACCCTCGAAGTTTCTCCAAGACAAGCATATCAAATAGGCAGAAACATAGTAAAGCATGAATGGCATTGCTATGGCAGGGTTCCAAGTGTTAATCTCTTGCATAAGGAACAATGCATATAGGTTATAGATAATAACGGAAGTAAACTGCCAAAATTACCAACCACGAACTCAGATTCCAACCTTACCTAGCGTCCCCGCTGTTAATGTTGGATGTTCTAATAAGTGGTTCGCATGATCAATCCCAAGGAAAAATAACATTGACAAGTCAGTCTACGATAATACAAAGACCAGACATGCACGCAGCAATAACTATATAAGCTAAAGACGAGGTATAAGAGCAAGCAGATTGGAAATGCACATAGCATGATTATAAAAGCAGTGTGAGAATAGCAGACACGAGAAAACAGCTAGCGGTGAGCTAATGACGTGGTATAAGAACAAGCAGATTGGAAATGCCCATAGCACGACTATAAAAGCAGTGCGACAATAGCATGCAGTACAAAAACAGTTGGCAGCAAATGAATGGGTACAAGGCTATAAATATGTGGATGCACACAGGTGTCAGTAGAATGAACAGGATGGTAGCGACCGGATAATGCTTTTGTACTGTACAACATTTAAACAAACTTCATGCGAAGCAACACATCAAGAAAGTTAACGGCATATGAGATCTGCAAATAACTACACAAAACATGGCTAAAGAAACACCGCGATCTAACGGGCCAGCGTACTAACCAAGCTGCGGCGGGGTGGACGGGGGCGGCAACTTGCATTCCAGCGGCGGCGAACGCGGGAGACGATGAATCGACCATGTTTCAGTAGAAGCGGGCGTTAGTGAAGCAGATCTGGTTGGCTGGCAAGGTATTCGGTGAAGTTGATACAGCCGCTGCGGCGAGGTAGTCGGTGGCGAGGTCGGCGGTGAAGCAGATCCGTCGGTGGCGAGGTCGGCGGTGAAGCAGATCCGTCGGTGGCGAGGTCGGCGGTGAAGCAGATCCGTCGGTGACGAGGGCGGCGGGGGAGCGGATCAGGTGGGTGGACAGCCAACACGATCAAGGCTACGCTGTGGAGGAGTATGCCGGCGGCGAAGCAGATCTAGTACTGTAGAGAGTCAGAGCTTTGGCGTGTGAGAGTATTTTTGAGCTAATGGGGCGAATGGTTGGTGGGTGGGTGTGGGCCTGTGGGGAGGGTTCGGGATCTAGGCAAGATATTTCATTGTTACCGAATGAGCCCTCCATGGTCGGTGGGTTGTAGCTTCCGGACCAGGGTTAAAAGGGTAAAACTGGTCACGGGATTTTCGAATGGATGCGGCGGGATGATTTGGCGCGTGGCCGAAATTTTCAGTTTCAAGCTACAGTACGAGCAGAACGACAAAAATAATGTTCTTCCCCAGGGAGCTCTCATTTCTTCCTCTTCTCTTTCTCTCTCGAGTCTCTCCCACTCCCCCGGCTCCTCTCCCCCTTCTCTCCGGCGGCCTCGCCGGCCGGAGACGAGGCCGACTTCTCTCTGTATATTGTACACCCTCCGAACTAAATTAATTGATTCAACTTTCCTTAGACGTGTATGTATCTAGAGTAAAAACATGTGTGGATACATCCATATTTAGATAAGCAAAGTTGAGTCAGCTAATTTGGATCCGAGGGAGTTAGTGTTGTTGTAAGCTTAGATCCAGTGTTTCCCATGAGCAGAATGGCGCAATGGAGTCGGGGATCTCGTCATCGGCTTCAGATCTGGCCTATGGTGAATCTGGCGGATCTTGCCGGCCAAACCCCGATCTGGTGCCATCAATGTGATGGCGCTAACGGTGAGGCTTGCTTTGGTCAGTGCTTCAGATCTGGCCAATGGGGAAGTCAAGCTGCTAAAGTTCACAAGCTCGGGGCATACGACGGCGTCATCCGTCTTGCCCGTGCACATCTTGGACTTTCAGCGACCCTTCTCAGAGCCAATATGCCGTTGCTGAGGCCCTTCTTCTCCTTCGTCCTGGCGACTACCGGCGACACCGTCCCAAGTGGTGCGTCCCCGGCGACGGAGTTGCTGGAAAGGATGCGGAGCAGAGATCTGATGTGCGGTCCAGAAGGACTCGATTGATTTTCTTCTATATGTTTTGGGGTCCTTTTTGTAAAGTTGCAGGTTCTATTAGTTATTGTCTAGTACTTTTGGTCCTCTATGTAATTTTTTGGACTAGTTTCCATTGGCACTGATAAACTTGAATTTTGACAAGTTCACGAGGAAAAAAATTCCTTTGCACATATGGCCTATCATGTATAAACATTCTTGAGATTTAAACTATATGTAATGTGCCATGCATTAACCCTAAACCATATATATGTAACTAACCCTAGCTGATCAAACCCTACTTAATTAAAACAAATAACCCTAAACTATACGCATGCACTTTATGCGCAAAGGCGCGGGTGCCTCTAATAATGTGTGTGCGCACTCGATCGATGATCCCTAAACCTTATACAACCCTGAAACCCTAATCCCTAATCCCTAAACCCTAAACACCCTAAACACTAAACCCTAAACCCTAACCCTAACCCTAAACCCTAATTAAACCCTATATATAGGCCAACGACACTTAATTGTGCATCAAGCAGGCCAGGGGTGCCTCGCGGTCCTCTAATTAAATTAAATGTGCCATGCATTAACCCTAAACCATATATATGTAACTAACCATAGCTAATCAACCCTACTTAATGAAAACACATAACCCTAAACTATACTAGCTATAACCCGATCTAATAAAAACATGCTCTATATATAGCAGCTAGCTAGCAAACCGTAGATTAACACCAATTAATATATACATGGCCTATATCGATCATGTTGTATAACATATCCCTGAGATTCATTAATTAATTATATAATTATCGTGATAAATTAATTAACTTTAATTTTGACAAGTTCTCTCGAATGAAAACACATTTGATTAAGTTGCCTCATAATATATATATATAATTAGTGTGCATGCATGGCCTACCATGCATTCGTGCATATATTTTAATGTATATTTGAACATATTCTTGGGGATTTCAATCTCTCTCTCTCGATCATCTATATATCGTTGGTGGCCAAAAAACACACATATATATATATGCATGCAATTTATGCGTAAAGGCGCGGGTGCCTCTAATAATGTGTGTGCGCACTCGATCGATGATCCCTAAACCTTAAACAACCCTAAAACCCCTAAATCCCTAATCCCTAAACCCTAAACACCCTAAACACTAAACCCTAAACCCTAGACCCTAAACGTACCCTAACCCTAACCCTAACCCTAACCCTAACCCTAAACCCTAGCTAATCCTAAACCCCAATTAAACCCTATGTATAGGCCAACGACACTTAATTGTGCATCGATCGAGCGGGTCATGGGTGCCTCGCGATCCTCTAATAAAATTAAATGTGCCATGCATTAACCATAAACCATATATATGTAACTAACCCTAGCTAATCAACCCTACTTAATTAAAACACATAACCCTAAACTATACTAGATATAACCCGATCTAATAAAAACATGCTCTATATATAGCAGCTAGCTAGCAAACCGTAGATTAACACCAATTAAAATATACATGGCCTATATCGATCATGTTGTATAACATATCCCTGAGATTCATTAATTAATTATATAATTATCGTGATAAATTAATTAACTTGAACTTTGACAAGTTCTCTCGAATGAAAACACATTTGATTAAGTTGCCTCATAATATATATATATAATTAGTGTGCATGCATGGCCTACAATGCATTCGTGCATATATTTTAATGTATATTTGAACATATTCTTGGGGATTTCAATCTCTCTCTCTCTCTCGATCATCTATATATCGTTGGTGGCCCAAAAAACACACATATATATGCATGCAATTTATGCGTAAAGGCGCGGGTGCCTCTAATAATATAATGTGTGTGCGCACTCGATCGATGATCCCTAAACCTTAAACAACCCTAAAACCTTAAAATCCCTAATCCCTAAACCCTAAACACCCTAAACACTAAACCCTAAACCCTAGACCCTAAACATACCCTAACCCTAACCCTAACCCTAACCCTAAACCCTAGCTAATCCTAAACCCCAATTAAACCCTCTGTATAGGCCAACGACACTTAATTGTGCATCGATCGAGCGGGTCATGGGTGCCTCGTGATCCTCTAATAAAATTAAATGTGCCGTGCATTAACCCTAAACCATATATATGTAACTAACCCTAGCTAATCAACCCTACTTAATTAAAACACATAACCCTAAACTATACTATACTAGCTAGCTATAACCCGATCTAATAAAAACATGCTCTATATATAGCAGCTAGCTAGCAAACCGTAGATTAACACCAATTAAAATATACATGGCCTATATCGATCATGTTGCATAACATATCCCTGAGATTCATTAATTAATTATATAATTATCGTGATAAATTAATTAACTTGAACTTTGACAAGTTCTCTCGAATGAAAACACATTTGATTAAGTTGCCTCATAATATATATATAATTAGTGTGCATGCATGGCCTACAATGCATTCGTGCATATATTTTAATGTATATTTGAACATATTCTTGGGGATTTCAATCGATCTCTCTCTCTCGATCATCTATATATCGTTGGTGGCCCAAAAAACACACATATATATGCATGCAATTTATGCGTAAAGGCGCGGGTGCCTCTAATAATGTGTGTGCGCACTCGATCGATGATCCCTAAACCTTAAACAACCCTAAAACCTTAAATCCCTAATCCCTAAACCCTAAACACTAAACCCTAAACCCTAGACCCTAAACGTACCCTAACCCTAACCCTAAACCCTAGCTAATCCTAAACCCCAATTAAACCCTATGTATAGGCCAACGACACTTAATTGTGCATCGATCGAGTGGGTCATGGGTGCCTCGTGATCCTCTAATAAAATTAAATGTGCCATGCATTAACCCTAAACCATATATATGTAACTAACCCTAGCTAATCAACCCTACTTAATTAACACACATAACCCTAAACTATACTAGCTAGCTATAACCCGATCTAATAAAAACATGCTCTATATATAGCAGCAGCTAGCTAGCAAACCGTAGATTAACACCAATTAAAATATACATGGCCTATATCGATCATGTTGTATAACATATCCCTGAGAATCATTAATTAATTATATAATTATCGTGATAAATTAATTAACTTGAACTTTGACAAGTTCTCTCGAATGAAAACACATTTGATTAAGTTGCCTCATAATATATATATAATTAGTGTGCATGCATGGCCTACAATGCATTCGTGCATATATTTTAATGTATATTTGAACATATTCTTGGGGATTTCAATCGATCTCTCTCTCTCTCTCGATCATCTATATATCGTTGGTGGCCCAAAAAACACACATATATACGCATGCACTTGATGCGTAAAGGCGCGGGTGCCTCTAATAATGTGTGTGCGCACTCGATCGATGATCCCTAAACCTTAAACAACCCTAAAACCCTAATCCCTAATCCCCTAAACCCTAAACACCCTAAACACACTAAACCCTAGACCCTAAACACCCTAAACACTAAACCCTAAACCCTAGACCCTAAACACCGTAAACCCTAAACCCTAAACCCTAAAACCCTAAACCCTAAACACTAAACCCTAAACCCTATAAACACCCTAAACACTAATTAAAACCTAAACCCTAGACCCTAAACACTAAACCCTAAACCCTAGACCCTAAACACCGTAAACACTAAACCCTAAACCCTAAACACCCTAAACACTAATTAAACCCTAAACCATAGACCCTAAACACTAGACCCTAAACCCTAGACCCTAAACACCCTAAACACTAAACCCTAGACCCTCTAAACACAGTAAACACTAAACCCTAAACCCTAGACCCTAGCTAAACACCCAAAACACTAAACCCTAAACCCAGCTAGCTAACCCTAAACCCTAATTAAACCCTATATATATAGGCCAACGACACTTAATTGTGCATCAAGCAGGCCAGGGGTGCCTCGCGGTCCTCTAGTTAAATTAAATGTGACATGCATTAACCCTAAACCATATATATATAACTAACCCCTAGCTAATCAAACCCTAGTTAATTAAAACACATAACCCTAAACTATACTAGCTATAACCCGATCTAATAAAAACATGCTCTATATATAGCATGCAGCTAGCTAGCAAAAACGGTAGATTAAAACCAATTAATATATACATGGCCTATATATCGATCATATGTTGTATAACATCTCCCTGAGATTCATTAATTAATTATATAATTATCGATGATAAATTAATTAACTTGAATTTTGACAAGTTCTCTCGAATGAAAACACATTTGATTAAGTTTCCTCATAATATATATATAATTAGTGTGCATGCATGGCCTACCATGCATGCATTAATTCGTGCATATATTTTAATATATATTTGAACATATTCTTGGGGGATTTCAATCTCTCTCTCTCGATCATCTATATGTCGTTGGTGGCCAAAAAACACACACATATACGCATGCACTTTATGCGCAAAGGCGCGTGTGCCTCTAATAATGTGTGTGTGCGCACTCGATCGATGATCCCTAAACCTTAAACAACCCTAAAACCCTAATCCCTAATCCCCTAAACCCTAAACACCCTAAACACACTAAACCCTAGACCCTAAACACCCTAAACACGTACTAAACCCTAAACCCTAGACCCTAAACACCGTAAACCCTAAACCATAAACCCTAAACCCTAAACCCTAAACCCTAAACCCTAAACCCTAAAACCCTAAACCCTAAACCCTAAACCCTATAAACACCCTAAACACTAATTAAACCCTAAACCCTAGACCCTAAACACTAAACCCTAAACCCTAGACCCTAAACACCGTAAACACTAAACCCTAAACCCTAAACACCCTAAACACTAATTAAACCCTAAACCATAGACCCTAAACACTAGACCCTAAACCCTAGACCCTAAACACCCTAAACACTAAACCCTAGACCCTCTAAACACAGTAAACACTAAACCCTAAACCCTAGACCCTAGCTAAACACCCAAAACACTAAACCCTAAACCCAGCTAGCTAACCCTAAACCCTAATTAAACCCTATATATATAGGCCAACGACACTTAATTGTGCATCAAGCAGGCCAGGGGTGCCTCGCGGTCCTCTAGTTAAATTAAATGTGACATGCATTAACCCTAAACCATATATATATAACTAACCCCTAGCTAATCAAACCCTAGTTAATTAAAACACATAACCCTAAACTATACTAGCTATAACCCGATCTAATAAAAACATGCTCTATATATAGCATGCAGCTAGCTAGCAAAAACGGTAGATTAAAACCAATTAATATATACATGGCCTATATATCGATCATATGTTGTATAACATCTCCCTGAGATTCATTAATTAATTATATAATTATCGATGATAAATTAATTAACTTGAATTTTGACAAGTTCTCTCGAATGAAAACACATTTGATTAAGTTTCCTCATAATATATATATAATTAGTGTGCATGCATGGCCTACCATGCATGCATTAATTCGTGCATATATTTTAATATATATTTGAACATATTCTTGGGGGATTTCAATCTCTCTCTCTCGATCATCTATATGTCGTTGGTGGCCAAAAAACACACACATATACGCATGCACTTTATGCGCAAAGGCGCGTGTGCCTCTAATAATGTGTGTGTGCGCACTCGATCGATGATCCCTAAACCTTAAACCCTAAATAAACCCTAATCCCTAATCCCTAAACCCTAAACACCATAAACATTAAACCCTAAACCCTAACCTCCTAACCCTAAACCCTAAACCCTAATTAAACCCTATATATATAGGCCAATGACACTTAATTATGCATCAAGCAGGCCAGGGGTGCCTCGCGGTCCTCTAATTAAATTAAATGTGCCATGCATATATATGTGTTTAATTTGGGGATTTCAATCGCTCTCTCGTATGTAGCTCTCTCTACCTCTATCTCTCTCTCTCTCTCTCTCTCTCTCTCTCTCTCTCTCGTTGGTGGCCAACAACACACACATGCACTTTGTGCGCAAAGGCATGCGCCTCTAATAATGTGTGCGCAGTCGATCGATCTAGTTTTGATTAATCATAGCACACAAATAAAGAAGTTGTATTTGAATCCACACAACCTATTAAAACACATAACCCCTAACATGGCCTAATTAATTAACCCTTCTCGATCTCTACCTAATTAGTGGAAATTGCACAAAATCAAAAGGGGTCCCTCACTAATTATGCATATCTGCTAGATTGTGATAAACTTTTGCCACATATATATTTGGTGGATGGGTGCATCTTGGCATGTAAACAATTAGTGTTTGCAAATGGCGTTGTCAAAATTTATGTACAAATGATTTCTTTCCATCCAAAGTGCATAAAATGGGAGTTTTAATGAAGAAAGTACAAATAAAACAGCTCAACATGCTTCCACACCCCGATTTTCACACGAAGTAGAGCATATTTAAAGGATAATTCCAGAGTTTTACTATTTTTCAAGCAACTTTGCTAATTTTCCCCCACTCACATGACTTTATGTCGATTTAACGAAAATATGGCGAATTTAAACTACATGGGCGGGATAGTTTGAATTGTGCGCGCGGCAAAGGGAACCGCCTATTCCTCAACCTTGTGCACGGCAAATTACACACGCAACTCCATTAAACGCCACCTACCAACCTTAATTATCACCCCGGCGGCCCGGCCGCATGACCCCCCACCCACCCGTACACAACTTATCCCCGTCCGTGCGAAGAGCTTCCCCTCCCCGTCCCGTCCGTGCGAAGAAGAAGCTTCTCCTCCCCGTCGTTCTTCTCGAGACGCACCGGCGGTCAAGTTGATCCACGGTAGGGCTGCTATCTCTAGCTCAATCATGTATCGGGCAAGACAGCCTAACGATTTATATTTTCTTGATGCTGCTAAAAAAATTCGTCAGTATGCTCGAACTAATTGGCACTTTATAGTTTTCCGCTCGATTTGTCATCGATCAATTTGTTCATTTGCGTGGGCATATAGAGTCAGTTCTGCACTCGATCCGTTAATTTGCTGAAATGCCATGGCAGAGTTTTGTACACGATCTGTTTGCTAAAATGTCGATGGGCATTTTTTGTTTTGTACTCGACATGATTGCTGAAATGCATAATCATGTAGTATAGTTTTGTACTCGATGGATATACATTTCCTACTTCGCCTTAAATTAATCACCAACCACTGTATCTCATAATTAAACAGATGGACAGAACTTGGAAACTGCATGGACACTTATGTTCCCCTTCATATATAAATGGTGTTCAACCCTTTATGGGGTTTATTAGAGCTCATGATGGTCACAACCTGGACGTGTATTGCCCGCGCTGCACATGTATGAATGGTGAGAAGAGGCCTCACCCTGTAGTGGCAGATCATTTACACATTTTTGGGATGGACCGCACATATGTTAGGCGGGTTTAGCATGGTGAACCATATAATGATCCTTTAGCAGGAGAAGCAGATCTTGCTCACACTGTATGTGTGCTGGCATATGTAGTTAATTATTTATATTGATGCTGCCGCTGTTTCAATCAATAGTTTGCATTGCTGTGCAAGGTTCTGTACTCAAATTTAACTTGTTGCAGATGGATGGACGGGAAGGAGAGAAAAAGCGCTTGCTTCAGGAAACGGGTTTCAGCTCTGGGACATGTGCTGTGCCAGATGAGAAGGTAAATATGTAAAACGGCATTTGTTCAGGTTGCATCCCTTAGATGTTTGTCTAATCGGTTGATGTACTAATTGCAGAAGCATAGAGTTAAAGAGGTCTCTCAGTTTGATGGGAGATTTGAAGATGAATCTCAGTTTGATGCACCTGTGGATGGTACTGATGACGAGCCTTTCATAGACGAAGGTCCTGCACCTGAGATTATCCAGTCTACAGAAGGAGGCCGTGGACCGAGTACACAGCTTTGCGTTGAAGTGGATGCACGCCCGGAGATCATCACGGGCGTCCGGGTAGTCTCAAGACCACCCAGCCCTGATGCACCTGTGGATGGTACTGATGACGAGCCTCTCATAGACGAAGGTCCTGCACCTGAGATTATCCAGCCTACAGAAGGAGGCCGTGGACCGAGTACACAGCTTTGCGTTGAAGAGGATGCACACCCGGAGATCATCAGGGGCGTCCCGGTAGTCTCAGGACCACCCAGCCCTGATGCAAAATGTTGAGCTACTTTATGATTCGTACTCTTATGTTCTGGTGCTGTAGTATGTTATGATTTGTACGCCTTTGGCGCTAGATTAAGCATTCAGTGGATGATCGCGTTGCAAAATTCGACACCCACACAATCAGTTCATCGTACAAGTAGTAGCACAATTACTTCTACAGCGATTCCTGCCAGCGCATTAGTTGGTAGCATGAAACACTTTCAGGTACTCCCCTCTGATTCATATTAATGGACTCAATTCTGTCTAGATATGGATGTATCTAGATGCATTTGTTAACTAGACTAACAAACTTGAGTCAGTTAATATGAATCCGTGTAAACCGCCCAAGTCCTCGAGCAGCTAGTTTATTGACTCTGGACTCCAAGCCTCTCGCGGCAAGCCATCGACGAAGCTTTGACCAGATCTTGGCCCGCAATTTTTTGTGTGTGGCGAATAGCAAAGCTTTGACCAGTTCCTCTCGGGATACAGCACGCCGGTGAGCTTGCACGGTTGCCATGAGCACTTTCCGGCGGAACTTCCTCTTCAGCGCCCTCAAGCCGCTGCTGCGAGACAGCACGCAGTGCCTCGAGGTGGACGGAATTCTGGATCTCAGGGCGGGTGGTCCGCATCGTCCGGGAACGATCTCCAGCGGGTTAACGAGGACATGCATGGCGGCCAGGGGATTTGTTTTTTGTTTTTTTTTTGGTTTGAGCTTGGGATTTGGGGTTTTTTCGGATAGGGGAGGAGGAACCGAGGAAGAGGAAGGAACAGCCGCGTGCTTGGCGCGTGGCGGTGTGCTTGAATTTCGAATTTTTGTGAAATGTTTCATTTCCCCGCTACAATTCGGGGGTTTCTTGACGCGCCAATGCGTCCCGCCGGGCAGCTTCAAGTAAATTTGGGGTGCCACACTATGGGCCCTAGTTTCAGTGAGACATGTAATGACTAGTCACATCAGTAAGTTCACTGTGTAATAAAATATGTTACCCCTCCCCTTTATGTAGCACCCCTTCTCTCCCGATCGAGTGCCGATTGCCGACGGATGCAAGCCGCTAGCTCGATCCCCTCCTTTCGCCTCCACCGTCCAGGCATCCAGCTTGGAGGGGCAAGCTGCATCTAGCCCAAGCGGATTAGGTAGGACTAGTAATGTTCTCTCCTTTCTCGAGATCGGTTCTTTTTTCCTCTCCTCGATATCTTGCGCATCTCTTTCCTATTCTGGGCAAAGGGGTGTCTTTCTGGTCACCCTCGAGCTGGGAGTGATTGATGGGGGTGGGGGGCGGGGGCTACCTTTGCTTGGATTGGGGTGTTCTTCCTTTATTTGTCGACATTTGCAACCTTTGTAGTTTCTGCTGATCCTCACTGTATCTTTTGTCAGCTTGTACAGGAAAGGCAAGACCTCGGCGGTGGGGGCAATGGAGCGTAAGGCCACCACGCATGTGGGCAGTTGGCTGAGCCTGAGCTGCGTCCCCAGCCCCGCGAAGCAGGTACTCCGTTTGCTTATCCACTCTTTACCTTTTAAGTGTCTCTCTGGTCTCTGCATCCTCAATCTGTTCCTGTTCTGGAATATGCTTAAAGTAGCACATGTCTTCAGCTGTTTGTGCGTAAAGCCTCTGTGACACCATGCTCTATATTCTCTGTATCAGGTTGGTACCTCCAGGTTCCGTGCTGAGGCTATGGGGAACGAGAATAGCGCCCCACCTGCTGCAGGAGCATGGCCCGATCTGCAGCACAAGAAGCGAAATGCCACTGCCGAGCTGGGCAGGGACCGCCCAGGGGTAATTTTTTTAACCAACTTACCATGATGTAGTCTGAATCTGATACTCCCTCAGATCCAAATTAATTGACTCAACTATCTGTAGATACGGATGTATCTAGATGTGTTTTAGCTCTAGATACTACTGCCTCCATCCCAAAGCTTTGGGCTTATATTATTTTTAGAAAGTCAAACTATACCATGTTTGACTAAGCTTTTACCAAAAATCAGTAACATGCAAAATACAAAATTAATATCATTAAATAGATAATAAAATATATTTTCCTACGGTATCTACACAGTATTATATTTGTTGATAGAATGTTCTAAAATTTTGGTCAAACTTTGCTTGTTTTGATTTCTCAAAAATAAATAAGGCTTAAGCTTTTGGATGGTGGTAGTACATTCATATCTAGACAAAGCTGAGTTAACTAGTTTTTTTGTCTGTCCATAGCTAGTGTTCACGCTGCAAAAGGCTAAGAGCATCCACTATATGCATCAGTCTATCTCATACAGTAATTCAATATCACTGCTGAGGTCTGCCTTTTGTTTTGCTATTCATATGCAGACTGAAACTTTAGGGCCTTTACTCAAAAGGAAGATCAAAACTGCGGCTGATCAGGCTGCCAGTATGTTGATGCCGCCCCCATCTTCTAAATGCCTCTACAAGCACAAGGCCACGCACCAGCTGGGTGGTGATCTTTTAATGAATATGGTATATTTTCTTAATCCACAAAACATGCCTTGATTTTTCTCTGTTTATTGTCGGTTTTTTCTATGCTTGCCAAAAGTTTACAACAACAACAACAACAACCAAGCCTTTCAGTCCCAAACAAGTTGGGGTAGGCTAGAGTTGAAACCCATAAGATCTCGAAGCCAAAAGTTTAGAAACACCAAATTCGTTTGCTTACAATCATCATACAGTAATGTTCATCTACTCCAGTTCCCCTAACCCAACATAAAATGATGTTAATTTCGATTTTTAGATTAAAAGAGCACCATTAGGCGCTGTTAATTACGACTTTGAGATTAAAATGTCATTTGCAATTGTTAATTACAATTTTGAGACAATTGGTTAGTTTAACCTCGATCTCTTCTGCTCTCCATTTTTCCCAACCGAACAAAAATGTAACCATTCCATTCCTCTGAAATGGAACCATTCCATTCCATTCCACGCTGTTTCAGAACCGAACACACCCTTGCATTGTTGTGAACTGTTGTCCATACACGGCCATACCCTTCCACTTACATCTAGCACTATATGCATCAGTCTGTCTCAGAGTCATTCAATATCACTGCTGAGATCTGTTCCCATTCTTATGCAGGCTGAAACTGCTGCGCCTTTACTCAAGTGGATGCAAAATGGGGCTAATGAGGCTGCTGTGAGGACGATGGTGCCGGCACCATCTTCCGAAAACCTCTACAAGCACGAGGCCATGGGCCAGCTGGGTGGTGACCTTTTAATGAATCTGGTATATTTTCTTAATCCACATACATGATTTCATTATTATCTGTTTAATTACTGTTGGCTTTGTCTAATGCTTACCAAAAGTTCAGAAACACTGCGTTTGCTTACAATCATCATACACTAATTTTTCACTTTTCAGTCTGTCTCATCCAGTATATAAACTGTTGATTTCCATTGGCTTCTTTTGTAATCATTTGCATTGTTGTCAACTGTTCTCTATGCACAACCCTATTCTTCCACTTACACCCGCACTATTTGCATCAGTCTATCTCATAGATTTATTAAATATCAATGATGAGTTCTGTTGCTATTCATATGCAGGATGAAACTTCTGTTCCTCTACTCAAATGGATAAAAAATGATCCTGATGAGGCTGCTGTGAAGACGATGGTGCTGCCACCATCTTCTGAAAACCTCCTCAAGCACAAGGCCACGGGCCAGCTGGGTGGTACCCTTTTCAGTAAGCAGGTATATTTTCTTAATCCTCATACATGATTTGATTTTTGTCTGTTTATTGCCGGCTTTGTCTAATGCTTACCAATAGTTCAGAAACACACACACCTATTCTTCCACTTACATCCAGCACTATATGCATCAGTGTCTCATAGATTCATTTTATATATCACTGCTGATGTCTGTTGCTCTTCAATTTTTATATGCAGACTGAAACTGCTAAGCCTTCATTGGTCAAAAGGATTGCAACTGCTGCTGATGAGGCATCTGCAGAGGCTGCCACCAAGTTACTGTCAGCCCCACCTTCTGGATGCTTATATAAGCTCAAGTCCAAGGATCAGCCGGGCCGTAACCATCCAAGGGTTCGGGTATATTTTCTTAAGCCACATATACATGCCATGATTTATGTCTGATATTATCACTGGCTCTGTCTAATGCTTTTTGGAATTCGGAAACACCAAATTAGCATGCTTATATTCATCATACACTAATTTTTCACTGTTCAGTTTGTAACATAGTGTTATGCACTTGCTTGTCAACATTTGCATTGCTCTGAACTATGCACTTTACACAACCTAATTCTTCCACTTACGTTCAGCGCTACGCACCAGTAGTACCTCCCATGTTTCCTTCACCATCCCGATGCCGAGCTTGCGGGAATATGGCGGGCCCATGTACATACCCCGCATATAACACCTCCTATGGCTCTATCTACCTTTCTAGTAGCTCCTTCACAGAGTTACAGGTATGTATTCTCAGTGGTTTAGCATGAATTGGCATATAGTAAAGTCTTGTTTTTAGTCTTCCTGCTTCTTACATTTGTATCAATTTTCACATGCAGACTGTACCTTGTGAACTTCGTCCAATGATTAACCAGATGTGTCCGCATGAAGGATCTTTCACTATGCATGGCAATGGCAAATTGATGAACACCTACACGGTCTATGAGGTGTATGTCTACAAGACGCAGGCCATCACATATTTGTATGGACATGATTGGAGAAAGTTTGCTTTTGACTACGGTCTGAAGAAGGGCGACGAGCTGAGGATCAGAAACTCAAACGGGCAGATATACGTAACTGCTTACAGAGTTGGAGACACTTCCAAATATATAATATGTAACTTTTTTCTACTCATATCTTTTGATAACTGCATTCTGAGCAGTTGTTCTAAACCATTCCCTCTGTTCTAGCTTGCTGGGTTTAACATGATCAAAGCTGCAGATCCCCTGACGGAACAGGAGCGGATGTCACAAAGGGCAACCACACCAGCACCGGCACCGGCTTCCCACTCTCCTGCATCAGCACCGGTTCCTGTACCAGCTCCGTTTACTGCATCTACCCAGCAGTCCCCTACATCAGCATTGGTTCCTGTAGAGGCCCCATATACTACACATGCCCAGCAGGCTCCTGCATCAGCACTGGTTCCTCTAGCTGCACCGTTTACTGCACCTGCCCAACAGTCTCCTGCATCAGCACCGGTTCCTCTAGAGGCACCGTTTACTGCACCTGCCCAGCAGTCTCCTGCATCAGCACCAGCTCGTGTACCAGCCCAGGCTCATGCACCTGCCCCAGCCAGATCACCGAGGTCTCAGCTCATTGCTGTGGCCACCCGTGTGGTGACCAGGACGCATCTGAAGGCTATGTTCGTGAGTATATGACAGCATAACTGCTCTTATCTTGATGTCTTCTCTGCTCAAAGTCTCACATGGTTCAGTGCATTGGTGCCATTGACTAATTTTTGGTGGTATCTCTTGCTTTGAATCAGAAATTGCCTAAAAGTATCTCCAAGGATCTCAATGCTGGCCGAAGGGGCAAGATATCCCTCGTCATGGAGAGTGAAGGTCTCACCGTGGAGGGACGGTACTCTGTCAGTCCCACAGATGGCCGCTTGGCTGTTACTTCCAGGTGGAAAAAGTTCATTGACGGTGCCAAACTTCGCATTGGATCAAAGTTGAAGGTCAAGATCTTTCGATGCCGCTGTGACATGCTGGTCATAAAGTTCGCGGTTGTCTAGTTCTGTTGTCCCATGAGCCCTTAGCAAATGCATTTGTAGTTATACTTATATAAGGTTATCTTATCTGAACTGCTAATTAATTGTATGGGTGGTAAAACTCTGGCAAGCTTTTGCTCTTAGCAAGTATGTATGTATGATCAGCTATTATGATAACTAATGTTTGTGTTCATCTTAATTTGCATTTCCCTTTTAGAAAAAAACTTAATTTCTATTTTGGCTGACCTGTTAGAGAACTATCAGATTGAACCCACAACATGATTCATATAGATTCATTACACTGAGCCACATGTCTTGACCTTGCGATACACTACTTCCATTAATTAGTGCAAGAAGGCTTACCTGAGCTGCCTGAACCATGGCAGATTCGAATCCACCTTATCTATCTAGAAATACAACCTTTGCAGAAAGAGGATTTGCAGTATGGGGAGGCTGACATTGGGGACCCATGAGCCAGCAGCGTCGTCAACGTTTTAAAGGTGGCAGGAGATCGAAAGAAAAAATAAGCCAAAAATCAGTTGGTAAACAAATTCAAGAAAAGAAACATTTACCTTTCTGAGAGTATGACATGCGGGACCCATGAGGCAGCAGCATCCTCAACTATTTCAAGGCGGCAGGGGATCAAAATAAAAAAGGAAATAGCCAGAAATTAATTAGGGTAAAAAATAAATCCATCAAAGGAAACTTTTATTGTTCATAGAGGATGACATGTGGGACCGACTTGCCAGCTGCGTCGTCATCGTTTCAAAGGGGGCAGGGGATCAAAAGAAAAAGACAAATAGCCAGAAATTAGGGGAAAAAAATAAATCCAACAAAGAAAACTTTTATTGTTCATAGAGGATGACATGCGGGACCCATGAGCCAGCAGCTTCCTCAACGTTTCAAAGTCGGCATGAGATTGAAAGAAAAAGTCAAGTGACATAATATCAGGAGCCAAAAATAATCCAAGAAAAGAAACTTTATTGTACATAGAGGATGACATGCGGGTCCCATTTTGTAGCAGCGGTCTCAACGCTTCCAAGGCGGCACAGGACCGAAAGAAAAATGAAGTAGCCAGAAATCAGGGTGTGAAAAAAATCCAAGAAAAGAAAGATTTTAATTGGGCTGTATCTGGACATCTGGGCCTTCGAACTATACTGCTGGGCCTTTTGACTCGTACAATTTCAGCCCACTCCAAAACAGGAAAGGTCGGATTTTTCTCAAAAAAAAAACAGGAAAGTCCTATGCTTCGCAAAAACAAAAAACAAGGAGATTCAACATATAAGTTTGTTTATGTAGATATAAAGATTTAATTTATCCGTTTGCAATAGCTCAGAGCGAAATACAACGTTTATTGTCTGCAAAATAAAATATCACATGTTTCTTGTACGGGGAGGCTGACATCGGGGACCCATGAGCCAGCAGCGGAGTCAACGTTTCAAAGGCGGCAGGGGATCGAAAATAAAAAAAGCCAAAAATCAGTTGGTAAAAAAATACAAGAAAAGAAAACATTTATCGTTCTGAGAGGATGACATGCGGGACCCATGAGGCAGCAGCATCCTCAACGTTTCAAAGTCGGCATGAGATCGAAAGAAAAAGGCAAGTGACATAATATCAGGAGCCAAAAATAATCCAAGAAAAGAAACTTTATTGTACATAGAGGATGACATGCGGGTCCCATTTTGTAGCAGCGGTCTCAACGTTTCCAAGGCGGCACAGGACCAAAAGAAAAATGAGGCAGCAGCATTCTCAACAATTCCAAGGCGGCAGGGGATCAAAAGAAAAATAAAGGAAATAGCCAGAAATTAATTAGGGGTCAAAAATAAATCCACCAAAGGAAACTTTTATTGTTCATAGAGGATGACATGTGGGACCGACCTGCCAACAGCGTCCTCATCGTTTCAACGGGGGCAGGGGATCAAAAGAAAAAGGCAAATAGCCAGAAATTAGGGGTAAAAAATAACTCCAAGAAAGGAAACTTTTATTGTTCGTAGAGGATGACATGCGGGACCCATGAGCCAGCAGCTTACTCAACGTTTCAAAGGCGGCATGAGATCGAAAGAAAAAGGCAAGTGACCAAATATCAGGAGCCAAAAATAATCCAAGATTTATTGTACATAGAGGATGACATGTGGGTCCCATTTTGCAGCAGCGGTCTCAATGTTTGTAATGCGGCTTGAGATCAAAAGAAAAAGAAAGTAGCTAGTAATTAGGGGGTGAAAAAAAATCCAAGAAAAGAAAGTTGATGGACATAGAGGATGACATGCGGGTCCCTTGAGCCAACAGCTTACTCAACGTTTCAAAGGGGGCAGGGGATCAAAAGAAAAAGGCAAGCCAAAAATCAGAGGGTGAAAAAAATCCAACAAAGGAAACTTTTATAGCACATAGAGGATGACATGCGGGTCCCATGAGCCAGCAGGTTCCTCAACGTTTCAAACGTGGCATGAGATCGAAAGAAAAAGGCAAGTGCCCAAATATGAGGAGCCAAAAATAATTCAAGAAAAGAAAGTTTTATAGTACATAGAGGATGACATGCGGGTCCCATTTAGCAGCAGCGGTATTGAGAGGCAGCAGGGGATCGAAAGAAAAAGTCAAGTGACCAAATATGAGGTGCCAAAAAAATCCAAGAAAAGAAAGTTTTATAGTACATAGAGGATGACATGCGGGTCCCATTTAGCAGCAGCGGTATCACTGTTTGAGAGGCAGCAGGGGATCGAAAGAAAAAGTCAAGTGACCAAATATGAGGTGCCAAAAAAATCCAAGAAAAGAAAGTTTTATAGTACATAGAGGATGACATGCGGGTCCCATTTAGCAGCAGCGGTATCACGTTTGAGAGGCAGCAGGTGATCGAAAGAAAAAGTCAAGTGACGAAATATGAGGTGCCAAAAAAATCCAAGAAAAGAAAGTTTTATAGTACATAGAGGATGACATGCGGGTCCCATTTAGCAGCAGCGGTATCACCGTTTGAGAGGCGGCAGGGGATCGAAAGAAAAAGGTAAGTGACCAAATATGAGGTGCCAAAAATAATTCAAGAAAAGAAAGTTTTATAGTACATAGAGGATGACATGCGGGTCCCATTTAGCAGCAGCGGTATCACCGTTTGAGAGGCGGCAGGGGATCGAAAGAAAAAGGCAAGTGACCAAATTTGAGGTGCCAAAAATAATCCAGGAAAAGAAAGTTTTATAGTACATTGAGGATGACATGCGGGTCCCAGTTAGCAGCAGCGGTATCACCGTTTGAGAGGCGGCAGGGGATCGAAAGAAAAAGGCAAGTGACCAAATTTGAGGTGCCAAAAAAACTCCAAGAAAAGAAAGTTGATTGCACATAGAGGATGACATGCGGGTCCCATTTAGCAGCAGCGGTCTCAACGTTTCCAAGGCGGCAAGGGATCAAAAGAAAAAGGAAGTAGCCAGAAATCAGGGGGTCAAAAAAATCCAAGAATAGAAAGAATTTTGGTTCATAGAGGATGACATGCGGGACCCATGATCCTGCATCGTAAACGGCTCGATCGGAGAACGTTGAACGAGATGGCGCGATGTAGAAAAAAAACAATGCCAGAGAGGCTGCCATCTGGGCCCTACATCCCTCGGCGGTGCGGATTTGCGTTGACTCGGCCGGCGAACCCGAGATTTCGAGATGCACCACGTCCCGGGCCACCATACGCCACGTTTTGGCCGCTTTCGTCGGGCTAGGTGGCCTCAAAAACGAGAAAAAAAAAGTTTTGACATGCACCACGGAGGGACCAAAATCGTCGGCCATGGTACACCAGCAACCACGGCGCGACTTCAACTTCGTCGGCCATGGCAACTTTTCTTGTAGTG
This sequence comes from Lolium multiflorum, assembly GCA_030979885.1. NCBI lineage: Eukaryota > Viridiplantae > Streptophyta > Magnoliopsida > Poales > Poaceae > Lolium > Lolium multiflorum. The sequence continues at coordinate 313,513,845 of CM061750.1, read as the reverse complement.
TCTTATGAAGTCAAGCATGAAGAGAAGTGGTTTTGGGTTTCAAACATGGAAATTTCAAAAACCTCCCAAAAACTTCATTTAGAGTGACTAAGAAGGATAAATGCTTCCCTTTTCATTTTCATGTTTTAAACTTGTTTAAATCTTGGTAAAACCTAGGATCTGACCAAGATTCAAATGGGCATCAAAAATAGAAAAAATCAGAAAAATGAAAAACCAAAGCACATAGTCTTCTTATGTCATATAGTAAGCATTAAAGTTGATAAACAAGGTCTAGACGTATTCAAACCAGACAAATCATGTATCTACCCCTAACCCTAAACTCTGTCTTATGAAGTCAAGCATGAAGAGAAGTTGTTTTGGGTTTCAAACATGGAAATTTCAAAAACCCTCTCAAAGAGCTTCATTTTGGAGTGACTAAGAAGGATCCATAGGAAACTATGTACTAATACAGTATAATGATCACCCGAGTTATTAGAGCAACAAGTTTGTCACTTACGTGTGGTTCCCATGCGTGAGGTCCCACACTTCAGTGAGCACAAGTCACGTAGTCTTCTTATGTCATATAGTAAGCATTCAATTAAGTTGATAAACAAGGTCTAGACATATCAAACCAGAAAAATCATGTATCTACCCCTTATATATCCCTAAATTAACCCTGACTTATGAAGTCAAGCATGAAGAGAAGAAGTGGTTTTTGGTTTCAAACATGGAAATTTCAAAAACCCTCCCAAGAGCTTCATTTTGGAGTGACTAGTTAAGACGCATACATGCTTACTTTTTCATATTCATGTTTTAAACTTGTTCAAATCTTGGTCAACAAACCTACGATTTGACGAAGATTCAAATGGGTATAAAAAAATTAAAAGCAAGGTCTGCCCATGTCATATATTAAGCATTCAATTAAATTGATAAACAAGGTCTAGACATATTCAAACTAGTAGGAAAATCATGTATCTACCCCCTAACCCTAAACTATGTCTTAGGAAGTCAAGCATGCATGAAGAAAAGTGGTTTTTGGTTTTCAAGCATGGAAATTTCAAAAACCCTCCCAAGAGCTACATATTGGAGTGACTAAGAAGGATAGATGCTTAATTTTTCATATTCATGTTTTAAACTTGATTAAATCATGGTCAAACCTAGGATTTGACCAAGATTCAAATGGGCATAAAAATTCAAAAAAAATGAAAAACCAATGCACATAGTCATCTTATGTCTCATCTAGTAAGCATTCAATTAAGTTGATAAACAATGTCTAGACATATTCAAACCAGAAAATTCATGTATCAAGCTAACCCTAACCCCAAACTCTGTCTTATGAAGTCAAGCATGAAGAGAAGTACGTGGTTATTTGGTTTCAAACATGGAAATTTCAAAAACCCTCTCAAGAGCTTCATTTTGGAGTGACTACGAATGATACATGCTTAATTTTTCATATATATTCATGTTTTAAACTTGTTTAAATCATGGTCAAACCTAGGATTTGGCCAAGATTCAAATGGACAAAATTTTAAAAAAAATCAAGGCACATAGTCTTCTTAAGTCATATAGTAAGCATTCAATTAAGTTGATAAACAAGGTCTAGACATATTCAAACGAGAGAAATCATGTATCTACCCCCTAACACTAAACTCTGTCTCATGAAGTCAAGCGCATGCATGAAGATATGTGGTTTTTGGTTTCAAACATGGAAATTTCAAAAACCCTCCCAAGAGCTTCATTTTGAAGTGATTAATTAAGAAGCATACATGCATGCTTACTTTTTCATATTCATGTTTTAAACTTATTCAAATCTTGGTGAAACCTAGGATTTGACCAAGATTCAAATGGGTATAAAAATTAAAAAAAACAAAAAAGGTCTTCTTATATATGTTATATAGTAGGCATTCAATTAAGTTGATAAACAAGGTCTAGACATATTCAAACAAGAAAAATCAAGCATGTATCTACCCCTAACCCTAATATAAACTATGTTTCATGAAGTAAGCATGAAGATTTGTGGTTTTTGGTTTCGAACATGGAAATTCAAAAACCCTCCCAAGAGCTTCATTTTTGAAGTGACTAAGAAGCATACATGCTTACTTTTTCATATTCATGTTTTTAACTTATTCAAATCTTGGTGGAACCAAGGATTTGACCAAGATTCAAATGGGTATAAAAGTTCAAAAAAAAGGTCTTCTTATATGTTATATAGTAAGCATTCAATTAATTTGATAAACAAGGTCTACACATATTCAAACCAGGAAAATCATGTATCTACCCCCTAACCCTAAACTCTGTCTTATGAAGAAGTCAAGCATGCATGAAGAGAAGTGGTTTTTGGTTTCAAGCATGGAAATTTCAAAAACCCTCCCAAGAGCTACATATTGGAGTGACTAAGAAGGATAGATGCTTAATTTTTCATATTCATGTTTTAAACTTGTTTAAATCATGGTCAAACCTAGGATTTGACCAAGATTCAAATGGGCATAAAAATTCAAAAAAACAATAAAATGAAAAACCAATGCACATAGTCATCTTATGTCATCTAGTAAGCATTCAATTAAGTTGATAAACAAGGTCTAGACATATTCAAACCAGAAAATTCATGTATCAAGCTACCCCTATCCCCAAACTCTCTCTTATGAAGTCAAGCATGAAGAGAAGTACGCGGTTTTTTTGGTTTCAAACATGGAAATTTCAAAAACCCTCTCAAGAGCTTCATTTTGGAGTGACTATGAAGGATACATGCTTAATTTTTCATATTCATGTTTTAAACTTGTTTAAATCATGGTCAAACCTAGGATTTGACCAAGATTCAAATGGGCAAAATTTTAAAAAAATGAAAAATCAAGGCACATAGTCTTCTTATTTTTGGTTTCAAACATGGAAATTTCAAAAACCCTCCCAAAGAGCTTCATTTTGGAGTGACTAAGAAGGATCCATAGGAAACTATGTACTAATACAGTATAATGATCACCCGAGTTATTAGAGCAACAAGTCTGTCACTTACGTGTGGTTCCCATGCGTGAGGTCCCACACTTCAGTGAGCACAAGTCACGTACGCTAGGTAAGCAAACTCCCAGCCATCTTCTTTGTCAAGAGAGAGGCATCAACACTCTCTCTCTCTCTCTCTCTCTCTCTCTCTCTCCAATTATCCACCTCCGTTGGCTGCCGGTTTTGGCAGGTCGTTTCTAGCTCAGCTCGTAGGCCATGGTGTGCAGGCTCTGTAGCCATGGCGATTTGGTCGCGCCAAGTGGTTCGTCCCCGGCTCCGACGAGGATCAATCCGGACGGTGCCTATTAAGGACCCGATCGCATTTCTTGCTTTCAGCATGGGGTCTACCATGTAAATCTTAGGGATTTAGACGTAATTTCCTGTTTATTTTGTGTCCTGCTGTAAACTGCGCTCTGATGCGTATTGGAAATCTGGGTCCTTCAGGATCGTTCGGTTGTCCCTCTAAAAAAAACATCTCTCTCATTCTCGGCCTTTCTCGCTCGCTCGCACCCCCCTGCGCACTGACAACCCTGCACAACAGTCAACATCACCAGAAAAAGGATAGACACCATAAATAAGTGGGGCCCCGTGACTGCTCTCCCTTCGTCTCCTCCCGTGTGATCCCTCTTCCTCCGACTCCCGACCTTGCGGAAAAGAAAAATGAAATGAAAGAGTTTCACTGGACGGGCAAACACATGTGCTGCCTAGTAATAATAATAATAACGTAAAAAAATCGACCTACGAATCTATTATTAAATAAGCTAAACTAGGGTTTTGCCCAGTACTACGGATCAATTTCTGAAAATCCAACTACGGGGTTCGATTTTGGCCTGCTAATATAAAATTATATAATCCGAACTAGTATTCCTCTAAAAAATCATTTTGGTATGCATCGTTTGGTACTTTTCATAGCTAGAGTGCTTAATCCCTCCGTTAGCAAACAGTCTTCGTATGTCATATAGTAAGCATTCAAGTTGAAAAACAAGCTCTAGACATATTCAAACCAGAAAAATCATGTATCTACCCCCTATATATCCCTAAACCCTGACTTATGAATTCAAGCATGAAGAGAAGTGGTTTTTGGTTTCAATCATGGAAATTTCAAAAACCCTCCCAAGAGCTTCATTTTGGAGTGACTAATTAAGAAGCATACATGCTTACCTTTTCATATTAATGTTTTAAACTTGTTCAAATCTTGGTCAACAAACCTAGGATTTGACGAAGAATCAAATGGGTATAAAAAAATTAAAACCAAGGTCTGCTCATGTCATATAGTGAGCATTCAATTAAATTAATAAACAAGGTCTAGACATATTCAAACTAGCAGGAAAATCATGTATCTACCCCCTAACCCCAAACTCTATCTTATGAAGTCAAGCATGCATGAAGAGAAGTGGTTTTTGGTTTTCAAGCATGGAAATTTCAAAAACTCTTATGTCATCTAGTAAGCATTCAATTAAGTTGATAAACAATGTCTAGACATACTCAAACCAGAAAGTTTATGAAGTCTAGCATGAAGAGAAGTACGTGGTTTTTTGGTTTCAAACATGGAAATTTCAAAAACCCTCTCAAGATCGAGCTTCATTTTGGAGTGACTACGAAGGATACATGCTTAATTTTTCATATTCATGTTTTAAATTGTTTAAATCATGGTCAAACCTAGGATTTGACCAAGATTCAAATGGGCATAAAAATTCAAAAAAAAACAATAAAATGAAAAACCAATGCACATAGTCATCTTATGTCATCTAGTAAGCATTCAATTAAGTTGATAAACAAGGTCTAGACATATTCAAACCAGAAAAATCATGTATCAAGCTACCCCTATCCCCAAACTCTGTCTTATGAAGTCAAGCATGAAGAGAAGTACGTGGTTTTTTTGTTTCAAACATGGAAATTTCAAAAACCCTCTCAAGAGCTTCATTTCGAAGCGATTAATTAAGAAGCATACATGCATGCTTACCTTTTCATATTCATGTTTTAAACTTATTCAAATCTTGGTGAAACCTAGGATTTGACCAAGATTCAAATGGGTATAAAATTAAAAAAAACAAAAAAGGTCTTCTTATGTTATATAGTAGGCATTCAATTAAGTTGATAAACAAGGTCTAGACATATTCAAATAAGAAAAATCATGCATGTATCTACCCTTAACCCTAAACTCTGTTTCATGAAGTCAAGCATGCATGCATGAAGATATGTGGTTTTTAGTTTCGAACATGGAAATTCAAAAACCCTCCCAATAGCTTCATTTTGAAGTGACTAAGAAGCATACATGCTTACTTTCTCATATTCATGTTTTTAACTTATTAATTCAAATCTTGGTGGAACCAAGGATTTGACCAAGATTCAAATGGGTATAAAAATTCAAAAAAAAACAAGGTCTTCTTATGTTATATAGTAAGCATTCAATTATTTTGATAAACAAGGTCTACACATATTCAAACCAGAAAATTAGGTATCTACCCCTAACCCTAAACTCTGTCTTATGAAGTCAAGCATGCATGAAGAGAAGTGGTTTTTGGTTTCAAGAATGGAAATTTCAAAAACCCTCCCAAGAGCTTCATTTTGGAGTGACTAAGAAGCATACGTACGTGCTTACTTTTTCATATTCATGTTTTAAACTTGTTCAAATCTTGGTCAAACCTATGATTTGACCAAGATTCAAATGGGTAAAAAAAATGAAAACCAAGGTCTTCTTATGTCATATAGTAAGCATTCAATTAAGTTGATAAATAAGGTCTAGACACATATTCAAACCAGAAATATCATGTATCAAGCTACCCCTAACCCCTAATTAACTCTGTCTTATGAAGTCAAGCATGAAGATAGGTATGTGGTTTTTTGGTTTCAAACATGGAAATTTCAAAAACCCTCTCAAGATCGAGCTTCATTTTGGAGTGACTACGAAGGATACATGCTTACTTTTTCATATTCATGTTTTAAACTTGTTTAAATCATGGTCAAACCTAGGATTTGACAAAGATTCAAATGGGCATAATTTAAAAAAACAAAAAATGAAAAACCAAGGCACATAGTCTTCTTATGTTATATTGTAAGCATTCAATTAAGTTGATAAACAAGGTCTCTAGACATATCCAAACCAGAGAAATCATGTACCTACCCCCTAACCTAAACTCTGTCTCATGAAGTCAAGCATGATGATATGTGGTTTTTTGGTTTCAAACATGGAAATTTCAAAAACCTTCCCAAGAGCTTCATTTTGAAGTGATTAATTATGAAGCATACATGCATGCTTACTTTTTCATATTCATGTTTTAAACTTATTCAAATCTTGGTGAAACCAAGGATTTGACCAAGATTCAAATCCGTATAAAAATTAAAAAACAAAATAAAAAAAACAAGGTCTTCTTATGTTATATAGTAAGCATTCAATTAAGTTGATAAATAAGGTCTAGACATATATTCAAACCAGAAAAATCATGTATCTACCCCTAACCCTAAACTTTGTCTTATGAAGTCAAGCATGAAGAGAAGTGGTTTTTGGTTTCAAGCATGGAAATTTCAAAAACCCTCCCAAGAGCTTCATTTTGGAGTGACTAAGAAGCATACGTACGTGCTTACTTTTTCATATTCATGTTTTAAACTTGTTCAAATCTTGGTCAAACCTATGATTTGACCAAGATTCAAATGGGTATAAAAAATGAAAACCAAGGTCTTCTTATGTCATATAGTAAGCATTCAATTAAGTTGATAAATAAGGTCTAGACATATTCAAACCAGAAATATCATGTATCAAGCTACCCCTAACCCCTAATTAACTCTGTCTTATGAAGTCAAGCATGAAGATAGGTATGTGGTTTTTTGGTTTCAAACATGGAAATTTCAAAAACCCTCTCAAGATCGAGCTTCATTTTGGAGTGACTACGAAGGATACATGCTTACTTTTTCATATTCATGTTTTAAACTTGTTTAAATCATGGTCAAACCTAGGATTTGACAAAGATTCAAATGGGCATAATTAAAAAAAACAAAAAATGAAAAACCAAGGCACATAGTCTTCTTATGTTATATTGTAAGCATTCAATTAAGTTGATAAACAAGGTCTCTAGACATATATTCAAACCAGAGAAATCATGTACCTACCCCCTAACCTAAACTCTGTCTCATGAAGTCAAGCATGATGATATGTGGTTTTTTGGTTTCAAACATGGAAATTTCAAAAACCCTCCCAAGAGCTTCATTTTGAAGTGATTAATTATGAAGCATACATGCATGCTTACTTTTTCATATTCATGTTTTAAACTTATTCAAATCTTGGTGAAACCAAGGATTTGACCAAGATTCAAATCCGTATAAAAATTAAAAAACAAAATAAAAAAACAAGGTCTTCTTATGTTATATAGTAAGCATTCAATTAAGTTGATAAATAAGGTCTAGACATATATTCAAACCAGAAAAATCATGTATCTACCCCTAACCCTAAACTTTGTCTTATGAAGTCAAGCATGAAGAGAAGTGGTTTTTGGTTTCAAGCATGGAAATTTCAAAAACCTCCCCAAACTTCATTTTAGAGTGACTAAGAAGGATACAAGCTTCCCTTTTCATTTTCATGTTTTAAACTTGTTTAAATTATCTTGGTCAAATCTAGGATTTGACAAGATTCAAATGGGCAAACATATGATAAGTGATGCAAATATCATATTACAAGGTTTCAGAAAATTGAGCGGGGGCAGCTGCCCCCCTTGGCTATAGTCTGGATCCGCCCATGCTATAGTTTGAGGCCATTTGGATGACGTCGAAAAAAATCTTTGATTAGAAATGGGGTTGTTCGAACCCCGTAGTTGGATTTTTTTGAACCTTGATCTGTAGTACTGGGCAAAACCCTAGTTTAACCTAGTATATTTAATTATAGATTCGTAGGTCGAATTTTCTGTAGTACCTTTTTATTATTACTATGCAGCACATATGTGTTTGCCCGTCGAGTGAAACTCGGAGGAAGAGGGATCACTCGGAAGGAGAGAAGAAAGGAGGGAGAGCATTATGGTGTCTCCCCTTTTTCGGGTGATGATGTTGACTTTTGTGCAGGGTTTGTCAGTGAGCAGGAGGTGCGAGCGAGCGAGCGAGCGAGTCGAGCGAGGCCGAGAATGAGAGAGATTTGTTTTTTTTGAGAGGGACGACCGAAGGATCCAGAAGGACCCACAGACTTCCAATACGCATCCTGATGCGTCTTCTCTTGACAAAGAAAATGGCTGGGAGTTTGCGTACCTATTGCACGTGACTTGTGCTCACTGAAGTGTGGGACCTCACGCATGGGCACCACACGTAAGTGACAGACCTGTTGGTGTAAAAACTCGGTTGATTATTATAGTGCATTAGAACAAAGTTTCCTATGGATTCAAGGGTAGGAAATCCAAGTTAACTCATTTACATGACATTATTTTTTCCATGAAGCAAAGTTAACACATCTATCAATTGGTACATTTTGGAGTGACTAAGAAGGATCCATGCTTACCTTTTCGTTTTCACGTGTTAAACTTGTTTAAATCTTGGTCAAACCTAGGATTTGACAGAGATTCAAATGGGCGGAAAATTAAAAAAAAACAGAAAAATGAAAAACCAAAGCACATACGTAGTTTTCTTATGTCATATAGTAAGCATTCAAGTTGATAAACAAGGTCTAGACATATTCAAAACATACAAATCATGTATGTACCCCTAACCCTAAACTATGTCTTATGAAGTCAAGCATGAAGAGAAGTGGTTTTGGGTTTCAAACATGGAAATTTCAAAAACCTCCCAAAAACTTCATTTAGAGTGACTAAGAAGGATAAATGCTTCCCTTTTCATTTTCATGTTTTAAACTTGTTTAAATCTTGGTAAAACCTAGGATCTGACCAAGATTCAAATGGGCATCAAAAATAGAAAAAATCAGAAAAATGAAAAACCAAAGCACATAGTCTTCTTATGTCATATAGTAAGCATTAAAGTTGATAAACAAGGTCTAGACGTATTCAAACCAGACAAATCATGTATCTACCCCTAACCCTAAACTCTGTCTTATGAAGTCAAGCATGAAGAGAAGTTGTTTTGGGTTTCAAACATGGAAATTTCAAAAACCCTCTCAAAGAGCTTCATTTTGGAGTGACTAAGAAGGATCCATAGGAAACTATGTACTAATACAGTATAATGATCACCCGAGTTATTAGAGCAACAAGTTTGTCACTTACGTGTGGTTCCCATGCGTGAGGTCCCACACTTCAGTGAGCACAAGTCACGTAGTCTTCTTATGTCATATAGTAAGCATTCAATTAAGTTGATAAACAAGGTCTAGACATATCAAACCAGAAAAATCATGTATCTACCCCTTATATATCCCTAAATTAACCCTGACTTATGAAGTCAAGCATGAAGAGAAGAAGTGGTTTTTGGTTTCAAACATGGAAATTTCAAAAACCCTCCCAAGAGCTTCATTTTGGAGTGACTAGTTAAGACGCATACATGCTTACTTTTTCATATTCATGTTTTAAACTTGTTCAAATCTTGGTCAACAAACCTACGATTTGACGAAGATTCAAATGGGTATAAAAAAATTAAAAGCAAGGTCTGCCCATGTCATATATTAAGCATTCAATTAAATTGATAAACAAGGTCTAGACATATTCAAACTAGTAGGAAAATCATGTATCTACCCCCTAACCCTAAACTATGTCTTAGGAAGTCAAGCATGCATGAAGAAAAGTGGTTTTTGGTTTTCAAGCATGGAAATTTCAAAAACCCTCCCAAGAGCTACATATTGGAGTGACTAAGAAGGATAGATGCTTAATTTTTCATATTCATGTTTTAAACTTGATTAAATCATGGTCAAACCTAGAATTTGACCAAGATTCAAATGGGCATAAAAATTCAAAAAAAATGAAAAACCAATGCACATAGTCATCTTATGTCTCATCTAGTAAGCATTCAATTAAGTTGATAAACAATGTCTAGACATATTCAAACCAGAAAATTCATGTATCAAGCTAACCCTAACCCCAAACTCTGTCTTATGAAGTCAAGCATGAAGAGAAGTACGTGGTTATTTGGTTTCAAACATGGAAATTTCAAAAACCCTCTCAAGAGCTTCATTTTGGAGTGACTACGAATGATACATGCTTAATTTTTCATATATATTCATGTTTTAAACTTGTTTAAATCATGGTCAAACCTAGGATTTGGCCAAGATTCAAATGGACAAAATTTTAAAAAAAATCAAGGCACATAGTCTTCTTAAGTCATATAGTAAGCATTCAATTAAGTTGATAAACAAGGTCTAGACATATTCAAACGAGAGAAATCATGTATCTACCCCCTAACACTAAACTCTGTCTCATGAAGTCAAGCGCATGCATGAAGATATGTGGTTTTTGGTTTCAAACATGGAAATTTCAAAAACCCTCCCAAGAGCTTCATTTCGAAGTGATTAATTAAGAAGCATACATGCATGCTTACTTTTTCATATTCATGTTTTAAACTTATTCAAATCTTGGTGAAACCTAGGATTTGACCAAGATTCAAATGGGTATAAAAATTAAAAAAAACAAAAAAGGTCTTCTTATATATGTTATATAGTAGGCATTCAATTAAGTTGATAAACAAGGTCTAGACATATTCAAACAAGAAAAATCAAGCATGTATCTACCCCTAACCCTAATATAAACTATGTTTCATGAAGTAAGCATGAAGATTTGTGGTTTTTGGTTTCGAACATGGAAATTCAAAAACCCTCCCAAGAGCTTCATTTTTGAAGTGACTAAGAAGCATACATGCTTACTTTTTCATATTCATGTTTTTAACTTATTCAAATCTTGGTGGAACCAAGGATTTGACCAAGATTCAAATGGGTATAAAAGTTCAAAAAAAAGGTCTTCTTATATGTTATATAGTAAGCATTCAATTAATTTGATAAACAAGGTCTACACATATTCAAACCAGGAAAATCATGTATCTACCCCCTAACCCTAAACTCTGTCTTATGAAGAAGTCAAGCATGCATGAAGAGAAGTGGTTTTTGGTTTCAAGCATGGAAATTTCAAAAACCCTCCCAAGAGCTACATATTGGAGTGACTAAGAAGGATAGATGCTTAATTTTTCATATTCATGTTTTAAACTTGTTTAAATCATGGTCAAACCTAGGATTTGACCAAGATTCAAATGGGCATAAAAATTCAAAAAAAACAATAAAATGAAAAACCAATGCACATAGTCATCTTATGTCATCTAGTAAGCATTCAATTAAGTTGATAAACAAGGTCTAGACATATTCAAACCAGAAAATTCATGTATCAAGCTACCCCTATCCCCAAACTCTCTCTTATGAAGTCAAGCATGAAGAGAAGTACGCGGTTTTTTGGTTTCAAACATGGAAATTTCAAAAACCCTCTCAAGAGCTTCATTTTGGAGTGACTATGAAGGATACATGCTTAATTTTTCATATTCATGTTTTAAACTTGTTTAAATCATGGTCAAACCTAGGATTTGACCAAGATTCAAATGGGCAAAATTTTAAAAAAATGAAAAATCAAGGCACATAGTCTTCTTATTTTTGGTTTCAAACATGGAAATTTCAAAAACCCTCCCAAAGAGCTTCATTTTGGAGTGACTAAGAAGGATCCATAGGAAACTATGTACTAATACAGTATAATGATCACCCGAGTTATTAGAGCAACAAGTCTGTCACTTACGTGTGGTTCCCATGCGTGAGGTCCCACACTTCAGTGAGCACAAGTCACGTACGCTAGGTAAGCAAACTCCCAGCCATCTTCTTTGTCAAGAGAGAGGCATCAACACACTCTCTCTCTCTCTCTCTCTCTCTCTCTCCAATTATCCACCTCCGTTGGCTGCCGGTTTTGGCAGGTCGTTTCTAGCTCAGCTCGTAGGCCATGGTGTGCAGGCTCTGTAGCCATGGCGATTTGGTCGCGCCAAGTGGTTCGTCCCCGGCTCCGACGAGGATCAATCCGGACGGTGCCTATTAAGGACCCGATCGCATTTCTTGCTTTCAGCATGGGGTCTACCATGTAAATCTTAGGGATTTAGACGTAATTTCCTGTTTATTTTGTGTCCTGCTGTAAACTGCGCTCTGATGCGTATTGGAAATCTGGGTCCTTCAGGATCGTTCGGTTGTCCCTCTAAAAAAACATCTCTCTCATTCTCGGCCTTTCTCGCTCGCTCGCACCCCCCTGCGCACTGACAACCCTGCACAACAGTCAACATCACCAGAAAAAGGATAGACACCATAAATAAGTGGGGCCCCGTGACTGCTCTCCCTTCGTCTCCTCCCGTGTGATCCCTCTTCCTCCGACTCCCGACCTTGCGGAAAAGAAAAATGAAATGAAAGAGTTTCACTGGACGGGCAAACACATGTGCTGCCTAGTAATAATAATAATAACGTAAAAAAATCGACCTACGAATCTATTATTAAATAAGCTAAACTAGGGTTTTGCCCAGTACTACGGATCAATTTCTGAAAATCCAACTACGGGGTTCGATTTTGGCCTGCTAATATAAAATTATATAATCCGAACTAGTATTCCTCTAAAAAATCATTTTGGTATGCATCGTTTGGTACTTTTCATAGCTAGAGTGCTTAATCCCTCCGTTAGCAAACAGTCTTCGTATGTCATATAGTAAGCATTCAAGTTGAAAAACAAGCTCTAGACATATTCAAACCAGAAAAATCATGTATCTACCCCCTATATATCCCTAAACCCTGACTTATGAATTCAAGCATGAAGAGAAGTGGTTTTTGGTTTCAATCATGGAAATTTCAAAAACCCTCTCAAGATCGAGCTTCATTTTGGAGTGACTACGAAGGATACATGCTTAATTTTTCATATTCATGTTTTAAATTGTTTAAATCATGGTCAAACCTAGGATTTGACCAAGATTCAAATGGGCATAAAAATTCAAAAAAAACAATAAAATGAAAAACCAATGCACATAGTCATCTTATATATGTCATCTAGTAAGCATTCAATTAAGTTGATAAACAAGGTCTAGACATATTCAAACCAGAAAAATCATGTATCAAGCTACCCCTATCCCCAAACTCTGTCTTATGAAGTTAAGCATGAAGAGAAGTACGTGGTTTTTTTTTGTTTCAAACATGGAAATTTCAAAAACCCTCTCGAGAGCTTCATTTCGAAGCGATTAATTAAGAAGCATACATGCATGCTTACCTTTTCATATTCATGTTTTAAACTTATTCAAATCTTGGTGAAACCTAGGATTTGACCAAGATTCAAATGGGTATAAAAATTAAAAAAAAGGTCTTCTTATGTTATATAGTAGGCATTCAATTAAGTTGATAAACAAGGTCTAGACATATTCAAACAAGAAAAATCATGCATGTATCTACCCTTAACCCTAAACTCTGTTTCATGAAGTCAAGCATGCATGCATGAAGATATGTGGTTTTTAGTTTCGAACATGGAAATTCAAAAACCCTCCCAATAGCTTCATTTTGAAGTGACTAAGAAGCATACATGCTTACTTTCTCATATTCATGTTTTTAACTTATTCAAATCTTGGTGGAACCAAGGATTTGACCAAGATTCAAATGGGTATAAAAATTCAAAAAAAAACAAGGTCTTCTTATGTTATATAGTAAGCATTCAATTATTTTGATAAACAAGGTCTACACATATTCAAACCAGAAAATTAGGTATCTACCCCTAACCCTAAACTCTGTCTTATGAAGTCAAGCATGCATGAAGAGAAGTGGTTTTTGGTTTCAAGCATGGAAATTTCAAAAACCCTCCCAAGAGCTTCATTTTGGAGTGACTAAGAAGCATACGTACGTGCTTACTTTTTCATATTCATGTTTTAAACTTGTTCAAATCTTGGTCAAACCTATGATTTGACCAAGATTCAAATGGGTATAAAAAATGAAAACCAAGGTCTTCTTATGTCATATAGTAAGCATTCAATTAAGTTGATAAATAAGGTCTAGACATATTCAAACCAGAAATATCATGTATCAAGCTACCCCTAACCCCTAATTAACTCTGTCTTATGAAGTCAAGCATGAAGATAGGTATGTGGTTTTTTGGTTTCAAACATGGAAATTTCAAAAACCCTCTCAAGATCGAGCTTCATTTTGGAGTGACTACGAAGGATACATGCTTACTTTTTCATATTCATGTTTTAAACTTGTTTAAATCATGGTCAAACCTAGGATTTGACAAAGATTCAAATGGGCATAATTTAAAAAAAACAAAAAATGAAAAACCAAGGCACATAGTCTTCTTATGTTATATTGTAAGCATTCAATTAAGTTGATAAACAAGGTCTCTAGACATATTCAAACCAGAGAAATCATGTACCTACCCCCTAACCTAAACTCTGTCTCATGAAGTCAAGCATGATGATATGTGGTTTTTTGGTTTCAAACATGGAAATTTCAAAAACCCTCCCAAGAGCTTCATTTTGAAGTGACTAAGAAGGATAGATGCTTAATTTTCGACCTACGAATCTATAATTAAATATACTAGGTTAAACTAGGGTTTTGCCCAGTACTACAGATCAAGGTTCAAAAAAGCTCTTAATTAGGGGGTTTTTGAAAAACCAAAAACCACTTATCTTCACCATGCATGCTTGACTTTATAAGACAGAGTTTAGGGTTAGGGGTAGATACATGATTTTCAGGTTTAATATGTCTATACCTTGTTTATCAACTTAATTGATTGCGCGCATACTATATGACATAAGAAGATCTTGGTATTCATTTTTTTGAATTTTTATGCCCATTTGAATCTTGGTCAAATCCTAGGTTTGACCAAGATTTGAACAAGTTTAAAACATGAATATGAAAAGGTAAGCATGTATGCTTCTTAGTCACTCCAAAATGAAGCTCTTGGAAGGGTATTTGAAATTTCCATGTTTGAAACCAAAAACCACATCTCTTCATGCTTGACAGAGTTTAGGGTTAGGGGTAGATACATGATTTGTATGGTTTGAATATGTCTAGACCTTGTGTTTATCAACTTTAATGCTTACTATATGACATAAGAAGATTATGTGCTTTGGTTTTTCATTTTTCTATTTTTTAATGCCCATTTGAATCTTGGTCAAATCATAGGTTTGACCAAGATTTGAACAAGTTTAAATCATGAATATGCAAAATTAAGCATCTATATATCCTTCTTAGTCACTCCAAAATGTAGCTCTTGGGATGGTTTTTGAAATTTCCATGTTTGAAACCTAAAACCACTTCTCTTCATGCATGCTTGACTTCATAAAGATAGAGTTTAGGGTTAGGGGTAGATATATACATGATTTTCTGGTTTGAATATGTCTAGACCTTGTTTATCAACTTGAATGCTTACTATATGACATGCAAAGACTTGCTTTGGTTTTTGATTTTGTTTTTGAATTTTTATGCCCATTTAAATCTTGGTCAAATCCTAGGTTTGACCACGACTTAAACAAGTTTAAAACATGAATATGTAAAAGTAAGCATGTATCCTTCTTAGTCACTCCAAAATGAAGCTCTTAATTAGGAGGGTTTTTGAAATTTCCATGTTTGAAACCAAAAACCACTTATCTTCACCATGCATGCTTGACTTTATAAGACAGAGTTTAGGGTTAGGGGTAGATACATGCATGATTTTTCAGGTTTAATATGTCTAGACCTTGTTTATCAACTTAAGTGAATGCGCACATACTATATGACATAAGAAGACCTTGGTATTCATTTTATTTGAATTTTTATGCCCATTTGAATCTTTGTCAAATCCTAGGTTTGACCAAGATTTGAACAAGTTTAAAACATGAATATATATGAAAAGGTAAGCATGTATGCTTCTTAGTCACTCCAAAATGAAGCTCTTGGAAGGGGTTTTTGAAATTTCCATGTTTGAAACCAAAAACCACATCTCTTCATGCTTGACTTCATAAGACAGAGTTTAGGGTTAGGGGTAGCCACATACATGTTTTTTTTGGTTTGAATATGTCTAGACCTTGTTTATCAACTTAATTGTATGCTTATTATATGACATAAGAAGACTATGTGCATTGGGTTTTCATTTTTTTATCCCCATTTGTTGAATCTTGGTCAAATCCTAGGTTTGACCAAGATTTAAACAAGTTTAAAACATGAATAATATGAAAAGTAACCTGCATCGATCCTTCTTAGTCACTCCAAAATGAAGCTCGTGGGATGTTTTTGAAATTTCCATGATTTTTCTGGTTTGAATATGTCTAGACCTTGTTTATCAACTTGAATGCTTACTATATGACATACACAGACTATGTGCTTTGTTTTTTTGAATTCTTATGCCCATTTGAATCTTGGTCAAATCCTAGGTTTGACCATGACTTAAACAAGTTTAAGACATGAATATGACAAAGTAATCATGTATCCTTCTTAGTCACCCCAAAATGAAGCTCTTGGGAGGGTTTTTAAAATTTCCATGTTTGAAACCAAAAACCACTTCTCTTCACCATGCATGCTTGACTTCATAAGACAGAGTTTAGGGTTAGGGGGTAGATACATGATTTTTCAGGTTTAAAACGTCTAGACCTTGTTTATCAACTTAATTGAATGCTTACTATATGACATAAGAAGACCTTGGTTTTTCATTTTTTTCTTCATTTTTTTGAATTTTTATGCCCATTTGAATCTTGGTCAAATCCTAGGTTTGACCAAGATTTGAACAAGTTTAAAACATGAATATAAAAAAGTAAGCATGTATGCTTCTTAGTCACTCCAAAATGAAGCTCTTGGGAGGGTTTTCGAAATTTCCATGTTTGAAACCAAAAACCACATCTCTTCATGCTTGACTTCATAAGACAGAGTTTAGGGTTAGGGGTAGATACATGATTTTTCTGGTTCGAATATGTCTAGACCTTGTTTATCAACTTAATTGAATGCTTACTATATGACATAAGAAGACTATGTGCCTTGGTTTTTCATTTATTTTGATTTATTTTGAATTTTATGCCTATTTTTATGCCCATTTAAACAAGTTTAAATCATGAATATGAAAAATTAGTCACTCCAAAATGTAGCTCTTGAGAGGGTTTTTGAAATTTCCATGTTTGAAACCAAAAACCACTTCTCTTCATGCATGCTTGACTTCATAAAGACAGAGTTTAGGGTTTGGGGTAGACAGCACGCGCCGACGCGTGGACGAAATTTATTCTCTGTCCCCCTGACATGCACTTGCCAGTGTCTTCAACAGTCTGACACGAGCAGTGAAGCTTTTATGGAGCCCAGCGGAGAGGGGCTCCATTTCTCGAGCGGTAGCGAGGTGACATGCGGCCTAAATCCAAATTTAAACATTGCGAAAAAAATCTGAAACAAATCATGCACGTTCACAGCTCATATTAAGATAACCCCTAAAAATTTCAGATCAAAATTCGAAACATACATCGAGAAACAAAAAAGAGAAACTCAGATGGGAATAGTCTACAGAGAAACTCAGATTTGAATTCGGGAACTATTCATGACAGATTTCTCTTTTTTGTTTCTCGATGTATGTTAGTGGCAGTTAATATGGACCGGAGGAAAGTACTAATAATATGAGGCATATTTTTGAGCTGGCCCTGTTTAGTAGAGTTTACATTTGAGAGTTACATCTTTCTACCACCATTATTTTTGATTTAGCTTGTCTTTTTTTGCCCACCATTTTATCGAGCAGGGTTAATGCAAGATCCATAGCAAACTAGCTTGTCATGACATTTTTTTGGCGGAGTGCATCTTCTCATGGCGAGCTAGCGACTTTGCCTACTAGAGTTTTTTTTGTTGAACTACATTTTTTGGATTTTCCCATTTTATTTGTGCACAAGCTATGAGCCGCCCGCAATTCAGCACCATATATTGGCGGGATTTTCTAGTTCAGCACCATAAATTAGCAGGATGCTATCTTCCTACCTCGCTTTCATTTCCCCTATATCCAGCCCCACCCACGGACAAGCAAGGGCCTCTCTCCCTACCTCGCACCTAGTCCGTCTCGCTCCCTCTCAGTCCTCCATCCGTAGCCGACATCCACCGCACCGGAGCCAGCTCAGCGACGCCGTCAACCACACTCCGTCCGCTTCGTCGGATCTGCTTCCCCGACTCACTGGTTCATCTTACCGGCCGGCGAGATCGGTACACAAAGCGCCACCATGATCCACCGAACCAAACCGAACGGCCAACGCGCCACCTCCCCAGTCGACCAAGGTTGAACACTTTGTCCGGCAGCTTTTGTTATGTACTCCGTATTTGATTTCCGAGACTAGTTTATTGCTTGCTTCCACTGCTTGTTATTAGCATCTGTTTTTTTTGTAATGCCTGCTAGATATTCCCCTCGAGAATGCCTACGAAGAATCTCGGAGGCAAAATATCTTGCAGAATATGATAATTGCAGCCAAGCTCGGCATACTGTGGAATGGGACAAAATCACCGCACCCCAAGTCGTTGCCGAGATTTTTCACACGTGTGATGTGCCGCCAAAAGGACGATTCCGTGGGGCAGCTGCTGAAGAAGGTATTTAGCCGCACTGCTCAAATTTCATATGTCTTGTTTGCTGATTGATTTGATGAACTTTGATTTGCAGCAGCTAGCCACTGCTCATGTTCCTAACAAAGACAGTGAGCGCGCCAGTGATGCAGACATTGGTAGAAAGGAGGCGGGATTTGGTCCTATTGTTCTAGCAAGCAATCATTTGAGTGGCCGCCTAGGATCAGCACATCTGGATCCTCCTGAGCTCAACATTAAGGAGGTAATTTTATAATAGTGTTTTAAACATGACATAATCTAATGTACTGAAAGAGATCAAACTGTCAACAGGAGTGGAGTGGTATAGATGGTAGAGATATAGATATAGATTTCAGATTTCCTAATTTTTTCTTGAAAATAGGGTCGCCCCGGCCTCTGCATCCAAATGATGCACCCACCCTTTTATTGCAATGTTTTAGACTCCATTTAAGGTTTAGAAACTCATGGGTTGCTGAAAGTGGTGACATGAATCAACCAACATATTTCCTTTTAATCTGCTGATTGATTTTATGCATGGCAAATCGCAGAAGCAAGTGACTGCTCATGTCCCTGCCAAGCAGCATTGTAGCACAGATGTCCAGAGTTCCAGTGATGCAAACGTTTGTAGGAACAAAACAGAAGGATGTGGCACTGGGGAAGCTAAGATTAGGCGTCTTCAAAAGGACTTGGATGTGGCCACTTGGCGGAACAAAGAAATGAACCGAGGATGGAATTCTACAATTCAAGATGGCCTACATGCTGTTGCTGATCTGCAGAAGCTAGTGGCTGGCAACTTGGTTACCGCTTTGGCTGATGCAGATGTCCATGAGATCAACTGGACGATCTTGGAACAGGTGAAAGCACGAGCAGAAACTCTGCACTCATCTTTGCAGGTAGATGATTTTCAAAGGGTGATGCAAGAGCCGCTATATGAATAGATTGTTGTTTTCAGTTGATGATGTCCCTGGTTCTTTTGTTTACTTATGTGCTGGTAGTACTTAGGGGAACTAGCTTGTACAAGTATTTTTTTCCGATAAAGTTGTACAAGTAAATGGCACATGCTTCGCATGTTTGACCAATTAAGTTAAAAAGCTTCACAAAATCCTGCTATCATGTAGGCGGGCTTGCATTGGCTTTCAACCCAAGTGACTATTGACTGCAATCTGTAATATGTACCCCTCTGTTGCACTTAATGGTATCCAAGCCCTTGGGCCCCCCTCCTTTGTTAAAAAAAAGATCGAATTCTTATTGCGTCGAAGTTGTTTCACTAAAAAAAAGAGCCCTCACGTGCAAGGCACGTGTATATATACTAGTACTAGTAGAGATGGTACACCTAGACATTAGAGATTTGTTTGTTTTAAAGATATTTTTAATTGTGTACAAGATGGAAAATATAACTTTAGGCTATCCACAATGTTGCTATTGCCAAATCTGATACGATGGTGAATTTGGCTTTGGTGTGAAATATAGCAATAGCTCCACAATGTAGTGGTTCCAAATATTTATAACGTGGGTCCCGCCATCAAGCTAAAACAACTCATAAAGCCAATATGGAACTACTCTCACAATGTAGGGAACTAGTTCCAAATGCCAAAAGTGAAATTTGGCATCGGAGCACCTATTTGCTCCGGTTCCCTGTTTTTCTGGTTTTGGAACTACCTCTACAATGTATGGAACTAGTTCAAAAAGCCAAAAATCAAATATGGAACCACTTTTGGCTACACGTTGTGGATGCTCTTAGCAAATTCCTAGTATTTTTCATGGTCGATGTAAAAAAAGTATTTTTCATGGTTGATGTAAAAAAACAAGTTTTTTTCATGGTCGATGTAAAAAAAGAGAGAAAACATGTCTCATAAAAAGCCTTATGGTTAGCACAATTTTTTTACGGAGTAACTCTTTTTTACATAGCCCAAATTACTATTCGATTTTTCCATTGAAATATTTTATGTGTATAAAGCAAGCGAAGAAGTACACATGCATTTTTCGTTTTATTCTTTTTTGACATTTCAAAATGTATAGAAGATGAATTTCGAAATAAAGAGATCATATGCACCCAAGAACCAACAAGCATATCCCCTTGAACCCGAACATACTCAGGGCCCTTTTGTTGTGCCTTTTTTTGCCTTTTTGGCTTTTGGATTTTGGAAGCCAAAAACAAATATTATATTCTTTTGGCTTCCAAAATCCAAAAGCCAAAAAGCCACAGCAAAAGGGCCCTCAGCTTCAGACTTGGGATTTCGTAGGCTAGGGTTCCACAGTTTTCCAGCAACCAGTAATAATTTCAACTCTGCCCCTTCCCCCCCCCCCGCTTCCAAAATTCAAAGCGATGTGAAATAAGTACAGTGTCGATCTTATCCCCCCGGACCGCTCAATTCAGACCTATCACCGGCGGCGCCGAACCCCGCATCTCTCTCTCACGCTTCCACCCTGCATGACCCACCGGATCATCTCACACGCCGGCGCCGGCCCACTGTCCCACTCCCACACCAGCACTACTGCCTTCTCATCGGCCACCGTAGTGACCGACGACGTTCCGCCGTCTCCCTTGCTTTTTAGCAAGCCGGAGTAGCTTCCACCTCCCCCACCCCCACCGACGACCACTGTACCATACGAGCTCCTCCGTAGCCGACTTCCACCGCCGCCTTGTCAGCGACAGTCACCATCGCCGGGTTCTCGTATCTTAATCCCCGACTCCTTCCGTCCACCGGACTGGAGAGATGGGCGCTTCCATGGTCGACGGCAGGAAACCAAAGCGTACACGCGCCCACTTCCAAGAAGGTTGATATGGCCGCATTCGTTATGCATGTGATTTCGAAAAGTATTTTTTTGCTTACTTGCACCGCCATCTCATTAGCATTTTTTTTGTAATGCATGCTAGATATTATTGCAATACAGAAGAATGAATTAAAAGAGAAACGGATACGGAATATATGTATAAGATATGCAAGCCGTGTGGGCACAAACATGTGTAACGCTATTGCCTCTAGTGCAAACCTGAACAAAATCGGAGAAGAACCCTTTCCCCTTCCCAAAGATAAAGAACAATGTTATGATTCACAATTTGATCATGCTGAGCCTCTTGGAGAGCTGACTCAGGAAGATGCCTTGCCTGACCATTCTCCTCAACCCCACCAGGTGATTTCTGTGTTTTTACTTTGAGATATCTGTTTTGCAACTTCCATGTGTTGTATACTTGTATCCTGAATCCCACCAAACATGTTCACATGCCACCTCTAGGTCTCCTTAATGCATCATATATATGTATCAGCATGCACGTCATCCTTTACTGTTCTTCATTCTATTCCATTTGCATATCATCATATATGGGACTTATGTAGACTGAAATATCGTTTATGTGTGCTAGGAATCTGCAGCTTCAAGTAAGAATTTCGCAGGAACCACCAATGAGAGGAAGACCAATCAACAGGCACCTGAATCGGTGATAGAACAGCTGCAACCAAAAAAGAAACCTGCTTCTGCTACTAGACAGTCTCAGCGATTCATGGCACCAGTTGAAGAAAATAACGAAAATTCTAAGAGTACTGAAATAAAAAAACGTGGTGAACACCCCAAGCGGTTGAATCAGCCACCTGTTACCAATCCAGTCAACCAGCGACAATCGGCAGCAGAACCAGTTTCCACAGCAACTTCTCAGCCACAATTGGCAGCAGAACCAGTTTCCACAGCAACTTCTCAACAACAATTGGCAGCAGAACAAGTTTCCACGGCAACTTCTCAGCCACAATTGGGATCAGCAGTAGCTGTGGTAGGAAATACTGCCCAAGGACACACTGTACCAGTCCCAGCTGACACAACCACAACTGGCCAAACACTGCTAGCACAACATCAACAAACTGTTGATGATCTCCCACTGACCCATATTAGTCCTGCCATAGACAACTCCCCTGAGGATGAGCCCCACACCGAAGAAGGTACATTTTCCAATGCTTATAGTTTCATTCTCCGTTATAAAGTTATACTTTATAGATATATATATATATATATATATATATATATATATATATATATATATATATACCTACCTTGATAGCTTGATGTAATGCTTAACTTTGTAGTTGCACCACGATCAAGAAAAACGAGGGGCCCAACAGTAGGGAAAATGTTCGTAGCTAAGCTTGCTAGGATGGAATCAAGATTTCGCCTTTCATCTATCGTAGGTGGCAGAAGGCCACTGGACCCAGAAGAATCTTGTAAATTAGCATCGGATGTAGGAATTTTCGTCAGGAATGAAATTCCTATCTTCCCAACATGGAAAGAGCACGTAGACACCTCTGCGCATTTTGAAAAATTAGTGCACAGGTTACACGTAAGTCATCTTTCTCTTGGTAATGTTACTCATACTAGTATACCACATTGGCACGTCCCGTTCCTTCTAGCTTGTTGTTGGATCTATGTATATCACACCAACGGTTTATATTGTTGTGAACAGTTAAGGTTCGAGTTCGATGAGGACCAAGAGGAAGTAAAGCATGTTCTCAACAGTCTATTCTCAGACTGTCTGCGCCAGTATCGCAGCAGGCTAAAGAAGAAATACTTCACTGGAAAGATTACTGGGAGTGTTCCAACTATATCTCCTTTTAAGCAAATGACTGACAAACAGTGGGGAGATCTTGTGAAGCACTGGTCTGATCCAAAGAATATGGTATGATTTGTAAGACTGAGACCAGATCACATCTTGGATTCTTATTTATAGCAGTGTCTCACTAGTCTCCTTTTTGCAGAATTTGGCTAAACAGAATCAGGAAAACCGCGGTAAACTACTTTTACCTAGCCGTACGGGATCTCGTAACCTTATAGTGCACATTCGGCAAAAAGTAAGGACATGTTGTTTTATACTGCTATTTAGAAATATTTTAGTAAAAGATCATGCAGAGTATATACACCAGTGTGCAGCTTATATTATGATCCTCCATTTCAACCACGTTATTCGATTTATAAATGGTAGTACTAAAATGCAGATGTTACATAATGCAAGTAAAAGGGAACCAAACAAAGAGATGACTCTGCCAGAGATTTTTGAAGCATGCCAGAAGAACAAACTTGAAGTGATTGGAGAAGTCGCACAGAGTGTTCTTGTAAGTCTTCTCAAAGATTGAAATTTTGTGACGACTCACATCCCAACTTGTAGGAGTAGTAAAGTACATGTCAATATGATATTATATATGTTTATTAAAATTCATGTGATGTGAATCAGACATGCCAAACTGTAGGAATAAAAGTAGGTCATACACATGATAAATCTACTATCAGCAAGTTTCTCTGTAGTAACTATCATGTTTACACATGTGTACGAACTGAATTTTTTGCAGGAAGATATGAAATTAGAGATGGCAAAAACCGGTAAAAACGGTCTGGAAAAAACCGATGAAGAATGTGTGAAGGCATTTTCTATGGCAATAAAAAAGAAAGGCATTGCCAAAAACACTTTCTTACGAAATGCTGGACTGCTGAAGTGCAAGTCCATGTCCAAGTCAAAGTATTTGCATGCTCAAGTTCTAAAGGAGCAACTCCAAGTAGAACGAGCTGCATCAGCTGCGCTAAGACTAGAAGTCGACAATTTTAGAACGATAGCAGCACAGAAGGAGGCCCTACTGGAGCAGGTTAGGAATGCTAGTAAGTAGTAAGAAGAGTATCTGCTAGATAATTGGAGATGAACGGGGACAGTGACAGGTCATTACCTTTGTCTTGTAAAATGGTTCCTTAGTCTGAGCATATTTCGTAGGTGCATTTATCTGCAATTGCTATGATCTTGGTGGTCGTTTCCTTGTTGTGATGTGGATTTTTTTGAACCGGAACCCTGCTGATTGTTAATATTATAAGTGGATTGCCTAGCCCTTTCCATCAGTTCTGACTTGTGGTTCCGTTGGCTCGTGGATGAAGCTTGACGTGGTATCAGAGCCCATAGTCTCAAGTTCGAGTCATCGCTTTCACAAACCTTCTCTTCTCTTCTCCCGGTCTAGCCTTTTCTGTCAGTTTGGACTTTTTGTTGCGATGTATAAAGTGGATTGCCTAGCCCTTTCCATCAGTTCGGACTTTTGGTCGCGTTGGCTAGTGCATTAAAGCTTGACACTGATGATTTTCTGTGATCCATTGATTTCCATCTTTCTACATACTGGTCTAGAAGCTTGTCAACTGGTCTGGTTCATTCATCGCTGTATTGAGTGCAATGAACGGAACAGTGGCTTCTCCTTTGTGTTGTGCTGCAACACAACAGCTGTTCCTGCTTCTGTACAGGCGAGTTGTGAACAGAGATACTTATGTATGCTACCAAATTTCGACTCCATATAATCAATAGCTTAACAACCCTCTAATTCAAAATCTCAACATTATTTCACACACTGAAATATTTTGTACGCGTTTTGAATTGGAGAACATGGGAACCGACTTTGGTTTCTGATTATGACTTGATGTGACCCTAGGCCCTGGATTCCTGAGCAGAAGGTATGTGTAAAAACAAAGAGATTACGAAGTGCTAATTCCCTTTTTTTGTAAGTCCTGGTGGCATTGACACTCCTTTCTTACTTGCTATATTTTTTTGGTGTTTATATATAATAGAGAATTACCAGCTTATTGTCGAACCCGTTAGATTTTGGGCAATAATTGTTACGTGGCTGCTTCTTAATTAAAGTTTATCATGTCATGTAGATGGATTTGTGAAAGATGCAGCGGGTCGTTCTTCAGATCGTCTACATGGGATTCCCATCTACATGTATGTTCACGGTTTCATGGAGTACTTCAGCTCATAGCAGCCACATACGATCCTGCAAGATTTGCATTTTTTTTGACCTTGCAAGATTTGCATTCAATGTATCGCCAAGACGCGTCCGTGAGAACTCTAGAAACATCTTCGTCTGACTCGTTTTGGCGCGCGCAGTTCCCGAGCGAATCCAATGAATTTTGACCGTTCTCTTAAAAAAAGGAACTTTGACCGTTGGATCAAGCGTTGGAGAACTGTTGTGCCAACGGCCAATAATTATGATCGTCGTAACCGATTTTCAACGTGATGATGAATTGATGTGACATTTGGCCGTACTAGTACGGTCTCATATTTTTGTATTACTTGGACTGTAGCCAAATTCGAAATCTCATTCCAGCGGCAAAACTTCCCGCCCGAAAAATACAAATATTTCACACGCTTCTAACTTCCCATTCTACCCTCGTAAAGATGACAACAATGTCCATGTATAAGTCGGTTGGTGGGGGGTCTACCCGTCATTTTTTTCGATCACCACCTCCCTAGCTCCGGAAACTCCCCGAAAAAAAATTCATTTCCCTCACTCTCTCCTCTGAGACCACCCACCGGAACTTCCCAAGTCCCTCTCTCTCCCACCTCCACGACCACCGCACCGGAACATCCCCGCCGGACTTCCCTGGCCTACCCGAGGCCTCGCGATCCTCGTCATCCGGCTGCCTGCCGGAGCCGCTTCATCGACGCCGTCATCAACCGGACCAGATCATCCCCGCCGAACCTCGAAACCATATGCTCATCCAGCAGTCTACCGCAGTCGCTTCAGCTGCGGCATCGTCCACCCCACCGGAGCCGCTTCGCCGGATCCGTCGTCCACCGCATCGGATCTTGCTCACCGACACCGCTGTGCATGAACCGGATCTGCTTCACCGGCGCCGTGTATGATCTAAACTCTTCTACTGTCGCTTTTCTATTGCTTGCCTGCAAGTTCTTGTTTAATCTTGGGGGAACCTGTTTGTGCTAACGACGCGCCGTTACGTTTTTGCAGACGAGATGAGTAACCATGAAGTGTAATGGCCGTCTCTCCAACCCCAAGTAGCACATGTAGCGTACTTCATCACCGGATCTATCAACCCCAGGAAGATCTGCTGTGACTCCCACAGAGTGCTTCTCCTAATGTAAGTCCCTTGTTTTAGCGCCATGTTCTGGGTTCAGATGCTTGTTTGTCTGAAGCTCTTTTAGTTCATTCCTAGCTATGACCGTAACACCTTGCTATTTTCTACTTCATTGCTAACTTTAAGCGATTGAACATTTTGGTTTGCATTCCCTGCTCTGTAGATGTAGCCATCATAACTTCTATCTTGCTCAGTCGTTGTTACAAAAATTATACTGTAGGTATTATAGTAACATCCTGCTATTATTTAGTTCATGGCCAATTTTAAGTAATTGCACATGTTGGTTCGCATTCCCTGCTCTATAGCTTTTGGCATCATAACTTCTATATTTGGTTTACATTCCCTGCTCTGTAGATCTAGCCATCATAACTTTATCTTGCTCTCAGTCGTTGTTACAAAAATTATGGCCTGCTACTATGTTGTTTGTGCCAATTTTTTACTCCATGAACATGTTGGCTTGCATTCCCTGTACTACAGGTGATGCCATTGTTTTGTATCTAGTTCATTGTAAGCTAACAAAGTAAGGACTTAGTTTGGCATGCTATCACTCTGCTATCTAGCCTGTAGTACAAATAAACTTGTCATACTACTAGATAATAATTTTGTGTGCCATCTTGTTCTTCAAAAGCTGCATTATTGACTTGTTTATCTGACTTGGCATGACGCTCACATATGGAAAGCTGAACATATTGGTTTGCATTCCCTCTTATACAAGTTCACAGGTGATCCCACTATATTCTGTATCTGGTCCATCCTAAGCTCCAGCATTAACTATCCTCCATGTGTTGCTCATTACAAGTTTATATCCCGAAACATCTTGATTTGCATCCCCTTCACTATAAGTTCAGGAGTATTATTTAGTTCACGGCCAAAATGAAGTAATTGCACTTGGCACATGTTGGTTCACATTCCCTCCTCTTTAGCTTCTGCCATCGTAACTTCTATTTTTGGTTTACATTCCCTGCTCTGTAGATGTAGCCATCATAACTTCATCTTGCTCAGTCGTTGTTACAAAATTTATAGCCTGCTACTATGTTGTTCATACCAATTTTGTACTCCCTGAACATGTTGGTTTGCATGGGACTCGACAGTAGTAAGTCTGCTGTTTCATTCTAACATGCTCTGTTATATTGGCTGTTGGTATGCGGCATGCACTCTTTGTTTGCTTATTGTGCGCATTACAATGATCTTGTTATAACGACGAAATGATGAGTTCCAAATTCTTTGCCAAACAATATTGGAGTGTCTTTGCCTTTCCATTGTTGCTGTCTTAACTTGTAATGTCTTTGTTTCAGATATAGGTGCTGCATGGACAACTTAAAAGATTGCCGGATCGCTTCATTGTATTGCTAGGTTTAATTACCATTCAATTTCTCTGGGTTCTGTAATATTTTTTTCAATGCCTTGCAGCTGATGTAATATTTAGTTAGTTTTTATAGTTCTTTCGCGCATTTTTTCTTTGGTGCTTGTGGTAAGTGAGGCTATCCGACAGAAATCAATGCTGCGTAAATATTCTCAGTATCTAAATCACGAATTCCCATCCCTTAAACGGCCCAATTAAGCGAAATCACATATGTGCCTGCCCGCAAAATCCTAAAGCGCATATTATGCCGGCATATAAACAGCAACTAAACGGGCTGGCCCACTTACTTCTTGGGCCAGCCCATTTGATTTACGGTGGACCCCACACACTAATTGGGCTGGCCCACTTGCTTTAATGTGGACCCCACCAACTACTGGGCCGGCCCGCTAATTAGTTGGGCCAGCCCATTTGCTTTTTTGGAGGACCCCACATAATAAATGGGCCAGCCCTTTAAGAGGAAAGTGGGACCCACCTGTGTTTTTGGCCCGGCCCAATATCTTGTTGGGCCGGCCCACTTGCTATATTGTGGACCCCACATACTAGATGGGCCGGCCTTTTAAGGAAAGTGGGGCCCACTGTGCTTATTGGGCCGGCCCACTATCTTGTTGGGCCGCCCACTTGCTTTTGGTGGTCCCACATGGCAAATGGGCCGGCCCTTTAAGTGGAAGGTGGGACCCACTGTTTTTGGCCCGCCCACTATCTTGTTGGGCCGGCCCACTTTCTATATGGTGGACCCCACATACCAAATGGGCGCCCATTAACAGAATGTGGGACCCACTGTGTTTTTGGCCCGGCCCACTATCTTGGTGGGCCACCCACGCTATATGGTGGGGCCCACATACTAAATGGGCCCCTTTAACAGAAAGTGGGACCCACTGTGTTTTTGGCCCCCACTATTTTGTTGGGCCGGCCCACTTGCTATATGGTGGACCCCACAAACTAAATGGGCCGATCCTTTAAGCGGAAAGTGGGACCCACCTGTGTTTTTGGCCCGCCCACTAGCTTGTTGGGCCACCCACTTGCTATACGGTGGACCCCACACACTAAATGGGCCGGCCAGCAGGAAAGTGGGACCCACTGTTTTTGCCCGGCCCACTTGCTTCTTGGGCCGGCCCGTTGTAAGGTGGACCCCACATGTTAAATGGGCCGGCCCATTTAAGTTTTGACCAGTCAACCTTAGAGGTTAGGCCCGGCCCACTTAACTAATGGACCAGCCCAGCTATATAGTTGACCGGTCAAACTATGTCATCTGGCCCGGCCCGCTTAAGACGTGGCAGGCCTCGTGTGGGCCTACCATCTACCACGGGGTTTCAGCCGGTTAACGCCGTTAATGGCAGTTAACGGCGTCGCCACGTGTCAGTTTGCATGACGTCGCAGTCAACGCGCCCGAAAACACTTCCGCAACGGTCCGATTTTCCGTGGCGGAAGGGCGCCCAAGCGCGACGGACCGAAAAAATCGTCGTTGGACTTTGCCTGACGCAGTTTCGACAACGGAACCCATATCGTCGGGTTAGGCCCATAGGCGACGAAAAATGCCCCTTAGTTGACGATTTTGGGACGTTGTCTATCAGAACTTTTCTTGTAGTGACATGTTTTGTTCACACTTTATGATGTTTTGATGCGTTTTCCGGAACTAACCTATTGACGAGATGCCGAAGTGCCAGTTCCTGTTTTCTACTGTTTTTGTTTTCAGAAATCCTAGTAAGGAAATATTCTCGGAATCGGACGAAATCAACGCCCAAATCCTATTTTCCCACGAAGCTTCCAGAACACCCGAGAGCCGCCAGAGGGGAGCCCTGGGGGCCCCACACACCAGGGTGGCGCGGCCAGGGTGTGGGCCGCGCTCCCTTGTTGTGTCACCGCCTCGTCGACCTTCCGACTCCGCCTCTTCGCCTATATAAAGGTCCCTGACCTAAAACCTCGAGACGAATAAGCCACGGTACGAGAAAAGTTCCAGAGCCGCCGCCATCGCGAAGCCAAGATCCGGGGACATGAGTCTCGTTCCACGCCGCCGGGACGGGGAAGTGCCCCCGGAAGGCTTCTCCATCGACACCATCGCCATCTTCACCGCCATCTTCATCACCGCTGATGTCTCCCATGAGGAGGGAGTAGTTCTCCCTCGAGGCTCGGGGCTGTACCGGTAGCTATGTGGTTCATCTCTCTCCTATGTACTTCAATACAATAATCTCATGAGCTGCCTTACATGATTGAGATTCATATGATGATGCTTGTAATCTAGATGTCATTATGCTAGTCAAGTGGATTTTACTTACTAGTCATCAGCCCGTGCATCCGCACGGATTAGGTATTCGGAAAAAGGGGAAAATATTATTAGTTACGTAAAGTTACATGTTAAAATTGTAGAAATTTTAAATATAGACATTCCAAATCTTAGTATTGAAAACATGTAACATCGCGAATGATAAAATAAAATTCTATTTTGAATCATAGATGTTAGCAGAGAGCAGTCTAATTGATAGGTCGAATCCAAAGAGAGATATAATAGAGTACCTTCTGGAAAGCACATAAACAAATCTTGCATCAAATTCACTTGCTTCTTTTCGTATTTGTAATACAGATATATATTTTCTTCTATCTATGCCACTATAGAGACCTCAAGTTAAACATTTTTCAAATTCCCACTTTTTGTGGCCTGAACATTGTTGAAAACAAAAAATATAGAAAAAGCTTTTTGCAATTACAATGCACAACTCGTAATCTTCAGAATGTTGCACACGATAAAATATCAACCTATATATTCAGAAAATTTTATGGGACCATGAGTATGGATCAAATAAAGCGATAATTCTGAAATCATGACCTTAGTTTCACGAATAGATCTACAAAACTGCATTTTTACTATTTTACCACAATGGTTGGTTAGATATTATTACAGCAGCAGTGAATATGATAGTTAGATAAAAGTCATGAACCATGTGAATTCACACTAACCAAAGATGGCAGGAGTAGTGCTTAACTGCTTATACAAAATGGAAGACTAACATGATGGACAATTAATATCCCTGGTCTTGAAAAACAAATTTGATGGAAAGTACACTAATAGCTTATTACAGTTTATCAGACATAAAATGACCAGTTTGTCATGAGATCTTATTTTACATATTTTTGGAGGCCTCACAGAAGATATTTAAAATATGGAATGCAACTGGAGGGTGTGGGGCGAGAAGGCGCATCTACATGAACAAAATTAAAATCGATATGCAAAATGCATCAAAACAATAAACCACTTTTAATGAAAATATTACGACACCATTAGGAGTATCCACGCCAATATGAACTACAAAGGGCTACTTAACTATTGGATAATCTGAGCAGCTCCATCATAAGAAATGACGCCTACATTCCACTGCAGTTTGCAAAGCTAATGAAAGGGAAGAAAAAACAGGCCAGACAGAGCTATACATACCCATGGAGCCTTATAATTACTATAAGCAGTAGAAAGGATTGATCAAACATGGACGATAAAAGATACCAAATGGAAAGATCCCACCCATAATTATAGATAACATAGCCGTGTTTCCAATCACCAGAATAATCTCCTCCAAGGCATCTTTCATAGAACCTGCACCGAGGTGTATGCATATAACTGTCAAAATAAATCCACTGAAACCTACATAATGCAAATAACTAATACGACACCTAATAGTGGCACTTAATGAATTATCTTTCAAGGCCGTGTTAATCCATTAGAGAGCAGAATCACATCTAATGGACAAATTGAGCAAAACAGAAACATTTTTTAGGTTCTTCTCAATTATAAATAGGCAACATAGTTGCGTTGCCAATCACCAGAATAATCTCCTCCAAGGCATCATTGCTTAGAACCTGCTCCCATGTGTAGGCATATAACTTTTAAAATAAACTCCACACTGGAACCTACAGAATGCATGTAACTAATGAAAACCTAACACTGACACTTACTGAAACATTGAGCAAAAGAGCAGCACTTTTATGTTCTTCTCATGCATGCATCAAGTTAAACTGCAAGGCATATTAAACTTACGTATATAGTGAAACGAATTGACAAATATGAGCTGAGAAGATCCATGAGCATTTACCGCACAATACTTGGAGGCTTGGAGCAGTCCCCTGCTTGACCTTCCGGCTTGGATGTTTAATATCTCTTGCCGAGATTCCGGCCGTGGCCGATTCCAGCCGCTGCCGATTTAACATCGCCTAACAGTGGCACTTACTGAAACATTGAGCAAAACAGCAGCACTTTTCTGTTCTTCTCATGCATGCATCAAGTTAAACTGCAAGGCATATTAAAATTACGTATAGAGTGAAACGAATTGACAAATATGAGCTGAGAAGATCCATGAGTATTTACCGCACAATACTTGGAGCAGTCCCCTGCAGCCCTGCTTGACCTTCCGGCTTGGATGTTTAATATCTCTTGCCGAGATTCCAGCCGTGGCCGATTCCAGCCGCTGCCGATTATCATCGCCGAATTGAGTACTGATCTTGAATACCTCCAGTTATTAATCTTGATGCGAGGAGAGCTGTATGAGTGGTGGGGTGACTTAGAAGATGTTGCAAATTAATATTACTAATAAGGTTGGAGAGGGACGGGATTACAGTGATCGAAGCCGGAGATATTTGATTGGAGTATACACCCTGAGGTTTAGACCAGTTCCAGAGCGGATGGAGATTCAGGAACAGTGATCGTAGGGCACGGCCGCACTGCAGGAGGCTCGGTTGGTCGAGGATATGACGATCGGGAAGGGCCGCGAGGTGAACTATCGGCGAGAACATGGGATTTCTTGGCGGCGGCCAGCTGTTTTTTTTAGGGTGCGAGAGAGAGTCCAGCGAGGAGACGCGCATATTGGGCTAGCGG
This sequence comes from Lolium multiflorum, assembly GCA_030979885.1. Classification (NCBI taxonomy): domain Eukaryota; kingdom Viridiplantae; phylum Streptophyta; class Magnoliopsida; order Poales; family Poaceae; genus Lolium; species Lolium multiflorum. Next base: position 313,481,304 of record CM061750.1, on the reverse strand, counting down.
GCCACCACGCGATACGGTATTCATCAGACGGCTGTTCAGATATAATGATTAGATCGGACGGTTAGTTATCTATTTTTCATTAGGATTAATGTGAAGTCTCTATGGGAGTCTCCAATTAGTAAATATAAGATGTGATCTCCGGAGACTCCTTGTCCCACGTGTGTAAAGGTGACAGTGTGTGCACCATGTGGGTCTCTTAGGCTATATTTCACAGAATACTTATTCACTGTTATGAATGGCATAGTGAAGTGCTTATTTATATCCCTTTATGATTGCAATGTGCTTTGTATCGCTACTAGTCTATGTGCTACTCATGTGATGTTATTAAAGTAGTCTATTCCTCCTGCATGGTGTAATGGTGACAGTGTGTGCATCGTGTGGTTCTTGTCGTAGATTATGATCATAATCTCTTGTAGGTTATGGAGTTGATTATCGTTATGATAGTATTGATGTGATTTATTCCCCCTTCATAGTGTAAAGGTGACAGTGTGTATGCTATGTTAGTACTCGGTCTATTTTGCAAAGATCTATTATGCTCTAAGGTTACTTAAACATGAATATCGAATGTTGTGGAGCTTGTTAACTCCGGCATTGAGGGTTCGTGTAATCCTACGCAACGAATGGTGTTCATTATCAAACAAGAGTGTATGTAGCACAAATGAGAGAAGTTATTATTTATTATGCGATCAATGTTGAGAGTGTCCACTAGTGAAAGTATGATCCCTAGGCCTTGTTTCCAATACTGCAAACACCGCTTACTTACTGTTCTACTGCATGTTTACTTGCTGCCATATTTTATTCAGATTGCTATTACCACTCATATACATCCATACTACTTGTATTTCACTATCTCTTCGCCGAACTAGTGCACCTATACATCTGACAAGTGTATTAGGTATGTTGGGGACACAAGGGACTTCTTGTATCGTGATTGCAGGGTTGCTAGAGAGGGATATCTTTGACCTCTTCCTCCCTGAGTTCGATAAACCTTGGGTGATTCACTTAAGGGAAACTTGCTGCTGTTCTACAAACCTCTGCTCTTGGAGGCCCAACACTGTCTACAGGAAAAGAAGCGTGAGTAGACATTACGAACACCTGGCAGGCAGCATCTAGCTTTTGTGTTACATCTCATTATCCAGTGGTTCTTAGCCTAAACCTCTTTTACATTGTGATGATCACACTCCCCTGCAACCCCTGCATCAATGCCATGTACTTGCACCATCGTTTAAAGTGAGAAAAAGAACCTAAACTAACCATGCCGTGCACTATGCCGACCCTTCATGCCACTCATGTCTCTGGCCCTCCCCTCTCACTTTCACCATGTCACAGGGCATCCCCAGCACACAAGGACAACGCCAGTACCAAGCCTGAGCCCATCCATGCACGGCATTGGCCAGAACGCCCAGACCGTGCCAGTGCACGCCCGTGCACGCGGTGATCGCGCTCTGGACGCGCCAGAGCGTCAAGTGCTCGAGCACCCTTGCGCACCCCTGCACCAGCTACCACTGCGTCGAGCATCGCCGCAGCATCCCCTAGCTACTAGACATCCTCAAATGCCCACGCCCACGCCGTCGCCGCCGTGCTCATCATCTCTCTGCCGCGCATGCCGTGGCAGACACTGCAAGCGCCCGAGCTCTCCCGTCACTTTCTCTGCACTCGCTGCACCTTGAGCATCGACAGGACGTCGCCTACACCTAGCCGTCCTCGCCTTGCCCTTTCGATCACCGTAGACGCCGCGCCATGGCCGCCCCTTCTCAGCACCACGGCACCCCCTTCGTCCGCTATAAATAGAGGAGCTCTGAGCTCCGTTTCTTCACACCATCTGCTCACCTCCCATCCCTGACTCTCCTCCACACATCAATTTCACCCCACCTCGCCGGAGCCGCCCCAATTGCAAGATCGTAGCCGCCGGAGCCAGGAGCTCACCGCCGACGATTGACGCCACCCCAGGCCTCGCCACTGCTACCAGGAGCTCCAGCACCCTCGCCAACGTCGACCAGCACCCAGCAGAACCCCGCGGGAACCTCGGTACGCTCTCCGACCCCCTAGGCTCGCCGTGAGTTCGTCGGGTTCTCGCCGGAGACGACGAGACGTGAGCCGTTGATCGCCTGTCTTATCCAACGGATCATATCACGCGTACCGTTTCGCGCGGCTAAGCGCCACTGACGGGTGGCCCCCACCTCGTCAGGCAGCCCACTCGCACCAGATACGTGTTGGGCCGCGCAGTTTTCGTTTATTTCGTTTCGGCCCATTTCGTTCTCCCGCGCGGCCCAAAAATTCGAATATGAATTAATTCATTTAGTTCAAATCCAATACTGCTGCCCACTTCAAATTTGAATAGTTTGAAATCTACTACACCAAATTTAGCAAATTTTATATATTCAGAAAGCTAATGAAATTATCTACACAATGCCACTGGCCTCATGCCCAAATTCGTAATTAAATTTAAATGATAAAAATAACAAGGCAGGGCCTTTTCTAACTTCAAATAATTATTAAAAATGATCTACAAATGATATGGAGTTGATTCCAACTCTCATAAATCACATTTGACATGCTCTAATTTATTATGCAAAAATATGGTATAGTTGTTTTGCATGATCATGAACTAGGCTTAAATAATGGCTATGGAACCCTTCTAGATTCCATTACACACATACAAATAAGTTATTTAAATAATATGAGAGCTACTCTCTCACTTAAACCTTGATCCTAAGTAATTCAATAAGAGGTAATGACCTTAGTCTAAGGAACCTCCTATTTTATTACATAGGATATTAAATCATTACTATGCTAGAATTAACATGCATGAGGTATCACACCTCATTTAAATTTCACTCTCAAATAATAGATATGAAGTGTTGACCTTGGTCAACCACTATTCATACCTTATTATTATTTGAAGAGATTAAATTTTAATAAGATTCAATGAGAGGAAATTATTTCCTCCAACACATTAAAGAACTATAGTATTAAATTATAATGAGAGGAAATTATTTTTCTTTAACATAAACGAAGTAAATCACCATGTGAATAAGATGTGATGCTAGCATAGGCTTGTGTGCATCTTTGGTGTGTTTAGCTTAGCACTTAAGCTTGTGTGGTGATTGTATACCTCGTATTCGTGTATAGACGCTAGTAACGAGGAGTATCAAGAGGAGGAAGGCTACTCTCAAGAGGAGGAGGAAAACTTTGATTCCTATCCCAACCAAGGCAAGCTAACACTCTTGCAAGCCACCCTAATGCAAAGCTCTTCATGAGCAAGGCACCATTACATTCTACTGATGCTTAAATAATCCTATCCTATGCTTTTATCTTGCAATTTATTTTGCTTTAGATTACAAAGCTTACTTTTTGATTCATGATTCACTTGGTCTAGAATAGCACAAAGGTATCAAAGTTAGTCTAAGCAAATAAAGCTAGATAGCACCCCCTCATGACTAGTTGCTATTGCTAAATAAATAAAATTGACTACTCTAGATGGGAACAAGGTAAAAAGAAATGACTTTGAAAGAGTTTGAAGGTGAATGTGACTTGAATGACTTGGTGAAAGTTTGTGAAAACTGATGATTGGGTTCGGATGCGATACCCTTCCAATTACACAAGTACCCCCACAATACCTGATTATGGGTAGGGCGTAACTAGAAACTTATGTAGCTTAGTATGGGTTCCCTCTAAACAAGCATCATAGGGGTTATGCCGAGGCTGCCTCCGTTACTATTGATATGATGTGAAGATGAGGTGAATGTACGACCCAAGCCCTGTGCAGTTCCCGGGTTGACAGTTGGTTTTCACCGGGAGGCCAAGCTCATGGGGAGAGGTGCCTATACTAGGTTATTTAAGTGAAAGGTTATGGTTGATGATCCGCGTACTGAGTTACGATGATTCGGGATATTCCCGACGGATGTAATCAAAAGTTGTGGCACAAGAGTACAACCTCTGCAGAGTGTTAAACCTATTCGAATAGTCGTGTCCACGGTTACGGACGATTGGAAAGGCCATACTGTTCCGTTGTCAGGATTTGTCTTAGAGAGAAATGGTGAACTTGAATGGTGACTTGAATCTTGAAAACACCACTGATGTTGTGGGAATGACACTAATGTTCCCACTTGAGTTAGTCTAGCGATTCAAGCATCTTTACTAAATGTTTATGAACTAAACTTGGCTTTACGCAAATAAACCTAGAGCCTAGCAAACCATTAAAATTGGTAATTACTTACATTAGTATTAGTTTGTGAGTACTTAAAGTACTCATGGCTGTGTCCCTGGATATTCCAATGCCAGACTATGAAGAGGAGCAACACTACGAAGATGACGGTCAGCAGGACGTCTATCAGAACTAGGATGCTTCTAACGTCAAGCGTTGGCCTGTGGATAGATAGTTCCACCTACTACGACGCTTCCGCTATTTATTTATGTTTGTTGATCTTATAGATCACTATTTGTGTAATATTGGATCATGTGATCCATGGATGTAAGACTTTATGTGTTGTAATAAATGATGACTCTATGATATTCAACTATTATGTCTCGCAACAACATTATTCCTGGGATTGCGATGTATGACATAATAGGCATCTGGACTTAAAAATCCGGGTGTTGACATGACAGTAGGTTCTAAGGTTGTGGATGTGCTGTTGCTACTAGGGATAAAACATCGATGCTTTGTCTAAGGATATTTGTGTTGATTACATTACACGCCATACTTAATGCAATTATCTGTTGTTTACAACTTAATACTGAAAGGGGTTCGGATGATAACCTGAAGGTGGATTATTTAGGCATAGATGCATGGATAGCGGTCTATGTACTTTGTCGTAATGCCCTGATTAAATCACATAGTAATCATCGTTGATATGTATTGAATCTTTATTTGTCAATTGCCCGCCTGTAATTTGTTCACCCAGCATGTTAGTTATCTTATTGGAGAGACACCACTAGTGAACTGTGGACCCCGGTCCATTCTTTTACATCTGAATACATTCTACTGCAATTATTGTTTTTACTGTTCTTTGCAAACAAGCACCATCTTTCACTCGATACGTTTAATCCTTTGTTTTCAGCAAGCCGGTGAGATTGACAACCTCACTGTTACGTTGGGGCAAAGTACTTTGATTGTGTTGTGCAGGTTCCACGTTGGCGCCGGTTTCACTGGTGTTGCGCCGCACTACATTCGTCCACCAACAACCTTCACGTGCTTCTTGGCTCCTACTGGTTCGATAACCTTGGTTTCATACTGAGGGAAACTTGCTGCTGTGCACATCATAACTTCCTCTTGGGGTTCCCAACGGACGTGTACATCTACGCGCAACAAGCATCTTTTTTCTGGCGCCGTAGCCGGGGAGATCAAGACACGCTGCAAGGGGAGTCTCCACTTCCAATCTCTTTACTTTGTTTTTGTCTTGCTTTACTTTACTTTTTTTACTGACTTGTTTGCTTCATATTAAAAAACACAAAAAAATAGTTACTTTATTTACTGTCTTGTTTACTAGTTCTATATCAAAACACAAAAAAATTAGTTACTTGTCTTTATTTTACTTGTTTAGTTTACTTTTTGCTTATTTCATCATGCTTCATCCTAAGTTTACTCTGGAAAAAATACCGGTAGGACGAGGGTGTATCATTGGAAGAGATAATATAGAAGAATTTTTCACCCATGTTAGTATGGATGAAGATTTTGAAGATATACCATTATTAAAAACTGCTCCTACTTATGAAAGTGCTTCTGCCTGTTTGATACACATGTTGGAAACTAGATTTGTTAATCTCAATCCCATAATACAACATATGTTTCTTACACTTTCGGATATGGAGATGGGAGAAAAGAGAAATTTTGTTTTAAAAGTCCTTGTTAGAGAATTTGAAGATATAGCTAAAGAAGCTAGAAAAGTTTTTATCAAGCATAAGAGGCTTGGTTTCTTTCCTGATTTTAAACAAATACTTGAAAAGATGGATATGGATAGAATTAAGTATACTAATAATGTTAATGATGGTAGGGAAATTAAAGCGCCAATACCTAGTAAGCTCCTAGGGATGCATGAAGCTTTGGAAAATAACTATGCTTGGCTTGTTCCTGAAAATTTGTTTGATGAGAATAGTAAGCCTAGGAGCAATGAGAGAGGAGTTACTTATATAGACCAGATACAATGTATTGTTGAGAAAACTCCCAACTCCCAAAGTTATGATGTTGATGCTTCTTCTCTTGATGTTACTTGATTTGCACTTTCTGCGCCTAGCTGAAAGGCGTTAAAGAAAAGCACTTCTTGGGAGATAACCCATGTTTTATTTTATTTACTGTATTGTTGAGTCTTGGAAGTTGTTTACTACTGTAGCAACCTCTCCTTATCATGTTTTTGTGCCAAGTAAAGTTTCTATGTTAAAGTTGGCTATATTTTGGATTGCTGCGCAGAAACAGCATTGCTGTCTGTCACGAATTCTCGCAGAGCTCCCTGTAAAAAAATCGATAAAATCTGCAAATTTATGAGCGTGATCCTCATATATGTACGCAACTTTCATAAGTTTTGAGTTTTTCCATTTGAGCAAGTTAAGTGCCCCTGCCAGATTCATCTTTACGGACTGTTCTGTTTTTTGCAGATTCTGCATTTTATTTCGCATTGCCGCTTTTGCTATGTTGAATGAGTTTCTTTGTTCCATTAACTTTCAGAAGCTTTGTGCAATGTCCAGAAGTGTTAAGAATGATTGTGTCACCTCTGAATATGTGAATTTTGATTATGCACTAACCCTCTAATGAGTTTGCTTGAAGTTTGTGTGGAGGAAGTTTTCAAGGGTCAAGAGAAGAGGATGATATACTATGATCAAGAAGAGTGAAAGGTCTAAGCTTGGGGATGCCCCGGTGGTTCATCCCTGCATATTTTAACAAGACTCAAGCATCTAAGCTTGGGGATGCCCAAGGCATCCCCTTCTTCATCGACAACATTATCAGGTCACTTCTAGTGAAACTATATTTTTATTCCATCACATCTTATGTTCTTTACTTGGAGCGTCGGTTTGCTTTTATTTTTGTTTTGGTTTGAATAAAGTTGGATCCCACCATCCTTATATTGGAGATATTACGCTCCGCTTTTTCATATGGAACACTTGTGTTCTTAATTGTGCTTTAATGTTCATGGCAAAGGCTGAAATTGCTTCGTTAAATTGCTATTTGGTTGGAATCAGAAAATGCTGCATATGGTTTGGCAACTTGGCAATTGTTTGAGCTCTCATAGATCATGTTTAAGCTCTTGCATCATGTAGTTTAATCTATTAATGAAGAACTACCGTAGAGCTTGTTTAATTTGGTTTGCATGATTGGTCTCTCTAAGTCTAGATATTTTCGGGTAAAGTGTTTGAACAACAAGGAAGACAGTGTAGAGTCTTATAATGCTTGCAATATGTTCATGTGTAAGTTTTGCTGTACCTGTTCATACTTGTGTTTGCTTCAAACAACCTTGCTAGCCCAAACCTTGTACTGAGAGGAAATGCTTCTCGTGCATCCAAACACCTTGAGCCAAAACCCATGCCATTTGTGTCCACCATATCTACCTACTATGTGGTATTTTTCTGCCATTCCAAAGTAAATTACTTGAGTGCTACCTTTAAAATTTCATTCCTTTATCTTTGCAATATATAGCTCATGGGACAAATAGCTTAAAAACTATTGTGGTGATGAATATGTAGTTATGTGTCTTAATTCTTATAAGTTGCTTGTTGAGCGGTAACCATGTTTCTGGGGACGCCATCAACTTTACCTTTGTTGGATATCATGTGAGATGCTATGCATGTTCGTCTTGTCTGAAGTAAGTGCGATTTCATGATCAAATGGTTTGAGTATGCATATGTTAGAGAAGAACATTGGGCCGCTAACTAAAGCCATGTATCATGGTGGAAGTTTCAGTTTGGACATACAACCTCAATCTCTTATGAGAATATTAACTGTTTTTGAATGCTTAAGCATTAAAAGAGGAGTCCATTATCTGTTGTCTATGTTGTCCCGGTATGGATGTCTAAGTTGAGAATAATCAAAAGCGAGAAATCCAATGTGTGCTTTCTCCTTAGACACTTGTACAGGCGGCATAGAGGTACCCCTTTGTGACACTTGGTTGAAACATATGTTATGCGATGATAATCCGTGTTTTCCGAGCTAAGAACAAGGTGCGAGCACTATTAGTACTCTATGCATGATACTTGCAACTTGTAGGAAGTATTATGCATAGCACATATGAATTATTACTACCGTTGACAAAATTGTTTCTATGTTTTCAAAAAAAAAGCTCTAGCACAAAAATAGTAATTCATGCTTCCCTCTGCGAAGGGCCATTCTTTTACTTTATTGTTGAGTCAGTTTATCCACTTCTTTCTATCTTAGAAGCAAACACTTGTGTTAACTATGTGCATTGATTCTTACATGTTTACTTATTGCACCTGTTATATTACTCTATGTTGACAAATATCCATGAGATATACATGTTACAAGTTGAAAGCAATTGCTGAAACTTAATCATCCTTTGTGTTGCTTCAATGCATTCTACTTTGAATTTATTGCTTATGAGTTAGCTCTTATGCAACTCTTATTGATACTTGTTTGAAAGTACTATTCATGAAAATTTTTGCTATATGATTCATTTGTTTAGTCATTATCTTTGTTAGCAATCTTTTGTTCAGATCACTCCATTCATCTCATATGCTTTACAATAATGTTGATCAAGATTATGTTGGTAGCATGTCACTTCAGAAATTATTTGTGTTATCGTTTACCTACTCGAGGGCGAGTAGGAACTAAGCTTGGGGATGCTTGATACGTCTCAAACGTATCTATAATTTCTTATGTTCCATGCTACTTTTATGACAATACTTGAATGTTTTATACATACTTTACAGCATTATTATACATTTTCCGGCACTAACCTATTAACAAGATGCTGAAGCGCCAGTTGATGTTTTCTGCTATTTTTGGTTTCAGAAATCCTAGTAAGGAAATATTCTCGGAATTGGACGAAATCAACGCCCAGGGTCCTATTTTTACACGAAGCTTCCAGAAGACCGAAAGGGAAACAAAGTGGGGCCGCGAGGAGCCGACACAGCAGGGCGGCGCGGCCGGCCCCGGCGCGCGCCCCGTTGTGTGGGGCCCCGCGTCACCCCTGACCTACCCTTCCGCCTACATATAGCCTTCGTCGCGAAACCCCCTGTACCGAGAGCCACGATACGGAAAACCTTCCAGAGACGCCGCCGTCGCGAATCCCATCTCGGGGATTCAGGAGATCGCCTCCGGCACCCTGCCGGAGAGGGGAATCATCACCGGAGGGGCTCTACATCATCATGCCCGCCTCCGGATTGATGCGTGAGTAGTTCATCCTTGGACTATGGGTCCATAGCAGTAGCTAGATGGTTGTCTTCTCCGCTTGTGCTATCATTGTTTAGATCTTGTGAGCTGCCTAACATGATCAAGATCATCTATTTGTAATGCTACATGTTGTGTTTGGCGGGATCCGATGAATATAGAATATTATTTCAAGTTGATTATCAATCTATCATATATGTGTTGTTTATGTTCTTGCATGCTCTCCGTTGCTAGTAGAGGCTCTGGCCAAGTTGATACTTGTAACTCCAAGAGGGAGTAATTATGCTCGATAGTGGGTTCATGCCTCATTGAATCTGGGACGTGACAGAAGGTTCTAAGGTTGTGGATGTGCTGTTGCTACTAGGGATAAAACATCGATGCTTTGTCTAAGGATATTTGTGTTGATTACATTACGCGCCATACTTAATGCAATTATCTGTTGTTTACAACTTAATACCGGAAGGGGTTCGGATGATAACCTGAAGGTGGATTATTTAGGCATAGATGCATGTGGATAGCGGTCTATGTACTTTGTCGTAATGCCCTGATTAAATCACATAGTAATCATCGTTGATATGTATTGAATCTTTATTTGTCAATTGCCCCTGTAATTTGTTCACCCAGCATGTTAGTTATCTTATTGGAGAGACACCACTAGTGAACTGTGGACCCCGGTCCATTCTTTTACATCTGAATACATTCTACTGCAATTATTGTTTTTACTGTTCTTTGCAAACAAACACCATCTTCCACTCGATACGTTTAATCCTTTGTTTTCAGCAAGCCGGTGAGATTGACAACCTCACTGTTACGTTGGGGCAAAGTACTTTGATTGTGTTGTGCAGGTTCCACGTTGGCGCCGGTTTCATGGTGTTGCGCCGCACTACATTCCTCCACCAACAACCTTCACGTGCTTCTTGGCTCCTACTGGTTCGATAACCTTGGTTTCATACTGAGGGAAACTTGCTGCTGTGCGCATCATACCTTCCTCTTGGGGTTCCCAACGGACGTGTACATCTACGCGCAACAAGCAGCTGACCTTACGGTCGCATAGGAAGGCGCGTTCATCGAGTTCCTCCGTGAGCGCTGGGAGATATTTGCATGGGAACCATCCGACATGCCAGGTATTCACAGGGAACTCGCTGAGCACGCCCTTAATGTTGACCCGACTGCCAAACCAGTGCAGCAGTCAATGCGCCGATTCTCCGAACCAAAGAGAAAAGCGATCGGCGAGGAAGTCAATCGACTCCGTAAAGTAGGATTCATTCGGCAGCTCAAGGAAGCCGAGTGGGTAGCCAACCCATTCATGGTGCCAAAAAAGGACACCACTGCCCTGCGCATGTGTATCGATTACACCGGCCTCAACAAACACTGCCCAAAGGACCACTTCCCGCTGTCGCGTATTGATCAGATAGTCGACTCCACAGCCGGATGTGATCGCCTCTCCTTCCTCGATGCGTACTCCGGATATAACCAGATCAAGTTGAAGAAAGAAGACCAGGAGTTGACCGCGTTCATCACCCCGCACGGTGTTTTTTGTTACAACGTCATGACCTTCGGGCTGAAAAACGCGGGAGCAACCTATCAACGTTGCATGCAGGCTTGCCTTGGGGAGCAAATCGGAAGGAACATCGAGGTCTACATCGACGATATCATGGTAAAAACAAAGCACGCTGCCACTCTCATCGACGACTTGCGAGAAACCTTCGACAATCTAGACAAATACAAGATCAAGTTGAACCCGAAGAAATGCTTCTTCGGGGTGCCAGGGGGACAAGTACTCGGCTACTTCATCTCAGCAAGGGGATAGAAGCTAACCCTTTGAAGATCAAGGCTATCCTCGACATGGAACCGCCAAAGAATCTGCACCATGTGCAGCAGTTGGCAGGACGGCTAGCGGCACTCAGCAGATTCATCGCCAAGCTAGGGGAAAAAGCTTTACCTTTCTACAACTTGATGAAAAAGTCCTAAAAATTCGAGTGGACAAAGGAGGCGCAGGAATCCTTCGACAATCTGAAGAAAATTTTATCGACATCTCCAGTCCTTGTGACCCCCCGTGAAAAAGAAACACTGCTTATGTATATAGCCGCAACAGCCCAAGTCTTCAGCAGCGTCTTGGTCGTCGAACGAGAAGACGCAGGGAGAGTTCATGGCGTGCAGATGCCTGTTTATTACCTCAGTGAAGTGCTCACACCGGCAAGACAGAGGTATCCCCATCATCAGAAGCTGGCATATGCAGTATGGAGGTCAGCGCGCAAGCTGCGGCACTACTTTACAGTGCACCCGATTTTCATTGTGAGCGAAGCACCGTTGAAGAACATAATGACTAACCCAGAAGCCACAGGTCGAGTGTCTCAATGGGCGATTGAGATAGCACCACATGACATAACTTACGTCAATCAGACGGCGATAAAATCCCAAATCCTTCCAGACTTCGTGGCGGATTGGATCCAATCGCAAACACCGGCAGCACCCGACATGTCGGGGTCATGGATAATGTACTTCGACGGGTCGAAACGAAGCACAGGTGCAGGAGCAGGAGTGGTGTTGATATCACCGCAGGGAGATAAGATGAGGTACATACTACGTATGAATTTCTCGCTGCCGACAAACAATGAAGCAGAATATGAAACGCTGCTGCACGGAATGAAGATGGCAAAAGCATGCGGGGCGACTCGTCTAGAAATTTACGGCGACTCAAACCTGGTGGTGCAGCAGTCGATGAACCTGTGCGACGCGGTCAGCGATAACATGATTGCCTATCGGCAGCTGTATCAAAACATGGAAGCTAAATTCGAAGGATGTGAGCTCAAACATATCGGCAGAGCCAGCAACGAGGAAGCCGACACTTTGGCAAACATCGGGTCCATGTGTTCCCCTATTCCAGACGGAGTGTTTTACGAAGTGATCACTCAGCGATCAATAAAAGAGAAGGCGTCGGCACGTTCAGAACCGTCAGCTGATGAATTGAAGGCGAGCCCGCAACAAGCTGTCGAAGTAACTCCAACCTCCCATGCCGAACAGATCCTCCTCCTCGAGCCGTTATTGACCAAGCCGTTCCTAGCATATCTAACGAAGCAGGAACTACCGGCGGACCCAGTAAAGGCAAAACGAATCGTTAGACGATCGAAAGCCTTCACCATAGTAAACGGTGAACTCTACAAGCGCAGCATTTCCGGTATTTTCCAAAGGTGCATTGCCATCGACGATGGAAGAGCACTGTTGCACGAGATACACGAGGGAACTTGTGGACATCATGCAGGAAGTAGGGCTCTTGTAGCAAAAGCCTTCAGGGCAGGATTTTACTGGCCAACGGCGGCATCGGATGCTAGAGATATGGTCATGAAATGCGACCCTTGCCAGCGATTTTCACCAAAACCGCATGCTCCTGCGACAGACCTGATGACAATACCTTTGGCTTGGCCGTTCGCTCAATGGGGACTCGACCAAGTTGGACCGCTGCCAAGATCATCGCCTGGAGGACACACGTACTTATTAGTCGCAGTCGACAAATTCACAAAGTGGATCGAGGCAGTACCAGTACGAAACCAGAAAGCAAAAACAGCTGTCCAATTCTTCAAGGAAATAACATGTCGATTTGGCGTGCCTCACAGTATCGTCACAGATAATGGAACCAACTTCGACTCCAAAGAATTCCGAGAATTATGTGACGACAGGGGAATTAAACTAAAATTTGCATCAGTGGCTCACCCACAGACCAACGGTCAGGTGGAAAGGATCAACGGTCTAATAGGGGACGGCCTCAAGAAACGTCTTACGGGCGCGGAAGGAGCTTGGGTCGAGGAGTTACCATCGGTACTTTGGAGCTTGCGTACTACACCTAACAGGTCGACTCAGTACACCCCATTCTTTCTGGTACACGGAGCCGAAGCAGTTCTGCCAGCCGACGTTCGATTCGAAGCCCCTAGAGTGACGGCATACACAAAATCTTCTTCCAACATCGCATTGCAGGACGCTGTAGACCTCCTCGACGAAGCGCGAGACATTGCTTTGGCCAGAACCACGGTGTATCAGCAGGCGCTGAGGAATTACCACAGCCGACGAATACGCAACCGATGCTTTAATGTTGGAGACATGGTACTTCGGCTGAAGCAAAAGAGACCCTCGAAACTCGAGTCCCCATGGGAAGGACCTTACATCGTCACTGAAGTGATACCAGGAGGAGCATACAGGCTCAAAAACCCAACTTCGGGAAAAGATGTCGGGAACCCATGGAACATTGCACATCTGCGACGGTTCTATACATAGGACACGGTCGCTTCTTATTATTAAATAGCCCTTAAGGTTGCCTCATGTTATGAATAAAAGATTTAATCAGGTTCTCTACCTTTTTTCTTCAATCCAGGCCTTATCATCCGAACAGGTCGACTGCGTCCCCTAACCTTCGGCTCTTACTCCCATCGGGAGCGCTGGCCCAGAAAACACGCAGTGTCATTAATTAAATACTCTCAACGGGAGCTAAGATTATTGACACACACAAAAAAACAACCAATCCAAGCCTCGAGAAAATACGCGAGTGCTGCTGTCGATGGTTACATTATCTCAAAATAAGGCTCAAACCGGTGCACCGCGTGACGAAGCCAAGCGTCTAATTCCCTCGACTAAGTCGATGGGTCTCGCTCTTACGAAACTTACATATAGGTTTCGCAATAACATTGCACAATTCAACGAAGTCGTCGAGAGAGCAGGTTGAACTGATCACTCAGCCGCCTTCGACAATAAAATATCAATCAAACTAACATAGTGTGCAACGCGCGCAGTAAATTTATACAAAACAGTCTTGCACAAGTACAAGGCTATTATATTCATGATTGGGCTCCTTGGTCCCTGTGGGCCTTCAGATCCTTCTCAAGGCATGACTCCATCCGAGAAACAATGGTGAAAGCAGGGCCTCTAGCAGCATCATAATATTGGCCTAGATTCCTCTCAGTACTCGCTATGGCTCTCAAATCCAAAGATGGATGGCACGCCAATACCGTAGCAAAAGCAAGTTCAGCACCAGCCAGAAGTTCCTTCCGCACCAACTGTCGAATCCTTTCAGGAGATTTGAATCGGGTGAACAGGGCAGATAATGTTTCGGGTGCTTGATCCAGAGGAAACAGAGTCTTCCAAACCATCGTAAGATGAGCATGGAATTTCTCAAAATAGTAATGCACTTTCTCTGCCAGATGCTCGAATTTCGCCACGAGGACGGCTTTCGGACGATGCGACCATAAATCATGTTTCGGATGATCAACGTCAGTCATTGCCTCGACTTTTTCATGGATCCTCTTGTCCTCTTCAGATTTATCGTGGGATGCAACTGAAAAGGAACCAAAATTAAGTTGGGAAGCATCCAGGATATGTCAGAAACCATAAGAAAAGTTAGCACTTACAGCCCAGACTTTCGGTAGCAACGCGAAGGCGATCAAGGGCATGCTGTTCGATAGCAGTCGCTGTCTCCCCCTTTTTCTTCACCAAGGCTGCCATCGCGCGAAGAGAAGTGACGTCTTTGTTTAGACAAGACACTTGGTCACGTAAACGACGAACAAGGCTTGATTCATCGTTACTTGAAGGGTTTGGAAAAGGCTCAGTACGGGAAGAAGACGAAGGAATCTGCAGTACAGTCCCTAGTTCAGACCAGCGTTAACATAAAAACTCCCATCGGGAGCGCTTGGCATATATGATACATTCAAAAGGATGTTCGAATTGGCAACAGAGCCAAAATAAAACAGCACTAATTCAAATTCAGGTTGGTCTTATTTACAACAAGTCGAGCAAAATGTTCAAGGATTCGCTGCTGATGAGCCAGGGGCAGATTCAGGAATAGGTTTGGCTTGTGCTTCATCCACCAGCTTCAGAAGTTGCTTGGCACAAGTTACTGCCGATCTTTTGAAAGGCTCAAGGTCGACTAAGTGGTTGTCATCATCGACAGGCAATGCCTTAGATAACTTCTCCAATTCTGATCCCATCCCATGGCCCATGAGCAACTGGAAAGTAAGAACCGCCCCAAATAAGCGGTTGCAGCGTTTCAATACCTCCACGGGCTCGGAAGGATCAATAGAGAAAGCATCCGCCAGTTCACCAAGAGTCTTGTCCTGCTTCGTCTTCGGGAAGATCATCGAGTACAGCCTCGACAACGCTCCTTTGGTTTTTTGCAGAAGTCCAAGAACTTGGACTTTAGACTCAGCGGCAAGCGACAAGGCATCGGCCGTAGAATCCTCCCGAAGCTGGTGGCGTCGAGTAACGGTTATATTGGCGGCCTCTGAAAGGAGGACAGATCAAATAGCCAGAAAAGAAATATCAAAAAAGAAAAAGGAGAGAAGAAGTTGTGTGTTGCAGGTTTTACCCAATAAATCTTTGATGGATTCACGGAGAACTCCTTCCTTTTTATCGATTGCAACCTGATACGTATCAAACGTATCTATAATTTCTTATGTTCCATGCTACTTTTATGACAATACTTGAATGTTTTATACATACTTTACAGCATTATTATACATTTTCCGGAACTAACCTATTAACAAGATGTCGAAGCGCCAGTTGCTGTTTTCTGCTGTTTTTGGTTTCAGAAATCCTAGTAAGGAAATATTCTCGGAATTGGACGAAATCAACGCCTAGGGTCCTATTTTTACACGAAGCTTCCAGAAGACCGAGGGGAAAGGAAGTGGGGCCATGAGGCGCCGCCACACTAGGGCGGCGCGGCCCAAGCCCTAGCCGCGCCGGCCTGTTGTGTGGGGCCCTCGTGTGGCCCCCTGACCTACCCTTCCGCCTACATATAGCCTTCGTCGCGAATACCCCTGTACCGAGAGCCACGATACGGAAAACCTTCCAGAGACGCCGCCGCCGCCAATCCCATCTCGGGGATTCAGGAGATCGCCTCCGGCACACTGCCGGAGAGGGGAGTCATCACCGGAGGGGCTCTACATCATCATGCCCGCCTCCGGATTGATGCGTGAGTAGTTCATCCTTGGACTATGGGTCCATAGCAGTAGCTAGATGGTTGTCTTCTCCGCTTGTGCTATCATTGTTTAGATCTTGTGAGCTGCCTAACATGATCAAGATCATCTATTTGTAATGCTACATGTTGTGTTTGGTGGGATCCGATGAATCTAGAATATTATGTTAAGTTGATTATCAATCTATCATATATGTGTTGTTTATGTTCTTGCATGCTCTCCGTTGCTAGTAGAGGCTCTGGCCAAGTTGATACTTGTAACTCCAAGAGGGGGTAATTATGCTCGATAGTGGGTTCATGCCTCCATTGAATCTGGGATCGTGACAGAAGGTTCTAAGGTTGTGGATGTGCTGTTGCTACTAGGGATAAAACATTGATGCTTTGTCTAAGGATATTTGTGTTGATTACATTACGCACCATACTTAATGCAATTATCTGTTGTTTACAACTTAATACTGGAGGGGGTGCGGATGCTAACCCGAAGGTGGATTATTTAGGCATAGATGCATGCCGGATAGCGGTCTATGTACTTTGTCGTAATGCCCTGATTAAATCACATAGTAATCATCGTTGATATGTATTGAATCTTGATTTGTCAATTGCCCACCTGTAATTTGTTCACCCAGCATGTTAGTTATCTTATTGGAGAGACACCACTAGTGAACTGTGGACCCCGGTCCATTCTTTTACATCTGAATACAATCTACTGCAATTATTGTTCTTACTGTTCTTTGCAAACAAACACCATCTTCCACTCGATACGTTTAATCCTTTGCTTTCAGCAAGCCGGTGAGATTGACAACCTCACTGTTACGTTGGGGCAAAGTATCTTGATTGTGTTGTGCAGGTTCCACGTTGGCGCCGGTTTCACTGGTGTTGCGCCGCACTACACTCCTCCACCAACAACCTTCACGTGCTTCTTGGCTCCTACTGGTTCAATAACCTTGGTTTCATACTGAGGGAAACTTGCTTCTATACGCATTGTACCTTCCTCTTGGGGTTCCCAACGGACGTGTGCTTCACGCGTATCAAGCATAAATTTCTGGCGCCGTTGCCGGGGAGATCAAGACACGCTGCAAGGGGAGTCTCCACATCCAATCTCTTTACTTTGTTTTTGTCTTGATTTACTTTACTTTTTTTTACTGTCTTGTTTGCTTCATATTAAAAACACAAAAAAATTAGGTTCTTTACTTTCTGTATTGTTTATTAGCTCTATATCAAAAACACAAAAAAATTACTTACTTGTCTTTACTTTATTCTATTTGATTAGTTTACTTTTATTACTGTTACAATGGGTACTCCTGAAAATACTAAGTTGTGTGATTTCACTAGCACAAATAATAATGATTTTATATGCACTCCTATTGCTCCACCTGCTACTACAGCAGAATTCTATGAAATTAAACCTGCTTTACTGAATCTTGTTATGAGAGAGCAATTTTCTGGTGTTAGTACTGATGATGCTGCTGCCCATCTTAATAATTTTGTTGAACTTTGTGAAATGCAAAAGTATAAGGATATAGATGGTGATATTATAAAACTGAAATTGTTTCCTTTCTCATTAAGAGGAAGAGCTAAAGATTGGTTGCTTTCTTTGCCTAAGAATAGTATTGATTCATGGACTAAATGTAAAGATGCTTTTATTGGTAAATATTATCCTCCTGCTAAGATTATATCTTTGAGAAGTAGCATTATGAACTTTAAACAATTTGATAATGAACATGTTGCTCAAGCATGGGAGAGAATGAAATCTTTGGTAAAGAATTGCCCAACCCATGGACTAACTATTTGGATGATCATCCAAACCTTTTATGCAGGATTGAATTTTTCCTCGAGGAACCTATTGGATTCAGCTGCTGGAGGTACTTTTATGTCCATCACCCTGGGCGCCGCGACTAAGCTTCTTGATGATATGATGATCAATTACTCTGAATGGCACACTGAAAGAACTCCTCAAGGTAAGAAGGTAAATTCTGTTGAAGAAACCTCTTCTTTGGGTGATAAGATTGATGCTATTATGTCTATGCTTGCAAATGGTAGATCTCATATTGATCCTAATAATGTTCCTTTAGCTTCATTGGTTGCTCAAGAAGAAAATGTTGATGTGAATTTCATTAAGAGTAATAATTTCAACAACAATGCTTATAGGAATAATTATGGTAACAACAACTATAGGCCATATCCTTCTAATAATGGTAATGGTTATGGTAATTCTTATGGTAATTCTTACAACAATAATAAGAGTGTACCCTCTGGTCTTGAAGTGATGCTTAAAGAATTTATTAGTACACAAACTGCTTTCAATAAAACTGTTGAAGAAAAGCTTGGTAAAATTGATGTTCTTGCTTCTAAGGTTGATAGTCTTGCTCTTGATGTTGATCTTTTAAAATTGAAAGTTATGCCTGAGGAAGTTAAAGATGCTAGGTTTGCTAAAACAAATGCCATCCAAGTTCGAATTAATGATAATATTAGAATGTTGGCTGAATTGCATGCTAGGTGGGATAGAGAAGAAAAAGAAAAACTTGCTAAAGAAAATAATGTAGCTAAAGTATGGACTATTACCACCACTAGTAATGTTGATTCTACACATGTTGCTACACCTCCTACTATCAATGGTAAAATAATTGGTGTTGGCAATGTTTCTACTCCTAGTACAAAGCGTGCAAAATTGCCTGAAACTGCTGAAACTGCTTGTGATAAAACTGCTGAAATTTTTCAAAATATTGGTGACAATGATTCCATTGCTGTAGAACATAATGGTTTAGATTTTGATGATTGTCATATTACTGAATTTATAAAGTTCTTACAAAAACTTGCTAGAAGTCCCAATGCTAGTGCTATAAATTTAGCCTTTACAAAACATATTACAAATGCTCTCATTAAAGCTAGGGAGGAGAAATTAAAACTTGAAGCTTCTATTCCTAGGAAGTTAGAAGATGGTTGGGAGCCCATCATTAAAATGAAATTCAATGACTTTGAATGTAATGCTTTATGTGATCTTGGTGCAAGTATTTCTGTTATGCCTAAGAAAATTTATGATATGCTTGACTTGCCACCATTGAAGAATTGTTATTTAGATGTTAATCTTGCTGATAATGTTAAAAAGAAACCTTTGGGGAGGATTGATAATGTTCGTATTACGGTTAACAATAACCTTGTCCCCGTTGATTTTGTTGTCTTGGATATTGAATGCAATGCATCTTGTCCTATTGTGTTGGGAAGACCTTTTCTTCGAACTGTTGGTGCTGTTATTGATATGAAGGAAGGTAATATTAAATATCAATTTCCTCTCAAGAAAGGTATGGAACACTTCCCTAGAAATAGAATGAAGTTGCCTTTTGATTCTATTATTAGAACAAGTTATGATGTTGATGCTTCTTCTCTTGATGTTACTTGATTTGCACTTTCTGCGCCTAGCTGAAAGGCGTTAAAGAAAAGAACTTCTTGGGAGATAACCCAAGTTTCATTTTATTTACTGTATTGTTGAGTCTTGGAAGTTGTTTACTACTGTAGCAACCTCTTCTTATCATGTTTTTGTGCCAAGTAAAGTTTTTATGCTAAAGTTGATGCTAGATTTGGATCGCTGCGCAGAAACAGCATTGTTGTCTGTCATGAATTCGTACAGATCTCCCTGTAAAAAAATCAAAAAAATCTGCAAATTTACGAGCGTGATCCTCATATATGTACGCAACTTTCATTAGTTTTGAGTTTTTCAATTTGAGCAAGTTAAGTGCCCCTGCCAAATTCGTCTTTACGGACTGTTCTGTTTTTGACAGATTCTGCATTTTATTTCGCATTGCCGCTTTTGCTATGTTGAATGAGTTTCTTTGTTCCATTAACTTTCAGAAGGTTTGTGCAATGTCCAGAAGTGTTAAGAATGATTGTGTCACCTCTGAATATGTGAATTTTTGATTATGCACTAACCCTCTAATGAGTTTGCTTGAAGTTTGGTGTGGAGGAAGTTTTCAAGGGTCAAGAGAAGAGGAAGATATACTATGATCAAGAAGAGTGAAAGGTCTAAGCTTGGGGATGCCCCGGTGGTTCATCCCTGCATATTTTAAGAAGACTCAAGCATCTAAGCTTGGGGATGCCCAAGGCACCCCTTCTTCATCGACAACATTATCAGGTCACTTCTAGTGAAACTATATTTTTATTCCATCACATCTTATGTTCTTTACTTGCAGCGTCGGTTTGCTTTTATTTTCATTTGGTTTGAATAAAGTTGGATCCCATCATTCTTATATTGGAGATATTACGCTCCGCTTTTTCATATGGAACACTTGTGTTCTTAATTGTGCTTTAATGTTCATGGCGAAGGCTGAAATTGCTTCGTTAAATTGCTATTTAGTTGGAATCAGAAAATGCTGCATATGGTTTGGAATAACTTGGCAATTGTTTGAGCTCTCATAGATCATCTTTAAGCTCTTGCATCATGTAGTTTAATCTATTAATGAAGAACTATCGTAGAGCTTGTTTAATTTGGTTTGCATGATTGGTCTCTCTAAGTCTAGATATTTTTGGGTAAAGTGTTTTGAACAACAAGGAAGACGGTGTAGAGCCTTATAATGCTTGCAATATGTTCTTGTGTAAGTTTTTCCGTACCTGTTCATACTTGTGTTTGCTTCAAACAACCTTGCTAGCCCAAACCTTGTACTGAGAGGAAATGCTTCTCGTGCATCCAAACACCTTGAGCCCAACCCCATGCCATTTGTGTCCACCATATCTACCTACTATGTGGTATTTTTCTTCCATTCCAAAGTAAATTACTTGAGTGCTACCTTTAAAATTTCATTGCTTTATCTTTGCAATATATAGCTCATGGGACAAATAGCTTAAAAACTATTGTGGTGATGAATATGTAGTTATGTGTCTTAATTCTTATAAGTTGCTTGTTGAGCGGTAACCATGTTTCTGGGGACGCCATCAACTTTTTACCTTGTTGGATATCATGTGAGATGCTATGCATGTTCGTCTTGTCTGAAGTAAGTGCGATTTCATGATCAAATAGTTTCAGTATGCATATGTTAGAGAAGAACATTGGTCAGCCAACTAAAGCCATGTATCATGGTGGAAGTTTCAGTTTGGACATACAACCTCAATCTCTTATGAGAATATTATTTGTTGTTGAATGCTTAAGCATTAAAAGAGGAGTCCATTATCTGTTGTCTATGTTGTCCCGGTATGGATGTCTAAGTTGAGAATAATCAAAAGAGAGAAATCCAATGTGCTTTCTCCTTAGACCTTTGTACAGGCGGCATAGAGGTACCCCTTTGTGACACTTAGTTGAAACATATGTCATGTGATGATAATCCGTGTTATCCGAGCTGATTAGGACAAGGTGCGAGCACTATTAGTACTCTATGCATGGGACTTGCAACTTGTAGGAAGTATTATGCATTGCACATATGAATTATTACTACCGTTGACAAAATTGTTTCTATGTTTTCAAAACAAAAGCTCTAGCACAAAAATAGTAATCCATGCTTCCCTCTGCGAAGGGCCATTCTTTTACTTTATGTTGAGTCAGTTTACCCACTCTTTCTATCTTAGAAGCAAACACTTGTGTTAACTGTGTGCATTGATTCTTACATGTTTACTTATTGCACTTGTTATATTACTCTATGTTGACAAATATCCATGAGATATACATGTTACAAGTTGAAAGCAATTGCTGAAACTTAATCATCCTTTGTGTTGCTTCAATGCATTCTACTTTGAATTTATTGCTTATGAGTTAGCTCTTATGCAAGTGTTGTTGATGCTTGTCTTGAAAGTACTATTCATGAAAAGTTTTGCTATATGATTCATTTGTTTAGTCATTATCTTTGTTAGCAATCTTTTGTTCAGATCACTCCATTCATCTCATATGCTTTACAATAATGTTGATCAAGATTATGTTGGTAGCATGTCACTTCAGAAATTATTTGTGTTATCGTTTACCTACTCGAGGACGAGTAGGAACTAAGCTTGGGGATGCTTGATACGTCTCAAACGTATCTATAATTTCTTATGTTCCATGCTACTTTTATGACAATACTTGAATGTTTTATACATACTTTACAGCATTATTATACATTTTCCGGCACTAACCTATTAACAAGATGTCGAAGCGCCAGTTGTTTTCTGCTGTTTTTGGTTTCAGAAATCCTAGTAAGGAAATATTCTCGGAATTGGACGAAATCAACGCCAGGGTCCTATTTTTACACGAAGCTTCCAGAAGACCGAGGGGAAAGGAAGTGGGGCCACGAGGCGCCGCCACACTAGGGCGGCGCGGCCCAAGCCCTGGCCGCGCCGGCCTGTTGTGTGGGGCCCTCGTGTGGCCCCCTGACCTACCCTTCCGCCTACATATATCCTTCGTCGCGAATACCCCTGTACCGAGAGCCACGATACGGAAAAACCTTCCAGAGACGCCGCCGCCGCCAATCCCATCTCGGAGGATTCAGGAGATCGCCTCCGGCACCTGCCGGAGAGGGGAATCATCACCGGAGGGCTCTACATCATCATGCCCGCTCCGGATTGATGCGTGAGTAGTTCATCCTTGGACTATGGGTCCATAGTAGCTAGATGGTTGTCTTCTCCGCTTGTGCTATCATTGTTTAGATCTTGTGAGCTGCCTAACATGATCAAGATCATCTATTTGTAATGCTACATGTTGTGATTGGTGGGATCCGATGAATCTAGAATATTATGTTAAGTTGATTATCAATCTATCATATATGTGTTGTTTATGTTCTTGCATGCTCTCCGTTGCTAGTAGAGGTTCTGGCCAAGTTGATACTTGTAACTCCAAGAGGGGTAATTATGCTCGATAGTGGGTTCATGCCTCCATTGAATCTGGGATCGTGACAGAAGGTTCTAAGGTTGTGGATGTGCTGTTGCTACTAGGGATAAAACATTGATGCTTTGTCTAAGGATATTTGTGTTGATTACATTACGCACCATACTTAATGCAATTATCTGTTGTTTACAACTTAATACTGGAGGGGTGCGGATGCTAACCCGAAGGTGGATTATTTAGGCATAGATGCATGCTGGATAGCGGTCTATGTACTTTGTCGTAATGCCCTGATTAAATCACATAGTAATCATCGTTGATATGTATTGAATCTTGATTTGTCAATTGCCCACCTGTAATTTGTTCACCCAGCATGTTAGTTATCTTATTGGAGAGACACCACTAGTGAACTGTGGACCCCGGTCCATTCTTTTACATTTGAATACAATCTACTGCAATTATTGTTCTTACTATTCTTTGCAAACAAACACCATCTTCCACTCGATACGTTTAATCCTTTGTTTTCAGCAAGCCGGTGAGATTGACAACCTCACTGTTACGTTGGGGAAAAGTATCTTGATTGTGTTGTGCAGGTTCCACGTTGGCGCCGGTTTCACTGGTGTTGCGCCGCACTACACTCCTCCACCAACAACCTTCACGTGCTTCTTGGCTCCTACTGGTTCGATAAACTTGGTTTCATACTGAGGGAAACTTGCTTCTATACGCATCATACCTTCCTCTTGGGGTTCCCAACGGACGTGTGCTTCACGCGTATCACAACCGTAGCCGCGCGCCTTGCGTCTTGCTCATCCTTCATCTGTTGCTTTAACCTCGACACCTCTTCCTTCAACAAGGGGTTTTCCTTCTTGGCATCGGAGGCAAGCCTGTTAGCTTCCAACACCTGATCAGCCGAAGACTTGACGGTCTTCCGAACCTGGGCGTTGTCAGCCTCCAGTCGAGTAAACTGCTCAGCGAAATCTACCACAGCATCGACTGTGGCATAAATCGGCTGCAGAAAGAGAAAACCTAAAAGTATTAGTTGGATGAGAAGCAAGAAAGAAATCAAGGCGACACGAAAACACTTACATGATCGCGAGCAGAGGCGGGAGCACTTCAAGCAGGAAAAACCCGTGACACAAGAATCTTTTCCACAGTCATTCGGGAGGGCGGCGTTGATTTGGCAGGAGAAGGCTTCGGCTCCTGGACTGGAGCTTTTCTTCCAAGGGTTGATTTGGCCCTCTTTGCGAGAGGAACTTCATCGTCGTTGTCAGAACTATACATGAAGAATAAACAGTCAGCATACGCAACTATAAAGAATAAGTGATGAAAGGATGTAAACGCTTACAAGTCCAGGTCGTCTTCAAGAGCGAAAAAGCTCGTCGAGGCTGCCCTGGCAGGAGGAGGCGGAGCAGCTCCAGCAGCGTCATTATCTTGTCTGCTAGGACTTGATTCGGCCGTAGTAATAAACTCTTCATATATCTGCTTTCGTCGCCTGCTCCTGAGGAAGGCATCATCCTCCGTAGCTTCTTCCTCTCGGACATCGCTGTCTTCAAGGGGATGCTGCGCATCCTCGGTCTCCTCGGAGTTGTCATTATCATCCTCTGGTTCCACA
Source organism: Lolium multiflorum (assembly GCA_030979885.1). NCBI lineage: Eukaryota > Viridiplantae > Streptophyta > Magnoliopsida > Poales > Poaceae > Lolium > Lolium multiflorum. Next base: position 313,456,622 of record CM061750.1, on the reverse strand, counting down.
CCGCTTTCAAGTATAGGAGGATAGCACTGAGCAACGGCGGGAACCTGTCGAGTGAAAGTTTGTAAAAACACAGCAAAAAGGGAGTATCGGATGCAAGTGAGGAACAACGGAGGTGTACCTCAGTCGGAAGATGTTGGGAATCGAAAGGGGGACGAGCCGACACCAGGACAATGTTGTCCTTTGCACTAAGGCATGTCAGGCGGCGAAATTCGTCCCGCAGGTCTTCAGCCGAAAGGTCGGCAGAGCTGACCCTGGATTCATCATCCTTACCTGTGTAAATCCACAGTTGGTGGGGGCGAGACATCAGCGGTTGCACTCGGCGTTGTAGGAACACTGAGACTACCTCAGTGCCGCACATCGTCAGGCCTCCCGTGTTCTTCAGGGCGACAACTTGGTCAAACAATTTATCGGCTATCACCCTTTCTTCGGTTGAAAGGGCATTTTGCCAGGACTTCTTCGGCTTGGCCACCAGCTTGTCTTCAAAAGGGGGAAGGTTCAGGCGCTGCCCAGAAACCGCAGGGTCTCGCAGGTAGAACCACTTGTTGCGCCACCCTTGAACCGATTCTTTCATCGGGTAGTCGAGGTAATCGACATCCTACCTGACGACGAAGCCAACGCCACCTACGACAGGGGGGCCATTGATGTCGTTGTGACGCTTCACATAGAAGATCTTCCTCCAAAGACCCTAGTGGGGATCAATGCCAAGGAAGGCCTCACAAACCGTGATGAAAATGGAGAGGTGAAGGATGGAGTTTGGGGTCAGCTGCCAGAGCTGGATCCCGTAGAAGAAAAGGAGAGATCGAAGGAATTTGTGGGCTGGAAGAGAAAGACCACGGAAAAGAAAGGCAACAAACATGACAGTGAAGCCCTTTGGGGGCTTTGGGCGAGTGACCGCACCTGGAAGACGAATGTCCTCCTCAGATGCGGAGATGAAGCCGAGGTTGCGCAGCTTGTTGATGTCACGGCTGGAGATGGCGGAGGCGCTCCAGTCACGGCTGACTTTGGCCGCGTCCGAGGTACTGGCACTCTTCTTCTTGCCCATGGCGCCGGAAGTTCTTGAAGAAAGTGCAGAGAGAGCAGGAAGGGGCAGGTGAAGAAGATGAGCAGTGGAAGGCGTAAAAAGTGAAAACGGAGAAGACTCACTATTTATGTCATAAAAATGAGACGAGAGCGTGGCCATAACTTCACAAGCATCGTGGGAAGCAGGTCAGATCTGGCTGTACACGTGGCGGTAAAGAGGAAAACGGAACCGGCGGCCCATTAAACCCACGACGTGCGAAAATCGAGGAGACGCCTGTCAGTGCGCGTATGTTGATCACTCCCTAAAAGCTGCCTGCGCAGAGCTAGGGTGGGCCCGTCAGGTCAAGTCTTGTCAATCACACCACAGCAGCAACACGTCATCAATGTCGTCATGAAGGGATACGAAAGCAATCGAAGGAAAATAAATAATCTTCGGATATTCAAGCTTAAGTCCGCACCCAAACATAAAGCGTTCGTGTCCAGACTCGAGGGGCTACTCCCATCGGGAGCGCTGGCGCGCACCCGACAAAAAGAAGATGCGCATTCGAACGATAAGTCTGCACCCGAACGTAAAGCGTTCGGGTCCAGACTCGGGGGCTACTCCCATCGGGAGCACTGGTTGTGCGCCCGATAAAAGTTTTTTGCACTCCAGGATCATGCCCGGGGACTTGATTCTGTGTAGGGTAACATTGTTTTGCCATCGGCAGTTAACCAACAAAAGTTGGGCGTGTTACTCATTATCCCTTGCATGAGGAAATGTGTCGGATGATTTATGAAGACTTGCAGAAAACCTTCGGCAGAGCAAAAAATATTCGAGTGGTGCAACTTGAGTCTTGTTGACGTCAGAAACCCACAGGCGGGCAGTGACTGGTCAACACCGTAGAGCCGGGAACAACTAGGGCTGCGGCTGGCCCCAGTCCCTCAGAGCGACGGCCCGCAAAGCCTCCTGGTCGCGCGCCGATGCAAATTGCAAGGCGTGCCACCTGACCTATACCTGGTCAGGAAGGTGTGGATGATGCCTCGCTTAGTTTCCTGCAGGGCACACACGTACACGTTAAATACGAGCCTCGATCGGCTCTCAGGTTATCCTGTGAATCGGCTCATGGAGCCGATCCACCCATGATTCGTCCAAGGTGGCCGAATATATGGTGGTCCTGCTTGATCAAGATAAAGCATATGAGATCCACGACGATCTAGGGTTTTCACCGCATAATCGGATCATCCTACTCACGATTGGGCCTCGCTCGCGCACGGTGATCGTGAGCCAAACCTAGACAAGGCCAAAAACCAACACGAGGTTGATCCTCGGAACGTCCTGTCTAGGGCCAGCAAACTACACCCTACACGCCGCTGGATCCTCCAACCCTTTGTAAGGCCTAACTATTGCAGATGTTAAACTAAATCCTTGATGAACCAAGGAGCAACCGTAACGGATCAGATCTACTACATAATGATCAAGCGGGGTGCCCCTGCACCCATGATGAGGTACAAGGACGGCTAGATGCGCAAGGGTTGCACTACGACAGCATATGATACTAAGAACAATGCTAACCCTAACACATCTATGATAACTACGTTGCTCGCCATCAAAAAGGCTTCAGCACGAGCAACGCATGAACAACGTGGGCAGGCTCGTGCTGCCTAGATCGCAAGATGCGATCTAGGCAGCATGGTGCTTACCGGAGAAACCCTCGAGACGAAGGGGTTGGCGATGCGCCGAGATTGGTTTGTGGTGAACGTTGGTTGTTGTTTATTCCATAAACCCTAGGTACATATTTATAGTCCAGCGGACTTTCTAATGTGGGCGTGCACCAAACCGTGCACGAGATAAATCCTAACTCCTACGAAGCCTACTATAAAGATACACGGGCTAACTAGCCCAAACTCTGCGCACAAAGGCCGATTCACCTATTTCTCCATGTATATACCTTCAATCCCATCTTGATCGCGGCCCACCTCTGGCTTGGTCAAATTCTGGTGATAACACATGCCCCCCTGGTTTTGGAAATGACATTTCCAAAATCATTATGCTTTTCTCTCGTCGGGTCATGTCGTGAGCAGAACCGCCGCAGAGTCCTTCATCATGACAACTTGCCTTCCCAACCCCTCTGCACGATTTGACAGTTTCAGTACCACGTCCTTGGAAACTGTTTGAGCATTAAATCTCCAAGATATCCCCTTTACTTAACCGCATCAAACAGTTCCCTTCCTCACCCCCTTCGCATTAGCCTTCAAAAAACCCTCCTCTGCTACCATGTCTTCGTCTTCTTCGTCTTCCTCTTCATCGGATCCTTCCCATGTATCCTCTCCCATCCGAGAGTCGACGCCTGAGTGGGGTACGCTGGCGGCGTACGACATTCTTGCCCCCACGGCGTGGGACCAAGAGGACCACGACTTCTCTATCTGGTCAGAGAATGACAAATCCCTGACCGACGGGGAGAGTGACCCCCTCCTCCTTGCTGACGGGGACCCGGAGGAGGAGAGCGACGACGATCGCCTTTCCTGGGCGGACTTCACCACCTCTGAGGAGGAGGAGGAGGAGGAGAACAGCTCCTCCGACGAGCCCCCGGCCAAACGATTTTGCCCTTGGCCGGGAAACCTTAGCGACTTCGACAGCGACGACGACGCTGACGAGGAGGATGAAGACAACGAAGGCCCCGCCGGCGACCGCTGGAGCAGCGACGAAGAGCCGGCAGGGAGTAGCGCCGATAACGGTGGTGACGGCGACGATGAGGGTAGCAATGGCCCATAGATGGGATCCTTAGGCTAGGATCAGCAGTAGTAGATAGGGCACTGTATCCCCTAGCAACTCCTTTTGAGAGCAATTTTAGCTCTTTATGTAAGAACCTGGCTATCAATGAAGAACTTTTCTTAATTTGATCTTGCCGATTCCTTGTATATTAATTTAGCCAGTTCTTCCTCATCTAGCCTTGCCGACTGCTACCCTGACCCATGCTCCATGAGCCGATGGCAACGCACCGGACTCTTATGAGAAATTCCGAGATAGGTCAATTCAGACCCAAGATTCCCGTCGAACAGGACCAAACCGTAGTCGCGCAAACCTTAAACCTCAGGGATCCAAACCCTGCGAACTTAATGCTAGCTTAAATCGGCAGGCCTCCAGAGTCAACGCCTTCAGGGGAATTTTAGGACCACTGCTGCAAATCTTGACCGCTCATGAGTTTTCTTGCGACGTTCTGTTCTTTGCAGCAACAAACTTTGACCAAACTGTGATACAGCCGATTCCAACACGATTGGCTCCTCAGAACGAAAACCCTTCAGAGCGAGCTGCCCCCCGAGCCTCAGTCAAGGCGAGAATAGTAACGAACCAACCAGACACGTCAGCATTGGCTTCCACGTTATACTGCAGAACCAGCCGATTCCAACGAAATCGGCTTCTCATGGCAAGGATATTCCAGGGCAAGCTGCCCCCCGAGCCTCTTTGGTTCAATGCGGGAGCTTTTTGACGAGAATGTTGCTGCAATTGTCGTCCTGATCACTGGCTGATCGTTGCCTTGATGAGAATTCCGCAGCCAAGTGGTTGATCATTGGCTGTCCTCATGATCCTAGCCCGATCTGCATGTTCACGTTGTTCTTGTTGCTGGCCGGGGCTGCGGTCCTTCATCTTGTAAACTACTAGAGGCTCTAATGAACTAAAAGTGGCCCTGGATGCCAACACTGATGTTCCTGCTCACCCTGCCGAACCTACCAACTAAAGTAGCCCTGGGCTTCCATTTGCATCGGCTTCTTCGTATCCTTAAGTCGATGTCTGCGCATCGGCTGTGCTCAAAAATTTTCGACTTTTACAGCCGATTTGCTTATGTATCGGCCCCCACCTTATCAGAGAGTACATCTTGAACTGCTTCACACTCTGTATCCTCATGTTCTATCCATCTAGGTGCCCCCGAGCCGATTCGTCAAGAGAATTGATGGTATCGGCTCTTTAGGTAGTCCCTGTTGGGTCAAACGTCGATCCCAGGTAGAGTGGATAGTGAGGATACTCTTGACCGATTGCTGGAATCGGCCTCCACAATTTTTTGGGGCCGATCACAAGGATCAGCCTCACCATACTTGTCCATCGATGTTGTTCTCGTTATACGGCCAGTCCGGTGGATAGTACCAGCCTTACCCCGTTCTTTGTCACATCGATGCGTTCGCAGTCGTCCAAATTGATACCCGAGAGTGGTTCCTGACCTGATGTCTCCCAAATACCCATGCCGGCTGTTGAAATTTCGGCTGAATCATCGGCGTGGACGACCTCCACTTCATCTCCATCCCACTGTATTAGGCATTGGTGCATCGTGGATGGGATGCAACAGTTGGCGTGGATCCAATCCCTCCCTAATATTACAGCATAGGTGCTTTTGCTGTCGATAATAAAGAACATCGTAGGGATAGTCTTCCTTCCTACGGTCAGATCCACGTTTAGAACACCTTGTGCGTCAGATGCTTGGCCGTTGAAATCGCTCAATGTTACATTGGTTTGATTAAATCCGAGCTGGAGCGTCCCAACCGACGTAGCATGGAGTATGACATAATGTTGACTGCCGCTCCGGTGTCCACCAACATCTTATTGACAAGCTGCCCATTGATGTAACCTCGCAAGTACAGGGCCTTCAGATGCCTGTAACTCCTTTCTCGTGGCTTCTCGAAGATGACCGGCCGTGGGCCGCAGTCCAATTGCGCCACAGGTTCTTCATATAACCTCGGGCGCCAAATTCCGCTGGAAGGATGAAGACCATGTTTGTGCCAGCCGATGTTTCATCATCGGCTTTCCTTTGCTTAGGGCGCCACTCTTTTCTTTGTGGCCGACCTTCTTCATCCAGGGTTCGCTGGATTTTGGCGGCCAGGTCAGGCTGTGCCTTCCTCAACGCGTGCAGAGATAACCTTTCGGCTTCTTCCAACGCACGTAGTCGCTGGACCCTTCGTTTTTGGGAGTGGCTGAGCCCATCAGGACACCATCTTGGCCGATGATACTTGTCTTCTTCATCATCGTCCTCTAGTTCCTCGCGATCTTCCATCTGAACGGACCCAGCATGCTTGCTCCAAGGCGGGAGAGGCCCTAGACGCTCGAACACGGACACCTTTGCTGTGCCCTTCTTCTTTTGTTTGCATTCTGGGCAATTGCTGATCGTTGGTAATCGGCTCATCCCGGAATCCCAGCAGTGTCTGAAGAAGGGGCAGTCCCAGTGCCTATCCACGTTGTCCGGCTCCCTTGACCCTCCTCTGGCGTGACGTTCGTACCCGTCGTTGCCCCCGTCATGCTGACGGTAACTCCCGTCCTCTGCATCGGACCGATGACTTCTTTTATCGCCTTCGTCGTAGCGGCGACGTCGCTCGTACTGCTGTTCATACTTGCTGAGGAGATGCTCGGATAATGGGCGTGGACGCCGTATGTTCCTCACCTCCTCCTCAGCCAGGTACCGTTTATCGCCGTACTGGGGCCGGTCACGTGGAACGGCCTCCTCTTTCTCTTTGCCACGAGCGTGGCTGCTCTCTGCTTTGCCCGCGTCATGGCGAATCACGAACCCTGCCATATTGGCATCGAAAGAGAACCCTGGTTCTCTTATGGAGTGGCTGAGATCGACCGTGTTGACACCAGGCAACGGACGTGCGTCCCCGTCGAGCTTGATGCCGTGCGAACGGGTCTTCCCACAGGAGCCGATGAGTTCGGTTCCGAGGACCGCCTTGACCCTGTTATGCTTGAGCTTGTCAGCCAGGCCCTCGTGCTCGACCGGAGTGCTTTCCGCCATCTCAGACGTAGATGGCGATGTGGTGGATGTCGAAGATTGTCCCACCGGGCGTGCCAGAATGTGTTGACGTCAGAAACCCACCGGCGGGCAGTGTGGTCAACACCGTAGAGCCGGGAACAACTAGGGCTGCGGCTGGCCCAGTCCCTCAGAGCGACGGCCCGCAAAGCCTCCTGGTCGCGCGCCGATGCAAATTGCAAGGGCGTGCCACCTGACCTATACCTGGTCGGAAGGTGTGGATGATGCCTCGCTTAGTTTCCTGCAGGGCACACACGTACACGTTAAATACGAGCCTCGATCGGCTCGTATGGTTATCCTGTGAATCGGCTCATGGAGCCGATCCACCCATGATTCGTCCAAGGTGGCCGAATATATGGTGGTCCTGCTTGATCAAGATAAAGCATATGAGATCCACGACGATCTAGGGTTTTCACCGCATAATCGGATCATCCTACTCACGATTGGGCCTCGCGCTCGCGCACGGTGATCGTGAGCCAAACCTAGACAAGGCCAAAAAACCAACACGAGGTTGATCCTCGGAACGTCCTGTCTAGGGCCAGCAAACTACACCCTACACGCCGCTGGATCCTCCAACCCTTTGTAAGGCCTAACTATTGCAGATGTTAAACTAAATCCTTGATGAACCAAGGAGCAACCGTAACGGATCAGATCTACTACATAATGATCAAGCGGGGTGCCGCCCCTGCACCCATGATGAGGTACAAGGACGGCTAGATGCGCAAGGGTTGCACTACGACAGCATATGATACTAAGAACAATGCTAACCCTAACACATCTATGATAACTACGTTGCTCGCCATCAAAAAGGCTTCAGCACGAGCAACGCATGAACAACGTGGGCAGGCTCGTGCTGCCTAGATCGCAAGATGCGATCTAGGCAGCATGGTGCTTACCGGAGAAACCCTCGAGACGAAGGGGTTGGCGATGCGCCGAGATTGGTTTGTGGTGAACGTTGGTTGTTGTTTATTCCATAAACCCTAGGTACATATTTATAGTCCAGCGGACTTTCTAATGTGGGCGTGCACCAAACCGTGCACGAGATAAATCCTAACTTCTACGAAGCCTACTATAAAGATACACGGGCTAACTAGCCCAAACTCTGCGCACAAAGGCCGATTCACCTATTTCTCCATGTATATACCTTCAATCCCATCTTGATCGCGGCCCACCTCTGGCTTGGTCAAATTCTGGTGATAACAAGTCTACGCATGGATTGCAAGCATCCGTACCTAGACTCGGGGGCTACTCCCATCGGGAGCACTGACGCGCACTGATGTCTACTGGTACGTCTATTCTTGTAGACAGTGTTGGGCCTCCAAGAGCAGAGGTTTGTAGAACAGCAGCAAGTTTTCCCTTAAGTGGATCACCCAAGGTTAATCGAACTCAGGGAGGAAGAGGTCAAAGATATCCTCTCAAACAACCCTGCAATCACGATACAAGAAGTCTCTTGTGTCCCCAACACACCTAATACACTTGTCGGATGTATAGGTGCACTAGTTCGGCGAAGAGATAGTGAAATACAAGTAGTATGGATGTATATGAGTGGTAATAGCAATCTGAATAAAATATGGCAGCGAGTAAACATGCAGTAGAACAGTAAGTAAGCGGTGTTTGCAGTATTGGAAACAAGGCCTAGGGATCATACTTTCACTAGTGGACACTCTCAACATTGATCGCATAATAGATAACTCTTTCTCATATGTGCTACATACACTCTTTTGTTGGATGACAAACACCATTCGTTGTGTAGGGCTACAAGAGCTCCCTCAAGCCGGAGTTAACAAGCGCCACAACATTCAGCATTCATATTTAAGTAACCTTAGAGCATAATAGATCTTTGCAAAATAAACCGAGTACTAACATAGCATACACACTGTCACCATTACACTATGAAAGGGGGAATAGATCACATCAATACTATCATAGCGATAATCAACTCCATAACCTACAAGAGATTATGATCATAATCTACGACAAGAACCACACGATGCACACACTATCACCTTTACACCATGCAGGAGGAATAGACTACTTTAATAACATCACATGAGTAGCACATAGACTAGTAGCGATACAAAGCTCATCATATAGATCTCAATCATGTAAGGCAGCTCATAAGATCATTGTATTGGAGTACAGAGAGAGAGATTAACCACATAGCTACCGGTACAGCCCCTTAGCCTCGAGGGAGAACTACTCCCTCCTCATGGGAGACAGCAGCGGTGATGAAGATGACGGTGGTGTCGATGGAGAAGCCTTCCGGGGGCACTTCCCCGTCCCGGCGGCGTGCCGGAACAGAGACTCCTGTCCCCCAGATCTTGGCTTCGCGATGGCGGCGGCTCTGGAAGGTTTCTCGTACCGTGGCTTCTTTGTCTCGAAGTTTTAGGTCAGGGAGACTTTATAGGCGAAAGGGGAGCCTCGGAGGGGCTACGGGGGGCCCACACAGTAGGCCGGCGCCCCCCTCTGGCCGCGCCGCCATGTTGTGTGGGGCCCCTGGGCCTCCCCTCTGGTCCCTCTTCGGTGTTCTGGAAGCTTCGTGGAAATATAAGATGCTGGGCGTTGATTTCGTCCAATTCCGAGAATATTTCCTTACTAGGATTTCTGAAACCAAAAACAACAGAAAACAGGAACTGGCACTTCGGCATCTCGTCAATAGGTTAGTTCCGGAAAATGCATCAAAACATCATAAAGTGTGAACAAAACATGTAGGTATTGTCATAAAACAAGCGTGGAACATCAGAAATTATAGATACGTTGGAGACGTATCAGCATCCCCAAGCTTAGTTCCTACTCGCCCTCGAGTAGGTAAACGATAACACAAATAATTTCTGAGGTGACATGCTACCATCATAATCTTGATCAACATTATTGTAAAGCATATGACATGAATGGAGTGATTCAAAGCAATGATCTATAGTTTGACAAATAGATGACATATAGCAAAACTTTTCATGAATAGTACTTTCAAGACAAGAATCAAAAAGACTTGCATAAGAGTTAACTCATAAAGCAATAAATTCAAAGTAAAGGCATCGAAGCAACACAAAGGAAGATATAAGTTTCAGCAGTTGCTTTCAACTTTCAACATGCATATCTCATGGATAATTGTCAACATAGAGTAATATGATGAATGCAAATAAGCAAGTATGTAAGAATCAATGCACAGTTGACACAAGTGTTTGCTTCTAAGATGGAAGGAAATAGGTAAACTGACTCAACAATAAAGTAAAAGAATGGCCCTTCGCAGAGGGAAGCAGGGATTAAATCATGTGCTAGAGCTTTTCAAGTTTTGAAATCATATAGAGAGCATAAAAGTAAAATTTTGAGAGGTGTTTGTTGTTGTCAACGAATGGTAATGGGTACTCTAACTACCTTATCAACCAGACTTTCAAGAGCGGCTCCCATGAAGGACGTTATCTCTACCAGCAAGGTAGATCATCCCTCTTCTCTTTTGTTTACACATGTACTTTAGTTTTATTTATTAGATGACACTCCCCCAACCTTTGCTTACACAAGCCATGGCTAACCGAATCCTCGGGTGCCTTCCAACATTCACATACCATGGAGGAGTGTCTATTTGCAAATTTAAGTTGCTGATAGATCAGGGCAAAACATGTGAAGAGAATTATTAATGCAAGTTAATTAATTGGGGCTGGGAACCCCATTGCCAGCTCCTTTTGCAAAATTATTGGATAAGCGGATGAGCCACTAGTCCATTGTGAAAGTCTGTCCGAAGTAAATGACAAGATCGAAAGATAAAACACCACATACTTCCTCATGAGCTATAAAACATTGACACAAATAAGAGATAATAGCTTTTGAATTGTTTAAAGGTAGCACATGAAGTATTTACTTGGAATGGCAGGAAATACCACATAGTAGGTAGATATGGTGGACACAAATGGCATGGGTTTTGGCTCAAGGTGTTTGGATGCACGAGAAGCATTTCCTCTCAGTACAAGGCTTTGGCTAGCAAGGTTGTTTGAAGCAAACACAAGTATAAACCGGTACAGCAAAACTTACATAAGAACATATTGCAAGCATTATAAGACTCTACACTGTCTTCCTTGTTGCTCAAACACTCTTACCAGAAAAATATCTAGACCTTAGAGAGACCAATCATGCAAACCAAATTTCAACAAGCTCTACGGTAGTTCTCCACTACTAGATTTAACTACATGATGCAAGAGCTTAAACATGATTTATAAGAGCTCAAAACAATTGCCAAGTATCAAATTATTCAAGACCATATGAAGCATTTTCTGATTCCTACCAAATAGAAACAAGTGAAGTGATCAACTTTCGCCCTTGAACATTAAAAGTAAAGCTAAGAACACATGTGTTCATACGCAACAGCGGAGCGTGTCTCTCTCCCACACATAAGCATGAATTTATTCAGAGAATGAAAATAACAAAACGAAAATAAAAGCACACAGACGCTCCAAGTAAAGTACATAAGATGTGACGGAATAAAAATATAGTTTCACTAGAAGTGACCTGATAAGTTGTCGATGAAGAAGGGGATGCCTTGGGCATCCCCAAGCTTAGATGCTTGAGTCTTCTTAAAATATGCAGGGATGAACCACCGGGGCATCCCCAAGCTTAGACCTTTCACTCTTCTTGATCATAGTATGTCATCCTCTTCTATTGACCCTTGAAAACTTACTCCACACCAAACTTCAAGCAAACTCATTAGAGGGTTAGTGCATAATAAAAATTCCCATGTTCAGAGGTGACACAATCATTCTTAACACTTCTGGACATTGCACAAAACTTCTGAAAGTTAATGGAACAAAGAAACCCATTCAACATAGCAAAATCGGCAATGCAAAATAAAAAGCAGAATCTGTCAAAAACAGAACAGTACGTAAAGACGAATCTGGAAGGGGCACTTAACTTGCTCAAATGGAAAAACTCAAAACTAATGAAAGTTGCGTACATATATGAGGATCACGCACGTAAATTCGTGACAGACAGCAATGCTGTTTCTGCGCAGCAATCCAAATCTAGCATCAACTTTACCATAGAGACTTTACTTGGCACAAAAACATGATAAGGAGAGGTTGCTACAGTAGTAAAAAACTTCCAAGACTCAACAAAACATTAGCAAAATAAACACATGGGTTATCTCCCAAGAAGTTCTTTCTTTATAGCCATTAAGATGGGCTCAGCAATTTTAATGATGCTCTCGCAAAAATTAAGATTTGAAGCAAAAGAGAACATCAAGAATCAAATTCAAAACGCATTTAAGCCTAACCCACTTCCTATGAAAAGGAATCTTGTACACAAATAAATTCATGAAGAACAAAGTGGCAAGCATAGAAAAGCAACACAAGCGCAATTTCAAGATTCTCAACATAAAGAGGGGAAACTTAATATTATTAAGATGCATATAACCATGTTTCCCTCTCTCATAATAACTTTCAGTAGCATCATGAACAAACTCAACAATATAACTATCATATAAAACATTCTTGTCATGAGCCACATGCATAAAATTATTACTCTCCACATAAGCATAATCAATTTTATTAGTTGTAGTGGGAGCAAATTCAACAAAGTAGCTATCATTATTATTCTCATCAAGTGTAGGAGGCATAGTATAATCATAATAAAATTTACTCTCCATAGTAGGCGGCACCAAGAGACCACTATCATTATAATCATCATAAATAGGAGGCAAAGTATCATCAAAGAAAATTTTCTCCTCAATGCTTGGGGGATTAAAAATATCATGCTCATCAAAACCAGCTTCCCCAAGCTTAGAATTTTCCATATCATTAACAACAATGGTGTTCAAAGCGTTCATACTAATATCATTGCTACTAGCATGCAAATAAGATTCCATAGGTTTTTTAATTTTCGCAGCAAACAATCCATGTCTTAACTTAGGAAATAGAATAAGAAGCTCATTGTTGCTTTCCATTATGCCTAACTAGTGTAAACAAGAAAACCAAAAGATGCAATTCCAGGATCTAAACGAAATAGCTTCGAGCACTTACAACGGCAACAGAAAATAACTTAGTTACCTGGGACCGGAGTATGAGTGCCTTTTACCTTTCCTCCCCGGCAACGGCGCCAGAAAATAGCTTGCTGTCACAACTGGCGCGTGGTTGACGTGGGAGGTTTGATGGCGGTTGACGGGCTTGATGGAGTGTCTTGATTCGTCCCCGGCAACAGCGCCAGAAAATAGCTTGATGTCTACTGGTACTTCTATTCTTGTAGACAGTGTTGGGCCTCCAAGAGCAGAGGTTTGTAGAACAGCAGCAAGTTTTCCCTTAAGTGGATCACCCAAGGTTTATCGAACTCAGGGAGGAAGAGGCCAAAGATATCCCTCTCAAGCAACCCTGCAATCACGATACAAGAAGTCTCTTGTGTCCCCAACACACCTAATACACTTGTCAGATGTATAGGTGCACTAGTTCGGCGAAGAGATAGTGAAATACAAGTAGTATGGATGTATATGAGTGGTAATAGCAATCTGAATAAAATATGGCAGCGAGTAAACATGCAGTAGAACAGTAAGTAAGCGGTGTTTGCAGTATTGGAAACAAGGCCTAGGGATCATACTTTCACTAGTGGACACTCTCAACATTGATCGCATAATAGATAACTCTTTCTCATATGTGCTACATACACTCTTTTGTTGGATGACAAACACCATTCGTTGTGTAGGGCTACAAGAGCTCCCTCAAGCCGGATTTAACAAGCGCCACAACATTCAGCATTCATATTTAAGTAACCTTAGAGCATAATAGATCTTTGCAAAATAAACCGAGTACTAACATAGCATACACACTGTCACCATTACACTATGAAAGGGGGAATAGATCACATCAATACTATCATAGCGATAATCAACTCCATAACCTACAAGAGATTATGATCATAATCTACGACAAGAACCACACGATGCACACACTGTCACCTTTACACCATGCAGGAGGAATAGACTACTTTAATAACATCACATGAGTAGCACATAGACTAGTAGCGATACAAAACTCATCATATAGATCTCAATCATGTAAGGCAGCTCATAAGATCATTGTATTGGAGTACAAAGAGAGAGATTAACCACATAGCTACCGGTACAGCCCCTTAGCCTCGAGGGAGAACTACTCCCTCCTCATGGGAGACAGCGCGGTGATGAAGATGGCGGTGGTGTCGGTGGAGAAGCCTTCCGGGGCACTTCCCCGTCCCGCGGCGTGCCGAACAGAGACCCTGTCCCCGGATCTTGGCTTCGTGATGGCGGCGGCTCTGGAAGGTTTCTCGTACCGTGGCTTCTTTGTCTCGAAGTTTTAGGTCAGGGAGACTTTATAGGCGAAAGGGGAGCCTCGGAGGGCTACGGGGGCCCACACGAGGCCGGCGCCCCTCTGGCCGCGCCGCCATGTTGTGTGGGGCCCCTGGGCCTCCCCTCCGCCCCTCTTCGGTGTTCGGAAGCTTCGTGGAAATATAAGATGTGGGCGTTGATTTCATCCAATTCCGAGAATATTTCCTTACTAGGATTTCTGAAACCAAAAACAGCAGAAAACAGGAAGCACTTCGGCATCTCGTCAATAGGTTAGTTCCGGAAAATGCATCAAAACATCATAAAGTGTGAACAAAACATGTAGGTATTGTCATAAAACAAGCGTGGAACATCAGAAATTATAGATACGTTGGAGACGTATCACGCACCCGATAAAAAGAAGAACAAGAACAATCAAGAAAAAGGACAATAGAAGAAGCCATGCTTTAGTCTCTACCCGAACTATCTTCGGCTAGACACTCGGGGGCTACTGACGTGGGCACTACCCTTCGGGTAACCGACGTTGCCCTATCCTATATTTCCTGGCTGGAGGCCCGTGAAGGCACTTGGAGGCGAAGCGGCCCATCCGGACGGTGTACCAGAAGATTCCTTGGCGAGCAAGACGAAGAAGCAGCTGAACAAGGAAAGATTAGATCTCAAACTACTGTAAACCTAGTCGTGCTCGGTTAGACCTCTTGAGACCTGGCCTCCTATATAAAGGGGAGAGGGGCTGCCGAGGCACACAATCTATCTTAGTAATCCTAGCCACCTAAAGCACAGAGTTAGGTCATCGTAAAGCTTAGCATCTCGACGAGATCTCAGCCGAACTATTCGGCACCCCATTGTAACCTATTTTCATCATAATCAAGAACAGACAAGCAGGACGTAAGGGTTTTACCTCATCGAGGGCCCCGAACCTGGGTAAATCGCTCCCCGTTTGTGGAACCGATGTCTCGTGTCAGCTTTCAGGATTCCATCAACCCTAAGCCCCTATCAGAGGGCATTGCCGAGGAGTACCCTCGACATGGTGCGATGGGGTTTCTCCCCAGATTCGTTTCGGCTTGCAGAAGAAGAACGAAAGGGGGGAGAGAGAGGCGTGGTCAAGAAGGAAAAGAGAGGAGGCGTGGTCCAGGATAAAGCGAGGGAGGGGGCTCACGGAAGGCGGGTGGGAGCAGGTGGCCGTGAGCTGCTGTCGTTGTCCAGGAGCTCACGCTCCTGGCGTGAAGGGAAAGACGACTAGGTGAGGCGCGTCTCCTCGCCGAAGGGGTGCGGGCCTGAAGGTGGAAGGAAGCTGGGCCAAAGAAGAGAAGGAAGGTGGGCCGCCGGGGTGATGCTGCAGGCTGGCTCGGGCCGGAGGAAAGGAAGGAGAGAGCCAGGCCTAGGGAAAGAAAGGTCGGGTTTTATTTTTATTGCTCAAATCGTTTTCTCTTTTCTCTTCCAAACTGTTTTGCAAAAGATTTGAAAACAATTCAAATAAATTTAGAATTTGAATGCAGAGGTGGAGATAGAGGAAACAAAAATAGTTTTATTGTTCGACAGATTTGGGGTTAGGGTTTATTAAAAGAGAAGACAAGGGGGTTTAATAAATAAAACTTATGAGAGGAAGAAAACTAAATAATTAGAGTTTACAAAATGATTTTATTTTGTAAAAACATGGATGGTATGATGCATATGCCATGATGATGCATAAAAGAAAAGAACAACCAAATCTAATAGGGGTGCTACCCGGGGCCGTTACACAACTTGGATTGACAGACTAGTGCACAGATGTAGCGAAGCGAATATCAAGGGTATAAGAACAATCACACGACAAGGATATATGTGGGGATGTAGGTAGGCTACCTATTTGCACCAATAACAAGCTCTAGCGCTGATCGTAGACAACCAAAGATACTCACACAAGGCGATAAATGTGGCAATGCAACTATATGGATGAAAGGTTGCAATGCACTCGAGAGACGCTAGCAAAGCTCAACGAGACAGGCACAAGATTGCTCAACTACAGGTGCAGTAAAGAAAACTTAGGCCTTCACTTGATTCTACTAGCACTTCACTTTTCTTTTTGTATTTTCTTTTGTATAACACGCAACTATGTAGCTGTTTTCGCTTCTTTTCTATTTTCTTGTTTTTTTATTTTTTTATGACACAACTCCTTGATAACACGGCCAACAAAGTATGCAAAGCACCAAAACCCTAATGAGCAGCCTGTCGAGCGGTAAAACTAGTCTCTTCTGGGGAAGTTCCTAGTCACTTATATCGAAAGGCTGTGTCTATGGTTGGGAACAAGCACACTGTACGCTATGTGGACTCGGAGTAACAAAAACTGATACGATATGATAGACTAGATGATGTAGAAACACAAACCCTAACAATTATACTAGATGAAAGATAAGGATACGCAAAAACAACTACGAAAAGCAACTAAAACTCAAAATTAGTTCAATCTATGGCTATGGCAAACCCTAACACCCTAATTTTTTTTATAGCTTTTTCTGGATAGGAAACACTCACAACTCAACTATGGGGTGGATTGTGGATGGCTTACCGAGGAAACGCTGAAATCTGATACCAAGATGATAAGGGGTTGCCCAATCTTCTCAGTAAGCGACGGGTGGTGATGATCACGCGATGAATGCAGCGGAGGGAATCCATGATATGAGGTAGATAACTTGTATGACACCGACGAAGTCTCTCGATTGATTCCTGTAGCCAATGCAACAAATCTCAACCCTGCAAGATATTCGCAACTCCACACACTTGCGCACATAGCCGCCGACCATGAAGCGGTAGATTGCAATCTTCTAATCCCCAATGGAACAGCAGATCACACAAACTTTCAGTAGCATAAAACTCCAGATCACAATGAATTGGAGAGTTTGAATTCAATAGTTTTGCATAGCAAACAACTAAGAACTAGGGTTTATCTTAAAAGTAGTCTAAAGCTACTTTGGGGGCGTTCTGGGCACTTATATAGGGGTTCAGGACGACCTCAGGTCGAAAAGATACAAAAATAACCGACCCAGAATAGATCTGGTCGAGACAGACTCGGACTCGGCCGGCCTAGGGGCCGATCGACCGGGCCTGGAACCGGCCGGTCCGGTTTGGACCGGGCCTGGGACCGGGTGGCAACCGGACGGGCGTCCGGGATTACTGCACATCGCCCGGCTGGCACAAGCATGGGAGTCGGTCGGCGCCGGGCTGATCCAGCATGGAGTCCGGTTGACCGGGCCTGGGACCGGATGAGCCGTCGTGGCGTCCGGTCAGACCGGGTCTGGCGCCGGCCTGGACTCTTCTTCCCTTGCGCATGCCTCCCTCTCCTCCCTCGCGCTTCCATGGGATGTCTTCATGTCCAGCTTCATGGCCAGCTTGTCCAGCTGCTCCTCTCCTCCTTGTGCGATGCTTGGTTCCTCTTCATACCTGATCATACATAAGTAATACGACTTAGGCAGTATAAAGTTCTCATCGATCAAAGTATCACTTAGGAACAAGTTCACCTGTTGTTTAAGTAGCTTCGCGAGCTCGTGTCATTGGTCCAATCCTAACTTCATTGGACTTGAGCTTCACAGCAGCATCATCTTCATCTTGTAATGACGGAGGTAGTGGTGTAGTAGGGATGTCCTCATCAAGAGCCGTCCTCCAGAGGCATGTGGTAGGCTTGTAGTGGTGGTTCACCTCAGCCTCATGCTTTTTGTTGTCTTGCGGCAGCAGCTCCCCGCATCATGTGCCATGCCCGACGGAGTGGAGGGGATCTTGCGGGTCAGGGCGCAGAGCTAGCAGCTCCGGCCGGTGGCGCGGAAGAGATCTTGCGGGTAGGCCAACGGCGGCAAGCCCCAATCTGCGAATTCTACGGCCATTGTTTAGCTCAGGGAGGGCCAGAATAGGAGGATCCAAGGCCCAGGTGTACTCATTTATTTACTTTTCATGGGATACAGGGGAAGGGTCGTCGATGGATTTTGGCAACCACAAGTGGTAGGCAATACGATCTGATCCAATCTCCTTCTCTATTCATTTTTCTGGTACGCAAGACCAATCATAGTTTGATGTGAACTCCTAAGGTTCAACGATGAAAACGTCTGCCAGTTTTCTATACGATCGAAGTATACAAGGTCCTGGTTATTTTGACGTACCGAAGGCATTGGGAGCCTCGATTTTTTTTACGGACGAAAATTTGTTTCGGTTTTTTACCTACCAACACCACCGATCCGTAATTTATTAGTAGTAACTAGAGATCTTAGTTGTAGTTGGGAGCGATTTTTGGTGTGCTTTTCATATTGGTGAACCTGCCGGTTTTCTGTATGATCGAAGTATACAAGGTCCTGATTATTTTAACGTACCGAAGGCATTGGGAGCCTCGGTTTTTTTTACGAAAGAAAATTTGTTTCGGTTTTTTACCTATCAACACCACCGATCCGTAATTTATTAGCAGTAAGTAGAGATCTTAGTTGTAGTTGGGAGCGATTTTTGATGTGCTTTTCATATTGGTGAACCTTTTTTAATAGATGAGCCCTTCTCGCGAAAATCATAAATTAGAGAAAATTTGGGTCTTGCTGTATAAAAATAATCATGAATCAGAGAAAAAAAAGATTTTTTTAGTAGAGTGTCTCAAAGTTAGAGGGAAAAAAATATATAACAGCTACATCTCCCCACTTGTAATTGGGTAAAGGCCGACACGACCGGGCCAGCAGTGTGCCCCCTCAACATCTGGGTTACAAGTTCGCGCCACCGAACTCGGCGATTCCTTCTGCCAAACTTTGCTATATAAACCGGTCATCATGCTTGCAATGTTTCGAGGTGGGACTATCCCGCTGAACGACCAGCGCCTAATAAGGCTTGAGAGAGAATATTTACCGGGCCTGAACATGGGCCGTCCTCGTCGTCGAAAGAAACGGGTTCGCATACGGCGCTTCCCAAATTGGCCACCTCCACCTCCTCCGCGACGCCACCACCGGAACTGCCCCCGCCTCCTCCCGGCGGTGTGCAGCTCGACGGCGACCCCTCCCCTTTCCCTGCAGCGGTGACTCCCCTCCTTCCGCTCCCTGGATCCTCCCGCCACTCCGCTTCTCTATCTCGGTGGATCTTGACTTTCTGATGAATACAGCCAGGGCATTGAGTACCCTAGCTTCAAGCTTTACCTCGTTGCTGCAGCCACCTCGCTCCACCAGCAACATCAGCTAGAACCAACAGCCAAGAACCAGCGTCGGCGGCAAGAAGAGGTCGGCGCTTGCTCCTAGATTTCGCACTTCCGCAAGCTGCAGGTGAGATCAAACAGCCCACCACTCCTCCGTCCTCCGCTCCCTAAACGACGACTGAAATTTTAACTGAAAGTCGTGCCAATGTTTTTTGGCATATTTTTAATATGTTACTGAAAGTAACCACGACAGTTCGCATGCAGTAGTTCATCATTTGCTGATCATTTGAATCTCTTCTCGGAGATGCATTGGATCAAAACTAGGAAGGCAAACTGTAGAAACGGTTAACTTGAACCAGTGTTTATTTTCGTCCTGTGTTTTCAGAGGATTCTTTCGGGGAACATGATGTAGAACTGTGATTTCTTGAGTATGCCTGCCCCCTAGAAGACGTTCTCTGTCATACTTGTTTATGCTGTTAAGTCTAGATATTCTTTTTTTTTGCTGTGTTGGTTGATGATGGCAGAATTCTATCCGATTCACGCATTCGTTAGATGATATAAACAATTAGACCTTCTGCCTGATAAGGACCAAACTCTGCATTTCTGTATATTCGTTGGCAAACGTCACAGAATAAGCATTTGATTGTTGGTATTCCCCATCCGAAGGCAGTCTCATATTCCACTGCCCTTGATAGCGGCGTTGGCGTTGCTACAGTCAAAAACTTGCGCGGTGCTGTTGACTGCTCCAGAAGAGGGAGCACAGTGTCGCCTCGAACCTGTCCAGTGCAACCTGGATGATGACCAGGACACCCACGACACCATCAGCAAGCAGGAGCGCAAAGGAATGTGGCAGCGGGGGAGGTGTGGTGGTAGGTGTAGTTGCAGGTAGAGTGGCGCAAGGAAGAACGGGTGCCGATGGCGTCGTGGCATAGGCGCGCTGCTCCATGAGTGGCTTCTCCTAGGTGCCATGTCGCGGAGATACCGTGGGAAGCAGCGGTTTGTGGAAATAGAGCGATGTTGTGGCGTTCTGTTTGATCATCAGTGGTCGACATTGGTGGGCACGATTGGTGGGCACTTGGGCAGGCTTGATCCTATCACACATTTTCTGCACGCTTGATCCGCAGTGCATATGCTTGCTGAATTGGTCAAATATACATGGAAGGGTGAAGTAATGATATTGGTCAAACATTCATTGATGTTTCTGCCTGAAATGGTACTGATTCTAAGTTTCTAACTTCTCTAAGGTTTGCTACCCTGCTGGAACTGGTCAAATATTCATTGATGTTTCTGCCTCCTTCTTATATTCCTTTTTAAATGGAGGTATAATACATGCTTTGGGTAATTATATGCCTCCACATGGTGGAGGCGCTTGCACTGGTATAATACATTCTGTAGGATTTCCCGGTGTATATTCCACGGTGAACTGTCTCTTTGGTTTATTATGCCATGCCACGACAAAAGTTTCGGACCCACATCGTAGCTTTCTTTCCAAAGTCACTATGCCGCCAACTGACCTCAAATCTAGCTGCAATATATAGAAGTTTGCCGGGATAAACACGTGGGGAGCAAATACCTCTAGTTCCCTGCAGCTTGTTACGTGTGAGGCCGTGCAGTCATCATGCGCCTCGTTCTCACGGATGCGGGTAATGCAATTCTCATAGTGCAATATCATGTCCACTAAAGTCATTTCTCCATCAATGTGCAGGTGAAGGCAGGAATTCAGACTTTCACACCGCACGGCCATGAGCCACTCACCCACTAACTCCACTACCCTTGCACTCACGCACTAACTAGACATGACCATTTCTTACTCCTACTCACACGATGCATGCAGCTAACTATCAGGATTCTCTCCACTAGGCTAGCTCGTATGTAACAAACTATTTGACCAAATCACTTGGCCGTGCACTAGCAAACTGACTTGCCAATTCTCTTGGCTGGTTGCAGCTCGTTCCCAACGGCTCATTGAGAATAAGCAAGTGCGTGACCCCTAGCGAGCCTCTGGGGCTATCCACGATATGCAACCTCGCAGCGAAGGGTCGGGCGTTGGCGATCTCGTTTCCACTCATTGGCCCACCGGCCAGTGCCTCCGCCGAGCAAGGAAGAGATCGCAGGGAAAACGAGGTCGTGAGGCCACAGCGGAAAACCTAGCCCACTCCTTTCCTGTACCGCCGCCGTCTCTCACGGTTCCCCTTCTCTTCTGCTCACAGTGCCTCTCCTCCTCGGCGTCAATCGGGACTGCCGCTCGCGTGCTCCGCCGTGTTGGCCGCGGCTGCGTGTGCCGCACTGCGGTTGGTGGCAAGGAGGAGGTCGCTGGGAGGCGGCGCAGCGCCGGCGCTCACGAGGATCGGCTCGCGCGCTCGGCCGTGTCGGCCGCCGTTCTGCCACTCTGCAGCCGAGGCGACGCTGGGACGCAGCGCCGCACCATTGCTCGAATCGTGGCGATACTGGAGCTGGCGGTCACACAGGTTGAGGGTGACGCCATGCCTCTGCCACTGGAGATGGACAGCAACAAAGCCGAGGTGAGCCCCCATCCTATCCTCTTGCCTATTTATTCCATGGGGCTCACACCTTCATCGTTGCTCAGCTGACGGCCAGTGAGATCCGTACGGAAAAAGAGGAGGCAGATAGGGATATGAAGTGGGGAAGAAGATACGGTGAGGGATTACGAAGAAATGAACTCTGACTTCGTGCTGTAGGATCACATCCACAACGACCTCTTCTAAGCTAGCTACTACCTCCTCAAGAAATACAACATCAAGGTGAGCACTGAGCACCCTGATTTGAAGTTATTTCCTTCACATATTGCAGCAGCAGCAGCGCCCCATTCTAATTGGTTTTGTTTTCATGCTGATAGGTTTTGCAGCCTGGTTCAGATCTTCCGCTCATAGAATTTTTCTTCCACAAAGTGTGTTTGTTTTTCATGCGGGTATGCAACATACATCACATGGCAAGTTCCAATGGTGTCATCAAAGGCTTTATTTATATGTTTTTCTCGTTTGCTAGGGCAGGTTGATCCATGAGATGGATGTTATTTGTTCGTGTTCGTGCTCGTGCTTTTTATTAAGTTGATGTTCGGGCCTAGCCTCACCAAAACTTTCTATATTGCAGATTGACTCTTCCTATAGGTAAGTCTATTTCTTGTGCTTACAATGCATTATTATTTTCCTTTCATCTGGATGTACGTCTATGACAGCATGGCTACTAAATGATCTGTTAAACTGATACTTGCCACTGCCACTATAATGCAGCATGTGTTTTGTAGTTAAGAAGTTACAAGAGTATGTAGATGAAATAAATGGTAACCTTGAAACAAAGCTCCCTACTCGTGGTCCAGTGGAAATCACTTTTGATGGAGATATAATGAATGGGGTGACATGTAATCTCGAGTCACAGGGCTTTAAAGCATTGTGCAAAGCAACTAAGGAAATAGTCATGCAGAGCTATATTTCATCATTTGAAGTTCGCCCATTATTAGGAAATTGCAGGTTTGGAACTAATGTACACTTCTTTTTCTGCAAGGACTGTACTAAAGCAAAATCACAATGGCACTTTTTGGATGAAGGATTTGATGTTCAAACTACTAGATATGGTAAGCAAGACACAGGTGGACCAAGGCTCATGTGCTCAAAAGGAGATTACCAGGCCACCGCTCGCGAGCGACCACATATCCTTCCTTGCAGTGTAGTGTGTGCTCAAAAGGAGGTTTGCAGGCCACTGCCGGCCTCTGCCTCTCCATCCTCCCTGAGGTTGGACTAGAGGTATGCAGGCACCGCTCACATCGTTACTCCTCCGCCTCTTTGTCCTCCTCGACGGTAAACAGGAGGAGCACATGCACACACTCTGTCTCTAAAGAATAATCATGCACACACTCTGTCTCTAAAGAATATTTGGTGCAGGTTTATCTGAACAAGGAATAGTACTCCGGAAGATCTATCAAGATATTACTTGTTCTTGCTCGCACTCATTTCTCATGTTATTATTCTGGCCTAGCCTGACAAAACTTTTCTACACATTAACATATAGTGAGGGTGAGTAATTCAGGGAGTGCTTATTTTAATTTTCTTATTATTTTTAGAGATTCCATACAGTAACCATTTGTATGCAAAACCTGTGGTGGCACATGTTTTGGTTGTTTACTATTTCTAGGCATCACGTACTACTAATCTTGGTCTGTACTTCTGTTGAGGCAAAGGTTGTTAGAGCTCTGAAATAAATCTGTTAGGAACACTGTCATTTTATTAAGACTTAGATGTGTATCTTGATTTTCTGGTCTGGTCATCCATTTGACAGGACATGGAATATGATTGTGTGAGAAGACCAAACAACATCGGGAACTCATCAGTCATCATCTACCAGGTGTGGCTGATCTCACCAAGAAGTTTCTGCAATGAGTTTTAGTAGTCTAATAAGAACCATACCCCCTGAGGTCCTGAACATAATCCGGTATTGAATTATGCTTTCGGTTCCAATCGATTGTGTAAGAGTTTAGCTTGTGCTTCCTATTCCAAGTGATGTAGTACATGTTCACTTGACGCATGAAGCACATGGATCCATGGACTAGAATCTGTTAATTTTCTAGGATAGAATCAAGCTCCAGGAAAAAAATCTCAGTATGCATTGTTATAAGCTGTCATCCATATAAGTCATTTTTTCTGGTTATTCTTGATCGGATACAGTTCTCTTTCCATGCATTAGAGCAGATACTGAACACATTTTAAATAGGCCTGTCAGCCTCTTGTTAAAATAACTGAACCAAAACAATGATCATGAGGGTACTTTTACGTCACTTGTGTATTTTTTGTACTTGGTATTCTCCAAGCCCTACTACTATGTTTCTTACCGTTTTTAAAAGTTAACTCATTTTCTGTGGTGTATTTAAAAGAAAATATATATCAATCTTTTGTGAAAATCGGGGCTTGGTCGTATGCTCTGAATGAAAACTCATTTTCTATTTTTTATTTTACTCTGCAACTTGCTGTTTTATATGCTTCTCAAAGAGTTCATGTAATCAACTTGACGGATCATTTTGTAATTCCCATCACTTTGCAGCTCATATTAGGTTCTTGTATGGTACGGATTTACCGTCTTTGTACTCTTGATCATGATTACTTCCCTCATCGCATATTGAAGTACATTGACAACCTTCTGTAATTTTTCCATCAGGTTTTTGTTGTTCGAGATGAAATGAAATTCCTGGAAGGAAAATGATCAACTGAATGATTTTTTTCTGTCAGATTGTTGTTTTAAAACGATGTCTAAAATCTATAGGTGTTAATTCTTGTTTGATGTGAGATAATTTGATGTGTAATTTGCAATGTAAGCATTTATAAGACCTCTATTCTGATAATTCACATCATGTCCCACTGGATTGCTCTCAGACATCCATGTGTTGTGACTGGAGAAGTGGATACTTAGAAATACCGAACGACATAATTGTGCAGAAAAAGGAATGGTAAAGCGGGGATGCCAACAAGTGGCGCAAACACACACAAAAAACTAAGCAATTTGGGTGAGATTGTGCCGCCACTGTACATCGAGGAGGCGCCCCACTAGTGCACATCAACTTCATGCCGCCGCCATCAGCATCTCACCTCGCACGTCGCATGCCGCGATCATACCAGCATCTCGCCATGTGCACCTCACTGAAACTCGCCGGTTTCGTACGCATCGCACGCAACGCCTTGCCAGACTACAACACACTACTACTGAAAACACACCTAGCTATCTACATCCAAAACGAAAATAAAGATGCAGGATACATGAATCAAGATTATGTCTAACAATCTCCCTCTAATCTTGATTCTTCGATTCTTCATGGAACTTCAAAGAGCAACCAGCTAATCGCCGACGTCGTCTTCTCGTGGCGGCATCACACCGTCACATTGTCGCTGCAGCATCACGCCGCCATCGCCTCCTCGCAGCATCACACCTCGCCCGACTGCTTGCGGCATCACACAGCCGACAAGCCCCATCTCGCGCAACCAGCCTTCACTTCGCATGGAGTCCACCGCCGGCATTGTCGGCTTCAGCAGCATCGCGCCGCTGTCGTCGTAGGCCTCCAAAATCATCTCGCTCTGATACCAATTGTTGGGGCTGCACCTCGCAGCCCCTCTTCTTCTAGCTCTTGCTACCTCCGAACTCACATAGATATAGCAATGGAGATACAAGTGTTTTTTGGGCGTTGGCTGCCTCTCACAGCCAACCTTTTCTCAACTTCTCTATACTTCCTGACACTC
This sequence comes from Lolium multiflorum, assembly GCA_030979885.1. Taxonomy (NCBI): domain Eukaryota; kingdom Viridiplantae; phylum Streptophyta; class Magnoliopsida; order Poales; family Poaceae; genus Lolium; species Lolium multiflorum. The sequence continues at coordinate 313,431,173 of CM061750.1, read as the reverse complement.
CAATAAACATGTTGATTACAGACTTAAATAGGCGGAGACACCGCACGGCCATGAGCCACTCACCCACTAACTCCACTACCCATGCACTCACGCACTAACTAGACATGATCATTTCTTACTCCTACTCACACGATGCATGCAGCTAACTATCACGATTCTCTCCACTAGGCTAGCTCGTATGTAACAAACTATTTGACCAAATCACTTGGCCGTGCACTAGCAAACTGACTTGCCAATTCTCTTGGCTGGTTGCAGCTCGTTCCCAACGGCTCATGCACAGCAACTTCACGTCGCCATCAGCATCTCACCTCGCATCACACGATCATGCCAGCATCTCGCCATGTGCACCTCGCTGAAACTCGCCGGCCTCGTACGCATCGCACGCAACGCCTTGCCAGACTACAACACACTACTCCTGAAAACATACCTAGCTATCTAGCTACATCCAAAACGAAAATAAAGATGCAGGATACATGAATTAAGATTATGTCTAACAGTAATATTTTTTATAATCACATGCTACTGCACGACCAAATTAACTGATTTCTTAGCGGCATCCTTAGTTGTCTGACTAATCAACATTAACTTTTCTCTGTTATAAACTTTGGCTCTCTTTGTAACGATGTTAGAAATACACTTGTACACAGAGAATGATTGGAAAAAATTATGTTTATTTCAGTTTAGATAGTTTCTCTAGCTATTGTTGCCTTCATTTCTCTTTCTTATATTATCAGGGAGATTGCACAACAAAAATGTAACATATACTTTCAGAATATATTGTGCTTGTGCAATGGAGAGGACTGGTGACTACTCGGGGGTGGAGGTACTAAACGAACAAGTGGGCTCGTCATCGAAACTGCAGCAGGCAGTCAAAGTTGATTCGCATCGATTTAGGTAACATTTGGACACCTCGGGAGGCCTGTCACAGTAACATTTGGAAACTGGCCTTCGGTCCACATGAATAACTCAGCCCAGTTCTAAATAAAACTACATGTGTTCCATCGTCAAGGTCCGATGAGACCATTACATAGTTGCCCTCGTGTGCCCACTTACGCAATCTGGCCCAGTTTACAACACACCAAGAGTGCCGCTACCATCTTTTTTTTTAAAGTGCCCCTACCGCTAGGACTTGGCATTCCATTTCAACCCAAAATTCCGTATACTTGTTCCAAAACTTTAAAAAGCTAGTTAGCGAGGAATGACCGCCGAAATCCGGTTGCTTTTTTAGTTACTAGTACAAATGCCCGTGCGTTGCCACGGCTACTCAAATTTTATTTTTAAATTTACATATATAATTCATAACTCACTACGAAAATTTAAAGCAAATCTTGAATATTATAATGTTGACATCATGATAATACCAAACGCAATAACAAGACATCATTTTTGTGCATCTTGGTGTTTTATCTGTTCTGAGACGTTATATCTGTCAACTGAACAACATCTTCTTTTGAATATATTATTGTCTCAGAAAACATGAATGCACACATGTATAATTAGAGGAATATATACTTCTTTTCTGATTAGTCCAAACAATATTTTGATATTTATAAATATTCGGAGACAACTCTAGATTGTAGTCTTCTGTATCAAATATACAAAAGGAGCTTAAAAAGTCTATAAACAATGGCTAGGGTAAAAAAAACTCCATCCGCAAGCCGATGGTGCGGATTTATCCTCATGGAGCTCGAGACTCGAGAGTATTTATTACGAGGATGCAAATAAAATAAAATTTACCTTTCATTCATCTCACTAATGTTACTCTTTGTAATATTATAAGAAAGGCACGTGAACTTGTAAAGGGTATCTTAGAATACACATTGACGATCTTTGTTACGACAATATAACTCTATTTTGTGTACGACTTGAAACACCACTTATGTTCTCTACTTTGCTATTTCTATTGGCAAATGGCTGCTAAACTTTCTATACTCGGACCATGGTTAGACTCAGAAGTGAGGATGTGTGAAAAAAAAAATTATTGCACTGTGTCATTTTTATTCCTTTTTGTTTTGTTTGTTTTGACCCCTTTTGGAGTTTCTGTCTTTTTGTAAAGTCCCGCTGAGGAGGTCTGCCTCGATCTGTCACCGTTCCCTTGCCACGTTCCTGCCCGGTACAAGCAAATGGAGGCTGCTATTTCTAGCGTCGTAGTTGTCACCTCGCGCGCGTGGGCCAGTGCTTGCAGAAGGCGATGCAGCACAGCCCGTGCTGCACCATCTCGATGAGTTCCCCATGTCAAAGAGCTTCTTCACCTGATTGCGAAACAACAAATATTGATCAATGAATGCTCTAAATTTTATTCTACTTTAGCAAACAAATAAATTCTCTAACTTTTTATTTCTACTAACACACAGTGACATAGGCACCCCAAATGGGCCTGCCATAGATGGTACCCGGGATTTACTGAAGGCCCACTATCCGAAGAATAAGAAGATTCGGGAGCCTAAGATATATTAAGGAAAGCTAGAGTTGTAATAGAAAGGATATTTTGTAATCTGGCGGGACGAGTTAGAAACCGTCCCGGACTCTGTAACTTGTACAATACGAAACCCTCGGCTCCACCTCCTATATAAGGGGAGTCGAGGGACAAAGAAAGGATCGAATTCATTGTCAACGAACCCTAGTTTTCATAATCGCCGAGTACTTTTCGCCTAAAACTTCGAGATCTACTTGCCCTCTACTTCTAGCAAAACCCTAGTCTACAATCGTAGGCATTGACAAGTTAATCCCTTGTCAATTGGCGCCGTCCGTGGGGATTAGAGGCTGCAAGGATCTGATCTCGATGGCACGTTCAAGATCTTCGACTTCATCGACAGCAAGCAACGCGATGGATCGAGGTAACAAGGAAAAGACTGATCTATTCAATTTTATTCCTCACCCGCCCTCCCGTATGGATGCATGTGCCTATCTGGAGGAGCCCATCGTCATGACGTTCGGAGAATTCCGATTTGGCGTCAACAAGGAAGGATCCTATCGTCTCGAAGTTCCGATCTCGTCGGAATTTTCAGCGGTCGACTCCAACTTTTCGTCGACCGACGAGGAGTTTTCGTCGACATACTTCGTCGACAACAAGGCAAGCGGAAAGCTCGCCAAGATCTTCAGCAACACATCCTTCGAGTCATCGGACTCCTTTATAAGCGACTCGACTCGCTTCAACTTCATCGACAAGTCTGCCATCGGAAAGGTCTTCACCACTCTATATGATGGTGTCACCATCCCGACAAAAATCAATGCACAAAATATCATCAGATCTATGTGGTAGAAGGGGCAGGCACATCGACCCGCCAACATCAGAGGCTTTCGACGAATTGGGAAATCCATACGTCGATCCCGCTGATCTCGGACATGGTCTAGGCACCAAATATCCTGGATCCACAACTCGCGCAAGAGTACAACTCCCGCAAAGCGCGTGGGATAGGGCCGCGAAAGCCATGGATGGTTCAGAACCCATGACCAACACCGCTACGTACAGAACTTCAAGCATATCAATATAGACTTGCTCGAGTAAGCAGAGAGTTGGAAAAACAGACAAGCATCCTTGAATAGGAGAAAGAAGCGCTTCCGCATCGCGACGCCGGCAGTTAAGTCGCCTTTCGGAAATACAGGAGATAGTCACAGAGAAGCTCGGAGGAGAGCAATGTCTCGACCGCAAAACATACTGAAGCAGAAGAGGAAACATAATCCAAAATCTCGACATGTCCTTTATGTCGATCGATGAGAGAGGAAATATCATCCCAAAACGCCAGAGGCAGGTTACATGGCAACACAAGCATACATCTTGGCATCCAGACCACCTGCTGGAGACCCGAGAGAACCATTGTTCAATATGGCGATGGCCGGAGTAGGAGTTATGGGAACAGCGTTTGCAACAACGCCTCCCGAAGAAAATCCCAGACAAAATAGTCCACGACACACCGCAGCAGTTCAAGACCCACCACGAGCAAGTGGAGCAAGACACACAGCAGTCCAAGTAAGAGTGGACAGAGCGCGACAAGAAAGGAGGGACCGTCGCACTCGCGAGCTTGCCGACGAAGATATGTGTGGGCTCCCATGCTTTACGAGAAGAGTGCGAAAACTCGAGTCCCAAAAGGGTTCAAGTTACCGGAGAATTTCAAGAAGTTCGACGGCCTGCAAGATCCCGAGGATTGGCTCGTGGATTATCTCGAGATGGTGAAGCTGGTAGGAGGAACCAGCAACAGCTATGCAAAGTATCCAAGTTCACCCGAGTGGTGCCGCAAGATCTTGGATAAAGAAACTCCCCTTGAACTCCATCGACAGCTGGGAAACCTTTGAGGACATCTTCGTGAAGAACTTCCGATCCACCTGCAAAAAACCCGCGTCGTTGGAAGAATTACGAGCGTGTCGACAAAAACATGACGAGTCGATGAGAAAATATATACAGCGGTGGAACATTATCAAAAACTCGGCAGAAGATATATCCGACGAGAGAGCAATAGATGCGTTCGTAGGAACCGAGCAGACTTCGTCGAGGACTTGGGAAGAACTAATCCCAGGACAATCTCAGCGTTGATGGAAATCGCTAACAAGTGGGCAGATGGAGAAGACGCAATATACAACAAACGACACAGGTCGCCAGAAGAGGATCGTAGTCGAAATTACCAAAATAGAAGGCGATTTTCTCGCCGGTTCTACAACAACGATGCTCCTGGCCATATATCGGCTGGTTTTCGGGGAAACCCGGAGGAAATAGTCGAGATGATTATCAAAGGAGCAACGAGCAACAAGGCGACAATAGAGGTGATTTTCGCGGCAACAAAATAGTGGACCAAGGATTCAAAGACCTTACGTGTCTCCCGAGGAGATGATGAACGGTCCGTGTCAAATGCACTTTTACCTCGACAACAATGGAAAGAGACAGTCAGGACATCTCCAGAAAACGCCGCAATTTTCAGGCAATGTTGCGAGCCGCAGGAATCGCAAATGCCCAAGCAAATAAGAAATCCTCGGGAGCCAAGGAGCGAGATTCACCTTCCACCTCCTCCCGCAATAACCGAAGAAAATCGACACCACTCGAATAGCGGCAGCACCACAACCACCCCCATATGTCGATCCCAATTCCAATGGCGCAGTTTTAATGATTCAGAAAGCTAGGCCGTCCAACAGGGCGAAGGTCATATCTCGACAAGTGTTTATGGCGAAAAGATGCCTCCACCAACAATGAGTATCTAAATTGGTCGGGCAAGACATAGGCTTCACAATTGCGGATCATCCGCAGCAAGTTCCTCGACCAGGACAATCAGCACTTATTCTACCCCAGTAATTGCTGGGTTCGACGTGTCGCGAGTTTTCATAGATGGTGGCAGCAGTCTAAACCTCATGTATGCAGACATTGAGGAAGATGAACATATCCCTGGCAAACTTGAAACCAACGACACACGTTTTCATGGGATCACACCAGAGAAGCCAAGTTACCCATTGGGTAAGATCAACCTCGACGTTCATTTGGAACCCGAGAAAACTACAGGATAGAGAACACGGAGTTCGAAGTTGTGGATTTCCGTCGCAATATCACGCTTTGTTGGGACGACCAGCTTACGCCAGTTCATGGCAGTGCCGCATTATACATATCTGTTGTGGAGGTTGCCGGGCCTAAGGGACCTATCACAATCAAAGGAAGCTTTGCACGGCCGATAAATGCGACAAAGATTTCCATCGATCGTCGAAACTTTCGGGATGCAAGGAATATGGCACCTAGGCTCACTGATTATGATGTGCTGCCAGAGGTAGGAAGATCTAAGGAGCCAACTTTCAATATAAATAAAGATTCAAAAGAGGTACAGATCCACCCAGATCCAAAGAAAACGACGTCCATTGCTACAAACATGGATGTCGCATAGGAAAGCGCGCTCGTCGAGTTCCTCCGTGAGCACTGGAAAATCTTCGCATGGTGTCCAGCCGACATGCCAGGAGTACCCAGGGAACTTGCCGAGCACCACCTCAATTTGGATCCTCTTGCACGACCAGTAAAGCAACCTTTGCGGCGTTTTTCAGAGCCTAGCCGCAAAGCTATGTTATCGAAATAGATCGACTCAAAGATGCCGGGTTCATCAGAGAAATATCTACAGAAGCCACATGGGTAGCTAACCCAGTGATGGTGCCGAAGAAACACACAATAGTCCTTCGCATGTGCGTCGACTTTACGTGTCTCAATAAACATTGTCCCAAGGATCACTTTCCCTCCCAAGGATCGATCAAATCATCGACTCCACGGCAGGATGTGAACGTCTTTCCTGGACGCATATTCTGGTTATAACCAGATCAGATTAAAAGAAGAAGATGAAGCCAAAACAGCGTTCATCACACCTTATGGCGTGTTTTGTTACAAAACAATGCCCTTTGGTCTGAAAAACGCGGGAGCAACATATCGCGGATGATGCAGAAGTGCCTAGCAACACAGATCGGGAAAAATGTACAAGTCTACATCGACGATGTCGTAATAACATCAAAGAAAGGTTCAACGCTGATTGAAGATTTGAAGGAAACCTTCGACAACCTCGACAAGTTCTGCCTCAAGCTGAACCCGACAAAGTGCTCTTTTGGAGTACCCGCAGGAGAACTTCTCGGGTTCTTAGTACAAGGGGGATTGAAGCTAATCCCGAAAAAATACAGGCCATCGTCACTATGAGAAAGCCAACAAAGTTGAAGGAAATACAACATTAACGCGAGTCGCAGCTTTAGGTCGCCTAGGAGAAAAGGCACTGCCGTTTTATGCGTTGATCAAACAAGGACAAAAATTTCAATGGAACGAGGAAGGACAGAGCCGAGAATCTCAAGCGAGCAATTTCGACACCGCCAATATTGGTGGCGCCAAAGAGAAAGAACCTCTCCTCTTGTACATTGCAGCTACACCTCAGGTGGTCAGCACGGCCTTAGTGGTGGAAAGGGAAGAAGAAGGTAAGCTTCATGGAGTTCAAAGGCCAGTATATTTCATCATAACTGTCGCCGTCAAAACAGCGGTACCCGCAATATCAAAAGCTAGCATATGGAGTATTCACGAGCAAGAAAATTGCGGCATTATTTTTCGGCTCACCCGATAATAGTGGTCAATGAAGCTCCCTTATCAAATATATTGAACAATCCAGAGGCTACGGGTCGTGTCTCCCTTTGGGGAATAGAACTTTCCCTCGGGATATCACGTATGAAAAAGAAAAGCAATAAAGTCGCAGTCTTACCAGATTTCATTGCAGAGTGGATGGAGCTACAAAACACGGGACCCAGATTTATCGAGGACTTGGACTATGAACTTCGACGGGTCCAAGAGATTGGAAGGTGCCGGAGCAGGCGTGATATTAGTTTCACTGAAGGCGACAAGTTGAAGTATGTTGCGGATGACGTTCCCAAACGCATCTAACAATGAAGCAGAATATGAAGCTCTCATACATGGGATGAAGATGGCAAAAGCTTGCGGTGCAACCCGACTGAAAATTTTGGCGACTCACAAGCAAGCAAGTCATGAACCAATGCGATGCAGTCAACGAAAGTATGATAGCATACAAGGAGGTGTACAATGAGCTAGAGAAGCTATTCGATGGATGTGAAGTAAACCACATCAGGGATGAGCAACGATGAAGCCGACGTTCTCGCAAACATCGGGTCACAATGCCTCGCAATCCCTCCAGTGTGTTCAAGAGATCAGCGAGAGATCAACAAAGCCGGCAAAAACAAAAAAGGAGAAGAAAGAGAAAACATCGACTGACACCAAGAGAAGAAGAAGAAGAAGAGCAAGAACTAGTCATGATGGTACAAGTTCCATGGATGCAGCCTACATATCATACATCCTAAGGAAAGTCATACCCGACGATCCAGTCGAAGCAAGGCGAATAATTAGGCGATCAAAAGCTTTCACTGTGGTAAAAGGGGAACTGTACAAACGCAGTATTTCGGGTGTGCTACAACGGTGTGTTACACCCGAAGAAGGAAGGATCATCCTAAAGGACGTGCATGAAGGAATATGTGGGCACCACGCGAGTAGCAGAGCTATCGCGGCTAAGGTTTTCAGAGCAGGATTTTATTGGCTAACAGCAATCGAGGATGCGAAGGAAATAGTGCGAACTTGCGATGCGTGCCAAAGATTTGCGGCAAGACCCCACTCTCCTGCCGCAGAACTTATGCCAATTCCACTGTCTTGGCCTTTCGCTCAATGGGGTCTCGACATGGTAGGTAAATTACACAAAGCTTCGCCAGGAGGTTATGAGTATATGCTTGTTGCTGTCGACAAGTTTACAAAATGGATCGAAGCAAAGCCGATAAATTCACCGGACGGCGCGTCGGCGATTAAGTTCGTGAAAAGCATTGTCTTCAGATTTGGAGTTCCTCACGGTATTGTGACAGACAACGGCAGCAATTTCACGTCCAAGGAGTTCAAAGCATCGCAGAAGTGGGCATTAAATTAAGTTTTGCGTCTGTTGCACACCCTCGGACCAATGGACAAGTCGAGAAGGCCAATGGCATCATCTGCAATGGCATCAAGAAACGCCTGCTAGGACCATTGGAAAAAGCCCGGCATACTTGGCCGGAGGAGTTACAAAGTGTGTTGTGGAGTATCCGAACAACACCAAATACGGCGACACAGAAACACCGTTCTTTCTGGTTCATGGCGCCGAAGCAGTCCCGCCGATAGAAATAGAGCACGATTCTCCGAGAGTCACAGAATATGACGAAGAAACATCGAGAAAAGCTTTGGAGGATGATGTCGATGCACTCGATGAAGCTCGAGACGAAGTCCTGTCAAGAGTCGCCAAATATCGCAGGACTGAAAAACTATCACAGTCGACGATTGCGGCCAAGGTCTTTTCAAGTTGGTGACCTAGTTCTGCGGCTCAACCAAAAAGTCACGAAAAACTCGAATCACCATGGCTTGGACCCTACATCGTCACGAAGTAATCGAAGGAGGAGCATACGAATCAAAGACAAGAAGACAGGATTGACGAGCCAAATCCCTGGAATGTGGCACAGCTCGGCGTTTCTACGCCTAGGTGTCGAAAATATAGTCCTTTGTAAAGCTTCAATGTACCTGAAACGCCACGAGTTTTCAGACGCACTCTTTTCCTTTTTCGGGCACCGAGGGGCCGGAAAGGTTTTTAATGAGGCGGGCTCGTGGTGCTGCAATATAATAAAGATAGCGGAATTATATATCTTTTTCTCGACAAGATCAGGGGTCTTCCCTACATGATACAATATATATAAACACAGTATCGACAAATGCAAAAAGAAGCACCCGGCCGTGGTAAAAATACCTCGCCAAAAAAAAAAGAGATATCGACAAAATAGTGATCAAACAAAAGCTCGGGGGCTTACACCCGTACAAAATAGTACACAATGTATATTATCTTGCTTTGGGACAACCTCGCATTATAATACACAAGTTATTGCAATCAAAACGCCCGGGGGCTTGGCGATAAAAATAAAATACAATGACTTTACAATATAGCTCGTCTATACAGGATACAAAGTTCGGAATAAATGTCAAGGATTTCCCAATATATTATCTATGGTTAAGCGCTCGTTATTTACAGCGCGAGTACTATGCTCAGCATAGCTACCCTTCACGAAGAATTCGGAATCCATCCGAAGAAGTTCATCCATCATATCTTCAGCAACAGGAGTAACTATGTCATCATATTTGCCGAAGTTCCTCTTCCTCTTCGACATCTTCTCCAGGCACTTTGGGACAATTTGCCTTACATCTAACTTCGGGTAGCAAATCTTTATCATAATCATCGCAAACCTTGCACCAGCAGCTAGTTGGGCTCGTACAAAGCCGTGGATGCGAGGAGCATCTCGAAATTTGTCCATCAATGCAGGAAGGGTTTCTGGCATCTTATTGCGAGGAAACATGGTACCATACACCAGAGACAAAGTTCTTGTACAGAAGTCAAGATATTCGCGAACCTGAAGTGCACGATCTTGAAATCTCACGATTTGGCGGGTCCGCTCAGGTGTACCCCAAAAAGTCGATCCGTGCTCATGTGCAAGCCGAAGGAGAACATTGGAACGAGCTTCGACACGTTCATCTTCAGTTATAGGATCCAAAAAGCACCTATGGTTTCATAAAACAATTCAGTGGGCAATGAGGAGGCAAGCAGCAAAGGAAAACGAAGAAGTGAGATAAGGACAATGAAACTTACCCGCCATATCCAAACTAGCATCTGTTAGCAGCAGCATAGAATTTTCTCGAGATGCAGGCTTCAGCAACAGAGTCCTTTTCAGCAATGGCAGTTTGTGCTTGTTGGAGTGCAATTTCCTTGGCTTCAGATGACTTACGAGCCTTTTCCATTAGCACAAGTGATTGCTTCTTCACGAACTGAAGTTGGTGTCGAAGTTCGTCCAATTCTTGCGACAAGGAATCCTCGCAGACGCATCAGCAGGAGTTCTCCTTGGGGGAGAAGGCAAGATATTGGAAGAACCAGGAGCTGGCGTATAATTGTCAAAAATTAACTGGAAAAAGAAATATTTCGACATCAATCACTGAGCAAAAGATAGATTTTCATTCATCTCCATAATATATACATGTCTATTACAAAAGAAGGACCTTCTAGAGGGATACTGAAATAGTTCTCGCCAATAACACTATGGCGACAAAGCCAAAAGAAAGAGGAATGCTAAAAAAGAAAAAGCAGAGGCATTCAACTAGACCTCCGGCTTTGATGAGCTAGGAGTCGAAGATGGCTTGATCCCGATATAAGCCAGGATTTTCCTCGTGTTGGGCTTAGCTGCCTTGATCAAAGACCTCCACCTTGACTGTTCTATCTCGATCGTGTCGCCAACTTTCGACCAGTCGATAGATTGTTGGCTATCAGCAACCAAGGCGACAGTATTTTCCACGGCAATCTTCATATTCTCATGGCGCACCCTTAACCCAAGATCTTCAGATGGATTGAAACACTTGGCGAGGTCAAGGAAAGTTGCGGGTTCCTCTTTCTTTGGGAAGAAGTAAGGAAAAAGCCGCGACAACCCCGCTTTAGCTTGATCAATGCCTCCGCGTGCCTCTGATCCATGAACTTCAAGGAGTGACAGGGCGTCAAGAAGAGAATCATTGGCGGGTTCATCAAGTTGAAATTCTTGAGCTGTTCTAGCTGTCAAGAAAGAAAAAATTGAGCAATAAACGAGTGCAGAGAAGAAAATACAAGAGAATAATGAGTGGTACTTACCTACGAAGCGGCGACTCTGCGTCGTTAAACGCTTACGGATCGCCTCCTCGCGAGCAGATTGGGCTATGTGATCGCTCAGGGAAGTTTCAGCGGTGTGAAGCCTCTTTCTAAGGTCTTCGACACCAGCAGCGTCAGCCTTGGCTTTATCTGCATCAATAGCATCGACTCAGCCTTTTTGCGAGCCTTTTCACTTTGCTCTAATTGCTGAGCAAGTGTATTGGCACGATCATTGGCTTCCGCCAGTTTTTCTACAATGGAAGATAAATATAGTTACAAATCTCGACAACAAAGAAGAAACAAAAGAACAGAGGCAAAAAGAAGGAGCAGATCATTACCTTCAGCTTTATTCGCATATTCACGGTACCCAACAAATTGGGCACCGATGCGAAGAAGATCCTTGATCATAGGCTGTTAACCAAAAAGAGAAAACAAAGAGAAAATGGGGGTATGAGAAAAATATGGTGATGCACAGAAGCAAAAAGAAAACATCGACAAAAAAGTAAAGAACTTACATCTTCCATGAGAAGGTTCGAAGAGCTACTCAATTGGAGAGTAGGCTCCGAGACAATCTCCGTCCTTGCCCTTTTCGGTGAAGGGGCTCGGGGGCTCGAAGGAGGAGTAGAAGCGCCGATGTTTTGTTGAGGAGGCGAGGATTCCTCTCCTTCAACTCGTGACTCTGAAATAACTAGGGTATGTGACATACTCGTTCGAGCAGCCACATCCAAAGCTGGCGTTTCCTCGTCATCATCACTATTGCAAAAGGGTGGCAGTGTAAAAAGCAAGGCAAGCAAAAATTCTTCGAATAGGAAAATAAAAGAGGGAACTTACGAACTGATGATACTCGCAAGATATGGGTCGTAAGCTGCCTTTTGCGGTAAAGAAGCAGCTTCTTCGGGTTTAGAAGTCCCGGAATCTTCGACATTACCCCTCTTCCTTTTGTTCTTTGGAGAATCAGCAGGAGGAGGAGATTGGGCCGATGTAGTGTCTTCGAAGCAGCATCTTTTTCAGCAGATCCCGCAGATTTGCGAGAATCTGCGGGTTCATTCACAAAGAGGAGGCCTCTTGGTTATCATTAGAGATAACGGTCCTTTCTTCGACTTCCCCACCTTCAGGAAGAGGAGGAAGTGAAACAAGATTTGGATGATTCTGTCCAAAAAGAGGGAAGGATATCAGAACGGAGCAAACAATGCAAAAAAGCAAAGTAAAAAAATTGCGCGACAATGATTACCTTAGGAAGCGCATGGGTGGCGCTGTATGGTTTTACGCGACAAGAAGAAGGGATGGCATCTTTTTTGCTGAGGACGTGATTTTTCGGACAAGCCTCTCCAGGTCCTTGACTTCCAAATCCACCGACAGCCGGTCCACTTTTGCCAGTATATTTCCAGAGAGGGAATTTGCGAGCTTGAAGAGGCTGAACTCTACTCTTAAGGAAATACACTATAATCTGGATACCGACAATTCTTTGCCGCGAGTATTTTGCAACTCATGGATGCGAGCCATCAGTCGAAGTTCTTTCTTCCTCGGTAGCTTCGCATCCGAACGGCGACGAAGAATTTTCTGCACCGTCAAAAGGAGGAATATTATCCTCGAGGCAGCCATCGTTTTCTTCGCGAATGTATAGCCACCTCTTGCGCCAACCTTGAACGGAGTCGGGGAGTTTGACGTCGAAGTAATCAGCAGTGGAGCGAATAGAAATAACAACGCCGCCTATATTATAGGCGACATTGGGAGAGCCATTGCGGCGACAGAAGAAAATGCGCTTCCAAAGCGCCCAATTGGGTGAGACGCCAAGGAAGGCTTCACAAAGTGTGATGAAAATAGAAATGTGGAGGATTGAGTTTGGCGTGAGGTGGTGAAGCTGGAGACCGTAGACATAGAGTAATCCACGGAGGAAAGGATGGATGGGGGTGGATAAACCACGGATGAGATGATCGACAAAACTTACCCGGTACCCCATTGGAGGGGCTGGGTAGCTTTCTTCAGGGAAGCAAACCGCTTTGGGCTTCGCGGTGATTCCAGTTTCTTCAGGAGGTTCAGGTCTTGGTTTGTGATCTTGGACCTCTCCCACTCCGCGTTCCTAGATCTGCGGCGGCCATGGAAGAATCGGGAGTGTTGTGCCTGGTTAAGCGGCGCGGTGGCATCAACAACGGCAATGGCGAGCAGCAGCGAAGAGAAGAGCTTTGGCAGCAGTGGAGCGCAAGGGAAGATTTTGCAGAGGAGAGCAGAGAACGGCGCGAGCGGAAGTGCTCGAGGAAGAAGAAGGAGATCTTATATAGAGGTGCGGTGAAGCGACGGAACCGTTAGATGAAGAAAGAATGCAGGAGATGATTACCACGTGGCAACGAGGGCAAATTAGTATTTCAACATTGACGAGGTTACAGAACGTGCGCCAGGAAAAGCGGAGGACGTGTGTCCCCCACTTGCACGACGTGTCAACGTGGTAAGAAAAATGGACCCACGAAGCAGAAAAATTTCGGCTATTCATAGAAGTGAAGAGATTTTGACAAGGGCAAATTTGTCGACAAGAAAAATAATAAAAAAGAAGAGAATGGCGACAGGACAAATCATTTTGAATATTTCTGGAGCCTTTGATCAAACACAAGTTTTTGCCCAAATGCTCGGGGGCTACTTTGGAAAAATAGAAAATTTCGAATATGACAATATAGAAATGGCGAGAGCCTATGACCAAATCCAAGAATTTGTTCATAGCCTCGGGGGCTACATCGGGAGCGCTGGTCGCGCACCCGATAAATATAAAAATATCGAGAAGGATTATAAATATAACGGCAAAGGATGCTAATCTGTGGAGCCTACACCCAAGCACAAGTTCTTGGCAGCCTCGGGGCTACTCCCATCGGGAACGCTGTTCGCGTGCCCGATGAATTCGATCAGAAATAGAGAAAAAGAAGTGAGTATATTTCGAGTTACATAAATAACTCTACATACACTCCCATCGGGAAGACAAAATAAAGTCATCACATATGACTCAATAAAATGTGCTATTCCAAAGGCGAAAAGTACTCGACAATATATTCTCGAACGCCAAAGTTGCGATCAATTTGAATGCCGCAAATTTGCGAAGGTAAGACCCAGATCCGTTCTGTGGCGTGGCATCGCCAAAGACTGCGCTCTGCTACTTTTATCCGTATCACAGATACGAAGAAAAATCCTAACGGACGCGTTAGGTACCCGATAAATTTGACGGGACTCGACAGAATGGTAAGACCTTAAGCGGCACTGTCGAAGTTTACACCAGTATCCCGAGATCATGTCCGGGACGTGATCTTGAAGTAGGTTTTTGCGGATTGCCACTAGAGCAGTTAACTAGTACCTGATCCGTCAGATGAACTAGCCCCAACTACCATTATCCCTGTACAATATAGAATTTTATAAAAGCTCTTGAACAAAAATAAACGGGAGAGATTTTCCCCGACTCTACGATTCAAGCAAAATCTCGGGACATAGGCACCCCAAATGGGCCTGCCATAGATGGTACCCGGGATTTACTGAAGGCCCACTATCCGAAGAATAAGAAGATTCGGGAGCCTAAGATATATTAAGGAAAGCTAGAGTTGTAATAGAAAGGATATTTTGTAATCTGGCGGGACGAGTTAGAAACCGTCCCGGACTCTGTAACTTGTACAATACGAAACCCTCGGCTCCACCTCCTATATAAGGGGAGTCGAGGGACAAAGAAAGGATCGAATTTATGTCAGAACCCTAGTTTTCATAATCGCCGAGTACTTTTCGCCTAAACCTTCGAGATCTACTTGCCCTCTACTTCTAGCAAAACCCTAGTCTACAATCTGTAGGCATTGACAAGTTAATCCCTTGTCACACAGTAACAAACGCACGAAATTTACATTGTTTAAAGATAAATACAAGTTGTCTGGATGTAAGCTCGTAAATAATAGGAAGAAAACGTATACTCTATTATAAGATTTTTCTTGGATTATTTCCACTATGTTGTCTTGGATCCACCATACACTAATTCTAAAGCCGGCATCCAATTGGAACTCTAAACAAACAGAAATAATTGTCAACAATTCTGATTCAGAGACGACTCAGGAACTCTCAACTCACCTCTATAATTTTCTTGCTCTTCATGGTTCACCTTCATGTCTTCCTAACTCCCACCACCCAACTTGCAAAATAAAGATGCACAGCCAGACACAAGAACCGAGGAACTAATAAAGCCTGGTTGTAGTCCTACATAATTACACACCGACTAAGTTTTTTTTTGGTATTGTGTTGCTTCTTCACATTCAACTATTTTCTACCAAGTTCACTGATGTTGCACTTCAAAATTCAGATCTCACAAAAGCTCAATGCCTTACATATGCCTTCCAGGAGGAGGAACATTCATTTACTCTGCATACGGCTGACCAAGCACTTGCAGGTTCCGATCATTAACATGCTTACAAAAAATAGTAATTCACAATCTAGGGTGGATGCCATCTTATCATCACTGGGTGAAGAGTTTCATGTATCCTTGTAAACTGACAAGTTGACAGTGGAGTTGATCAATACCATATATTTATCTACCCCACCTGGATAATGTTTTCTCAGATTATGAATGTTCCTAGTAACTCTAGTGACCATGACCCTCCTCATTCTACAGGTGAACTACAGGTGAACTGGAACCCAATTTTCCAGAAAACGCAATTTTGCAGATAAAGTGGCACTAAATTATCAGAAAAAATATTCAGGAAAAGAGAATACTTATTAGAATTCACATTACAGCTCACATCACATCCGAGTGCCTATTTATTTACCTCTGAGTGCACGCCGATGGGAGAAGCGCCTAAGTTCTGGCGAAAGGAGGTAGTGGAGTAGAGACTTTGAAAACTCTCGACACAAATGTTCTCAGCTCTCACAAACATATATATAAATGTTGGGTACCTATTAAGTTCTATAACAATTCATCCCATGCATCAACAGAATCATCTAATACGCAACCAATGCTAGCAATTCTGTCCATGCATTATGAAAAGAATGTGATAGCATGTAAGATAACAAACTTCCTACAAGATTGGGCAAGGGAAAGAAAATTAATACCTCACCCGTAACACTGCACGAAGCAGTTTTTGTTCAGGTTTGAACACAAACAGTTGTTGGCATAAATGCAAGACATCTTCATCTAGGGCGAGAGCTAGTTCATATTCTTTATCTCATTGGGATCTTCACCTTCTTCAGATCCCTCCTCATTGGCATGCACTCCGTGAACTCCCGTACCTGCAATGTAAATTAGTCAGACACAAGTCCTTGCATTTTGATAGAGATTTATAGCTACATTACAATAAGAAATTAATAACAAAAGTAACAGAGTGATTACAAGGTGGCTATGAGATAGTAAAAGGTTATGAGGAGGACGGCCATAATTATCTTGCTTGGCAGGGTGGCTGGGTGAGCATGACCATGCACATGGCTATGAGGAGGACGGCCATAATTATCTTGCTGACGTATCTCCTTGCGCTTCAGATCGGAGAAGTCTGCGAGCAGCATGGGGTTAGTTCATAACTCATACACATGCATACATGTAAGGAAAAAAGCTCTTAGCATCAAATGTGCATGAGAAACAGCACAAACTATCATGGCTGTCAAGCCGAAATGCATTTCTAGTTGCACAAGTTAATACTGAAAGAGGTTAGCAGATACCATGCCTCCTCAAATCCTTAGTAGAACTGTTATAGATGATTGAATTTTATACAGGTGAGCGGTGTCTAATTTTCAAGCATAGTGAAATACCGCAATCTGTTCATGGCTCGTGCTGGTGTTTTTCGAGCGAACCATAGCTCTTCGGCTACAAGTGTAACGGTTCATAACAATGGCTAATATCAAAGTTACCCGCAAAAGAAAAAGGCTAATATCAAAGTTGTACATCAGTCACATTTTACCGGTTGCTTCTCATGATACCGTCACAACCTTTTCTTCGCTTGATGCATCCTTATGACTTGAAAAGCACATCAGTTGTGGCTTGCCTAGAAATCCTATTTTGAAGGAAAGGAAACTGTGCAACTAATAAAGACTCTATGATTTTGCACAAATTCCATAATGGATAGGAAGCAATTTTTATCCAGAGAAGGGAAAACACTCTATGCATTGGACTGGCAGCAAGTTTTTAACAAACAGGGGAGACTGGCACATGCCTTATATATAATATAAATATGTCATCATGTTTGTAGCCAACAAAATTACACGGGAAAAAATCACTCTGGGAAAGCATCCAAAACCTGCAAGACATGAGATGTATTCTATATAACAGAGATACGGTATTTACACTTTGGAAAAAACTTATCTGAACCCAGGGTAAATTAGATACTTGGCAGCAGCACTACCTCAAATATGCTACGAATAGGCATACTTCTATGTTAAGTGCTTTACTGAAATAAAATCTAAGGATACTGAGTATCAATTCATTTGAGATTTAACTGAGCGCTAAAAATATACTGCAGACTACAAATGAATCAGAGAAGATCCTCACATGGCAGCAATAAATTCTTACCTTCACAGTGAAGAAGAGTCTATCCTTGAAGGCACCTCGTTGTAGAGGAAATCGGCTTCCATCATAGCCTTACACTGGTTGCTGAAATTCTTGTTCACATATCTGAATCAAATCAAGGCTCAAGAAAAACACACACTGAAACATATACAGTATAGAATTCCATCTTTTAGTGTGAGCTTAGGACGCCTCTTGGTGCTCGGATGATCTGGCAGAGAAGACGGGAACATGATCTCTTTGAGATCATACCTCACGTAGCCGTACAATTTCCGGCAAACAACTATGAACTTCATCCTGATAGCTACACAAAGTTGATTCAATCAAAGTGTATCTCTTCCTTCATAAATACATGAATATCTCATAAGTGATCCTAGGATAGGCAATTCGTCAATATATAGCCTATTCATATTGCAGCAAAATGTATCCTGTGTAAAAATGGACAGACTAAACAGGGACTTCCACAACTAAAAGTGATGGTTATACCTAGCACAGATGACTAAGATGAGGTAATGTGTCATCCTATTTTTATATAAAAAAAATCCAACAAAGTATGATGTACGCTGCAATTCCCCACAACAAACAATTTCTTAAGGAGAAATTGGGGATATAGAAGTGTTATCTCTTCTTTTTTCAGCCTAAGTACTTCCAAGGCACTTGACTATCCAAAATAAATGTGTTGTCTCCTCGAACATTAAGAACACACAAACTGGCTGAAATGCAGGAACAATGTGACGGTACAAAGAACATAACAGTCAATATAGAGTTCCATCAAAAGAAAAAAGAAGAGAAGACATGAGAAGGTAACAGACTATTCTGTGCGAGAGGACTTTTATTCAAATTGATGCCAAGATTTCAGTCATAACACAAAAAAGGGTAAATCGGCAATGTTTGTGTATCTTTGGGTGTTACCTGCTCTCCAATTACTGTCCCCTGAGACACGTAGTTCAGCATGCCATGTTTTTTGATTCTAGTCTATCAAACTGATGTACATCTCATTCTCTAGAAACAAGATAGCAGGCGCCCTGGCAGAGCTCTGGGTGGCCTCTGCTTGTCGCCTTTACACCTGCAAATAGTGATTCTGCCAGCATGAGCATTCATGTTGTAACCCTTCGGCTAAAGGTATACTTCGTAGATAACCCAAAATTTGGCAGAACCGTGCACAGGATCATGGGTGAAGGCATTTCGATCGTACCTTCAAGAGGGCTCTGCTCGTCGCCTGTTGCTGCTGCGTGATGCTTATGGATTAAATAAGACCATGCACTCAAGGTCAAAACAATCGGCGACTCATCACACTTTCAAACCTGCATCAGTTAGCGTTTGCTGCCGAACCTTGTCCAACTGGAGGAGGACTCAGTTGATTCCAACACTGGCAACCAATGCAGTCATGTCGGCACCGCTGAGCCTGAAACTTATGGTAGACATCAAACTAAAATAAAATAACAAGAAAGAGGTGGACAACACACAATACAGAAATGGCTCCTCCTGCTGTGACAATAGCAAATGTATATTCTCCGCTTTATAATAGATCACTACATAATTTACTCCCTTTACACATACACTTCCATTTGTCTCATCCATACATAATAATAAAAAAATCCTCTACAGGGCACCGCACACCGTGACTGTCATAGAGAGTCAGGTAGCCTTCCAAATTATGGATGCTGAAAGCCATATAGTGTCCATTTCAGAATATGAAGCTGTTGAAACATGTCTTCCTTTTCTCATCTTCGTTCTATTTCATCTGCATTAAGTATTAAATCTGTCTATGCATATTGAGTAACATAACCTATTTTAGCGTACGGATAATTGTCGAGCAAGCTCCATATGCCACCATTTCACACAGATGAAGCGCCTGTGGACGAAGTCATGATGCACAACTTGTTCAGTGCCCTAGCTCCAAGTAATTCCATCAATAATGTAGGTAGGATTAGGAAAGGCGTACGTAAACAAAACTAAATGGGCCTCCTTCAGCATTACCTGTTCCTAGTGCCGAAGCAAGGAAATCCCCACACAGCCTCCTCCTTTGCACCCTTTCCCCTGTCCTGATCTCTCGCCATGCCCCTCCGCTGCATTATCTCACCCCCTGTTCAAAAAGAAGAGACTTTGAAACAACTAATAGAGTAGTAGGGTGAGATTGAATCACAGATTTTTAATCCTACTGCCAGGAAATCACCGCCCCCGTCCTCTTCAGCCCGGACCTCCGCTCCCCGTCCCCTAGAGCCGCCTTTCCCAGGGAGCCCTCGCCTATCAGCAGCCTCCATGGTGCCGGCGCTCCAGCCATGAGTCGTCGGGTATGTGGTCTCGGCCGCCGGACGGTCCTGATCTCAGGGGCGGAAACGAACTCGTTGGTGACGGCGTCCAGCACCTCGTGGACGATTTTGTTGAGGGCCGGATTCTTTGCTAGGAGATAGCCGACATGGAAACAGCGGAGAAGCTCGGCTAGGGAGATCGGGGACTTCTTAGCTCGCGGTCGGATGGCGGCGGCCAGCGGGGTGCTAGCGGCGCACGGGCCAGGCATATGATGGGGATCTGCGTGCTCGTTTGACCTCCGCCAAGTAGCGGCGTCCTGTGTCAAAATCAGGCGTCGACCCGCGCCTCCGTTCGACGAAGGTGCCCCGCGCAGCCCGCCTCACGAGCGGGGAGCGAGCGAGGCGCCTCGCAAACCTGCTACTCAGGTCCTGTTCCTAGAGAAGCGCGTCGGCGAGGGAGCAGAGCACGGGGACGCGGAGGTGCACGCGGCGTCAGCGTCGGGGGATGAGGCAGTGGACGCGTCCGCCGGCGAGGATGACCGGAACGAGGGATCGACGGTGTCACGGTAGTTTGACGCGACGACGAGCAGGACTTGTCGGCTGTTGGGACGGGGGCGGCGGCGAAACCCTATGGGATTGAAGAGGAAATCTCGGGGCGACGGGCTCGGTTTCGATGGCCCACTTGTCGGCGCTTTCTATCGATGGACGTAGGTAGATGGGACGACCAAAAACGACGAAACGTATTGCAGATGGCAGAATAAGGAACCACTTTAGTCTTTTTAAGTAGTAGAGAATCGAAAAAGAACCTAACATGGATAAATGGTTAAAAGCATATTCAAACCCCTCATGTGCCTAGTTTCTCATCGCAAAAGGCCACCAAGCCACCAGCTCATGAGAATTGCACGCCCACGCGTCTCCTTCGAGGTCAGCCATGCTTTTGGGTAAACCGAAATCATTGAATAAAATTTAAAATATAATACGTTGCAACTGAAATTATTCTCGGTTAATTCTTGTTTGGTGTTCGCTTTTGGAATTGTATTCCTCTAAGCTATTTTTTTTTGTTATGAAAAGGGAAGTTGTTTATCATAGTCGTTCATCGCATCCCCTATTTTCTCCCACATATGACCTCAACATATTATGCATAGTTTTTATTTTTTCATGAAAAAAATGTCACACATTGTCATTGGCATGTTCCACAAAGTTTCATGGTTAACCCATAAAATATTCTTCTCTTGCGAGGACATCTCCCTCCTCTCCTCGCACCGCTATGTGTGGTGCACACTGTCAACACAGAATCTGCATATTTTAGTCCATAACAATTGATGTGTAACATCATAAGTTTTCGAGAATGAACAAAATAACATACAAAGACTATGAACAGAGAATTGCAAAACATATACTTAGGGTTAGAATACTTTTATAGGGGGCATCTGCCCCCCCCCCCCACCCCCGGACGCGCGGCCGTGAGATGCCAAAAATAGGGTTGGATGGTTGGGTCGCACGGATTATCGCACAAGAGGGCAGTAGGCAAGCCACGTCCGACAATGCCAATAACAACGAGTAATGAAGGAGAATGAAATACATAACTTTTTTTGATTTCTATTTGCTCGTGGGATGGAAAATCTAAGAATACTTTTTTAGGAAATTTTGTTATTTACCCAAAAGTTTAGCATCCTAAGATCATGTACTTAAAGTTGAGAAAATTCCTTATTTAACACTGCCTTAAAATGCACGTCCTTATTTGACCCTAGAGAAATAAGGTTGTGTTCGGCAACTCTCCGGCTCTCAGCTTCCCGGAAATCCGCGGCGGAGCAGCATCAAACGTTTCAAACTCCACGAAGCCGGATCCGAGAAGCTAGCCACAATTTACACACAACCCGCGGAGCACCACCTTGGTCGCTTCGCGGATCAGCAAAACGGTGGAGCAACCAGAAATTACGAAAGAATGCCACCGATGAGTGAGAAAACGTTTCGATCGGATCCATTCCTCGCGTGTCTTGCTCGAGTTGATCGAGCAAGCCCACAACCCCGGTCGAATCCAGCAGCCGTCCGGTCGCCGCATCCCTGACCTCATCCAGCTGCAGTACACCGCTGCCCCAACCACCTCTGTGGGCCACCAGCTCCGGCCCCCAAATCTCGCGTGACATACAAATCCAGCGCACGGGAGGTTGCCGAATCTAGCGGCAAAAGGGGCAGTGGGGCGGGAGGAATCCGTAGGATACATCGCCGCCGGCGATTGGGCCTCCGGGCTGCGGGAGTCGATAGGGATTTCAGGATTTGCTTCGCTGGATTTGGACGAGAACTGGGGAAAAAGATAACGACCGGTGGGGCCCATGTAAAATATAAGGAGCAGCGGGACCGAACATTTTCTGCTCCGCGGGAGACGCCGGAGTCGCCTGGTGAAGCTGGATCGACGTTTCTCAGAATCTGGACGATTCCCGAACACGCCCTAAATTGGGGGATGTTGAGATGCTCCGGAGCCTCTTGCTCCTCTGTGTGACACGTGTCCACTTTTACCTCAAATTCGGACTTATTTTGCCGCGGCCAAAAAACTCTCTCCTTTTCAAAAGCAAAAAGAAATAGACCCGCCGGATGCAGACCTCGCCAGAGAGTTCGACGTGGCACTCGTCGGAGCACCGTACTAGAGTCTTTTTTAGGGGCAAAATAGTCTTTTTCATGTTTCTATTTAAGATGTTAAATCTCAAAATGCATTAGAGTAGGGAAGCCCATTTTAAGGTAGTGTCAATTAAGGAATCCTATATAACTAAGAAGTTCATCCCCACTAAAAATATTTCTCTCAACATGCAAGGTGTCCAACTCATCATCAACTCTGAGCAATCCTAGCCTGCCACATCATGCAGTACTCTCCCACGTAAGCTGCCACTATTTTGTACTCCGTATTCCACTAATTGCAATTATGTTGCCATATTGTGAAACTGCAGCCCACCATAATAAGGCACGGTAGGAGTCACCTGGTGTGCTACTACCCTCACTTTAACTACGACGGTTCGTTTCCTTGGACAGCCTCTTTCCTGTATCTTCCTTTTGAGAATTATTATTGCTGCCCTTCCTCTTCCTATTCCTTCGAGAATTTTCCAATCCTCACTGGAACATTCCATTTTCTATATATTGATCTCAGGAGCTCCCTTTCATCTCGCTAGCCTGATCTTTACGGGGTTGAAGTGCCCGCTGTCAACATCCATGATCCATCGCATGCTCCCGTCGTCCATGCGGCATCCATCTCGATGGTGAGCCGGTCTCTTATCTCCAGCCTGGCCGTGCAGGAAATCACGCCGGCGTGGTACAGGGTAGCCCAACACAACCTGCACAAACTCCTTGCCCGAGTAGCCGATGCCCGTGGCGACCGTTGAGCGATATGAACCGGCCACAGCGGCGGAGCCACCAGGTTTCCGTGCAGCTGGTTGGCTTTGTTCTCAACGCCAATTGAAATCTCAAATGTTCCCATTGAGGTGTTCTACACCACCAGCAAGTGATACACAAGTACAGGAGCAGCGAACAAACTCATCTACAAGGATTTGAGCTTCGTCGCCTTCTTTGCTCTCCACGAGGTCCTCTTCTCCTCATCGACAACCGGGTTTGGGTGATAGGGTCCGGTATGTTTCCATCCCCAGCTGTTATGAACTGTTTCTCTTAATTTTTATGGCACATGTATCAAGTCGCATCTCCATACAGGCTTATCATTTTTTTTCTCCTTAAATCCATTGTGATTGTGACCGCACGTGATAGTTCCTGCCTCCTGCTCATCTAGCAGCTTCGTGTGGTTGATATTCATTATCACAGATTTGATTAAATGTGAGCAAAAAATGATTACATGTGAGCAGATTGGTTTGAGTTTGCAGAAATTGTTGTTTTGCAGGTTTTGGAACCCTAGAAACAGACATCTTTGGAAATTTTTATTCTCTTGATTCTGATTTAGGATATACGATAACCTACCAGACTGGCATGAGGAGGTGGAATGCCGTTCACTATAGTTCATTCATGTGAGCTCCCTTTTTTCTCTTCCTTCGGGTATAATACTGTTACATCATATTCGTCATTTTTCATAAGGCTGTATAATTTCTTAATTAGGAATGAGGATCACTATTACACGCTTGGACTTGGAGCTTTTCATGGTTGATACAAGTAATTTAAATGATAATCTCCTATCACGAACATTTGTGTTACAAGCTTCGAGCCAAGAACAAGCATAGTATTTTATTTAATTGTCTTCCCTGATTTAGATAAATACACCTTCTCTGCGTAAAGAAATTTAATTACTACCTCATCTATAGAACATGCAAACAAGTGGAGATATATAATAAATTTAAAACTACCAGTCCGTATGTTTATGCTGATCAATCAAATCAGACTGGTCTAACTGTGTTTTCTCGGTGAATATATCATTTTTTTGCCTGTTTTTTCCGTCTCTAAGATGTAATTTAATAATTTTCTTATTGGTCCTTTAGGTGTGATATTGTCTTAATTTCCATGCTAATATTCTAGCCAATCAATTACTACTCAATGGATAATTGTAATAAGTTAACAGGAATGTCCCTTTTTGTAGGAGTAGAAAGGACGGAAAATACATAGAGATTTATGTATTTGCTTGGAGAACCAACAAGGTTTGTGCTCAAATGCTATTTCCCCACATTGTGCTGACAATGTCGTTCACATGTCAGCCTCTGTCAAATATTGCTTTAATTCATTTTGTCCGCGTCATCCTTTTCTGCTTATTTTCGTTAAAGTGAGCATTCGGCTGATTGCATATATGCTCATTTAATTTTAGTGTTTTAGTGCTTCTGCAATTCCTATTTTTATTAATAAAGTTTGGAAGAATGTTTCATTGACTAAATGTATTCTTAAGTTTCAGTTTAGTGTTGATGACTAGAAGAGTATAATTTTTGGTCCAATCGAGAATTTCTTACACATGAGATTTGTACATGCCTATCTTCTTGCTTTCCATGTTACTCTGTTATTTCAATGTTTTATTCAATCAAATTTAACATTTTTCACACTTTTTTTTTCAATTTCCGTAGCAACGCGCGGGGTATTATCTAGTTTTTTCCCTAAAGTTAGACACACACGCAGAAGTTTAGCCACTATGCTTGAAGCACCGGTTCGAGTTGGAGTCCTCGGTGTCAGCTCAAAAGACAACGAACTTACTAGGAACCTAGAAAAGAAACCTCTGCTCGCCTCCTGTTGCTCTCTTCCCGCCGCCTGCTCACCAACACCACATCATCAAAATTCTTCCTGACACCACCGGTGAAATCTGTACACACGCTCCCACCACGGCCACCCCTCGTGCATTCTCACACACGTCCCATATCGTCACCCGGGACCTAGACAACCCGACTGCCTCAACATCAATAACTGGGTGGCGGCACCCCCGCTCGAAGAACTCGTGTTGAACCCACATGCAGACATTGATAGGCTATTTGTCTTTCCTGACACGTTCACCATGTCAGCGAGACGTGCCAAAAGATCACGCCTAACACCCGGAGTCGACACCTCACGTGTCCTGTTGTCGGTTTTGTTGAATGAGCCCGTAGGATTGCTCCTCCCGTGTGGAGGTAGAGGTTGTTGTCTCTGAGGGTTTCGTGTTTGCACCCGACGACGAGATCAATTAGGGAGATAGAGGAAGATCATGACTGCGAAAGGGAAATGTACCGGGATTTTTTCGTACAAATGGCAACACCATGTTTCACTCTCATAACATTTTGGATGAATTTCCACTGGATTGCAAGTTCTTGGACGCGTTTAAGGCAATTCGAAACTTGCTGTGTGAGTTTGCACATGATCTACAACTTTTGTGTATGCCTAGTGTAATTAGCTCCAGCTATAACTAAAGAAGATTAGAACGCAAGTCCAGGCTCTAGACGATACACAATCATCTCAAAACGATCGAATCATCCGTAAACAATTAGCGATTGCGGCAGTTGTTGCTTAATTCCCTGCACTGGAGCTGGACAAGATTTCTCGTGACTAATAATCCCGTGACAAGACTCTGATCCTTCTTTACCATTGTTCCTTCCTGAAAGCAGGAATCGCTTTCACGATGCTTGGACGCAAGGATTCTGAGGACAAGACGCTAGCCTAGCCTGCCAATGGGATCGCACCGCGACCAGACCAACCACATTTCGGGTCGCGACGCTCACCCAACCCAACCCAACGTGCGCGCCGTGATCCTGGCCCCGCCTCCACGTCAGGTACACATCACCAGCCTCGCCACCGCACCTCCGTGCGCCGCGCCCACCTGCACCGCCCGGCCGCCACGCGGGTCCCGCCCGACGGCGACGCCGCAGCCCACGACGCGCCGGGCGCACGGGCGCCGCCACGCTTCCCGGGCGAGCACGAGCTTTAATTACAACCAGCAAACTGACCCTGCCTTCCCCCTTTTCCTTCCCTCCCCCCTCTGCCCTCTCGCTCGTCGTCTGCCCCCTCCCGCAGCAGCACTGAGTGGCACTCCCGTAATTTCGCCGCCCCTCGGCCGGGCGGTCGCGGGAGCCCCGCCGCCATGGGCAACGCCAGCGCCAGGGAGGAGGACGCCGCCGAGGAGGCCGCCGACGTCGAGGACGGCGCCGGGGACTCCTCCGCGGCCCGCGGCTTCCCCCCGTACGGCGGGGGCGGCAACCACGTGCGCCGCGCCTGCTCGGTCGGCGTCGTGGGCGGCGGCGGCGGGCCCGGATCGCCGCCCGGCAGCCCCGGACGCTCCCTCTCGCCCCGGATGTTCGTGCCCCAGGTAAACACCCCAGATCACGAGATCCCGCCGCGCGTATCCCCTCCCTCCATTTCGTTGCTACAGGGTTTGGCTCCTTCGGGTTGCGTAGCTTCCCCGGGATGTGATCTGGACCATCTGGCGATGCAGAAGTACGACCGATTGGGGTGGTTGGTTGGCTTAGGGTCCCCTCCCAGCGCGAGGGCTGGTCGCGATCTGGAGATGCCTCAGTACTCTCCAATTTCACTTCCCAGCTAATGTTTCCCCTCGTGTGGATAAACTCCCTGATTGAGTCCTGCGCTACACCTAAGCGCGACCATGCTTCCTGCTACTTCATCTCGTTGCTTCTGATTGCGAATTGCAATGCAGGAAAACGCTAGCTGTGCTTGTATTTCCCATTTTCACTCGAGCAATCGTTTACACGAGCTTCGATTGGCTCTTCTTCGGCAGCAAACCATTTCAGAGCATTAGTTTGGTACCTGGAAACTACTTAAAACCCTGTGGCTAAACAGGGAGGTCTCTACTATCTGCAAATTGTTGAATTGCACTAGTCTGATCGTACAGGCATTCTCCGGGTTTTACTGCCTTGGTTAATAAAATCGACATGCTCCGAAGCAGCTTGGTGAATTCTAGAGTCTGTCAATTGCTCCGTGCCTAATCATTAATTTAGGTACTGTAATGGCGATGTGGAAAGTTAGTCACGAGAACAATGTTTCTGACGGCTGCCCAAGCAATTATAGGCTTTCTACTTGTGTTAGGGCTCTGTTTCGTATCGATGTCGATGCTGATGCATACCTGCCTGCCTTGTCTTCTGAACATGAATTTAGGTGCCCATTTATAGCACGTTCAGATGAAATAGTAGTACTTGGCAAAATAAAGTTGGTACGTCTAGTACAGTCATATTGCAAGTTGCGTCTACGCATTCCAAGCACTCTAATAAAATGAAAAATACCTGATTAATAGGTTCAATTAGGGCTCATTTATAGCACTGTCTATTACTCGCAAACCAATCCTTCCGCTGCATTATTGGGATTATGGCATTACTCTCTGCAAAGCTTGTGGTACACTGACATCAAAGACGGGCTAAGCGCGGCCATGCTTCCTGCTAGTTTATCTTGTTGCTTCTGATTGTAAATTGCTATGCAGGAAATCACTAGCTGTGTTTATCTTGCCCATTTTCACTTGAGCAATCGTTTGTACGAGCTTTGATTGGTTATTCAGGGAGTCTCTACTATGTGCAAATTGTGGAATGGTACTAGTTTGACCGTAGAGACATTCTCAGGGTTTGGCTGTTTTGTTTAATACTTGACATGCTTTCAAGCAGCTTGGCCAGTACTTAAAACCGTGTGGCTAAACAGGGTGTCTCTACTATGTGCAAATTGTTGAATTGTACTGGTTTGATCTTTAGATACGTTCCCAGGATCTTTCTGTGTTGGTTAATAACATGCATGCTTTCAAGCAGCTTGGTTAGTTCTAGAATTTTTCACTTTCTCCTTGCCTAATCATTAATTTAGGTACTGTAATGGTGATGTGCTAGTTAGTGACGAGACTGATGTTTCTGTCGGCTGTCCAAGCAATTATAGGCTTTCTACTTGTGTTAGGGCTCTGTTTCATATCGACATCGATGCTGATGCGTACCTGCCTTGTCTTTTGAACATGAATTTAGGTGCCCATTTATAGCACTTCCAGATGAGTACAATGAAATGGTACTTGCCAAAATAAAGTCAATATGTTTAGTACAGTCATATTGCAAGCTGCGTCTATGCATTTCATGTAATAAAATGAAAAATGTACCTGATTAATATGTTCAATTAGGGCTCATTCATAGCACTCTCTATTACTCCCTCCGTTCCTTTTTAATTGACTCGAATTTAGTACAAACTTGTACTAAATCCGAGTCAATTAAAAAAGAACGGAGGGAGTACTTGCAAACCAATCCTTCTGCTGCATTATTGGGATTATACTATTTATCTCTGCAAAGTATAGATCTCTTGTGATACACAGACATCAAATATCGTAGATACATTCTCTGGGTTTTGCTCTTTTGGTGATTATTAATCGGGCATTCTTTGGAGCAGCTTGGTTAGTTCTAGAGTTTTTCACTTTTTACTTGCCTAATCATTAGTTAAGGTACTGTAATGGTGATGTGGAAGTTAGTTGTGAGAATGATGTTTCTGTCTGGCTGTTCTAGCAATTTATAGGCGTTATACTTCTGTTAGGATCTGTTTCATTTTGACACTGATGCTGGCGCGTACCTGCCTGATCTTCTGAACATCAATTTAGGTGCCCATATATAGGACTTTCAGATGAGCACAACGAATTGATGGTACTTGCCAATTCAAAGTAATTAATTGAAAAGTACCTGATCAATATATTCAGTTAGGGCAGGCAACCTGATGTATAATACTCATTAAAGCTGAAGATTGAATTGGTATTTCAGTCACCTTCATTCTCACTGTTTTTTCAGTGTCATGCACTAAGCCACTAACATCAACTATTTATGTATTGTAATTATTTACTAGAACTTTTCCATTCCCTCACGTATTAACCTTAGGATTGATTAAACGAAAACATTTAGGATCCTCTTGCTATTTGCTTGGTATAATCATATGAATCGCAAATGGTGCACAGATGGAAATGAGAAAAGGCAGTTACATCTGCCTCAATTGTAACTTGTTGCATTAAGCATGGGATACAAGAAGACAAGGAATTTTAGTGGCTGTAAAACGAGTGTTAGAATAGATACACCATATAGTTACATCCATTTAATGTATTCCCTGCTTGCAACCTTAGAAATACTGCTGCTGGGAGCATGCTTACAGTGTTTTCATTGAAGATTCAAAACTAGTTGACACCAAAATAGCGGATGACTTATTATACAATAAGCTTAAGTTCTCTTAGGGTGCTACTAATGCATAGTTTAGATACCTACATCTAGGAGGAGATACAACACATTAAATAAGATTTTAGATAAACTTGTTCCAGTGCATGTCTTGTATCTAAGGGATTTGTTGGTTTGTTGTTACATGTGGTGTGGTGAGAGAGGTAGGGGGCTCACAGAGCACTTGACTGTCCCTTAGTTTTCTGGAGATGCTAGGCCTACAGATGCTACCACTGTCTAGATATTTTTGCTAGTTCGGCAGTTACACTGATATGTTTTGGGCTTTTGGCTCTCTTTTCCTAGTTTTCGCTTCTGCTTCACCAGTTTTGGCCTCTTTTGGTTGTTCTGTTTTTTGGTTCGCTAGTGTGTACATAACATCATGTTGCCGCTCTCCTTTAACCCGCGTTTTCATGCAACTTCAGTATCTCTCTTCTTTAACTCCCCTTCTGTGGAACTGAGTGTTGACAAGTCGGCAAGTGGCGCTTGCCCTGTTGCATGGCCAGCCTGCCCACCAAGCCTTGGCTCTGCAGGGTGTGTGCCTTGGTTATTTCTTCTTAACTAAATAAAATCCACACATGCTAGTCCCTGTTGGTTGAGTTTTTTTCAACTCCCTTTCCACACCAGCTTTTATCCTATCTGACACTCTTATGGATGCTGCTTAGTCGTCTGAATATCCCACTCTTGTCTTCGTCTCTTAACACCTGATAAGGTCTTCCTCTTTATAACAAGTTAGCAACCACAGATTCTGTGAACTGTTTTTGTCTCCGTATAAATACCTTAGGAGAGGTGGAGTCCCCTGATACAATATTAGTAGTTTTTCTGGTTAAAAGGAAGCATGTGCATTCTTATGAGCTGCCTGTGATTTAGACTATTTAGTCCAAAATTACTGTTGATAAAGATTTGCTTGTGATTAAAACCTGCTACTTGTAAGCTCTGGAGTTTTATTAGCCAATCTTTTGTGTTGCTAAATTCTTACAGCAGTTCTGCCATTGGCATGTTATATTGTCTGGGTTTCTGATGTAAAAGATCCAGTGTTCATGGTTTATTGTGTAGATTACTTTTTTTGTTTTCGAGATAGCGCAAATACGAATTTATGTTTCATTTCATTGAACAGGAAGACATCAGGGGTACAATCTCGTGATAGAGAGTACAGATTACTGACTAAAATATTTCTTAGTCGTACATTTCGAAGCGATAGAAGGCCAGAGACTGATACTGGATTAGAGCTTGCTAAATTAATGCATCCGCACAAGTACTTTGTGGATGTCTTTATTGCATATAGATTGGTCCAAACCATTTGTTAGGAAAACCAAGCATTTTTCTGTAAGGTATTTCTGTAAGTTACTACCTCTGTCCATAAATAAGTGACTCAACTTTGTCTAGATTTGGATGTATCTAGATGTATTTTAGTTATAGATACCGCTGTATCTAGAAAAAGTTGAAAGTTGAGACACTTATATTAGTACGGAGGAGTATTAACTACCGACTTAATGATAACCAGTATTATCCAGGTCTGGGATTTGCTTCAATGACTATGATGGGTTTTAGTACCCATCATTTATTGTCTTTATTGTTTACTTATCTGTTTTATCTACTCTCTCCATACCGGATTAGAAGGCAAATTTTTGATTTAGAGAGCAACCGTTTTGTTAGGCAAATCTTGCAATTACTCCCGTAATTAAGCTAGTGCATGCCCCGCGTAGGCCTGCCTCCTAAACTTCCTCCGGCCCTTTCCTTTCCTTGCATGTGGTGTGAATGGTGTGGTGCATGCCGTGTGAAACGGAACAGTTACTAGCGCATGGGCCTCAACTCTGGACGGTTCGGCTCCTAAACCAAATTAGCTCGATTAGCAGCGCTATTTGAAGCCAATCACAGCCTACCTTGGTCCCGCTGCCATTAGAGGTTTGCCTTCTAATCCGGTATGGAGGGAGTAGTCCAAATGGTCTCCTATACACTGTTATCTGTCATCCTTTTATGTCATGTTTGCTCAGAGAGGATTAATTACTTTATTATATGAAGCAACATTCTTGGTATATTGATAACTACAATCTTGCAGACGCCTGTACCTCCGTTGGTAAGACCTGCTGATGTAACTCCAGTGTTCAATGAAATACTGATGAAGGAACAAGAAGAAGAATTTGATGGACCCCCTCAAAAGGAAATTCCTGCTTTGATTGTGTGGACTCTTGGAGGAAAGAGTGTATCTGTTGAAGGATCATGGGATAACTGGAAATCAAGGTAACCAAATAATGCAAAACGGAACTACTGAACATTTGATGAATCGATATACATCCTTTTACGATTTTCAACAACATGATTTCCTTGATTCCGAACCCACTGATTGATATTAATTTGACACATAATAACAATGGAAATACACCATATATGTAGTAGTACTGTTGAATGCAAGATCCTCTTAGTAGAATTGTATTTTCGGAACGCAGCAAACTTAATTCTGATCATGTTCATATGTACATTGCAGGAAACCCATGCAGAAATCTGGGAAAGATCATTCTCTCTTGTTGATTCTTCCTTCTGGAGTTTATCGTTATAGATTTGTTGTAGATGGAGAGAGGAGATGTTTTCCTGATCTTCCCTGTGAAACTGACGCCATGGGCAATGCTGTTAACCTTCTTGATGTTCATGTGAGTTTTCTTTCTTCTGCATGGTAGAAACATTTTTTCTTCTACTCGAATATGCATCAAAATGTGTTTATGGAACAAATTGATCAGAGGCATATAAATAGATTTTATTGCATTCATCGTTACTTGCAAAAAAAACTGTATGTTCTTTATTTTATCTGACTCAAGTTATCCGTGTAATGTTCTGGGTCAGGTTATAAATTAATGTGAGAAAGATGGTTAGCCGCATGCTTAAACTGATAAAGTGCTTATACAGCTGTCCGTAAGGACTTCTGTTATGTACTTCATTGCACCGATTTTATGTTTAATAGTACTCCGTAGTTGTTTATAATAATTTCTTTAAGTTCGTTTTGGTTAAATATCTGGTCTTGGATACTTGAATTCAAGTATATTTAAATTGCTGCATAGACTACTATGTTTCTTAGTGATGAATTTGGTAATATGGTGAAAAGGCATATAGAACAAAAGTAGAGACTAACATGGAATCGAGAAACTATTAAATGACCTTTGTGTACAATTTTGGGATTAAATAAGCAAGACACAGAGTTAATGCCAATTATGAATATGATTTTTTTGTACGTATGTTGAGCTAAAACTGGAATATCGATGCCAAAATTACCCCTTCTATTTGTCCTCTAAAATTTGGAACTTCTTTGTATGAATGCAGGATTTTGTTCCTGAAAGTGTTGAAAGTGTATCAGAATTTGAGGCCCCTCCATCCCCAGAGTCTAGCTACAGTTTCCAGTCACCTGAGGAAAAGGACTTTGCAAAGGAGCCGCCGGCTCTTCCATCTCAGCTTCACCTCGGCGTTCTTAACTCACAGCACTCGGAAGAAGTATGCGCACGACCCCAGCACATTGTCCTGAACCACCTGTTCATCGAGAAGGGTTGGGGCGCCCATCCGCTGGTAGCTCTTGGTGTAACCCACAGGTTCGAGTCGAAATATGTAACAGTTGTCCTGTATAAGCCCATAGAAAGATAGCGTAGCTGCCACATGAAGTCGATGCTAATGCTTGACAACTCACACTGCGGAACCAGCAAAGAACAGCAACATCGTGGCCTCTCTTCCTGTAAAAGCACACTTGGGGTACAGGAGTATTTTCGATAATTTGCAGGAGCTTCGGTTGGTGTGCTACTAGCTGTTCTGTCATGATGGTGTTGCCCTGCCCCCTTTGTTTACCTTGTGGCGGAGGGCCCAGGCGTGTTGAGTTCATACACACATATATGGTCATTCGGTTGTTATTTCCAGCCCCCAGGAATGATACTTGTAGAAATGTCAGAGAAGTGAGAACCGTGGAAACCCACTGAATTGTTGGAGAAGTTAGATCTTGTGATTCTTGGTGTTGATTGTTTGTCGTGGCGATGGTGGTATGTAATAATACAAAGCTACTGTTTACAAATTGGATGTGTCGCCCTAGCGTCTGTCAGGCCTCTTTAATTGGTTTTTGCGCTGGTTTGCTTTGCATGTCCAAATGTGTGTCACTTCAGATGCTGGGAGAACATGCGCGGTGTGAAACGCTTGCATGTGTGCTGCAGAAACGTGGCAGGTTGTTCAATCACCTGGAATTCTATTCCATAAGGCGTGCTTGCTGATAGCGCCGGTACTGGGAACAGTTGGCACCGGTAAAAGCAGCTGCGGATTGCTGTGAGAAGTGTCAAATCTTTGGTCGCCACCTCCCATCATCCATTTTTGTGTGGTGGTAGTGTCACACCGTGACTCCAGTAAAAGTAGCACTCGTAACTAAATGGAGCAGGCAGCAGGCGATGGATTGGAACGGATCATTCTGTCTTTGCAGCCCTGCCCGTGCCTGTGCCTGCACGTCGCCGCCGCAGTGGCTGCACGCCCATCAATGATGCATGTCTCCTCATCACGCCCTCTGTCTGGAGCACAACATACTGTACATAGCCCCCTTCTCTCCTCCATCTCTTTCACCATGATTCGGTCCGGCCAGCGCCAGTTGAATGGACGCGCTCGGTCGGCCGGGTCCTCCGGCTGCTCCTCTCTGTCGCCATCGATCGATCGGCCTCTGCTCTGTGCGCGCGTGTGGTGGGTACTGGTGTTGCACGGCTGGCCGGGGAGGTACGTCCGGCGAGACGCACCTACTCCAACAAGCGGAGTACTAGCGATAGCGAGCAATCAGGACATCTCCAACGGGACGTAAACGGTCGCCGTGCGGACCAAAAATGCGTCTGGTACCATCTCAAGTGGAACGACACATAGTGATTGGACTGTTCGCAGCGACGCAAACGTGGCTCAAAAAATGCGTCAGCTTTACGTTTCTACGGACGCTTCACGGACTCTGCGGTCATCCGCCCTGTTCTCGCACGGGCCCACTCGGCAGGGGCACAGATGCTTCGTCTTCCACGGTATTACTTACGGACGGCGCACTGCAACTTTCCAGTCCGCTTAATGGCACGCCTCAGCTTCCAGAAGCGTGGCACCGCTGGGCGGCGTCGCAGTGGCAGGATATTGAATTCGAGATGGCGTCCGAGCCTCTTAAAGAAACGCTGTCGGCGGCCATTTTCCCGACCACACCATTGCCAGAGCCCACGACGGACGCCATGGAGAAGAAATAGTGGCCATTCCGCAAGACCAAGTACGACCACGAAGCTAGCGGCTCGCGGTCCGTCAAGAAGCCACGATCCACGGGTCGGGCGGTATGTCCGCAGCGAGCTCGCGCGCCGCCTTTCGGAGGAAAACCGGACGGTGCCATGGCCGGACGCAAACCTACCTGGAGGAGGCTGTTGCCTCAACTCCAGGCGCGTACCGGTCCCCCCGTGCCGCGCGAGGGCCGAGAGCGCCGGGACGTGCGCCACCGCCGAGCGATCTTGCCACCGGATCTCCGAGAGGATCCGGCGTACGCGCTCAACTCCTACAACTGGATCTCGTTCGGGACGTGGGAGTTCGACGCGCGCCGGCGCGCTGGCTACCTCGGGGACAGCGAGATCGCCGCGAAAGAAGAGGAGAACGACCAGGAGGACGAGGACGAGCAGGAGGAGCGCGCAGACTACGACCACGACGACGGCGGGCCAGCGTGGGATCCGAAGACCCAGCCGCCGGACATTACCGAGGACGAGGCCATTGCCATGACACTGGCCAATAGCGAGCTCGACGAGCTCACTTTGTGGCGGGCTCGCAATCCAACTCCGCGAGTCGGTGCTTGCGCAGGGGAGGTCGGCGACTCCTCCAGCCACGCCAACGCGTTCCAACGACGGCGCGCCGACTGCTGCTCCGGCCTGGGTTCCGTGACCGCCTTCACCATAGCCTCCTGCGCAGGCGACGGCTTGGCCAAAGTTGCCGCAGTCTGCCCTTCCTCCTCCACCGCCGGCGTACCAGCTTCCATGGCCGATGCCGGAGTTCATCGACCTCGTCAGCGACGACGACCAGTAGGCAGTACCTAGTTTTACCACGCCTTTACAACCTTTTTAGAGTCTTTTTATATTATTTTTATTAATGTAAATTATGACTTTTATGAATAAAAAAAAGTATGGTTATGTCGCTGGAGCCACCCGACGCAAACGTACGCGCGGTCGATTTCAACCATTTAAAACGACGTTGGGGCGCCCGAAATAGATCCCGCTAGAGATGCGCTCAGGACCCTGGCTATGTCGTCGTCGTCAAGTGACCAAGCATCGGGCATGCAAGGCGGCGAGACGGCGCAATACCGCGCGTGCTCCAACAAGATGTCACTGGCGAAAATCTCGGCGCACGCATCATGAGGTAACAGTCAACCCATCAATTATTGTTGTACTCTGTCCAGTCCCCCCCTCCCTGCACGAGTGATAGTCCTGACACGGGGATTGTTCGGATGTTCATGCAGCCATGCTTTACCGCAACAACTTACTAGCTAGGCAACTTTGGATCGCCGAGACTACCCGTAGTGTCTTTTTTAATTTTTACAATCAATAACACGTCATATTATAATAAGTAATGGAGTACAAGGTAGAGATACAATAACTTTACATCAACTACTTATTTTTCTTTTCGAAATGGGGCAACTCTATTTCTGCATCATTCGGTGCATACGGCGCTTTGTTGCATTATTTACATATTACGAATACTTACGGGTTATTATAAATCATGAATTACTTAAAGTTTCAACATGGATAAGCCACTTAAAAGTAACTAAAAGCCAAAGAGTCTTCATGTAAGGCGCCTATCAGATCGCCAACCGCACCGGCAGTAAAAATCCCATGCTACCTTTGCCAAACGGTAGCACCTAGCATACATGTCCTAGTATGCGCTTCCACCGGCTGGCGACAGGACCATATATGGATTCAGTGCGTGACCAAATAGATAACATGAAGAAATGATGGAAAGCTCATTTCGTTAAAGATAAAACCGATATGAACATGCCAAATGGCATATGGTAAAGCCCACACACCAACTCTATTATGGTCTTTATCTTTTTTTGCCACCCGTTTAACCAATTCCCGAATAACTTTTTAATATTAGTCGGCGAAATACTGAAAGTCATAAAAAAAATTCTCCCCGAAATTCTTGCGAAAGGAGATGTAAAAGATAAATGTTGTATTGTCTCATCTTGATCAGAAAAACACATTTAGAACAACCCTCCCAATTCCGTTTAGTTAAATCATCTTTGGCGAGGATCACCTTACGACAAAGGAATCATATAAAATTCTGATCTTAAGTGGCACCTTAATTTTCCAAATATAATTCTTGAGATAGACTGTATGTCCATTTAGCAAGTCAAGGTACACCCTCCGATCCATATTACTTGATGTTAATATAGATGTATCTAGACATATTTTAATTATAGATACATCCATTTTAACATCAAATAATATGGGTCGGAGGGAGTACATAGATTTAACATTAAATAACCCCGAGGGAGTTAGGTTCCACCGGAAAACATCCCCATCATCAGAAAGTTGAACATGCATAAGTCTCAACACTAAGTGAACCCATCTATCCCATTTATTTGCGATAGAGGAGTCTCCTAAAATCTATGTTTAGAGGAGTCGAGGACATACATTGGCTACTGTAACATTTGTATGATTTACAATGTGATATAAGGTTGGATACTGATAACAAAGATGCTTATTCCCTAACCAGGCATCTTCCCAAAAATCTAGTATTTTGACCATTACCTATCATGAGCGAGCCTTTCTTGAAAATTTCATCTTTAACATTCATCAACCCTTTCCAAAATGAAGAGTGCCTTTGTTTTGCTGGAACATGAGAAAGAGTTTTAGTTTTTAAATATTTGGTTTGTATGAGTTCTTGCCACACACCTTGTTCATTTATAAGCTTATATAGCCATTTTGTAAGTAAAATTTTACTATTTAACTCTAAAACTTCTACACCTAACCCACCTTGATCCTTCGGTGTACAGATAATATCTCATTTTGTTACCTTATATTTTTTCTTGTGGCCATCAGTTTGCCAAACGAACGAGATCTAAAAAAGTATAATCGTTTCCTTACCCCTATAGGTATTTCTAAGAACGACAACATAAACATCGGCAAACTTGGGAGAATAGAGTTTATAAGAACAAGACGATCTCCCTAGGATAGCATCCTTCCAACCCAACTACTGATTTGTTTTCTAAAAGCGATATTCTACAGGTTTCCGCTCACCATTTTTTAAATTTTAAAAATGAATAGGAATCCCTAGATACCTAAAGGGTAGCGATCCTATATCACACCCAAAAAGAATCGTGTAATCTGCCTCATCATCTTTAGCTTTCCCCCCAAAAAAATCTCATTCTTATGAAAGTTTATTGTGAGACTCGACAATTTTTTAAAAAATACAAAGCACTAGTTTCATATTAAGAGATTTTTCTAAGTCATGCTCCATACATAGAATAGTATCATCTGCGTATTGGATGGAGATTCCACATTCGACTATATGTGAAATCAAACCACGCTATCATGATTGCTAGCATGTCCGTGATAATGCTAAACAAAATAGGGGGTAACAGATCTCCCTAAAGGAGCCCTTTCTTAGTTTGGAAGTAATGACCTATGTCATCATTGACTCTAATACCAACACTTCCCTTCTGTATGTACCGTTTCACACCATTTGGGATCGAAACCCTTGATACACACAGTCTGCTGTAGGAAAGCCCAATTTACTTTATCATAAGTTTTTTCAAAGTCAATTTTAAACAAGACTCCATCCACCCCTCTAATATATGTCTATCTATCATGAACGCGGTTTCTGTTGGATGTACCACTTTCTCAGTGATGCCAGTCATTCATCCCAACCTTAGTGAGTATATATTAAAGCCAACATTAAGGAGGAAAATTGGGCGGTATTGCTGAATTTGGTTGCATTTTCTTTTTTGGCAAAAAAATTATCGTCCCAGAGTTAGTATGAAATAAAGGATGCTCCCCTTTTTGAAAGATAACGAATTTCTGAAAGTTCAGAGATGGTAAACCTAGAGGGGCGTGAATATGTTTCTACAAATTTTAATTCTTTCTTTGCAATATTAGGCTTTGCGGAATATAAATGTGAACCTAATATAAATTAGGTGAGACAACCTAGATGATAATGCAAGTAACTCAAGCACGAAGGCTCTCACAGATTAGATAACACAAGTAAAGATTTCGGTTAGAGATAACCGAAAGCACGCGGAGACGAAGATGTATTCCCGCGTTCCTTTCCTCAAGAGGAAAGTACGTCACGTTAGAGAGGTGTGGGATCCCACGAAGGATTTCCCAACACCACAAAGGCTCACCTTCTTCTCCGAGCTTATCCCATGAAGTAACAGCCCTTTCACTTGTGGTAGACTTTGACGCAGCCTCCAAACCTTCACAATCTTTGTCAGGAGCAAATCCACATCCAGGATGCTTCCGGATGATTCTGGCCACCTAGGGTTTCCAAGAAACCCTAGAGAACAGGTATCTTTAAGAATACAAGGGGAACAAGATTTGGCTCGGTGAGACTGTAGATCAAGACCTCCTCTAGCTTTTCCCTCGAGGGATTTGAGTTTGGGTGGAGGAGGAGGGAGATATGAGGCTTTTGGTGCTTGCAACAAATGGAGTATCAGAGAGAGAGAGAGCTCAAGAACAGAGTATAGTGTAATGCCCTAACTGTTCTGAGGTAGGGGAAGGGGTATATATAGTCCAGGTCAAAATCCAGCCGTTGGGGAGTGTCTAGCTCAGCATCTGGTCGAGGTGGCCGGTCTACCGGGCGTGGCGCCGGACCAGCCGGTGAGTCACCCGGTCCTGTCGGGTCGTAGACTGGGCCGACCGGCAGCAGCCGGGCGAGGCACCAGGCAAGCATCAAATGCTTATTGGAGAGTGTCTGGTGTGCACCAGCGTGGGAGTCGGCCTTTGCCAGGCCGTCCGGCAGGGACCGAGCGAGGTGTCGTGCCGGCACCGGGGCACTTCTGGTTTTCCCCCGTTGGCACGAGCACCACAGTCGGTCGACGCCGGGCCATCCGGCGCACCGGGCCAGGTGCCGGGCTGGCCGGTGGGACGGCTTGTCCACTGGGAGCATCACCAACTTGCATATGTAAAACAATGTCTCCCCTCTTTACATTGAAATGGGGGGGTCTCCCTTCACCTTCCAGTTCCATTGATACACCAATATGCTTGATGGACTAAAACCTGGGAATAATCTTGTGGGCAAGTATTAGTCCAATACTCTAGCTACAGTGTCATTGTTACCAAAATAATGGATACAGGTAAAATACCCTAAAAAAACTCCCCCTTTTTGGTATACGGTGACAAACCGAGCTAGAGTCACAAATAGATATTATGATAAGCTTAAAACCTTGATTCCATCTAAGATATTAAGACAGCTCCCCCATAATGTATGCACTTGGAGAATTTGTATTTGAATGCAAAGTGCACCATTTGTAAAATATGAGAACCTCTCCCAATATCTTTAGGAAGCAAGCATGGTGTAGAAAAGTATATAACAAGATATAATCATCAAACATAATCATCCAACATAGAGATTAAGCATAAAATAAATTGTCCACACACAGATTACTAAGGTAGCAAATAGTTCCGGAAATGAAAGCAAGCAAATAGCACAAGCCCAATAACAAGCAAATAAAGTGGCAAGGGCTTGTGCAATACATCAACACCTACCCAAAAATCCCGTAATCCTAGACTCTACTCTCTTCTCCCCCTTTGGCATCAGAACACCAAAAAGACAGAAGAGAGCAGGGATGCTAGCGTTCCTGGTCAATAGAACTCATCATCATCATCAGCTGGGGAATCCCCGCTGTCTTCCTCTCCATCATCATCATCATCATCATCATCATCATCATCATCATCATCATCATCATCATCATCATCATCATCATCATCATCATCATCATCAGACTCACCAGAAGCAGCAGGAGCAGTCCTAGAGCGAGTCATGGAGGAAGGAGCAGCACGT
The DNA here is from genome assembly GCA_030979885.1 of Lolium multiflorum. Lineage (NCBI taxonomy): Eukaryota > Viridiplantae > Streptophyta > Magnoliopsida > Poales > Poaceae > Lolium > Lolium multiflorum. The sequence goes on along the minus strand of CM061750.1, from coordinate 313,390,651 downwards.
GAAGAACCACTGTGAGCAAACAGGGAGAAGTCAAAGTTTTGGAACATTGCGTCTTCAATGGCAGACATTTTCCGGTTTGGAGCAGTCACTGGTTCCATTTCAGGACCAACAGGAGGAACAGGGTGGTTTCTTTCATCCATGAATGTAATCTGGCGCCTCCTAGTCTCTTGATTCATAGTTAGACTTTGATGAGCCACATCATTGGTATTCCTGCACATCTGCCACATCTTTGCAAAGAAGCGAGCCGCACCCCGCTTGGGGCGCATAGAAGACCTGGAACTAGCAGCCGGATCATGCCTTTCCTTGGGCATGCGCTCCAAAGGCATCAACTCAGGAATCTTAGGTTTGTGTCCACGGACTAGAAACTTGAAAGTCTCCATTTTTATCACCTGGTCTTTCTTATTGTCAGGAAAAGGCACAATGGCATCAATATAGAGAAAGTCATAGTCATCAATCTTCTTAATATTTTGAGCACGGCAGTAGAACATGAGGTTGAGATGATAAGCACGACAGTCACTAGAATCTCCAGACTTGCTGATCAGACTCTCACGGAACATCTTGGCTAGAACTTGATAAGAATAATACATCCCTGAGATCAATGGAGGAACATGAGGAGGCTCTGGAGGATAACAGAATGCAATATCACTGTGACTAAATGGTTCCTCAGAGTGAACCTGAAAGCCTCGAGCATGGCCACCACCAAATCCCATTGCTTCACAGAAGTCATTGTAGTTGCAAGAATACTGCTCCGTCCCAGATATCCAGGTCATAGTGCGAGCAGTGTCATCATGAAAGAAAATTGTGCAGTGAAACTGACAAACAAGGACCAGGCAATACTCCCCGGTAGTAACAGATTCGCCAGGCTTCAGGCACACAAGATCAAGAAGAACCATCTTTTGCAAGGTATGAAGCACAAAATGATAATCAGTGGCACTGTACATGAGGAGATCTTCTTTGTTGATAGCCTTGGGTTGCACAAAAGTGTCATTCCTCATATGGTCTTGAGAGCTGTAGAAATCATCCCAGAAACACGCCTGAGTTTTAGTCCAAAATTCCTTGTCACCACCGGTGTAGGTTCTTTCCTTGAAACGATAGGGATTGGACTCTCTAAGTCTCCTCCAGGCAGCAATGTGAAGTGTAGAAGTATTATGTTCTGGTTCTTGCTCCACAAGATCTTCGTCTTGAGCTGTATCTTTGCCCTTCTTCCTCTTCCCTGTTGACTTGCCCCTATCACTAGCAAAACTGGGCGGAGCACTGGTCTGTCCTGGCTTGCTAGGCACACGGGTGCTACTACGGCACAAGGAGGCCTCTCTGTCTTGCCTCTCTTGGCAGCGACACGATTGCCATCACTAGAACCACCTGAAGACATTGCTCTCCTTGCTTAATGGAGCAAGAAAAAATTCAAGGGAGGGCTTGGAGGGCAGAATCCCAAGAATCTCCAAAATCAGCTTGAGAGAGACCAAATCATTTGGTGGAGAGCCTCCAAAGGGCTTGATCTATGGTGGGATTGGTGTATGGGGTGCTTCTAGTGGTGGGAATACACTAGGAGATGAGGGAGAGGCAGGGGAGGCGTCCATCGTGCATGGCTGGACGAGGGAAAGAATGGGGAAGAAACCCCAAGGGGTATCTTTTAACCCCACCTAACCCTGCGTCAGCCGGCATATGGGCCGGCATACCGGGCCGTGCACCAGGCGAGCCGGCAGCGCCGGGCCTATCGTTGGCACACCATCTGCAACTCTCCATTTATTATTGTGTAGGTTAAAAAGATGACATGCACAATAGAGATAGATAGAGATGGAAAAGAGGAGCATAGACACAGGGTAGAGACACATGTTTTCTAGGCATACTCATTGGAGTGAAATTCAAACAAGATGTAAATAGCAACAATGGACATGCATGATTCGAATTATATCAAGAACCACAAACATTTTAGAACAAAAGGATTTTACAACAAGATTAGTTAGCCTCATAGGATGAAAGCATTTAGTGAAAGTGGGGCTAATGAGTGGCTGGGGATTACTCCCCCTATGTTGAAGCACAAATGTCATTAGACCGCGAAGAGACATGCTTGGGTCTATATTTTGACATTGGGTCTATTTATGTTGGACAGATAGGTATGCATCATAGAAAGAAACGGTAAGATGACTATCCCCGTATGTACTGCACAACCAAGCTAGATAGCAAGTTAAAAGCAAGAATGTAGTGCAAAAAGTTGTTCAAACTAAGTTTTTAGATCAAAAATACCAAGTTCTCCTCTCAAGTTCACAAACCGGGCTTCATCCAAAGGCTTAGTGAAAATGTCTGCCAGTTGGTACATTGTTCCCACATGAGTGAGCTCAATGTCCCGGTTGGCAACATGGTCACGTAGGAAGTGATGGCGAATGTCAATATGTTTGGTGCGGCAATGTTGAACTGGGTTGTTGGCGATCTTTATTGCACTTTTGTTGTCATGTAGAAGAGGCACCGTACCAAGAGACACACCATAGTCTTTCAAGGTTTGCTTCATCCATAACAACTGAGTGCAACAAGATGCCACTGATATGTATTCGGCTTCGGTGGTGGATGATGACCCACAAGTATAGGGGGTGTATCGTAGTATCTTCGATAAGTAAGAATGTCGATCCCAACGAGGAGCAGAAGGTGTTGGCAAGCAGTTTCGATGAAGGTTTCACTGTAAATGCTCACAGACAAGTATTCGGGGGTTTTGATGTAACAGATGAAATAAGTACGAGTAAGTAAAATGCGAGAGAAATAATTGCAGCGAGTGGCCCAATCCTTTGTAGCACAAAGGACAAGCCGGTTTGTTTACTTATAATGACCAAACGTTCTCGAGGACTCATGGGATTTTAGTCTAGTGCTTTCGCTACATACGGCTAAATAATCTTCATTGTTATGATAAGTGTTGTGTGGGTGAACCTATGCTAATGTACCGCCCTTCCTAGGACTAAATACATACTTGTGATTATACCCCTTGCAAGCATCCGCAACTACAAGAAAGTAATTAAGAATAAATCTAACCACAGCCTTAAACTCGAGATCCTGCGATCCCTCCTGCATCGATATACCAACGGGGTTTAGGTTTGTCACTCCGGCAACCCCGCAATTAGCAAACGAATACAAGATGCATTCCCTAGGCCCATAAATGGTGAAGTGTCATGTAGTCGACGTTCACATGACACCACTAGAAGAATAACACCACAACTTAAATATCACACCATTGAATATTACTCAACCATAGTTCACTACTAACATTTAGACTTCACCCATGTCCTCAAGAACTAAACGAACTACTCACGAGACATCATATGGAACATGATCAGAGGTGATATGATGATGAATAACAATCTGAACATAAACTTGGTTCAATGGTTTCACTCAATAGCATCAACAACAAGTATAGATCGATACCGGGAGAGTTTCCCCTATCAAACAATCAAGATCAAACCCAAATTGCTACGGCGGTGACGGTGTCCAGCGGTGATGACGGCGGTGATGATGGTGGAGATGATGATGATGGTGATGGTGATGATGTCCAGCTTGACGTCGGTGACGATGGCGTCGATTTCCCCCTCCCGAGGGAATTTCCCCGGATTCCTGCCCGCCGGAGAGCTCTTTTCTCTCTGGTGTTCTCCGCCCCGCGAGGCGGCTGTAACTCTTCGTGAGGTACCCTCTGTGGCTTAGGTTTTCGGGACGAAGGATTTCGAAGAAAAGGAGGCGAAAGGGGTCGTGGCCCCCCACCACATGGCGGCGCGGCCAGGGCCGGCGCGCCGCCCTATGGTGTGGGCCCACCTGGCTCCTCCTGGCTCCTCCTTCCGGCTTCCTCCGTCATCTTGAAAAATAGGATTTTTGGTATAATTTCCTTCCACAGGTGATCTTCCGAAATATTGCCTTCGACGGTGCTTTTCCAGAATCCTGGCTCCGGTGCTTGATCCTCCAATAATGATGAAACATGCAAAATAGATGAAATAACATAAGTATTGTGTCCCAATATGAAATATATCAATGAATAACAGCAAATTATGATATAAAATAGTGATGCAAATTGGACGTATCAACTCCCCAAGCTTAGACTTTTGTCCCCAAGCGAAACTGAATAGACATGACCACATGTTTATGGAGTGAAGAGTCGATAAATAAAATACGGACAAGAAACATCATATTCATTCACACAGGACATTATAGCAAACAACCTCTTATAACTCATATTGAAACAAGTATAAGGTAATCACAAGTAAAGGTGCATGAGAAATCATAATTGGTGATGGCAAACTCCGTTCCTGGTCAGAGAACAATTAATAGATTATATTTATTTATTGAGCAGCTCTCTCATGTTAAAGTTTATAATGCACAACTTGCATACTCAATCATAATGGTCTCTTCATAATCATTGATAACTTGCAAAGCTATATTCATTCAGATAAAACTTGTACTAAACAAGGAAGAATAAAAGACATGATGTAGCAAATCACAATATAATGGTTTGATCACAACTACTCAAATGCTTGCTTGAGATGGAGAGAAATAGGTTTACTGACTCAACATAAAGTAAAAGACAGGCCCTTCGCAGAGGGAAGCAGGGATTAAATCATGTGCTAGAGCTCTTTCAGTTTTGAAATCATATAGAGATAATAAAAGTAACATTTTGAGAGGTGTTTATTGTTGTCAACGACTGGTAGCGGGTACTCTAACCCCCTTGCCAGACAACCTCCTAAGAGCGGCTCCCATAATATTTTCATTTTGTGTGGCACTCCTTCCAACCTTTCTTTCACAAACCATGGCTAACCGAATCCTCGGGTGCCTGCCAACAATCTCATACCATGAAGGAGTGCCTTTTTATTTTAGCTTTATGATGATGATGACACCCCCCAACCTTTGCTTACACAAGCCATGGCTAACCGAATCCTTCGGGTGCCGTCCATCAATCGCATACCATGGAGGAGTGTCTATTTAGTTTAATTAATTTGGGACTGGGAATCCCATTGCCAGCTCTTTTTGCAAAATTATTGGATAAGCGGATGAAGCCACTAGTCCATTGGTGGAAATTGCCCAACAAGATTGAAAGATAAAACACCACATACTTCCTCATGAGCTATGAAACATTGACACAAATAAGAGATACTAAGTTTTGAATTGTTTAAAGGTAGCACATGAAGTATTTACTTGGAATGGCAGAAAATACCATGTAATAGGTAGGTATGGTGGACACAAATAACATAGGTTTGGTTGAAGGTTTGGATGCACGAGAAGTATTCCCTCTCAGTACAGGTCTTTGGTTAGCAAGGTTAATTAGCAAGCATAAGAGTCGAGGGAAACAAACAAATATACATATGATAGAAACAATCATGCATCTTCCTTGTAAGCACAAACAATTTTAACTTCAGAATAATGAACTATGATCTAACAAGAAAGACAACGAAACATCTACATGTATTTCTCTTCTCTATTTAAACCTCAAAGTGTTGTTGCTATTGACCAATGCTAAGTTTGCCAAAACCAAATAGATTTATTCAATGCTCCCAAAGTGATACCAATACTAACAACAAGATGAATCATAGAAATTGCAAACTAAAATAAGATGTGCAATATGTAAATGATAAGACTTCTCATTAATATTCCATATCGATAACTCACACCAAGGGATACATAGACAACTAAAGGAGAGATACTTCCAAACGCAACCCATCTTATACGATAACTTCCCTATTCATGATATGACACTACTTGACAATAAAAGTAAAAGGTAGTGATAATGTGATACCGCGGCACTCCCCAAGCTTGGAACAAACCAAGGGGATGCCAATACCGATGATGAATTACTCCTTCGGCGATGGTGGTGATGAATTTCGACAAGCTTCTCAATACCTGAAGCTCGTCAATCCTGTATATGAGATTGCGAATCATCTCTGAATTGTGCTCGACGCGGTTAGAGAGTCTGTCTAATGGCGAGTCCCAGCTCTTGGAGTTATTTCCCCAATCTTCAGCCTCAGGCTCCTTTTCTCCTGCAGTGTTAGAGCGATCTATATCCCACTGGCTAGGCAATGCTGCCTTGGGAGTCCCTTCAATTTGATTATTGAAAATTAGATTGTGGAAGGGGTGATGAGTGCCTGATGGAGATGTTTTCGGAGCTAGATAATGACGTGGAACCGCTCCTCCAGTGCGAATTCTTGCGCTCTTGTTTGCACTAAAAGTGTTGTCCACCACCTTGATGCTTGCAATGGTAGCACGCGGGTGTGCGCGCGAATCTTCCTCCACCTCTTCTTCATCCTCTTCTTTGACGTCCTTGTCTTCCTCTTTCCACCCAAGATCTCGATCTTCTTCATCTGGAAACTCCTTGCCCTTGTTCTTGGAGGCCATGGTGCTTCTAGACTGAAAACAGATCCTGGCAGAAACAGCTCGAAACAAAACACGTCGAAAACACGATATACGGACCTCCAGGGGTCCGGGGGATTATATAGCAAAAATTTTCACGACAAAAGGAAAGCACCAGATCGAACCAGAGTCGGAAAGGGGCGACGGGGTGGCCAAAACCTAGGTCGGCGCGGGCCCTGGCTAGGCCGCGCGGCCTATGGTGCCACGCCCTCGTGCGTCCTTTCCACTCCGTTTCGAACTCGTAATTTCTCATATTTTCCAAAAACAGCGAAAATATTGTTTGGAAAGTAAATTGCGTACTTTTCATTACCAGTACTGTTACCTATTCAAAGTCGAGTTCTGGCGGACTGTCAATTTGTCCTTTGATGAAAGCTTCCGGTGTTTCCACTTGAATAATATCAACATCAACATTATAAGAATCACCCGAGATATAATGCTTGAGTCTTTGTCCATTCACCACTTGCGTAGCATTGCCTTGGAGAGAGCTAATCTTGATTGCTCCTGAGCGATACACCTCCTCGACAACATATGGTCCTTCCCATTTCGAGAGTAATTTCCCTGCAAAGAATCTGAGACGAGACCGATACAATAGGACTTTATCCCCAATATTAAACTCTCTTTTGATGATCCTCTTATCATGCCATTTTTTAACTTTTTCTTTAAAGAGTTTAGCATTTTCATAAGCTTCACTTCTCCATTCATCTAGAGAACTTAATTGTAGCAACCTCTTATCACCGGCAAGTTTAGGATCTTTATTTAATTCTCTAACAGCCCTATAAGCTTTGTGTTCTAGCTCTAAAGGTAAATGACAAGCTTTTCCGTAAACCATTTTATAAGGTGACATTCCCATGGGATTTTTATAAGCAGTTCTATAAGCCCACAGTGCATCCTTCAATTTACTAGCCCAATTCTTTCTAGTTTTATTAACAGTCTTTCCCAAAATAGATTTAATCTCTCTATTTGATAATTCTACTTGACCACTAGTTTGAGGGTGATAAGCGGAAGCAATTCTATGATTAATACCATACCTAGCAAGAGTTTTTCTGAAACCTCCATGAATAAAATGAGAGCCTCCATCAGTCATAATATATCTAGGTACTCCAAATCTAGGAAAAATAATATCTAAAAGCATTTTTAAAGAGGTCTCACCATCAGCACTTTTTGTAGGTATGGCTTCTACCCATTTAGTAACATAATCAACAGCAACAAGTATATGCGTGTTACCTTCTGAAGAGGGAAAAGGTCCCATGAAGTCAAATCCCCAACAATCAAATGGTTCAATAACAAGAGTATAATTCATAGGCATTTCATTGCGTCTGGAGATATTACCAACCCTTTGGCATTCATCACAAGATAAAATAAACTTTCTCGCATCCTTGAAGAGAGTTGGCCAATAAAAACCTGATTGTAGAACTTTTGCGCGGTTCTTTCTCCGGCGTGATGTCCTCCATAAGCACTGCCATGACATTTACTCAATATCTCTTGTTGTTCATATTCGGGACACATCTTCGCATAATACCATCCACTCCTTCTTTATATAAGTGTGGGTCATCCCAGAAATAATGCCTCAAATCATAAAAGAATTTCCTCCTTTGCTGAGCTGAAAAGGTTGGAGGCAAGTACTTGGAAACAATAAAGTTAGCATAATCAGCATACCAAGGACTGTCTCGCGAGCTCACCTTTATCACAGCCAATTGTTCATTTGGAAAACTATCATTAACAGGAACAGGATCATAAGCAATATTTTCCAATCTAGACAAATTATCAGCAACAGGATTATCAGCACCTTTCCTATCTACAATATGTAAATCAAATTCTTGCAAAAGAAGTACCCATCTAATAAGCCTCGGCTTAGCATCTTTCTTTGTCATTAGGTATCTAATTGTAGCATGATCAGTATGAATAGTAACTTTTGAATCAACAATATAAGGTCTGAATTTATCACAAGCAAAGACTACAGCCAATAGTTCTTTTTCAGTTGTAGCATAATTTCTTTGAGCAGCATCAAGAGTTTTACTAGCATAATGAATAACATTCAATTTTTTATCTACTCGCTGTCCAAGAACAGCGCCTACAGCAAAATCACTAGCATCACACATAATTTCAAATGGTAAATTCCAATCAGGAGGTTCAACTATAGGAGCAGTTGTTAAGGCTTTCTTAAGAGTTTCAAAAGCTTCCTTACAATCATCATCAAAAACAAATGGTACATCTTTTTGAAGAAGATTAGTAAGAGGCTTTGAAATCTTGGAGAAATCTTTAATAAACCTCCTATAAAACCCAGCATGACCAAGAACACTACGAATACCTTTAACATCCCTCGGATAGGGCATCTTCTCAATTGCTTCAACTTTAGCTCTATCAACTTCAATACCTCTCTCAGAAATTTTATGTCCCAATACAATTCCTTCATTAACCATAAAGTGGCATTTCTCCCAATTAAGAACAAGGTTAGTTTCTTCACATCTCTGCAAAACTTTATCAAGGTTTCGCAAGCAACTATCAAAAGAATTCCCATAAACGGAAAAATCATCCATGAATACCTCTACAATACTTTCACAAAAACCATGAAAAATAGCAGACATGCATCTTTGAAAAGTAGCAGGAGCATTACATAAACCAAAAGGCATACGTCTATAAGCATAAGTTCCATAGGGACAAGTAAAGGTGGTTTTCTCTTGATCTTTAGCTTTAACAGCAATTTGTGAAAATCCAGAATAACCATCAAGAAAGCAAAAATGAGTATTTTTAGACAATCTTTCTAGCATTTGATCAATAAATGGTAAAGGGTAATGATCTTTCTTAGTAACTTTATTAACTTTTCGAAAATCAATGCACATTCTATACCCTACAACCACTCTTTGAGGAATGAGCTCATCATTATCATTAGGCACAACAGTCATACCTCCTTTCTTGGGAACGCAATGTACAGGACTAACCCATCTACTATCGGCAATAGGATATATAATACCAGCTTCAAGAAGTCGTAATACCTCATTCCTTACCACTTCCTTCATCTTCGGAATTAGACGACGCTGAGGTTCAACAACAGGCTTTGCATCATCTTCCATATTAATAGCATGTTGGCAAATAGATGGAGAAATCCCCTTCAAATCATCAAGAGTGTAGCCAATAGCTCCTCGGTGTTTCTTCAATATTTGCAATAATCTTTCTTCTTCAAACTCTGTAAGCTTAGAACTAATAATAACAGGATATATTTTCTTATCATCAATATGAGCATATTTAAGATCAGGTAAAGGCTTTAAATCAAAAACAGGATCTTCCTTTGGTGGCGGTGTTGTACCCAAATCTTCCACCGGTAAATCATGCTTGAGAATAGGTTGGCGAAGAAAAATTTCCTCAAGTTCATCTCTTTCTTTCCTAAAAATTTCGCTCTCACTATCCTCCAAATGTTGCTGCAAAGGATTGTTAGGAACAAGAACAATAGATGCACACTGCTCCATTTTAAAATCATTACTAGGCAAATCAGCTTTATAAGGAGTTTTAGTAAATTTAGAGAAGTTAAACTCATAAGATTCACCAGCAAATTTAGTCAAAAATTTCTCTTTCTTGCAATCTATAATAGCTCCACAAGTATTTAGAAAAGGTCTACCAAAAATGATAGGACAATAATCACTAGCAGAACCAAGTACCAAAAAGTCAGCAGGATATTTAATCTTACCACATAGAACTTCCACATCTCGGACAATACCAATTGGTGAAATAGTTTCTCTATTAGCCAGCTGAATAACCACATCAATATCTTCAAGTTCACAAGAATCAATTTCGTGCATAATCTCCGTGTAAAGCTCATAAGGAATAGCACTAACACTTGCACCAATATCACATAGTCCATAATAGCAATGATCACCAATTTTAACAGATAGCATAGGAACACTAGCTTGTTTGGGTTTATTAGGATGTGAAACAATATTAGAAGCATCTTCACAGAAAATAATATGACCATCCTCAACATTTTCAGTCACAAGATCTTTAACTATTGCAACAGCAGGTTCAACTTTTATTTGTTCTTCAGGTTCTCTAGGTTTCTTTTCACTTTTATGAACCGCACTATTTATAACAGAGTACTCTTTCATTTTAGCAGGAAAAGGAGTTTTTTCAATATAAGCTTCAGGAATAACATGATCAGCAGTTTCAATTACAACACACTTATTAATAGATGAATCTATTTTATCTTTATATGGTTCATGATACTTATCAAAATTCTTCTTAGGCAATTCATAATGAGAGGCAAAAGCTTTATAAAGATTTGCAACTTGGGAATCAAGACCATATGTAGCACTCATATTACGAAATAAATCAGTATCCATAAAAGCTTCAATGCATTTATAATCATAAATTATACCTGATTCTCTATCCTTGTCGTTCTCCCAACCTTCAGTATTTTCTTGGATCCGATCAAGAAGGTCTCTTTTAAACTCTTCTTTGTTGCGTGTAAATGATCCAGAACAAGAAGTATCCAGCAAGGTCTTGTCTTGAAAAGAAAGTCTTGCATAGAAATTATCAATAATAACATTACCAGGAAGCTCATGAATGGGGCATTTGAGCATTAAAGACTTCAATCTCCCCCAAGCTTGGGCAATACTCTCTCCATCATGAGGCCAAAAATTATATATGCGATTCCGATCCTTATGAATTTCACTTGGAGGATAGAACTTAGAATAAAACCGGGGCACAATATCATTCCATTCAAGAGAATCCCCATTATCCAGTAATTTATACCAATGCGCCGCCTTACCGGACAGCGATAAAGAGAATAATTTCTTCCTCACTTCATCCATAGCAATACCTGCACATTTGAATAACCCGCATAATTCATGCAAAAACAGTAAATGATCACCAGGATGGACAGTTCCATCCCCTTCATAGCGGTTATCCATAACACGTTCAATAATTTTCATAGGTATTTTATATGGTATCACTTCCTCACCTGGCGCCTCATCTACTACCGTTGCAGTAGTAGTAGATTTCCCAAATAGAAATTGAAGAGAAGAGCTCTCCATAATGACTTATGGCAGCAGGTAGAAATAAAATCAGCACAAACAGTAAAGGTTTTCCTTACCAATTCCACTTACCAATAGCACTTCACTCCCCGGCAACGGCGCGGAAAATAGTCTTGATGACCCACAAGTATAGGGGGTGTATCGTAGTATCTTCGATAAGTAAGAATGTCGATCCCAACGAGGAGCAAAGGTGTTGGAGCAGTTTCGATGAAGGTTTCACTGTAAATGCTCACGGACAAGTATTCGGGGGTTTTGATGTAACAGATGAAATAAGTACGAGTAAGTAAAATGCGAGAGAAATAATTGCAGCGAGTTGCCCAATCCTTTGTAGCACAAAGGACAAGCCGGTTTGTTTACTTATAATGACCAAACGTTCTCGAGGACTCATGGGATTTTAGTCTAGTGCTTTCGCTACATACGGCTAAATAATCTTCATTGTTATGATAAGTGTTGTGTGGGTGAACCTATGCTAATGTACCGCCCTTCCTAGGACTAAATACATACTTGTGATTATACCCCTTGCAAGCATCCGCAACTACAAGAAAGTAATTAAGAATAAATCTAACCACAGCCTTAAACTCGAGATCCTGCGATCCCTCCTGCATCGATATACCAACGGGGTTTAGGTTTCTGTCACTCCGGCAACCCCGCAATTAGCAAACGAATACAAGATGCATTCCCCTAGGCCCATAAATGGTGAAGTGTCATGTAGTCGACGTTCACATGACACCACTAGAAGAATAACACCACAACTTAAATATCACACCATTGAATATTACTCAACCATAGTTCACTACTAACATTTAGACTTCACCCATGTCCTCAAGAACTAAACGAACTACTCACGAGACATCATATGGAACATGATCAGAGGTGATATGATGATGAATAACAATCTGAACATAAACTTGGTTCAATGGTTTCACTCAATAGCATCAACAACAAGTATAGATCGATACCGGGAGAGTTTCCCCTATCAAACAATCAAGATCAAACCCAAATTGCTACGGCGGTGACGGTGTCCAGCGGTGATGACGGCGGTGATGATGGTGGAGATGATGATGATGGTGATGGTGATGATGTCCAGCTTGACGTCGGTGACGATGGCGTCGATTTCCCCTCCCGGGGAATTTCCGGCGGATTCCTGCCCGCCGGAGAGCTCTTTCTCTCTGGTGTTCTCCGCCCCGCGAGGCGGTAACTCTTCGTGAGGTACCCTCGTGGCTTAGGTTTTCGGGACGAAGGATTTCGCGAAGAAAAGGAGGCGAAAGGGGTGGGCCCCCTAGACCACATGGCGGCGCGGCCGGGCCTGGGCCGCCGCCCTATGTGTGGGCCCACCCTGGCTCCTCCTGGCTCCTCCTTGGCTTCCTCCGTCATCTTGAAAAATAGGATTTTTGGTATAATTTCCTTCCACGGTGATCTTCCGAAATATTGCCTTCGACGGTGCTTTTCCAGCAGAATCCTGGCTCCGGTGCTTGATCCTCCAATAATGATGAAACATGCAAAATAGATGAAATAACATAAGTATTGTGTCCCAATATGAAATATATCAATGAATAACAGCAAATTATGATATAAAATAGTGATGCAAATTGGACGTATCAGTGGATAGGGCAGTGGAGTTTTGTTTCTTAGATGACGAACTCACCAATGACCAGCCAAGAAATTGGCAAGCCCTAGAGGTAGACTTTCGGTCAACCTTATTACCAGCCCAATCGGAATCCGAATAGCCTATGAGTTCAAAGGTTGACCCCTTTGGGTACCACAACCCAAGAGTAGGAGTAAGAACAAGGTATCTTAAGATCCATTTGACCGCCACCAAGTGGCTCCCCTTAGGAGCATATTGAAAACAAGCACACATCCCAACACTTAAGATGATATCTGGCCTGGAAGCACAAAGGTAGAGCAAGGATCCAATCATGGACCAGTATACCTTTTGATCCACATCCTTCTCATCGTCACATGAGCCAAGCTGCCCCTTTACGCGCATGGGTGTCTTCATTGGGCTTGCCTTGGTCATGTTAAACTTCTTGAGCATGTCCTTCACATATTTATCTTGGGAAATGAAGGTGCCTTTTGCAAGTTGCCTCACTTGAAAGCCTAAAAAGAACTTCAATTCCCCCATCATGGACATCTCAAATCTCCTGGTCATCAACATCTCAAAAGCCTTGTTATGTTTAGGGTTAGTTCCACCAAATACAATATCATCAACATATGTTTGACATAAGAGCAGGCCACCCCCTTTAACTCGCTTGGTGAAAAGGGTGGTGATGTGGGCATTACCCTTCGGGTAACTAGTATTGTGCTACCTCCTACGGCCCAACCAGGGGCCCATGAAGATCATCCACCGACCAAGGTGGGCCGTTATGTCGGTTCCAAAGAAGTATTCTTGACAAACAAGGGAAGAAGACGAAGAACAAGGAAAGTTTAGATATAGAACTCTTTGTAACCTAGTCGAACCCGGGCAGAACTCTTGAGACCTGGCCTACAATATAAGGGCCAAAAGAGGGTCTGCCGAGGGACACACAATCATCACAGCTAGAACCACCGCAAGTCCAGAGCTAGGTCATTAGAAATCTTAGCCTCCCGAACGGAGAGAGAGATTTACCCAGGTTTGGGGCCCTCGATGAGGTAAAACCCTTACTTCCTGCTTGTATGATCTTGATTATCGAAATTATTTGGTTACAATGGGGTAGCCGAAGGCTAAGACTATGATCTCGTCGAGAGGCTAAGATTTCTAATGACTAGCTCTGGACTTGCGGTTGTTCTAGTTGCGATGATTGTGTGTCCCTCGGTAGACCCTCTCCCGGCCCTTATATTGTAGGCTAGGTCTTGAGAGTTCTGTCAGGGTTCGAGCAGGTTACAAAGAGTTCGACGTCTAAACTTTCCTTGTTCTTCGTCTTCTTGCCTTGTTTATCAAGAATCCTTCTTTCGAACCGACATAACGGCCCACCTTGGTCGGTGGAGGTAGCACAATACTAGTTACCCAAAGGGTAATGCCCACATCAGGTGGAATCGACCGTACCCATGCTGAACCCATCCTTGAGTAAGAAATCCCTAAGGTACTCATACCAAGCACGTGGATCTTGCTTGAGACCATAGAGTGCCTTATGGAGTAAATACACATGGTTGGGACGGCAGGGGTCTTCGAAACTCGGGGGTTGGGCCACATATGCAGTTTCTTTTAGGGTACCATTCAAAAATTCACTTCTCACGTTCATTTGGTACAGCTTGAAATTATGAAAAGATGCAAATGCAAGCAAAAGGCGAATATCTTCAAGATGGGCAACCGGCGCAAAGGTGTCCTCATAGTCCATACCTTCTATTTGGGAAAACCCTTGCGCCACTAACCTTGCTTTATTTCTCATGGCAATGCCATTCTCATATTGCTTGTTATTGAACACCCATTTTGTCCCAATGACATTGATGCGATGATCTTTGGGTCTCTCAATTAGAGACCATACTTCATTGCGGGTGAAACATTCCAATTCTTCTTGCATGGCAATTACCCAATCTGGATCAACCAAGGCTTCGTGTACCTTGAGTGGCTCAAAATTAGACACACAAGCATGATGTTGACAATAGGTGATAAGTAATGCATGGTGTCTATGAGTTACCACTCCTCTTGAGATGCTACCAAGGACTTGATCCACTTTCATGTCACTTGCCCTCTAAGCAGCCTTCATCTTCCAAATGGTTCCTTCATGATCAATAAATTCATCTCTTGCTAGTTCTTGATCATGAGGGGCAACTTGAGCTTTACCATGGGATGAGGATGATTCTTGATCAACATCTTGGTCTTTCTCAGGAGGATGAGGGTTTTCTTCTTGTTCTTCGGAATGCGGCTCATCTTGAGTAGGAGATGAATCTTGGGCTGCACTTGATGGTTCAGCTTGAGTTGAGCTAGGCTCCACTTGGACTGAGACTGAGGCTTCTTCTCCACTAGCTTGATCATTAATATGGATCTCCATGGGCCAAATGTGCCCAATGCCCATAAGCTTCATGTCATTAGAAGGATCAGCATCACCTGCAGCACATGGAACAACTTGCTCCACTTCGGAGCCATTATCCTCCAAGAACTGCACATCACAAGATACACTTCGGTAGTCCCATTGGTATAGGCGTGAGAGTTCTCCGCATATCCAACAAATATACCCTCTATAGTTCTAGTTTCGAATTTACCAAGCTTCTATTTATTGTTTTTGACAAGACATTTGCATCCAAAGACACGAATGTAAAATACATTAGGCTTGTTACCTGTGAGAAGCTCATATCGAGTTTTGTTGTGCAATGGACGGAGGAAGAGCCGGTTGGAGTAGTGGACAACAGTAGAGGTGGCTTCTCCCCAAAAATTATGGGGTGACTTAATTCACTCAACATAGTTCTTGCCATCTCAATAATAGTCTGGTTCTTCCTTTCAACAACACCATTTTGCTGAGGGGTATATGGAGCTGAAAACTCATGCTTGAGGCCCTCATCATCAACAAACTATTGCATGGTGTAGTTCTTGAACTTGGTTCCATTGTCGGTTCTTATCACCTTGATCTCAACTTCATACTTTCGTTGAGATTTCTTGGTGAAGATGATGAACTCCTTATAGGTCTCATCCTTAGACTTAAGGAGAAAGACCCAAGAGTATCTTGAGTAATCATCAACAATGAACAGTCCATATTTTCTCCCACCAAGAATATCATAATGAGATGGCCCAAAGAGATCCAAGTGAAGGAGCTCCAAAGGCCTAGAGGTGGTGATGATACTCTTGATAGGGTGTCTCTTCTTGAGTTGATTCCCAACTACACATGCACTGCGCACTCGATCTTTCTCAAAAGAAATGCCGGTTAGTCCAACAACGTGCTCACCCTTTAGGAGTTGTTTAAGATTTCTCATGTTGACATGAGCAAGGCGGCGATACCACAGCCAGCCCTCGTCATGTTTGGCCATTAGACATGTAGGGAGAGAAGAACTCTATTTTGAGAGGTCAACCACGTAAAGGTTGTTCTCCACATGTCCAACAAGGACCAATTTGAGATTATCACTCCTAAAGACTTTCACACAGTATTTAGTAAAATAGGAATCATAACCAGCATCTGCAAGATGATAAAAAGAAAGCAAATTGTAACCAAGATATTCAACAAGCATGACCGTCCCAAGGCACAAGTCCTTAGAGATTGCCTCCTTGCCATACCGAAGTACTTTTCCCTTTGCATTGTCACCAAAGGTGATGCTTGACATTTTGTTAACATCCTCTATGAACTGGTCAAGCACACCTCTTCCTCCGGTCATATGATTGGTGCATCCACTGTCAAACACCCATTTTGGACCACCGAAGGAATACCCCTGCTGTCGAGGGTGCTCATAGGCAATGCCCACCTTTTGGGGCTTAGGGTTGACGGAATCCTGCAGGCTGACACGAGACATCGGATACCAAACAAACGGGGAGAGAGATTTACCCAGGTTCGGGGCCCTCGATGAGGTAAAACCCTTACTTCCTGCTTGTCTGATCTGGATTATTGAAATTATCAGGTTACAATGGGGTAGCTGAAGGCTAAGACTAAGATCTCGTCGAGAGGCTAAGATTTCTAATGACCTAGCTCTAGACTTGAGGGGATTTTGGTTGTGGTGATTGTGTGTCCCTCGGCAGACCCTCTCTTCGCCCTTATATTGCAGGCCAGGTCCCGAGAGTTCTGTCCGGGTTCGGCTAGGTTACAAAGAGTTCTACATCTAAACTTTCCTTGTTCTTCGCCTTCTTGCCTTGTTCGTCAAGAATCTTTCTTTGGAACCGACATAATGGCCCACCTTGGTCGGTGGATGATCTTCATGGGCCCCTAGTTTGGCCGTAGGAGGTAGCTTAACATTGGTTACCCGAAGGGTAATGCCCACATCAACTGCAAAATCAAGTAGAAGATTTAGGAACCCATCGAGTAATGGGTTGCTTTGCAACGATAACAAGATCTTTTGGTACACAAATTGAGTACCCTCTATAAGCATAGCCATTGAGAGGGCCAACATATTCATCATAGATATCACCATAATAATCTTTAAATAAAGCATAGTGATTGTTTGGTCCCGGGCGGTCACCACTAGTGGCTTTTCCCTTTGGGGCTTTGCCCTCATTAGTGACCTTCTTGTTCTTTTCTTGAGCGGGCATCTCCTTCTTGTAGGACTTGGGAGCGTATCCAAGTCCATACTTCTTATTGTTTGACCTTTGCTTACTCAAAAGGTCATCCAATCTCATCTTATTCTTAGAGGTAGTGAACTTGGCCAGTTCCTTTGTCAGCCTAACATTTTCCTCAAGAATAGTTGCTTGTTCACAAATAGAGTCGTTGGGATAATAGATGAGACCATATTTAGTTGCCAAAGGTTCAAGATATTTATTAATCTCAATATATAGAGATATTTCTTCTTTTAGTTCAGCATGTTCCTCAATAAGTTTAGCATGATCATAAGTAGAGGGGGTAGAGGAACTAGCAAAATTTTCAACAATAATGGGTTCACTCAATGATCCAACAGCCTTCCTATAAGTGTCTTGGAGTAGTTCATGGTTCTCTCCAAGTTTCTTGAGCTCATCCTTAACAAGCTTGTTAGCTTTTTCAAGATGGTCAAGATCCTTGGTGAGAGAAGCATGAGCAACTTCAAGCTCCTTCTTTGAAGCATCCAGCTCTTGAGCCATTAAATGAGTCCTTTCAATAGTTTCTAGGTCATTAAATTTATCAAGTTCAAATGTTTCAATTAGTTGCTTAAGGCCTTGAGATATGCACCTTTCATTTTTTAGCTCTTGTCTTAGGAGATTGAATCTCCGTTTCTCATTTTCCATATGAGATTCTAATTGCTCAACAGACTCATCCCTTTCATTGAGGTAGTCCATCAAGAAATTGAACTTGACAAGAGCATCACAACGAAGGGTGCATCTTCATACATCCAAAACGTATCTACTTTCCCGAACACTTTTGCTGTTGTTTGCCCTTTATCTTATGTGTTTTGAATACAATTAACGCGGACTAACGTTGTTTTCAGCAGAATTGCTCTGGTGTCTTGTTTTTGTGCAGAAATCCAACTTTCGGGAAAATTCCGGGAAAATACAGAAAACCAATATTTCACCTGAAGACTCACGGAGCCAGAAGACGAGATGGACGGGGGCCACGAGGGTCCCACACCCACCCTTAGCGCGGGCCAGGCCTTGGCCGCGCCAAGCGGTGGTCTGGCCACCTCGGTCACCCCTTCAACTTCTCCTTCGCACTATAAGAAGCCCCTGGACCTAAAAACCGAGGGGGGTACCATGTTTTTCCAGAAAGAGTTCCGCTGCTCCGCCGCCACTAGAAACCCCAATCCGAGACCAGAAGCTCTGTTCTGGCACCCTGCCGGGACGGGGATTTGGAGGAGATCATCGCCATCGCCATCACGCCTCTCCATCAACCATCCATGATTCCCCCATCCATGTGTGAGTAATTCCCCGCTGTAGGATGTAGGGGATGGTAGGGATTGGATGAGATTGGTCATGTAATAACTATAAGATTGTTATGGGGATAGTGCCTAGTACCCGTTGTTAGTATTTTTGACATTGTTGCAACTTGTTGTGCTTAATGCTTGTCACTTTGGGCCTGAGTGCCATGATCTCAGATCTGAACATGTTATTGATTCATGAGGATAATTATTGTTTTTGATCATATCTGCAAGTTGTATACACATATTGTTGTCCGGAACCCGAGGCCACAAAGTGACTTTAAATTGGGATAATCGGAGGGGATGGCTATGATGTGAGGATCGCGTGTGTTCACAGAGTGTTAATAATGCTTTGATCCGGTACTCTATTACAAGGAGTACCTTAATTACCAGTAGTTTCCCTAGAGGCCCCGCTGCAACGGGCTGGTAGGACAAAGGATGTCGTGCGAGTTTCTCATTGCGAGCACGCACCACTAAATGGGAGCACACACCTATGGATATATTATGCTAGGATGCTTTTATCATTATTACTTGCAATTCCCATGTCTTGCTATTATATGGACTCCCTCATTCATGCAACACCCGTTCATCCATCCATGTTCCTACAGTATCTTAATCCTGATGTCTACTGCAATCATCGCTACTGCTATTTTTATTTCGCTACTGCTGTTACTTCACTTCTCCCACTGCGATAAAACTGTTACTACTGATATAATATTGCGAGGAAGTCTACTTTCAGGTGCAGGTGAATTGACAACTCATCTGTTAAAGCTTATAAATATTCTTTGGCTCCCCTTGTGTCGACTCAATAAATTTTGGTTTTACTTCCCTCGAAGACTGTTGCGATCCCCTATACTTGTGGGTCATCAAGACTATTTTCTGGCGCCGTTGTCGGGGAACAAAGCTTTATTTACAAGCCCAGTTAAAGGTCATATTATTCGCTGCAATTTATTTATTATGGGGAAAGCTCCTGAATCGAAGTTCCCTATATTGCCATCCACTACAAGAAGAGGTACAACTCTGAGCACCTCTGTTGCTCTTGATTCGCCATCTGTTATGAGTAAGCTTCTTACTCCACCACATGCTACTGCTACTTCTGCTTATATGATAATGCTCCAGATGATTTTGATGATGCTTCCACTGTGTTTGATAAGAGTGGTTCGTTAGGTTCTTTCCTAGATACTACAATTGCTGATGAAACTTATATTATTACACCTGTTAGTTCACCTCAAGCTAGGGGGAATTGTAGCGATGATCCTGATGAAATTTATATTGAACTTGATGATGACTTCATTAAAAATGTCATACTACTAGAGATGCAAGTGATATGAGAAGTCTTCTTGCAAGACGAGTTGTTAGATATAATTTGTCTCTTGATTATAAATTTTCCACATCTCCCATAAATACTAGAGATAAATATTATGATTTCTCTGTGGATTTGTCTTACATATCTATTGTTGAGAAAGAACCTTTTTGTAGTACTTAAAATGAAAGTGCCATGAAACATATGAATGAACTCTCTACTTTGAGCAATTTATTCTCCGATGATATTAAGATACGCACTTACTTTGTCATTAAAATCTTCCCTTCACTACAAAGGAAAACCCTTTTTTTGACAAATCACTTTCGTCATGTGAAGGCCAATTTTCGTCAAGGATTACTTCGCGGTGACGAAATTTGATCGTCATGGGGTTCGTCAAGGAAGCTCCGTCATAAAATATCGGGGGTGACGGTATGCATTTTTTCATCAACGTCAAATGTTTGATGGTGACGACCTGCAAATTCGTCAACATCGAAGGTTGATTGTTGACAGACAGGTTTGTCACGAAAAATTGCAACTTTCGTCAATATCTAAATCTTGGGAAGTTTCTGATTGGTCCAAAAAAAGCATACGTGGCCTTACATGTGGGTCCCATTTGGCTTCTGACAACATGGGTCCGACGGCGCTGACATGGATATCTATCATGTGGGACCGGCATGGTGCTGACTGGTGGGACCCACAAAATATTATGACAAGCTGGACCCACAATATTCTGACCGGTGGGATCCACAAAATTCAGACAAGTGGGACCAGGTTGTTGCCGACATATGGGTCCCAATAATGCTGACTAGTGGGACCCACAAATTCTGACAAGTGGGACCAGAAATTGGTGCCACGTGGTTTCATTTAATAGTGACGTTGTGACATTTTCCGTCACCTTTTGAATTTGACAAAATTTGAGAGCATTTGAATTATTTGCGAAATTTGGGAAACAAAAAAACTGGCGAAATATCAAAAAATAGACAATAAATATCATGCATAAATGGTGGCACAAGAAGTATATATGTCTCTCATAGACCGAAAGATTCATAAGAAAAATTACAATTGGAACACAAAGAAATTAAAAGACCTATGATTAATAATGTTGTAGGACGGTGGTGCAATAGATTAGTTGCCCTGGGATTCAGACATGGATGGTGGCTGGGATGTCCTCAAGAGCAAATTAAGCACGGCATCCATTTCTCTCTGCCTCTTTTCATAAGCCAGAGTCTTTTCTTCTTGGGCTTTCTTCACAGCTTCAAGTTCTTCCTCCTGCTTCTTCCTGATCTCTTCAAATTTTTGATCTTGTTCTTGCAGTCTTGCCTGCATCTCACTGTGGTACCTTTCAGCTGCCTGTATGGAGTTCTGCTCTTGATCTGCCAGTCTTTGTTGTAGCTCTCGGATGCGTGTAGCTGAGACAGAAGACTTCCTGGAACTTGTTGCGACGCCCAATCTTGGTAGGAATGTGCTGTTGCAGGTGGTGGATGGGCTTTTCTCGCTCAGAACTAGCTGAACAATTTGCAAATCAGTCAAATCAGGTTCATCTTCATTGCGTGGCGCCGCTTTTTTTACCACCATTTTATCCTACATAAAGATTACAATCATTGGATGGACAACATACAAAACTGGATTATATTATATTGTGCTAATATGAAATATTTCTTACATATGCACTTTTTGCTTCAGCACTCATAATGTTATCCTTGTTAGTGTGTGTGATTCTAAAAAAATCAATTGGAGAGGTTTCTTCTTCCTGCTGCTTAGCCTTCTGCTTGAAAAAATGTAGAATGCACATTACCATTGTACACTGTGTATGACAGAAGTATGAACTGTATGGGGAAATTCAGAACACTTACTATATGTTCCCAGTGAGCAACATAGCTTCGAGATCCAGTGGTATGGAACTGTTTCACAGCTTCTCTGTTCTTTCCATTTTTTACACACACTACCTATGTTCAGTACATGCATTTTATTTATCCAGATCAGAGAAATGTAAGAATTCAGTAGCTGTTATTGAAAGGAATAATGTTTATGTACCTGGTACTTCTCATCAAACCATCTGTTCACCAGTTCTTTCCAGCTTTTCTCTTCTACATGATCTGGCTTCTTGAGATATGCTTGCTCCAGTGTGAGATTTTTAATTTTCGGCCAATACTCCTTTTTAAGCCTATATCGGAACTGCCGAATACTAACTTGCAGCATATCAGTGCACACATCTTGAGCCACCTCATCATTTTTGTCCATAGTAAACTTTCCCTGCAAAATAGTGATGCATTAATCAGTAGATTCTTAGATAGTTGATCATGTAGCATACTAATTAGGTTAAACCAAGATTGTACAGGACTCACCGCTACTGTATTTATAGCATGAGGAATGACATGTCTGAGAGTTTCATCTTTCTTGTACTGTGTCCAGTGTGTTGCAAGCGGCATTTTCTCACGGATGTGAATACCAACCTCACTGCTCAGCTTTGCTGACTGGATATAATCCTTGGGTCTCCTGACACCAGCAGAGAATTCAATTGGCATCTTATTGCCACCATGTCTTCTTGTGTACTCATGTAGTTCATGGCCCATGGTAGGTCTGCGTCCACCTGTCTTTCTCTTACTACCGCCAGATGTTGTCAATGTCTCTGAAATAAGAGATATGAAATGATTCTCTTTTATATGAAAATATGCGGTACAGTGTTTAGTTTTTACAAACTTTCATACCTTGCCGCTGAAAGTTTACAATTTGATTGTCCTCAGGAGATGAGTTGCTGCCTCCAGATGTCATGATCTGGTTAGGTGAGGGTGCTCCTTCAGTGTTCAGACCAGCAGTGGCCGTCGGCTCATCAGATGACCCAGCTTCAGGTTCAGTTGTTGCCATTGATCTTGTTGCAATGTTGGATGGTGCAACTTCAGGTCTGGATCGCTTCTTCTGTGCAACTATTGCAGAAGAAGCAACTATCTGCAAGCAAAGTAGAGGCTACATTAGTAGGAAACATTTAGCATGTACGTATTTGCTATCATAGTTCAGACATAGTTCCACAGACCTGAGCTGAAGTTTTGCCGACAGTGCGCTGATCCTCATCTGAATGAAGATCATCATCAGCAGTAGCTATCTCTTCTGGATTCGGTTCGTACGAAGGGTCCTCTTCGACCTCCTTCTCTTTGCAGTCTGTGTCCTTTAGATTGTTACTAGTTCCTATTTGTACCCCACCATACACTAATGAACGTGCAAAACCAGAGAAATCTTGCTGAATTTTGTGGCCAGGTCCATATCTTTCAGCGAATTTTTTTCCATGCGTACTATATTTTCTTGCATTTGTTTCTCCTTGACAAGCTCATATGCCGGCTTGACGGGGTTTTCTGTCTCCGCTGAAATAATCGGAAGAGCGGAGCGTGAACAAAACATAAGAGGGGGCCAATTCCATAGAAAACAGCAAATAATTGTCTTTGCAAAATATTGTACAGCAGCAAATGATTGAAAACATAAGAGTCTACGTATGATGTCGGCGAACAAAACATAAGAGGGGGCATATGCCAGGCTAAGGGACATCATGTGCTTTTAGATATCTACTCGTAACAAATAATTTTCAATGGGATGCAGCCAAGTCCCTCTACTTTTGTTTGAAGTCGTAATTAGGATGCACCATTTCTACCTGATTAATCCCTTGTCTCAGTTACTTACGCACATGCGCACCAAAAGCATCATTGAGGTTACAAAATTAGAATCAGAAAAGAACTTAAAAGGAAGTATGTTTTGTGATCACCTAGATATGGCTCAATTGTTTGGTAGTTTGGTTGATAGCCTTTGGACCTGATCAACCTCCTAGATGTAGAGTTAATTGACACATGAGACTCCCCTCGGACACTGAATTATGCATGTCTGTTGATAGCTGGTTTCAGTCTGTTATTGGACAACTACCACCTCACATGGTGGATACTACCCTTCTGGTTGCTTGGCGGGCTTGGTATGCACGTAATGAGGTTACTCATGATAAGCCTCTACCCCCTATTATTGGGTCTCACCGATTTCTGAGTGGATATATCAAGCTGATCGGGGATGTGAAGTCCATTCCTACAGAGAACCTAGTTAAAGGAAAACAGCCAGCTTCACTAGTGGGTATGGCACCAGTGCCAGCGCAACGTGTGACTCCATCTTTAAAGCCTTGGACTAAGCCACCGACTGGATGGATTAAGCTGTCGATTGATGGGTCTTATAGTTCTGGTGAATTTGCTGGTGTTGGAACAGTTGTTGGAATCTGATCTCAATGTAACCCATCCTGTCTAATAAAGTTCCTTTTTTACCCGCAAAAAAAATTGACACATGAGACAAATTTCACAAGAAATGAAATTGATTTGGGAAACATGGGCATTTTTAGGCTGAAATTTGATTTTTGACTTTTGAAAGACATAGATAAACAAAAATTGTGGAAAGAAATAGACTGATGAAACAAAGTACATGATTCAAAAAACTTCATTATATTGTTAAGACGTGCATTGCACGTGCAAACTAACTAGTTCCATAGAAAACAGCAAACAATTGTTCTAGATCAAACTCTGCTTCCCTCTGAAACTGAGGAATAAAAGTCTGAAGCAATGTCATTGTTCACTGTAGCTCGTCAGGCTGTTTTCGGCAACGGCTGGAATTAGTTCAGTTAAGTGTTTCGGCAAACAATTGTCTATGCAAAAGATTGTACATCAGCGGGATGGCAAAGATTGTATAGCACGGCATGATTGTCTCTGGAATAAAAACGATAAACCCTATACGTATGATGTCGGGATTGGATCTATCAAATATGCAAGATCTAGATATAGGTCAAACGGGCGTGGTAGACATGTAAAACCGATCTCTCAATCGAACCATCCGAAAAACACAACAACAAGCCAATCACCGACAGATTTACCTTGGGGTTTCTTCGAGCTGGGCGCCTTCTTCGGCGTGTGTGCACGATTTTCCTTCCCCCCGACATTTCGACGACTGCCGGCCATGGCGACCACCGGCCGGGGAGATAGATGCGAGATGGAAGAACGTCCGGCGAAGACACCGGATCGGGGTGAGCACGAGAGGATGAGGTCGGGGGGTGGGGAGTTAAGATGCTCGTAAATCATGGGGGAGAGGCACGACGTATATAAGGGAGGGCGAAATATTTGATAGGTGGGGTGCGCGGGAGGAGTGGAGGGAACAAAAAATTTGGGCGTTTTGGCAGCCGGCGTACTACAATTTGGAGGGAACAAGTTTTTGCCGTGAAAGAAAAAATATTACTCTGAAAATGGAACTGTACATGTATATTTTAATTAAAAAATGACAGAAAACGAGTAAAACTCATAATAAATGCTAAATTCAATGTAAAATCATCAGTAACTAGTGGGACTGAGTAAATGTTGTGACATTCATGTGGAAAATTCAAATTTAAATTTTTCATGAGGTTTGGTGTAGTTTGATGTGAATTTACACAAGTGAGGGCATTTTCGGCATAACGGTCGAATCGTCGACCCCGGAAGTTGTAAAACCTTTTGCATGTGAGGTATATGTGAGAACACATCCCACATATACATGTTATTGTTCACACATGTGAGATTTTGTCTGAAAACACTTGTGAAACCTCATGTTGGTTGTGGGTCGATCCATGTGTGGACCCACATCGATCATGTCGGTGAAGGGCTCTTTTTCAAGCAAGCTGCACTTCAAAGACTCAGATTGAGCTGCAAATTTTTGTGAGTGGTCATGAAGGGTAGGTATGTGTGCCTGAGGAGTTTCAGATTTTTCTGACAATTTTAGGTGTTTGTTTATTTTTTTAATTAAAAAATGACAGAAAACGAGTAAAACTCATAATAAATGCTAAATTCAATGTAAAATCATCATTAACTAGTGGGACTGAGTAAATGTTGTGACATTCATGTGGAAAATTCAAATTTAAATTTTTCATGAGGTTTGGTGTAGTTTGATGTGAATTTACACAAGTGAGGGCATTTTCGGCATAACGGTCGAATCGTCGACCCCGGAAGTTGTAAAACCTTTTGCATGTGAGGTATATGTGAGAACACATCCCACATATACATGTTATTGTTCACACATGTGAGATTTTGTCTGAAAACACTTGTGAAACCTCATGTTGGTTGTGGGTCGATCCATGTGTGGACCCACATCGATCATGTCGGTGAAGGGCTCTTTTTCAAGCAAGCTGCACTTCAAAGACTCAGATTGAGCTGCAAATTTTTGTGAGTGGTCATGAAGGGTAGGTATGTGTGCCTGAGGAGTTTCAGATTTTTCTGACAATTTTAGGTGTTTGTTTATTTTTTTAATTAAAAAATGACAGAAAACGAGTAAAACTCATAATAAATGCTAAATTCAATGTAAAATCATCATTAACTAGTGGGACTGAGTAAATGTTGTGACATTCATTTGGAAAATTTAAATTTAAATTTTTCATGAGGTTTGGTGTAGTTTGATGTGAATTTACACAAGTGAGGGCATTTTCGGCATAACGGTCGAATCGTCGACCCCGGAAGTTGTAAAACCTTTTGCATGTGAGGTATATGTGAGAACACATCCCACATATACATGTTATTGTTCACACATGTGAGATTTTGTCTGAAAACACTTGTGAAACCTCATGTTGGTTGGGTCGATCCATGTGTGGACCCACATCGATCATGTCGGTGAAGGGCTCTTTTTCAAGCAAGCTGCACTTCAAAGACTCAGATTGAGCTGCAAATTTTTGTGAGTGGTCATGAAGGGTAGGTATGTGTGCCTGAGGAGTTTCAGATTTTTCTGACAATTTTAGGTGTTTGTTTATTTTTTTAATTAAAAAATGACAGAAAACGAGTAAAACTCATAATAAATGCTAAATTCAATGTAAAATCATCATTAACTAGTGGGACTGAGTAAATGTTGTGACATTCATGTGGAAAATTCAAATTTAAATTTTTCATGAGGTTTGGTGTAGTTTGATGTGAATTTACACAAGTGAGGGCATTTTCGGCATAACGGTCGAATCGTCGACCCCGGAAGTTGTAAAACCTTTTGCATGTGAGGTATATGTGAGAACACATCCCACATATACATGTTATTGTTCACACATGTGAGATTTTGTCTGAAAACACTTGTGAAACCTCATGTTGGTTGGGTCGATCCATGTGTGGACCCACATCGATCATGTCGGTGAAGGGCTCTTTTTCAAGCAAGCTGCACTTCAAAGACTCAGATTGAGCTGCAAATTTTTGTGAGTGGTCATGAAGGGTAGGTATGTGTGCCTGAGGAGTTTCAGATTTTTCTGACAATTTTAGGTGTTTGTTTATTTTTTTAATTAAAAAATGACAGAAAACGAGTAAAACTCATAATAAATGCTAAATTCAATGTAAAATCATCATTAACTAGTGGGACTGAGTAAATGTTGTGACATTCATGTGGAAAATTCAAATTTAATTTTTTCATGAGGTTTGGTGTAGTTTGATGTGAATTTACACAAGTGAGGGCATTTTCGGCATAACGGTCGAATCGTCGACCCCGGAAGTTGTAAAACCTTTTGCATGTGAGGTATATGTGAGAACACATCCCACATATACATGTTATTGTTCACACATGTGAGATTTTGTCTGAAAACACTTGTGAAACCTCATGTTGGTTGGGTCGATCCATGTGTGGACCCACATCGATCATGTCGGTGAAGGGCTCTTTTTCAAGCAAGCTGCACTTCAAAGACTCAGATTGAGCTGCAAATTTTTGTGAGTGGTCATGAAGGGTAGGTATGTGTGCCTGAGGAGTTTCAGATTTTTCTGACAATTTTCCAAAAATTCATCCCCTAAACTCAAGAAGAGGCATCACTTGTGAAGCCTCTACATCTTAGGGTATTGGGAAAATTGGGAGCACGTGCTGGTCTCATTTGGCGTCACCACATTACCCTACAACAGAAGTTTCACTTCGAAAAAGGTTTGACAACCTCTTAGTGCAATGAGGTCAACCTAGGTTTGACCAAACACTCAAAATTTCATATAAAATTGAAAATTTGTTGAAATCTTTCCAAACCTTGTGTATTGGCCAATGTGTGGCTAACACTTTCCATGGAAAATAACAAACTAGAAAAAATTGTTTCCCTACCAAAGCACTCACAAAAGTGAGGTGCGTAGTGAAAGATTATGCCCGTCTACCCCGAACGGGCAGTTCTTGACCATTTTTTGAGGTAGCTAACTTGAAATGGACTGAAATTTGGCACAAGGGTGCATCAACATGTGGGTAATGATGCTAGCATGCTATCTTGGCAGTTTGGTTTGAAAATTTTCAAAAATTCATCCCCTAAACTCAAGAAGAGGCATCACTTGTGAAGCATGTACATCTTAGGGTATTGGGAAAATTGGGAGCACGTGTTGGTCTGATTTGGCATCACCACATTACCCTAGAACAGAAGTTTCACTTTGAAAAAAGTTTGACAACCTCTTAGTACAATGAGGTCAACCTAGGTTTGACCAAACACTCAAAATTCCAGCCCTAATCATGGTATGAAATTCTTAGAAATTTGAAAGAATTTACATACTCGATTCATTTTTTATTTATTTCTTTCTTACTTTCTTCGTATGGAGACTCCATGTTAAAGGTGGGAAAGGTTTGTAAACAAATATCCTTCACTATGTGTGATCACTAATTCGTATTTAAAATATTTTATAGTTTTTAATACCCATACTGAAAATTCTGTGCCTGCCCATCCGTCATGCGTGGGACCCATGTCAAAGTAATGGGAAAGTGGACTACATGCACGAATCCACGTTTTCACACGCACGCGTCACACAGAGGAACCCAAACGGCAGCACCTACTGTATATCCATCGGCCCCATCGTCTCTCCCACCCGCAACTTCTATTCCCCAATCTCTGGCGAAAAACCCTGCTTGCACCTCCACCAGCGCACCACCGACCTCCCCTTCCACCGAAGATCCCGAAGATGAAGCGTGTTCGCGGAGACGAGCCGGAGGCGAGTGCGGTCGTCAACGTCGACAGAGGCGAAGGCGATGCTCCGGTAGTAGTCGACGCCGCGGAGGCGGGATCTTCTTCCGGAACTAGAGCCGCTCTTCGCCGCGCCGTGACCGTGGAGGGCTCCGCCCAACCGGCCGTGGTCGCCGTCGCTGATGAGGCCAAGGGAGACGTCCTCGCTCCCGCGGCACAAGCAGATGACCAGGGCTTCGATCCGAATGACCCGTACTACCGCGACTCCAAGCAGTACCGCGAGCTATATGGCCCCAGAGAGTGCGACGAGTTCGAAGAGGAGGCCTCCGACAACTGCAGCGAGGTACTCTACTATTCCGATCGATCCCCTGTTTTTCTTGATCTTACTGTTCACCATAGGGTTTGCTCATAGGGTAGATTGATTTGCCCTTCTGCTACTTCTTGTACAAATTGATGATTCTGGGGTTCTTACTCATCCGATTTATGGTTTGTAGTTACTAGATTTGTAATATTTGATGCACATCTTGATTCAACTGTACCAAAGTATCAACCAAATGATTTATGGTACCATGAATATTCATGCATGTTTCAAATTAGTAGATGACACTTATCTTAATTAGGTCATGATTCCTTGTGTGTGATGAATCATACCTGCTTAGTGTAATGCTCACTGCATTTCAAACTTAAATTCATCCGAATATGAATCATACCAGAGTGATTATGATTACAAGAATTATATTATAGGTACTATTAATTGATCTGATCCATGGATTTTATAATCACCATTTGTCTTAAACTGGTGCTTATTTATACGATGAAACCATAGTGTGTACATCATTTTTATTTAGGGAACAAATGAATGATCAGATGCATGTAATTTATGACCACCATTTTTCTTGAATTCCTGCTTATTGACGTCATGAATCCATATTGTTTTATGAATCAGTACATCTTCAGGGAACAAATGATTGATCCCTGATCCATGAAATTTATAATCACCATTTTCTCTTAAATTGGTGCTTAGTTATATTACTGAAATAATGATTGGACTACCCATGAACAATTTGTGACAACAGTTTAAATTGGTGCTTATTTATATTAGTGAACTAATTATCTATGGTTGGATCTGGATCATAAATGTTGATTCTACATGATGATTAATTCTTAATAATGTTCATAAAAAATATTTAATGCTTGAATTGTATTTCAGTTAATTTCCTTCTCTCACTTCTTCTTTACTTTCAAATTCGCAGGAAGACTCTGAGGACATTGGCAGCGACAAGGAGGACCGGGACCGGAAGAGCCGCTTCGTTCTGAAGAAGCTGAAGACTGGCCAGATCCCTTTCCGCCGGGACGGTAAGCCTAATTGCCCATTCTGCGGCAGGGTTTTCCCGAAGGATATTGAGAGTCTGATCCAGCACGCGACGGGAGTTGGAAAAGGTAGCGCGCACAAGCACAAGGCTGCTAGCAAGGCGAAGCACGCTGCCTTTGGCAAGTTCCTCAGGGACTACGTCAAGACTGGCCTCATCCCGCTCGTCGGTCCAGCTGTTGGCCCTCATGTTCTCCACTAAATTTAGTTTCTGTTTAGTTGTTCCCCTGGAGGTTCATGGTTAAACTATGTCATGTTTCAAAGACTATGTTCTACTTTTGTTATTTGGAACCTGGGCAATCATACCCAGTTGTTTAAGACTATGTCATGTTTATATGTTGTTTGCTGTTGCAGAAGCATTACTGCTGCACATGTTATCTCTTTTTTCATGTTGATGCACGCTGCATTTGTGTAGATGCTTTATTCTGTAGCTAAGCAAGTTTCGAGTTAATTTCGACTACCAATGTTTGGCTACACCAGAGTTGTGTAGATTACATATCCCTTTGTCCCACAAGTTTACTACTTTTATGTCTCCTTTTTTCGACTTGTAGTTGCTGTTGTTAGTTTCAAGTTTTGTTTTCATAAATACAATATGTGTTGGTAATCAGCAAAATTGAAACCTCACAGGACAATTGTTGACATATCATGGCAAAATATTTACTTATATATAGTAGAAACCAGTGCTGGGTTGCAGACCATGCATACATATAAACAACTAGCGAATAGCAGCTACAGTTTCAAAAGAACTGACTACTAGCCAAAAGCACCTCACGCAGGAGGGAGCCAAAAGCACCTCACGCAGGAGGGAGACCATCATGCCAAGGAAGGTTGTTTGTACTACGATCAAGGACTCTGTCGACCACGATCTTGCGGTAGAGCTCGTAGGAGACCCAAGCATCAATGGCTGCATAGTCGATGTTCATCTTTGGAAGTGGGAAGTCCCCCCACAGTCTGTGCCGATGGTGGTGGAACTTCTTCTTCATATCACCGTACCATGAATCAATGAGTCTTTGTGCCATGGTACCCATGCCAGCCCTCTCATGACCAGTGTACTTGAAGTACTCGTCCTGGAGATCGACGTAGTACTCACGAGGAATCTGCATGTGCCATGTCCTCCACAGAACTCTCTTGTCACCACGGATGTCAACACTCGCAAACGTAATTCCTTCTCGAAAGAAATCGCAGATAGCCGGAGCGTCCCACCGGGCAGCACTACAGTAAACAAAGTAATGTACTAGTCACAGATCGAGCATATGAACTAGGAAACAAATTAGGGATCAAGTAAAGTAAAAAGGAGTCACAGATCGAGCATATGAACTAGTCAATCAAATGAGGAATCAAGTAAACTAAAAAGGAGTCACAGATCGAGCATATGAACTAGTCAATCAAATGACGAATCAAGTAAACTAAGTAGCTTCGCTATGTCCTGCAATGATAAACTACATATTTGGAAAGATCAGATGCAGAACTGGGTGTCGATCAAGCATACTTACTACTACCTATCTACGAACCAAATAAATCTCGTTGCACTGCATTTATTTCAGTTACAAATATGCAAGAACCTACAGAGGAGACGAAGATGAAACAAATTAATAAATCGGGAACAATGTCTAGCAGATTTAGATCGGGAATGTACTGATTTTCGGGAACAATGTCTAGCAGATTTAGATCGGGAATGTACTGATTTTCGGGAACAATGTCTAACGAGAGTCGAAGAGAGACACAACGGCGGCAACTAAAAAACCCCAATCGAAAGATTCAAAAAGGGGATTAGTTCTTACGCTGCGTAGTGGAACACCAGCACATGTCGACGCATGGAGAGTTGAACCACGGCGATCTTCTTCTCGTCCTCGGCTCGATGGTTGGTGTACTCGAAGTCGAGGCCCACGAACTTGTGCTCGTCCTCCTTGAGCCACTCCGTGTACATGTCGAGGACGCGGCGCACTTTGCAGGGGTCGTTGGTGTAGACCACCTCCAGTTCCTGGCCGTCGTGGATGTGGACTGCGCGCGTGCTGGACCAGTAGTACAGTTCCTGCTCATCCATGTCCATGGCGACGCGGCGGCGGGAGACGAAGAGACTGAGGGAGCGGAGACGACGAGAAGTGGGGAAACCAGGATGCGGTGCGAATATTGAGACGGTAGGGGAGGGGGAAGGGGATAAATATCATCCCCATTAATTACTCCGTGCGAATATTGAGACGCGTAGACGACGAGAATATTGACGCGGGTCTTGACTTGTGACGTGCAGTCCAACTGACCAGTGGGGCCTGCGCATTCGATCGTGTTGTCACGTCAAAACCCAGCACCGCCCATTTGCCCTCCTCTTGACCTACCGAAAATTACTCCACGATATAACTGGCCATCATATCACGACCTCCTTCAGC
The DNA here is from genome assembly GCA_030979885.1 of Lolium multiflorum. Lineage (NCBI taxonomy): Eukaryota > Viridiplantae > Streptophyta > Magnoliopsida > Poales > Poaceae > Lolium > Lolium multiflorum. The sequence continues at coordinate 313,357,845 of CM061750.1, read as the reverse complement.
CGCCGCCAGATCTCGCCACGTCTCTCGCCGCCACAGCTCGCCACGTCTCTCGCCGGCGAGACTTGTAAGACTCTCGCTCCGCGTCGAGACCAAGGATGGCGCCTACTAGTGGAGTACGTAAATAACATGTACGTCTCGCGATCGATCGTTGTTTCCGATTTGTAATCTTTCTTCATATTTTTTGCAGTGTCCAGTTTGCTTTGACAAGAAGGGGATGTGCGGCGGAGGGGGAATCGCGTTAGGTTTTTTCGTGCAAACACTACAAGAGGGTTTTGAGGAGAAGACGGTACATGCACTTATAAGTTTAAAATTCATTCAGATGTTTTATTAATTCACCGCCACATCAAAGTTTAACACGTGATCCTAGTAGTTATTGCTAGTTTAGTACTATTATTCAGATGTGTGTAATAATTGTTGTTCACCATATGTATTAACCGCTTATTTATGGTTGAGTTTTAGGATAGTTGTGATAACTTTTACGTTCATATGAGTTTTACGATAGTTGTAGCTGTTAGAGATAGAGGTATCGGTAGTTCAGTCCTATACCGATAGAAGTTCAGATATGTGCTGATAGAAGTCCTAGATACATACGATGTATTACTTGCGCAACAATGTACCTCCCCTATATATTAATGAGATCTGAGACTCGGTGATTATCCGAGTAGACGCATAATTCTACCTGATCATTAGATTTTACAGTAGCTACATGCAATTCGTGATTCTTCAAGGTCCTAATATGACACGATGTGTAACATTCACATGTTTCTATCTTATTGAATTTTCAGAATAGTTAACTTACTTTTGTATTAACTCTACTGAATTTAGGTCATCCCTTGCTACTATAGACCGTATTTCCTTCAGAAGTATGGTGTCCAGACCTCCCACAGGACAACTTTTGAAGCTGCACTTAGAACCAAAGATGGCCATGCATTTGTTGTTAATGTTACCAACAGAGCTGGCAGAACCTATATCAACGGAAGATTTTGGAACGAATTTGCTAGAGTGTACAATTTTAAGGTTGGCATGGAGTTAATTTTCAGAATTAACTCATCTGGTCAGGATACTCTTGTAATAACTGGAACTGAACCACTAATCCATCCAGGTAATTTTCCACCTTTGGACAGAATGATTGATCATATTAATTATTCCATCTTATGTCAGTTATTTTAATTATGCAGCTTACTACCAGTTGTCCCGTACGAAGCGTGACATTGTTGACTCGCTCAGTACTACTGATGGAACAATGATAAATTGGAGGATGATGCATACCGTCATTCTTCAGGTGGACAACTTGGACTACCTTGTTGAGTACCACAATGCTGGAGATTATGATCAAGGAGCACTAGTTGTCCCAATGCTGCATACTCTGAATTGGACAAACAACGAAAATTACAACAAACACGTGGTAAGCAGTAGATCATATCATTTCATTAACTTTGCGACCTACATTACGTACAAGTGTTAACTAAACTATGTCTCTACTGTTGGAACAGAAAATCCCTAGCCGTTTGGTTCCTAAAGATATGGAACAATATGGTGCAATCAGTATTGTGTGCCATCCCAGTACTTTGGTGCGTGCGTCCTACGCAATTTCTTCTGACGATGGTCGTCTCTGCGTCAGTGGGTGGAAGGAGTTCATGGACAAGGAAAAGCACCTTGAGATGGGTGACAAGATGTTGTTCTTGCTTTACCTGGGAAATGCAGGGGTTTACTTGTTTGCTACCCATGTGCCTGAAATCGATCTGGAGTAGCTAGTCAGTGATTCATGGTGCCCGTGTGTCCAACTATGCAGCCCCTTTAGGTTTAAATTAAGTTGTAAGACTCTTTATGCGATTGTCGATTTTGCTTGTGTTAAAACAATATTTAGTCATATCGTGCTGCTGGTTGTAATCGTGTCAAGTGTCGATTAATTAAAACCATTGTCAAAGTTATGTTACCGACATGTTGGCTTTTCTTATATTTGTCCATATTTTAGCTTATATTAATTTGCTCTTACACCCTTCTGGATAATTCAATGACAAGTTCGAGATCGTAAACATCTAAATAAGAACATTTCAAATGTTTGGAACAAAACATATAGTTGTATGCATTACATGTTTCTATCAATCTACATCACTATCTTCTTCTGAAGTTTTTCCCTCGTCATCATGTATGTTCTCTTCCAATATGAGACTATCTTCCTCATTCTCTAGTTCATCTTCGCTCATATCCATGTCAACATTGGGACTATCTTCCCCATTCTCTAGTTCACGAATTGTACGAGCATCATGAATATGTACAACTTCATCAGCACGATGATCATCCTCCTCTGCTTCCACCTCTGCTTCCTCGTCTAGGTCGACAACATCATGAAATGTATGGTCGACTGAACCTTCATCCTCCTGGTATGCGTCTTCATTCCGTACAAATGCATCATCGTTACCATCTTCTAATTCTAGAACGTCGTACACGTGTCTATGGCTGAACTTCTGCACCACTTTCCACGGATCACCAAACTTTGTATCCTCCAAATAGAAGCATGTTTCAGCTTGACTGGCCAATATGAATGGTGAATTCTTGAACCATAGGACAGAAGTGTTAACGCTTTTAAAATAACCATCATCTTTTATCTTGGAACCCCTGCTCGCAAGGTCGAACCAGTCGCAATGAAACAAGTACACGGACCTGTCACCGTGCTTGTTAGTCCCGTACTGCAGTTCAAGAACTTCTTGCAGAACACCATAGAACTCGGTCTCATCTGCATCACCAAAAGATCCCTTAGTCGCTACGCCCGAATTTTGAGTCTTCAGGTCTTTATCCCGAGTAAGCGTGCGAAACCTCGCACCCTTTACGTTGCAACCAGCGTATACTACTACACGCCGGTCTGGCCCAGCAGCCAGAGACTTCAAATCTTCTGATGCATTGTCCAACTGTCTCACATGGTTTGCAAACCAACCTGCAAACTCTCTCTGAACCGTCTCCTCGATGTCACGCACACCCCTACCTCCCAATTCTTGTCGGAATTCACTGAAACATAGAAAAAACACATATGAAATACAGGACAATTATGTCTGCAACATTGAGAAGTAGTTATTAAAGTGAAGCTAACTACTTACTTGATATAATGTTCTACATCGTCACAGTTGTTCAGCACATACCAAACCATTTTGTCAAATTCCTTGTCAAAATGTTTCAAAATGGATTTCCCAAGACCTTTAGCTCCAACTGAAAATACTTCCATCTCGTCACGATCAGGTTTTCTCCGTATGTCTTGGTTCCTATCATCTTTGTTAAATCTTGTTTCTGTGCCATCCTTGAAAAATCTAGAGCAAAAAATCAAACACTCATCAACAATGTAGCCCTCTGCGATAGAACCTTCTGGCCTTGCTTTGTTACGGACCGTAGACTTTAGATAACCTAATCTTCTCTCAACTGGATACATCCAACCATAATGAACAGGACCCCTCAAAAGAGCCTCGTCAGGAAGATGAATAGCTAAGTGCACCATTACATCAAAAAAAGCTGGGGGAAGAGCTTCTCAAGTTTGCATAGGATCACAACAATTTCAACCTTCAATCGATTCAGCACATCAACTTTCAGGGTTTTGGCACACAGCTCCCTAAAAAATCTTCCTAGCTCTGCAATAGCCACATACATTTCCTTAGATGCAATTCCCTTGAGCCCAGCCGGCAACACTCGCTGCAGAAGTATGTGGCAATCATGCGTCTTCATACCGGTAACCTTACAACCATCAATATTCACACATCTTCCCCAGTTTGCGCAATAACCATCTGGGAACCTAGTGTTTGCCAAATACCTACACAAATGTCTCTTCTGTTCCTTCGAAAGCGTCCACGGTGCAGGGGGCTTCGCATAAGTTACTGCTGCATCATCATCATCCTTCACAATTTTCTTCAACCAATACTTCTCCCAGATTTTGAATTTCTTCAAATCAATTCTAGCACTAACAGTGTCCTTATTCCTGCCCTCAAGTTCAAGTAGTGTACCAACAATATTGTCACATATGTTCTTCTCAATATGCATCACATCTAAGTTGTGAGCTAACTTAAGTTCTGGCCAGTACGGTAGATGATGTAAGCTGACTTTCAGGTGCCATGTTGGTTCACCGGGTACAGTTGCACGCTTCCGCTTTCTACTTATTGGATTTTTCCCATGTTCAAAATCCTTAACCCTTTCTACCTTCTCAGCTACCTCTTTGGGTGTGTACTTCCTTGGTGGATCTCTAGTCTCAGCTTTACCATTGAAAAGTCTGCTTCTCCTGTATGGGTGACTTTTATCAAGAAATCGCCGATGCCCAATATATCCAATTTTGTTTTTCAAAGATTCATAGCAAGGATTCTCATCGCAATGCACACACGCATGAAATCCTCTTGTGCTTCGGCCTGACATAGTGGCATATCCAGGATAATCATGAATAGACCAAAGAAACGCAGCATGCAATGGGAAATATTCCTCTGTGCATGCATCAAATGTCTGCACACCACTCCATAGCTGCATCATATCTTTTATCAGTGGCTGCATAAATACATGAAAATCTTTCCCTGGGGAATACTTTCCGGGGATTAGCAATGCCATCATGTAATTCGATTGATCCATGCACATCCATGGTGGGAAGTTGTAAGGAATGACAAAAACAGGCCACATACTGTAAGGATTACTCATACTTCCAAAGGGACTGAAGCCGTCTGTGGCAAAACCTAGTCTTATGTTACGAGGATCTTTAGCAAACCAATGAAACTTGCCATCAAAGTGCTTCCATGCCTCACCATCAGCAGGGTGCCTCAGTACATTGGGCTCAACAACCCTCTTCTCTTTGTGCCATCTAGTATGTGTCGACATTTCCTTTTTAACAAATAGTCTCTGCAACCTTTTAATTATAGGAAAGTACCTTAACACCTTGTGAGGGATTTTCTTTTTTGCAGTAGGGTCTCTATATCTTGATAATCCACAAACATGGCAGTGCGTATCGTCCTTGTGATCTCCCCAAAATAAAGAACAATCAAACTTGCATACATGAATTGTCTCATAACCAAGCCCAACATCAGAAAGAACACTCTTAGCATCAGCATATGATTTGGGAAAGTCCACACGTGGCAAAGCTGTACGTAAAAGCTGAAGTAAGAGATCAAATCCTCTGTTTGTTATCCGGCTGTATGATTTGACATGAAGGAGCTTAATAATGAACGACAACCTAGTGAAAGTGGTGCATCCCTCATGAAGTTCTTTTTTGGCTGACTCAATTAGATTAGCATACATATTTGGCAGGTCAGGACCTTTATTTCCAGACTTCTGCAGTTCATCGATCATACTAGACGAATCATCAACATAACAATCACCATTGTCTTCCTCTTCATCATTGTCACTATCATACGCACCATCATCGTTTCTATCCCGCCCTTCGTCATCACTAAAACCTTCCCCATGTCTAGTCCATCTTGTATACGTCATGGACATACCTGAACAATTGCAGTGATCCTCGACTGTTTTTATATCCTGACGTATCAGATTTAGGCAGTCCTTGCAAGGGCACAAGATTGGTTCATCTGTATTGTCCAAGTGTTCTCGCGCAAACTTGATGAAATCCCTAACACCTGCCATGTACTTTGTTGTGAACTTCTGGGTGCCATCAGTTATCCAACTTCGATCCATTGCCTACAATTCAGTTAAGAACATGCCAACGTTCTTCAGAACAGATCTTGACAACTGATTAAAAAATCTAGACCTAGCGAACAATCAGGAGAACTCACCGATGATGCGTCTCGCCGCCTCCACAATGGAGCCTTCACGGATTTCTTCTCACCTCGACGAGAACCCTAGTCGATTCGACTGTTAGCAAGATCACCTAGATAGGCCGTGTCTGCTAGCGGCGCGACTTAAACGAGGCACCCTCGGCCGACATAAATATTAATAAGGAAATTATTATGTCGTAACATCTAGATCACACCATTGAAATAAATATGTAGAATAGACTAGTTACGGATCCAGATCAAAACTCCATATCTACCTTAGCGGTAACACTCCGCGTCGGTCACGTCAAAGCCCTGGTTCGATTCTTCCAAACCACAATTTTTACTTAATTAAATATGTTCCTGACAAGTGGGTCACGCATGATATATAAAACTAATAACATTTAATAAAGTAACTTAGTATTATTTACCTGCTATGTGGGTCCGTTGTATATGCAAATCACGGTTTACATACACCACGATCTTTGATTTCGTCACCTATTAACAGACACGATGGAAGCCCTTCCCGGTTGGGTAATGGGTGACGATTTTTTGTTGACGAAAAATCATACCGTCAAGCATTACCTTAAATGCATGACGAAAGATGAATTCGTCACCTATAAGGACACATCCATGATGGTATGCATTTTTGTCCCCAGGGTTTTCGTCAACAAATGTCCCATTTCTTGTAGTGCTTTCTCTCTGAAAGAATCAACTAAAATTTGGTATGTATCTCCTGGATGTATTGATGGTCATATTGGTTTACTTAATGCTTTCTTTCAGAAATATTTCCCTTCTAGTGCTCAACATGCCGCTTTGCAGAAAATCTTTGACTTTGTGCAGGTAGATGGAGCGAAATTGCCTGAATCATGGGCACGATTTTGTTCTTTAATAAGAGCACTACATAAACATCCATTAGCTAAAAATGAACTCCTCGATATATTTTATAATGGACTAACCGTTGAATCTAGGACATACCTGGATAGTTGTGCTGGTTGTGTTTTCAGGAAAGAACTCCGGCTGAAGCTGAGGAATTATTGGCTAAAATAAGGAAAAATTATGATGATTAGACTATACCGGAGCCAATACCAACACCGAAGAAAAGGGGAATGATTGAATTAAATGATGTTGTGATGAGGGAAGTGTTGGAGATATGCCCAAGAGGCAATAATAAAGTGGTTATTATATATCTTTATGTTTATGATAAATGTTTGCATACCATGCTATAATTGTATTAACCAAAACATTGATACATGTGTGTTATGTAAACAACAAGGAGTCCCTAGTAAGCCTCTTATATAACTAGCTTGTTGATTAATAGATGATTATAGTTTCATGATGATGAACATTGGATGTTATTAATAACAAGGTTATGTCATTGATGAATGATGTAATGGACATACACCCAATTAAGTGTAGCATAAGATCACGTCATTAAATTCATTTGCTATAAGCTTTCCGATACATAGTTACCTAGTCCTTCGACCATGAGATCATGTAAATCACTTATGCCGGAAGGGTACTTTGATTACATCAAACGCCACTGCGTAAATGGGTGGTTATAAAGGTGGGATTAAGTATTCAGAAAGTATGAGTTGAGGCATATGGATCAAGAGTGGGATATTGTCCATCCCGATGACGGATAGATATACTCTGGGCCCTCTCCGTGGAATGTCGTCTAATGTCTTGCAAGCATATGAATGAGTTCATAAGAGACCACATACCACGGTACGAGTAAAGAGTACTTGTCAGGAGACGAGGTTTAACAAGGTATAGAGTAATACCGAAGATCAAACCTCGGACAAGTAAAATATCGCGTGACAAAGGGAATTGGTATCGTATGTGAATGGTTCATTCGATCACTAAAGTCATCGTTGAATATGTGGGAGCCATTATGGATCTCCAGATCCCGCTATTGGTTATTGGTCGGAGTGAGTACTCAACCATGTCCGCATAGTTCGCGAACCGTAGGGTGACACACTTAAAGTTGGATGTTGAAATGGTAGAACTTGAATATGGAATGGAGTTCGAATATTTGTTCGGAGTCCCGGATGAGATCACGGACATCACGAGGAGTTCCGGAATGGTCCGGAGAATAAGATTCATATATAGGAAGTCATATTCCAAGTTTGTAAATGATCCGGTGCATTTATGGCAGGTTCTAGAAGGTTCTAGAAAAGTCCGGAAGAAATCACCATGGAAAGTAGAGTCCCGGAGGGACTCCACCTTGCATGGCCAGCCAACCCTAAAGGGGAGGAGTCCAAGGTGGACTCCTCTAGGGTGGCCGGCCAACCCACCTCAAGGAAAGGTGGGAGTCCCACCTTGGGTAGGACTCCCTCCTTGAGTAGGTTTCCCACATATGGGAGGTTTTAGTGTTGGGGTCTTATTCGAAGACTTGGACTAGAACTCTTGGGACTTCCACCTATATAATGAGGGGCATAGAGAGGGGGCTGGCCACTTCAAGCCTCAGCCTTGGCCGCACCCCTTAGAGGGCCGGCGCCCAACCCCTCTCTCTCCCCAAACCCTAGCGGTCTCTCTCCTCCACCACATCCCGCACGCTTAAGCGAAGCTCCGCCGGATTTCTCCACCACCACCGACACCACGCCGTCGTGCTGTCGGATTCAAGAGGAGCTACTACTTCCGCTGCCCGCTGGAACGGGGAGGCGGACGTCGTCTTCATCAACAACCGAACGTGTGACCGAGTACGGAGGTGCTGCCCGTTCGTGGCGCCGGAAGCGATCGTGATCAAGATCTTCTACGCGCTTTTGCAAGCGGCAGAGAACGTCTACCGCAGCAACAAGAGCCTCATATTGTAGGCTTTGGAATCTCTTCAAGGGTGAGACTCGATACCCCCTCGTTGCTACCGTCTTCTAGATTGCATCTTGGCTTGGATTGTGTGTTCGCGGTAGGAAATTTTTTGTTTTCTATGCAACGTTATCCTACAGTGGTATCAGAGCCGTGTCTATGCATAGATGGTTGCACGAGTAGAACACAATGTTTTTGTGGGCGTTGATGCTCTTGTTATCTTTAGTTTGAGTACTTTGCATCTTTGTGGCATAGTGGGATGAAGCGGCCCGGACTAACTTTACATGACCGCGTTCATGAGACTTGTTCCTCGTTCGACATGCAACTTGTATTGCATAAGAGGCTTTGCGGGTGTCTGTCTCTCCTACTATAGTGAAGATTCAATTTACTCTTCTATTGACAACATTAGTATCACCGTTGTGGTTCATGTTCGTAGGTAGATTAGATCTCTCTCGAAAACCCTAAACCACGTAAAATATGCAAACCAAATTAGAGACGTCTAACTTGTTTTTGCAGAGTTTGGTGATATGATATGGCCATGATGTGATGATAAATATGTATGAGATGATCATTATTGTATTGTGGCAACCGGCAAGAGCCTTATGGTTGTTTTTAAATTTCATGTTGAGTAGTATTTCAAAGTAGTTGTAATAGTTGCTACATGAGGTGAACAACCATGAAGACGGCGCCATGGACCTTGACGCTACGCCGACGATGATGGAGATCATGCCCGTTGATGATGGAGATCATGTCCGTGCTTTGGAGATGAAGATCAAAGGCGCAAAGACTAAAGGGCCATATCATATCACATATGAATTGCATGTGATGTTAATCCTTTATGCATCTTATTTTGCTTAGATCGCGACGGTAGCATTATAAGATGATCCCTCACATTAATATCAAGATAATAAAGTGTTCTCCCCTTGTATGCACCGTTGCACAGTTCGTCGTTTCGAAGCATCTCGTGATGATCGGATGTGATAGACTCAACGTTCACATACAACGGGTGTAAGCCATGTTGCACACGCATAATACTTGGGTTTGCTTGACGAGCCTAGCATGTACAGACATGGCCTCGGGACAACGGAAACCGAAAGGTTGAACACGAGTCATATGGATGATATGATCAACATGTTGATGTTCACCATTAAAGCTACATCATCTCACGTGATGATCGGTTTTGGTGTAGTGGATTTGGATCGTGTACCACTTAACAACTATGAGGGATGTTGTATTAAGTGGGAGTTCATTAGTAATTAGATTAAAACATGAACTAATTATCATAAACATAGTCTGAGTAGTATTTTGAATTAATTTTGTAGTATTGGCATCCGTTTTCTACCATGCGCTAGTCTTGTTATTGAGATAGAAATACTGTTAAAATCTGACAAGAAACTTTACGGATTGGTACCGTATTGTTAAAAGAATCAAGAAATGATTAAGTCATATTGCAAACTTTTAGTAAACCTCACATTGTTGATTCAGAGAGCTATGGTTTCAATTAGTACCTAAAGTTATCTTGTCTCCGTGAAACTTGAAGTTCAAATCTGTTTGAAAAGTAAGGAGCTGAAAATTTAGTTTTCAGAAATAATCAAGGTATGAGATATATATGATATCTAAGACCTTATTGCAAGATGATAGAATATAATTTGGTGAGACTACATAAACTCATAAGTTTTATGGGAATGTATGAAGGTTGAAGACGCCAGGCGTCACAATCCTCCAACTATTGGGGCACTAATAATATTCGCATATCCATGAAGTTATCATCCTTAGTATGCACCGTTGCTAAGACTCGTCGTTTCGAAGCATCACGTGATGATCGGGTGTGATAGATTCTACATGTGCATACAACGGGTGCAAGCCAGATTTGCACATGCGAATACTAAGGTTAAACTTTATGAGCCTAGCATGTACAGACATGGTCTCAAAAAGTTGTCATGAATTGATGGATAAAATTATGAGTGAAATTGTTCATCGTATTACAAAGTTACTAATAAGTGAAATCTAGAACACTTGTCATATGATGATCAACTTCAAAGTAAGAACCTCAAGGTTATTGGTATTAGACCAACAAACCTAGAAGTTATTGATGTTGAAGTGTTTTTCTGAATAATGAGGAAAGCTAAAAGAGAAACTGCAAAAGATATTTTGGCAAAAAGAAAAGAAAAGACTAGAAAGTCTAGCTCAGGTGTATATAAATGATATACATGTTATGGTTGTATTCCTAGTTAAGTCACACAATGAAATTCTTGGGTATTAGTACCATATTGGTTGGTATGAAGTGTCATACAAAACAACGCAATACAAGAATACAATGGCCTAAGTGACTGACAAGGAATATGATAGGAATACACGTCTGGAACAAAATAAAGTGTTATTGTGTTCGTCGTTGGCATTCTATCTAGCCCTTAGAATTTATAATAAAGAACTTAATAATTGTTATTTTGCTCTGGTCAAATGAAAACAATGAGTTGTTCAAATTATGACATTACTCCATGTACGATGGATAAGTTATTATAAATCTTAATGGTGAAACACACATACATAAAACTGACGCTAAAATGCCATAAGGCAAATGATTTGAATTCCGCTTATTTGTGGAACCGCCATTTAGGTCATGTTAGAAAGGAATGCATGAAAGAACTCCATGCAAATGGATTTTTGGAGTCACTTGATTTTTGAATCATTTGACGCTTGCAAATCTTTTCTAAAGAGAATGATTAAAATACCGTTCATAGGCCAAAAGTTGAACGGGCAACTAACTTAGTGGAAAAATACATGATGATGTATGTGGTTCACTGGGCATAGTTGTGTGCGGGAGATTCTTCTACTTCATGAAAACTTTCAACAATGAATTGAGTATATATATGTGGATATATTCAATAAAGAAGAAGTTTGAAACATTTGAATGGATTCAAATAATTTTCAGCATGAAGTGGAAATCATCGTAATAGAAAAGTCAAATATCTATGATTGGATCATGGTAGAAATATTTGAATTACGAGTTTTAGCAAACATCTAAGAGAGTTATGAAATTGTTCTACAACTCACATTTCTTGGAGTATCATAATGATGATATAGTATCCAAGATATGTATCCAAACCTTGTTGGATTAATGATGAGATAAAATATTATGACGCCATTATATTTTTGTGGATTATGCTTTAGTGACTACCGCTTTTACACTGAATAGAGCATCATCATGATCCGTTGAAATGACACCATACGAGTTATGGTATGGGTATAAACCCTAATAGTCTTTCTTTAAATTTTGGTCTAAGAGTTTACAACCAAAATCGGATGAATGTCTTTGTTGGTTATCCCAGAGATTTAATTGGGAATTCTTCCCACGAGACAAAGACAAAAGTGTTTGTCAATGTTTCTTATTTCCGAGAAATTGTTTCTAGTGAAGTATTTGAGTGGGAGGACAATATAATTTGATAAGGTTTATGAACCTGAGCATAATGATCAGAGTAGCGCAGCATCGGAATTTGTTTCGGAAGCGGCCACGACGATTATGGCTCCCATGACTACAAAGTGTTTTAGCCATGGAGATCGAAGTACATATTGAACCTTGTAGGTATGGTTTACTTTGTGATCAAATAAATGATTTGTGAACAAAGGATTGATTTTGAATAATGATAAAACAACTACAAACAAAGAAGTTATGATGGGCCCTGACTCCGTTAAAATGGCCATGCGCCATGAAATCCATAATAGATGAATACTTTTTGAAAGTAAATGGATCTATAGACTTGGATGAAATATCCTTAAAGAAGCTCGACTTGTCGAAAAATTGTTTACGACAAAGTTCAAAGAGTTGACTACGATAAGATTAGATCTTCCGTAGCAATGCTTATAGTCTATGTGGATTATTCTAGTAATCACTACATATTTCTTTTATGAGATATGCTAGTAGGATGGCAAAATACATTACTTATCAGAAGTATGTATTAAAGGTGTATACAAAATACAACCAAGAGTTTTGCCTGTCCGTAGAATACTAGATAGGTATACAAACTTCAATTGGATGAAGTGAGTATCGCGGAGTTGGAATCTTCACCAGATGAAATAGTCAAAGAGTTTTTGATTTCATCAAGAGACAATGAAGAGGCTTGCATTTGCAAGAAATTAAGTGGGAGCGCTGAGACATATTTATAATACTTTATGTAGGTGACAGATAGTTGGTTATAAATGATGTAATTATATACTTGATTAAAAGATTTCATTGAGAAATTAATTTCAATGAAAGAATATGGACTGAAACATATTTAGTGTCAAGATCTATGAAGATAGATTGAAACACATAATAAGTTTAAGTCAAAGTACATAGAATGGATATTGAAGTAGTTCAATATATAAATATTAAGAAAATGTTCTTGTCATGTTAAGTTTTAACAAGACTTGAATGTATCTGACACTCAATGAGTAAAAACACATGAGTGATTATATATCACGAATAATATGTACACAATCAGATGTCATGTGCTATAAAGTGTTATGAGCATATACCAGAATGATTCATATGATGATCATTGGACGACAGTAAGAATATCCTTGAGTACTTTAGAAGAACTAAGGATATATATATATATATATATATATATATATATATATATATATATATATAGTTTTGTATGAGGAAATGACAAACAAATCGCTGTAAGGTGTTACACCGATATTGGTTTTGTCACATATAAAATATAATTTCAATCTCAAATTAGACTAAGTGTTGTTTAAAAGGTAGCACAATGAGCTAGAAGTTGTTTATGCTAGATTTAGAAGAGTTCTAAATATTGTGACGGATTCTACAAAAGAAGGCAGAGTATGTCATTGTTTTGACAATGACAAAGGATGTTAAGTCAAGAGGTTCTTTGAGAACTTGGTGTAGTTCCGACAGAGTCAGAACTTTGAAGCTATATTGTGTGTGACAATATTAGTGACATATTTCAGACCACGGAATTAAGGTTCCACCAGAAGACCAAACATATTTAATGCCGACTCATTTGGAAATGAGTGATGCGTTGAGACGCAAATGAATTACAAAATACATACGTTTCTGAGCGTGTCAGACCCGTTGACTAAAGCCTCTCCCGTGAGCAAAACATGATAAAGCACTAGAAGGCAAAGGTGTTATATCTTTACAAATGTAAACTAGATTATTGACTCTAGTGCAAGTGGGAGACTGAAGGAGATATGCCCTAGAGGCAATAATAAAGTGGTTATTATTTATATCTTTATGTGTATGATAAATGTTTATATATCATGCTATAATTGTATTAACCGAAACATTAGTACATGTGTGATATGTAGACAACAAAGAAGTCCCTAGTATGCCTCTTAAACTAGCTTGTTGATTAATGGATGATTAGTTTCATAATCATGAACATTGGATGTTATTAATAACAAGGTTATATCATTATATGAATGATGTAATGGACACACCCAATTAAGCGTAGCATAAGATCTCGTCATTAAGTTATTTGCTATAAGCTTTTGATACATAGTTACCTAATCCTTATGACCATGAGATCATGTAAATCACTTATACCGGAAAGGTACTTTGATTACACCAAACGCCACTGCGTAAATGGGTGGTTATAAAGGTGGGATTAAGTATCCGGAAAGTATGAGTTGAGGCATATGGATCAACAGTGGGATTTGTCCATCCCGATGACGGATAGATATACTCTGGGCCCTCTCGGTGGAATGTCGTCTAATGTCTTGCAAGCATATGAATGAGTTCATAAGAGACCACATACCACGGTACGAGTAAAGAGTACTTGTCAGGAGACGAGGTTTAACAAGGTATAGAGTAATACCGAAGATCAAACCTCGGACAAGTAAAATATCGCGTGACAAAGGGAATTGGTATCGTATGTGAATGGTTCATTCGATCACTAAAGTCATCGTTGAATATGTGGGAGCCATTATGGATCTCCAGATCCCGCTATTGGTTATTGGTCGGAGTGAGTACTCAACCATGTCCGCATAGTTCGCGAACCGTAGGGTGACACACTTAAAGTTGCATGTTGAAATGGTAGAACTTGAATATGGAATGGAGTTCGAATATTTGTTCGGAGTCCCGGATGAGATCCCGGACATCACGAGGAGTTCCGGAATGGTCCGGAGAATAAGATTCATATATAGGAAGTCATATTCCAAGTTTGGAAATGATCCGGTGCATTTATGGCAGGTTCTAGAAGGTTCTAGAAAAGTCCGGAAGAAATCACCATGGAAAGTAGAGTCCCGGAGGGACTCCACCTTGCATGGCCAGCCAACCCTAAAGGGGAGGAGTCCAAGGTGGACTCCTCTAGGGTGGCCGGCCAACCCACCTCAAGGAAAGGTGGGAGTCCCACCTTGGGTAGGACTCCCTCCTTGAGTAGGTTTCCCACATATGGGAGGTTTTAGTGTTGGGGTCTTATTCGAAGACTTGGACTAGAACTCTTGGGACTTCCACCTATATAATGAGGGGCATAGGAGAGGGGGCTGGCCACTTCAAGCCTCAGCCTTGGCCGCACCCCTTAGAGGGCCGGCGCCCAACCCCTCTCTCTCCCCAAACCCTAGCGGTCTCTCTCCTCCACCACATCCCGCACGCTTAAGCGAAGCTCCGCCGGATTTCTCCACCACCACCGACACCACGCCGTCGTGCTGTCGGATTCAAGAGGAGCTACTACTTCCGCTGCCCTCTGGAACGGGGAGGTGGACGCCGTCTTCATCAACAACCGAACGTGTGACCGAGTACGGAGGTGCTGCCCGTTCGTGGCGCCGGAAGCGATCGTGATCAAGATCTTCTACGCGCTTTTGCAAGCGGCAAGTGAACGTCTACCGCAGCAACAAGAGCCTCATCTTGTAGGCTTTGGAATCTCTTCAAGGGTGAGACTCGATACCCCCTCGTTGCTACCGTCTTCTAGATTGCATCTTGGCTTGGATTGCGTGTTCGCGGTAGGAATTTTTTTGTTTTCTATGCAACGTTATCCTACATAGACATGGTCTCGGAACACGGGATACCAAAAGGTAGAGCATGAGTCATATAATTGATATGTTGGACACTTTGAGTGTTCGCCTTTGAAGTTACATCTTGTCTCGTGATGATCGGACTTGGTGTAGTGGATTTGGTTCGTGTGATCACTAAGACAATGCGAGGGATATTGTTTTGAGTGGGAGTTCACCTAGTTTAATTTTGTAGAATTAAAATTTGAACTCAATTTGTCATAAACTTAGTCTAAACTCTTGCAAATATATGTTGTAGATCATGGTGTCCCCATCAATCAATTTTAACCAGTTCCTAGAGAAAGAAAAGCTTAAAAGCAATGGTAGCAACTTCACCGACTGGTTCCGTCATGTGAGGATCTTCCTCAATGGCGGAAATCTACAATATGTGCTTGATGCACCGCTAGGTCCCCCACCACCACCTGCAGTATCCGAGGAAGAAAAGAATGTTTACGAGACTCGGGTGATTCGGTACTCTCAAGTTCAGTGTGCCATCCTATGCAGCCTAGAGGCGGAGCTCCAAAAGCGTTTTGAGCACCACAACCCTTATGAGCTGGTCAATGAGTTGAAAACGATATTTCAAACTCATGCGGCCGTGGAAAGCTATGAGGCTTCAAAGCACTTCTTTTGGCTGTATGATGGAAGAGGGCTGCTCCATTAGTGAGCACGTGCTCGCTATGTCCGGGCATGCGAAGAAGCTCAGTGACTTGGGGATAGTGATTCCTAACCAGCTGGGTATTCATCGTGTCCTCCAATCACTGCCACCAAGTTACAATAACTTCGTGATGAACTACAATATGCAGAACATGAACAAGGAGTTACCTGAACTCTTCTCCATGCTAAAATCTCTGAGATTGAGATACGAAAGAGCACCAAGTGTTGACGGTCAACAAGACCACCAGTTTCAAGAAGCAAGGCAAACCTAAGAAGGGCAACCTCAAGAAGGGCGGCAAGAAAGGCGCGCCTCCTGAGAAGCCTAAGGGTGGCCCTAAACTGAGAGTGTTATTACTGCAATGGGAAGGGGCATTGGAAGCGTAATTTCCCCAAGTACTTGGCTGATCGAAGAGCGGCCTTGTCAAGAAGAAGAAAGGTATATCGATATACATGTTATAGATGTCTATCTTATAGGTTCTCGTACCAGTGCCTGGGTATTTGATACTGGTTCAGTTGCTCACATTTGTAACTCAAAACAGGAACTACGGAATAAACGAAGCCTGGAGAGGGACGAAGTGACGATGCGCGTTGGAAATGGATCCAAGGTCGATGTGATCGCTGATACGTCTCAAACATATCTATAATTTCTTATGTTCCATGCTACTTTTATGATGATACTCACATGTTTTATACACATTATATGTCAGTATTATGCATTTTCCGGCAATAACCTATTGACGAGATGCCGAAAGCCGATTCTTTTTTCTGCTGTTTTTGGTTTCAGAAATCCTAGTAAGGAAATATTCTCGGAATTGGACGAAATCAACGCCCGAGTCCTATTTTTGCACGAAGCTTCCCGAAGTCCGAGGGAGACGAAGTGGGGCCACGAGGCGCCGCCACAAGGGCGGCGCTGCCCAGGGGCCGCGTGGCCTGTTGTGTGGGGCCCCCGTGGCGCCTCTTGACCTGCCCTTCCGCCTACTTAAAGCCTCGTCGCGAAACCCCCACGAGAGCCACGATACGGAAAACCTTCCGAGACGCCGCCGCCAATCCCATCTCGGGGGATTCGGAGATCGCCTCCGGCACCCTGCCGGAGAGGGGATTATCTCCCGGAGGTCTCTTCATCGCCATGATCGCCTCCGGATCGATGTGTGAGTAGTCCACCCCTGGACTATGGGTCCATAGCAGTAGCTAGATGGTTGTCTTCTGCTCATTGTGCTATCATGTTAGATCTTGTGAGCTGCCTATCATGATCCAGATCATCTATTTGTAATCTTTCATGTTGTGTTTGTTGGGATCCGATGAATATTGAATACTATGTCAAGTTGATTATCAATCTATCATATATGTTATTTATGTTCTTGCATGCTCTCCGTTGCTAGTAGAGGCTCTGGCCAAGTTGATACTTGTGACTCTGATGACCCACAAGTATAGGGGATCGCAACAGTCTTCGAGGGAAGTAAAACCCAATTTATTGATTCGACACAAGGGGAGACAAAGAATACTTGAAAGCCTTAACAGCGGAGTTGTCAATTCATTGGAAACAGACTTGCTCGCAAGAGTTTATCATAGTAACAGTTTTATAGCGGTAGCATAGTGAAATAACAGCAGCAGAGTAACAAATACAGCAGTAGTGATTATAGTAAACATCAGGATTAAAATACTGTAGGCACGGGGACGGATGACGGGCGTTGCATGGATGAGAGAAACTCATGTAACAATCATAGTAGGGCATTTGCAGATGATAATAAAATGGTATCCAAGTACTAAGCAATCAATAGGCATGTGTTCCAATTATAGTCGTACGTGCTCGCAATGAGAAACTTGCACAACATCTTTTGTCCTACTAGCCGGTGGCAGCCGGGCCTCTAGGGAAACTACTGGATATTAAGGTACTCCTTTTAATAGAGTACCGGAGCAAAGCATTAACACTCCGTGAACACATGTGATCCTCACGTCACTACCATCCCTCCGGTTGTCCCGATTTCTGTCACTTCGGGGCCATTGGTTCCGGACAGCGACATGTGTATACAACTTGCAGGTAAGACCATAAACAATGAATATCATGATGAAACAATAACATGTTCAGATCTGAGATCATGGCACTCGGGCCCTAGTGACAAGCATTAAGCATAACAAGTTGCAACAATATCATCAAAGTACCAATTACGGACACTAGGCACTATGCCCTAACAATCTTATGCTATTACATGACCAATCTCATCCAATCCCTACCATCTCCTTCGGCCTACAGCGGGGGAATTACTCACACATGGATGGGGGAAACATGGCTGGTCGATGGAGAGGCGTTGGCGGTGATGATGGCGATGATCTCCTCCACTTCCCCGTCCCGGCGGAGTGCCGAACGGAGACTTCGGCTCCCGAGACGGAGTTTCGCGATGTGGCGGCATTCTGGAGGGTTTCGGCGACTTCGACTTCTCCGTGCGTTTTTAGGTCGAGGCGATAAGTAGTCCGAAGGAGGCGTCGGAGGCCAGCCGAGGGGGCCACACCATAGGGCCGCGCGCCCCCTAGGCCGCGCCGCCTTATGGTGTGGGGCCCTCGGGCCTCCCTGATTTGTCCTTCGGCTCCGTCAGTATGGGAAAATAGGGCCTTTTGTCAAAATCCGAGGTTTTCCTGAAAGTTGGATTTCTACACAAAAACGAGACACCAGAACAGTTCTGCTGAAAATAGCGTTAGTCCGTGTTAGTTGCATCCAAAATACACAAATTAGAGGCAAAACAATAGTAAAAGTGTTCGGGAAAGTAGATACGTTTTGGACGTATCAACTCCCCCCAAGCTTAGCTTATTGCTTGTACTCAAGCAATTCAGTTAACAACTGAGCGATAAAAGAACTTTCACGAACACATTTGTTCATATGATGTATATATCTATTATATAATTAAAACAACAAACAACCGATGGCCAAGATTAAGCAGCAATAAATGATCCGTTCAGATTAAACTTGAGGCAAGCGAAAACTTAAAAAATATATACAGGGAGAAACCGATTCGCACCACGTATGTTGCGTAGAATAGAAAGCCCCATACGGCCATACACGCTAGGTCAAGATCGATTAGTAGGACAAGATAATCTCCAGCCAGATAACGGCGGTGATCGTGATCGTGCAAGACAAGAATCTTAATTCCTCCGGCCGCCCGATCTACGTGCGTTGGCCGGAGGCTGGACCGATGGGAGACCCTGCAAGAACATGACGGATTCATGCATGCCGATCACGCCAGCGCATGTTGTCCTGTACGCCGCCGCACAGATAACGCTTAGACGGCTGAGTCCCAGCAACATTATTCACTACCGGCGTTGATTCCCTAAACCTTAATTACTACTACAACTCTTCTATTCCGATCTGGAAGACTGGATCAATACATGGACTTGGGTGGCATATCAAGGAAGAGATGAAAAGGAACACATGGCGCGATTTGTAGCTGCAGCCAGGTATGTTTGATTAGAAGATGCTGTGATCGTATAATCAAAGGCACATCATCAAATTTGGGTAGTAGTTGCAATCTTCAGGAAAAAGTTTTAATCTTGCATTGTACTGTTTAGATTTCCCCATCATTAAATAGCACCAATCTGATAACAGAGGCATGATAGATCAAAGACACATCAATCAAGCTCGGAATCAGATTAACAGACGCAATTTAGGCACAACGGATCGAAGGCAGTTGACAACGCTTGCTTGCATCGGCATATCGACGGCATGCGGCGGACACCAGCGGATCAAAGGCAAATCATCAAACTTTGGTAATAGCTGCAATCTTCAGGTCATCGGCATATCGACGGCATGCGGCGGACATCAGCGGATCAAAGGCACACCATCAAACTTTGGTAACAGCTGCAATCTTCAGGTAACAGTTGTAATTGAGATATATATATTGTGCTCTCCGGTGTTGTTAAAAGATGAGATAGGAAGAAAATAAATCGTATTATACCAATCTCTGCATGGATTTCTCTGCCGCTTGCGACATGCAGATCTGAGTTGATTCCGTGCTTGCCCTTCTGCATGGATTCCCTGGCCACTTCCATGGATGGACACGAGCAGTTCTAACATTCTTTATTTCCCTCTTGAGTATGGCAAGGCACACCATCAACTGATGACTTGACAGGTTCCATCTGAACAAACTGTTTCCACCGTGCAATGCTACTATTTATTTAGATTACTTTTTTCTGACTAAACTATCAAATTTCATATATACCTATGAATAAAAACAGTATTTGTAAAGTTGTTTTGAAGGCAACAACTCTATCGTGTACATGAAATTAAGTGACCTGACAAGCATGGAACATTACATTCAAAGGAATAAGAATATGGGATTAAATCCACCTTTCGACTGATGAACATATTGGATCAACATGAACATGATGGACAGCAGGTATTTTCCATAGATATTTAACAATAGATTTCTTCTACTGTCTAGAGTACTACTCCGTACTAAAATTTTCTTACCTTTTGTTTTGCACGGTGATACAACATATACTACTACATGGAACAATATGACTTACACATACACATCAAAGATCATTGAGATCATGTACTATATGTTTTTAACAATTTAAAGTTGTAGAATCTACAAAATAACACCCAGCCAGTAGTGAAATCAAAATTACTTTTGCATACAGTAGAAGGTAAGGAGGTGAAGGGAGGCATCGAATAAGTTTTCAGATTGCTACTTTAAGTTTGCTACAAGGTCGTACCAAATAAAAACACCTACAGTGCTCTGTAATGTAGATATTCATACTTCTAACTTCAGCGTGGTTATTGTTTAGACGTTTTTTGTCGTGTTGATATTTTATCTTTGGATTCCAAATGATTAATCTTTCTGTGCCGTGACTTTTTGTTAACAATAAATAGTGTATTCTATCGTTATTTATATTATACTCAATACTTTGCAATGAAAACTTCAGGGTGATAAAATCAGAATAACATTATGGGTAAATTAGCTCATCATTCAAGCGAGGATGTATTGGCAATCGCACTGTCATTATTATTACCTCAACAATGGCGCAAGTATTTTATGTACGCCAAACATTCGATGGAAGAAACTTTACCAAAAAATGATCGAGATAGATAAATGTGATCAAGCGACATTGGAGGAACATTTTGTTTTACAAAAGGAGAACATTACAAAAACTTAATGGAAGCTGCCATGACAGCAAAACAAATCAGGTAATGCAACAAATCCTTCTAAGATATGATATTGTACAAGCCTCCAAGACCTACAAATGTATTTAATATATTTCTATGTGTTATAGCATGCTTCTTGAAGAGCAAACTTTTTACTGTGATGTTTCAGGAATTTGTGTTCACAGCAATAGCAACAATTGTCACAAAATCCTCATCTCTATTATATATACTCTCTCAGACACTACAATTTCTGATGAAATTAGATCCGTTCAGATCCTCCACCACGTATTATTTCTCATTTGGGATAAAGTTCAGATGTGGAATGGAGATAGGGTGATCGATGTACCTGTGGCTCCTCCTACGTCAAGCTAACCGACACAAGCTCTATCAGATGATCTGGTTATACTGGTATTGTTCTCTTTCCCAATGACAATGCCATTGCTGAGGAAATTAGATCAAAGCTACAATCAATCAGCAACTATGGATCATCCTGTGGTCAAATTTTGGGAGAAAAGAGAATGTGCAAGCATTCGTGCAGGAGGTGAGTGGAGCAGTGGGAAATGCAACACGAGATACCCTGCATGCCGAATGCCGGTCGCAGAGTTGCTGCCACTAAACGAGGCCGAGGCGAGCGGCCACCCTGATCCCCGAGCAACCAGAGCTGGAACAGCCACGCCGGTGAGTGTCTTCAGATTGAGTCGTTGGGGGCGGACACAGTGGCGCTCCACACGGCTATTGTTGCAGCAGACTTGGCGCAGCTGCGCTCCTTTATTGTCGTCGAACACATCCAGGTCCACACCGTTCGCGGCGCACACGCCGTGGGTGCAGTCCTCACTGATATTGCCAGCGACCGCACTCTACCATTCAAAATCAGGGACAACAATATGCGGCATCACCGGCGGGCAAGAACATTTCCGCGGATCCAGATCGCATCCTCAATTTTGTCAAGAATCGCCTCCAAGAACATGGCCTTGCAAGAATTGGAAACATGATTTTTTGTTGGGGAACGTCAATGGATTGGATATGGTCGACTCTACTATATAGAAAGGGGATTTTCTTGTACGCTTAGAGAGATAAAGAGTTGGAAACAAATATGAAAAACAGTTCACCATACTGGGCTATAAAATTTTGGTGCATAGATTTGATTTTAAAACATGTCGATTTTTCTGAAACAATTTCGTAAGCATGTAACATATCAAGATATAAACGAAACACTTTTTATATTTTTAAAACACTTTAAAATATGTTCAAAATGCATTTCAATTAAAGGGTGCATATGCATCTGATTGCAGCCTAAAAATAAACAGTCTAAAAATAATTTATCTATAATTATTTAATATTATAATAGATAGCCGCGCAAATGCGCGGGCCACCCAGCTAGTTCTCATGATATGGCTAATACTTAAGCAGTTCATAATAAGATACATGGAAATAAGATCATCTAACAGCTATGTCAATCATGAAGAGGTACCAACAATTAATAATAAGCATCATGAATCATGTATATAAGCAAGATTGCAATGTTCATAAAAGAGTATGATAGAGTGGTATCTCGCTTGCCTGTATTTGATCGGCAAAACATAAATGCCCGGGCACCTCTGAAGTTCATAGAAAGACTAGAAGTAGTGATTGTCAAAGATAAAAGCATCAAAGTTATACCACAATCAATCATATCTTGAGACAAGCATATTATACTAAGAATGACAGTTGTGCTCTCAAGAAAGTGCTCAAAGAAAGGATGGAGACACAACATAAAAGTAATAGATTGACCCTTCGCAGAGGGAAGCAGGGATTAACATGCGCTAGAGCTTTTCATTTGTAAAGCAGGAGTAAAATTATTTTGAGAGGTGTTTGTTGTTGTCAACGAATGGTAATGGGTACACCAACTACCTCGCCAACCGGACTCTCAAGAGCGGCTCCCATGAATTATTTGCATTTTTATGTGGCACTCCTTCCAACCTTTCTTACACAAACCATGGCTAACCGAATCCTCGGGTGCCTGCCAACAATCACATACCATGAAGGAGTGCCTCTTTAGTTTAATTTTATTATGATGATGACACTCCCCCCAACCTTTGCTTACACAAGCCATGGCTAACCGAATCCTCGGGTGCCGTCCAACAATCACAAACCATGGAGGAGTGTCTATTTAAGTTAATTAATTCGGGACTGGGAATCCCATTGCCAGCTCTTTTGCAAAATTATTGGATAAGCGGATGTGCCACTAGTCCATTGAGTGTCAAAAGTAAATGACAAGGTTGAAATCTAAACACCACATACTTCCTCATGAGCTATGAAACATAAACACAAATTAAGAAGCATTTTGAAGGTTTTAAAGGTAGCGCATGAGAATTTACTTGGAATGGTTTGAAATGCCATGCATAGGTATTTATGGTGGACACTCTGGAATAACTTGGTTTTCATGTATTTGGAAACACGAGCAGCGTTCCCGCTCAGTACAAGTGAAGGCTAGCAAAAGACTAGGGAGCGACAAATCAAGAGAGCAATAACTGTCATAATCATGCTTGCGGCAAAATAAATTAACGAGGCATAAAAGTGATACAAGAACTCTGAAGCAATGTAAATCATTGAGGCTTAATTGACTTTTGTTCAGTCATATGCATGCGTGAGCATGTGCCAAGTCGATATAAATGAATTATTCAGAGGAGGATACCACAATATCATATATATCTATGAATAAAACAATGCAAACAAACATCCATGACATGCTACTCATATTAATAAATTGGAGCTAGGCATGAAAGATCATGAACTACTAGACTTTCTTAAATGACATATACCTCACATGAACCAACTAAGAATGCTCACGTGGATGAGTATATGTACAAAAATGAAAACAAATAGAGTTCATACCAGCCTCTCACCACAATCAGATTGTCGTAGATCGTCATTATTGCCTTTTCACTTGTGTAGCTTGGATAATATGAAATGAAAACCACGCTCCAGCCACCGAAGACCATTGAACTCATGATGAACTTTACAAACCAAAGAAGAACAGCAAATATTTTTGGTGTTTTCGAATTTGAGAACAAGAACAAAAGAAAACAAGCAAACAAAGCAAAATCTTTTTGGGTTTTCTTATAGCAAACTAGCAATAGCAAATAAAGCGAAACAAATGCAAGAAACCAAGATAAACAAATGGTGAAGAGAAACAACAGAAATATTTTTGGTCTTTTTGTGTTTTGAGAAAGAAACAAAGTGAAAGCAAGAAATAGAAAACTAAAAGAAACACAGAAAAGCGAGATGGCAGAAATCTGCCAAATCCTGACAGCAGTACAGAAATCGATTTTTACAAAAATCTTACGTTGCTCAGCTCGAAAAGTGTTCAACTAATGAAAGTTGGATAACAACCTGGGGAACCTGCACAAAAATTAGCAGCTCAAAATAACGTTCTGGCTGTGTGCACGAATTTTTTTAGTAACAGTCCAGAATCTGTTTTCAGGCAGCACTTCCCCAAATATCATCTCCCTCTCATTAGAAAACCACTCAAAGAGACTAAACAAATATGTGCAAGTATACAGCAACCATAATATGCAAATAATGAGTGATGCCGGTATACCTCCCCCCAAGCTTAGGCTTTTGGCCTAAGTGGAGTTCAACCCCAGCGAGGGTCTGGGTTCCACGCCGGTGGATCATACATGGAGTAGTCATAATAAGGTACCGATGCAGAAGAAAAGCGTGGAGGCTCCTCATGCCCAATGTGTTGATGCGAAGAGCTTGCTGCATCGGATGTCGAATCGAGGTGTTCCTCGACCTCCTCCGTGTTTCCTCTTGCACGATGGCTTCCTCCCTCTATGTATGCATTAACTGCACTTTCCGTGACTGACCAATCCTCCCTGGAATCAAGGTTAAACAGAGAAGGTGCAGGCAATCCTACTAATTTTTCAACTTTCTTAGTCCTTGTCCAAGATTTCTTGTAAAATGTTATTCTATAAGACAGGTTTCTCAAATTAGATGAATCAGAAACAAATTCATGCTTAATCATGGAGGCTATGTCAAGTTTCTCTATGGGGAGCCGAATATCAAGATGGTGAGGTTCTACATTATGCATAGCTAATAAGCGAGAGGCGATGAGACCTCCACAAATTCCTCCCCTCTCACGGTTAGTGGCAAGTCTGTTGGCTATCAAAGCTCCCAAGTTATAAGTCCTATTACCTTGTAATGCAGCAGCTAGAAAGGCTAGATCCGGGATAGTTACTTTACCTCCATTCTTTCTCGCTAGAACGCACTTGGTAATGAAATAAGCAAAGTAACGAATAGCTGGGAAATGAATGCTACTGATTTTACCATCATCCTCTGAGAAACTTCTTCCATGACAAATCATCTTGAAGAGGTCCAAGAACTCTTGCGGCGATCCCTTTATCTTCTCGCATGATCCCCATTGCGGCACTCTGATTGCTGCACAAAAATCACTGAATGGCAAGTTGACAGTTTTATTATAAATTTTGTACTGAACCATGGGATTAGATTGTGACCGATTGAATTTAAAATCCTGCACTACTGACATAGTCAGTTTTACATATTGGCATGGTTCCCCATCAACAAAATCATCCAATCCTGCACGAGAGATTAGTCTTTGAACATCTTGTAAAATCCCTGCACTTCTCATGAAATCCACACACGGATAATAAGCGGGGTATACTCCTTCTTCCCGGTGAACTCTCATGACCTGTTGGACTTCTAATTCTTGTTGGTTAAGTTGGTGCATGCTCCCTTCCATTTTCTGAAATTTTTCAACAAACAATATAAAACTTGATTTGGTGACATATAATTGAGGGAAACTACCATAGGAACTTGCTAGAGTACTAATCATGCATCAAAACTAGTTTCTACCACTCAGAACAAGCATGCAAGCTCACTAAACATGTTACCTATAGCAGCAAAATATTCAAGATGTACTCAACCAAACAAAATTCTACTTGGAGGGTTGGAGGAGTCACATACCGGAGAGCAAATGTGCCAAATTTCAGACAGAAATCTGGGCTGAGCAAAGAGATCGAAAAATCCCGAGCTCTTGAGCAAAAACGCGAGTGAGAGAAAGTTGGTTCGAGTTTTTTCGGGAGAGAGAAGGTGCTGGAAGAAAGAGATGAAGTAGTGGGGCAAGGAGGGGCCCACACCACAGGGTGGCGTGCCCCCCTCCTTGGCCGCGCCGGCCTGTGGTGTGGCACCTGCGGTGCCCCAGGTCATCCTCTGGTACTCCCAGGTGCCTCGTCGAAAAATAGGACTAACGGTGTAATTTTCGCGAATTTTTGAAAACTTTGAAAAATGCACATTTCTGGGTATTAAGTTTATTATTACTGGCCAGGAATTTTTTTGAAATCTCCAATTAACAAAGGAACTTTGAAAAATAAAGGTGCTACAACAACTAGAGCAAGTGGAGGAAGAAAGAGATGTTGTTTACCTCCTCTATGCATATAAAAAGTATTTGTTAACAAGGTTGATCAAGTCTTGCCACCAAATAAATTTTACATAGCATATGAAGATATAAACCTCAAATCAATCATGTTACCTTGAATTGTATTGATATGGATCCAATCACAAGAGTTTGATATTCTTCTTTAGGCTCATATATAGGACAATCAATAGTTCCCACTTTGATAGTTCTCACATTAGAAATAGTATTAACTCCGCACGCTTTTTCAATCCTCTTGGGGAAATAGACGGTGTGCTCCTTATCATCAACATTGAAAGTAACCTTTCCTTTATTGCAATCAATAACAGCCCCTGCGGTGTTAAGAAAAGGTCTCCCAAGAATAATAGACATATTATCATCTTCAGGCATTTCCAACACAACAAAATCAGTTAATATCAAGCAGTTATTAGTAACTTGAACAGGAACATCCTCACATATACCAACAGGAATAGCAGTAGATTTATCAGCCATTTGCAAAGATATATCAGTAGGTATCAACTTATCTAAGTAAAGTCTCTTATAAAGAGAAAAAGGCATAACACTAACACCGCCCCCAAGTCACATAGAGCAGTTTTAACATAATTATTCTTAATAGAACAAGGAATAGTAGGTATACCTGGGTCGCCCAACTTCTTTGGAACTTTGCCATTGAAAGAGTAATTAGCAAGCATAGTGGAAATTTCCTCATTGGGGATTTTCCTTTTGTTAGTAACAATATCTTTCATATACTTTGAATAAGGAGGCAATTTAATAGCATCAGTCAAAGGGATTTGCAAGAATAAAGGTTTCATCCAATCACAAAATTTATTATAGTGTTCTTCTTCCTTTGATTTTAGTTTCTTAGCAGGAAAAGGCATTTGCTTTTGCACCCAAGGTTCTCTTTCATTACCATGTTACTCAGCAATAAAATCTTCTTTAGTATACTTTCTATTTTTAGCATGCTTTTCAGGTTCTTCTTCAACCTCTTCTTTATCAGGAGTATCATTCTTATCATTATCTTTATCATGTTCATTACCACTTTCAGTTTCAGCATCAGAAATAGAAATACTATTAGGATCATTAACAGGTTCAGAGGATTCTACAACATTTTTATGTTTCTTCTTCTTTTTCTTAGAAGGAGCTCTAGGTTCAATGCGTTGAGAATCTTGTTCAATTCTTTTGGGATGTCCTTCAGGATATAGAGGATCCTGGGTAGAGACACCACCTCTAGTTGTTACTTCATAAGCATGTTTTTCTTTAGAATTATTTCCTAACAAGTCATTTTGCACTTTAGTGAGTTGATCAATTTGAGTTTGAACCATATGAAAATGTTTAACAAGCATCTTAACATCATTGGAGGTTCTCTCCACAATATCATGCAATTCACTAATAGCTCGAGAGTTTTCCATTAAATGATTCTCTACTCTCATATTAAAATTTTCTTGCTTAACAATATAATTATCAAACTCATCTAAGCATTGTGCAGGAGGTTTTGAATACGGAATATCTTCTCTAGTAAAGCGTTGAAGGGAGTTTACCTCAATCATGGATGAAGGGGGAATTATCTCACATATATCTTCTATCGGAGGTAGATTCTTCACATCTTCAGATTTAATACCTTTCTCCTTAAGAGACTTCTTAGCTTCCCTCATATCTTCATCATTCAATTTAATCATACCCCTCTTCTTCATATCGGCGTTGGAGTTGGTTCAGGCGTAGTCCAATCATCATGATTCCGGCCTATTTTAGCCAATAATTCTTCAGCTTCGTCCGGAGTTCTTTTCCTGAAAACACAACCAGCACAACTATCCACATATGCCCTAGACTCAATGGTTAGTCCACTATAAAATATATCAAGTAAATCATGCTTTTCCAGATCATGGTCAGGCAGAGGTCTAATAAGAGAGCAAAATCTCGCCCAAGCCTCGGCAATTTCTCTCCATCTTCCTGATCAAAATTATAAATTCTCTGCAAAGCAATATGTTGAGCACTAGCAGGAAAGTATTTCCGGAAGAAAACATTAAGCAATTCTTTTGGACTTTTAATAGAATTAGGTGGCAAATTATTATACCAAGTTTTAGCATCATCCTTTAATGAGAATGGAAAATTTTTAGCAACAAAATAAGTACGCATCTTAACATCATCAGAAAACAAGCTACTCAGAGTAGATAACTCAGTCATGTGTTCAACAGCACTTTCTTTTTCAGTACCACAAAAGGGTGTTTTCTCAACAATAGCTATATGAGATAGATCAAGAGAAAAATCATAATCTTTATCCTTAATGTTTATAGGAGATGTGGCAAATTTAGGATCGGGAGACAGTTTATATCTAACAGCATGTTCTACAAGCAACTTTTTAATTTTTCTTGCATCAGTAGTAGCATTGCATTTTTCAATAAAATCATCATTAAGTTCCACATAATCTTCATCAAGATCATCACTAGAGTAATCAAGTTCAGGTGAATTAACAGGTGTAGTAGCATTAGGAGTTTCAGTATTTTCAATTTGTCTAGACCTAGCAATTGTAGCATCTAGAAAAGATCCCAATGAACCACTATCATCAAGCACATCAGAAATATTATCAATATTATGAGAGTTTTCAGATTCAGCAGAAGTACCAGCATGTGAAGCATGTGGCGGTGAAACAAGTTTATCAATCACAGATGGTGAATCAAGAGCAGCAGAGGTACTCAGAGTTGTACCTTTTCTTGTAGTGGATGGTAATATGGCGACCTTAGTATCGCGAGGTTTACCCATGATGGAGAATTTGCAGCGAACAATATCAATCCAAGTGAACTTCCAAATAAAGCTATGCTCCCCGGCAACGGCGCCAGAAAATAGTCTTGATGACCCACAAGTATAGGGGATCGCGGCAGTCTTCGAGGGAAGTAAAACCCAATTTATTGATTCGACACAAGGGGAGACAAAGAATACTTGAAAGCCTTAACAGCGGAGTTGTCAATTCAGCTGCACCTGGAAACAGACTTGCTCGCAATAGTTTATCGTAGTAACAGTTTTATAGCGATAGTAGTGAAATAACAGCAGCAAAGTAACAAATACAGCAGTAGTGATTATAGTAAACAGCAGGATTAAAATACTGTAGGCACGGGGACGGATGACGGGCGTTGCATGGATGAGAGAAACTCATGTAACAATCATAGTAGGGCATTTGCAGATAATAATAAAACGGTATCCAAGTACTAAGCAATCAATAGGCATGTGTTCCAATTATAGTCGTACGTGCTCGCAATGAGAAACTTGCACAACATCTTTTGTCCTACCAGCCGGTGGTAGCCGGGCCTCTAGGGAAACTACTGGATATTAAGGTACTCCTTTTAATAGAGTACCGGAGCAAAGCATTAACACTCCGTGAACACATGTGATCCTCACGTCACTACCATCCCCTCCGGTTGTCCCTGTCACTTCGGGGCCATTGGTTCCGGACAGCGACATGTGTATACAACTTGCAGGTAAGACCATAAACAATGAATATCATGATGAAACAATAACATGTTCAGATCTGAGATCATGGCACTCGGGCCCTAGTGACAAGCATTAAGCATAACAAGTTGCAACAATATCATCAAAGTACCAATTACGGACACTAGGCACTATGCCCTAACAATCTTATGCTATTACATGACCAATCTCATCCAATCCCTACCATCCCCTACAGCGGGGGAATTACTCACACATGGATGGGGGAAACATGGCTGGTCGATGGAGAGGTGTTGGCGGTGATGATGGCGGTGATCTCCTCCACTTCCCCGTCCCGGCGGAGTGGCAGAACGGAGACTTCTGGCTCCCGAGACGGAGTTTCACGATGTGGCGGCGTTCTGGAGGGTTTCTGGCGACTTCGACTTCTCCCCGTGCGTTTTTAGGTCGAGACCGATAAGTAGTCCGAAGGAGGGCGTCGGAGGCCAGCCGAGGGGGCCACACCATAGGGCCGCGCGGGCCCCCTAGGCGCGCCGCCTTATGGTGTGGGGCCCTCGGGCCTCCACCTGATTTGTCCTTCGCTCCGTCGTATTCTGGGAAAATAGGGCCTTTCGTCAAAATCCCGAGGTTTTTCCTGAAAGTTGGATTTCTGCACAAAAACGAGACACCAGAACAGTTCTGCTGAAAATAGCGTTAGTCCGTGTTAGTTGCATCCAAAATACACAAATTAGAGGCAAAACAATAGCAAAAGTGTTCGGGAAAGTAGATACGTTTTGGACGTATCAACTCCCCCAAGCTTAGCTTATTTCTTGTCCTCAAGCAATTCAGTTAACAACTGAGCGATAAAAGAACTTTCACGAACACATTTGTTCATATGATGTATATATTCTCATGATATGGCTAATACTTAAGCAGTTCATAATAAGATACATGGAAATAAGATCATCTAACAGCTATGTCAATCATGAAGAGGTACCAACAATTAATAATAAGCATCATGAATCATGTATATAAGCAAGATTGCAATGTTCATAAAAGAGTATGATAGAGTGGTATCTCGCTTGCCTGTATTTGATCGGCAAAACATAAATGCCCGGGCACCTCTGAAGTTCATAGAAAGACTAGAAGTAGTGATTGTCAAAGATAAACCTTGGTTTCTTTCTAAGGGAAAACTTGCTACTGTACGCATCACACCTTCCTCTTGGGGTTCCCAACGGACGTGTCGACTGCACGCATCAAGCTATTTTTCTTGAGATCAAGAGGGGAGTCTCCACTTCCAATCTCTTTACTTTGTTTTTGTCTTGCTTTATTTTATTTACTACTTTGTTTGCTGCACTAAAACAAAACACAAAAAAATAGTTGCTAGCTTTACTTTATATACTGTCTTGTTCTCCATATCAAAAACACAAAAAATTAGTTACTTACATTTACTTTATTTAGTTTGCTTTATTTACTACTGCTAAAATGGGTACTGTTGAGAATACTAAGCTGTGTGACTTCACTAGCACAAATAATAATGATTTCCTATGCACACCTATTGCTCCACCTGCTACTACAGCAGAATTCTTTGAAATTAAACCTGCTTTACTGAATCTTGTTATGAGAGAGCAATTTTCTGGTGTTAGTTCTGATGATGCTGCTGCCCATCTTAATAATTTTGTTGAACTATGTGAAATGCAAAAGTATAAGGATGTAGATGGTGACATTATAAAATTAAAAATATTTCCTTTCTCTTTAAGAGGAAGAGCTAAAGATTGGTTGCTATCTCTGCCTAGAAATAGTATTGATTCTTGGACTGAATGTAAGGATGCTTTTATTGGTAGATATTATCCTCCCGCTAAAATTATATCTTTCAGAAGTAGCATAATGAATTTCAAGCAATTAGATAATGAACATGTTGCTCAAGCATTGGAGAGAATGAAATATTTGGTAAAGAATTGCCCAACCCATGGACTGACTACTTGGATGATCATACAAATCTTTTATGCATGATTGAATTTTTCTTCGCGGAACCTATTGGATTCAGCTGCTGGAGGTACCTTTATGTCCGTCACTTTGGGGGCGGCAACAAAGCTTCTTGATGATATGATGACAAATTACTCTGAATGGCACACAGAAAGAGCTCCACAAGGTAAGAAGGTAAATTCTGTTGAAGAAACCTCCTCCTTGAGTGATAAGATTGATGCTATTATGTCTATGCTTGTGAATGGTAGATCTAATGTTGATCCTAATAATGTTCCTTTAGCTTCATTGGTTGCCCAAGAAGAACATGTTGATGTGAACTTCATTAAAAGTAATAATTTCAACAACAATGCTTATAGGAATAACTTGGGTAACAACTATAGGACATATCCTGCTAGTGGTAATGATCATTCTTACGGTAGATATGAGGAAAAGATGCTAGAAATTGAAAGATCCACTAAGAGCTTTATGCAATCACAATATGAGAAAAATCAATTGTTTACTAAAAATATGAATGAACAATCTACCTTGTTGAAAAATATAGGAAATCAACTTGAAAATTTGAATATGGGGATTTCGGGTTTCAAACTAAGATTTCAAATGCTGAAAACCGAATCTCATACATGTCTGCGTCACAATCCTCTTTAATTAATAAAATGGCTGCTAAACCTGAGGATATTGATAATAAGATTGTTACTACAGCAAATGCCATCCAAGTTAGAATTAATGAGAATATAAGATTGATGGCTGAATTGCATGCTAGGTGGGAAAGAGAAGAAAATGAAAAACTTGCTAAAGAGAATAATGTAGCTAAAGTTTGGACTATTACCACCACTAGTAATGTTAATGATTCACATGTTGCTACACCTCCTACTATCAATGGTAAAATAATTGGTGTTGGCAATGTTTCTACTCCTAGTGCAAAGCGTGCAAAATTGCCTGAAACTGCTAAAACTGCTGAAACTGCTTGTGATAAAACTGCTGAAATTTTTCAAAATGTTGGGGACAATGATCCCATTGCTGTAGACCATAATGGTTTAGATTTTGATGATTGTCACATCTCTGAAGTTATAAAGTTCTTACAAAAACTTGCTAAAAGCCCCAATGCTAGTGCTATAAATTTGGCTTTACAAAACATATTACAAATGCTCTCATAAAAGCTAGAGAAGAGAAACTAAAACTTGAAACCTCTATTCCTAGAAAGTTAGAAGATGGTTGGGAGCCTATCATTAAGATGAGGGTCAATGATTTTGATTGTAATGCTTTATGTGATCTTGGTGCAAGTATTTCTGTTATGCCTAAGAAAATTTATGATATGCTTGACTTGCCACCATTGAAGAATTGTTATTTGGATGTTAATCTTGTTGATAATGCTATAAAGAAACCCTTGGGGAGGATTGATAATGTTCGCATTATGGTTAACAATAACCTTGTCCCCGTTGATTTTGTTGTCTTGGATATTGAATGCAATGCATCTTGCCCCATTATATTGGGAAGACCTTTTCTTCGAACTGTTGGTGCCACCATTGATATGAAGGAAGGTAATATTAAATATCAATTTCCTCTCAAGAAAGGTATGGAACACTTCCCTAGAAAGATAATGAAGTTACCTTATGATTCTATTATTAGAACAACTTATGATGTTGATGCTTCGTCTCTTGATGTTACTTGATACACACTTTCTGCGCCTAGCTGAAAGGCGTTAAAGAAAAGCGCTTATGGGAGACAACCCATTATTTTACTTCTGCACTTTATTTTATATTTGAGTCTTAGAAGTTGTTTACTACTGTAGCAACCTCTCCTTATCTTTATTTTATTTCATTGTTGTGCCAAGTAAAGTCTTTGATAGTAAAGCCAATACTAGATTTGGATTGCTGCGCAGAAACAGATTTCTTTCTGTCACGAATTTCGACCTGCCTCTCTGTAGGTAACTCAGAAAAATCTTCCAATTTACGTGCGTGATCCTCAGATATGTACGCAACTTTCATTCAATTTGGGCATTTTCATTTGAGCAAGTCTGGTGTCTCAATAAAATCCGACTTTACGGACTGTTCTGTTTTGACAGATTCTGCCTTTTGTTTCGCATTGCCTGTTTTGCTATGTTTGATGGATTTCTTTGTTCCATTAACTTTCAGTAGCTTTGTGCAATGTCCGGAAGTGTTAAGAATGATTATGTCACCTCTGAATATATGAATTATGCACTGACCCTCTAATGAGTTTGTTTGAGTTTGGTGTGGAGGAAGTTTTCAAGGGTCAAGAGAGGAGGATGATACAATATGATCAAGAAGAGTGAAAGGTCAAAGCTTGGGGATGCCCCGTGGTTCATCCCTGCATATTTTAAGAATACTCAAGCGTCTAAGCTTGGGGATGCCCAAGGCATCCCTTTTTCATCGACAACTTATCAGGTTCCTCTAGTGAAACTATATTTTTATTCCGTCACATCTTATGTGCTTTACTTGGAGCGTCTGTTTGTTTTTGTTTTTGTTTTTGTTTGAATAAAATCGGATCCTAGCATTCTTTGTGTGGGAGAGAGACACGCTCCGCTGTTTCGTATGAACACATATGTTCTTAGTTTCATCTTTAATGTTCATTGCGAAAGGTGGACTATTTCCTTCATTGTTATATGGTTGGAAACGGAATATGCCGCATGTGGTAAATGGTTTAATGTCTTGAATAATGTGATACTTGGCAATTGTTGTGCTCATATAGATCATGTTTAAGCTCTTGCATCATGTACCTTGTACTCATTAATGAATAAACATAGAGCTTGTTAAAATTTGGTTTGCATGATTGATCTCTAGAGTCTAGATATTTTATGGTTGAGGTGTTTGAACAACAAGGAGACAATGTAAAGTCTTATAATAGCTACAATATGTTCATATGTGAGCTTTGCTGCACCTTTTATACTTGAGTTTGCTTCAAATAACCTTGCTAGCCTAGCCTTGTATTGAGAGGAATTCTTCTCATGCATCCAAATCCTTGAGCCAATAACCACGCCATTTGTGTCCACCATACCTACCTACCACATGGTATTTCTCCGCCATTACAAAGTACATTACTTGAGTGCTACCTTTAAAACTTCTATTCTTTGCCTTTGCAATATATAGCTCATGGGACAAATAGCCTTAAAAACTATCGTGGTGAAGAATATGTACTTATGTGTCTTATTTCTTAATAAGTTGCTTGTTGAGCGGTAACCATGTTTCTGGGGACGCCATCAACTCTTTTACCTTTGTTTATTATCATGTGAGTTTCTATGCATGTTCGTCTTGTCTGAAGTAAGGGAGATTTTCATGATCAAATGGTTTGAGTATGCATAATGTTAGAGAAGAACATTGGGCCACTAACTAAAGCCATGATTCATGGTGGAAGTTTCAGTTTGGACAACTAATTATCAATCTCTTATGAGAATATTAACTGTTGTTGAATGCTTATGCATTAAAGAGGAGTCCATTATCTGTTGTCTATGTTGTCCCGGTATGGATGTCTAAGTTGAGAATAATCAAAAGCGAGAAATCCAATGCGAGCTTTCTCCTTAGACCTTTGTACATGCGGCATAGAGGTACCCCTTTGTGACACTTGGTTGAAACATATGCTATGCAATGATAATCCGTGTTAATCCAAGCTAATTAGGACAAGGTGCGAGCACTATTAGTATACTATGCATGAGACTTGCAACTTATAAGATATCTTATACATAACACATATGCTTTATTACTACCGTTGACAAAATTGTTTCTTGTTTTCAAAATGAAAAGCTCTAGCACAAATATAGTAATCAATGCTTCCCTCTGCGAAGGGCCTATCTTCTACTTTATTGTTGAGTCAGTTTACCTATTCTTTCTATCCCAGAAGCAAACACTTGTGTCAACTGTGTGCATTGATTCTTACATGTTTACTTATTGCACTTGTTATATTGCTTTTTGTTGACAATTATCCATGTGATATACAGGTTGAAGTTGAAAGCAACCGCTGAAACTTTATCTTCCTTTGTGTTGCTTCGATGTCTTTACTTTGAATTTATTGCTTTATGAGTAACTCTTATGCAAGTCTAATTGATGCTTGTCTTGAAAGTATTATTCATGAAAAGTCTTTGCTATGTGATTCATTTGTTTACTCATTATCTTCATCATTGCTTCAAATCGCTGCATTCATTTCATATGCTTTACAATAGTATGATCAAGATTATGATAGCATGTCACTTCGGAAATTATCTTTGTTATCGTTTACCTACTCAAGGGCGAGCATGAACTAAGCTTGGGGATGCTTGATACGTCTCAAACGTATCTATAATTTCTTATGTTCCATGCTACTTTTATGATGATACTCACATGTTTTATACACATTATATGTCATTATTATGCATTTTCCGGCACTAACCTATTGACGAGATGCCGAAGAGCCAGTTGCTGTTTTCTGCTGTTTTTGGTTTCAGAAATCCTAGTAAGGAAATATTCTCGGAATTGGACGAAATCAACGCCCGGGGTCCTATTTTTGCACGAAGCTTCCAGAAGTCCGAGGAGAGACGAAGTGGGGCCACGAGGCGCCGCCACACAGGGCGGCCGGCAAGGGGCCGTGCGGCCTGTTGTGTGGGGCCCCCGTGGCGCCTCTTGACCTGCCCTTCCGCCTACTTAAAGCCTCCGTCGCGAAACCCCCAGTACCGAGAGCCACGATACGGAAAACCTTGCAGAGACGCCGCCGCCGCCAATCCCATCTCGGGGGATTCAGGATGATCTGAGTAGATATGGGTATATCTATTTCATGAAACATAAGTCCGAAACTTTCGAGAAGTTTAAGGAATTCCAAAGTGAAGTAGAAAATCAACGTAACAAGAAGATTAAGTTTCTGCGTTCTGATCACGGAGGTGAATATCTGAGTTATGAGTTTGGCATGCATTTAAAGAAATGCGGAATACTTTCACAGTTGACACCGCCGGGAACACCACAGCGCAATGGTGTGTCCGAATGTCGTAATCGAACTCTCTTAGATATGGTTCGTTCTATGATGTCTCTTACTGATTTGCCGTTATCGTTTTGGGGTTATGCATTAGAGACAGCTGCATTCACTTTAAATAGGGCACCATCGAAATCCGTTGAAATGACACCGTATGAATTATGGTTTAAGAAGAAACCTAAGTTATCGTTCCTTAAAGTTTGGGGTTGGGAAGCTTATGTAAAAAAGTTACAACCGGACAAGATAGAACCCAAAGTGGAGAAATGCGTCTTCATAGGATACCCTAAGGAAACTATTGGGTATACTTTCTATCACAGATCCGAAGGCAAAATATTTGTTGCTAAGAACGGAACCTTTCTTGAGAAGGAGTTTCTCACTAAAGAAGTGACAGGAAGACAAGTAGAACTCGACGAGGTTGTTGAACCTTCTCTCGTAGATCAGAGTAGCGCAGTGCTGGAAGATGTTCCTGTACAGCCTACACCGATAACAGAGGAAGCTAATGATAATGATCATGAAACTTCGAACGAGGTAACTACTGAACCTCGCAGATCGACAAGGGAGCGTACCACTCCAGATTGGTATGTTCCTTGTCTAAATGTCATGATTGTGGACAATAATGATGAAGACCCTGCGACGTATGAAGAAGCGATGATGAGCCCAGATTCCAACAAATGGCAAGAAGCCATGAAATCCGAAATGGGATCCATGTATGATAACAAAGTGTGGACTTTGATAGACTTACCTGATAGCCGCAAGGCTGTCGAGAATAAATGGATCTTCAAAAGAAAAACAGATGTTGATGGTAATGTTACTGTCTATAAAGCTCGACTTGTCGCAAAGGGTTTCCGACAAATTCCAGGAGTTGACTACGATGAGACTTTCTCACTGTAGCGAAGCTAAAATCTGTGAGGATTTTGTTAGCAATACTGCATTTTTCGATTATGAGATTTGGCAGATGGATGTCAAAACGGCGTTCCTTAATGGTGATATTGAGGAAGAGTTGTATATGGTACAACCCAAAGGTTTTGTCGATCCTAAAAATGCTGACAAGGTATGCAAACTTCAGCGTTCCATTTATGGACTGAAGCAAGCATCCAGGAGTTGGAACCGACGCTTTGATAAGGTGATTAAAGACTTCGGGTTTATACAGTGTCATGGAGAGGCCTGTATTTACAAGAAAGTGAGTGGGAGCTCTGTAGCATTCCTGATATTATATGTAGATGACATATTATTGATTGGGAATGATATAGAACTATTAAGCACTATACAAGGTTACTTGAATAAGTGTTTTTCAGTGAAAGACCTTGGTGAAGCAGTGTGCATTTTAGGCATCAAGATTTATAGAGATAGATCAAGACGCCTAATAGGGCTTTCACAGAGTACATACCTGGACAAGATTCTAAAGAAGTTTAGAATGGATGAAAGTAAGAAAGGATTCTTACCGATGTTTCCAGGTAAGGTCTTGAGTAAGACTCAAGGTCCGGCTACGGCAGCAGAAAGAGAGAGGATGAACAAGATCCCCTATGCCTCGGCAGTAGGCTCTAGAATGTATGCCATGCTGTGTACTAGACCGGATATAGCACATGCTGTTAGTTTGACTAGCAGATGTCAAAGTGATCCAGGAATGGAACACTGGACAGCGGTCAAGAATATCCTGAAGTACTTGAAAAGGACTAAGGATATGTTTCTTTGTTATGGCGGTGACCAAGAGCTCGTTGTAACCAGTTACACCGATGCAAGTTGGAACACTGATCCTGATGACTCTAAGTCTCAGTCTAGGTACGTGTTTATATTGAATGGTGCTGCAGTAAGCTGGTGCAGCTCCAAGCAATGCACGGTGGCGAAGTCTTCAACATAATCGGAATACATAGCGGCTTCAGAGGCTTCATCGGAAGCGGTATGGATGAAGAGGTTCATTGTTGAGCTTGGTGTGGTTCCTAGTGCATTGGACCCACTAGTCATCTATTGTGACAACATGGGTGCCATCGCCAATGCACAAGAACCAAGGTCACACAAGAAGCTGAAGCATATCAAGCTGCGTTTTCATTCGATTCGCGAGTACATCGAAGATGGAGAAGTAAAGATTTGCAAAGTACACACTAATCTGAATGTAGCAGATCCGTTGACTAAAGCTCTCCCTAGGGCAAAGCATGACCAACACCAGAATGCCATGGGTGTTAGGTACCTTACAATGTAATCTAGATTATTGACTCTAGTGCAAGTGGGAGACTATTGGAGATATGCCCAAGAGGCAATAATAAAGTGGTTATTATATATCTTTATGTTTATGATAAATGTTTGCATACCATGCTATAATTGTATTAACCGAAACATTGATACATGTGTGTTATGTAAACAACAAGGAGTCCCTAGTAAGCCTCTTATATAACAAGCTTGTTGATTAATAGATGATCATAGTTTCATGATCATGAACATTGGATGTTATTAATAACAAGGTTATGTCATTGATGAATGATGTAATGGACATACACCCAATTAAGCGTAGCATAAGATCACGTCATTAAGTTCATTTGCTATAAGCTTTCGATACATAGTTACCTAGTCCTTCGACCATGAGATCATGTAAATCACTTATGCCGGAAGGGTACTTTGATTACATCAAACGCCACTGCGTAAATGGGTGGTTATAAAGGTGGGATTAAGTATTCGGAAAGTATGAGTTGAGGCATATGGATCAAGAGTGGGATATTGTCCATCCCGATGACGGATAGATATACTCTGGGCCCTCTCGGTGGAATGTCGTCTAATTAGCTTGCAAGCATATGAATGGTTCATAAGAGATGACATACCACGGTACGAGTAAAGAGTACTTGTCGGAGACGAGGTTGAACAAGGTATTGAGATACCGACGATCAAACCTCGGACAAGTAACATATCGCGTGACAAAAGGAATCGGTATCGTATGTAAATGGTTCAATCGATCACTAAGTCATTGTTGAATATGTGGGAGCCATTATGGATCTCCAGATCCCACTATTGGTTATTGGTCGGAGAGAAGTCTCAACCATGTCTGCATAGTTCACGAACCGTAGGGTGACACACTTAAGGTTTGATGTCGTTTAAGTAGATATGGAATATGGAATGGAGTTCGAAGTTTTGTTCGGAGTCTTAGATGGGATCCAGGATATCACAAGGAGGTCCGGAATGGTCCGGAGAATAAGATTCATATTTAGGAAGTCATTTTCTAAGTTTGAAAATGATCCGGTGCATTTATGGAAGGTTCTAGAAGGTTCTAGAAAAGTCCGGAAGAAATCACCATGGAAGGTGGAGTGCCGGAGGGACTGCACCTAGCATGGCCGGCCAACCAAAGGGTGGAGGAGTCCCAGGTGGACTCCACCTAAGGTGGCCGGCCAAACCCCCCAAGGAAGGGG
The DNA here is from genome assembly GCA_030979885.1 of Lolium multiflorum. Lineage (NCBI taxonomy): Eukaryota > Viridiplantae > Streptophyta > Magnoliopsida > Poales > Poaceae > Lolium > Lolium multiflorum. The sequence goes on along the minus strand of CM061750.1, from coordinate 313,317,372 downwards.
TGGGAGTCCCACCTTGAGTAGGAGTCCCACCTTGGGTAGGTTTCGTCCTTATGGAAGGTTTAGGAGTTGGACTCTTATTCGTTTTCTGGGCAAACCCTTGGGCTATTCCACCTATAAAAAGAGGGGCAAGGGGAGGGGGCCGGCCACTTCAAGCCACCACCTTGGCCGCACCCCTTGAGGCCGGCGCCCAAGCACCCCTCTCCCCAAACCCTAGCCGCCCCTCCTCCACATATCTCTCCCGCAGCGCATATGCGAAGCCCTGCCGGAGATCTCCACCACCACCGCCACCACGCCGTCGTGCTGCCGAGATTCCGAGGAGGATCTACTACTTCCGCTGCCCGCTGGAACGGGGAGAAGGACGTCTTCATCAACACCGAACGTGTGACCGAGTACGGAGGTGCTGCCCGACTGTGGTACCGTCAAGATCTTCTACGGGCTTTTGAAAGCGGCAAGTGATCATCTTCTGCAACAACGAGATCTAATCTCGTAGGCTTTGGAAATCTTCAAGGGTTAGTCTCGTGATCCCCTCGTTGCTACCATCTTCTAGATTGCATTTTGGCTTGGTTTTCGTTCTTGCGGTAGGAAATTTTTTGTTTTCTATGCTACGATGCTTCTGATTAAAGAAGAAATTGAAGAAGAACCTGAGAAGCATACTAAGAACACAAAATACACTAAGGAATATTTCATTTCTACTAAACATGATAGTGAGAGTGAACCTTGGGTGCAAATACCAATGCCTTTTCCTGATAGAAAAATAAATCAAAAGAGGAAGAACATTATAATAAGTTTTGTGAATGGATGAAACCTTTGTTTTTGCAAATTCCTTTGACTGATGCTATTAAATTGCCTCCTTATTCAAAGTGTATGAAAGATATTGTCTCTAATAAGAGGAAGATTCCAAATGAGGAAATTTCCACTATGCTCGCTAATTACTGTTTTAATGGTAAGGTTCCAAAGAAGCTTGGTGATCCAGGTATACCCACTATTCCATGCTCCATCAAAAATAATTATGTTAGAACTGCTCTATGTGTTTTGGGAGCAGGAGTTAGCGTTGTGCCTTTTTCTCTCTATAGAAGACTTGATCTAGAAAAATTAATACCAACTGATACATCTTTGCAAATGGTTGATAAGTCTACTACTACTCCTGTTGGTATATGTGAGAATGTTCCTGTCCAAGTTGCTCATCATTGTATGATATTAACTGACTTTGTTGTGTTAGAAATTCCAGAAGATGATAATATGTCTATTAACATTGCAGAGGCTGTTATTGATTGCATCCAAGGAAAAGTAACTTTCAATGTTGATGACAAAGAGCATACGGTTTATTTTCCCAAGAAGATTGATGTGAATTATGGTCTAAACTCAATTATTAATGTTGATACTATCCAAATTGGGAAATTTCATTTTCTTTTGCCTAAGCCAAAGAAAGAGAATAATATTGTCATGATTGGAACTATTCCCGTCGAGATTGAGGTAACATAATCATTGTGTGAAATACAAAGTTTTGCTTCATATAAAATTCTTTTGATAACAAGACTTGATCAACCTTGTTAACAAAATAATTTTGAATGAATGAAACTATGATTTCACCTATGTGACATTTATTGACTTTATGTTAGAATGTCTTAGAGTTGCTGTAGATTTGGTTTTGATTTTTTTTTCATCACTCCATAATTTTTTTCCCGTGATAGATTCATTATTCAAATTCTGAAAATTGCCCAAAACAAAGTTTCTCGAAAAATTCCAGAAAATGTATAGAAAATTTTTACGCATGAAAAGGGGCAGAGAGGCACCTGGGGCAGCCCAAGGGGACCTACCAGCCGACCACACCATGTGGTGGCACGGCTGGCCCCCTGTCGGCGCCAAGGGCAGGTGTGGCCCCCCTGGCCCTCCACTTGCTCCCTCCTCTGCCATTCCCTTCTCTCTCTCTCTCCCGAAAAAACACCCACCATTGCTCAAACCCGTGCTCTTGTTGTTCTTCATCGCGAATTTTCGATCTCCTTCCCCAGCCCATATTTCTTGCTGAAATTTGAAGCATTTCCTCTCCGGTATGTGACTCCTCCGATTATCCAAGTAGAATTTATATTGGCGAAGTATATCTTGAATATTTTGCTGCTGTAGATGACATGATAAGTGAGATTGCATGCTTGTATTATGATGGGATAAGTTGTTTTGATGCATGTTTAGTCCTCTTATGAGTCTCCATAGTGTTCTCCTTTATTTGTTTGTCTTAAAACCATTTTTATGAGGTTTGTTAAAAAAATCAGAAGATGGAAGGCAATGCATATCAACTCAACCAACATGAACTGGAGTTAAATGAAGTCATGAAGGTTCACCGGGAAGAAGTAGTTTTTCCTTCTCTTTATCCATGTGTTGAATTCATGAGTGCTGCAGGAATTCTGCAGGATTTCCGGACTTTGGTTTCCAATGCAGGGTTCGAAAGTTTTGTTGATGGTGAACCATACCAATATGTTAAGCTAACTATGTCTGTAGTGCAGGACTTCAGATTTAGTTAGAAATTTCCTAACCCAATGGTTCATTACAAAATATATAATATAGTTGTCGATTTGCCTCTCGATGATTTCTGTGCAGCTATCAGAGTGCCACAATGGGGATCATGCGGAAAAACCAAGGAGAGACCCAAGCCATTGCTGGAACTCTATAAAGAAATTTGTCAGGGGAGGAGCTTCTCAGAGGAGGATGGTTAAATCCGATGCATTCAACTTCCTTCTATTCGGTATTTTTCTTATTTTATTATTAAGTGTGTTCTAGCTAGAAAGGTTGCAAGCAAATTATCTTCTCATGATTTAGCCTTCCTAGTAGATGCCTTGAAATAAGATATAGAATATAATTTGGGTGCTTTGATAGCCTCCTGCCTTACTATTAACCGCGAGAAAGGGGGAGTTTGTGGAGGCCTTATTGCCTCTCGTTTGTTAGCCTTTCACGGTCTCGAACCACATGCTTTGGACTTTCAATTTCCATTGGAGAGGCTTGATCTTAACTCAATGATGCAACATCAATTTGTTTCTTACGAAGCTGACATGGACTACCTACTTTATGAAATTACCCTTTTCAAAAGAAAATCATTAACTCGGTGGATAACTAAGACCGACCGCATAGTCAATTTGTCTGCGCCCCTTTAGCTTAACCTTAATGCTAGGGAAGGATGGTCACTCACCAAACAAGAGCTTGACACATACATAGCGGGGCAGGAGCGACATATACAGGACGATGGAGGGGAGGCCGAGGATAACTTCGTCCAGCCTTCCAACACTGTTGGGTTCCCATATCAGCAGCCTGACTATGACTATGGGCCTTCGGCTTCTTCTTCCTCACGAGGGCCGGGGTATGATCATGCTAGGGATGACCCACCATCCTGGAGCCACTATTCACCATGGGGTTGATCTCCACTTAGGCCAAAAGCCTAAGCTTCGAGGGAGGTATACCGACATCTCGCTCATGTACATATCATATTCCGTCGGAACTTTGTATATCCATGTTTCGCTTTCTTTTTATTCTTGCCAGTTTGTTTCAGTAATTTCTCTTTATTTGAATCTTGGGAGTTTTTACTACTGTAATAACCTCTCTTTATTTTTTTATTTCGTTTTTATACCAAGGATAGCCTCTAATAGGAAGGAGGTAAGAATTTGGGGAGTTGCTGTCTAAAAACAGATTTTGTGTTGTCACCATAAAAATTCGAATAAATAGCCAAAATGGAATTTTGAGCTAACACTTTTTGAGCATATGCCCCAGGTTGTTATCTAACTTTCGTATATTATGCACGAGGCGAGCAACTTATAGGAAGTGTTATGGATGAGCCATATTATTTAGGAATTTCTATTTTCGTGCCCTCGGTTCCTTAGTTGTGCTCAATTTTCCCCAGCTCCTTAGTTTTTCCTCAGTTTTCCCCAAGTCCTTGTTTGAAACCCGCAGAAGCAGCTCAGACGGCAGGATTCCCGTTTAGTTGACCGTTCCATGCTGACGTGTGGGGCCGCGTCGTGTGGGCCCGCATCGCGTGGGGCTGGTAGAAAGGGACCGCGTGGGACATGACGAGATAGCGTTTGGTTGCACGTGAGCAGGAGCTGGGTTTTGTCTCTCTCGGCCCAAATTGGCATTTTCCCTTTTAAGAGTACCTTTTCCGCCTCCTTCTCTCTGCCTTTTTTCACCTAATTAGTATCAAATCTAGAGAAGCTTCTATTTCTGCCTTTTGGCCCTCGTTTTTTGCCCAATATGGCAGCAAATCTAGAAGCTAGTATATGATAAATTCACAGCAGCATAATCAGAAAACTAAGTATAATACATAAACTGCATACAACAGCCAAAAGAAGCCAATAATGTTGTTAATGTTCACGACAAACTAAGCTGAAAAAAATACAAGACGCACGCAATGTATGGCCAACAAGAAGATTCCTCATTGCTCATATATTTCTTCGTCGCCCCATTCGTGCATTATCCCAAGGAAATATTCATTGAACTCCTTCCGTCTGCAGTGTGCGGCCAATACATCCTCCAGACGGTATGGCCTGTGTTCATTTCTCAGACCGTAGTTTCCCATTCTATCCACATATCGTGGACACTCATCCCATGCCTTTGTATCATGAATGTACTCTTTGATATAACCCAAATCGGCGTAGTAGATGCAGCCAGGTCGAAGTGTCGGGTGCACTCTGGTGTCAGCGGAGATACACCGGATATAATGCACGAAGAAGGCATGACTGCCAATGTTACTAACCGGATGGAGAGAGCGGCTCTGAGTGTCCACACGGTACACCAATGGTTGGTCCTCCAAAAGCATGTTGTCCAACAACACAAGCAGCAGATCACCATCCGACTTCACAAGATAGAACTTGTCATTTCCAAGTTGTGGAAATCAAATTAGTGTCTCCATCTTGACAGTGCTCACGCGCTGCAACTGTACATTGGTGCACACTATTCTTTCGGACTCAAAATTGGCCACAGCTATTGCATACAGTTCACCATTGAACGGGGTAATGCAACGCAAACCATGGTTCTCGATCGAAAAACTTCCATCTCCCCAATCTTCATATATATCCTTAGTTGGAGTGCTCTCATCGACCCAACTAATTTCGTTCGGGTAATGTGAGCAAACGAAGACCATAGTCGGGGATTTGATTACAGCGACTGAATCCAGAAAAAAAGATGGCATCTGCGCCTCAAACATAGTGTTCGATGCCTTTGTGAGTGGGTTCAGAAGCCGTATCTTGTGCGGCGGGTTCTTCTGGGCAAGCACGATGACGCCACGGCAAAAGCCGACGAAGTAGTATCTAAAATATATTGATGAAGATAACATTCAGCACTAAGATTGAAAATAAGAATAGATTAACCCTATAGATATGGAGGAATTTGGAGGAATTTGAACCTTGCACGAACTTCCGATAGATCTATGGTGACGTAGCGGGATGTGCCGAGTTGGAGGAAGGTGAACTCAGCGGCGCGTGGAAGGGCGTGGTCTACCATGATCCATTCGTGCACGTGCACGTCGGGCTCAGGTAAACCGGAGCGCCAATTTCTACAGACTTGCCTCATAGCAGAGTAGGCGTCCACGTACTCCTCATTCGCCAGTAAGCATTCGCCGATCTTGTGAAGTGGTCCGTCACCCATGAGAGAGGCCCAGCTCACGGAGGCGCCGCGCTTGGATGCGCCGCCCTCGGAGGCGACGGGCTCGGCGGCGACGGGCTCGGCGGCGACGGGCTCAGAGGCGACGAGCTCTGAGGCAACGGGCTCGGAGGCAATGGGCTCTGAGGCGACGGACTCGGAGGCGACGGGCTCGGCGGCGACGGGCTCGGAGGCGATGGGCTCTGAGGCGACGGGCTCGGAGGCGACGGGCTCGGATGCGACGGGCTCGGAGGCGATGGGCTCGGCGGCGACGGGCTCGGAGGCGACGGGCTCGGCGGCGACGGGCTCGGATGCGACGGGCTCGGAGGCGACGGCCTTGGAGGCGACGGGCTCGGGGGCGATGGCCGGCGCATTCTTCTTCTCCATCGCCGGCAGGGCTCGTACGGCGGTTGGGGTTTTTCCTTCGATTTGGAGAAGTTGATGGGACGTGAGAGGCGTGGTTTCGTGCGTGAGCGAGAATGAGACGTACTGTGTGCAGAGGGAGGGAGAGAGGGGCTTACGCGTCCTAAATGCGACCCGCGTCCTCGCGTCCACTATTGCACGTCTACCGCGACACGCGTCAACAATGGCACGTCTTCCCTTCTGCACCGGAACACGCGTCCTCGAGTCTAACCCTGGAAATTTAGATATACTCAGGTATACCCTCAAGTCATATACTAGCATTTTTGTGTGCTCAGTTTTCTCCTTGAGTGCTAATACTGGCTAGTGCAATATACTCAGTTTTACCCTCAAGTGGCTGGTCAACAGAGAGTCAACAAATGGGATTAACCAGTTAAATGAGTTATTTAATGTGCAAAAAATTCCGAAAAGAGTGGCACTTACTCATGGAGTCTTTACCACAAATTGCCACTTCTCAAATCACCTAGTAGCTATGAAGGTGCATGGTTTTCCACAATAAGACCTACCCAAAACAGCTTTCCCCAAAACATACTTTGTCTGAATGAGGCCATAATTTTCACACTCATGTATATTTGTATTGCAAATAGTTTGAGGTAGGCCAAGATGGGTTTCATTGTACAAAACACGCATTTTTCAATTTTTAAAACTCATATTTGAATCCCTTAGTCTGTTTACTACTCACTTGCCCTTGGTTTCTTGAAACTACTCAGTTTTGCCCTCTTCCTTCACAAATTATCACAGACGCCCAACATTGCCCTGATTGGTCTATCCCATGTCACGCGGATCGTGCCCGCCGACCGTTGATCGTATGATTTAATGGGCAGGATAACCCCTATCTCTCTCTGGTCGGGGCCACCACCCTCTCTCTCTCTCTCTCTCTCTCTGTCGGCGGTTAGCTTCCACCCTCTATGTATGCTAAAGGGCGGTTACCCAGTACGCTAAAGTTTGGTTTTCTGCATTATTTTTCACGAGCTAAATTATAAACTCTTTTAGGCATTATTTTTCACGCAAAAAATGATAAACCATCACCGATTTGTACTTTTCACGCAAAACATGATACACCATCACCCATTTGTTGTAGCCATTACTTTCCACGCAAAAAATGATACACCATCACCCATTTGTTGTAGCCATTACTTTCCACGCAAAAAATGATGAACAATCACCGATTTCTTGTAGCCGTTACGGTAAAATGATAAACTATCATGAATTACCATTTCTTTTAGGTATTACTTTTCACGGTAAAATGATAAACTATATCACGAAGTTCCATTTCCGTCAAGATAGTCCGCATTACTTTTTTTTGTTGAGATATACTCCCTCCGTCCACAAATAAGTGTACTTTTAGCTTTTGTACTAAGTCAAATATTTTAAGTTTTGACCAACCGTAAATAAAAAAGTAGCAACATATATGATGAGATTTTGGTATAATTTGAAACTACATTTCAAAACGAATCTCGGGATACTAAATTAGTGTCATAAATGCTACTACTTTTTCCTATATATGTGGTCAAAGTTTAAAAAGTTTGACTAAACACAAAACCTAGATGACTACCCCCACAACGGTCATGTCCTCCTTAATTTATTGTGTAAACCCCCACAACGGTCACCTCCTTCTTAATTTATTGTGTAAACCCCTACAACGGTCATCTCTCCCTTATAAACACCCACAACGACCATCCCTTGTGTCAATAGGTTCTGCCTCCCTCTTCTTCGTTCACATACACTTGATCCATTGCCATGGCTTCCACGTCTCGGACGCGGACCGGAAGGGGAAGGGGAAGGGGCGGCCGGGGTGGTGGATCATCATCATTGCCACCACCACCGTCAACACTGCCATTGATCATAGAGGAGTTCTTCATCGTCGTATATGAAGACCCTTTGGTCAAGAAGGTACGTACGCGTTCCCACATATATGATGCATGTGATTAATTATGGGCATGTTCTAAAAAACCTTTAATTTCAAACGATCGGTGCTCGATCTCTTTGCAGGCACTCCCAAAAAAGTTTGCGGACTATCTTGACGGCCAGGAGCCAGCTAAGGTGTATCTGCGAGCAGCTGACTGTGGTCTCGTCTCTGGACCGTGGAGGTCCTATTTGATGGTCAAGGCCGGATGTACCTCGACAAGGGCTGGGAGAATTTCGCCATCGCGCACGGTGTGGATTTCGGCTGCTTCGCACACTTCAAATATGAAGGCGATGATGTGCTCACAGTGAAGGTGTTCGACGAAACAATGTGCAGGAAGTACTACTACTCGGACGACGAAGATACTGACGATGAAAGCGACGATGACGTGAAGCCATGCATCCATCCCCTTTAGATAAGGGGATTATGGCCAACAATATATATGTAGCTTCATATGCATCGATTTATAGATCTAGCTATTTTCCTATATATTATGCATTTAAAAAATTATATCGCAATTTCCACCATGATTCGAGCACCACAGCCTCCAAACGATGCCGATATCGGCATGGTCAGAACGGCTATGCTCGCCGCCACTGCTAGGTCACCGTCGGGAAGCACCATGTTTAGCATAAGATTCACTTTAGATTAAGCTGCGAAAATAGTCACCTGCCATTGGCTGAGGCGGCCCCACAGAGCGGCTCTATATGATATTCTCTAAATAAATAGACGACCCCAACGGTCATTGGCTGCGGAGGCCCCAGAGCGGGAATATATGATTTTCTCTAAATAAATAGACGACCCCACTGGTCATTGGCTGCGGCAGCCCCACAGAGCGGCAATATATGTCTTTTCTGAAAAATAGACGACCCCACTGGTCATTGGCTGCGGCAGCCGCACAGAGCGGTTATATATGTCTTTTCTTGAAAAATAGACGACCCCACTGGTCATTGGCTGCGGCAGCCCTATAGAGCGGCCCCATTTGTCATTGGCAGCACCGCATATACAATCAGGAAATAAAACGACCCACGCGTCAGCGATAGATGGATGGCTGCCGTCGGCACGAGACGGTCGGAGGACTGCCCTCGTGCAGCCCCACCCGTTAGATAACGGTAACGGTAGCAACCCTCCCGCCTTACGAGGGTTTCAAACTAGAGGAGGAGAAAACTAAGGAAAAGTTAAGAGGTGGGAAAAAGCATAACTAAGGAAGTGGCATGCATAGAAATCTCTATTATTTATCACTACCATTGACATGAGTTGCACTTCTCAAAATATATATTTCAACACTCCTATTGCATTCAAAATGAAAAGCTCTAGCACATGAGAAATCTTACTTCCCTCTGCGCAGGGCCAATCTTATACGTTTATGTTGAGTCACCATCCGTTTTCCGAGCACTTTCTTGAAAGCATAGCTGTCATTCTCAGTTTAATATGCTTGTCCCGGGGCACTTTCCCTAATTGTGGTATAACTACGACGCTTGAATCATTCGATATTTTTACTTCTAGTCTTCTCTTGAACTTCAGAGGTGCCCCGGCATTTATGTTTTTCTCCACAAATAGGGCAAGCGAGATACCACTTTATCATATCATATTATGAACATTGCAATCCTGCAAATACTTATGTTTCATGTTGCTTATTATTGTGTTGGTATCCTTTCATGATTTGCATAACTATTAAGTATTCCTAGTTGCATGCTCCTTATTATGAATTGCATGAGCATTTGATCATGTAGTGAGAATATATACATCATATGAAGCAAATAGGTTCGTGAAAGTTTCTTTTATCGCACTCAGTTGTCACTGAATTGCTTGAGGACAAGCAATAAGCTAAGCTTGGGGGGAGTTGATGCGTCCAAAACGTATCTACTTTCCCGAACATGTTTGATGTTGTTTGCCCTCTATCTTGGGTGTTTTAAATACAACTAACACGGACTAACGCTATTTTCAGCACAATTGCTTTGGTGTCTTGTTTTTGTGCAGAAATCCAACTTTCAGGAAAATTCCCGGAAAATATAGAAAAACCAATATTTCACCTGAAGACTCCCGGAGCCAGAATACGAGACGGAGGGGGGCCACGAGGGACCCACACCCACCCTTGGCGCGGGCAAGGCCTTGGCCGCGCCAAGGGGTGGTCTGGCCGCCTCGGCCACCCCTTCGACCTCTCCTTCTCACTATAAGAAGCCCCTGGACGTAAAAACCGAGGGGGGGTCGATGTTTTTCCAGAAAGAGTTCCGCTGCTCCGCCGCCACTAGAAACCCCAATCGGACGACCAGAAGCTCCATTATGGCACCCTGCCGGGATGGGGATTTGGAGGATATCATCGCCATCGCCATCACCATCACCAACGCCCCTTCATCAACCATCCATGATTCCCCCATCCATGTGTGAGTAATTCCTCGATGTAGGCTGTAGGGAATGGTAGGGATTGGATGAGATTGGTCATGTAATAGCTATAAGATTGTTATGGGCATAGTGCCTAGTATCCGTTGTTAGTATTTTTGACATTGTTGCAACTTGTTGTGCTTAATGCTTGTCACTTTGGGCCCGAGTGCCATGATCTCAGATCTGAACATGTTGCACATAGATGTTTTTTTTTTCAACACTCCTATTGCATTCAAAATGAAAAGCTCTAGCACATGAGCAATCTTACTTCCCTCTGCGCAAGGCCAATCTTATTATTTTATGTTGAGTCACCATCCGTTCTCCGAGCACTTTCTTGAAAGCATAGCTGTCATTCTTAGTTTAATATGCTTGTCCCAGAATAAGATTAATTGTGGTATAACTGTGACGCTTGAATCTTTCGATATTTTTACTTCTGGTCTTCTCTTGAACTTCAGAGATGCCCCAGCATTTATGTTTTTCTCCACAAATAGGGCAAGCGAGATACCACTTTATCATATCATATTATGAACATTGCAATCTTGCAGATGCTTATGTTTCATGTTGCTTATTATTGTGTTGGTATCCTTTCATGACTTGCATAACTATTAAGTATTCTTAGTTGCATGCTTCTTATTATGAATTGCCTGAGCATTTGATCATGTAGTGAGAATATATACATCATATGAAGCAAATAGGTTCGTGAAAGTTTCTTTTATCGCACTCAGTTGTCACTGAATTGCTTGAGGACAAGCAATAAGCTAAGCTTGGGGGAGTTGATATGTCCAAAATGTATCTACTTTCCCGAACACTTTTGCTTGTTTGCCCTCTATCTTGTGTGTTTTGAATACAACTAACGCGGACTAACACTGTTTTTAGCAGAATTGCTTTGGTGTCTTGTTTTTGTGCAGAAATCCAACTTTCGGGAAAATTCCCGGAAAATATAAAAAAACCAATATTTCACCTGAAGACTCCCGGAGCCAGAAGACGAGACAGAGGGGGGCCACGAGGGGCCAACCGGCCCACCCACTTGGCGCGGGCAGGTCTTGGCGCGCCAGGGTGATGGCCGCTCGGCCAACCCTTCGACCTCTCCTTCGCACTATAAGAAGCCCCTGGACCTAAAAACCGAGGGGGGTGATACGTCTCCAACGTATCTATAATTTCTTATGTTCCATGCTAGTTTTATGACAATACCTACATGTTTTATTCATACTTTATATCGTTTTGATGCATTTTCCGGCACTAACCTATTGACGAGATGCCGAAGAGCTAGTTTTGTTTTGCTTTTTTGGTTTCAGAAATCCTAGAAAGGAAATATTCTCGGAATTGGACGAAATCAACGCCCAACATCTTATTTTCCCGGAAGCTTCCGGAGCAGAGGGGCCAGAGGGGAGCCAGGGGGCCCCACCCCACAAGGCGGCGCGGCCAAGGGGGGGCTCCCCCCTATGGTGTGGCCCCACCAGGGCCCTTCCGACTCCGCCTCTTCGCCTATTTAAGTCTTCGTGACCTAAAACTTTGACACGGATTGACGTAACTCCAGAAAGACTCCAGGGACGCCGCCGCCATCGCGAAACTCCGTTTCGGGGACAGAGAATCTCTGTTCGGCTGCCGGACGGGAATTGCCCCGGAAGGAATCTCCATCGACACCACCGCCATCTTCATCAACGCTGATGTCTCCTATGATGAGGAGGGAGTAGTTCTCCCCCGAGGCTAAGGGTTGCACCGGTAGCTATGTGGTTCATCTCTCTCTCATGTGATCTTTATGTAATCATGAGCTTTGTGATCTAGTTGAATATCATCTATGTGCTACTCTAGTGATGTTATTAAAGTAGTCTATTCCTCCTCCATGATGTAATGTTGACAGTGTGTGCATCGTGTAGTACTTGGTATAAGCTATGATTGTGATCTCTTGTAGATTATGAAGTTAACTATTACTATGATAGTATTGATGCGATTTATTCCCCCTTTCATAGCCTGATGTTGACATTGTGCATGCTATGTTAGTACTCGGTATAATTGCAATGGTCTATCATGCACTCTAAGGTTACTTAAATATGAACACCGAATGTTGTGGAGCTTGTTAACTCCGGCTTGAGGAGCTCTTGTAGCCCTACACAATGAATGGTGTTTGTCATCCAACAAGAGAGTGTAGAGAAAGTAGTATTTGTTTATTCAGTTATGTGATCAATGTTGAGAGTGTCCACTAGTGAAAGTATGATCCCTAGGCCTTGTTTCCAAGCACTGAAACTCCGTTTATTTACTGTTCTGTTGCATGTTTACTCGCTGCCATCTTTATTTCAGATTGCTATTACCACTCATATTCATCCATATCAGTAGCATCTCACTATCTCTTCGCCGAACTAGTGCACCTATACATCTGACAAGTGTATTGGGTGTGTTGCGGACACAAGAGACTTCTTGTATCGTAATTGCAGGGTTGCTTGAGAGGGATATCTTTGACCTCTACCTCCCTGAGTTCGATAAACCTTGGGTGATTCACTTAAGGAAACTTGCTGCTGTTCTACAAACCTCTGCTCTTGGAGGCCCAACACTGTCTGAGGAATAGAAGCGTGCGTAGACATCAAGCTATTTTAGGCGCCGTTGCCGGAGTAAGGTAAAAGGTATTCACATCCTCCGACTACTAAGCTATTTCCTAGCACTGTTGCCGGTGTGTGAGTGCTCGAAGCTATTTCCTTTAGATCCTGCAATTGCATCTTTTTGTTTCTTGTTCACTAGTTAGGCATAATGGAAAATAACAATGAGATTTTTATTCTATTTCCTGAGTTAAGACATGGATTGTTTGATGCGAAAATTAAAAAAACCTATGGAACCTTATTTGCATGCTAGTAGCAATGATATTAGTATGAACGCTTCGAACACCATTGTTGCTAATGCTATGGAAGAATTTAAGCTTGGGGAAGCTGGTTTTGATGAGCATGATATTTTTGGTCCCCCAAGTTTTGAGGAGAAAATTTACTTTGATGATACTTTGCCTCCCATTTATGATGATTATAATGATAGTGGTATTTTGGTGCCACCTACTATGCAGGATAAAGTTTATTATGATTATACCATGCCTGGAATTTATGATGATTACAATGATGGTTGTGATAGTTTTACTCCCACTATTACTAATAAAATTGATTATGCTTATGTGGAGAGTAATGATACTTTTATGCATGTGAATAAGAATGCTTTATGTGATACTTATATTGTTGAGTTTGTTCATGATGCCACTGAAAGTTATTATGCACTACAAGAAAAGTTGCCATGGCCGACGAAGTTGAAGTCGCGCCGTGGTTGCTGGTGTACCATGGCCGACGATTTTGGGTCTGTCCGTTGTGCATGTCAAAACGTTTTTTTCTCGTTTTTGAGGCCACCTAGCCCGACGAAAACGGCCAAAATGTTGTGTATGGTGGCCCGGGACGTGGTGCATCTCAAATTCTCGGGTTCGCCGGCCGAGTCAACGCAAATCCGCACCGCCGAGGGATGTAGCGCCCAGATGGCAGCCTCTCTGGCATTGTTTTTTTTCTCAATCGCGCCATCTCGTTCAACGCTCTCCGATCGAGCCGTTTACGATGCAGGATCATGGGTCCCACATGTCATCCTCTATGAACCAAAATTCTTTCTATTCTTGGATTTTTTTTGACCCCTTATTTCTGGCTACTTCCTTTTTCTTTTGATCCCTTGCCGCCTTGTAAACGTTGAGACCGCTGCTGCTAATTGGGACCCGCATGTCATCCTCTATGAGCAATCAACTTTCTTTTCTTGGAGTTTTTTTGGCACCTCAAATTTGGTCACTTCCTTTTTCTTTCGATCCCCTGCCGCCTCTCAAACGGTGATACCGCTGCTGCTAAATGGGACCCGCATGTCATCCTCTATGTACTATAAAACTTTCTTTTCTTGGATTTTTTTGGCACCTCATATTTGGTCACTTACCTTTTCTTTCGATCCCCTGCCGCCTCTCAAACGGTGAGACCGCAGCTGCTAAATGGGACCCACATGTCATCCTCTATGTACTATAACTTTCTTTTCTAGGATTTTTTTTGGAACCTCATATTTGGTCACTTGCCTTTTTCTTTCGATCCCGTGCAGCCTCTCAAATGGTGATACCGCTACTGCTAAATGGGACCCGCATGTCATCCTCTATGTACAATCAAGTTTCTTTTCTTGAATTATTTTTGGCTCTGATATTTGGTCACTTGCCTTTTCTTTCGATCTCATGCCACGTTGAGGACCCTGCAGGCTCATGGGACCCGCATGTCATCCTCTATGTACTATAAAACTTTCTTTTCTTGGATTCTTTTTGGCACCTCATATTTGGTCACTTGTCTTTTTCTTTCGATCCCCTGCTTCTCAAACGGTGATACCGCTGCTAATTGGGACCCGCATGTCATCCTCTATGTAAAATCAAGTTTCTTTTCTTGAATTATTTTTGGCTCCTCATATTTGGTCACTTGCCTTTTCTTTCGATCTCATGCCACGTTTGAAACGTTGAGGACCTGCTGGCTCATGGGACCCGCATGTCATCCTCTATGTGCTATAAAAGTTTATTTTCTTGGGTTTTTTTTCACCCTCTGATTTTTGGCTATTTCCTTTTTCTTTTGATCCCCTGCCGCCTTGGAAACGTTGAGTAAGCTGCTGACTCATGGGACCCGCATGTCATCCTCTATGTACAATCAACTTTCTTTTTCTTTTGATCTCATGCCGCATTTGAAACGTTGAGACCGCTGCTGCTAATTGGGACCCGCATGTCATCCTCTATGTACAATAAAGTTTTTCTTAGATTATCTTTGGCTCCTGATATTTTGTCACTTGCCTTTTTCTTTCGATCTCATGCCGCCTTTGAAACGTTGAGTAAGCTGCTGGCTCATGGGTCCCGCATGTCATCCTCTACGAACAATAAAAGTTTCCTTTCTTGGAGTTATTTTTGACCCCTAATTTCTGGCTATTTGCCTTTTTCTTTTGATCTCCTGCCCCCTTTGAAACGATGAGGACGCTGTTGGCAGGTCGGTCCCACATGTCATCCTCTGTGAACAATAAAAGTTTCCTTTGATGGATTTATTTTGAACCCCTAATTAATTTCGGGATATTTCCTTTTTTCCTTTGATCCTGCCGCCTTGGAATCGTTGAGGATGCTGCTGCCTCATGGGTCCCGCATGTCATCCTCTCAGAACGGTAAATGTTTCTTTTCTTTGATTTTGTTTACCAAATGATTTTTGGCCAATTTTTTTTCGATCTCCTGCCACCTTTAAAACATCGAGGACGCTGCTGGCTCACGGGTCCCACATGTCAGCCTCGATGAACAATAAACGCTGAGGATGCTGCTGCCTCATGGGTCCCGCATGTCATCCTCTTAGAACGAAAATGTTTCTTTTCTTGGATTTTGTACCAACATATTTTTGGTTTATTTTTTCTTTCCATCCCCTGCCGCCTTTAAAACGTTGATGACGCTGCTGGCTCATGGGTCCCCTATGTCAGCCTCCCCGTACAAGAATCATATGATATCTTGATTATTTTGCAGACAATAAACAGTGTATTGCGCTCTGAGCTATTTCAAATGGATAATTAAATATTTATTTTTACATAAAAAAACTTATATGTTGAATCTCCTTGTTTTTTTTGTCTTTGCGAAGCATAGGACTTTCTGTTTTTTAGAAAATTCGGAACTTTCCTGTTTTGGAGTGGGCTGAAATATGTAGTCAAAAGGCCAAGCAGGATAGTTCGAAGGCCCAGATGTCCAGATGCAGCCCAATTGAAATCTTTCTTCTTGGATATTTTTCACCCCCTGATTTCTGGCTACTTCATTTTTCTTTTGGTTTTGTGTTGCCTTGGAAACGTTGAGACAGCTGCTGCAAAATGGGACCCGCATGTCATCCTCTACGTACAATAAAATTTCTTTTCTTGGATTATTTTTGGCTCCTGATATTTGGTCACTTGCCTTTTCTTTCGGTCTCGTGCAACCTCTCAAACGGTGATAACGCTGCTGCTAAATGGGACCCGCATGTCATCCTCTATGTACAATCAAGTTTCTTTTCTTGAATTATTTTTGGCTCCTGATATTTGGTCACTTGCCTTTTTCTTTCGATCTCATGCCACGTTTGAAACGTTGAGGAACCTGCAGGATCATGGGACCTGCATGTCATCCTCTATGTACTATAAAACTTTTTTTCTTCAATTATTTTTGGCTCCTCATATTTGGTCACTTGACTTTTTCTTTCGATCTCATGCCACGTTTGAAACGTTGAGGAACCTGCTGGCTCATGGGACCTGCATGTCATCCTCTATGTACTATAAAAGTTCATTTTCTTTGTTTTTTACACCCTATGATTTTTGGCTATTTCCTTTTTCTTTTGATCCCCTGCCGCCTTGGAAACGTTGAGTAAGCTGCTAGCTCATGGACCCGCATGTCATCCTCTATGTCCATCAACTTTATTTTCTTGGATTTTTTGACCCCTAATTTCTGGCTACTTTCTTTTTCTTTTGATCTCAAGCCGCATTTGAAACGTTGGGACCGCTGCTACAAAATGGGACCCGCATGTCATCCTCTATGTAAATAAAGTTTCTTTTCTTGGATTATCTTTGCCCTGATATTTTGTCACTTGCCTTTTTCTTTCGATCTCATGCCGCCTTTGAAACTTTAAGTAAGCTGCTGGCTCATGGGTCCCGCATGTCATCCTCTCCGAACAATAAAGTTTCCTTTCTTGGAGTTATTTTTTACCCTAATTTCTGGCTACTTGCCTTTTTCTTTTGATCTCCTGCCCCCTTTGAAATGATGAGAACGCTGTTGGTAGGTCGGTCCCACATGTCATCCTCTATGAACAATAAAACTTTCCTTTGATGGATTTATTTTGAACCCCTAATTAATTTCTGGATATTTCCTTTTTTCTTTTGATCCCCTGCCGCCTTGGAATCGTTGAGGATGCTGCTGCCTCATGGGTCCCGCATGTCATCCTCCCAGAACGATAAATGTTTATTTTTTATTTTTTTACCAACTGATTTTTGGTTTATTTTTTCTTTCGATCCTCTGCCGTCTTTAAAACTTTGACGACGCTGCTGGCTCATGGGTCCCCGATGTCAGCCTCCCCGTACAAAAACATGTGATATCTTGATTATTTTGCAGACAATAAACAGTGTATTTCGCTCTGAGCTATTGCAAACGGAAAAAATAAATCTTTATTTTTAAATAAACAAACTTATATGTTGAATCTCCTTGTTTTTTGTTTTTGCGAAGCATATGACTTTCCTGTTTTGGAGTGGGCTGAAATTGTACGAGTCCAAAGGCGTCAGCAGGATAGTTCGAAGGCCCAGACGGCCAGATGCAGCCCAATTGAAACCTTTCTTTTCTTGGATTTTTTGACCCCCTGATTTCTGGCTACTTCCTTTTTTTTGGTCCTGTGCCGCATTGGAAACGTTGAGAACTCTGCTGCTAAATGGGACCCGCATGTCATCCTCTATGTACAATAGTTTCTTTTCTTGGATTATTTTTGGCTCCTGATATTTGTCACTTGCCTTTTTCTTTCCATCTTATGCCGACTTCAAAACGCTGAGACCGCTGCTACAAAATGGGACCCACATGTCATCCTCTATGTACAATAAAAATTACTTTTCTTGGATTATTATTTTTGGCTCCTGATATTTGGTCACTTGCCTTTTTCTTTCGATCTCATGCCACCTTTGAAACGTTGAGGAACCTGCTGGCTCATGGGACCCGCATGTCATCCTCTATGTACTATAAAAGTTTCTTTTCTTGGATTTTTTTCACCCTCTGATTTTCTTTTGATCCCCTGCTGCCTTGGAAATGTTGAGTAAGCTACTGACTCATGGGACCCGCATATCATCCTCTATGTACAATCAACTTTCTTTTTTTGGAGTTTATTTTTGACCCCCTAATTTCTGCCTACTTCCTTTTTCTTTTGGTCCTATGCCGCCTTGGCAACGTCGAGACCGCTGCTGCATGATGGGACCCGCATGTCATCCTCTATGCACAATAAAAGTTTCTTTCGTGGATTATTTTTGGCTCCTGATATTTGTCACTTGCCTTTTCTTTCGATCTCATGCCAACTTTGAAACGTTGAGAACGCTGCTGCAAAATGGGACCCGCATGTCATCCTCTATGTACAATAAACGTTTTTTCTTGGATTATTTTTGGGACCTGATATTTGTCACTTGCCTTTTTCTTTAGGTATCATGACGCTTCTGAAACGTTGAGGAAGCTGCTGGCTCGTGGGTCTCGCAAGTCATCCTCTATGTAGAATAAAAGTTTCCTTTCTTGGAATTATTTTTACCCCTGATTTCTGGCTACTTCATTTTTCTTTTGATCCCGCGCCGCCTTGGAAACGTTGAGACCGCTGCTGCAAAATGGGACCCGCATGTCATCCTCTATGTACAATAAAGTTTCTTTTCTTGGATTATTTTTGGCTCGATATTTGGTCACTTCCTTTTTATTTCGATCCCGTGCCCCTTGGAAACGTTAAGACCACTGCTGAAAAATGGGACCCGCATGTCATACTCTATGTACAATAAAGTTTCTTTTCTTGGATTATTTTTGCTACTGATGTTTTGGCACTTGCATTTTTCTTTCGATCTCATGCCGCCTTTGAAACGTTGAGACCGCTGCTGCAAAATGGGACCCATATGTCATCCTCTATGTACAATAAAAGTTTCTTTTCTTGGATTATTTTTTGCTCCTGATATTTGGTCACTTTCCATTTTCTTTCGATCTCATGCCACCTCTGAAACGTTGAGTAAGTAGCTAGCTCATGGGACCCGCATTTCATCCTCTATGTACAATATAGTTTCTTTTCTTGGATTTTTTTACTCCCTGATTTTTGGTCACTTGCCTTTTTCTTTCGATCCTATGCCGCCTTTGAAATTGAGGAGGCTGTTGGCTCATGGGTCCCACATGTCAGCCTCTATGAACAATAAACCTTTCCTTTGTTGGATTTATTTTTTACCCCTAATTTCTGGATATTTGCCTTTTTTTCTTTTGATCCCCTGCGGCCTTTGAAACGATGAGGTCGATGCTGCAGGTCGGTCCCACATGTCATATTCTATGAAGAATAAAAGTTTCCTTTGTTGGATTTACTTTTGACCCCTAATTTCTGGCTATTTGCCTTTTTTCTTTTGATCCTCTGCCGACTTTGAAATGATGAGGATGCTGCTGGCAGATCTGTCCCACATGTCAGACTCTCTGAACTATAAATGTTTCCTTTCTATGATTTATTTTTGACCCCTATTTTCGGGATACTTGCTTCTTTTTTTTGGATATCCTACCGCATTTGAAATGTTGAGGACGCTGCTGGCTCATGGGTCCCACATGGCATCCTCTTTGGACGATAAACCTTCATTTCTTGTTAATGACAGGTTTATCTGTATTATTTTTGCAGACTAATACAAGCTCTTTCGCTCCAAGATCTTGCAAGTTAATAGAATATAAATCATGGAATTATTAGGATATGTTTTAAATTTCAAATCCACTTTATGAATTTTTAA
This sequence comes from Lolium multiflorum, assembly GCA_030979885.1. Classification (NCBI taxonomy): domain Eukaryota; kingdom Viridiplantae; phylum Streptophyta; class Magnoliopsida; order Poales; family Poaceae; genus Lolium; species Lolium multiflorum. Next base: position 313,297,556 of record CM061750.1, on the reverse strand, counting down.
AAATACCGTGATCCATGTGGGTATGGAGCGATCAAGGATTTTCATATTGGCCATGAGCAGTTTCAAAAATTGCAACCCAATAATTCAAAATAAATACAAACAACTTTTATGTAGAATCTCCGTGTTTTTGTTTTTTTGCCAATCATAGGATCTGTGGTTCTTTAGAAAAGGGCCGACATTGCATGAGCAGAAAGGCCCATTTCTAGTTATTGGGCTTCGACAGCCGGAGCAAGTAGGCCAATAGCAAATACCATGTAGATGGCCGTTGGAACCCAAAAGTATTTGTTGCCTAGACTTAGATGCCAAACTCAGCCTTATTGACATGAACCTTGCTATGCACACGACAATTTCAGTCCGATCCGTGTACGAAACACAAGATCCAAACCCTTCGTGTGAGGTAGCAGGTGGCAGCACACCTCCAGATGCTCAATCGTACATACACATATCATATAGGAGTTGTCGTATGTACATCTGTTCCGTATTGACATGTTTTTTCTTTGGTCCACAAGTGGGGTCCGCACAGTCACTGATACGTCCAATTTGCATCACCATTTTATATCATAATTTGCTGTTATTCATTGATATATTTCATATTGGGACACAATACTTATGTTATTTCATCTATTTTGCATGTTTCATCATTATTGGAGGATCGAACACCGGAGCCAGGATTCTGCTGGAAAAAGCACCGTCGAACGCAATATTTCGGAAGATCAACTGTGGAAGGAAATTATACCAAAAATCCTATTTTTCAAGATGACGAAGGAAGCCAGAAGGAGGAGCCAGGGTGGGCCCACACCCTAGGGCGGCGCGGCCCAGGCCCGGCCGCGCCGCCATGTGGTGTGAGGGGCCCACGACCCCTTTCGCCTCCTTTTCTTCGCCAAACCCTTCGTCCCGAAGACCTAAGCCGAAGGGGTACCTCACGAAGAGTTACAGCCGCCTCTGCGGGGCGGAGAACACCAGAGAGAAAGAGCTCTCCGGCGGGCAGGAATCCGCCGGGAAATTCCCTCCGGGGAAATCGACGCCATCGTCACCGCCATCGAGCTGGACATCATCTCCATCACCATCATCATCATCTCCACCATCATCACCGCCATCTCCTCCGCAGCACCTCGTCACCGCCGTAGCAATTTGGGTTTGATCTTGATTGTTTGATAGGGGAAACTCTCCCGGTATCGATCTATACTTGTTGTTGATGCTATTGAGTGAAACCATTGAACCAAGTTTATGTTCAGATTGTTATTCATCATCATATCACCTCTGATCATGTTCCATATGATGTCTCGTGAGTAGTTCGTTTAGTTCTTGAGGACATGGGTGAAGTCTAAATGTTAGTAGTGAACTATGGTTGAGTAATATTCAATGGTGTGATATTTAAGTTGTGGTGTTATTCTTCTAGTGGTGTCATGTGAACGTCGACTACATGACACTTCACCATTTATGGGCCTAGGGGAATGCATCTTGTATTCGTTTGCTAATTGCGGGGTTGCCGGAGTGACAGAAACCTAAACCCCCGTTGGTATATCGATGCAGGAGGGATCGCAGGATCTCAGAGTTTAAGGCTGTGGTTAGATTTATTCTTAATTACTTTCTTGTAGTTGCGGATGCTTGCAAGGGGTATAATCACAAGTATGTATTTAGTCCTAGGAAGGGCGGTACATTAGCATAGGTTCACCCACACAACACTTATCATAACAATGAAGATTATTTAGCCGTATGTAGCGAAAGCACTAGACTAAAATCCCGTGTGTCCTCGAGAACGTTTGGTCATTATAAGTAAACAAACCGGCTTGTCCTTTGTGCTAAAAAGGATTGGGCCACTCGCTGCAATTATTTCTCTCGCATTTTACTTACTCGTACTTATTTCATCTGTTACATCAAAACCCCCAATACTTGTCTGTGAGCATTTACAGTGAAACCTTCATCGAAACTGCTTGTCAACACCTTCTGCTCCTCGTTGGGATCGACATTCTTACTTATCGAAGATACTACGATACACCCCCTATACTTGTGGGTCATCAGTCACCTAGGTCGCTCATCTACTTCCTTGCTCGTAGTTGATGCATGTTTAGTGGCCTGCAGCAAGAATCACTGCCCCCAGGGATGTACTTTACCCTTTAGCGGCGAAAAAATAGGAATGGTCCTCTCATGAGTATGATCAACAAGAGGTGGCTATATTATAAAGGACGTACACACATTGTAATTATAGTGCTGAAATAAAGTCAATCCTAAAACAGCCATGCATGGGTTATAATATGAAGGCAACACGAAATACAAAAGCAGGGCAGTGTTCAAATAAACTGATTCAAACTAGTACGTACTAAAAACAGTGTACTACTTCTCAACACTTCAAGCATAATAAAAAAGTGTGTCAGTGTTTTTTTAAAGGTAACACCGAACGGGCAATGTTTAAAGCAGGCTTAAACCACATAGCCGCTTGTCGGACACTACCCCAACCATCTCTGGGAAGGCTGATAACTCCCACAGTCTCACCTTCATCTGGCTGGAGGTTGCAGCGCAAAATTTTAGGGTATTGATTATGAAGAAACTTCCGGTATGCTGTGTAGACGCAGTTTTTCCTCATGAATGGAACCAATGTGCCATCAGGAGCTTTGGATTCACGCTTCTTCAGGTTGGCAATGATCGGGTAATTGAGTCCGAGGAACAGAGAGTGGTCGCCGAGGCTGTTAACCTGCCTCCAAAGAGAGTCTCCTGCACGTGCAGTAGATAAGGGATCCTGCTCAAAGACGTAGGTGGCAACAGGAGGATACTGCCGTAGCTGAAGCCCATTAGCAGCATAGGGAATGTCAGGAGGTACTTCAGCATTGGCAATCCCAATGTTGTTTACTGTAAGGATGATCATCAATCGCTTGCCATCAGCAGATGGAGCGAGGAACCACGCGTACTGCTGATCATCCACCACCGGTGGCGGGATTACAAACGGGAGCATCGGGTTTTCTGCAATATTAGAAATGGAGACGAATAGGGTGTTACTGGCAACCATATTCAAACAGCAGCATTGTTCATCGTTCATGCTCACAGTATAAATACGACTATGTAAGCTAAGGACATTGGTCATTCATGTGTTCAAATCGAGTGTCCAATATATCAGTTATACTGCATCCATCCCACGAAACTAGTCTTAACTTCGCCAAAACTAGACACTAGTTAGTGTATACACAGTTATATACTACCTCTGTCCCACCGAAAGTGTCTGAGATTTGTCCAAATTCAGATGTATCTAGACAGTGAAAGCATATAGATACATTCAAATTTTGACAAATATATATCATCTTAAGTTTAAGTCCTGTGCTGTAGTTAATTCCCTTTGTCTTAAGTGATCTATTAGAGAGCTTCCCTGTGACCACCCGAAGGGTAAGAAATGTTTAACTGTATAAGTGGATTGCCTAGACCTTTCCATCAGTTCGGACTTTTGGTTGCGTTGGCTAGTCGATGAAGCTTGACATGGTGTCAGAGCCAGGGTCTCGAGTTCGAGTCCTGGCTTTCGCAATTTATCCTAAAATTGTTGTTGCCCCCTCGGAGTCCACGTATATGCCTCTTGAGCTATACCTCTGAGTCTTTCCACGTGTTGACTTGTCTCCCATCACACGTGAGGGGGGTGTTGAATTGTATAAGTGGATTGCCGCCCTTGCGATCAGTTCGGACTTTTGGTTGTGTTGGTAGTGCATTAAGCTTGACAAGAAAGAAATGCCTTTTTATAGCTAACCCCAAGTCTGGTAACATTTGCAAAATAGGTATTAGATGCAGCTATCCATTCAGTAGAAGAATTTGCATTTTAGAGTTGAAGGTTCATAATCTCTTCTCTACTATTGATAGTAAAGGGTACACATGGTATTTGTTTACCTCATTTTCGCGTTCTAAAAAAGGTACGCCATATGGTTGTGCTAAGTTAAACTGATTTAAGTCTGTTCAAGTTTATCGAAAATTATACTACCAACATCTAAAACATCAATATAGGTTCATATATTACAAAAGATATTTAGATTTTCTTTTCTCGAACACATGCCTAGTCGTGCATCATTATATATTAGAGCATACAGGGTTGTAGCAAGGCTACGAAAAACTGAGAAAGCAAAAAGAAAGAACTATACAGGGGACTACAGGCAGCTAACTTTGTTAGGCCTGCAGGTGCTAAATCTTATATATATATGAGGTTGTAGATATTAGTCGTAAACTTACTCAAACTTAAATAACACTGAATTAGGAAAAAGATAACCTGAGTTATTTTGAATGAGGGGACGTCACAATCACTAATCAAAGATAATTGTGGGAAACTGAAATCTATTCAAGAAAATGGGAGAAATAATGTATCAAAAACAAAATTAATTATACCATTTTGCAGATTGTTCACCGATATAAACAAAGAACTGTTTGATCTGCATGTAGGTACATCCAATCAAGGCTTTTTCCCCGATCTCTAGAAAATATAAGCTACGCATGTAATTACAAACGATTTTCTTCTATTTTTCTGTTTCTACGTTAACATTTGAGATACTTGTTAATTACATCCATATTCTGCAGTTGCATAGAGTTACTAATTCAGGAATGCATTCACATACGGAGTATACTATGTTTGCTGATGACTGACTAGTACTAATTCATTGCAAGCAACGGTTCATTCATATTCAGATAAAGGATGTGATCGTTAAGTCATATACTTATGAAAGTCCTTATGCATCTCTCTGATGCAGATGGCGGGGGTCTCTCGTCCTCCTTTTGGAGGCAAAATCAATTAGTTATATATGAAACAATGGGTGTAAAAGGTTATCAAAAAGGGTGCCTTCATAGTGCTACGTTATCTTTTGAGATACTGGTTAATTACATCCATATTCTGCATTGGCGTAGAGTTACTAATTCAGGAATGCAATCACATACTGAGCATACTATGTTTGTTGGTGGCTAATTAGTACTACTAATTCATTGCAAGCAACGGTTCATTCATATTCAGCAAAAGGGGTGTGATCATTAAGTCATTTAAGAAAGGTAAAATATAAACAAGGTAGTTCATTAATAACTTCATTGGTTAAGGCAGTGTATCATGCAATGCAACATAAGGACTGAAAAAATACCATTTGCGGTGTCCCAGAAGTACGTGGAGCCGTCAGTTTCGTCCACCGCAAAAACGTGGCCACCGAGTTCAATGGCATCACAGTAATTTGGATAATCAGGTGCAGGTGTAAGGGCCTCCAGCATTCTCCAGTTTCTTTTTTTTTTTTGAATTTTCCAATTTGGTTTGACCAAGATTTAGACAAGTTTTACACGTGAAAACGAATAAGTAAGCCTGGATCCTTCTTAGTCACTCCAAAATGTACCAATTGATAGGTGTGTTAACTTTTCTTCATGGAAAAAATAATGTCATGTAAATGAGTTAACTTGGATTTCCTACCCTTGAATCCATAGGAAACTTTGTTCTAATGCACTATAATAATCAACCGAGTTTTTACACCAACAGGTCTGTCACTTACGTGTGGTGCCCATGCGTGAGGTCCCACACTTTAGTGAGCACAAGTCACGTGCAATAGGTACGCAAACTCCCAGCCATTTTCTTTGTCAAGAGAAGACGCATTAGGATGCGTATTGGGAGTCTGTGGGTCCTTCTGGATCCTTTGGTTGTCCCTCTCACAAAAAAAACTTCTCATTCTCGGCCTCGCTCGACTCGCTTGCTCGCTCGCTCGCACCTCCTGCTCACTGACAAAACCTGCACAACAGTCAACATCATCACCCGAAAAAGGGAAGACACCATAATTCTCTCCCTTCTTCTCTCCTTCCGAGTGATCCCTCTTCCTCCGAGTTTCACTCGATGGGCAAACACACATGTGCTGCATAGTAATAATAAAAAGGTAGAAAATCAACCTACGAATCTATAATTAAATAGGTTAAACTAGGGTTTTGCCCAGTTCTACAAATCAAGGTTCAAAAAATCCAACTACGGGGTTCGAACAACCCCATTTAATCCAAGAATTTTTCGACCTCATCCAATGGCCTCAAACTATAGGGTTAGCATCTAGTGCAGTATGTGTGAACATGTATGCACTATGTGTACTATAACTTGTATGTCTTTCAAATTTGAACCAAATTTTAATAAGTTTGAAATATTTGAAATGGGGCTTTTGGCTTAAACGTTTGAAACCCTAAACTACTTCTCTTCATGCTAGACTTCATAAGACCGAGTTTAGGGTTAGGGGTAGATACATGATTTGTTTGGTTTGAATATGTCTAAACCTTGTTTATCAACTTGAATGCTTAATTACTTTATGAAAATGAAAAGGTAAGCATGGATCCTTCTTAGTCAGTCACTCTAAAATGAAGCTTTTGATAGGTTTTTGAAATTTCCATATTTGAAACCCAAAACCACTTCTCTTCATGCTTGACTACATAAGACAAAGTTTAGGGTTAGCGGGTGTAGATACATGACATAGGAAGACTATCTTGAATGCTTACTACATGACATAGGAAGACTATCTTGAATGCTTACTATATGACATAGGAAGACTATGTGCTTTTCGGAGGTTTTTGAAATTTCCATGTTTGAAACCAAAAACCACACTTCTCTTCATGCTTGACTTCATATAAGACGAAGTTTAGGGTCGATAGGGGGTAGATACATGATTTGTCTGGTTTGAATATGTGTCTAGACCTTGTTTATCAACTCGTTGAATGCTTACTATATGACATAAGAGGACTATGTGCATTAGTATTTCATTTTTTTGATTTTTATGCCCATTTGAATCTTGGTAAAATCCTAGGTTTGAGCAAGATTTAAACAAGTTTAACATGTGAAAATGAAAAGGTAATTAAGTCTGGATCCTTCTCTTAGTCACTCTAAAATGAAGCTTTTGGGAGGTTCTTGAATTTACCATGTTTGAAACCCAAAACCACTTCTGTTCATGCTTGACTTCATAAGACAGAGTTTAGGTTTAGGGGTACATACATGATTTTTCTGGTTTTAATATGTCTAGACCATGTTTATCAATTTGAATGCTTACTATATGACATAAGAAGGCTATGTGCTTTGGTTTTTCATTCTTTCGATTTTTTCTGAATTTTTATGCCCATTTGAATTTTGGTCAAATCCTAGGTTCGAGCAAGATTTAAACAAGTTTAAAACATGACAATGAAAAGGTAATTAATCCTGGATCCTTCTTAATTAACCAGTCAGTCTAATTAAAATGAAGCTTTTGGGAGGTTTTTGAAATTTCCATGTTTGAAACCCAAAACCACACTTCTCTGCTTCATGCTTGACTTCATATATAATTAAGACATAGTGTTTAGGGTTAGGGGGTACATGATTTGCCTGGTTTGAATATGTCTAGACCTTGTTTATGAACTTGAATGCTTACTATATGACATAAGAATACTATGTGCTTTGTTTTTTTTATTTTTTTATTTTATGCCCATTTGAATATTGGTCAAATCCTAGGTTTGACCAAGATTTAAACAAGTTTAAAACATGAAAATGAAAAGGTAAGCATGGATCCTTCTTAGTCACTCTAAAATGAAGCTTTTGGGAGGTTTTTGAAATTTCCATGTTTGAAACCAAAAACCACGTCTCTTCATGCTTGACTTCATGAGACATAGTTTAGGGTTAGGGGTAGATACATGATTGAATATGTCTAGACCTTTTTTTATCAACTTTTGAATGCTTACTATATATATATATATATGTGACATAAGAAGACTATGTGCTTTTGTTTTTCATTTTTCCGATTTTTTTTTAATTTTATGCCCATTTAAATCTTGGTCAAATCCTAGGCTTGACAATGATTTAAACAAGTTTAAAATATGAAAATGAAAAGGTAAGCATGGATCCTTCTTAGTCAGTCACTCTAAAATGAAGCTTTTGATAGGTTTTTGAAATTTCCATATTTGAAACCCAAAACCACTTCTCTTCATGCTTGACTACATAAGACAAAGTTTAGGGTTAGGGGTAGATACATGATTTTTCTTGTTTGAATATGTATAGACCTTGTTTATCAACTTTAATGCTTACTATATGACATAAGAAAACTATGTGCTTTGTTTTTTCATTTTTCTGATTTTTTTTGAATTTTGATGCACATTTGAATCTTGGTCAAATCATAGGTTTGACCAAGATTTAAACAAGTATAGAACATGAAAATGAAAAGGGAAGCTGTATCCTTCTTAGTCACCCTAAAATGAAGTTTTTGGGAGGTTTTTGAAATTTCCATGTTTGAAACCCAAAACCACTTATCTTCATGCTTGACTTTATAAGACAGAGTTTAGGGGTTAGGGGGTAGATACATGATTTGTCTGGTTTGAATATGTCTAGACCTTGTTTACCAACGTTAATGCTTACTATATGACATAAGAAGACTATGTGCGCTTTGGTTTTTCATTTTTCTATATTTTTATTTTATGCCCATTTGAATCTTGGTCCATTTGAATCTTGGTCAAATCCTAGATTTGACCAAGATTTAAACAAGTTTAAAACATGAAAATGGAAAGGTAAGCCTGGATCCTTCTTAGTCGCTCTAAAATGAAGCTTTTGGGATGTTCTTGAAATTTCCATGTTTGAAACCCAAAACAACTTTTCTTCATGCTAGACTTCATAAGATCGACAGGGGTAGATACATGATTTGTCTGGTTTGGATATATCTAGACCTTGTTTATCAACTTGAATGCTTACGATATGACATATATAAGAAGACTATGTGCTTTTGTTTTTCATTTTTTTGTGCCCATTTGAATCTTGGTGAATCCTAGGTTTGACCAAGATTTAAACAAGTTTAAAACATGAAAATGAAAAGGGAAGCATGTATCCTTCTTAGTCACTCTAAAATGAAGTTTTTGGGAGGTTTTCGAAATTTCCATGTTTGAAACCCAAAACCACTTCTCTTCATGCGTGACTTCATAAGACATAGTTTAGGGGTTAGGGGGTAGATACATGATTTGTATGGTTTGAATATGTCTAGACCTTGTTTATCGACTTTAATGCTTACAATATGACATATAAGACTATGTGCTTTGGTTTTTCATGTTTCAGTTTTTTTTTAATTTTCTGCCAATTTGGTTTGACCAAGATTTAGACAAGTTTTACACGTGAAAACGAATAAGTAAGCCTGGATCCTTCTTAGTCACTCCAAAATGTACCAATTGATAGGTGTGTTAACTTTGCTTCATGGAAAAAATAATGTCATGTAAATGAGTTAACTTGGATTTCCTACCCTTGAATCCATAGGAAACTTTGTTCTAATGCACTATAATAATCAACCGAGTTTTTACACCAACAGGTCTGTCACTTACGTGTGGTGCCCATGCGTGAGGTCCCACACTTCAGTGAGCACAAGTCACGTGCAATAGGTACGCAAACTCCCAGCCATTTTCTTTGTCAAGAGAAGACGCATCAGGATGCGTATTGGGAGTCTGTGGGTCCTTCTGGATCCTTCGGTTGTCCCTCTCACAAAAAAACTCTCTCATTCTCGGTCTCGCTCGACTCACTTGCTCGCTCGCTCGCACCTCCTGCTCACTGACAAAACCTGCACAACAGTCAACATCATCACCCGGAAAAGGGAAGACACCATAATTCTTTCCCTTCTTCTCTCCTTCCGAGTGATCCCTCTTCCTCCGAGTTTCACTCGACGGGCAAACACACATGTGCTGCATAGTAATAATAAAAAGGTAGAAAATCAACCTATGAATCTATAATTAAATAGGTTAAACTAGGGTTTTGCCCAGTTCTACAAATCAAGGTTCAAAAAAATCCAACTACAGGGTTCGAACAACCCCATTTAATCCAAGAATTTTTCGACCTCATCCAATGGCCTCAAACTATAGGGTTAGCATCTAGTGCAGTATGTGTGAACATGTATGCACTATGTGTACTATAACTTGTATGTCTTTCAAATTTGAACCAAATTTGAATAAGCTTGAAATATTTGAAATGGGGCTTTTGGCTTAAACGTTTGAAACCCAAAACTACTTCTCTTCATGCTAGACTTCATAAGACCGAGTTTAGGGTTAGGGGTAGATACATGATTTGTTTGGTTTGAATATGTCTAAACCTTGTTTATCAACTTGAATGCTTAATTACTATATTAAAATGAAAAGGTAAGCATGGATCCTTCTTAGTCATTCACTCTAAAATGAAGCTTTTGATAGGTTTTTGAAATTTCCATATTTGAAACCCAAAACCACTTCTCTTCATGCTTGACTACATAAGACAAAGTTTAGAGTTAGGGGGTGTAGATACATGACATAGGAAGACTATCTTGAATGCTTACTACATGACATAGGAAGACTATCTTGAATGCTTACTATATGACATAGGAAGACTATGTGCTTTTCGGAGGTTTTTGAAATTTCCATGTTTGAAACCAAAAACCACACTTCTCTTCATGCTTGAATTCATATAAGATGAAGTTTAGGGTCGATAGGGGGTAGATACATGATTTGTCTGGTTTGAATATGTGTCTAGACCTTGTTTATAAACTTGTTGAATGCTTACTATATGACATAAGAGGACTATGTGCATTGGTATTTCATTTTTTTATGCCCATTTGAATCTTGGTAAAATCCTAGGTTTGAGCAAGATTTAAACAAGTTTAACATGTGAAAATGAAAAGGTAATTAAGTCTGGATCCTTCTCTTAGTCACTCTAAAATGAAGATTTTGGGAGGTTCTTGAATTTACCATGTTTGAAACCCAAAACCACTTCTGTTCATGCTTGACTTCATAAGACAGAGTTTAGGGTTAGGGGTAGATACATGATTTTTCTGGTTTGAATATGTCTAGACCATGTTTATCAATTTGAATGCTTACTATATGACATAAGAAGGCTATGTGCTTTGGTTTTTCATTCTTTCGATTTTTTCTGAATTTTTATGCCCATTTGAATTTTGGTCAAATCCTAGGTTCGAGCAAGATTTAAACAAGTTTAAAACATGACAATGAAAAGGTAATTAATCCTGGATCCTTCTTAATTAACCAGTCAGTCTAATTAAAATGAAGCTTTTGGGAGGTTTTTGAAATTTCCATGTTTGAAACCCAAAACCACACTTCTCGCTTCATGCTTGACTTCATATATAATTAAGACATAGTGTTTAGGGTTAGGGGTACATGATTTGCCTGGTTTGAATATGTCTAGACCTTGTTTATGAACTTGAATGCTTACTATATGACATAAGAAGACTATGTGCTTTGTTTTTTTATTTTATGCCCATTTGAATATTGGTCAAATCCTAGGTTTGACCAAGATTTAAACAAGTTTAAAACATGAAAATGAAAAGGTAAGCATGGATCCTTCTTAGTCACTCTAAAATGAAGCTTTTGGGAGGTTTTGAAATTTCCATGTTTGAAACCAAAAACCACTTCTCTTCATGCTTGACTTCATAAGACATAGTTTAGGGTTAGGGGTAGATACATGATTGAATATGTCTAGACCTTGTTTATCAACTTTTGAATGCTTACTATATATATATATGTGTGTGACATAAGAAGACTATGTGCTTTTGTTTTTCATTTTCCGATTTTTTTAAATTTTATGCCCATTTAAATCTTTTGGTCAAATCCTAGGCTTGACAATGATTTAAACAAGTTTAAAATATGAAAATGAAAAGGTAAGCATGGATCCTTCTTAGTCAGTCACTCTAAAATGAAGCTTTTGATAGGTTTTTGGAATTTCCATATTTGAAACCCAAAACCAGTTCTCTTCATGCTTGACTACATAAGACAAAGTTTAGGGTTAGGGGGTAGAAACATGATTTTTCTTGTTTGAATATGTATAGACCTTGTTTATCAACTTTAATGCTTACTATATGACATAAGAAAACTATGTGCTTTGGTTTTTCATTTTTCTATTTTTTTTTAATTTTGATGCACATTTGAATCTTGGTCAAATCATAGGTTTGACCAAGATTTAAACAAGTATAGAACATGACAATGAAAAGGGAAGCCTGTATCCTTCTTAGTCACCCTAAAATGAAGTTTTTGGGAGGTTTTTGAAATTTCCATGTCTGAAACCCAAAACCACTTATCTTCATGCTTGACTTTATAAGACAGAGTTTAGGGGTTAGGGGTAGAGACATGATTTGTCTGGTTTGAATATGTCTAGACCTTGTTTACCAACTTTAATGCTTACTATATGACATAAGAAGACTATGTGCGCTTTGTTTTTTCATTTTTCTATTTTTTTTTTATTTTATGCCCATTTGAATCTTGGTCCATTTGAATCTTGGTCCATTTGAATCTTGGTCAAATCCAAGATTTAAACAAGTTTAAAACATGAAAATGGAAAGGTAAGCCTGGATCCTTCTGAGTCGCTCTAAAATGAAGCTTTTGGGATGTTCTTGAAATTTCCATGTTTGAAACCCAAAACAACTTTTCTTCATGCTAGACTTCATAAGATCGACAGGGGGTAGATACATGATTTGTCTAGTTTGGATATATCTAGACCTTGTTTATCAACTTGAATGCTTACGATATGACATATATAATAAGACTATGTGCTTTTGTTTTTCATTTTTTGTGTGCCCATTTGAATCTTGGTCGAATCCTAGGTTTGACCAAGATTTAAACAAGTTTAAAACATGAAAATGAAAAGGGAAGCATGTATCCTTCTTAGTCACTCTAAAATGAAGTTTTTGGGAGGTTTTGAAATTTCCATGTTTGAAACCCAAAACCACTTCTCTTCATGCGTGACTTCATAAGACATAGTTTAGGGGTTAGGAGGTAGATACATGATTTGTATGGTTTGAATATGTCTAGACCTTGTTTATCAACTTTAATGCTTACTATATGACATATAAGACTATGTGCTTTGGTTTTTCATGTTTCATTTTTTTTTGAATTTTCTGCCAATTTGGTTTGACCAAGATTTAGACAAGTTTTACACGTGAAAACGAATAAGTAAGCCTGGATCCTTCTTAGTCACTCCAAAATGTACCAATTGATAGGTGTGTTAACTTTGCTTCATGGAAAAAATAATGTCATGTAAATGAGTTAACTTGGATTTCCTACCCTTGAATCCATAGGAAACTTTGTTCTAATGCACTATAATAATCAACCGAGTTTTTACACCAACAGGTCTGTCACTTACGTGTGGTGCCCATGCGTGAGGTCCCACACTTCGGTGAGCACAAGTCACGTGCAATAGGTACGCAAACTCCCAGCCATTTTCTTTGTCAAGAGAAGACGCATCAGGATGCGTATTGGGAGTCTGTGGGTCCTTCTGGATCCTTCGGTTGTCCCTCTCACAAAAAAACTCTCTCATTCTCGGCCTTGCTCGACTCGCTCGCTCGCTCGCTCGCACCTCCTGCTCACTGACAAAACCTGCACAGCAGTCAACATCATCACCCGAAAAAGGGAAGACACCATAATTCTCTCCCTTCTTCTCTCCTTCCGAGTGATCCCTCTTCCTCGGAGTTTCACTCGACGGGCAAACACACATGTGATGCATAGTAATAATAAAAAGGTAGAAAATCAACCTACGAATCTATAATTAAATAGGTTAAACTAGGGTTTTGCCCAGTTCTACAAATCAAGGTTCAAAAAAATCCAACTACGGGGTTCGAACAACCCCATTTAATCCAAGAATTTTTCGACCTCATCCAATGGCCTCAAACTATAGGGTTAGCATCTAGTGCGTATGTGTGAACATGTATGCACTATGTGTACTATAAATTGTATGTCTTTCAAATTCGAACCAAATTTGAATAAGTTTGAAATATTTGAAATGGGGCTTTTGGCTTAAACATTTGAAACCCAAAACTACTTCTCTTCATGCTAGACTTCATAAGACCGAGTTTAGGGTTAGGGGTAGATACATGATTTGTTTGGTGTGAATATGTCTAAACCTTGTTTATCAACTTGAATGCTTAATTACTATATGAAAATGAAAAGTTAAGCATGGATCCTTCTTAGTCATTCACTCTAAAATGAAGCTTTTGATAGGTTTTTGAAATTTCCATATTTGAAACCCAAAACCACTTCTCTTCATGCTTGACTACATAAGACAAAGTTTAGGGTTAGGGGTGTAGATACATGACATAGGAAGACTATCTTGAATGCTTACTACATGACATAGGAAGACTATCTTGAATGCTTACTATATGACATAGGAAGACTATGTGCTTTTCGGAGGTTTTTGAAATTTCCATGTTTGAAACCAAAAACCACACTTCTCTTCATGCTTGACTTCATATAAGATGAAGTTTAGGGTCGATAGGGGGTAGATACATGATTTGTCTGGTTTGAATATGTGTCTAGACCTTGTTTATCAACTTGTTGAATGCTTACTATATGACATAAGAGGACTATGTCAATTGGTATTTCATTTTTTTTTATTTTTATGCCCATTTGAATCTTGGTAAAATCGTAGGTTTGAGCAAGATTTAAACAAGTTTAACATGTGGAAATGAAAAGGTAATTAAGTCTGGATCCTTCTCTTAGTCACTCTAAAATGAAGCTTTTGGGAGGTTCTTGAATTTACCATGTTTGAAACCCAAAACCACTTATGTTCATGCTTGACTTCATAAGACAGAGTTTAGGGTTAGGGGTAGATACATGATTTTTCTGGTTTGAATATGTCTAGACCATGTTTATCAATTTGAATGCTTACTATATGACATAAGAAGGCTATGTGCTTTGGTTTTTCATTCTTTCGATTTTTTATGAATTTTTATGCCCATTTGAATTTTGGTCAAATCCTAGGTTCGAGCAAGATTTAAACAAGTTTAAAACATGACAATGAAAAGGTAATTAATCCTGGATCCTTCTTAGTTAACCAGTCAGTCTAATTAAAATGAAGCTTTTGGGAGGTTTTTGAAATTTCCATGTTTGAAACCAAAAACCACTTCTCTTCATGCTTGACTTCATAAGACAGAGTTCAGGGTTAGGGGTAGATACATGATTTTTCTTATTTGAATATTTCTAGACCTTGTTTATCTGAATGCTTACTATATATGTGACATAAGAAGACTATGTGCTTTTGTTTTTCACTTTTCTGATTTTTTTAAATATTATGCCTATTTGAATTTTGGTCAAATCCTAGGTTTGACAATGATTTAAACAAGTTTAAAATATGAAAATGAAAAGGTAAGCATATGGATCCTTCTTAGTCACTCTAAAATGAAGCTTTTGACAGGTTTTTGAAATTTCCATGTCTGAAACCCAAAAACACTTCTCTTCATGCTTGACTACTACATATATAAGACATAGTTTAGGGGTTAGGGGGTAGATGCATGATTTGTCTAGTTTGAATATGCTAGACCTTGTTTACCAACTTTAATGCTTACTATATGACATAAGAAGACTATGTGCTTTGTTTTTTATTTTTTTTTTTTTTTGATTTTATGCCCATTTGAATTTTGGTCAAATCCTAGGTTTGACCATGATTTAAACAAGTTTAAAACATGAAAATGAAAAGGTAAGCCTAAATCCTTCTTAGTCACTCTAAAATGAAGATTTTCTGAGGTTCTTGAAATTTTCATGTTTGAAACCCAAAACAACTTCTCTTCATGCATGCTTGACTTCATAAGATAGAGTTTAGGGTTAGGGGTAGATACATGATTTGTGTTGTTTGAATATGTCTAAACCTTGGTTATGAACTTGAATGCTGCTTACTATATGACATAAGAAGGCTATGTGTTTTGGTTTTTCATTTTTTCTATTTTTAGAATTTTTTATGCCCATCAACCAAGATTTAAACAAGTTCAAAACATGAAAAATGAAAAAGTAAGTTTTGATCCTTCTTAATTATTAGTCAATCCAAAATGAAGCTTTTTGGCAGATTTTTGGAATTTCCATGTTTGAAACCCAAAACCAATTCTCTTCATGCATGCTTGACTTCATAAGACAGAGTTTAGTTTTAGGAGGTAGATACATGATTTGTCTAGTTTGAATATGTCTAAACCTTGGTTATGAACTTGAATGATGCTTACTATATGACATAAGAAGGCTATGTGTTTCGGTTTTTCATTTTTAATTTTTTAGATTTTTATGCCCGTTTGAATCTTGGTCAAATCATTGGTTTGACCAAGATTTAAACAAGTTTAAAACATGAAAATGAAAAAGTAAGTTTGGATCCTTCTTAATTATTAGTCAATCCAAAATGAAGATTTTTTGGCAGGCATTGTGCATATCGCCTTGAGAAACATCTTTGCGAGCTAGTGTATTAAACGTTTATTCACATATAATCGATTTTTTTACTTTATTAGTGCACACAATGACAGAATCAGCCAAATGTGTATGATTTTTGTGAAGGTGCTACTAGAAAAACAAGATGCACTACGATGAAACATGAAAGGAGGCAAGGGGACGGATAGTGAAGAGGTGGGAGAGACCGAGAGAGGAACCGCAAGGTAATTAAATTGGGGCCAAAACGATTCCAACTTCCTAGGCATTGACCAACTTTGCCCCTCTTAACCCAACGTGGCAGTGAACCCGAGATATTTTTATTATAAGCAACAACTTCCTCTTACTCCGCTACTCTCTCCGAAATGGTAAGAGAACCTCTCCAGCTTAAGTGACCAATCGACATAGCTATGGCCTTCCGACTTGGCTCTGGTCGCCGCGCGTGTAGTCCTACCACCGACGAGGAAGCGGAGCATCAGCGCCGCCTTCGCTTCGTCCATCGCGCACCAAGGCATAACCCGCCCGCTCTGCACTGGCCGGTTGTTCAGCCCGCGGCAGCGGCGCTGGCCGTGGAGCCCCTCGCCAGCCGCTTCCCGTGCGGGCCGATGGATGCAGAGGCAGGGATCTCCCACGCAACCCCGCATGCGACGCCCGCTCGGCCCTGGCCGGCTTTTCCGCCCGCGCATGCCGCATGGTTTTCTTTGCCAGCAGGTGAGATCCCCTTCCCGGCCGGCGCGAACGATGCGGAGGCAGGGAGCTCCCGTGGCCAGCCGCCTAATCCGACCGCACTTCAGGCGGTGCCTGCCGTGGAGCCAGGCCGTTCTTTCGAAGCGCATCACGGCGACGCCCTTTGCAGGAGCAACACCGCCAATGAGCTCGTATATAACGTGATGTTCCCGGCACTCTATAGATGTCGGGATGCTCTGCAAGCTTTCGTGCAGGCTAAGAATGCGGTGGCGGCAAATCCCAGGGACGCAGCATTGCAGCGGCGCGCCGATGAGGCTAAGGTGGCGCACGCTTTCCACCAGGCGTGCCTCGACAGGCTTAACATCCAGCACGGCTTCGTGCAACCGCCAAACGCCGCTCCAGCTAAGATCAAAAAATACTCCGGTGAGCATATCACTCCGGAGTAGAACAATCTAATTTCTGTATGAGTACTTTATTAGTGCACAAACCTGGCGAAATAAAAGGTGTGTTCTTTGTGTGTGATGTAAATATAAAAATTTGAAGTTTCTAGCAAAAACATTTCTTCACAAATATTCGATGTGTTTGCTTGGCCTTATCTATATATCCGGTGAGCTTATATGGATGCCAAATCCTTTACAAACTTATATTTAACATATATGACCACATTTTTTAAGAGATCGATGTGCATGCATCTATCTCGCCATGGTAAATTAATGAAACAAGTTGCATATTTTCCAGAATTCCAAACTTCGTGAGAAGTATAGAGATCGAGACCTTAATTAATTAGTATTATGGGTAGGATGCATGCATGCATGACCATTTTCTAGGGTTTTAAAGGATACTAGAGCTTTTCTAGGTTAATTTGCAACTATATGTATATTTGTTTTCTAGTTCTGGGCTGATCATTAAACTCAACATTGAGTTGTAGATTATGTGAAATTAGTACATGCCATAAAATATAGTAATTTTTTTATGTACCCTACGAGGTAGTACGTGTGGTGTACCCTTAATTATTAATTGGTAGACATGTACCGTTGGCATGTTTGAAGAAAATTTGAATTTGGAAGAAGTTTTTAAAGTAAAATTAACGCAAGCCCAAAATCATATGTGATGGTGAAATTTCTAGAACAAATCAATACAAACCTAGTAATATGAGTTTGCTTGGCTTTCTGCCCACAAGTGAGTATTGTGCGCATGTACTTTGATGCAAAATCCCGCCATACAAAACTTTTTAGTTATCATATGACCTCAAGTTTGGAAGAGATCGTATTTTAAGCAACTTCACAAACAAGAGATTCTACCAAATTTTAACAGTTGCACATTATTGTCATAATTCCACCTTTTGCAAGCAGTAGGGTAGACATGCTTTCCGCTTGCTAGGATGTGTTAGTGCCATCAATTTTGTAGATATAGGTTCAAGGATTTGTTGATCTTAATCTGCAACTATATATGGATTTTTTAAGCTTTTTCCTAGTAATTAAACTCATAATTGAAATAATGTAGGTTATGTAAGTACATACATGCCATAAATTCTGACAGGAAATACTTGGACGTGCCTTGCGAGGGTGGTAACAAACAAGAACAAAATGACCAAACTTCAAATGCCAATCCACCCACCGAGCTATACGATTGGTTGTACAATCGATCGACTCCTTCTAATCAAATTTGAATACAATAGAAGAAGTTTAAAAAAAAGTTCAAAACAAGATCAACTTGTGCATTGAGTCATCCTTTGTTATTTATTTGCTTGTAAAAATAGAAACATAGGCATATGAATGTATTAGAATAGAACACTTCACTTTCAACGGGGAAGGGACCCGAAGGTCCCAGAAAAACAAAAAAATTACAATAGTAGTACTCCTTTGAGAAGGCAGTAGAAGAAGGATCCTCGAAGAACCAAATGCTTTTATTATCCACAGCTGTTCGGCTCTTTTCCTTCTCGTGTAAGCTATCGCGCAATGATTATGCTAATGGTCGGATGGTAGTACAACCATTCACGCAAACTTCTTCGCCCTTCGTCATGTCAGCATCGTATCCCAGTGTGCAAGCAGTCTGCTCGAATGAAATACTCCTAAGTACGTACGGTATTCCCTCCAAAGACGCACCATCGCCCCGATCTGCTCGGATGAAATACACCAAAATACTTCTGCGCCCTTCGTCATGTCAGCATCGTATCCCAGTGTGCAAGTAGTCTGCTATGAAATGGAGACGATATTTTGTTGAAAAGTGTCGGGGCATGCTATATATGAGAGTTTTTACAACATTATTCCGATTTCCACAGAATGCATTAAATTTGGACGCGATGACACACTGACAAGAGTGGTTTAAACAAGGCCATTATTTTATTATGTTATATTACTACAGTACTCCAAGGTAGCACTAGTAGCCTTCGGTTGTAGTACTCTGCCGGTCGCGCTGCCTCATTCGACCAGACTTTATTCTTCTTCTCATATATATATACAAAATACTGTCTGCCGAGGTTCGATGACCGCACCGTCGCCCCTCTCCGCGCCGCCGTCTTGGGCCGCGCCGCCATTCTCCCCGCCGAGTTCTCCCCCGTCCCCGACGCACCACCGTCAAGCACCACCGGACCGATCTTCGCAGGTATGTACATCTCCAACCTCCGGCGAGTAGAGAGGTTCATCGGTCATTTTGTTCGATATAACCTTAATTTGGGGATTGCAATGTGAGTAACTTACTGGGTTTTCTAGGAAATGAAAACGGCGTCGCTCGATGCCTACACTGCGTCGGCGGATACATGGAAAGCGGAGACGGATGCTCTGCATGCATCGGCGGAGACATGTAAAGCGGATGCGGATGCGGAGGCAAAGGCGAAGGCGGTGGCTAGGACGGGCCCGGGCGCTGGCAAATGCTCGTATCGAAGCGGCATTTTGTTGGAAAGTCTTGGCGCGTGCTTCGAGAGTTTTGGCGGCGCAGCCGGGAGAACCGTCGGAGGCTTCGAAGCTGGCTGCTTTGAACGCGTCGAGAGCTTGGATGGAGACTTCATCTAAGGCGGCGCTTGTTGCATATGATCATGACTCGTCAACCCCTTCGTAAGTTCTACCTTCCCCAACTGCAATGCGGTTAGATCTGGTGGATTGGGTTTTTTGCCCAAACCAGACGTGATGATGCATTGCGATGTTTTTGTATTTTTGATGATGCATTCTGCTTCTTTTGTAATTTGGGTGATTCATTATGCTTTTTAGGTACTCCGGTTCATATTAATTGACTCTAATATGAATGTATCTAGACACATTTTAGTTCTAGATACATCCATATTGGAGTCAATTAATATGAATCGGAGGGGAGTAGTAATTTTTCTGATGCACTGTCCTCTTCAGGAATTTTTCATGGTGATTTTTTTGGTTTTTTTTTCTGTCAACCTAGCTAATGCTCTCTACTGTTTAGCCAAAAGTTGGATGATGTATTGTACTGTTTACATATATTTTACTCTGATGATGCATTTTGCTCTTTTAGCCTTTTAGGTAATTTTTCTGATTCCTTGAGCAGTGTGGGAAATTTCGATGAAGAATTTTGCTGTCAACTTAGATGATGCATTGTGCTGTTTACATTTTATTACTTATATCAAAGCTAACCCCATCTGATGTTACCACAGCGTTTTGGGTCCTGTAGATGTCTCCTTTTCCTCCAATCGTGTTGACACGTTAGCAATTATTACTGTAGATGCGAGATTGCCTTCCGTTGGTGCGTCCTATTTTTGTGGTGTTTTTGCATTGTGTTGTTTACATTATTTTGATTTTGCTGATGCATTGTCCTGTTTACATTATTTTGATTTTGCTGATGCATTGTGCTGTTTACACTATTTTGATTTTGCTGATGCACCGTGTAGTTTAGGAAACTTTGATGATGAATTAGATGATGCATTTTTGCTGTTTAGTCAAATTAGATGTTGCATTTTGTTTAAAAAATTAGATGATGCAATGTGTTGTTTACATAATTTTGACGATGCATCGTGCGATTTGCGTAATCCTACCAGCTTTAGTCGAAGGACACCCACAACAATCAACAATCTGCCTGAAGATGTAGTCTCTCAGATTCTTGTCAGGCTTCCTCCCCATCCAACCTGCTTACTAGCTGCATCAGGCACCAAGAAAGCATGGAGGCAATGTATGGGAAGCAATTATTTCAGAAAGCTAATTGTGTCACACAACGGAGGAAACCCGTTGCTAGGGTTTTTCACCAACAACTCCGAGGACAATCGATTCATCACAGAGCATGATCTTCACCCGGCCATCTTGCAGATGCTGGCAATCCCGTCTGAAGTGAACAGTCCCAAAATCTATGTCTTGGGATGCCGCGATGGTATGGTGCTACTCCATTCAAATGTATCCGGTGGGTATATATCAGTATGGGATCCAATTAGGCAAGTTCTCACAGCGATACCAGAACCACCATTGTGCCGCAATCATGCAATTGAAAGCAGCGGCTCAATTCTCTGTTCGAGAAACAACTTTGAACCGTTTACACATTGTTGCAAGTTCTCGGTTGTTTGGATAACAACTAAAAGTTACGATGCACAGGCTCATATCTACTCACCAGATTCAAAAGAATGGGAGTTTCTAGCTCGATCAACTCCGATGCTGTCAGAGATTGACCGTAGACCGGCAACTCTCATTGATTTTGACATGCAAAGAAGGCTCTGAAATATATTCAGTGCCCTCATGAGACGCATGATATATTCATGCTTAACATTCACATCTTCAAGGGACATAATGGAGATGTTGCCCTTGCTGTTATAAGAGACTTCACCCTACAAACATGGGCCAGTACAAGATCATCAACAGGCGATCACGAGTCATGGACATGTCATATAAATTTTGAATTGGATACTTTTCTTGGCCTTGACACATCATTTCCATACAATTGGAAACATGCAGTAAGGTTACTCTGCGTATTTGAGGACAAAAATGAGCTGGTTGTAAGGGCAAAGGAGGGAGTATTCCAATTAGATATGAGCAACTGGCAGTGGAGAAAGTACAATTCTTCTAGACGTTGGTGCACTTTACATCCCTACTCAGTTAGACCAGGTTAGTCATTCATATGTAACCTTTGCATTCATTTACATATGACTTTTGCTGATCAATTTGTTCATTTCCTGACAGTAACCGACCTGATCCAGAGTGCAACATCAAGGACACGAAAAAGAACGCGCTGTCAGGAACCCATCTAATTCAAAGTTCAACATCCATAAGAGAAAAGGAAGTCGCATATGAAGGAGCAAGGCTTGTTTGGGCAAGAAGTGATAGCCCAGCTTTTGTTTGGTCTGATGTCTTTTAGTTTTCATTCTGGTGGAAATGTCGCTGCACCATTTGTTTGTACTGCAGCTCCATAGTGGTAGCTGCTAGTACGTTGGCGCTGTCCGACGTCTGCTTGTTTTGGGGGCATAAATATGCCACGAAACCTTTGTTTTATGTGATCAAACGGTCATCTCTGCATGTATATGTTCGGGTTCTGATGAAACCTTTTTTGTGATCTGTACATATATTTGAGTCAGTCTGTGTTTTGTTTTATGATGGGCAGGAGTATTTGTTTTACTACACCATTGTTTATCCGAATTGTATTACTCACTCTATTCAAAAAGTTAGCGGCTCACCTTTTTCCTTCAAGATACGGATGTATCTACACACTAAAAATAGATATAGATGAAACCATCTCTAGACAAAGTTTAGTCACTTATGTATGGACGGGGGTAGTATTATTTATGTTGTGCTCCCAAAACAAGCAGACGTCGGATAGCGCCTATTTAAAGTTCATATGTTTAATCTTATTCCCTTTGGAAGTTAAGCATTAAACTCTACTGGTACAACCGTGGTGGTCTTATGATGTAGTACTCTTTTGAGGCATTTGTGATGTAGTAGTACTTTTTTTGAACTGGTATAGTACTATGTAAGAAGAGTACTCCCTCCGATTCACATTCATTTTACACCAAGAAATATAGATCGGAGCGAGGGAGTAAACTAAACATGGCATCTCGTGCATGAAGTTTGACAGATCGATCAGGTTGGCTAGAATGGAAATACAATGCTCCTCATTAGACAAATGCATGCCATGTACAATAGTATACATCCAGTAAAGAAGTCTATACTGACATAAAAAAGACTACATTGGGGATGAGAGTCAATTGGGGCATCTACAATACATAAAATCTTGCTCGTAGCTGATTTTGGCTAAGTGGGTTTTACTCACATTACACGTGCCACTTTCCTTGTCTGCAAAACAAGTTCCAATAAAGGAAGAGGAAAGAAGAGGACATTGTGGGCGAGATTGAACACCTTTTTATGTGTTAAGCTGAGGCCTTGTTTAGCTGAGGATTTTGACTTAGGCCTAACAGCTCAGCACACCCACAAATAAATTTCCTTGCGCGCACCACTGTCAGCAACAATAACAAAATTAGCACGCAAGATTAAGAACGAAGTGAATTTAAGTAACTTGGTTAGCTTTTCAAGCAATATATTCAGAGAAAGAGCACACATGTTCGGCTACAAATAATCGTAAGAGAAGAACAATAAATCTAAGGCACCCCACTTCATGTGTAGAAGGGGCGCGACAACGCATGGATCCATACCTTGAGTTGACTCTGGCTCGTAGAAGGGCGGCCGCACCTCGAGGATGCCGGTGACGTCTCCACCTCGATCTCACATTGACTGCTTCTCGGTGGGCGGTGCGCCACGCCATGTAGAACATCTATCAAAAGAGGAGAGCCCGATGACGCTACCGACGCCTCAACCTTGATAGCACCGGCCTGTTGCTCCGCACCAAGATGCGCCACGTGCAAGATTTAGCGGATGCACCAATTTTATAGATATTTCATCATCGTTGTAACAAATTTCAACGTGATGATGATTTGTTCCTGCACTCGGCCTTGAACATAAGTACTAGTACAGTCTCACAATTTTTTATCATTATACTTTGCGAGATTTAGCGGACACGCCAAATTCAGAGATAGATCATGATCATGGTAACACAATTTTCAATGTAATGATGATTTGATGTTGCACTCGACCTTGAACATAAGTACTAGTACGGTCTCACAATTTTGTATCATTATACTTTGCAAGTTTTAGCGGATGCGCCCATTTTAAGAGGATCATGGTAACAAATTTTAACGCGATGATGATTTGATGTTGCACTCGACCTTGAATAGAAGTACTACTACTGTCTTACAATTTCTTTATCATTATACTTTGCAAGATTTAGCGGATGCGCCAAATTCAGAGATAGATTAAGAACTTTACAAGTGGTTTTGGGTTTCAAACATGGAAATTTCCAAAACCTCCCAAATACTTCATTTTAGAGTGATTAAGAAGGATACATGCTTCCCTTTTTATTTCATGTTTTAAACTTGTTTAAATTATATTGGTCAAACATAGGATTTGACAAGATTCAAATGGGCATCAAAATAAAAAAACAGAAAAATGAAAAACAAAAGCAAATAGTTTTCTTATGTCATATAGTAAGCATTAAAGTTAATAAACAAGGTCTAGACATAATCAAACCAGACAAATCATGTATATGTCTACCCTAACCCTAAACTCCGTCTTATGAAGTCAACCATGGAAATTTCAAGAACATCCCAAAAGCTTCATTTTAGAGTGACTAAGAAGGATACAAACTTCCCATTTCATTTTAATGTTTTAAACTTGTTTAAATCTTGGTCAAACCTAGGATTTGACCAAGATTCAAATAAGTTAAAAACATGACAATGAAAAGGTAAGCATCGATCCTTCTTAGTCGCTCTAAAATGAAGCTTTTGGGAGGTTTTTGAAATTTCCATGTTTGAAACCCCAAACCACTTCTCTTCATGCTTGACTTCATAAGACAGAGTTTAGGGTTAGGGCTTAGGGGTAGATACATGATTTTTCCGGTTTAAATATGTCTAGACCTTGTTTATCAATTTGAATGCTTACTATATGACATATGAAGGCTATGTGCTTTGGTTTTTCATTCTTCGATTTTTTTGAATTTTTATTCCCATTTGAATCTTGGTCAAATCGTTTGACCAAGATTTAAACAAGTTTAAAACATGACAATGAAAAGGTAATTAATCATGGATCCTTCTTAATTAATCAGTAAGTCTAATTAAAATGAAGCTTTTGGGATGTTTTTGAAATTTACATGTTTGAAACCCAAAACTACACTTCTCTTCATGCTTGACTTCATATATGAGATAGAGTTTAGGCTTAGGGGGTACATGATTTGTCTGGTTTGAATATGTCTAGACCTTGTTTATGAACTTGAATGGTTACTATATGACATAAGAAGACTATGTGCTTTGGTTTTTTATTTTTATTTTATGCCCATTTGAATATTGGTCAAATCCTAGGTTTGACCAAGATTTAAACAAGTCTAAAACATGAAAATGAAAAGGTAAGCCTGGATCCTTCTTAGTCACTCTAAAATGAAGCTTTTGGGAGGTTTTTGAAATTTTCGTGTTTCAAACCAAAAACCATTTGTCTTCATGCTTGACTTCATAAGACGGAGTTTATGGTTAGGGGTAGATACATGATTTGTATTATTTGAATATGTATAGACCTTGTTTATCAACTTTTGAATGCTTACTATATATATGACATAAGAAGACTATGTGCTTTTGTTTTTCATTTTTCTGATCTTTTTAAATTTTATGCCCATTTGAATCTTGGTCAAATCCTAGGTTTGACAATGATTTTAATAAGTTTAAAATATGAAAATGAAAAGGTAAGCATGGATCCTTATTAGTCACTCTAAAATAAAGCTTTTAGGAGGTTTTTGAAATTTCCATGTTTGAAACCCAAAACCACTTCTCTTCATGCTTAACTACATAAGACAAAGTTTAGGGGTAGGGGTAGATACATGATTTTTTCTTGTTTGAATATGTCTAGGCTTTGTTTATCAACTTTAATGCTTACTATATGACATAAGAAAACTATGTGCTTTGGTTTTCATTTTTCTGATTTTTTGGAATTTTGATGCACATTTGAATCTTGTAAAATCCTAGGTTTGACCAAGATTTAAACAAGTTTAAAACATGAAAATGAAAAGGGAAGCATGTATCCTTCTTAGTCACTCTAAAATGAAGTTTTCGGAGGTTTTTGAAATTTCCATGTTTGAAACCCAAAACCATGCACTTCTCTTCATGCTTGACTTCATAATACAGAGTTTAGGGGTTAGGGGTAGATACATGATTTGTCTAGTTTGAATATGTCTAGACCTTGTTTATCAACGTTAATTTTTACTATATGACATAAGAAGACTATGTGCTTTGGTTTTTCATTTTTCTATTTTTTTATTTTATGCCCATTTGAATCTTGGTCAAATCCTAGATTTGACCAGGATTTAAACAAGTTTAGAACATGAAAATGAAAACGTAAGCCTTGATCCTTCTTAGTCACTCTAAAATGAAGCTTTTGGGATGTTCTTGAAATTTCCATGTTTGAAACCCAAAACGACTTCTCTTCATGCTAGACTTCATAAGATCGACAGGGGGTAGATACATGATTTGTCTGGTTTGGATATATCTGGACCTTGTTTATCAACTTGAATGCTTACGATATGACACAAGAAGACTATGTGATTTTGTTTTTAATTTTTCTGATTTTTTTAAATTTGTGCCCATTTGTATCTTGGACAAATCCTAGGTTTGACAATGATTTAAACAAGTTTAAAATATGAAAATGCAAAGGTAAGCATGGATCCTTCTTAGTCACTCTAAAATGAAGCTTTTGGGAGGTTTTTGAAATTTCCATGTTTGAAACCAAAACCACTTCTCTTCATGCTTGACTTCATAAGACAGAGTTTAGGGGTTAGGGGTATAGATACATGATTTGTCTGGTTTGAATATGTATAGACCCTGTTTATCAACTTGAATGCTTACTATATGACATAAGAAAAACTATGTGCATTGGTTTTTCATTTTTCTGATTTTTTTAAATTTTGATGCCCATTTGAATCTTGGTCAAATACTAGGATTGACCAAGATTTAAACAAGTTTAAAACATGAAAATGCAAAGGGAAGCATGCATCTTTCTTAGTCACTCTAAAATGAAGGTTTTGGGAGGTTTTTAAAATTTCCATGTTTGAAACCCAAAACCACTTCTCTTCATGCTTGACTTCATAAGACATAGTTTAGGGGTTAGAGGGTAGATACATGATTTGTATGGTTTGAATATGTCTAGACCTTGTTTATCAACTGTAATGCTTACTATATGATATAACAAGACTATGTGCTTTGGTTTTTCATTTTTCTGTTTTTTTTGAATTTTCTGCCCATTTGAATCTTGATCAAATCCTAGGTTTGACCAAGATTTATACAAGTTTAACACGTGAAAACAAATAAGTAAGCTTGATAATCCCATTTGTTGACTCATTTAACTAGTTAATCCCATTTGTTGACTCTCTATTGACCATCCACTTGAGGTAAAATTGAGTATATTGCACTAGCGAGTATTAGACTCGAGTACGCGTGTTGCGGTGCAGAAGTGGAAGACGTGCAATTGTTGACGCGTAGACGCGGGTCGCGGTGCAAAAGTCGAAGACATGCAATCGTGGACGCGTGTCGCGTTGCAGAAGCCCAAGACGTGCAGACGATCAATGGTGGACGCGTAGGACGCGGGTTGCATTAACCACCCCTCGCCTTTATAGACGCCTCCTCGCACTCTCTCTGTGACTCTCACTAGCGGATGCGCCAATTTTAGAGATATGGCATGATCGTTTTAACAAATTTCAACGTGATGATGATTTGATCCTGCACTCGGCCTTGAGCATAAGTACTAGTACAGTCTCACAATTTTTTTATCATTATACTTTGCGAGATTTAGCGGATGCGCCAAATTCAGAGATAGATCATGATCATGGTAACACAATATTCAATGTAATGATGATTTGATGTTGCACTCGACCTTGAACGTAAGTACTAGTACGGTCTAACAAATTTGTATCATTATACTTTGTAAGTTTTAGCGGATGCGCCCATTTTCAGAGGTAGATCATGATCATGGTAACAAATCTTCAACGTGATGATGATTTGATGTTGCACTCGGCCTAGAAGAGAAGTACTAGTACGGTCTCACAATTCTTTTTATCATTACACTTTGCAAGATCTAGCGGATACACTAATTTCAGAGATAGATCATGATCATGGTAGTGACCGATATTCAAGGTGATGATGATTTGATTTTGCACTCGGCCTTGAACAGAGGTACTAGTACGGTCTCACAATTTTTTATCATTATAGTTGGACCTTAGCCAAATTCAAAATCTCATAGCGGCAAAACTTCCCGCCCACAAAATACAAAAATTTCACACGCTTCCAAATTCCCATTCTACCCCTGTGGAGATGACAGCAAAGTCGGTTGGTGGGGGGGTATGCCCATCATTTTTTCGATCACCACCTCCCTAGCCCGGAAACCCTCCCAAAAAAAATTCATTTCCCTCAGACCACGCACCGGAACTTCCCAAGTCCCTCTCTCCCACCTCCACGACCACCGCACCGGAACATCCCGAAGGACTTCCCAGCCTACCCGAGGCCTCGCGATCCTCGTCATCGGCTGCCTGCCGGAGCCGCTTCATCGACGCTGTCATCAACCGGACCGGATCATCCCCGCTGAACCTCGAAACCATATGCTCATCCAGCAGTCTACCGCAGTCGCTTCAGCTGCGGTATCGTCCACCCCACCGGAGCCGGATCGGTCGTCCACCGCATCGGATCTTGCTCACAGACACCACTGTGCATGAACCGGATCTGCTTCACCGGCGCTGTGCATGATCTAAACTCTTCTACTGTCGCTTTTCTATTGCTTGCCTGCAAGTTCTTGTTTAATCTTGCGGGAACCTGTTTGTGCTAACGATGCGCCGTTACGTTTTTGCAGATGAGATGAGTAACCATGAAGTGTAATGGCCGTCTCCAACCCCAAGTAGCACATGTAGCGTACTTCATCACCGGATCTATCAACCCCAGGAAGATCTGCTGTGACTCCCACAGAGTGCTTCTCCTAATGTAAGTCCCTTGTTTTAGCGCCATGTTCTGGGTTCATATGCTTGTTTGTCTGAAGCTCTTTTAGTTCATCCCTAGCTATGACCGTAACACCTTTCTATTTTCTAGTTCATTGCTAACTTTAAGCGATTGAACATTTTGGTATGCATTCCCTGCTCTGTAGATGTAGCCATCATAACTTCTATCTTGCTCAGTCGTTGTTAAAAAAATTATAGGCTGCTACTATTTTGTTCATGCCAATATTGTTCTGCCTGAACATGTTGGTTTGCATTCCATGTACTACAGGTGATGCCATTGTTATTTGTATCTAATTCGTCGTAATCTAACAAAGTAACTGCCTGCTATTAGTTCCTGCATGCTATCGCTCTGCCATCCTGCAGTACAAATTTATTTGAACTCGTCACAACAACTACTTCCGTCATAATTTTGTCTGCCTTCTGATTCTTCGAAAGATGCAATATTAACTTGTTTCTCTTAATTGGCATGGCGCTCATATATAGAATGGTGAACATATTGGTGTGCATTCCCTCTTCTACAAGTTCACAGGCGATCCCACTATATTCCGTTTCTGGTCCATCATAAGCCGCAGCATTAACTATCCTCTATGTGTTGCTCATTACAACTTTATATCCCGAAACAAATTTATGAGTGATGCCATTATAACTCCTATCTGTTTTATTCCTTGCTATTATAGTAACATCCTGCTATTATTTAGTTCATGGCCAATTTTAAGTAATTGCACATGTTGGTTCGCATTCCCTGCTCTATAGCTTTTGGCATCGTAACTTCTATATTTGGTTTACATTCCTTGCTCTGTAGATCTAGCCGTAATAACTTTATCTTGCTCAGTCGTTGTTACAAAAATTATGGCCTGCTACTATGTTTTTTTGAACCAAGACACGGTAGGAGAGGCTCCTACCGTGGTTTTTCATTCATTATCACAAGTATTTACAAAGATGGTGCAAGCACCCTTTACATAGACCAAGAAAAAATAAATTAAACTGAGTCTATGAAACTAAAGATGTGATCTACCAGGTTTTGAGGAACCCTGAACCTAAGCAATAATAAGTCAGAGCAAACTCTTTCTCTCCACGAAGCTCTGGTTGGTCTAATATCTCTAAAAATAAGATTGTTTCTCTCTTTCCAGATTCCCCATGCACCAATAATGAATTTTTCAAAAAAGAGTTTTCCTTGATGCATCGAGCTAGCCTGTGATATGATGTCAATTGAGGTATTTGCAGCAGGCCAAATAATGTTTAATCTGGGCCAACAACTAGAGCTGAATGGACATTTGAAGAATAGATGAACCAACGTTTCTTCCACTCCAGAATTACACAATGGGCATGAGAAATTATTATCAATATTAACACCTCTCCTTCTTAGCATATTCCTAGTATTCAGTCTGTCTGCTAGTAGCAACCATGCAAAAAACTTTAGTTTTGGCCAAATTTTTTATTTCCATATCCACAAGAAAGGAACTGGTGGTGTTATGTTTCGGAAACAATATCTGTAGAATTTTTTTGATGTAAATTTTTCTCCCCATTTATATTTCCATGTGTCATTCTCAGTAGTAATATGCAAGTTTTCATTCATCACATCTTGTAATTGTTCCCAGTCATTATATGCTTCAGGTGAAAGAGGCAAATGAAATAATTCCATAAGATCTGTAGTTGAACAAAACTCCGTCACTGAACTGTCCTCCTTCACAGCATATGAATATAAGCAGGGATAGTTGCCTGCTACTATGTTGTTTGTGCCAATTTTTTACTCCATGAACATGTTGGCTTGCATTCCCTGTACTACAGGTGATGCCATTGTTTTGTATCTAGTTCATTGTAAGCTAACAAAGTAAGAACTTAGTTTGGCATGCTATCACTCTGCTATCTAGCCTGTAGTACAAATAAACTTGTCATACTACTAGATAATAATTTTGTGTGCCATCTTGTTCTTCAAAAGCTGCATTATTGACTTGTTTCTCTGACTTGGCATGACGCTCACATATGGAATGCTGAACATATTTGTTTGCATTCCCTCTTATACAAGTTCACAGGTGATCCCACTATATTCTGTATCTGGTCCATCCTAAGCTCCAGCATTAACTATCCTCTATGTGTTGCTCATTACAAGTTTATATCCCGAAACATCTTGATTTGCATCCCCTTCACTATAAGTTCAGGAGTATTATTTAGTTCACGGCCAATTTGAAGTAATTGCACTTGGCACATGTTGGTTCACATTCCCTCCTCTTTAGCTTTTTCCATCGTAAGTTCTATTTTTGGTTCACATTCCCTGCTCTGTAGATGTAGCCATCATAACTTCATCTTGCTCAGTCGTTGTTACAAAATTTATAGCCTGCTATTATGTTGTTCATGCCAATTTTGTACTCCCTGAACATGTTGGTTTGCATGGGACTCGACAGTAGTAAGTCTGCTGTTTCATTTTAACGTGCTCTGTTATATTGGCTGTTGGTATGCGGCATGCACTCTTTGTTTGCTTATTATGCGCATTACAATGATCTTGTTATAACGACGAAATGATGAGTTCCAAATTCTTTGGCAAACAATATTGTAGTGTCTTTGCCTTTCCATTGTTGTTGTCTTAACTTGTAATGTCTTTGTTTCAGATATAGATGGTGCATGGACAACTTAAAAGATTGTCGAATGGCTTCATTGAATTGCTAGGTTTAATTACCATTCAATTTCTCTGGGTTCTGTAATATTTTTTCAAAGCCTTGCAACTGATGTAATATTTAGTTAGTTTTTATAGTTCTTTCGCGCATTTTTTCTATGGTGCTCGTGGTAAGTGAGGCTATCCGACGAAATCATGCTGCGTAAATATTCTCAGTATCTAAATCACAAATTCCCATCCCTTAAACGCTCCAATTAAGCGAAATCACATATGTGCCGGCACGCAAAATCCTAAAGCGCCTATTATGCCGACATATAAACAGCAACTAAACGGGTTGGCCCACTACTTATTGGGCCAGCCCACTTGATTTATGGTGGACCCCACCCTATAATGGGCCGGCCCCGTAACAGAAAAGTGGGCCCCGCAGGCTTATTGGGCCGGCCCGCTAATTCATCGGGCCAGCCCACCTGATTTACAGCGGACCCCACATGCTAATTGGGCCGCCCACTAACTTGTTGGGCCAGCCAATTGCTTTTATGGTGGACCCACATACTAAATGGGCGGCCCTTTAACGGAAAGTGGGACCCACATGTGTTTTGGCCCAGCCCACTACCTTGTTGGGCCGGCCCACTTGCTATATGGTGGATCCACATACTAAATGGGCCGGCCCTTTGGAAAGTGGGACCCACTGTGTTTTTGGCCCACCCACCTTGTTGGCGCCCACTTGCTATACGGTGGACCCCACATAATAAATGGGCCCTTTAACGGATTATGGGACCCACGTGTTTTTGGCCCGCCACTTTCTTGTTGGGCCACCATGCTATATGGTGGACCTCACATACTAAATGGGCGGCCCTTTAAAAGTGGGACCCTGTGTTTTTGGCCCGGCCCACTATCTTGTTGGGCCGGCCCACTTGCTACATGGTGGACCCCACGTACTTAACGTGTCGGCCCTTTAACAGGAATGTGGGACCCACCAGTGTTTTTGGCCCGGCCCACTTGCTTGTTGGGCCAGCCCATTTGATCTATTGTGGACCCCACGTACTAAATGGGTCGGCCCGATAGTAGGATAGTGGGACCCACATGCTAATTGGGCCGGCCCAATAACTTCTTGGGCCGGCCCACTTGCTTTAAGGTGGACCCCACTTGGTAAATGGGCCGACCCGATAACAGGAAAGTGGGTCCCACATGTTTTGTGGGCCGACCCTTTTGCCTGTTGACCGGTCAAACGAGTGCATTCGGCCCGGCCCACATGCTTAGTGGGTCGGCCCATTAATGTTTTGACCAGTCAACCTTAGAGGTTAGGCCCGGCCCACGTAACTAATGGACCAGCCCAGCTATATAGTTGACAGGTCAAACTAAGTTAGCTGGCCTGGCCCGCAAACTTAATGGGCCGCCCGCTTAAGACGTGGCAGGCCTCGTGTGGGCCTACCATCTACCACGGGGTTTTTTTTCGCCGTTCGCATCTGGCGTCACGTGTCTTAGCATGACGTCAATCAACGGGCTCCGGAAACACGCAGGTCCGATTTTCCGTGGCGGAAGGCGCCCAAGCGCGACGGACCGAAAAATCGTCGTAGGACTTTGCCGACGTTTCAACCCATATCGTCGGGTTAGGCCCATAGGCGACGAAAAATACCCCTCAGCGGACGATTTTGAGACGTTGTCTATCAGAACTTTTCTTGTAGTGATGAGAGAGGGAAACATGGTTATATGCATCTTAATAATATTAAGTTTCCCCTCTTTATGTTGAGAATCCTGAAGTTACTCGTGTTTTATCTTCCTATGCTTGTCACTTTGCTCCTCATGAATTTATTTGTGTACAAGATTCCTTCCCATAGGAAGTGGGTTAGGCTTAAATTTGTTTCATACTTGCTTTTTGATGCTCTCTTTGCTTCAACTCTCATCCTTATGTGAGCATCATTAAAATTGCTGAGCCCATCTTAATGGCTATAAAGAAAGCACTTCTTGGGAGATAACCCATGTTTTTATTTTGCTACTATTTTGTTGAGTCTTGGAAGTTGTTACTACTGTAGCAACCTCTCCTTATCTTTATTTATTTACATTGTTGTGCCAAGTAAAGTCTTTGATAGTAAAGTCAATACTAGATTTGGATTACTGCGCAGAAAAAGATTTCTTGCTGTCACGAAATTTAGCAGCCCCTTTTGTAGGTAACTCAGAAAATCTGCCAATTTACGTGCGTGATCCTCAAATACGTACGCAACTTTCATTCAATTTGAGCATTTTCATCTGAGCAAGTTAAGTGCCCCTGAAAAATTCGTCTTTACGGTTCTGTTTTGATTTTGCCTTTTATTTCGCATTGCCTCTTTTACTATGTTGGATGGATTTCTTTGTTCCATTAACTTCCAGTAGCTTTGTGCAATGTCCAGAAGTGTTAAGAATGATTGTGTCACCTCTGAACATGTGAATTTTTGGTTATGCACTAACCCTCTAATGAGTTTGTTTTGAGTTTGGTGTGGAGGAAGTTTTCAAGGGTCAAGAGAGGAGGATGATACAATATGATCAAGAAGAGTGAAAAGTCTAAGCTTGGGGATGCCCCCGTGGTTCATCCCTGCATATTTTAAGAAGACTCAAGCATCTAAGCTTGGGGATTCCCAAGGCATCCCTTCTTCATCGACAAGTTATCAGGTCACCTCTAGTGAAACTATATTTTTATTCCTTCACATCTTATGTGCTTTACTTGGAGCGTCTGTGTGCTTTTATTTTCGTTTTGTTATTTTCATTCTCTGAATAAATTGGATCATACCTTGTGTGGGAGAGAGACACGCTCCGCTAGTTCATATGAACACTGGCGTTCTTAGCTTTACTCTTAATGTTCATGGCTAAAGTTAAAAGCTGCTGCATTTATTGCTATTTGGTTGGAAACAGAAAATGCTTCATGTGGTAATTGGTATATTGTCTTGAATAATTTGATATTTGGCAATTGTTGTGCTCAAATAGATCGTGTTTAAGCTCTTGCATCATGTACTTTGCACCTATTAATGAAGAACTACCATAGAGCTTGTTGAAATTTGGTTTGCATGATTGGTCTCTCTAAAGTCTAGATATTTTCTGGTGAAGTGTTTGAACAACAAGGAGACAGCGTAGAGTCTTATAATACTTGCAATATGTTCTTATGTAAGTCTTGCTGTACCATTTTATACTTGAGTTTGCTTCAAACAACCTTGCTAGCCTAGCCTTGTATTGAGAGCGATTTCTTCTCGTGCATCCAAACCTTTGAGCCAAACACTATGCCATTTGTGTCCACCATACCTACCTACTACATGGTATTTCTCTGCCATTCCAAAGTACATTACTTGAGTGCTACCTTTAAAATTCTATTCTTTGCCTTTACAATATATAGCTCATGGGAAGATAGCCTTAAAAACTATTGTGGTGAAGAATATGTAGCTATGTATCTTATTTCTTAATAAGTTGCTTGTTGAGCGGTAACCATGTTTCTGGGGACGCCATCAACTTTTACACCTTTGTTGAATATCATGTGAGTTGTTATGCATGTTCGTCTTGTCTGAAGTAAGGGCGATTTTCATGATCAAATGGTTTGAGTATGCATATTGTTAGAGAAGAACATTGGGCCGCTAACTAAAGCCATGAATCATGGTGGAAGTTTCAGTTTGGACAATTAATCCTCAATCTCTTATGAGAATATTATCTGTTGTTGCATGCTTATGCATTAAAGAGGAGTCCATTATCTGTTGTCTATGTTGTCCCGGTATGGATGTCTAAGTTGAGAATAATCAAAAAGCGAGATATCCAATGCGAACTTTCTCCTTAGACCTTTGTACAGGCGGCATAGAGGTACCCCTTTGTGACACTTGGTTGAAACATATGTTATGCAATGATAATCCATGTTAATCCAAGCTAATTAGGACAAGGTGCGAGCACTATTGGTAATCTATGCATGAGGCTTGCAACTTATAAGATGTCTTATACATAACACATATGATTTATTACTACCGTTGACAAAATTGTTTCTATGTTTTCAAAATGAAAAGCTCTAGCACAAAAATAGTAATCCATGCTTCCCTCTGCGAAGGGCCTATCTTCTACTTTATTGTTGAGTCAGTTTACCTACTTCTTTCTATCTTAGAAGCAAACACTTGTGTCAACTGCGTGCATTGATTCTTACATGTTCACCTATTGCACTTGTTATATTACTTTGTGTTGACAATTATCCATGAGATAAACATGTTGAAGTTGAAAGCAACCGCTGAAACTTAGATCTTCCTTTGTGTTGCTTCAAAGCTTTTTACTAAGAATCTATTGCTTTATGAGTTGACTCTTATGCAAGTCTTATTGATGCTTGTCTTGAAAGTACTATTCATGAAAAGTCTTTGCTATATGATTCAGTTGTTTAGTCATTGTCTTTACCATTGCTTTGAATCACTTCATTCATTTCATATGCTTTACAATAGTATTGATCAAGATCATGTTAGTAGCATGTCACTTAAGAAATTATCCTTGTTATCGTTTACCTACTCGAGGGCGAGTAGGAACTAAGCTTGGGGCTTGATACGTCTCCAACGTATCTATAATTTCTTATGTTCCATGCTAGTTTTATGACAATACCTACATGTTTTATTCATACTTTATATCGTTTTGATGCATTTTCCGGCACTAACCTATTGACGAGATGCCGAAGAGCCAGTTGTTGTTTTCTGCTGTTTTTGGTTTCAGAAATCCTAGAAAGGAAATATTCTCGGAATTGGACGAAATCAACGCCCAACATCTTATTTTTCCCGGAAGCTTCCAGAGCACCGAAGAGGGGCCAGAGGGAAGCCAGGGGGCCCCACCCCACAAGGCGGCGTGGCCAAGGGGGGGCGCCCCCTATGGTGTGGCCCCACCAGGGCCCTTCCGACTCCGCCTCTTCGCCTATTTAAGCCTTCGTGACCTAAAACTTCGACACGGATTGACGAAACTCCAGAAAGACTCCAGGGACGCCGCCGCCATCACGAAACTCCGTTTCGGGGGACAGAAGTCTCTGTTACGGCCCTGGGGAATTGCCCCGGAAGGCATCTCCATCGACACCACCGCCATCTTCATAAACGCTGTTGTCTCCTATGATGAGGAGGGAGTAGTTCTCCCCCGAGGCTAAGGGCTGTACCGGTAGCTATGTGGTTCATCTCTCTCTCATGTGATCTTTATGTAATCATGAGCTTTGTGATCTAGTTGAATATCATCTATGTGCTACTCTAGTGATGTTATTAAAGTAGTCTATTCCTCCTCCATGATGTAATGTTGACAGTGTGTGCATCATGTAGTACTTGGTATAAGCTATGATTGTGATCTCTTGTAGATTATGAAGTTAACTATTACTATGATAGTATTGATGCGATCTATTCCCCCTTTCATAGCCTGATGTTGAAAGTGTGCATGCTATGTTAGTACTCGGTATAATTGCAATGGTCTATCATGCACTCTAAGGTTACTTAAATATGAACACCGAATGTTGTGGAGCTTGTTAACTCCGGCTTGAGGGAGCTCTTGTAGCCCTACACAATGAATGGTGTTTGTCATCCAACAAGAGAGTGTAGAGAAAGTAGTATTTGTTTATTCTGTTATGTGATCAATGTTGAGAGTGTCCACTAGTGAAAGTATGATCCCTAGGTCTTGTTTCCAAGCACTGAAACTCCGTTTATTTACTGTTCTGTTGCATGTTTACTCGCTGCCATCTTTATTTCAGATTGCTATTACCACTCATATTCATCCATATCACTAGCATCTCACTATCTCTTCGCCGAACTGGTGCACCTATACATATGACAAGTGTATTGGGTGTGTTGGGGACACAAGAGACTTCTTGTATCGTAATTGCAGGGTTGCTTGAGAGGGATATCTTTGACCTCTACCTCCCTGAGTTCGATAAACCTTGGGTGATTCACTTAAGGGAAACTTGTTGCTGTTCTACAAACCTCTGCTCTTGGAGGCCCAACACTGTCTACAGGAATAGAAGCGTGCGTAGACATCAGGGGGTTCAACGTTTTTCCAGAAAGGTTCCGCTGCTCCGCTGCCACCAGAAACTCCAATCCGAGGACCAGAAGCTCCGTTCTGGAACCCTGCCGGGATGGGGATTTGGAGGAGATCATTGCCATCGCCATCACCAACGCCTCTCCATCAACCATCCATGATTCCCCATCCATGTGTGAGTAATTCCCCGCTGTAGGCTGTAGGGGATGGTAGGGATTGGATTAGATTGATCATGTAATAGCTATAAGATTGTTATGGGCATAGTGCCTAGTATCCGTTGTTAGTATTTTTGACATTATTGCAACTTGTTGTGCTAAATGCTTGTCACTTTGGGCCCAAGTGCCATGATCTCGGATCTGAACATTTTATTGATTCATGAGGATAATTATTGTGTTTAATCATATCTGCAAGTTGTATACACATATTGTTGTCCGGAACCCGAGGCCCCAAAGTGACTTTAAATTGGGATAACCGGAGGGGATGACTATGATGTGAGGATCACGTGTGTTCGTGGAGAGTTAATGCTTTGCTCCAGTACTCTATTAAAAGGAGTACATTAATAACCAGTAATTTCCCTAGAGGCCCCGCTGCAACGGGCTGGTAGGACAAAAGATGTCGTGCAAGTTTCTCATTGCGAGCACGCATGACTAAATGGGAACACACTCCTATGGATATATTATGCTAGGATGCTTTTTATCGTTATTACTTGCAATGCCTATGTCTTCTTATATGGACTCTCTCATTCATGCAACGCCCGTTCATCCATCCATGTGCCTACAGTATTTTAATCCTGCTATCTACTGCAATCATCGCTACTGATGTTTTTATTCCGCTACTTCTGTTACTTCACTACTCCCACTACCATAAAACTGTTACTACTGATAAATTTTGTCACAGATAATCACTTTGCTTTCTTCTCATTTATTGGGTTTGGCTTCAGCTTTGGCTTCACACCTTTGACAAACCTTGGCTTGTCAACCCTTTTCTCATAAGGGCACTTGTTTGCAAAGTGATTATCTTCATCATAATTGTAGCATGTTCTCTTCTTCTCATTGGAGGAGATTGGAAACTTCTTCTTGTACTTCTTGACAAAGAAAGCAAAATCTGTGTCAATGTCACTGGTTGAAGTCATCTCTTCTTCTTCCTCAATCTCATAGTCTTCTTCCCTTCCTTCGACTGCCCTGGCCTTCAAAGCAAGATTGTGGGATCAGCACGATTCATCACCATGAGTCTTTCTCCTTCCTTGGCCATGTTGTCGTTGGCAGCCACATAATACACAAGATCATCTGCGAATAGATCTGCTTGGTTGGTGAGGATTCACAAATTGAGGGCTGGGTTGGTGTCCTTCTCTTTGACAGCAATCATAGAAATAATCTTGGAGTTTATGAACTCTTCATTCATCTCAAAGCCATCATTGTATTTCTCACATCCAACGCCTTTGACTTTCACTCGAAGAGCTCCAAGTCTTCCATAGGCATCACCAATAGTTTCTCCTTCCTTTATCATGAACAAGGTAGCCTCAGTCTTGGTCGACTCATAAAAAGACTTTTGAATAAGATTGGTTCCCTCTTGCAGTACTACAATACTATCCCAAAGCTCTTTAGCTAAGTCAATGGCATTGAATTGGTCAAGCATCTTGCGGTTGATGCCACTTCTAATTTTGTCACATGTAGAAGCATTAAGTTGATGGTTGTAGAATTTGGTGGAGGTCAACTTGTTGGGATCTTGTGGCTTCTGGTATCCATCAACAATGATCTCCCACATCTCCACACTGCAGCTGCGAATATGGGACTCCATAGAAGATTTCCAAAAAGAAAAGTGAGTTCCATCAAGATGGGGAACATTCCCACTATGATTTAAATGAGGCACGGGTGAAGTGTTTTTAGGATAGTCATGATTAACTTGGTTGCAGGACTCCACAGGGATAGTAACCCCACTAGCAGTCCCACAACTTAGATTCTTAAGCATGGCATTCATTTCTTCCATTTGGGTCTATAGATCATCCTCCTTTTTCTTTTTCTCAGCTTCATATGCTAAGAATCTGGATTTCATCTCCTTAACCAAAAGGTTAGCATCTTCATCCAAACCCTCAAATAGTTTTTTCCATCTCACTCTTAAGGCTGTAAGGCCCTTAAAAAGAGTCCTCGCTCTGATACCAATTGAAAGTTCAGAGATGGTAAACCTAGATGGGGGGTGAATAGGTTTCTACAAATTTTAATTCTTTCTTTGCAATATTAGGCTTTGCGGGATATAAATGTGAGCCTAATACAAACTAGGTGAGACAACCTAGATGATAATGCAAGTAACTCAAGCACGAAGGCTCTCACATATTAGATAACACAAGTAAAGAGTTCGGTTAAGAGATAACCGAAAGCACGTGGAGACGAAGATGTATTCCCGTGTTCCTTTCCTCAAGAGGAAAATACGTCACGTTGGAGAGGTGTGGGATCCCATGAAGGATTTCCCAATGCCACGAAGGCTCACCTTTTTCTCCGAGCTTATCCCACGAAGGAATAACCCTTTCACTTGTGGTAGACTTTGAGGCAGCCTCCAAATCTTCACAATCTTTGTCAGGAGAAAATCCACAACCCGAATGATTCCGGACAATTCTGGCCACCTAGGGTTTTCCAAGAAACCCTAGAGAACATGTATCTTGAAGAATACAGGGCTCGGTGAGACAGTAGATCAAGACCTCCTCTAGTTTGGGTGGAGGAGGAGGGAGATCAGAGGCTTTTGGTTCTTGCAACAAATGAAGTATTAGAGAGAGAGCTCAAGAACAGAGTATAGTGTAATGCCCTAACTTTTCTGAGGTAGGGGAAGGGGTATATATAGTCCAGGTCGAAATCCAGCCGTTGGGGAGTGTCCAGCTCAGCATCTGGTCGAGGTGGCCGGTTTGCCGGGCGTGGTGCCGGACCAGCCGGTGAGGCACCCGGTCCTTCCGGGTCTCAGACCGGGCCGCCCGGCAGCAGCCGGGCGAGGCACCATGCGAGCATCAAATGCTTACTGGAGAGTGTCCGGTGTGCACCAGCGTGGGAGCCGGCCTATGCCGGGCTGTCCGGCGGGGACCGGACGAGGTGCCGGGCCGGCACCGGGGCACTTCTGGTTTTGCCCCTGTTTTGGCCCGGTTGGCACGAGCACCACAGCCGGTCGACGCCGGGCCAGCCGGTGCGCCGGGCTAGGTGTCGGGCTGGCCGGTGGGATGACCGATCCACCGGGATCATCGCCAACCTGCATATGTAAAACAATGTCTCCCCTCTTTACATTGAAATGGGGGGTCTCCCTTCACCTTCCAATTCCATTGATACACCAATATTCTTGATGGACTAAAACGTGAGAATAATCTTGTGGGCAACTATTAGTCCAATACTCTAGCTACGGTGTCATTGTTATCAAAATAATGGATAAGGGTAAAATACCCTTACAACTTATCCATTAGATCACCTTTTGTAACTTTCCAAAAAAACCTTGATAGAAACCATCCAGGCCCAGCGCTTTATTCTTTTCCATTTGCAAGACTACATCGAAACTTCTTAAAATCCGCAGTTAAGATAACATTTTCAGCCCCAGAAATCTGAGGTATATCATGTGTTATCAACTCATCCAAAACACGAGTACTGTTAATCGGTTGGCCGAACAAAATTTAATAGTATTCAAAAATATTTGATTTGAAGTTTTCTTGACCAATAATCGTTCCTTCATCTTGTTCGAGTTGAGAAATCTTTTTTCTTCTATGTTCCCCATTTGCAATAAGATGGAAATATTTGGTATTGTTGCCCTCCCTCTTGAATATGTTTGACTTTTGCCCGCTGCGCCCATTTAGATTACTCATTGCGACATAATAAAGCAATTACGTCTTGAGCTTTACACATAGATCTCCTCTCCTCCTCATCTAAAGGAGTGGTTTCGGCCTTACAGTCGACGATATCTATGATACTAAGAAGATGTTCTTTTTTCAATCTAGTAGTTGCAACTCAAATTTTTTGCCCAACCCATCAAATGTTGTCTAATATGACAAATTTTATTTTTCCAAACCTCGAACGGATTCTTTCCAGTAGAAACACAAGCCCACTCTTTGGCAACCATTTCGAAACTCATATTTTAACCATGCTAGCACGAAAGAAAAATTAAACTTGTTTCCAAGAAAATCTTGGTCACCTGAATCAATGAGGAGAGTGTATGATTCAACCCCGATCGAGTAAGGGCACGCACATAAACTAGCGGAAATTGTTGTTCCCAATCCACACTAGCAAGAATTATATCCAACTTCTCACAAGTCAGTTTATCGTGTCGATTAGCCCAGACGTGAAATAGTTATTTCTCTCAAGTCAAGACTCCCAATAATTGCATTGAACATAAAAGGCCAGCGCGCATTGAATTTATCATTATTTTCTTCTTCTTTTCGTCTAATAACATTGAAGTCGCCACCCACTAACATTGGTAGGGGCTCATCCTCGCAAATTCTAACTACTTCAACAAGCAACTTAGACTTATAGTCATCTTGGGCAGCACCATCGACCGCTACCAAAGACCATTTAAAATTATCCGTTTTTGACGTCACATAGAAGTTAACACATATATCTCTAGTAACTAATTCACTCTGCATTTCCACCGCCAACCCAATAGATTACTTGACCCTTGTACCGTTAACCCTAAATTTATATTTAAAAATGGATTTCCTTTTAAATGCGGGTGATAATGTATCTCCCTTTAAAAGGGGGTTCACAAACAAAGTGAAATAACAAGTGACATGCAAGATTGAACTTGCTTGACAACTACGAGCTATCACAGTTCGTAGACTCTAACTAGCCCTGGACCTCGGCGCTCATTATTCGATAAGAACAATGTTTAAGATTTAAATGATGATATGATGCATATAATGAGATGTTTTACCTTTGTGTGTTCAATCCTCCCCTTGGGGATGTTTTTAAGGTTCAAGTTTTAATATTTTACACTCTAGCTTTTTTGGCTAAATGGTTATTATTATTTTGGAAAAATGTTTCTCATTTTTTTATTAACGTTTTATTAGGTGAAGAAATTATTGTCTTAGAATAAATTCACTCAAATAAGATCTCTGAAAACATATTAAGATTATTTCTTAAGTTTTGTCTTTTAGGCTTTATTTTATTTTCACTTTAGAATTTTCATATATCCGCTCAAATTTCACTTTATAATTTTCATAAATTTGTTTAAATTTCACTATAGCATGTTCACATATATATATATATATATATATATATATATATATATATATTATTTAATTATATTTGAAAGAACTCAAGTTTGTTTTTGTATTTTTAGTTGAGATGAATTTGAATTTTTAACACCATTATTTTGGTATTTAAATACCTTAACCAATTCCTAAAAAAGTATTTTACATATCCATACAAATTTCATATTTAGTTTATTCACATTTTTATCATATTGGGGATATTTTTATTTTAATTTTTTGACCAATTTTGATGTCCTATTTATTTTTAGGGTTTTAAATCAATTATTGAAGGTCCAAAATGCCCCTCACGGGTGGGTCCAACCTTTCAATCATTTTTAGATAAAACCACCGGTCGAACCAGACCGCCTGTTCCACATCACTCTCTCCCTCTATTCTCTCTCTCACTCATGCTCGCGCTCATGATGGCGACCATGGTCATCGCGCCACTGTCGTGTTGTCCTAGCCATCTCGAGCTGTCATTGAGGCAGTGCGCATACTATGCCACTCACCTCACTCCGCTCTCTCTTCCTATCCAACTAGATTCGCCTCTCACGCTCTTAATCTCTCTCGCGCAACCCTACCATATCTAGGGATTGGACGCCATGGTTGCGCTGCTAAGCTCCAGGAGCTCGTTGGTCTCCGAATGCTTCGCTGCGGCATCTACATCATCGCGTTGGTGCTGGCGTGGCATATTTATTTAGATTCACACATATTTATATACTAAAACACGTGTACCTTGACAAATCTGTGACAAGTAATTCAAAACATAGGGATTACCATATATTATATATCTTATATGTTAATTTGTTTCTTAAATATTTAATTAAATTTTACAAAGTTTTACTTTGACTAAACTTGGAATACGAGCTAAATAAAAATGAAGGTAGTTGTATTGACTTTGAATAGTTATTTCTTAGTCGACTAGAAAATAGTAAAAATGAAAATAACTCCACACAATTCAAATGCGTTGAACCGTGGAACCTTCTTCTTCCGCGGTTTAAAATTTAGTGCCACGGTTTTTTTTCCTCCACAATTAGCCAACCTACGTAAAAAAGAAGGGACGGAGTTGCCTTAGACAACTCATAGTGGGAGAAACATAAGTAGTAACATCACATATTCTAAGACGGTTCAATGACATGATATTCCAATAAATGAGGTTGTAACTAGCTATGTTAGACTACTTATAGTGTAAGTAACTGAGTAACTTAGTGTCCAACTAAGAAAATCTGTATATGTGGCAGTATGTCAAAATCTACATTATAAAATTTATTGTATGGAATGTTAATATTGCCAAGCATTTGATATTATGAACGCTAATATCCTTTTATTCTTAATTAAAAATTTCAGATTTTAACTTTAACCTAGAATCGCGAGGTGGTAGTTGTGAAGTGAGGGAGTAGGTGACGCCCGTGTCTTGGAAAAACCGTCTGCACCGCTATGAGACAACCATTAGCGCCAGCTTCTCTGATCACGAAGCGCAGGCATCATTTGGGCAGGCCGCTCGATCTCCCCGACACGCACGTCGTCTGCTCCGCTAACCGGGCCGTTACCACCGAACGCTAGCTGACAGCGCTGCCTCCATGGATGCACGTACTGTCAGGGCAAAGCTAGCAGTCGGCCGGCACGCTCGTATCCCTAGACACGACGCAGCTGGGGACGAAGGCTTCCGTTAGCATCGTATTCTTCCCGGCCCGTCCCCGCGCCACCGGCCGCGGCGCAAGACGATGCGACTAGGTGCGCGCGCCGCCGTGCCCGGCGCAAGCCACTGTTGCTGCTTTGCCTGCTACTGCCACTAGCTTCCATCAGCTCCATATAAAACTTATCAAGATCCCCACGGGTCCTATACTGCTCAGCTTCTTCGAATCATTCAGATTTCAGAAGCGCGATCTCGCCTCGCGCCGCGGCAACGGAGACAGAGAGTGCAGCAGTGGTCGATCGTTCGTACTCCAGTAGCGCCGGCACAGTGGTA
Organism: Lolium multiflorum; assembly: GCA_030979885.1. Classification (NCBI taxonomy): domain Eukaryota; kingdom Viridiplantae; phylum Streptophyta; class Magnoliopsida; order Poales; family Poaceae; genus Lolium; species Lolium multiflorum. The sequence continues at coordinate 313,252,976 of CM061750.1, read as the reverse complement.
GACTGGTGTGTCGACTACACTTGTGCATCGAGCTACTGCGCCTGCACAGCGTGGCAATGTGGCGCCACGTGGTGGTGTCTCCCAAAGAGCCTAGGATCCGTTCCGTTCCACCTCGGAGTGATGAATGGATGTAGCTGGAGGCTGGAGCCTTTTCTTTTCTGCATGCATGGCCTCTTTTGCTTTTTTACCCGATGTACTACCTACCATGCATTCGATTCGCCTCAGCCTGCCGTGCTACTGCTGCTGCTACTGCATGCCTTCATGTCCATGCCGCGTTCGTACCTCTTCTGCACGCCTCCCTTCTCTCACTGAGCCAAAGGCCTTAAACAATCACACCATTAAACTAAGATCAAACAACAAATGTGCAATGTTACGAGAGCTGGACAGTAATATCATTTGTTGGATTATATAGGTTGCAACTTAGAGCATCTTCAGCCGTTGGGGCTCCCCGGGTCGAAATCCGGCGCTATTTAGCGTCGGATTGGACGAAAGTTTGGCCTAGAGAGCGCCGAAGTTCCAGCCGTCTTCCGGTAGACACCCGGGGTTCGACGATTTTTAGAGAAAAACGTCCCTAGATGCCAAATTTCGTGCATAATTCGGTAAATTTGACCAATTTTGCCAACATTTGGCTTATTATTAGAAATAAACGTTTAGAGTTCAACAAAATAAGATAAGTTTTCAAACAAATCAAATAGAAACTAGTTGGTGTTGTCTCGAAGTGTCCATATGTGCTCCACCAGATCATCCTGCAGCTGTTGACGCATTGTGGAGTCTCGATTCTCCTGACGCATAGAGATAAACGCAGCCCACGATGCCGGCACCTGGTGGTTAGGTTGTGCAAAAGGACCCTCTATGTTATATGGTGCAGCTAGCTCGCTCGAAGGAACCGGATGCTTCCGCTCATGCTCGATAATCATGTTGTGTAAGAACACACAACAATTCATCACCTCCCATTTTGATCTTTCGACCAAGTCAAAGCGGGAAACCAGACTACAACAAATCTCTGCTGGAGGACACCAAATGCACGCTCGACATCCTTTCGGCAAGCTTCTTGTTCCTTGGCAAACTGCTGCTCTTTCGGAAGGTCGAGGCTTGAGATAGTCTTCACAAATGTTGCCCACTTTGGATAGATACAATCTGCAAGATAGTATCCCTTGTTGTACCACCGGCCATTGATCACAAAGTTAACTGGGGGAGCATGACCCTCAACAAGCTTGGAGAAGACCGGCGAGCACTGCAAGACGTTTATGTCGTTGGTGGATCCCGGCATACCAAAGAAGGAGTGCCAAATCCAGAGATCATGGGTAGCCCCTGCCTCAAGTATCATAGTGCAGCCTTTTTTTGTGACCCTTGTACAATCCCTGCCAGGCAAACAGACAGTTCTTCCATTTCCAATGCATGCAGTCAATGCTTCCAAGCATCCCTAGAAATCCTCGAGCTTCATTGACAGCGAGGATCTTAGCAGTGTCTTCGACGGTGGGTGATCTCAATTAGATTTCCCCAAACACTCCTATCACTGCCCTGCAGAACCGGTAGAAACAATCAAGGGCGGTGGACTCCGCCATCCGAAGATAGTCATCGGTAGAATCACCAGGATCTCCATATGCCAGCATCCGCATAGCCGGTTGTGGTGACCCGGCATACCACTGCATGGTGTAGTATGCAAGTCTGATATAACACCAATGAAACACCGTTCCACTAGTATTATATCGCTCAGAGTGGTACAACGAAACATATGCGGGTCCAAGGCATGTCTATAGCATTACAACAATGACTCGTTACATAAGATCATCACATCCTCCTACTTTACAATGAGGTAAAGCTGCAAATAAACTCCAGAAGAACGACTCGAAGTCTAGTCTTATCACGAACTCTAATTATAGAGTATTTAACTAACTCTAGAGGCTGTGAATAGATTCTAGCTAAATAGGAGCTAGATTTAGGAAACTAGTTCCCTTCTATGGCTAAACTAGGTTTTCTCCTTGATGTATGTGGTATCTGACTCCTCTGACAGGGTCTTGTCTCTTGAAGTAGTTGTTGACTCCTCGACCTTCGAGTTGCACTGTAGATCCTCCTTCGATGCCTTCATATCTAAGCAGGGGATTTAAGAGTGGGATGAGTACGAGCGTACTCAACAAGTTCATTATAGGAAAGAGGTGTTTAATGCACTAGCTACGCATTAGACCAGAAAGTCTAATACCAATGCAGGTTTTCATAATCATTTCTTCAAGAGGTTGCTTTTATTCGAAGAACTATGTCCGTCAGCCTTCACCGGTTTACTAGAACTTCATGGAGCTCCTTTCCGGCCGCGTTCGCTCCATATCCCGGAGGAGTGACAGTCACGGTTCTTTACACTCTGCAGAGGTGTGTTGCTTTACCCATAAGAGATCTTAACCTTGGTGCCAACCAAGCTGCAGGCTTGTCCACACTTCCTATGGTGTGAGGCCCGGTATAAGGTCTAGCCAATCATGTTCCTCCGCTACCTCGAACACCCACCCTTTGTTGCATACCCCGACCCTGGGTCCTCGTCGGTCCTCTTATACCACTTAAGGATGGACCCCGACCACGACAACAGTTTGGGACTCGTTAACCAAACTCCTTCGCCGGTAGCCGCAACCCATCATAGACCGCAATACCGTGGGGACTTTAGGCCCCAGCCCACCGCTTGCACTTCGAGCGACAAGTGTCTACGGACTATGCCGTGGGGACTTAAGGCTTCCCCAGCCTACCGCTTGCCCTGACAGATACAAGTGTCTACGGTAAAGCGCATCCGTTGATGAACGAGAGGTGGAAACACTTTTGACTACTCCGTCCCACTCCGGATCTTATGGTTAACACGGATATTACGGCACAAGAATCACTGGCGACATTTGTTGTTTAATCCTAGATGGATATAAGCCCGTGCAATGGAACCTCCACCATATCCACACAATCCATGGTTCCATTGCCCACCACATAGTCATATTCATAGTTATGAAAGTAGTGGTTTTGATTTTTGTGCAATAGTGATAACAATAATACTTTGCAAGTAATTTGATAAAAATACTCAAATGACATGAGCAAGTGATGAACTTTCCTTTCTTGACTGCAAGATTATGCAGGCAAGGTCTTCGATACGTAATAACTCCAAATTCTGAAATAGCATCATCGTCCGGTAAGGACGATGTTTAAAAGATTGGCAAAGATGCAATAATGCATAAGAATGATTTGCAATCGCTCTAAGCGTGTCCTAACCCCGATGATTTAGGATTATTGAGTGGTAATGATTAGTTTTAGGGTGTGTTGCACTTTTAGAGTGATTCACATACAAGGTTCTTACTCAGGTGTGATTAACTTGGTATTATAAACAGGTAGATAATAAAGCGTAATACTCAATTGAACACACAAAGAATGATAATTAGCATAATGTTAACAAGTAAAGAACAGTGGTCAGTTTTAGTACTATATGGCATGGTTAATGATTGATTATCATATACTTCAAAAGAATAACTTTTGAAGAACATGTTCTTAGATAAAGAACAAGTATGGTAATTAGGTTGGGTTTCTATGGTGGACTATGGTTTCAGGGAGTTGCTGGAGTAAATATTAGGTGGATCCCAACAAAGTTGGATTCATTAACACCTAAGGCTTGTAAGGTTAAGATAAGCCTAGATATCCTAAGCAAATCATTATACATGGTTGTTGTCAAGGTTGGTTTATCTTGCTAGTGATAGCTGGCTAGGGTTTATAGGTCCTTATAAGCAGGGTTGGTGATGATTCCCTATTTTCTTCAAAAGAATAACTTTTGAAGAACATACTTCTTAAATAATAAGATGTATATCAATTAGGTTGAGGTTGTTTAGGTTTGATATTTCATTTCCTAAGTAAAGAATTATTGGATCCTAAATAGGATGGTTTATGATTATGAAGTACTTGTAGGGTTTAGTGGAACAAGGTTCTGTAATGTAAAATAGTAGGTATGGTTGCTATTAAGGTTCATCACAAGGGTGTGATGCTAATTAGGGATCAATAAGGATGATGGCTTTGGTAATAGGATCTAGGTTTTTCACTTGGTTGACCCCACTTGATTAGTTAGGTCTGATGAGGATGAACACATGGGCTATCTATCTTATTAGTGATAGGTCTTCAACATTTTATGTGACTAAGCTAAGTATTTAGTTGCTACCATAATTCTTATGGTTTGGAAGAAGGTACCATGATCACTTGTTCTAACCTAGGGTTTAGGTTAGAAACAATTTAGGTTTCACATGTATTAATGGAACTAGGGTTTCCTAATTAATTTAGGGTTTTAAGAGTCACATGAAATGATAGGGTTGGAATATCATTCCATGTGGAATTTAGGGTTTGCTATTTACAATTTAATTCTATGATTAATAACTTCATGGTAAAGTTGAAGTTATTAATAATTTTGAATTAAAAATAATATTGGATTTGACATTTTCTTATTTTTAAAGAATTAATAATTAAGACAATTATTAATAAGGGTTTAAATCCTCCTATTAAGGATTTAATAAATTATAAACAAAAGAAAAATTATTTTAAGTGTTTTCCTTATTTACTTACTGGTTTTTATTTATTTTATGAATTTTTTACTAATTAATGAATTTTAATTTAATTTAGAATTAAAATTAAAGGCTTAAATAACAAGTATTAATAATTAAATTTTTATTAAAAATAAAAATTTCATTTTATATTTTTATTGGATAGGATTTATCTTTATAAGAATTTTGATATATTATATTTATTTTTCTGAGCTATATTGGATTTTCTACAATTTATCAAAGTTGCAGCAATTTCTGAAATCTGGAATTTAAAACGAACTGGCTAAAGACACCCGGGCTAATGTTACCCAGAGTCCCTGACGAGTGGGCCACGGGTCCCTGTCAGCAGCCACGTCGATTTTGACTGGGTCAAAATCGATGACTGGGCAGAGGAGCACCTCGCCGGCGGCCAGACTACCACGAAGCCGGCGATTTAGTGCACCCCCCGATGCGTGCCTATGTTCTATCGATTCAGCGCGACGAGAGGAACCAAATGGTGGTGGCGCCGCCCCAAATAGGTCACTGGAGCATGCCCGGCGGTGAGGTACCGCGGCGGCGCACTCCGGCCACCAAGCTACTGCTAGCTATGTGCTTCAATAACTCAAAATAATGGGCTCCAGAGATGTGCAAGATCGACCTGAGGCTGTTGGTGGGCTCGGTGAAGCTCAGGGAGGCTTGGTTCGCCGGAATTCGCATCTGCCGGTGTCGGAGAAGATGATCTCGCCGGCGTCAATTTCGGGTGCCCCAGCTCAATTCCTCCCGTGTACTGGGCTTGTCGACGACGGCGGTCACGGTGGCATGCTTTGTTTGGCTCGGGGTGGCTTCGTTCGCCGACGGTAAGGTGGAGTGGTGCGGCAGGGTTTCGGCCAGAGGGAAGAAATGGAGCAAGGAGGAAGAAACCGTGAACTAGGGTTCGTCGCAGGCCTTTATATGGCGCCAGGGCGCGCCTCGTCACGATTTGGAGCAAGGGGAAGTCGACAGCGTGAAGGGGAGATCGAGCACGGCGTCGCCATGGCCTCCAGCGCACGGAGGGGATGAGGACGACCTTCTCTTCGTTTGTTTTTAACGAAGAGGTACTTGGGTCGCTATTTGGGTTGCGGCTTGGGCCGTTTTGGGCTGCTGCCAGGCCGTGTGCTGGGCTGTGGTGGCCCGCCAGGTAAGCCAGGTAGGCTTCCTTCTTTTTCTTTTCCTTTTGTTTTCTGTTTTCTTTCTTACTTTCTGTTTTGAATTCTGCTTTTAAAATTCAAATTGGAATCCTATTTATACCTTGCAGGATTTTAAATATGTGAATCCCTTTGGAGTTTACGAACATACTATTGTAAATATAAGAGCTTTTAAAATATTTCATATGTGTAGTGACACCCTTGTTTATTAAATGTTAATAGAGATTGAAAATGGGCAATTATATAGTCCTAATTGCCAATATCAATTTAGGTAATCCAAACTATTTCTCAAGAGGTTCTTCTAATTACCTATTGATAGTTAAGTTTTTATATTTATCTTTTGTTACATTGCATTAAACAATTTACAAGGCATGGCTTAATAGCAAGTTTCTTATTTGAGCATATGATCTCATAACATTATTTCATGTGCTCATGGTGGTTATTGATTTGGAGAATTGTTTAAGGTTATTTTAAAGTATTATTGTAATCTTTTTAAACCCTTAGTTTAATATGGTTAAGGTGGATCTCATTTCTCTCATGAGTCTTCTATTTATATGAAAACAGTAGTTAGTTGCACTTATATAGCATGGCTTGAAAAATAGGTTAAGTTGGTATCTTGATTCATTTCAGGGTTGGCTGAACAATTCCCTTATTCCTCTTATAGCTTAGGCATGGTTTTAGTTTTTATATTATGATCACCATAGTGATACCTAAACTAGGGTTTGAGACTTAATTCTAGGGTGTAGAGTTGAGATGACACCATATTGCATGTGCTAGGGTTTAATCTCCCCTAACCATGATAAGGTGGTTGTGTACTTAACATTTTATGTTCTCCTCTAGTTACTATGATATTGAGAATTAGTTTTATCTTCTACCAATTGGCTTCTATTGTTAACCTCAATTTATCATTTAAGTAACTTCATTGGTTATAGTTCTTTTTATAGTTAACTTTGGTCATATGGATATATGGTTTCTTACCATATGAAGCATAGTGTTTAACTCTAAGGTTTTCTTAGGTTCATTAATTTATGGAATATAGATATGGTAGGATTCTACTGATGATCACTAAGTGATTCATAAGTTAGGATTGAGATATAAGCCTGTATTTGATTAATAGTGATCTCCCTATAATTTCATGTGGAAATGGGATATACTTATCCTATTAGGGTTTAACTTATCCTCACATACCTCAAGAGCATGATCATGGATTAGACATGATCAATTTGTTCTTGATGCCATTTCCTCAAGTTCTTAGGGTTTATGATCATCACACAATTTATAATGATCAGGGTTTGGCTTCCTAAAGTATCTCTCATTAAATGGGTTCTCACTTCCATGATCAAGCATTGTCTTGATCAATTTAAGGTATAGCACTTCTATTTTACTTTCTAGGACAGGCATTTTATGGTTGTCTTAATAATTTATACCCCAGAAGAATTGTCTGAAATATACACTTAAAGTTCTTCTTAATCAATGATGATATGATCATCTAGTTATAGGGATAGTTCTCTTCCTTACTTTATCAATTCATAGCTATGGTATTATCCCATGTGGTATTAGGTTGTCTCACCACTCCAAGATAAAATGGCTAATCTCCTAATACTTATGTTCAAAGGTTGTCCTTTATTATTAAATAGGTAAATCTTGGATTAGTATGAATGGTCTCACTCATTTGGGAAGGACTTCAATGCTAACCTAAGGTTATTCTCCAAAGATAATGATGTGGTCACCAATATCTATGGTTAACATAAATGGGTTCTCTCTCTAGGAAATGTCTTCAATAATATCCTAGGGTTTCTCTGAGATGATGATTTGAATACATGGATGTATATTCAAGGTTTAGTTCAAGGTTTTTCATTGACTCTTTAATAAGTAACATAGAACTCTCACTTCTCTAGGTTTGATGTGTAATAACTTGGAATGGAGGAGAATATCTATTTCTGAAGTTGATCTTCTTATTATAACTCCAATGTTGAAGTGGAGTGAATACCCTGAGGTTTCATGGTAGGATTAAGGATTAGTTTAAGACATGGAAAAGATAAGTGAAGAATAGTTTCTCCAATTATTGTTACTTGATTTCCAATTAAATGGATGTTCATATGTTATGGCAAGGATTACCATATTATCATCTTTTATAAGATCAAGCAATTGATCATTAAGTAAAGTATTGTTGTGTTGAGTGTTAGTTCTATTTGATCTAACCCCTTAGATCAAATCATCCCTGCCCAAAACAAGGTTTTATCAAAGTCACATTGAGGTTTATAGCACTTGACTTGATGAGCTACTTCAATTCCACCAAGGTCAAGTGAAACTTCAGTTCTGTGACTGTTTTACTTTAAAGCGAAAATTCCCAGATTTTCTATGCATGAATGCAATGCACACATCTGTTTCCTCTATTTTAGTAACCCCAATACCTGGGATATTACAGTCTCTACCCCTTAAACTAAACTTCGTCCTCGAAGTTTGATCTTTCTCACGTTTCCGAAGTGTGGATCTGACTTGTGCAGACTACATCTTTTCTCAAACTCCTTGGTGATCTCACTGGATATAATTGAATATATCCCTTGTCCAGATTCTTCCTGGAATCCATTAGGATTTGTCTCTGAACATTAGTCTCTTACTCCAGTTCTATGATACCTGTCTCTGAACCATGGCTCTAACTTTAATTATTTGATTTCTTTCAACTCTACAAGCTTGTTTCCTTTCTCATTGAAGAATCAATGATGGGACTTCTTCTGGTGCTGCTAGTCTTAACTGAAGACTAATTTGATAACATTCTCCTATTTGATAACATAGGTCTTTGTTTTCCCTTACTACCAAAATTGCAGTAATGGTGCTTAATAAGGTACTAACTATGGAATTGGTCATGATGGTTTCTTTTCCTAAGAATGGATTAGACTCATTTAGTCCATCCAATCATGGTTTATAGTTGATACCTATAACTATTTTGGGTTATTTAGGTTCCATGAAAGGAATCATTCAAATAGACTTTAGTTTTTGGTATAGTCAATCTCCTTCGGTCTTTGGCCTATTTGAGCTTTATTAGGTCTCTGATATCACCTTAATTCAACTTCTTTATCCATGACTTACTTGAGCTTCCGTACTTTTGAGTAAATCTTACTCACTTTCTCAAGTTATAGTCCACTTCTTACTTCCTCGAGGTATAAACCTCGGCTACTGGTCTGACATCCTTCTGAGAGTAGTGTTCAATATTCTTATGAAAATAAGATCGAACTTCCTCTCAGTTCAGACCTTCTGTTTCTATCTAACTTAAAGTATTGAGTCATTGTACATCCAACTCAATCTTTACTCTACCCCTTAGGGTTTACTTATGTTCTTCGACTCCTTTTTATTCCAACCATTGGATTGATGGTTAGAATATTTATCTAGGTCTTGTTTATAATTTATATACCTCTAAGGTTTTGTGAAGAAACTTTGTGGTGTATCCACTCAATTGTGGACATCCACTGTGAATCCTTTGATTAAATGTTTATAGATCTAGTTATTTGACTGACAAGATTTTTATTTGTTCACAAACTTTTGTTACATCTAATTAAATCGTGGACTATTTGTAATACCAACTGATACCAGCTGTGGTTATTATACCAACTGTGGCTATTTGATATCTAAAAAATGAATTCTATTATAGGTTCTGATCAACTGGACGAGACATCTTCTACTTTATCTCGCAGTATTTATACTATACCAATTGTGGTCTTCTGATATCAACTATGGTCTTCTTATGTCTGCTATGTTTTCATATATCACCTTCCTCCATTCAGGGTTTATTTTGCAAGAAAACCACTAGCTGACACTATGATTATAGTATCCTAAGTGATTTCCCATGCATTCCCTCTTCTATGTTGACTATGGATCTGCTTTAGCTTCACCATAATCACCATATTTCTTACCTTCATGCTTCTCATGTACTAAAGTACTCCTCTGTTGAGGTAAAGCATGAGTTTTGATTGGTACTTCCTTCAAAGTATTGTGGTTACTTCCCACAACTTTGTTTCCTTTATTTGATGAACCTTCATCTTGTCTTTAAGATCTTCAGAGTTCGTCACTTCCTCACACGTTTACCATCACCCTCTAGATCTATAGTATCAAGTAAAGGCTTGATATTGCAACATGCATTTGCATATCAAAGTCAAACTTCATGTATGGATCTAGTCAATCAATGAAAATCCAATAAAATCCAAGAAGATTCAGCTTTGTGCTTATAATACACATCATCATAAGCCTGAATATGATTGTTGAGTAAGACATCTCTAAACATCAGGCTCAGATGTGTAGTATAGAACACCACATAATATAGGTTTATATCGTGATACTTAGCACAAATATAGGGAATTCTACTATTTGTCTCAACCTTTACCTTAATTGCACATTTGCAATGAGATAAACTTGAAACAAAGTGGTCTGGGATGGTTAAGGTTAACCTAATTTTCTTTGGAAATACTACTTAACCTTCATTTTATTAAGGACTATCTCACATGAGATGTCTAGGTTCTAGCATTGCTATTTTAAACACATAACTATGGAAATATAGCTCTTATACTTCCAAGTGTTTCTACCATAAACATATGGTCTTGATGTGCTTGGCACACTTCCCATTGTTTTGAAGCACAATTCTTACACTATTGTTTTGCTCTATTGGTGATCACCTGACTTCTTATTATACTTCTCCTAAATATTTATGATGCTCTAGTTCATCACATAATGATTCACAGGTGAATCCTATATGATTAGCTACTCTACCATGTAAATAGACATATTTTATTCCTATCTCTCTTCCTTACCTCCCATGATTGACTCATCATGGTCTATACTACCTCATATGACTCATAGTTATCACTTACTATCAATTGTTTCACATATCTAGATAGTTTTACTTACTCATTACTTAACTTGATCTACATTTTCTATTAGGATACTTTAGTTATCTTTGTCACTTAATATTACTCCTATTACAGTTCTGGATAACTCCTACTTAAATATAATAGGTGTTGGTACACATCTTCCAATAGGATATCTTCCTTGTGGTTGTATCCTCTCTTTGGACTACCATGTATTGTATACCAACTGTGATCTACTCATAATTATATTAGGGTCTTAAGAGTATCCTACATAATTTGAGATTAGCTAGCTAACATTACTTAGGAAATATAGATAAGAAATGTTGACTCTAGTGTGTCAGGATTATTCTCAAGTGAATATCCATCTCAAGTCATAAGAAGTATTTGGTTTACCTAGGACAACTTCCTATAGACACTACCAATCCTATAGGTCTCCTTTAAAGGGTTTTAATCCTAAGGTCAAAGCATTTGCTCTGATACCAACTGTGGTGACCCGGCATACCACTGCATGGTGTAGTATGCAAGTCTGATATAACACCAATGAAACACCGTTCCACTAGTATTATATCGCTCAGAGTGGTACAACAGAAACATATGCGGGTCCAAGGCATGTCTATAGCATTACAACAATGACTCTGTTACATAAGATCATCACATCCTCCTACTTTACAATGAGGTAAAACTGCAAATAAACTCCAGAAGAACGACTCGAAGTCTAGTCTTATCACGAACTCTAATTATAGAGTATTTAACTAACTCTAGAGGCTGTGAATAGATTCTAGCTAAATAGGAGCTAGATTTAGGAAACTAGTTCCCTTCTATGGCTAAACTAGGTTTTCTCCTTGATGTATGTGGTATCTGACTCCTCTGACAGGGTCTTGTCTCTTGAAGTAGTTGTTGACTCCTCGACCTTCGAGTTGCACTGTAGATCCTCCTTCGATGCCTTCATATCTAAGCAGGGGATTTAAGAGTGGGATGAGTACGAGCGTACTGAACAAGTTCATTATAGGAAAGAGGTGTTTAATGCACTAGCTACAGCATTAGACCAGAAAGTCTAATACCAATGCAGGTTTTCATAATCATTTCTTCAAGAGGTTGCTTTTATTCGAAGAACTATGTCCGTCGTCAGCCTTCACCGGTTTACTAGAACTTCATGGAGCTCCTTTCGGTCGCGTTCGCGTTCCATATCCGGAACAGGGACAGTCACGGTTCTTTACACTAGAGGTGTGTTGCTTTACCCATAAGAGATCTTAACCTTGGTGCCAACCAAGCTGCAGGCTTGTCCACACTTCCTATGGTGTGAGGCCCGGTATAAGGTCTAGCCAATCATGTTCCTCCGCTACCTCGAACACCCACCCTTTGTTGCATACCCCGACCCTGGGTCCTCGTCGGTCCTCTTATACCACTTAAGGATGGACCCCGACCACGACAACAGTTTGGGACTCGTTAACCAAACTCCTTCGCCGCTGCAACCCATCATAGACCGCAATACCGTGGGGACTTTAGGGCCCAGCTTGCACTTCGAGCGACAAGTGTCTACGGACTATGCCGTGGGGACTTAAGGCTTCCCCAGCCTACCGCTTGCCCAGATACAAGTGTCTACGGTAAAGCGCATCCGTTGATGAACGAGAGGTGGAAACACTTTTGACTACTCCGTCCCACTCCGGATCTTATGGTTAACACGGATATTACGGCACAAGAATCACTGGCGACATTTGTTGTTTAATCCTAGATGGATATAAGCCCTGCAATGGAACCTCCACCATATCCACACAATCCATGGTTCCATTGCCCACCACATAGTCATATTCATAGTTATGAAAGTAGTGGTTTTGATTTTTGTGCAATAGTGATAACAATAATACTTTGCAAGTAATTTGATAAAAATACTCAAATGACATGAGCAAGTGATGAACTTGCCTTTCTTGCAAGATTATGCAGGCAAGGTCTTCGATACGTAATAACTCCAAATTCTGAAATAGCATCATCGTCCGGTAAGGACGATGTTTAAAAGATTGGCAAAGATGCAATAATGCATAAGAATGATTTGCAATCGCTCTAAGCGTGTCCTAACCCCGATGATTTAGGATTATTGAGTGGTAATGATTAGTTTTAGGGTGTGTTGAACTTTTAGAGTGATTCACATACAAGGTTCTTACTCAGGTGTGATTAACTTGGTATTATAAACAGGTAGATAATAAAGCGTAATACTCAATTGAACACACAAAGAATGATAATTAGCATAATGTTAACAAGTAAAGAACAGTGGTCAGTTTTAGTACTATATGGCATGGTTAATGATTGATTATCATATACTTCAAAAGAATAACTTTTGAAGAACATGTTCTTAGATAAAGAACAAGTATGGTAATTAGGTTGGGTTTCTATGGTGGACTATGGTTTCAGGGAGTTGCTGGAGTAAATATTAGGTGGATCCCAACAAAGTTGGATTCATTAACACCTAAGGCTTGTAAGGTTAAGATAAGCCTAGATATCCTAAGCAAATCATTATACATGGTTGTTGTCAAGGTTGGTTTATCTTGCTAGTGATAGCTGGCTAGGGTTTATAGGTCCTTATAAGCAGGGTTGGTGATGATTCCCTATTTTCTTCAAAAGAATAACTTTTGAAGAACATACTTCTTAAATAATAAGATGTATATCAATTAGGTTGAGGTTGTTTAGGTTTGATATTTCATTTCCTAAGTAAAGAATTATTGGATCCTAAATAGGATGGTTTATGATTATGAAGTACTTGTAGGGTTTAGTGGAACAAGGTTCTGTAATGTAAAATAGTAGGTATGGTTGCTATTAAGGTTCATCACAAGGGTGTGATGCTAATTAGGGATCAATAAGGATGATGGCTTTGGTAATAGGATCTAGGTTTTTCACTTGGTTGACCCCACTTGATTAGTTAGGTCTGATGAGGATGAACACATGGGCTATCTATCTTATTAGTGATAGGTCTTCAACATTTTATGTGACTAAGCTAAGTATTTAGTTGCTACCATAATTCTTATGGTTTGGAAGAAGGTACCATGATCACTTGTTCTAACCTAGGGTTTAGGTTAGAAACAATTTAGGTTTCACATGTATTAATGGAACTAGGGTTTCCTAATTAATTTAGGGTTTTAAGAGTCACATGAAATGATAGGGTTGGAATATCATTCCATGTGGAATTTAGGGTTTGCTATTTACAATTTAATTCTATGATTAATAACTTCATGGTAAAGTTGAAGTTATTAATAATTTTGAATTAAAAATAATATTGGATTTGACATTTTCTTATTTTTAAAGAATTAATAATTAAGACAATTATTAATAAGGGTTTAAATCCTCCTATTAAGGATTTAATAAATTATAAACAAAAGAAAAATTATTTTAAGTGTTTTCCTTATTTACTTACTGGTTTTTATTTATTTTATGAATTTTTTACTAATTAATGAATTTTAATTTAATTTAGAATTAAAATTAAAGGCTTAAATAACAAGTATTAATAATTAAATTTTTATTAAAAATAAAAATTTCATTTTATATTTTTATTGGATAGGATTTATCTTTATAAGAATTTTGATATATTATATTTATTTTTCTGAGCTATATTGGATTTTCTACAATTTATCAAAGTTGCAGCAATTTCTGAAATCTGGAATTTAAAACGAACTGGCTAAAGACACCCGGGCTAATGTTACCCAGAGTCCCTGACGAGTGGGCCACGGGTCCCTGTCAGCAGCCACGTCGATTTTGACTGGGTCAAAATCGATGACTGGGCAGAGGAGCACCTCGCCGGCGGCCAGACTACCACGAAGCCGGCGATTTAGTGCACCCCCCGATGCGTGCCTATGTTCTATCGATTCAGCGCGACGAGAGGAACCAAATGGTGGTGGCGCCGCCCCAAATAGGTCACTGGAGCATGCCCGGCGGTGAGGTACCGCGGCGGCGCACTCCGGCCACCAAGCTACTGCTAGCTATGTGCTTCAATAACTCAAAATAATGGGCTCCAGAGATGTGCAAGATCGACCTGAGGCTGTTGGTGGGCTCGGTGAAGCTCAGGGAGGCTTGGTTCGCCGGAATTCGCATCTGCCGGTGTCGGAGAAGATGATCTCGCCGGCGTCAATTTCGGGTGCCCCAGCTCAATTCCTCCCGTGTACTGGGCTTGTCGACGACGGCGGTCACGGTGGCATGCTTTGTTTGGCTCGGGGTGGCTTCGTTCGCCGACGGTAAGGTGGAGTGGTGCGGCAGGGTTTCGGCCAGAGGGAAGAAATGGAGCAAGGAGGAAGAAACCGGGAACTAGGGTTCGTCGCAGGCCTTTATATGGCGCCAGGGCGCGCCTCGTCACGATTTGGAGCAAGGGGAAGTCGACAGCGCGAAGGGGAGGTCGAGCACGGCGTCGCCGTGGCCTCCAGCGCACGGAGGGGATGAGGACGACCTTCTCTTCGTTTGTTTTTAACGAAGAGGTACTTGGGTCGCTATTTGGGTTGCGGCTTGGGACGTTTTGGGCTGCTGCCAGGCCGTGTGCTGGGCTGTGGTGGCCCGCCAGGTAAGCCAGGTAGGCTTCCTTCTTTTCCTTTTGTTTTCTGTTTTCTTTCTTACTTTCTGTTTTGAATTCTGCTTTTAAAATTCAAATTGGAATCCTATTTATACCTTGCAGGATTTTAAATATGTGAATCCCTTTGGAGTTTACGAACATACTATTGTAAATATAAGAGCTTTTAAAATATTTCATATGTGTAGTGACACCCTTGTTTATTAAATGTTAATAGAGATTGAAAATGGGCAATTATATAGTCCTAATTGCCAATATCAATTTAGGTAATCCAAACTATTTCTCAAGAGGTTCTTCTAATTACCTATTGATAGTTAAGTTTTTATATTTATCTTTTGTTACATTGCATTAAACAATTTACAAGGCATGGCTTAATAGCAAGTTTCTTATTTGAGCATATGATCTCATAACATTATTTCATGTGCTCATGGTGGTTATTGATTTGGAGAATTGTTTAAGGTTATTTTAAAGTATTATTGTAATCTTTTTAAACCCTTAGTTTAATATGGTTAAGGTGGATCTCATTTCTCTCATGAGTCTTCTATTTATATGAAAACAGTAGTTAGTTGCACTTATATAGCATGGCTTGAAAAATAGGTTAAGTTGGTATCTTGATTCATTTCAGGGTTGGCTGAACAATTCCCTTATTCCTCTTATAGCTTAGGCATGGTTTTAGTTTTTATATTATGATCACCATAGTGATACCTAAACTAGGGTTTGAGACTTAATTCTAGGGTGTAGAGTTGAGATGACACCATATTGCATGTGCTAGGGTTTAATCTCCCCTAACCATGATAAGGTGGTTGTGTACTTAACATTTTATGTTCTCCTCTAGTTACTATGATATTGAGAATTAGTTTTATCTTCTACCAATTGGCTTCTATTGTTAACCTCAATTTATCATTTAAGTAACTTCATTGGTTATAGTTCTTTTTATAGTTAACTTTGGTCATATGGATATATGGTTTCTTACCATATGAAGCATAGTGTTTAACTCTAAGGTTTAACTTATCCTCACATACCTCAAGAGCATGATCATGGATTAGACATGATCAATTTGTTCTTGATGTCATTTCCTCAAGTTCTTAGGGTTTATGATCATCACACAATTTATAATGATCAGGGTTTGGCTTCCTAAAGTATCTCTCATTAAATGGGTTCTCACTTCCATGATCAAGCATTGTCTTGATCAACTTAAGGTATAGCACTTCTATTTTACTTTCTAGGATAGGCATTTTATGGTTGTCTTAATAATTTATACCCCAGAAGAATTGTCTGAAATATACACTTAAAGTTCTTCTTAATCAATGATGATATGATCATCTAGTTATAGGGATAGTTCTCTTCCTTACTTTATCAATTCATAGCTATGGTATTATCCCATGTGGTATTAGGTTGTCTCACCACTCCAAGATAAAATGGCTAATCTCCTAATACTTATGTTCAAAGGTTGTCCTTTATTCTTAAATAGGTAAATCTTGGATTAGTATGAATGGTCTCACTCATTTGGGAAGGACTTCAATGCTAACCTAAGGTTATTCTCCAAAGATAATGATGTGGTCACCAATATCTATGGTTAACATAAATGGGTTCTCTCTCTAGGAAATGTCTTCAATAATATCCTAGGGTTTCTCTGAGATGATGATTTGAATACATGGATGTATATTCAAGGTTTAGTTCAAGGTTTTTCATTGACTCTATAATAAGTAACATAGAACTCTCACTTCTCTAGGTTTGATGTGTAATAACTTGGAATGGAGGAGAATATCTATTTCTGAAGTTGATCTTCTTATTATAACTCCAATGTTGAAGTGGAGTGAATACCCTGAGGTTTCATGGTAGGATTAAGGATTAGTTTAAGACATGGAAAAGATAAGTGAAGAATAGTTTCTCCAATTATTGTTACTTGATTTCCAATTAAATTGATGTTCATATGTTATGGCAAGGATTACCATATTATCATCTTTTATAAGATCAAGCAATTGATCATTAATTAAAGTATTGTTGTGTTGAGTGTTAGTTCTATTTGATCTAACCCCTTAGATCAAATCATCCCTGCCCAAAACAAGGTTTTATCAAAGTCACATTGAGGTTTATAGCGCTTGACTTGATGAGCTACTTCAATTCCACCAAGGTCAAGTGAAACTTCAGTTACTGTGACTGTTTTACTTTAAAGCGCGAAAATTCCCAGATTTTCTATGCATGAATGCATGCACCTCTCTTTTTAGTAACCCTGATATTACCGGTGCAATCCAACTTGCATCTGAAATAGGAGTCGTACTCTCGAAGGGCATACACAATTTTCAGGAAGAGCTTCCGGCTCATCCTGAAACGACGCCTAAAACAGCCTCACCGTGCAATGGATCATCGGTGAAGTAGTCAGCGTAGAGCATGCAGTAGCCCTCCATTCGCTGGCCTTGCACTTGGCGACTGGTGCCAACCCACCACGGCGACCAATGACCGACTCGGCGTACAAGCCGGACATGCAAGCTAGGATCAGCAGGTGCTCCTCGTCTTGGGCGGCGGCTGCCGTTTCTTCTTCAAGAAGCTCGGCGAACATCTTCTCCTCCTCCTCGTCGGAGTCCATGTCCGGCCAGGCAATTGGACGAACACCTGTCGGGTGTGTCGAC
Source organism: Lolium multiflorum (assembly GCA_030979885.1). NCBI lineage: Eukaryota > Viridiplantae > Streptophyta > Magnoliopsida > Poales > Poaceae > Lolium > Lolium multiflorum. Next base: position 313,235,240 of record CM061750.1, on the reverse strand, counting down.
GGGGAGCGACGCGAGGGAGCTGCCCGGCGGCGGAAAATAGGCAGAGGGGACGACGGGCGACGTAATTAGGCTACTGGGTGGAGGAACGGCGGAGTTGAGGCAACCGGCCGGCGGATTGGCGAGGGGTGGTGCCGGCGGCGATAGAGCAAAGGGAGGGGAGGAAGGATTTCCATCGACAAAGTGGTGGGGTTCCTCTGTTCTCTCGCCGACAGAGCGGGCCCGTCCCCTCTTTTCTCTCGTCCGGAGTCCCTGATCGCACCCCTGGGGTCCGGGGATGGCCTGAGCTCTCCGGACGGATGAAAGACCTAATTCGAACGAAAACGAGGAACCGGGGGCGCGACTGGGCCGTTTCATCCATCCGGATGAAAAAAACGCGTCCTGGGGGCCTCGTCGGGGAGACGGCTGGGGATGCTCTTAAGTAGTTAGTCCATGTAGCCTACAGATTTTAAAATCTCAAGACCCATCTTAGTGGCATCTTGAGAGGGGATATAAAGTTTCGTCTCACATTGCTAGTTGAGAGAGAGTTAAATCAGTTTTATAAAAAATATTGTTCTACCTCTTATAAGTGAGTAAGAAGAGAATAAATTCACGAGAACCAACCTGAGATTGGGCGGTTAGGCGAGCAGTGACACCCCAACCAACAGAACTTAAGCCCCAGATTTGACACTTTTGTGTCTCATAAATGCGAAATATTATTTCAGTGAGAGATGACGTTCCTATCGATAGCGAGGCGTCGTCAACCTCAAGACCCGCCGAACATCAATTTCTTGGCTCAGTCTCTCGGAGGTGCTCATAAGGTAGGCTGAGAGTGAGTGTATGTGCGTATTTGTGAGCGCCTACGTTGGCTGTGTTTTGCAAAAAAAAAAAAGTTTCACGCACACTGCTCCTCCTCCGCCGCCACTCGCCTCGTCATGTATCGCACGCGTCACGTGAATCGAGTTTTGTGGAATATTAATTTTTTGCTTGGTGCACCATATAAGTTGGGTAAGTGTCGCTTGCGTGTGCATACTTGACGTGTGTCCCTGTCTTCCAATGCGTGACGTTTTCGGTCGTTGGCTCCCCTCCCAGACTATACCAGGAGACAAGAAACATAACATATCTAGAGTTCTCCACTTTCTTCTGTCTCTCTATCTGGCATTTGATCTACTACTCTCTGGTCTTTCCCATCACGGCGACTACGTGGATGACTGTTTGAGAGAGCAAGCCTCCAAAACCTCGTCTGTCGAGATCCTACACCAAAATATGATCGATAAGGTTTTCAAGAGCGTCTCGGCGCGACTGCTCGTTGTTGTTCAAGGCCTTCCTTGCCGGTCCGTCCGATTCTCGATAGATCCAGCTACTCGGATAACACCGTGGGCAACATCAATAACCATGGTGATGTTGTTATTGGAGCGACTTGCATGTTGCTATGCACGCGCCATAATAGTACTCCGTATTTGTTTCACATTCAGATCTGCTAGATGTACTTAATCTAATGTGCATGGTTAAATGTCCTAGTGCATATTGATTATGGTAATTAAACACACTCTGAAGATAATCCAGCACCAGTTTGGAAGCATCCAACACCAGAAAGAGGAAATTGCTGCATAATCAAGCATCCTGAGAAATCCTTAGGTTTGGATCCATATATTGCACAGCTGGAGCTGGGTCGTATCTTGCGACTTTAGTATACTTACCGGAGGTGTAAACTTGAAGCTAAAGCAACGGAAAAACAAATGCAGAGATGCGTGTTTCATCATCATCATGGTGCTAGAAAACTCGATCTACTGAACCTGCTGTCTACACACCCTTTACCACGTGATGCGCCTGCGGCAAGCACCACTCACCCCCAAGATACACCGACCAAAATCCTGCGCACAAGATTATCATTTCGAAGCTGTTTGTTCTACCTCCAGATGGATCATAATTGAGCTCATTATTCGTTGATCCCCACACTGGTTTAAGGCTAGATAAACTGTACCTGTGACACATCGTACTTGCCTGTCATGGTACTCAGGTTAATTAAGTTGCCTGTCTGCCGCAACGAAGCAGCTAGCAGCTGCACGCTGCCGCCTGCTGCCGAGCAAAGTGGCTGAGGAGAGCTGAGCTAGCTTCCACACTACTACTGCAGCAGAGTGCAGCTTAGCTCGTTTGTAAAATACCGGAACTGTCCTTTGTATTGTGACAACGGTTGCCGACGAGTATCGGGGTGACATGGTCATTGTGCGCGCCACGCGCGTCGCCTCGACCAATTATAATGCCACCCACGCTAACACAGCACGCGAGTTTAGCTACTTCTCGCCTGGCCTGAAGCGACACTGACGAGTCAAGATCAAGAAGCGATGCAGCCGACGGAGTCCGCGCAATGTCGGTCCTCCTCCTCCTCCGCGTCCGCCACCGGGCCACGGCGGAGCATGGGGTGCATGGCCGGCCTCCTCCGCCTCCTCTCCCCGTACCACCGCCACCGGAAGCGCCTCACCGCCAAGAACGCCACGCCAGAGGCCTCCTCGCGACCACCGTCTCCACCGCCGGCCATGAAGAAACCGGCAGCAGCACCAACGCAGGCCGCACCAAAGCCAAAGCCAAAGCCGCTGCTGCAGCCACCGACGGGAGTCCGGCGGCGGCGTTCGTGCGAGGCGCCCCGGAGCCCGACGATCGCTCCGGAGTACCGCCGGGTAAGCTGCGACAGCCCCAGGCCGCCGCCGCCGGCCATCGTCGCGCGCCTCATGGGCCTGGAGGAGTCCGCGCCGCCTTCTCCCGCGACGACGCCGCGGCCGCGGCCGCTCCCGACGCGCCCACCTCCTCCCCCGCCGCCGGAGATGGCCGCCGAGAAGCGGCGCAGGCTGCTGGGCGCGCTGGAGAAGTGCGACGACGACCTCCAGACGCTGCGCCGGATCATCGCGGCCGTCCGCGCCGCCGAGATGCGCTCGGCCGCCGCGTCCGACGTCACCGCGGCTCCTGCAGGGGAGGGTTGCGAGGACGCCCTTGGCGAGGCGTCGCCGCCGCTGCAGCAGCAGAAGCCGCGGGCCGAGGGTGCGCAGTACCCAAGCCCGAACTCGGTGCTGGACGCCATCACCTCGCCGAGGTTCCCATGCAGGAAGCGGTCGTCTCCGTGCACGCATCTCGAAGCAGATAGCAAGCCCAGTTGCGGCAACGAGGCCCTCGGATCCAGGATCGTGAAGCCCTCCCGGACTCTCGTTTTCTCGGGTACGCACACACCACTGTCGCACTATACAGTTTCTGCAATACTGCATGTCTGCATCTTGTTAATGTCTCCAGATTAATTAATTTAAGTTTAGGGGTTTACGTGCCACGTCAACTTTGGCATGAATTATCGTGAAAAAAATATGCAGCATGCATCATCATGGTAACACGCGTGGCTATGACTTGTGCAGGAGACTACTGCAAGATCAAGCAATACTGCAACGAGCTGCACGCCGTGGCCATGTACCACCACCCGGCGCCGGTGGCAGCCGTGGAGGGAATGCCGCGTTGGACGCCGTCGGTGTCGGAGGCGGAAAGCTGGCGGCACCGGCGGCGGTGGGGCCTCCACGGTGCAGGAAGGAGCCGCGCCATGGTGGAGAGCGTGGGGGAGGTCTGGGGCCAGGGCGCCGGCGAGGAGCGGTGGGAGGCCGGCCTCGTAGGCGCCGCGCTGGAGCGCGCCATCCTGCAGGACCTGGTATGGGACATCGTAGCGGAGCTGCTCGCGCAGTCGCCGGCTCCGTTCGTTCACGGCGGCGGCGCCATGTGCAGGAAGAGGCTCTGCTTCTGAGCGACAGAAATCGACGGATGATTTGGCGCGCACGCCGTGTTTTGGCTCCACGCGCGCGTGCGTAGCCAAGGGAGGCCGATCGAGCAGCTGGGCAGCTCAAGTGAGTGAAGCGAAGTACGAGAGGAGCAAAGCTACTGTGAAGGTGACGTACGTAGTCCATGGGGTAGATGTCAGTGACTGACAGCTCCATGATGTGGTGATAGTGGTATTGAAAGAATAGATACGCCGGCCGTTGTAGGTGAGAGGCAATAAAGCGATCGATCGATCCCGTCGCTTTAGAATGTGGGGGTGGTGATGAAGTGGGCACACAGTGAAACTGCCTGACCTGCTTCGAGATCATGAGGTCGGCTCCATGCGCGGCCGCCGCGCGCCCACAAGGACGCGAACTAGGCGGCGGGTCAAGCTCGTTCGTTCAGACAGGAGGGAGGCCGGCTCATGGATGTTTACAGTAGCACTCCATTGTTCAGTACGGTACAGTAGTATAGGCAGCAGGGTGTGTGTGTAGGTTTTGGTCATTTGGAGGATCTGTAAAGAACCGTTGTGTCAATTTACAGCACTTTTTATTTGAGATTTGGACTTTGATTTCGTAAAAATATCTTATATTTACATGCATTTGAACTCTATTCCAACAATAATTATGCATCAATGGAATTGAAAGTTTCCATATTTTAACATGAGAAAATTCAACAATCTTTTAGTTCCACGAGTTAAACTTCAAACATAAAGTATGGTCCAAATGTAACAAATGATCCATAGAACACATGAAAAGACATGAACAAGCAACACCAAACTATCTGCCATATAGCGGCCACTTATGTCCACTTAGGGTAGCTCCAAGGGTAGGGATGCAAAGTGGCAAGACATCAACATTGATTGCAAGATCATCGGGTTGGGCATGGCAAGCGGACGGGCCGACGCCAAGGAAGTAGTAGACAAAGTTGATTGTTGTGGTTAGGGCATCTCCAACCGGGCGACCCAAACAGACGCGCTGGGCCGTTTGGGCCGTTGGGTGGCGAACGGACAGGACAGCGCCGCGTGTCCGTTTGGGTCGCACGCGCGCCGCGCGACCCAAAGAGACGCCACGTGGTTCGTCTTCCTTGCGCGGCGCTGCGCCATGGCAGGCCTCGACGGACAGCCATGGCGGGCGGTGGAACGCGCGGGAAAGTTCCGCGCGCACGAAGGTTCCGCGCGCGCGAAACGCCATTGGCGCCCTAGTTTCCCGCCGCCGGCTATAAAAGACGGCGGCGGTCTCAAACAGCCGCATCACCTTCCTCTCCCCTCCACCTTCTCCGGCGCCATGCCTCGCACCGACCACGTGGGCCAAGCTCTCCCTCGCCGCCGGGGGAGGGCGGAGAGAGGAGGAGGAGCGCGCGACTCGCGGTGGGTCGCCGACGACGAGGCGCTCCGCGTCGCGGCGGCAAAGAAGGCCGGCGACGCGGAGATGGCGGAGGCGGCCGCGGAGGGCTGGCACGAGACCGCGGACGGCTGGTACGAGGCCGCGGAGGAGGGTGCGACCGCCTCCGAGGAGCCCGTCCAAGAGGAGGACCTCGCGCTGGCGAACATCAACGCCGCCATCGAGGAGCGCCTCGCCGACCTCACGCGCGTGACCAAGGAGCACGAGGCCACCGGCGGGCCGGCCGCCGGGCGACCTCCTCGGCCAGAAGAACGAGCTGCTCGCTATGCGAGCAGCCCGTCACCTCATCCAGATGCCCTCGCCCGAGCGGCGCGGGAGGACGCTAACTCGGCGGAGCGCGGCCGGCAAGAGCGCATGCGCCGGCGGCAGGAGAACCACGAGGCCCGCAGCCGGCCGCGTCCCGAGGCGCGCACCGCGTGGAGCGCGCCTGGGAGGCGGAGCGTGCGGGAGGCGGATGATTCCGCCGCGAGGCGGAGCGCGTGCGCCGAGGTGCGCGGACGGAAGGAGGAGGATGAAGGCCTCCGCCCGCCGCCGCCGCCGCCGCCGCGGCCGCGCCCGCCGCCGCCGTGCCACCCAGCCCGTAAGCTGGAGTGGAATCCTCACGCGTACAGCCGCCGCGTCGAGTGAAATCCACGGCCCCGACGGCGAGCGCGGGAGTTGCGGCTACGCCGCCGGCCCCGTACGTATTTAGAATAGAGTAGAAGTTAAAAAAATGTAATGACTCCTATTTAATGAAAAATATTATCTATGCCTATGACACGCGGGCCGGGACGGACATGGGGCGGACGCGAGCGACCAGCCTTTCGCGTCGCGGCCAACCCGTCCAAGATTTGGGCCGGGTTTGCGTCGATCCCGGCCGCGGGCATCCGTTTTTGCGGTGCGTCCCCGGGCCGGGTTTTTGTCCGTTTGGACCCATCCGGACGCGCGGGCGCGGGATGGGTCGCCCGGTTGGAGATGCCCTTAGGAGTGGGAAGTGGATAAAGAACATAGAATGCTCCAGAGACCAGAAAAAGGCGTCAACAGTTGCAAAGATCTCTAAAAGGGTACGAATAGTGGTGTAATACATTCCATGTTTTATTGAGCCTCTCGATCAAGTATGCATTAAGGTATACAAACTTTTTGTTTGCTTTATTCCGCTCGCTGATCCACGTTGAGATTTTGAGTGATCCGTGATTTATAAACTATAAACCTAAAAACTATGCAATAAATAAAAGTTGTGTGCATCACTTTAATCTAGAGGCCATGATGCGATCCATATTTCGAAAAAAAAAAGACTTAGGCAACAGGAAGTCTTTCAGGAGATAGACCTATACTACCTAAAATACTACTCCCTCGCTACGTCCATAAAATGATGTCGAATATTTATCTAAATTTAGATGTATCTATACATTAAAAAGTATTTAATAAAATTTAAATTTAGATAAATTTACAATATTTTTTTATAGACAGAGGTAATACATCAAATATATCTCAAACAATCTTGACCATCACCAGGAGAGAGAGTGTGACGGCTGTAGCAGTATACAAGGATGGAGATGAAAAGAGGGTTGGTTCTTCTATGTGGGTTGGACACTTGGACTCCTTTTAGTCTTCCAGGTAATCTAACGGTAAAAGATTATCTAAATTCGCGCAAGTACAAAAACATTTTATCCATTCCTTTCCCTCCTGAATTTATTTTTCAAAGGGTACGATGAACATGCTACGAGCAGCAGCGATGCTTGGAGTTTAGTGAGCACGCAGTCAGGGCAGGCCTAGGCCTGCGTAGGGCAGCTGATTGAAAATCCTATACCTAGGCTGGCTAGACTCTTCGTCCTTGTCCTAGACTCGTACTCCTAGTCGAGCTTGCACGATGTCGTTCTGTTCAAAGATCACTTTTTTTACTTGCACATATCACATTTTTACGGTGCCTTTGCCGCAAAAAAAAAAAAACAGGTGCCCGTACATATATATACGTAGGATATACACTACGACCTAAGGCGATGCATGAGCCTGCCAAACAGAAATATCAAAAAAAATGAAAGAGTGTCTAGGAGGAGTAACACTATTGATATAGTAAAAGCCAGGACTTGGCGTGACAATCTCAGAAATTCGTCGCTAACAGGAATCGAACTCCGGTCGTTGGGGTGCGCCTAACCACTGGGCTATGCCCACGTTGTCAGGCGCTGCAGGAACCTACCATACACAAATATATCAATAAAACAAAATCATTGTGGGTATTGCTCATCTTGGTTAAAATGAACATGACATGTTGAATAGTTAAAGTAAGTTTATTTTGAAAAAAAATGTTGAGTTTGGTGTATGAACCAGTATATAGTAGTCTTATGGATGGATTATTTGGATTTCAACGTATCTGAAGTATGTACTCCCTCTGTTTCATATTATTATGTATATAAATTATAGTTAAAGTTAAATTTTGCCTACTTATATATGAACTATATTATTATTTTGAAAATTAAGAAATGTCATTAGTACCGTAATGCAATATACTATCATACCATTTGCATCTGATTTTGTAGATATTGATATTTTATCGTGAATAGCTGGTTAAAAATTACAAAGCTTGAATTGGAGTAAACCTTGTATGTGAAGTACTCCCTCCGGCCAAAAATACTTGTTGTAGAACTGAGGAGTAATATAAGATGGAGGGAGTATATGCGAATAAGATGTGTGTCTTGTGTATGCGTGAACATGTGACTTGTGTGACTTGTGTGTATGTGCGCACGCGATGGGTCCATAACTTCATTCAGTAATAGGCGCACCAACTTCGTGACAAGGGCGATTATAGCTTAGTTGGTAGCTAAAGGTGACCAAAATTTGGTCTTGCTCGTAAGAGATGTGAGGGTGGCTGGTAACATTAAAAAAAAGTTCAGCACCTTGATAGATGAATTTGGCGCCAATGTAAATTTAAATAAAGTAATTTTAAGTAGTTTTTAGTATTAATAATTTAAATTCGATACGCAAGTTCCAAAGTCAAATATAGCACTTTTTGGTGGTGCCATGAAATATGGGAAAAGAAGCTCAAATAGGTAGTAAACAGAGAAAAGCTGATGTACTTACTTAGTTCAGTGCTGGAGAGAGGGAAGATCCCAGGAGCCAAGGCTCCCTCCATGGCTCCATGTGTCCTAGAAAATGCAGTATTGTATTGCTCGTTTCTTTCTTTCGAAACTTTTGTGAGTATTATTAGCACAAATTGGAGTATTGCTCATTTTCGTAGAGAGATTCTATTTCGTCCTCCGCCGCTGATCTTTTGCCGAAGCAGGACTCAGCGACTAGCTCATACTCTAATCGATGCTAGTATGAGCTTTGTATGTATCTTGGATCCTACTCTTTCCTTTAGCAAAGAGAAAAGAAAAAAGAGAGATGTTCAGTCCAGGCTCCATAGCCCAGTTCAAGGCTCCCCATCCAGATCTGGGCCCATTTGCAACGAAACAAAAATGACCGAGAAGAGCAGGATGCCAGTGTCCATGTGAGCTTTCAGCGAAGAAAGCTACATACGCATACCCATGGAGTAGCATCTACGCACTGCTTTAGACGCTTTCGCAGGGTGAGGGTGAGCTGCCATGATTGATTCGTGGCACCTGTGAACTGCATACTGAATTCTATTTTGACCAGATCCCGAGCCTGCTTCCTGATGCCGGAGCAATCGATCATCGAAGCCCTAGCAGGCTTTCGCAAAGCCAAAAGGAAAGCTGATCGATGCAATACGGTACGGCTGGCTTGATAGCATGACCTATTTCTCAAAGCATCAAAAGCCTTTGATCAGCGTGCCTGTGCATGTTGTAGATTGTTCGGTTTGTGACTTGGTGTAGAAGACCAAGTGTGTCACTGCCTGGTTCGGACCGACATGAGTTCTTGGGGCTTCATGGTGATATGTACCATCTTTGATGCGGTGATGCCTCGAATGTCTAGAACGACTAGAACATTGAGGATGGAACAAAAATGATTGGGTAACAAAATAGCATCGTTGGTCTCCATTAATGGTTGCGGCGACCTCGTAATTGGAAATACACGGGGCCTGGCATTGTTCTCTGGGACTAGAGAATACGGGATAGCCAACGAGGAGGCGATCCGACAACTATGAGTACAGGAGAATGATCGAAGCATATAGATCAATTAGATTTTCAGCAACTATGTACGTGGTGAGTTTGGGCCATCTTTCTCTTTTTCTAATTTTGTCTCATTTATCTTATTTTCCTGAACCTAATATTGTAATACATAAATATCCTTGCATTGAAGTACTACCTGGGTCGGGGCCCTGCTACCCGATGGCCTAGGTCGGTCGCCCGTTTGCCCCCTCTTATGGGCCGGCCCTAGAGACAACCACCTTGCCATAGTAGTAGTCATTAAGTTAGGGTGAGTCTTAGAACCCGGGCTAATCATATGAGCCTACGTGCCTGCCACTCAGCCAACGAAGAGTTGCCAACTGTTATAACATTGTATTTGAGAGAAATTCGGTGTCTCCGTTTTGATATGCAGTGTGTAGTAATTCCATTGATGGCAATGGGAACAAGCCCCACAATAAGCTGCCTTGTTTATTCGTACTCAGAAATGCAGAATCAAGTATCTTTTTTTTTTTTGCATGGATCGTCAAAATGGCACCTTGTGACATTGTACTCCACAGTTCATGAAAACATTTCATGGTACATCGATAGATTTTTTGTTTTGAGGGGGACAGAGATGTTTTTGTAGTTACCTCAAAAAAAAAGAGATGTTTTTGTAGGGAAGGTCCAACGATAGATTTTTTTTTTTTTTGAGAATATCCAACGATAGATTTAGCAACACGATCATGAATCTGTTCAACCCGTGGCCAATTTGGGCCGTCCACATTGTCCCAGAGACCGAGAGCCCATCCAACTTGCAACGGTCCAAATAAAAGTGGCATGGCACAGGTCCGTTTGTTCGGTTCTCAAAAAAAAAAGGTCCGTTTGTTCATATCTGACGAGGGACATTCCAAAAGCAAAATTAGCAAAATTCTCACAACGCCGCGTTGGAACCGCGTCCGGGGTAGTATGGTAATCTGGGCTACTCCAGAAACCGAAACCGGCCGTCCGTCGTGGGACCAACGGACACTTTTTGACTGTACCAATATCACATGGCAGCATGTTCCACCGAAAGTCACGAACTGCCCTCGACGTAATGTAGATGTACATCCACTCACACGATGTATATCCAATAACGGAGTATCGAAATACGAAAAGTCGCCACCTGAATTTTTGCAGACAGTGCGATAGCTTATTTGGCTTTGTTACGTGATGATATGGACAAAGGGTAAAAATATAACACATATTTTCTACTAGTCACATGTATAATCAAAAGGACACGATATCCAAATCCAACTGACACATTTGGATAGCAATCAACAATTGTAACAAACTGAAAAATCTTAACTTCTCAAGCGCTGACAAATCATCTAGCAAAGTTACTTGTAGCACTTTCAATTCAGAAACAAAATCTTCGGGATCAACAACAGACGCTTCTTTATGAGTAAAAGTTTGTGCAAAAGTAGTGCAACGTTTTCGTTGATTACTATCATCCAAGAACTTAATAGTTTTAAAGCACCTCTTTACGATTCAATAAACTAATTATCTAGCTTTTTCTTTTTCTTTTTTCGCAGCACCCGACAATTGTTTTGGCATTATAACACCTATAATAATGGGAAAAATTATATCAAATTAGAACCCTAATCACAATAATAAGTCAAGAATTAGACTAGAGATTTAGACTTACACAGAGGCAGGCAGGGACGACACTGATCAACGAGCTGTTGTGTGTTGATGAAGCGATCAGCAAATCGGCAAAACACAGAGATGAGGAACCGAAGAAGACACAGAACTAGCGATCATTTATTTCTAGACCTGTTTATTCCTAATCCTTTATAGGAATCAATTGAGGCAGCTACACACGGAGTTGGACTGATCGGTCACGCGCTCACTATTAACGAAAGGTCATGCACAGGGAGTTGGACCGATCGGGAGTATGCCGAGAATCAATTCTCTGTCGGTCTCACGCTTATTGGTGGCAGGGAAGTTGTGCCCTCGTGAGTTCCCGATGGAGATGGGAGTTCGACCGATCAGATATTAGCTTTTTTTAGCGGAGATTAGAGATTAGCTGCAAGCCTTAATTCTCTGTCTCCCTTCAGTTTCGTACCATAAAAATATTCAGCCCATATTAAACAGAAGATCTAGTCCTGGGCCCCCCTCCGGCCTGGGCCCTAGGCGGCCGCCCATTGCTGCCATGGGTCAGGGCCGGCCCTGGATATGGTTTGGATGAAAGTTTGCAGTAGTATTGAATTCAATTATTCGTGGCCTAGATAATTTTAGGTGAACTGTATATGGACTTCAACGAATGAACATACACACTGAAATTCGTCTAACGATTCGAAAAAGCTAGATCTTATAATTTAGAATGAATGTTTTTTTTTTTTTTTTGAAAACGGAGGCAAAAGTTTTGCCTCATTCATTCATTAAGCAGAAGGTGCCCGATTTTTAGGAGAAAACCGGGCGAAAACCAACAACAACGGTGCCAAAAGCACCCCACAGCCACACACACCCCGCCCCAAGGGGCACACCTAGCCATCCTGGCCACCCACAAAAGCTACAGAAGAAGCTCAAGCCGGCCTATGCCAAACAGATGACCCTTCGAGGAGAGTCCGGCAGCTTCGATTCTGAAGATGAGCCTCGGAGAGGAGATGCGCAAGACAAGCGCCAAATAGGACCTTCACCGGACCGCCTCTTAAAGGTCATCGTACACCGCCCAGGGGCAGCTTTGACTTCACAGCAAGAGGAGGTCACCAAGAAGACATTCGGACACGCCGGAACGGAGCCGACTAACATGACCTTGCCGCAACCAAACCTTGGCCACATCCATCGTCGTTGCCTCACAAGACTCCACCCGGAACACCCGGACCTCCGGTTGGCCTCCTGCCAACCCAGAAGCCATGTGTGCCTATCCCGCCGGAGTGCGCGAAGGGGGTCACCACCTTCAAGACGACGCCCTCAAGAGGGGACACGACGAAGAACCGACGCCGTCGTCCGATCCCATAGGATCAAGGCTTTCACCCGAAGACGTGAACCCGAGGTAGCGAAGGTCGTAGAGCTCCACGACCGCCGCCCAAGAAGGACGGCGACATCCACAGACGCCGCGCGGTCAGGCTTTCGCCCGGAGCAAACGAACCACCACAACCTCACGCGGCCGGACAGCGAGACGAAGATCGAAAAACGCTGTCAGCCCGCAGTCCGCAGACACACCTCATGTGCAGAAGCGGCGCCACCGCCACACACAAGCCACCACTGATGCGCGTAAATGTACACGTCCGTTGGGAACCCCAAGAGGAAGGTATGATGCGCACAGTGGCAAGTTTTCCCTCAGAAAGAAACCAAGGTTTATCGAACCAGGAGCCAAGAAGCACGTTGAAGGTTGATGGTGGCGAAATGTGATGCGGCGCAACAAGGATTCCGGCGCCAACGTGGAACCTGCACAACACAACCAAAGTACTTTGCCCCAACGAAACAGTGAGGTTGTCAATCTCACCGGCTTGGTAACAAAGGATTAACCGTATTGTGTGGAAGATGATTGTTTGCGAAGAAAACGGTAAAGAACAATTGCAGTAGATTGTATGCGATGTAAAGAATAGGACCGGGGTCCGAGTTCACTAGAGGTGTCTCTCCCATAAGATAAAAGCATGTTGGGTGAACAAATTACAGTCGGGCAATTGACAAAATAGAGAAAGGCATAACAATGCATATACATGATATGATAAATATAGTGAGATTTAATTGGGCATTACGACAAAGTACATAGACCGCCATCCATGCATCTATGCCTAAAAAGTCCACCTTCAGGTTATCATCCGAACCCCTTTCGTATTAAGTTGCAAAGCAACAGACAATTGCATTAAGTATGGTGCGTAATGTAATCGACAACTACATCCTTAGACATAGAATCAATGTTTTATCCCTAGTGGCAACAGACATCACAACCTTAGAACTTTCTGTCACTGTCCCGGTGTCAATGAAGGCATGAACCCACTATCGAGCATAAATACTCCCTCTTGGAGTTAAGAGCAAAAACTTGGCCAGAGCCTCTACTAATAACGGAGAGCATGCAAGATCATAAACAACACATAAACAATAGATTGATAATCACCATAACATAGTATTCTCTATCCATCGGATCCCGACAAACACAACATATAGTATTACGGATAGATGATCTTGATCATGTTAGGCAGCTCACAAGATCCAACAATGAAGCACGATTAGGAGAAGACGACCTAGCTACGCTATGGACCCATAGTCCGGGGTGAACTACTCACTCATCACTCCGGAGGCGACCATGGCGGTGTAGAGTCCTCCGGGAGATGAATCCCTTCTCCGGCGGGTGCCGGAGGCGATCTCCTGAATCCCCGAGATGGGATTCGCGGCGGCGGCGCGGAAGGTTTTCCGTATCGTGGCTCTCGGGGGGTTTCGCGACGGAGGCTATTTGTAGGCGAAAGGGCAGCCTCGGAGGTGGTCTGGTGGGACCAGACACTAGGGCGCGCGGCCAGGGCTTGGGCGCCGCCACCATGTGTGGGCCCCACGTAGCCCCTCTCGACGGCTCTCGGGTGTCTGGATGCTTCGGGCAAAATAGGAACACGGGCGTTGATTTCGTCCAATTCCGAGAATATTTCCTTACTAGGATTTCGAAACCAAAAACAACAGACAACTGGCTCTTCGGCATCTTGTTAATAGGTTAGTTCCGGAAAATGCGTAAATACGACATATAATGTGCATAAAACATGTAGATATCATCAATAATGTAGCATGGAACATAAGAAATTATCGATACGTTGGAGACGTATCAGCATCCCCAAGCTTAGTTGCTCGTGGCGTAAAACGATAACAAAGATAATTTCAAGTGACATGCCATCATAATCTTGATCATACTATTTGTAAACATATGTAATGAATGCAGCGATCAAAACAATGGTAATGACATGAGTAAGCAAAGACTTTTCATGAATAGTACTTCAAGACAAGCATCAATAAGTCTTGCATAAGAGTTAACTCATAAAGCAATAAATCAAAGTAAAGGTATTGAAGCAACACAAAGGAAGATTAAGTTTCAGCGGTTGCTTTCAACTTATAACATGTATATCTCATGGATAGTGTCAACATAAAGTAATATAACAAGTGCAATATGCAAGTATGTAGGAATCAATGCACAGTTCACACAAGTGTTTGCTTCTTGAGGTGGAGAGAGATAGGTGAACTGACTCAACAATAAAAGTAAAAGAAAGGTCCTTCAAAGAGGAAAGCATCAATTGCTGTATTTGTGCTAGAGCTTTTATTTTGAAAACATGAAACAATTTTGTCAACGGTAGTAATAAAGCATATGAGTTATGTAAATTATATCTTACAAGTTACGAGCCTCATGCATAGTATACTAATAGTGCCCGCACCTTGTCCTACTTAGCTTGGACTACCGGATCTTCGCAATGCACATGTTTCAACCAAGTGTCACAAAGGGGTACCTCCATGCCTGTACAAAGGTCTAAGGAGAATGCTCGCATTTTGGATTTCTCGCTTTTGATTATTCTCAACTTAGACATCCATACCGGGACAACATGGACAACAAATAATGGACTCCTCTTTAATGCATAAGCATGTAGCAACAATTATTATTCTCATATGAGATTGAGGATATATGTCCAAACTGAAACTCCCACCATGATTCATGGCTTTAGTTAGCGGCCCAATGTTCTTCTCTAACAATATGCATGCTCCAACCATTAAGGTGGTAGATCCCTCTTACTTCAGACAAGACGGACATGCATAGCAACTCACATGATATTCAACAAAGAGTAGTTGATGGCGTCCCCGAAGCATGGTTATCGCACAACAAGCAACTTAATAAGAGATAAAGTGCATAAGTACATATTCAATACTACGATAGTTTTTAAGACTATTTTGTCCCATGAGCTATATATTGCAAAGGTGAATGATGGAGTTTTAAAGGTAGCACTCAAGCAATTTACTTTGGAATGGCGGAGAAATACCATGTAGTAGGTAGGTATGGTGGACACAAATGGCATAGTGGTTGGCTCAAGGATTTTAGATGCATGAGAAGTATTCCCTCTCGATACAAGGTTTAGGCTAGCAAGGTTATTTGAAGCAAACTCAAGGATAAACCGGTGCAGCAAAACTCACATAAAAGACATATTGTAAACATTATAAGACTCTACACCGTCTTCCTTGTTGTTCAAGACTCAATACTAGAATTATCTAGACCTTAGAGAGACCAAATATGCAAATCAAATTTAAGCAAGCTCTATGTATTTCTTCATTAATGGGTGCAAAGTATATGATGCAAGAGCTTAAACATGAGCACAACAATTTCCAAGTATCACATTACCCAAGACATTTTAGAATTACTACATGTAGCATTTTCCAATTCCAACCATATAACAATTTAACGAAGAAGAAACTTCGCCTTGAACATTATGAGTAAAGCCTAAGGACATATTTGTCCATATGCAACAGCGGAGTCTCTCCCACAAAGTGAATGCTAGGATCCATTTTATTCAAACAAAAACAAAAACAAAAACAAACGCTCCAAGTAAAGAACACAAGATGTGGTGAATAAAAATATAGTTTCGGGGAGGAACCGATGATGTTGTCGATGAAGAAGGGGATGCCTTGGGCATCCCCAAGCTTAGACGCTTGAGTCTTCTTAAAATATGCGGGGAACCACGGGGGCATCCCCAAACTTAGAGCTTTCACTCCTCTTGATCATAGTATATCATACTCCTCTCTTGACCCTTGAAAACTTCTTTCACACCAAACTTCAAGCAAACTCATTAGAGGGTTAGTGCACAATTAATAATTCACATGTTCAGAGGTAACACAATCATTCTTAACACTTCTGGACATTGCACAAAGCTACTGGACATTAATGGATCAAAGAAATTCATCCAACATAGCAAATATGGCAATGCGAAATAAAAGGCAGAATCTGTCAAAAACAGAACAGTCCGTAAAGACGAATTTTAAAATGGCACCAGACTTGCTCAAATGGAAAAACTCAAAACTAATGAAAGTTGCGTACATATCTGAGGATCACGCTCGTAAATTGGAAGATTTTTTCGAATTTTCTACAGATACTTGTGCCCAGATTCGTGACAGACAGCAATGCTGTTTCTGCGCAGCGATCCCAAATATAACATCAACTATAACATAGAAACTTTACTTGGCACAAAAACATGATAAGGAGAGGTTGCTACAGTAGTAAACAACTTCCAAGACTCTAATATAAAACAAAGATTGCTGTAGTAAAAACTTGGGTTGTCTCCCATAAGCGCTTTTCTTTAACGCCTTTCAGCTAGGCGCAGAAAGTGCAAATCAAGTATTTAAAAACGAAGAAGCATCAACATCATAACTTGTTCTAATAATAGAATCAAAAGGCAACTTCATTCTCTTTCTAGGGAAGTGTTCCATACCTTTCTTGAGAGGAAATTGATATTTAATATTACCTTCTCTCATATCAATAACAGCACCAACGGTTCGAAGAAAAGGTCTTCCCATCACAATAGGACAAGATGCATTGCATTCAATATCCAAGACAACAAAATCCACGGGGACAAGGTTATTGTTAACCGTAATGCGCACATTATCAATCCTCCCCAAAGGTTTCTTTTTAACATTATCGGCAAGATTAACATCCAAATAACAATTCTTCAATGGTGGCAAGTCAAGCATATCATAAATCTTTTTAGGCATAACAAAAATACTTGCACCAAGATCACATAGAGCATTACATTCAAAGTCATTGAATTTCATTTTAATGATGGGCTCCCAACCATCTTCTAACTTTCTAGGAATAGAAGTTTCAAGTTTTAGTTTCTCTTCTCTAGCTTTTATGAGAGCATTTGTAATATGTTTTGTAAAGGCCAAATTTATAGCACTAGCATTAGGACTTTTAGAAAGTTTTTGTAAGAACTTTATAACTTCAGAGATGTGGCAATCATCAAAATCTAAATCATTATGAGCTACAGCAATGGGATCATTTTCCCCAAGGTTGGAAAAAATTTCAGCAGTTTTATCACATTTCAGCAGTTTTAGCAATTTCAGGCAGTTTTGTACGCTTTGTACTAGGAGTAGAAACATTGCCAACACCAATTATTTTACTATTGATAGTAGGAGGTGCAGCAACATGTGAATCATTATCATTACTAATGGTGGTAATGGTCCAAACTTTAGCTACATTATTCTTTTTAGCTAGTTTTTCATTTTCTTCTCTATCCCACCTAGCACGCAATTCAGCCATTAATCTTATATTCTCATTAATTCTAACTTGGATGGCATTTTCTGTAGTAGTAATCTTATTATCAATATCATTATTAGGCATAACTTTCAATTTTAAAAGATTAACGTCAGAGTCAAGTCTATCAACTCTAGAAGCAATAATATCAATTTTATCAAGCTTTTCCTCAACAGATTTGTTAAAAGCAGTTTGTGTACTAATAAATTCTTTAAGCATAGCTTCAAGACCAGGGGTACACTCCTATTATTGTTGTAAGAATTCCCATAAGAATTACCATAATCATTACCATTAGCAGAAGGATATGGCCTATAGTTATTACCAGAGTTGTTCCTATAAGCATTGTTGTTGAAATTATTATTTTTAATGAAATTCACATCAACATTTTCTTCTTGAGCAACCAATGAAGCTAAAGGAACATTATTTGGATCAACATTAGATCTACCATTCACAAGCATAGACATAATCACATCAATCTTATCACTCAAGGAAGAGGTTTCTTCAACAGAATTTACCTTCTTACCTTGTGGAGCTCTTTCCGTGTGCCATTCAGAGTAATTTATCATCATATCATCAAGAAGTTTTGTAGCCCCAAGGTGATGGACATAAAGGTACCTCCAGCAGCTGAATCCAATAAATTGCGAAGAAAAATTTAGGTTTTGATTGATCAGCAAACGTCGATGGGTTGGGCAATTCTTTACCAAAGTTTTCATTCTCTCCCATGCTTGAGCAACATGTTCAGTATCTAATTGCTTAAAATTCATTATGCTACTTCTCAAAGATATAATTTTAGCGGGAGGATAATATCTACCAATAAAAGCATCTTTACATTTAGTCCATGAATCAATACTATTCTTAGGCAAAGATAGCAACCAAATCTTTAGCTCTTCCTCTTAATGAGAAAGGAAACACTTTCAATTTAATAATATCACCATCTACATCCTTATACTTTTGCATTTCACAAAGTTCAACAAAATTATTAAGATGGGCAGCAGCATCATCAGAACTAACACCAGAAAATTGATCTCTCATAACCAGGTTCAGTAAAGCAGGTTTAATTTCAAAGAATTCTGCTGTAGTAGGGTGGAGCAATAGGTGTGCATAGGAAATCATTATTATTTGCGTTTGTGAAGTCACACAACTTAGTATTTTCAGGGGTATTCATTTTAGCAATAGTAAATAAAGCAAACTAGATAAAGTAAATGCAAGTAACTAATTTTTTTGTGTTTTTGATATAGAGAGCAAGACAATAAATAAAGTAAAACTAGCAACTAATTTTTTTGTGTTTTGTTTGGGTGCAGCAAACAAAGTAGTAAATAAAATAAAGCAAGACAAAAACAAAGTAAAGAGATTGAGAAGTGGAGACTCCTTTGCGTGTCTTGATCTCCCCAGCAACGGCGCCAGAAAACAGGCTTGATACGCGTAAATGTACACGTCTGATGCGCGTAGATGTACACGTCCGTTGGGAACCCCAAGAGGAAGGTATGATGCGCACAGTGGCAAGTTTTCCCTCAGAAAGAAACCAAGGTTTAATCGAACAGGAGGAGCCAAGAAGCACGTTGAAGGTTGATGGTGGCGAAATGTGATGCGGTGCAACAACAGGGATTCCGGCGCCAATGTGGAATCTGCACAACAAAACCAAAGTACTTTGCCCCAACAAAACAGTGAGGTTGTCAATCTCACCGGCTTGCTGTAACAAAGGATTAACCGTATTGTGTGGAAGATGATTGTTTGCAAGAAAACAGTAAAACAAGTATTGCAGTAGATTGTATGCTATGTAAAGAATAGGACCGGGGTCCACAGTTTACTAGAGGTGTCTCTCCCATAAGATAAAGCATGTTGGGTGAACAAATTACAGTCGGGCAATTGAAAAATAGAGAAGAGCATAACAATGCATATACATGATATGATAAATATAGTGAGATTTAATCTGGGCATTACGACAAAGTACATAGACCGCCATCCAACTGCATCTATGCCTAAAAAGTCCACCTTCAGGTTATCATCCGAACCCCACTCAGTATTAAATTGCTAAGCAACAACCAATTGCATTAAGTATGGTGCGTAATGTAATCGACAACTACATCCTTAGACATAGAATCAATGTTTTATCCCTAGTGGCAACAGCACATCACAACCTTAGAACTTTCTGTCACTGTCCCGGTGTCAATGAAGGCATGAACCCACTATCGAGCATAAATACTCCCTCTTGGAGTTAAGAGTACAAACTTGGCCAGAGCCTCTACTAATAACGGAGAGCATGCAAGATCATAAACAACACATAAACAATAGATTGATAATCACCATAACATAGTATTCTCTATCCATCGGATCCCGACAAACACAACATATAGAATTACATATAGATGATCTTGATCATGTTAGGCAGCTCACAAGATCCAACAATGAAGCACAACAAGGAGAAGACAACCATCTAGCTACTGCTATGGACCCATAGTCCAGGGTGAACTACTCACTCATCACTCCGGAGGCGACCATGGCGGTGTAGAGTCCTCCGGAGATGAATCCCCTCTCCGGCAGGGTGCCGAGGCGATCTCCTGAATCCCCGAGATGGGATTCGCGGCGGCGCGTCTCTGGAAGGTTTTTATCGTGGCTCTCGTACTGGGGTTTCGCGACGGAGGCTTTAAGTAGGCAAAAGGGCAACGTGGGGGCCACACGAGGGCCCCACACCATAGGTCGGCGCGGCAGGGGGCCGCGCCGCCTATGGTGACGGCGCCTCGTGGCCCCACTTCCTTCCTCTTCGGTCTTGGAAACCGTGCAAAAATAGGACCCGGGCGTTGATTTCGTCCAATTCCGAGAATGTTTCCTTACTAGGATTTCGAAACCAAAAACAGCAGAAAACAACTGGCTCTTCGGCATCTTGTTAATAGGTTAGTTCCGAAAATGCGTAAATACGACATATAATGTGCATAAAACATGTAGGTATCATCAATAAAGTAGCATGGAACATAAGAAATTATCGATACGTTGGAGACGTATCAGCATCCCCAAGCTTAGTTCGCTCGTCCCGAGCAGGTAAAACGATAACAAAGATAATTTCTGAAGTGACATGTCATCATAATCTTGATCATACTATTTGTAAACATATGTAATGAATGCAGCGATCAAAACAATGGTAATGACATGAGTAAACAACTGAATCATAAAGCAAAGACTTTTCATGAATAGTACTTCAAGACAAGCATCAATAAGTCTTGCATAAGATTTAACTCATAAAGCAATAAATCAAAGTAAAGGTATTGAAGCAACACAAAGGAAGATTAAGTTTCAGCGGTTGCTTTCAACTTATAACATGTATATCTCATGGATATTGTCAACATAAAGTAATATAACAAGTGCAATATGCAAGTATGTAGGAATCAATGCACAGTTCACACAAGTGTTTGCTTCTTAAGGTGGAGGGAGATAGGTAAACTGACTCAACAATAAAAGTAAAAGAATGGTCCTTCAAAGAGGAAAGCATCGATTGCTGTATTTGTGCTAGAGCTTTTATTTTGAAAACATGAAACAATTTTGTCAACGGTAGTAATAAAGCATATGAGTTATGTAAATTATATCTTACAAGTTGCAAGCCTCATGCATAGTATACTAATAGTGCCCGCACCTCGTCCTACTTAGCTTGGACTACCGGATCTTTGCATGCCATGTTTCAACCAAGTGTCACAAAGGGGTACCTCCATGCCGCCTGTACAAAGGTCTAAGGAGAATGCTCGCATTTTGGATTTCTCGCTTTTGATTATTCTCAACTTAGACATCCATACCGGGACAACATGGACAACAGATAATGGACTCCTCTTAAATGCATAAGCATGTAGCAACAATTATTATTCTCATATGAGATTGAGGATATATGTCCAAAACTGAAACTTCAACCATGATTCATGGCTTTAGTTAGCGGCCCAATGTTCTTCTCTAACAATTTGCATGCTCCAATCATTAAGGTGATATATCCTTCAGACAAGACGAACATGCATAGCAACTCACATGATATTCAACAGTAGTTGATGGCGTTCCCCAGAAGCATGGTTATCGCACAACAAGCAACTTAATAAAAGATAAAGTGCATAAGTACATATTCAATACTACGATAGTTTTTAAGGCTATTTTGTCCCATGAGCTATATATTGCAAAGGTGAATAATGGAATTTTAAAGGTAGCACTCAAGCAATTTACTTTGGAATGGTGGAGAAATACCATGTAGTAGGTAGGTATGGTGGACACAAATGGCATAGTGGTTGGCTCAAGGATTTTGGATGCATGAGAAGTATTCCCTCTCGATACAAGGTTTAGGCTAGCAAGGTTATTTGAAGCAAACTCAAGGATGAAACGGTGCAGCAAAACTCACATAAAAGACATATTGTAAACATTATAAGACTCTACACCGTCTTTCTTGTTGTTCAAAACTCAATACTAGATATTATCTAGACTTTAGAGAGACCAAATATGCAAATCAAATTTTAGCAAGCTCTATGTATTTCTTCATTAATGGGTGCAAAGCATATGATGCAAGACCTTAAACATGAGCACAACAATTGCCAAGTATCACATTATCCAAGACATTTTAGAATTACTACATGTAGCATTTTCCAATTCCAACCATATAACAATTTAACGAAGAAGAAACTTCGCCATGAACATTATGAGTAAAGCCTAAGGACATATTTGTCCATATGCAACAGCGGAGCGTGTCTCTCTCCCACAAAGTGAATGCTAGGATCCATTTTATTCAAACAAAAACAAAAACAAAAACAAACCGACGCTCCAAGTAAAGAACACAAGATGTGACTGAATAAAAATATAGTTTCGGGGAGGAACCTGATGATGTTGTCGATGAAGAAGGGGATGCCTTGGGCATCCCCAAGCTTAGACGCTTAAGTCTTCTTAAAATATGCAGGGGTGAACCACGGGGCATCCCCAAGCTTAGAGCTTTCACTCCTCTTGATCATAGTATATCATACTCCTCTCTTGACCCTTGAAAACTTCCTTCACACCAAACTTCAAGCAAACTCATTAGAGGGTTAGTGCACAATTAATAATTCACATATTCAGAGGTGACACAAACATTCTTTACACTTCTGGACATTTCATAAAGCTACTGGACATTAATGGATCAAAGAAATTCATCCAACATAGCAAAAGAGGCAATGCGAAATAAAAGGCAGAATCTGTCAAAAACAGAACAGTTTGTAAAGACGAATTTTAAGACGGCACCAGAATTGCTCAAATGGAAAAACTCAAAACTAATGAAAGTTGCGTACATATCTGAGGATCACGCTCGTAAATTGGTAGATTTTTTCGAATTTTCTACAGAGACCTGTGCCAGAATTCGTGACAGACAGCAATGCTGTTTCTACGCAGCGATCCCAAATATAACATCAACTTTGACATAGAAACTTTACTTGGCACAAAAACATGATAAGGAGAGGTTGCTACAGTAGTAAACAACTTCCAAGACTCAACAAAACAAAAAATTGCTGTAGTAAAAACATGGGTTGTCTCCCATAAGCGCTTTTCTTTAACGCTTTTCAGCTAGGCGCAGAAAGTGCAAATCAAGTAACATCGAGAGTAGAAGCATCAACATCATAGCTTGTTCTAATAATAGAATCAAAAGGCAACTTCATTCTCTTTCTAGGGAAGTGTTCCATACCTTTCTTGAGAGGAAATTGATATTTAATATTACCTTCCCTCATATCAATAACAGCACCAACGGTTCGAAGAAAAGGTCTTCCCAACACAATAGGACAAGATGCATTGCATTCGATATCCAAAACAACAAAATCAACGGGGACAAGGTTATTGTTAAATGCGCACATTATCAATCCTCCCCAAAGGTTTCTTTTTAACATTATCGGCAAGATTAACATCCAAATAACAATTCTTTAATGGTGGCAAGTCAAGCATATCATAAATCTTTTTAGGCATAACAGAAATACTTGCACCAAGATCACATAAAGCATTACATTCAAAGTCATTGAATTTGATTTTAATGATGGGCTCCCAACCATCTTCTAACTTTCTAGGAATAGAAGTTTCAAGTTTTAGTTTCTCTTCTCTAGCTTTTATGAGAGCATTTGTAATATGTTTTGTAAAGGCTAAATTTATAGCACTAGCATTAGGACTTTTAGCAAGTTTTTGTAAGAACTTTATAACTTCAGAGATGTGGCAATCATCAAAATCTAAATCATTATGAGCTACAGCAATGGGATCATTGTTCCCAAGGTTGGAAAAAAATTCAGCAGTTTTATCACAAGCGGTTTCAGCAGTTTTAGCAATTTCAGGCGGTTTTGTACGCTTTGCACTAGGAGTAGAAACATTGCCAACACCAATTATTTTACCATTGATAGTAGGAGGTGCAGCAACATGTGAAGAATTAACATTACTAGTGGTGCTAATAGTCCAAACTTTAGCTACATTATTCTCTTTAGCTAGTTTTTCATTTTCTTCTCTATCCCACCTAGCACGCAATTCAGCCATTAATCTTATATTCTCATTAATTCTAACTTGGATGGCATTTGCTGTAGTAGTAATCTTATTATCAATATCATTATTAGGCATAACTTTCAATTTTAAAAGATTAACATCGAGGCAAGTCTATCAACTCTAGAAGCAATAGTATCAATTTTATCAAGCTTTTCCTCAACAGATTTGTTAAAAGCAGTTTGTGTACTAATAAATTCTTTAAGCATGGCTTCAAGACCAGAGGGTACACTCCTATTATTGTTGTAAGAATTCCCATAAGAATTACCATAACCATTACCATTAGCAGAAGGATATGGCCTATAGTTATTACCAGAGTTGTTCCTATAAGCATTGTTGTTGAAATTATTATTTTTAATGAAATTCACATCAACATTTTCTTCTTGAGCAACCAATGAAGCTAAAGGAACATTATTTGGATCCACATTAGATCTACCATTCACAAGCATAGACATAATCACATCAATCTTATCACTCAAGGAAGAGGTTTCTTCAACAGAATTTACCTTCTTACCTTGTGGAGCTCTTTCCGTGTGCCATTCAGAGTAATTTATCATCATATCATCAAGAAGCTTTGTAGCCCCCCAATGTGATGGACATAAAGGTACCTCCAGCAGCTGAATCCAATAAATTCGAAGGAAAAGTTTAGTCCTGCATAGAAGGTTTGGATGATCATCCAAGTAGTCAGTCCATGGGTTGGGCAATTCTTTACCAAAGTTTTCATTCTCTCCCATGCTTGAGCAACATGTTCAGTATCTAATTGCTTAAAATTCATTATGATACTTCTCAAAGATATAATTTTAGCGGGAGGATAATATCTACCAATAAAAGCATCCTTGCATTTAGTCCATGAATCAATACTATTCTTAGGCAAAGATAGAAACCAATCTTTAGCTCTTCCTCTTAATGAGAAAGGAAACACTTTCAATTTAATAATATCACCATCTACATCCTTATACTTTTGCATTTCACAAAGTTCAACAAAATTATTAAGATGGGCAGCAGCATCATCAGAACTAGCACCAGAAAATTGATCTCTCATGACAAGATTTAGTAAAGCAGGTTTAATTTCAAAGAATTCTGCTGTAGTAGCAGGTGGAGCAATAGGTGTGCATAGGAAATCATTATTATTTGCATTTGTGAAGTCACACAACTTAGTATTTTCAGGGGTATTCATTTTAGCAACAGTAAATAAAACAAACTAGATAAAGTAAATGCAAGTAACTAATTTTTTTGTGTGTTTTTGATATGGAGAGCAAGACAGTAAATAAAGTAAAACTAGCAACTAATTTTTTTGTGTTTTGTTTAGGTGCAGCAAACAAAGTAGTGAATAAAATAAAGCAAGACAAAAACAAAGTAAAGAGATTGAGAAGTGGAGACTCCCCTTGCAGCGTGTCTTGATCTCCCGGCAACGCCTGCTTGATGCGCGTAGATGTACACGTCCGTTGGGAACCCCAAGAGGAAGGTATGATGCGCACAGTGGCAAGTTTTCCCTCAGAAAGAAACCAAGGTTTAATCGAACCAGGAGGAGCCAAGAAGCACGTTGAAGATTGATGGTGGCGAAATGTGATGCGGCGCAACAACAGGGATTCCGCGCCAACGTGGAATCTGCACAACAAAACCAAAGTACTTTGCCCCAACGAGTGAGGTTGTCAATCTCACCGGCTTGCTGTAACAAAGGATTAACCGTATTGTGTGGAAGATGATTGTTTGCAAGAAAAAGTAAAACAAGTATTGCAGTAGATTGTATGCTATGTAAAGAATAGGACCGGGGTCCACAGTTCACTAGAGGTGTCTCTCCCATAAGATAAAGCATGTTGGGTGAACAAATTACAGTCGGGCAATTGACAAATAGAGAAGAGCATAACAATGCATATACATGATATGATAAATATAGTGAGATTTAATCCGGGCATTACGACAAAGTACATAGACCGCCATCCAACTGCATCTATGCCTAAAAAGTCCACCTTCGGGTTATCATCCGAACCCCATTCAGTATTAAGTTGCTAAGCAACAGACAATTGCATTAAGTATGGTGCGTAATGTAATCGACAACTACATCCTTAGACATAGAATCAATGTTTTATCCCTAGTGGCAACAGCACATCACAACCTTAGAACTTTCTCCTGTCCCGGTGTCAATGAAGGCATGAACCCACTATCGAGCATAAATACTCCCTCTTGGAGTTAAGAGTACAAACTTGGCCAGAGCCTCTACTAATAACGGAGAGCATGCAAGATCATAAACAACACATAAACAATAGATTGATAATCACCATAACATAGTATTCTCTATCCATCGGATCCCGACAAACACAACATATAGAATTACATATAGATGATCTTGATCATGTTAGGCAGCTCACAAGATCCAACAATGAAGCACAACAAGGAGAAGACAACCATCTAGCTACTGCTATGGACCCATAGTCCGGGGGTGAACTACTCACTCATCACTCCGGAGGCGACCATGGCGGTGTAGAGTCCTCGGAGATGAATCCCCTCTCCGGCAGGGTGCCGGAGGCGATCTCCTGAATCCCCGAGATGGGATTCGCGGCGGCGGCGTCTGGAAGGTTTTCCGTATCGTGGCTCTCGTGCGGGGTTTCGCGAC
The DNA here is from genome assembly GCA_030979885.1 of Lolium multiflorum. Classification (NCBI taxonomy): domain Eukaryota; kingdom Viridiplantae; phylum Streptophyta; class Magnoliopsida; order Poales; family Poaceae; genus Lolium; species Lolium multiflorum. The sequence continues at coordinate 313,208,666 of CM061750.1, read as the reverse complement.
GGAGGCTTTAAGTAGGCGAAAGGGCAACGTGGGGGCCACACGGGCCCCACACCATAGGTCGCGGCCCGGGGCTGGGCCGCGCCGCCTATGGTGACGGCGCCTCGTGGCCCCACTTCCTTCCCTCTTCGGTCTTGGAAGCTTCGTGCAAAAATAGGACCCAGGCGTTGATTTCGTCCAATTCCGAGAATATTTCCTTACTAGGATTTCTGAAACCAAAAACAGAAAACCAACTGGCTCTTCGGCATCTTGTTAATAGGTTAGTTCCATAAAATGCGTAAATACGACATATAATGTGCATAAAACATGTAGGTATCATCAATAAAGTAGCATGGAACATAAGAAATTATCGATACGTTGGAGACGTATCAACGTCCGTTGGGAACCCCAAGAGGAAGGTATGATGCGCACAGTGACAAGTTTCCCTCAGAAAGAAACCAAGGTTTATCGAACCAGGAGGAGCCAAGAAGCACGTTGAAGGTTGATGGTGGCGAAATGTGATGCGGCGCAACAGGGATTCCGGCACCAACGTGGAACCTGCACAACACAACCAAAGTACTTTGCCCCAACGAAACAGTGAGGTTGTCAATCTCACCGGCTTGCTGTAACAAAGGATTAACCGTATTGTGTGGAAGATGATTGTTTGCGAAAACAGTAAAGAACAATTGCAGTAGATTGTATGCGATGTAAAGAATAGGACCGGGGTCCACGGTTCACTAGAGGTGTCTCTCCCATAAGATAAAAGCATGTTGGGTGAACAAATTACAGTCGGGCAATTGACAAAATAGAGAAAGGCATAACAATGCATATACATGATATGATAAATATAGTGAGATTTAATTGGGCATTACGACAAAGTACATAGACCATCCAATTGCATCTATGCCTAAAAAGTCCACCTTCAGGTTATCATCCGAACCCCTTTCAGTATTAAGTTGCAAAGCAACAGACAATTGCATTAAGTATGGTGCGTAATGTAATCGACAACTACATCCTTAGACATAGAATCAATATTTTATCCCTAGTGGCAACAGCACATCACAACCTTAGAACTTTTCTGTCCCAGGTGTCAATGAAGACATGAACCCACTATCGAGCATAAATACTCCCTCTTGGAGTTAAGAGCAAAAACTTGGCCGAGCCTCTACTAATAACGGAGAGCATGCAAGATCATAAACAACACATAAACAATAGATTGATAATCACCATAACATAGTATTCTCTATCCATCGGATCCGACAAACACAACATATAGTATTACAGATAGATGATCTTGATCATGTTAGGCAGCTCACAAGATCCAACAATGAAGCACAATTAGGAGAAGACGACCATCTAGCTGCTATGGACCCATAGTCCGGGGTGAACTACTCACTCATCACTCGGAGGCGACCATGGCGGTGTAGAGTCCTCGGAGATGAATCCCCTCTCCGAGGGTGCGGAGGCGATCTCTGAATCCCGAGATGGGATTCGGCGGCGGCGTCTCTGGAAGGTTTCCGTATCGTGGCTCTCGTGGGGGTTTCGCGACGGAGGCTATTTGTAGGCGAAAGGGCAGCCTCGGAGGGGTCCGGTGGAGGACACTGGGCGGCGCGGCCGGGGCTTGGACCACGCCGCCACCATGTGTGGGCCCCACGTAGCCCCTCTGACGGCTCTCGGGTGTTCTGGATGCTTGGGCAAAATAGGAACCATGGCGTTGATTTCGTCCAATTCGAGAATATTTCCTTACTAGGATTTCTGAAATAAACAAAAACAACAACGGCTCTTCGGCATCTTGTTAATAGGTTAGTTCCAGAAAATGCGTAAATACGACATATAATATGCATAAAACATGTAGATATCATCAATAATGTAGCATGGAACATAAGAAATTATCGATACGTTGGAGACGTATCAACCACCGCCACCGCCACCAGACCAAGGAGCTCCGCGAGCTCGGCTGCCACCACCCGCACCACGCGGGGTTGAAGAGCCAAGTCGCACCATTACTGCCGACCAAACTCACCAAGGAGAGCTCCGCGAGCGCCGCCAACCGCCACAGAGAGGGAGCTTCGACAGACGCCAACACGGGGGTCCAAGGCAGAGCCGTCGGCCGCAACAGCGCGAGCCTCCGGTCCAGCCACCATGCCGCCCTCGCGGCCACAGTGACCGCCAACCACCGACATCACACCCGCAGGGCCGCCGCCCCGCCATCCAGCACCGCGCCCACCCCTGCAGCAACGCCGGTGAAGGCCGGGAAGAAGGGCGCCGCCTCAGCCCCGGCATCCATGGAACGAGCCAGCGCGAGCAGGGGGGATCCCGAGAAGGCCCGCCGAAGCCCATCTGGGCCCGAGCGCGCGCCGCCACGCCCCGCCTGGCCAGCATCGCTGCACCACCGCTGCGCCACCGTCGCGCCCCGCCCACGCGCCACCCGACCGCCTGCGACGCCGTCATCGCCCAGCCGCCGGCCCCAGCGCCCGCCGCCATGCCCAGCGCCGACGAGCTCCCTCTCGCCAGGGGACGCGGGAGGGAAAGGAACCGCCCGCCGCCACCTTCCCGGGGAGCGCGCGGCTGCCGGCCCCCTCGGCGGCGGAGAAGCAGGAGAGGTGGAGGAGGTGGGACGGCGGCGGTAGGGTTTCCCCCTGGTCGCCAGAGGAGGGCGACGCGGGGGGGGGGGCGTGGAGAAACAGTTAGAATGAATGTTTATTACAACACACTGAAGGCAGGATGACACTAAGTGCCTGAAAAGAAGCTGCCGCTTCGCTCTTGTGCGGCTGACTTATGTGACTAATTTGCACATAACGAGCAAGTTATGGGACTAATTTGCAGATATCAAGTAGGTTATGGTACCTCATGTGTATATGACTTTTACAAGCAAGTGTTTTACATCATTTGATAAATGAATTTTAAACACCTTTGAAGAACTATGTTTTTGTTATTTATCTCTAAAAATAAAACTACCAAATGAAACAATAATTTCTCATTTAAAGCCCTTTTCTTCCCTAAAGCCTTTTCAAATTAAAATATTATCAAGACATAGTCATCATTCAGCACTTGTTTAAAATTTATTTCTTGTGATGTTTGAACTCGATTAATCTTAGATTCCATGTGAACCTTTTTCTTAAGTACACACGGGTCTTTACACAGTAAGTATGGCAAAGGACAAACGTTTTTTTTTTTTTTTGCGTGTAGCAAAGGACAGCCGTTATACAAGGAGGTGGCAATTTGGCTCATAGGAGCAAATGCTCTCATTATATAAAATAATTAAAAAACAATTTTAAAAATGTTAAAAAATTCTGATATAAATTTGTTAGTGTACATCTTCACATTCTATGTTAGTGCACAAATTTTCGTGGAGAAACAACATTTTATATGGCGTGTACAAAAAAGACAAAAAAATATCCTGTACGTAGTCGTGTTATAGCATCAAAACTTGTCTTTTTTACAGGAGCCACAATTATTTTTAGTTTTTTTTGAAAACTTGTGTACCAACATAAAATGTCTAGATGTACATGTAAAAATTTAGCTTAGAATTTTTTGACACTTTGAAATATGGATTCACATAATGAGAGCATATGCTCCTATGAGCCAAAGTGCATTTCCCGTTATACAACATCTTTCTAGTCTCGTAGGTAAACATGTCGCCGTATCTGAAAAGTTATACCTAAGTATACATGTAAATTTACCGACAATTATGTTTACCGAGAACTCGTTCACCACAGAACACATAAAACTGTCCTTTAGACTCTGAATTGATTGTCTTGTATGATAAACATGTAGTAATATATGGAAAGTTATACCTACAGATACAAGTATATTTTACCAAAACTTACATTTACCGAGAAATAGTTTCGCCAGTCATATCGCTTCCCGCGACAACTCCAAATCCTAGCCCCAACAGCCCTCCTCCCTCCTCCACCCTGCATCCGCCGTCGGCGGTAGTCATCAAGCAAAGCCTGTGCGGTTGCCGGCGGCGGATCTCTGCCCCCGCTCGTGAGGTGGTGGCACAGGGCTTTCCCAACCTGGCGGCGGCGATCTCAAACTATGAACCGACGGCTCCTCACGATTTAGGCCGGCGCGCCGTGGCGACGTGGTTCCTCGTGGTGGATGCGGCGGAGCTCGGCGGTACTGCCATCTTCATCGGGCGATGTCAATGGCGGGGTAGCTTCTTCAGGCGCGGCTCTGCGACTTCATCGGGGGATCTTGGGCGACGATGTGTTGGCCACAGGTGGAGCGACGACGTCAACTACGACGGCTAGTGGCGCTCGCGGGTGCGTGCCGTCATCCTTTCCCGCGTGGGTGGCAAGGTGGCGCTGGGCGGCAGTCAAGACGTGGTGGTTGCTCTAGTACCCATCGGTCAGATCGGAAGGTTAGTCTACCCCTCCCGCTGGTTCTCTTACCCACGAGATCTGGTCGTTGGCTCCTGCGCTGGATCCGGGGACGATCTTGGGGTGGTGGTGTGAGACCGAGGCCGGGAAAATTCCTAGTCAGATGGACCTACCATGGCGATGCCCCGTGTTTCCTCTTGAGGCGCTGTTGAGGCCTCGATTCTCTCTACCCGGCCTTGTTTCCGGATGAAAACCTACAATCCTTTAGATTGGGCGACAACAGCGTCATGGACGTCGCTTCCTCCTTAGGGGCATCGCTTGGGGAACGGTACTTGCCGGGTGAGGGTGGCTTTGTTGGTTGACGGGTGGTAGCAGTGCTATCCAAGCATCTTTTCTGCGCCCCACTTCTTCCTCATCATCGATCATGTGCCTTGTTTACGCTCTTCGCGGCAACTTCTTCAGTCTTTGGCAGTTCAACCTCGGTGGTTCGTCAGCTTTGGCGAGGTGTCCCTTGCTGTTGGCTTGTGGTCAAATCCGCCATAGCTCATGGGAGTGCATCTGATGTCCGACGGTTCGGTGTTCTCCGAGCCACGACGAGAGGGAAGGGTCCCTCTTCGGCATTGGAAATGGTTGGTGTTGCAGCCCCTTCCCAGCCCGTGCTGCCGATGATGGTCTTCCCCAAGGCAGCAGGCGGATCCCTCGAACCTGGGCTATTTCTCCCTTGGTGGCTCCGCGTGAAGGCTTTGACATCGACAAACTGTGCTCTTTTGTTTATCTTGTGCTTTTGGTGTTTGCTGTTTGTAAGCTGGTTACAAGCATCTTATGTCAAATTTGACCATTTAGATCTTTATTAATTTATTAAAGCTAGGTACTTGTCCCTTATGTTTCAAAAAAAATTGAGAACTATTTTCATGGCAAAACACATATATATATAAGTATAAAGTTTTACGTTCTACCCGCTGCGTCACTTGGTAGAGACGGTGTTGACCCATCATCGTGTCCCCACGTCTCAATCAGTGCCCTTTTATTTAGCAAGTTAATCAGTGACCACAGTCGCCAATCGCCTACAAACACACTGGCACGTCAAATTACACGGCGCCCAGCCTGTGACAACACGAAGAACCATAAAGAAACCAATCTCAGCACCGACCCCTCACGTGTGGCCAACACAACAGACCATGAATCCATGATTGATTGGCCCGACAAACAGCACCGGGCTCGGCGAGGGGCAGTTCGGGCAATCCGCCCCGCGCGGCGTTACCGGGGGCGCGTGGACGGCGGAACGGGCCGGACGGGGTGCCGCCCGCCGCGTATAAAGCTCGCTAATTTCCCCCCCGACGCGAGGCCACAAATCGCTCCCAGCCTCCCTTCTTCTTTCCTCCCTACGCGCGCGGTCAAAGAAGAGATCCCCCATCCTTCCTGTGCAGCGCTCGCCGCGAGGAGCCGAGGAAGAGCGCCTGCCGGAGAAGCTTACCATGGCGGACCAGCTCACCGACGACCAGATCGCCGAGTTCAAGGAGGCCTTCAGCCTATTCGACAAGGACGGCGATGGTAAGTCCAAAGTTCCCCTCTTTTCTTGTTCCTCTGTAGGGAAGATGGCATCTGTTCTTGTTCTTGCTGCTGCGGTAGTCGTGATCCGCGTCATGCTGGGCGCTCTTAGCTTCCCATCAGAGGAAACCGTGAATTTCTTGATCGCCGTCTACTGTTTGATTAGCATAGGATGCCAGAAATAGTGTTTAAGATCTCGTGTAAACTCACTCCGCAGAGGCGCGGAGCTTATCTCCTCGTATTACCTGGAGCAAATCACTGCGCCTCTCTAGTTCCTGTAGTTTGCACTGCCGTATGATTCACGGCCGCGGGTCGCCATCTCGCGTATAATTGCCGTGGAAATTATGCTGTTCAGGAGAAACGTCATCAGATCGATGTGATTGTGGGGCACCTCTACGTCATGCCGGATGTGACCTCGTCTCGGATCCGGATGTGGCCAAGCGTTTAGTTCCTACCCGGATGTGGAGCAAATCAAACTCCTCCTGTTCCTAGGGCTCGCCGCGTAAGGCGTAGGCCAGAATGCTAGATCGGTAGCTCATAGGTTGAATCTCCCCTTTGCACGGGAGTACCATTTCTACAGGTCTTATTGGCAGATATGTTGCGATTCTACTAGAGGTTGAATGTACAGATAGATTGGGAAACAAGTAGATCCAGCTATATGAATTGATTTACCAACTGGGAGAATAGTTTGCTGTACGATGGAGCTCATAAAGTGGCAATTGTTGGCCCTGTCTGTCCAGATTCTTTCTTGAAGTGTGTGACCTGCCCAGAATTCAGTTTAGGTCTTTCGATACATCTGCAGTAACAGCTTGGTTTGGTCTCTGTATGAACTGCATCACTTCATCAACAACATAATTCAGCGTGAAGTTGATTAAACTACTGTTATTCAGAGCGGCTTGGGTATCCCTATCATGTTGGACAAGTGGCCAATAGTGTAATACAGCTATACACTGCAAGCTTTATCTGTTGTGTTTATGTACCAGATTTAGGTTCCTTCTGCCATACTTCATGTATGCATGTCTGATTAGTCTATTTTGTTTGATTAACGCTTGCTCTCAATAATGATGCGATCACTGAATTAGTCAGACATGTGAATAATTCTCGCCATGTTCTGGACAGGCTGCATCACGACCAAGGAGCTGGGGACGGTCATGCGCTCGCTGGGGCAGAACCCAACCGAGGCGGAGCTCCAGGACATGATCAACGAGGTTGATGCCGACGGCAATGGCACCATCGACTTTCCCGAGTTCCTCAACCTGATGGCTCGCAAGATGAAGGACACCGACTCGGAAGAGGAGCTCAAGGAGGCCTTCCGGGTGTTCGACAAGGACCAGAACGGCTTCATCTCGGCCGCGGAGCTCCGCCACGTCATGACCAACCTCGGCGAGAAGCTAACGGACGAAGAGGTTGATGAGATGATCCGTGAGGCCGACGTGGACGGTGATGGCCAGATCAACTACGAGGAGTTCGTCAAGGTGATGATGGCCAAGTGATCCAGCCTCCCTCTGGTGGTGGTGGTGGTATCACTGTTTATTTACCTGGAAGGAGGAAATTTGTGCATTGCATTATTAGTAAGGAATGCGACTCTCGTTTCCTTGGCTTCCCTGAAACAAGAACCGTATTAGTAGGCCCTAGTTGCTGAAATCCTTCTCCCCCTGTCTCTCTCTCCGGTGTGTCATTGAAACCTGTTTCTTTGTGTGGATCTGTAAGACTTGCCCTGTCCGTGATGAACCCTGATTGCAGTTGAATCCGTTTGATTGTAGTTACTATTGCTCCACTCGAGTCTGTCAGTACTGCCCCGTTCAGTTGACTGATGCTGCTGTAGGCATACTGCTACGCGATGGCGAGTAGTATGTTCTTCAGTAAAATACGACCGATAACGAGAAAGGGTGGTTGAGTCTGATCACATGTGATGTGGACCATCAGTTGAATCTAGCCAGCGCAATGTTTGGTGAAGTTTGGCAGGACTAACGGTTGACGAAGAAGATGATGCCGCCAGGCAGTGTTAGGTAGGTGATAATGTTGTTCAAAGGCATGTTTATCTATCAGACAGCTGGCTTATGTGACCTGACCTGACCTGTTTAGAATTGTTGTTTTGGTGCGATGGGTCGTCGTATGTTCTTGCGTTTGCGCACACCCTTTTTGACTCCTTTTTGGATAGAAAATTGCACTTTATTGATCAAATAACATTGATACACAGAGTTCACTTGATGCAATCCAGAACAGAATGAAAAACCTCAGGAGACGAAATACTATAAGAAAACTTATCTAAAATGCGTGCTACTTCACCGAGATTGCACTTCACACGAGTAAAGGAAACCGATGTGAAGGAGTTGGTACTGGCCTTTTAAGCCATTCACCAGGATGCCAACGGAGGACCTGCCCATCATCGACAAGTCGAGCCGCTAAACTCCAGCGAAAGACAGTCCGATGGAACTGGCATGTCCTTCTTGACCTAGCAGAACCGCTCGCTGAAGAGCCGAGACCTCAGCCTCTTCAGGAGGTGCCAAACCCGGCAGCTGGTGTCACAGAACTGCCCAGGTGATCTCCAGCCACAATGCCAGCCCCCATCCTGCCCGATGATTCGAAGATCGCTGCATCCGAGTTGATTAGCAGAACTTCCGTGGGGGTGGGCTCCTTTTAGGAATTGGTTCATTGGAGTCACACCTAGAAATCATAGTACGTTTGAACAAGTGCTCTCTGATCAGGTCAATATGAGCCAGAATTTTGTGGCATGTTCGTGTCAGCTTCTCAAACAGTGTGACGAGCCTCATTCCGAGCTTCCCAAATATGCCAAAATATGACAGCCAGGGTAGTAGCTTGTTCCTCGTGTTGGTGGCGAAGCTCTTGCGTTCCAGGTGAATATTGATATGCTGCTTCACTTCCCTTCAGACCACTGATAACATAGCATGTTCTGCTCGACCGCAGAAGATACAAGTGCTGGTCTTTGCAGATCTGAACACTACTAGGGAGACGCCTTGATCTTCCAGGTTGCCTTCCACTGTTTCTCACCGGAGGGTTCTGCATTTCTGGATACAGAGAGGCAGATAGCAACTGCGCAAAACAGGAGAATCGCAAGATTCGACCGTGATGGGCAAAAAGGCCGGGATGTTCACGACAGGATCCAATAGAGTAGAACGCTAGGAGAGGCCATGAATCCAAGTTTTTCTCGAAGGCCCATACATCCAAGCAGGCAGTAATGTGCTTTCCAGCTTAAGTTCCCCAGTTAAGCCCACCTAGATGAGCAAGCTCGATTCGTGAGGTTCCACCGCCGCCCGGCACCATTGGCCGTCTGGCGCGCGCTGCGTGGGGGAAAACCGGCCAACCGGCCGGTCGTGCCCACTGCGGCGGACGGGATCCATGGCAGCTGCTCACAACTCACAAGGTTAGCTTGCTCTTCCTCGCCCGCTCGAACCAGTCATAGTTTATCCCAAAAAGGCTATAGCCAGGCTAGCCCGCCGCTATAACCTTAGCCGTATCTTTTCGAATGGCTATAGATGGCTATTTAAAACTATGATAGCCCCTTAGTAGTCAATTCTCATGCAACGGGCAGAGGGTGTCACCGACCCTTCGATAATATTCTTCATTATTAGCAATTATTATTCACAATTTTGAGTGGCAAGATCATCCACCCGAACCATCAGTTTATTTAGAATTTGATCCGCCACAAACATTATACTGGCTACCTAATAGGAGTACAAAAGTTTATTTATAATTTGATCCGCCAGAAACATTATACTGGCTACCTAATAGGAGTACAAAACCAAGTTCAACCAAGTAACACTAACACCTATTGCGGTATCCCAATGTACTCTACCAATAATACAATCTTTGAACAATACAGCATCTTCCCCTCTCGATTTAATCTGGTTCCAGACCATGAATAAGCGAACTAACGAAGCCATAGGCTCTTCCACAGCGGCCTTTGTGCCCGCTGTCTCATCGGAGCCTACTCATCAACAAAATGAACGAAAGAACTCTGTTTGCGGAGCCGATTTCCGCAGCCAACACCGACAGTCCATCACCACGGGCGAGCTATGTGCAAGGAAAACAGGCGCATTTCCACTTCATGCTGCCGCGATGTTATCTTTGGCTTCGCCGTCACACTTCCAAACCACGTCCTTCAGCTGGGTCGAAAGACTTCTGTAGAACTGTTGGACGGTAGAATAAATGTGGTTAGTTGGCTGTGTAAACAACGGAATAGAAGCTAGTTAAAACGATTTTTAGGGCCAAAGTTGATTGCTTAATTTGCGGTGGTTTGCTAGTGCTGGTGTCAAAGTCTAGTTAAGTTCTGCTTAGAAAAAGGGTGATATGGTAAGTACCATTTGAAATTCCAGAGTATCCCCCTTCGCCTTCTTCAGCTCAACCACGTGTAGAGAAGGAGCTACTTGAAATACCTGAAGGTTGGCACACAATAAAATTTGAATGAGAATGGTTCTTCAGTGTTCTGAATGTTTTGTTTATTTGGCGTTCTCCCTTACCTCAGTTGCAACATTGAGATTGCCTTTCCTTCCTGCTTTCGGGTTCTCCATCCGCATCTGGAAATAACAAAATCAAAACCTTTTAGGAATTGCAGGATAACATATATGGCAAACATCTACACCATTTTTTTTTGAAGAAATATGCACATGTAGACAGTAAGCACTATGGATACCTTGTAATTTTTCTTTTGAATGTCAAATCCAAGTGGCCTCGCAGCTTCTGCAATCTTGGATATGATTTCTTTTGGAGGGCATTGTGAGGTGAATCTTGTCTCTCTTTTATGCTCCTGTCACATGATTTTTACAAATGAGTGCATTGCAATGAGACGTATAGTTTCTAAAGAGAAATTCATAGACAATAAGCAAGAAACACAATCTGTTCAAACGGTTGCCCGCAGCAGAATTATGTCAGATTTCTCACCTCCTTTGTCTCAAACAAATTGTCCAGATTCAGTCCCTGGTTCAGTGAAATCAATTCAAATGCGTTCATTGAGGTTGGCTTAAGTTCAGTTTCCTCTTTCACATGCTGGTCCTGGTAAATACATTTGTACATCCAAATGGTTAATCACTTATTACTACCACAAAAGTGCAAGTACTTCAGCGTTATCAGGTCAACTGACTCACCTCTGAGTCTCCAAATGCAGCATATACATCATCGAAGCTGGTTTCATACTTATCATCAAAAACAGGTGGCCTAAATCCCTTTTTGAACCAAGGGTCTTCCAGAATCTGAGCAATGGTGATGCGCTGTTCAACATTCAACAACAACAGAAGGGCAGGTAAGTTAGGATTCCATAACTATCCGGTACTAAGTAACATAGGACTCGATGCATAAACAGTCCATTTCTAGTGTGAGATCAGCTCGAGTACTGTGTATGCATCATTCTGGCAGTATTACTCATATTACTGTTTTAGAAAATGGAAGCTTAGTCTGACTCATTTCATTTTAAAAAGATCAAGTCCTAGTCATTTCAGTGATTTATATTTACATAAGTTATGTGTCACTTACAGTTGTAGGGTTTGGGTCCAGAATTCTGCTAATCAGCTTCTTAGCTCCAGTAGAAAACCAAGAGGGACAGGTAAACTGTGCCTCTGTGATCTGGGATTCCAAAGAGAGTAAAGAAACAAAAACATATAAGAAGCTTCCCTTAAAATAGCATATAAGATTTTTTTACCTTTTTTATATCTTTTGAAAAGAATTACCTTTTTATAAAGGGCGATGATGTTGTCATCCTCAAAAGGTAAAAACCCAGCAAGCATAATAAAAAGGATGACCCCACAAGACCAGATATCTGCAGCTGCACCGTCATAACCTCTATCCTCAATGACCTACAAAAACCAAACAGAGAAATATTAGTTAGGCAGCAGTTAAAGTGGAATGAACACATGATTATATTGTGACAAGCAAAAAGCATTACCTCAGGGGCAACATAGTTTGGAGTTCCGCATGTCGTGTGCAGCAACCCGTCCTATAGATTCAAAGAACAGTAGAATATGAGAATCAACACAAGACACTGATGCGACTGATTAGAAATTTTCTAAACTAATATGATGATACCTTCACTTGCTCGGTTAAAGCGCTTAAGCCAAAGTCAGAAACTTTCAGGTTTCCAGCAGCATCAAGCAACAAATTCTCTAACTGTAAATGCAGGTTAGACATCATTAGATCACTTCTCTACACTTCTGTGCATAATTAATTACAGATGAACACATAAAACGGAAGATATTGTTTTACCTTCAAATCCCTGTGATACACACCCCGACTGTGGCAATAGTCGACGGCGTTGATCAGTTGCTGAAAGTATTTGCGCGCTTCCTCTTCTTTCAACCTTCCATTGGTATACTGTGTACAACAGAAAGTAGAATAAATGAAAATATGATCTTATAACATGAATCAATTGCCAATTAAGACAATATAACAATTTCAAATAGATGGATCATATATCGGTACTTACAATGGTTTCAAAGAGTTCTCCTCCAGTAATATATTCCAGAACAATGAAAATTCTTGCTTTACTTCCCATGACCTGAGGTAAAAAAAAAAAAGTAAATGTCAGCAAAAAGGTGCAGTCCTTTATAAATAGAAGTCTAGTAGGGTACTGCAATAAATCTTGAAGCATAAATAGGTTTTTGAACTCACCTCATGCAGTCGAACAACATTGGGATGCTTTATTAACTTCATCGTGCAAATTTCGCGCCTAATCTGCATTGAGTTCATGATAGTGTTAGCATACTTGTCTCAAATATGAGGCATTCATTACATCAGCATATATATGAGGATGCAGTAGTTCCTGTTTTGAGAAAAAAAAATTGGCTAACAGAAGTCTGTGTTTGAGGACGACACGAAGTATAGTCAATTCGATTATATAGAATGAAAATTGTTGATATGGTTGTGGTAGTGCAACAAGGGACACATGGTGAAAGTGCAAGAACCGATGGCACAAAGTTCAGACATCAATTAGAAAGAGCACATGATACCAGGAGAACATACTGGGTAGACACAGAATCATTCTTAACTGAAGATACACCTTTCTATGCTCCCATGCTGAACACGGCAACATCAAAGGAAGCTAGAAATGTATTTCTCCAGTTAGCTCCTTGACACAAAGATGTAATTTATAATACTGAAATTTGACCAGATAAAACACGAATCGCGATTTTGCATGTGAGCACTAATAAGGTAAGAAATACAAGCCTTTTGCTGGCTTGGTTAATGGATATTAACTATTAGGATTTAGGAAACTGCTGTATCGCGATTTTGCATGTGAGCACTAATAAGGTAAGAAATACAAGCCTTTTGCTGGCTTGGTTAATGGATATTAACTATTAGGATTTAGGAAACTGCTGTATCTTTGACTGAACTTTTAGATTTGACCACGTGCATCTGACGATCCGATCTATGATACTGTAGTATCATATGGCCAGATAAAAGGAAAATGAAGAAGGTAGTGCGAAGGCTTGTGAGGGAATCGTGTGATACTGACCTGTTCAACCAATCTGAGCTTTTGAACCTTCTCCTTTTCGAGGATCTTGATGGCAACAGGCTCCATGGTTTCGGTGTTCTTCGCGAACCTGACCTTGGCAAAGGTTCCTTCCCCGATGGTGCGGCCGAGCTCGTACTTGCCGACACGGCGCTTCACCTTGGGTGACAGTGCCGCTCTCTTTGCCCGATACATCTTCCAACAACCGAAGGTTACTGCCAACCTCCGAAATGTTCTTCAACGACCTGCAGTTGCGCAATGAAGAGTATTAACTGACTATTCAAACGGGTGAAAATATATTCTTGTATCATTATTAAATATGAAGCAGATTTTATCTTCTTTCCCAGAAGTATAAAAGAAAGAACGGTAGAAGTAGTGTAGATCCTAAAGATCCGAGGAACACTAAACAAGACCAGATCTTTATCGGAAAAAAAACAACAGCACCAGATCACAATATAAAATGACCAGATTGCTCCAAAACACTCAACCCACTTGACTATACCAGTAATACATGGAGGAGGCCACATAGAAACAGACGCCAGTTATTGGTGATCTGTGATTCCACTAGACACCAAAAGCGACTAAACATTTCCATGAGGCAGTTTAATTACAGATACATACAAACTACAGCTACCTTTTGGAATATGACTATAAGGTAGGTAGATAATCCTCTACCTTTCGCTTCAAAAAACGTACTTATTGCTCAAATGAGGAAAGAGGAATGGGTCGTAAATGGCCCGGAAATGGTAAGAGCATAGTACTCCATCTTTCACAGGGCCGTAGCAATGCACAGCAAACGCAGCGCCTGATCTCTCTCTTCTTCCCCAAAACCCAAAAAGACACTCTTTCAGATCAGCGCCGTGCGTCCTCTACCATGACAAGAAAGGGAATCCCCGGAACGCAAAATTCGCAGGGGGTTAGGAAAAGATTCAGGCGGAGGCGCTGGGCTTTACCTTCAACTCGCCGGGCAGATAGCTCGAGCTAGGCAGCAGATGCAACGAGGGGTATGTAGATCAGAGGAAATCTGGAGAGGAGAGAGTAGACGGGAGGAGTGGTAGGATGCAGAGGAGGAAGAGGGAGGATGGGGGCTAAATAGGGAGGTGGGTGGCGGTGTGTTACACGTACCGCGCAGGTAGCGTTGGCAACACCTCGAACGAGAAAAGGACGTAGATCGGTGCGAGCAGCGGCGTACCTGAGTTTGTTTGCTTGCCGACGTGTGCCGTGCCACCTCACGTCCGACCCTTTCAGTTGCCAAGGGCTGCATGGCCTGCTCCACTCATTCTCCTCCTCTACTTTTTCTACTGCTACTACAGGTATTTTCTACTCCACGAAGAGCATCGTGCGCTCACCCCACCGTAGCATGTAGATAAGTATCTGCTCTTATCATAGCTACCAGGACTCTTCACATGCCGCTTTTTTTTTGAACTGTGGGGCAAAAGCTTTGCCCCAACCATTTATTAAGAAGGAAGTGCTCGGTTTATTAATGGAAGAAACCGGGCGAAAACCATACAACAAACACCAACAACACGAGGCAACACAACCACAAAGGGCACTATTTCTCTACTACTGGGAACAACTACAAATCCTAGTACCAATTGGAATTCGAGTGAAAGACCTACTCCTATGGTTAATATCTTGAAATTCTTTGTGGTGAATGTGATGGAGAAAAGGAAAAGAGTTTAGTCTGCCTCGCTATCCGAAATTTAGCCTAAGGATTTTTTAAGCTTTTAAATACGAAAAATTGCATGGTTAAGAAGGCTTCCGACCGACCAGGGTTCAAATACTGTCTTGGTCGAATTCTAGTTATCTCGCCACTCTTCGTAAAAGGTAATTCAGCTTGGCTCCTCTCCTGCTGGACTTGTATTTTTTCTAAAAACCTCTCCGCAACAAATTTTGGGTATACTACATTGATTTGAGACCATGCTTCAACGTTGCACACATCCACCAATTTTGTCACTCTTTGGAAGTTGATCACCAATGTTCAACTTATGACTGGAATTAAAGACACTGTTACGTGGAAATTCACCAATGGTGGCACGTACTCCACTTTATCCCTTTACAAAATGCAATTCGAAGGTATGATCAATTCTACTTTGGAGGCCATGATCTGAAAGACTTGGGCACCACCTAAATGCAAGTTCTTTGCATGGTTGGTCTTTACAAAATTTAATTTGGACGACATACCACTTAACTCAAAGAGGATGACCAAATTGTGTCACTTGCCCCTTATGTAACCAAGTTCAAGAATTTGCATCTCATCTGTTATTCAAGTGTCGCTTTAGCATTTGCATTTGGGACGACATCCTCCTTGGCTCAGTCATCATGACACAAATACTTATGTGTGGGCAAATGAAGCTGGCTGTCAAACATTGGTGGTCAAGGTACTACTATGAAGGCAATGGCCTCCATGCTCATGTTAATGTCTTGATAATTTGGAAACACAGAAATGTTGTGGGGTCTATAGCAACCACACCTTCAAGGGCGACGAGAACCATCGTGATGATCCAAGATGAGACTAGAATGTGGGGCATAGACAAGGCAAAATTCTTGTGTCCTGTAGTTCCGGGGAGTAAACTCTTTTTGGAGACCTAAGACTTATCATAAGCACTTGTTCTGAACTTCTTCTTGACTCATATAAAAATAGCAAATATTTTTCCTTCCCATAGATATTTCCGCGCCAGTTGAGACTTGTTTAAGTAAGCACAATACACCTGTTTGGCGTGCCAATAGCATTATAACTTTTCGATTAGCTGCACTGTTTTTTGCTGTGAGCTGGCCACCGGTGTGCCTTGCGTGCAGATATAACACAATATCACACGACCTATTTTGGCATGAGATTTTTCTTCGGATAGCCTGATATATATAGTCAAGTATTAATTTCGAATTCAGATGCTGCCCCCCGTACCCTACCTTTTTTGGTCGTGTCGCTGGCCAACAGCAGGAGCAAAAAGAAGCGATCACACAACCACCGATTGAAATTTTGCGACTTTTAGCTAGTGCGAAAAGCAGCGACTATCCTGCCTGCTTCCATTTGGGAATGTTTGTTATCTTCGCAGGTGAAGCGTGGCACGTCAAGATGCCAGAAAAACATACTCCCATGCATCCGTCTGCACTCTTTCTCTGACCGTTTTAGCTTACCATACTCTGTTACAACTGCGTTGGCCTAATAATTTCTCGCTGACGTCGTCATGTCACGGCCAAAAAAACGTGGGGGCTTGACCGATTATAGGATTCTATGGTGATGTTGAATGACGGTTTATAGGATTCTATGGTGATACAATAGATCGTTCAGGCGAAGAAATTGGGATTTTAGGGCTCCTTTGATTTATAGGATAGGAAAAGTATAGAAATATAAAAGGCATAGGATTGACATGTCATGTCTATTTAAATGGTATGGAAAGATGGAGTCTCTTTGATTGTAGCAAATGAATTTTGCTTGAGGTATTACCTAATGATTTTGTCCTATGAAATTTACACTCCAAGATTTCAATAGGATTAGTTATTATGTGATATGTTTATATGAATCTAACAGTTTGTATAGGTAATTTTTTCATAGGATCCAAATCCTA
This sequence comes from Lolium multiflorum, assembly GCA_030979885.1. Taxonomy (NCBI): domain Eukaryota; kingdom Viridiplantae; phylum Streptophyta; class Magnoliopsida; order Poales; family Poaceae; genus Lolium; species Lolium multiflorum. Next base: position 313,191,786 of record CM061750.1, on the reverse strand, counting down.
CACAATTTATGTGTAAATCATATAATCAAAGGAGCCCTTGTGAAATATTTTACAAGGGAATACGATACATTCTGGTTGTGTGCGGGTGATGTCAATGAAGTAATATGTGCATCCGAGCAGTTTGGCGGTGGCGGTAATGGTGGGGAGTGGGAGATGAAAGGCTCCCGTGCTGCTATATTGAAAACTGTCGTATGAGCTCTCTAGCCTACCCTATGCTTGGGATAATCGACTACAAGGCAAGAGTAACATCAAGTTGAGGCTAGATAGTATGTTCGGGTTAGATAGTAATCCATCCAAGGGAGTAGGATATGAGCTTATCATGGATTTTTTTTTGAGTGAATAGCATAAAACCACCACATTGGTGGCCAAATTTACGAAAGACCACCACTTTTGGTTTGTGGGACAGAAAACCACCACATTTGAGTTGTTTTTTTGCCGAACACCCAAATGACGAGTTTGCAGGAAATTGACACTGAACCTGACCATCTGACCCCACCCACTGTGCTGACGTGTCCACATTTTGACGGAAGGAGAAAACGGCCGTCGCCGGTCGGACGCGGGCCCCTTCGTGCGCCCAGATAGGGTTAGGGTTGGGACGGTTGGGACGGTTGGGACGGTCAGTTGTTCCTCTGTCCCTCCTTTCGAACACGGATGGCGGCGTTCACTGCTGACTCAGAGGATGGCGGCGGTGGCGGCGCAGTCGGAGGCGGAGCCGCCGGTGGCGGCGCAGGCGCAGGCGGCTGTGCCGGCGCAGTCGGAGGCGTCGCACGCGAGGACGTGGCGGCGGTGGGGCAGCCGTCGCCGGAGCAGAAAGCAGCCACCGCTTTTGTGAGAGCCGTGGTCGCTTCACCCTGCAAGACCAGCCACCGGTGGGCGTCAAGTTTCGGCGGCGGCGTCGAGTAAGTGTAGGAGAACGTAGCATAGAAAACAAAAATTTTCCTACCGCGAACACGCAATCCAAAGCCAAGATGCAACCTAGAAGATGGTAGCAACGAGGGGATTATCGAGTCTCACCCTTGAAGAGATTCCAAAGCCTACAAGATGAGGCTCTTGTTGCTGCGGTAGACGATCACTTGCCGCTTGCAAGCGCGTAGAAGATCTTGATCACGGTGCCACGAACGGGCAGCACCTCCGTACTCGGTCACACGTTCGGTTGTTGATGAAGACGACGTCCACCTCCGTTCCGGCGGGCGCGGAAGTAGTAGCTCCTCTTGAATCCGACGCACGACGGCGTGGTGTCGGTGGCGGTGGAGAACTCGGCGGAGCTTCGCTAAAGCATGCGGGAGCTATGGAGGAGGGGGCGGCTAGGGTTTGGGAGGGGGTGGCCGGCCACTCAAGGGGGCGGCCAGGTTGTGGTCTTGGGGTGGCGGCCCTCCCGCCCCTCATTATATAGGTGGAAGCCCCAAGTGTTGGACTACAAGTCTCCGAATAAGACCCGAACCCAAAACCTTCCATGTGATAGGAAACCTACCTAAGGTGGGAATCCCACTTGAGGTGGGACTTCCATGTGGGGGTGGCCGGCCCCATAGGGGAGTCCACTTGGGACTCCTTCCCTTCTAGGGTTGGCCGGCCATGGAGGTGGGGACTCCACCTTCCTTGGTGGTTTCTTCCGGACTTTTCTAGAACCTTCTAGAACCTTCCATAGAACCTTCCGAATCATTTTCAAACACATAAAATGACATCCTATATATGAATCTTATTCTCCGGACCATTCGGAACTCCTCGTGATGTCCGGGATCTCATCCGGGACTCCGAACAAATATTCGAACTCCATTCCATATTCAAGTTCTACCATTTCAACATCCAACTTTAAGTGTGTCACCCTACGGTTCGCGAACTATGCGGACATGGTTGAGTACTCACTCGACCAATAACCAATAGCGGGATCTGGAGATCCATAATGGCTCCCACATATTCAACGATGACTTTAGTGATCGAATGAACCATGCACATACGATACCAATTCCCTTTGTCACGCGATATTTTACTTGTCCGAGGTTTGATCATCGGTATCACACTATACCTTGTTCAACCTCGTCTCTGACAAGTATTCTTTACTCGTACCGTGGTATGTGGTCTCTTATGAACTTATTCATATGCTTGGAAGACATTAGACGACATTCCACCGAGAGGGCCCAGAGTATATCTATCCGTCATCGGGATGGACAAATCCCACTGTTGATCCATATGCCTCAACTCATACTTTCTGGATACTTAATCCCACCTTTATAACCACCCATTTACGCAGGCGTTTGATGTAATCAAAGTACCTTTCCGGTATAAGTGATTTACATGATCTCATGGTCATAAGGACTAGGTAACTATGTATTGAAAGCTTATAGCAAAAAACTTAATGACGTGATCTTATGCTACGCTTAATTGGGTGTGTCCATTACATTATTCATATAATGATATAATCTTGTTATTAATAACATCCAATGTTCATGATTATGAAACTAATCATCTATTAATCAACAAGCTAGTTAAGAGGCTTACTAGGGACTCTTTGTTGTTTACATATCACACATGTATCAATGTTTCGGTTAATACAATTATAGCATGATATATAAACATTTATCATAAACATAAAGATATATAATAACCACTTTTATTATTGCCTCTTGGGCATATCTCCAACAGTCTCCCACTTGCACTAGAGTCAATAATCTAGATTACATTGTAAGGTACCTAACACCCATGGCATTCTGGTGTTGGTCATGCTTTGCCCTAGGGAGAGCTTTAGTCAACGGATCTGCTACATTCAGATCAGTGTGTACTTTGCAAATCTTTACTTCTCCATCTTCGATGTACTCGCGAATCGAATGATAACGCAGCTTGATATGCTTCAGCCTCTTGTGTGACCTTGGTTCATGTGCATTGGCGATGACACCCATGTTGTCACAATATATGACTAGTGGGTCCAATGCACTAGGAACCACACCGAGCTCTACAATGAACCTCTTCATCCATACCGCTTCGATGAAGCCTGCCGCTATGTACTCCGATTCTGTTGAAGACTTCGCCACCGTGCACTGCTTCGAGCTTGCCCAGCTTACTGCAGCACCATTCAATATAAACACGTACCCAGACTGTGACTTAGAGTCATTAGTGTTCCAACTTGCATCGGTGTAACTTGTTACAACGAGCTCTTGGTCACCTCCATAACAAAGAAACAGATCCTTAGTTCTTTTCAAGTACTTCAGGATATTCTTGACCGATGTCCAGTGTTCCATTCCTGGATTACTTTGATATCTGCTAGTCAAACTAACAGCATGTGCTATATCCGGTCTAGTACATAGCATGGCATACATGATAGAGCCTACTGCCGAGGCATAGGGGATCGACTCATCCGTTCTCTTTCTTCTGCCGTAGGGACCTTGAGTCTTACTCAAGACCTTGCCTGGTAACATAGGTAAAAATCCTTTCTTACTTTCGTCCATTCTAAACTTCTTTAGAATCTTGTCCAGGTATGTACTCTGTGATAGCCCTATTAGACGTCTTGATCTATCTCTATAAATCTTGATGCCTAATATATACGATGCTTCACCAAGGTCTTTCATTGAAAAACTATTATTCAAATAACCTTTTACTGCTTAATAGTTCTATATCATTACCAATCAATAATATGTCATCTACATATAATATCGGGAACGCTACAGAGCTCCCACTCACTTTCTTGTAAATACAGGCCTCTCCATGATGTATAAACCCGAAGTCTTTGATCACCTTATCAAAGCGTCGGTTCCAACTTCTCGATGCCTCCTTCAGTCCATAAATTGAACGCTGAAGTTTGCATACTTTGTCAGCATTTTTAGGATCGACAAAACCTTTGGGTTGTACCATATACAACTCTTCCTCAATGTCTCCATTAAGGAATGCCGTTTTGACATCCATCTGCCAAATTTCATAATCGAAAAATGCAGCTATTGCTAACAAAATCCTCACAGATTTTAGCTTCGCTACAGGTGAGAAAGTCTCATCGTAGTCAACACCTTGAATTTGTCGGAAACCCTTTGCGACAAGTCGAGCTTTATAGACAGTAATATGACCATCAGCATCTGTTTTTCTCTTGAAGATCCATTTATTCTCGACAGCCTTGCGGCTATCAGGTAAGTCTACCAAAGTCCATACTTTGTTATCATACATGGATCCCATTTCGGATTTCATGGCTTCTTGCCATTTGTTGGAATCTGGGCTCATCATCGCTTCTTCATACGTCGCGGGGTCTTCATCATTGTTATCCACAATCATGACATTTAGACAAGGATCATACCAATCAGGAGTGGCACGTTCCCTTGTCGATCAGCGAGGTTCAGTAGCTATCTAATTTGAAGTTTCATGATCATTATAATTAGCTTCCTCTGTTGCCGGTGTAGGCGGCACAGGAACATCTTCCGTCTGCGTTACTCGATCAACGAGCAAAGATTCTTCAATCTCATCGAGTTCTACTTTTCTTCCAGTCACTTCTTTAGTGAGAAATTCTTTCTCAAGAAAGGTTCCGTTCTTAGCAACAAAGATCTTGCCTTCGGATCTGTGATAGAAAGTGTACCCTATAGTTTCCTTAGGGTATCCTATGAAGACGCATTTCTCCGCTTTGGGTTCTAGCTTGTCCGGTTGTAACTTTTTTACATAGGCTTCGCAACCCCAAACTTTATGGAACGACAGCTTAGGTTTCTTATTAAACCATAATTCATACGGTGTCGTTTCAACGAATTTTGATGATGCTCTATTTAAAGTGAATGCGGCTGTCTCTAATGCATAACTCCAAAATGATAACGGTAAATCAGCAAGAGACATCATAGAACGAACCATATCTAAGAGAGTTCGATTACGACGTTCGGATACACCGTTTCGTTGTGGTGTTCCCGGCGGTGTCAATTGTGAAAGTATTCCACATTTCTTTAAATGCATGCCAAACTCATAACTTAGATATTCACCTCCGCGATCAGATCGTAGAAATTTAATCTTCTTGTTACGTTGATTTTCTACTTCACTTTGGAATTCCTTAAACTTCTCGAAAGTTTCGGATTTATGTTTCATTAAATAGATATACCCATATCTACTCAAATCATCTGTGAAGGTTAGAACATAACGATAACCACCGCGATGCTACACTCATTGGTCTGCACACATCTGTATGTATGATTTCCAATAAGTCAGTAGCTCGCTCCATCATACCCGAGAATGGAGTATTAGTCATTTTCCCATCAAACATGCTTCGCATCTATCAAGTGACTCAAAGTCAAGTGATTCAAGTAATCCATCGGTATGGAGTTTCTTCATGCGTTTCACTCCAATATGACCAAGACGACAGTGCCACATATAAGTAGAATTATCATTCAATTTAATTCGCTTAGCATCAATGTTATGTATATGTGTATCATCGAGATCTAACAGAAATAAGCCATTCTTTTCAGGTGCTCGACCATAAAAGATATTATTCATAAAAATAGAACAACCATTATTCTCAGACTTGAATGAATAACCGTCTTGCATTAAACAAGATCCAGATATAATGTTCATGCTCAACGCGGGTACAAAATAGCAATTATTTAGGCTTAAAACTAATCCCGAAGGTAGATGTAGAGGAAGTGTGCCGACGATCACATCGACTTTGGATCCATTTCCAACGCGCATCGTCACTTCATCCTTTCGTAGTCTTTGTTTATTCTTTAGTTCCTGTTTGAGTTACAAATATGAGCAACCGAACCAGTATCAAATACCTAGGTACTAGTACGAGAACCAATGAGATAAACATCTATAACATGTATATCGGATATACCTTCTTTCTTCTTTTTGACAAGGCCGCTCTTCAGATCCGCCAAATACTTGGAGCAATTACGCTTCCAGTGTCCCTTCTCCTTGCAGTAATAGCACTCAGCATCAGGCTTAGGGCCAGCCTTAGGTTTCATAGGAGGCGTGGCAGCTTTCTTGCCACTCTTCTTGTTCTTGCCTTTAGACTTGCCTGTTTCTTGAAGCTGGTGGTCTTGTTGACCATCAACACTTGGTGCTCTTTCTTAATTTCAATCTCAGCAGATTTTAGCATGGCGAAGAGTTCAGGTAACTCTTTGTTCATGTTCTGCATATTGTAATTCATCACAAAGTTCTTATAACTAGGTGGCAGTGATTGAAGGACACGATTAATCCCCAGTCTGTTAGGAATCACTATTCCCAAGTCAGAGTTCCTTCGCATGCCCGGTCATGGCGAGCATGTGCTCACTAACGGAGCTGCCTTCTTCCATCATGCTGAAGAAGTGTTTCGATGCTTCATAGCATTCCACGGCCGCATGAGTCTCAAAGATAGTTTTCAACTCATTGACTAACTCATGTGGATCGTGGTGCTCAAAACGTTTTTGAAGATCGGCTTCCAGACTGCACAGGATGGCACACTGAACTTGAGAGTACCGAGTTTTCCGAGTCGCGTAAACATTCTTTACTTTATCGGTTTCAGTTTCTGCAGGAGGGTCACCTAGCGGTGCATCAAGCACATATTGCAGGTTTCCGCCATTGAGGAAGATCCTCACATGACGGAACCAGTCGGTGAAGTTGCTACCATTGCTCTTAAGCTTTTCTTTCTCTAGGAACTGGTTAAAATTGATTGGGGACGCCATATCTACAACATATATTTGCAATTGTTTAGACTAAGTTTATGACAAATTGAGTTCAAATTTTAATTTAACAAAATTAAAAACTAGGTGAACTCCCACTCAAAACAATATCCCTCGCATTGTCTTAGTGATCACACGAACCAAATCCATCACACCTATGCCCGATCATCACGAGACAAGATGTAATTTCAATGGCGAACACTCAAAGTGTTCATCATATCAATCATATGATTCATGCTCTACCTTTCGGTATCACGTGTTCCGAGACCATGTCTGTACATGCTAGGCTCGTCAAGGCCACCTTAGTATCCGCATGTGCAAAACTGACTTGCACCCGTTGTATGCACTTGTTGATTCTATCACACCCGATCATCACGAGATGCTTCGAAACGACAAGTCTTGGCAACGGTGCTACTAAGGATGAACACTTTATTATCTTGAAATTTTAGTGAGAGGGATCATCTTATAATGCTACCGTCGCGATCTAAGCAAAATAAGATGCATAAAAGGATTAACATCACATGCAGTTCATATGTGATATGATATGGCCCTTTTGTCTTTGCGCCTTTGATCTCCATCTCCAAAGCACGAACATGATCTCCATCATCAACGGGCATGATCTCCATCATCGTCGGCGTAGCGTCAAGGTCAATGGTGCCGTCTTCATGATTGTTCTCCCATGTAGCAACTATTACAACTTCTTTAAAATACTACTCAACATGAAATTTAAAGACAACCATAAGGCTCCTGCCGGTTGCCACAATACAATAATGATCATCTCATACATAGTCATCATCACATTATGGCCATATCACATCACCAAACCCTGCAAAAACAAGTTAGACGTTCTCTAATTTGGTTTGCATATTTTACGTGGTTTAGGGTTTTCGAGTGAGATCTAATCTACCTACGAAGATGAACCACAACGGTGATACTAGTGTTGTCAATAGAAGAGTAAATTGAATCTTCACTATAGTAGGAGAGACAGACACCCGCAAAGCCACTTATGCAATACAAGTTGCATGTCAAGCGTGGAGCAAATATCATGAACGCGGTCATGTAAAGTTAGCCCGAGCCGCTTCATCCCACTATGCCACAAAGATGCAAAGTACTCAAGCTAAAGACAACATAAGCATCAACGCCAACAAAACCATTGTGTTCTACTCGTGCAACCATCTATGCATAGACACGGCTCTGATACCACTGTAGGAGAACGTAGCATAGAAAACAAAAAATTTCCTACCGCGAACACGCAATCCAAAGCCAAGATGCAATCTAGAAGACGGTAGCAACGAGGGATTATCGAGTCTCACCCTTGAAGAGATTCCAAAGCCTACAAGATGAGGCTCTTGTTGCTGCGGTAGACGATCACTTGCCGCTTGCAAAAGCGCGTAGAAGATCTTGATCACGGTGCCACGAACGGGCAGCACCTCCGTACTCGGTCACACGTTCGGTTGTTGATGAAGACGACGTCCACCTCCCCGTTCCAGCGGGCAGCGGAAGTAGTAGCTCCTCTTGAATCCGAAAGCACGACGGCGTGGTGTCGGTGGCGGTGGAGAACTCCGGCGGAGCTTCGCTAAAGCACGCAAGAGCTATGGAGGAGAAGGGGGCGGCTAGGGTTTGGGAGGGGGTGGCCGGCCACTCAAGGGGGCGGCCAGGTGTGGTCTTGGGGTGGCCGGCCCCTCCCCTTGGCCCCTCATTATATAGGTGGAAGCCCCAAGTGTTGGACTACAAGTCTCCGAATAAGACCCGAACCCAAAATCTTCCATGTGATAGGGAAACCTACCTAAGGTGGGAATCCCACTTGAGGTGGGATTCCCCCTTCCATGTGGGGGGGTGGCCGGCCCCATAGGGGGAGTCCACTTGGGACTCCTTCCCTTCTAGGGTTGGCCGGCCATGGAGGTGGGGACTCCACCTTCCTTGGTGGTTTCTTCCGGACTTTTCTAGAACCTTCTAGAACCTTCCATAGAACCTTCCGAATCATTTTCAAACACATAAAATGGCATCCTATATATGAATCTTATTCTCCGGACCATTCCGGAACTCCTCGTGATGTCCGGGATCTCATCCGGGACTCGAACAAATATTCGAACTCCATTCCATATTCAAGTTCTACCATTTCAACATCCAACTTTAAGTGTGTCACCCTACGGTTCGCGAACTATGCGGACATGGTTGAGTACTCACTCCGACCAATAACCAATAGCGGGATCGGAGATCCATAATGGCTCCCACATATTCAACGATGACTTTAGTGATCGAATGAACCATGCACATACGATACCAATTCCCTTTGTCACGCGATATTTTACTTGTCCGAGGTTTGATCATCGGTATCACACTATACCTTGTTCAACCTCGTCTCGACAAGTATTCTTTACTCGTACCGTGGTATGTGGTCTCTTATGAACTTATTCATATGCTTGCAAGACATTAGACGACATTGAGAGGGCCCAGAGTATATCTATCCGTCATCGGGATGGACAAATCCCACTGTTGATCCATATGCCTCAACTCATACTTTCCGGATACTTAATCCCACCTTTATAACCACCCATTTACGCAGGGGCGTTTGATGTAATCAAAGTACCTTTCCGGTAAGTGATTTACATGATCTCATGGTCATAAGGACTAGGTAACTATGTATTGAAAGCTTATAGCAAAAAACTTAATGACGTGATCTTATGCTACGCTTAATTGGGTGTGTCCATTACATTATTCATATAATGATATAATCTTGTTATTAATAACATCCAATGTTCATGATTATGAAACTAATCATCTATTAATCAACAAGCTTGTTAAGAGGCTTACTAGGGACTCTTTGTTGTTTACATATCACACATGTATCAATGTTTCGGTTAATACAATTATAGCATGATATATAAACATTTATCATAAACATAAAGATATATAATAACCACTTTTATTATTGCCTCTTGGGCATATCTCCAACAGTAAGCTCACTCCTCTCTCCCCTCCCCTGCATCTGTAGGAAATGTCAACCTAAAGAACCACACTAGGCATGATAGGCGTCGAGTAAGCTCAGTTCTCATCTCTGTCTTGATAATGTGAACAACTATTTGCAGTTTGGATGATGATATCTAGGAGATTAGATTTCATTTTAGTGGTGAAGATAATTTAGAGAGGACTATTAGCAGATCAGACATCACTGTATTGAATTTGCTAGCTCTGGTAGAACAACGTGGCTATGGCATCAGAGACTACATGTATTATGTTAAAGAAAGAGGCAAAGGGAAGGAAGGAATGGAGGTAGTTGATAGCATGGCAAAGGTACATGAAATGCTTGAGCTTTATGACAGTGAGAAGGTACTCAATATAACAGTGGTGAAGGACAAAGCAGAATGGCCAATTGGTTTGAATAGAGAAGATGTTGAAGCTACAAATGTAGTAGATGTCCCTGTTGTGTTGTCAGATAACAAGTCAGGGGTCAATTTCATGGCAAATGAAGTGGAGGAGGTGTATCCAGTGGCAATAGACTACAGTGATGTTGTGTACATTGGCACACAACATAACATCACCATGAATAAAGGGAAGGGAAAAGAGGTTGCTGAATCAGATGAAGATGAAGACTTGGAAGATGGATATGACAGTGATAAGGAGGTAAATGATAATGAGGTAGGTGAATATGAGGCTGAGTACATGTACTATGATGGTGAGTACAAACCTGAACTAGCAGCAGCTGAGAGGGAGGCAGCTATTGAAGCAGATTTGGAGCTAATGAGGGAGTTTAGGAAGAAGAGGCATGCAACACAAAATGCAGAGAATGAAGAAATAATGGACAAGCTGCAAAAAATGAAAGAACAGAAGGCTGACCCATTTCTTCATTTTGAAGGTGACACTGATGTTGAAGAGATATTTGAACCAGAGGAAGATTCAGAGGTTGAGGAAATTATAGAGAAAATCATCCCACTGAAGAACAAGGCAGCAAAGTGTGGTCCTACTAGTAGCTCACATCATGATGTGGTTAAATTTGAAGAAGGAAATTATTTCATGCCTACATCTGATGAAGAGAGTAGCCCTGATGAGGTTGCAGACAATGATGATGATGGGTTTGTGTCAAAATTTGTACCTGCCAGTGGAAGGAAGAGGAGACTGAAGAAAGTGAAGAAAAGAGTTTGGTATGATGAAACCAGGGCAAACCCACATGAACAAATAGGTATGAAGCTTTGTTTCACTGATGTATACCAGTTCAGGAGGGCTCTAAGGACATACCAGATAGCTCAACTTAGGAACTTTCATTACTGGAGGAATGACAGTGATAGAATCATAGTTCTTTGTCCTAGAGAAGATGATGGTTGTCCCTTTTACATCAGTGCCTCAAAGATTGCACATGAGAAGACTTTTTGCATAAGGAAAATTCTAGGGGTTCACACTTGTATTGCTGATGGACAGCACACAAAGGTAACTATTGATTGGCTAGCCAAACAGTCTGAGCAGGCTGTTAGAATTGATCCAAACACAACTGTTGACACACTCATTGACAATGAAAAGCAGAAGTGGGGTGTACCAGTTCCCAAGAGCAAAGCTTACAGAGCAAGAAAGAAGGCATTTGCTGTTGTTATGGGTGACCAGAAGGCACAATACACAAGGTTGAGGGACTATCTTCAGGTTGTCCTTGACACTAATCCTGGCAGCAGGTGTATTGTGACAACAAAGCATTTAGTGGAGCATCCTAGTACAAACCCAAGGTTTCATGGGTTATTTTACTGTCTGAATACATCAAAGGAAGGCTTTCTTAATGGCTGCAGGCCCTTCATAGGTAATTATTCTTGTAAATGCATTACTTTTTTCCTAGCAGAAACTTTTCTTTGTTATCTTACCCACACAATGACACGGGGGTAGATGGATGCTTCATAAAATTGAGCACTGGCCAACAAATACTTGCGGCAACAGGTAGAGATGGGAACAATAACATTTTCCCTATTGCATTTGGTGTGGTGGACAAGGAAGACACTGCCAGTTGGTTATGGTTTCTGACTCAGCTTAGGTACTGTATTGGGGAGTCTGGAAAATTTGGAATGTACACAATTATTTCTGATAGGCAAAAGGTTAGTGCAGTAACATATATTTTGTGTATTACAGTTCATTTCTCTTTGCTTTAAAAGGAAACAAACAGTAACAATTGTTTTGTTCATGTTTGCAGGGACTTCTCAAAGCTGTATCACAAGTGTTCCCAGATTCTCCTCATAGGTTCTATTTGAGGCATATTTATGCCAACTTCCAATCTGCTGGATTCAGAGGGCCAGAACTGAAGAAGCACATGGATGCAGCTAGTTATTGTTACACAAAACCAGAATTTGACAGAGCAATGGATGCTATGAAGGCGGATTGTGAGGAGGCTTATGATGACCCACAAGTGTAGGGGATCGCAACAGTCTTCGAGGGAAGTATTACCCAATTTATTGATTCGACACAAGGGGAGACAAAGAATACTTGTAAGCCTTAACAGCGGAGTTGTCAATTCAGCTGCACTGGAAACAGACTTGCTCGCAAGAGTTTATCGTAGCAACTTTATGGCGTAGGAATAGTGAAATAAAGCGGTGAAATAAAGACAGCAGTAGTGATTATAGTAAACAGCAGGATTAAAAATACTGTAGGCACGGGACGGATTTAACGGCCGTTGCATGGATGAGAGAAACTCATATAACAATCAAAGCAGGGCATTTGCAGATAATAATAAAACGGTATCCAAGTACTAATCAATCAATAGGCATGTGTTCCATATATAGTCGTACGTGCTCGCAATGAGAAACTTGCACAACATCTTTTGTCCTACCAGCCGGTGGCAGCCGGGCCTCTAGGGAAACTACTGGAAATTAAGGTACTCCTTTTAATAGAGCACCGAGCAAAGCATTAACACTCCGTGAACACATGTGATCCTCACATCACTACCATCCCCTCCGGTTGTCCCGATTCTGTCACTCGGGGCCATTGGTTCCGGACAGCGACATGTGTATACAACTTGGTAAGATCATAAACAACGAATATCTTCATGAATCAATAACATGTTCAGATCTGAGATCATGGCACTCGGGCCCTAGTGACAAGCATTAAGCATAACAAGTTGCAACAATATCATAAAAGTGACATCTACGGATACTAGTCACTATATGCCCTAACAATCTTATGACTATTACATGACCAATCTCATCCAATCCCTACCATCCCCTTCAGCCTACAGCGGGGGAATTACTCACACATGGATGGGGGAAACATGGCTGGTCGATGGAGAGGCGTTGGCGGTGAAGATCTCCTCAATTCCCCGTCCGGGGAGTGCCGAACGGAGACTTCGGCTCCCGAGACGGAGTTTCGCGATGTGGCGGCTCTCGGAGGGTTTGCGACTTCGACTTCTCCCGTGCGTTTTTAGGTCGAGGCCGATAAGTAGTCGAAGGGGGGCGTCGGAGGCCGACCGAGGGGGCACACCATAGGGCCGCGCGGGCCCCCCGCGCCTTACGGTGTGGGGCCCTCGGGCCTCCACCTTACTTGTCCTTCTCTCGTATTCGGGAAAATAGGGCCTTCGCATAAATTCGAGGATTTTCCCGAAAGTTGGATTTCTGCACAAAAACGAGACACGAGCAGTTCTGCTGAAAACAGCGTTAGTCCGTGTTAGTTGTATCCAAAATACACAAATTAGAGGCAAAACAATAGCAAAAGTGTTCGGGAAAGTAGATACGTTTTGGACGTATCAACTCCCCCCAAGCTTAGCTTATTGCTTGTCCTCAAGCAATTCAGTTAACAACTGAGCGATAAAAGAACTTTCACGAACACATTTGCTCATATGATGTATATATTCTCATGCTATGGCTAATACTTAAGCAGTTCATAATGAGATACATGCAAATAAGATCATCCAACAGCTATGTCAATCATGGAGAGGTACCAACAATTAATAATAAGCATCATGAATCATGTATATAAGCAAGATTGCAATGTTCATAAGAGAATATGATAAAGTGGTATCTCGCTGTATTTGATCGGCAAAACATAAATGCCGAGGCACCTCTTGAGTTCATAGAAAGACTAGAAGTAGTGATTGTCAAAGATAAAAGCATCAAAGTTATACCACAATCAATCATATTTTGAGACAAGCATATTATACTAAGAATGACAGTTGTGCTCTCAAGATAGTGCTCAAAGAAAGAATGGAGACACAACATAAAAGTAAAAGATTGACCCTTCGCAGAGGGAAGCATGGATTAACATGCGCTAGAGCTTTTCATTTGTAAAGCAGGAGTAAAATTATTTTTGAGAGGTGTTTGTTGTTGTCAACGAATGGTAATGGGTACACTAACTACCCCATCAACCGGACTCCCAAGAGCGGCTCCCATGAATTATTTGCATGTTTATGTGGCACTCCTTCCAACCTTTCTTACACAAACCATGGCTAACCGAATCCTCGGGTGCCTGCCAACAATCACATACCATGAAGGAGTGCTTTTTTTATTTAAGTTTTATTATGATGATGACACTCCCCCCAACCTTTGCTTACACAAGCCATGGATAACCGAATCCTTCGGGTGCCGTCCAACAATCACAAACCATGGAGGAGTGTCCATTTAAGTTTATTAATTTGGGACTGGGAATCCCATTGCCAGCTCTTTTTGCAAAATTATTGGATAAGCGGATGTGCCACTAGTCCATATGAGAGTCCGTCAAAAGTAAATGACAAGGTTGAAAGCTAAACACCACATACTTCCTCATGAGCTATGAAACATTAACACAAATTGAGAAGCATTTTGAAAGTTTTAAAGGTAGCGCATGAGAATTTACTTGGAATGGTTTGAAATGCCATGCATAGGTATTTATGGTGGACACTTTGGAACAACTTGGTTTTCAGGTGTTTGGAAGCACGAGCGGCGTTCCCGCTCAGTACAAGTGAAGGCTAGCAAAAGACTAGGGAGCGACAAATCAAGAGAGCAGTAACTGTCATAATCATGCTTGCGGCAAAATAAATTAACGGAGGCATAAAAATGATACAAGAACTCTGAAGCAATATAAATCATCGAGGCTTAATTGACTTTTTTGTAAACCAACGATAACAAATAAAGTAAACTAAGAGCAAATAACCAAATAAACAAATGGTGAAGAGAAACAACATAAATATTTTTGGTCTTTTTGTGTTTTAGGAAAGAAATAAAGCGAAAACAAAAGAATGCAAACTAACAGAAACACAGAAAAGCAGGATGACAGAAATCTGCCAAATCCTGACAGCAGTACAGAAATCGAAATTAACAAAAATCTTCCATTGCTCAGACCAAAAAGTGTTCAACTAATGAAAGTTAGATAACAACTTGGGGAACATGCTCAAAAATTGGCAACTCAAAATAACGTTCTGGCTGTGCATACGAATTTTTTTGGTAACAGCCCAGAATCTGTTTTTGGACAGCACTTCCCCAAATATCATCTTCCTCTCATTAGAAAACCACTCTAAGAAACTAAACAAGTATGTACAAGTATCCAGCAAACATAATATGCAAAGAATGAGTGATGCCGGTATACCTCCCCCCAAGCTTAGGCTTTTGGCCTAAGTGGAGTTCATTCCCATCGAGGGTCGGAGTTCCACGCCGGTGGATCATACATGGAGTGATAATAAGGCCCCTGCGCAGAAGAATGTCGTGGAGGTTCCACATGACCATGATGTTGATATGAGGAGCTCGCTGCATCGGATGAAGAGTCGGGGTGCTCCTCGGCCTCCTCCACACCTTTCCTTGCACGATGGCTTTCCCTTTCTATGTATGCGTTTAGCTCATTTTCTGTGATCGACCACCCTTTCCTGGCATCAAGGTTAAACAGAGCAGGTGCAGGCAATCGTACTAGTTTTTCAATTTTCTTAGTTATGCTCCATATTTTCTTATACAAAGTTATCCTATAATGCAGGTTGTTCAAATTAGATGCATCTGAAATAAACTCATGTTTAATCATGGAAACAACATCAAGCTTCTCTATAGAAAGCGGAATATCTAAATGGCGAGGTCCCACACCATGCATAGCTAATAAGCGAGAAGCGATAAGACCTCCACAAATTCCTCCTTTCTCACGGTTAGTAGCAAGTCTACAAGCTATTAAAGCACCCAAATTATAAGTTCTATCCTGTTGCAAAGCGGCAGCTAAGAAAGCCAAATCTTGGACAGATAATTTACCTCCATTCTAGCAAGAACGCACTTTGTAACGAAATAAGCAAAGTAGCGGATAGCTGGTTGTTGAATGCTACTAATCTTACCACCATCATTGGAGAAGCTCCTCCCATTACAAATCATTGTATAAAGATTCGAGAGCTCCCGCGGCGTTCCCCTTCTCGCAGGATCCCCACCGCGGCACTCTAATTGCTGTACAAAAATCACTGAAAGGCAAGTTGATAGTTTTGTTATAAATCTTGTACCGGACCATGGGGTTAGTTTGAGACCGATGAAATTCGAAATCCTGCACAACCGACACCGTTAGTTTAGCATATTGGTGAGGTTCACCAACAGTAAAACCTTCCAACCCTGCATTGGAAATCAGTGTTTGAACATCTTGCAGGATTCTTGCATTCCGCATAAAATCCGTGCATGGGTAATAAGAGGGGTATACTCCCTCTTCACGATGAACTCTCATGACGTGCTGTACCTCCAACTCTTGTTGGTTAAGTTGGTGCATACTCCCCTCCATTTTCTGAAATTTTTAACAACCATTATAAAATTTGATTTCAAGGTATATAGTTGAAGGGAACTACTATAGGAACTTGCTAGAGTACTAAACATGCATCAAAACTAGTTTCTTCCACTTAGAACAAGCATGCAAGCTCACTAAACATGTTATCTACAGCAGCAAAATATTCAAGATATACTCAACCAAACAAAATTCTAATTGGACAATCAAAGGAGTGACATACCAAGGAGTAAATGTGCCAAATTTCAGACAAATCTGGGCTGAGCAAGGAGATCGAGAAATCGCGAGTTCTTGAGCAGAAACACGAGTGAGAGGAACTTGGTGCGAGTTTTTCGAGAGAAGATGCTGGGAGGAAGAGATGAAGTAGTGGGGCAAGGAGGGGCCCACACCACAGGGTGGCGCGCCCACCTCCTTGGCCGCGCCGGCCTGTGGTGTGGCACCCTCTGGTGCCCCACAGGTCATCCTCTGGTACTCCCAGGTGCCTCGTCGAAAAATAGGACCAACGGTGTAATTTTTGTAATTTTTAGAGAACTTCGAAAAATGCACATTTCTGGGTGTTAAATTAATTATTACTGCGCAGGAAAATGATTTCCAAAATCTTAACAACTAAGGCATATTGCAAAACAAAAGGTGCTACAGCAAGTAAAATAAGTGGAGGGAGAAAGAAAGAAAGAAATGTTGTTTAGCTCTCTTATGCATTAAAATATACTTGTTAACAAGGTTGATCAAGTCTTGCTACCAAATAAATTTTATATGACATAAGAAGAAATAAACCTCAAATCAATCATGTTACCTTATATTGAATTGATATGGATCCAATCACAAGAGTTTGATATTCTTCTTTAGGCTCGTATATAGGACAATCAATGGATCCCACTTTGATAGTTTTCACATTAGAAATTGTATTAACTCCACATACTTTATCAATCCTCTTGGGAAAATAGACAGTATGTTCCTTATCATCAACATTGAAAGTAACCATGCCTTTATTGCAATCAATAACAGCCCCTGCAGTATTAAGAAAGGGTCTTCCAAGAATAATGGACATATTATCATCTTCGGCATTTCCAACACAACAAAATCAGTTAATATCAAGCAATGTTGAGTAACTTGAACAGGAACATTTTCACATACACCAACAGGAATAGCAGTAGATTTATCAGCCATTTGCAAAGATATATCAGTTGGTATTAACTTATCTAAATCAAGTCTCTTATAAAGAGAAAAAGGCATTACACTAACACCCGCTCCCAAATCACATAGAGCAGTTCTAACATAATTATTCTTAATAGAACAAGGAATAGTAGGTATACCTGGGTCGCCCAACTTCTTTGGAACTTTGCCATTGAAAGAGTAATTAGCAAGCATAGTGGAAATTTCCTCATTGGGAATTTTCCTTTTGTTAGAGACAATATCTTTCATATACTTTGAATAAGGAGGCAATTTAATAGCATCAGTCAAAGGGATTTGCAAAAATAAAGGTTTCATCCAATCACAAAATTTATTATAATGTTCCTCCTCCTTTGATTTTAGTTTCTTAGCAGGAAAAGGCATTTGCTTTTGAACCCAAGGTTCTCTTTCATTACCATGTTTCTCAGCAATAAAATCTTCTTTAGTGTACTTTTTATTTTTAGCATGCTTTTCAGGTTCTTTTTCAATTTCTTCTTTATCGGGAATATCATCCTTATCATTATCTTTATCATGTTCATTACCACTTTCAGTTTCAGCATCAGAAATAGAAATACTATTAGGATCATTAACAGGTTCAGAGGATTCTACAACATTCTTATGTTTCTTTTTCTTTTTCTTAGATGGAGCACTAGTTTTAATTAGTTGAGAATCTTGTTCAACTCTTTTGGGATGCCCTTCAGGATATAGAGGATCCTGGGTAGAAACACCACCTCTAGTTGTTACTTCATAAGCGTGTTTTTCTTTATAATTATTTCCCAACAAGTCATTTTGCACTTTAGTAAGTTGATCAATTTGAGTTTGAACCATTTGAAAATGTTTAACAAGTATCTTAACATCATTGGAGGTTCTCTCCACAATACCATGCAATTCACTAATAGCTCGAGAATATTCCATTAAATGATTCTCTACTCTCATATTAAAGTTTTCTTGCTTAACAATATAATTATCAAACTCATCTAAGCATTGAGCAGGAGGTTTTGAATACGGAATATCTTCCCTAGTAAAGCGTTGAAGAGAGTGTACCTCAATCATGGATGAAGGGGGAGTTATATCACATAAATCTTCTATAGGAGGTAAATTCTTCACATCTTCAGGTTTAATACCCTTCTCTTTAAGAGACTTCTTGGCTTCCCTCATATCTTCATCATTTAATTTAATCATACCCCTCTTCTTCACTATCGGTGTCGGGGTTGGTTCAGGTGTAGACCAATCATCATGATTCCGGCCTATTTTAGCCAATAATTCTTCAGCGTCGTCTGGAGTTCTTTTCCTGAAAACACAACCAGCACAACTATCCAGGTATGCCCTAGACTCAATGGTTAGTCCACTATAAAATATATCAAGTAAATCATGCTTTTCCAAATCATGGTCAGGCTGAGCTCTAATAAGAGAGCAAAATATCGCCCAAGCCTCAGGCAATTTCTCTCCATCTTCCTGGTCAAAATTATAAATTCTCTGCAAAGCAGCATGTTGAGCACTAGCAGGAAAGTATTTCGGAAGAAAACATCAAGCAATTCTTTTGGACTTTTAATAGAACCAGGAGGCAAATTATTATACCAAGTTTTAGCATCATCCTTTAATGAGAAAGGGAAAATTTTAGCGACAAAATAAGTACGCATCTTAATATCATCGAAAACAAACCACTAAGAGTAGATAACTCAGTCATGTGTTCAACAGCACTTTCTTTTTCAGTACCACAAAAGGGTGTTTTCTCAACAATAGCTATATGAGATAGATCAAGAGAAAAATCATAATCTTTATCCCTAATGTTTATAGGAGATGTGTCAAATTTAGGATCAGGAGACAGTTTATATCTAACAGCATGTTCTGCAAGCAACTTTTTAATTTTTCTTGCATCAGTAGTAGCATTGCATTTTTCAATAAAATCATCATCAAGCTCTACATAATCTTCATCAAGATCATCACTAGAATATTCAACAGACTCAGGTGAATTAACAGGTGTAGCAGCATTTTCATTAGGAGTTTCAGTATTTTCAATTTGTCTAGACTTAGCAATTGTAGCATCTAGAAAAGATCCTAACGAACCATCATTATCAAGCACAGAAGCGTCATCACAATTATGAGAGGAATTTTCAGATTCAGCAGAAGTACCAGCATTTGAAGCTTGTGGTGGTGAAACAAGTTTACTTATCACAGATGGTGAATCAAGAGCAGCAGAGGTACTAAGAGTTGTACCTTTTCTCGTAGTGGATGGTAATATGGCGATCTTAGTATCGTGAGGTTTACACATGATGGAGAATTTGCAGAGAACAATATCAGTCCAAGTGAACTTCCAAATAAAGCTATGCTCCCAGGCAACGGCGCCAGAAAATAGTCTTGATGACCCACAAGTATAGGGGATCGCAACAGTCTTCGAGGGAAGTATTACCCAATTTATTGATTCGACACAAGGGGAGACAAAGAATACTTGTAAGCCTTAACGGAGTTGTCAATTCAGCTGCACCTGGAAACAGACTTGCTCGCAAGAGTTTATCAGTAGCAACAGTTTTATGGCAGTAGGAATAGTGAAATAACGGTGAAATAAAGACAAAGTAGTGATTATAGTAAACGAGGATTAAAATACGTAGGCACAGGACGGATTTAACGGGCGTTGCATGGATGAGAGAAACTCATATAACAATCAAAGCAGGGGCATTTGCAGATAATAATAAAACGGTATCCAAGTACTAATCAATCAATAGGCATGTGTTCCATATATAGTCGTACGTGCTCGCAATGAGAAACTTGCACAACATCTTTTGTCCTACCAGCCGGTGGGGGCCTCTAGGGAAACTACTGGAAATTAAGGTACTCCTTTTAATAGAGCAGGAGCAAAGCATTAACACTCCGTGAACACATGTGATCCTCACATCACTACCATCCCCTCCGGTTGTCCGATTCTGTCACTTCGGGGCCATTGGTTCCGGACAACGACATGTGTATACAACTTGCGGGTAAGATCATAAACAACGAATATCTTCATGAATCAATAACATGTTCAGATCTGAGATCATGGCACTCGGGCCCTAGTGACAAGCATTAAGCATAACAAGTTGCAACAATATCATAAAAGTGACATCTACGGATACTAGGCACTATGCCCTAACAATCTTATGACTATTACATGACCAATCTCATCCAATCCCTACCATCCCCTTCAGCCTACAGCGGGGGAATTACTCACACATGGATGGGGGAAACATGGCTGGTCGATGGAGAGGTGTTGGCGGTGATGGCGGTGAAGATCTCCTCCAATTCCCCGTCCGAGTGCGAACGGAGACTTGGCTCCCGAGACGGAGTTTCGCGATGTGGCGGCTCTGGAGGGTTTCGGCGACTTCGACTTCTCCCCGTGCGTTTTTAGGTCGAGGCCGATAAGTAGTCGAAGGGAGGCGTCGGAGGCCGGCCGAGGGGCCACACCATAGGGCCGCGTGGGCCCCTAGGCCGCGCCGCCTTATGGTGTGGGGCCCTCGGGCCTCCACCTTACTTGTCCTTCGCTCCGTCGTATTCGGGAAAATAGGGCCTTGCATAAATCCGAGGATTTTCCCGAAAGTTGGATTTCGCACAAAAACGAGACACATGCTGAAAACAGCGTTAGTCCGTGTTAGTTGTATCCAAAATACACAAATTAGAGGCAACACAATAGCAAAAGTGTTCGGGAAAGTAGATACGTTTTGGACGTATCAGCTTATAATTGGCTCATGCAGATTCCTGTAGAGACATGGGCCAGGCATGCTTTTGATACAAACTGCAAAACAGATCTTGTTGTGAACAATATTTCAGAAGTGTTCAACAAAATGATCCTGGATGTGAGGAACAAGCCTATCAGAACAATGCTAGAAGGGCTAAGGAATAAAGTCATGGTAAAGAACAGTGGGACAAGAGAGAAGACAGAGAGAACCAGATGGGAGATCACTCCACACTATACTGAGAAGTTGGAAGAAGCAAAGAGGTGGTCAAGGGAATGCACTGCAAAGAATTGTGATGTTGACCTGTGGCAGGTTAGCAACAACAGAAGAAATTGTGCAGTCAACCTAAAGAACCACACTTGCACCTGTAGGAAATGGGATATCACTGGAGTACCTTGCAGTCATGCAGTTGCTGCAATTATGAAAGTGAGACAGCATCCAGAGGACTATGTACATGAGTTCTTCAAGAAGCCACCGTACAAAGAAGCCTACAAACATGTTGTGTACCTTGTGCTTGGTCCAGATGATTGGAAAAAGACAGAGACTGATGACATAGACCCACCTGTTTTCAGAGAGAAGCCAGGAAGGAAACAAGTTAAAAGAAGAAAGGGACAATTTGAAGTTCCAGCACCAAGAGACACTTCTAGGATGGCCAGTATTACTTGCATCAATTGCAAGGTTGTTGGCCATAGGTACACTAGTTGCCAGGCACCTCTGAAGCCACAGCTGCAAGTTAGGAAGAATAAGCACCAGGTAAATAAAATTTTATGTTTAAGCCATGTACACTACTTGCTTTTCAACAATATTCACTTAATTTGAATGTTTATAGAGTACAAGGCAAAGTGATGAGGCACCTCCACCAGCACCTGCACCTCCAACAGCAAGAGCAGCACCAGTAGCTTCAATAGGCACAGCAACACCAGCAGCTCCAAGAGGCAGAGCAGCACCAGTAGCTCCAAGAGGCAGAGCAGCACCAGCAGCTCCAAGACTTTCTGCACCAAGAACAAGCACTGCTCCCGCTCCTGATGTCCCAAGGAGGGTTAGTGGAAGGAAGAGACTTCTGACAGGTAGGATGAAGGGCTATCTGACTGCTGGGAAGTTTACATATCGCCAGGATCCACCTGCCCCTGCTCCTGATGCATAACCTGATGTTTAAGCATGTTTAAGACTCTGTTGTCAGTGCATTGGTCCAAACTATGATGTCATTTCAAATTTGAGACTATGTTGTACTGTATGGGTGAAACTATATATGTGTGCACCTGTTAAGACTATGTTCTAAAATGATGGTCCAAACTATCTTGCTGATCATGTATGTTGTTTCAAAATGTTGCAATTGATGCTCTTAAGATTAAGTTTCAGATGATCCAAAATGGTCGACAACTCTCGGAAAACCCTCGAGGGTTTTACATAACCATAGAGCCTCTGGATGATCCAAAATGGTCGACAACTCTCGGAAAACCCTTGAGGGTTTTACATAACCATAGAGCCTCTGGATGATCCAAAATGGTCGACAACTCTCGGAAAACCCTCGAGGGTTTTACATAACCATAGAGCCTCTGGATGATCCAAAATGGTCGACAACTCTCGGAAAACCCTCGAGGGTTTTACATAACCATAGAGCCTCTGGATGATCCAAAATGGTCGACAACTCTCGGAAAACCCTTGAGGGTTTTACATAACCATAGAGCCTCTAGATGATCCGAAATGGTCGACAACTCTCGGAAAACCCTCGAGGCTTCTTAAAAGCACATACATGATCTATATGACCTAAAATAGTCGATAACCCTCGGAAAACCATCGAGGCTTCTTAAAACATCATACATGATCTATATTAGCTAAAATAGTCGATAACCCTCGGAAAACCCTCGAGGCTTCTTAAAAGCACATACATGATCTATATGACCTAAAATAGTCGATAACCCTCGGAAAACCCTCGAGGCTTCTTAAAAGCACATACATGATCTATATGGGCTAAAATAGCCGCTAACCCTCGGAAAACCATCAAGGCTTCTTAAAACATCATACATGATCTATATGAGCTAAAATAGCCGCTAACCCTCAGAAAACCATCGAGGCTTCTTAAAACATCATACATGATCTATATGAGCTAAAATAGTCGATAACCCTCGGAAAACCATTGAGGCTTCTAAAATTTACAGTTAAACACACACAGAGTTATGAACCAACACAACATTCAACATAACAACAGGGGTACATAGAGTTCAATACTTATGGGTACATGGAGTTCATAATAGGGGTACATGGAGTTCAATACTACAGCACTAACAGTTCATAGGGCTACAAATACTTATGGGTACACAGTACTACATCACTGTCACATCTTACTGCTCACATATCTGCTTGATCTTCTCCAACTCGTCATTCCTAGCACTGCTCAACTTAAACAGATCAAATAGCTGATACTCTAGCTTCTTCTTCTCTTCCTTCAGCAACAAAGTTTCTTCCTCCATCAGCTTCATCTTTCTGTCATCAGCAATCTTGCCCTCTTTCAGCTTAGCCACTTCATCATGGGCTTTCATCAGCTCATTTTCAAGTTTAGTTTTATTCTCCCTCAACTTTTCCTCATCACTACCATTCATTATCTTGTCATAGTTTGCCTGCATAACCTGCCTCTCAGTATCATTCATAAACTTGGAAACATCAGCCATCAGGCTGGAATACTTCTTCTCCACCTTTATCCTCTCTTCATTCAAATCTTTCACAATCTTGCCATTCTCAATCTTCTCATCCAGAAGTGCATTATGCATGTCATGGTACATTCCCCACAGCTTCAGCAGTGTGTTCTTCATTGGCTGTGGCCACTCATCATCAAGCCAAGAGTGGAAACCACAATTCTCAATGTACTGCATCTTAAAATTATTTATTTCATCAGTACTACATAGCAGACATGGAACTATTCACACAAATGGACTTATTCAGAGTTAATGCTTGTTATTTCAATTATTCATAGGCACTGGAGTGCATTTATTCAAATGCAACTATTTATTTCTTTACTACTACATAGCATACATGCAATTATTCATACATGGACAATTAGTACTGCATAGCTACATCTAATTAACATGGCTTGCCATTCTTCTGTGAGCAACATTGCTTCTCTGGCTCTGGGTCATTGTATCGATCAACTCATTGCCAAATTAGAAACAGAGCTACTGCTACAGAGCTACTGCTAGAGAGTTTGAAGTGTGAGCAACATACCCCTTCCACAGAACACATGTAGAAGCGACGGCCGCTGTTCGTTCCTTCAAAAGCGACACGCTTCACCGGCTCCTTCTGGTGGAGGCGGCACACCTCCGGGCAACCTGCCGCCAAACCCGTGAAGGTTGGTTCATCCCAGCTGTCTGGGCAGTAGTCCATAGGTGCGAAGTCCTAATTACAAACAAAACCTTCTCAATTCCACCAAATCGACCAGAAAAGGAGAGGAAATTGACAAAAATCAAAATTCCCAAATCTGCCCAAACCCTAACCCTAGATGCAGAGGAAAGAGCTACTTACCCCTGGCCAGGAAAGAGCCGTGCTCGACGACTCGCCATCGTTCCAACTGGGCATTGACGGCCGGCGGGCAAAACACAGGCGGCGGCCAGAATTGCGGCGGCGGCGGGAGCAGAGTGACTGAAGAGGAGACTGAGGGAGAGTGACGGGAGGGAGAGATCGTAACGTTTCTTTTACACATCCGCGAGCGGAGGGGCCCGCGTCCGACCGGCGACGGCCGTTTTCTCCTTCCGTCAAAATGTGGACACGTCAGCACAGTGGGTGGGGTCAGATAGTCAGATTCAGTGTCAATTTCCTGCAAACTCGTCATTTGGGTGTTCGGCAAAAAACCAACTCAAATGTGGTGGTTTTTTGTCCCGCAAACCAAAAGTGGTGGTCTTTCGTAAATTTGGCCACCAATGTGGTGGTTTTATGCTATTCACTCATTTTTTTTAGATCGAGGTCGAGTAATTGGTATACTTGAGGGGTGGGGTAGGTTCAGGGATGGAGCTTCATACATGGCTATGGTGTCAGCTGACACCAATGGATTCTGGAAATCCTTCACTAATTTTGCACTAATCATGGTTATCTATAAAGATGACACAGGTGCTACAAAGGCTGACCCCATCATATTAATTTTCTAGCTTCGTCCCTCGGTGGGGTTGGGTGGGGGGAGGGGGCTTGGCGGCGGTGTAGTAGGGTCGTCCGTATGGTAGACAACACCGTAGGAGGCGGTGCAACCTAGGTTTTCTCACCAACTTTTTTTTATGAGCGATTGTAATCTTGTCAAGTAATTAATATAGGTCTATGAATTCGTAATAATAATTCAGTCCACAACTGTATTGGCCCAACTTACTTTTTTCCTCACCGAGGAAGTCGTGTCGCGAGCAAAAACGTGGGCTCGGCCGAGCAACAGTGTACGCCATTTTAGTCCTTTTTCTCGAGTCTGGTACTCCATCTGTCCATATAAAGATGTCGAAGGTTTGTGTAAATTCAAATGTACCTATACACTAAAATGTGTTTAGACACATCTAAATTTAGACAAACTTACGATATTCTTTTATGGATAGAGGTAGCGAGTATGTATATGTGTGATGGGCATTCGTCCGTCGCGATCGACCTCTTCTCCTCGGTGGGCTCAGGACAAGAATGGCCACCTGCATGCGCAAGCAAATATTCTTCGTGTCTGCATTATAGAATGATTATTATTATGCGCTGTATCGATACATACATGTAACAAAAAGACTGAATAATTTCGCACCGGTTCTCTGTCGTCTGCATTCTCTCGTGTGTGGCTGCTGTCCTCTATATATCATTGCCTCGTCTGCTACGCTAGTTTGTGGGGAGCTTCAAGTTCACAGGGAACTACAGTCTACAGTAGTGAATATGCCGACAGGAATGTGTTGAACTGGAGGCGTAGAGTTTATGGAGAGCCGATGGAGGGGGCCAGTAGGCTGCATGCGAGATCAGGCCACGTCACTCTCTGGTATCTCCTCCCCAGGGTGTACCTGGCGATGAGGAAGCTTCCTGGAAGCTGCGTCTGCATGGTCACCTGCATGCAATGCAGTGAAACGAACGGATGCGTGGAGGTGATGAACCGTGGTGCGATCGACGAGCGTGAAGCTGATCGATATCGTGTTATTGGCCACAGATCAACGAGGGAGAGACAACATCGTTCACTTACGTAGAATGCACGGTCTGGGCTTCTCTACCGTCTACCGGCCGTAAGATATTGATCGATCGATATCTCATCATAGCAGGCAGGTGCGTCGATCTCCCGAGATCCCGTCTGACGGGCACGTCAGGCCGACGGAGCTTCACACACACAGATTTGGAACGAGCTTGCCGTCCCGCTTAACTCGCGGATGGCGGCTGTCACGCGGCGTCGATCGGCATTGCCGAACGCGGCAATGGCGAGGGATGGCGATCGGCCGGAAGATGACTGGTCGGAGACGGCAGATGCGCCACGCAAAACCAGCATCGGATCAGCCCGTGCCACGGCGACCCTGGGTTGCTATCGGAGATGGCTGCCCCTTTGATTAGCAGCAGTTGGCAGCGCAGCCAGGCCAGGTGGCGCGCCGGCCCGGCACGCAACGGGAATTTTACCCCGGCAGCACCAACCGGCCGTCGCGGGGGCCGCGGCGAGGAGCGGATGTGGACGGAGGAAGCTTCGTGGCAGCTGCGTGGGGGGCAGAAACGGACAAGCTCTCGCTGGTCACCACACACAAACGCACGGGTACGGCTGGAGTAGTATTGAAGAAGGCCGGACGTCGATCGTGCGTGGCCCCGCCGCCGCTCGTGGACCGCCTGCCTGCCAATCCAACCTACCGGCCGGGATGTGGGGTGGCGCGCGCGACAGACATCCGTACGTCGTCTCATTCTGGACCTATCCGATCCGATCGTGGAGGTAGGGTCCTCGATCCGCTGCGGCGCCGCTCCTCCGTTCGGCTGGGTTCCGGCGGGCGCGCGCGGTCACGGTGGCTTATCGTCGCACTTACGGCTCGTCGTGCTTATCTATCTCTTCGCCTCGGCCGGCGCGCGTAACGACGAGGATGGCGTCTGCAGCCGCCGTCCTCTACACGGCCGCCGCCGGGATATCTGTGTGCTGTGAACGCTCTCTTTACCCTAGTCCGTACACGCAGAGCAAGAACAGAATTCGGCTTTGAATTCCGTACGCTCCTCCATTTCGTAAGCAAGTGTTGACGTAGCGTACGACTGTACGTACGGTCCACTACTTCGATCTACGTGGTCTTGTACGTACATGGAGTAGCTGCGCGAGTGCGACCGATACGATGGACGGGGCAAGAATGTCACATCCGAATGCAGCGCCACTTTTAAGATCGAGCAACTCTAGCATAATTCCGATATGCCAAACCCGAATATGTAATTTTTTTGTGAAATGCAATACAAATCCAGACATAAATAAATATGTACACATACACTTGCCCCTACAAAAGGAACTCAAAGACATCCTACCTCTATGAGAATCTCCGATAGACCGAGTCCAATAAATCGATTCGACGGCTATTGTGACTGACGAAGTCATCACAAGCATCTCGTTATCGATGCTGAAAAAACATTCTACTTTTTTGAGACACCAAGTGTAAAACTTGGTGCTAGATCTCTCGTGCATCAGTGTATGGGTCGCTAGTCCCATGTGGGTAGCTCGTTACCGACGGTGACATGAAGCCGATAGTTGTTGTTGGCGTAGCTGAAGCTATGCCGACGGTGGTCGTCGGCACAGCTACAACTACATTGACGGGCCTTTTGTGCCAAAGTTTATTTTGCAAGCCGTAGGCTTCCAGGTCATGTGCCGATGGCACTCACAAATAGTCATCGGCGTCTACCCGTTTTCCTGTAGTTTTGCAGGCACCACTACGTCACTACCCTTCTAATCATCCCACTATAGATTGGTTCGGTTAAAAACCATGACGCTCAATAAATACTTGAAATTGATACCACATATTTGAATTTTTTGTTCGCCCAATATTTCCGATATAGATAGATGAGATCAAGTTCATCATAGCAAACATTATAGTTCATCATTCCTCTACCTTCACGCATTTCGCGTGAGCACTCGATGACGTGAGCCGTGTCATATATGCATCGCAGCCTCTCGCACGATCGGGGATGGAGTGGTTAAGAGTATTTCCAGTCGCGTGCTCCAAAGCTAAAAAAAAAGTCACATTTTGTGTCTGGCATCCTCCGTAGACTCTATACAAAGGGAACACGTTGGAGATGCCGAACACAAATGAAACGGCGGATGCATGCATGCAACCCCCTAGTCACATATGTCATTGTCTTTCCCCACCTAACTCACAATTTCTCTCACATGAGATGATTCTCTCTATTAAAATGCATGCATCTATCGGCTGGAAAGGGTTCCTTTTTGTCAAAAATTTTGTTATCCGGCGTTGTCTCCAAAAACATCTTAGATTGTTGTATTTGAAGGGACGCGACTAAAGATGTTTTAACTAAAAAATTGCAGAGCCATGCATCCACGGGGTTCTGAATCTGATGTTGAAGCGAGGAGGCAACATAGGCCAGTTTTAGGTGAGGCCCTGTTCGGTTTACCATGGATTCAAGTGGATTGATACGGATTGACAGGAATTAAATCCCATTTAACCTAAAATCCTCTTAGTTTCCCTCTAATCCACTCCAATCCACTTGTGAGGTTGATTAACCGAACATGACCTGAGTGTGCATGGCCCTGCATGCAACGAACGGATGCGCGGAGGTGATGAACCGTGCGTTGTGATCGACGGATGAAGCTCATCCATATCCTGCTACTGGCCAAGATCCACGAGCGACAACATCTTTCAGTAGAATGCACGGTGTGGGCTTCTCTACCGGCCGGAGAGAGAGAGAGAGATATCTCATCAAAGCAGGCAGGTGCATTGATCTTCCGAAATCCGACTGATCGGCACGTCAGGCCATCGGAGCTTCACAGATTTGGAATGAAATTGCCGTCCAGCTTAACTCGCGGCGGCTGTCACGCTCGTCGGCATTCCCAAACGCGGCAAAGAGTCAGAGATAGCGCCCACCCGGAACATGAGGGGCCGGAGTCGCCAAATCCGCCACCCAAAATCATATATACATGCAAGTTTTTTAAAAACCATGGCGTTGAACAAATACTCGAAATAGATACTGCATATTTGAAATTCTGTTTGCGCCATATTTTTTACATACATAGATGATCTCAAGTTCATCATAGAAAACATAGTTCATCATTTATGTGCGCCCTCCATTGCGTGGATTTCACGTAAGCGTCCGACACCAACACTCGAATGTATGCGGCCACGTGATGTGCAGGAGCCTCCCACACGGCCTAAAGAGGAGTGGTTAACTTGAGGCATTGACGTCCATCGAGCCGTGGGGTTCCGAATTTTCTGTTCATCAGAGTGCGAGGAGGCGGCACAAGGGTGCAGGCGACTTCGCCGAGGAGGAGGAGGAGCTGGTGTGGAAAATGAGAATTTGGTACCCGCAAACACTCCGGCTTAGGTATATAGCGCGTCGGCAGTTGGATTTGCAGGCCCGATAATTTTGTCCAGGGCCAACCTAGCTTTAGGGATCTGTTCGGGACATGATAATAACCAAACCCAAAAAAAAATCGACCATTTAATTTTTTCTGATTGCTCAACCGTGGACAACCATGACCCTTCAACAGCTCCCTTACTGTTCTATTCTAAGTTCCAACCACATGCAACCGGCCGGGAAAAGGGGAGAAATTCTCAGCTCATCAGGATGTTTTTTCTTACAACTGGCTCATCAAGCTGTTTGGTTGTATATTGTCACAGCTCATCAAGCCTTAAAATAGTAGATTATCAGAGAGGATAAAGCCGAGCGTCGGCCCACCCCTACTGTGTGGCCTCCCAATGGATATGCATACCAATATGCCATGTTCGTGAACTGGACATTCTGACAACTGACGTGCACTAGTAGCTACTAGAGTCTTTTAGTTTTCTTCTTTTACATCGTACTCCGGCTTTATTTCCAATCAGGATCAAAATATTCGGCCGTGAATCTACCTCACGTGCTGCCTCGGTCATCTGACAACTTCCGCTCCAGAATAATTTCATAAGTTTTCAATGAAAGCCCTTTATTAGGTAATTGCATTGGAGGTACAAGAACTTGTTAGCCGGGTACATTTTGGTACAACTACTTGCAACTTGTGGCCAGGCAGTACAATAACTTGGCATGCGGGTGCAAATTAGTACAAAACCATTATTTGGATGACACGTAGCATTTTTTTTTTTACAAAAAGACCCACGTATACCTTCTTCTTGACTGTGACCATCCATGGCCGTGGGGGTGCCCTCCTGCTCACCCGGCCAGTCGTGCCGGTTGGGGAGACATGGCGTGGGCGGCCATTCAAACGGCATCCTCCCGTCAACGACACTGGTTCTGGCCCAGGTCATCGCCAATGCGTCGACGCCGTCCGAAATGTCTGATTGTGTCCGTTTACGTCGGCCCGCGAACATCATGTGATTCAGGGCGATCGTTTGTGCCGGGTACCTCCAGCGATGCAGACGTATTTTTTTAGCGGAGACAACGTCAAGGTCGCTAATGGCGTTTTACGTCCCGTCGAGGACTACCGTCGGCGATTAACTGTTCCCGCGCGACGACGGTCGTTCCCGCGCGTGCCCAATACATTGGCAAGTTTCGCCGGCGTTTTGCGCGCGCGGGAAACGACCTGCGCGGCAACGCCGTGGCTATATATGCTGGGGACACCGGCGGAGGTGACGGGCACACCTCAAGCTAAACCCTAGCATCCATCCATGGCCGACCACAACCTTAGTTGGGAACAGGTAGTTCAGATGTGCCGCCACGTCCACCCGGAGGAGGACGAGGAGCTAGTCGCCACTGGCGTTCAGGCCGAGCAGCTGGACCTGGAGGCGGCGGCGGCGGAGGTTGCGGAGGCGGAGGCGGCAGAGCGCACGGAAGGGCGCCTCGCGGCGACCAGGGCGGAAATCGCCGACGCCAGGGCCGAGATCGCCGACCTAGGCGGCGACGGGGCGGGGCCGTCAAACGCACCGTCGGGCGGCCGATAGACCAAATCTAGCCGTTTTCATTTAAACTTGTAAAATATAATTAAATTTGAATGAAATCTTTATTTTCATGCACTTTTATTTATTTGGGGCACGTGTTTGGGAGACTGGCTGGGGCGTCCCCAAACTCGGCATGAAGAAAACGCGTCTCCAAACGCTCGATCTCGCGCCGTTTGGGGATGATTTTGGGGTCGCGGCTGAAGATGCTCTAAGCCGGCGGGGGCGCGGGGATCGTCGTTCCTAACCGAGATGGCGTACCTTTGCACGGGGATATACTGCACCAGCGCCGGCGAGGCGTACACCTCCAAGCTGCTCACCGACGTCCTGTCCTACCAGACATGGCGGCTACGACGGTGCGTATAACGGTGGACTGGAGAATTCATGGGGACTACTCCCTCCGTTTCAGTTTACTAGTCTTCCCCGTATTTCTAGGTCGTCAATTTGACCTATATAATTTAAATTGTATAATGTAAAAATTATATAATTAGAAAATAGAACCTCTAAACTTTCTAATGATATAATTTATATAACATATAACTAATGCTAACTTGATCAAATTTTCGATCGGGTACGCGCACGCCTAATAAACCGTGAGAGAGGGAGTACAAAAAGAAGGTATACGTGGGTCTTTTTGTAAAAAGCTAATGCTACGTGTCATCCAAACAATGGTTTTGTACTAATTTGGACCCGCATGCCAAGTTATTGTACTGCCGGGCCACAAGTTGCAAGTAGTTGTACCAAAATGCACCCGGCTAACAAGTTCTTGTACCTCCAATGCAATACTTCATAGCTAGATTACCCTTGCGCTGGCATAATTTAATAAAAAAAAGTGAATTTTACTTTTTACTGTCTAGTTATGCATTTGTGACATAAATTACCCTGCCGAGTGAACATTTGTGTAGATTAACCATTTTAAAATCTTTAGACCCTTGCTTTCTAATGTGTGTTCACTAGACAAGGTGTTAGACGATGATCGGGATCCAAAAATATCAAGGTGATAATGAGAAATGGAACATATGGATTAAAGAAGTTTTAACATAATTGTCCATGAGGCTCTCCAATATTTACATATTGTGTCGCTTTGCATCGACGTATCATGCCTATCCTATCTAATAATAAGAGAAAAGCTAATTAGGGCTAAAGCGTATTTTAAGTCTCATAAATAGGATATTTGGTAGAAGTTCAACTAAATGGGGTAATATCTGTCACAAATACACAACTACAAGGTAAAAATTGGAATTCACTCATAATAAAATTATACAAGCTCTCACACCTAGCCTTTGTACAGTAAACTTTTTAATAAAAAAACGAAGTCAAAAGTTTTACCTCATCCATTAATTAAGACGAGAGTGCACAGTGCATACTTAGAATTGCACATAGCCACAATTGCATGTGCACTTATGAAAGTTTTGAGACATCCAATGTCCCATTTCTTGGAACGATCATTTCAATATTCTACATTTCCAAAGGCAAATGAAAATGCTTCCTCTAGCACGAGTGCCGGTCATATCAGTATGATACCTGCTCGGATTATGTTCCAGTTTTCCTATTTGTAGTATTCACGCTATACTTTATGTGTTGCTTGTTCAATTAGTAGAATCTCTTGATAGTAACCTCACACCAGAAATGAAAGAAGAAATATGTTTCAAAATGAAAAGAAATTAAAGAGCAAATATTAGTGTAGTGGGTCTACATTGGCCCACCGCTGGCAGGAGAAGGACGTGAAACACTTTTGATGGGCTAACATGCCCTGCAGACAAGAAACATGTCGCGTGGACGGACCACACAAAGGGCCAATTGCGCTCGTCTTGCAGCCCCATTTGGAACAGGAAGTATTTTTCTGTTCCTGGTGGCAAATAAACGAACCCTGAGAAAAAAATCCAACGCCCAGCTCGCCAGTATACAAATACACACAGCGGCTACTGTTTCGAGTTTCTTACTCTCCTGATCTTGTATGAACACTATTGTACTCCCTCCGTCCATAAGAAGATGCAAAAAATTTATCCAAATTCAGATGTTATCTATACACTAAAGAGTGTCTAGATACATCCGAATTTAGTCAAATTTTTGACATCTATTTATGGTGTTCGAGCAGTGTGTAGAAAAACAATTATAAAAATACATTTATATTATTACCCGAGCTATCCTGTCTGATGGAGCAGTGCCCTCTCCAGATCTCCTATCTTTAGTAGACGCGATAAAGCATGAAAATAGTTTGATACACGAATCTTCCAGAATTAGATAAAAACAGATTGGTAGGCTGGCCAACCACATGCTCCATCGGGACTGAATAATTATTAGCCTGAAAAAAGGAGAACAGGAAGTCCTGAGCCAAAATTTCAGGTTTTGATATCTGATAGCATGTTGGGGAACAGCAACAGTTAGTTTGAGATAAGTGGTGGGTTCAAGAATTGTGCCACTTTTATCGCACTCGAGCTGTATCATCTCCCTGCTGTTTCCAGAACCTGTCTGAAACAATTATGTACCAGCTTTAACACAATTTTTAGCTAAGATACAAGAGGTACACATTAAAGAGGCTTCTGACATGTTGACAGATCCCAAATGTACATTTTTTATAGCAAAATGATAATAATGTTGGGATCTGAAGTTTTGCTCCAGAACCAATGGTGGAAACCACTTTAACACTAGTGTATCCCTTCTTTTTTGAAGGAAAGACTAATAGGATTGAATTCATGTTCACGTGGACTTGAACCCAGGTGAAGGTACTGTACATCCACTCCCCAACCACTTCCTTAGTCTATTCCTTCTTCTTGTTTTCATCTACTACCTTCTTCGGTTTAGTTAAGAAGGTAACAACCCATACTCCTAGCAGGGTTGCTTGGAGGGGTGCAAGCCAATATACCAATAGGTGGTCAAATGTCGCATGATCTCCTCGAGCATAAGCCCAAGCAAAAGCCTGCAAAATTTAACAGATAGGAAATCGTTAGAGAACTGAAAGATGTAGCAAGTAATGCATGTCAGGTGTTACTATTTTGGGGATAAAAACTAATTCATGATATAGCACTAATCTCGATAGCTATTATGTAGGAATGAACATCTGAGAATTAGTTAGTTGATGTGATATACCATGATCATCATGTGATTCTTTGATAGCATGAATGGACCATCTTTGAGGCAATGAGAAAAGGTATGTATGTGGAGCCATTTAGGCAATCTTAGAAACTTCTTGATTTTACGGCCTAAGTTTGATATCATCATGATACAGAAGTTGACAATTGGATAATGTGAACATTGTACAGCTCAATCGATCATATTAAATGCAACGAAACAGAAGTACTATGAACTGCTGCCTAGCCGAAACCTATTTGCAACCAGAACAAAATTGGTGCAGCCATACATGCATTTGCATAGTATTACTTCGTATTCGATTCATATGGAAGTTACGCACATGTGTTGTAGTTCAAATCCAAGAGGTCAGTTTCTAGATCAGTTATGACCATAGGTGTAGAAAGCACTTACAGATGCAGGGTTCATAATCCCTCCAGTACTATCCGAGCTAAGGATATGAATTGTCATTTTCCAAATGCTCCCGATCCATGTCTTCATAAAGAATCCCTTTTCTTTCTTTTTAAGTGTCACTGACACCATAACAACCAAAAGAGTTGCCAGTCCTTCAGCTAATGCTCCGTGATGAACTCCGACGCTTAATGCAGCTCCTTTACCTACTTGAGGGAAAGCTGTTCGGATGAGCTTCACTCCTAGAACTGCCCCAATCACCTGATAACACTCAGATCCATAAATCAATATGGCTGCTCCAAATAGGCCGCTCAACCAAAGATAAAGTGGTCATTTTACAGAAATATATTTATAAGTATCTGCCCCTTACAAAAGTATGAAACATCTTCCCTGCAAAAGAAAAAGTATGAAACATCTTCCCTGCAACAGACAAAAGTATGAAACGTCTATGGTTCACCATCGATTAGTTAGATCCAATGGTTCATCTCTCCCCTGTAACCGATTTCATGTGGACTATAAACAAATCATTTAGTATCACACCTTTTATGTCCCCTCTTCTCCAATTTTTAGAAATCATCTCCATGCAAAGACAGATACGTTCCAGTCAATTTACATAGGAATTAACTAAAATTGATCACAAGATAATAAGGCTGACTATGCCACATCCCCAAACAGTTGGTATTTTCACCCCTTCAGATGAGTAGCGTTAAATTTAAAAATCTGATTTTTTGTATAACGAATTTGTTAATGTGTTCTAACTGCATGCAACATTTGTAGAGAGATGACATGTGTGGTGGTCTATGGATAAAATACAAAATTTGGTGTTGTTTAGAGTATTTAGATTTGTTGTTTACAACACTCAGATTTGCCTTTCTTTTGTTTAAGATCATATTTATCCACTTGTGCGCTAGAACATAAAAACGAAAATCACAATAGCTTAGTTTTAGGGCATCCAGAATGTGGCCAAATACAGGTGCCAAAACTCAAATCTTGGCACCGCTTGCTATATCGACTATTATAGCTTGACATTGTGACATAGGTATGTCGATAGGAATATAGAGTAGAGTAGAAACGACAACGCCTCATCAATTAGTTATGTGACATTATAAGATAATAACATACTACTGTAGTATTTAGAGGCAATTGATCATTTGCCCCTCGAATAGGTACTATGTGCTGCTCAAATTGTAATCGTTCCTCTCTTGATAAAAAAAAATTTAGCAAGTAGATAAAAGGGAGAGACAGGGCGACGCCTCACCTGGGCAGGGACCCGTAGGAAGACGGTGAAGAGGTAGAGGGCGGGGCCACCGTGGGAGGCGACGGCGCCGGAGAGGGCGGTGAGCGGGTTGTATGAGGCGCCGCCGGTGAGCGATTCGAGCCCGGCGAAGAGGAACATGTAGACGACAGAGAGCGAGACCTTGGCGGCTTCGCCCTCCGGGGTCCCGCCGAGGCCGAGCACGCTGTACACGAACAGCTTCACCAGCGCGCCTGCGCAAACCCACAGCGCCGCGAGCACCAGGTCGCCAACGACCAGCCACGGCCGGATGCGGCCGCTCGACGCCGGAGCCGGAGCCATGGGCGGGCTCGGGGGGAGCTGCCGGGCGTGGGAGAGGTCGGCTGCCGGTGCCTGCGGCGGCAATGGCTTCCGTTACCGCGAGGGATTCTTCTGCCGGGATTAGACAGGAGACAAGCGAGAAATTTGGAATTTTAAATTCGGGAGCGGGTTACGAATAGATTCCCCATTGATAGGAAACCTCTGCCGTAGTGGTGTGCGTCGATGATTGTCCACAACGGGTACAGACCTCAAGGCCGTCGCGCTGTCCAACCTTACATTTGTGGACGTTCCCAAAGTGACGTGCAAGCGCTCCGGCTGCGCATTCGGTTTTGTACGGTTAATTCGGTTTGGTTTATTCGGTTCTACGATAAATACGATTTCAATACTCTGTTTGATATGGTTACGTATAAAAATACGATTTGGTTTTTTTTTTTTTTGACAGGAAACAACGCTTTATTGATTATAACACATCAATACAAAATGTTCCCCGGATGAAATCCGGAACAGAAAGAAAAACACAACTAGAGTCTACATCCAAACTAGATTTAGCTAACAAATGCGCTGCCTGATTAAAAGAACGCTTCACATGTCTGAAAGAGCTTGATGTGAAGCTTTGACTCAAATCCTTGATCTCAGCCACCATCATCCCAACAGAAGATCTATCCATGGAACAGGAATTTAGTCGCTGCACCAGCGAGAGACAGTCAGACTCGAAAATGACTTTATCCACCCCTTCGTCTCTTGCTAGCTGAACCGCTCGCCGGAGAGCCACAGCCTCCGCGAGCTCCGGGGATGAGAGCCCCCCAACATGTTGTCGACATGCCACCAAGAAGGCACCCCGATGATCGCGCATAACAGCTCCAACGCCTCTACACTTGGCCGCTTCAAAGATGGCTGCATCCGAGCTAACAAAACAGTGTCCGGCGGCAGTGGTGTCCATGTTGTTGCTGCTGGAGTGGACACACACCTATTCTCGGAGACCATCTTGAACAAATTTTGCTTGATCAAATCGACATAAGCCAGTATTTTACCTCCTGTGCGACATGGATCAGGTTTCACGTCCGAGTTTCGAGCCTCATTCCGTGCCTCCCAAATATACCAAAAACCCACCGTAAGCGTCGTCGCTTGGAGATCAGTGGCTCGATCCAGGAAGTCAAAGAGCCAATGCTTATTAGAAGAAAATGCCTTTCTAGCCAGCCTCATTGGTACAAACTGTTTAAC
Organism: Lolium multiflorum; assembly: GCA_030979885.1. NCBI lineage: Eukaryota > Viridiplantae > Streptophyta > Magnoliopsida > Poales > Poaceae > Lolium > Lolium multiflorum. Next base: position 313,154,336 of record CM061750.1, on the reverse strand, counting down.
CTCCCGCCACACCATACACGCAAACTGACAAAAGAGCATCGAGTGAGCAATGTCCTCTGACCGTCCACAAAAGATACATGATCCATCCGCCGGAATTTTGCGCTTGACAAGCTGCACACCACTAGGCAGACAGTCCTGTGCAAAGCGCCACATGTGGATATTCATTTTCCCGGGGCTTTGACCTTCCAAATAGCTTTCCAATTCTTCCCAGTTCCAACCCACGTTGAGGCCATGCCTCTCCTCGTTCTACTCTGGGTCTGGATGAATTTTGTGGAACGAGCAAGATTGTAAGCCGATCTTACACTGAAAATGCCATTCCGAGTATGAGGCCAAAAAACATAATCTTCCCCTGCATACCTAGATATTGGCACCTGCATGATCTGTTCTGCAGCCGCAGGGGTGAAGAAGGCCTGGACACTTTCAGAAATCCATGCACCCATCTCTTCATCAATTAGACAGTGCACTGTAGCCTGACTCGGAATTGGGGAGACCGGAATTAGAAGTTCTGGTGGGAAGCCCGGTACCCAGTTATCCTTCACAATCCTCACTGTACGTCCATCACCAATACCCCACTGAACTCCCTGGCTAAGCAACTCTCGGCCGAACAAAATGCTGCGCCAAGTGTACGACGCCGATCTAGTCTTGGGAGCATTCCAGAAGTCAGTATTTGGAAAATACCTGCCTTTGAGTACACGAGCACACAAAGAATCTGGTGCAGAAAGGAGTCGCCACCCTTGTCTAGCTAGCATCGCCTGATTGAAGAGGACAAGATCACGAAAACCCATGCCTCCCAAAGCCTTTGGTGTCGACAACCATTCCCACGACCTCCAGTGCATCTTCCTCTTACCATTTTCAACTCCCCACCAAATATTAGCGATGATAGATTTTATCTTATCACATGTCATCTGTGGGAGCTGAAAACAACTCATAACAAAAACTGGAATAGCTTGGATTACTGCCTTAAGTAAAGCTTCATTACCCGCCCGAGACAGGGGCCTATCCGATAATCCATTAACATACTTCCAGATCCTGTCATATAGAAAGCTAAAGGTAGCAGTAGGGGATCGGCCAACCATGGTAGGCATACCAAGATAAAAATCATTCAGCTCTTCGCTTGTCACCCCTAACTTCTCCTTTATTCTCTCCTTCACTTGGTCCGCGCAAGCATGACCAAAGAAAACCGTCGATTTCTCAAGATTGATCTTCTGCCCAGAGCCATCACAATAAACCTTGAGAGTATTTTTGAGAGCCTCAACGCTCCTATTATCACTTCGTGCAAAGAAGATGTTGTCATCCGCAAACAGTAAATGGGATATAGGGGGACCAAGTCGACCATTGCGAATTCCATAGAGCTCACCTTGATCCTCCCTTTGTTGCAGTAAACATGACAAGCCTTCTGTGCATAGAAGAAACAAATAAGGACTTATTGGGTCTCCCTGCCTAATTCCCCTTGATGGAACAACCGGTTCTGTTAGTTCACCATTCACCCTCACCACATAGCGAACATAAGTAACACAGCGCATCACTGATTGTATCCAGTTCGGATCAAAACCAAGCCTGCTCAGACAACCATGCAAATAGCTCCATTCCACCCTATCATACGCCTTCATCATATCAATCTTCAGCGCAAAAAAAGGTCGTTTGGAGTTCTTGTTCCTGATCGTATGCAGGCACTCATAGGCAATCAAGGCGTTATCAGTGAGTAACCGGCCTGGAACAAAAGCACTCTGATGCTCAGAAATAATATCCGGTAGAAACACTTTCAACCTATTTGCCAAAACTTTGGAGGCGATTTTGTAGAGGACGTTGCACAAGCTGATGGGTCGGAAATTTTTAAGTTCCTTGGGCTTGGCAACTTTTGGGATCAGAACAATAATAGAGTCACATAACCCCTCAGGTACCTCTCCTCCTGACAGAAAACTCCTCACAGCAGCACAAATCTCAGATTTAAAAAAATCCCAGTGGATCTGATAGAAAAGAGCCGGGAAACCATCCGGCCCAGGCGCCTTGGTAGGTCCCATTTGGAAAAGTGCAGCCTCAATCTCATCATCAGTATATGGTTTGCATAAATCAGCGTTCATATCAGTTGTAACCTTGACTGGAATGGAGTCGGGAACTGCATCCAATGAATCACACGTTTCAGAGGTAAAAAGATGTTCATAAAACTTCTGAACCATACCTTTCATCTCTCCCTGTGATTCACAAATTGAGCCATCTTCCCTACGAAGCGCCGTGATTTTATTCGTACGCTTACGGGCAGATGCTCTAGCATGGAAGAAAGACGTATTGCGGTCACCCTCCCGGAGCCACTCCACACGAGAACGTTGCCGTGCCATGATTTCTTCACAATCAAAAAGCTCACACAGCTTGTTTTCAATTTCCCTCTCTTCCTTTATATTTACATCCGATAACGGCTGGCCTCGGAGAAAGAAAAGCCGTTGCTCGTACCGCCTAATCTGTTTCTGAATTGAGCCAAAGGTAGCACGGCTCCAGTCCTTCAAAACAGGGCCCATACGATTCAGAGTCAACCACGTAGAACTAAGAGAAGGAGCACCCTCTCTGCTAGTCGACCAGGCCTTCTCCAGCACCTCTTTATACTCCGGTGAACGTCGCCACATCGCTTCATACCGGAAGGAGTGTGACACTGGTCGCTGCCCACCATCCCTTGGATCAATCGTCTCGAATTTAATTTTGATTGCATAGTGATCGGAGGAGGTGGCAATAATATTCTCAACACTGATAACCATTAAATTTCGGTTCGGTTTCAGTAATAACCAAACTAACCAAAGTTTACGCGAATTTTAGATTGAAAAGTAACTTATATGACCATATATTTTATTTTCTGTATTTTTGTATGATTGTACTAAATATTTTGCTAGAGAGAAAAACAAAAAAGAAAGAAATTCAAATAAACTAAAATATGGATGTATTTTGTATGGCCGTATAAAAGGTTTTTTTTTTTTTTGCGAGAGAAAGGAATTTCATTAAACAGCAATAGGCTTACAATCAAAGGCTAGTGCTTCAGCAATCCCTACTGGAGAAGCACCGAGCCAAAATTCAGTTTGTGCCTAGACTCTACCCAACTGTGCTAGTTCGTGACCAGCCCTATTTGCATCTCTGTTTATTTTAACTAAACTACTTTCCCTTTCCTTAAGCAACTCACGAATGGCATTTATTGTAAAGGCAGAGGCTGAAAAAAGCTTCATTGATCATTTCCGAGCAATCAGACTCCACACTGAACCGCATCTGCGTCCACTGTAGAGCGAGCTTGACTCCTTCCTCAATCGCCATGATTTCCGCTTCCGTAGCATCCTGCTGATCGCGTCCGATGATGCCAATACATGCGCGGTCATCTCGTGAGAAGGCGCCATCCACATTGATCTTTACTATACCTGCTCCCGATGGCTCCCATCTCTTGCGCACCTTCTTTCGGCCATCCACGAGCTTGACTTGCTTCGTAAATCCCTGGCTTTGATCAACGGTCATCTTCCCCTTGACAATGTCTGCATCAGGAAACTGTTTAATTATGAGAAGGGAATTCAAATAACTCACCAAGAACTTACGAGAACCTTCGATCGAGGGACACGACTTATCATGTGTTATCTCATTATGAGCATGCCAGATTCTCCAGAGTGTCATCAAGGTCATAGCTTGCTGGTTTTCAGGGATGACGCTGAGGAGGTGGATTAGCCAGTCCGGCCCAGTTGGTGTCAATAAGCTATCAGGTGGGAGGTCCCAAACCTCTTTCGTGGCGTTCCAGAGGTTCCGAGCGTGTGGGCATCGCATGAAGGTATGGAATGTGTCCTCATCCTCCTGGCCGCACACAAGGCACAGGCCAGAATTCGCTATCCCTCTACGTTTTAGGTTGAGCTGGGTGGCAAGGGCATTACGGCTGATTTTCCATGCCAGGGTTCTTACCTTAGGTGGAACCGGGCATTGCCAAATTAGCTTCCATGTAGGTTGCCTCCCATCCGGTCTGGCACTAGTAGATCCTCGGTCCTTCTTCATCATCGCTCGATGGAGGCCCAGCCGGTATGCACTCCTAACCGTGAACATGCCCCGTTTATCAGGGAACCATGCAACAAAACTTCCTCATGCCTCGTCGACGGTTTAATCTGGACAATTGCCTGAATGTCCTCTTGGTTGAAATATTGTTGGAGGCGCTGCATATCCCATGATCCATTTGGCATGATGAAGTCAGACACCCATCGATATCTGCATCTTCCCTGGTCAGTTGTCGGGTGATGATCCGACTCCCTCGGAATCCAGGGATCATACCATACTCGTATCTTTGCGCCATTACCAAGGCGCCAAATGACGCCTTCCTTGAGAAGTTCAAGATCGTATTCGATGGCATGCCAGGTGGAGGATCCATTACTTGAGAAGACAGTATCTAGGAGGAAGCCATTAGGATAGTACGTAGCTTTAAGAATTTGCGCACACAGGGTATTGGGGTGCTGCACAAGGCGCCATGCTTGGCGAGCTAGCAAGGCCTGGTTGAAGAGTCGCATGTCTCGGAATCCCATGCCACCATAGTCTTTAGGCCGTAGCATGATATCCCATGCCACCCAATGGGTTTTCCGCTTCCCATTCTCCGCTCCCCACCAGTACCTACATATCATCTTCGTCAGCTCATCACAGAGACCAAACGGCAATTTGAACACGCTCATCATATACTGGAATTGCCTGGGCGATAGCTTTAATCAAGATCTCTTTTGCTGCTTGGGACTTATGGTTATCATCCCATTCCACTAAGCATTTGGCTAGCTTTGCTTGGAGGCTTTGGAACTTGTCCCTGCTCATCCTATCATCAGGTGTGGGTAGTCCAAGGTATTTGGATTCAAAAGTCTCTTGTTCAATTTGTAGCATTTGCTTAACCTCTATGCGCCTGACCTGCGGGCATGCATCACCAAACACGATGGAACATTTGCCCGGGTTAATAAGCTGTCCCGTGCTAGACATACCTTTATAATACGATGTAATATAAGACTTGAGCTGTTCATGTCCTTCAATCACGCCCTCTTCCTGGACTAGAGAATGAATGAGTATTTTTCTGTGTCTGACATTTGCCACACTATGAAAGTATCTCATATTCGAATCTCCTTCCAGTAAAAATTGGGCTTTAGATCTTTGGTACCATTTGAGTTCCTCCTCCCGTAGTAGAACAGCTAACGTTGCATTGAATTGACTTTTAAGTTCAATCTCATGCGTAGTCAATGGTCGTACCTCGTCGAGTGCCTATAGATCATATATTTTTGATGATAGGCTAAGTTTCTCCTTTTTGAGTTGCCTAGTCATGTGCTTAGACCATTCCCAAGGTATCTACGCGTCGAGCGTATCTTATTATTCCACCTTTAAATTGAGGTGTTCCCAGCAACTAGTTTGTCTCATATAAATTTAACCATATCTAAGCACCCTTTGTATCCATCCAAATTCAAGAGATGGTGTCCCCGATTGTAATTAAAATAGGAGCATGGTCCAACAAAGCTTCTATACGAGACAGGACCCATACTGAGACTAGAGGGAACTTTAATTCCCAATCTGAATCCAACAATACCCGGTCTAGCTTCTCATAAGTAGGCTCTGGGAGGCTATTTGCCCAAGTCAATTGTCTCCCAATCATTCAAACCTCCCGTAAATCCAAACTGTCGATGACAACATTGAATAAGAAAGGACCTCACCTCACCTTTGCTACATGGGAATGTAAGTATGTAACCAAACAACCCTTGAATCTTTTGAGCGGAACACAAGCGACCAAAATAGAGTTCGAAAATTTCAGACAACGTTGCAAACCACCTAGCAAAAAAAAAAAAAAAAAAAAAAAAAAACTTGCCACAACCAACGAAACCTAACCTTCGAGGCTGTGACCACAATAGGAATTTGCGTGCAAACGATTTACCCTTTCAAAGGTCAGGCATGAATCCACGGCGAGAGACACACCAACCATGCTTAACACATTGAATTTAGACCGTACTCTCACCATACACATTTCATGGAGAATCCAGGTAATTCACGAATCACCTATGGCAAATGCATGTGATAACTGGAGGTGAAAGGCACATGGCCATACAGATATGGAGAAATTGACTGTGGTTGCAGAAGTGCTGGTGTGACCATAATCTGGCACTGTTGCTAACGAGGTTTGCTTTATTCCACTTGTAGAGCACCAACAGATGACAATAACATGGTTATGCTAACAGTGCCTTGACCAACTTCCATCATTGGTCCGATGGAAGACCCGGGGCTTGTACTTTGGAAATGTGTCTTCCCAGTCTGGATTCTCAATCAAGTATTTCCATTTCCTACATCAAGAAAGTGCAAAGCAAGATTTATACATACAGCAATCTCTTCTGAAGGCAGGTCATCGTTTCAGTTATGAAGGTGATCTATGATCTTAGCTAATCACATACCTAAATAAACTGAAAGAATGCACTTCACACTTACCAGTAAATCGCTAACATATGATAGAAATGATTCGGTGCAATATAGTTTCTAGTTTTTTTTTTCGGATAATAGGAACACACACCTTCTGTCGGCTTCCACAAAATGAGGTGGTTCTGCAGCTGGAGAAGTGGAGCACTGAAGCAAGACTTCAGAGTCAGAAAGCTGGTTAAGTGAGAATGCTATTTCTGCCCAGTCTGGCATCCTATACAAGCAGGACAAGAGACAGGTATATCACACGGAGTAGTTAGTTAACTAACAAAGTAGAGAGGCACAAGTACTTACACTTGTGATATATATACTCTTAAAATTTCCCAAAGTATTATGCAAGATGAAGTTTATATGCATGACAACATAAGTCCCTTTACTAAAATAGCCAGAAGGAAGACATTTCCTTTTAGTTTCTGTTCTAAAGGTGTTGGGCAAGGACCAAAGACTGAAAATATTATTATAATTTCTTATTTCCACAAACAATTATAAATGTATTGCGTGCTGGATGGCTGGAATACAATAGTGGGTCGAATCTTGGGCCTGAACATGGCCTGCCCATGAATAGGAATGATTCCTACACATGGTTCAATTCAGTGACGAATTATAAGAAGTGACAAAACCACTGTAGAGCATTTCATCATAGGGGTAGGGGCATTGAACACATATGGAGTATGATTACGATAATTCAGGCAACATATTCAATTTGCCCTATTGCAATAATGAAAATGCTAACATTTCTTTCCAATCAGTACTTGTACTACTTCACCTATGGAAATTTTGAAGATCAGACTGAACCAAACAGCAACCTGTGTGATGTCATCTAATGCCTATGTCCATAGATTATTGTTCAGGGATACAAGGTCAATACTTAAAGACGAAGAGGCAGAGAATATGTAGCTACAAAGTACAAACATCTTCAATTTATCATGTGCATGAAATTGATGGAAAGATACAAGAGACGAACCAGCGGGTAGGGGCAATTTGGAAAATATCAGCACGTGTGTCGTAAGTCTCCAGTAACTTTGCTTTCCAATTTGGATCATAAGAAGAAACACTCACGCGAATTCTTCTAACTATTTCATCAGGACACCTTGAAGCCATTTCAAAGCTTGCAGGAGTGACAACCCCAGATGATGTTTGCATCTGAGACAGCAGGTGTTTGTTTGTGAGAAAACTTCCTTTAAAGTAAGGTATGTTTCAAAATGCTTTGGAAGAACTGTTACGTGCAGGAATAACTCCAGATTGCACAAATTAGCGAATGAAATGGTAGTCCAAGATGCAGACAAAATAGAATTTCCCCTCACACCTTTTCCTTCTCCTTTTGGATTGCTCAAATGTTCCCCTGTGCCACAGCTTTCAAGGTTTTGATTTTACAAATGTGGCGTTCACAGGTACTAAAAACAGTACTAATCAATGCTTTAATAGATTCAGATGTGAGGAAATCACTAACCACAAATCCACCAACTATTGGTCGTGAATTGCCATAAGAATCAGTCGTAGTGTTGTTCCCAAGAACACAAAAAGATCGAAGGTGGAATTGTTGCTCGGATTTATGCAGCACTTCAACTATCTTGCAGCAAAGTGGATGGGAGTATCCTTCCTGTTTGTTGCGCTTCCCTCCAGAAGAATGGACTACCTGTAGGGCGAACAATTGTAATTAAATGGTTCCTCATGTATATTCTGACAAACAAGAAATCTAAAAGAAATTTAACCACCCAACAAGTTATGAATTCAACCTTTGTAGACGCATCATCGAAGCCACCAATCAGGTGAACCTGTAAGGAAATGCTAGTAAGAATGCTTATTGTATATTTGAAGGGGAAAATACAGGTGAAGAGACAAACATCAAATGGTGCATTGTCACCACCAAGTAATTCTAGCATCTGTTTGAACCCTCCTTCTACAATCTTTTGAAAGTCCATATGGCTAATGGAAATCCTGAAATCAATTAATGGAAGATCAGAAAAGTAATGAATGTCTTTCTTTTTGCGAGTTGAGAACATAGATGAATTTCTGAAGAAAGTAAAGTCTTACGGGGTCAGATAAAACGCTCGCTTCATTTCACTTACATTCCAGTCTTGTTGTTGCGAATTATAACACCCACACATGTAGTCATCTCATCTGTGCCCACTAACTACAGATGAAAAAGAGCCGATTAACTCACAAATCATGCAATTTGAACGGTCTAGGCTCTATGCACAACAATGATGTAATCAACTCTGAGAATAAGGGCAGCTTGAGTGGAATTTGACAGAAAATGGAAGTAATGCGCTCTAACAGGATGCCAACTGAGTAACTGACCAGCAACACAAACTCAAAACTAATCAGGCGAGGTATAGCCAAGCTTTACATCAAATGCATCTGCGAATTTAAGATTGGAGTCCCTACACGTTGGCTTTCCTATTTGAGGACAACTTATATCCTTCAGTAAAAAATACATTTACAGCTCTGAATTAATATCCAATGGCCTTTAATGATCATAAACCAATCCAACTAATCTTATAATTTGGGTGAGTTGATCAAAATACGCATCTAAACTACCAAAGTGTATATGATTTCCTCCACGGGAAATGAAAAAACACCTCTGCGGCAGCAAAACATGGAACTAAGCACCCGCAGGAGTAACTCGATTCCCTGAACGCAGAAACAGATTAGAACGACCAGGATCAGACCAAGGACCCCCAATCTCTACTGATCAAGCCGCGAGGACCTGAACACGCACCTCTACGCGCGCGGGATCCACTGTGGCGTACTCCCTCTGGAACACGTACACGTTCCTGGGCCCCTCAGGCCCCGACGATATCCGCCTCTCCGGCGTGGCCCTGAGCCGTTCGGACGCGGCACAGAGCCCGGGGTTCGCCATGAGCGCCGCCACGAGCTCCCTCCCGCTGCTCCCCTGCGAGAACCGGGGGTCGGTAAGATAAGAAAGAGAGAGATAGAGGGAGCACGCGTCAAAGTTCACGCGCATGGGCGTCACCGCACGCACCGTGGAGGAGGAGCCTGAGGGGGCGGAGGAGGAGGTGACGGGTTCGCCGTCGACGAGGAGCATATCGCCGTCGGAGTAGGCGTGGTTGGGCTTTGGGGTAAATCACAAAGTCGACGCTTCGTTCTGTCCGATCGCACGTTGTTTGGCCCAGTGTATTAGTAGATACAGTAGAATGGAACTAGTCTCGTTTAAATTGCCCTCCATTTCAATATATAAAGACTATTTTTATTTTAAGAAGTTAAGCTAAGTAAAATTTGACCAAATGTATAGAAAAATATCAAGAAGAATGATATTAGATGGAAGGCTCGAAATGAGCCCGGCTGTAAATTAACAAGCCTTCAAAAGGAATGATATTACGTAGGTATCAGCCATCAAGAAGAATGAAGAATGATATTACATAGGTATCAGCCATCAAGAAGAATGATATTACGTAGGTATCATATAAAAATATATTTCATAATGTATCTTATTTAATGTTGATTTTGAATTGTACATAACAATGTTTTTTTATAAAATTTAAATTGTACATAACAATGTTTTTTATAAAATTTTAATCAAATTTAATGATGTTTAACTTTAAAAAAAAGCCGTACTCATTAAAATGGAGGCAGTACGTGATAAACTAGGAACTTCGTTACTCAACCGCATCAGGTTGGAACTGCATGCCATGGCGGAGTTTAATCTTTAATCTTCCGCAAAGCCAGATCCGTTGGCATGTAACATAGAAACGCACCAGGTAGACTCTGTCGACGGTCCGCAGTCCAAAACCAAGAGATGGGGTCTGGACGAGTGACGTTAGCGAGGGCAGTAAAACCATCTCCAACAGGCGCATAACAAGCCGGCACGCTAAACCTCCCTTTCGCTGCGTGGTAAATGGATGGCGCGCTGGGCCAGATTTTGCTCCGCTGGACGCGCCAATATGCAGCGCGTGCACGGGCTGTAAGAATGGTCCTCCGCCGGGCACGCCAAAATACAGCGCGCGGGCGCGGAAAACAGCTTTCTACACTACTATGCATCTCACAAGATCAAACACTCACATATAAATCATGAAACAAATGATCTACCATAATTTAAATGGACACAAAGTATAACACACATCACATAGTTCAAGAACGACACACAAAATGACGTAGTTCAACAACGACACACGACATATGGTTCAAATGGACAAAGTAGAACACACAATTTGCATATCACAAATGCATATCACACTTCCGCATTTTTCAAGTCAACACCTTCTTGTTCTTCCTCGTCATCTTGGGTTGAAAGAGGAATAGTAGCATTCATGGAAGACACGAAGCCTCCCGGTGGTGCTCCCATAGTCCCATACACACCACTCACCGAGCCTCCCATAGTCCCTCCAAACATTCCTCCATAGCTTGATCCTCACATGCCGGCCATGCCTCCATGGCCTCCCATGCCGGCCATGCCTCCCATGGCGGGCATGGGCATGCTTCCCATGTCGGCCATGTCTCCCATGCCGGTCATGCCTCCCATGCCTCCTCCAAACGTCGGCATGCCTCCTCCAAACATGCCGGCCGTGGAAGTGTTCATGTTGGCTACCAACAATCTCTTCTTGGCCAACACTTCATCGCGAAGAAGGTTGATGTACTCCTTTTGCCTCTCATCCATTTGGGAAGTATCCATCAAGAAAATCTTCCTCTCCTCCTCCGCTAGGCGTAGATGCTCCTCGGTGGCTTGCCTCTTCTCCTCCAAAGCCAACTTCCTCTCCTCGTTGGCGGCAATCCTCTCCTCCAAAGTGGCTCTTCGAGCTTCAATAGCATCCATAGCCTCTTTCTCCAAGTTTCTTGTCATCTTCCTATCTTCATTTGCTTGCAACCGTGCATTTGCAATCCTTCCATAGCCATTGCAATGTCGTCATCTCCGGCCTTCTTTCCCTTCATATCTTTGGCGGTCTTCCTACCATGCACATTCATCCGCCCATTGTTGACCGAGTGAGGAGTGGAGCTTCTCTTCTTGCCTTCATCATTTGAATCATCATCATCGATGATTGTTGCATCACCGGTAGCATTGGCCGCCATAGTTGCCGCATCCAACTTGCCGCGGGTCTTCCACTTTTCTTCATTCCCTAGCACTTCATAGCAATGAAGCAAGGTGAATGGCTTGCCAAGAATCTTGTTGCCTTTCTTGTTCTTCTTTCCCACATCCCTAAACAATCCTTGAGCCATAGAGTTCTACACATATGAGGAAAAGAAAATAGATGAGCTATATGAACTAGAACCGTATTCTTCACATATGAGCCATATGGTCAACATAGTAGTAGAATGGATTACCCTATCATTCTCATTTGTGCCACTTGGATTAAGAACATCGACGTTGGCTTGCACGCACGCCCATTTTTGGCAATCGATGTTGATGCCGGACCAACGGGACCGAAGTGAGCGCATGGTTCGCTCGTTCCCACTTGTGTTGTGTGTGTTGAAGTACTCCGTCATCCTCATCCAATATGTTTCTCTTGTTTGATCGGTACCGGTTGTTGGATCCATTCCAATTGTCAACCACATCTTGCAAAGCAACTTGTCCTCCGCTATGGTGTAGTTGGCCGACCGACCGGGATGGCGAGGTTCAATCAAACCTTCTCCTTCCTCATCTACATCCTCATATTCCTCCTCTCCATCGGCGGCTTCATCATGCATAAACAAAGATCCAACCTTCATTGTCTCCATGAATGTCTCATCATCGACTCTACATTGCAATGAAATTCATTATTCTCCGGCTATGTATGCATCTAAACTAAAATTTGGATGAAAAATAGTGTTTTTTACCTCTCGGGCATTTCATCATGCACCGTATGTGCGCCCGCGCGGTTGCCGGACGGAGGCGCCGGCGGCGTCTGGTTCGTCGGAGGAGGAGGAGGCGGCGGAGACTGCGGCCGGCGGGAGGCGGGAGGCGGGCGCCTTCGCTTTCTTCGGCGGCGCGACGGAGGCGGCACCGATGTATCGCCGTTTGGTCGACGGCGCCTTCCTCCTCGGCGCCGCCCGCGCGTTGCCGGCGCCCTGCGCGGCTGCCATCTGCGCGGCGGTGGCGCCTGTGTGCAGCGCCCCGCGCGGCGGAACGAAGAGCGCACGAGCAGCATCTGTTGTGTTGCCGGCGTCGGCGCCGCTAGGGTTTGCCACATTGGGCGGCGGCGCGGCGGCGGCGGCGGAGGGTGGGACGGAGTAGGGAGGGGTCGGTGGGTTGCCAGAGGGTCCGTCCATCGTCGGAATTGCGCCGGCGGCCACGCGGAGATGAGGGATTGGGCGCTCGGGCGGCGATGCGGAAGGGGAAGTTTCAGCGCGGGGGTTTTCTCGCGCGTGGACGAGCGATGCCGCGCGCGGTAGCCGGCACACAAAGTATGGCGCTCGCGATAGCGCAAACCGGCCCGCGCCCTAAAAAATTTACAGCGCCGCGCGGTTTACAGCGCCTGCTGGAGGGCCTATTTTCCTCCCGCGCGCTGCAAACCCGGCAGTTTTAGCGCTCCTGTTGGAGATGCTCGAGGTCGGCAAATTCCATTAGCTGCAGGGCATTATTTAGGCGAGACACAAGGAGTAAATAGGTTATGGTCACAGGGTTATTTAATTCACAGCAATACACAAACACAAGAACAGAAAAAGGCCCGGTATTGTAATGGCAATACGGCATGGCCAGTACTTTGAGTCAAAGAGGCCATGAAATTCTCAACACTCAACCAAAGGAATTGCAAGTGTATATATTTGACCAAAGGAATTGCAAGTGTATATATTTGACCAAAGGAATTGCAAGTGTATATATTTGACCAAAGGAATTGCAAGTGTATATATTTGATACTGGACACAATTGTGGTAAGCATCTGTCTTCTTGAGTATGCAAATTTCAACATCACTTTCTTCCATGAAATCTTTGTTATGTAGACAGCCATAATAGGCCAACCAAACTATACATGGCTTAGCACCACTTGAACTTCATGAATCACCAAACATTTTCTGCTGACAAAGATTATAGGAGGGGTGGCATGGCTTCTGCCAAATTGACGCTATATAAACAAGAGGAAAGATTCTAATGATTTATCATGGCAATAGAGACAACAGACTCAGATATACATTAATCATCAATCATGATAAAATATTTCCATCACAACATGCAACTACGGACAGAAAAGTTTCAGATAATTGTTACCAGTGCAGTACTGGCAATCCTAACAAAATGACCACTAGAGATCATTGGAAAACATAGTTCGATGGCTTTGGTCAGCAAGTCAAAAGATAGTCTGGAACAGTAGACTTCCTTGTGCTTATTTCCGTAATTCAGCTTAAGCAGCAGAAGTGAAGCAGATTCACTACAAATGTTTTGACAAAAAAGATTGTTACCAATCAAAGTGCATGAACATCATTTGCCCATCTCCCAGACAACGCCACCATCCTCTGCATGCAGCAATTAACAAAAGTAAGAAGATGTAGAAAATAGACAATCGATGAAGCAAAACATGCATAATGCATCAATAATTTCCGTGGTACAGTCCAACATCTCAAATTTCCTGATAGAGTAGTTTTCTTAAAGTGGTTCCTCCAGGCTCCTGCCATGAAATGCAAGATTGTACCTTTGATCTTTTTTTTAATCCAAACCTCAACCAACATCCCTGCTCCAACTCCAGCAACACAAATAGCACCATAGATAGCCAATGCAGAAGGCAAAGATCGTCGAGGCAGAAAGTAACACTCGGGGACTTGTCTGATTTTCTTCGGAAGACGCTTCTTGACAACCGGCTGACTTGACTCAGTAGTCACTGCACCACTCACTGTCTTCCAGTCCGCATTCTTCAGCATATCTTTTGACTCTTCGCTGCTCATCCTGAAACTTCCCATGCACAAATGTTAATCAGAAGCCATCTCCATACAACATCTTAAAGACAGTCAGACAATAGCCATTATACTTCAAGATTCATGGAGAATATAAACAATGGAACAGAAAGTCATGTGCCCCCCTAGCAGATGTTGACACGCTTAGCTAACTCACATGTACAGTGGCAGGTCAGAGTTGGATTACATTCTAAGTTGCATAGGACAGGGATGCAAATATGGGTATACGACATTTCCTAGAAACAACAATTCAGGGATACAGCAGGTATACATTTATTTTCAGAGAAAAACACAATGTGTCCTCCAAACAATCAGCATTGGTAACATTCTCCGCACTTACAAAGATGAGAGGTAATTAATTGTTTTGTTCTTCTACTACCTTTGCAACATTTTGCTCAAGGACACCCTAAAAAACATGGTTTAGAAAAGCATTTGTATTGTGTATCCACTCCTAAGAATGCCTTCCACCCATTATATATCCAACTAGCTTTCCAAAGGCATGATTTGGTTTTATACTTAAATCTGAAATAAAAATAAATTGCTGCAATTACAACATTATATAGTCTAAGTGGCTTGTGCTTCCATAGACCCCCAAGACTGAAACGTTTTCCTGTGTGAAACACAAGGACAGCTGAGATTAAACGATACCTGTTCGGGATTAGGGATATGATGATGGCTGAGATTAAACAATACCACGATATCCTTTGGGGGTTACACTATTGTAAGATTTGGGGGTCTATGGAAGCACAAGACATAGTCTAAATCACTCCACTAACTAAAATGGAAGGCCACTCATCAAACAGCACATCAATTCCACCTTCACACACTATACAAATAAACAAGGCAGCAATCAACATTTATTCCACAAAGAGGAGAAAATGACACTCGGTTGCTTCCGAAGTATGAACCCTTTTCATCTATGTTGCTTCAACAACCAAGATCAGGACAAAATTACTTCAACCACTCAGCAGCCAGCACTTGCTAGTTTGCAGCTATACTCAAGTTCTACATGAAGAACAGAAAAAATAAATGACAGAGAACCTAAAATGTATTTGAGGACAAAGGCTAATGGGTTCCCACAGGTAAAAGTAAGACAGCAACCCTGAAAGTCCATTCAGGAACATGGATAACATGTTCTAACTTTGTGTTTATACAGAGCGTGTAGAGTAACAATGAAGTACCAGGTTTGGTAAACTAAACATGGCAATAGCAAATCTGTACAGTTCTAAATATCACAATATGATCATAATTTAGGCAGTAGTGGAACTATTTATCAAAAAGCCACAACAGCTATATCTAGCGTAGCATAAAAAAATTACAGAAAATGAAAGCTAGATATTTATCCCATAAGCCCATGCCTGCTCCCAGCTCACAGCCCTGACATGCACGCATGTCCCAGAAATAAACATTTGCATGGATTCCTATCACATTGGTGCCACAGCTAGAATCAAGCATCGAAAGAACAACAGACTGCTAAATGATATCCATTTAAGTCAAGAGCAATTGTATACTTGGGCATTCCGAAACAGGGGTAGGCAGGAGAACCGCTAGTGACGTGGGAACCGAAGAAACACTACAACCATCCCCAAACACCGCCAATGCCTACCTAAAATCAAATCAAAGTTCGAGATTATTGCTGGACATACCTGCCACTACCAAAACCAGAGAAAACCTCTTAGGTCTTGGAGAGAACGTGCGGGTACGACGATGTGTAGATCCGGTGGCCGTCGAATCAACAAGGGGCGTCGTCGTCACCACGGGCGGCGCGGCACCGTCACCATGGTTCGAGCGGCACGGGCCTTGTCTTGCAGAGCGCTGTGATCGGGGAGGGCGGGCACGACGGGGAGGAGGGGCAGGGGCACGGCGGGGCGGGGCGGCGCGCGGGCAGTGGCGGTGGCGTCGCGCTAGGGGATAGGAACAGGGGAGAGGAAGAAATTAGAGCAAGGTTTTAGCTCACCTGTTTTTGGTTCTAGGACAGGAATTTTAGAGCATCTCCACTCTCCACTCGTTTGGCCTTCCCACACCTAAATCCGGACGAAACAACTATCGGATTGGATAAAATAAAGTCATGGGAAGAACCATATTTTCAGTCGTCCACCCGGAGTTCGCCGGACATAGTCGAAATTCAAACAAATCGTCGCCCCGCTACAAATACGGCTAGTTGATCGGCAAAAGGATCAGCCTAAGATCGGCGATCGGAGGAAAATTACACTGAAACAGGGGCGTCGGCAGTCCCGCCTGGCACGGTTTCCTCACACGCCGTGGTCGAAGCGGTGGCCGACGTCGCAGCGGCGACAGTTGATGTCGAAGCGGCGGCAGTCGATGTCGTAGACGGTGAGGAAGACGAGGTAGGAGCCGGAGACCACGAAGAGCTGGTCGGAGTGGGTCGGAGGATGTCGGTGCGATGGCCCTCGTACCAAATCCTCGTCTCCTCGTCCATCAGGTCCGTGTTGCCGCCCATCAGAAACGCCAAGTCTGTGTTCCTCTTCTTCGCCGCCGCCGTCGTCTTCAGCAGGGCGATCCAGGCGTCTTGGTTGGCGAGCATCTCCTTCCACCTGCCGTCGAACTTGTCGTCCCTCCCGGCGGCGTGCGTCCTGATAACGCGTGAAGCACACGTCCGTTGGGAACCCCAAGAGAAAGGTGTGATGCGTACAGCAGCAAGTTTTCCCTCAGTAAGAAACCAAGGTTATCGAACCAGTAGGAGATGAAGGCCACGTGAAGGTTGTTGGTGGAGGAGTGTAGTGCGGCGCAACACCGGTGATTGCGCCAACGTGGAACCTGCACAACACAATCAAGATACTTTGCCCCAACTTAACAGTGAGGTTGTCAATCTCACCGGCTGAAAAACAAAGGATTAAACGTATGGTGTGGAGAATAATGTTTGTTTGCGAAGAACAACAGAGAACAGATTGCAGTAGATTGTATTCAGATGTAAAAGAATAGGACTGGGGTCCACAGTTCACTAGTGGTGTCTCTCCAATAAGACAAATAACATGTTGGGTGAACAAATTACAGGTGGGCAATTGACAAATAAAGATTCATATACATATTGATACGTCTCAAACGTATATATAATTTCTTATGTTCCATGCTACTTTTATGATAATACTCACATGTTTTATACATACTTTACATCATTATTATGCATTTTCGGCACTAACCTATTAACAAGATGCCGAAGCGCCAGTTGCTGTTTTCTGCTGTTTTTGGTTTCAGAAATCCTACAAAGGAAATATTCTCGGAATTGGACGAAATCAACGCCTAGGGTCTTATTTTTCCACGAAGCTTAGAAGAAGGGATAACGAAGTGGGACGACGAGGCGCCGACACCACAGGGCCGCGCGGCCTGGATGGGGCCTGTGCCTCCCTATGGTGTGGGCCCCTCGTGCCGCCTCTTGACCTACCCTTCCGCCTACTTAAAGCCTTCGTCGTGAATACCCCTGTACCGAGAGCCACGATACGGAAAACCTTCCAGAGACGCCACCGCCGCCAATCCCATCTCGGGGGCTTCAGGAGATCGCCTCCGGCACCCTGCCGGAGAGGGGAATCATCACCGAGGGCTCTACATCACCATGCCCGCCTCCGGATTGATGCGTGAGTAGTTCATCCTTGGACTATGGGTCCATAGCAGTAGCTAGTTGGTTGTCTTCTCCTCTTGTGCTATCATGTTTAGATCTTGTGAGCTGCCTAACATGATCAAGATCATCTATTAGTAATGCTACATGTTGCGTTTGGCGGGATCCGATGAATATAGAATATTATGTCAAGTTGATTATCAATCTATCATATATGTGTTGTTTATGTTCTTGCATGCTCTCCGTTGCTAGTAGAGGCTCTGGCCAAGTTGATACTTGTAACTCCAAGAGGGGGTATTTATGCTCGATAGTGGGTTCATGCCTCCATTGAATCTGGGACAGTGACAGAAAGTTCTAAAGTTGTGGATGTGCTGTTGCTACTAGGGATAAAACATCAATGCTTTGTCTAAGGATATTTGTGTTGATTACATTACGCACCATACTTAATGCAATTTTCTGTTGTTTACAACTTAATGGAGGGTGCGGATGCTAACCCGAAGGTGGATTATTTAGGCATAGATGCATGCTGGATAGCGGTCTATGTACTTTGTCGTAATGCCCTGATTAAATCTCATAGTGATCATCATGATATGTATTGAATCTTTATTTGTCAATTGCCCACCTGTAATTTGTTCACCCAGCATGTTATTTATCTTATCTCTTCCATTCTTATGTTTCCATATTAAAGTGTAGTTTTCTTACTTAAATTTAATAATATTAATCTAAATATGCCCATTGGTGTTCCAAAAGTACCTTACCGGATTCCCGGAGATGAAGAAGCGACTTGGGTTGACTTATACAATGTTATGTATCGAGAAAGGACACTTTTTTTAGGTCAAGAGATGCTTTCTGACACAGAATTCCCTAGAAGGGTTAGGTACATAGGATATGGATAGTCTTTTCCAATGCGATAAAATAAAGCGACATCGTGTCTATTTTTCTTTGCTAAAGGGGTATTTCCATGGGTTTGCCTTGGTATCGTGTTCATACCGTCGTATTGAATGATCCGGGTCGATTACTTGCGGTGCATATAATGCACACAGCTCTAGTTTCTGGTTGGGCTGGCTTTGGAGAGACACCACTAGTGAACTGTGGACCCTGGTCCATTCTTTTACATCTGAATACAATCTACTGCAATCATTGTTCTCTACTGTTCTTTGCAAACAAACATCATCTTCCACACAATACGTTTAACCCTTTGTTTTGAAAGCCGGTGAGATTGACAACCTCTACGTTGGGGGAAAGTATCTTGATTGTGTTGTGCAGGTTCCACATTGGCGCCGGTTTCACTGGTGTTGCGCCGCACTACACTCCTCCACCAACAACCTTCACGTGCTTCCTTGACTCCTACTGGTTCGATAACCTTGGTTTATTTCTGAGGGAAAACTTGCTGCTGTGCGCATCACACCTTCCTCTTGGGGTTCCCAACGGACGTGTGCCTTTTATTTCGCATTGCCGCTTTTGCTATGTTGAATGGGTTTCTTTGTTCCATTAACTTTCAGTAGCTTTGTGCAATGTCCAGAAGTGTTAAGAATGATTATGTCACCTCTGAATATATGAATTTTTGATTATGCACTAACCCTCTAATGAGTTTGCTTTAAGTTTGGTGTGGAGGAAGTTTTCAAGGGTCAAGAGAAGAGGATGATACAATATGATCAAGAAGAGTGAAAGGTCTAAGCTTGGGGATGCCCGGTGGTTCATCCCTGCATATTTTAAGAAGACTCAAGCATCTAAGCTTGGGGATGCCCAAGGCATCCCCTTCTTCATCGACAACTTATCAGGTCACTTCTAGTGAAACTATATTTTTATTCCGTCACATCTTATGTTCTTTACTTGGAGCGTCTGTTTGCTTTTATTTTTGTTTATGGTTTGAATAAAGTTGGATCCCACCATACTTATATTGGAGATATTACACTCCGCTTTTTCATATGGAACACTTGTGTTCTTAGTTGTGTTTTAATGTTCATGGCGAAGGCTGAAAATTGCTTCGTTGATTGCTATTTGGTTGGAATCAGAAAATGCTTCATATGGTTTGGAATAACTTGAAACTTGGCAATTGTTTTGAGCTCTCATTAGATCATGTTTAAGCTCTTGCATCATGTAGTTTAATCTATTAATGGAGAACTACCATAGAGCTTGTTAAAATTTGGTTTGCATGATTGGTCTCTCTAAGTCTAGATATTTTCTGGTAAAGTGTTTGAACAACAAGGAAGACAGTGTAGAGTCTTATAATGCTTGCAATATGTTCTTGTGTAAGTTTTGCTGTACCTGTTCATACTTGTGTTTGCTTCGAACAACCTTGCTAGCCCAAAGCCTTGTACTGAGAGGAAATGCTTCTCGTGCATCCAAACACCTTGAGCCAAAATCCATGCCATTTGTGTCCACCATATCTACCTACTATGTGGTATTTTTCTGCCATTCCAAAGTAAATTACTTGAGTGCTACCTTTAAAATTTCATTCCTTTATCTTTGCAATATATAGCTCATGAGACAAATAGCTTAAAAACTATTGTGGTGATGAATATGTAGTTATGTGTCTTATTTCTTATAAGTTGCTTGTTGAGCGGTAACCATGTTTCTGGGGACGCCATCAACTTTTTACCTTTGTTGGATATCATGTGAGATGCTATGCATGTTCGTCTTGTCTGAAGTAAGGGTGATGTCATGATCAAATGGTTTGAGTATGCATATGTTAGAGAAGAACATTGGGCCGCTAACCAAAGCCATGTATCATGGTGGAAGTTTTCAGTTTGGACATACATCCTCACTCTCTTATGAGAATATTATCTGTTGTTGAATGCTTAAGCATTAAAAGAGGAGTCCATTATCTGTTGTCTATGTTGTCCCGGTATGGATGTCTTAAGTTGAGATATATTAAAAACGAGAAATCAAATGCAATTGATCTCCTTGGACCTTTGTACAGGCGGCATAGAGGTACCCCTTTGTGACACTTGGTTGAAACATATGTTATGCAATGATAATCCATGTAATAGCTAATTAGGACAAGGTGCGGGTACTATTGGTATTCTATGCATGAGGCTTGCAACTTGTAGGAAGTATTATGCATAGCACATATGAATTATTACTACCGTTGACAAAATTGTTTCTATGTTTTCAAAATAAAAGCTCTAGCACAAAAATAGTAATCCATGCTTCCTCTGCGAAGGGCCATTCTTTTACTCTATGTTGAGTCAGTCTACCTACTTCTTTCTATCTTAGAAGCAAACACTTGTGTTAACTGTGTGCATTGATTCTTACATGTTTACTTATTGCACTTGTTATATTACTCTATGTTGACAAATATCCATGAGATATACATGTTACAAGTTGAAAGCAATTGCTGAAACTTAATCATCATTTGTGTTGCTTCAATGCATTCTACTTTGAATCTATTGTTTTATGAGTTAGCTCTTATGCAAGTATTGTTGATACCACTACAAGAAAAGTTCTGATAGACAACGTCCCAAAATCGTCAACTAAGGGGCATTTTTCGTCGCCTATGGGCCTAACCCGACGATATGGGTTCCGTTGTCGAAACTGCGTCAGCAAAGTCCAACGACGATTTTTTCGGTCCGTCGCGCTTGGGCGCCCTTCCGCCACGGAAAATCGGACCGTTGCGGAAGTGTTTTCGGGAGCCCGTTGGCGACGTCATGCAAACGACACGTGGCGACGCGTTTGCGTTAACGGCGTTCCGCTGAAACCCCGTGGTAGATGGTAGGCCCACACGAGGCCTGCCACGTCTTAAGCGGGCCGGGCCGGATGACATAGTTTGACCGGTCAACTATATAGCTGGGCTGGTCCATTAGTTGGGCCGGGCCTAACCTCTAAGGTTGATGGTCAAAACTTAAATGGGCGGCCCATTTAACATGTGGGGTCCACCTTAACTGGGCCGGCCCAAGAAGCAAGTGGGCGGGCCAAAAACACAGGGCCCCACTTTCCTGTTAGAAGGCCGGCCCATTTAGTGTGTGGGGTCCACCGTATAGTGGGCCGGCCCAACAAGCTAGTGGGCGGGCCAAAAACGCAGTGGGTCCCACTTTCCGGTTAAAGGATCGGCCCATTTAGTTTGTGGGGTCCACCATATAGCAAGTGGGCGGCCCAACAAAATAGTGGGCGGGCCAAAAACACAGTGGGTCCCTCTTCCTGTTAAAAGGCGGCCCATTTAGTATGTGGGGCCCACCATATAGCCGGTGGTGGCCCACCAAGATAGTGGGCGGGCCAAACACAGTGGGTCCCACATTCCTGTTAATGGAGCCCATTTGGTATGTGGGGTCCACCATATAGAAAGTCCGGCCCAACAAGATAGCGGTCGGGCCAAAAACACAGTGGGTCCCACCTTCCACTTAAAGGGCCGGCCCATTTACCATGTGGGACCACCATAGAGCAAGTGGCCGCCCAACAAGATAGTGGGTACCAATACGGTGGGCCACTTTCCGTTAAAAGGGCCCATCTAGTATGTGGGGTCCACAATATAGCAAGTGGGCGGCCCAACAAGATATTGGGCGGGCCAAAAACACAGTGGGTCCCACTTTCCTCTTAAAGGCCGGCCCATTTATTATGTGGGGTCCTCCAAAAGCAAATGGGTGGCCCAACTAATTAGTGGGCCGGCCCAGTAGTTGGTGGGGTCCACCTTAAAGCAAGTGGGCCAGCCCAATTAGTGTGTGGGGTCCGTAAATCAAATGGGGAAGTAAGTGGGCCAGCCCGTTTAGTTGTTGTTTATATGCCGGCATAATATGCGCTTTAGGATTTTGCGGGCAGGCACATATGTGATTTCGCTTAATTGGGCCGTTTAAGGGATGGGAATTCGTGATTTAGATACTGAGAATATTTACGCAGCATTGATTTCTGTCGGATAGCCTCACTTACCACAAGCACCAAAGAAAAAATGCGCGAAAGAACTATAAAAACTAACTAAATATTACATCAGCTGCAAGGCATTGAAAAAATATTACAGAACCCAGAGAAATTGAATGGTAATTAAACCTAGCAATACAATGAAGCGATCCGGCAATCTTTTAAGTTGTCCATGCAGCACCTATATCTGAAACAAAGACATTACAAGTTAAGACAGCAACAATGGAAAGGCAATGACACTACAATATTGTTTGGCAAAGAATTTGGAACTCATCATTTCGTCGTTATAACAAGATCATTGTAATGCGCACAATAAGCAAACAAAGAGTGCATGCCGCATACCAACAGCCAATATAACAGAGCATGTTAGAATGAAACAGCAGACTTACTACTGTCGAGTCCCATGCAAACCAACATGTTCAGGGAGTACAAAATTGGCATGAACAACCTAGTAGCAGGCTATAAATTTTGTAACAACGACTGAGCAAGATGAAGTTATGATGGCTACATCTACAGAGCAGGGAATGTAAACCAAAAATAGAAGTTACGATGGCAAAAGCTAAAGAGGAGGGAATGTGAACCAACATGTGCCAAGTGCAATTACTTCATTTTGGCCGTGAACTAAATAATACTCCTGAACTTATAGTGAAGGGGATGCAAATCAAGATGTTTCGGGATATAAACTTGTAATGAGCAACACATGGAGGATAGTTAATGCTGGAGCTTAGGATGGACCAGATACAGAATATAGTGGGATCACCTGTGAACTTGTATAAGAGGGAATGCAAACCAATATGTTCAGCTTTCCATATGTGAGCGTCATGCCAAGTCAGAGAAACAAGTCAATAATGCAGCTTTTGAAGAACAAGATGGCACGCAAAATTATTATCTAGTAGTATGACAAGTTTATTTGTACTACAGGCTAGATAGCAGAGTGATAGCATGCCAAACTAAGTCCTTACTTTGTTAGCTTACAATGAACTAGATACAAAACAATGGCATCACCTGTAGTACAGGGAATGCAAGCCAACATGTTCATGGAGTAAAAAATTGGCACAAACAACATAGTAGCAGGCCATAATTTTTGTAACAACGACTGAGCAAGATAAAGTTATGATGGCTAGATCTACAGAGCAGGGAATGTAAACCAAATATAGAAGTTACGATGCCAAAAGCTATAGAGCAGGGAATGCGAACCAACATGTGCAATTACTTAAAATTGGCCATGAACTAAATAATAGCAGGATGTTACTATAATACCTACAGTATAATTTTTGTAACAACGACTGAGCAAGATAGAAGTTATGATGGCTACATCTACAGAGCAGGGAATGCAAACCAAAATGTTCAATCGCTTAAAGTTAGCAATGAAGTAGAAAATAGCAACGTGTTACGGTCATAGCTAGGAATGAACTAAAAGAGCTTCAGACAAACAAGCATCTGAACCCAGAACATGGCGCTAAAACAAGGGACTTACATTAGGAGAAGCACTCTGTGGGAGTCACAGCAGATCTTCCTGGGGTTGATAGATCCGGTGATGAAGTACGCTACATGTGCTACTTGGGGTTGGAGAGACGGCCATTACACTTCATGGTTACTCATCTCATCTGCAAAAACGTAACGGCGCGTCGTTAGCACAAACAGGTTCCCCCAAGATTAAACAAGAACTTGCAGGCAAGCAATAGAAAAGCGACAGTAGAAGAGTTTAGATCATGCACGCGCCGGTGAAGCAGATCCGGTTCATGCACAGCGGTGTCGGTGAGCAAGATCCGATGCGGTGGACGACGGATCCGGCGAAGCGGCTCCGGCGGGGTGGACGATACCGCAGCTGAAGCGACTGCGGTAGACTGCTGGATGAGCATATGGTTTCGAGGTTCGGCGGGGATGATCCGGTCCGGTTGATGACGGCGTCGATGAAGCGGCTCCGGCAGGCAGCCGGATGACGAGGATCGCGAGGGCTCGGGTAGGCCAGGGAAGTCCGGCGGGGATGTTCCGGTGCGGTGGTCGTGGAGGTGGTAGAGAGAGGGACTTGAGAAGTTCCGGTGGGTGGTCTCAGATGAGAGACTGAAGGAAATGTATTTTTTTTGGGAGGGTTTCCGGGCTAGGGAGGTGGTGATCGAAAAAATGACGGGCAAACCCCTCACCAACCGACTTTGCTGTCATCTCCACAGGGGTAGAATGGGAATTTGGAAGCGTGTGAAATTTTTGTATTTTGTGGGCGGGAAGTTTTGCCGCTATGAGATTTTGAATTTCGCTAAGGTACAAGTATAATGATAAAAAATTGTGACACCGTACTAGTACCTCTGTTCATGGCCGAGTGCAAAATCAAATCATCATCACGTTGAATATAGGTCACTACCATGATCATGATCTATCTTCTTAATCCCATTCAAAAATGCGTTTGAAATATTTCAGGATTGGTGGGAGATTTTGCCGCCCGACAGAGATTAAATTAAACCACACGTTCGACAATTCAAACTTGAGACCTTGGCTATGATACCATTTAAGTTCGAACTGATTCAAAAAAGGCTAGGCAATTAATTTATATAACATCCACAGGAACAACTACCAAGTTGATCCCAACCGCAGATAAATGCATCCACCAACAAAAGTCTGAACGGTGCCTTAATCTAAGGAAACATTTCACAAGACCAATGTATGTTAGTGTTCATCTCCAATTATCTATGGCATTTTCTTAGTATTTGGGAGATTATAACGAACTTGATTGGCCTCGTGCAGTAGGGCATCACATGCTTCTAATCTCGATCTCAACATGTCAACTTTTGTTCTTAGCATAGCTGTTGCAACTCGTTCTACTTGGAGTTGTTCCTCCAAAACTTGAGCAGAGAAAGACTTGGACTTGGGCTTCAAAACCCAGCATTTCGCAGGAAAGAGTTTTTGGTGATATCTTTATCTTTCCCGGGTTTTGCCATCTCAAATTTCATATTAGCCAGACAAGTTTTGAGTTGTGTAAAAAGAAAAGTTATTACAGAGAAAAATGCAGATGGTAGATTTAATGTGTACGAACTACTTTTAATCATACAAGTTGACATGCCTGACTATAATAAGGACCATCTATCTTGCTAGCAGGCATAATTATTAATGGGCTACCATGTACGGGAACCGTATCCTCTAACGTGAAGGAGCTAAGTCAGGAAAAATAAAGAAGCAAAGTCAGGCTTCTGTAGCATAAGTACAAGGTTATGCACTGTCTTTAACTAATAAAGGTGATTACTGTAGATGTTTAAAAACTAAACTAAATTTTATTACACCATAATTTTCTCTGCATGTAATTACTTCAAATGCAAGACACAAGTTTGTATTGTGCAAATTAATTTAAATTATTTGGATTTTAGACATATGGTTTGGGGGAAGGAAAGTTAGAGTACTGTAGCTTCTCTAACTTTTCACCTTCAAGTTAGAGTACTGTAGCTTCTCTAACTTTTCACCCATGTACGTAGTCCTTCCAAGAAACAGCCGTTATTGCATTACGAGCAGAAAACAGTTCACACGTGCGCTCAGATTCAAATTTTCAGCATGCAGTCGATTTATGGTTTAATTGAAGTACACATCAGGATATTATTTCACACAAAATACAGCAGCCACATGGAACATATCTAATTTTAGTACAACAACAAAATTTGCAATTATTACAGACCACGAAATTTTGAACGAAATTTTGAGCAGTAATTAGTTACAGCATTGGCATCAGCAGTCCACTTGACTGAACAACAGAATCAAAGTTTATTTAGACACCTTCAATTCCCAGACACATCACAACTGGCTTACCATGACAAGTGCATAGGAGATTCTTTAGAACATTTTCTGTCAAAGTTTGCCTATTTTTCAATTCATGTATCTCTTGGCGTGTCTTGGCAATTAATTCATCAGCATCTTTGTTTTCCCGCCCAAATATATCAACTGCCTCTTGGAGTGCATCCCCGAAATCTCTTTGTGCCGGATTAAGTTGACCAATAGATACCATGGGCCTATGCGAGCAATATGCACTCTCACTGCTGCTTTGTGAAACATCAATACTTGAGGCATTGGCCCTTGCTTCTGGCATTGTAGCTTTATTTGAAGCCTGAAATTTAGATAAAACAAGTTACAACATCATATGATGCAATAAAAGACCTCCAATTTCAAGAACATCATTGAGCTGATATAACACAACAAGCAATCAAAAATAGAGCCTCGTACATCTATTTCTTCTGGAATGGTTGGTGTACCGGACTCAGTGGACCAATGAGAGCACGTGCCACTGTCACTGTTGCTCTGTGAAATGACCGCAACACTTGATAAATGGGTTGTCCCTACTGACATTACAGCTTTGTTTGCAGGCTGAAACTAAGACAAAACAAGTTAAAATGCAATACAATACAAGGCAAACAAACAGCATTGTTGACATAATTTTGAAAGAACCATGGGCAGATACAACAAAGAAACCAGTTAAGCCACATGCCTCTTAGAACAAACCAAACTAGATCATGGCGATGATGTATACAATGAACCAAGCAACTAGACATCATGTGCCCAATAACGAAGCCAGGTCACTGCACAGAAGAAATCTAGCAAATAGCCAAATACAGTCAAAAGATGTGCATGTTGGATTTGATACTATTAGGAAAATAATGTATGATTGATTTAAGCATGACTCAGATAGTGCCTTCGACATCGCAGAAGGTCAATGCAACAATTAATTGTATGGCTTGTATGAAGTGCCATAACATTTAAATTAAGCATAACGAGGCATTGCTTAATCTGAGAACTGAGTGCTAGCTCAGTGGCAAGGCTTGCGAGTGCGCAGCCAGCCCACCCGGGTTCGAGTCCCAACAGGACCGAATTAAACGGGGTGTTATCTAGCGCGTATAAATTCGCTGCTAGAGAGGTCTCATCATCTATCTCACAACGTATAGACAAGGGAGGGAATCTTCCTACGTTGGTCAACGTTTAGGCAATGCTTAATCTTGAATTCATGATCAAACTCAAACAAAAAAGGGCATATAACAAGTAGCACCATGTGCATCATGTATAATAGATTACTAGAAACTGAATGAAGCAATTGAACATGGAGCGTATTATATAAACAGCCAGATCATTTGAATATGGATATACCACATCATGTCAATGGGACTCAGAAAAACAAAGCTAGACATTTAAACAAGTAATATAACTATTTTTTCACCATGTTTCAAGTAGAATAGGAAGCTAGGTTAGGAATAAAGCAATCATGTTTCAAGTAGAATAGGAAGCTAGGTTAGGAATAAAGCAATAAAAAAACACAAAGTGCATCATTTCAGCTAGGATCATTTCTATCAAACTTCATGCACTAGCCATGGAACAACAGGCAAACTCAATGAAGCAACAGGCAAAAAATTAACATAATAGAATTTCAGGACTTGTATTAACATAGCCAAATCATGTAACTTATACCCAGGCATGCCGGATGCCAGATGGGTCAAAGGCAGTGTGCAATGTTCCATATGGTCATTGTTTATATTTTATTAGATTCCATTAGGCAACTTAGGTAGTGCAACATACAGAAAATGATGCAATTGAACTATGCACAGGAGGTAAATTAACATTCCAAAAAAAACAGGGAACTTACGTGAGCTTTTTTTTGAGTCACACGGACCTCATCGGGTACTTGGACAGAAGAACCTGGTGCCTCACTGTTTCTCCTCTGCATGAAGGAGAGGCCAATTGTAAACAGAAACAGGTCCAAGATATAGAAGTTTGCATTAAGCAATATACAAAAAACAGCAGGTACTTACATGATTATAGGCGAGCTTTACTCTACGTTTATGAGTGTAAGATGTGCCTGCTGCACGTGTAATAACAACAAACAGTTACGAGTCACGGCTTTGCTATAATTAAATTGACACCAAATAGTAGTAGAAGCATTATGACGTGCATAAACATGTAATACAGGATCGCAGAAAGATATCAAACATGATGTAACTAGAGCAGTAGCCTACGGCCAAATAGTGAGAAATTGTAATCGTGTCAATTGTGGACTTGTATAGCCTACCCCAACTTGTTTGGGAATAAAGGCTTTGTTGTTGTTGTTGTTGTCAATCGTGGACATGTAGAGCATTCAACGGCTCATGATTGGTGGCTCATATTTTGTAGAGTTTCAGCGAATGGGTGGGTTAGGTTACTCAGACCACCACACTGTGTATTTATATCATCTGAGTTAGGGTTACAATACTACTGGACATGGGCCTCTATGGGCCTCACACTGGATACAATATTACTACAGCGCTACTACTAAACTCACTCATGGTCCAACACACCCCCTCAAGATGATCATGGGTAAACAACCATGGCCATCTTGCAACAACAACATGACACATATGACAACTACCAGTAATGAACATTCAGCATAACTCCTAGGATACATGACAGCATTGCACTTTCCATCATCTTGTCATCTCGATTCATCTCTTCATCAGCAGCGAAGATATCCAGCTTCAACCATCTGGGATACGCACAACTCCTAACCATACACGTCCTCAACAACCCCGGCTGCCTCACCACACAAGTTCCGCAGAACCATCCACACTCGCCTCAATGTCCTCAGCCTCTCTTCTCCACTCTGCCCGGCCACCTCTTCCGTCTCTCCCACAAACCCCCAGCCAACTCCTGCCTCAACCATCCACTCCTCAAGCACCCATGCCTATCCCCCGGTCAGGCCTCAACCAGTCTCACCTCAGGCACGCATGCCTTTCCCCTGGACATATCCACAACCATCACCATCACCACTAAACCGCAGCCTCATCAACTCCATCACGACTCAACCGCAGCCTCATCAACTCCATCACCACATATCCTCACAGCCTCACATCTCCATTTTCTCCTCACTTCCACTCGGATGGCGCCTCGTCTGCGCGCCCTGGCCAACCTGGCGGACCGCACCTGGCCACATCGACCG
Source organism: Lolium multiflorum (assembly GCA_030979885.1). Taxonomy (NCBI): domain Eukaryota; kingdom Viridiplantae; phylum Streptophyta; class Magnoliopsida; order Poales; family Poaceae; genus Lolium; species Lolium multiflorum. Next base: position 313,124,724 of record CM061750.1, on the reverse strand, counting down.
GCTCGCGCTGGTCAACGTCCAGCACCAACCTCCGGCTCCGCCCTGCGCTCAAAGGCTCGCCCCACTCCGCACGCCTCCAACTTCTGCCCCTCACACGGATCCAGATCTCTCTGCCACGGATTCACTTCCTCTTCTCTCCTTTCTAAACCAAAACGATCTTCACCCTCTTCTTTCTCCCCGCGCGAGCAGCCGCCGATCTCACACAGCTCACATCGCTGTGTGTGATAGCCGCAACCCACGCAGAGCACCTGATGCGGCCTCCCGCCGCCTGGATTTCTACATCTCAACGGTGGGTTTTGTGATCAAAGGAAGAACTTGTTTGGTACTGTTTGTGGCGGCTAGCAGGAAGGAAACCTAGGCTCTGATACCATGTAGAGTTTCAGCGAATGGGTGGGTTTGGTCACGGAAAAACATACTTATGCGTCGTGTTTAAACCTAAAGGATGAGGTGGTTATCAACGAAAGCACTTGTAAGTTAGAAATATAGCACGAATTCAGAAATACAGTCAGCTGCAATACTCCTAACAGAACAAAACGCGCAGGGATGTCTGGTTACCTATTTCTGGGCGGCGTTTAGACGTGTTCCGCGTTCTTACGGGTGACGTGGAGGTCGGCGAGGGGACTGCTGTTGCGGTGGGTGCCGGGGAAGCAGATCTTGGGGGGTCGGAGAAGGACATGCTGGGCGGTCGATGAAGTGTTCAGCGCGCCGGCCGAACTAGAAGGTCGGTGAAGCAGATGATGTGCAGTGCACGGGGGCGTCGGTGTCGGCGAAGCTGGTCAGGTGCGGTGGTCGATAGAGTCGGCGAACGAGATACGGTGCGGTGGACGCCGGAGTAGGTGCGGATCAAGCGGATAGGGCAGCCTCGGGGTTTGAAGCCGTGGCAGCTTGAACGGCGAAGTGCGGCGGCCGGGAAGATCTGGAGGTAGGCAAGAGGGGCGGTTTCTCTGAGGGCTTGCGGGCGAAACTAGGGCGAAGCTGGGCGATAGAGGAGTAGAAGGGAATTTCGCAGTCCTTCTTTTGAGGAAAAAAATATTCGCAGATCTGAAACTTTGCGGCGCGAGATATTTGGGCGTTGGCGGGGAATTTTACCGCTCGATGATATTAAATTTTGGCTGCAGTAGGTTTTTTTTTAGAGTATGTAATAATAATAAATAGTAGGCCCTACTAGTACTGTACGTCTGTTCAGGAATCCAAGGGGGTAGAGGTAGAGGTATAGATATATAGACAATATAGAGATATAAGAAATGGCGGGGGCTAGCGGAAATGCACTTTGCCTCATAGGAGCATATGCTCCCATTATGTGAATCCATATTTCAAAGTGTCAAAAAATTCTAAACTAAAATTTTACATGTATATCTAGACATTTTATGTTGGTACACAAGTTTTCTCACAAAAAAATTATGTGGCTCCTATAAAAAAGACAAATTTTGATGTTGTAACACGACTACGTACAGTATATTTTTTGCCTTTTTTTACACGCCACACAAAATGTCGTTTTTCCACGAAAACTTGTGAACGAACATATGATGTCACAATGTATACCAAAAAAATTAACATTTATATAATTTTTTTAATCATTTTCTATAATTGGTGCATATGCACGCGTGTGCCAAAACGCCACCTCCGCAGGCTAGGAGTTTCTAAACTTCTTATGGCACATCAAATAAAATGTTGTTCAAACAATAATAATAATGTGCTTATGATTGTTACTCCCTTCCACCATGAATAAAGTCCACATCGGTTTCGTGTCAAACTTTGACTCGAGATTTAGGTACCCACATGATAGTGCTAGTATCATAGCTAGTATCATACACATTGGTCCCACAAAAATGTTGATGTGGCAGCTAATTAAGTAGGAGAGAGGAGATTAGTGTAACATAGGTAGATACTGTATCATAGCGCAAACAACGAGAAAACTTAATGCTAAACAAATCTTGTACACAAATTTGCATTGAGATTCTAAAAAATAATAAATGTAGCATTACTATGATACTACTCCATGATACTACCCACTATAGAAATAGTATGACCAGCCTAATTTTATGACATCCGCAAAATATACCATTGGAAAGTTCATCGAAACAAGCATCCGATGATATAGTTTTGAATGACATGCAACTCATAATTGGCGGGCCCAAGTATTAGTCTAAGTTTGCCTCTGAAAACAAATTGGCATTGTACTCTAGGACAAAGGGAGACTACTCGCAATGGCAATATCATAAGTAGTATCATGCACTACATGCATGCAAAATGTTGATGTGTCATATCAGTTAATGATGAAAGAGACGATAGTGGTATCATAGGTAGATATCGTATCATATCATGTAGAACTAGAAAAATTACTGCCAAACAAATCTTGTACACACTTTTGTATTGAGATTCTACAAATCCCTAAATACATGTAACATATTATACTACTACATGATGATACTATGGACTGTGAAAATAATATCGTACATTAGTATCATATGTATGATACTATTATATGATACTCCCCATTGTGACTAGTCTAATAATAACAATAGTACTCAAATTTGTCTTGTCCCTCGGGTGTTTAGAAGTATATGTTCGGTCCCTCACGTATTTAAGAATTATGTTTGGCCCCTCAACTCTAATGTGGTCAAAATTGAGCACTTGAACACTTAGTTAGGTCTAGCAATGATAAAAACTTGATTGGTCTGTTTATTATTTGTTATGTGGCACGGCGGCAAAGCATTTTGCTAAATCTCAAGCACACATAGTTGGGGTCCATTAGAGGGACTAATTAAATCAAAGTACAATGGATTATAAAAGCAGGTTTTATCATTGATTAGCTTTGCAACGGCCTATCAACTGTAAGTGTTGCATGTGTTCTAAAGAACTATGTTCATCGTCACAGATCAAGAGGAGTACGCAGTGGAGGACGCACAAAACAACCGTAGGCCAGGTGGGCACACCTTACTAATTTTCTTTTTTCCACTTTATATGTGATAATTTTTTACATAATTAATTAACTAAAACATTTTAAAATAGGGTGGGCCATTCAACCCAAACACCATGTTGCGTACGTCGCTGAGGGTAAGGGGTTTCATCTTCGTTCTATGGTATGAGTATGTAATGCGCGTGATACTCATCGAAGACAATATATATAGCAGACATCACATCAGATGACACTACAAGAAAAGTTGCCATGGCCGACGAAGTTGAAGTCGCGCCGTGGTTGCTGGTGTACCATGGCCGACGATTTTGGTCCCTCCGTGGTGCATGTCAAAACTTTTTTTTTCTCGTTTTTGAGGCCACCTAGCCCGACGAAAGCGGCCAAAACGTGGCGTATGGTGGCCCGGGACGTGGTGCATCTCGAAATCTCGGGTTCGCCGGCCGAGTCAACGCAAATCCGCACCGCCGAGGGATGTAGGGCCCAGATGGCAGCCTCTCTGGCATTGTTTTTTTTCTACATCGCGCCATCTCGTTCAACGTTCTCCGATCGAGCCGTTTACGATGCAGGATCATGGGTCCCGCATGTCATCCTCTATGAACCAAAATTCTTTCTATTCTTGGATTTTTTTGACCCCCTGATTTCTGGCTACTTCCTTTTTCTTTTGATCCCTTGCCGCCTTGGAAACGTTGAGACCGCTGCTGCTAAATGGGACCCGCATGTCATCCTCTATGTGCAATCAACTTTCTTTTCTTGGAGTTTTTTTGGCACCTCAAATTTGGTCACTTGCCTTTTTCTTTCGATCGCCTCTCAAACGGTGATACCGCTGCTGCTAACGGGACCCGCATGTCATCCTCTATGTACTATAAAACTTTCTTTTCTTGAATTATTTTTGGCACCTCATATTTGGTCACTTACCTTTTTCTTTCGATCCCCTGCCGCCTCTCAAACGGTGATACCGCTGCTGCTAACTGGGACCCGCATGTCATCCTCAATGTACTATAAAACTTTCTTTTCTGGATTATTTTTGGCACCTCAAATTTGGTCACTTGCCTTTTTCTTTCGATCCCCTGCCGCCTCTCAAACCGGCTTAACTGGGACCCGCATGTCATCCTCAATGTACTATAAAACTTTCTTTTCCTGGATTATTTTTGGCACCTCAAATTTGGTCACTTGCCTTTTTCTTTCGATCCCTGCCGCCTCTCAAACGGTGATACCGCTGCTGCTAAATGGGACCCGCATGTCATCCTCTATGTACTATAAAACTTTCTTTTCTTGAATTATTTTTGGCACCTCATATTTGGTCACTTACCTTTTTCTTTCGATCCCCTGCCGCCTCTCAAACGGTGATACCGCTGCTGCTAAATGGGACCCGCATGTCATCCTCTATGTACTATAAAACTTTCTTTTCTTGGATTTTTTTGGCACCTCATATTTCGTCACTTGACTTTTTCTTTCGATCACCTGCTGCCTCTCAAACGGTGATACCGCTGCTGCTAAATGGGACCCGCATGTCATCCTCTATGTACTATAAAACTTTCTTTTCTTGGATTTTTTTGGCACCTCATATTTGGTCACTTGACTTTTTCTTTCGATCCCTCGCCTCTCAAACGGTGATACCGCTGCTGCTAAATGGGACCCGCATGTCATCCTCTATGTACTATAAAACTTTCTTTTCTTGGATTTTTTTGGCACCTCATATTTGGTCACTTGACTTTTTCTTTCGATCCCCTGCCGCCTCTCAAACGGTGATACCGCTGCTGCTAAATGGGACCCGCATGTCATCCTCTATGTACTATAAAACTTTCTTTTCTTGAATTATTTTTGGCTCCTCATATTTGGGCACTTGCCTTTTTCTTTCGATCTCATGCCACGTTTGAAACGTTGAGGAACCTGCTGGCTCATGGGACCCGCATGTCATCCTCTATGTGCTATAAAAGTTTCCTTTGTTGGATTTTTTTCACCCTCTGATTTTTGGCTTGCCTTTTTCTTTTGATCCCCTGCCCCCTTTGAAACGTTGAGTAAGTTGGCTCAAGGGACCCGCATGTCATCCTCTATGTCCATCAACTTTCTTTTCTTGGATTTTTTTCACCCCCTAATTACTAGCTACTTTCTTTTTCTTTTGATCTCAAGCCGCATTACAAACATTGAGACCGCTGCTGCAAAATGGGACCCACATGTCATCCTCTATGTACAATAAATCTTGGATTATTTTTGGCTCCTGATATTTGGTCACTTGCCTTTTTCTTTCGATCTCATGCCGCCTTTGAAACGTTGAGTAAGCTGCTGGCTCATGGGTCCCGCATGTCATCCTCTACGAACAATAAAAGTTTCCTTTCTTGGAGTTATTTTTTACCCCTAATTTCTGGCTATTTGCCTTTTTCTTTTGATCCCCTGCCCCCGTTGAAACGATGAGGACGCTGTTGGCAGGTCGGTCCCACATGTCATCCTCTATGAACAATAAAAGTTTCCTTTGGTGGATTTATTTTTGACCCCTAATTAATTTCTGGCTATTTCCTTTATTTTTCTTTTGATCCCCTGCCGCCTTGGAATTGTTGAGAATGCTGCTGCCTCATTTTTCTTTTGGTCCTGTGCCGCCTTGGAAACGTTGAGACCGCTGCTACAAAATGGGACCCGCATGTCATCCTCTATGTACAATAAAGTTTCTTTTCTTGGATTATTTTTGGCTCCTGATATTATGTCACTTGCCTTTTTCTTTCGATCTCATGCCGACTTTGAAACGTTGAGGATGCTGCTGCCTCATGGGTCCCGCATGTCATCCTCTCAGAACGATAAATGTTTTGTTTTCTTGTATTTTTTTACCAACTGATTTTTGGCTTTTTTTATTTTCGATCCCCTGCCGCCTTTGAAACGTTGACTCCGCTGCTGGCTCATGGGTCCCCGATGTCAGCCTCCCCGTACAAGAAACATGTGATATTTTATTTTGCAGACAATAAACGTTGTATTTCGCTCTGAGCTATTGCAAACGGATAAATTAAATCTTTATATCTACATAAACAAACTTATATGTTGAATCTCCTTGTTTTTTGTTTTTGCGAAGCATAGGACTTTCCTGTTTTTTTTTGAGAAAAATCCGACCTTTCCTGTTTTGGAGTGGGCTGAAATTGTACGAGTCAAAAGGCCCAGCAGGATAGTTCGAAGGCCCAGATGTCCAGATACAGCCCAATTAAAATCTTTCTTTTCTTGGATTTTTTTCACACCCTGATTTCTGGCTACTTCATTTTTCTTTCGGTCCTGTGCCGCCTTGGAAGCGTTGAGACCGCTGCTACAAAATGGGACCCGCATGTCATCCTCTATGTACAATAAAGTTTCTTTTCTTGGATTATTTTTGGCTCCTGATATTATGTCACTTGACTTTTTCTTTCAATCTCATGCCGACTTTGAAACGTTGAGGAAGCTGCTGGCTCATGGGTCCCGCATGTCATCCTCTATGAACAATAAAAGTTTTCTTTGTTGGATTTATTTTTTCCCCTAATTTCTGGCTATTTGTCTTTTTCTTTTGATCCCCTGCCCCCTTTGAAACGATGACGACGCAGCTGGCAAGTCGGTCCCACATGTCATCCTCTATGAACAATAAAAGTTTCCTTTGATGGATTTATTTTTTACCCTAATTAATTTCTGGCTATTTCCTTTTTTATTTTGATCCCCTGCCGCCTTGAAATAGTTGAGGATGCTGCTGCCTCATGGGTCCCGCATGTCATACTCTCAGAAAGGTAAATGTTTCTTTTCTTGAATTTGTTTACCAACTGATTTTTGGCTTATTTTTTCTTTCGATCTCCTGCCACCTTTAAAACGTTGACGACGCTGCTGGCTCATGGGTCCCCAATGTCAGCCTCCCCATACTGCAAATCCTCTTTCTGCAAAGGTTGTATTTCTAGATAGATAAGGTGGATTCGAATCTGCCATGGTTCAGGCAGCTCAGGTAAGCCTTCTTGCACTAATTAATGGAAGTAGTGTATCGCAAGGTCAAGACATGTGGCTCGGTGTAATGAATCTATATGAATCATGTTGTGGGTTCAATCTGATAGTTCTCTAACAGGTCAGCCAAAATAGAAATTAAGTTTTTTTCTAAAAGGGAAATGCAAATTAAGATGAACACAAACATTAGTTATCATAATAGCTGATCATACATACATACTTGCTAAGAGCAAAAGCTTGCCAGAGTTTTACCACCCATACAATTAATTAGCAGTTCAGATAAGATAACCTTATATAAGTATAACTACAAATGCATTTGCTAAGGGCTCATGGGACAACAGAACTAGACAACCGCGAACTTTATGACCAGCATGTCACAGCGGCATCGAAAGATCTTGACCTTCAACTTTGATCCAATGCGAAGTTTGGCACCGTCAATGAACTTTTTCCACCTGGAAGTAACAGCCAAGCGGCCATCTGTGGGACTGACAGAGTACCGTCCCTCCACGGTGAGACCTTCACTCTCCATGACGAGGGATATCTTGCCCCTTCGGCCAGCATTGAGATCCTTGGAGATACTTTTAGGCAATTTCTGATTCAAAGCAAGAGATACCACCAAAAATTAGTCAATGGCACCAATGCACTGAACCATGTGAGACTTTGAGCAGAGAAGACATCAAGATAAGAGCAGTTATGCTGTCATATACTCACGAACATAGCCTTCAGATGCGTCCTGGTCACCACACGGGTGGCCACAGCAATGAGCTGAGACCTCGGTGATCTGGCTGGGGCAGGTGCATGAGCCTGGGCTGGTACACGAGCTGGTGCTGATGCAGGAGACTGCTGGGCAGGTGCAGTAAACGGTGCCTCTAGAGGAACCGGTGCTGATGCAGGAGACTGTTGGGCAGGTGCAGTAAACGGTGCAGCTAGAGGAACCAGTGCTGATGCAGGAGCCTGCTGGGCATGTGTAGTATATGGGGCCTCTACAGGAACCAATGCTGATGTAGGGGACTGCTGGGTAGATGCAGTAAACGGAGCTGGTACAGGAACCGGTGCTGATGCAGGAGAGTGGGAAGCCGGTGCCGGTGCTGGTGTGGTTGCCCTTTGTGACATCCGCTCCTGTTCCGTCAGGGGATCTGCAGCTTTGATCATGTTAAACCCAGCAAGCTAGAACAGAGGGAATGGTTTAGAACAACTGCTCAGAATGCAGTTATCAAAAGATATGAGTAGAAAAAAGTTACATATTATATATTTGGAAGTGTCTCCAACTCTGTAAGCAGTTACGTATATCTGCCCGTTTGAGTTTCTGATCCTCAGCTCGTCGCCCTTCTTCAGACCGTAGTCAAAAGCAAACTTTCTCCAATCATGTCCATACAAATATGTGATGGCCTGCGTCTTGTAGACATACACCTCATAGACCGTGTAGGTGTTCATCAATTTGCCATTGCCATGCATAGTGAAAGATCCTTCATGCGGACACATCTGGTTAATCATTGGACGAAGTTCACAAGGTACAGTCTGCATGTGAAAATTGATACAAATGTAAGAAGCAGGAAGACTAAAAACAAGACTTTACTATATGCCAATTCATGCTAAACCACTGAGAATACATACCTGTAACTCTGTGAAGGAGCTACTAGAAAGGTAGATAGAGCCATAGGAGGTGTTATATGCGGGGTATGTACATGGGCCCGCCATATTCCCGCAAGCTCGGCATCGGGATGGTGAAGGAAACATGGGAGGTACTACTGGTGCGTAGCGCTGAACGTAAGTGGAAGAATTAGGTTGTGTAAAGTGCATAGTTCAGAGCAATGCAAATGTTGACAAGCAAGTGCATAACACTATGTTACAAACTGAACAGTGAAAAATTAGTGTATGATGAATATAAGCATGCTAATTTGGTGTTTCCGAATTCCAAAAAGCATTAGACAGAGCCAGTGATAATATCAGACATAAATCATGGCATGTATATGTGGCTTAAGAAAATATACCCGAACCCTTGGATGGTTACGGCCCGGCTGATCCTTGGACTTGAGCTTATATAAGCATCCAGAAGGTGGGGCTGACAGTAACTTGGTGGCAGCCTCTGCAGATGCCTCATCAGCAGCAGTTGCAATCCTTTTGACCAATGAAGGCTTAGCAGTTTCAGTCTGCATATAAAAATTGAAGAGCAACAGACATCAGCAGTGATATATAAAATGAATCTATGAGACACTGATGCATATAGTGCTGGATGTAAGTGGAAGAATAGGTGTGTGTGTTTCTGAACTATTGGTAAGCATTAGACAAAGCCGGCAATAAACAGACAAAAATCAAATCATGTATGAGGATTAAGAAAATATACCTGCTTACTGAAAAGGGTACCACCCAGCTGGCCCGTGGCCTTGTGCTTGAGGAGGTTTTCAGAAGATGGTGGCAGCACCATCGTCTTCACAGCAGCCTCATCAGGATCATTTTTTATCCATTTGAGTAGAGGAACAGAAGTTTCATCCTGCATATGAATAGCAACAGAACTCATCATTGATATTTAATAAATCTATGAGATAGACTGATGCAAATAGTGCGGGTGTAAGTGGAAGAATAGGGTTGTGCATAGAGAACAGTTGACAACAATGCAAATGATTACAAAAGAAGCCAATGGAAATCAACAGTTTATATACTGGATGAGACAGACTGAAAAGTGAAAAATTAGTGTATGATGATTGTAAGCAAACGCAGTGTTTCTGAACTTTTGGTAAGCATTAGACAAAGCCAACAGTAATTAAACAGATAATAATGAAATCATGTATGTGGATTAAGAAAATATACCAGATTCATTAAAAGGTCACCACCCAGCTGGCCCATGGCCTCGTGCTTGTAGAGGTTTTCGGAAGATGGTGCCGGCACCATCGTCCTCACAGCAGCCTCATTAGCCCCATTTTGCATCCACTTGAGTAAAGGCGCAGCAGTTTCAGCCTGCATAAGAATGGGAACAGATCTCAGCAGTGATATTGAATGACTCTGAGACAGACTGATGCATATAGTGCTAGATGTAAGTGGAAGGGTATGGCCGTGTATGGACAACAGTTCACAACAATGCAAGGGTGTGTTCGGTTCTGAAACAGCGTGGAATGGAATGGAATGGTTCCATTTCAGAGGAATGGAATGGTTACATTTTTGTTCGGTTGGGAAAAATGGAGAGCAGAAGAGATCGAGGTTAAACTAACCAATTGTCTCAAAATTGTAATTAACAATTGCAAATGACATTTTAATCTCAAAGTCGTAATTAACAGCGCCTAATGGTGCTCTTTTAATCTAAAAATCGAAATTAACATCATTTTATGTTGGGTTAGGGGAACTGGAGTAGATGAACATTACTGTATGATGATTGTAAGCAAACGAATTTGGTGTTTCTAAACTTTTGGCTTCGAGATCTTATGGGTTTCAACTCTAGCCTACCCCAACTTGTTTGGGACTGAAAGGCTTGGTTGTTGTTGTTGTTGTTGTAAACTTTTGGCAAGCATAGAAAAAACCGACAATAAACAGAGAAAAATCAAGGCATGTTTTGTGGATTAAGAAAATATACCATATTCATTAAAAGATCACCACCCAGCTGGTGCGTGGCCTTGTGCTTGTAGAGGCATTTAGAAGATGGGGGCGGCATCAACATACTGGCAGCCTGATCAGCCGCAGTTTTGATCTTCCTTTTGAGTAAAGGCCCTAAAGTTTCAGTCTGCATATGAATAGCAAAACAAAAGGCAGACCTCAGCAGTGATATTGAATTACTGTATGAGATAGACTGATGCATATAGTGGATGCTCTTAGCCTTTTGCAGCGTGAACACTAGCTATGGACAGACAAAAAAACTAGTTAACTCAGCTTTGTCTAGATATGAATGTACTACCACCATCCAAAAGCTTAAGCCTTATTTATTTTTGAGAAATCAAAACAAGCAAAGTTTGACCAAAATTTTAGAACATTCTATCAACAAATATAATACTGTGTAGATACCGTAGGAAAATATATTTTATTATCTATTTAATGATATTAATTTTGTATTTTGCATGTTACTGATTTTTGGTAAAAGCTTAGTCAAACATGGTATAGTTTGACTTTCTAAAAATAATATAAGCCCAAAGCTTTGGGATGGAGGCAGTAGTATCTAGAGCTAAAACACATCTAGATACATCCGTATCTACAGATAGTTGAGTCAATTAATTTGGATCTGAGGGAGTATCAGATTCAGACTACATCATGGTAAGTTGGTTAAAAAAATTACCCCTGGGCGGTCCCTGCCCAGCTCGGCAGTGGCATTTCGCTTCTTGTGCTGCAGATCGGGCCATGCTCCTGCAGCAGGTGGGGCGCTATTCTCGTTCCCCATAGCCTCAGCACGGAACCTGGAGGTACCAACCTGATACAGAGAATATAGAGCATGGTGTCACAGAGGCTTTACGCACAAACAGCTGAAGACATGTGCTACTTTAAGCATATTCCAGAACAGGAACAGATTGAGGATGCAGAGACCAGAGAGACACTTAAAAGGTAAAGAGTGGATAAGCAAACGGAGTACCTGCTTCGCGGGGCTGGGGACGCAGCTCAGGCTCAGCCAACTGCCCACATGCGTGGTGGCCTTACGCTCCATTGCCCCCACCGCCGAGGTCTTGCCTTTCCTGTACAAGCTGACAAAAGATACAGTGAGGATCAGCAGAAACTACAAAGGTTGCAAATGTCGACAAATAAAGGAAGAACACCCCAATCCAAGCAAAGGTAGCCCCCGCCCCCCACCCCCATCAATCACTCCCAGCTCGAGGGTGACCAGAAAGACACCCCTTTGCCCAGAATAGGAAAGAGATGCGCAAGATATCGAGGAGAGGAAAAAAGAACCGATCTCGAGAAAGGAGAGAACATTACTAGTCCTACCTAATCCGCTTGGGCTAGATGCAGCTTGCCCCTCCAAGCTGGATGCCTGGACGGTGGAGGCGAAAGGAGGGGATCGAGCTAGCGGCTTGCATCCGTCGGCAATCGGCACTCGATCGGGAGAGAAGGGGTGCTACATAAAGGGGAGGGGTAACATATTTTATTACACAGTGAACTTACTGATGTGACTAGTCATTACATGTCTCACTGAAACTAGGGCCCATAGTGTGGCACCCCAAATTTACTTGAAGCTGCCCGGCGGGACGCATTGGCGCGTCAAGAAACCCCCGAATTGTAGCGGGGAAATGAAACATTTCACAAAAATTCGAAATTCAAGCACACCGCCACGCGCCAAGCACGCGGCTGTTCCTTCCTCTTCCTCGGTTCCTCCTCCCCTATCCGAAAAAACCCCAAATCCCAAGCTCAAACCAAAAAAAAAACAAAAAACAAATCCCCTGGCCGCCATGCATGTCCTCGTTAACCCGCTGGAGATCGTTCCCGGACGATGCGGACCACCCGCCCTGAGATCCAGAATTCCGTCCACCTCGAGGCACTGCGTGCTGTCTCGCAGCAGCGGCTTGAGGGCGCTGAAGAGGAAGTTCCGCCGGAAAGTGCTCATGGCAACCGTGCAAGCTCACCGGCGTGCTGTATCCCGAGAGGAACTGGTCAAAGCTTTGCTATTCGCCACACACAAAAAAATTGCGGGCCAAGATCTGGTCAAAGCTTCGTCGATGGCTTGCCGCGAGAGGCTTGGAGTCCAGAGTCAATAAACTAGCTGCTCGAGGACTTGGGCGGTTTACACGGATTCATATTAACTGACTCAAGTTTGTTAGTCTAGTTAACAAATGCATCTAGATACATCCATATCTAGACAGAATTGAGTCCATTAATATGAATCAGAGGGGAGTACCTGAAAGTGTTTCATGCTACCAACTAATGCGCTGGCAGGAATCGCTGTAGAAGTAATTGTGCTACTACTTGTACGATGAACTGATTGTGTGGGTGTCGAATTTTGCAACGCGATCATCCACTGAATGCTTAATCTAGCGCCAAAGGCGTACAAATCATAACATACTACAGCACCAGAACATAAGAGTACGAATCATAAAGTAGCTCAACATTTTGCATCAGGGCTGGGTGGTCCTGAGACTACCGGGACGCCCCTGATGATCTCCGGGTGTGCATCCTCTTCAACGCAAAGCTGTGTACTCGGTCCACGGCCTCCTTCTGTAGGCTGGATAATCTCAGGTGCAGGACCTTCGTCTATGAGAGGCTCGTCATCAGTACCATCCACAGGTGCATCAGGGCTGGGTGGTCTTGAGACTACCCGGACGCCCGTGATGATCTCCGGGCGTGCATCCACTTCAACGCAAAGCTGTGTACTCGGTCCACGGCCTCCTTCTGTAGGCTGGATAATCTCAGGTGCAGGACCTTCGTCTATGAAAGGCTCGTCATCAGTACCATCCACAGGTGCATCAAACTGAGATTCATCTTCAAATCTCCCATCAAACTGAGAGACCTCTTTAACTCTATGCTTCTGCAATTAGTACATCAACCGATTAGACAAACATCTAAGGGATGCAACCTGAACAAATGCCGTTTTACATATTTACCTTCTCATCTGGCACAGCACATGTCCCAGAGCTGAAACCCGTTTCCTGAAGCAAGCGCTTTTTCTCTCCTTCCCGTCCATCCATCTGCAACAAGTTAAATTTGAGTACAGAACCTTGCACAGCAATGCAAACTATTGATTGAAACAGCGGCAGCATCAATATAAATAATTAACTACATATGCCAGCACACATACAGTGTGAGCAAGATCTGCTTCTCCTGCTAAAGGATCATTATATGGTTCACCATGCTAAACCCGCCTAACATATGTGCGGTCCATCCCAAAAATGTGTAAATGATCTGCCACTACAGGGTGAGGCCTCTTCTCACCATTCATACATGTGCAGCGCGGGCAATACACGTCCAGGTTGTGACCATCATGAGCTCTAATAAACCCCATAAAGGGTTGAACACCATTTATATATGAAGGGGAACATAAGTGTCCATGCAGTTTCCAAGTTCTGTCCATCTGTTTAATTATGAGATACAGTGGTTGGTGATTAATTTAAGGCGAAGTAGGAAATGTATATCCATCGAGTACAAAACTATACTACATGATTATGCATTTCAGCAATCATGTCGAGTACAAAACAAAAAATGCCCATCGACATTTTAGCAAACAGATCGTGTACAAAACTCTGCCATGGCATTTCAGCAAATTAACGGATCGAGTGCAGAACTGACTCTATATGCCCACGCAAATGAACAAATTGATCGATGACAAATCGAGCGGAAAACTATAAAGTGCCAATTAGTTCGAGCATACTGACGAATTTTTTTAGCAGCATCAAGAAAATATAAATCGTTAGGCTGTCTTGCCCGATACATGATTGAGCTAGAGATAGCAGCCCTACCGTGGATCAACTTGACCGCCGGTGCGTCTCGAGAAGAACGACGGGGAGGAGAAGCTTCTTCTTCGCACGGACGGGACGGGGAGGGGAAGCTCTTCGCACGGACGGGGATAAGTTGTCTACGGGTGGGTGGGGGGTCATGCGGCCGGGCCGCCGGGGTGATAATTAAGGTTGGTAGGTGGCGTTTAATGGAGTTGCGTGTGTAATTTGCCGTGCACAAGGTTGAGGAATAGGCGGTTCCCTTTGCCGCGCGCACAATTCAAACTATCCCGCCCATGTAGTTTAAATTCGCCATATTTTCGTTAAATCGACATAAAGTCATGTGAGTGGGGGAAAATTAGCAAAGTTGCTTGAAAAATAGTAAAACTCTGGAATTATCCTTTAAATATGCTCTACTTCGTGTGAAAATCGGGGTGTGGAAGCATGTTGAGCTGTTTTATTTGTACTTTCTTCATTAAAACTCCCATTTTATGCACTTTGGATGGAAAGAAATCATTTGTACATAAATTTTGACAACGCCATTTGCAAACACTAATTGTTTACATGCCAAGATGCACCCATCCACCAAATATATATGTGGCAAAAGTTTATCACAATCTAGCAGATATGCATAATTAGTGAGGGACCCCTTTTGATTTTGTGCAATTTCCACTAATTAGGTAGAGATCGAGAAGGGTTAATTAATTAGGCCATGTTAGGGGTTATGTGTTTTAATAGGTTGTGTGGATTCAAATACAACTTCTTTATTTGTGTGCTATGATTAATCAAAACTAGATCGATCGACTGCGCACACATTATTAGAGGCGCATGCCTTTGCGCACAAAGTGCATGTGTGTGTTGTTGGCCACCAACGAGAGAGAGAGAGAGAGAGAGAGAGAGAGAGAGATAGAGGTAGAGAGAGCTACATACGAGAGAGCGATTGAAATCCCCAAATTAAACACATATATATGCATGGCACATTTAATTTAATTAGAGGACCGCGAGGCACCCCTGGCCTGCTTGATGCATAATTAAGTGTCATTGGCCTATATATATAGGGTTTAATTAGGGTTTAGGGTTTAGGGTTAGGGTTAGGTTTAGGTTAGGGTTTAGGGTTTAATGTTTATGGTGTTTAGGGTTTAGGGATTAGGGATTAGGGTTTATTTAGGGTTTAAGGTTTAGGGATCATCGATCGAGTGCGCACACACACATTATTAGAGGCACACGCGCCTTTGCGCATAAAGTGCATGCGTATATGTGTGTGTTTTTTGGCCACCAACGACATATAGATGATCGAGAGAGAGAGATTGAAATCCCCCAAGAATATGTTCAAATATATATTAAAATATATGCACGAATTAATGCATGCATGGTAGGCCATGCATGCACACTAATTATATATATATATTATGAGGAAACTTAATCAAATGTGTTTTCATTCGAGAGAACTTGTCAAAATTCAAGTTAATTAATTTATCATCGATAATTATATAATTAATTAATGAATCTCAGGGAGATGTTATACAACATATGATCGATATATAGGCCATGTATATATTAATTGGTTTTAATCTACCGTTTTTGCTAGCTAGCTGCATGCTATATATAGAGCATGTTTTTATTAGATCGGGTTATAGCTAGTATAGTTTAGGGTTATGTGTTTTAATTAACTAGGGTTTGATTAGCTAGGGGTTAGTTATATATATATGGTTTAGGGTTAATGCATGTCACATTTAATTTAACTAGAGGACCGCGAGGCACCCCTGGCCTGCTTGATGCACAATTAAGTGTCGTTGGCCTATATATATAGGGTTTAATTAGGGTTTAGGGTTAGCTAGCTGGGTTTAGGGTTTAGTGTTTTGGGTGTTTAGCTAGGGTCTAGGGTTTAGGGTTTAGTGTTTACTGTGTTTAGAGGGTCTAGGGTTTAGTGTTTAGGGTGTTTAGGGTCTAGGGTTTAGGGTCTAGTGTTTAGGGTCTATGGTTTAGGGTTTAATTAGTGTTTAGGGTGTTTAGGGTTTAGGGTTTAGTGTTTACGGTGTTTAGGGTCTAGGGTTTAGGGTTTAGTGTTTAGGGTCTAGGGTTTAGGGTTTAATTAGTGTTTAGGGTGTTTATAGGGTTTAGGGTTTAGGGTTTAGGTTTTAGGGTTTAGGGTTTAGGGTTTAGGGTTTAGGGTTTAGGGTTTATGGTTTAGGGTTTACGGTGTTTAGGGTCTAGGGTTTAGGGTTTAGTACGTGTTTAGGGTGTTTAGGGTCTAGGGTTTAGTGTGTTTAGGGTGTTTAGGGTTTAGGGGATTAGGGATTAGGGTTTTAGGGTTGTTTAAGGTTTAGGGATCATCGATCGAGTGCGCACACACACATTATTAGAGGCACACGCGCCTTTGCGCATAAAGTGCATGCGTATATGTGTGTGTTTTTTGGCCACCAACGACATATAGATGATCGAGAGAGAGAGATTGAAATCCCCCAAGAATATGTTCAAATATATATTAAAATATATGCACGAATTAATGCATGCATGGTAGGCCATGCATGCACACTAATTATATATATATTATGAGGAAACTTAATCAAATGTGTTTTCATTCGAGAGAACTTGTCAAAATTCAAGTTAATTAATTTATCATCGATAATTATATAATTAATTAATGAATCTCAGGGAGATGTTATACAACATATGATCGATATATAGGCCATGTATATATTAATTGGTTTTAATCTACCGTTTTTGCTAGCTAGCTGCATGCTATATATAGAGCATGTTTTTATTAGATCGGGTTATAGCTAGTATAGTTTAGGGTTATGTGTTTTAATTAACTAGGGTTTGATTAGCTAGGGGTTAGTTATATATATATGGTTTAGGGTTAATGCATGTCACATTTAATTTAACTAGAGGACCGCGAGGCACCCCTGGCCTGCTTGATGCACAATTAAGTGTCGTTGGCCTATATATATAGGGTTTAATTAGGGTTTAGGGTTAGCTAGCTGGGTTTAGGGTTTAGTGTTTTGGGTGTTTAGCTAGGGTCTAGGGTTTAGGGTTTAGTGTTTACTGTGTTTAGAGGGTCTAGGGTTTAGTGTTTAGGGTGTTTAGGGTCTAGGGTTTAGGGTCTAGTGTTTAGGGTCTATGGTTTAGGGTTTAATTAGTGTTTAGGGTGTTTAGGGTTTAGGGTTTAGTGTTTACGGTGTTTAGGGTCTAGGGTTTAGGGTTTAGTGTTTAGGGTCTAGGGTTTAGGTTTTAATTAGTGTTTAGGGTGTTTATAGGGTTTAGGGTTTAGTGTTTAGGGTTTAGGGTTTAGGGTTTAGGGTTTAGGGTTTAGGGTTTATGGTTTAGGGTTTACGGTGTTTAGGGTCTAGGGTTTAGGGTTTAGTGTTTAGGGTGTTTAGGGTCTAGGGTTTAGTGTGTTTAGGGTGTTTAGGGTTTAGGGGATTAGGGATTAGGGTTTTAGGGTTGTTTAAGGTTTAGGGATCATCGATCGAGTGCGCACACACATTATTAGAGGCACCCGCGCCTTTACGCATCAAGTGCATGCGTATATATGTGTGTTTTTTGGGCCACCAACGATATATAGATGATCGAGAGAGAGAGAGAGATCGATTGAAATCCCCAAGAATATGTTCAAATATACATTAAAATATATGCACGAATGCATTGTAGGCCATGCATGCACACTAATTATATATATATATTATGAGGCAACTTAATCAAATGTGTTTTCATTCGAGAGAACTTGTCAAAGTTCAAGTTAATTAATTTATCACGATAATTATATAATTAATTAATGATTCTCAGGGATATGTTATACAACATGATCGATATAGGCCATGTATATTTTAATTGGTGTTAATCTACGGTTTGCTAGCTAGCTAGCTGCTATATATAGAGCATGTTTTTATTAGATCGGGTTATAGCTAGCTAGTATAGTTTAGGGTTATGTGTGTTAATTAAGTAGGGTTGATTAGCTAGGGTTAGTTACATATATATGGTTTAGGGTTAATGCATGGCACATTTAATTTTATTAGAGGATCACGAGGCACCCATGACCCGCTCGATCGATGCACAATTAAGTGTCGTTGGCCTATACATAGGGTTTAATTGGGGTTTAGGATTAGCTAGGGTTTAGGGTTAGGGTTAGGGTACGTTTAGGGTCTAGGGTTTAGGGTTTAGTGTTTAGGGTTTAGGGATTAGGGATTTAAGGTTTTAGGGTTGTTTAAGGTTTAGGGATCATCGATCGAGTGCGCACACACATTATTAGAGGCACCCGCGCCGTTACGCATAAATTGCATGCATATATATGTGTGTTTTTTGGGCCACCAACGATATATAGATGATCGAGAGAGAGAGATCGATTGAAATCCCCAAGAATATGTTCAAATATACATTAAAATATATGCACGAATGCATTGTAGGCCATGCATGCACACTAATTATATATATATTATGAGGCAACTTAATCAAATGTGTTTTCATTCGAGAGAACTTGTCAAAGTTCAAGTTAATTAATTTATGACGATAATTATATAATTAATTAATGAATCTCAGGGATATGTTATGCAACATGATCGATATAGGCCATGTATATTTTAATTGGTGTTAATCTACGGTTTGCTAGCTAGCTGCTATATATAGAGCATGTTTTTATTAGATCGGGTTATAGCTAGCTAGTATAGTTTAGGGTTATGTGTTTTAATTAAGTAGGGTTGATTAGCTAGGGTTAGTTACATATATATGGTTTAGGGTTAATGCACGGCACATTTAATTTTATTAGAGGATCACGAGGCACCCATGACCCGCTCGATCGATGCACAATTAAGTGTCGTTGGCCTATACAGAGGGTTTAATTGGGGTTTAGGATTAGCTAGGGTTTAGGGTTAGGGTTAGGGTTAGGGTTAGGGTATGTTTAGGGTCTAGGGTTTAGGGTTTAGTGTTTAGGGTGTTTAGGGTTTAGGGATTAGGGATTTTAAGGTTTTAGGGTTGTTTAAGGTTTAGGGATCATCGATCGAGTGCGCACACACATTATATTATTAGAGGCACCCGCGCCTTTACGCATAAATTGCATGCATATATATGTGTGTTTTTTGGGCCACCAACGATATATAGATGATCGAGAGAGAGAGAGAGAGATTGAAATCCCCAAGAATATGTTCAAATATACATTAAAATATATGCACGAATGCATTGTAGGCCATGCATGCACACTAATATATATATATATTATGAGGCAACTTAATCAAATGTGTTTTCATTCGAGAGAACTTGTCAAAGTTCAAGTTAATTAATTTATCACGATAATTATATAATTAATTAATGAATCTCAGGGATATGTTATACAACATGATCGATATAGGCCATGTATATTTTAATTGGTGTTAATCTACGGTTTGCTAGCTAGCTGCTATATATAGAGCATGTTTTTATTAGATCGGGTTATATCTAGTATAGTTTAGGGTTATGTGTTTTAATTAAGTAGGGTTGATTAGCTAGGGTTAGTTACATATATATGGTTTATGGTTAATGCATGGCACATTTAATTTTATTAGAGGATCGCGAGGCACCCATGACCCGCTCGATCGATGCACAATTAAGTGTCGTTGGCATATACATAGGGTTTAATTGGGGTTTAGGATTAGCTAGGGTTTAGGGTTAGGGTTAGGGTTAGGGTTAGGGTTAGGGTACGTTTAGGGTCTAGGGTTTAGGGTTTAGTGTTTAGGGTGTTTAGGGTTTAGGGATTAGGGATTTAGGGGTTTTAGGGTTGTTTAAGGTTTAGGGATCATCGATCGAGTGCGCACACACATTATTAGAGGCACCCGCGCCTTTACGCATAAATTGCATGCATATATATATGTGTGTTTTTTGGCCACCAACGATATATAGATGATCGAGAGAGAGAGATTGAAATCCCCAAGAATATGTTCAAATATACATTAAAATATATGCACGAATGCATGGTAGGCCATGCATGCACACTAATTATATATATATATTATGAGGCAACTTAATCAAATGTGTTTTCATTCGAGAGAACTTGTCAAAATTAAAGTTAATTAATTTATCACGATAATTATATAATTAATTAATGAATCTCAGGGATATGTTATACAACATGATCGATATAGGCCATGTATATATTAATTGGTGTTAATCTATGGTTTGCTAGCTAGCTGCTATATATAGAGCATGTTTTTATTAGATCGGGTTATAGCTAGTATAGTTTAGGGTTATGTGTTTTCATTAAGTAGGGTTGATTAGCTATGGTTAGTTACATATATATGGTTTAGGGTTAATGCATGGCACATTTAATTTAATTAGAGGACCGCGAGGCACCCCTGGCCTGCTTGATGCACAATTAAGTGTCGTTGGCCTATATATAGGGTTTAATTAGGGTTTAGGGTTAGGGTTAGGGTTTAGGGTCTAGGGTTTAGTGTTTAGGGTTTAGGGATTAGGGATTAGGGTTTCAGGGTTGTATAAGGTTTAGGGATCATCGATCGAGTGCGCACACACATTATTAGAGGCACCCGCGCCTTTGCGCATAAAGTGCATGCGTATAGTTTAGGGTTATTTGTTTTAATTAAGTAGGGTTTGATCAGCTAGGGTTAGTTACATATATATGGTTTAGGGTTAATGCATGGCACATTACATATAGTTTAAATCTCAAGAATGTTTATACATGATAGGCCATATGTGCAAAGGAATTTTTTTCCTCGTGAACTTGTCAAAATTCAAGTTTATCAGTGCCAATGGAAACTAGTCCAAAAAATTACATAGAGGACCAAAAGTACTAGACAATAACTAATAGAACCTGCAACTTTACAAAAAGGACCCCAAAACATATAGAAGAAAATCAATCGAGTCCTTCTCGACCGCACATCAGATCTCTGCTCCGCATCCTTTCCAGCAACTCCGTCGCCGGGGACGCACCACTTGGGACGGTGTCGCCGGTAGTCGCCAGGACGAAGGAGAAGAAGGGCCTCAGCAACGGCATATTGGCTCTGAGAAGGGTCGCTGAAAGTCCAAGATGTGCACGGGCAAGACGGATGACGCCGTCGTATGCCCCGAGCTTGTGAACTTTAGCAGCTTGACTTCCCCATTGGCCAGATCTGAAGCACTGACCAAAGCAAGCCTCACCGTTAGCGCCATCACATTGATGGCACCAGATCGGGGTTTGGCCGGCAAGATCCGCCAGATTCACCATAGGCCAGATCTGAAGCCGATGACGAGATCCCCGACTCCATTGCGCCATTCTGCTCATGGGAAACACTGGATCTAAGCTTACAACAACACTAACTCCCTCGGATCCAAATTAGCTGACTCAACTTTGCTTATCTAAATATGGATGTATCCACACATGTTTTTACTCTAGATACATACACGTCTAAGGAAAGTTGAATCAATTAATTTAGTTCGGAGGGTGTACAATATACAGAGAGAAGTCGGCCTCGTCTCCGGCCGGCGAGGCCGCCGGAGAGAAGGGGGAGAGGAGCCGGGGGAGTGGGAGAGACTCGAGAGAGAAAGAGAAGAGGAAGAAATGAGAGCTCCCTGGGGAAGAACATTATTTTTGTCGTTCTGCTCGTACTGTAGCTTGAAACTGAAAATTTCGGCCACGCGCCAAATCATCCCGCCGCATCCATTCGAAAATCCCGTGACCAGTTTTACCCTTTTAACCCTGGTCCGGAAGCTACAACCCACCGACCATGGAGGGCTCATTCGGTAACAATGAAATATCTTGCCTAGATCCCGAACCCTCCCCACAGGCCCACACCCACCCACCAACCATTCGCCCCATTAGCTCAAAAATACTCTCACACGCCAAAGCTCTGACTCTCTACAGTACTAGATCTGCTTCGCCGCCGGCATACTCCTCCACAGCGTAGCCTTGATCGTGTTGGCTGTCCACCCACCTGATCCGCTCCCCCGCCGCCCTCGTCACCGACGGATCTGCTTCACCGCCGACCTCGCCACCGACGGATCTGCTTCACCGCCGACCTCGCCACCGACGGATCTGCTTCACCGCCGACCTCGCCACCGACTACCTCGCCGCAGCGGCTGTATCAACTTCACCGAATACCTTGCCAGCCAACCAGATCTGCTTCACTAACGCCCGCTTCTACTGAAACATGGTCGATTCATCGTCTCCCGCGTTCGCCGCCGCTGGAATGCAAGTTGCCGCCCCCGTCCACCCCGCCGCAGCTTGGTTAGTACGCTGGCCCGTTAGATCGCGGTGTTTCTTTAGCCATGTTTTGTGTAGTTATTTGCAGATCTCATATGCCGTTAACTTTCTTGATGTGTTGCTTCGCATGAAGTTTGTTTAAATGTTGTACAGTACAAAAGCATTATCCGGTCGCTACCATCCTGTTCATTCTACTGACACCTGTGTGCATCCACATATTTATAGCCTTGTACCCATTCATTTGCTGCCAACTGTTTTTGTACTGCATGCTATTGTCGCACTGCTTTTATAGTCGTGCTATGGGCATTTCCAATCTGCTTGTTCTTATACCACGTCATTAGCTCACCGCTAGCTGTTTTCTCGTGTCTGCTATTCTCACACTGCTTTTATAATCATGCTATGTGCATTTCCAATCTGCTTGCTCTTATACCTCGTCTTTAGCTTATATAGTTATTGCTGCGTGCATGTCTGGTCTTTGTATTATCGTAGACTGACTTGTCAATGTTATTTTTCCTTGGGATTGATCATGCGAACCACTTATTAGAACATCCAACATTAACAGCGGGGACGCTAGGTAAGGTTGGAATCTGAGTTCGTGGTTGGTAATTTTGGCAGTTTACTTCCGTTATTATCTATAACCTATATGCATTGTTCCTTATGCAAGAGATTAACACTTGGAACCCTGCCATAGCAATGCCATTCATGCTTTACTATGTTTCTGCCTATTTGATATGCTTGTCTTGGAGAAACTTCGAGGGTGATTTGAACCTGACATTTGGTCATTCTTAATGCCAGTTTACTTTATGTGTAAAACCTTGGCATTACCCTACTCTAAATCTGAATGTCTGAAATTCGTATCTCATGCAAAGCAACATCTAGTTGGTTTTAATTTGATATCTGGTAACTATTGGCTTATTCATTTGGCAGCTCAAGTTTTTTGTTATTTGAAACCAGCTGACTTGGTCTTAAATGTGATATCTAAACACAGATTAAGGACAATGGAGCAGGAGGATTAGCATTTCACTTGATGGCTGAACCTAAAATGATAGGCATGTTGACCACGACTAGTGCACGCAAGAGAAGGACCTGCAGTGAGCCAGTATGTGCTTAGTACATGCATCTTATCTTATCTTGTGCTTATTTCTGCTACATGCTGTTATCTGATCTCTACATTGCGTAATACATGTTTGAATAGTTAATTGTTGTAACTATGTTTACAATGTTACCAGAATGCTGTTTTAATGAAGCAGTCATCATTAGAAGATAGTCGCCAAAAAAGGATCTGTAGCGACCCTGTGCAACATTATGATGTAAGTTTGTGCTTAGTACAAGTTCCATACATGTCTTATTTATGCAACTTGTTATTATCTTATATCTACATTGCATAATAAATGTTTGCATAGTTCATCGTTTAACTCTTTTTGCATTATTATCAGAATGCAGTTGTGATGAAGCAATCTTCATTACCAGTGAGGCCCACAAAAAGTTCTGATCTTTCTTCTGATGCATCTTCTCATAGCCGTCAACCTAGACCATTTCTTTCATCAGACAGTAAATATCTCAAGGCTGTACTTTATAAAAGACATGGTATTGCTGCTTTAAGATCTGTAGCTGATATGTTGACAAAGAGTACACAAGATTCAATCAAGGCGATTGCCAAATGTCAACCTGTTATTGATGATGCTAATAGAAGTCCTCAATGATTCTATGTAATTTTTTTATTTGGGCACATTAATTGCCTTGTAATTTTCCTATTTGTTTTATTTGTGTATGTAATTGTGTGTATCATTGAAATCAGATTTTAGGCTCATGAAATTTAATGCAAGTTGACTAGTCAAACAAGTAGGGCCCTACAACAGATTGGGCCGGCCCACTTACAGTAGTGTGGGACCCACTTTCATTTTGGGCCGGCCCACTTCTTTAGTAGGCCGGCCCGGTTACACGATAATGGGCTCCACATGCTTATTGGGCCGGCCCACTTGCTCTATGGTGGTCCCACATGGTAAATGGGCCGGCCCTTTAATAGGAAGGTGGGACCCACCTGTGTTTTGACCCGGCCCACTATCTTGTTGGGCCGGCCCACTTTCTAGATGGTGGACCCCACATACCAAATGGGCCGGCCCACTTTCTATATGGTGGACCCCACACACCAAATGGGCCGGCCCTTTAATAGGATGGTGGGACCCACCTGTGTTTTGGCCCGGCCCACTATCTCGTTGGGCCGGCCCACTTTCTACATGGTGGACCCCACATACCAAATGGGCCGGCCCATTAACAGGAATGTGGGACCCACATGTGTTTTTGGCCCGGCCCACTATCTTGGTCGGCCCACTTGCTATATTGTGGACCCCACATACTAAATGGGCCGGCCCTTTAAGGAAGATGGGTCCCACCTGTGTTTTTGGCCCGGCCCACTATCTTGTTGGGCCGGCCCACTTGATATATGGTGGACCCCACACACTAAATGGGCCGGCCCTTTAGGAAAGTGGGACCCACCTGTGTTTTTGGCCCGGCCCACTAGCTTGTTGGGCCGGCCCACTTGCTATACGGTGGACCCCACACACTAAATGGGCCGGCCTTTTACAGGAAAGTGGGACCCACCTGTGTTTTTGGCCCGGCCCACTTGCTTCTTGGGCCGGCCCAGTTGCTGTAAGGTGGACCCCACATGTTAAATGGGCCGGCCCATTTAACTTTTGACCAGTCAACATTAGAGGTTAGGCCCGGCCCACGTAACTAATGGACCGGCCCAGCTATATAGTTGACCGGTCAAACTATGTCATCTGGCCCGGCCCGCTTAAGACGTGGCAGGCCTCGTGTGGGCCTACCATCTACCACGGGGTTTCAGCCGGTTAACGCCGTTAACTGGCAGTTAACGGCGTCTGCCACGTGTCAGTTTGCATGACGTCAGCAGTCAACGGGCTCCCGAAAACACTTCCGCAACGGTCCGATTTTCCGTGGCGGAAGGGCGCCCAAGCGCGACGGACCGAAAAAATCGTCGTTGGACTTTGCCTGACGCAGTTTCCACAACGGAACCCATATCGTCGGGTTAGGCCCATAGGCGACGAAAAATACCCCTTAGCGGACGATTTTGAGACGTTGTCTATCAGACTTTTCTTGTAGATGAGCCTATGGATAAAAATGGGCCAAATCATATCTACTAGTGCACAAATGAAGTTAAAAATAGGTCAACCTTCATTAAACCGATACTACTTAAAAGACCATTGTTTGACCTAAGTAAGCGTATATATGAGGTCAGTAATACTAGTCACAATGCATAGTATCATATATAAAAGTATGGTGTGTATGATACAATTAATACTACATGTTACTATGTCAACGATGCATGGTATCATGTACTAGTATCATAATCTTCTTATATTAATTGATTTGTAGAATCTCAATGCAGATCTATGTACAAGATTATTTAACATTAAATTTTCTAGTACTACGTGCTATGATACGGTATCTACCTATGATATTATAATCCTCTCTCTCATCTTTAATTGCAGTGCCACATCAGCTTTTTTGCAAGCATGAGATGCATGATAGTGTACTACCTATGATACTCCCATTGTGGGTAGTCTAAGGGGGCAATGTTAGACCTAATTAAGTGTTTGAGGTTAGTTATGGACCGCTGTTATACCTAATTGTGTTTGAGGTCAGTTAGGGACCTTATTATACATAATTAAGTGTTAGAGGTGAGTTCAAATAATAATATATAGTTGGGGTCTAAAGTTCACCAACGTATGCAACACACGAGCTGCCAAATGTGTACTTAATTAACCCTATTAGGAAAACACAAGATTATCTCATTCAACAAAATATTAGGAAAGTGTATCACAATTGTATTTATCCCTTATCTCTCTCATGTTAACCGAGACAAGAGTTCGTTCTAGGTCAGCTCTACGACAATTAGCGTCGCAAGGGTGGTAACATAGGTGTGCAGTTGCGAAAGTTTTTTCCCAAGTTATCGACTTCCTCAATCCACACTTAATATTTGTGCATGCGGGCCTAAGTATATGGTACTACTTAGTTCTATTCCTAGTATATATGTTGGGTGACTTAGAAAAATCATACTTCGTACATGATTCCTTCGAAAATCCTTTAGGGCTTCTTTGATTCATATTAGGTTGGTATAAGATAATAGGATTTAGATCTTATAGGAATATTTCCTACACTAGTAGTTTGATTCATATGAACATATCCAATAGGAAATAATCCTATAGGAATCATCAAGTAGTGCAAATCCTAGTATAGGATTAAATATTTGGTCCTACCTCATGGAAAAATTCATTTGGCGCAATCAAACGCAACTCATCTTATTATAGGATTTAACTACACATGTCATCCCAAATCCCAATCCTACATTCCTACTCCTATGATTTCCCTATCCTGTGAATGAAAGGAGCCCTTAAAATCAAACTATCCCGCACCTCGTCGATTCGTATAAAACCGACTCTAGCCAACAACTCTTCGCCCGACCTTTCTTCTTCACCATCAGGCCACCACACACTGTCATTTTCCATTGCAACGCATTTAGGGTGTGTTCGGTTCCAGAACCAAGTGGAATGGAATGGAACCGTTCCGCACCTAGAGCCCATTCTTGTGTTCGGTTGTGGAATGGAACGGAACCGAGTGGTTCCTCGAAAGGGAATATTCTCCCCATATGCAGAATGCACCCATTCCACCGAATCGGTGGAATGTGGTGGAACGGCTGTTACTTAGCCGCTATTAATTACAAAGCACTTCACTAATCCAACCAAAAAAATTATTAGTTGTTGTTAATTATGATTTTGAGATTAAAAAGGCCACTATTAATTACGATATTTAGACAAAAGATTAAACTTTAACTTCATTCCGTTCTACTCTCCAAATTCCCCGACCATACAAAAAATAACATTAATTACGATTTTAAGATTAAAAAGGCCATTAGGCGTTGTTAATTACGATTTTAAGATTTAAAAGGCTATTTGCCATTGTTAATTACGATTCTTAGACAAAAGTTTAGTTTAACCACATTCCGTTCTGCTCTCCAATTCCTCCAACCGAACAAAAAACAGTACCATTCTGTACCTCCTTTTTGTCCAAACCGAACGCGGGGATGGAACCATTCCATTCCTCTGGAAAGGAACCATTCCTTACTAAAATCTTCTTGTGCCACCTCCCAGTTTAAAGGCCTACTCGCATAACCCTACAGCTCTGCACTCGCGTGGGCAACCGAACACACCTACATCATCAATGCCCCGCGTACTTATCCGCACCGCCTACAGCTCTGCACTCCTATGACCTATCCATGGCTGGGCAGTCAAAAAAAGCTGCGTCACCTGGGAAATCAACAAGCCACGCAAGCAAGTCGCAAGCATCATAAATTCCGAATCAATGCCTAGCTACAGTCTACCTGGCCTCCTCCCAACTCATTGTCCTTGAGGCCTTAACAAAGCCTTCTAAAAGGGTTTTATCAAAATATTCCATATGGATTAGTAAAAAAACGCACCTGCTAAAGATTCATATATGCCCATTTGAATCTTGGTCAAATCCTAGGTTTGACCATGATTTAAACAAGTTTAAAACATGAATATGAAAATTAAGCATGTATCCTTCGTAGTCACTCCAAAATGAAGCTCTTGAGAGGGTTTTTGAAATTTCCATGTTTGAAACCAAAAAACCACGTACTTCTCTTCATGCTTGACTTCATAAGACAGAGTTTGGGGTTAGGGGTAGCTTGATACATGATTTTTCTCGTTTGAATATGTCTAGACCTTGTTATCAACTTAATTGAATGCTTACTATATATATGACATAAGAAGACTATGTGCATTGGTTTTTCATTTTATTGTTTTTTTAATTTTATGCCCA
Source organism: Lolium multiflorum (assembly GCA_030979885.1). Lineage (NCBI taxonomy): Eukaryota > Viridiplantae > Streptophyta > Magnoliopsida > Poales > Poaceae > Lolium > Lolium multiflorum. The sequence goes on along the minus strand of CM061750.1, from coordinate 313,096,517 downwards.
TTTGAATCTTGGTCAAATCCTAAGTTTGACCATGATTTAAACAAGTTGAAAACATGAATATGAAAAATTAAGCATATATCCTTCTTAGTCACTCCAAAATGAAGCTCTTGGGAGGGTTTTTGAAATTTCCATGTTTTAAACCAAAAACCACATATCTTCATGCTTGACTTCATGAGATAGAGTTTAGGGTTAGGGGTAGATACATGATTTCTCTGGTTTGAATATATCTAGACCTTGTTTATCAACTTAATTGAATGCTTACTAATGTGACATAAGAAGACTATGTGCCTTGATTTTCCATTTTTTGTTTTTTCTGAATTTTTATGCCCATTTGAATCTTGGTCAAATCCTAGGTTTGACCATGATTTAAACAAGTTTAATAAAACATGAATAGGAAAAATTAAGCATATATCCTTCTTAGTCACTCCAAAATGTAGATCTTGGTAGGGTTTTTAAAATTTCCATGTTTGAAACCAAAAACCACGACTTCTCTTCATGCATGCTTGACTTCATAAGACAGAGTTTAGGGCTAGGGTAGCTAGATACATGATGTTTCTGGTTTGAATATGTCTAGACCTTGTTTATCAACTTAATTGAATGCTTACTATATGACATAAGAAGACTACGTGCCTTGGTTTTTCATTTATTTTCATTTATTTTGAATTTTTATGCCCATTTGAATCTTGGTCAAATCCTAGGTTTGACCATGATTTAAACTAGTTTAAAACATAAATATGAAAAATTAAGTATCTATCCTTCTTAGCCACTCCAAAATGAAGCTCTTGGGAGGGTTTTTGAAATTTCCATGATTGAAACCAAAAACCACTTCTCTTCATGCTTGACTTCATAAGTCAGGGTTTAGGGATATATATATAGGGGGTACATACATGATTTTTCTGGTTGGAATATGTCTAGAACTTGTTTTTCAACTTGAGCTTATCTAGAGCTTGTTTTTAAATTTTTTATACCCATTTGATTCTTCGTCAAATCCTAGGTTTGTTGACCTAGATTTGAACAAGTTTAAAACATGAATATGAAAAGGTAAGCATGTATGCTTCTTAATTAGTCACTCCAAAATGAAGCTCTTGGGAGGGTTTTTGAAATTTCCATGATTTAAACCAAAAACCACTTCTCTTCATGCTTGACTTCATAAGTTAGGGTTTAGGGATATATAGGGGGTAGATACATCATGATTTTTCTGGTTTGAATATGTCTAGAGCTTGTTTATCAACTTAATTGAATGCTTACTATATGACATAAGAAGACTATGTGCCTTGATATTTCATTTTTTTAAAATTATGCCCTTTTGAATATTGGTCAAAACCTAGGTTTGACAAAGATTTAAAAAAGATTAAAACATGAAAATGAAAAAGTAAGCCTTGATCCTTCTTATTAACTCCAAAATGAAGGTTTTTGGGAGGGTTTTTGAAATATCCATGTTTGAAACCCAAAACCACTTCTCTTCGTGCAGAGTTTAGGGTTAGGGGTAGCTAGACACATGAATTTTCTGGTTTGATATGTCTAGACCTTGTTTATCAACTTAATTGAATGCTTACTATATGACATAAGAAGACTATGTGCCTTGATTTTACATTTTTTTAAAATTATGCCCATTTGAATCTTGGTCAAATCCTAGGTTTGACCATGATTTAAACAAGTTTGTTTATCAACTTGAATGCTTGCTATATGACATCAGAAGACTATGTGTTTGGTTTTTGTTTTTTGAATTTGTTATGCCCATTTGAATCTTAGTCAAATCCTAGGTTTGAATATATATGTCTAGACCTTGTATATCAACTTGAATGCTTACTATACATATGACATAAGAATGTTATGTGCTTTGGTTTTTCATTCTTTTCATTTTTTTCTGAATTTTTAGGGCCATTTGAATCTTGGTCAAATCCTTGGTTTGACCAAGATTTAAACAAATTTAAAACATGAAAATGAAAAGGGAAGTCTGTATCCTTCTTAGTCACTCTAAAATGAAGCTTTTGGGATGTTCTTTAAATTTCAATGTTTGAAACCCAAAACGACTTCCCTTCATGCTAGACTTCATAAGATCGACAGGGGGTAGATACATGATTTGTCTGGTTTGGATATATCTAGACCTTGTTTATCAACTTGATTGCTTACGATATGACATAAGAAGACTATGTGATTTGGTTTTTCATTTTTCTGATTTTTTTGAATTTTGTGCCCACCCATTTGTATCTTCGTCAAATCCTAGGTTTGACCAAGATAATTTAAACAAGTTTAAAACATGAAAATGTAAAGGGAAGCATGTATCCTTCTTAGTCACTCTAAAATGAAGCTTTTGGGAGGTTTTTGAAATTTCGATGTTTGAAACCCAAAACCACTTCTCTTCACATGCTTGACTTCATAAGACAGAGTTTAGGGGTTAGGGGTATAGATACATGATTTGTCTAGTTTGAATATGTCTAGACCTTGTTTATCAACTTGAATGCTTACTATATGACATAAGAAGACTATGTGATTTGGTTTTTCATTTTTCTGTTTTTTAATTATTTTTCTGCCCATTTGAATCTTGGTCAAATCCTAGGTTTGAACAAGATTTAGACAAGTTTAACACGTGAAATTAAACGAATAAGTAAGCATTGATCCTTCTTAGTCACTCCAAAATGTACCAATTGATAGTGTTAACTTTGCTTCATGGAAAAAATAATGTCATGTAAATGAGTTAACTTGGATTTCCTACCCTTGAATCCATAGGAAACTTTGTTCTAATGCACTATTATAATCAACCGAGTTTTTACACCAACAGGTCTGTCACTTACGTGTGGTGCCCACGCGTGAGGTCCCACACTTCAGTGAGCACAAGTCACGTGCAATAGGTACGCCAACTCCCAGCCATCTTCTTTGTCAAGAGAAGACGCATCAGGATGCGTATTGGAAGTCCGTGGGTCCTTCTGGATCCTTCGGTTGTCCCTCTCACAAAAAAAACAAATCTATCTCATTCTCGGCCTCGCTCGACTCGCTCGCTCGCTCGCACGTCCTGCGCACTGACAAACCCTGCACAACAGTCAACATCATCATCATCACCCGAAAAAGGGGAGACACCATAATGCTCTGCCTTTTTTCTCTCCTTCCGAGTGATCCCTCTTCCTCCGAGTTTCACTCGACGGGCAAACGCACATCTGCAGCATAGTAATAATAAAAAGGTAGAAAAATCGATATACGAATCTATAATTAAATAGGTTAAACTAGGGTTTTGCCCTGTACTACAGATCAAGGTTCAAAAAAATCCAACTACGGGGTTCGAACAACACGATTCTAATCCAAGAACTTTTTCGACCTCATCCAAGTGGCCTCAAACTATAGGGTTAGCATCTAGTGCAGTATGTGTGAAAATGTATGCACTATGTGTGCTATAACTTGTATGTCTTTCAAATTTGAACCAACTTTGAATAAGTTTGAAATATTTGAAATGGGGCTTTTGGCTTAAACGTTTGAAACTCAAAACGATTCTCTTCATGCTAGACTTCATAAGACCGAGTTTAGGGTTAGGGGTAGATACATGATTTGTCTGGTTTGAATATGTCTAAACCTTGTTTATCAACTTTAATGCTAACTTCTCAGTCACTCTAAAATGAAGTTTTTGGAGGTTTTTGAAATTTCCATCTTTGAAACCCAAAACCACTTCTCTTCATGCTTGACTTCATAAGAAAAAGTTTAGGGTTAGGGGGTATAGATACATGATTTGTATGGTTTGAATATGTCCAAACCTTGTTTATCAACTTGAATATGCTTACTATATGACATAAGAAGACTATGTACTTTGGTTTTTAATTTTTCTGACTTTTTTAATTTTCTGCGCATTTGAATCATATCTTGGTCAAATCCTAGGTTTCACCAAGATTTAGACAAGTTTAACACGTGAAAATGAGTAAGTAAGCATGGATCCTTCTTAGTCACTCTAAAATGAAGCTTTTGGGATGTTCTTGAAATTTCCATGTTTGAAACCCAAAACCACTTCTCTTCATGATTGACTTCCATAAGATCGACAGATCAGTTTAGGGTTAGGGGTAGATATATACATGATTTTTTGGTTTGAATATGTCTAGACCTTGTTTATCAACTTGAATGCTTACTATACATATGACATAAGAATGCTATGTGCTTTGGTTTTTCATTCTCTTTTTGAATTTTTTCTAAATTTTTAGGCCCATTTGAATCTTGGTCAAATCCTTGGTTTGACCAAGATTTAAACAAGTTTAAAACATGAAAATGAAAAGGGAAGTCAGTATCCTTCGTAGTCACTCTAAAATGGAGAAGCTTTTGGGATGTTCTTGTAATTTCTATGTTTGAAACCGAAAACGAGTTCCCTTCATGCTAGTAGACTAGCTTCATAAGATCGACAGGCCGGGGGTAGATACATGATTTGTCTGGTTTGGATATATCTAGACCTTGTTTATCAACTTTAATGCTTACTATATGACATATATAAGAAAACTATTGCTTTGGTTTTTCCTTTTTCTGTTTTTTTTTAATTTTGATGCCCATTTGAATCATGTCGAATCCTAGGTTTGACCAAGATAATTTAAACAAGTTTAAAACATGAAAATGAAAAGGGAAGCATGTATCCTTCTTAGTCACTCTAAAATGAAGCTTTTGGGAGGTTTTTGAAATTTCGATGTTTGAAACCCAAAACCACTTCTCTTCACATGCTTGACTTCATAAGACAGAGTTTAGGGGTTAGGGGTATAGATACATGATTTGTCTGGTTGAATATGTCTAGACCTTGTTTATCAACTTTAATGCTTACTATATGACATAAGAAAACTATTGCTTTGGTTTTTCTTTTTCTGATTTTTTTGAATTTTGATGCCCATTTGAATCTTGTCAAATTCTAGGTTTGACCAAGATTTAAACAAGTTTAAAACATGAAAATGAAAAGGGAAGCATGTAACCTTCTCAGTCACTCTAAAATGAAGTTTTTGGGAGGTTTTTGATATTTCCATGTTTGAAACCCGAAACCACTTCTCTTCATGCTTGACTTCATAAGACATAGTTTAGGGTTAGGGGTAGATACATGATTTGTATGGTTTGAATATGTCCAAACCTTGTTTATCAACTTGAATATGCTTATGTGCTTTGGTTTTTTATTTTTCTGATTTTTTTGAATTTTATGCCCATAAATCTTGGTCAAATCCTAGGTTTGACCAGGATTTAAACAAGTTTAAAACATGAAATGAAAAGATAAGCCTGGATCCTTCTTAGTCACTCTAAAATGAAGCTTTTGGGAGGTTCTTGAAATTTCCATATTTGAAACCCAAAACCACTTCTCTACATGATTGACTTCATAAGACATAGTTTAATTAGAGTTTTAGGGGTAGATATATACATGATTTTTCTGGTTTGAATATATATGTCTAGACCTTGTTTATCAACTTGAATGCTTACTATACATATGACATAAGAATGCTATATATGTGCTTTGGTTTTTCATTCTTTTGATTTTTTTCTGAATTTTTAGGGCCATTTGAATCTTGCATGGTTAAACTTGGGTTTTGCCCAGTTCTAAAGATCAAGGGTTCAAAAAAATCCAACTACGGGGTTCGAACAACACGATTCTAATCCAAGAATTTTTTCGACCTCATCCAAATGGCCTCAAACTATAGGGTTAGCATCTAGTGCAGTATGTGTGAAAATGTATGCACTATGTGTGCTATAACTTGTATGTCTTTCAAATTAAGTTGATAAACAAGGTCTAGACATATTCAAACCAGAATATTATACTGCATTAGTACAAAAAGTTTCCTATGGATTCATCAAGGGTAGTAAAGCCAAGTTAACTCATTGTCATGACTAAGAAGGATCCATGCTTACTTTTTCATTTTCATGTTTTAAACTTGTTTAAATCTTGGTCAAACCTAGGATTTGACCAAGATTCAAATGGTCATAAAAAATCAAACAAAATCAAGAAAATCAAAAACCAAACCACATAGTCTTCTTATGTAATATACTAAGCATTCAAGTTGATCAACGAAGTCTAGACATATTCAAACCAGAAAAATCATGTATCTACCCCCTAACCCTAAACGTTGTCTTATGAAGTCAAGCATGAAGAGAAGAAGTGGTTTTGGGTTTCAAACATGGAAATTTCAAAAACCCACCCAAAAGCTTCATTTTGGAGTGACTAAGAAGGATCCAAGCTTACTTTTTCATTTTCATGTTTCAAACTTGTTTAAATCTTTGTCAAACCTAGGATTTGACCAAGATTCAAATGGGCATAAAAATTCAAAAAAGAAATCAAAAAAATGAAACACCAAAGCACATAAACTTCTTATGTCATATAGTAATTAAGCATTCATGTTGATCAACAAAGTCTATATATATTTAAACAATAAAAATCATGTATATATACCCCCAAACCCAAAACCACTTCTCTTCACATGCTTGACTTCATAAGACAGAGTTTAGGGGTTAGGGGTATAGATACATGATTTGTCTGGTTTGAATATGTCTAGACCTTGTTTATCAACTTGAATGCTTACTATGTGATTTGGTTTTTCATTTTTCTGTTTTTTAATTATTTTTCTGCCCATTTGAATCTTGGTCAAATCCTAGGTTTGAACAAGATTTAGACAAGTTTAACACGTGAAATTAAACGAATAAGTAAGCATTGATCCTTCTTAGTCACTCCAAAATGTACCAATTGATAGTGTTAACTTTGCTTCATGGAAAAAATAATGTCATGTAAATGAGTTAACTTGGATTTCCTACCCTTGAATCCATAGGAAACTTTGTTCTAATGCACTATAATAATCAACCGAGTTTTTACACCAACAGGTCTGTCACTTACGTGTGGTGCCCACGCGTGTGGTCCCACACTTGAGTGAGCACAAGTCACGTGCAATAGGTACGCCAACTCCCAGCCATCTTCTTTGTCAAGAGAAGACGCATCAGGATGCGTATTGGAAGTCTGTGGGTCCTTCTGGATCCTTCGGTTGTCCCTCTCACAAAAAAAACAAATCTCTCTCATTCTCGGCCTCGCTCGACTCGCTCGCTCGCTCGCTCGCTCGCACCTCCTGCGCACTGACAAACCCTGCACAACAGTCAACATCACCAGAAAAAGAATATACACCATCAATAAGAGGGGCCCCGTGACTGCTCTCCCTTCTTCTCCTTCCGAGTGATTCCTCTTCCTCCGAGTTTCACTCGACGGGCAAACACACATGTGCTGCATAGTAATAATAAAAAAGTAAAAGAATCGACTACGAATCTATTATTAAATAGGTTATAAACTAGGGTTTTCCCCAGTACTACAGATCAAGTTGAAAAAAAAATCCAACTACGGGGTTTGATTTTGGCCTACAAATAAAAAATTAAATAAGTTGAACTAGTATTCCTCTAAAAAATCATTTTGGTTTGCATTGTTTGATAATTTTCATAGCTAGAGTGCATCACAATTTTTTGATTTCATGCTTTGCTTTGCCAATTTTGATTTTTTCTAACCACCTTCTCTTTGATTTCAAATTTAGGTCAAACTATCGGTGCCTACTATGTGTTCTACTTGAATTGGATGCAGCATGCGCACATGATATGTTTTGCCATTGTTTTGGGCTTCCACACATCTTGGGGCATCCAAGTATTTAAGTTACCTTGTTTTTTAATTGTAATTCATGTACCCTTTCCTCCCAATTAAATTTTGGTTTTACATTTTTAATTTTTTTAAATTTTTATGCCCATTCTGATGTCATATAGTTAGCATTTAAGTTGATAAACAAGGTCTAGACATATTCAAACCGGAAAAATCATGTATCTACCCCTAACCCAAAACTCTGTCTTATCAAGTCAAGCACGAAGAGAAGTCGTTTTGGGTTTCAAACATGGAATTTTCAAAAACCCTCCAAAAAGCTTCATTTTGGAGTGACTAAGAAGGATGGAGGCTTACCTTTTTCATTTTCATGTTTTAAACATGTTTAAATCTTGGTCAAACCTATTATTTGACAAAGAATCAGATGGGCTTAAAATTTCAAAAAAATCAAAAAATGAAAAACCAAAGCATGCAGTCTTCTTATGTCATATATATATTACACATTCAAGTTGATAAACAAGGTTTGGACATATTCAAACCAAAAAATCATGTATCTACCCCCTAACGCTAAACTCTGTCATATGAAGTCAAGCATATGAAGAGAAGTGGTTTTGGGTTTCAAACATGGAAATTTCCATGCTTGAAACCAAAAACCACTTCTCTTCATGCATGCTTGACTTCATAAGACAGAGTTTAGGGTTAGGTGGTAGATACATGATTTTCCTGGTTTGAATATGTTTAGACCTTGTTTATCAAATTAATTGAATGCTTACTATATAACATAAGAGAAGACCTTGTTTTTTTTGAATTTTTATACCCATTCGAATCTTTGTCAAATCCTTGGTTCCACCAAGATTTGAATAAGTTAAAAACATGAATATGAAAAAGTAAGCATGTATGCTTCTTAGTCACTTCAAAATGAAGCTCTTGGGAGGGTTTTTGAATTTCCATGTTCGAAACCAAAAACCACATATCTTCATGCTTGACTTCATGAAACAAAGTTTAGGGTTATGGGTAGATACATGCATGATTTTTCTTGTTTGAATATGTCTAGAACTTGTTTATCAACTTAATTGAATGCCTACTATATAACATAAGAAGACCTTTTTTGTATTTTTTAAATTTTTATACCCATTTGAATCTTGGTCAAATCCTAGGTTTCACCAAGATTTGAATAAGTTTAAAACATGAATATGAAAAAGTAAGCATGCATGTATGCTTCTTAATTAATCACTTCGAAATGAAGCTCTTGGGAGGGTTTTTGAAATTTCCATGTTTGAAACCAAAAACCACATATCTTCATGCATGCGCTTGACTTCATGAGACAGAGTTTAGTGTTAGGGGGTAGATACATGATTTCTCTCGTTTGAATATGTTTGAAACCAAAAACCACATATCTCTGGTTTGCCCGCACTTAGAAATGATATTTGCATCACTTATCATATGTTTGCCCATTTGAATCTTGTCAAATCCTAGATTTGACCAAGATAATTTAAACAAGTTTAAAACATGAAAATGAAAAGGCAAGCTTGTATCCTTCTTAGTCACTCTAAAATGAAGTTTGGGGAGGTTTTTGAAATTTCCATGCTTGAAACCAAAAAACCACTTCTCTTCATGCTTGACTTCATAAAGACAGAGTTTGGGGATATATAGGGGTAGATACATGATTTTTCTGGTTTGATATGTCTAGACCTTGTTTATCAACTTAATTGAATGCTTACTATATGACATAAGAAGACTATGTGCCTTGATTTTACATTTTTTTAAATTATGCCCATTTGAATCTTGGTCAAATCCTAGGTTTGACCATGATTTAAACAAGTTTAAAACATGAATATGAAAATTAAGCATGTATCCTTCGTAGTCACTCCAAAATGAAGCTCTTGAGAGGGTTTTTGAAATTTCCATGTTTGAAACCAAAAAACCACGTACTTCTCTTCATGCTTGACTTCATAAGACAGAGTTTGGGGTTAGGGGTAGCTTGATACATGATTTTTCTCGTTTGAATATGTCTATAGACCTTGTTATCAACTTAATTGAATGCTTACTATATATATGACATAAGAAGACTATGTGCATTGGTTTTTCATTTTATTGTTTTTTTAATTTTATGCCCATTTGAATCTTGGTCAAATCCTAAGTTTGACCATGATTTAAACAAGTTGAAAACATGAATATGAAAAATTAAGCATATATCCTTCTTAGTCACTCCAAAATGAAGCTCTTGGGAGGGTTTTTGAAATTTCCATGTTTTAAACCAAAAACCACATATCTTCATGCTTGACTTCATGAGATAGAGTTTAGGGTTAGGGGTAGATACATGATTTCTCTGGTTTGAATATATCTAGACCTTGTTTATCAACTTAATTGAATGCTTACTAATGTGACATAAGAAGACTATGTGCCTTGATTTTCCATTTTTTGTTTTTTCTGAATTTTTATGCCCATTTGAATCTTGGTCAAATCCTAGGTTTGACCATGATTTAAACAAGTTTAATAAAACATGAATAGGAAAAATTAAGCATATATCCTTCTTAGTCACTCCAAAATGTAGATCTTGGTAGGGTTTTTAAAATTTCCATGTTTGAAACCAAAAACCACGACTTCTCTTCATGCATGCTTGACTTCATAAGACAGAGTTTAGGGCTAGGGTAGCTAGATACATGATGTTTCTGGTTTGAATATGTCTAGACCTTGTTTATCAACTTAATTGAATGCTTACTATATGACATAAGAAGACTACGTGCCTTGGTTTTTCATTTATTTTCATTTATTTTGAATTTTTATGCCCATTTGAATCTTGGTCAAATCCTAGGTTTGACCATGATTTAAACTAGTTTAAAACATAAATATGAAAAATTAAGTATCTATCCTTCTTAGCCACTCCAAAATGAAGCTCTTGGGAGGGTTTTTGAAATTTCCATGATTGAAACCAAAAACCACTTCTCTTCATGCTTGACTTCATAAGTCAGGGTTTAGGGATATATATATAGGGGGTACATACATGATTTTTCTGGTTGGAATATGTCTAGAACTTGTTTTTCAACTTGAGCTTATCTAGAGCTTGTTTTTAAATTTTTTATACCCATTTGATTCTTCGTCAAATCCTAGGTTTGTTGACCTAGATTTGAACAAGTTTAAAACATGAATATGAAAAGGTAAGCATGTATGCTTCTTAATTAGTCACTCCAAAATGAAGCTCTTGGGAGGGTTTTTGAAATTTCCATGATTTAAACCAAAAACCACTTCTCTTCATGCTTGACTTCATAAGTTAGGGTTTAGGGATATATAGGGGGTAGATACATCATGATTTTTCTGGTTTGAATATGTCTAGAGCTTGTTTATCAACTTAATTGAATGCTTACTATATGACATAAGAAGACTATGTGCCTTGATATTTCATTTTTTTAAAATTATGCCCTTTTGAATATTGGTCAAAACCTAGGTTTGACAAAGATTTAAAAAAGATTAAAACATGAAAATGAAAAAGTAAGCCTTGATCCTTCTTATTAACTCCAAAATGAAGGTTTTTGGGAGGGTTTTTGAAATATCCATGTTTGAAACCCAAAACCACTTCTCTTCGTGCAGAGTTTAGGGTTAGGGGTAGCTAGACACATGAATTTTCTGGTTTGATATGTCTAGACCTTGTTTATCAACTTAATTGAATGCTTACTATATGACATAAGAAGACTATGTGCCTTGATTTTACATTTTTTTAAATTATGCCCATTTGAATCTTGGTCAAATCCTAGGTTTGACCATGATTTAAACAAGTTTGTTTATCAACTTGAATGCTTGCTATATGACATCAGAAGACTATGTGTTTGGTTTTTGTTTTTTGAATTTGTTATGCCCATTTGAATCTTAGTCAAATCCTAGGTTTGAATATATATGTCTAGACCTTGTATATCAACTTGAATGCTTACTATACATATGACATAAGAATGTTATGTGCTTTGGTTTTTCATTCTTTTCATTTTTTTCTGAATTTTTAGGGCCATTTGAATCTTGGTCAAATCCTTGGTTTGACCAAGATTTAAACAAATTTAAAACATGAAAATGAAAAGGGAAGTCTGTATCCTTCTTAGTCACTCTAAAATGAAGCTTTTGGGATGTTCTTTAAATTTCAATGTTTGAAACCCAAAACGACTTCCCTTCATGCTAGACTTCATAAGATCGACAGGGGGTAGATACATGATTTGTCTGGTTTGGATATATCTAGACCTTGTTTATCAACTTGATTGCTTACGATATGACATAAGAAGACTATGTGATTTGGTTTTTCATTTTTCTGATTTTTTTGAATTTTGTGCCCACCCATTTGTATCTTCGTCAAATCCTAGGTTTGACCAAGATAATTTAAACAAGTTTAAAACATGAAAATGTAAAGGGAAGCATGTATCCTTCTTAGTCACTCTAAAATGAAGCTTTTGGGAGGTTTTTGAAATTTCGATGTTTGAAACCCAAAACCACTTCTCTTCACATGCTTGACTTCATAAGACAGAGTTTAGGGGTTAGGGGTATAGATACATGATTTGTCTGGTTTGAATATGTCTAGACCTTGTTTATCAACTTGAATGCTTACTATATGACATAAGAAGACTATGTGATTTGGTTTTTCATTTTTCTGTTTTTTAATTATTTTTCTGCCCATTTGAATCTTGGTCAAATCCTAGGTTTGAACAAGATTTAGACAAGTTTAACACGTGAAATTAAACGAATAAGTAAGCATTGATCCTTCTTAGTCACTCCAAAATGTACCAATTGATAGTGTTAACTTTGCTTCATGGAAAAAATAATGTCATGTAAATGAGTTAACTTGGATTTCCTACCCTTGAATCCATAGGAAACTTTGTTCTAATGCACTATTATAATCAACCGAGTTTTTACACCAACAGGTCTGTCACTTACGTGTGGTGCCCACGCGTGAGGTCCCACACTTCAGTGAGCACAAGTCACGTGCAATAGGTACGCCAACTCCCAGCCATCTTCTTTGTCAAGAGAAGACGCATCAGGATGCGTATTGGAAGTCCGTGGGTCCTTCTGGATCCTTCGGTTGTCCCTCTCACAAAAAAAACAAATCTATCTCATTCTCGGCCTCGCTCGACTCGCTCGCTCGCTCGTCCTGCGCACTGACAAACCCTGCACAACAGTCAACATCATCATCATCACCCGAAAAAGGGGAGACACCATAATGCTCTGCCTTTTTTCTCTCCTTCCGAGTGATCCCTCTTCCTCCGAGTTTCACTCGACGGGCAAACGCACATCTGCAGCATAGTAATAATAAAAAGGTAGAAAAATCGATATACGAATCTATAATTAAATAGGTTAAACTAGGGTTTTGCCCTGTACTACAGATCAAGGTTCAAAAAAATCCAACTACGGGGTTCGAACAACACGATTCTAATCCAAGAACTTTTTCGACCTCATCCAAGTGGCCTCAAACTATAGGGTTAGCATCTAGTGCAGTATGTGTGAAAATGTATGCACTATGTGTGCTATAACTTGTATGTCTTTCAAATTTGAACCAACTTTGAATAAGTTTGAAATATTTGAAATGGGGCTTTTGGCTTAAACGTTTGAAACTCAAAACGATTCTCTTCATGCTAGACTTCATAAGACCGAGTTTAGGGTTAGGGGTAGATACATGATTTGTCTGGTTTGAATATGTCTAAACCTTGTTTATCAACTTTAATGCTAACTTCTCAGTCACTCTAAAATGAAGTTTTTGGAGGTTTTTGAAATTTCCATCTTTGAAACCCAAAACCACTTCTCTTCATGCTTGACTTCATAAGAAAAAGTTTAGGGTTAGGGGGTATAGATACATGATTTGTATGGTTTGAATATGTCCAAACCTTGTTTATCAACTTGAATATGCTTACTATATGACATAAGAAGACTATGTACTTTGGTTTTTAATTTTTCTGACTTTTTTAATTTTCTGCGCATTTGAATCATATCTTGGTCAAATCCTAGGTTTCACCAAGATTTAGACAAGTTTAACACGTGAAAATGAGTAAGTAAGCATGGATCCTTCTTAGTCACTCTAAAATGAAGCTTTTGGGATGTTCTTGAAATTTCCATGTTTGAAACCCAAAACCACTTCTCTTCATGATTGACTTCCATAAGATCGACAGATCAGTTTAGGGTTAGGGGTAGATATATACATGATTTTTTGGTTTGAATATGTCTAGACCTTGTTTATCAACTTGAATGCTTACTATACATATGACATAAGAATGCTATGTGCTTTGGTTTTTCATTCTCTTTTTGAATTTTTTCTAAATTTTTAGGCCCATTTGAATCTTGGTCAAATCCTTGGTTTGACCAAGATTTAAACAAGTTTAAAACATGAAAATGAAAAGGGAAGTCAGTATCCTTCGTAGTCACTCTAAAATGGAGAAGCTTTTGGGATGTTCTTGTAATTTCTATGTTTGAAACCGAAAACGAGTTCCCTTCATGCTAGTAGACTAGCTTCATAAGATCGACAGGCCGGGGGTAGATACATGATTTGTCTGGTTTGGATATATCTAGACCTTGTTTATCAACTTTAATGCTTACTATATGACATATATAAGAAAACTATTGCTTTGGTTTTTCTTTTTTTTTTAATTTTGATGCCCATTTGAATCATGTCGAATCCTAGGTTTGACCAAGATAATTTAAACAAGTTTAAAACATGAAAATGAAAAGGGAAGCATGTATCCTTCTTAGTCACTCTAAAATGAAGCTTTTGGGAGGTTTTTGAAATTTCGATGTTTGAAACCCAAAACCACTTCTCTTCACATGCTTGACTTCATAAGACAGAGTTTAGGGGGTTAGGGGTATAGATACATGATTTGTCTGGTTGAATATGTCTAGACCTTGTTTATCAACTTTAATGCTTACTATATGACATAAGAAAACTATTGCTTTGGTTTTTCTTTTTCTGATTTTTTTGAATTTTGATGCCCATTTGAATCTTGTCAAATTCTAGGTTTGACCAAGATTTAAACAAGTTTAAAACATGAAAATGAAAAGGGAAGCATGTAACCTTCTCAGTCACTCTAAAATGAAGTTTTTGGGAGGTTTTTGATATTTCCATGTTTGAAACCCGAAACCACTTCTCTTCATGCTTGACTTCATAAGACAGAGTTTAGGGTTAGGGGTAGATACATGATTTGTATGGTTTGAATATGTCCAAACCTTGTTTATCAACTTGAATATGCTTATGTGCTTTGGTTTTTTATTTTTCTGATTTTTTTGAATTTTATGCCCATAAATCTTGGTCAAATCCTAGGTTTGACCAGGATTTAAACAAGTTTAAAACATGAAATGAAAAGATAAGCCTGGATCCTTCTTAGTCACTCTAAAATGAAGCTTTTGGGAGGTTCTTGAAATTTCCATATTTGAAACCCAAAACCACTTCTCTACATGATTGACTTCATAAGACATAGTTTAATTAGAGTTTTAGGGGTAGATATATACATGATTTTTCTGGTTTGAATATATATGTCTAGACCTTGTTTATCAACTTGAATGCTTACTATACATATGACATAAGAATGCTATATATGTGCTTTGGTTTTTCATTCTTTTGATTTTTTTCTGAATTTTTAGGGCCATTTGAATCTTGCATGGTTAAACTTGGGTTTTGCCCAGTTCTAAAGATCAAGGGTTCAAAAAAATCCAACTACGGGGTTCGAACAACACGATTCTAATCCAAGAATTTTTTCGACCTCATCCAAATGGCCTCAAACTATAGGGTTAGCATCTAGTGCAGTATGTGTGAAAATGTATGCACTATGTGTGCTATAACTTGTATGTCTTTCAAATTAAGTTGATAAACAAGGTCTAGACATATTCAAACCAGAATATTATACTGCATTAGTACAAAAAGTTTCCTATGGATTCATCAAGGGTAGTAAAGCCAAGTTAACTCATTGTCATGACTAAGAAGGATCCATGCTTACTTTTTCATTTTCATGTTTTAAACTTGTTTAAATCTTGGTCAAACCTAGGATTTGACCAAGATTCAAATGGTCATAAAAAATCAAACAAAATCAAGAAAATCAAAAACCAAACCACATAGTCTTCTTATGTAATATACTAAGCATTCAAGTTGATCAACGAAGTCTAGACATATTCAAACCAGAAAAATCATGTATCTACCCCCTAACCCTAAACGTTGTCTTATGAAGTCAAGCATGAAGAGAAGAAGTGGTTTTGGGTTTCAAACATGGAAATTTCAAAAACCCACCCAAAAGCTTCATTTTGGAGTGACTAAGAAGGATCCAAGCTTACTTTTTCATTTTCATGTTTCAAACTTGTTTAAATCTTTGTCAAACCTAGGATTTGACCAAGATTCAAATGGGCATAAAAATTCAAAAAAGAAATCAAAAAAATGAAACACCAAAGCACATAAACTTCTTATGTCATATAGTAATTAAGCATTCATGTTGATCAACAAAGTCTATATATATTTAAACAATAAAAATCATGTATATATACCCCCAAACCCAAAACCACTTCTCTTCACATGCTTGACTTCATAAGACAGAGTTTAGGGGTTAGGGGTATAGATACATGATTTGTCTGGTTTGAATATGTCTAGACCTTGTTTATCAACTTGAATGCTTACTATGTGATTTGGTTTTTCATTTTTCTGTTTTTTAATTATTTTTCTGCCCATTTGAATCTTGGTCAAATCCTAGGTTTGAACAAGATTTAGACAAGTTTAACACGTGAAATTAAACGAATAAGTAAGCATTGATCCTTCTTAGTCACTCCAAAATGTACCAATTGATAGTGTTAACTTTGCTTCATGGAAAAAATAATGTCATGTAAATGAGTTAACTTGGATTTCCTACCCTTGAATCCATAGGAAACTTTGTTCTAATGCACTATAATAATCAACCGAGTTTTTACACCAACAGGTCTGTCACTTACGTGTGGTGCCCACGCGTGTGGTCCCACACTTGAGTGAGCACAAGTCACGTGCAATAGGTACGCCAACTCCCAGCCATCTTCTTTGTCAAGAGAAGACGCATCAGGATGCGTATTGGAAGTCTGTGGGTCCTTCTGGATCCTTCGGTTGTCCCTCTCACAAAAAAAAACAAATCTCTCTCATTCTCGGCCTCGCTCGACTCGCTCGCTCGCTCGCTCGCACCTCCTGCGCACTGACAAACCCTGCACAACAGTCAACATCACCAGAAAAAGAATATACACCATCAATAAGAGGGGCCCCGTGACTGCTCTCCCTTCTTCTCCTTCCGAGTGATTCCTCTTCCTCCGAGTTTCACTCGACGGGCAAACACACATGTGCTGCATAGTAATAATAAAAAAGTAAAAGAATCGACTACGAATCTATTATTAAATAGGTTATAAACTAGGGTTTTCCCCAGTACTACAGATCAAGTTGAAAAAAAAATCCAACTACGGGGTTTGATTTTGGCCTACAAATAAAAAATTAAATAAGTTGAACTAGTATTCCTCTAAAAAATCATTTTGGTTTGCATTGTTTGATAATTTTCATAGCTAGAGTGCATCACAATTTTTTGATTTCATGCTTTGCTTTGCCAATTTTGATTTTTTCTAACCACCTTCTCTTTGATTTCAAATTTAGGTCAAACTATCGGTGCCTACTATGTGTTCTACTTGAATTGGATGCAGCATGCGCACATGATATGTTTTGCCATTGTTTTGGGCTTCCACACATCTTGGGGCATCCAAGTATTTAAGTTACCTTGTTTTTTAATTGTAATTCATGTACCCTTTCCTCCCAATTAAATTTTGGTTTTACATTTTTAATTTTTTTAAATTTTTATGCCCATTCTGATGTCATATAGTTAGCATTTAAGTTGATAAACAAGGTCTAGACATATTCAAACCGGAAAAATCATGTATCTACCCCTAACCCAAAACTCTGTCTTATCAAGTCAAGCACGAAGAGAAGTCGTTTTGGGTTTCAAACATGGAATTTTCAAAAACCCTCCAAAAAGCTTCATTTTGGAGTGACTAAGAAGGATGGAGGCTTACCTTTTTCATTTTCATGTTTTAAACATGTTTAAATCTTGGTCAAACCTATTATTTGACAAAGAATCAGATGGGCTTAAAATTTCAAAAAAATCAAAAAATGAAAAACCAAAGCATGCAGTCTTCTTATGTCATATATATATTACACATTCAAGTTGATAAACAAGGTTTGGACATATTCAAACCAAAAAATCATGTATCTACCCCCTAACGCTAAACTCTGTCATATGAAGTCAAGCATATGAAGAGAAGTGGTTTTGGGTTTCAAACATGGAAATTTCCATGCTTGAAACCAAAAACCACTTCTCTTCATGCATGCTTGACTTCATAAGACAGAGTTTAGGGTTAGGTGGTAGATACATGATTTTCCTGGTTTGAATATGTTTAGACCTTGTTTATCAAATTAATTGAATGCTTACTATATAACATAAGAGAAGACCTTGTTTTTTTTGAATTTTTATACCCATTCGAATCTTTGTCAAATCCTTGGTTCCACCAAGATTTGAATAAGTTAAAAACATGAATATGAAAAAGTAAGCATGTATGCTTCTTAGTCACTTCAAAATGAAGCTCTTGGGAGGGTTTTTGAATTTCCATGTTCGAAACCAAAAACCACATATCTTCATGCTTGACTTCATGAAACAAAGTTTAGGGTTATGGGTAGATACATGCATGATTTTTCTTGTTTGAATATGTCTAGAACTTGTTTATCAACTTAATTGAATGCCTACTATATAACATAAGAAGACCTTTTTTGTATTTTTTAAATTTTTATACCCATTTGAATCTTGGTCAAATCCTAGGTTTCACCAAGATTTGAATAAGTTTAAAACATGAATATGAAAAAGTAAGCATGCATGTATGCTTCTTAATTAATCACTTCGAAATGAAGCTCTTGGGAGGGTTTTTGAAATTTCCATGTTTGAAACCAAAAACCACATATCTTCATGCATGCGCTTGACTTCATGAGACAGAGTTTAGTGTTAGGGGGTAGATACATGATTTCTCTCGTTTGAATATGTTTGAAACCAAAAACCACATATCTCTGGTTTGCCCGCACTTAGAAATGATATTTGCATCACTTATCATATGTTTGCCCATTTGAATCTTGTCAAATCCTAGATTTGACCAAGATAATTTAAACAAGTTTAAAACATGAAAATGAAAAGGCAAGCTTGTATCCTTCTTAGTCACTCTAAAATGAAGTTTGGGGAGGTTTTTGAAATTTCCATGCTTGAAACCAAAAACCACTTCTCTTCATGCTTGACTTCATAAAGACAGAGTTTGGGGATATATAGGGGTAGATACATGATTTTTCTGGTTTGATATGTCTAGACCTTGTTTATCAACTTAATTGAATGCTTACTATATGACATAAGAAGACTATGTGCCTTGATTTTACATTTTTTTAAATTATGCCCATTTGAATCTTGGTCAAATCCTAGGTTTGACCATGATTTAAACAAGTTTAAAACATGAATATGAAAATTAAGCATGTATCCTTCGTAGTCACTCCAAAATGAAGCTCTTGAGAGGGTTTTTGAAATTTCCATGTTTGAAACCAAAAAACCACGTACTTCTCTTCATGCTTGACTTCATAAGACAGAGTTTGGGGTTAGGGGTAGCTTGATACATGATTTTTCTCGTTTGAATATGTCTATAGACCTTGTTATCAACTTAATTGAATGCTTACTATATATATGACATAAGAAGACTATGTGCATTGGTTTTTCATTTTATTGTTTTTTTTAATTTTATGCCCATTTGAATCTTGGTCAAATCCTAAGTTTGACCATGATTTAAACAAGTTGAAAACATGAATATGAAAAATTAAGCATATATCCTTCTTAGTCACTCCAAAATGAAGCTCTTGGGAGGGTTTTTGAAATTTCCATGTTTTAAACCAAAAACCACATATCTTCATGCTTGACTTCATGAGATAGAGTTTAGGGTTAGGGGTAGATACATGATTTCTCTGGTTTGAATATATCTAGACCTTGTTTATCAACTTAATTGAATGCTTACTAATGTGACATAAGAAGACTATGTGCCTTGATTTTCCATTTTTTGTTTTTTCTGAATTTTTATGCCCATTTGAATCTTGGTCAAATCCTAGGTTTGACCATGATTTAAACAAGTTTAATAAAACATGAATAGGAAAAATTAAGCATATATCCTTCTTAGTCACTCCAAAATGTAGATCTTGGTAGGGTTTTTAAAATTTCCATGTTTGAAACCAAAAACCACGACTTCTCTTCATGCATGCTTGACTTCATAAGACAGAGTTTAGGGCTAGGGTAGCTAGATACATGATGTTTCTGGTTTGAATATGTCTAGACCTTGTTTATCAACTTAATTGAATGCTTACTATATGACATAAGAAGACTACGTGCCTTGGTTTTTCATTTATTTTCATTTATTTTGAATTTTTATGCCCATTTGAATCTTGGTCAAATCCTAGGTTTGACCATGATTTAAACTAGTTTAAAACATAAATATGAAAAATTAAGTATCTATCCTTCTTAGCCACTCCAAAATGAAGCTCTTGGGAGGGTTTTTGAAATTTCCATGATTGAAACCAAAAACCACTTCTCTTCATGCTTGACTTCATAAGTCAGGGTTTAGGGATATATATATAGGGGGTACATACATGATTTTTCTGGTTGGAATATGTCTAGAACTTGTTTTTCAACTTGAGCTTATCTAGAGCTTGTTTTTAAATTTTTTATACCCATTTGATTCTTCGTCAAATCCTAGGTTTGTTGACCTAGATTTGAACAAGTTTAAAACATGAATATGAAAAGGTAAGCATGTATGCTTCTTAATTAGTCACTCCAAAATGAAGCTCTTGGGAGGGTTTTTGAAATTTCCATGATTTAAACCAAAAACCACTTCTCTTCATGCTTGACTTCATAAGTTAGGGTTTAGGGATATATAGGGGGTAGATACATCATGATTTTTCTGGTTTGAATATGTCTAGAGCTTGTTTATCAACTTAATTGAATGCTTACTATATGACATAAGAAGACTATGTGCCTTGATATTTCATTTTTTTAAAATTATGCCCTTTTGAATATTGGTCAAAACCTAGGTTTGACAAAGATTTAAAAAAGATTAAAACATGAAAATGAAAAAGTAAGCCTTGATCCTTCTTATTAACTCCAAAATGAAGGTTTTTGGGAGGGTTTTTGAAATATCCATGTTTGAAACCCAAAACCACTTCTCTTCGTGCAGAGTTTAGGGTTAGGGGTAGCTAGACACATGAATTTTCTGGTTTGATATGTCTAGACCTTGTTTATCAACTTAATTGAATGCTTACTATATGACATAAGAAGACTATGTGCCTTGATTTTACATTTTTTTAAAATTATGCCCATTTGAATCTTGGTCAAATCCTAGGTTTGACCATGATTTAAACAAGTTTGTTTATCAACTTGAATGCTTGCTATATGACATCAGAAGACTATGTGTTTGGTTTTTGTTTTTTGAATTTGTTATGCCCATTTGAATCTTAGTCAAATCCTAGGTTTGAATATATATGTCTAGACCTTGTATATCAACTTGAATGCTTACTATACATATGACATAAGAATGTTATGTGCTTTGGTTTTTCATTCTTTTCATTTTTTTCTGAATTTTTAGGGCCATTTGAATCTTGGTCAAATCCTTGGTTTGACCAAGATTTAAACAAATTTAAAACATGAAAATGAAAAGGGAAGTCTGTATCCTTCTTAGTCACTCTAAAATGAAGCTTTTGGGATGTTCTTTAAATTTCAATGTTTGAAACCCAAAACGACTTCCCTTCATGCTAGACTTCATAAGATCGACAGGGGGTAGATACATGATTTGTCTGGTTTGGATATATCTAGACCTTGTTTATCAACTTGATTGCTTACGATATGACATAAGAAGACTATGTGATTTGGTTTTTCATTTTTCTGATTTTTTTGAATTTTGTGCCCACCCATTTGTATCTTCGTCAAATCCTAGGTTTGACCAAGATAATTTAAACAAGTTTAAAACATGAAAATGTAAAGGGAAGCATGTATCCTTCTTAGTCACTCTAAAATGAAGCTTTTGGGAGGTTTTTGAAATTTCGATGTTTGAAACCCAAAACCACTTCTCTTCACATGCTTGACTTCATAAGACAGAGTTTAGGGGTTAGGGGTATAGATACATGATTTGTCTGGTTTGAATATGTCTAGACCTTGTTTATCAACTTGAATGCTTACTATATGACATAAGAAGACTATGTGATTTGGTTTTTCATTTTTCTGTTTTTTAATTATTTTTCTGCCCATTTGAATCTTGGTCAAATCCTAGGTTTGAACAAGATTTAGACAAGTTTAACACGTGAAATTAAACGAATAAGTAAGCATTGATCCTTCTTAGTCACTCCAAAATGTACCAATTGATAGTGTTAACTTTGCTTCATGGAAAAAATAATGTCATGTAAATGAGTTAACTTGGATTTCCTACCCTTGAATCCATAGGAAACTTTGTTCTAATGCACTATTATAATCAACCGAGTTTTTACACCAACAGGTCTGTCACTTACGTGTGGTGCCCACGCGTGAGGTCCCACACTTCAGTGAGCACAAGTCACGTGCAATAGGTACGCCAACTCCCAGCCATCTTCTTTGTCAAGAGAAGACGCATCAGGATGCGTATTGGAAGTCCGTGGGTCCTTCTGGATCCTTCGGTTGTCCCTCTCACAAAAAAAACAAATCTATCTCATTCTCGGCCTCGCTCGACTCGCTCGCTCGCTCGCACGTCCTGCGCACTGACAAACCCTGCACAACAGTCAACATCATCATCATCACCCGAAAAAGGGGAGACACCATAATGCTCTGCCTTTTTTCTCTCCTTCCGAGTGATCCCTCTTCCTCCGAGTTTCACTCGACGGGCAAACGCACATCTGCAGCATAGTAATAATAAAAAGGTAGAAAAATCGATATACGAATCTATAATTAAATAGGTTAAACTAGGGTTTTGCCCAGTACTACAGATCAAGTTGAAAAAAAAATCCAACTACGGGGTTTGATTTTGGCCTACAAATAAAAAATTAAATAAGTTGAACTAGTATTCCTCTAAAAAATCATTTTGGTTTGCATTGTTTGATAATTTTCATAGCTAGAGTGCATCACAATTTTTTGATTTCATGCTTTGCTTTGCCAATTTTGATTTTTTCTAACCACCTTCTCGAAATCCCAGGAATATTGTTTTTGCGAGACATAATAGCTTGATATCACAACACATCATTTATTACAACACATAATCGTCTTACAACAAAGGATCACATGATCCAGTCTTAATACATCATAGTGGATCTAGAGATCCTATTACAAAACACATAGCGGAAGCGAAGTAACGGTCGTGGTCCATCTGTTCCACAGGCAACTGTTGACGTCAGGAGCGGTCCTAGTTGTCGTAGACGTTCTGCTGTCCATCTTCCTCGTACAGCTGTTCACCTTCATAGTCTGGCCATTTGAATAGCCAGGGACAAAGCCATGAGTACTTTTAAAGTACTCGCAAACTAATACTAGTGTAAGCACTATCAATTGTGGTAAGGGGATACTAAGCTCTAGGTTTATTTGCATAAAGCCAAGTTTATTTCATAAACATTTAGTAAAGATGCTTGAATCAAATAGACTATCTCAAGTGGGAACATTAGTGTCATTCCCACAACTCAGTTGTGATTCAATCCCAAATCACCATTCAACTTGTCACCACAGCAAGTCACCAGTCATATGTCACATTTTTGAAAATGGTCTGATGACGGAACAGTATGGCCTTTCCAATCGTCCGTAACCGTGGACACGGCTATTCGAATAGTTCTACACTCTGCAGAGGTCGTACACTTGTGCCACAATATTTGCAATAATCCGTCAGGGTTAACTGGCCCTGATTTATCATACTCCGTATGCGGACTACCAACCATAACCTTTCACTTATATACTCTAGTACAGGCACCTCTCCCCATGAGCTTGGCCTCCCGGTGAAAACCAACCTGTTAACCCGGGAACTGCACAGGGCTTGGGCCGGACAATTCACCTCATTCACGTCATTTCGCAATATCTCATATTGCTTCGGAGGCAGCCCTTGGCATAACCCCTATGACGCTTGTTTAGAGGGAACCCATACTAAAGCACATAAATTTCTAGTTAAGCCCGTACCCATTTTGGGTATTGTGGGGGTACTTTCAAAATTGGAATGGTATCGCATCCAAACCCAACCATCAGTTTTATATCAAAAATCACCATCTTCTCATGGTCATATTTACCTTCAAAGTCATTCAATGGAATGAACCATCATTCCAAGGTTTCAACTTCATTTCAAAGTCACCTGTTCCCATCTAGAGTAATCCAATTTTTATTGATTAGCAATAGCAACTATATGAGGGGTGCTATCTAGCTTTGAGGAGTGTCAATCTAAATCAAGTATTGTTCTACTCTAGACCAATTGAATCATAAATCCAAAAGTACTTTGAAATAAATAAGCCAAAGTGAAAGTAGTTCAAAACATGGGATAGGCAATACATAGTAGTAAAGTGTGATGGTGCCTTTGCTCTGGTAGAGCTAAGCATTTGTGTTTAGCAAGGGTTAGCTTGCATTAATACTAGCTTGCAAGAGTATTATCTTGCTTGTGGGGGTAAGGCTAATATCAGCTTGCAAGAATGTTAGCTTGCAGTAGACTAGCTTGCAAAGGTATTTGCTTGCAAGAGTATTATCTTGCCTTGATTGGTGAAGTGATCAAAGTATTCTTCTTCTTCCTCTTGGTAGAATACTTCCTCCTCTTGATAGTCTCCGGTACTAGCGTCTATAAACGAATACGAGGATACAATCACCAAACAATACTTAAGTACTCTTAATTAGCCTTAGTGGCTCACACAATGATCTAGCATCACTACTTAATATTTATTACAAGATTATGCTAGGGTTTCCTTATTTAGTAATAGAAAAATAATTTCCTCTCATTGAATCTTCTTAAGATTTAATTTCTCTTATGAATACTATATGACCTAGGTTGACCAAAGTCAACCTCTTCATACTTATCATTTGAGAAAATGATTTAAATGAGGTTCCATACCTCATGCAATTTAATACTAACATGGTAATGATTTAATGTCACCCAATAATTCAATATGAGGTTACTTAGACTAGGATCACTACCTCATATTGGATTACTTGAGAACAAGATTTAAATGAGAGGAGTATCTCTCATATGATTTAACACATATTTGTAACTAATTTAAAGGACTATTATTGAGTTGATTCAATATTCTTAAAATAACCAGGGTGATCCCATGTTGACCAAGGTCAACACTTCACACTTAGTATTTTGAGAAAGTGAGTTAAATGAGATTCATCATCTCATGTGATTTAATTAATTTAAATATTATTTAGATTTAAGATTTATAAGGGAGCAAGTATGAGCCTAGTAATTTTAATGGTCAACACATTACTTCATATTATTTGAGAAAGATGATTTAAAATGAGGTGAGCACCTCATACTATTTTAGTAACACCTTGTAATGTTTTAATATTATTAATTAATTAAAAGTGAATTTTAATTGACCATGGGATCTACTTCATATTAATTTGGTTGAGGTAAGATTTAAATGAGACCAAAGTCTATTATATGATTTAATAAATAGGTTTGAAATATTTAAATACTACTTATGAGAAGGATTAAGTATTTTCAAATATAAACCTATGGGTCATTAATTATGTGTTATTAATTCTTATTGAAACATTTGGATTAATAAATTAATTGAGAAGCTATACCTCATATAAGTTAAACTATCCTCTAAATGATTTAAAATCTCTAAGTAACTAAGCATGAGACTTTCTTGACCAGGGTCAGTACCTCTATTTGAATTACTTAAGATCACAATTTAAATAAGAGAGAAGCCCTCATACTATTTAAATAATTCTATGTGTATATTTTAGAAATGGTTCCATAGCCATTATTTTAACTCTAGTTCATGATCATGCAAAACAACTATGATATATTTTTGCATAAACAATTATATTATGTCAAATGTGATTTATTAGAGTTGGAATCAACTTAAAATCATTTCTAGATAATTTTTAATATTTATTTGAAGTCAGAAAAGTCCCTGCCTTGTTATTTTTATCATTTAAATTTTATTTCGAATTTGGACATGAGGCCAGTGCCATTATTTAGACAATTTCATGAGCTTTCTAAATATATAAAATTTGCTAAATTTGGTTTAGTAGATTTCAAACTATTAAATTTTGAAGTTGGCACCAGTATTGAATTTGAACTAAATGGATTAAATCGAATTTGAATTCTTGGGCCACGCGGGAAAAAAACGGGCTAACCAATTTAAATGAAACTGGGCCGGCCCAACTAGTGCTGACCACGCAGCGGGCTGCCTGACAGGGGGTCCCACTGTCAGCTCTTTAACCCGAAACGGTACTGCGAGCCGATGGATCAGATGAAGATCGGACGGTCGAGCGTCGTCGTCAATGTCGGGGGAGAGGAGCTCTGCGCCGGCGAGGTAGGGGGTCGGAGAGCGCAGGAGGTCGCCGGCGGTCGAGGGCGGTGGTCGAGGCGATGTTGGCGAGGGCGAATAGGCCCCTGGTACCGTGGCGGAGCTCGGGGTGGCGTGGATCAACGGCTTGATCTGCGGCGGCTCCGGCGGGAACAAGCTGGCGATTGGAGCTTCTCCGGCGAAATTGGGAAGGGAGAGGTGGTTGAGGAGCACAAGGAGAAGGAGGGGAGCAGGTTTGGTGTGGAGCTTGAAGCACGGGAGGGGCTCTATTTATAGGGCGGGAGGTGACCGTGGGGTGCTGTGAAGGTCGTCCATGGCGCGGCGTCTGCGAAGGGGCAGGCTAGGATGCGCGCTGTGTAGGCGACGGCTAGGCGATGCTAGCGCGCTTGATGGCGCGCCAAATGATGGCCTGTGGCGTCCTGGCGACGGTGGTGTACTGGCAGTACCGGCGCGGCAGGTCGTCGATCATGGCGGCGTTGATGGAGCGGGCGCGAGCTAGCGGGCGTGTCTCAGGGGGGTGTGGAGTAGTGTGTGCGTGCACGAGGGCAAGACGAGGGGAGGACGAAGTGCCAGGCGAGGACGTACTGCGGCGTCCAGGGACACGCCGGTGCACGCTCTGGCGTGTCCACACGCGGTGATCACGTCGCGTTAGGGCCGTGGAGGTTTCCTTTTGTCCAGAGACCTTGTCTAGCTTGCTCAGTAGAGTGTAGTGAAGCGGGTTGGCAAGGTGAGATGGGTAGGGGAGAACCAGGGAGAAAATGAGTGGAGGTGGCCGGCATGGTGCACGGCAAGCATCTTGTAGGCCTTCCTCCATGCCTTTAATCGATGGTGCAAGTACCGGGAGGGATGCAGGGATGGTACTAGGAGGTGATGATCACCAGGTTAAAGTGATTGAGGCAAAAATCCAGTGTGTATAGAGGGTTTGCCAAAGCTGAAATGTTGCCTGCCATGTGTTCGATGAAATGGCCGCATGAAACTTTATTTGGATTTTTGCAATTCTTTTTGGTGGAGCTTATTTATATAATAATTGTGATTGAATGATGGTGGTGGTGGTCAATTTGATCAAGGTTTGCAAGAATTCCAAAATGTGCTCATCTTCACATAGTTTCAAAGTCTCCACTTGTCAATCTTATTCTGGTCAACCTAGTCAACATTAGCAGAGATGGTCAACATGAAAGTTGTTGACCTTCATGTGGTCTTGGATGACATGGTCATAGTTGACCAAGTTTAGTTGAAGAAAAGTCAAAGCCAGAGGGGTAAAGAGGGGAACATTTTATAAAGTGACAAAATGACCATTATCACATGTATGTTGAATTTGAGTTTTGCTTTGATTTAATTCTTGATCCAATGATGCAATTGTGTTAGTTTATCATATTGAAGTATTTTAGAAGCAATGGGGCAAGCAAATTTGGCCTTGGTGGAGGATTTGCATTTTGGCATATGTGTATGTGAGTGAATTTTGGGAATTCTCTCCCTATTTGATTTCTATCCATTTGATTTGACTTTGGTTGACTCTAATGTGGTTCTTATGAGTTTAGAAACATTTTAAGAGCATTGAAACTAATTCAAATGGTCTTGTTCAAAGATTTGCAAAATTGGCTTTAACACATAAGGAATGAGGTGTCCAATTTTCATAACTTGTACTAGGGTTGTTCTTGCTTCACTTGAACATGGGTTAGGGTCCATTTAGTGTTATATTAGGTTTAGAGAGGGTTTCACACCATTTGGTCAAGGTTTGAAGACATAGGTCAATGTTTGGTGAAATGCCCATGTGTCACATATGCTTTTATGCATATGTGGTATTTTATTTTTACTTTGACTTGGTTTGGCCCAATTGGTTTTGTTGAATGTTGAAATGATATATGGAGGTGATCCAACCATTCACAACAAGTCCTAGGGTTAATTTTCTTAAATTCCCTTATTTACTATTTTACTCTCATATGCCTCTATGGCATTTTTAGTTTTCTTTTTATTCTTTTTGGTTTCAACCTAGAGATGATTTAAGAAGTACTATATAAGGTTTATAAAGCTTTTCCAATCCTTTAAGTAAAGTGAAAAGGTCTAGGATAAATATTTATAATTGTAGCCATAGGCACATATGCCTTTTTCCTATTTAATTTCCTTTTATTTTATTTTCACTAGAATGATGAGAGGAGGGGTGAGTCTTTAGGGTTTAATATTATTTCAAATACTAATAACAAGCAATCATGGCAATAGCACAAGAATTAAGCAAGATCATTATGTATCAATCTTAATTTAATAAAAGTTTTTGTTGGTTCCAAAAATTTGGAACTAGGGAAACTCATTTGTTTTGTTTTGAAATTTTTGGGATGTTACAAACCCTTCCCCCTTAAACAAATCTCGTCCCGAGATTTTAAGAGGAGTTAGGTTCCTAAGAGAGATTGAGCATTTTGATTAACAGGAAGGCATACTTGTCAGGGTCTGGGGTGCTTCCTGGGCTTCAGTGGCAGTCATGTGGTAGAAACGGCCGTTGTTGTTATTCTGGTTCCTTCTACCTGCGAAGCGACGCTGTTGCTGGACAGCGGTGTTGGCGGCAATCTTGGCAAGCTTCTTGGGGCATTCTTTGGAAAAGTGGCCTACAACTCCACATTCATAACAGTTTACGTTGATTTGTCCTTCGGGTGACGGGGATGGCATTACTTCCAGTTCTCGGGCCAGTGTTGGTGTTGGTGTTGTTCCCATTGTTGTTGTGGCTGTTGGGGTTGCGGTTGTTATTGTTGTTGCCTCCGGGCTTCGGGGGTCCTCCGTGGTTGTTGCTGTAGTTGGGGCGATAAGTCTGAGCAGGTGGCCTGTTGTTTCTGGGGGTGAATCCTCCAGAGGAGTTATTGCGGTACTTCTGGGTATGGTGGGGTCCATTCTGGTTCATCATTCTGCGCTTGCGGTTCTCATTGGCCTGATGCAGCTTTCCTTCCATCTGTATGGCTGAGTCTACGAGGGCTTCGAGGTCAGCGAACGGAATATTCACTAACACCGTTTGCATCTCGTCGTGCAGTCCGTTCAGAAATCTTTCCTTTCTCTTCTCATTTGTGTCGGTCTCATCCGGGGCGTACCTTGACAGAGTGAGAAACCTGTCGCGGTATTCCACCACGGACATTCTTCCTTGCTTGAGTTCACGGAACTCGTCTCTCATTTTCTTGATTAATCCTTGGGGCACATGGTACTTGCTGAACTTCAGCTTGAAGTCTTCCCATGTCATCATTTGTCCCGCATTCATTGCACGGGCACTAGTCCACCAGGCTCTTGCAGGTCCTGACAGGTAGTGGGTGGCAAATAGTACTTTTTCTGCGGCTTCAACTCCCGCAACTTCAAGGTTGTTTTCTATTGTCTGGATCCAGTCATCAGCATCGAGGGGTTCTTCGGTTTTGTTGAACATTGGAGGGTTGGTGTTCTGAAAATTCTTCAGCTTTGACCCAGGGTGATCGTGGTTTCCATGACCTTGATTGTTCTGAGCTATCTGTTGCAGTGCAGCAAGGTTTGCTTGGCGTTCAGCTCTTTCGGCTTCCCGGTCTGTCATCATTGTCTGCAGTAGTTGCATCATGGCATCCTGGGTGGCGTTGCGGTTTGGTGGGGCCATCTGATTATGTAGATATATCATGAGGTAAGAGGGAATGTTCTATGGCTTATTTTGAGTAAGTTTAAAATTAACTTAAGATATTTTCAGGATGAACATAACACATATTTTATTTATTCACAACAAACATCACACATTACAAGCTAAAGCACTAAGGGTTTTAAGAACCCTTCTTCCACAATCTACGATACATGGTGCGGGATACAACTCACACCTACGTAAGTGAAGCTAGTGCAACTATTCCTCATTGTCTTCATCCACATCGATGGGAATGATCCCATCCTCTGCAGCCTCCAGAAACTCGTAGTCCTCCTCATCAGTGAACTCGTCATCCTCAAAGTCGTTGTCGTCACTCAGGAAGTCATCGCCTCCTTGGATGTCTTCTCCATCCTCCTCCATCTCCTGGATCTGGTCCTGCTGTGTCCGGACAGTCACCTCTAAGGTGCGAATCTTCTCGCGAAGACGGGTGATAGTAGCGACATTCTTGGCGCGCTGCAGGCGAAGTGACCGGCGGTCCTTGGCGAGTAGCCTGATGGCGTCAGCATGATGAGCCAAAGCCATCTGGGCACGGTGGGAGTGAACACGTGTCAACTCCAGGTCCTTCCGGGTCTCATGAAGCATAAAGTCCAAATGCTGCACATGGATCTTGAGCACCGGGTGCGAAGAGAGTGCCATGGGTTCCCCCATGGTGTCGTGCCTCGCGAAGTGGGCGAAGCGGCTTCCCCGGAGTGCGGCGATGTTCTGTCCGCACACCCGAGCAAGTCCCTCCTGAAGGGCGTGAGCAAGACCGTCCACCCAGCTGTATGCCTTGAAGGAGAAAAGGATCCTCTCCGAGATGGGAGGTTCCGAGCTTCCCTTCAAGTCAGCGGTGATCATCCACTGCTGTTCCCCAGTGGGGGTGTTGTGGATCCGGACTCCGTGGAACTTGGGAGGTGGGCGTTCGAGCCTCTCGGACACTAGGTACAAGTCGCGCTCAAACACCAGACTTCCTCCGTTTTCCAGATCGTAGGTCTCCGTCTGGACGTAGGGCTCCATCTGAAAGTGAAATGGATGAGTAAGTTAGAGATGTGAACAAGTGTGGCAAAATTTTAATGGATTTATAAGGAGATGCATGGCTTATTTTTAAGAAGTTCTGGTAGAGAAGAAAATGAATAAGTTTTCATAAATACTCACTTTATTTGTTTTTGAAACTAACATTTTCCGAACGTCCATTCTAACTAGGGTCTCCTAAGGTCAAACAATGGCTCTGATACCAACTTGTCAACACCCGGATTTTTAAGTCCAGATGCCTATTATGCCATTCCTCGCAATCCCAGGAATATTGTTTTTGCGAGACATAATAGCTTGATATCACAACACATCATTTATTACAACACATAATCGTCTTACAACAAAGGATCACATGATCCAGTCTTAATACATCATAGTGGATCTAGAGATCCTATTACAAAACACATAGCGGAAGCGAAGTAACGGTCGTGGTCCATCTGTTCCACAGGCAACTGTTGACGTCAGGAGCGGTCCTAGTTGTCGTAGACGTTCTGCTGTCCATCTTCCTCGTACAGCTGTTCACCTTCATAGTCTGGCCATTTGAATAGCCAGGGACAAAGCCATGAGTACTTTTAAAGTACTCGCAAACTAATACTAGTGTAAGCACTATCAATTGTAGTAAGGGGATACTAAGCTCTAGGTTTATTTGCATAAAGCCAAGTTTATTTCATAAACATTTAGTAAAGATGCTTGAATCAAATAGACTATCTCAAGTGGGAACATTAGTGTCATTCCCAGTTGTGATTCAATCCCAAATCACCATTCAATTCAATCCCAAATCACCATTCAACTTGCAACAGCAAGTCACCAGTCATATGTCACATTTTTGAAAATGGTCTGATGACGGAACAGTATGGCCTTTCCAATCGTCCGTAACCGTGGACACGGCTATTCGAATAGTTCTACACTCTGCAGAGGTCGTACACTTGTGCCACAATATTTGCAATAATCCGTCAGGGTTAACTGGCCCTGATTTATCATACTCCGTATGCGGACTACCAACCATAACCTTTCACTTATATACTCTAGTACAGGCACCTCTCCCCATGAGCTTGGCCTCCCGGTGAAAACCAACCTGTTAACCCGGGAACTGCACAGGGCTTGGGCCGGACAATTCACCTCATTCACGTCATTTCGCAATATCTCATATTGCTTCGGAGGCAGCCCTTGGCATAACCCCTATGACGCTTGTTTAGAGGGAACCCATACTAAAGCACATAAATTTCTAGTTAAGCCCGTACCCATTTTGGGTATTGTGGGGGTACTTTCAAAATTGGAATGGTATCGCATCCAAACCCAACCATCAGTTTTATATCAAAAATCACCATCTTCTCATGGTCATATTTACCTTCAAAGTCATTCAATGGAATGAACCATCATTCCAAGGTTTCAACTTCATTTCAAAGTCACCTGTTCCCATCTAGAGTAATCCAATTTTTATTGATTAGCAATAGCAACTATATGAGGGGTGCTATCTAGCTTTGAGGAGTGTCAATCTAAATCAAGTATTGTTCTACTCTAGACCAATTGAATCATAAATCCAAAAGTACTTTGAAATAAATAAGCCAAAGTGAAAGTAGTTCAAAACATGGGATAGGCAATACATAGTAGTAAAGTGTGATGGTGCCTTTGCTCTGGTAGAGCTAAGCATTTGTGTTTAGCAAGGGTTAGCTTGCATTAATACTAGCTTGCAAGAGTATTATCTTGCTTGTGGGGGTAAGGCTAATATCAGCTTGCAAGAATGTTAGCTTGCAGACTAGCTTGCAAGGTATTAGCTTGCAAGAGTATTATCTTGCCTTGATTGGTGAAGTGATCAAAGTATTCTTCTTCTTCCTCTTGGTAGAATACTTCCTCCTCTTGATAGTCTCCGGTACTAGCGTCTATAAACGAATACGAGGATACAATCACCAAACAATACTTAAGTACTCTTAATTAGCCTTAGTGGCTCACACAATGATCTAGCATCACTACTTAATATTTATTACAAGATTATGCTAGGGTTTCCTTATTTAGTAATAGAAAAATAATTTCCTCTCATTGAATCTTCTTAAGATTTAATTTCTCTTATGAATACTATATGACCTAGGTTGACCAAAGTCAACCTCTTCATACTTATCATTTGAGAAAATGATTTAAATGAGGTTCCATACCTCATGCAATTTAATACTAACATGGTAATGATTTAATGTCACCCAATAATTCAATATGAGGTTACTTAGACTAGGATCACTACCTCATATTGGATTACTTGAGAACAAGATTTAAATGAGAGGAGTATCTCTCATATGATTTAACACATATTTGTAACTAATTTAAAGGACTATTATTGAGTTGATTCAATATTCTTAAAATAACCAGGGATGATCCCATGTTGACCAAGGTCAACACTTCACACTTAGTATTTTGAGAAAGTGAGTTAAATGAGATTCATCATCTCATGTGATTTAATTAATTTAAATATTATTTAGATTTAAGATTTATAAGGGAGCAAGTATGAGCCTAGTAATTTTAAGGTCAACACATTACTTCATATTATTTGAGAAAGATGATTTAAAATGAGGTGAGCACCTCATACTATTTTAGTAACACCTTGTAATGTTTTAATATTATTAATTAATTAAAAGTGAATTTTAATTGACCATGGGATCTACTTCATATTAATTTGGTTGAGGTAAGATTTAAATGAGACCAAAGTCTATTATATGATTTAATAAATAGGTTTGAAATATTTAAATACTACTTATGAGAAGGATTAAGTATTTTCAAATATAAACCTATGGTTCATTAATATGTGTTATTAATTCTTATTGAAATATTTTGGATTAATAATTTAAGTGAGAAGCTATACCTCATATAAGTTAAACTATCCTCTAAATGATTTAAAATCTCTAAGTAACTAAGCATGAGACTTTCTTGACCAGGGTCAGTACCTCTATTTGAATTACTTAAGATCACAATTTAAATAAGAGAGAAGCCCTCATACTATTTAAATAATTCTATGTGTATATATTAAATTTCTAGAAATGGTTCCATAGCCATTATTTTAACTCTAGTTCATGATCATGCAAAACAACTATGATATATTTTTGCATAAACAATTATATTATGTCAAATGTGATTTATTAGAGTTGGAATCAACTTAAAATCATTTCTAGATAATTTTTAATATTTATTTGAAGTCAGAAAAGTCCCTGCCTTGTTATTTTTATCATTTAAATTTTATTTCGAATTTGGACATGAGGCCAGTGCCATTATTTAGGCAATTTCATGAGCTTTCTAAATATATAAAATTTGCTAAATTTGGTTTAGAAGATTTCAAACTATTAAATTTTGAAGTTGGCACCAGTATTGAATTTGAACTAAATGGATTAAATCTAATTTAAATTCTTGGGCCGCGGGCTAAACCAATTTAAATGAACTGGGCCGGCCCAACTAGTGCTGACCACGCAGCGGGCTGCCTGACAGGGGGTCCCACTCGTCAGTCTCTCTTTTAACCCGAAACGGTACCTGCGAGCGCGAGCCGATGGATCAGATGAAGATCGGACGGTCGAGCGTCGTCGTCAATGTCGGGGGAGAGGAGCTCACTGCGCCGGCGAGGTAGGGGGTCGGAGAGCGCAGGAGGTCGCCGGCGGTCGAGGGCGGTGGTCGAGGCGATGTTGGCGAGGGCGAATAGGCCCCTGGTACCGTGGCGGAGCTCGGGGTGGCGTGGATCAACGGCTTGATCTGCGGCGGCTCCGGCGGGAACAAGCTGGCGATTGGAGCTTCTCCGGCGAAATTGGGAAGGGAGAGGTGGTTGAGGAGCACAAGGAGAAGGAGGGGAGCAGGTTTGGTGTGGAGCTTGAAGCACGGGAGGGGCTCTATTTATAGGGCGGGAGGTGACCGTGGGGTGCTGTGAAGGTCGTCCATGGCGCGGCGTCTACGGCGCGCGAAGGGGCAGGCTAGGATGCGCGCTGTGTAGGCGACGGCTAGGCGATGCTAGCGCGCTTGATGGCGCGCCAAATGATGGCCTGTGGCGTCCTGGCGACGGTGGTGTACGCAGTACCGGCGCGGCAGGTCGTCGATCATGGCGGCGTTGATGGAGCGGGCGCGAGCTAGCGGGCGTGTCTAACAGGGTTCGGGTGTGGAGTAGTGTGTGCGTGCACGAGGGCAAGACGAGGGAGGACGAGAAGTGCCAGGCGAGGACGTGTACTGCGGCGTCCAGGGACACGCCGGTGCACGCTCTAGCGTGTCCACACGCGGTGATCACGTCGCGTTAGGGCCGTGGAGGTTTCCTTTTGTCCAGAGACCTTGTCTAGCTTGCTCAGTAGAGTGTAGTGAAGCGGGTTGGCAAGGTGAGATGGGTAGGGGAGAACCAGGGAGAAAATGAGTGGAGGTGGCCGGCATGGTGCACGGCAAGCATCTTGTAGGCCTTCCTCCATGCCTTTAATCGATGGTGCAAGTACCGGGAGGGATGCAGGGATGGTACTAGGAGGTGATGATCACCAGGTTAAAGTGATTGAGGCAAAAATCCAGTGTGTAATAGAGGGTTTGCCAAAGCTGAAATGTTGCCTGCCATGTGTTCGATGAAATGGCCGCATGAAACTTTATTTGGATTTTTGCAATTCTTTTTGGTGGAGCTTATTTATATAATAATTGTGATTGAATGATGGTGGTGGTGGTCAATTTGATCAAGGTTTGCAAGAATTCCAAAATGTGCTCATCTTCACATAGTTTCAAAGTCTCCACTTGTCAATCTTATTCTGGTCAACCTAGTCAATATTAGCAGAGATGGTCAACATGAAAGTTGTTGACCTTCATGTGGTCTTGGATGACATGGTCATAGTTGACCAAGTTTAGTTGAAGAAAAGTCAAAGCCAGAGGGGTAAAGAGGGGAACATTTTATAAAGTGACAAAATGACCATTATCACATGTATGTTGAATTTGAGTTTTGCTTTGATTTAATTCTTGATCCAATGATGCAATTGTGTTAGTTTATCATATTGAAGTATTTTAGAAGCAATGGGGCAAGCAAATTTGGCCTTGGTGGAGGATTTGCATTTTGGCATATGTGTATGTGAGTGAATTTTGGGAATTCTCTCCCTATTTGATTTCTATCCATTTGATTTGACTTTGGTTGACTCTAATGTGGTTCTTATGAGTTTAGAAACATTTTAAGAGCATTGAAACTAATTCAAATGGTCTTGTTCAAAGATTTGCAAAATTGGCTTTAACACATAAGGAATGAGGTGTCCAATTTTCATAATTTGTACTAGTGTTGCTCTTGCTTCACTTGAACATGGGTTAGGGTCCATTTAGTGTTATATTAGGTTTAGAGAGGGTTTCACACCATTTGGTCAAGGTTTGAAGACATAGGTCAATGTTTGGTGAAATGCCCATGTGTCACATATGCTTTTATGCATATGTGGTATTTTATTTTTACTTTGACTTGGTTTGGCCCAATTGGTTTTGTTGAATGTTGAAATGATATATGGAGGTGATCCAACCATTCACAACAAGTCCTAGGGTTAATTTTCTTAAATTCCCTTATTTACTATTTTACTCTCATATGCCTCTATGGCATTTTTAGTTTTCTTTTTATTCTTTTTGGTTTCAACCTAGAGATGATTTAAGAAGTACTATATAAGGTTTATAAAGCTTTTCCAATCCTTTAAGTAAAGTGAAAAGGTCTAGGATAAATATTTATAATTGTAGCCATAGGCACATATGCCTTTTTCCTATTTAATTTCCTTTTATTTTATTTTCACTAGAATGATGAGAGGAGGGGTGAGTCTTTAGGGTTTAATATTATTTCAAATACTAATAACAAGCAATCATGGCAATAGCACAAGAATTAAGCAAGATCATTATGTATCAATCTTAATTTAATAAAAGTTTTTGTTGGTTCCAAAAATTTGGAACTAGGGAAACTCATTTGTTTTGTTTTCACAATTTTTTGATTTCATGCTTTGCTTTGCCAATTTTGATTTTTTCTAACCACCTTCTCTTTGATTTCAAATTTAGGTCAAACTATCGGTGCCTACTATGTGTTCTACTTGAATTGGATGCAGCATGCGCACATGATATGTTTTGCCATTGTTTTGGGCTTCCACACATCTTGGGGCATCCAAGTATTTAAGTTACCTTGTTTTTTAATTGTAATTCATGTACCCTTTCCTCCCAATTAAATTTTGGTTTTACATTTTTAATTTTTTTAAATTTTTATGCCCATTCTGATGTCATATAGTTAGCATTTAAGTTGATAAACAAGGTCTAGACATATTCAAACCGGAAAAATCATGTATCTACCCCTAACCCAAAACTCTGTCTTATCAAGTCAAGCACGAAGAGAAGTCGTTTTGGGTTTCAAACATGGAATTTTCAAAAACCCTCCAAAAAGCTTCATTTTGGAGTGACTAAGAAGGATGGAGGCTTACCTTTTTCATTTTCATGTTTTAAACATGTTTAAATCTTGGTCAAACCTATTATTTGACAAAGAATCAGATGGGCTTAAAATTTCAAAAAAATCAAAAAATGAAAAACCAAAGCATGCAGTCTTCTTATGTCATATATATATTACACATTCAAGTTGATAAACAAGGTTTGGACATATTCAAACCAAAAAATCATGTATCTACCCCCTAACGCTAAACTCTGTCATATGAAGTCAAGCATATGAAGAGAAGTGGTTTTGGGTTTCAAACATGGAAATTTCCATGCTTGAAACCAAAAACCACTTCTCTTCATGCATGCTTGACTTCATAAGACAGAGTTTAGGGTTAGGTGGTAGATACATGATTTTCCTGGTTTGAATATGTGTAGACCTTGTTTATCAAATTAATTGAATGCTTACTATATAACATAAGAGAAGACCTTGTTTTTTTTTGAATTTTTATACCCATTTGAATCTTTGTCAAATCCTTGGTTCCACTACAAGAAAAGTTGCCATGGCCGACGAAGTTGAAGTCGCGCCGTGGTTGCTGGTGTACCATGGCCGACGATTTTGGTCCCTCCGTGGTGCATGTCAAAACTTTTTTTTTCTCGTTTTTGAGGCCACCTAGCCCGACGAAAGCGGCCAAAACGTGGCGTATGGTGGCCCGGGACGTGGTGCATCTCGAAATCTCGGGTTCGCCGGCCGAGTCAACGCAAATCCGCACCGCCGAGGGATGTAGGGCCCAGATGGCAGCCTCTCTGGCATTGTTTTTTTTCTACATCGCGCCATCTCGTTCAACGTTCTCCGATCGAGCCGTTTACGATGCAGGATCATGGGTCCCGCATGTCATCCTCTATGAACCAAAATTCTTTCTATTCTTGGATTTTTTTGACCCCCTGATTTCTGGCTACTTCCTTTTTCTTTTGATCCCTTGCCGCCTTGGAAACGTTGAGACCGCTGCTGCTAAATGGGACCCGCATGTCATCCTCTATGTGCAATCAACTTTCTTTTCTTGGAGTTTTTTTGGCACCTCAAATTTGGTCACTTGCCTTTTTCTTTCGATCCCCTGCCGCCTCTCAAACGGTGATACCGCTGCTGCTAAATGGGACCCGCATGTCATCCTCTATGTACTATAAAACTTTCTTTTCTTGAATTATTTTTGGCACCTCATATTTGGTCACTTACCTTTTTCTTTCGATCCCCTGCCGCCTCTCAAACGGTGATACCGCTGCTGCTAACTGGGACCCGCATGTCATCCTCAATGTACTATTAAACTTTCTTTTCCTGGATTATTTTTGGCACCTCAAATTTGGTCACTTGCCTTTTTCTTTCGATCCCCTGCCGCCTCTCAAACGGTGATACCGCTGCTGCTAACTGGGACCCGCATGTCATCCTCAATGTACTATAAAACTTTCTTTTCCTGGATTATTTTTGGCACCTCAAATTTGGTCACTTGCCTTTTTCTTTCGATCCCCTGCCGCCTCTCAAACGGTGATACCGCTGCTGCTAAATGGGACCCGCATGTCATCCTCTATGTACTATAAAACTTTCTTTTCTTGAATTATTTTTGGCACCTCATATTTGGTCACTTACCTTTTTCTTTCGATCCCCTGCCGCCTCTCAAACGGTGATACCGCTGCTGCTAAATGGGACCCGCATGTCATCCTCTATGTACTATAAAACTTTCTTTTCTTGGATTTTTTTGGCACCTCATATTTCGTCACTTGACTTTTTCTTTCGATCACCTGCTGCCTCTCAACGGTGATACCGCTGCTGCTAAATGGGACCCGCATGTCATCCTCTATGTACTATAAAACTTTCTTTTCTTGGATTTTTTTGGCACCTCATATTTGGTCACTTGACTTTTTCTTTCGATCCCCTGCTGCCTCTCAAACGTGATACCGCTGCTGCTAAATGGGACCCGCATGTCATCCTCTATGTACTATAAAACTTTCTTTTCTTGGATTTTTTTGGCACCTCATATTTGGTCACTTGACTTTTTCTTTCGATCCCCTGCTGCCTCTCAAACGGTGATACCGCTGCTGCTAAATGGGACCCGCATGTCATCCTCTATGTACTATAAAACTTTCTTTTCTTGAATTATTTTTGGCTCCTCATATTTGGGCACTTGCCTTTTTCTTTCGATCTCATGCCACGTTTGAAACGTTGAGGAACCTGCTGGCTCATGGGACCCGCATGTCATCCTCTATGTGCTATAAAAGTTTCCTTTGTTGGATTTTTTTTCACCCTCTGATTTTTGGCTTGCCTTTTTCTTTTGATCCCCTGCCCCCTTTGAAACGTTGAGTAAGCTGTTGGCTCAAGGGACCCGCATGTCATCCTCTATGTCCATCAACTTTCTTTTCTTGGATTTTTTTCACCCCCTAATTACTAGCTACTTTCTTTTTCTTTTGATCTCAAGCCGCATTACAAACATTGAGACCGCTGCTGCAAAATGGGACCCACATGTCATCCTCTATGTACAATAAATCTTGGATTATTTTTGGCTCCTGATATTTGGTCACTTGCCTTTTTCTTTCGATCTCATGCCGCCTTTGAAACGTTGAGTAAGCTGCTGGCTCATGGGTCCCGCATGTCATCCTCTACGAACAATAAAAGTTTCCTTTCTTGGAGTTATTTTTTACCCCTAATTTCTGGCTATTTGCCTTTTTCTTTTGATCCCCTGCCCCCGTTGAAACGATGAGGACGCTGTTGGCAGGTCGGTCCCACATGTCATCCTCTATGAACAATAAAAGTTTCCTTTGGTGGATTTATTTTTGACCCCTAATTAATTTCTGGCTATTTCCTTTATTTTTCTTTTGATCCCCTGCCGCCTTGGAATTGTTGAGAATGCTGCTGCCTCATTTTTCTTTTGGTCCTGTGCCGCCTTGGAAACGTTGAGACCGCTGCTACAAAATGGGACCCGCATGTCATCCTCTATGTACAATAAAGTTTCTTTTCTTGGATTATTTTTGGCTCCTGATATTATGTCACTTGCCTTTTTCTTTCGATCTCATGCCGACTTTGAAACGTTGAGGATGCTGCTGCCTCATGGGTCCCGCATGTCATCCTCTCAGAACGATAAATGTTTTGTTTTCTTGTATTTTTTTACCAACTGATTTTTGGCTTTTTTTATTTTCGATCCCCTGCCGCCTTTGAAACGTTGACTCCGCTGCTGGCTCATGGGTCCCCGATGTCAGCCTCCCCGTACAAGAAACATGTGATATTTTATTTTGCAGACAATAAACGTTGTATTTCGCTCTGAGCTATTGCAAACGGATAAATTAAATCTTTATATCTACATAAACAAACTTATATGTTGAATCTCCTTGTTTTTTGTTTTTGCGAAGCATAGGACTTTCCTGTTTTTTTTTTGAGAAAAATCCGACCTTTCCTGTTTTGGAGTGGGCTGAAATTGTACGAGTCAAAAGGCCCAGCAGGATAGTTCGAAGGCCCAGATGTCCAGATACAGCCCAATTAAAATCTTTCTTTTCTTGGATTTTTTTCACACCCTGATTTCTGGCTACTTCATTTTTCTTTCGGTCCTGTGCCGCCTTGGAAGCGTTGAGACCGCTGCTACAAAATGGGACCCACATGTCATCCTCTATGTACAATAAAGTTTCTTTTCTTGGATTATTTTTGGCTCCTGATATTATGTCACTTGACTTTTTCTTTCAATCTCATGCCGACTTTGAAACGTTGAGGAAGCTGCTGGCTCATGGGTCC
This sequence comes from Lolium multiflorum, assembly GCA_030979885.1. NCBI lineage: Eukaryota > Viridiplantae > Streptophyta > Magnoliopsida > Poales > Poaceae > Lolium > Lolium multiflorum. The sequence continues at coordinate 313,055,650 of CM061750.1, read as the reverse complement.
CGCATGTCATCCTCTATGAACAATAAAAGTTTTCTTTGTTGGATTTATTTTTTTCCCCTAATTTCTGGCTATTTGTCTTTTTCTTTTGATCCCCTGCCCCCTTTGAAACGATGACGACGCAGCTGGCAAGTCGGTCCCACATGTCATCCTCTATGAACAATAAAAGTTTCCTTTGATGGATTTATTTTTTACCCTAATTAATTTCTGGCTATTTCCTTTTTTATTTTGATCCCCTGCCGCCTTGAAATAGTTGAGGATGCTGCTGCCTCATGGGTCCCGCATGTCATACTCTCAGAAAGGTAAATGTTTCTTTTCTTGAATTTGTTTACCAACTGATTTTTGGCTTATTTTTTCTTTCGATCTCCTGCCACCTTTAAAACGTTGACGACGCTGCTGGCTCATGGGTCCCCAATGTCAGCCTCCCCATACTGCAAATCCTCTTTCTGCAAAGGTTGTATTTCTAGATAGATAAGGTGGATTCGAATCTGCCATGGTTCAGGCAGCTCAGGTAAGCCTTCTTGCACTAATTAATGGAAGTAGTGTATCGCAAGGTCAAGACATGTGGCTCGGTGTAATGAATCTATATGAATCATGTTGTGGGTTCAATCTGATAGTTCTCTAACAGGTCAGCCAAAATAGAAATTAAGTTTTTTTCTAAAAGGGAAATGCAAATTAAGATGAACACAAACATTAGTTATCATAATAGCTGATCATACATACATACTTGCTAAGAGCAAAAGCTTGCCAGAGTTTTACCACCCATACAATTAATTAGCAGTTCAGATAAGATAACCTTATATAAGTATAACTACAAATGCATTTGCTAAGGGCTCATGGGACAACAGAACTAGACAACCGCGAACTTTATGACCAGCATGTCACAGCGGCATCGAAAGATCTTGACCTTCAACTTTGATCCAATGCGAAGTTTGGCACCGTCAATGAACTTTTTCCACCTGGAAGTAACAGCCAAGCGGCCATCTGTGGGACTGACAGAGTACCGTCCCTCCACGGTGAGACCTTCACTCTCCATGACGAGGGATATCTTGCCCCTTCGGCCAGCATTGAGATCCTTGGAGATACTTTTAGGCAATTTCTGATTCAAAGCAAGAGATACCACCAAAAATTAGTCAATGGCACCAATGCACTGAACCATGTGAGACTTTGAGCAGAGAAGACATCAAGATAAGAGCAGTTATGCTGTCATATACTCACGAACATAGCCTTCAGATGCGTCCTGGTCACCACACGGGTGGCCACAGCAATGAGCTGAGACCTCGGTGATCTGGCTGGGGCAGGTGCATGAGCCTGGGCTGGTACACGAGCTGGTGCTGATGCAGGAGACTGCTGGGCAGGTGCAGTAAACGGTGCCTCTAGAGGAACCGGTGCTGATGCAGGAGACTGTTGGGCAGGTGCAGTAAACGGTGCAGCTAGAGGAACCAGTGCTGATGCAGGAGCCTGCTGGGCATGTGTAGTATATGGGGCCTCTACAGGAACCAATGCTGATGTAGGGGACTGCTGGGTAGATGCAGTAAACGGAGCTGGTACAGGAACCGGTGCTGATGCAGGAGAGTGGGAAGCCGGTGCCGGTGCTGGTGTGGTTGCCCTTTGTGACATCCGCTCCTGTTCCGTCAGGGGATCTGCAGCTTTGATCATGTTAAACCCAGCAAGCTAGAACAGAGGGAATGGTTTAGAACAACTGCTCAGAATGCAGTTATCAAAAGATATGAGTAGAAAAAAGTTACATATTATATATTTGGAAGTGTCTCCAACTCTGTAAGCAGTTACGTATATCTGCCCGTTTGAGTTTCTGATCCTCAGCTCGTCGCCCTTCTTCAGACCGTAGTCAAAAGCAAACTTTCTCCAATCATGTCCATACAAATATGTGATGGCCTGCGTCTTGTAGACATACACCTCATAGACCGTGTAGGTGTTCATCAATTTGCCATTGCCATGCATAGTGAAAGATCCTTCATGCGGACACATCTGGTTAATCATTGGACGAAGTTCACAAGGTACAGTCTGCATGTGAAAATTGATACAAATGTAAGAAGCAGGAAGACTAAAAACAAGACTTTACTATATGCCAATTCATGCTAAACCACTGAGAATACATACCTGTAACTCTGTGAAGGAGCTACTAGAAAGGTAGATAGAGCCATAGGAGGTGTTATATGCGGGGTATGTACATGGGCCCGCCATATTCCCGCAAGCTCGGCATCGGGATGGTGAAGGAAACATGGGAGGTACTACTGGTGCGTAGCGCTGAACGTAAGTGGAAGAATTAGGTTGTGTAAAGTGCATAGTTCAGAGCAATGCAAATGTTGACAAGCAAGTGCATAACACTATGTTACAAACTGAACAGTGAAAAATTAGTGTATGATGAATATAAGCATGCTAATTTGGTGTTTCCGAATTCCAAAAAGCATTAGACAGAGCCAGTGATAATATCAGACATAAATCATGGCATGTATATGTGGCTTAAGAAAATATACCCGAACCCTTGGATGGTTACGGCCCGGCTGATCCTTGGACTTGAGCTTATATAAGCATCCAGAAGGTGGGGCTGACAGTAACTTGGTGGCAGCCTCTGCAGATGCCTCATCAGCAGCAGTTGCAATCCTTTTGACCAATGAAGGCTTAGCAGTTTCAGTCTGCATATAAAAATTGAAGAGCAACAGACATCAGCAGTGATATATAAAATGAATCTATGAGACACTGATGCATATAGTGCTGGATGTAAGTGGAAGAATAGGTGTGTGTGTTTCTGAACTATTGGTAAGCATTAGACAAAGCCGGCAATAAACAGACAAAAATCAAATCATGTATGAGGATTAAGAAAATATACCTGCTTACTGAAAAGGGTACCACCCAGCTGGCCCGTGGCCTTGTGCTTGAGGAGGTTTTCAGAAGATGGTGGCAGCACCATCGTCTTCACAGCAGCCTCATCAGGATCATTTTTTATCCATTTGAGTAGAGGAACAGAAGTTTCATCCTGCATATGAATAGCAACAGAACTCATCATTGATATTTAATAAATCTATGAGATAGACTGATGCAAATAGTGCGGGTGTAAGTGGAAGAATAGGGTTGTGCATAGAGAACAGTTGACAACAATGCAAATGATTACAAAAGAAGCCAATGGAAATCAACAGTTTATATACTGGATGAGACAGACTGAAAAGTGAAAAATTAGTGTATGATGATTGTAAGCAAACGCAGTGTTTCTGAACTTTTGGTAAGCATTAGACAAAGCCAACAGTAATTAAACAGATAATAATGAAATCATGTATGTGGATTAAGAAAATATACCAGATTCATTAAAAGGTCACCACCCAGCTGGCCCATGGCCTCGTGCTTGTAGAGGTTTTCGGAAGATGGTGCCGGCACCATCGTCCTCACAGCAGCCTCATTAGCCCCATTTTGCATCCACTTGAGTAAAGGCGCAGCAGTTTCAGCCTGCATAAGAATGGGAACAGATCTCAGCAGTGATATTGAATGACTCTGAGACAGACTGATGCATATAGTGCTAGATGTAAGTGGAAGGGTATGGCCGTGTATGGACAACAGTTCACAACAATGCAAGGGTGTGTTCGGTTCTGAAACAGCGTGGAATGGAATGGAATGGTTCCATTTCAGAGGAATGGAATGGTTACATTTTTGTTCGGTTGGGAAAAATGGAGAGCAGAAGAGATCGAGGTTAAACTAACCAATTGTCTCAAAATTGTAATTAACAATTGCAAATGACATTTTAATCTCAAAGTCGTAATTAACAGCGCCTAATGGTGCTCTTTTAATCTAAAAATCGAAATTAACATCATTTTATGTTGGGTTAGGGGAACTGGAGTAGATGAACATTACTGTATGATGATTGTAAGCAAACGAATTTGGTGTTTCTAAACTTTTGGCTTCGAGATCTTATGGGTTTCAACTCTAGCCTACCCCAACTTGTTTGGGACTGAAAGGCTTGGTTGTTGTTGTTGTTGTAAACTTTTGGCAAGCATAGAAAAAACCGACAATAAACAGAGAAAAATCAAGGCATGTTTTGTGGATTAAGAAAATATACCATATTCATTAAAAGATCACCACCCAGCTGGTGCGTGGCCTTGTGCTTGTAGAGGCATTTAGAAGATGGGGGCGGCATCAACATACTGGCAGCCTGATCAGCCGCAGTTTTGATCTTCCTTTTGAGTAAAGGCCCTAAAGTTTCAGTCTGCATATGAATAGCAAAACAAAAGGCAGACCTCAGCAGTGATATTGAATTACTGTATGAGATAGACTGATGCATATAGTGGATGCTCTTAGCCTTTTGCAGCGTGAACACTAGCTATGGACAGACAAAAAAACTAGTTAACTCAGCTTTGTCTAGATATGAATGTACTACCACCATCCAAAAGCTTAAGCCTTATTTATTTTTGAGAAATCAAAACAAGCAAAGTTTGACCAAAATTTTAGAACATTCTATCAACAAATATAATACTGTGTAGATACCGTAGGAAAATATATTTTATTATCTATTTAATGATATTAATTTTGTATTTTGCATGTTACTGATTTTTGGTAAAAGCTTAGTCAAACATGGTATAGTTTGACTTTCTAAAAATAATATAAGCCCAAAGCTTTGGGATGGAGGCAGTAGTATCTAGAGCTAAAACACATCTAGATACATCCGTATCTACAGATAGTTGAGTCAATTAATTTGGATCTGAGGGAGTATCAGATTCAGACTACATCATGGTAAGTTGGTTAAAAAAATTACCCCTGGGCGGTCCCTGCCCAGCTCGGCAGTGGCATTTCGCTTCTTGTGCTGCAGATCGGGCCATGCTCCTGCAGCAGGTGGGGCGCTATTCTCGTTCCCCATAGCCTCAGCACGGAACCTGGAGGTACCAACCTGATACAGAGAATATAGAGCATGGTGTCACAGAGGCTTTACGCACAAACAGCTGAAGACATGTGCTACTTTAAGCATATTCCAGAACAGGAACAGATTGAGGATGCAGAGACCAGAGAGACACTTAAAAGGTAAAGAGTGGATAAGCAAACGGAGTACCTGCTTCGCGGGGCTGGGGACGCAGCTCAGGCTCAGCCAACTGCCCACATGCGTGGTGGCCTTACGCTCCATTGCCCCCACCGCCGAGGTCTTGCCTTTCCTGTACAAGCTGACAAAAGATACAGTGAGGATCAGCAGAAACTACAAAGGTTGCAAATGTCGACAAATAAAGGAAGAACACCCCAATCCAAGCAAAGGTAGCCCCCGCCCCCCACCCCCATCAATCACTCCCAGCTCGAGGGTGACCAGAAAGACACCCCTTTGCCCAGAATAGGAAAGAGATGCGCAAGATATCGAGGAGAGGAAAAAAGAACCGATCTCGAGAAAGGAGAGAACATTACTAGTCCTACCTAATCCGCTTGGGCTAGATGCAGCTTGCCCCTCCAAGCTGGATGCCTGGACGGTGGAGGCGAAAGGAGGGGATCGAGCTAGCGGCTTGCATCCGTCGGCAATCGGCACTCGATCGGGAGAGAAGGGGTGCTACATAAAGGGGAGGGGTAACATATTTTATTACACAGTGAACTTACTGATGTGACTAGTCATTACATGTCTCACTGAAACTAGGGCCCATAGTGTGGCACCCCAAATTTACTTGAAGCTGCCCGGCGGGACGCATTGGCGCGTCAAGAAACCCCCGAATTGTAGCGGGGAAATGAAACATTTCACAAAAATTCGAAATTCAAGCACACCGCCACGCGCCAAGCACGCGGCTGTTCCTTCCTCTTCCTCGGTTCCTCCTCCCCTATCCGAAAAAACCCCAAATCCCAAGCTCAAACCAAAAAAAAAACAAAAAACAAATCCCCTGGCCGCCATGCATGTCCTCGTTAACCCGCTGGAGATCGTTCCCGGACGATGCGGACCACCCGCCCTGAGATCCAGAATTCCGTCCACCTCGAGGCACTGCGTGCTGTCTCGCAGCAGCGGCTTGAGGGCGCTGAAGAGGAAGTTCCGCCGGAAAGTGCTCATGGCAACCGTGCAAGCTCACCGGCGTGCTGTATCCCGAGAGGAACTGGTCAAAGCTTTGCTATTCGCCACACACAAAAAAATTGCGGGCCAAGATCTGGTCAAAGCTTCGTCGATGGCTTGCCGCGAGAGGCTTGGAGTCCAGAGTCAATAAACTAGCTGCTCGAGGACTTGGGCGGTTTACACGGATTCATATTAACTGACTCAAGTTTGTTAGTCTAGTTAACAAATGCATCTAGATACATCCATATCTAGACAGAATTGAGTCCATTAATATGAATCAGAGGGGAGTACCTGAAAGTGTTTCATGCTACCAACTAATGCGCTGGCAGGAATCGCTGTAGAAGTAATTGTGCTACTACTTGTACGATGAACTGATTGTGTGGGTGTCGAATTTTGCAACGCGATCATCCACTGAATGCTTAATCTAGCGCCAAAGGCGTACAAATCATAACATACTACAGCACCAGAACATAAGAGTACGAATCATAAAGTAGCTCAACATTTTGCATCAGGGCTGGGTGGTCCTGAGACTACCGGGACGCCCCTGATGATCTCCGGGTGTGCATCCTCTTCAACGCAAAGCTGTGTACTCGGTCCACGGCCTCCTTCTGTAGGCTGGATAATCTCAGGTGCAGGACCTTCGTCTATGAGAGGCTCGTCATCAGTACCATCCACAGGTGCATCAGGGCTGGGTGGTCTTGAGACTACCCGGACGCCCGTGATGATCTCCGGGCGTGCATCCACTTCAACGCAAAGCTGTGTACTCGGTCCACGGCCTCCTTCTGTAGACTGGATAATCTCAGGTGCAGGACCTTCGTCTATGAAAGGCTCGTCATCAGTACCATCCACAGGTGCATCAAACTGAGATTCATCTTCAAATCTCCCATCAAACTGAGAGACCTCTTTAACTCTATGCTTCTGCAATTAGTACATCAACCGATTAGACAAACATCTAAGGGATGCAACCTGAACAAATGCCGTTTTACATATTTACCTTCTCATCTGGCACAGCACATGTCCCAGAGCTGAAACCCGTTTCCTGAAGCAAGCGCTTTTTCTCTCCTTCCCGTCCATCCATCTGCAACAAGTTAAATTTGAGTACAGAACCTTGCACAGCAATGCAAACTATTGATTGAAACAGCGGCAGCATCAATATAAATAATTAACTACATATGCCAGCACACATACAGTGTGAGCAAGATCTGCTTCTCCTGCTAAAGGATCATTATATGGTTCACCATGCTAAACCCGCCTAACATATGTGCGGTCCATCCCAAAAATGTGTAAATGATCTGCCACTACAGGGTGAGGCCTCTTCTCACCATTCATACATGTGCAGCGCGGGCAATACACGTCCAGGTTGTGACCATCATGAGCTCTAATAAACCCCATAAAGGGTTGAACACCATTTATATATGAAGGGGAACATAAGTGTCCATGCAGTTTCCAAGTTCTGTCCATCTGTTTAATTATGAGATACAGTGGTTGGTGATTAATTTAAGGCGAAGTAGGAAATGTATATCCATCGAGTACAAAACTATACTACATGATTATGCATTTCAGCAATCATGTCGAGTACAAAACAAAAAATGCCCATCGACATTTTAGCAAACAGATCGTGTACAAAACTCTGCCATGGCATTTCAGCAAATTAACGGATCGAGTGCAGAACTGACTCTATATGCCCACGCAAATGAACAAATTGATCGATGACAAATCGAGCGGAAAACTATAAAGTGCCAATTAGTTCGAGCATACTGACGAATTTTTTTAGCAGCATCAAGAAAATATAAATCGTTAGGCTGTCTTGCCCGATACATGATTGAGCTAGAGATAGCAGCCCTACCGTGGATCAACTTGACCGCCGGTGCGTCTCGAGAAGAACGACGGGGAGGAGAAGCTTCTTCTTCGCACGGACGGGACGGGGAGGGGAAGCTCTTCGCACGGACGGGGATAAGTTGTCTACGGGTGGGTGGGGGGTCATGCGGCCGGGCCGCCGGGGTGATAATTAAGGTTGGTAGGTGGCGTTTAATGGAGTTGCGTGTGTAATTTGCCGTGCACAAGGTTGAGGAATAGGCGGTTCCCTTTGCCGCGCGCACAATTCAAACTATCCCGCCCATGTAGTTTAAATTCGCCATATTTTCGTTAAATCGACATAAAGTCATGTGAGTGGGGGAAAATTAGCAAAGTTGCTTGAAAAATAGTAAAACTCTGGAATTATCCTTTAAATATGCTCTACTTCGTGTGAAAATCGGGGTGTGGAAGCATGTTGAGCTGTTTTATTTGTACTTTCTTCATTAAAACTCCCATTTTATGCACTTTGGATGGAAAGAAATCATTTGTACATAAATTTTGACAACGCCATTTGCAAACACTAATTGTTTACATGCCAAGATGCACCCATCCACCAAATATATATGTGGCAAAAGTTTATCACAATCTAGCAGATATGCATAATTAGTGAGGGACCCCTTTTGATTTTGTGCAATTTCCACTAATTAGGTAGAGATCGAGAAGGGTTAATTAATTAGGCCATGTTAGGGGTTATGTGTTTTAATAGGTTGTGTGGATTCAAATACAACTTCTTTATTTGTGTGCTATGATTAATCAAAACTAGATCGATCGACTGCGCACACATTATTAGAGGCGCATGCCTTTGCGCACAAAGTGCATGTGTGTGTTGTTGGCCACCAACGAGAGAGAGAGAGAGAGAGAGAGAGAGATAGAGGTAGAGAGAGCTACATACGAGAGAGCGATTGAAATCCCCAAATTAAACACATATATATGCATGGCACATTTAATTTAATTAGAGGACCGCGAGGCACCCCTGGCCTGCTTGATGCATAATTAAGTGTCATTGGCCTATATATATAGGGTTTAATTAGGGTTTAGGGTTTAGGGTTAGGAGGTTAGGGTTTAGGGTTTAATGTTTATGGTGTTTAGGGTTTAGGGATTAGGGATTAGGGTTTATTTAGGGTTTAAGGTTTAGGGATCATCGATCGAGTGCGCACACACACATTATTAGAGGCACACGCGCCTTTGCGCATAAAGTGCATGCGTATATGTGTGTGTTTTTTGGCCACCAACGACATATAGATGATCGAGAGAGAGAGAGATTGAAATCCCCCAAGAATATGTTCAAATATATATTAAAATATATGCACGAATTAATGCATGCATGGTAGGCCATGCATGCACACTAATTATATATATATTATGAGGAAACTTAATCAAATGTGTTTTCATTCGAGAGAACTTGTCAAAATTCAAGTTAATTAATTTATCATCGATAATTATATAATTAATTAATGAATCTCAGGGAGATGTTATACAACATATGATCGATATATAGGCCATGTATATATTAATTGGTTTTAATCTACCGTTTTTGCTAGCTAGCTGCATGCTATATATAGAGCATGTTTTTATTAGATCGGGTTATAGCTAGTATAGTTTAGGGTTATGTGTTTTAATTAACTAGGGTTTGATTAGCTAGGGGTTAGTTATATATATATGGTTTAGGGTTAATGCATGTCACATTTAATTTAACTAGAGGACCGCGAGGCACCCCTGGCCTGCTTGATGCACAATTAAGTGTCGTTGGCCTATATATATAGGGTTTAATTAGGGTTTAGGGTTAGCTAGCTGGGTTTAGGGTTTAGTGTTTTGGGTGTTTAGCTAGGGTCTAGGGTTTAGGGTTTAGTGTTTACTGTGTTTAGAGGGTCTAGGGTTTAGTGTTTAGGGTGTTTAGGGTCTAGGGTTTAGGGTCTAGTGTTTAGGGTCTATGGTTTAGGGTTTAATTAGTGTTTAGGGTGTTTAGGGTTTAGGGTTTAGTGTTTACGGTGTTTAGGGTCTAGGGTTTAGGGTTTAGTGTTTAGGGTCTAGGGTTTAGGGTTTAATTAGTGTTTAGGGTGTTTATAGGGTTTAGGGTTTAGGGTTTAGGGTTTTAGGGTTTAGGGTTTAGGGTTTAGGGTTTAGGGTTTAGGGTTTATGGTTTAGGGTTTACGGTGTTTAGGGTCTAGGGTTTAGGGTTTAGTACGTGTTTAGGGTGTTTAGGGTCTAGGGTTTAGTGTGTTTAGGGTGTTTAGGGTTTAGGGGATTAGGGATTAGGGTTTTAGGGTTGTTTAAGGTTTAGGGATCATCGATCGAGTGCGCACACACACATTATTAGAGGCACACGCGCCTTTGCGCATAAAGTGCATGCGTATATGTGTGTGTTTTTTGGCCACCAACGACATATAGATGATCGAGAGAGAGAGATTGAAATCCCCCAAGAATATGTTCAAATATATATTAAAATATATGCACGAATTAATGCATGCATGGTAGGCCATGCATGCACACTAATTATATATATATTATGAGGAAACTTAATCAAATGTGTTTTCATTCGAGAGAACTTGTCAAAATTCAAGTTAATTAATTTATCATCGATAATTATATAATTAATTAATGAATCTCAGGGAGATGTTATACAACATATGATCGATATATAGGCCATGTATATATTAATTGGTTTTAATCTACCGTTTTTGCTAGCTAGCTGCATGCTATATATAGAGCATGTTTTTATTAGATCGGGTTATAGCTAGTATAGTTTAGGGTTATGTGTTTTAATTAACTAGGGTTTGATTAGCTAGGGGTTAGTTATATATATATGGTTTAGGGTTAATGCATGTCACATTTAATTTAACTAGAGGACCGCGAGGCACCCCTGGCCTGCTTGATGCACAATTAAGTGTCGTTGGCCTATATATATAGGGTTTAATTAGGGTTTAGGGTTAGCTAGCTGGGTTTAGGGTTTAGTGTTTTGGGTGTTTAGCTAGGGTCTAGGGTTTAGGGTTTAGTGTTTACTGTGTTTAGAGGGTCTAGGGTTTAGTGTTTAGGGTGTTTAGGGTCTAGGGTTTAGGGTCTAGTGTTTAGGGTCTATGGTTTAGGGTTTAATTAGTGTTTAGGGTGTTTAGGGTTTAGGGTTTAGTGTTTACGGTGTTTAGGGTCTAGGGTTTAGGGTTTAGTGTTTAGGGTCTAGGGTTTAGGGTTTAATTAGTGTTTAGGGTGTTTATAGGGTTTAGGGTTTAGGGTTTAGGGTTTTAGGGTTTAGGGTTTAGGGTTTAGGGTTTAGGGTTTATGGTTTAGGGTTTACGGTGTTTAGGGTCTAGGGTTTAGGGTTTAGTACGTGTTTAGGGTGTTTAGGGTCTAGGGTTTAGTGTGTTTAGGGTGTTTAGGGTTTAGGGGATTAGGGATTAGGGTTTTAGGGTTGTTTAAGGTTTAGGGATCATCGATCGAGTGCGCACACACACATTATTAGAGGCACACGCGCCTTTGCGCATAAAGTGCATGCGTATATGTGTGTGTTTTTTGGCCACCAACGACATATAGATGATCGAGAGAGAGAGATTGAAATCCCCCAAGAATATGTTCAAATATATATTAAAATATATGCACGAATTAATGCATGCATGGTAGGCCATGCATGCACACTAATTATATATATATTATGAGGAAACTTAATCAAATGTGTTTTCATTCGAGAGAACTTGTCAAAATTCAAGTTAATTAATTTATCATCGATAATTATATAATTAATTAATGAATCTCAGGGAGATGTTATACAACATATGATCGATATATAGGCCATGTATATATTAATTGGTTTTAATCTACCGTTTTTGCTAGCTAGCTGCATGCTATATATAGAGCATGTTTTTATTAGATCGGGTTATAGCTAGTATAGTTTAGGGTTATGTGTTTTAATTAACTAGGGTTTGATTAGCTAGGGGTTAGTTATATATATATGGTTTAGGGTTAATGCATGTCACATTTAATTTAACTAGAGGACCGCGAGGCACCCCTGGCCTGCTTGATGCACAATTAAGTGTCGTTGGCCTATATATATAGGGTTTAATTAGGGTTTAGGGTTAGCTAGCTGGGTTTAGGGTTTAGTGTTTTGGGTGTTTAGCTAGGGTCTAGGGTTTAGGGTTTAGTGTTTACTGTGTTTAGAGGGTCTAGGGTTTAGTGTTTAGGGTGTTTAGGGTCTAGGGTTTAGGGTCTAGTGTTTAGGGTCTATGGTTTAGGGTTTAATTAGTGTTTAGGGTGTTTAGGGTTTAGGGTTTAGTGTTTACGGTGTTTAGGGTCTAGGGTTTAGGGTTTAGTGTTTAGGGTCTAGGGTTTAGGTTTTAATTAGTGTTTAGGGTGTTTATAGGGTTTAGGGTTTAGTGTTTAGGGTTTAGGGTTTTAGGGTTTAGGGTTTAGGGTTTAGGGTTTAGGGTTTATGGTTTAGGGTTTACGGTGTTTAGGGTCTAGGGTTTAGGGTTTAGTGTTTAGGGTGTTTAGGGTCTAGGGTTTAGTGTGTTTAGGGTGTTTAGGGTTTAGGGGATTAGGGATTAGGGTTTTAGGGTTGTTTAAGGTTTAGGGATCATCGATCGAGTGCGCACACACATTATTAGAGGCACCCGCGCCTTTACGCATCAAGTGCATGCGTATATATGTGTGTTTTTTGGGCCACCAACGATATATAGATGATCGAGAGAGAGAGAGAGATCGATTGAAATCCCCAAGAATATGTTCAAATATACATTAAAATATATGCACGAATGCATTGTAGGCCATGCATGCACACTAATTATATATATATTATGAGGCAACTTAATCAAATGTGTTTTCATTCGAGAGAACTTGTCAAAGTTCAAGTTAATTAATTTATCACGATAATTATATAATTAATTAATGATTCTCAGGGATATGTTATACAACATGATCGATATAGGCCATGTATATTTTAATTGGTGTTAATCTACGGTTTGCTAGCTAGCTAGCTGCTATATATAGAGCATGTTTTTATTAGATCGGGTTATAGCTAGCTAGTATAGTTTAGGGTTATGTGTGTTAATTAAGTAGGGTTGATTAGCTAGGGTTAGTTACATATATATGGTTTAGGGTTAATGCATGGCACATTTAATTTTATTAGAGGATCACGAGGCACCCATGACCCACTCGATCGATGCACAATTAAGTGTCGTTGGCCTATACATAGGGTTTAATTGGGGTTTAGGATTAGCTAGGGTTTAGGGTTAGGGTTAGGGTACGTTTAGGGTCTAGGGTTTAGGGTTTAGTGTTTAGGGTTTAGGGATTAGGGATTTAAGGTTTTAGGGTTGTTTAAGGTTTAGGGATCATCGATCGAGTGCGCACACACATTATTAGAGGCACCCGCGCCTTTACGCATAAATTGCATGCATATATATGTGTGTTTTTTGGGCCACCAACGATATATAGATGATCGAGAGAGAGAGATCGATTGAAATCCCCAAGAATATGTTCAAATATACATTAAAATATATGCACGAATGCATTGTAGGCCATGCATGCACACTAATTATATATATATTATGAGGCAACTTAATCAAATGTGTTTTCATTCGAGAGAACTTGTCAAAGTTCAAGTTAATTAATTTATGACGATAATTATATAATTAATTAATGAATCTCAGGGATATGTTATGCAACATGATCGATATAGGCCATGTATATTTTAATTGGTGTTAATCTACGGTTTGCTAGCTAGCTGCTATATATAGAGCATGTTTTTATTAGATCGGGTTATAGCAGCTAGCTAGTATAGTTTAGGGTTATGTGTTTTAATTAAGTAGGGTTGATTAGCTAGGGTTAGTTACATATATATGGTTTAGGGTTAATGCACGGCACATTTAATTTTATTAGAGGATCACGAGGCACCCATGACCCGCTCGATCGATGCACAATTAAGTGTCGTTGGCCTATACATAGGGTTTAATTGGGGTTTAGGATTAGCTAGGGTTTAGGGTTAGGGTTAGGGTACGTTTAGGGTCTAGGGTTTAGGGTTTAGTGTTTAGGGTTTAGGGATTAGGGATTTAAGGTTTTAGGGTTGTTTAAGGTTTAGGGATCATCGATCGAGTGCGCACACACATTATTAGAGGCACCCGCGCCTTTACGCATAAATTGCATGCATATATATGTGTGTTTTTTGGGCCACCAACGATATATAGATGATCGAGAGAGAGAGATCGATTGAAATCCCCAAGAATATGTTCAAATATACATTAAAATATATGCACGAATGCATTGTAGGCCATGCATGCACACTAATTATATATATATTATGAGGCAACTTAATCAAATGTGTTTTCATTCGAGAGAACTTGTCAAAGTTCAAGTTAATTAATTTATGACGATAATTATATAATTAATTAATGAATCTCAGGGATATGTTATGCAACATGATCGATATAGGCCATGTATATTTTAATTGGTGTTAATCTACGGTTTGCTAGCTAGCTGCTATATATAGAGCATGTTTTTATTAGATCGGGTTATAGCTAGCTAGTATAGTTTAGGGTTATGTGTTTTAATTAAGTAGGGTTGATTAGCTAGGGTTAGTTACATATATATGGTTTAGGGTTAATGCACGGCACATTTAATTTTATTAGAGGATCACGAGGCACCCATGACCCGCTCGATCGATGCACAATTAAGTGTCGTTGGCCTATACAGAGGGTTTAATTGGGGTTTAGGATTAGCTAGGGTTTAGGGTTAGGGTTAGGGTACGTTTAGGGTCTAGGGTTTAGGGTTTAGTGTTTAGGGTTTAGGGATTAGGGATTTAAGGTTTTAGGGTTGTTTAAGGTTTAGGGATCATCGATCGAGTGCGCACACACATTATTAGAGGCACCCGCGCCTTTACGCATAAATTGCATGCATATATATGTGTGTTTTTTGGGCCACCAACGATATATAGATGATCGAGAGAGAGAGATCGATTGAAATCCCCAAGAATATGTTCAAATATACATTAAAATATATGCACGAATGCATTGTAGGCCATGCATGCACACTAATTATATATATATTATGAGGCAACTTAATCAAATGTGTTTTCATTCGAGAGAACTTGTCAAAGTTCAAGTTAATTAATTTATGACGATAATTATATAATTAATTAATGAATCTCAGGGATATGTTATGCAACATGATCGATATAGGCCATGTATATTTTAATTGGTGTTAATCTACGGTTTGCTAGCTAGCTGCTATATATAGAGCATGTTTTTATTAGATCGGGTTATAGCAGCTAGCTAGTATAGTTTAGGGTTATGTGTTTTAATTAAGTAGGGTTGATTAGCTAGGGTTAGTTACATATATATGGTTTAGGGTTAATGCACGGCACATTTAATTTTATTAGAGGATCACGAGGCACCCATGACCCGCTCGATCGATGCACAATTAAGTGTCGTTGGCCTATACATAGGGTTTAATTGGGGTTTAGGATTAGCTAGGGTTTAGGGTTAGGGTTAGGGTTAGGGTTAGGGTATGTTTAGGGTCTAGGGTTTAGGGTTTAGTGTTTAGGGTGTTTAGGGTTTAGGGATTAGGGATTTTAAGGTTTTAGGGTTGTTTAAGGTTTAGGGATCATCGATCGAGTGCGCACACACATTATATTATTAGAGGCACCCGCGCCTTTACGCATAAATTGCATGCATATATATGTGTGTTTTTTGGGCCACCAACGATATATAGATGATCGAGAGAGAGAGAGAGAGATTGAAATCCCCAAGAATATGTTCAAATATACATTAAAATATATGCACGAATGCATTGTAGGCCATGCAT
The DNA here is from genome assembly GCA_030979885.1 of Lolium multiflorum. Classification (NCBI taxonomy): domain Eukaryota; kingdom Viridiplantae; phylum Streptophyta; class Magnoliopsida; order Poales; family Poaceae; genus Lolium; species Lolium multiflorum. The sequence goes on along the minus strand of CM061750.1, from coordinate 313,039,998 downwards.
GCACACTAATTATATATATATATTATGAGGCAACTTAATCAAATGTGTTTTCATTCGAGAGAACTTGTCAAAGTTCAAGTTAATTAATTTATCACGATAATTATATAATTAATTAATGAATCTCAGGGATATGTTATACAACATGATCGATATAGGCCATGTATATTTTAATTGGTGTTAATCTACGGTTTGCTAGCTAGCTGCTATATATAGAGCATGTTTTTATTAGATCGGGTTATATCTAGTATAGTTTAGGGTTATGTGTTTTAATTAAGTAGGGTTGATTAGCTAGGGTTAGTTACATATATATGGTTTATGGTTAATGCATGGCACATTTAATTTTATTAGAGGATCGCGAGGCACCCATGACCCGCTCGATCGATGCACAATTAAGTGTCGTTGGCATATACATAGGGTTTAATTGGGGTTTAGGATTAGCTAGGGTTTAGGGTTAGGGTTAGGGTTAGGGTTAGGGTTACGTTTAGGGTCTAGGGTTTAGGGTTTAGTGTTTAGGGTGTTTAGGGTTTAGGGATTAGGGGTTTTAGGGTTGTTTAAGGTTTAGGGATCATCGATCGAGTGCGCACACACATTATTAGAGGCACCCGCGCCTTTACGCATAAATTGCATGCATATATATATGTGTGTTTTTTGGCCACCAACGATATATAGATGATCGAGAGAGAGAGATTGAAATCCCCAAGAATATGTTCAAATATACATTAAAATATATGCACGAATGCATGGTAGGCCATGCATGCACACTAATTATATATATATATTATGAGGCAACTTAATCAAATGTGTTTTCATTCGAGAGAACTTGTCAAAATTAAAGTTAATTAATTTATCACGATAATTATATAATTAATTAATGAATCTCAGGGATATGTTATACAACATGATCGATATAGGCCATGTATATATTAATTGGTGTTAATCTACGGTTTGCTAGCTAGCTGCTATATATAGAGCATGTTTTTATTAGATCGGGTTATAGCTAGTATAGTTTAGGGTTATGTGTTTTCATTAAGTAGGGTTGATTAGCTATGGTTAGTTACATATATATGGTTTAGGGTTAATGCATGGCACATTTAATTTAATTAGAGGACCGCGAGGCACCCCTGGCCTGCTTGATGCACAATTAAGTGTCGTTGGCCTATATATAGGGTTTAATTAGGGTTTAGGGTTAGGGTTAGGGTTTAGGGTCTAGGGTTTAGTGTTTAGGGTGTTTAGGGTTTAGGGATTAGGGATTAGGGTTTCAGGGTTGTATAAGGTTTAGGGATCATCGATCGAGTGCGCACACACATTATTAGAGGCACCCGCGCCTTTGCGCATAAAGTGCATGCGTATAGTTTAGGGTTATTTGTTTTAATTAAGTAGGGTTTGATCAGCTAGGGTTAGTTACATATATATGGTTTAGGGTTAATGCATGGCACATTACATATAGTTTAAATCTCAAGAATGTTTATACATGATAGGCCATATGTGCAAAGGAATTTTTTTCCTCGTGAACTTGTCAAAATTCAAGTTTATCAGTGCCAATGGAAACTAGTCCAAAAAATTACATAGAGGACCAAAAGTACTAGACAATAACTAATAGAACCTGCAACTTTACAAAAAGGACCCCAAAACATATAGAAGAAAATCAATCGAGTCCTTCTGGACCGCACATCAGATCTCTGCTCCGCATCCTTTCCAGCAACTCCGTCGCCGGGGACGCACCACTTGGGACGGTGTCGCCGGTAGTCGCCAGGACGAAGGAGAAGAAGGGCCTCAGCAACGGCATATTGGCTCTGAGAAGGGTCGCTGAAAGTCCAAGATGTGCACGGGCAAGACGGATGACGCCGTCGTATGCCCCGAGCTTGTGAACTTTAGCAGCTTGACTTCCCCATTGGCCAGATCTGAAGCACTGACCAAAGCAAGCCTCACCGTTAGCGCCATCACATTGATGGCACCAGATCGGGGTTTGGCCGGCAAGATCCGCCAGATTCACCATAGGCCAGATCTGAAGCCGATGACGAGATCCCCGACTCCATTGCGCCATTCTGCTCATGGGAAACACTGGATCTAAGCTTACAACAACACTAACTCCCTCGGATCCAAATTAGCTGACTCAACTTTGCTTATCTAAATATGGATGTATCCACACATGTTTTTACTCTAGATACATACACGTCTAAGGAAAGTTGAATCAATTAATTTAGTTCGGAGGGTGTACAATATACAGAGAGAAGTCGGCCTCGTCTCCGGCCGGCGAGGCCGCCGGAGAGAAGGGGGAGAGGAGCCGGGGGAGTGGGAGAGACTCGAGAGAGAAAGAGAAGAGGAAGAAATGAGAGCTCCCTGGGGAAGAACATTATTTTTGTCGTTCTGCTCGTACTGTAGCTTGAAACTGAAAATTTCGGCCACGCGCCAAATCATCCCGCCGCATCCATTCGAAAATCCCGTGACCAGTTTTACCCTTTTAACCCTGGTCCGGAAGCTACAACCCACCGACCATGGAGGGCTCATTCGGTAACAATGAAATATCTTGCCTAGATCCCGAACCCTCCCCACAGGCCCACACCCACCCACCAACCATTCGCCCCATTAGCTCAAAAATACTCTCACACGCCAAAGCTCTGACTCTCTACAGTACTAGATCTGCTTCGCCGCCGGCATACTCCTCCACAGCGTAGCCTTGATCGTGTTGGCTGTCCACCCACCTGATCCGCTCCCCCGCCGCCCTCGTCACCGACGGATCTGCTTCACCGCCGACCTCGCCACCGACGGATCTGCTTCACCGCCGACCTCGCCACCGACGGATCTGCTTCACCGCCGACCTCGCCACCGACTACCTCGCCGCAGCGGCTGTATCAACTTCACCGAATACCTTGCCAGCCAACCAGATCTGCTTCACTAACGCCCGCTTCTACTGAAACATGGTCGATTCATCGTCTCCCGCGTTCGCCGCCGCTGGAATGCAAGTTGCCGCCCCCGTCCACCCCGCCGCAGCTTGGTTAGTACGCTGGCCCGTTAGATCGCGGTGTTTCTTTAGCCATGTTTTGTGTAGTTATTTGCAGATCTCATATGCCGTTAACTTTCTTGATGTGTTGCTTCGCATGAAGTTTGTTTAAATGTTGTACAGTACAAAAGCATTATCCGGTCGCTACCATCCTGTTCATTCTACTGACACCTGTGTGCATCCACATATTTATAGCCTTGTACCCATTCATTTGCTGCCAACTGTTTTTGTACTGCATGCTATTGTCGCACTGCTTTTATAGTCGTGCTATGGGCATTTCCAATCTGCTTGTTCTTATACCACGTCATTAGCTCACCGCTAGCTGTTTTCTCGTGTCTGCTATTCTCACACTGCTTTTATAATCATGCTATGTGCATTTCCAATCTGCTTGCTCTTATACCTCGTCTTTAGCTTATATAGTTATTGCTGCGTGCATGTCTGGTCTTTGTATTATCGTAGACTGACTTGTCAATGTTATTTTTCCTTGGGATTGATCATGCGAACCACTTATTAGAACATCCAACATTAACAGCGGGGACGCTAGGTAAGGTTGGAATCTGAGTTCGTGGTTGGTAATTTTGGCAGTTTACTTCCGTTATTATCTATAACCTATATGCATTGTTCCTTATGCAAGAGATTAACACTTGGAACCCTGCCATAGCAATGCCATTCATGCTTTACTATGTTTCTGCCTATTTGATATGCTTGTCTTGGAGAAACTTCGAGGGTGATTTGAACCTGACATTTGGTCATTCTTAATGCCAGTTTACTTTATGTGTAAAACCTTGGCATTACCCTACTCTAAATCTGAATGTCTGAAATTCGTATCTCATGCAAAGCAACATCTAGTTGGTTTTAATTTGATATCTGGTAACTATTGGCTTATTCATTTGGCAGCTCAAGTTTTTTGTTATTTGAAACCAGCTGACTTGGTCTTAAATGTGATATCTAAACACAGATTAAGGACAATGGAGCAGGAGGATTAGCATTTCACTTGATGGCTGAACCTAAAATGATAGGCATGTTGACCACGACTAGTGCACGCAAGAGAAGGACCTGCAGTGAGCCAGTATGTGCTTAGTACATGCATCTTATCTTATCTTGTGCTTATTTCTGCTACATGCTGTTATCTGATCTCTACATTGCGTAATACATGTTTGAATAGTTAATTGTTGTAACTATGTTTACAATGTTACCAGAATGCTGTTTTAATGAAGCAGTCATCATTAGAAGATAGTCGCCAAAAAAGGATCTGTAGCGACCCTGTGCAACATTATGATGTAAGTTTGTGCTTAGTACAAGTTCCATACATGTCTTATTTATGCAACTTGTTATTATCTTATATCTACATTGCATAATAAATGTTTGCATAGTTCATCGTTTAACTCTTTTTGCATTATTATCAGAATGCAGTTGTGATGAAGCAATCTTCATTACCAGTGAGGCCCACAAAAAGTTCTGATCTTTCTTCTGATGCATCTTCTCATAGCCGTCAACCTAGACCATTTCTTTCATCAGACAGTAAATATCTCAAGGCTGTACTTTATAAAAGACATGGTATTGCTGCTTTAAGATCTGTAGCTGATATGTTGACAAAGAGTACACAAGATTCAATCAAGGCGATTGCCAAATGTCAACCTGTTATTGATGATGCTAATAGAAGTCCTCAATGATTCTATGTAATTTTTTTATTTGGGCACATTAATTGCCTTGTAATTTTCCTATTTGTTTTATTTGTGTATGTAATTGTGTGTATCATTGAAATCAGATTTTAGGCTCATGAAATTTAATGCAAGTTGACTAGTCAAACAAGTAGGGCCCTACAACAGATTGGGCCGGCCCACTTACAGTAGTGTGGGACCCACTTTCATTTTGGGCCGGCCCACTTTAGTAGGCCGGCCCGGTTACACGATAATGGGCTCCACATTCTTATTGGGCCGGCCCACTTGCTCTATGGTGGTCCCACATGGTAAATGGGCCGGCCCTTTAATAGGAAGGTGGGACCCACTGTGTTTTGACCCGGCCCACTATCTTGTTGGGCCCACTTTCTAGATGGTGGACCCCACATACCAAATGGGCCGGCCCACTTTCTATATGGTGGACCCCACACACCAAATGGGCCGGCCCTTTAATAGGATGGTGGGACCCACCTGTGTTTTGGCCCGGCCCACTATCTCGTTGGGCCGGCCCACTTTCTACATGGTGGACCCCACATACCAAATGGGCCGGCCCATTAACAGGAATGTGGGACCCACATGTGTTTTTGGCCCGGCCCACTATCTTGGTGGGCCAGCCCACTTGCTATATTGTGGACCCCACATACTAAATGGGCCGGCCCTTTAACAGGAAGATGGGTCCCACCTGTGTTTTTGGCCCGGCCCACTATCTTGTTGGGCCGGCCCACTTGATATATGGTGGACCCCACACACTAAATGGGCCGGCCCTTTAACAGTGGGACACCTGTGTTTTTGGCCCGGCCCACTAGCTTGTTGGGCCGGCCCACTTGCTATACGGTGGACCCCACACACTAAATGGGCCGGCCTTTTAACAGGAAAGTGGGACCCACCTGTGTTTTTGGCCCGGCCCACTTGCTTCTTGGGCCGGCCCAGTTGCTGTAAGGTGGACCCCACATGTTAAATGGGCCGGCCCATTTAACTTTTGACCAGTCAACATTAGAGGTTAGGCCCGGCCCACGTAACTAATGGACCGGCCCAGCTATATAGTTGACCGGTCAAACTATGTCATCTGGCCCGGCCCGCTTAAGACGTGGCAGGCCTCGTGTGGGCCTACCATCTACCACGGGGTTTCAGCCGGTTAACGCCGTTAACTGGCAGTTAACGGCGTCTGCCACGTGTCAGTTTGCATGACGTCAGCAGTCAACGGGCTCCCGAAAACACTTCCGCAACGGTCCGATTTTCCGTGGCGGAAGGGCGCCCAAGCGCGACGGACCGAAAAAATCGTCGTTGGACTTTGCCTGACGCAGTTTCCACAACGGAACCCATATCGTCGGGTTAGGCCCATAGGCGACGAAAAATACCCCTTAGCGGACGATTTTGAGACGTTGTCTATCAGAACTTTTCTTGTAGTGTTCCACCAAGATTTGTATAAGTTAAAAACATGAATATGAAAAAGTAAGCATGTATGCTTCTTAGTCACTTCAAAATGAAGCTCTTGGGAGGGTTTTTGAATTTCCATGTTCGAAACCAAAAACCACATATCTTCATGCTTGACTTCATGAAACAAAGTTTAGGGTTAGGGGTAGATACATGCATGATTTTTCTTGTTTGAATATGTCTAGAACTTGTTTATCAACTTAATTGAATGCCTACTATATAACATAAGAAGACCTTTTTTGTTTTTTTTTAAATTTTTATACCCATTTGAATCTTGGTCAAATCCTAGGTTTCACCAAGATTTGAATAAGTTTAAAACATGAATATGAAAAAGTAAGCATGCATGTATGCTTCTTAATTAATCACTTCGAAATGAAGCTCTTGGGAGGGTTTTTGAAATTTCCATGTTTGAAACCAAAAACCACATATCTTCATGCATGCGCTTGACTTCATGAGACAGAGTTTAGTGTTAGGGGGTAGATACATGATTTCTCTCGTTTGAATATGTTTGAAACCAAAAACCACATATCTCTGGTTTGCCCGCACTTAGAAATGATATTTGCATCACTTATCATATGTTTGCCCATTTGAATCTTGTCAAATCCTAGATTTGACCAAGATAATTTAAACAAGTTTAAAACATGAAAATGAAAAGGCAAGCTTGTATCCTTCTTAGTCACTCTAAAATGAAGTTTGGGGAGGTTTTTGAAATTTCCATGCTTGAAACCAAAAACCACTTCTCTTCATGCTTGACTTCATAAGACAGAGTTTGGGGATATATAGGGGTAGATACATGATTTTTCTGGTTTGATATGTCTAGACCTTGTTTATCAACTTAATTGAATGCTTACTATATGACATAAGAAGACTATATGCCTTGATTTTACATTTTTTTAAATTATGCCCATTTGAATCTTGGTCAAATCCTAGGTTTGACCATGATTTAAACAAGTTTAAAACATGAATATGAAAATTAAGCATGTATCCTTCGTAGTCACTCCAAAATAAAGCTCTTGAGAGGGTTTTTGAAATTTCCATGTTTGAAACCAAAAAACCACGTACTTCTCTTCATGCTTGACTTCATAAGACAGAGTTTGGGGTTAGGGGTAGCTTGATACATGATTTTTCTCGTTTGAATATGTCTAGACCTTGTTATCAACTTAATTGAATGCTTACTATATATATGACATAAGAAGACTATGTGCCTTGATTTTCCATTTTTTGTTTTTTCTGAATATTTATGCCCATTTGAATCTTGGTCAAATCCTAGGTTTGACCATGATTTAAACAAGTTTAATAAACATGAATATGAAATTTCCATGATTTATACCAAAAACCACTTCTCTTCATGCTTGACTTCATAAGTTAGGGTTTAGGGATATATAGGGGGTAGATTCATCATGATTTTTCTGGTTTGAATATGTCCAGAGCTTGTTTATCAACTTAATTGAATGCTTACTATATGACATAAGAAGACTATGTGCCTTGATTTTTCATTTTTTTAAATTATGCCCATTTGAATCTTGGTCAAATCCTAGGTTTGAGCAAGATTTAAACAAGATTAAAACATGAAAATGAAAAATTAAGCCTTGATCCTTCTTATTCACTCCAAAATGAAGCTTTTGGGAGGGTTTTTGAGATATCCAGGTTTGAAACCCAAAACCACTTCTCTTCATGCATAGTTTAGGGTTAGGTGTAGATACATGAATTTTTGGTTTATAGTAAGCATTCAAGTTGATAAACAAGGTTTAGACATATTCAAACTAGAAAAATCATGTATATACCCCCTAAGGCTAAACTCTGTGATATATATGAAGTCAAGCATATAAGAGGAATGGTTTTGGGTTTCAAACATGGAAAATTCAAAAACCCTCCCAAAAGCTTCATTTTTTGAGTGAATAAGAAGGATCCAGGCTTACTTTTTCATTTTCATGTTACTGACTTGTTTAATTCTTGGTCAAACCTAGGATTTGACCAAGATTCAAATAGGCATAAAAATTCAATAAAGAATTCAAAAAATGAAAAACCACATAATTAAGCTTCTTAAGTTATAGTAAGCATTCATGTTGATCAACGGAGTCTATACATATTTAAACATTAAAAATCATGTATATACCCCAACCCTAAACTCTGTCTAATGAAGTCAAGGACGTTTTGGTTTTTTTTTTTTTTGAATTTTTATGCCCATTTGAATCTTGGTCAAATCCTTGCAGGTTTGACCAATATTTAAACAAGTTTAAAACATGAAAATGAAAAGTAAGTGTGGATCCTTCTTATTCACTCCAAAATGAAGCTTTTGGGAGGTTTTTTTAAATTTTCCATGTTCGAAACCCAAAATGATATCTCTCCGTGCTTTACTTCATAAGACAAAGTTTAGGGGTAGGGGGTAGATACATGATTTTTCTGGTTTGAATATGTCTAGACCTTGTTTATCAACTTGAATGCTTATTATGTGACATCAAAAGACTATGTGTTTAGTTTTTTTTTGAATTTGTTATGCCCATTTGAATCTTGGTCAAATCCTAGGTTTGACCAAGATTTAAACCAGTTTAAAACATGAAAATGAAAAGTAAGCCTGGATTCTTCTTAGTCACTCCAAAATGAAGCTTTTGGGAGGTTTTTTAAATTTCCATGTTTGAAACCCAAAACCACTCCTCTTAATGCTTGACTTCATAAGACAGAGTTTAGGGTTAGGGGCCAAGTATATACATGATTTTTCTTGTTTAAATATGTCTAGACTTTGTTTATCAACTTGAATGCTTACTATATGACATCAAAAGACTATGTGTTTGGTTTTGATTTTTTTGAATTTGTTATGTCCATTTGAATCTTGGTCAAATCCTAGGTTTGACCAAGATTTAAACCAATTTAAAACATGAAAATGAAAATGAAAGCCTGGATTCTTCTTAGTCACTCCAAAATGAAGCTTTTGGGAGTTTTTTCAATTTCCAATGTTTGAAACCCAAAACCACTTTTCTTCATGCTTGACTTCATAAGACAGAGTTTAGGGTTAGGGGGTATATACAATATTTTTCTGGTTTGAATATGTCTAGACTTCGTTGATCAACTGTAATGCTTACTATATGACATAAGAAGCTTATGTGCTTTGGTTTTTTTTTATTTCTTTTTTGAATTTTTATGCCCACTTGAATCCTGGTCAAATCCTTTGTTTGACCAAGATTTAAACAAGTTAAAACATGAAAATGAAAAAGTAAGCCTGGCTCCTTCTTAGTCATGAAAATGAGTTAACTTGGCTTTCCAACCCTTGAATCCATAGGAAACTTTGTACTAATGCAGTATAATAATCACCCGAGTTTTTACACCAACAGGTCTGTCACTTACGTGTGGTGCCCATGCGTGAGGTCCCAAACTTCAGTGAGCACAAGTCACATGCGGTAGGCAGGCAAAATACCCGATCAATCCGGGCGGTGGCTGTTAAGGACCCGATCGCATTTCTTGCTTTCAGACTGGGGTCTACCATGTAAGAAGTTTGTTCCTTTTGGATGCATCACTCGTATTTGCAAGTTTTTTGGGGGTCCCGCAAATTCAGGGTAGCATCATGCCCCCCTTCCCACGCCAACACAAACAGAGTTCAACACAACCTAATTAAGCAAGGTTCAACACAGACATAGTTCAACAACCCCTAATTAAGCTAATAGGTTCACCACAAACGCTGCTGAGCAGCAAACATAAACAGAGTTCAACAAAAGATGCTGCTTTTGAAGCAGTAGGAGAGACAAACATGCACAACAGTTACGGAGTATATTTACCATCTTCTTCCTGTCGCCTCCTCCCGGTCCCGCTTCTTCTGCTTCTTGCTGCCCATACCTTTAATCTTTGGTGGCTTGGGCTTGGGAGGAGGCACACGACCGGTCTCGATAGCTTGGTTCAATTTCTTCCTTAGGAATAGCCCATAGGCCATGTGGTTGGCTATGAAGCCGGATCGGTTAACAGTTTCCCCAACTTTGAGACAGCCGGACCCACCGGCTTCGGCATGCTGCAGGACGCTTCGAAAGTCAACCTTTATGCTCTTTGTGCAGAAGGGGCAGCTGTTCCTGGCACCAGTCCAGGGTTCACTCCAATACTTGTCGAACTTCCCCGCCTTAAGCTTGTTGAGAGTGGCCCTGGCCTTCCTATGACGCGACTCGACATCGCTGTCAACCTCATCAGTAGCAACCTGATACATGCCAAATAAACAGGTGAAGCAAATATGTAGCAGTTGCAACTAATAATGAATATGAATCTAAAAAGATTCTGACGCTAATTCAAAACCCTATAGCGCAAAAAAAAGAGGGAGAGACCATAGAGCAAATCGATACAGGGCTATGTTAAATAAGGGAGAGAGGTGAATCGGATGTGAAGCAAATATGTAGCAGTTGCAACTAATACTGAATATGAATCTAAAAAGATTCTGACGCTAATTCAAAACGCTATAGCGCAAAAAAAAGAGGGAGAGACCATAGCGCAAATCGATACAGGGCTATGTTGAATAAGGGAGAGAGGTGAATCGGAACATACTTCCTCCCCCTCGTCGACGATATTCTCGTCGAAGGTCGGCGGCGGCGGTTCAAAGATGAGTTCAACCTCGTCCTCGTCATCTAGGGGATGCTTCCCAAGAGAGTGGACCCATCTACCAACAGCATCAGATGCCGATGAGCGACCGATGGCCCGACCTTCGGCAATGGCCTCCGCTTCGTCTTTGGCATCCGCTGCGGCAATGATCGCCGCCGTTGCGGCCATGCGTGCTGCGGTCGCGGCTCTGGACGCCTCCTCTGCGGCTAAGGCCAGCCGCGCGGCTTTCGCTTTCGCTGCGTTGACGGCGTCGGTTGGGCTCTCCATCGGTGGAATGGGAAGGGGAAGTGAAGAGAGGGTTTTTTCCTAGTCCGTGGAGAGAGGGAGAAGTGTGGACGTGAAATGGATAACTGACGATATTTCAAGATTTGGGAGACATAGCACGAACCGGCAGATGACAGCGCGTGGGTGCATTACCTCATACTGCCTCTGTCCTAGAAAGAGCGTACGTGTGGGTTTTCAAGGCATATTAAGGATTTTATTATTACATTGGGAAACTGTCATCGACCATCACTTTCCTCTTCAACTTTTCCACCTCCAATGATCTAAATGCATGTAGTAAATAAGAAAACCATATTATGCTAAATACTACTACCTCCATCCCAAAGCGTAAGGCTTATATTATTTTTAGAAGCTCAAACTATGTCAAGGTAAACTAAGATTTTACCAAAAATCATTATCATGCAAAATACAAAATTAATATCAATACATAGACAACGATTTTTTTTGGTATGGTATCTACAAAATATTATATTAGTTGATAGATTGTTCTAAATTTTCGTCAACCTTTACTTGCTTTGACTCTTAAAAAAAGACTTAAGCTTTGTGATGGAGGTAGTACGTACTAGTCGTGAAGAAACTATATCCCTCGTGATGAGAAAGAAATATTTTTTACTACCACTCTTTTGTGGACAAATTTTGAAGTGCATTGCAAAACGAGAAGTACACTCTTTTATGGACAAATTTTAACTCTACACCCATTATTTCAGGATGGAGGGAGTATAACCCAACTTGTTTTTTTCTTCTGGGCACTACACTGCTTTTTCCCTGTGCAATGCTTGGTTCTACCCTTTTTCTCAATGTAATGGTCACTTTAAGTCATTTTTTCCCACACACATTTATTTTGTACTTCTCTACAGTGTTGACCGTGCTACTACTATTTGTGTTAGTGCGCCAAAAACAAAATGTTATTTTTTAAGTGCCAAATTAATCTAGGGCGTTGGTTGTGAATCGGTGAACAAAAAAGAGATAGCCCAAAAGAGGAACACACCAAGGTACAAAAACTAGTATATATGCATGTTTCTATGTACATATATATGACCCTGGGTTTGTAGATAAAAAACATTCATATATGCGCTTACTATTAATATACATAAGTTTATGCTGATTCTCTTGGTTTAGGTATATATATGGTTAGGCATCACTACTAATTCAGAAAAAAACAAAAATGTAACTCTTCAAGTGAAGTCATTTTAAGTGACCTAACAACTAAAATTCATATATAGGATTTGTATAGGAATTATGTAGGATTTAGATCACATGTGAATTTTCCCCACACTAGTTGTTTGATTCATAGGAACATATCCTATAGGAATCTTGCAGTGCAAATCCTATAAGAATAAAACATTAGGTCATACCTCATGGAAAATTTCCTTTGGCACAATCAAACACAACTCATCTTCCTATATGATTCAACTAGCCATTAAATCTCAATCCTATGTTTTCCATATTTCTATGGTTTTCCCATCCTATGAATCAAAGGAGCCTTAGGGCTTATATCTTTTTTTAGAAAGGCAAACTATGTTAAGATTGGCCAAGTTTTACGAAAAACCTTTAACATGCAAAATACAAAGTTGAGTCATTTCGTTTGAATCGGAGGGAGTACATTTGACGTTATGGTACTATTTGACAGCTGCTTGGCACTGTATTTTTTTTCGAACCAAACTTCCCCCTTCATGAAGCTTTTATTTTAGCTTCAGTGACTTGATACATCCATATATCTAGACAAAGTTGAGTCAATTCATTTGAATCAGAGGGAGTACATTTGACTATATGGGTATTGTTTGACAACTGCTTGGCACTGTCTTCTTTTTTGAACCAAACTGCCCCCTTCACGAAGCTTTTATTTTGGGATAGAGCTTCACTGACTTGATACTTCCAAGTTTCACAGTGACTTGGTGCCACCATCCACCATCCATCTCAGATCCAATGTATGCGATCGACTTAGAATTTAAACTAAATAATTATTATAATTGCTCAGAAATATTTCAAGAACTTCCAGTTAATCGTGCATATTTCGATTTATATTTTGGTGAAGTTTCATTCGATTTGAATCAAAGGTTTGTGAGCAAATATATACTCCCTCCGGTTCATATTAATTGACTCTAATATGGATGTACTAGACACATTTTAGTTCTAGATACATCCATATTGAAGTCAATTAATATGAATCAGAGGGAGTATTTAGTTTAAACTAGTGCTCGTATACGTAAAAAGCTCTTTAATCACAAGCTAATCGTCCGAGTGGGATGAAATATTCACAGATTTTAGAACAAGGCATCTACATTTTACTGGATTTTTTTCATAATTTTTGTTTTTAGGTTCGAAATAAGAGATTAGTTTGGAACGTTGGATCTCAAATGGTTGGTAGATGGTGGCACCAAGTCACAATGAGATTTGGAGACTTCAAGTCACTGCAGCTCTGTCCTTTTATTTTGACAAACTGCAGAGCCGCTGGTGCATCTATGCTTGCGTACGGCCGACGCCGATTCTTAGCAAGGAAGTTCTTCCTATAAGTAGTAGTATCCATACTCCACTCCAAGGCATGTATAAAAAAAAGAACCCATCCCGTTCTCGTTTTCCCGATCACTCTTCTCTGAAGATGGAGGAGGCCCTCTTCTTGTGCCCCCTCTGCCTGCTGCCCTTCAAACCCCCCATATCCAAGGTCGCTCCCTTCCGATTTCATTCTTAGGTTCACCTGTGAGAAATGTCAATGACAACTGATGCCACGTACGTTGTTCCGTGCAGTGCAAGGGCGGTCATATGGGCTGTCGGCGCTGCGTCGGCGAGCTTGCGCCGAACCCGTGCAAGAAGTGCGAGCAGCCGGCGTGGTTGCCGCCGTCGAATCGATCTGGGCCAAGATTGCCGCCGTCGAATCGATCTGGGGCAATGGTCAAGTGCGTCGGCTGCCAGAGCTTGGTCGCCTCCACGGAGTCCTACAAGCACTATATCGCGTGCCCGCATGGTCCGTGCGGCTGCACAGAGGCCATCAATACCGGCTGCAGCTTCACCGGCCCGCCGCGGGAGCTCCTGGTACACCTCCAAGCATCCCACTCCATCCCAGTGTTTACGTTCCAGTATGGCATACCCGCCTGGTGCATAGTTCGTGTTCCGGTACAACCGCGGGGACACCTGTTCATCGGCAGTGGGGAAGAAGACGGTAGCGTGTTCGCCATCACCGTTGGAGCGCTCGGCCCGACCACCATTGTGTCCTGTGTGTGCATCAGGTCGGCCGCGTGCTTGTTTCCGATGTACAAGGCGCAGCTGTTGGTGATTGGTCCGCCGGCGCCGGCGACGGCTGGGACCAGTGACCTCTCGACGGACACCTTGATGGCGGTAATCGAGCCGACGAGCTCCCCGACGCCTAGCTCGATCATGTTGCAGCAGCTCACTTCTTTCCTGGCGGTGCCGCCCCGTTACGCGAAGCAGAATGGAGGGCAGCGTGTGTTGCCTATCTGCGTTTGCATCAACAAGAAGGTTATACAATAATCTTCGTTTAGTCATACTGCAATGTAGTTACTCGAAGATCGGAGGGAGTAGTTTAGTTCGAAGTAGGGTTCGTTCGGATGTATTTTGGACTTGTATAGTAGTACTACTACTCCAGAACTATTAGCTAGCTAGTTGGAGTGCTAGAATGCAGCTCGGAGTATTATAGTATTTTGGCAGTACTACTAGTTATGTATGTGACTGCAAATTCAAACTAAAATGGAGTATTTCTTGCTAATGTTGTTCTTTTGGAGTCATCATTTTTTTCTGAACGTGTTAACTATGCTATTGTCTAAGGATTCGTTTAGATTTCTTTGGTTGAATTCATATTTCGTCTCTTCCTAATTTGGCAAAACTGCACTGTCATGGGCATTCTTACAAGGTCGCTGAAGTTTCAAAGTTTCTTAATGTATATTGCGTAGGGTGTACCCCCTTAACATGGATCTGTTGCATTTTTGGGTTGTATTTTTTTTGGCAATTTTCAGGACCATAAAATAGCACGCCTTCAGTTGAAATTTGAATTAGTGGCCGATACTAGCATGGAGTAGTGAAGTTTTTTTGTACTCCCTCGGTCCCACCAAAAGTGTCTCACCTTTGTTAAAATTTAGATGGATAGATGTATTTTTTTTACAAAGTTGAGACAACTTTGGTGGGACGGAGCCACGGAGTCGTAGTTGATGGCGAGAAGGTTGATGCCTTGCTAGGTTGGTGTACGTTGCAAAAAGAACAAGGTTGGTGTGTATTTGTTTTATTTGTTCACCATAATACTGACATGGCCATCGATTTGATTAGACAACACAAGCCTGGGATGTTTCACTTATTTATTGTAGGAAGCACGATTAATGTTCTGTAATGATGGGGCTACTCCTATAGTCCGTCTGCTCGGCTCCTACTCGGGTGTCGGGTCACATTCACACTCTCCTCTTTTTTTGAACACATTCACACTCTCCTCTTTTTTTGAACACATTCACACTCTCCTCTTTTTTTGAACACATTCACACTCTCCTCGAAACTGCAGTAGGCAGTATATGAGCGTCTCGGTTCACCTCCGTCGTCTATCCCCACTCCGCCCATCTTCCATAGCACGCGCCTGCGTCTCCGCCATGGCGCTTTCGCATCCTATCCAGCAGTGCCCAGTTTGAGAGCCTCTGTTCTCCAACTCAAACCCCCACCTGCCGCCATTGATCGCCATCTCTCTCCCAAAGTTCGAATCAGTAGATCTCCCAAGAAAATACCAACCCCATTGTACCACCTGCCTCATTGTGATGGCGAAATCGAGCAGGGTCTGTGGATCTGGGCTGTTTCACAAGGTGTTTACGGAAGGCCCCCTTGAAGTGCTCATCAGCCAGTGCGACGCCATCACCGCCGCGTCCCTAGTCGGTTCCTCCAAAAGTATTCTTCAGTCAGCCAAATACAGTGCCACTCTGCCTGCTTCTCAGCCGTTTGGCCTTCCGTGTGTTCTCTGTTGTGACCCGGCGGATAAACCATGGGCGGTGTTCAAGGAGGATTTGCCGGTGCACAGCAAGTGCAAACTACTGCCGCTGGACAGGTTCTCCTATGATGGCCTAATGCCACACGGTAAGGATGAGGAGCGGGCAGGCGCCAATGGAGATTGGATCGCCATGGTTGGCCCCGAAGGCAAGTGGAACCTCCTCAATGTCTACACTCATCGCAAGATTAAGCTTCCATCTTTGAGGAAGAAGTTGGAAACCACACGCAATCCACTTATATTCGAGTATCAGCGTTCTGCTATTCAACTGCAGAAGATAGCTATTTGCCAAGTTCCTACAGCTGCTAGGGGGTATCAAGATTTCTCCCTTGTCGCAATCTTCGACTTTGCAATTGCCTACCTCCATGGCGAATATCCTCGTACATGGATATTTCTTGAAAACCAGTTTCAGTACGGCGCCATATACTGCGATGCAATTATACATAACGGACTTGTGTTCGCCGTTACTGAGCTTGGAAATGTTTATGCATGGGATCCTAATCAATTTGGTAACATTTCCTCCCTATCTTTTTTATATACGTAACTTATATAGTATTTCACCTCTTATTTGTTGAACTGTCTTGGCATCTTTTGGCTTAAAGGAATTCCATAGGCGCACACCATAACCCTCTTGTGGTATGGACATATATAGAATTTAACATCTATAGGAATTTTAGTATGGTCTAATGTGCATGTTGTTCCTTAGGAAAAAGGCCCCCTAGTAATTAAGTTTCTTTATTATTACTCCCTAGAAAATTTAAGGTAGAGTAGAAATAGAATCAATAAAGGTGCCATGCAATATTGATAAAGACTTTCATTTGTTTATATTCCCCCGGTTCTAGAGAATAAGGAGTACTATATTCAAACCATCTAAAATTTGGACCAATATTTTCGGGAACATGTTTTAAATCCATATGAAGTTTTACCAAGATGTTCGAAATATATTTCAAACCATCTTATGTTCGACCATGATTTTATAAAGTACTAGTATTGGCATCCCAATATCAAATCAATATCACTAGTAGATAAATCATGAAATATATTTTCATGTGACGTGTTCTTTCCTTTTTCAAGGTCCTATAGTGCTCCCTGCTCCATTCATTCCGTGGACGGCTGGATTTGATGGCTATGATGATTTTGACTCTAATAGTCGTACGTGGTGGCTGGCAAGATCTCAAGATCGTTCTAGACTTCTCCTGGTCTATGCACGTGGCGTAATGGATTTTGACGCTGACGGTGCTCCAATGTATTATTATGATAGTACCCCTTCTGTCCATTGCGGTCGCGCTGTTCACAGCTATTCGGGGTATACCTGCATTGTATTCTCGAATGACACTAGTCGGTTACTTCCAGCCAACCCGTGGGAAAGGGTTACTAATCTTGGAGACTATTCTATGTTCCTTGGGTTGAACTATCCGATTTTCATGCCAGTGGGTGGTGCAACATTTCCCCCAGGATATTTGACAAGAAGAAACTGCATCTACACCACGCCTCAGGCCATTGGCTCTCAGTTTGACACATCACATCAAGAAATTTTCCGCTTCAGTCTAAATGGCGAAGACCACCAAAGCATCTCTTTCTCAAGCAGCGGTCCAGGGGCCAACTGGCATACGGGGTTTTGGTTCATCCCAAGCTACACCAACGCGCTGGACTGGAACAAAGACAATCAGAGTTAGGGATATTTATGTAATAGTAGGATCATACTACTAGCTAGCTCAGTTGGTCTTGACTCCTATTTAACTATTTATAGCTAATGTACTTAGGTGATAAATTTATGCTATTTGCATGAACCCAGGCGCTTCTTTTAATTTGATCAAATACGGTCTATACACATGCATGGTTGTTTGGCTGTTTCAGTGTCCCTAGAGGCATACATATATACTGTTATTTAGCAATCTTTATTACAGTACAAAGGTCTTAACCTCATGGTTCACAGAAAGTATAAACGTAGATCAACCATCTAAACATAGAAGACATTCTAGTGTATGATTCTTACATATACACATCAACATCCTATCAGAAAATCTTAATGTGAATTGTACTGGCTGTACAAACCCGTGCATCATTCTCTAGCCGGTTGCACCCAAAAACCAAATCGTGGTACTTCATAGTTGACTGTATGTAGGACAACATACAGATCCAATGCGAAGCCATGGGTATCACCTGCATGACAGAACCATATTTCACATGGTTGGAGGTACTCCATATGGCATTTAAAATCATTCCTTGTCCTTCATATGGCCCTAAAAATAGTACAGTTGGATTTGTGGGTTTTAATTTTTTATTAACACACTCAATTGATTGCCCAAACATTGATTAATAATATTATTAAGGGGTGTGATGTTGAAAGCCATAAGAACAATGTGCCAAACAATCTTTGCTAGCGGACGGTAAATGTATACCCATCAGAAATAATCAGCAGACGTGCATGTTTCTTTGGTCAGAATAACTGCTGCACCATCTTAAAAGTAAATGGCATGACCATTTATTTGATTTGATAGCGTGCAGCTAGATGGCGTACATTACTATCTCTACTTCCTTGGGTCGCCCAAATCTGGAGTACTAAAAGCAAATCCTGGTGATTCATTTGACAAGACAACACAGATGCGTCCAAATTTCTCCGTCCATATTATTATAATCTGGAGTGCGTTGCCTCGTTGCCTTCCAAGAGAAGCTGCATTCCTTGCCAAAAAAGAGAGAGAGGCTGTATTTATAACTATCTCACCGGCCGCCACTAGTACAAACCATCACTCCCTCTCCACCTCCACCTCCATCTCTTCCCTAGTAGCTCCACCTCCATATCGGCGACGGACCACAATCGCGCGGCTTCGACTTCCTCTTCGACGGCGGCGGCGACAGAGGCGTGAGGCACCTTCTCCGCGGCGCATCACTCATCCTCGTCCCGCGGCAACAATGGCTGTATGTGAAATCACCATACCCTTTTGTATGGTAGAGATGATGATGTGCGGATAAAATTTTATTGGCGGTTGCTCATCCTTGTTTGAATATTTGGTGTAGATTCAATCTGCTCTAATCTCAACCACTATTTGCTCTAATTTTCTGCTTTGCGGGACGATTCGCGGACGCCGCTTGCAACCCTAATCTAGGGTATTGATCCTAGTTTAGTAGACTACTAGGATTTACATGCCAATTTGTTTTTAGACTAATCCGGATATTTGTCAATACTACTAGAGTACGTACTTCTTCCGTTCGTATTTAATTGACTCTAGTTGAAAGCATCGGCAGTTCATTTTCTTCTCTCCCTCGCGTCGACTAATTAAAACCGAACAGAGGGAGTATTAGGAATCCTTGTGCATCCGTACTACCAGTAAGGTATTGCGTTGTTGCAGAGGCTCAGTGTAATCAATATCTTTCGATATTAATATACGGAGTACTCACTTTATCAGAAAATAAATTAGTAATCCATGTTCAAACTTGCTAGTTTGATCGACGTTTGATGATGATTTGTGAGGCCATGTATGGGCCTAGTTTGTTTCCTTTGCTTGGTGGTCAGTAGGCTGATGATTTTTTTTTGCTTGGTCGATCTGTGGTCGTTCCATGGCCACTGCTGATTAATCATTACTAGAATCAACAATTTTTTGCTTGTCTGGTGATTGGAATTGTATGCGCTCTTCTGAAGAGCACCATCGCACGATGATTAGTCTTAATGGAGATGCAGATGTCGATCAAGAGGGAGAAACATATCTTGATCATGCATTTCTCACGAGATTACTTGGTGATTGGAAGTAGAATCCACAATTTGTTGTGCAAACTTCTCAACATATGCATATATTCGTTGAATTGGCTTTATGTGATCAATATTACTTCTTATTGCAGATGGATGGAGGGGAAAGAGCGAAAAAACCGATACTTAGTGAAATGACTTCTCATTCTGTGACTTCTGATATCCTAGATGACAAGGTAAATATATAGAACGATGATTCGTAGGTGATGAAAGCAGAATCCACAATTTGCCGTGCAAACTTCTCAACATATGCATTTATTTGATTAATTAGTTTTATGTGATCAATAGTATTACTTATTCCAGATGGACGTAGGGGAAGGAACGAAAAAGCGGATGCTATGTGAAATGACTTCTAAATCTGTGTGTTCTGATATCCCAGATGACAAGGTAAACATATGGACCGACGCTTGTTTTGCTGCTGCCCCCGTTAGATGGCTAGATGCTCTGGTCTAATTTCTGTTCATGTGCTTATTATTGCAGAAACATAGAGTTGAAGAAAACTCTATATTGTCTGATGACAAAGGTGAAATGGCATGCCAGTCTTTTAAACCTCCGACGCCACCTTGTTTACTGTCTATGGAGACTGATGCAGCTGGACCTGGTACTGATGAGCCTATACGTGGCATCATCGTGCCACATGAAGAAGGTTGTGGATTGGGTTTACCCCCTGCTGAAGAAACTGGTGGTGCAGCTGGAGCTGCTAGTGTAGAGCCTCTAGTGAACGGTGTCGTGCCACGGGAATTCTCTGAACTAGAGCAAGACGGTTTACCTATTGTCAAGACCGATGTAACTGGTGCTGATGCTGGAGTTGCTACTGATGATCCTGCACCCGAAGTTGCCACGCCACCCGAAGGAGGTTTTGTATTGGTAGAACCCGTCATGACTATGCCCACAGTACTGACTGGTGGTGGACCTGGAGCTGGTATGGTAGAGCCTCTAGCGAAAGGTGTCGTGCCACGAGAATCCTCTGAAGTGGATATTGGTGGTTTACCCTCTGTAGATACTGGTGGTCTACCTGGAGCTGGTATTGTAGAGATTTCAGCAAACAGTGCTGTCCCACCCAACTCCTATGAACTGGAGCATGTACCTGATGTGCCTTCTGTAGAACCTGATGCACCTGTAAGTAGTGGTGATGATTCCGCTGAATCTGATCAAGAAGGATCTGCATCTCGAGGACAAGATGTCAGCTGTCATTCACCTGAACCCGAGCTGAAGTCAGCAACGGTAGCTTATATGGCACGGACTGTCCTTCAAGCTCTAAAGATCCAGTTGGGTGGTTCACAGGACCAGCTACTCCAAGCCATTGTCACTACAAAAGACCAGCCAGCATGCTTCGTTATCTCCTGCATACTGTTTGACAAGCTGAAGCACTGCAACTGGCGCATTGTTCAATCCCATCAGCATGGAGAGAGGAGCTATGTTTATGTCAAGATGATTCATGCTGATTTGGTAAGGTTCCATGATAAGATGTATGGGTGGGGTGAGGCAAGAGCCACATTTTGCAGCATTCACACAGTCTTCGCTCTTGAGCCAGACCCCATGGATGCTTACCCAGTGGTGCAGCTGTCCTGACTTGATATATGTTTTATGATCAGTATGCTGCTGTCGTGGAACTGTGATGTGGAGCTACCTTTCTTATGGTTTCTAGGCTTTTGGTTTCAACATGTATTATGGAGCTTACCTTAGGACTTTCGCATGCGTTTGGCTGTTGACCTGTAATGTTTGTGGTTGGTTGTCTAATCTACTTGGCACAATCACATTGCAAAGGCAAATGTTCCTTTTCTCTTTAATTGTTATTATGACTTATGTGTTATAACCAGGCAAGAATATGCAATCTTGGTTCTCTGACCGATATATATGTACATACAACTTTTGTTCACATAATAACACTTACACGGGAAAAGAGTAGCTTTCTCTGTTGGACAAACACCAAACCACAAAAGGGTAACAACACAATATCCAAACTAGGTACGGCACCTGTTGAGCATACATGACTTTTGTCGTAAAATCACGTTAACCAACACTAGCAGCATCTTGTTCTTTGCAAGGTGCTATGCTTATCAGTCTAATCCCAATACACAACCTACTTCAGGTGGCACGATGATGTCAGGTGCAGGTTCACCAGTACCAACTCTCTTGCATCAGTCTCCATTGAAGGTACGCCACTGCTGCAGTAGACACCATTAGCAATGCAACCTGAAGGTGTTCTTATCCTCATATCAGGATCACATAATACAGGTGTCAAGCTTCATGCACTAGCCAACACAATCAAAAGTCCGAACTAGGATCGCTAGGAAAAAAAACATGAAGATCCTTTTATCGAATCCCACGCTGAACATCTTTTTCACTAATTAGGTAAGCTCCTGCTGACAAACATATTACAGCAACTCCAGCAGTGGCTCTATATTTTGGCGCTGTGGGCTGATGCTGCGCATGGAGCCGGCAATAGCTTCACCGGAAGCTGCAAACTGTGGCGGCCAAATGCAGGGCTGAAACAGCGTATTTTCAGAGGCGCTATAATGCAGCGCCAAAAACAGAATATAATGAAAAATAGAGTGCAGTAAAACAGAAGATCAAATAAAGACTAGAAATAGACATAAAATAGGAGAAAATTAGCTTGATAGATACTCCGTAGTTCATATTTGTACAAAGTAGTGCGATAAAACTAAACTAAAACTCGACATCTGACGAGTCCGGTGTCGTGCCCGACACCGGATCCGACGAGAAGAGGTCAATCCAACGGGGGTCGTCCTCGCCAATGGTGGTCGGCCCGGCGAGCTGCGCTTCGATGAAGGCCCGCTTCGTCGCCTTCTCCGCCCTCCGTTGTGCGCGGTCCTCCTTCTTCGCAGCCCGCCTCGTAGCCTTCTCCGCCCTCCGTCTGCGGAAGTGCTCGTTCTCGGCGGCTACGTCCTCGGGGAAGCGGGCCGCCCACTCGCGCGCCGCGCGCTCGTCCCGCTCGGCAATGCGCAAACGGCGCTCCGTCTCGCGGCGGCGGCGCTGTTCCTCCTGTCTAACGATGTACGGCGGCGGCGCGAGATCCTCGGCCTGCTGGCGCGTCCACACGTCATGGAAATTCATCGACGATCGCGGGCGCCCGAGCCGCCACGCCACGGCGTCGTACGCGCGCGCGGCCTCGTGCGCGGTCTCGTAGGTGCCGAGGCCGATGCGCTCGCCGCCGTCACGTATCTCCGCGTAATACGTACCTTTGGGGCGCGCGCGGACGCCGCGGTACCCCGTGCCCGAGACGCGGCAGTACCGCGAGCTCGACGCGAGACGAGGCATGGCGGCGGCGGCGGAAGCGGAGCCGCGGCGGCGATATTAGGCGCAGATGGGCAAATTTCAGCAACCCGTGTCCATCTTTTTTTTTGGCAGGATTACGCCATGCACCACCTTCCAATTAGAAAATAGTACTGTTCAGCCTTCCCCTGTTGGGCCCAATATTTCACTTTGGGTTGCCAACGGCCATCTACATGGTAATTGCTCTCGGCCTACTTGCTCCGGCCGTCGAAGCCCAATAACTACAAATGGGCCTTTCTGCTCATGCAATTTCGGCCCTTTTCTAATGAAACACAGATCTTATGAATGGCAAAAGAAAAAAACGCGGAGATTCTACATAAAAGTTGTTTTTAGTTATTTTGAATTATTGGGTTCCAATTTTTGAAACTGCTCATGCCCAATATGAAAATCCTTGTTCGCTCCATACCCACATGGATAACGGTATTTTTAATAATTCATAAAGTGGATTTGAAATTTAAAACATATCCTAATAATTCCATGATTTAATCTATCAACTTGCAAGATCTTGGAGAGAAAAAGCTTGTATTAGTCTGCAGAATCCGCACCGTTTCAAAGGCGGCAGTGGATCAAAAGAAAAAAGGAAGTAGCCATTAGGGGTCAAAAATAACTCCAAGAAATGAAACTTTTATTGTTCGTAGAGGATGACATGCGGGACCCATGAGCCAGCAGCTTACTCAACGTTTCAAAGGCGGCATGAGATCGGAAGAAAAAGGCAAGTGACCAAATATCAGGTGCCAAAAATAATCCAAGAAATGAAACTTATTGTACATAGAGGATGACATGCGGGTCCCATTTTGCAGCAGCGGTTTCAGCGTTTCAAATGCGGTTTGAGATCAAAAGAAAAAGAAAGTAGCCAGAAATTAGGGGGTAAAAAAACTCCAAAAAAAGAAAGTTGATTGTACATAGAGGATGACATGCGGGTCCCATGAGTCAGCAGCTTACCCAACGTTTCCAAGGCGGCAGGGGATCAAAAGAAAAAGGAAATAGCCAAAAATCAGAGGTGAAAAAAAAACCAAGAAAAGAAATTTTTATAGTACATAGAGGATGACATGCGGGTCCCATGCCAGCAGGTTCCTCAACGTTTTCAAAGGCCGGTGGGGATCAAAAGAAAAAGGCAAATAGCCAGAAATTAGGGGTAAACAATAAATCCAACAAAGGAAAGGTTTATTGTTCATAGATGCTGACATGTGGGACCCATGAGCCAGCAGCGTCAAGGCAAGTGACCAAAAATCAGGGGTAAAAAAAATCCAAGAAAAGAAACTTTATTGTACATAGAGGATGACATGTGGGTCCCATGAGCCAGCACCTTACTCAACGTTTTAGAGGCGGCTTGAGATCGAAAGAAAAAGGAAAGTGACCGAATATCAGGAGCTAAAAATAATCCAAGAAAGGAAACTTTTATTGTACATAGAGATTGACATATGGGTCCCACTAATACAAGCTCTTTCGCTCGAAGATCTTGCAAGTTGATTGTACATAGAGGATGACATGCGGGCCCCATGTGTCAGCAGCTTACTCAATGTTTCCAAGGCGGCAGTGGATCAAAAGAAAAAGGAAATAGCCAAAATCAGAGGGTGAAAAATAAATCCAACAAAGGAGAGGTTTATTGTCCATGGAGGCTGACATCTGGGACCCACGAGCCAGCCGCGTCCTCTACGTTTAGAAGGCGACTGGGGATCGAAAGAAAAAAGGCAAATAGCCAGAAATTAGGGGTACAAAATAACTCCAAGAAAGGAAGTGTTTATTGTTCATAGAGGCTGACATGTGGGACCCATGAGCCAACAAAGTCTTCAACGTTTCAAAGGCGGCAGGGGATCAAAAGAAAAAGGAAGTAGCCAGAAATTAGGGGTAAAAAATAACTCCAAGAAAGGAAACTTTTATTGTTCATAGAGGATGACATGCGGGACCCATGCTCCAGCAGCTTCCTCAACGTTTCAAAGGCGGCATGAGATCGAAAGAAAAAGGCAAGTGACCAAATATCAGGACCCGAAAATAATCGAAGAAAGAAATTTTATTGTACATAGATGATGACATGCGGGACCCATTTAGCAGCAGCGGTCTCAACGTTTCCAAGGCGGCACGGGATCAAAAGAAAAAGGAAGTAGCCAGAAATTAGGGTTCAAAAATAACTCCAAGAAAGGAAACTTTTATTGTTCGTAGAGGATGACATGAGGGACCCATGAGCCAGCAGCTTACTCAACGTTTCAAAGGCGGCATGAGATCGAAAGAAAAAGGCAAGTGACAAAATATCAGGAGACAAAGATAATCCAAGAAAAGAAAACTTTATTGTACATAGAGGATGACATGCGGGTCCCATTTAGCAGCAGCGGTCTCAACGTTTCAAATGCGGCTTGAGATCAAAAGAAAAAGAAAGTAGCCAGAAATTAGGGGGTAAAAAAACTCCAATAAAGGAAAGTTTTATCGATGAGCCAGCAGAGTCCTCAACGTTTCAAAGGCGATCAAAAGAAAAAGGAAATAGCCGAAAATCAGAGGGTGAAAAAAACCAAGAAAATGAACTTTTATAGTACATAGAGGATGACATGCGGGTCCCATGAGCCAGCAGGTTTTTCAACGTTTCAAACGTGGCATGAGATCGAAAGAAAAAGGCAAATGACCAAATATCAGGATCAAAAAATAATTCAAGAAAAGAAACTTGATTGTACATAGAGTATGACATGCGGGTCCCATTTAGCAGCAGCGGTATCACCGTTTGAGAGGCGGCGGGGATCGAAAGAAAAAGGCAAGTGACCAAATATGAGGTGCCAAAAAAATCGAAGAAAAGAAAGTTTTATTGTACATAGAGGATGACATGCGGGTCCCATGAGCCAGCAGGTTTTTCAACGTTTCAAACGTGGCATGAGATCGAAAGAAAAAGGCAAGTGACCAAATATCGAGCCAAAAATAATTCAAGAAAAGAAACTTGATTGTACATAGAGGATGGCATGCGGGTCCCATTTAGCAGCAGCGGTATCACCGTTTGAGAGGCTGCACGGGATCAAAAGAAAAAGCCAAGTGACCAAATATCAGGAGCCAAAAATAATCTAAGAAAAGAAATTTTACTGTACATTGAGGATGACATGCGGGTCCCATTTTGCAGCAGCGGTCTCAACGTTTCCAAGGCGGCACAGGACCAAAAGAAAAATGAAGTAGCCAGAAAAGGGGGTGAAAAAAATCCAAAAAAGAACGATTTCAATTGGGCTGCATGTGGACATCTGGGCATTCGAACTATCCTGCTGGCCCTTTTGACTCGTACAATTTCAGCCCACTCCAAAACAGGATAGTTCGGATTTTTCTAAAAAAACAGGAAAGTCCTATGCTTCACAAAAACAAAAAACAAGGAGATTCAGCATATAAATTTGTTTATGTAAAAATAAAGATTTAATTTATCCGTTGAAATAGCTCAGAGCGCAATACACTGTTTATTGTCTGCAAAATAATCAAGATATCACATGTTTCTTGTACGGGGAGGCTGACATCGTGGACCCATGAGCTAGCAGTCGTTTTAAAGGCGGCAGGGGATGGAAAGAAAAAATAAACCAAAAATCTGTTGGTAAAAAATCCAAGAAAAGAAACATTTTCGTTCTGAGAGGATGACATGCGGGACCCATGAGGCAGCAGCGTCCTCAGCGCTTATTGTTCATAGAGGCGACATGTGGGACCCGTGAGCCAGCAGCGTCCTCAACGTTTTAAAGGCGGCAGGATATCGAAAGAAAAATAAGCCAAAAATCATTTGGTAAACAATATCCAAGAAAAGAAATATTTACCGTTCGAGAGGATGACATGCGGGACCCATGAGGCAGCAGCATCCTCAACGATTCCAAGGCGGCAGGGGATCAAAGAAAAAAAGGAAATATCCAGAAATTAATTAGGGGTTCAAAAAAATCCATCAAAGGAAACTTTTATTGTTCATAGAGGATGACTTGTGGGACCGACCTGCCAACAGCGTCCTCATCGTTTCAAAGGGGCAGGAGATCCAAAGAAAAAGGCAAATAGCCAGAAATTAGGGGTCAAAAATAACTCCAAGAAAGGAAACTTTTATTTGTTCGTAGAGGATGACATGCGGGACCCATGAGCCAGCAGCTTACTCAACGTTTCAAAGGCGGCATGAGATCGAAAGAAAAAGGCAAGTGACAAAATATCAGGAGCCAAAGATAATCCAAGAAAAGAAACTTTATTGTACGTAGAGGATGACATGCGGGTCCCATTTAGCAGCAGCGGTCTCAGCGTTTCAAATGCGGCTTGAGATCAAAAGAAAAAGAAAGTTGATTGTACATAGAGGATGACATGCGGGTCCCATGAGTGTAGCAGCGTTTCCAAGGCGGCGGGGATCAAAAGAAAAAGGAAATAGCCAAAAATCAGAGGGTGAAAAAAAATAAAGAAAATAAACTTTTATAGTACATAGAGGATGACATGCGGGTCCCATGAGCCAGCAGGTTCCTCAACGTTTCAAACTTGGCATGAGATCGAAAGAAAAAGGCAAGTGACCAAATATGAGGAGCCAAAAATAATTCAAGAAAAGAAAGTTTTATAGTACATAGAGGATGACATGCGGGTCCCATTTAGCAGCAGCGGTATCAGCGTTTGAGAGGCGGCAGGGGATCAAAAGAAAAAAAGAAATTGCCAAAAATCAGATGGTGAAAAAAAACCAAGAAAATAAACTTTTATAGTACATAGAGGATGACATGCGGGTCCCATGAGCTGCAGGTTCCTCAACGTTTCAAACGTGGCATGAGATCGAAAGAAAAAGGCAAGTGAAAAAATATCAGGAGCCAAAAATAATTGAAGAAAAGAAGTTTTATAGTACATAGAGGATGACATGCGGGTCCCATTTAGCAGCAGCGGTATCACCGTTTGAGAGGCGGCAGGGGATCGAAAGAAAAAGGCAAGTGAAAAAATATGAGGAGCCAAAAATAATTCAAGAAAAGAAAGTTTTATAGTACATAGAGGATGACATGCGGGTCCCATTTAGCAGCAGCGGTATCACCGTTTGAGAGGCAGCGGGATCGAAAGAAAAAGTCAAGTGACCAAATATGAGGTGCCAAAAAAATCCAAGAAAAGAAAGTTTTATAGTACATAGAGGATGACATGCGGGTCCCATTTAGCAGCAGCGGTATCACTGTTTGAGAGGCGGCAGGGGATCGAAAGAAAAAGTCAAGTGACCAAATATGAGGTGCCAAAAAAATCCAAGAAAAGAAAGTTTTATAGTACATAGAGGATGACATGCGGGTCCCATTTAGCAGCAGCGGTATCACGTTTGAGAGGCAGCAGGTGATCGAAATAAAAAGTCAAGTGACCAAATATGAGGTGCCAAAAAATCCAAGAAAAGAAAGTTTTATAGTACATAGAGGATGACATGCGGGTCCCATTTAGCAGCAGCGGTATCACTGTTTGAGAGGCAGGAGGTGATCGAAAGAAAAAGTCAAGTGACCAAATATGAGGTGCCAAAAAATCCAAGAAAAGAAAGTTTTATAGTACATAGAGGATGACATGCGGGTCCCATTTAGCAGCAGCGGTATCACCGTTTGAGAGGCGGCAGGGGATCGAAAGAAAAAGGTAAGTGACCAAATATGAGGTGCCAAAAAAATCCAAGAAAAGAAAGTTTTATAGTACATAGAGGATGACATGCGGGTCCCATTTAGCAGCAGCGGTATCACCGTTTGAGAGGCGGCGGGGATCGAAAGAAAAAGGTAAGTGACCAAATAGGTGCCAAAAAATCGAAGAAAAGAAAGTTTTATAGTACATAGAGGATGACATGCGGGTCCCATTTAGCAGCAGCGGTATCACCGTTTGAGAGGCGGGGATCGAAAGAAAAAGGTAAGTGACCAAATATGAGGTGCCAAAAATAATCCAGAAAAGAAAGTTTTATAGTACATAGAGGATGACATGCGGGTCCTTAGCGCAGCGGTATCACCGTTTGAGAGGCGGCAGGGATCGAAAGAAAAGGCAAGTGACCAAATTTGAGGTGCCAAAAAAATTCCAAGAAAATAAAGTTGATTGCACATAGAGGATGACATGCGGGTCCCATTTAGCAGCGGTCTCAACGTTTCCAAGGCGGCAAGGGATCAAAAGAAAAAGGAAGTAGGAAATGGGGTCAAAAAATCCAAGAATAGAAGGAATTTTGGTTCATAGAGGATGACATGCGGGACCCATGATCCTGCATCGTAAACGGCTCGATCGGAGAACGTTGAACGAGATGGCGCGATCTAGAAAAAAACAATGCCAGAGAGGCTGCCATCTGGGCCCTACATCCCTCGGCGGTGCGGATTTGCGTTGACTCGGCCGGCGAACCCGAGATTTCGAGATGCACCACGTCCCGGGCCACCATACGCCACGTTTTGGCCGCTTTCGTCGGGCTAGGTGGCCTCAAAAACGAGAAAAAAAAAGTTTTGACATGCACCACGGAGGGACCAAAATCGTCGGCCATGGTACACCAGCAACCACGGCGCGACTTCAACTTCGTCGGCCATGGCAACTTTTCTTGTAGTGTACTTGTCTTGAAAGTACTATTCATGAAATTTTTTGCTATATGATTCATTTGTTTAGTCATTATCTTTTGTTAGCAATCTTTTGCTTCGAATCACTCCATCCATCTCATATGCTTTATAATAATGTTGATCAAGATTATGTTGGTAGCAGGTCACTTCAGAAATTATTTGTTGTTATCGTTTACCTACTCGAGGGCGAGTAGGAACTAAGCTTGGGGATGCTTGATACGTCTCAAACGTATCTATAATTTCTTATGTTCCATGCTACTTTTATGATAATACTCACATGTTTTATACATACTTTACATCATTATGATGCATTTTCTGGCACTAACCTATTAACAAGATGTCGAAGAGCCAGTTGTTGTTTTCTGTTTTTGGTTTCAGAAATCCTACAAAGGAAATATTCTCGGAATTAAATCAACGCCCATGGTCTTATTTTTCCACTCGGAAGACCGAAGGATAACGAAGTGGGGCGACGAGGCGCCACACAGGCCGCGCGGCCCAGGTGGGGCCGCGCCGCCCTATGGTGTGGGCCCCTCGCGCCGCCTCTGACCTACCCTTCCGCCTACTTAAAGCCTTCGTCACGAATAGAGAGCCACGATACGGAAAACCTTCCAGAGACGCCGCCAATCCCTCGGGATTCAGAGATCGCCTCGCACCTGCGAGGGAATCATAGGGCTCTACATCCATGCCGCCTCGGATTGATGCGTGAGTAGTTCATCCTTGGACTATGGGTCCATAGCGTAGCTAGTTGGTTGTCTTCTCCTCTTGTGCTATCATGTTTAGATCTTGTGAGCTGCCTAACATGATCAAGATCATCTATTTGTAATGCTACATGTTGTGTTTGGCGGGATCCGATGAATATAGAATATTATGTCAAGTTGATTATCAATCTATCATATATGTGTTGTTTATGTTCTTGCATGCTCTGTTGCTAGTAGAGGCTCTGGCCAAGTTGATACTTGTAACTCCAAGAGGGTATTTATGCTCGATAGTGGGTTCATGCCTCCATTGAATGGGACAAAGTTCTAAGGTTGTGGGTGTCTGTTGCTACTAGGGATAAAACATCAATGCTTTGTCTAAGGATATTTGTGTTGATTACATTACGCACCATACTTAATGCAATTGTCTGTTGTTTACAACTTAATTGGAGGGGGTGCGGATGCTAACCCGAAGGTGGATTATTTAGGCATAGATGCATGTTGGATAGTGGTCTATGTACTTTGTCGTAATGCCCTGATTAAATCTCATAGTGATCATCATGATATGTATTGAATCTTTATTTTTCAATTGCCCACTGTAATTTGTTCACCCGGCATGTTATTTATCTTATTGGAGAGACACCACTAGTGAACTGTGGACACCGGTCCATTCTTTTACATCTGAATACAATCTACTGCAAAGAACAATAGAGTATTCAGATGTAAAAGAATGGACCGAGGTCCACAGTTCACTAGTGGTGTCTCTCCAATAAGATAAATAACATGCTGGTGAACAAATTACAGTGGACAATTGACAAATAAAGATTCAATATATATCATGATGATCACTGATATTTAATCAGGGCATTACGACAAGAACATAGACCGCCATCATGCATCTATGCCTAAATAGTCCACCTTCGGGTTAGCATCCGCACCCCTCTAGTATTAAGTTGCAAACAACAGACAATTGCATTAAGTACGTGCGTAATGTAATCAACACAAATATCCTTAGACAAAGCATTGATGTTTTATCCCTAGTAGCAACAGCACATCCATAACCTTAGAACTTTCTCACTGTCTCATTCAATGGAGGCATGAACCCACTCGAGCATAAATACCCCTCTTGGAGTTACAAGTATCAACTTGACCAGAACCTCTACTAGCAACGGAGAGCATGCAAGAACATAAACAACACATATATGATAGATTGATAATCAACTTGACATAATATTCTATATTCATCGGATCCCACCAAACACAACATGTAGCATTACAAATAGATGATCTTGATCATGTTAGGCAGCTCACAAGATCTAAACATGATAGCACAAGAGGAGAAGACAACCATCTAGCCCCATGGACCCATAGTGAACTACTCACGCATCATCCGAGGAGGCGGATGATGTAGAGCCCTCCGTGATGATTCCCTTCTCCGGCGGGTGCCGGCGATCTCCTGAATCCCGAGGGGATTGGCGGCGGCGCTCTGGAAGGTTTTCCGTATCGTGGCTCTCACATGGTTTTCGCGACGAAGGCTTTAAGTAGGCAGGGTTGGAGGCGGCGCGAGGGCCCACACCATAGGCGCGCGGCCCCCTCTAGCCGCCGGCCTATGGTGCCACCTCGTGGCCCCCCGTATCTCCTTCGGTCTTCGGAAGCTTCGTGGAAAATAAGACCCGGGCGTTGATTTCGTCCAATTCCGAAATTTCCTTTGTAGGATTTCTAAAACCAAAAACAGCAGGCACGGCATCTTGTTAATAGGTTAGTGCCGAAAAATGCATAATAATGATGTAAAGTATGTATAAAACATGTGAGTATTGTCATAAAAGTAGCATGGAACATAAGAAATTATAGATACGTTGGAGACGTATCAGTAGTGTCTGTCGTATTATGAGGTGTCGGAGTCGATTTTGTAGTGTTGAATTCTACGTATCGTCCGAGTATTTATCGAAGTGTCGAAATGGAAGTTTGAAGTGATGAACCAAAATTTGAAATGTTGAATCGAAAGTTCAAATTATCGAATTGGAAGTTTGAAGTGGTGAATATGCCTTATTTTACATCATCTTAAATCCTCCGGCCTGGTGTCCTATTTTACATCATCTAGTATGACAAAAACAAATTTAGTGCCATAAAAGTTAAGCTTATTTTCTATTTGCTTCGCTGGTTCTTCCGACGGTAGCCAAAGTGTAAGCTTATCGGTCCTGATCAAAACCCATCTAGGGCTTCGTCCCTCTCGTCGGCGACGTTGTTGGTCCGCTCCGCCTCCGGTGGCCTTGGGGCCTTGGAGGTGTGGCGGACCGCAGCCTCTCGCCGGCGGGAAGGTTTCAGTTCTTCGTTTAGTTTGTTCTCGGTGTATTCTTCGGGGTGGTGAGGCGGAGGCTACTTTCTGAAGTCAGAATAAGGTCCTCCCCGTCCTATCCTCACTCCGGTGGTGCATCTAGCGTCGGCGGAGGGCGTGTGGAGCTCTGTGTCCGGCGGATCTCCTGTGATCCGATCGTCTTTCGTGTTCGATTATGTGGTTTCAGGTCAGTCTCTTCCGATCTACAATTGTCATCATTGGCGATGGTTGTTGCTCTGGTGCGCTGGTCTTTGGGGCCTTAGCATGACGATTTTCCGTCTGTCTACTACAACAAGCTCTACTACGACAAGTTTTGTCTGGCTCCGGTGATGGAGGGGTGAGGACGGCGGCGCGTCTTCGGCTCGTGCTAGTGTTTGTAGTCATCGCTAGGTGGTCCAATGACCTTTTTTAATTTTTGTTACTTTTAGGTATCTTTGTACTACAAAAAAAATGCGACTTGGGGGTAAGAAGCCCTCCAAGCAATTCAATAGATGATATTTGGTGTGTACAGCGAGAGAGCAGGCGCTAGCACTCGAACTCAGGATCTCGCGGGTCACAACAGGTATCAGCACCCGGGAACCATTCGGGCTATGCCTCGGTTCACGCATCTTTGTACTACTGTTGATGATTATTAATAGGTTGGTGGAATTTTCGCAAAAACAAAGTGTTTATAATTTTGTTTAGCCTGCTCTATTTTGGATTGTTAGAGATGCTCTTACAGTGATTAGGTAGGAGTAGAGAAGTACTTTGTTGGTCAGATCGGGGAGTTGGGCCGCCGGCGGAAAGCTAGGACAGTCACGTATGAGTTGATTATCCGTATACGTCGTGCAAGCGTCATGCTGAAGTTGATATACATCATAATTATAGTACCCCTTTCATTTTTTTCTTTCATAATTCCTAGGAGATGATTCTTCCTTTCATTATACTTCTTCAAGCAGCTTCCGTCATCATCACCTAATCCCCTTGCCGGATTCCTGTTGCTTTTTTCTCAGAACTAGCATAGTGGCCCTCGCAAATGCGAGGGCATCAACTTTAATGTATAAAGAATGTATGTTTTCATCTTATGCGGATATTCTTACTTATTATTCATCTTATGCAACTCCAGTACTTCATCTATAAAGTTTGATTAAACTATATATCCAAGATATATTTTTATAAGCATTTCCAAATAACGGGTGAACATTGATTTTCCATGCTGTTTTTGTTTAATATTCTCTCGGAATGTGGAAATAATTCACACACAGTCTTACAATGATGATAGAAATTGATTATTAGTGTACATGTAATTATAGTAAATATATATAATTACAATAAAACATTATATACTCACTCCTTTCTTGATCTGAATGCCTAGTAGAATAAATAATATGCATTCATGCTTATCGATACAACTACCATTCTTCATGTCGCTCAAGTTATTTTGATCACAATTATCGAGTACTACAATACTTCATGCCACCGAAGGTGATCCCCAATTTCATGTAAGTTTAATTTATAACTGAGAACTTATCCATAGATATGTTGTGCAATCATTCTGCCCTTTCCATAGGCCGCATAACCCCTGCAATCTTTTGCCCAGTGTGGTTGGCTAGTGATGCAAGCACACATGCATTCTTCTAAGCTTCCCTTTCACTTTGGCATGCTAGTATTTCCATGGGAAACGGGTAGTAATCTACATGCGCATTTGGGATGATAGCTAGGAGCTGATAGCATGTGGTGTGGTCTACTCAACCTTGGTGTGTGTATTTGTTTTGAAGACATGTGTGAGCGCATATATTATGAATGTAACAGACAGAAGAAAAGAAATTTAATTTTTTAAATTGTCTGAACATGCAATTTGCAAGAGTGTTATCAAGTACTAAGTGGTCCTTTAAGATGTATATATATACCTCTTGGTTAGTGTTTTAATTTAGGTAAGATGGAGTACCAGTATACTATTGCATTGTATATGCTTCATACTTAACTTACAAATACCTGAATATTTCTAAATGAAAACATGAGTATTTTAATACCTACTTCCTCCGGTCTTTCTTAATTGACTCGAATTTAGTACAAGTCAATTAAAAGAGACTGGAGGGAGTAAGTATCTGTTTGTTATTTTTAAATTTTGCCTCCTTGCAGTATATGCTTAAGTATAAATACTTGAATGTTCCAAAATAAAAATAATTTTGACATTTTAATTCAGCCTCACCTGATCATATTTGTGTCTGGATATATCCAGTAGAGCATAGTTTTATTCTCCAAAGTACAACACATTGATAGTTTTTGAGTAACATGAAATTTCTAGGACGTGAGCCACAAACAACGGTAAACATATAATGATGGAATATTGGGATACAAATACCTTGTGAGCGTGTTCTCCTTGTGAACCCCAATAACTTCTAAATCATAAAATAACCGCTCGTAGCACGATTTGTTGAATCACTGCAGACTTTCTGCTGAGCTGCTTAAACATGTACGTCTTCAGGATGCTCCCAAGAGATTTACACCACCGTTAATTATCTGAAGATGTACCTGATAACTGGGTAAGGTTGTAGTAGGCCAATGAATATTATCCATCTGTTGTTGACCTTAAATGAAGAAACGTGAAATAAATAGTCTATGTAACGTTGCATTCATAACTTCTCGTGGAAAAAAACATTTCAAAATATCACTATCTCATTCAGGATTGGGGATGCTATACCTGCTAAATGTTGGCACCACTAAATGTGTTATGTCCGGAGTTGGTGCACAAAAAGTAAGAAATATATAATAGAACATGTGTGACAAAAATATATATTACCCAATGTTGGAGGGACTTAGAACCGTAATAAGGGATCTCTTGTGAGCATATCAAATCTGCCCCTTCATCCATTAAGGTTCTCCTGATACTTTATATGTGTTTTTTTATATGTTATATATATATATATACAAAGCTTCAAATTGTGTTGATTGGAACACTAATATCAGCACATCTCTAACATGCTGAAATAACAGTTATGGTGAGGATAATTACCATGTTGGCACTTGGTCAGGAAAGCATGAACGTAAAATTGTAGCTTCACAAATAAATCCGTGCCTGATACTCGCGGACACATGAACAGCAACGACGGCAGCCAAATCTGCATCAACCTTCGGTCGGTACACAAGTCCTCCTCTACCGCAGCTGCAATACCATCTTGGGAGAGATCCATCTGCTGATCTGCTCGATTACAGCCTGGTCAGAGCATGGAAGCGGAAGAATCAAAAAGTTACAGATAAAATGGATTAGGGAGACACGGAACGGCATGGTGGACCGAATTCTACCTTTTTTATTGAAACTAATGACAACATGTAGAGAAGACCCA
This sequence comes from Lolium multiflorum, assembly GCA_030979885.1. Taxonomy (NCBI): domain Eukaryota; kingdom Viridiplantae; phylum Streptophyta; class Magnoliopsida; order Poales; family Poaceae; genus Lolium; species Lolium multiflorum. The sequence goes on along the minus strand of CM061750.1, from coordinate 313,004,166 downwards.
CGGTGAGGCGGACCGTGAGTTCCAGCAAGAGCGGCGAGAACTACATGTTATATATTTTTGTGCATTTCTAATTAACAATAAGTATTTGGCTGATATGGGGTGTTGCTAATATTTTTTTATTGTAGACTATTGGTTATTTATTTCCATGAAAAATCTTGTGTTGCTAAGCATATATTTCCCGACCTAAATTAGTTGACTCAGTTTTGTTTAAATACCCATGTATATAGACACTAAAACACGTGTCATATTTAGACAAAGTGGAGTCAATTAATTTAGAACAAATGAGGTAAATTGTTACTTTTTTTAGCAACCGGTGGAAGCGCGCTACCTTTATAGTAAGAAGAAGGAAAACTGTATAGTGAGGGTCGGTATCAGCATCTACCGATGAAACCCCATGTAGATTGCTACTACTAGGCATTACATACGAACTACTTCGTTTGTTCATAAAAAGGTCTCAACTTTGTTAAAATCTAGATGTATCTATATACTAAATCGGGTCTAGATACATCTAAATTTAATAAATTTAAGATAACCTTTTATTGATACAGAAAGTATTAGACGATATATCTTTTATTGTAATCCTTAAAGCTCTAATCAGTTTCAAACATCTTTTGAGATGGAACGTAATCAGCCATAAACAATTAGCGCATGAAGCAAAACAAAAGGAATTGTAATAATCTGGTTGTACAGTTGATTGGCAAAGCAAAACCTAATTAATTGGTGAGATATCACAAAGCACACGTACCTAGATGTCTCGTGACTGCCGCCAGACTGGCCCAAGGAACTGACAACGGCAGATTCATGCACAACATGCAGCAGCCAGTGCTTGCTCTTTTTCTCGGTTGGAGATCGACCGGTGGTGCTGCCTGCTTTTTTCCTGTAGGTGCTGATGTTGACGTGCGTTCTACCTGGAGATTGACCGGCGGCGGCATGACCTAGATCGATCTAGTTGATTCCGTGCAAGTAAGTTAGACGAGTATTTCTTCTTCTATTCGTGGAAAGAGGAAACGAAACGGTATTTTACATAATGGCAAAGGTGGGTAAATAATTGTAATCTGAATGATCAAATGGCTGTGGTTTTTTGACGTGCAAAATTGACGGACAGATGATTCTGATTTTTGTGAGATTTTCTAGCTAATTCTCTAATTTCTGGTTACCTCGTAATGTACTTTTAATATATAATAGATATTGGCAAGAGACATAGGACGTGCTTCCGTCAGTAGCGACGCCATGAACACGCAAGCAACTCGACCAGCTAATACTTGCGCTGTGTTCCTCTCAAAAAAAAAAAAAAATACTTGGGCTGTGTCCAGGTTCTTCCTTCACCGGCCAGACTCATTCTCGATTAGCAGCCCTGTTCTTTCCACGACGTCGGAAGGATCATCAATAGCTTAGCAGTATAGATGTACTGCTACTTAGCAGCCCTTAAATTTTCTCTATAAATACCAGCTCCCCTCCGTCTTCTTCCATCACCAGCCATACCGCGACAACGAGAGTAGAAACAGAGATCAAGGAGAAGAGAACTCTGCAGCAATGGCGACCAAGATCTACATCGTGTATTCCTCCGCTCTGCTCAATCTTCTTCTTCTCCCGGCCAGCACATTGATCTCATCTCTGCAATTTCTGTTCGTTCTTTCTGCAGGTACTACTCGACCTGGGGACACGTCGCAACGCTGGCGGAGGAGATGAAGAAGGGCGCGGACTCCGTCCCTGGCATGGAGGTCACCATCTGGCGTGTCCCGGAGACGCTGCCGGAGGAGGTGCTGGGCAAGATGCACGCTGCGCCGGCGCGCAAGGACCACCCCATCATCACGGCGCGGCAGCTGGCCGAGGCCGACGGCATCCTGTTCGGCTTCCCGACGCGGTTCGGCATGATGGCGGCGCAGATGAAGGCCTTCTTCGACACCACCGGCGGCCTCTGGCAGTCCGGCGCCCTCGCCGGCAAGCCCGCGGGCGTCTTCTTCGCCACGGGCACGCAGGGCGGCGGCCAGGAGACCACGGCGCTCACGGCCGTCACGCAGCTGACGCACCACGGCATGCTGTTCGTGCCGGTCGGGTACACGCACGGCGCCGGCATGTTCGCCATGGACGAGGTCAAGGGCGGGAGCCCGTACGGTGCCGGCACCTTCGCTGGCCCCGATGGCAGCAGGGTGCCCAGCGACGCCGAGCTCGCCTTGGCGGCGCACCAGGGCAAGTACTTCGCCGGCATCGCCAAGAAGCTGAAGGTCGTCTGAAGTCTGATCGCCAGTCGCCCCATCATATCGTTATCAATTACACAGTTATAATGCACACGATCGAGTGCAAGGATTGCTTCGCACATCATATCCGGTGGAGCAGGGTTTACACAATTCTATAGCTACTACATTTAATTTCTTGTTTGAAATAATAATAGTAATAATAATCCTCTGTGTATTCCTACCCTTTCCGTCCAATGAAATGTGTCTCAACTTTGTTGAAATTTGGATGTATCGAAGGGCGAAGCTCCTAGTAGAGCTAGGTCTTGATTTTTGGCAAATACATTCAGATGCGTGTGTATTTTCTGAACAATTTGAGTGGCCGTGTGTCAAAAACGGATTTCCTATAAGAAAATTATGACTATTTTAGTGAACGCTATGCAAAACCAACTTCAAACTAAAAATTAGGACTAGATAGTAGATACCAAGAACATGAACTCAAATTTTAGGTTCAATGTGAATAAAATTCCTTATCTTACATATATTTATCATGGATCTTACTATATACTACTCCCTCCCTTCCTTGATACAAGGTGTATAGTTTTTTCGAAAAAAGCTCCAAAATATAAGGTATGTTGCGTAGAACCACTCATTTGGACATTTTTTTACGGATCCGATTGCATTTTCTTAGCTCATGCAAACTCCTCTATTTTCTCAAAGCAATAATTCAGGGATAATCTTGCTCAAAACTCGTGTAACTTGCATTCAATGTGCATTTCTTAACTTCTGTGCCAAAAACTATACACCATATATCTAGCAACGGAGGAAGTACAAGATAACCTTAAGTTATTCATGATCCATACATGGAGAATTGAAAAAATTAGAGATTTCTTGATATGTAAAAGATACTTCCAACGATATTATCACCTCTGAGTTGCTTTTTAATGTGGCGATGACAACAATTGAAAAGAATTTTTCGGTGACAAAGATCATCAACACCGAGGTGCGTGTCGAGCGAGAGATATTTAAAAGTCTTGATCGATAGAATTATAGAACATTTTCATAAAAAAAAGGGGTCAAATCTTACCTTCGAACTGATATTATTGGTATGTTTTTATGTTTTACTCATAACCAAATACATTTTTGTTTTTATTGTACCAAGTGATTGCATTAGTATCATATATATAACATTGATGTTTCAAGGGCTATTTTGATTTTTGCATCATTTTTACAGTTCACCCTACCTTAAATTATTTTTATCCTTGGCCACTGAATTTAGCTAGATGCTAAATAGTACCTATATATAATTAAATTTAGATAAAGTTGGAAGTATTTGGGGGGACCTTGATCTGGTGTCTCAACTATTTTCATAGTCCGCTTGACGCAATCATGAGGTGTGTCTGATCCCTGCTGATGGTGACACCGTCCAGGTGCGTCAATTCCAATTGGAACACAATGACGTTAAACGTCCGTGGATCACATATCTCACCTCCTGTTGAGCAGAGCCCTAGTTTTCATGACCACTCATGTTGAGACCAATCATGGTTCATGAAACTGTTCCCTTGGCCGGTAATTTGACAACGTCAAACCAGTTGGCGAAGCAACCCCATTAACCATCCTCACCAAGTGACCAGCACCACGATCTCAGGCATCTTCAGCAGTGGCGCGACCCATTTTATTGTCCGCGCACGTCCGTTTGCGTTGCGCAGCGGACGCTCAAATGACCGTTTTCGTCCGCGCGTTCGTTTGCGTCTGGCGTTGGCTCCAGCGGCCCGACGCATTTTTTGTTTTTTTTTTGTTTTTCTCTTTTTCATGTGAACATAGTTCTAAATATTATAAATTGGAAAATTATTTTACACAAACTAATACATAGTTTGGAACATGGTTTATACAAACTAATACATAGTTTAAACCATGGTTGATACAAATATAAATATTTTAAAAATAGAAACCAGTTGTGTTGATTTCCATGTTCGCTGTCAAGAAAGAACATTTGAGGGCACACCCAGTCACCCAAACTGGAAAATCCAGCGGGAGGAATGACGGTGCCCTTGTTGGTTCTACCGAGGAAGAACAGACGAAACCTTCCACTACGGCTTCGTCGGCCCGTAGCATTTGCAAAGAAAGAACACTCTACGTTCTAAATATCGGAGTCCGACGCGGATTCGCCGGTGTGGTAGTGCTGCGGCAGCCGTGTCGTCGAACACCTTGACGACCATCGTATCACTCGTAGAGGAAGGTGAGCGGCAGCGGGCTCGCGAGGTCACGGCGAACTTGCCCCCCGGTGTGCGGTACATCTTTCCCTGCCGTCGAACAGACCTCCACGGTCCGGCGAGTTGCGGTGGCCTCCCGTAGCTGCAAATGCGCCGGCTCGACGCCATCGATGAACTCGGCGAACTTGTCCGGGAGACGCTTGATGCCGAGCGGGTCGTCGTCGATGCGGAGGAGGAACTCGAAGCGGCGTTCCCCCGTCGGAGGAAGACGAAGAGGGCGCGGCGACGGCGAGCGTGGGGTCGTAGCTGCTCCACCACGGCGGCCTGCCCCGTCCCGGGCGCCCGGGCCGCGGCCTCGACCGCCTCGCCGGCCACCAGGACCCGCCATGGTCTTCCTCGCGGGCCGGCTGCGTCGCAGGAACACCTAGGCGGCGGAGCTTTGTGGCGGCTAGGGTTTCTTTGGAGGAGTGGATGAGGAAGAAGAACGCGCGACCCCTTTATATAGGCCGGAGGCATGCGGTGGCCACGGGACGCGTGGCGACGCCATTAACGTGGTTGGCGGAGGTGGGCTGCGGCCGCTCGGCAGCCGAGGCATCGCCATTAACGTGGCGCAGCGCCGGCGACGATGGCGCGGGCCGCGTTTGAGAAGACGCATCGGCAGTCGTCAGACGGGTCCGACGAAACGTTCGCCGGATACGAGCGGACACTTTCCGCGTCCGCGTGTCCGCAGAGACGCATCCGAGGCGCATATTTGGTTCAGGTTTGCATCTCCGCGGACGGTCCGGTCACTTTGCGTCGCCCCGCTGGAGAGGGTGCCAAACTCATTTCCGGTCACGGCGGACGAAAACGGTCGCTCAGCGATCATTTGCGTCGCGCCGCTGGGATGCCCTCATGCCCCCATATAGGCGAGTAATTGTCAGTTTTGTAAAAAAACAAGGGAAACAGTCCGACGAGCAAATGTCAAAAGACCCTAGAACAGGGACAGAGATTTGGTGCACATGAGTACTAGTGCTCTTTTTTTAAAAAAAAAAATCAGAACATATATTTTTAAGTACCAAAAAAATCTGAGAAAAAATAGCGTATATGTAGCTAATGATGTATCCCACAAGCATGCAAAAAATTAACTCCAAATACTTCATATTTTGAGCTACATAAAAATAACAACAGTGTAGGTCTAACAACAGTGTAGATCTGAGTAGTACATTTTCAAATCTCTAAAACATATCAAATTTTGTTTTTTTTATCCAGCCCAAAATAAAAAGAAGTTTGGATTGAGATTTTTCAGGATTGTGAGATGTATTACTGAAAATTTTCAAAAAAAAATTATAACTTGCAAAAATATTTTTTATATGGCAGGAGCACTGGAGCAAAATATCATGTTGCGAAAAGCACTTTTCGCTAAAAAAGATCAAAAGAAAGTGAAACAAGGAACCGATAAAATAAAAGGAAAAATGATAGGCCATTTCGAGCTATGGCAAAAATACCATGTGGCGAAAAGCACTTTTCACTAAAAAGGATCAAAAGAAAGTGAAACAAGGAACCGATAAAATAAAAGGACAAGATCAAAAGAGAGTGAAACAAGGAACCGATAAAATAAAAGGACAAATGATAGGCCATTTCGAGCTGTGGCAAAAATATCATGTGGCGAAAAGCACTTTTCACTACGTAAAAAAAGATCAAAAGAAAGTGAAACAAGGAACCGATAAAATAAAGGGACAAATGATAGGCCATTTCGAGCTGTGGCAAAAATATTCCGTCGCCGGGACTTGAACCCGGGTCTCTCGGGTGAGAGCCGAGTATCCTAACCACCTAGACTACGACGGATGTTCTGGCCACAAATCATTAGTTATCTTGATGACACCTTCCATCGACAACTGAAAGTATTTGTTGTTCCAATGACTCTTTCTGTCAGCGAACTATTTTATACAAGTACCCGTTTGCTGTCAAACATCAACGTGCAAAAGAATCCACATACACACACGCCAAATGAAGTTCATGTATATTCGCCGATTCACATTTTCCACTCAAAGGCTCTTTTTTGGATCGAAGGAGCACCCAGCCTCCATTTTTTTCATTCATCATTCACGTGATAAACAATAAAACATGATACATAAGTTCACAAGGTTTTACTCCAGATTGTCTGGCTATTGAAGGCTTCTGTCGTCATCACATTCTTTTTTGTATTCACATACTTGAATGCAAGTTCGACTCCAAGAGTGAATGCATCTTCGTGCTCGGATCCAAGAGGAGATCCATTGAGGTGAGGGAGTATGGATCCAGGACAAGACTCATCTGCTTTCTCGCATTGGTTATCGGGCTTTCCACGGGCACCACCTATTGCATTTCACGCAAAAGTGCAAGACAAAACTTAATAAAACATAAACTATTACAAGCACACTACAGTCAACAACTACTAATCGAAGACAGAATAATTCTCATGTCGAATTTAGTTTGCAGTCACTGAAAACAAGTCAATGTAGCAAACCTTGTCTGGCTGTTGGAAGGAGTTCTCATCCCGTAGAGAACCGGATGTGAGTACCGTCTTTACAGATCCGAATGTCTCGATGTCATTCTCCAACCCAGTTATAGATATGCTAAGATCTACAACTTGGTTGCCGAAATTGAGAACCTGAGAATAAGCAGATTTGGTTATTTCAATTTCTGTTAGCTCACTTAAAATTATGAACCAGAGAATAAAAGCACCTTTATTTTCAGGTAAGTATTTCCGTCTTTAGAGTTCTGCCAAGTGATAGAAGATGCGACCAATTGGTTATAATTTGATACTTGAATGGTAGAGGGATGAAGTGCTGCGCCACTTGAGTCCTTGAAGAAGTGTAACATCCAGTAGTTTGGACAACCGTAGTGTTGCCACGAGTTGAAGACTATGGCATCTGGACTCCACCTATTAAGCAGAAATGTATTTTCATTAAAAAAAAAGGACGGTGCAGACATCAGTATAAAATAGTTTCGGTGTGCAATTATATTTCTCTCTCTAGAGATCTTTCCATTTCATAGGTAGTCTCTGGAGTAACAAGGGATTATCCAAATTGTAGCTTAACTTCTGTAGATAAACTGTAGTACGACTAGGGAAATTACACAATAACTGATATCTCGATCCAAAGTTTCGAATCATTTACCTGCGGTCGTTGTCATTTACAAAGAGTGGAGCGCAACTTGCCATTTCAACCACGTCGCTGGGTAGAAAAAGAAATGGTAAAACACACAAGTTCACAATGTACTGTACCATCACCATGATACAAAACCAGAAGTATGTAAGAGAACCTGTTTCTTTCTAATCCAATAAGAAATGCAGCTTCTGCTAGAGCAGCTACTAGTGTTCCTCGGCCAGCATCATTTCCAGTCACAGCATATTCACTAACAATTGCCTAGAAATTGACACAAGGTACAAGTTAGTTGTAAGTAACTGACGTCAATAGTATTGATCTGAGAACTGATGTCAATAGAACCGCAGGCTGTACCTTGGGTCCACCCCGGGGTGTGCTGTCAAACATGCTAGATTTGTAAAACATATCCCCAGATGAGGTATAGACCTACCACAGAGGATGTCAAACATTGACAATGTATTACTTATTTATAACTGAATATATACTTCAGCTAAGTGAAGACCAAGCAACAGTGTTTACATGAACATCATATAGATCAGCAGGTTCATTTGGTGAAATGGTAGATCTATCACAGCTTGATATGATCTTGATATCTGGGTAGGATGCTTTTATTGCAGAATAGAACTTGCGGTAATTCTCTACAAATACAGAAGGGATTGCTATTAAGGAAAAACTCAGACAAAAATAATTTGAAGCGCTTGTGCTCTCCTGTGAATCACCAAGGAAGAAGACGTAAAGACACTTCAAGAGATATATAACTAACCTTTATAGTAGCGCATCGAGCATTCTTGATTCCCCATAGAAATATAATTAAGCTGAAAGGGCTCTGGATGTCCCATTGCTGCACGAACTGAACCCCATGAAGTCCCAGGGTCTCCCCTGGCAAACTCGATGCCATCAACAACATCCTGCAATAGGAATGAAATTCAAACAAGAATAATTTCTTAAATGTATCATGAGGAAACATCGCTTCTTAGATTGTATCAGTAATAGCATTTCCTAGCAGCACCAGGATAGGAAGAAACATAATCCTAATTAAGATCATTATGTATTACATCCATCAGCTGCAGATGCAACAAATATGTTTACATGTCGACTTTCAATCTATTGTTTCTCATTTCCTAAATATGTACACTAGACTGTTGCCTGGACATTCCAAATCAGTTGTAATAGATACAATAGAAGCCAAGTGATTGCTCAACTATGTATCCAACGACCGTAATTAGCAATGCACGCTTATTTCCAACATTACCATTGCATAAGCACACATACTTATTTAGCAGCTTCCATTCTGGCTATTTACCCTCTAGAAATGCCGTTTCTGAATTCTCAGTGACAAGATTATGCCTTTTTTTTTCTATTCTACTTTGTAATTTCCTGATATGTCTTTTAAAACACACAGAAGGATCATTTAGCTTATAATCCTTTATTAGTTAATACCGAGAAAATAAGAAAATCGACTAAGAGAGGAATAAATACAGACCAAGTACACTTCACACATGGAAAAATGTAACTAATTTTAAGAACATACCTTTACAAAAGCAGCTATCGTTGCAGGTGGTATTTGTTCATTTTGGCTAGCCCCTGCCACAATGAAAAGAGTTCATGAGACCACCCGATATGCAACATTCTTTTTACACCATTTTTAGGTATAGGAATTACCATCATTAACCACCCAAACTGGGGAAGCACCAATGTCTTCTGCTAACTACAGTAAATGGAATAACAAATGTCAGCTTCATACTGTTAGCAATTGTATGAGACAACTCCCAGATCGAAGTCAAGCAGTAAGGTCTTTTACACACTTGAAGAAACTCAAACAATCCAAGTCCATCATCAGTCCAGTATCCCCAAACATCATTGAAATGACCGGGCCTCTCCTCCCAGGGTCCAACAGTTTCACTCCAGCGAAATGCATTTAAAAGATAATTTCCCATGACATAGTTTCCACCTAAAACAAGTAATCAACATACTATCAATCTCCAGAAATCAGTGTTTAACCATAATTGAGATATAATTTATTTTCTTGGTTGAACCTTATGGGTTTCGCATAACAGATTTCATGAACACAATATACTACACATCAGAAAATGATTCTATAAAGTTTTGTTCCTTTTACTAGCTACAAATGCTCTTGCAGCATACCAAACAAGCTATTGGAGTTTTTGTGTTTTCAAGGTTTCCAATCGGGATTATATTTGTTCACATTATATGCAAGTTGTGATTAATAGATTTTGTGACATAAACTTTGTATGAAGTTCGTGTCAAACGAGATGTAATAGTCAGTATAGGTAAACTATGACTAATAGATTTTTAGCATAAACTGTGTATGGAGAAGTTCTATGTGAAGCTACATGATTCAGTGTCGTCAACCAATGTGTACCTAATGCCCTAGTTTAGTTTGTTACTATGAGCGCACACTGTACACGGTCTAATATTGCACTCTGAGGGCAGAAACGTGTAATTGAGAAGAACAGAACAATCAATGCATGTGCTATAATAAACCTCACTTTTACCCATATAGAACTTGTACGTTATTCACAGTGTCGTATAACTTTGTACACTCTTGGGGTTCAACAAATTGCAGCACTTCCATCAAATATAAAGAAGTGCGGAGGCATAATACTTTCACCTGTTGATAGGAATCACAGATGAAAGATGAAAGGTAATATGACAAACCTGGGAATTTTAAAAATTTAGGATTTAGATTTGCCAGCATAGATGCAAGATCTTTACGATAGCCGTGCCCCTGGGAAGAAAATTGTAATACAGACATTGTAATCAAGCGATGGAAAGTCCATTAATATTTTCACTTTTTTTACTTACATCATATTTTGTATGTAAATTAAGAACAAATTATCAATCCTACAATGAATATATGAATAGATAACACCTTAGAATCTTGTGGATATCTCAAGACTCAAGGGGTAAAAGCACGATAACATCACACCATGCAATTTTGACGATGGATAATGCAGGTTGTAGTAAGAAACATTTGAATGCAAACTACAATAGCTGCTTGGAGAACAAATAAGTTTGGTGAGAACTTTGTTTCGAGGTTGTAACATGTTTGGACCTATGACATGATAACTGAAGCTAAATAGTCGTTACTTGCACAGCGGAATATTATTTAATGCACCAACGCTATACCTGGACAAATATCTTAAGTTCAGTGAGAACTCTTGTTCCAGATTTTCATATGTTTGGATATGTAGCATGTCAATTTTAATATAAATAGTTTTCACACTTCGAATATATAATTACTGAGGGAACTGGGCGTCGATCAGTTGGCTAGCGCATCGCAATTGTTCTGCGCATGCAGCCCACGACCTGCATTCGAGCCTCCGGCTCCGCGGTTTCTGGTTGTGTCCCGAGTTTACCGCATGGTTCCTCCCCTGCCGAGTTTGAGAACTGAGTGCTAGCTCAGTGGCAAGGCTTGCGAGTGCGCAGCCAGCCCGGGTTCGAGTCCCAACGGGACCGAATTAAACGGGGTGTTATCTAGCGCGTATAAATTCGCTGCTGGAGAGGTCTCATCATCTATCTAACAACATATAGCCAAGGGAGGGAATCTTCCCCCGTTGGTCAACGTTCCTCCCCTGCCGGTACTCGTTTTTTAGTTTTCTCGAAAAATATATAATTACTGGTATGATGTGTTTCTCAGTTCTCACAAACTCTTGTAGATGCAAGGGAACTTTAGAGTGGAGAGATGCATTTTGTTATGATATAAAAGGAAACGCACAACATTCAATGAAATCATGGAAAGTAAATTACCATGTAAGTATCAGATGGCATAAGTGATACTTGATCAAACCAAACTATTCCACTTTTGCTGGTCGTAAGCTGAAGCCGTGAATTAGAATAACTTTCACTTGATTGCAGATCAAACTCAACCTTCGTCCACTCTTTAAAATCTTCGCTATCAGCACTACAGAAGAAATAATTATAACACACACTGATTACACAGAAAGAGCCATAGCTGTAATAAATGCAGAGCTAAAGCACATAATATTGCTTACATGATGGTATGGGAAGCTAGATTTCGAAGACCATCTGAGCTTGTCAAAGAAGCTGTCAGATCCACGGAGTCTGATGACCTAATGTACATGCTAACTTTATAAACCTTTGCTTCCTCAATATTCTGCAACAATGGCAGCGAACGCAATTCTTATTAATATACTGGAGACAAGCTTATATTTTTCACATACATAAGCCTGAGGGAAAGAATAAATTAACATATATTGTATCAACACTTCACAGAGGATGACTGGTGACTGGTGAGTAATGACTGCAAAAGATCTAAGATTAATGGATTTTTTATGTCTCCTATCCATGGTACGGTACCATGGAGTGTCACTGATGTGTAATGACTGCAACCGATCTAAGACTAATGGATTTTTGTCTCCTATCTATGGTATTCAATAGATATATAAAAAAAAAGCTCATATTATCAGATGAGATTCAGAATCCCGAACTTGTGTTATAAGTAAAAGTTATACCATGCCCCAGAAACCCGGATTATAGATACCAACACCTTCTGGTGGGCAGACATTAGTTCCACTAGATTGACAGAGTACTTCCATCCGAAGTGCGATTGGATTAGTTGGAAAACAGGATGAGCGATCGGTTGCCACAATGATATTGGATTCATCTCCAATTATCAACCATGGGTCAATGTTTGAAGGAGTATTAAGACCACCGGCTTCAAAACCTGCAAGTTAGATTGTTAGATATTTGCACATAAAAACAAAGCAATTTAAGGAGCCACACAAGTGTAGGAGCAAATGATTAGCCCAGTATCTTCATATATTCGTCTGTCCTCTAAACAATTCTTTACCACATATAGCCATTGCATATATGTGATTAAGAGCCGCTAATGATATGAGATAGCTGTATTTAACAAAAAGAGATCAGCCTAATTAATTAGTAGCTTTTCATTTAACTACTTACAACAGAAAAGTAATAGTTATTGCGAGCAAAGAGCAATATATGCAGTAACTTCCCTGGTAACTGTAAAGCGGAAAAATAAAATTATGCCAAGTAATACGCCAAGAAGTGTCAAAATGATGAGCACTCACTTCTGTAAGAATAACGAAAGTGCCTATATATATTTGACACATCAGACATCAGATCACATTACCTCTATTGTTTACAAGTTCTGCCCACAACCCGCCAGCCCCAGCATGGTTAATCTCCTACAAGTTCAACCAAGAATGAGCAAAAGCCCTCACCCAAGTACACAAACTAAGTAAACCCTAACATTCTATTATAAGATCAGTTGCATGTAAGTATTAAAAGGATTAATCAATTAACAAGTTTGCTGAGTCGTTTCACCACAAATAAGTTGTCTGTAAACATAATGGTGCAGAAAATAAAAATGAGTAAACACTGGCTGAACTCCTGAGTAACATGTATTTGCTGCAATTCTACAAGCCATTATATATACATGCAAGAGTAATACTCAAAAAAAGATACATACGCAAAAGTAATACCCAACTATGTGAATATGTAATGTGTCTGATGTTCGCTATAGATAGCCATCTATCACAAAAATCGGCAGTTAACCGTTACAAGGAGTTCGTTGAGTTGGCCTAAGAAAGTTCCAACATTATCAAAGCATGCCCCTCTGCACAGAAATGGTTTTGGTAGGGTAAGAGTACATAGTCACTACATGTGGCACCTATAACTACTCAAAAGCAATGCATGCACCAATAACTAGACATAATCTCACCTCAAAAAAGATGCCAAACATATTTTCAGGGATCATCTGAATATTTTGAGGTGAAGCATCCACACTCAGCTGTGCAGTTTGAGCTGCCGTTGACCGAACAAAAAATATTTGATACAAGGCGCAAACAAGACCCAGCATTCGGAATAACCGTTGATCCAAAGACCCTCTTGGGACAGCCATCTCGACCTGTTACAGCTGAAACGAAATCAGTGACTCATTACATGTTCTATCTGCGCAAAAACATACATACATACCACAAATCCAGAAACACACTTGGTTGAAGTTACCACAGATACAGAAGAAGCAAGAGTGCGAAATAATAATTGGCTCAGAGCAGTGGTGTTTGAGTAGAAACGATGCCAACAGAAGATGAGAATATAAGTTAGCAACGACAAACTGCGACATGGGTCTTCTTTTCTGCAGTTTACTTCACAGAGATGCAATGTGTAGCAGACAAGCAATACATAACTAACTGTATCTATGAAAGCAACACCAACATAACCTATGCTGAATGATTGCCATTTTTTCGCTGAACAAGTCATTCTCTGTCAGTGGAAAAGCTTATTGGAACGACTTAACTGTAACTGTTACAAACAACCAAGGTGCATGAGGCTCAGACAATAACCTCTGAACTGGGAACACTAGCCATCAAACATCTCATCTGGCAGAATCGAAGCACTTGAGTTATACTAGTGTACTATTGTTTGGCCAACCATGGAAGATGTCAGATTTGCAGAGCATATAACAGAGGCTTGTACAGGCAAGGAAACAGACAACTGAAACGAACGGGCATTTCCGCAAATAGCGAGAAAAACGTGCCACACACGCACGGAGGCTGCTTGAATCAGACAAAAACAAGCATTGTACAGTAAAATTGTACTCCTGTACAAGTAAAGCAAGCGCGCCCGTGAAGCATCGATTAGCTCCCCTCCTAATCAGCCATCAGGCATCCACCAACCTATGCATAGGCTCTAGAAGCATCGCGGCATTCGCACAACACAAAATTAACCATAAAGAAGAAGGAGGCGCAAGAAGATAGACCGATTTGAGACCTTTTCGGGAGTTGCAGGAGCTCACCAATGGTGGATTTGGGGGAGGAGAGCGGCATTTCTAGGTCTCCCTCCGCCTCGACGAGTCAACGTCGCTATCGAGGGCGGGCGGCCGCGGGGGGCGGTGGTCCCGTCGGATCGCGATCGGACGGGTGGAAATGGAGAGAAGTGGGCGGGCGTGGAGGCGTCGGTTTGCGTTGCTTGCGAGGCCAGCCAAGCCGTTGCTCTCGCCTCGAGCTTATCGAGAGTGAACAGGTCAACTGGGCCCGTACTTTAAGAACCTTATCCGCTGGTATATACCACTCTCTTCACAATTATTATGTATTCTAGGTTGAGTTAAAGTTAAAGTTTGTAAAGTTTGACCATGTGTATAGGAAAACATATCACATTTAGTGCGGCATATTGTAGCTCCGGATACAAGTAGGCTATTTTTCTAAAAAAATGAAGATGGCAATTTAAAGTGCTATAAAAAAATAAAAAATTCTAGACATAGGTAATGATGTATTCTATAAAACATGCAAATTTTAAACTCAAAACACCTTATATTTCTGGAACTCTAAATTATGTTTTCAATTTTTTTGAAAAAGTGGCCTACATGTAGCCAGAGCTATATTTGCAGTTTCCCCATTTACACCACAAAATAGATATTTTTTTAAACATCATACTACATATGCTCATAACATGTTATCTTACATTTTTCTAGATTTGGATAGATGTTTGTATATTTTCTTATATATTTGATCAAAATTTAAGATATTTAATTTTAAATAAACCTAAAATACATGGTAATTATAAGGACCTTTTGATCAGTTTAGATTTGTTATAGTTCCACCGTTCCATAAAAGATATCTCATATTTATCTAAATAAGACATACTTTATGGGAAGGGGGATATATATTTTTGGTTGCATCTCATCCTTGATATGGATCATGCCTGAGAAGACAAAGGAACACCACCCTCCCAATTAGCCAAGGTGCATCTTGCTTATCCCCAACAAATAAGGAGTAGTGCATAAATGATATTGTTAGAATTGCATTGAAAAATACTTCATAATGATGTCAATCTTATCTCAAATATTTCACATATACATAGGAGATAAAACACGGAAAACGATAACACGTTATCATGAAAATGGACGGAGTATATGCAAAAATATGTTATCTTTTTTATAATGCATGGATTTTTTCTGGACATAATCAAGAGCAATTAATGAATATTTTCAAGTTACCAAATCCACCAAGTCAAAGAGGCCACAAAGATAAGCATCAGCGAGTTTGGAGAGCACTAATTGGTATGGCGACGGCCCACCTGTACGGTGCGGCCGTACCATTGTGCCACCGCCTTCCTCTCGTCAAACGTAACAACTTTTCTAAAAGGGGTCTCAAAATAAGAATTAGAAGAGAGAGATGACTCAAAGAAGACACCTGAGATCCATTTCACCTAATCACATCTGAGGAGAGGGGAACCGCTGCTTCACCGCCATCTTCATCACCATCTCCACCCCCCTCTCCATAGCCATAGATTCTACTTCTCTTGATGTCGTCACAATTGGTGGCATTGTAAGACTATTTGATATTGATCTTAAGAACTTCTATATAATATTTATGATTATTGATCTTATCATGTGTGAGTAGTCCTCACGGGCTGAGGGCTGATGCCTAGCCTCACAACATCATGTGCATCTAACTTTACATGGGTGTTGTGCTTAATTTTCATTTAAGATTTGTATGATTGTATCTCTATCTCCTGCCTCAATCTAAGACTTGTCAAGTATCCAAGACCCCGATGATTGATAAAGGTAATTATAAGGTGAGATTAGTGGTAATCTGCAACTTCTTACGAAACCTAGTGACAATAGGGAGAGTACGGTGGTAGCTTGAGATCCATTAGGGAATAATGGTGACGTCATTAATTTTAAAGCTTATGTAAGTGCTTAGCACTTAATAATCCTTTATAACCATCGTGACTTGAGTAATTGAGTTGGACATTAGTCTATAGATAACTAGCGCGACTGAAGTCTATAGTACATAAGGACGCATCGCCCACTAGAATCTAATATGAATTGATTATGCATAATTACGCTTATTATTATTATTATTATTATTATTATTATCTTTTATCCCATTTCATGTATGCATTGATGCAGGTAAAATCGTAGTACTGGTCTATTTCCATCCATTGATTCACAAACCACAAGTAAACTCGGAAGTTCGATGAGAAAAAGATTTCACAAGTTAACAAGGTCTTGCTCGAATAAATCACCAAATCAGTTGCCTCCTGAAGGATCGATTTAAACTTAGGTCTTATAGGGAGAAAGCAACTATACTATATCTAATATTCCGGATCAAAGGTATCACCTATTCACATCACAATGAAATTAGTGTGATATGTTTATATGCAATTCATTTGTATTTATTTTCTTAATTATAGTGATTGAGAGTTGTTAAAACAAAACAAAATCACACTTTATATTTGTATAAGTTGTCATAAATTGTGGCTTCTTATGTTGTGTTGATCCCAAGTGATCTATAACACTGCAAAATGCACTATCTAGTTTGTGGGCATGATAACATCAACATCGCTAGAATTAAAGAGAGAATCCATAATGCTTAGTTGGTTAAGAGTTTATTTTAGGAAAAAATAAATTGGATAAGAAATACACCAGCTTTTAAGTGATGTGAACAAGTGGATGAATGCCACTCAAACCTTGTGCTAGATCAAAATATGGCAAACTTGAAGAAGAACCATGAGGAGCAAGCTAAAATTGAGTTGGAGAAGTTGAAGAAAGAGAGGAACCAACTGAGAGAGGATAAGAAGAAACGGAAGGAGAAAAGAAATAAAATGAAGAGGAGAAGTAAAAGCTAGTGATGTGCACAAGGACAGGATGATCAAACAAATGTGTGTAAATAAGATATTGAGCATTTCTGGCTAAATAATTAAGCATTTGGATAAATCTAGATGTAAATTATTTGAACTATTTTATTAAACTATGTTTAGGTAAATATAGTTGCATTTTAGAAAATGGAAAAATACCTAGTATTAGGCAAATCGTATTGGAAGCGCCAAGATGGGCAGTAGGACCCAATACACATCGTGCTGGCGCCCCCAACTTTGCTTGTTTGGTGCTATTGTCGGACGCCATTTTGTAACGACGGTGGAGATTCCCTAAGAGGGAAACATAGTTTGCCAAATGATTGCATTTATTCGGACTCATCGGTGGTATGCAAACCAGGCAATACCATAGTACTAACTCCATCCCAAAGCTTAAGCCTTATATTAATTTTAGAAAGTCAAACTATATCAAGTTTGACTAAGTTTTACCAGAAATCATTAAATAAAAGTTTAGTATCATTAGATAGATAATGAAATATATTTTCATATGGGATCTACAAAATATCATATTTATTGATTGATTCTTCTAAAAACTGATCAAAGTTTATTTAGTTTGACTTTTCAACAAAATATAAGCCTTAAGTTTTGGATGGAGGTAGTAATAGCGACCCGGACGAATGGAACCTAGGCGCGCGCACCCGTTTACGAAAAGTTCAAAAAATGTTATTTAAAAATTTTCAAAAAAATGTGAAGTAAAATTTTGCATGTACATATTATGTTGATACTTACTCGTGTAAGTTTTCACGAAAAAATACCATTGTGTGTGGCCTGCATAAAAATGACAAAATGTCCAAATGAGAATAGTGAACAGGACTTTGTACTATTCACAGGAATAGGAATTTGCATTTTGTCATTTTTGTGTAGGTCACATACAATGGTATTTTCCGTGAAAACACACACGAGTAAGTATCAACATAGTATATACATGCAAAATTTTACTTCACATTTTTTTGAAACTTTTAAATAGCATTATTTTGAATTTTTCGTAAACGGGTGCGCGCGTACCCAGGTTCCATTCACCATTTCCGGTAGTAATAGTTTTTATAATGTTCGAGGACGGGGATTGGAGAGTAGAGGCGGCTAGTGGAGCCAATTGGGGATCAACAGGGAAGAAGGAAGTTTAGGGAACGTCATCAAGAAAGGACACAATTTTCGAACAGAAAAACCTCAGAAAAAACCTGACTGACATTGTTTATTACGTGAGCCAAATGGAGAGCGACACGATCAGGCCCAAAGACCGAAGCGGACTCTGTTGGCTGTAGCTAGCTAGCTCACCGCAGAGAGACCGGATTGCCACCGTCGCCGATGGTTCTGCTCGCGGTACTCGCCGCGCTCCTGGCACTTGCCATCTCGTGGCTGTGGATCTCTGTCGTCGTGCGCCTGGCGTGGCAGCCTCGTGCCGTGGCCAGGATGTTCCGGGACCAGGGCGTCCGTGGACCTCCGTACAGGTTCATGAGAGGCTCGACGGAGGACATCCGGAGGATGAAGGCAGAGGCGGACGGCGTGGAGCTGGACGTGCACGACCACGACTACCTCCGCAGGATCCTGCCGCACTTCGTGAAATGGAAAGACCAGTACGGTATGTTTTATCATTGAAATAACAACTTCTCGTAATAGTGGATTGCATTGCTATGTAAGTATCCGGTGTTGCAGAACATATGCCTGACCCTCCGTACTCACCATCTTTTACGGTTATGTTTTTTATTTGAATTGAATGTTATTAGGAGGGCCATTTGTCTACTGGTTCGGTCCAAAACCTCGAATCTGCATCTACGATTATGAGCTGGTTAGGCAGATACTTGCAAACAAATATGGGCATTTCGTGAAGAACGATGCACACCCAGCAGTTCTCGCGATCATCGGCAAAGGGCTAATATTGGTGGAAGGCAAAGATTGGGTGCGACACCGTGGAGTGGCGAACCCAGCTTTTGCCATGGACAAGCTTAAGGTAACGGCGTACAATTTCAGATTCTTGAAGCATGTACTCGCTTCTTTCCAAAAATCTACAATGGGAAATTTTAAATGATCCTAAACTGCAGACGATGACAAGAACAATGGTTAGTTGTGCTGAATGCTTGATCAAGCAGTTGGAGGGTCAGGCAGCCAACAGTAAGAGCGGCGAGATAGAAATCGAGTTCAGCAAACAATTCCAGGAGTTGACAGCAGATGTTATATCCCGCACTGCTTTTGGAAGTAGCTATAAGGAAGGAAAAGAAGTATTTCAGGCACAGAAACAGCTTCAAGTCATCAGTGTGGCAACTCTCCTCAATTTGCAGATACCAGGATTTAAGTAAATCAGTTCCTATGTCAAGAGTAGTATTTCGTACAAAATAGTTATGTTTTGCTGATTATGTCCTTTTTTCAGATATCTACCTACTAAACGAAACAGATGCCAGTGGATGCTAGAAAAGAAGCTTCAGAACATGCTATCTGAAATGATACAGTGCCGAGTAGCATCAAAAGAAAGTGGATTTGGAGATGATCTGCTGGGTTTAATGATTGAGGCTTGCTTCACAAAAGAGCAAGGAGAGAAACAAGACGAAATGATTCTGAGTATCGATGAGATCGTAGATGAATGCAAGACATTCTTCTTTGCAGGGCATGAAACCACATCGCATCTGCTTACCTGGACACTGTTCTTGCTAAGTGTGTATCCAGAATGGCAGCAGCGGCTGAGAGAGGAGGTTCTGAGAGAATGTGGAAAGAGAAACCCTGATGCAGACATGCTTAGTAAACTAAAAGAGGTAAGACGAACTTAGATTGCATGGATTCCTTAATTAATAATCTTCAGCTCTTGCAAGTGTCATCAATTTAATATATTTAGCAGGCTACGGTAGAGTATCCAAAATTATCTTACGTTGCAACTTTTAGTTGTAGCTGATAGCCTAACAGTGGCGATTGGAATTGCAGATGACAATGGTGCTCCTTGAGACATTGAGACTGTATTGTCCTATTATTGTAATGATGAGAAAACCCATCTCTGATGTGAAATTGGGAAGCCTCAATTTACGTAAAGACAATGAAATTGTTATTCCTATTCCAATACTGCACCGAGACAAGGAGGTCTGGGGTGACAGAGCAAATGAGTTCGATCCAATGAGATTTGAGAATGGGATCTCAAAAGCAGCCAAGATTCCATATGCTCATCTAGGATTCTCCATTGGTCCAAGGTCATGCATCGGTCAGAACTTCGCAATGTTAGAAGCAAAGTCGATGCTGGCTATGATCCTGAGGAAATTTTCCTTTACTCTTTCTCCAAAATATGTCCATGCACCTGCAGATCTGCTAACACTTCAACCTAAGTTTGGCCTTCCTATAATTTTATGTCCACTAGATGTATGAATATATTTTTTAACATGTTAGTAAAGAGCACATGCTCTATTAGTTGTAATCTCATGACAACTTTTACCTTATGTAATAAATATTGTCATATTTTACATCTTAGATGTGACCTTGTGACAACTTTTGTTAGATTATTAGGCAATTTCTGAGTGAGTTTAATTATCAAAAACAATATCATGATGCACTAGCATACTTAAACATACAGATCAGACTAAGCATATGCATTAGATCTGAACATGAAACAAATATCGGTGCAAGGTAAGAGAGGATGAGCATGTGCATCGTGACTGGAAAGGTCGCTCCAGCAGCAGCATCAACATGACCTTGTTAATGTCGCCCATGGTTTAGTCATAGTAGCTGGATCTGCCAAGACAAGGAGCTACGCTTGATTAATTGCATACCACATACACACCACTAGTACCCGACACTAGTGCTCATACAATCGACCAACTCATGACTCTCCCCATGCTACGCAGGTTTTCTATTTTTTCGAAATGGGTTTCCCCAACCCTCTGCATCAGATGCGTATGGCTGTTTTATCAAAACTTAAAATGAATCAAGTTTTACACACGAACGTCTAAAAACCTTATTACAATTCATGGATCGGAAAGTGTCTCAACAAAAATAAGCCACCTAAAAATAGAAAAAGAGCATGAAGTGCCTTGGCATGAACATGTCAAGCGCCGGTCAGCACACCATCGACACCGGTTATAGATATCCGTGCAACCATTACCAGCCGGTTGCACCTAGTGTCCATCGCCAAACGCATGTCCTCCGACTGTAGATAATACCACATATGGATCAAGTGAGTAGTCAAAGATATAACCTGCAAAAATGATGGGAAACTTTTTTTTTTGTTGAAGAATCAATCGTTACGTAGGTTTCTCTTGCGCATATCTAGTTTGGCGTATGGTAGACAATCTTAGAAATGGTACTATCATGATATTTTACTTGGACTAAATTAACACGAAAATTGTTAATTGGTTCAGTATTTTTGTTGGACAAAACATTGGTGGTTGAGACCGTGAAGTGTGAACTTAGAGCCAAAAATTTGTACTAGGTGATTTGGGGATTAAGCTATACAATGTTCGAATCCGAACCAAAAAATTGAATCCACGGAACTGCCCTTAAAAAACACGGATCACGCCTATGTGTCCAATGGCAACAACCACAGAGAAGTGGAATCAGCAAGAGCAACCAGTGAAGGGACAAGAAGCGCCTGAAACCAGATGAACATTAGCAAAGTTGGCTGCATTGCCACACCAACACGCACGCCGCGTACTGGTAGTTCTCGCACCGGCATACAGCACTACACCTTCTCTATCGTTCTACCACAGCCAAAGAGGGAAATACTAGACCACAAAGCCACGCACGACGACGGCGCCATCGATCATCAGCTACATGCTGCCTGTACAAAGCGTATTACTCGAGTCCCAGACGAGCTAGTTCTTGTGGCACATGACGTTCCAGGAGTCGAGCGTGGGGAAGCACGGCTGCTCGGCCGCCTCCGGACGCGGGAGCGCGTAGGCGGCGACGTGGGCCGCGGCCGCCGCGGGGTCCGACGGCAGCAGGTGGTCGACGCCGAAGGGCGGCATGAGGAGAGCGAGGGCGTCGGCGTCGAGCTGCGGGTCGGGGTCGGCGCCGGTGACGTGCTGCACCATGAGGCGGAAGGTGGCGGCGTCGGCGCTGATGTACGTGGTGGGCACGCGCTTGGACGGCCGCGGCCGCCGCTTCCCCGCGCGCCCGCCCGAGGGCCCGAGCTGCTTGCAGCGCGTCGACGGCGCCGCCAGGGGCAGCAAGGTGGCCGCGGGCGCGCTGAAGGCGGTTGGGGCAGCCGCGCGGCAGGCGGCGCCGAGGTCGGCGAGGGTGGACGGCGGGTCGGGGACGGGGGAGGAGCGGCCGGCGGAGGAGAGGGAGAAGTGGAGCGCGCGGGCGATGGCGGCGTCGGCGAAGGAGCGGGAGAGCAGCGCGGGCGGCGCGACGCAGGCGAGGGCGTCCATGGTGAAGTGGATCAGTGGTGCAACGCTGCTGTGCAAGCGGGGAGTAGAGGTCTGGTACTGGTAGTAGGGAATGCGAGTGGGAAATGGTGGAGGGGGTGGTAGGCGTTATAAAAGGAGGCGGCTGGCCGGGCAGGGCAGGGCAAAGGCGCAGGCGGGTGGTGGCCGGTGGCCGGGGCCGGCGGTGGGACACGGGAAAGCGCGTAGGCGTAGGGTAGCTTTGGAATGGGGTGGGTCGTGGAGGTGTCGGCGCGTGGGAGTGAAGGGAGCAGCAGACCGAGGGGTGCCCGTCAGATTTTGGCCTTGGCTCGAACAGGTTACGTTGAGGACCGAGATGAGAGTTGAGAGGAGTGTGTGGACGCGCGGTGCTCGTGCATGGCGTGACCGCCCGCATGGGCCTTCCTGTCCGTACAGGGCGCACATCTAGAACAGTCAACCAGAGTGGACTTCAATGGAACTGTTGTCTCTCACCTATCGGTCCACTATTCCAGTAGGTGTGTGCGTTTGACCTTCCGGCCAGCTGAATCAAGCACACCCTTTATTTTCCGGACATCTAGATGAGGGGCAGCCAGCAAGTCACGATGATGCTTAGAGCTTGTCTAACAGGATCCTTAAAAGGGGCAAACCCGTATAATAATCGCCGTTATACGGGTTTCGGCTCTACGGGCCGTCTAGCAGACCCTGTAAAACATGCCCCCGTACCGATTTTTGTTGTTTTCGATTATGGGGCGGGCTTTCGCCCCCTACTTGTGCGGGGTGGGAGCGGGAATAGAGGGCGAAACCAGTATCCCCCCTTCCACTGCGCGTGAACGGTTTCAGCGAAACCCAACCGCCGCCCGATCTCCTCCGCCCCGCCCTTCCCGGCAACGTCGCGGCCGGATCCCGCTGCCATGGATCCTCCGCAAGGGCCACCTACCGCCGGCGGAGCATCTCCATCGCCCGCGGTGGTTGATGTCCCCGTCGGAGGTCCGCCAAACGCCGGCGACGTGTCGGCCATGATCTCCGCCACCATCCCGTCGAAGAGGAGGAGGATTCCGAAGCAATTCTTCGAAGCCCCTTGGCGGCCGCAGCCCCGCCGGCTGCCAAGAAAGGGGGCAGGATGAAGACGAAGGCGGCCGGGCCGAGGGGTGCCTCGCAGACCAAGGTGAAGACAAAGCAGGTCAACTGCATCGGCCTCGCGCTTCCACCGTCTTCCAAGGCCACGGCCCCTTCTCCCTCCGTTCCGTCCGATGCTACGCTCGCACCGCCGCCACCCACCATGGACGTAGACAAGGTGTTCGTTGTTGAGTCTACAACATCATACATGGACATGCTCAACGAATCCGCGGTGGATTTGGACGCCGGCATCGATGCGTTCGATGGGGAGTGCAACGTCGAAGAGATTGATGACGAGGAGGAGGATGAGGGTGACGAGGAGGGGGTGGTTGAGGTTGATCCAGCTGCCGCCGGTTCGAAGCCACGCGCGGCGAACTACACCGAGATCGAAGACGCCATCTTGGTCCGTGCTTGGAGTAAGGTGGGGATGGATGCGTGCACGGGAGTGAACCAAGGCGGCAAGCGCTATTGGCAGCGCATCGAGGATCTCTACCACCAGCTAAAGCCTTGCACCAAGAGCATGGCCGACAGATCCAACCGCTCCCTTGAAGGCCGATGGAACATCATCAAACCAGCTTGTTCTCGTTGGAGTGCTGCCATGGCCGACAACCCCCCTACTGGATGCGTGCCGGAGGACTATGTAAGTTTTCCTTGTTTGTTGCTATCCATATTATGTGTTGATGATGTGCAAACATCACATAATATTGTTGTTGTGCAGCCCAAGTACGCTCAAGCCCGGTACAAGGAGATGACCGGCTCCAAGAACAAGGAATTTCAATTTCAACATTGCTTTTCCATTCTTCAACATCTTCCTAAGTGGAAGTTGAGGGACAATGAACCAAAGTGCAAGAAAGAGGCACTGCTCACCATGGATGATGAAGCGGAGGACATGAGTGCGAGAAACACCGGCAAGCCCGAGGGCAACAAGAAAGCCAAGGAGAGGGTGAAGGTGGAAGGCGAAGCAGCTAGATTTCGGGAGAAGTTGGATCAACTCATGAAGTCCAAGGAGGCATTGACGATGAAGACATTGGAGACCAAGCTCCTCATCACCGAGAAGAAGAAGGAGGTGAAGCTTGCCAAGGTGGAAGCAAGGCGGGAAGATGCCAAGCGGAAGGCCGAGCTGGACTTGAGGATGCTCGCACTCAAAGAAGCCAAGGCCATGAAGGAGCTCTTGGCCGAGGAGAAGGATATCATGATGATGCGCACCGACGGCATGGACGAAGATCAGCTGGCATGGTGGAAGAAGACCAAGGCGGACATCATGGCGAGGAAGAAGGTTGTGCGTGAAGCTCGTGCTGCAAGTGCTCAAGGTGAGTCTCCGGCGAGTGGTGGCGCCGCTGGCGATGGACTCGCTGATGGTTGATCACATTTGGGAACTTCCGTGGCTTGAACATTGGCTATGATCACGTTGTGATGTTAAAAATTATGAATTATGCATCACATATTTTGGATGTGCTATGGTTGATCTGAAATTGTTGTGCAAATTGTTGTCTAAAATCCTGTTTTGCGGGGTCGAAAGGAGGGTTTGGGGATAGAGGGACTTGAACCCTCGCAACTTATAAAGTCGACGGATTTTCCTTTTACTATAAATTTCATTGTTGTCAGTATTGACATGTAGAATGGGACTCTCTCTTTGCCCTCGTCCAATTAATCCAGTTTTTTAAAGACCTCAAAACTTTGAATTGAAGGATTTGATTACAAAATATTCAATTGGAATGGATTCACAATAAAATAATTCAAAAAATTCTGAATTTTTGATTTCATATATTCTGTTTTACGGGGCGGGGATACGGGTTCTGCTTGCTCGGACGAGTTTTCCGTCGAAAAGTAAATACAGGGCCCTCTACTCGCGTTTTAAGGGGCAGAAAAATACGGGGCCTGTTAAACATGCTCTTAGGCCAATAATGTTATGTCTACTGACAATTTGTTAGGTAAGGATTGCGCATACGTGGTGTGTAGCGGTGCGTCGTGCGCTGAATTTTCGGAGCAACTGCTTCAGTATACACCAATTGAATGAAGCCACGCCATCGTCGGTAAGCTATTCCATAAAATCCTTTCGTAGGTGTAGGATTACTGTGCTTAGGCCATCTTCACGCCGAGCCAAACGGATCGAGCCGGTTCATTTTAGTCGGTATGCATAGAAAGAAATTAAATTTGTGGGCCGACATAACAATGTCAACGTATCAACGCATTTTTGGACTAAATTTAGCTTAGAAATGCAATCACGGGATAGAAGATAGACCGGTGGTGCTTCCTCCCCATCCGCTCAAGCCTGCTGGTAGCAATCCACCACCACTCGGTTCTCGCGCCCTCATTAATGCCGGTTGCGTGTGGGCCTTTTTTAAATGGTGACCGCCTCGTTCCCATATCCACAATAGTCGTAGTCCTCGTCCACTTCTACTTCCACGTCGAATCCCCACCTAAACCAAAGCCCCCCATCGCCGACATCAATGACGAAGAAGGGATGATGGCCATGGAAGAAGCGCAACCGCAAAGAAAACAACACTAAGTCATGTTCGGGACGCCGCCATCACGAGTCGCTGCCACCTCCACGCATGTGGGACCACACCTTTATGCGAGTGGAGGTGGCAAAGCGAGTTGTGGGTGGCAAAGTGAGCGTGCAATGGTTGGATGTCCACCTCCCTGGCGGGTGACATCTGAATCGGGCCACGATCCAAATGCCTCCCATCAATGATAAAAGAGCCAGGGTGCCGTCCACCCCACAAATAGCGCTTAATCGCGTTGTAGTAGTCTTTTTTTCTCGCAAGAATCTTTTTTCTTCGAAGATTCAAAAGACAACGTCTTCTCTCCTGGAAAAGGAAAGTGCAGAAACTATTCCATGCCGTGATGCCAATTAGCCGTGACCAGTACGTTGTTCTCTCTGTCGTCAGTTCGTCACACATAAACGATGCGAGTGCGACTCGTTCAACCAAAATCCAGAAGCCATCTTTCTTTCTTTCTCTCTCTCGTGCCTTCATTTGAAAACCTTACCAAGCGTTTCAATCCCCTTTCCAAGATGTCTTGGTACTTTCGCTTAGTGCGTTCTATATTTTATATCTTATCATCGTTTAAAATAAATGCCGCGACTTTATGTAGATATATAGATGTGTCTGAACGTATTTAGTGAGCAATACATATGTTTCTAGAAAAAGTTATAACACTTATTTTAAAACAAATGAAGTACTCCGATCCATTTATTTGTCTCGCTATCATTTTCCATAGTCTACCTAGCCTCGCTTTGTGTACGGCCGAGAATATTGAAATGACGTCTAAGGAGGCACACATATGATAATTTCTTCCGTGATTCCCTGTATTTTCCGCGAAAAGGAAGATGACTCTCTTGTATGTACAAACAATATACTTCCTCCGTCCCACCATGTAACGCTCCGGTGCATAGGAGCATGGAGGATTAAACGGCCAGGGCACGGGCAGCTATTGGCAACATTCTCGAAAAAAAAACTAATTATTGGCAAAAAAATAGCACATGCGTGACATCAAATTAGCATATTATAAAATTAAATTTTAAGATAAATTTAGTGATACAAATATACTGTCATAAATGTTGCTAGATTTTTTAAAAAAAATTTGTCGAATTTTATATTGTTTAATTTAATTCAAAACTAAATATATACATATTTATTAGTGAACGGAGTGAGTATGCGAGGGGTGCCTTAACCGCCAAGTCAGGGTCGGCCATGTCAGCGGCTCAGCGTTTCCTACATTTGACAGTGTCAGCTCAGTTTAGACTTAAGAGAGGTGTTTATTGTTAGAGCAATATGCTTGTTGGTATTACCAGGGGGCCAAAGGCCACAATATATAGTACATGTACAGGTGGAAATATGCAGGAAGCCCCCTAACATATGGGGAAACTACAATATACAGATATATACATCTAACACCCCCTCAAACTCATGGTGGATCCACAACACTGAGTTTGGAGAGTAAAAATCATGCGCTCGAGTCGTGCCTTCGTAAAGAAATCCGCCAACTGCAAATCTGAAGGCACATAATGAACCGCAACAACATCATCCTGCACCTGAGCACGTGTGTAAAAAGCATCAACACCAATATGCTTGGTCAGCTCATGCTTGACCGGATCACGCGCAATACTGATAGCACCTGTACTGTCAGACAAAAGTGGAGTGGGTGTCGTAACAGAGACCCCAAAATCTGCAAGCAACCACCGTAACCAAGTCACCTCAGCAATCAACAAAGCCATAGCCCGCAACTCAGCCTCAACACTCGAACGGAAACTGCGACCTGTTTCTTCGTTTTCCAAGCAACAAGCGAACCACCAAGAAACACACGAGAAAGTGAACGACGATCCGTAGGATCACTCGCCCACGTAGCATCCGAATAGCACTGGAGCTGGAGAGAGCTGGAACGGGGAAAGAAAAGGCGACGAGTGATCGTGCCACGAAGGTAACGTAGAACACAGAGGAGATGACTATAGTGAACAGTGGTAGGAGCTGAGACAAACTGACTCAGAATATGAACAGGATAAGAAATATCGGGACGAGTGACAGCAAGATAAACAAGACTCCCAACAAGATGGTGATAACGGGTGGGATCAGGAAGAGGATCACCATCAGTAGGACGAAGCTTAACATTAAGCTCCATAGGAGTATCGACTGTGCGCTCATCCCCAAAAGCAGCACGAGCAAGAAGATCCTGAATGTACTTTTCCTGAGAGATAGAAAAGCCATCAGAAGTGGAGGGAACCTCAATGCCAAGAAAATAGCGAAGAGGACCAAGATCAGTCATAAGAAACTGATCACGAAGACGAGCCTTGACGAAGTCAATATACTCAGGATCATCACCAGTAATGATCATATCATCAACATAAAGAAGAAGAAGAGTACGTCCACGAGGAGAAGTGTGAACGAAAAGTGCTGGATCATGAAGACTAGGAGAGAAACCAGCAGCAGTCACCACAGAGGCGAAGCGCTCAAACCAGGCACGAGGGGCCTGTTTGAGACCATAGAGAGAACGTCGAAGACGACAAACCATCCCATCGGGAACAGAATACCCAGGAGGAGGCTGCATGTAAACCTCCTCACTCAACTCGCCATTAAGAAAAGCATTCTGAACATCAAGCTGGGAGACAGACCAGCGGCGAACAGAGGAATGCCACCCTGTAGAGCAACGGAAGGCTGAATGTTAATGAGGTGGGCCGACGTAGCAACAGCCTCAGCCCAGAAATGTGGCGGAAGAGAAGAAGCAATCATCATAGCACGGGTGGTCTCAAGAAGATGACGATGCTTACGCTCGGCGACGCCATTTTGAGCATGCGCGGGACAAGAAAAGAGCGAGGGTGCCCTCCTCAGCAAGGACACCACGAAGGTTTGGGAGATATACTCACCAGCAGAATCAACACGGAACACGCGAATGGGTGAGGAATACTGAGTGCGGACCATGGCCGCAAAACGCTGATAAATAGAGATCACCTCACTGCGAGAGTGCATGAAAAACACCCAGGTGTACCGTGAAAAATCATCAATGAATAAGATATAGTATCGATGGCCCCCTTTCGAAGCGAGCCGGACCCCAAACA
Source organism: Lolium multiflorum (assembly GCA_030979885.1). Lineage (NCBI taxonomy): Eukaryota > Viridiplantae > Streptophyta > Magnoliopsida > Poales > Poaceae > Lolium > Lolium multiflorum. Next base: position 312,974,997 of record CM061750.1, on the reverse strand, counting down.
TCTGAATGGACTAAATCGAACGGTCGCCGAGAGACAGACACACTAGTAGGATAAGGAAGCAAATGTTTGCCTAACCTACAGCCCTGACACGACCCATCTCCAGACAGACCCCGAAGGCCACGATGAACCAAAGACGACGCGAGAGTCACAAAGGTGACCAAGACGATGATGCCACTGCTGAAAAGAGGTGACAGAGGCAACAACCGGAGGAGAACGGCAGATGGAGTGGCAGCGGAAGGAACACGAAGCCGCCTAACTCCCAAAGCCCCGGAGACTTACGGCTACGAGGGCCAGCTCCAACCAGGGCTGTGTGCGACGATCCCGAACCGCACAAGACTCGCGTCAAGAATGACGCGACAACCAGAATCGGTGAGCTGGCTAGCAGAGAAAAGGTTCATCGAAGGCGAGGAACATGAGAAACATCGGGGACGAAAGAGGGAGTAGAAAGGGTGCCTCTACTAGAAACAGGAATAGAGGTACCATCAGCCGTGACAACACGGACGGAGAAATAAGAGACCGAAGAGCGGACAGAATAGAAGACTCGAGGTCATATGAAAGGAAGCTCAGAATCGGATACCACGGGGACGTACGACGGTGTAGGCGGTGGTCGCGCGGTGAAGAAACACAGAACCAGCGCGCCGGCGAGGAAGAGTCCGCGAGCGAGACCACGAAGACCCACGAGAATGTCCGATCGAGAGTGCAACAGAAGATCTGAAGAGCCACTGCGACGATCCTGAACTGCGACGTAAACGGGATCCCGCGTCCAACGGTGGAGGAAGTGTGGCCAACCTTGCCACGTAGGTGCAATAAGGACGAGGGCGAAGACTCGGACCGCGAGGCTGCCGACGTAAACTGGAATCCCAAGCATCAAGCAGCGGTGCTGCGCTATCTCATGCGCAGAGAGAGGCGCTGGAGAGGTCGACGTACAATCAGGGGCCGACGAGGAGCTATCAGCCACACGCACAGAGGCCACCAAAGGGGGCGGCGGAGAGCAACATGCCGATAAAGACGGATTCGGCAAAGCGCGGTCATAACCACGTGAAGAGGCCGCGAAAGTCGGTGTAGAGCGGCAGACCGACGCAGACGGAGTCGACGGAGCGCGGCCATAACCGCAGGAAGAGGCCGCAAAAGTCGATGTAGAAAGGCGGGCCGGCGACGAGTCGGCGAAGCGCGGGCGAGCCGCGTGAAGAGGCCGCAAAAGTCGATGTAGAACGGCAGGTCGAGGGAGACAAAGTCGGCGAAGCGCGGGCAGAGCCGCATGAAGAGGCCGCAAAAGTCGGTATAGAGCGGTGAGCCGACGTAGACGGAGTCGGTGAAGCGCGGGCAGAGCCGCGGGATGAGGCCGCAAACGGAGACAGCGGACAAATACCAAGTATCGAAGGTGGACCCAAAGAAGGGGCGGGAGCGGAAGACATAGCTCTTTTTTTTTTGTTTTTTGTTTTTTGTTTTTTTTTTCAGCTGGAAGTCAACGCCACACAGAACAGATCGATTGGAGAGCAGGGAGCGGGGCCTAGCGGGCGTCGGGCGGAGGGCCTGGAGATCGATCGGCCAGAAGATTGATCGGCCAAGCCAAGCGCCAGAAGATTGATCGGCCAGGGACGTTGGGCACGCCGAAGCAGAAGGGCGGGCGGATCGGCCAGGGGGCGTTGGGCGGGCGGAAGTAGAGCGGCGGGAGGCAGGCGACGGAATCGGGAGCAGGGAACAGGACGCGATGGAGGCGGCGCCTGGAGATCGGGAGGCGGCCGGCCGAGCAGAGATCGATCCGGCAGAGCGGGAGAATCGGGGAGCGAGCAGGACGTCGATCAACGATGAGAAGCAGCGGGCGACGGAGAGAAAAGTAGACGGACGGCAAGACGGACAAGCGACGTCGGCCGGGAAATTTAGAGAACCAATTTCGGCTTATACAATTCCGGTCGACAGTTTACCTGGGCCAACAGCTTGCCTGAACCCACATACGAAAAGCTAGATCGTGTGTTGATGGATACCGAATGGGAACTTAAATATCCAATGGTATCTGTCTGTTAGCTAGAACGTATTGGAAAACTGTCCGACCATGCTCCTATCCTCCTAACCACTGGAAACCCTCGACTTTTTTGTAAACGGCCGTTCAAATTTGAACTTGGCTGGCTACATCGAGATGGGTTCCATGAGATGGTCAAAAAGGTTTGGGAAAGACCCGTCGGAGGTAGCACTCCAATTATGAGATGGAATAATAAGATGCGGGCAATGCGCAAACATCTCTCTGGTTGGCTGCCCATACGGCTGGTATTCTTAAAAAGGAGAAGGCTCGTTTATCAAAAGTGATCGATGACCTAGAGGCTATAGCGGAAGTGGGACCGCTGTCCACGCAAGAGATTGATCTTAAGAATCAATCAAACGCACAGATGGTGGGTCTCCTCCGCGAAGAAGAACTCAAATGGTATCAACGATCCAAAGCCCAATTCATATTGGAAGGAGATTCGAATACGAGATATTTTCATGGCTTGGCCAATGGAAGACATCGGAAAAAACGTATTCACTCTCTCATCCAAGATGAAGGGGTGATTGAAAGACACGAGCAACTCAAATCTTATATTACTAATTATTATAAAGATCTCCGGAGGAATGTTCCTTTTCTTTTAATGAGGGCTTAACGGATGATATACCCCAAGTTTCTGCTGAAGAGAATGGCCTACTAACCGCACCTTATTCTGAGGAAGAGGTTCAGAAGGCAATTTTTCAGATGGAATGCAACAAAGCACCGGGTCCAGATGGTTTTCTAGCGGAGTTTTATCAAACTTTCTGGGATACAATCAAATCGGACCTTCTAGATTTGTTCCGTGCTCTACACACTAGACAACTAGAATTATTTCGTCTAAATTCTGGTGAAGTAATTTTGTTACCGAAGGTTAATGAGGCAGAAAGGATCCAACAATATAGACCTATCTGCCTTCTAAACGTCAGTTTCAAGATTTTCGCGAAAGTGGCTACCATTAGACTTAATACGGTTGTGGATCATGTCGTCCAACCATCACAAACCGCCTTCATGCAAGGAAGGAACATCCTTGATGGTGTGGCGGTTTTGCATGAGACGGTTCATGAGATGCATACTAAGAAATTATTCTAAAATTAGATTTTGAAAAAGCGTATGATAAAGTAAAGTGGTCTTTCTTACAGCAGACACTCCGGATGAAAGGCTTTTCTCCAGAGTGGCGGGCTCTAATTTATGATTTTGTGTATGGAGGTAGTGTGGCAATTCAGATTAATGATGACACCGGCCACTATTTTCAAACACGAAAAGGGTTACGCCAAGGGGATCCGCTATCACCGATGTTGTTTAACATTGTAGCGGATATGTTGGCGATACTCATAGAGCGGGCCAAGTCTGATGGTCAATTTGAAGGTGTGATCCCTCATCTGGTTGATGGGGGTTTATCCATCCTTCAATATGTCGATGATACAATTCTATTTATGGATCATTATCTCGAAAAGGCTCGCAATCTGAAATTAATTTTGGCAGTTTTCGAGCAGTTGTCGGGATTGAAAATCAATTTCCATAAAAGTGAATTGTTCTGTCCCAAAATGATATGACTCTATATACAGAGTTGTTTGGTTGTGGGCAAGGCCAATTTCCTATTCGCTATTTGGGTATTCCGATTCATTATCGGAGACTTACGATTGCTGAATGGAAAATTGTCGAAGAAAGATTACAAAAACGCCTTAGTAGTTGGAAAGGTAAATTGTTGTCCCTAGGAGGAAGATTGGTACTCATTAATTCGGTACTCACGAACATGGTACTGTATATGTTATCATTCTTTCTTCTGCCGATAGGAATTCTGCATAAACTCGATTATTATCGATCCAGATTTTTTTGGCAAGGGGATAGCGAGAAAAAGAAGTATCAAGTGGCGAAATGGAGCATAGTTTGTAGTCCCAAAGATCAAGGCGGACTTGGAGTTCACGACCTAGAGGTTAAAAATTCAGCTCTTTGGGTAAATGGCTTTTTAAGCTTCTTACCGAGGATGAGATATGGCAAACTATTCTTCGGAGAAAGTATATTGTATCGAAGACGTTATCCCAAGTGGTTTGGAAACCTGGGGATTCTCATTTCTGGGCTGGACTCATGGCGACAAAGAATGTTTTTTTTCGCCATGGTACTTTCTCGATTAAGAATGGAGAACAGATACGTTTCTGGGAAGATGTTTGGTTAGACAATGCTTCCTTAAGTGAACACTATCCTGCTCTGTATAGTATTGTTCGTCGCAAAGGTGATACCATTGCTGCAGTTATGGCTACCTCACCCCCGAACGTGACGTTCAGACGGGTTTTGCTTGGACAAAGGCTATTGGCATGGAATGATCTAATTCATCGGCTGGGAGATATTCACCTATCGCCTGAACCGGACGAATTTAGATAGAATCTTCATGTAGATGGTACTTTCTCAGTCAAATCGATGTACAATGTGATCCTTCATTCTGTTACACTAGTTGTTAATAATAATAAAATCTGGAAGATGAAGATTGCATTAAAAATTAAAAAAATTGGATGGTACCTTCGTCGAGGAGTTATTCTTACGAAAGATAATCTTATTAAGCGGAATTGGCAAGGAAGTTCAAGGTGTGTTTTCTGTCATCATGATGAAACTATTAAACACCTGTTTTTCCAGTGCCATTTTGCGAGATCTATATGGTCAGTCATCCAAGTAGCGTCTACCCTGTATCCTCCGACTAGTGTGGCCAATGTCTTTGGCAATTGGCTTCAAGGTGTCGATTCAAGGTTTAAGTTGCTTCTTAGGGTGGGGGCGCTTGCAGTTATCTGGGCGCTTTGGCTAAGTAGAAATGACAAGATTTTTAATGATAAAAATTGTTCTTTGTTGCAGGTCATCTACAGATGTACATGTATTCTCCGTTCGTGGTTACCTCTTCAGCGGTGGAGAACCGAGACCTATTTACGGAGGTCTGTACACGATTGGAGGCTACGGTGAGGGATACTTTTTCCCTACATGGGTGGCAGCATAGTCTACGGATTGCAGCGTCACCCTCATCTTAGGCGTTATATGATTCATCGTTTCGATATGTATTTCGCCTAGTTTCTATATACTTTGAACCCAGACACTTAAACGGCTGTGTGCATCCTGGTTATGCAGAAGCTGGATGTAATGGCTTCCCAAAAGTAATAAAGCATCCTTTATCGGAAAAAAAAGCTCTCCTAATTTTTGTGACGGAAGAGGGGGCGCCTTAACCGCCGCCGGCCAGTCACCCAACAACCATATCAGTTAACACGATCCATGATCCTGCTATTTGCATCACAAAAGAGTAGCCAAGATCTGCGGATCATTCTCTCCTTCACTCACATAAGAAATGCCCCCCTTCTACTTCAAACACCTCTGCTTCTAACGCGGAGATTCATGGTGGCAAATGCTGTGACTTCAGGAGAAAAGGAATCTCCATTTTGACATTCGACACTCACCACTCATAGTGTGTTAAATTATGGACAGAAGACAGGCTACCATCTGCGTTCTGTTAGTAATCCTGTCGCTTGGTCATTTTGCTACGGCAGCAGGTTTGTGTTTCGGATCTCTCCCTTATCTGGGATGTCTTTGATCAGAAACTGCATGCTCACTCTTCCTATCCGTGCTGAATTCTTGCGCAGATGACTACTGCTGGGAAGAATACAATGACAGTGCGCTTTGCGCTGGTTTCATGTGCGAGGGGCTCTGCTGGCTGAACGGCAAAATGTTTGCCGGCGAGAAACCAAATCTCAAGAGCCATTGGTGCACGGGATCAGGACTGAAACACCGTTGTCACTGCCTCTATTGTGTACCCTGGCGGGACTAGCAGCATAGCAGCTCCGATAACCTCTTCTTTTTTTGTTTTGCGAATGAGCCTCATGTTCACAAATGGTCGATGCTGTCAACCGTGGAGACCAAAAGTTTCTGGTGTCTTTAGTTACTCTATCGATTTGTCTATGATTAGTCGTTGATCCGTTAGTATGATTTGTTTCTTTGTGCTTCGATGGTAAGTGCTGCTAGTAATTTAGTTTTGATTTGATTCATATATACAATCGGTTTTTCTAGGGAGATTAATACAATCGGTTCGTTGTTCCTTGCTTTGCATCTCATTAATTTTGATGGCATGGAGACGGGGTTACTTACTCTGTAAGGATATCTTTACACTAGCCATGAACCTGTGCGTCCCACAGTCTACATGTAAATGTGTTTAGCTCCTTGTTTGTGAATCCAATATCGTTAAAGTTTGGATTGGGGAGCTTTTGTTTTGAATATCTCTGCTCACATGCTCATGAACATATGAAAATGACAAGACAAAAAAAACAGTTTTCAGATAATCAGAAAATGCCATATTGTTCATGTTGTATAACTAACCAGAGAGTTCCTAAGGAATATTGTGGTAGAGGATAGATCGTGCATTGAAATGACAGAGAAGAACTTCCTACGACATCAAGTTTCCTTGAAGTTCCTCTCAGCTCCCTTTTTCTATCATCCGCTTTGGGAGCATAAAGCAAAGAAGGAATTTTATCCGCCTGGCATGCATCTGATCTTATGTATTCTGAAGTAAAGCATCGCCTACTAATTCTGAGAAAAGGGTAAAGGCGAAGCATCCACAGATAATGTAAATTGGCTGCTACCTCTGCTTGCTAATAACTGAATCTTCCTGCAAAGTAGTGCGTACAGATAACAAAATAGTAGAACGGACAACTGAAAGAATGTGTTCGTGTCGTGCGTGTGAAATGGTTTTAGTCTCCACGACGTTGTAGTAGCGCTTGCAGGCGTAGGACCATGAGCACATGGATCGACCGCGAGATGACTCGGAACTGAAACGGGTTTGACAATTTCGGACGCATGTCAGCGTTGAAAACTTTGCCCAACTGCTCCATGATACTGTACTTGGCCTCAAGTTCCTCTAGTAGGCCATACTGGAACCATTGCAGCCACCATGCTTCCTGCAGGCATGTGGCACTGATGATGGATACCATCATACATAATCTTGCTATTTCTTTTTTTCAATAATATAAGCATCGCATCAGCATTTCATTGCCTTGTAGAATATGAAGTACTTCATAGACTTTGGGTGCCACTGCACTTGATTACTCCCTCCCACTAACACAACTGATGCACTAATCGAATGCTAGATCAGCGTGCAATCATAGCTGTGGCAACTTTGATATACAAGGGAGGGTTCTCAGCAACCAGTGATTCAATTCTAAAATTATTGCGAGACAAAATTGGCCGAAGATGATCTAAATCATCAGACAACTAATAGGAAACAGAGGGAGCAACTCCGAAGTGAGAGATCTCTTTAACAAGCGAAACGGCTCCAAAGCTCTTGCTTGCTTTACTCAAGCTTATACTAATGGACAGAGTGCGCTCTGCTCTATTATTGGACTGCTTGCACACGTAGAGGACACACTACGCACAAGAAGTAAGATCTTGTTCATACGAGTGTATGGCGAGTTAACCTGAACACTCTTTCATGAAGACATCATGATATCAGTCTGTGGTAATCAACCACTGTCGCCGCATGGTCATTAGCTTGAATTTTCAGTCACGTCAGGTACCACCTATAGCTTGTTATAATACTCCCATGTGATACTCCCTGCTCTGACTTCTTGTGTCTATCTCTATTCCACTTCTAACAGTTCCTTATAGAATATGTCATCAAGCATGCCAAAAAATGCCTGCGTGCCAATGCAGTTGAAATGCTGATTGAGCATTATTGTCTGACAATAAGCAAAGTGTGCATTTGGATAGTGTTGTCATGTATCCTCTTATGTCCCTTTTGCCATGTCTTGACTAACCTCCTTGACTAATTAAGAGCACCCTAGTCCCTATACTAATACTATACTTGTACTTTTGGACTATGTCAATGGCAATTTAGCACCTAACATGAAAGGCAAGAAAATGTTCCATTTCTTCCAGATGGCAACTCTAAAGGAAGCTTTGACACAGACATCTCTGTTTTTCATGATTGTTGCTGACTTTCCATGCCGCAAGTTTCAAACCCCTGATGTTGCTTACTCCTTTCACGTTTTAACTTTCAATCCGCCTGATGTCCCAATGTACGCAAATATTATAAACCACAATTAGTGATTCTTCTTCTTATATTCTGCTGCTGTTCTGGTGCAAAGACGCATCATGTCTGCAACCAGATTTGACCTGAGCCTAACAAACATGCAGCTAGTTGCATAGGTGATATCATAAGCTAGTAGTACACCATATCTTAGTATTATTTTCCCGGTTACTGTTGACAGCCTCAATGGCAGATCAACCAAATTGTGCACAATCTGCTCGCTGTCAGCCACAGTAAACTTGTGGAGTCTTTAAGGCGTGCTTACGCTGATGAACAGACGATGATGTCATCTTCAGACAAGTAAAGAGAAGATGACCTCGTTAACATCACAAGTTGCAATCACGAATTTCATTTACCCTGGAAATCATGAGCTCCTGAGTCATGGTAGTTGAAAAGCTTGGAGACAAAAAAAAATCCTTACATTTTATGGTCTGTTACGAATATGTTTGTCTTCAATCTTTGACGCCACCATGACACAATGAACTGGCGACTAGGTCGTGGACTTAAAAAACTGGGGTGCTTTATGGGCCATATATAGGTCCATTGTGCTCGTAAATTGTCAAATGAAGCCCATGCATTACGTGTTAAACTATATAACAGTTCTAAAAAAAAAAGTCTATAACAACAACGCTCAAAGAAAGAAAAAAAGTCTACAACACCTCTCGAACCTAAAGACCAGCCACCCATTAAAAAAACCCTGAATACGAGACGAGAGACTGCCCTTGGAGGCAGACATTTAAAAAAAACGCAGGCAAAAGCTAAGCAGAAAGTGATCAATTTCCTAAGCTCTCACCCACATCTACCTACTCGCCACCGCGAGGGACACAAACAACCACCCTGACTACCCACATAACCTACACAAATGCGAAGTTCAAGTCGGCCTATATCAAACAGATGGCTCCGCGAGAAGAAGCTGGCAGCCCAGATATTGAAGACGAGCTCTAGAGAGGAGATGCACAAGACCTGCGCCGAATAGGACCTTCACCTCCAGACTGTCCCTCGAAGGTCATCGTACACCGCACAAGGCAGCTTCGACTTCACATCAAGAGAAAACCAACACGAAGACACTCGGACACACCGGAACGGAGCCAACTAACATGATCATGCCGCTACCAAACCTTTCTATTCACCAATGTCTCACACGCCTCCACCCGAAACTCCCGAGTCACCTCATCGCCCAACACTCGGGGCCGCCGCCCCGACATTCTGCTGCTTCGTCACGCCCTGCGCGGTCAACCGAGACAACCACCTTCCGGAGCCACCACCCCCGACATATCCCCACTCACTCTCGAGTTGTAATGCCGCACGAACCAACAACCCGTAGCCCAAGCTACCCAGAGCAGTGGGCCGCAGACCACGGACATGACACCAACTCATCCGGGGCCGCCACCCCGACATAAATTCCGATCGCCCCCTCTAGTACGCATTAGGACGAGCCGACTAACCTGCCACCCTCGCGACCAAGGTCGCCACCCACGCTGTGAAAAGCCGCAACCATGAACCATATAGTTGCAGCCGCCCCGGCGCTACGCATCCTGCCTCGAAGTGCCACCACCATCCGGGTCCACTTCCCCGACGTCCGCTGCCCTCAACAACATAGCCAAGTGCCCCATCGTCGCGAACCCATCGCACCGCAAAGGCCAAGAGCTCCACGGCGACGCCTCCAACAAGGTATTGACGCGCCCGCCGCTCTCGAAGGAGCTTAGGTTTTCACCAGGAGAACTTGAAACCACTCGCGTCAGTTGGGATCGAAACTGCACAATGACGCCAACAAGAAGGAAAACGACACCCGAAGGCGCCGTCGTCGGCACTGACCATAGTCAGTGCAGGTCTTTCACCCGGAGTTCGAACCGGCTGCAAAGCTTAGGAGCCGCAAGAAGGGCAGACCAGCCGTGCTGCCAACCACCAAGCTCCTCTGCATGCTCTGGAAGCCGCATCACCTCAAGCCACGACCAGCACGCCGCCGCCCAAAGGCAGTCAACCAATCTGGGGCCACCGCTCCGGCTTCCTCGCTGCAAGTCGCACACAGTCATGCACCGGAGGACGGCAGCGAGGGTCGCCAGCACCTCTTGCTGCACCCGGCACATCCACCTCTCAACGTTGTAGACTGCTGCCATCCTTGGCCAGAAGTGCCGCCACAGGAACCTCCACCAGCAGCAGCACGAGCCTCCTCCGCCAGGCCGCCACCACTCCCACGCCGCCCCGTTGTATCTGTTGGTTGCTATATTAATGTAGCGGGGTGAACGTTTGTTTCGAGGAGTTCTAAAACCAGCAAAACCGAAAATGGAGCAAGTAGTTGCTTCTATGGCAAATCTGTGATCAAATTTTTGATGGAATAAATAATACATATCTAACGAAGAAAGAGAAAATGGTTAAGGTGAGAGGGGGGAATGGCTCACAAGAAAAACACCTTTTATGTTATTTATTATGTACTGTAAGGCACTATATTTAAAACTAAGCAATATTATGGGGTTCATGTTAAATTTTACAGCTAAATAGTACTACCTTCATCCCAAAGCTTAAAGCTTATATTATTTTTAGAAAGTCAAACTATATCAAGTTTAACTAAGATTTTACCAAAAATCATTAACATGCAAAAATAATTAATATTATTAAATAGATAATAAAATATACTTTTATATGATATCTACAAAATATTATATTTATTGATAGATTGTTCTAAAAATTTGATCAAATTTAATTGATTTGACTTTTCAAAAAAATAGGACTTAAGACTTGAGATAGATGTAGCATGGCAGATATGGACAGATATAGCCATTGCAACACCCTCAGTGCGCGGAGGGAACAGCACCGGTGCAGGAGATCGCCTAGACCATGTGATCCACTCGTTGTGGACATGAATCCACCAGTTTGTTTCCCTCCCATGGCGAAAAAGGAAGCCCGGGGCTGACTCACGCTCACCTCACCTGTCATCTTGGCCGTACCGGGCGTTCTGCCGCCGGTCCTGTCTGGTCTGGGCCATCGCGGCGGCCGGCCGACTTCTGCTGCTCTGCGGCGTGCCCAGGTCCATGCAACGCATGGATCCATGTGCAATCAAGGCCACCATCGCCCACGCCGTCCGCACATGTATGTACACCAAGCTAGGAAAGGACACGACGCCACGCCACGCCACGCCACGATGTCTACCGCCATCTCTAATTCTATCCATCCACTGTGCGCGTGTATCCGCAAATATGTCGTGTGAGAGCATCTCAGCGGCGTGACGTAAATGGACGCTTGAGCGACTGTTTTCGTTCGCGATGATCGGAAATACGTCTCGCAGCACCTCCAGCGGGCCGACGCAAAGTAACTGGACCGTCCGTGGAGACGTAAACCTGGCCAAAATATGCGTCTTGGATGCGTCTCTGCGGACACTGCGCTGCGCAGACGCCGAAAGTGTCCGCTCACATCTGACGGACGTTTCGTCGGGCCCGCCTGGCAGCGACCCTGCGTCGATGCGTCTTCTCAATCGCGTCGGCCGCCGCGCGTCGCCGGCTCTGCGCCACGTTAATGGCGATGCCTCGGCTGCCGAGCGGCCACAGCCCACCTCCGCCAACCACGTTAATGGCGTTGCCACACGTCCTGCGGCCACCGCATGCCTCCGGCCTATATAAAGGGGGCGCGCGTTCTTCTTCCTCATCCACTCCTCCAAAGAAATCCTAGCCGCCACAAAGCTCCACCGTAGCGCCGCCTAGGTGTTCCTGCGATGCAGCCAGGCCCGTGATGAAGTCCATGGCGGGTCCTGGTGGCCGGCGAGGTGGTCGAGGCAGCGGCTGATGAGATCTGAGATCTAGGGTTTGGCCCGATCTCGCGATTTGACCCAAGATCCAAGGGGAAAAGGTGGGAGAGCGAGAGGAACACGATGAACACCGTACTCACGCACGCACACCAACCCGATACACCCGATACTTACCCTCGTGGCTCGATGGACCACGCCAATAGAATCTCCAAGGAAGAGGCACGCGGCAGAATTCCGGAGAGAGATTGGTGTTGGAGAAAGGGGATTGGTGAGGGAGAGAGCCTTGCACTAGAATCTCACTCAACAATTCACAAATCAACAACAAGAGTGCCTTGATTACAGAGGGATGCTTGTCCAAGATGGATGCTAACCCTAGGGAGACTAAGCTCAAAGTTGGTTTAAGCTCAAAATTATGTCTAAGGGGTAAAGGAGGGGTCCTTGGTACTTATATAGGCATACATGGCCAGCAAGGCGAAAAGGTACGCAAACGGGATAACTTAGGCGTTTGGTGGGGAAAATCCCGACGGATCCGGTTGGCGGCGGTCGACCCTGGCGGGTGTCGGTTGGCGTCGCCGGCCAGCGCCGGGCGTCCGGCCGTGGGGGCCGTCGCCAACCGGAAACGTCGCAACTCATGTCCGGTTGGCGCCGACGACGCCGGTTGGCGACCGGTTGACGGGGGGCCGGATGCTCCGTCTGGGGCCGGTCACCGGGTCCTTGGCCGCCAGCGTCTCTTCTTTCTTCGAGCTCTTCGATTGTCTTCGGGTCCAGCTTCTTGGGCATCTTCTCGACCAGTGCTCCTCTCCTTCCCTTGACCATGGCGTATCATCCTCTCCGGGGTCTTGATGCTCCACGTACCTAATGACACAAAGCGTTTCGGCATGAGGTAGCATTCCATCCAATGGGGTACCGAGGTCGAGGGTAGTGAGGAGCGAGTTCACCTTATCATGTAGCGCTTTAGTTCGAGCCCTTGTCATTGGTCCACTTGGGGGACTTGTTGGTCTTGGTGAGGAGGTGTCCAAAGGCCACCCCGCATCATCTCCCCCCTTGGGAGAGAGTCGTCCTCGACTCTTGTTCCTCCTCATCTCCATGATAGGGTGAGAGATCCGAGATGTTGAAAGTGTTGCTCACCAAGTACTTTGATGTTGGTATGTCGATGACGTAGGCGTTGTTGTTGATGCGCTTGAGGACCTTGAAAGGTCCATCTCCTCTTGGCTTGAGCTTGGAGTTGCGTTCTTGAGGGAACCTCTCTTTCCTTAGGTGAATCCAAACGAGGTCTCCTTCTTCAAACACGCGTTCTTTCTTCTTGGCGTTGAGGCGGTTAGCTTGGCGAATTACATGTTCTTGTATGGTTGCTCTTGTCTCTTCATGTAGTTTCTTCATGGCGGTGGTGCGCTTGTCGAAGTCCATGTTCGTCCTTTCATGAAGAGGTAGTGGGAGGATGTCGAGTGCCGTTGGAGGTTCGAATCTATAGACGATCATGAAGGGACTCCGTGAAGTTGTGGAGTGTTTGGCTCGATTGTAGGCAAACTCCACATGGGGTAGGCAATCTTCCCATGACTTCAAATTTGTCTTCACAAGTGTGCGGAGGAGTGTGGAGAGGCTTCGATTGACCACTTCGGTTTGTCCATCGGTTTGAGGGTGCGAGGACGATGAGAACAAGAGCTTCACGCCAAACTTTGCCATGAGCGACTTCCATAGATAACTCATAAACTTGACGTCTCGATCCGACACAATGCTTGCCGGTATTCCGTGTAGGCGAACCACTTCCCTGAAAAACAATGAAGCAATGTGTGAAGCATCATCGCTCTTATGACATGGTATGAAATGAGCCATTTTAGAGAACCTATCCACTACCACAAATATTGAGTCATGACCATGCTTTGTTCTTGGTAAGCCTAATACAAAGTCCATGCTTATATCCGACCAAGGTGCATATGGAATGGGTAAAGGCATGTAAAGACCATAGGGATTGGTTGTAGACTTAGCTTGTAAGCATGTTGTGCACCGTCGGCAAAGGCGTTCGACGTCGCGGTACATTCTTGGCCAATAGTAGTGGGTTGAGAGCATGGCATATGTCTTCTCTCGTCCAAAGTGACCCATGAGACCACCTCCATGTGACTCTTGCAAAAGCAACTTACGAAGAGAAGACTCGGGAATGCAAATTTTGTTAGCTTTGAACAAGTAGCCATCATGCAAACAGAAATCATCAAATCCTCGGTCAACGGAACACTTTGTAAAGATTGGTCCAAAGAAAGAGTCGGAAGGGTAAAGTTCTTTGATCTCCTCAAGGCCCAAAATGTGAAACTCCAAGTGGGTAAGTAGAAGAGTATTCTTGCGGGAAAGGGCATCCGCAACCACATTTTCCTTGCCCTTTTTGTATTTGATAACATAAGGGAAGGACTCGATGAACTCAACCCACTTAGCATGTCTCTTGTTCAAATTGTGTTGACTTTTCAAATATTTCAAAGACTCATGATCCGAATGGATAACAAACTCTTTTGGCCAAAGGTAATGTTGTCAAACTTCAAGAACACGAACCAAAGCATAAAGCTCATTGTCATATATAGGATAGTTGAGGCGTGCACCATCCAACTTCTCACTATAATATGCCACGGGTTTTCCATCTTGCATAAGGACTCCACCAATACCAAGCCCACTCGCATCACATTCAATCTCAAAAGTTTTTGCAAAGTTTGGAAGAACAAGAAGAGGAGCTTCGGTAAGGCGTTTCTTCAACTCATCAAAAGCATTTTGTTGGGCCTTGCCCCACACAAAGGGGACATTCTTTTTGGTAAGTTCATTCAAAGGGCAAGCAATGGTACTAAAATCTTTCACAAAGCGGCGGTAGAAACCGGCGAGACCATGGAAACTCCGAACTTGCCCAACGGTGGTTGGCGTAGGCCAATTATGTATGGCATCAACCTTCGAAGAGTCCACCTCAATTCCATTGGCGGAAACCACAAAACCAAGAAAAACCAATTTGTTTTGAGCAAAGTTGCATTTTGGGAGGTTGGCATAGAGCTTCTCGTGGCGCCATATGCACAAGACTTCTCTCACATGTTGAACATGGTCCTCGAGAGTTTTGCTATAGATGAGAATGTCATCAAAGTAAACAACCACGCTCTTGCCAATGAGTGGTCTCCAAATGTGATTCATAAGACGCATGAAAGTCGAAGGAGCATTTGAAAGACCAAATGGCATGACGAGCCATTCATATAGACCAAGCTTGGTCTTGAATGCCGTCTTCCATTCATCACCAATTGTCATGCGAATTTGGTGGTAGCCACTACGCAAATCAATCTTAGAGAAAATGGTGGCACCACTCAATTCATCAAGCATGTCGTCTAAACGCGGGATGGGATGGCGATAATGGACGGTAATGGCATTGATGGGGCGACAATCCATACACATCCGTTGCGTCTCATCCGGTTTAGGCAAAAGAATCACGGGAACGGCACAAGGGCTAAGGCTTTCTCGAACGTACCCTTTAGCGAGGAGGTCTTGTATTTGACGTTGAATCTCCTTGGTGTCTTCGGGGTTGGTGCGGTATGCGGCGCGGTTTGGAAGGGGAGCGCCGGGTATGAGGTCGATGTGGTGCTCGATGCCCCGAAGCGGTGGTAGTCCATGAGGTAGCTCGTCGGGGAAGACGTCTTGGAACTTCTTCAAAAGAGACAACAAAGACGAAGGAATGTTGGTGTCGTTGCCTAATCGACGATACCTCGGAGGAGGGATCCTCACGAGGGGGAGAAGAAGTAGGGGCCATAGGGCGGAGTGCTCACGGGACGGTGGTACGCGAGTTACCCAGCTTCGGAACACTGCACGATGACGGGGCCTACCGCGCTTGTGGAATTATCTGGGCGCTTGCGCGTTGTTACGATGGTTGTGGTTCTCCCTCTAGGGCTCCCAGGATCCGGCTTATAAAGGCGCACGGATCTAGGGTTTACATGGAGAGTCCTAGCCGGAATACAAGTTGCCTAACTACGGTACAATATCTTGCCGTGTACATCAAGGATCCGCCTTCCTTATGGTCGTACCGGATCCGGATACTTTATGGGCCTCCACGGATCCGGCCTCCTTCGTAGGTCGGTTGGGATCCGGCTCCAGGTTCCTGGGCTGGACTTCATCCTTCTTGATCAACAGCGGGCCGCCCGATGGGCCCCATGCCACCATCACCGTCTGTGGGCCACCGGGCTTGCCGGATCTAGGCCATGTCGTTGATATACCCATAAAGTATACCCACAAAGCCCCCGAAGTTCTCCGAGATTCATCATTCTTCCGTCTTCATTCAACTCGGAACCGAAGAGAATCTTGAAGAGCTTCCAAACTTTCTTGCTTCCGATATCATTTACTCGGAAATCCACATGTCCTTCAGTAACGATAATGTAACGGAGTTTGCACCTTTCCCGCGCACAACTTCCTATTTTCCCGCGCTAAATTTTCGGAGATGCGAATCTTTAGCCGGAAATTTCGGGAGCGCACGGTTAAGTTACCTCCACGTCATTTTACCGCTTTTAACCTAAGACACGTGTCATACATCCAACGGTGAGACTGTTCAGTTTCCGCCGTAGGATCCGAAATGCGAATCTCCGCGCGAGGTCTATAAATACCCCCACGTGCGGTAACTCCTCATTCGTTTCACCCTATCACCACTTCATCTTCCTCCTCCCGCCGCGCCGCCCGTCAGATCTCAACTCCGACGAGCTCCGCCGCAGAGAACTTCACGCCAGGTCGCTCCAAGCCTCCCCTCGTTCCAAGATCACCGCGGTTGATCGGGAAATCTCCCCCGCCGCCGATTCGTGGTCACGCGGGTCGTTTCACAGCAAGTTCGGCGACCTTCATCCTCGCCGGAGCTTCGCCGGTTCGCCGCGCCATTGACGGTACGTGCACCGGACTTGTAGAAGAAGGAGTAGAGTAGAGTAGATTCCGGTTACTCAAACACTTCGCATGGGTGCAGCCGGAAGCATGCCGATCGACTCACACTGTACTGGTAGTTCTCCGAATAGCCCGGATCCCAGTTCATTAGAGCCCATCTGTCCGGATCCCATAGCATATCTACCACCATATGTTTCCGACATCCGGCTAGCTCAACCTTTTTCCGCATCTTCCAGCACCAAGTTAGGCCGGATCCCAACCGCTCAAGAAATTGAAGAAGAACTCCAAGGGCAAGCTAGAATGGCAGCCAAGGTGCAAGAGACGGAAAACAAGAAAGCCTCCAAGGCTCGGATCCGCGAAGGAGAGCGGGGTCAGTGGTGGCCCTGCGAAACCACTATACGGAGCTCAGAGAGCTTCAGAACGAGGGTATGATCTCCGCTCACTGGAGTTTCATACGCGACACCGTCGTCCCCAAGCCAGGAGCCGGAGAAGTGGTCATGACCAAAGCTTGGGTGGAACGCGGATTATCGCTCCCTGCTCGGAATTCTTTCTCTCCGTCCTCAACACGTATGGGCTTCAGCCCCACAACATCTGCCCCAACTCCTACCTTCTGCTCTCCAACTTCGCGACACTTTGCGAAGGGCATCTTGGGATCCGACCAGATGTCAAGCTATGGCAGTTTTTCTTCCGAGTGAAGAAGGAGACGAAGGACAAAGCCATGCTGAACTGCGGGAGCATGACGTTCATGCTCCGACCTGGCCGCATGTACCCTCCTCATGACTCGCACGAATCCGTCCGGTACTGGAACGCCGGATGGTTTTACGAGAAGAATGTGTCAGTTCCGGAGATCCACGACGGTCTCCCCAAATTCAACAAAGAGCCTCCGGAAGAGCTTGCAAGCTGGAGCTTCATCCCTCGCCCCTAATCTGGAGAAGGCAGCGGAGAATCTCCTGGCTAGTCCACGATGGGCTAACCGGAACCCAGCTTACACTTAGCTGGTTTACTCGGCGGATCCAGCCGCTGCGGTATAGCGCGCGGTTAATCTGCGCATACACCGGGGCGGACGACCAGCTCCGAGCTACCCGCCACGATCTTCCGGCTGATTCTCTCAAAAGGAGATTCAAGACGCGGTGAAGGTAGGCCGGGGTCAACCGATCCCGGAATTGATCAAGGATATTTACACGAACAACCAGTGTCCTCCGGTAAGCTTTGATCCCTTCGTTACTTCAAACTTCACAAGTTTCTGAATATTGACTAACATATGATATCTTTCCCTCCAGCTCGCTACATTGGCGGAGGAAAACTTGCGCACCATACTTCGCGTCCCCGTCAGCGGCGACACGGCGGAGGAGGTTCCGGACGAAGAGGAGGAAGAGGAGCAAGCACCCCGAAAGGCAGCTCCTCGACCTTCGAAGCGTTCCGCGCCAAAGCTCCCAGCGAAGCCGGAGCCGGCGAGGCCTCCGCCAAGAAGCCCAAGATCATCAAGCCCCCTCCGCTAGACTCAAGGAAAGCGGAGCGGGAACGTTTGAAAATGCTTTCTACAGCAGGAAAACGCTCACGCCCCATCATCCCCGGCGCCCCGTAAGTTTCCGCGTATGGTACATATTTACTTTGATGCATTTGGTACTTATGCGATCTTTCTTTTATTTGTTCGCAGAACTCCGACTACCGCTTCCACTCGGACCACCAGCCAAGAGCCCATCACAAAGTATATGAAGAAATCTGTTGGTCCTACAACTCCAGCTCCGCCAAGCGCTTCCCACACTGCTCCCCCGCCATCTCCTCCTCAGGCGGAACAATCTCCCCCTCCTGCCGCAAACACTCCTCCGGAAATAATTCCGGTCAGCAGCGAAAAGGTGGGCGGAGAAGATCATAAGGCCAAAGGCCCTGCCCAAGAAGAGACAGAAGTTCAAGGCCAAGGAGAGGCTGAGGTTACTTCCTCCGAGAAGGTCGGAGCCGGTGTGGCGACGTTGTCGTGTTTCCGAAAAACCGGAGATCCGGCGACCTCACTTCCACCCCCAAGGCATATGCTACAAAGTTCTTCAACAAGCTAACTGAGGCGGAGAAGTGGGAACTTGAACAAGACTGCTTAATGCCATGCTGAACAATGCCTGGGGGAAACCGGATGCCGCGACGTCGGAAATCCAGGAATTTAAGAAGGGTGTCGGCGAATTCTTCGACAAGCTTGTCTGCAAACAAAAGGTACTCCCCAGTAGCCCCCAAGCATGTAGGCGGAAACTAGGTACTAGTTAGCGCTTAGATGCTTTAGAGTACAGCCACGTTTTGGAAAGATTTTTAAAATGTCGCAATAGCCCCCAAGCATGATGTCGGAAAGATTCCGGCAATAATGCTTCAAAAGACCCCACTTTTTGTAGGCGGAATTTTTACTCCTGCTCTGTTTTTTACAGAGCAGGCACTGCACTATGAGCTACACAAGAATATTGCTCTACAGCGCCGCGTTACCTTGGGCCAAGCGGAAAATATCCGGACCCTCAAAGATAAAAATGCAGAACTGAACAAACAACTAGCGGACGCCCAAGGTTGGTTTCCGCCCTTTCTTGTTATTAATTCACATTCCGACTTTGAACTGTATTTAAATTGAATCCTTATAGGCGCATCTTCCTCCCGGCTACGACCTCCTCCGAACGGAGAACCTGCGCTCCTCGTACCAAGAGTTGGAGACAAAGCTGAAGGAGGCGGAGGAAGGAGCAGGCCGAGAAGCAGGCGGAGAAAAACTCCGAGCTCATCGGGAGAAGGGCGAATTCTTGCTTAAGCGCAATGCGATAGCGAGACCATCAAGAGGCAGCAAAAATAACTCAATGGACTCCGGAAATACATGGAGACCGCGGAGCACCATTGGGACTTGCTGGCCACAAACATCCTGGGTACATATACTCCGAGTTTCTTGTCTTGATGTACAATTTCTTGTGCTCAACTTGAATTTTTATTCTTGTATCTTTGTGCAGAGCCACTTGGATATTCTGAAAGGCGCCGGAATAAATTTCCCCGGGACGATGTTCTTTCTCTTGCTGGCGATGATTGCAAGGATCTTATTTCCGCCTCACGGAAGATATGCCACAACTTGTCACTGAAGAAGAGCCGCACCTGCGGTCTGCGCAAACTGGTCAAGCGGATGGACATTCTTCCGGAGCTGGTAACAGATCTACAAGCTTCATCAGCCCGAGGCGCAGCTGCCATGACTTTAACTATGTGCTTGGCACATAACCCGGAGATGGATCTGGACCGGGTAACTTCTGGTGTTCCTCCAACAGCAGATGTCGGAGCGCTGCTTGATGCAGTGAGTGGCTATGACACCCGCATCGCGCGGAGGATCCGTCACGACGAATTCTACGACAAAGCGATTCTCCCTGCGGACGAGCCCCTTGAAGACGAACTTCAAAAGGAGCGTGACGCGGAAGCCCGACCTACGGAATCCGGAACCCAGTTTACCTGGACCAGCTCCAAGGATGCTCCCCAAGAGGAACCCAAGTCCAGCGCTGCAACCTCCGAAGAGGATGAAGAGAGTGATGAAGATGTGTCGTCTCCGGCTGAGGGCGCCAAAGGAAAAGATCCGGAAGGCAATGCTTCTCCGTCCAAGGCGGAGTGAGAACTTTTATGTCCTGCGGGATAAAACAATGCATCATTTTGGCCCCAGCGAGGGTTTGTAATATAACTTAAATTCTTAAGTAGTTAGGGACGAAACAAGCATGCATGCGTGGGCGGAAAATACTTATCCTGCTATCCGTTTTTATATTATTTGCATGTGTTGTTTCTTGAAAGCAAGTGCTGGTTTGATAATTTCCGGCTTGCCCACTTGACCTTCCACGAGCCGGAAAACCCGGAAACGCTCGCCAGCGGCGACGAAGCCCAATGGCAATCCGTCAATAACCGCGGAAACAAGCCCCCAGCCCAAGTGCCGGAAGTCGCTACCAGGAATCCATGAGTTTGCAACAGAAAAAATTTCCGCCAGAAAACTTAAGCTTACGTCCTAAAGGACGATTTTGAAAATCACAACTTTCATACACGCCTAGGCGGAAAGATCCAGCTCTGCGGTTTTAGTCGGAAAAAACATACACGATCCAGAAATGAAAAATTAAAGGAGGTAAAAGACTCTAAGAGTGAACCAAAAGCTTTATTTCATTGATCATGTATCATTGATATTACAAGGTATGTAATGCGTAAAGCGCTAAGTGTGGAAAGGACGTAGCTGTGCTATGTTCCAGGGACGATCTGTTTCATCATATATGTCACCCGGATCTTCTCGTTTTCGTTTCCGATGCCAGTTGGCAGGTCTATCCTTTAGTTCCCGGAAATCAACGAGATAGTAGGATCCGTTGTGAAGTACTTTGCTGATGACAAAGGGTCCTTCCTATGGAGATTGCAACTTATGATCTTTCACCTGGCGAAGGCGGAGGACTAAGTCTCCGACCATGAACGAGCGGTTCCGAACTCGACGGCTATGATAGCGTCGGAGCTTCTGCTGGTAAATGGTGGAGCGTTGGTCAGCTAGATTCCGAGCTTCTTCGATCAGGTCCACAGATAGCTGTCGAGCCTCGTCAGCAGTTTCTTCATTGTAGGCGGAAACTCGCGGTGAATCGTGGATGATGTCGGGAGCAGCTTCGGATCCGTATACCAGGAAGAAAGGAGTAAATCCTGTTGACCTTTTAGGGGTAGTTCGTAAACTCCACAAAACAGAGTCTAGCTCGTCGCCCAAGCTCCGGCTGCGCGGCGCAGCGGTTCTTCAAGGCGAGGCTTAATTCCGGCTAGTATAAGGCCATTGGCTCGTTCGACCTGACCGTTAGATTGTGGGTGGGCCACGGATGCAAGGTCAAGCCGGATCCCAACTTCATCGCAGTAATCCTTGAGTTCTCCCTGCGCAAAGTTTGTGCCATTATCTGTGATTATGCTGTGTGGGATGCCGAATCTCGTCACGAGGCTGCAAACAAATTTTAGTGCCGTAGCACCGTCGGCTTTTCTCACTGGCTTTGCTTCGATCCACTTGAACTTGTCAATAGCGACCAGGAGGTATTCATGACCACCGGAGATGATTTCTTTAACTTACCAACCATATCGAGCCCCCAGACCGCGAACGGCCAGGTGATAGGGATGGTCCTCAGCTCTTGGGCTGGAGCGTTTGGTTGAGTAGCGTAGTCGACAACCTCGGCAAGTTTTTACCAGTTTCTCAGCATCTTCTTTAGCTGTTAACCAGTAAAATCCTAACCGAAAAGCTTTTGCGACGAGGGACTGGGGGCGGCATGATGCCCGCAATCCCCTGCATGGATCTCTCGAGGATTTCAATGCCATCTTGACTAGAGACGCATTTGAGAAATACCCCGTTTGCGCTTCGTTTGTAGAGCTGTCCATCAACAATCGTGTAGGATCTTGCTCGCCTGATGATCTGTCGCGCGTGGACCTCGTCCTCCGGCAACTTTTGATCGATGAGATAGTCCAGGAACGGCTGAGTCCAGGCCGGAATGATTGCCATCACTTCCCTAGCCGGAGAACTGCCAGATCGGGATTTTCCGGGTTTGCACCCTTCACGAGGGTACTCGTAGATGCTCGAGGAAGATTCCAGGCGAATTGGTTTCTGCCGGATCCGAGCTTGGACAGCATGTCTGCTGCTGTGTTATCGTCTCTCCTGACGTACTTCGTATCCGAGGAAGCACTTGGCGATCTCGTCCACTTCGTCTGTAAGCCGCCATGACGGATTTTCTGGCGTTCCAGGTTCCGGCTACTTGTTGTGCCACCAGGTCGGAATCTCCGCAGCATATGATGTGCTTGATCCCAATTTCCTTAGCGATGCGCAGACCATGTAGTAGAGCCTCGTATTCCGCCATATTGTTGGTTGCTTCGAAGTGAATCTGCAGAACGTACTGCAGTTCTTCTCCGGTAGGTGACTTCAGGGTAACTCCAGCCCCGAGCCTTGATGCTGCTTGGATCCGTCAAAGTGCATGACCCAAGCTTCGGTTCCGGCACAGGTGTGCCCTCCGGTGCTTCAGTCCAATCCGCGATGAAATCCGCTAGAACTTGAGACTTGATTGCAGTTCGGGCTTCGTAGTTGATGTCAAAGGCAGATAATTCGATGCCCCATTTTGCTACGCGTCCTTTTGCGTCGGAGTTGTTGATGATCGTTGCCAGGGGAGCCTTGCTCACCACTGTCATTGGGTGTTCCTGGAAGTAGTGTCTCAGCTTCCGGCTGCCTAGGAAAACTCCGTATGCTAGCTTCGAAAGTGAGGGTATCTGCTTGGATTCCGTCGACTTCGCTAATGTAATAGACAGGCCTTTGGACTCCGTGCTCAAATCCTTCTTCCTTTCGCACCACCACGATTACGAGGCTGATAACTTTGTTGGTAGCCGCCATGTAGAGGAGCATAGGCTCTGACTCAGCTGGAGCTGCCGATGGGTGGGGAGGAGAGTATGTTCTTCAACCTGAAGTGCTTCGTCGGCTGCCTCATCCCAGACAAATTTGTGTTTTCTTCAGCAGCTTGTATAGAGGTAGGGCTTTCTCGCCAAGACGGCTAACAAATCTACTGATTGCCGCAACGCAACCAGTTAATCGTTGCACATCTTTGAGACAAGTTGGCCTTTTGATGTTCGGGATAGCCTTGATTTTTTCCGGGTTAACTTCGATGCCCCTGTGAGAGACAATGAAGCCAAGGAGTTTTCCCTGGCACGCCAAAGACGCACTTCAGCGGATTTAACATCATCTTGTACCGTCGGAGATTATCAAAGGTTTCCTTAAGGTCGCTCAGCAGGTCGGATCCCTTTCGGGTCATGACCGCGATGTCGTCCGTAGGCGTGCACGTTCCGGCCAATTTGGTCCTTCAGCACCGCTGCATCGTACGTTGGTAAGTGGCACCTGCGTTTTTCAAGCCAAAAGGCATGGTAACATAGCAGTATGTGCCAAAGGGTGTGATGAAAGAGGTCGCCTTTTGGTCAGACTCCTTCATCAAGATCTGATGATACCGGAATATGCGTCAAGAAAACACGAAGTTCCGCCCCTGTCGAATCAATGACTTGGTCAATGCGCGGCAAAGGGAACGGGTCTTTCGGACAATGCTTATTCACGCCGGAGTAATCGATGCACATTCTTAGTATTTCAGAATTCTTTTTGGGTACAAGGACGGGGTTTGCGACCCAATCAGTATGGATAACTTCTACTACAAAACCTGCCTCTAGTAACTTTGCTAATTCCATTCCTATGGCGCGGCGCTTCTTATCTCCAAAGCGTCGCATAGCTTGCTTCACCGGTTTGCACCCGGATTTATGTTGAGGTAGTGCTCGGCGAGTTCCCTTGGTACTCCGGACATGTCAGAAGGTTGCCATGCGAAGATATCCATGTTAGCTCGGACTCGACGAGCGCGCTTTCCTATTTGGGGTCCATGTTGGCTCCGACTGAAACCTGCTTGGAGTTGTCACCTTCAACGAGGTCATGCTTCTTGGTTTCTATCGCGGCCTTGAACGAGGTCTTTGTTCGGAGATCTGCTTCTTGGTGGTCTGCATCTCAGTCGGATCCACCGCGGCTCGTAGCCTTGCAGCTCCTCACCAGATATGATGGATTCTGCAAAGGCGGCCTCGCCTTCCTCGCAGTCCCTAGCTTTCTTGTAGTCTCCGGACACGGTGATCCAACCGTTAGGACCCGGAATCTTGAGCTTGTTGTAGATGTAGCATGCCCTGGCGTGGAACTTGTGGTAGGTGGGCCTGCCGAAGATCACGTGGTAGGAGCTTTTGAAGGGCACCACTTCAAACGTGATCATCTCTTCGCGGTAGTTGTTCACATTGCCGAAGGCCACGGGAAGTTTGATGTTGCCCAGAGAGTTTGCCTTCTTACGCGGAACCACACCATGAAATTCAGTGGTGTGTGTTTGAGCTGTTCCTTGGTGAGGTTCATCTTCTCCAGGGTCTCCAGGTACATGATGTTCAGGCTACCTCCTCCGTCCATAAGACACTTGGAGAAGTCATACCCGTCTATGCGGGGACTTACAACCAGGGCGTAGCACTCTTTGGGGATGACGGCCGGGTGATCCGACCTGTCAAAGGTACAGGCTTTCTCCGACCACTTGACATCTGCGGCACAGCCGGAACTGTGGCGTTCAAGATCCGGAGCGCCGATTTTTTCGCGCGGACGTTGGGGTTCCGAGGAAGGTGTGGTAAGTTCCGACACTCTTCTTGCCAAAGGGGTTGGATTTGTTGGCTGCGGTACCCTCCTTGGGTTCCGGCGAAGCGTCGTCCTCGTCCATGGCCTCGGAACTGTCCTCCTCTTTGTCCTTGTTCTTGCCCTTGCCTCCTTTGCCGCGTGGGCGGTGCTTCCGCTTGTATCCTGCCTCCGGGTCGTTCTTCAGATCGTTGACCCACTTGTAGTTGCGATTGGTATGGGTGGATTTGCCCGTAGCCGGATCCAGATGGGCCGGCACGGCATATCCTGTATTCCTCGTACGTTTGGGGGCGCGGGATCGGCTGCGGTGACCTCGTGGCGCGCTGCTGGCCCCTGCCTCCACGTCCGCGGCCTCTTCCGCCTCCTGAACCTCCGCGTTGGAACGTCATGGCTACCATGTCGGATCCTCCGCCCTTCGGTCTTCGGGGTTCTTCCGCTTTTGCTTGCGACGCCGTTATCACGGTTTTCTTGTTGGTGCAGGGGTATGGCTGTAGCTGCGAGATCTCCGCTGCGTCGTCATCGGTGTATGATCGCTGGCGATGTTTATCATCTCATCAAGAGTGAGCTTGTTCGCGTTCACCAGGCAGGTAAGCTTGTGGCGCAGCAGCCCCCCACGCTGCAAACCACCGATGAAGGCATCTTCGCGACGGCGTCCAGCTCAGCGGCGGACGCGTCAGCGTTACTTACCAGTGCGTTTCCGTCGGAATCGACGGTCTCGCCGATGAAGATGTGGATGCCGCCGATTGGGACGATGGAGAGCTTGACGGGGTTTGACCTAGCCGGAATCCAGAATTCGTCCGGGCGGACGATCGGAAAATTCCCGGCGTAGAGTACGCGCCCCACAGCGATCGAGTCGTCGTAGCTTCCCATGGCGGAGCCCTCCCGGCCGCCTCCTCAGCCCCACGGTGGGCGCCAACTGTCGTTGCCTAATCGACGATACCTCGGAGGAGGGATCCTCACGAGGGGAGAAGAAGTAGGGGCCATAGGGCGGAGTGCTCACGGGACGGTGGTACGCGAGTTACCCAGCTTCGGAACACCTGCACGATGACAGGGCCTACTGCTGCTTGTCTGGAATTATCTGGGCGCTTGCGCGTTGTTACGATGGTTGTGGTTCTCCCTCTAGGGCTCCAGGATCCGGCTTATAAAGGCGCACGGATCTAGGGTTTACATGGAGAGTCCTAGCCGGAATACAAGTTGCCTAACTACGGTACAATATCTTGCCGTGTACATCAAGGATCCGCCTTCCTTATGGTCGTACCGGATCCGGATACTTTATGGGCCTCCACGGATCCGGCCTCCTTCGTAGGTCGGTTGGGATCCGGCTCCAGGTTCTGGGCTGGACTTCATCCTTCTTGATCAACAGCAACTGGGCCGCCCGATGGGCCCCATGCCACCATCACCGTCCGTGGGCCACCCGGGCTTGCCGGATCTAGGCCATGTCGTTGATATACCCATAAAGTATACCCACAACAGTTGGTTAAGTCGTTAGTCTCCGACGAGAGGCCCTTGCAAATGAGCACGTAGTGTATGGGGTTGTCTTTCACTTCTCTCCACTCGCTTTTTGTGGCTAAGAGGACACTCTTTCTCTCACTCATATGTGGTAGGTGGCGCTCACTCTCCTTTTGGTGGGTCGCGCCCTCTCCTCTCAACTCACTATGGTGGGTGTGTTGTTGTGCCCTCGCTAAAGCCTTCGCATTGTCGGCGATGATTTGGGTAGGAGTCATTGGGCGAAGCTCGAACTTCTTATCCTTGACCTTGAAGGTGTATGCATTGGAATAACCATCATGTATGGCCTTCTTGTCAAATTGCCATGGGCGGCCAAGCAACATGTGACACACGGTCATGGGTAGCACGTCACACTCAATAGTGTCTTCATAGGGGCCTATCTTGAAGTTGACGGTGACGGTGTGTTGTATCTTGACATTGCCCTTGTCACTCAACCATTGGACATGGTATGGATCAGGATGTTTGCGAAGTGTGAGGTTGAGCTTCTCGCATAACTCGGTGCTTGCCAAGTTGTGGCAACTTCCACCGTCGATGATGACCTTGATTGACTTGCCACCAATTCCGGCTCGAGTTTGGAAGATGTTGCATCTTTGGTCTTCCATAGCTTGGGGTTGAGTTTTGAGCACTCGAGTGACCACAAGAGAAGGGCTTGGGTCGTGTGTGCATAAGAGAGGGTCTTCTCCACTTTCTTCATCATACTCTTCCTCATTAGCGGCGGCTTGTACTAGGGCTTCATATTCGCCCTCACTTAGCGTCTCTATGTCACCATTCTCCATAGTGATCATAATCTTGGTGTTCTTGCACTCGAAGGACTTGTGGCCTTGAGTGCCACACTTGAAGCAAGTGACATTGGAGGGTCCCTGATGACCCACAAGTATAGGGGATCGCAACAGTCTTCGAGGGAAGTAAAACCCAAATTTATTGATTCGACACAAGGGGAGGTAAAGAATACTTATAAGCCTTAACAACCGAGTTGTCAATTCAGCTGCACCTGGAAAAGCACTAGTAACAGGGGTGATGTGAAAGTAGCGTAATATGAGAGCAATAGTAACATAACACAGCAGCAATAGCAATATGAGAGCAATGGCACCAGAAAATAGTTGATACTACTTCCAATGACATGTAGAACGAGTATATTATGATGCGAGATGGACCGGGGTTCCCAGCTATCTACACTAGTGGCAACTCTCCAATAACAAGTGTTGGGTGAACAAATTACAGTTGGGCAATTGATAGGATTGAAATAGCATTAAGACAGAATATCAAGATCATTAATCATGTAGGCATGTTTTCCAATAATAGTCGTACGTGCTCGCAATGAGAAACTTGCACAACATCTTTTGTCCTACCAGCCGGTGGCAGCCGGGCCTCAAGGGAAACTACTGGATATTAAGGTACTCCTTTTAATAGAGCACCGGAGCAAAGCATTAACACTCCGTGAAAACATGTGTCCCTCACATCACCGCCATCCCCTCCGGTTGTCCCGATTTCTGTCACTTCGGGGCCTTTGGTTCCGGACAGTGACATGTGCATACAACTTGTAGATACAATCTAAGCAATAATTATAGAGCTCAAATCTAAGATCATGCCACTCGGGCCCTAGTGACAAGCATTAAACACAACAAGATTGCAGCAACAATAACTTCATAAACTTTGTAGATAGACCATCATAACGTAACAATCCATCGGATCCCGACAAACACAACACCGATTACATCAGATGAATCTCAATCATGTAAGGCAGCTCATGAGATCATTGTATTGAAGTACATGGGGAGAGAATACCAACTAGCTACAGCTAGAACCCGTAGTCCATGGGGGAACTACTCACGGAGCATGATGGAGGCGATGGCGTTGATGGAGATGGCTTCGGGGGCACTTCCCCGTCCCAGGTGCCGGGACAGAGATGTCCCCGGGTGGAGTTTCGCGATGGTGGCGCCCCCGGAGTCTTTCGGAGTTTCGTCAATTGGTACGGTGTTTTTAGGTCGAAAGGGATTTTATAGGCGAAGAGGCGGCGCGGGGGCACTGGGCTCCCCACCACGGCCGGCGCGGCCCCGGCCAGGCGCCGCCTATGGTGTGGTGGCCCTCGGCCCCTCTCACTCTTCTTCGGTGTTCGGAGCCTTGGGAAAAAAGGAGGTTTGATCTGAGTCGCAGGAGCTTCTTAAGGAAGGTTCCGCCTTAGATCGGAAAAATCAAAACCCACCCAATCCGCCCCTGAGCAGGAGAAAACGGTGGAAGACCAATGCAGATCCGCCTGGGTCTCCCAGGTGTTAGAGAAGCAAAGGTGTCACTTCGTGCACTTCTTGGCCCATACCGCAGGAGACGCCCTCCACCGGGACGAGGCCGATCCTTTGCGAGGTTGAGGCACCCGGAAACAACGTAGCTCGGATCTGCCGGAAGCAGTCGGAGACAGCGACGCTCCGGGACAAGAGGAAGCCGGAAACCCGAGGAATCAATCCTCGGTAACTTGAGCCCAAATTCCGATGATGCCTCCTCGAAGAATACAATCGCCTGACGAAGGAGCTCGCGATCGGGGAAGAAGATGACGGCGCTTCATCCATGAATACAGAGGAATTCAACCGCAAGCTCGAGGAACTCGGAGGCGGTGAGCAAGCTGAAGTGGAATCCGCCCAGCCGATGCAGGTTCTAGCAACCGTGGCACCGCTGGATCAGCCGGAAACGGAAGACGAAGCCTCCAACTCCGACCCAGGACCATCCAACGTAAGGTCTCCGTTAGATCGCGCACGACCGCGAAAGGATGTCCTGTCACCAGAAGAGATGGTCGAGCAAGCTCGCATGGATTTAGTCGCAAAGTCCGATATACTCAACAAGCCAATAACTCCGAGGAAGCTGCAGATCCGGAGGCCTTAGAAGCCAAAAGACAGGAGATGCTAGTGACAGCTCAAAAGTTTGCCAAGACCGCAGCCGCAATGCTGGAAGAAAGAACCATAGCGGCGAACTTCGTGGACCACTTTCAGAAGAAGGATCGCGAGGTCGATGAATCTCTCGAAAAGGTCAGGCAACTCGAGAAGCACTGGGAGGCCAAGGTAAAATTTGTGCAGGAGGAAGAAGCTAGAATCGGCGAGAAGCCATCCTTCCCCGCAAGATTACCTTCGCAACACCCACAGAGCAGCAGCCGCTCGCAACTCCAAAGGATAACATGAAGAAGGCTGCGGAGCTCCTAAAGAAGAAGGACGAGGAGATTGACATCAACTACGTCCGGAAGCTCGTTGCCTCAGCAATGCGCAACAGAGCAAGGCAGACACTTCGCGCAGGTTAGCTTCCAATCCGGAACATTGCATATCTACCGCGCAGAAGGACGCCACAGGTCAACACCGTGATGGCGAATCGCGCACCGGATCCACGGAGCGCAGGAGGAAAGTCAGAGATCATCCGAATCCAATCCCGGTGTCTTCGGATTCAACCCCGAAAAATCCGTTAAAGGGAAAGGATCCGATGTATACTGGCAGAGATAAGTACCGTGTTCCATCACCGCCACCCCGAGCTTCGCGTCCTCCGCTACCTCCTCGACGTCGCAGTCCCGCCGGAAACACCAGGCCCCATGGGCTAGGTGGAATCAATATCCGCGACAACATGCCGCCTCCTAGAGACATGAGCAGGGAACGTACGCCGGAACCACGCAGCCGGAACCAAGACCGCGAGCCGAGCCTCGTCGGAATCAAGAACGTGACCCGAGCCTCGCAGAAGCCAAGGACGCGATCCGGAACCAAGGAGGAGCCGGACGAAGAGTGCGCACAGCCACGCGGAGCCGGAACGACGGAGGCGACCACCAAAGGTGAAAGGAGCCACCGGCCGGAGCCAGCCGAGGGAGCCACGCCGCGAGTCCGAAGGCGGAAGATCATCTTACAGCCCCCTCGCAGATCTCCCTCGCCACCACCAAGTGGAGGCGGAGGTGGAGGCGGAGGCGAGGCCGGAGATCCGTTCGCTCGAAATCACCCGGCGGTGCCCCGCGATGCCCGGGATCGCCTCAACGAGTACAGATCCGACTACATCGGTCCAAGGTGTTTTGGGATGATCCGAGAGGAACCAAAGCCAAGAAGCTTGAACCTTAAGCTACCAGGAAACCTGAAGCATTATGATGGCAGCGAGAGGCCGGATACCTGGATTGAGGATTACTACAATGCGTAACCTTCGCCGGAGGAACCCCGAATATAGCCTGCCGCATGCTCCAGTTGTACCTTATTGGTCCAGCTCGTGTTTGGCTCGGTGACCTTGAGGAGAACACTATCTTTTGCTGGTTGGACCTGAAGAAGGCTTTCGAGAACCACTTCAGGGGTACCTACAAGAGACCGGCCACCACCAGCGATCTTCAAGCTTGCATCCGGAAGAAGGGTGAGACATCTAGGAGTTTCCTCACCCGATGGTTGGCAACCAGAAACGAGTGCGAGAACGTAGATAACCGCACAGCAATGCACGGAATTCCGAGAATATTGCCCGAACAGCCTTTCGGAACCAAAAAAAAACGAACTGGCACTGTGGCATCTTGTTAATAGGTTAGTTCCGGAAAACGCATAAAAACATCATAAAGTGCAAGCAAAACATGTAAGTATTTTCATAAAACAAGCATGGAACGACATAAATTATGGATACGTCGGGGACGTACCAGCATCCCCAAGCTTAGTTCCTGCTCGTCCCGAGCAGGTAAACGATAAAAAGAATAATTTCTGTAGTGACATGCTACTTACATAACCTTGATCATACTATTACAAAGCATATGAAATGAATGAAGTGACTCAAGGCAATGATCTATAGTTGCTAACAAATAGATAACATATAGCAAAACTTTTCATGAAGAGTACTTTCAAGACAAGTATCAAAAGTTTTGCACAAGAGTTAACTCATAAAGCAATAAGTTCAAAGTAAAGGCATCGAAGCAACACAAGGGAAGATATAAGTTTCAGCGATTGCTTTCAACTTGTAACATGCATATCTCATGGATAATTGTCAACACAAAGTAATATGATGAATGCAAATAAGCAAGTATGTAAGAATCAATGCACAGTTGACACAAGTGTTTGCTTCTAAGATGGAAGGAAGTAGGTAAACTGACTCAACATAAAGTAAAAGAATGGCCCTTCAAAGAGGAAAGCATCGATTGCTATATTTGTGCTAGAGCTTTGGTTTTGAAAACATAAAGAGAGCATAAAAGTAAAGTTTTGAGAGGTGTTTGTTGTTGTCAACGAATGGTAGTGGGCACTCTAACCCCCTTGCTAGACAAACCTTCAAGAGCGGCTCCCATGAATTATTTTTATTTTTGGGTGGCACTCCTTCCAACCTTTCTTTCACAAACCATGGCTAACCGAATCCTCGGGTGCCTGCCAACACTCTCATACCATGAAGGAGTGCCCTTTTATTTTAGTTTTATTATGATGACACTCCTCCCCACCTTTGCTTACACAAGCCATGGCTAACCGAATCCTCGGGTGCCGTCCAACAATCACATACCATGGAGGAGTGTCTATTTTTGTTAATTAATTTGGGACTGGGAATCCCATTGCCAGCTCTTTTTGCAAAATTATTGGATAAGCGGATGAAGCCACTAGTCCATTGGTGAAAGTTGCCCAACAAGATTGAAAGATAAACACCACATACTTCCTCATGAGCTATAAAACATTGACACAAATCAGAGGTAATAAATTTTGAATTGTTTAAAGGTAGCACTCAAGCAATTTACTTTGGAATGGCGGAAAATACCACATAGTAGGTAGGTATGGTGGACACAGATGGCATAGGTTTTGGCTCAAGGTTTTGGATGCACGAGAAGTATTCCCTCTCGATACAAGGCTTAGGCTAGCAAGGTTGTTTGAAGCAAACACAAGTATGAATCGGTACAGCAAAACTTACATAAGAACATATCGCAAGCATTATAATACTCTACACTGTCTTCCTTGTTGCTCAAACACTTTTACCAGAAAATATCTAGACCTTAAGAGAGATCAATTATGCAAACCAATTTTAACAAGCTCTACGGTAGTTCTCCACTAATAGGTTTAAACTACATGAAAAAACTTAATCATGATCTACTTGAGAGCTCAAAACAATTGCCAAGTGTCAAATTATTCAAGACATTATGAGACATTTTCTATTTCCAACCAAATACCAATAAGTATTGTTACTTCCAACTTTTATCATTGAACATTAAAAGTAAAACGAAGAACAAGTGTTCATATGAAAAAGCGGAGCGTGTCTCTCTCCCAAACAAGGATTGCTAGGATCCATCTTTATTCAAACACAAACAAAAAACAAAAATAAAGACGCTCCAAGTAAGGAACATAAGATGTGACCGAATAAAAATATAGTTTCAATAGAAGAAACCTGATAAGTTGATGAAGAAGGGGATGCCTTGGGCATCCCCAAGCTTAGACGCTTGAGTCTCCTTGAAATATGCAGGGATGAACCACGGGGGCATCCCCAAGCTTAGACTTTTCACTCTTCTTGATCATATATCATCCTCCTCTCTTGACCCTTGAAAACTTCCTTCACACCAAACTTCTCATAAACTTCATTAGAGGGGTTAGTACTCAAAAAACTTTAATCCACCTTGGTCCTGTAGTGACACATTGCAAGAACTCAATAAAACATTAGCTACAGCTCTCCACGTCTAGAAAGCCTCACTTAAAGTCCACAAGAGACAATGCAAAAAACAGAGACAGAATCTGCCAAAACAGAACAGCCAGTAAACACGAATTTTAAAATGGTACTTCCGTTGCTCAAATCAGAAAACTCAAAACTAATGAAAGTTGCGTACATATCTGAGGATCACGCACGTAAATTGGCAGATTTTTCTGAGTTTCCTACAGAGAAATAAGCCCAGATTCGTGACAGATAGAAATCTGTTTCTGCGCAGAAATCCAAATCTAGTATCAACCTTCGATTAGAGGCTTCACTTGGCACAACAAAACACAAAACTAAGATAAGGAGAGGTTGCTACAGTAGTAAACAACTTCCAAGACACAAATATAAAACAAATTACTGTTGCAAAATAACACATGGGTTATCTCCCAAGAAGTTCTTTCTTTATAGCCATCAAGATGGGCTCAGCAGTTTTAATGATGCACTAGCAAGAAATAGTATTTGAAGCAAAAGAGAGCATCAAGAGGCAAATTCAAAACACATTTAAGCCTAACATGCTTCCTATGAAAAGGAATCTTGTAAATAAACAAGTTCATGAAGAGCAAAGTAACAAGCAAAGGAAGATAGAACAAGTGTAGCTTCAAAAATTTCAGCACATAGAGAGGTGTATTAGTTCCATGAAAATTTCTACTACCATATTTTCCTCTCTCATAATAATTTTCAGTAGCTTCATGAACAAACTCAACAATATAACTATCACATGCAGCATACTTTTCATGATATCCAAACACATAATTTTTATCAAGCTCAAATATAGTAGGATCAAAACTTCCAAACTCACTTTTATCAATAATATAACAAGGTGATCGATCAATCTCAAGAGATATGGGACTCTTAAATAAAGTCAATACTTTTCCAATCCCATTTTCATTAGTAGTACAATTAATATTATCATGTAACATAGGACCATCATCTAGAGCTTTGTCATAAACATTTGCCAAGCAAAATTCTTTAGTACCATGCATTTCGACATCAGGCACAAACAAAGCATTATCATAAGATTTATCAAAGTAGCATGGATTATCATATATAACAGCAGCATAATTATTCTCACAAGTTTTACTTATAGGAAATATTTCAAGAGAATCCACAGGAACATAACATTCAACCTCTTTCGGTAAGCATGGAGGACAATCAAATAGTGTAAGAGATGAAGAGTTACTCACATTAGAAGGTTGGCATGGGTAGCTAATCCATTCTTCCTCCTTTTGTTCATCACTCTCCTCTTCTTTTTCATCCAATAAGCTTTCAGGTTCATCAATTTCCTCCTCTTTTTCATCCAATGAGCTTTCAGGTTCATCAATTTCTTCTTCCACAGGTTCCTGCAAATTGTGAGTGCATTCTTGTGCATTAATGCTTCTCTCTTTATAATCAAGGATATAAGGATTCCTACTGTAGCATTCTATGCAAGAATTAAGGATAGTAGAGACATAATCTTTAAGGTCCTTACAAATAGCACAAGTTTCATAATTCTCAACCATGAAGGATTCTATCTCGGAGGCTCCCATAAATAAGACAAATTGTTCTACCTCTTCGAACCCATAATGAATATAGCAATTCCGATTATAGTTCTTAATTAAAAATTCCTCACTAAAGCCACATGGAAATTTAAGATGTTTAGTATCATGTTGAGAGCAACAGTTTATATCATGGCGTCTAAACAAGATTCTAGCAATTGTATTCAATTTTTCTATCATAGCACTCATTATTTTACCAGTTCTTGATTCTCTATAATTATTATAACATTCTATAAGCTCCAAGTAGGTTGTAGGTTCTCCCATAATAGCAGTTTTTAATTTTTAGGTTTTTCAAATTTTTATGGATTTTCGGGTATATAGGGAAAATAAAACAAGACAAATAGAAACTAAGCAAAAGTAAACTAGGCAAAATAATACTAGACAGAATAAACTAAGCACAAATAAACTAGACAGAAATAAACTAACAAGACAAAATAAAATAAAAGCAGAGAGAGAGAGATAGAGTGTACTCCCCAGGTGAACTTATGAGTAGAGCTATGCCTCCCCGGCAACGGCGCCAGAAAATAGTCTTGATGACCCACAAGTATAGGGGATCGCAACAGTCTTCGAGGGAAGTAAAACCCAAATTTATTGATTCGACACAAGGGGAGGTAAAGAATACTTATAAGCCTTAACAACTGAGTTGTCAATTCTGCACCTGGAAAAGCACTAGTAACAGGGGTGATGTGAAAGTAGCATAATATGAGAGCAATAATAGATAACACAGCAGTAATAGCAATATGAGAGCAATGGCACCAGAAAATAGTTGATACTACTTCCAATGACATGTAGAACGAGTATATGATGATGCGAGATGGACCGGGGTTCCCAGCTATCTACACTAGTGGCAACTCTCCAATAACAAGTGTTGGGTGAACAAATTACAGTTGGGCAATTGATAGGATTGAAATAGCATTAAGACAGAATATCAAGATCATTAATCATGTAGGCATGTTTTCCAATAATAGTCGTACGTGCTCGCAATGAGAAACTTGCACAACATCTTTTGTCCTACCAGCCGGTGGCAGCCGGGCCTCAAGGGAAACTACTGGATATTAAGGTACTCCTTTTAATAGAGCACGGAGCAAAGCATTAACACTCCGTGAAAACATGTGTCCCTCACATCACCGCCATCCCCTCCGGTTGTCCCGATTTCTGTCACTTCGGGGCCTTTGGTTCCGGACAGTGACATGTGCATACAACTTGTAGATACACTCTAAGCAATAATTATAGAGCTCAAATCTAAGATCATGCCACTCGGGCCCTAGTGACAAGCATTAAACACAACAAGATTGCAGCAACAATAACTTCATAAACTTTGTAGATAGACCATCATAACGTAACAATCCATCGGATCCCGACAAACACAACACCGATTACATTAGATGAATCTCAATCATGTAAGGCAGCTCATGAGATCATTGTATTGAAGTACATGGGGGAGAGAATACCAACTAGCTACAGCTAGAACCCGTAGTCCATGGGGGAACTACTCACGGAGCATGATGGAGGCGATGGCGTTGATGGAGATGGCTTCCGGGGCACTTCCCCGTCCCGGCAGGGTGCCTGTCCCCCGAATTGGAGTTTCGCGATGGTGGCGGCACCCCTGGAGTCTTTCTGGAGTTTCGTCAATTGGTACGGTGTTTTTAGGTCGAAAGGGATTTTATAGGCGAAGAGGCGGCGCGGGGGGCACACAGGGGCTCCCCACCCGGCCGGCGCGGGCCAGGCCAGGCCGCGCCGCCTATGGTGTGGTGGCCCTCGGCCCCTCTCTCTTCTTCGGTGTTCGGAGCCTTGGGAAAAATAGGAGGTTTGATCTTCGTTTCGTCGAATTCCGAGAATATTGCCCGAACAGCCTTTCGGAACCAAAAGCAAAAAAGGAGCGCTTGTGGCATCTTGTTAATAGGTTAGTTCGGAAAACGCATAAAAACATCATAAAGTGCAAGCAAAACATGTAAGTATTGTCATAAAACAAGCATGGAACGACAGAAATTATGGATACGTCGGGGACGTATCAGTCCCGTAGAGGCTTTGGAGGAGGCGGTGGAGGACACTGTTTGCTTCATGCGACTTTGGATAGTAGGTTGCGTGTACGGTGTAGAGGATGCGGTTGGCTTGACACTTGTTGTGGGAGTTGTTGTAGCAAGTTTTGAGGCGAAGTAGTGCTTGGACTTCGAGTACTTGATGTCCTCATTCACTTGACGCTCGGCCTTGGAAGCTTGGTGCACCAACTCAACCATGTTGAAGTATTGTTGGAACTCCACAATCCTCTTGATGGGGTAGTTGAGGCCATTGAAGAACCTAGCAATGGTTTGGTTCTCGGACTCTTGGATGTTTGCTCGCATCATAGTTAAATCCATTTCCTTGAAGAACTCCTCAACGGTCTTGGTGCCTTGCTTCAACTTTTGGAGCTTGTTGAAGTTATCGGTCTTGTAGTGTGTTGGGACAAAGCGAGCTTGCATCTCCTCCTTCATATCTTCCCAAGTGTCAATTGGAGGTTCACCCTTTTCTTCCCTTTGAGTAACAACTTGTTCCCACCATGTGTTGGCATACTCTTCAAACTCAAGGGAGGCCATGGCTACTTTCTTGGCACCGGAGTAGTTGTGGATGCGGAAGATCTTATAAACCTTGAGTGCCCATGAGAGGTAGGCCTCGGCATCGTCTTCACCCTTGAACTTGGGCATGTTGAACTTGAGCTTTCCATACATATTCTCTTCATCTTCCATATTCCTTCGGCGAGGACGGAAACCTTCATCTCTTGCGGCTTGGGGTGGTGGAGGAGGTCTTCCACGGCCAACCATAGCATTGGGTTGGCGGTGGAGTTGAACACTAGCTTCACTTGGCTCACGTTGATGATGTTGTTGCGGATCTTGACGAGGTTGTTGGCGTTGTCCAATGATGGCCCTCTCATCTTGATCATGTTGTGGTTGTCCTCGGCCCCTTTGGTCATGGCGAGGATGGTTTCGAAGATCACGCCTTGGTGGATCTTGATGACCTTGGTCTTGAGCATCCACATGGGCTTGGCGATGAGGTGCCGGTTCCATGTTGTGGAGGACGTTGTCGTGGGGTTGGTCGTCATGCCCATGGTGGGCATGGCGAGCCGCTTGATGACGATCTTGGTGAAGAACTTGTTCTTGTTGAGGACGTTCATGAGGACGAGCATGGCGATGGAACTCTCCGCGCCTTGAGTTTGAGTGAGAGTCTTCTTGACGAGCATGCGGTCGACGAGGTCGATGATGATCTCCATGCCTTGAGTCGGAGCTTGAGGACGAATGGCGATCATGAGAGTAGTCATCGTGCGACGATGTTGATGACGATGAGGAAGTAGAGCGATGGCGATGTCGACGACCCAAGTTGGTGATGGCACGCTCGAGACTATCCATGCGCCTCTCCATGTTTGCATCATTGGCCGTCACTTGGTGATGCAAGTTGTCCGTAGCTTCACGAAGTAGATTCATATCTTGGTTCACTTGGCCGAAGTTGTGGGCCACTTCTTCATATTGCTCGTCGATGCGTGTCTCGAACAAGGTGAGTTGCTCCTTGAACTCTTGGCATTGCGCCCATAGATTGTGTTGAGTAACCAACCTCTCGGTGTTGCGGAGGACTTCTCCATCCCTTGGTTCATCTCCGCTCCTATCCATGATGGAAAGACAAGAACTATGTTGTTTGTGTTAGTGGAAGGAGACTACCTCGCACTCTTACCGAGGTAAGATAGTATTGGGGCAATCAACCAAGCCAAAAGTAAGACCAAGTGTATCGGGACACACGCAAAGGCACACGCAAAAGCTAGCAAATATGGTGTTAGGTGTGGATGGTGGAAAGCCAAAAGACGAAATCCAAAATCGAGTATGTTGTTAAAAGTGGGTAAGGTCCAAAAAGCAAGTGTCAAAGTGGCGATCACTATAAACACGGAAAAATGTGGAACTCACACACGAGATGAGCGGGGTTAGTGCAACCAAGGAACGAGCGGAAAAAGGAAAAATCCCTAAGCAAGGGTGCTCAATGTCACACTAACGCAAGAAGAGATCGAAGCTAGGTTGCATAGAGTGGAAACACCAAGATTCGCACGAGGTCTCTCTTCTCTATCTCTCTTGCTTGCTTAAAAGCTTTTCACTCTTTTTGTATCGGTGGCACTTTGCACTTTGCTTTTTTTTTCACTAGCACACTATGCTCTTACTCTTTTGCTTGCCACTCACGAGCTCCACTTATGAGCTTTACTCACACAACGCACACCCTCACGGTCGGGACCTCGTGCGATGTTTCGCAACACTCGAAAGCTTCGCTCGTGGGATAGATCGCAAAAAGAAGAGGGCTACAAGGTTACTGCAAGTTATACCTGCGATGGTGGAGATGATGGTGGTGGTGGTGGTCGGCGGTGGTGGTGTTAGTCGAAGTCGAAGACGTGAGCCCGGTCAGTGGTCCGGTCGGACCGGGTGTTGCGCCGGGTGCTCCGATCTGGGGTCCGGTCGGCCGGATTCTGGGCCGGCTCATCCGGTTGGCGGCCGGTCGACCGGGTGCTGCGCCGGACACGTCCGGTCTGGGGTCCGGTTGGCCGGCTTTCTCAACCGGATTTCGCGAATCTCTCACTTGTTCTTCCCCAAACCAAAACCAAAAGATCAAATCGATGGGAAACGATGAAATTGGAGGCTAAAAGTTGGGGGAATAGTAGATCAAGCACCAAAACACCAAATCCACGGACCAAAACCACTCAAAACGCAACCAAATCACAGATCCGTCCAAAGGCAATTTGGGGCTATTTTTTGGAAAATTTTCTAGAAATGAAATCGG
Organism: Lolium multiflorum; assembly: GCA_030979885.1. NCBI lineage: Eukaryota > Viridiplantae > Streptophyta > Magnoliopsida > Poales > Poaceae > Lolium > Lolium multiflorum. Next base: position 312,935,703 of record CM061750.1, on the reverse strand, counting down.
GTGGGTGGAGGGTCAAAATCGCGGTAACCAAAGGCTGCTGATACCATATGATGAGATCTGAGATCTAGGGTTTGGCCCGATCTCGCGATTTGACCCAAGATCCAAGGGGAAAAGGTGGGAGAGCGAGAGGAACACGATGAACACCGGTACTCACACATGCACACCAACCCGATACACCCGATACTTACCCTCGTGGCTCGATGGACCACGCCAATAGAATCTCCAAGGAAGAGACACGCGGCAGAATTCCCGGAGAGAGATTGGTGTTGGAGAAAGGGGATTGGTGAGGGAGAGAGAGTGCCTTGCACTAGAATCTCACTCAACAATTCACAAATCAACAACAAGAGTGCCTTGATTACAGAGGGATGCTTGTCCAAGATGGATGCTAACCCTAGGGAGACTAAGCTCAAAGTTGGTTTAAGCTCAAAATTATGTCTAAGGGGTAAAGGAGGGGTCCTTGGTACTTATATAGGCATACATGGCCAGCAAGGAGAAAAGGTACGCAAACAGGATAACTTAGGCAGTTTGGTGGGGAAAATCCCGACGGATCCGGTTGGCGGCGGTCGACCCGGCGCGGGTGTCCGGTTGGCGGCGTCAGGCGGGCGCCCGGGCGTCCGGCCGTGGGGCCGGTCGACCGTCGCCAACCGGAAACGTCGCAACTCTGTCCGGTTGGCGCCGTACGACCGGTTGGCGACGGTTGACTGGGGCCGGATGCTCCGGTCAGGGCCGGTCACCGGGTCCTTGGCCGGCCCGCGTCTCTTCTTTCTTCGAGCTCTTCGATTGTCTTCGGGTCCAGCTTCTTGGGCATCTTCTCGACCTGCTCCTCTCCTTCCCTTGACCATGGCGTATCATCCTCTGGGTCTTGATGCTCCACGTACCTAATGACACAAAGCGTTTCGGCATGAGGTAGCATTCCATCCAATGGGGTACCGAGGTCGAGGGTAGTGAGGAGCGAGTTCACCTTATCATGTAGCGCTTTAGTTCGAGCCCTTGTCATTGGTCCACTTGGGGGACTTGTTGGTCTTGGTGAGGAGGTGTCCAAAGGCCACCCCGCATTATCGGCCCTGGGCGCCCCCGGGGACGGGGCAGGGGCCGCCATGGTGGAGCAGCTACAACCCCACGCTCGCCGTCGCCTGCGTCCTCTTCATCTTGGCAGGAGGACCGCTGCTTCGAGTTCCTCCTCCGCATCGACGACGACCCGCTCGGCATCAAGCTGCTCCCGGACAAGTTCGCCGAGTTCGTCGATGGCGTCGAGCCGACGCATTTGCAGCTACGGGAGGCCAGCTACAACTTCTACCGCTGGACCATGGAGGTCCTGTTCGACGGGCAGGGCAAGATGTACCTGCACACCGGGTGGGGCAAGTTCGCCCGTGACCTCGCGCTCGAGCCCGGCTACCAGCTCACCTTCCTCTACGAGGGAGACGGTGAGATGGTCATCAAGGTGTTCGACGACACGGCCTGCCGCAGGCACTACACCGGCGAATCCGCCTCAGACACCGATAGTTAGAACTTAGAGTGTTCTTTCTTTGCAGCGAATCTGGCTACGGGCCAGACGAAGCCAGTAGTGAAAGGTTCGTGTCTGTTCTTCCTCGGTAGAACCAACAAGGGCACCGTCATGCCTCCCGCTAGATTTTCCAGTTTGGGTGACTGGGTGTGCCATCGAATGTTCTTTCTTGCCAGCGAACATATGGAAATCAACACAACTTGTTTCTATTTTTAAAATATTTATATTTGTGTCAACCATGGTTCAAACTATGTATTAGTTTGCGTAAACCATGTTCCAAACTATGTATTAGTTTGTGTAAAATAATCTTCCAATTTGTAATATTTGGAACTATGTTCAAATGGAAAAGACAAAAACAAAAAAACAAAAAATGTGTCGCGCCGCTGGAGCCACCCCAGACACAAACGGACGCGCGAACGAAAACAGTCATTTCAGCGTCCACTACACAATAAAATACGTCGCGCCGCTGGAGATGACCCGAGACAAATTGACACGGTCGAAGATTGGCCTGACCTACCGGAGGCCCGACGTCTTTTACCATGTGCTACATTGACATGACCTCCATCTTGTCGGGCTGCCCTAGCTAGCGCTCGAGCGCCAGGGAGGAAACGAGCGCTCAGTTTCCAAGCTAATTCTTTTTCCATTTCTGGCAAATTTTGGACTGTAGTGGATGCTATTGAGGGAAAGTTTTGCATGCATGTAGAAACAGACGAATTTGATGACGTAAGCGAGAATCTTTCCGAATTTGAAAATTCAAAACGTTTTATCTCACAAACGACAACTCCGATTTAAGATCTGTTTTCACCTATGAGTCGGTCTCGTCGAGATCTTCAAAACTAGCACCCATGTTAATATGTTTCGACGACTTTTTTTTTCGGGCTAAAAGTTATCAACCCTCTCTATTTGATTAATCAAACCCTCCGTACTTGAGTGATCAACGGCAAATATATAAAATTATCAACCTGATGCAGGGTATTGAGGGAAAGTTCTGCATGCATGCACAAATAGACGAATCTGCTGATGTCGAATCTTTTCCAAATTTCAAAATTCAAAATGTTTTAACTTTCAAACGACAACTCCAAATTAACATCCGCTTTCACCAATAAATCCGTCTCGACGAGATCTTCAAAACTAGCACCCATGTTAATATGTTTCGACAAACTTTTTTTCGGGCTAAAAGTTATCAAGCCTCTCTATTTGAGTAATCAACCCCTCCGTACTTGAGTGATCAACGGTAAATGTATAAAATTATCAACCTAGTGTAGGTTATTGAGTGAAAGTTCTGCATGCATGCACAAATAGACGAATCTGCTGATGTCAGCGGAATCTTTTCCAAATTTGAAAATTCAAAAGGTTTTATCTTTCAAACGATAACTCCAAATTAAGATCCGCTTTCACCAATAAATCCGTCTCGACGAGATCTTCAAAACTAGCACCCATGTTGATATGTTTGAGAAACTTTTGGCTAAAAGTTATCAAGCCTCTTTATTTGATAAATCAACCCTTGAGTGATCAACGGTAAATGTATAAAATTATCAACCTGGTGGTATTGAGGAAACGTTCTGCATGCATGCAAAAATAGACAAATCTGCTGATGTCAGCGGAATCTTTTCCAAATTTGAAAATTCAAAATGTTTTAAATTTCAAACGACAACTCCAAATTAAGATTCGCTTTCACAAATAAATCCGTCTTGACGAGATCTTCAAAACTAGCACCCATGTTGATATGTTTGAGCAACTTTTTTCGGACTAAAAGTTATCAACCCTCTCTGTTTTGAATAATCAACCCCTCCATACTTGGGTGATCAAAGGTAAATGTATAAAATTATCAACCTTAAAGTTAATTTTATTTTAAACATTTTAGCGAATCTTTTTTAGTTTAGAAGCTATCAACCCGGTGTCCTGATATTTATCAACAGTAAATATGAATAACTACCAACCCTAAAATTCTAAATTCATTTCGAATATTTTGGCGACTCTTTTTAGTTTACAAATTATCAACCCGGAGCCCCGTTATTTATCAGTGGTAATTATAAATAACTACCAACCCTAAAAAGGTATTTCATTTAGAATATTTTAGCGAATTTTTTATTTATTTTACAAGCTATCAACCTGGTGCCTCGTTATTTATCAACTGTAAATATAAATAAATAATAACCCTAAAAAGTATTTCATTTAGAATATTTTAGCGACTCTCTTTCAATTTACAAGCTATCAACCCGGTGACCCGCTATTTATCATGGTAAATATAAATAAATATCAACCCTAACAATTTAATTTAATTTAAAATATGTAGCGACTCTTTTTTTGTTTACAAGTTATCAACCCGGTGTCCCGTTATTTATCAACGGTAAATATAAATACCTAAGCAACCCTAAAAAGTAAATTTGATTTAGAATATTTTAGCAACTTTTGTTAGCTTACAACTTAAAAACAATACTTAATTTGAGTAGCAAGTGGTAGTTCATTTGAGTTGCAAGTGGATCTTTCCACCCGTTATTTTCCCCCTTAAAAACCACTGGCCCGAAAAAGAGAATTATAAAAATTAATCCAAAAAAACATGAATTACCGTACGAAATAACAACATAAAGGGAATTGCAAAAAAGAGAATTGTCAAAAGGGAATTGCAAATAAAGAGAATTGAAAGTACGCATCGTGCTGAAAAAAAGAGCGAGATGCTCTGTGCATGCATGCAAAAGAGCTAGCCTCGTGCTGAAAAGTTGGCTCATTAAATGCAAACACATGAGATACTTTATGCATGCATGCAGTGTGAACACTCTTGGCTGTATGCAACTTGCAAGTGGGAACGTGAGCTGTTAGTGTGAACACAAAGCTACATGTGAACGTAATTAAACACTACAAGATAAAAAAGGGAATTGATTTCGCGCATGGCGCGAGCGCTGCCGCGCAAAGAAACAGATCGCTCGAGCGATCGATTGCCAGGCAGTGATTTCGCATCTTGTCACGCTTCAGGTGAACTACTACAAGTCCATCTCGAAACGGAGCAACTATGGTTGCTACATTGAATTCTTGCTCTGATAAATTGAATCTTTTAAAAGTCCAAACTTTTCAAAAGGGCTAGGTTATATGGGAAATCTTTTTAAATTTAAATGTGTAGATGCATTCGTTGCCTAAAAAACATATTTCAAAATGCCTAAAAAATTTCAATTTTTTTGGGTGTACATCTTAACATTCTATGTTCATACACTAAGTTTTGTAAAGAAATGATATTTTATATGAGCTGTGTAAAAAAGATAAGTTTTGGTGATTCAAAATAGCTTTTTACGTGACATGTTTTTATCTTTTTCTAGATAGGCCACACAAAATGTCTTTTCTTCACAAACTTTCGTGAGTGAACATAGAATGTTCAAATACGCCCAGAATTTTTCTTCATAATTTTTTTTACGTTTTAAAATAAACTTAAAATATTTTTTTTCTTAATAGGTGTATTTAGACCTATGAGGGAAAACAGCATGTCCTAGGTTATATATTTCAACATGCTATACGTTCTTTTGAATCCGTTTGCAACTACGTCGTGTTTTGGGTGTAGCCGAAACCTAACTTTGTAAGTTTATACTAAGTATTTACAAAAAAAAATCGACATCTACGTTTTCATAATTTATGTTTGGTAGCTAGTTAAAGATTACAATATAAAATCTATTCGAATGGAGGGAGTACAATATAGAATCATCATAGTAACATGTTTTCATGTTATATGTATTTGGTGTTATATTATATCATATGAATATAAACACAAAGTTCATAAAAAAAGGGAGTGAATACTTTGGCATGATCGACAATCAACTTGGCAGGATTGACTTGAGAACACACTCAATATGTACACCGGTACACGCCTTGCATGATGTGAGGTTCAGATCAATGGTTCAGTGACCAATCCATGTCTAATCCTCAATCAGTGGAGTGTGAGATGAGTGGGCTGAGTGATCGGGAAATCCACTAGGAGGGGGCCGCCGGCCGATCCGGGTCCCTTTTTATCCTCGAGCAGAGGCGCGCAGGGCAAGAAATAGCTGGCGCTCCCTCCCTCCCTCCATCATTGAGCTTGAGCGTGTGCACGACGAGCCCCTTTTCCAGATCTGCACTTGCACGCCCCAGAATATACCGCGCGGGCGCGGCACGGTGGCATTCCACCAAGAAAAAAGCAGCCTTGCCATTGCCGGCCAGCCAGCGCGCGAAGCTGGTCCATGCTCAGAATCGGCCCCCGCGACGAGTGCCGCAATCAGTCAGTCATTCAGTCGCAGTCATGGAGCGAGCCGAGAGCGCCAGCGAGCGGCGTCGCAGGTTCAGTTTTTAATCCACGAGTTCAGAGCGCGCGGCGGGACTGACAAACTACAGTGCTCGTCTGATCAACGCGCGCCGCCCGAGTCATTAAGCCATCATTACTGCGCGAGCGCATGCACGCCGTCTTGTTTAATGGAGTGACAATGCTGCATGCACGGGTGTGGGGCGCGCGGGGCTAGCTAGGTAGTGGTGGTGGTAGCTTGTGCATTCATTATTACAGCCAGGGATGCTTAATTATCGATGCCTGCTGCGGGAATGGCACTCAATCAAGCTCTGCCCGTGCGTGGACGATGCTCTTCATTTGTTGTGATTGCACGCATCATGGCACGGATCACTGGCCGTGATGGACTAGGTACCACTAGAGCGAGTGAGTGACAGTCGGGGGGATAAAGATCTACGATGCCATTGTTCCCGTTCTGGGATTGGATTGCCGCCTAGTCACTTTTCATGGCCCGCTTCTCTTCATCCTCCCAATTGACCTCCCTAGGCAAATCTTTGAGTTGGTCATCCAAACTCAGAGCATCTCCAATCGCGTTCGTTTTCAGCCCTGTCTCCCTAAAACCAACCTCAAATACAAAATCAAACAATTCATATTTAAAAAAGATTGTTTATGTCGAAGTCACCGCGGTCAAAGTAGCCGCGATCAAAATACTAGACGCGGTCATGTTAAAGACCGAGGGTGCAAATTAAACATAATTTAGAAGAAACAGTTCGGCGACGACGCATCCTGAGTCGACGCATGCCCGTCGAACACGATGATCTCAGCGTGCTCTGCCCGAGCTGCCTGCTCTGACGCCGATGCCGATGCCAACACAGTGCACTAGCAGACGCTGTTGCCGACACGCCTGTTGGTGCCACAGCTGCCTTCGGGGGCGGCGTCTGTCGCTGATTCGACTCCCGCAATTTTGGCGTCGACTCATCGAGGATCATGTCTTTGTAGTAGTTGTGCGCCGCCAACGCCCCGAGATCCATTCCAATTGTCGACGCAGTCAACATAGAGAAGTCCTCTTTGCGCTTCTTGAGCTCCATCTTCTCTTCTTGCCTTTTAAGCAGCGTCGCCCACCTTTCGTTGGCCTTTTTATCACGGATGAGTAGGGTCGAGGAGACCTCGGCAAGGCACTTGTTGATCATGACCGCCTCTTCTCGGTCGCTATTGCGTCCGCCAAGGCGGCCTTGGCAGCCTTGTTGCCGATAGGGCGCCCTGCCGATGTTGCGAGTGGCGCATTCAGATCAAAGGCGCCATCTTTCTCCTTCGACAAGGAAATACGCGTCAACCGCCACTTCTCGAAGGGTTTGAGCTTGGTATAGCCATACAACAACACGAAAGGCCTATAGCCTTCTGAATTTTTCCGGTACAGCTCCATGGCGCGGTCGAACTAATCAAAGGAAGTGCAATAGACTATCACATCGTGGTTGAAAGAGGCACTAAACTGGTGGTAGAAAGAGGCGTACCAAATCTCCGGCGTTTGTGCCGCTATCCGCTTTGTTCTCGAGCTCCGAATGGAATCCATGGAACATGTTCACTGACGCCTGGATGATGGCCCAACGCATCGACATTGCCTTTTGGCTCCTTTTCATTGGCATCGTGCGGTAATCCTTGTCGAGGAATTTGCGCTCGTCGAACTCTGCCTTGATGCTCGCCTAGTACTTCCCGTACTTTTGGTAAGCGTCGATGACCGAGTCAAGGCTCACCGTTGCCCACGAGTCACAGAGGCACTGATCTTCCAGAACCTTCCACTTGGGGCCACGTGAGCCCGCGGCCTTCTTCTTCTTCTTCCTCACGCCGACCGCGTCAACCTCCACGAGATCCTCTGCATCCTCCGCGGCATGCTCCTCCTCATCTTCTTCATCGTCGTCCTCTTCGTCATCCTCGTCGATGTCCTCCTCCTCGTCCTCCACCTCCTCCTCACACGTTGCATCCTTCTCCCCGAACAGAGCACTAGCGCCCTCGAATTGGAGCGGACCCCTGCGGCCAGTGAAGTCCACACTGTCTGCACCGTGGCCTTGATTGCGACGCTGCTTGTCGTACGCCGGGAAGAACACGACGTTCGTGTTGAAGCCATCATGCGCCAACGCATCCTCGTACCGCGGCGACAAGCGCGGTGTCAGGCACCCGGGCATCACCGGTGTGGCCTCACCAAAGAAACCGGGAGTTGACGGGGATGCCACTCCTGGAATGTACGCGTTAGTCGATGAAATCCAGCGTGGCCTTCTGCTGCGCAAGCGACGCCGCCGTCTTCCTAGCTTGCTCCACCACCCGCCGCTCCCTCCGCTCTGCCCTCGATAACTTGCACCGCAGGTAGTCTTCCTGCCACCTTTCTTCAGTTCAGTCCTCTGGCTTCATCTTCGCCATCGGCGCCTTCCACGGCTTCGCGAATGGCGCCTTCGGCCCCTTCGTTGCTGCCTCCTTGCCCGGTGGCTTGGTGACCAATTTCTTGGCCAGTTTTTTGGGGACTGTTAGCGCCATGGATGGGAAAGAGTAGCGGCGGTGGGAGGGAGAGAGTATCGACAGCGGGAGGGGGTGAAATCTTTTGGCAGGGTAGAGAAATATGCGGCTGGCGGCGGGAAGTGGCGGGAGACTGATTAAATTTTAATGGGTCACTGACACGTCGGACCCGCAAGTTGCGCCTTATTTTCTTGCTCGGGGCGGGGACGGCCTCGAGGCGGCGAATAGCGTATTAGGCCTCGAGGCAGCGAACAGCGTATTAGGCCGTGCCAGACAGAAATGACCTTTAGAGCGCGCGACTGGGACCGGTTAAATGTCCGGCACGTCCAAAAACCTTTGCAAGGACGCGACTTGAGATGCTCGCAGCTTCTCCACAAGATTACAGGGAGAAGGGAACTACACTTTATGCGGACGATGCGACTCCCTGAGACAAGAAGCAAGAGATGCTTGTAAGTTTTCTTTCCAATCTGGTGACAATAGGGGTCAAGTCTTGAATCTTCGGTTTAGAAGTTCCTAAGGGCAATCCCAGATATGTGAAAGGGAGGGCTGCCACCTAACAACCAAATTCAGCAGGAAGAACTTTGACAAGATCTTCCTGCACATTTTATTGGAACTATATTGGACTTGTGGTAATTAACCTCCAGGCCAGTAGAAATAGAAAATTTGTGCAATATCTCCATCAAGGCTATCATCTGATCCAATTCAGCTGGAAGGATAAGAAGAGTATCATCTACATATTGTACCACAGGAAAATCTGGACCTCCCACATCAATGGGCAAAGAAATCTTTTCTTGGCTTAGGGCATCATGTACCAACAAATGCAGCAACTCTGATCCAAGCATGTACAAAATTGGGGAGAGGGGGCCCCCCTGCCTTACACCTCTCTTGCAACTAAACTGCTTTCCTGGAACTCCATTTAACAAAATTTAGAAAGTACATGAAGAAAGAATATCCTTAACCCATCCCACAGTTTTGTCGTCAAAACCCATATGCCTCATGACTTGAACAATAGCTTCATGCTCAATAGTATCAAATGCTTTACCAAAATCAAGCTTCAACATCACAATAGGCTTCTTGGAGGCATGACATTGAAAAAGATATTCAAATGTACATGCCACACAATCCTGTATAGTTCTGCTTCTGATAAACCCATATTGATGTTTATGAATACAAGACATAATTTTATGCTGAAGTCTATTTGCCACTAATTTTGTCAAGAACTTTAGACAAACATTAGTTAAATAAATTGGCCTATAATCATTCACACTTTCAGGGTTCTCCACCTTAGGAATCAGAGTGATGTAGGACTCATCAATATTCTGCAGCTTTAAAATACCCTCATGAAAATCATTTGTGAGCTTGATAAAGTCTTGTTGTATTATAGGCCAACATTTCTTTAAGAAGAGTCTAGTGAAACCATCTGAGCCTGGAGACTTATCAGGTGGAATTTTCTTAAGCACTAAATCTATTTCCTCCTGCAGAAAAGGTTCAGAAATTACCTCCAAACCCTGCACTCTAGTCACCAGATTTGACAAATTAAACTGCATATTAATTCCCTCAAAATGCCCCATTCTGTCTCTATAGCTGGATCAAAGCAAACCTGCCATTTCAGCATGATCAGTAACTTGCCTGCCATCATCTGCTCTGATCATAGAAATTGTATTTCATATTTCTTTGAGTAGACATTGCATGAAAAAATTTAGTATTATCTTCACCCAGTTTTATCCACCTAGCAGTGCACCTTTTTCTCCGATAATTACATTTAATTTGGAGCAATATTTCCAAGCGCAATTTCACAATCTTCCTGAAGTTGAACTCTGTAAGTCAAATGAAGTAAAACGGGCATATTTTATATTAAAAATAAGTCATGACGCTTGGAGATGCTTAGGGCATCTCCAATCCGTTTGCGTCTGCCGGGCCGAAAAATACGTCTGGTACCACCTCCGCAAAGTGAGCGGGCCGTTCGCGGCGACGCAAATCGGGCCTAAATATGCGCCTCGTATGCGTCTCTGTAGACGCTGCGTGGACGCACAAAGTGTCCGCTCGCGTCTGGCGGACGTTTCGTCTGGCCCGCCTTGCAGTGACACAACGTCGATGCGTCTTCTCAGCGGCGCCAGTACTGACGCCGAGGCATCGCTTCGGCAGTCTGCGACCGCGTAAATGGTGATGCCTCGCGTGGCGTGCGGCCGTTGCCTACCTCTACGCACAAAGTAATGGCGACGCCACGCGTGCCGCGGCCGTCGTCGTGCCTCCGACCTATATAAATAGGGGCGCGAGCATCTCATCTCTTCCCCACAAAACCCTAGCCACCGCACAACCTCCACCGCAGCGCCGCTGCCGCTCAGCCTCCACCGGAGCCACCATGAGCAACGCCGGCCGCGGCCAGGCTGCCGCGCCTCCACCTCCACCTCCCACTCCACTCCCCCCGGCCTCGAGCTCCGACGAGGAGTTCGACGACGACGACAACACCGACCTCCTCGACCCGGTCAGGGACACCGAGGCTCTGGCTGAAGCGGAGAAGGAAGCAGAGGAGGAGCGGGCGGCCCATGCGGCGTTCGACGCCGAGATGGAACAGCGCGGGGCCGTGGCCGCCGCAGCCGCAGAGGACTCCGACTCTGACATATCATGGTCTTCCGATAACCCTGATGCGCCTACCCCGGAGGAGAAGGCGGCGGAGCAGAGGGCTATAGTCAAGTCCTTCGAAATGCTCAAGGATGACGCCGCCAACGTGAGGCTGCGGCACTGCCTGCTAAAGGACGTGGCGGCGCACTGAGCGCTAGCGGCCGCACGGGAGGCGGCAGAGAAGCAGACGATGGAGCGACGCAACGACGAGGCTGGCCCGTCAGGCAGCAAGTAGTCTAGGCTGCTAGAACTAATTTGTATAGTTTGAATGTACTACTTTCTATGTTTTCTAGATATGTTGCAAATCTAATAATGGGCCGGCCCGGTGGAAACACACCCAGAGGAAAACGGACGCGCGGACAAAATATATCCGCAGAGCGACGCAAATGGATGCTCGCGATCACTTCTGAGCGTCCGATATGCGTCGGCCCGTTGAAGATGCCTTAAGAGCATCTCCAGTCGCGTCCCCCAAAGCGTCCCCCAAAGGGATTTGGGGCGCGCCGGACAAAAAAAACGTTCCAGCCGCGTCCCCCAAAGCCCATTTTTGTCCGCGCCCCGATACGGTGTCCGGCGCCGAGCCGTCCCGTCCACGGGACGCTCGGGGACGCCGGACACAAAGCGAGGCGGGGGTGGCGGGGCCGACGCGCGGCGGCACCTTTTTTTAACTAACCGTCGCCTCGCGACGGAAGTTATTCGCGCGCGGCGGCATCTTTGCCTTAATGGCGACGGAGGGCGGCGAGACGTCTCGTCGGTCCGCGCCTCCACGCGTCGCCGGCATTCGCACGCCACCGCCCGTTCCGCGCGATCTTCCCGCCTCTTCTCGTGTTCCCGCGCTTTCTTCCCGACCGGCGTCTATAAAAGGTCTCCCGGCTCATCAACGGTAGCCACACCCCGCCGGCAACAAACACAGCCCTCGTCGCTCCACAACCGTCTCTTCCATCACCGGTGGCAATGGCGAACCGCCCGGCGATGGCCACTTCCCTCCGCGCCGTCTCCTCCACTTCCGGCAGCGGCGTGCGGCACTAGAGGAGGCACTCGAGGAGGCCCGCCGGCGAGCGGCGGATCTAGCGGCGTTCTCCGCCCCGCTGAGGCGCGAGCGCAGCGCGTGGCGAGGAAGCGACACCGTTGCGGCGTTCGACGCCTCGGCGGGGCAAGAGGCGCGACGGCGCCGTGCGGGAGGAGATGGAGCGGCGGGCGACGGCGCGCCCGCGCGCGAGCGACGCTGTTCGTGAACGGCGTGACTCGATCGGCGCCGGCGGCGTGAGTCGATCGGCGCCGGCGGCGTGGTCGATCGAGCTCGAACGCGAGTGCGCGGAGCGTCGCGGCGGGAGCGGCGGCGACGGCGCTATGGGGAGGCGGGCGGAGCGATTGGCGCGGAGGCCGCGTTTGCGGCGGCGATGATGGAAGCGCCAACGGATGTGGAGGAGGAGGCGCCAATGGAGGAGGAGGAGACCGAGGTGGAGGACGACGACGACGACGAGTTCGGCGGTCCGACGACGACGGCCGCACCGGACGAGACGGCCGATCGGCAACGCGCCCTCGTCGAGTCCTTCGAGTCGGAGAAGAAGCTCCGGGACGACGCCGTGAAGAGGCGCATATTCGTCGCGCCATCGAGCTCTCCCTCCGGGCGGCGCAGCGAGGACGGCGGAGGACGCGCGGCGGAGCGGCGTGCCAACGCCGCCGCAAGGAGAGGAGGCGCGCGAGGAGGAGGCTGCGGCGTAGGGGCGACGACGGGCGGCCGTCGAACGCCGGGCGGTCGATAGTCTAGGTTTAGATGAAATCTAGCCGTTTTCATTCAAACTTTGTAATATATAATCAAAATTGAATGAAAACCTTTATTTTCGTGCACAAATATTCATTTGGGGGCGGCGTTTGGGGGACGCGGCTGGGGAGCGACGTGCCCCAAACGCGACACGAACAAAACACGTCCCTCAAACGCTCGATCCGGCGCGGTTTGGGGGACGCGACTGGAGATGCTCTAAGGTATTTCATGCCGAAGCATGCAAAATTTTCATGTAGGACAAATATATGCACATGTATGCCTAAAGTATATGCGTGGTAGTTGTTTGTCAGCACCCCGGCCGTAAGCAATACTCTAGGTTGCCAAACCTGCGACGCACAAGTACGGCAGAAGACGCGATCGGGTTCCCGAAGGTGAGAGAAGGAACCGTGTTTTCTTCCCATTTTCCACACGGGAACATCGATCCATCGCAACTTCCCATGCGTTGAACATTTTGTTCCGGCGTTGAAGAGAATCCATGGCACCGGGCAGTACGCAACGCATAGGGTTCTCTCCTCATCTCCCCTCGGATCCAAACGCGGCTACAGTTGGCGTCGGCCCGGGGCCTTTCTCTCCGGTGCCTTCTGTACGCGCAAGGCAACAAAAGCTCAGAGCAGCTGTGCGGACCAGCGCCGATCTAGCAGACCGCGGAAAACGGAACCGGACGATCGCTACCTCGCACTGTCACACAGGTCCGGGTAGGTGGCGCCAAATCGAAGCGAGCCAAGAGTGCTTTCGACTCTGCCGTTTGTGTAGCCTTCAGATCAAGCAATGAACCCACCGGAACATGGGTGAAATGCTAGAACAGCAGATTAGGTAGAGAACCAATAATACTTAAGGCTTCTTTATAATTTGTTGATAGAAAAAACATAAAATTACAATGTCATGTTCTACAACTACAGTTTGTTTAATTTATCACATGAAAAATTCAACAAAAGAAGGGATAAGTGGATCTTAGATTTTCTATATAAAATCGGTTACAAATGATATCTTAAAAAATATTTATAAAAATAAAATCTTACCAAAAGTTAATTTACATGGGTTAAACCATAAAAAGGACATTAAAAATAAAAATAAATTGATAAAATCCTAATTAGGGTCTGGGCAGGTTGCACCACCTACTCCTCGTCGGCAGTGGTGGCCAGGTCGACAAATGCTGTTGGATCCAAAAGAAACGGCAGGGCACCAGCGGCGCTGGAACTGGGGGCGTTGGCGTAGGAGTCGTCGGTGAAGGCGTAGGAGTCTTCGGTGAAGGCGAGGGCTACATCGCCTATGTTGATGTCTAGCTCGGTGGAGTCACCGACAACATGGTAGGTCGTGCCTGTGCGAGCGAGGACTCCCACATCTGCACAACCAGGCCTTGCCACTCGCCCAGGGCTCCATCTCTGATGCGTCGATGCCCATCTTGAGCACTTCGTCGTCCTCCAGCTTGGGTGGCTAGACAAGAGCTCACGATCCTTCTTCATGCCGCCAACATCTCCCGCTCGCAAGCAAGGAGGCCGAGGCAATCGAGGATTTCATCCCGCGGCTCCTCATCCCGATTTCCTCGCCACCCACCAGTGGCTCCTGCTCCTCCTTCTTCACGGCCGACTCTCTCCTCGTCCACAACAATCTCATCGTAGTCCAACTAGTCGTCGCCAAGAAAAATGGCACGGCGACGCGGATCCCATCCCCAGCGCACGAACGTGTCCCATGCTTGTGAGTTCATTGCGTAGGCGAGGTCTTGATGCAGATAAGGCGGCAGGAGTGCTCGACGTCGCGGGATATCGCAACGCCACTCGCCCTTCCAGTGGCACCGACCCCCCCCCCCAAACGTTGATGTGCTAGCATGAGGGAGGTTGACGTCGGACCAACCTATCGACGTCCTCATCTCATACAAGGAGCACGCCACATCTACATGGACGTATTGTCGATCACGGTCGCGACGAGGATGGCGCTGAAGCCATAGGACCCCGCCTCATGGTCATGCTTGGTCTTCTTCCACGGCCAAGACTTGCCCATGGCGGTGTTGTCGCTATGGTTCTGGTGGTTTGGGTGGCAAGGCTCATTGAAAGTGGCATTGATGCCGGTGCTGAAGGCGAACCGACCAGCATGGGTTGCGACACATAAGAGCAAGTACAATAAGGTACACTCAGCTGGCTATAAGAGATAAAATATTATAAACTTGCTTAGTTGGAGGAGAGAGATTAGGAGAGAGAAGAGGAGTGGGCTCTTATCTTGTAGAATTTCTAGCACGTCTTGCACTATGTGAGACTAAAAGGTGGGCCATGTATTGTAAAAGTAGTACACTTTTGTAGCTCACTATTGTATATGTTAGCTCTAAGTTAGCTATAGATGACATGACACTTGGTTTATAGCCAGCAACTGGCTACACTATTGGAATTGCTCTAAGCCCAACACCGCCCGGGTAGTACTGGTGCGGTGCGCAGAAGGCAAGCATGCATTAGCAGGCCCGCGTGGTTCGTCCAAAAACATATTCCTAGCTTAAATTTGATGCGGGGACAGATCGGTCTATGCGCCTCAAATTGTTTTTGTCGGCTGCTGAGTCAAGTATCTCGTTGCCCTCATGTCTAGGTATACCAAAATATTTGTATTTCCCTGCATGCAAACCAATTAGAACACGCCGGGTTGAAAAAACCAGGAAAAGTAACCTATAGTTAGATGATTTGGTGAACAGTGACAGTCTTAGCTCATGAAAGCAGGTATAATAAACTCTAGTTAGCTTGTTATAAGAGTTACAATTGTAAGAGAACATAGAAAAAAAATAGACTCTAATGCAAGAGCTAGCTCGAACACATGCTACGACACTTTGTCAAGTGAAAGGTGGACCATATCTTAAAAAGTTAGTGATTTTTATAGCTCACTTTTGTATATTAGCTACAGATAACATGTCACTTGACTGCGGTTGGATATACTATTGAATTTACTCTTAAGAATCAAATCCAATATTTGATATTTTGGTAACTCGTTAAAGATAAAATATTTTTCAGTGGGAAGCGTTGTTTCGGCCGATAGCGAGACAACTGTATAGGATGTGCGTGTGTACGTTTTCAAAAGATGAGTACATGATAGTGTCTGCATTGTGTTTCGAATTTTTTAGAAGAAAAATCACCTTGGTCAGTTGGTCAAACCCTTGTACCCGAATGATGGAGCTGTAGATAATTAAGCAGCTGCATCGAAGTTGTTCGAATCGCTACAGTAGCAACAGGTTCCCGTGTTCCCCTCTCCAGTTAAATGCCGCGTCGGCTCATTTATTCACAACGCAACAATGGGGAATTAAGTGTACAATTCATTTCCGATTCTCATTCCTCGGAATGCACCGCGATACCCGGTGTATGTGTACGGGAGAAAAGCTGTAGTACTCCCTTTGTGCACCGATTACAAGGGCACCACCGGCATTGTGTCCCCTCTCTCATCTGCAGCCAAGACTAAAAGCATCATTTTCTCAAAAAAAAAAGAGACTAAAAGCATCATCAACAGGTAAAAAAACTCCACGCTAAAAGTAATTTTATGAATACATGCGGTAGTCATTAGCGCTCCAAAAAGAATGTGCAGTAAATACTTTTAGCTTGGGATAAAGCAGCATCAAGCACTACTACTTGGTGCATTCGCTCCGTGATAACGTTGACCGCTAAACTGAATCATTATCTTTAAATAAAACTATAGAATTTATTGAACGCGCGTTCCTGCCGTTGCCGATTCCTCCGCCCCCTCTCCTCCGGCGACCCCTCCGTTCCCGATGCGGAAAATCAAGATCGCACGCTCCCCATCAGCGACGCGCGTCCAACCGGCCAAATCGCCGACGCCCGCATCGGCAAATCGGCCGTGCCGTTGCCACGCTGGTGTCGATTCTCTACGGTAGTCCACCTCTCGTGTGCAAGGTGCCCGCATCGCCGCCTTCGCGATGGTGCCCGCAAGATGCTCGAAGGTATGGCGCACGCTCGACCCACCGCTTTTAATTCAGTGTTGTCTTTTGTTCGTTGAATGTAGTTCCATTCGCCGTACGATTCATCCGATAAGGAATAGTATAATCAAGATGAATACATAGCCATATTATTGGCTATGCATGCAAATAAAAAAAAGACCAAAGCATGGTGGTTTTGTTTTTGATCGACATAAATTTTGGCAGGAAATGATAAAAGACCACAACAAGTTGATGCGCAGCTATTTTGTGGAGAATCAAACATTTTCGGAGAGCTATTTCCATCGTCATTTTTGGATGAACATCAACTTGTTCAACCTTGGAGAGCTGAAGAAGTATGAAATGTTTTTTGAGCAAAGTAGAAATACCGCCGAAGAACTTAGACATAACACTTGCCAAAAGGTCGCCGTCGCTTTGCGCATGTTGGCATATGGCAGTGCAGTGGATCTAGGTGACGATCACTTGGTGATGGGAGTGCTTTGCCATAGGATTTGTAAATGTGTCTGGCCAGGTATACTTGAGAGCCACCAATGCTCAAGACACGGCTAGTCTTTTGGAGTTCAACAAAATCGGAGGGTTACAAGCAGGGGCGAACCTAGGTTATGCTAGTAGGTGTCACAGGACACCGGGTTGAATTTGTTTTTCTTGGTAAATTTTGTCCATTTCTAGTGTGTGACACCCCCAAATCTAGGTAAAAAATATGTGTGACTCAAAGAGTGACCCCGGGTGTTTCTTGTTCTGAGTCCGCCCCTGGTTACAAGTATGGTTGATTCAATTGATTGCATGCATTAGAGTTGGAAGAAGTATCCTACAACATAACATGGACAGTTCAAAATCCACAAAAAGAATTCTACTATAATCCTTAAGGGCTCCTTTGATTTGAAGAAAACATGAAGAAAACGTACATGGTTAGGAAAATTTCCAGAGATGCTAGTTTTCACTACTTTGATTCATAGGAAAGATGCAAAGAAAAACTAGATGAATTTTTTTCCCTTGCATTTCACTTTCAAGGAAAGTCGTAGAGGAAATAAAAAAAATCCACTTAGACCTAATACTTTGGTTCCTATGCACAAGGAACGAGAAAAGTTTTGCACCTGTCATCCTTTCCTATTCCTATACCTTTCCTATTCCTTGGAGTTTCCTATTCTATGAATAAAAAAGCCCTAAAGTTGTGGCTGATTATGAGACTTAGATTTGGCATGCAAATGATATCAATGTTCTCCAATGGTTACCACTGATGGACATAATTTCATTGGGTGAAACTCCAACGGTAAAATTTGTAGCAAACGACCGAGTTACAACTACAGCTACTTCCTAGCCGACGACATCTACCCAAGGTGGCAAAAAAAAAGAATGCATCTACATGTCTAGAGATATTTATTTTTGGCAATTATTTTGAACTAAAGTTAGTACACCCTTCGGCTAAAAAAAACTGCTCAACTTTTACTAGATTTGGATATATTTATAACTAAAATAATATATACTTTTACATCTAAATAAAATTAAACAGCTGTTTTACGGACGAAGGGAGTAACTAAATTTATCTTCCTATGATCCTATCGGCCCCAATGTGACATAGCCTTGAGATCTTAACATTTGTTGGTGCAACCCATGTGATGCAACAGCAAATTCGAAAACATACTAGCACTAGTGTGCTAGAAATTTGGAGTAGCATCATCAAGATTTCTCAGATAAGAGTGAGTGAGCTCGTTGTGACTGAAAAGATTCGGTTGCTTTTCTATCCGTGTGTGCTGGTAACTTTGTGATCTGTGAGGGAAAGCCATGCCTTGTTTTAGTTCTGCTTTTTCAGAAGCTTTTCTCTAAAGTAATTCCAGTCTTTTTTTTGCACGGACGCCCTTTTGAGTTCACAATGTCAGTGTGAAATGTGCCCCTCCTGCAGTCCTTCGTGCCGTCCTGCGTAAAGGAATGCAATGTCACTGCAGACTTTTTTCTTTTTCTTTTCACCTGCCCCCTCTCTCTCTTGTTCTCTCTCTGTACTCCACTCGACAGTACCTACACACTCTCACTGCCATCCTCCCAGCTCCATTCACTCGCACAATCCGAAGCAGGGGCAACTGGGCAAGGCCATGAGCTCTCCCTTTGCTCGGTCTCCTCTTCTTGCCCCAGCAGGAAGAGGCTACATTCTGTAGGGGATCAGACGCCGTATCATAACAATTCCTTCACGAAGCGCCGGCGGGAGTTAAGGTGCGCCGCTTACCTTCACTCCATGAGCTAATATCGACTCTTCTCCCTCTCCAAGTCGGCGTCTTGATTAATTTGTTTCCTTCGGTTTTGGATAACAGGGTTTCATCCCGCCTGGACGCCTGCGGCGAAGTCGGGAAACCCCAAGATTTTAGGCATCTGCTGCGGCCATTTCTCGATTCCCTGAGCAATTACGCCGCTTTAATTTGGATGGATTTGGTTTTCCGAGGCCTATCTCTGCATTCGCTCCTGTTCTTGGCCACATTGCCGAGTTCTTGGTCTCGGTTTGGCACTTCGATGCGTTTGTCGGCTGCTGGAGTCTGAACACCAAACTGGCCAGCTCACGTCTGCACTGATTTTGGCCTTCCCCGTGCATCAGCCTTGGAATTTTCCCCAGTTCTTGGCCTCAACTCGTTCATTTGCTGGCAATTTCCGTTTCTCCATTCTTTGCCCCATCCCCCCCACCTCCCACTCCGCGTTCTGTCGTCGAAATCCCCAAAATTTCCATCTTTAATTTCTCTCTCTCTCTTATCTCTCAGTCTTATAAACCCTACCTACCAAGTCTGCCTTCGAGGTTGGATCTTGCAATGCGGCTCATCATCTTGTGCCTCTCCATTTGGGCTGCTGCGTCTGCAGCCACCGCCGTCATGGCTGGTTCAGACATGGAGGCGCTGATGGAGTTCGGCAGAGGCATCCGGCAAGACCCGTCCCGCCGCCAGGTCGCTCCTTGGAACCCGACCAGTTCGTCGGACTCCGATGGGTGCCCAGTCGACTGGCACGGCGTGCAGTGCAGCAGCGGCAAGATCCTTTCCATTGCGTTCGATGGCATTGGGCTTGTGGGGAATGCCAGCTTGTCGGTGCTAGCAAGAATGTCGATGCTTCAGAACTTGTCGCTGTCCAACAACAAATTGGAAGGGGTCCTGCCCCGTGAATTGGGGTCTATGACTTCGTTGCAGCATCTGGATCTGTCCAACAATAGTTTTGGTGGTGCATTGCCGTCAGGTTTCAGAAACTTGAGAAAGTTGAAGTACTTGGATCTCCGTGGCAACGGCTTCGTCGGCAAACTGGATGACATATTTGCACAGTTGCAGAGCCCAGTCCATGTTGATTTCAGCTGCAATCAGTTCTCGGGCTCCCTGGCATCGATATCTGATAACTCATCTGTGGCCAGCACACTGCAGTACCTGAACGTTAGCCATAATTTGCTGTCAGGGGCAGTATTTGCGAGTGATCCAACGCCATTGTTCGACAGCCTGGAGGTGTTCGACGCAAGTTACAACGCCCTTACTGGCAATGTACCGTCGTTTAACTTCATGATTTCCCTCAAGGTGTTGCGCCTGCAGAAGAATAATTTCTCTGGGTCCATTCCAGAAGCGCTATTTCGGGAGACCTCCATGGTGCTCACTGAACTTGACCTTAGCTGCAACCAGCTTACAGGTAAATTTGTTTTCCTACTCTTAGTTCCTTACTGGTTAACTCATGGTTTCCCCTATTGCATTTCTCTGATGCTTGAACAATATATTCTAGTGTGATAGTCACACACGCAAACAATGCATGTGTCAAAGACATTTCTTCCGTTGCCATAACAACCACTTTGACACTGATTTTATACAATGTTTTTGTACCTCTTGTTTGTACATTCTAATGTATTGCACTTTACAGCCATGGCGTTGATTGCCTCTGATTTCATCTAAACCCTGTTGTGTTACACAGGTCCAGTTAGACGTGTAACCTCAGTGAATCTGAAGTACCTGAATCTGTCATCTAATAGTCTTCAGGGAACTTTACCAATCACATTTGGGAGCTGTTCTGTCGTTGATTTGAGTGGAAACATGCTTTCAGGCAACCTGTCAGTTGTCCGGACATGGGGAGATTATGTTGAGATGATTGATTTGAGCTCAAATAGGTTGACAGGAACTTGGCCAGATGAGAGTACCCAGTTCCTGAGGCTGACTTCATTGAGGGTTTCCAACAACTTGCTAGCAGGAGAACTGCCAACTGTTCTTGGAACGTATCCCGAGCTGATTTCCATTGACCTTAGCCTCAATCAGCTGCATGGACCTTTACCTAAAAATCTGTTTACGGCAGTTAAACTGACCTATCTAAATCTTTCAGGAAATAGTTTCACAGGGACTCTTCCTCTTTCCAATTCTGTAACCAGCAACTCAACTTCTATAGACCTGTCGGTTCTTCCTGTACAAACTTCAAACCTCTCATCTGTTGATCTTTCAAACAATTCTTTTAGTGGCTCTCTGCCTTCAGGCATTGGTGGTTTGAGTGGATTGGCGTTGCTGGACCTCTGTCTGAACAACTTCACTGGGAAAATCCCAACATCAATCACCAAGCTGAAACATTTGATGTACATTGACTTGTCAAGCAATCATTTTGACGGTAGCATACCTGATGGCCTCCCAGATGATCTCGTAGAGTTCAATGTATCCTACAACAGCTTGTCTGGCTCCGTTCCGAGCAATTTGCTGAAATTTCCTGATTCATCTTTCCATCCAGGGAATGAACTACTCGTTCTTCCCCACTCTGGATCACAAAATGGCGAGTCAGGTGGGAAGAAACACGGTATGAAGCGTGGAATTCTAATTGCATTGATTGTATGTGTTGTGGTCTTTGTTACTGGGATCATTGTGCTTTTACTTATCCATTGGAAGATCTCTAGCTGGAAGAGTAGTGAAAAGGGCAAGGGTGAAAGTAAGCATCCTGTAACCCAAGGACAAGATGCTCACAGACGTGCAGAAACTCCAAGTTCGGAAACACGCGATGTGTCGTTAGGATCATCGCCATCTACAGAGTATGGAGGTGTTCCCTTGCCTGGCAGTGGCCTGGAAAGACAGCATGAAACACAAGAGGTGGATCAGCCAACTGGCAGTATTGCCACCCTTAAAGATAGCACGCGGTCTTCGATGCCTGCATTGATATCATCACCTCCTGATGCCGGCGCGCACCATCACCACTCCATCCTGAGAGTGCACTCTCCTGACAAACTGGTTGGGGATTTACATCTTTTTGATAATTCTGTGTTGTTTACGGCTGAAGAGCTCTCTCGCGCTCCAGCAGAGATCATTGGCAGGAGCTGTCATGGGACATCGTACAAGGCTACTCTTGACAATGGGTATGTCCTTACAGTGAAGTGGCTGAGGGAGGGCTTCGCTAAAAGCAAGAAAGAGTTCTCCCGTGAAATAAAAAAGCTCGGTACCGTCAAACATCCCAGTCTAGTCTCACTGCGAGGCTACTACTGGGGTCCCAAAGAGCATGAGAGGATCATCATATCAGACTATGTAGATGCCACATCTCTGTCTACCTACTTGTCCGGTAATATTTCTTAGCTCTCTCAGTCAAATTCTAGCGGCAGTCCATCTGTATATATTCTGATGCATGCTTTCGTTATCTTTCAGAGATTGAAGAGCGGAATCTTGAACCTCTGGCGGTGAGCCAGCGGCTTGATATCGCAATCAACATTGCTGGCTGTCTAGATTACCTGCACAATGAGCGGGTGATCCCACATGGCAACCTCAAGTCCTCAAACGTCTTGATTCAGAATTCAAGTCCATCTGCCCTGGTAATTGACTACAGCCTTCACAGGCTGATGACTCCCATCGGCATGGCCGAACAGGTCCTGAATGCAGGAGCTCTTGGCTACTCCCCTCCTGAGTTTGCAAGCACCAGCAAGCCGTGCCCATCTCTGAAGAGCGACGTGTACGCCTTTGGCGTCATCCTACTTGAGCTTCTGACAGGGAGGATAGCAGGGGAGATTATTTGCATGAACGATGGTGCGGTCGACTTGACGGACTGGGTGAGGATGCTTGCAAGGGAGGAACGTGCTTCAGAGTGCTTCGACAGGCGCATTGTCGAAGCCGAAACCTCGGGAGGAGGAGGCACCCCTAACATGCTGGAGGACATGCTGCACATCGCCATCCGTTGTATCCGCTCCGCAGCGGAGAGGCCGGAGATACGGACGGTGTTCGAGGACCTTTCGTCCCTGTCCTCGTCGTGACGACGGAGAGTCCTTGGTAGCGTACATCTCGTACTTACGTCAGTTTGTCAGAACCCAGGAGAGAGGGTATAGTTGACAGTTGTTAGGTTTTTGTGGCGATGTGTGTAGTGATCTCTTTTCAGCATTTCATTGGTTGGTTCCTCTTCCTGGGAAGCGTTCATTCATTTCTTGTAGTTAGTTCACAATTCTAGGCAGCACTAGATGAGATGACTGAGAATTTGTTTGTGCATTGTGATTTTGGACATCTGATAGGAAATAAAAAAAGGCTGTAGTGATATGGTGTTCTATCATGGCTGCATGATTATACAATCGAATAGGGAGTATGTACAAGTGAATGCTCCACCCTTATTCTATCCCAGAAGCTGAAGGAAAAAAGACATGGGACATGCTAACCATAACTTGCAACCGACCCTTACTTTTATGCTTTGCTCTCCCCTCCTCCCTAAGCCTGACCCAACGATCCATGATGGATGTAGAATGCGTGTGCTTCATTCAAAGTTAAGCATATACACAGTGCGTTTCTTCCTTGGTAAGAAATAGCATCAGCGAAAAGAACCCGGACCAAGAATCTCTACTCTCTACAATTTTAAGCCGGGCTCTTCCTCGGGTATACGGCCTTGCCGTCCAGCTCCCGCTTCTTCTATCTACACTTTTATGTCGGGCTCTTCCATACAAACCACAAGTGTTTACACATCCCTCCATTTACAAGTAAGTGTACATGTAAGGGTACATTAGGGTGGTGCGTTGTTGCAGAGGCTGAGTGTAATTGGTATCGTTTTGATATTAATATATTCCCTTTATCGAAAAAAATACAAACTGTGTTTACACATCCCTCCGTTCACAAGTAAGTGTACATGTAAGGGTGTTTAATTTCCGGTCACAATATGTGAGGCCAAAATTTAGCAATTCGGTATATGTTTGGTTCTTGTTACACTTTAAATTGCTACACTTTATCCTCTTTATGGTCCACCTATTATAGAGTGAAATATTTGCCAACTTTTACCACACTTTGTGGCTTCTAATTTCTCACCCACAATTGCTACACTTAGGTTTGGCAAAGTGTGGCTAGGAACTAAACAAGCTTTAAGTTTTGGGCTAAGTTAACTTTTTAAATTTGACCAATTTTACAGATAAACGTAGCAACATACATGGCATCTAATCCAAATATTATGCATCTATTGATGCAGAGGCTGGGCTATGCTCCTTTATCTAAAAAATAAATATATTGTGTAGCTGTTGCCTGCCAAAACCCACCGGCGAGCAGCGACGAGCAACACGGAGAGCCGGGAGGCTCCAGGACTTGGTGGGCCCTGGTCCCTCGGGCGGCCCGCAATGCTCGGCACACGTCCTGGCGGTTGCAGGCGTGCCACGACCTATAGTCGAAGGTGTTGGATTGCTTCGATTAGTTTCTGCATGGCAGACACGTAAACATTAAATGAGCCTCGATCGGCTCTCAGGTTACCCTGTGAATCGGCTCAAAGAGCCGATTGCCCCATGGTTCACGTTGGATTTACGATGACATGGGGATCCTGCTTGATCAATACAAAGTTAAATCGATCTACGACAATTTAGGGTTTTCACCGCATAACTGGAACATCCTACACGTAGTTGAGCCTAGAAGATACGAAAGACGATGGAAAACTAGTCCTAAAAGAGGCCTAAAAACCAACATGAAGTCGATTCCCGGAACAATCCCTTCTAGGATTAGCAAACCATACCTTACGCACTACCGGATCGTCCAACCCGTTTGCAAGGCCTAACCATGCGGATATCAAACTAATCCTTGGAGAACAAGGAACAACTATAACAGATCGGATCTACTAAATAAAGATGAAGCAAGTTGCTGCCCTTACACCTAAGATAGGTGTAAAGGCAGCTAGATATCGAGGGGCAGCATAGCTAAGCAAACATATCAGAGAAGCATTGATGCAAACCCCAAAACATCTAAGATAAGGGTGTTACTCGCCATCAACAAGGCTTCAGTACGAGCAACACCAGATAACGAATAAACCGATACTGCCTAGATCGCAAGATGCGATCTAGGCAGCATGATGCCTACCCGGAAGAAACCCTCGAAATAAGGGGTGGCGATGCGCCTAGATTGTGTTTGTTGTGAACGTGATCGTCCTCCTTCTCAATAACCCTAGGTACATATTTATAGTCCGTAGACTTTCTATCTTTACAATAAACCTAACTGTGTACGACTAAACTCTATCTCTTAATTAAAACGTGACCTACTATAATGTACAGATACACGGGCAATCTAGCCCAAACTCCTGCACAAGGCCGATTCAGAGACACTTTATCTGCACGTCCTCTAGGCCCATCTCAATCACGGCCCATCTTCTGATTTGGCCAAAATCTGGTGATAACACATGCCCCCCTGGTTTTGGCAATAATAATTCCAAAACCACTCTGTTTTCCTTCATCGGGTCATGCGTTGCAGAGCAGAACCGCTACAGTGCCCTTTCATCATGATGCCTTGCCTTCTCAACTTCTCCGCACTGCAAGATTTGACAGTTTTGGCACCGCATCCTCGAAACTGCCACAGCATTGAATCATCTTCCACTAGATCCCCTTTATTTAACTCATCCGAGCAGTTCGCTTCCACATCGCCTCCTCATCCTTTTGCTCTGCATTAGCCACCGAAAATCCCCTTCCTCTGCCATGGACTCCTCCTCCTCCTACTCCTCGGATCTTTCCTCCCTATCTTCCTCCTCCCGTGAGCCGACGCCGGAGTACATACGCGCCCCACTGAGGTGGGACGAGGCGGACTGGGACTTCTCTGTCTGGTCAGAGGATGATGAATCCCTGACCGACGGGGAGGATGACCTCCACTTCCTCGTTGATGGGGATTTGGAGGAGGAGAGCGACGACGAAGCTCTCTGGGGCGAGGACATCTCCTCCGACGAGGAGGATGAGGAAACGGAGGAGGACACCTCCTCCGACGAGTACCCGCCGGTGAAGCGCTTCCGCGCCGGGTCGGAGGATGATGACGACGACGACGATGATGAAGAAGACGAAGCCCCCCGGCGGCTTCGACGACGACGAAGACGTCGCCGGCAGCCGGCGGCAGCTACGACGGCGACGACGAGGGCGCGACGGCCCCTAGGCTAGGGACTACTAGTATAGGGCTAGTAGTAGTAATTTAGGTGGTAGATCATCCTTTTGAGAGCAATCGGCTCTTAGTTGTAAAAATCCTCTTATCAATGAAGAATGTTTCCCAATTCGATTTCTCCGATTGTCCAATTTGATTCTCCCAATTGTCAAAGTAAGTCCACGCACCAAGAACCGATAGCAACGCATCGGTCTTTCACCATAAAACGCCAATAAGGCCAAACTCAGTTACCTAATTTGACAGGTCCAAGCAGACATTCCCCAAATTCAAACGGTAACTTGATACTTGCTTGTAATAATTTGTACCTCTAGAGTTGATGGCTGCGCATCGGCTTTTTATTCTAAAGTCGATGTCGTGCATCGTACTTTGCGGAAAAAAAATTTACGGCCGATTTCATACATCGGCCCCCATATTTTACTGCCCATCATTCCACATACTTGGGAAATACTTCTTGAGATGCTGGACATTGACAGCCACTGGGAACTTCTCGCCGCTCAGCTCCTCGAGCATGTATGCGTTACCCTTTAAAACTTGGTCGACTCTGTACGGCCCGTGCCAATTTGGAGACCATTTACCATACACTTTATCCTTAGTCCCCAACGGCAACACAGCTTCCCATACCAGATCACCAATGTGGAACTCCTTTGGTCTCACCTTCTTATTATACGCGCGAGCTACCTTGGATTTGTTCTCTTTAATTTTTTCAAGCGACCACAGTCTAAGTTCCGTGACATCCTCAATGCTATCACTCATCAGGGCTGCATATTCTTCAGTTGTTAAATCATTCTAAAACGCAATCCGTCTCGACCCAGCCGTGATTTCCCAGGACAACACGGCTTCTTGTCCATAAACCAGATGGTATGGCGAGGTTTTTATTGCTCCATGACATGACATGCGATAAGCCCACAAAGCCTCTGACAATACCTCGTGCCAACGTCTAGGGTGCTCGTCGATTTTCCTCTTAATCAGCTTGATAAGGCTCTTGTTGGACGCTTCAGCCTGCCCATTTGCTTGAGCATAGTATGGAGACGATCGGATCAGCTTAATTCCCATGTCCTCAGAGAACTTTCTAAACTCGCGAGAAATGAAAACCGAACCTCCATCGGTCGTGATAGTCTGGGGAATCCCGAATCTATGAATGACATGCTCTTTCACAAAATTGATAACATCTTTCGATGCCACTGACTTCATAGGGACGGCCTCCACCCATTTAGTGAAATAATCTGTAATGGCCAGAACCCATGGCCTTTGCTCGATGGAGGATTAATTTTGCCGATCATATCCATGCCCCAACCTCGAAATGGCCAAGGCTTGATGATGGGGTTCATTGCTGATGCGGGTACCATCTGAATGCTCCCAAACTTCTGACATGCTTGACACCCTTTATAGTACTTAAAACAATCCTCAAGCATGGTGGGCCAATAAAACCCCGATCTCCTAATGAACCATTTCATCTTATGAGCCGATTGGTGAGTTCCACAGGCGCCTTCGTGTACCTCGTGTAAGAGCCGATTTGACTCGGCTGGTCCCAAACATTTGAGGAGTAACCCTTCCAAAGTCCTGTAAAACATGTCATCCCCAATAAGGACATACTTCATGGCCTTATATCTTATCCGTTTAGGTGCCCCCCGAGCCGAATCTTTCAAATAATTGAAGATATCGGCTCTCCAGTCATCTGGCTCCAGGAACTGTACCTGAACATCGGTTCCATCTGCTACGTCCTTGTAGCCTGACGCCATTTGTGCGAGATCGTTTGCCTCGGTATTTTGCGACCTTGGGATCCAATTGAAGTTTATGTACCTGAACTGTGCCATCAGCTCACGGCATTGCATCCATAACGGGAAAAGCGACTCGCTCTCACATTTGTATTCCTCCGTGAGTTGGGAAATCACCAATTTGGAGTCTCCAAAAGTTCCACTCCCGGCTTCCAATAGCAACTCCATTCCCTTGCATATTGCTTCATACTCGGCGACATTGTTGGTGCAAGGGATAGGTAGCCGATGGAGAAGGAATATGTTGCCCCCCGAGGCGACACGAGTAGAAGCGATGCCGCAACCATCATCACAAACCGATCCATCGAAAAACATAGCCCATGCACACACAGACAGTGCTGCTATATCAGTGTTGATTCGTTCAGCAATAAGATCGGCCAACGCCTGTCCCTTGACGCTTTCAGCTGATACCGGATATCAAATTCCGATAATGCAAACATCCATTTACCGAGTCGGCCTTTCAACACAGGAGCCGACAGTATATGTTTGATGACATCTGATTTGCATATGACGATAATTTCTACTGACAGCAAGATGTGATGAAGCTTGGTGCAGGTGAAAAATAAGCAGAGGCACAACTTCTCGATCTCAGGGTACCTAGTTTCGCATCCAACATCCTTCGCTGAGATAGAAAACCACTTTCTCCGGACCATCATAAACTTGCACCACCGAGGCGATGGAAGTGTCGGCTACTGATAAGTAAATGTAGAATGGCCTGTCTTGTCGAAGCAACACAGGTGGCTTCGTTAGATACTCCTTAATCTCGTCAAATGCTCGTTGCTCTTCCCCAGTAAACTCCTCATCAGATTTAATTTTTACCAACCCCAT
This sequence comes from Lolium multiflorum, assembly GCA_030979885.1. Classification (NCBI taxonomy): domain Eukaryota; kingdom Viridiplantae; phylum Streptophyta; class Magnoliopsida; order Poales; family Poaceae; genus Lolium; species Lolium multiflorum. The sequence continues at coordinate 312,907,204 of CM061750.1, read as the reverse complement.
GAACGGCTCAATTCGTCCGGTTGGAGATGAACCTTCGACGAAATTGATTTTGCCGATGAGTCACTGGAGTTCTTTCTTCGTGGTAGGTGGCTTCATTGTTCGCCTCCTGACTTTTCAGGCCGATCTCAATTCCCGTTCATGAACCAAGAAACCCAAGAATTGCCGTTACACCAAAAGCACACTTCTTTGGATTCATTCTTAGTCCGAACTTTCTAGTTCGGTCTAGGACGTGTCGCAAATCTTCCAAGTGTCCTTCGACTGAAACAGACTTGACCACCACGTCATCAATGTAAATCTCCACCAACTTGCCGATCAGATCATGGAAGATGTAATTCATGGCTCTTTGGTATGTTGCGCCTGCATTTTTCAGTCCAAATGTCATGACTACATATTCAAACAAGCCCACCGAGCCCTGGTACGAATGCAGTCTTGTGTATATCTTCTGAGCCATAAAAATTTGGTTGTATCCGGCATTACCATCCATGAAACTTAAAACCTTATGACCAAGGCATTGATCAATGTCTCTGCTACCGGCATTGGGTACTCATCCTTTGGAGTGGCTCTATTGAGATCGAAAATCTATGGCGACGCGCCATCGGCCGTCCTTTTCTCTACAGGCACGATGCTAGAAATCCACTCAGCATACCGCATGGCTGATGAACCCGGCGTTCAACATTTTCTCGATCTCTTTCTTGACTTCTTCTAAGATTTCGGCCTTCATCTCGTGCTCGCTGGAACGGCCGAAATCCTTTCTCGAGGAGCCGATGCTCAATGATGCTCTGTCTAACCGGGCATCTCTGTGTAATCCCATGCAAAGCAATCGGGTACTCTTTCAACAAGGCTATCATCGGGCCCCTCAGATGCGGATCTAACTTTTTGCTGATAAATGTTGGTCGTGGCTTATCCCCAGGACCAATGTCAATCTCTTCTAGCTCATCAGCCGATGTAAACCCATATCCTAGCTTTCCGTCGCCTGCTAGATCGATGCTGAACACAGGCAAAACGTATGGTGAGGATAATTTGGGCCGATTGCTGGAATCGGCCTCCTTTTCCATTGCATTGCTCAATGAGGGTTTACAACTTACTTGTGCTCTACTACGACTACGTGACATGCTTGAGGTGATATCATTGCTTTTTATTTTTTGGGGTCGATCGCAGGGATCGGCCTTGCCACGTACGTCCCTTGACTTTAGTCTTGCTACTCTGTCAGGCCGGTGGATAAGACCAGCCTCACCCCGTTTTTTGTAACCTCGATGCGCTCACAGCCGTCCAAACTGACTCCAGAGAGCGGCTCTTGGTCTTCTGCGTCCCAAATATTCATGCCGGCTATTGAGACCTCGATCGAGTCGTCTGCATGAACGACCTCCACTTCATCTCCATCCCACTGTATTAGGCATTGGTGCATTGTGGATGGAATGCAGCAGTTGGCGTGAATCCAATCCCTCCCTAACAGGACAGCGTAGGTGCTTTTGCTGTCGACGATGAAGAATGACGTAGGGATGGTTTTTCGGCCCACGGTTAGATCTACATTCAGAACGCCTTGCGCTTCTGATGCTTGGCCATTGAAATCGCTTAGTGTGACGTTGGTCTTGATCAGATCTGCGTTAGAGCGTTCCAAACGCCGTAGCATGGAGTATGGCATTATATTGACTGTCGCTCCCGTGTCAACCAACATCTTGTTGACAGCTGCCCATTGATATAACCTCTCGGTACGGGGCCTTCAAATGCCTGTAGCTCTTCTCTCGTGGCTTTTCAAAGATAACCGGCCGTGGGGCAGTCAAAGCGTGCTACGGCACTTCTTCGATTCTTGGAGCACGAAACTCAGAAGTATGAACACCATATTTGTGCCAGCCGATGCACTCGCATCGGCTTTTACTTGCTTTGGGTGCCATTCTTTCTTCTGTGGACGACTCTCCTCATCCAAAGTCTGCTGAATCTTCACGGCCAGATCGGGCCGAGCTTTCCTCAACGTGTGCAGGTATTGCGCCTCGGCTTGCTCCAAGCTATGTAGCCGCTGAACCCTACGCTTTTGGGAGTGGCTGAGTCCATCAGGACACCACCTTGGCCGGTGATATCTATCTTCCTCTTCATCTTCCGATTCCTCAAAATCTTCCTCTTGAGATGACTCAGCTCGTCTGTTCTGAGATGGGAGAGGCCCTAGACGCTTGAAAACTGAAACTTCTGCGTCCTTCTTCTGTCTACACTCCGGGCAGTTGTCGATTGTAGGCAATCGGCTCATTCCTGAATCCCAGCGGTGCTTAAAGAAAGGACAGTCCAGTGTCTATCCATGTCCTCCTGCTCTCTTGATTTCCCTTTAGCGCGGTGCTCATATCCTTCGTCGTCTCTATCGTACCGACGATATCTTCCATTGTCTACATCAGACCGATGATATCTTTCGTCTTCTCTGTCGTACCGCCGACGTCGGTCATACTGACGCTCATACTTGTTAAGGAGATGCGCGGAGAGTGGTCGTTGATATCGCGCTTCTCACTTGTTCCTCGGTGAGGTACCGTCTGTCATCATATCGGGGCCGGTCGCGTGGGCCGGCCTCCTCCTTATCCTTGCCACGGGAGTGACTGATGTCTTCTTTATCCTTGCCATGGCGGTCTACAGGACCTGCCATGTTAACCTCGAATGAGAAACCTGGCTCGCACCCCGTGGAGTGATTGAGTTCCACCATGTTAACACCAGGAAACGGGTGCGTGTCTACTTTCATGGCGACCGAGGATCAGACGGCCTGTTCTATCGCCATTTGGATGCCGACGCAACTCTTTGCGGTCATTGGTGGCATGGGTGTACGAGTGATGCCACTTGCGGTCTCCCGTTCATTTCTTGCGCCGTAGGGATTTTATGGCCTTCGGGTAACTCAGCTGTTTTTCTTTAAGCAATAAATCGAATATCTGCTCAGCCTTGCTTACATCGAAGTCAAACCCCTTTGGAGGCCCTTGTGGTTTCACCCATTTGCGGACGGGAAGCCCCGAGTCCATTCAGCCACGGCTACCTCCTGGTCTTCTGCAAAGTCCTCAACATCTGTGGTGACCCTGCATACCACTGCATGTTGTAGTATGCCAGTCGTTGACATAACATTCACGAAGTACCAATCCGCAAATATTACATCCCTCGAGTAGTACAACGAACATAGCAGGTCCATAACTCATTCACTTATTATTACAAGCAACATGTACATATCATCTCGGAGCTCCTCTTGGGTCCTAAGAGGGATACTCCTGGTTCGAGGCGAACCCAACTTAACTTACAACATAGAAGTCTAACTAGGTTATACATTTTATTCCCACGAGCAGTTAAGTACTAAGAGTTCGTACTGCTCGGATACTACTACTACTAATCGGTCTAAGCTTGTCCTTCTCCGGAACCCTCCCCGGTTCCGTAGACTATGAGGTAGTCTACACCTTCGACACCTCCAGGGAGGTCTGGTTCTTCATAGCCGATGATGTCGGCTCCTTGGTTGTCGTTGTCCTCCTCCGGATGGTTCAGACAATCTAAGAAGGGGATTTAAGAGTGGTATGAGTACGAGCGTACTCAACAAGTTCATTATAGGAAAGAGGTGTTTAATGCACTAGCTACGGTATTAGACCGAAAGTCTAATACCAATGCAAGTTTTGATAAACATTTCTTCAAGAGGTTGCTTTATTTCAAAGAACTATGTCCGTCAGCCTTCACCGGTTTACTAGAACTTCATGGAGTTCCTTTCCCAGCGTTCGCAGTTCCAAATCCCGGAACAAGGAGTGACTGGTCACGATTCGTTACACTCTGCAGGTGTGTTGCTTTACCCATAAGAGATCTTAACCTTGGTGCCAACCGGGCGACCCGTCCACACTTCCTTTGGTGTGAGGCCCGGTATAAGGTCATAGCCAATCATATTCCTCCGCTACCTCGCACACCCACCCTTTGCTGCATCCCCGACCCTGGGTCCTCGTCGGTCCCATTATTCCCGTATTAGGGTGAACCCCGACCACGACGACAGTCTGGGATCGAACCAAACTCCTTCGCCGGTAGATGCAACCCCTCATAGACCGCAATACCGTGGGGACTTAGATGGCTTCCCCAACCTACCGCTTGCACTTCGGCGACAAGTGTGCTACGGACAAAGCCGTGGGGACTTAATTGGCTTCCCCAGCCTACCGCTTGCCCCGACAGATGACAAGTGTGCTACGGTAAAGTGCGTCCATTGATGTACAAGAGGTGGAAATACGATTGACTATTCCGTCCCACTCCAGATCTTATGGTTAACACGGGTATTACGGCACAAGAATCACTGGACGACATTTGTTGTTTAATCCTAGATGGATATAAACCCTTGCAATGGAACCTCCACCATATCAACACAATCCATGGTTCCATTGCCCACCACTTAGTCATATTCATAATTATGAAAATAGTGGTTTTGCTTTTTATGCAATAGTGATAAACATAGTACTTTGCAAGTAATTTAGTAAAAATACTCAAATGGCATGAGCAAGTGATGAACTTGCCACTGCAAAGTGTTGCAGTTGGATGGTGTGGACTGACCCTTGTCCTCTGCTGTGAAAAATAGCATCATTGTCCGATAAGGGCAATGGTTAAAGAAGCAATTATGCATGCTTTCCATTTTTAGGGTTTGTTCCCCCCTTCCGATGTTTTATTATTTTCTGTGAGAGGTTAATACTAAGAACAATTTAGGGATACTCTGTTTAGGGCAAAATACAACCTTGAAATGTTGTCAAGGTATTTTTAGAGTCCAAATGAATTTATGGACTTATTTTCATTATAGAAAATAACATGTGTGATTAAATGATTATTTAATTCATCAAATTTGAACTTATTCTTGTTTATTTTCAAAAATTCCTTTTCATATTTTATTATGATAGAGAATTTTATGCTGAGTGGTTTTCATATTTTTAATTATTTTTTTTAGAGCTATTAATTATTTTCTATGACTTTTTCAAAGTTTCTGGTTTAATTGGAATTGTGAAATTCCAAAACTGCCCCTGGGCCCACTGTCGGGTGGCCCAGCGGTTAACCCTAACCCGAGCCACACTTGGGCTCGGTCGGTCGCACCGACCCCTTCTCCTCCACGCGCTCGCGAACCCTAGCCCCTTCGAGCTATAGCGATCCTCGCGTCGCCGCCCCCTTCGCCGAATTACTCCGGCCTACTCTGGCCGTCGCCGCCGACGAGATCGGGTGGATCGAACCGCCTCTCGACGCGGACACGGTGGTCGCGTCGATCTGACGCTCGCGTCCTCGTTCACTTGCCCTCGACCCTCCAGTGCGCCAGGCTCTCGGCGTTCGCCGCCGCCGTGCGCTGGAGATGCCGTGGTCTTTCTTCCTGGCGCCTCTAGCGCCATGACGCCACCGCGAGCCTCGCCGTGGTGGTCTGGGGCTGCGGCTCTGGCACCCGCCTGGCTGGCGCCGCCGTTCGCCGGCGTGTGCGCTGTGGCCACACGACCGTGTTCGCCGGCCCACTTCACCTGTGAGTGCTCCACGCCTCCTCCTATTTCTCTCACTCTGCTCCTTCTTCTCCTGGCCTGCTCTACTATGCGTATGCTACTGCTGTGCCTATGCTGCTATTGTGTGCGCTGCTGCTGTGCTCTTCTGGCCATGGCCATTTTTTCTAAGGCCATGCCTGTGCTTGTGCTACTGCTGTGTATAGCTTTTGTGCTTCCTAGCTACTTCTGTTCATGTTGAACTCCTGCTGTGGCCCTCCTGTAATTGCTCATGAGCATCCAGTGATGCTCATGGCCTACTGGCTCGCTCCTGCTATTGCTACTGCCACTTGGACATACTGTGTGTGCATAATCCTGGCCCTGGCTTGATCATGATACATGATCCTTGTAGTAAACAAGTGCCAGTGCCTCAGTGTGATGCTTATTTAGTGGTATAATTTATGGAGATGCTCCCCTTGAGCATAGCTGTGCCTGAACAGCTCCATCCCTTGATGAACTGCTTCTGGATACTACCATATCTAGCTTATTTGATTATCTGTGACATATTTGTTCATGTCCTGTGGCTGATTTAATTATCTGGTCCATGTGTTGATGCTATGCTTAGCTGTGGTGATCTGTAGCAAGAGCTAGTGATGCTCTGATGATCAATTGGTCATTTCTAGCTTGTGAGTAAGTGTGTGCTCATCTCTGTGACTCACTGGTGCTCATCCAGTGCTGTTTGTGCTTCATACAGGCTTAGCCTGTGTGTGCTGGTACTTGTCCAAGCATCAGTGGATGCTTGCAATGATCTATTGGATCATCTGCAAGACTCTGTGCATCAAAAGCTTGTTTGTTTCATTTATCTGCTTAATTTGCCTTGATATTTGGATAAATGATGTGAACTGCCTTGCAGTGATGATCATATAAGTGGATTTAGTAGAGCTAGAGGGATGCCAATCATTTATTGGGGACCCTAGCTCCCTTTGAACCCTTCTGGGTAATGATATATGTGCTGGGCTTGGTGATTTGATTGTGTCAGTGGTAGAGGTTGCCTCAACAGCCATTCCTGGCTGTTCAGGAAGCTCCCACACTTGTTGGCTTGATTTGTATGGACAACTGCTCTCTGGCCAATCATGTTTGATTGCCAGAAGCTTTTTGATGTTGACAAACTAAAATAGACACATATTGTCTATCTGTCTGATGGTGTAGTGGTCATAGGTGCTAAGTGACTCTGGCTAACTAGATAGGATTATCTCCTTGCTAGATGTCTTTGGGTATGCCACTGATTTGGCATAACCAATGTTCCCTGGGTGATTTCCTATTGGTTTCTCTCATATTTGCTTGCACCAATTGGCTATTAGCCATATGATGACTCAAACAGGGTTTCTACCCTTTTGCTGTTCCTGTGACTGGTGCATATGATGGATGATTATGAGCAAAACTTGGCTTACTCATGTGATGTTGGTATACCTGATACGTCTCCGACGTATCGATAATTTCTTATGTTCCATGCCACATTATTGATGATATCTACATGTTTTATGCATACTTTATGTCATATTTATGCATTTTCCGGCACTAACCTATTAACGAGATGCCGAAGAGCCAGTTCTGTTTTCTGTTTTTGGTTTCAGAAATCGTACAAAGGAAATATTCTCGGAATTGGACGAAATCAACGCCCAGGGCCTATTTTTCCACGAAGCTTCCGGAAGACCGGAGGACTTACGAAGTGGGGCCACGAGGTGGCGCCACACTAGGGCGGCGCGCCCAAGCCTTGGCCGCGCCGGCCTGTTGTGTGGGGCCCTCGTGTGGCCCCCGACCGCCCTTCCGCCTATATATAGTCTTCGTCGCGAAACCCCGGTACGGAGAGCCATGATACGGAAAACCTTCTTGAGCCGCCCGCCGCCAATCCCATCTCGGGGGATTCAGGGAGATCGCCTCGGCACCCTGCCGGAGGGGAATCATCTCCGGAGGACTCTTCACCGCCATGATCGCCTCCGGAGTGATGAGTGAGTAGTTCACCCTGGACTATGGGTCCATAGCAGTAGCTAGATGGTCGTCTTCTCCTTATGTGCTTCATTGTCGGATCTTGTGAGCTGCCTAACATGATCAAGATCATCTATCTGTAATGCTATATGTTGTGTTTGTCGGGATCCGATGGATAGAGAATACTATGTTATGTTGATTATCAATCTATTACCTATGTGTTGTTTATGATCTTGCATGCTCTCCGTTATTAGTAGAGGCTCTGGCCAAGTTTTGCTCTTAACTCCAAGAGGGAGTATTTATGCTCGATAGTGGGTTCATGCCTCCATTAAATCTGGGACAGTGACAGAAAGTTCTAAGGTTGTGGATGTGCTTTTGCCACTAGGGATAAAACATTGATGCTATGTCAGAGGATGTAGTTATTGATTACATTACGCACCATACTTAATGCAATTGTCTCGTTGTTTGCAACTTAATGGGAAGGGGTTCGGATGATAACTGAAGGTGGACTTTTTAGGCATAGATGCATGCTGGATAGCGGTCTATGTACTTTGTCGTAATGCCCAATTAAATCTCACTATAATCATCATATCATGTATGTGCATGGTCGTGCCCTCTCTATTTGTCAATTGCCCGACTATAATTTGTTCACCCAACATGCTATTTATCTTATGGGAGAGACACCTCTAGTGAACTTTGGGCCCCGGTCCTATTCTTTTACATTGAATACAATCTGCTGAAATACTTGTTTTACTGTTCTTCGCAAACAATCATCATCCACACTATACATCTAATCCTTTGTTACAGCAAGCCGGTGAGATTGACAACCTCACTGTTTCGTTGGGGCAAAGTACTTTGTGTTGTATTGTGCAGGTTCCACGTTGGCGCCGGAATCCCTGGTGTTGCGCCGCACTACATCCCGCCGCCATCAACCTTCAACGTGCTTCTTGGCTCCTACTGGTTCGATAAACCTTGGTTTCTTACTGAGGGAAAACTTGTTGCTGTGCGCATCATACCTTCCTCTTGGGGTTCCCAACGAACGTGTGTATTACACGCCATCAAGCATATTTTCTGGCACCGTTGCCGGGGAGATCAAGACACGCTGCAAGGGAGTCTCCACTTCCAATCTCTTTACTTTGTTTTTGTCTTGCTTTATTTTATTTACTTTCTTGTTTGCTGCATTATATCAAAACACAAAAAAAATTAGTTGCTAGTTTTACTTTATTTACTGTCTTGTTCTCTATATCAAAAACACAATTTTTTTTAGTTACTTGCATTTATTTTATCTAGTTTGCTTTATTTACTACTACTAAAATGGGTACTCCTGAAAATACTAAGTTGTGTGATTTCACAACCGCAAATAATAATGATTTCTTATGCACACCTATTGCTCCACCTACTACTACAGCAGAATTCTTTGAAATTAAACCTGCTTTACTGAATCTTGTTATGCGAGAGCAATTTTCTGGTGTTAGTTCTGATGATGCTGCTGCCCATCTCAATAATTTCGTTGAACTATGTGAAATGCGAAAATATAAGGATGTAGATGGTGACATTATAAAATTAAAATTGTTTCCTTTCTCTTTAAGAGGAAGAGCTAAAGATTGGTTGCTATCTCTGCCTAGAAATAGTATTGATTCATGGACTAAATGCAAGGATGCTTTTATTGGTAGATATTATCCCCCTGCTAAAATTATATCTTTGAGGAGTAGCATAATGAATTTTAAACAATTGGATAATGAGCATGTTGCACAAGCTTGGGAAAGAATGAAATCTTTGGTTAAAAATTGCCCTACCCATGGATGACTACTTGGATGATCATCCAAACCTTTTATGCAGACTGAATTTTTCTTCGCGGAACCTATTGGATTCAGCTGCTGGAGGTACCTTTATGTCCATCACTCTTGGTGAAGCAACAAAGCTTCTTGATAATATGATGATTAATTACTCTGAATGGCACACGGAAAGAGCTCCACAAGGTAAGAAGGTAAATTCTGTCGAAGAAACCTCTTCCTTGAGTGATAAGATTGATGCTATTATGTCTATGCTTGTGAATGATAGGACTAATGTTGATCCTAATAATGTTCCTTTAGCTTCATTGGTTGCCCAAGAAGAACATGTTGATGTGAATTTCATTAAAAATAATAATGCTTATAGGAATAATTTGGGTAACAACTATAGGCCATATCCTGCTAGTGGTAATGATCATGGTAATTCTTATGGTAGATATGAGGAAAAGATGCTAGAAATTGAAAGATCCACTAAGAGCTTTATGCAATCACAATATGAGAAAAATCAATTGTTTACTAAAACTATGAATGAACAATCTACCTTGTTGAAAAATATAGGAAATCAACTTGAAAATTTGAATATGGGGATTTCGGATTTGCAAACTAAGATTTCAAATGCTGAAAACCGAATCTCATACCTGTCTGTTTCACAATCCTCCTTAATTAATAAAATGGCTGCTAAACCTGAGGATATTGAAAATAAGATTGTTACTACAGCAAATGCCATCCAAGTTCGAATTAATGAAAATATTAGATTGATGGCTGAATTGCATGCTAGGTGGGAAAGAGAAGAAAATGAAAAACTAGCTAAAGAGAATAATGTAGCTAAAGTTTGGACTATTACCACCACTAGCAATGCTAATGCTCCACATGTTGCTGCACCTCCTACTAATAATGGTAAAAGGATTGGTGTTGGCAATGTTTCCACTTCTAATGCAAAAGCCTAAACTGCTAAAGCTGCTGAAAGCCTGTGATAAAACTGCTGAATTTTTTTCCAACATTGGGGATGATGATCCCATTGCTGTAGATCATAATGGTTTAGAATTTGATGATTGCCACATCTCTGAAGTCATAAAGTTTTTACAAAAGCTTGCTAAAAGTCCCAATGCTAGTGCTATAAATTTAGCCTTTACAAAACATATTACGATGCTCTCATAAAAGCTAGAGAAGAGAAACTAGAACGTGAAGCTTCTATTCCTAGAAAGCTAGAGGATGGTTGGGAGCCCATCATTAAGATGAAGGTCAATGACTTTGATTGTAATGCTTTATGTGATCTTGGTGCAAGTATTTCGTTATGCCTAAGAAAATTTATGATATGCTTGACTTGCCACCATTGAAGAATTGTTATTTGGATGTCAATCTTGTTGATAATGTTATAAAGAAACCTTTGGGGAGGATTGATAATGTTCGTATTATGGTTAACAATAACCTTGTCCCCGTTGATTTTTTGTCTTGGATATTGAATGCAATGCATCTTGTCCCATTATATTGGGAAGACCTTTTCTTCGAACTGTTGGAGCTATCATTGATATGAAGGAAGGTAATATTAAATATCAATTTCCTCTCAAGAAAGGTATGGAACACTTCCCTAGAAAGAGAATTAAGTTACCTTTTGATTCTATTATTAGAACAAGTTATGATGTTGATGCTTCATCTCTCGACAACACTTGATATACACTTTCTGCGCCTAGCTGAAAGGCGTTAAAGAAAAGCGCTTATGGGAGACAACCCATGTTTTTACTTCAGTACTTTTATTTTATATTTGAGTCTTGGAAGTTGTTACTACTGTAGCAACCTCTCCTTATCTTAGTTTTGTGCATTGTTGTGCCAAGTAAAGTCATTGATAGTAAGGTTCATACTAGATTTGGATTACTGCACAGAAACAGATTTCTTTGCTGTCACGAATCTCGACCTAATTCTCTGTAGGTAACTCAGAAAATTATGCCAATTTACGTGCGTGATCCTCAGATATGTACGCAACTTTCATTAAATTTGGGCATTTTCATTTGAGCAAGTCTGGTGCCACTTTGAAATTCGTCTTTATGAACTGTTCTGTTTTGACAGATTCTGCCTTTTATTTCGCATTGCCTCTTTTGCTATGTTGGATGAATTTCTTTGTTCCATTAATATCCAGTAGCTTTGTGCAATGTCCAGAAGTGTTAAGAATGATTATGTCACCTCTGAACATGTAAATTTTTATTGTGCACTAACCCTCTAATGAGTTGTTTCGAGTTTGGTGTGGAGGAAGTTTTCAAGGATCAAGAGAGGGAGATGATACAATATGATCAAGGAGAGTGAAAGCTCTAAGCTTGGGGATGCCCGTTCACCCCTGCATATTTTAAGAAGACTCAAGCGTCTAAGCTTGGGGATGCCCAAGGCATCCCCTTCTTCATCGACAACATTATCGGTTCCTCCCTGAAACTATATTTTTATTCCGTCACATCTTATGTGCTTTGCTTGGAGCGTCGGTTTGTTTTTGTTTTTGTTTTTGTTTGAATAAAATGGATCCTAGCATTCATTGTGTGGGAGAGAGACACGCTCCGCTGTTGCATATGGACAAATATGTCCATAGGCTTTACTCATAGTATTCATGGCGAAGGTTGAATCTTCTTCGTTAAATTGTTATATGGTTGGAATCGGGAAATGCTACATGTAGTAATTCTAAAATGTCTTGAATAATTTGATACTTGGCAATTGTTGTGCTCATGTTTAAGCTCTTGCATCATATATTTTGCACCTATTAATGAAGAAATACATAGAGCTTGCTAAAATTTGGTTTGCATAATTGGTCTCTCTAAAGTCTAGATAATTTCTAGTATTGAGTTTTGAACAACAAGGAAGACGGTGTAGAGTCTTATAATGTTTACAATATGTCTTTTATGTAAGTTTTGCTGCACCGGTTCATCCTTGTGTTTGTTTCAAATAACTTTGCTAGCCTAAACCTTGTATCGAGAGGGAATACTTCTCATGCATCCAAATCCTTGAGCCAACCACTATGCCATTTGTGTCCACCATACCTACCTACTACATGGTATTTCTCCGCCATTCCAAAGTAAATTGCTTGAGTGCTACCTTTAAAATTTCCATTCTTTACCTTTGCAATATATAGCTCATGGGACAAATAGCTTAAAAACTATTGTGGTATTGAATATGTACTTATGCATTTTATCTCTTATTAAGTTGTTTTGTGCGATAACCATGTTCCTGGGGACGCCATCAACTACTCTTTGTTGAAAATCATGTGAGTTGCTATGCATGTCCGTCTTGTCAAGTAAGGGAGATTTACCACTCATTTAATGGTTAGAGCATGCATATGTTAGAGAAGAACATTGGGCCGCTAACTAAAGCCATGAATCAAGGTGGAAGTTTCAGTTTTGGACATATATCCTCAATCTCATATGAGAACATTAATTGTTGCTACATGCTTATGCATTAAAGAGGAGTCCATTATCTGTTGTCTATGTTGTCCCGGTATGGATGTCTAAGTTGAGAATAATCAAAAGCGAGAAATCCAAATGCGAGCTTTCTCCTTAGACCTTTGTACAGGCATAGAGGTACCCCTTTGTGACACTTGGTTAAAACATGTGTATTGCGATGATAATCCCGGTAATCCAAGCTAATTAGGACAAGGTGCGGGCACTATTAGTACACTATGCATGAGGTTTGCAACTTGTAAGATATAATTTACATGATACATATGCTTTATTACTACCGTTGACAAAATTGTTTCTTGTTTTCAAAACCAAAGCTCTAGCACAAATATAGCAATCAATGCTTCCCTCTGCGAAGGGCCTTTCTTTTACTTTTATGTTGAGTCAGTTCACCTATCTCTTTCCACCTCAAGAAGCAAACACTTGTGTGAACTGTGCATTGATTCCTACATACTTGCATATTGCACTTGTTATATTACTTTACATTGACAATATCCATGAGATATACATGTTATAAGTTGAAAGCAACCGCTGAAACTCAATCTTCCTTTGTGTTGCTTCAATACCTTTACTTTGATTTATTGCTTTATGAGTTAACTCTTATGCAAGACTTATTGATGCTTGTCTTGAAAGTACTATTCATGAAAAGTCTTTGCTTTATGATTCATTTGTTTACTCATGTCATTACCATTGTTTTGATCGCTGCATTCATTACATATGCTTACAATAGTATGATCAAGGTTATGATGGCATGTCACTCCAAATTATCTTTGTTATCGTTTACCTGCGGGCAGGAACTTGGGGATGCTGATACGTCTCCGACGTATCGATAATTTCTTATGTTCCATGCCACATTATTGATGATATCTACATGTTTTATGCATACTTTATGTCATATTTATGCATTTTCCGGCACTAACCTATTAACGAGATGCCGAAGAGCCAGTTGCTCTTTTCTGCTGTTTTTGGTTTCAGAAATCCTACAAAGGAAATATTCTCGGAATTGAACGAAATCAATGCCCAGGGGCCTATTTTTCCTGAAGCTTCAGAAGCCGGAGGACTTACGAAGTGGGGCCACGAGGTGGCGCCACACTAGGGCGGCGCGGCCCAAGCCTTGGCCGCGCCGGCCTGTTGTGTGGGGCCCTCGTGTGGCCCCCGACCTCCTCCTACATATAGTCTTCGTCGCAAAACCCCCAGTACGGAGAGCCACGATACGGAAAACCTTACCGAGACGCCGCCGCCGCCAATCCCATCTCGGGGGATTCGAGATCGCCTCCGGCTGGCCGAGGGAATCATCTAGGAGGACTCTTCACCGCCATGATCGCCTGGAGTGATGAGTGAGTAGTTCACCCCTGGACTATGGGTCCATAGCTGTAGCTAGATGGTCGTCTTCTCCTTATGTGCTTCATTGTCGGATCTTGTGAGCTGCCTAACATGATCAAGATCATCTATCGTAATGCTATATGTTGTGTTTGTCGGGATCCGATGGATAGAGAATACTATGTTATGTTGATTATCAATCTATTACCTATGTGTTGTTTATGATCTTGCATGTTCTCCGTTATTAGTAGAGGCTCTTTTTGCTCTTAACTCCAAGAGGAGTATTTATGCTCGATAGTGGGTTCATGCCTCCATTAAATGTGGGAGTGACAAAGTTCTAAGGTTGTGGATGTGTTGTTGCCACTAGGGATAAAACATTGATGCTATGTCCGAGGATGTAGTTATTGATTACATTACGCACCATACTTAATGCAATTGTCTGTTGTTTGCAACTTAATATTGGAAGGGGTTCGGATGATAACCTGAAGGTGGACTTTTTAGGCATAGATGCATGCTGGATAGCGGTCTATGTACTTTGTCGTAATGCCCAATTAAATCTCACTATACTCATCATATCATGTATGTGCATGGTCATGCCCTCTCTATTTGTCAATTGCCCGTAATTTGTTCACCCAATATGCTATTTATCCTATGGGAGAGACACCTCTAGTGGCTGTGGACCCCGGTCCTATTCTTTTACATTGAATACAATCTGCTGCAATACTTGTTTTCTGTTCTTCGCAAACAATCATCATCCACACTATACATATAATCCTTTGTTACAAGCCGGTGAGATTGACAACCTCTGTTTCGTTGGGGCAAAGTACTTTGGTTGTGTTGTGCAGGTTCCACGTTGGCGCCGGAATCCCGGTGTTGCGCCGCACTACATCCCGCCGCCATCAACCTTCAACGTGCTTCTTGGCTCCTACTGGTTCGATAAACCTTGGTTTCTTACTGAGGGAAAACTTGCTGCTGTGTGCATCATACCTTCCTCTTGGGGTTCCCAACGAACGTGTGTATTACACGCCATCAATACCTCACTCCAGCTCCTAGATAAAGTTGTTGGTGTAGAGGATTGCTTCTGGTGATTTTGGTTTGCTTGCCCTGCTCCTCCTTGCAAGCCTGTGGTGCTTGATTTGCTGCTGTGGTGGTTTGAGCAGGTTGAATAGCTGTGGCTGTTCTTCCTGTTCTCGTGTTCTTGGTTTCTGGTGACTTACCCAGTGAAGCTGCTGTCGATGGTTTGTTGGTTCTGGCGGTGGAAAAGGTTTTATATGAACCTTTGTTGGCTCTCCTGGTCGACAGCTTGGCCTGGCACCAATTTGGCGACTCCCCTGGCTTGTGTGTGCTGTTGAGCATGCACAAGGCCTGGTGAGCTGCTAGGCTGTGTGTGTGTACCAGTACTTGGTATCTGGCTTGGTCCTTGGCTGTGAGATGATCAGCTCGGCAGAGCTGATCCATATCTGCTCAATTCCATTTTTTCTACAAACCTGCCAAGTGGCTTTGCCACTTGGCATAACCTTGGCTTTGTTGTGTTTGTGTGCAGGGAAACCAGAAGATGATCAAGATGAAGAAGGTCATCTTGATCAAGCATTTCAAGAAGATTATCTTATGTAGTTTAGGACATTTCATTTATTTGTAATTTTCCTTTTTCTTTTTCTATTTCTTCAATTCATGTAATGTGTTGTAAATTCATATTTCATTTCTGGATATTGTAATTGACATTGTATTTTGTGTGATTATCAATAAAGCTCAAGGTTTTCTCTAATGAGCTTTATTTATTATTTGTATTCTACAACATTGTTTATTATTTATAATTTACTTATTGAATTTCCTCACAATTGAATTATGAGATATTTATTTAATGTTTGAATTTGAAATTCAAATTCAACTTAGGTTTGAATTCAATCATGCAACTTAAATTTGAAATCAACCATGCAACTTAAGTTTGTGATGCAATACCCCTTCTCTATTCTCAAAACCCTAGTTTAGTTGAATAAGGAACAAGTTTGTCGCACTCTCGAAACCCTAACCCTGTAAGGTGTCGAGAGAGAAACTTGTCCCCCTCCGATGCAGTTTTTGTTTAAAAGCGCGAAATTTCCCCAGAATTTACGATGCAATGCACATCCCTTTCTAAAATCTACCCCTCGATCGTCTCTAAACCTGGGACATTACAACATCTTCTGCCTTGACCAAGCCTATCGGGCGTTTGAACTTGTCTTGGTACAATTCTGGGTGGCGCTGCTCATACAATGTTAACTTCTGTACCATGTGCGCTGATACGTCTCCGACGTATCGATAATTTCTTATGTTCCATGCCACATTATTGATGATATCTACATGTTTTATGCATACTTTATGTCATATTTATGCGTTTTAACTAACCTATTGACGAGATGCCGAAAAGGGTTGTTTTCTGTTTTTGGTTTTAAATCCTAGTAAGGAAATATTCTCGGAATCGGACGAAATCAACGCCAAAGATCTTAGGATTGCATGAAGCTTCCCCGAGCCGCGAGAGGGGGGCCACGGGCCCACCAAACAGAGGCCGTGTGTGGCCGGGGCGCCCCCTGTTGTGTCGTCGCCTCGTTGACCTTCGACGCCGCCTCTTCGCCTATATAAAGGTCCCGACCTAAAACACGATACGGAAAAGCCACGGTACGAGAAACCTTCAGAGCCGCCGCCATCGCGAAGCCAAGATCTGGGGGACAGGAGTCTCTGTTCCGCCGCCGGGACGGGGAAGTGCCCGGAAGGCTTCTCCATCGACACCACCGCCATCTTCACCGCTTTTGTCTCCCATGAGGAGGGAGTAGTTCTCCATCGAGGCTCGGGGCTGTACCGGTAGCTATGTGGTTCATCTCTCCTATGTACTTCAATACAATAATCTCATGAGCTGCCTTACATGATTGAGATTCATATGATGATGCTTGTAATCTAGATGTCATTATGCTAGTCAAGTGGATTTTACTTATGTGATCTCCGGAGACTCCTTGTCCCACGTGTGTAAAGGTGACAGTGTGTGCACCGTGTGGGTCTCTTAGGCTATATTTCACAGAATACTTATTCACTGTTATGAATGGCATAGTGAAGTGCTTATTTATATCCCTTTATGATTGCAATGTGTTTTGTATCACAATTTATCTGTGTGCTACTCTAGTGATGTTATTAAAGTAGTTTATTCCTCCTGCACGGTGTAATGGTGACAGTGTGTGCATCGTGTAGTACTTGGCGTAGGCTATGATTGTGATCTCTTGTAGATTATGAAGTTAACTATTGCTATGATAGTATTGATGTGATCTATTCCTCCTTTCGTAGTGTGAAGGTGACAGTGTGCATGCTATGTTAGTACTTGGTTTGGTTATGTTGATCTGTTATGCACTCTAAGGTTATTTAAATATGAACATTGAATATTGTGGAGCTTGTTAACTCCGGCATTGAGGGTTCGTGTAATCCTACACGGTTAGTGGTGTTCATCATCCAACAAGAGGGTGTAGAGTCTAGCATCTATTTATTTATTCTGTTATGTGATCAATGTTGAGAGTGTCCACTAGTGAAAGTATGATCCCTAGGCCTTGTTCCTAAATATCGCTATCGCTGCTTGTTTACTTGTTTTTGCATTTATCTTGCTGCAATATTACCACCATCAACCACACGCCATCCTGGACAGCAAAGCACTTTTCGGTGCCATTGCTATGCTCATACTTATTCATACCATATTTCACTATCTCTTCGCCGAACTAGTGCACCTATTAGGTGTGTTGGGAACACAAGAGACTTCTTGCTTTGTGGTTGCAGGGTTGCATGAGAGGGATATCTTTGACCTCTTCCTCCCTGAATTCGATAAACCTTGGGTGATCCACTTAAGGGAAACTTGCGCTGTTCTACAAACCTCTGCTCTTGGAGGCCCAACACTCTACAAGAATAGAAGCACCCGTAGACATCAAGCACTTTTCTGCACCGTTGTTGGGGAGGAAAGGTAAAAGGCACTCATACTCCGGTCCCGGTAAAGTACTTTTCTATTGCCTGTGTGTGTCGAAGCTATTTCCTTTAGATCCCGCAATTGCATCTTTTTGTTTCTTGTTTACACTAGTTTGGCATAATGGACAACAATGAGCTTCTTATTCTATTTAAGACATGGATGGTTTGATGCGAAAATTAAAAAACCTATGGAACCTTATTTGCATGCTGGTAGTAATATTAGTATGAACGCTTTGAACACCATTGTTGATAATGATATAGAAAGTTCTAAGCTTGGGGAAGCTGGTTTTCATGATCTTTTTAGTCCCCCAAGCATTGAGGAGAAAATTTTCTTTGATGATACTTTGCCTCCCATATATGATGATTATAATGATAGTGGTCTTTTGGTGCCGCCTACTATGGAGGATAAATTTTATTATGATTATACTATGCCTCCTACACTTGATGAGAATAATAATGATAGCTACTTTGTTGAATTTGCTCCCACTACAACTAATGAAATTGATTATGCCTATGTGGAGGGTAATAATTTTATGCATGAGACTCATGATAAGAATGCTTTATGTGATAGTTATATTGTTGAGTTTGCTCATGTTGCTACTGAAAGTTATTATGAGAGAGGAAAATATGGTTGTAGAAATTTTCATGTTACTAAAACACCTCTCTATATGCTGAAATTTTGAAGTTACACTGGTTTTATCTTCCTATGCTTGTTAATTTGCTCTTCATGAACTTGTTTATTTACAAGATTCCTATGCATAGGAAGCATGTTAGGCTTAAATGTGTTTTGAATTTGCTTTTTGATGCTCTCTTTTGCTTCAACTCTTATTTCTTGGGAGTGCATCATTAAAACTGCTGAGCCCATCTTAATGGCTATAAAGAAAGCACTTCTTGGGAGATAACCCATGTTTTTATTTTGCTACAGTACTTTTGTTTTATATTTGAGTCATGGAAGTTGTTACTACTGTAGCAACCTCTCCTTATCTTTATTTTATTGCATTGTTGTGCCAAGTAAAGTCTTTGATAGCAAGGTTCATACTAGATTTGGATTACTGCAGAAACAGATTTCTGTCACGAATCTGGGCAGAATTCTCTGTAGGTAACTTAAAAAAATCTGCCAATTTACGTGCGCGATCCTCAGATATGTACGCAACTTTCATTCAATTTGGGCATTTTCATCTAAGCAAGTCTGGTGCCACTTTAAAATTCGTCTTTACGGACTGTTCTGTTTTGACAGATTCTGCCTTTTATTTCGCATTGCCTCTTTTGCTATGTTGGATGGATTTCTTTGTTCCATTAACTTCCAGTAGCTTTTGGCAATGTCCAGAAGTGTTAAGAATGATTGTGTCACCTCTGAACATGTGAATTTTGATTATGCACTAACCCTCTAATGAGTTTGTTTCGAGTTTGGTGTGGAGGAAGTTTTCAAGGGTCAGAGAGGAGGATGATATACTATGATCAAGAAGAGTGAAAAGTCTAAGCTTGGGGATGCCCCGTGGTTCATCCCTGCATATTTCAAGAAGACTCAAGCGTCTAAGCTTGGGGATGCCCAAGGCATCCCCTTCTTCATCGACAAAATTATCAGGTTCCTTCTCTTGAAACTATATTTTTATTCGGTCACATCTTATGTGCTTTACTTGTAGCGTCTGTGTGCTTTTATTTTCGTTTTGTTATTCACATTCTATGAATAAATACATGCTTGCGTGGGAGAGAGACACGCTCCGCTGTTGCATATGAACACATGTGTTCTTAGCTTTATCTTAATGTTCATGGCGAAGGTTGCTGCCGTTCATTGTTATATGGTTGGAAAAGAAAATGCTACATGTAGTAATTGGTAAAATGTCTTGGATAATGTGATACTTGGCAATTATTGTGCTCATGTTTAAGCTCTTGCATCATATACTTTGCACCTATTAATGAAGAAATACATAGAGCTTGCTAAAATTTGGTTTGCATAATTGGTCTCTCTAAGGTCTAGATAATTTCTAGTAAAGAGTTTGAACAACAAGGAAGACGGTGTAGAGTCTTATAATGTTTACAATATGTCTTTTATGTGAGTTTTGCTGCACCGGTTCATCCTTGTGTTTGTTTCAAATAAACCTTGCTAGCCTAAACCTTGTATCGAGAGGGAATACTTCTCATGCATCCAAAATCCTTGAGCCAACCACTATGCCATTTGTGTCCATCATACCTACCTACTACATGGTATTTCTCCGCCATTCCAAAGTAAATTGCTTGAGTGCTACCTTTAAATTTCCATCATTCGCCTTTGCAATATATAGCTCATGGGACAAAATAGCCTTAAAAACTATCGTGGTGAAGAATATGTACTTATGTGTCTTATTTCTTAATAAGTTGCTTGTTGAGCGGTAACCATGTTTCTGGGGTCGCCATCAACTTTTACCTTTGTTGAATATCATGTGAGTTGCTATGCATGTTCGTCTTGTCTGAAGTAAGGGAGATTTTCATGATCAAATGGTTTGAGTATGCATACTGTTAGAGAAGAACATTGGGCCGCTAACTAAAGCCATGATTCATGGTGGAAGTTTCAGTTTGGACAACTAATCCTCAATCTCTTATGAGAATATTAACTGTTGTTGAATGCTTATGCATTAAAGAGGAGTCCATTATCTGTTGTCTATGTTGTCCGGTATGGATGTCTAAGTTGAGAATAATCAAAGCGAGAAATCCAATGCGAGCTTTCTCCTTAGACCTTTGTACAGGCGGCATAGAGGTACCCCTTTGTGACACTTGGTTGAAACATATGCTATGCAATGATAATCTGTGTTAATCCAAGCTAATTAGGACAAGGTGCGGGCACTATTAGTATACTATGCATGAGGCTTGCAACTTGTAAGATATAATTTACATGATGCATGTGCTTTATTACTACCGTTGACAAAATTGTTTCTTATTTTCAAAACCAAAGCTCTAGCACAAATATAGCAATCGATGCTTCCCTCGTCGAAGGGTCATTCTTCTACTTTTATGTTGAGTCAGTTCACCCATTTCCTTCTGTCTTAGAAGCAAACACTTGTGTTAACTGTGCATTGATTCTTACATACTTGCATATTGCATTTGTTATATTACTCTATGTTGACAATTATCCATGAGATATACATGTTACAAGTTGAAAGCAACCACCGAAACTTAATCTTCCTTTGTGTTGCTTCAATGCCTTTACTTTGAATTTATTGCTTTATGAGTAACTCTTATGCAAGTCTTATTGATGCTTGTCTTGAAAGTATTATTCATGAAAAGTCTTTGCTATATGATTCATTTGTTTACTCATGTCAATTACATTGTTTTGATCGCTGCATTCATTACATATGCTTACAATAGTATGATCAAGGTTATGATAGCATGTCACTCCAGAAATTATCTTTGTTATCGTTTACCTGCTCGGACGAAGAAACTGCTGATACGTCTCCGACGTATCGATAATTTCTTATGTTCCATGCCACATTATTGATGATATCTACATGTTTTATGCATACTTTATGTCATATTTATGCGTTTTCCGAACTAACCTATTGACGAGATGCCGAAGGGCGTTCTTGTTTTTTTTTTGGTTTCGAAATCCTAGTAAGGAAATATTCTCGGAATCGGACGAAATCAACGCCAAACATCTTAGGATTGCATGAAGCTTCCAACACCCGAGAGCCGCGGAGGGGCCACAGGCCCAAACTGGCCGGCGCCGGGGGCTCGCGCCCCCGTTGTGTCGTCGCCTCGTTGACCTTCGACGCCGCCTCTTCGCCTATATAAAGGTCCCGACCTAAAACACGATACGGAAAAGCCACGGTATGAGAAACCTTCCCGAGCCGCCGCCATCGAAGCCAAGATCCGGGGACAGTCTCTGTTCGGCACGCCGTCGGACGGGAAGTGCCCGGAAGGCTTCTCCATCGACACCACCGCCATCACCCTGCTGTCTCCCATGAGGAGGGAGTAGTTCTCCATCGAGGCTCTGTAGGTAGCTATGTGGTTCATCTCTCTCCTATGTACTTCAATACAATAATCTCATGAGCTGCCTTACATGATTGAGATTCATATGATGATGCTTGTAATCTAGATGTCATTATGCTAGTCAAGTGGATTTTACTTATGTGATCTCCGGAGACTCCTTGTCCCACGTGTGTAAAGGTGACGTGTGTGCACCGTGTGGGTCTCTTAGGCTATATTTCAGAATACTTATTCACTGTTATGAATGGCATAGTGAAGTGCTTATTTATATCCCTTTATGATTGCAATGTGTTTTGTATCACAATTTATCCGTGTGCTACTCTAGTGATGTTATTAAAGTAGTTTATTCCTCCTGCACGGTGTAATGGTGACAGTGTGCATCGTGTAGTACTTGGCGTAGGCTATGATTGTGATCTCTTGTAGATTATGAAGTTAACTATTGCTATGATAGTATTGATGTGATCTATTCCTCCTTTCGTAGTGTGAAGGTGACAGTGTGCATGCTATGTTAGTACTTGGTTTGGTTATGTTGATCTGTTATGCACTCTAAGGTTATTTAAATATGAACATTGAATATTGTGGAGCTTGTTAACTCCGGCATTGAGGGTTCGTGTAATCCTACAGTTAGTGGTGTTCATCATCCAACAAGAGGGTGTAGAGTCTAGCATCTATTTATTTATTGTTATGTGATCAATGTTGAGAGTGTCCACTAGTGAAAGTATGATCCCTAGGCCTTGTTCCTAAATATCGCTATCGCTGCTTGTTTACTTTTTACTGCATTTATACTGCCTGCAATATTACCACCATCAACCACACGCGTCCTGGACAGAAAGCACTTTTCTGGTGCCATTGCTACTGCTCATACTTATTCATACCACTATTTCACTATCTCTTCGCCGAACTAGTGCACCTATTAGGTGTGTTGGGGACACAAGAGACTTCTTGCTTTGTGGTTGCAGGGTTGCATGAGAGGGATATCTTTGACCTATTCCTCCCTGAATTCGATAAACCTTGGGTGATCCACTTAAGGGAAACTTGCTGCTGTTCTACAAACCTCTGCTCTTGGAGGCCCAACACTGTCTACAAGAATAGAAGCACCCGTAGACATCATGCTCCAGTGAATTGTATTCCACTTGGAAGGCCAGATCCTTGATCGGCGCTGCGAGTCCTAATGCTGGATCGCTTCTTTCTCGATTAAACGAGCCGAATAACATCGGTTCTTGATCCACGCTGAATGTATTACACCGTCTCTCCCGCCTGCCGCACTGCGCGGATCGACAATGCGGCCTCGGTAACCAGTGATACTAACGTGAAACTGCTCCTCCGCTTGCTTCCATGTCCGGACGATCGGGAACGAGGTGTACCACCCAAAAGCTGGTCTTGTGAGAGATTGCGCAAAAACACGTAACGGGTCCGATGCTGAAATCATGCCCAACTGTGCCAAATATCGGCTTACATGCTCAATTGAGCTAGCCCCTTCTGATCCATTGAATTTTGAGAACTCAGGGAGCCGATACTTGGGTGGCAGCGGAATCAAATCGTATTCATTGGGGTACGGCTTGGAATATTGTTCTCCTCTTTGGCGGGATCGGGTCTCAAGATCGTCTTGATTTGTTCCATGGTATGAGCTGCAGGGGCTGAGCTTTCATGACTCGTTCGGTGGCATATTTAGCTAACCACGCCGTTTATCGCGTCTGCTCCAAATCCCTCCGATGCAATCTGGTTCGTGCGCCCAATTGTTGCGGGCACGTATGTGCACACGTATCCATGTGGGATCTCTTTAGGCGGCTCATACAGGTTGGAGGATCGCCTCCAACCTTGTAGACGACGTATGCCGGTGAACCTGCGCTCTGGAGCGCAAGCATGAATGGCGGCGGTCCGGTGTGGAACGGTATCTCTCCCTGGTGAGTTCCTAGGCAGGCCCCGACGGAGAGTACCGATGCTTCATGATTTCTGAACCACGAACCGCAACGCGCACAAAAGCGTTCACCAGGCTCTCGAATGACGGTGTAGAGAATGAGCCACCATGTAATTGACTTCTGGCGCAGAGCTCGGTGCGTTCTTGAAGGGGTAGACAGATCTACTTCGTCGAGAACACCTTCGGGTGAGAACCCTTTCCACCTGATGCCATGTGAACGGGTCTTCGTGAAAGAGCCGATGAGATCGGATTCGAAGACGGCTTTAATCTCATCATATTTCTTCTTGTGCTCCTCGGGCATCTTGGTACGTGTCGGTTCGTCTGTGTTTTTGACATAGCTGCTGCAGATGTCGACGTAGATGTTGTTGTTTGTCCCACCGGGCGTGCCAGAATGTGTTGCCTGCCAAAACCCACCGGCGAGCAGCGACGAGCAACACGGAGAGCCGGGAGGCTCCCAGGACTGCTGGTGGGCCCTGGTCCCTCGGAACGGCCCGCAATGCTCGGCACACGTCCTAGCGGTTGCAGGCGTGCCACCCTATACCGGTCGGAAGGTGTTGGATTGCTTCGATTAGTTTCCTGCATGGCGGACACGTAAACATTAAATGAGCCTCGATCGGCTCTCAGGTTCGTGAATCGGCTCAAGAGCCGATTGCCCCATGGTTCACGTTGGATTTACGATGACATGGGGATCCTGCTTGATCAATACAAAGTTAAATCGATCTACGACAATTTAGGGTTTTCACCGCATAACCGGAACATCCTACACGTAGTTGAGCCTAGCAGATACGAAAGACGATGGAAAACTAGTCCTAAAAGAGGCCTAAAAACCAACATGAAGTCGATTCCGGAACAATCCCTTCTAGGATTAGCAAACCATACCTTACGCACTACCGGATCGTCCAACCCGTTTGCAAGGCCTAACCATGCGGATATCAAACTAATCCTTGGAGAACAAGGAACAACTATAACAGATCGGATCTACTAAATAAAGATGAAGCAAGTTGCTGCCCTTACACCTAAGATAGGTGTAAAGGCAGCTAGATATCGAGGCGCATAGCTAAGCAAACATATCAGAGAAGCATTGATGCAAACCCCAAAACATCTAAGATAAGGGTGTTACTCGCCATCAACAAGGCTTCACGAGCAACACCGGATAACGAATAAATCTGCCTAGATCGCAAGATGCGATCTAGGCAGCATGATGCCTACCCGGAAGAAACCCTCGAAATAAGGGGTGGCGATGCGCCTAGATTGTGTTTGTTGTGAACGTGATCGTCCTCCTTCTCAATAACCCTAGGTACATATTTATAGTCCGTAGACTTTCTATCTTTACAATAAACCTAACTGTGTACGACTAAACTCTATCTCTTAATTAAAACGTGACCTACTATAATGTACAGATACACGGGCAATCTAGCCCAAACTCCTGCACGAGGCCGATTCAGAGACACTTTATCTGCACGTCCTCTAGGCCCATCTCAATCACAACCCATCTTCTGATTTGGCCAAAATCTGGTGATAACAGTAGCTACATTTCAAAACGAACCTAGTGATACCAATTTAGTGTAATATATGTTGCTACACTTTTTTATAAAGTTGGTTAAAATTTATTAAGTTTGACTTAGCACAAAGGCTAGATTACACTTATTTGTGGACAACAACCGCTCCTGCCCTAACGAGGATTTTGTACTTGTGATCGATGTACCGCAACCAGTTGCCAAATATATTTATAAAAATACGTGATGGATACATGTGGGAAGCTACTTGAATGACTGACACTATCATGTATTGTAACAACATGTGTTTGATTGTCTCACTGCGAAAACAAAAACAACATTGGAAGCTTCATTGCAGCTCCGTTTTCCAAGATTATTCTTGTTAAGGATGACACCTTTACGAAGTTACCATATAAATGTTTTAGATTTTAGAGGTCCCTTCATTTTCTTTTTTTTTTTGGTATTGATAACAAAGACATTTGAATTTCCAAGTGCTATGTACATGGAATTCACCTATTTTTTTCGCTCTCATGTAGATTCTAGGGGAATAGGTCCGCTGCCTTGTAACAATTAAATCATCACCAACACTCTAGAAGAGTGTTACTTTTTTTTTTACAAAGGGATATATTAGTATCATGAATATACCAATTACACTCAACATCTCCACCAATAAAATATCATAAAAACATTAAGGACACACACAACAAAACAGAAAAAAGCCTGCGACAGTGATTAACCAATCACAACATCAACACAAAAACCACCATCAAATACATCATCCGGACTACAAAAAGATTCTCCAAAAGCCACACCTCCAAGAATGGATATTGTACAAGAAGTGTCATCTCCCAATCAATAGATCTTAGATTTTCACTCTCGAGAAAGTGCGAGATCCCAAAACAATGCCTTTTACAAAGTCATTGCCAGATACAACGAATGAAGAGTAGACCTTGAGTCTTCACCCTGCAAATTGAGACTCGGTACTTGAATAACACCAACAAAGAAGAAGTCATCCAATGTTGTCGCTCCCACTTTTTGATGTCGTTGCTACATGTCACTAAACACCAGGCTCTCTTCGACCCTAGAAGTGCATTACATGTTGGTAGTCGAGGCCTGACTAGATCTCCCCTCAATGTCGCATTAGGTAGATGGAGATGCTTCCATTACCTTAGCGATAGTATTCCACTTGTAACCGGCGATACCGTACTAGATATTGATCTCAAACAGTGGTGATTTTTATCCACTTTCCTCACAGAAACTAATATGCAAGTTGTCCATAATGGTAAATGATCAAAAGTTGAAGAAGTGTTTCTTCATTGCCTTTAGATCCGCTAAAAACCACTAGAACCATGGGTTAAACCTTTGAGCCTACATAGTTTCTTCTAAGGACGTTGTGCCATACACATCCTACACAAGAATTTGGAAAAGTAATTTACTCAGGAGGGCTATGGTCTTAACATGGAGGTTTTGAATACCAGGACCAACCTAATCCTTTGAATGACAAATCACATTTCATCTTGCTAGTTGATACTTCATTTTTCACATTGTCACTCTTCCAAAAGAACATAGACCGGCATTTCAACAATTTTCTCATGTAGGTACTTATATCTATGGACAACTTTTGGCATTTGGAAGAATGATATCAGATAGAGTACCATTAGTAATGAATTAATGAGTACCAATCTTCCGCCGACATGCGCTCCTTGAAGTGTTTTGACTCGGTATTTGTACATCTCCTATATATAGCGAATTAGAATACCCAAATACCTAATTGAAAACTAAAGTGCTCACATTTAAATAATTTGGCATATTGAATAACCAAATTTTTAGATTCCCTAAAGCAGAACAAATGCTAGTAGCGCCATTTTGAGGTCATGATTCATAAAAAAGATCATGTGATCAACGTGTTTAAGTTTAGATTCCCCCAATCACAGGGTGTGAAATTACCCCTCAATTGGACCATTTAATTTCACGCACTCAATTATCTGCTTGAATCTTGAATAAGATGGGTGTTTAAAAAAAATATAATTATTATGTTTATATTTTGAAAAAAGAAAGTTGAGAGCCATACACCAAGTACACCAAACATATTATAAATGATTAACAATTTCATGAAAACGCACACAAGTATGTAACATTATCAGATTTACTGTTTTTGTGTAGCCTATAATATAAAGTAGTTTGTATTGAAATATTACAATTTTACAGTGAACATCATTGACTACATCTAGTATTTTATTTTAAATTTGTAAAATTTTAAAATACAAATTCTGAGCTACCTGTATCTGTTTTGATTTTCCCATTTTCCCTTGCATACAACTTTTTGAAGTTTTATACAGTAAGATATCGGCCTCCGCCTTGCTGGATTCTCACGCCACGCTGCCTCAAAAACCCTGAAACCCCTCTCCTCCTTTTTCCATCCCAATCCAGCAAATCCCCCATTCCCCACATCCGCCGTTCCTCCACGCACCGCGACCTCCCGTCCCGGAACCTTCTAGATGCTTCTCTCCCGGAGGTTCTCCTCCGCCCTCGCCCGTTCCCCCTTCCTCGCGAGGTGCCCCCTTCCACCACGGCCTCCTCCGACCTCCCGCACCCTGCCACGCCGCCTCATGTCCTCTTCGTCCTCCGGGTGGACTCATCCCCCGCCGCCGCCCCCTCCGCCGCCGCGGTCCTTCTCCGACAAGGTATCCCCCTACTAATTACCCGACGCTCTCTCCCCTCCACCTACCGCTTACCGCTGCTGTGCCGTGGCATTGCAGGACCAGCTGTTCCGGGGGCTGGAGGCGGCGCTGGGCACGACCTTCACCTCCGAGCCCCTGGCGCCTCCCCCGGACCCGATGATCCTCGTCATCAGCGGCCCCAGCGGCGTCGGCAAGGATGCCGTCATCAAGGTGATATACCAATATACATACCTTACTTGCAATGCGGGGTCGGTTTGCGTTCGTTCGTTTTGGTTGCGTGCGTGCTCGGCGTTGTAATCTCAGGGTGGGTTGTTCACCAGAGGCTGCAAGAGGAGAGGGAGGAGATCCACTTTGTGGTTACCGCGACGAGCAGGGCGATTCGGCCGGGTGAGGTTGACGGGAAGGACTATCACTTCGTCACCAAAGACGAATTCCTCACCATGATTGAGAGGCAGGAGTTGCTTGAATACGCGCTTGTTTACGGGGAGTACAAGGGGATCCCCAAGCAGCAGGTGCGCTACTTTGCTGCTGTTGTTATTTCGTTTATTATACCACTACTATGATGTCTTCATTGCACACTGATATTATGATATCTGTACCCAAAATCAGATTTGTTCGTTGTTTCATTGAACCAGTTTGATGTACCAGAAAACCTACCATGTTAGCTCCACCAATCTTTGTCCAGTGTGGTTCGTTGGGTGATAACTGAAGTATAATATGAGTTGTCTGCAAACATATTGCATTCGAAAGACAAACTGACGGTCTTGTGTTGAAGACAAAGGTTAACTAGCTGAAATGGGGATCAAACAAGTCTCTGAAATACCTGCCTTGTTGTATTTTGATGGATTGCTTGATACTTATATGTAGATAACCTCTGAATGTTTGCGAATATTTACAGCTTTGTAACATACTCAACCATTATGCTGTATATTTACTGTTGTTATTGCTTTAACCATTATAATGTCTGTGTATATTGTTGAAGGCTAATGGGACCAATGCTCACTGTAGGGACAAACTGGGTTAATGCTTCTTTTCTAGTTCGTACTAATGTGAGATAATGCATGGTGTATACTTCTTGCTTACGTACTTACCTGTCTTGTTTTTTCTTGGTTGTAAAGTTTAAGTAACAGTTGGGCTATCCTGACCTATTTTCTAATAACTGAATAAGAAATACACAAAGTGTAGAATATTGATTTCCCAATCACAAGGCACCACATATCCAACTTAATGACAGAAACATTTTATTCTAAGGCTCACAGAAAACTCCATTTGGCCATGGGACCAGCAAAGTTCATAGAATCTGAAACTTTATATTGACATTTCCCCAGTAAAATACTTTATTGGGTGAATAATCCATCTAGATAAAGTGTTTAACTGCTAATATTTATTCCATTTAACCTGCAGATCCGCGATTACATGGCCAAAGGACATGACATTGTCTTGAGAGTGGACATTCAAGGAGCAGCAACTTTGAAACACATACTCGGTGAATCCGCGATTTTCATCTTTCTAGTTGCAGAGAGCGAAGAGGCGCTTGTCAAAAGGCTAATTCAGCGTAAAACAGAAACATCAGATATGCTTCTTGTTAGAATTGCAACAGCCAGAGAAGAGGTGAGGCGGATGAAACATTTTGACTACGTGGTTGTCAATGCTGAAGGCAAGCTTGAGGATGCTGTTAAACAGGTGGAGTCTATCATTGATGCTGAGAAGGCAAAAGTTCACAGGCGCAGTGTCAAGATCTAGCTAAGCCCCCTATTCAATAAGTTCAAGTTTGATCTAATGCGAAGAAATTAGGACTGACATTGGTTTGTAAGTTTGCAACAGTAGCCGGAAAGTCCAGTGGAATGCTAATTCATGAGAATTTTACATAGTGAGGTATCCCAGAGACATCATAGTTTTCTGTCTCACACTGTCATACCATACAACAGCAATGTGCTTGTTCCTTGTAAGTTGAAAGAACTCTGTAAAACTGAACAAAACTTTTATTTGACACAAGTGCAACAAGAGCTGTCAATTGTGTGCAATGCTGATATCCTCTTGATTCACAAGCTTTACTGAATTACTGGTGAAACTAACTTCTATTTATACATTGAAACCTAACACAAAATAGTTTTGTTACGTAGTTTTGCAAGAAGAGAAGGAATGCAACATCACAAGAAGAAATGCACAGCAACGCGAGGGCCTCTTTGATTCGTAGGGTTTCTTGAACTCAAGACAATAACACATGAGTAGCAGTGACATGTCATACACTCTTGAATGTTGAATCCCCTATAGGATTTGGAAAAGTTTATGAATTAGCATCAATATTGTTTGATACGCCGCAGTAAAAACAACATGCCTCGGTGAAAATGAAACTCCACATTCCAAAGGACTACATTTTGTCCACCTTTTTTTTTTTTACATCAACCCACTTTTATGTCATTCATCAACAGTAGAAGTCTCCTCGGAAACACAAATTAACCCAAGAATTAGGTTGAGGGGGTTATTAACTTATTATACTAAGATAGATTGCCCTCATATTGGAGCGCAAAATAGCTGACTTTACACTAGTAATTAAGAAAGAATACAACCTGACATGATTTTTTTGAGTTGTCACTAGATTTTATTGCTAGGGTTTTGCTGGACATGTGGTTTTATTGATTTTTCCAGTTGTCACTAGATTGTATTGATTTACTTTTCCATTTTATTGATACGACTAGCAGCACCTATACTTTTTTTTCTCTCTCAGAAATAAATAAATAATCTGTAGCCACTTTTCCGCGACCGTGCCGCGTGCGCTACGTTGCAACTCCGCTGGCTTTCCTCTCCCTTTCTTCCCCGCCAGCGCTAGGTCGCCGAGTCAACATCCACCATCACCGCCGGCAGCAGCACCCAAAACCCAGCCACTCCGGCAGGCCCATCCGCTCCCGCCTCTCGGCGTCGCCGGAGCCCAAAGCTCAAGCCAACGCCCATGGGGATCGCGGACGCCGTGCAGGCGTACACGGGCCTCTCGCCCGCCGCCGCCGTCACCGTCCTGGCGCTCATGCTCGCCACCTACCTCATCGTCTCCACCCTCTTCGTCTCCCCTGACGCCGCGCCTCCCAAGCCTGCTCAGCAGCAGGAGCGGGGGACGGAGGCCGAGCCGTTCGTGCCGCCGTTCCCGGACCCTGTGCAGGTGGGCGAGATCACGCTCGACCAGCTCAGGGCCTACGACGGCAAGGACCCCGCCAAGTCCATCCTCATCGCCATCCGCGGCCAGGTCTACGACGTCTCGCGCGGGAGGTGAGGACTTGATTGCATTATTATATTACTATAGATTATTGTTATGCTCTGATTTAGTTAGGGTTGAGTGCGCATTGACCTGAGCTTATAGATGTAAATAGCGCACATCATGCCAAGTTCGAATAATTCGACTAGCTAAGGGAAGTAAGTTACAAGCAGTGTTAGTGCAAACGAAGCACGTTAATGTGGAGTGGTAAGTATAAGCACTCATCCAAGTTGGATTGTGTGGCGCTCGAAGCAAAATATCTTAGATTGTGCGAGACTGTTAGTAACTTTAAGTATGTATAAAACTGGGGATAATCTATTTGGTTCCATTTGATTGGGAGAGGCGGTGAGGCCTGAGTCTTACTAGATTGATTGTGTTATGCTGAGATAGATTGCCCTCAAATTTGAGTATAATATGGTGAACTTTACACAAGAAATTAAGAAACTAGAATGTTCTTGTGCAAGTTTGAGCAGCCAGACATGATTTTGCCGGTTCTCACTAGATTTTATTGTTAAGAGTTCTGCTGGACATTTGATTATTCCTGGATACTTCAACCGGGGGTTCAAGTTTATAAGTACCTTGTGTATCTGAGCACTTTCTTTTCCCGACAAAGGCCACTTTATTAAACTCAAAAATTCGCATCAAGGCGATACAGTCCTAAAGAGCTCACACCCGGCCTCTGCATAGCTAGGATGCACATAGCCGCATAACAAAAAATAAAAATAAAAGTTGGCACAATACAAGTACCAGTACGTGGGTTGACATGACCAAATGGGCTATAATCAATGGACATGATAGGCAATACTCAGTGCTCTGTACTTTCAGCTTTACTCATTTTTCGACTTCAGCTATGGTGGTAGATTGTGCAATTTTTTGTTGTTTGATGCACAAGATCTGGGAGTCTTAGGTCCATTTTAGCTATAACATCATGTTAGACTTACTTGAGTGCAGTACTGAACGTGTTCATTCATTAATACTGCAAATTATATATGTCAAACTTTATATCATTCTTGATTTATCACACAGAACGTAACTTAAACTGCAAGGAGTGGCAAGACATCTTGGTCTCCCTTGCCCTTACTCTACTCTTAAATGCAATATAAAACAATATGAATCTGTCAACGTAAAGAACATATTGAGCATACAATTCTCTCTGTCAACCGCTCACGGGAGTTCTGAAGCTAAAATCCATTGTATTCCAGAGATATCCACTGCTGTAATGATTTGCAAAGTGCTTTTTCATTCGGACCGTGGACTGATGCTCAATTAAAGTATGCTACTGTTAGGAAAACGACTACAACGATTGTTTGTGAACTGTAAAAGTATCATATCGATTGTTGTAACGTCCCTGGAAATATCGAATATTAATTTTGCCTGTTGTTTTTGTGTTTGTGCATTTTTGTCCCTAAGACTATTTTGCCAAAACCCTATTTTGGTTTTTGCTAAATTATCCTGTCGGTTTTATAAAACACTCCATCTCTTTATAAACCATCCGGATAATTTAGCAAAAAACCAAAATAGGGTTTTAGCAAAATAGTTTTAGGGGAAAAAATGCACAAACACAAAAAACAACAGGCAAAACTAATATTGGATATTTTCCGTGACATTACAATTGTCAACTCTGCATCACTTTTTATGGTATCTTAGACGCTTAGTGCACCTAAGGTGATGTAATGGTCCTTTTGTTTAGATTATGCTCTGGTTTGGTCAGGGCTTAGTGTGGACCGACATGTGCATTGAGCTGATTTTAAGCTTGAATAATTTGATTACTAGGGGGAATAAGTAGCAGCAGTGTTATTGCAAGTTAATAGGGAGTGGTAAGAGCTGATCCAAGTTGGATGACCTACAGCTCTAAGCAAGATATATAATGCTAGTAAACTGTGGGTATGTTATCAAACTTTGTTTTTGAGCAAGATGTTATCAAATTTGTCTTGTGGATAGTCCGTTTGATTGATACGTGAGGCCTGAGTGTTAACAGGTTGAGGGGGTTATACTAGGGCATGAAGCTCTTTTTCTCTTTAATTGGTTGACTGTAAGATGATAAACTTTACGGAAATAGTGAGGAATCTACAGTATTCTTGTTCAAGTTTGAGCGACCTGACATTGTTTGCCTAGTTCTTAACTTCTTATAAGATTTTTTTGTCAGCTTGTTGCTGGACATTTGATTATTCTTGGATACTTAGACCAGATGTGTTTGATCGAATCTATCATACTATCAGCTGTCAATCCCTTCTCAACATAGGATACAACTATAGATTGTGCAAATATTTTGTTGTTTGATGCACAAGATCTGGTAGTCTTGGGTCCATTTTATATATAACATCGATTAGCTCACTTAAGTGCAGTATTCTAGGTGCTCATTAATTAATACTGTAAATTTAATATCTCGAACTGTTTGTATCAATTCATCACATCGAACTTCTAGAATGTACTTCCTCCGGATCAGATTAACCGGCGCATTAGCAAAATCACTGGAACCTAGGTGATCGCTGGTTGGTTAAAAAAATGCGGAGAACAAAGGCTTTTCTCTCTCGGTTAGCAACGAACTTTAATTGCTGAAGCCGAAAAACTAGGGAGACGATCCTGTTCACACCCGCATGCAGGCTCTCGCACCAGCCACGAACTACCGTTCACACCGCATGCATGGAGTTATCATGTTCACAGTTGCCTTGGAAAGCGGAAACTACCAAGCGATACACCCGAGTTAAACCCGGCAATTAATCCATACGCGCCTAAACCAGCAGGGATTTAGGAATTGCATGATCTTCAAATGGCGCCGGTTAATCTGTACCGGAGGGAGTAACAAAAATACAATAAGTGGGAGGACATGTCCTTTTTTGCCCTTATATTACACTTGAATGCAATAAAAAGAAGGAATAGGGAAAATTCGATCTTCAGCACAAAAAGAGTGCCTGAATGCAATAGAAAAGGAAATAAGAGTTGATTGGATTGTTAAGTTAAAAACATGTTGACATGTTGTGCTTACTCTTGTCTCTTTGAACCGCTTGTAGGAGCTCTGAAGCTAAACTCCATTCAGTTAAGAGCTATTAATTGCTGTAACGTTTTGATGAAGTGAAGTTTAATTTGTTCTCCTGCCAGATAATCAATTAATCTATGCTGTTATAGGAAAAAACAACTACATCAATGGTTGACAACTTTTGAGTTGAAAGGATATCATATTATGATTTGGCTGTATTTCAACTCCTGTCACTTTATGCTATCTTTATGATTGACTGTATTTTAACTCCCCTGTCAGTTTGTGCTATCTTAAATGGTGTTTTTGGTTTTTTTTTTCTAGCTGCCATTGTTCCATAGTCAGTTGATTGTACACGCGTTCTTTATTCAGTACCATATATTCTTATTGTCTTAGTGATCATAAGTTACCATGCGTCATCTCTCCTTGTTTAGCTCAACGACTGTTTGTAAAATAGTAATAATTTAGATATGCTTTCATTTGGTTGTTCGGTTGTCTGCAATTGTATTACATATGCAGGGCTTAGTGTGGACTGAGATGTGAATTGAGCTGAGTTTCCTAGAGGGAAATAAAGCGTGCCAAGGTTGAGCAATTGGACTACTAACGGGAAATAAATTAGCAGCAGTTTTAGTATAAGCATAGCAATTTAACATGGATTGGTAAGAGCTGATCTAAATTGGACGAGAAGTTGCTCTAAGCGAGATATACTATGTATGTTAGTAACTTTAAGTATGCTATTAAGGTGTCAATAATCCATTTGGGTTCATTTGATTGGGACATGAGGCATGCTCTTCTCGGGGTGAATGAATTCTAGTTATTATTACTAGTATAGGAAGCTCTTGTTTCCCATAAATTGTTGGAGCAATTGAGCAATCTGACATGGTTTTGCTGGTTCTCACTAGATTTTACTGTCAGGGTATTCCTGGATATTTGGCTCTCCTTGGATACTTCAACTGGGAGTTCAAGTGTGTAAATACCTTGTAGTTCTGAGCACTTGGTCAAGTTCGCTATAGTCGATGGACAGGGACGGAGCCAGTATAGTTCAACAAGGGGGGCCCAATTGCATGTAAAATACATTGGAGGGGGGAATATAGGTAAATTTAGTTAAATCTAGAGGCCAAATCCAGAGATTAAGTAGAGGGTTTCCAGAAAAATTTCTACCGTGAGGGGGGCCATGGCCCTAGCCAGCCCCCTGCTGGCTCCGTCCCTGTCAATGGACATAATACGCAATAGTCAATGGTCTTTACAGTCAGTTGTCCCCCACAAAAAAAGGTCCTTACAGTCAGTTGTCGCTCACTTTTTGACATGGGATATTATGGTTGATTGTGCAAATATTTGTTGTTTGATGCACATGATCTGGGAGTCTCAGTTCCATTTTAGAACATCATGTTAGCTTACTTGAGCGCGGCATTTAACGCTTTCAGTCATTACTACTGTAAATGTGTTACCTGAAACAATTTATATCATTGATATAAGGAACTCTTAGAACGCAGGAAGTACAACAAAAGGCGATAAGGTGATACAGATCCTTGTTTTTCCCTTATATTACCCTGAAAGGCAATCGGAAAAAAAAAGTGGGGTCGAGTGGTGGTTTGTTACTATTGTCTCTTCGAACCCCTCATGGGAGCTCTGACATTAAAATCCATTCCTAATTAGGAGCTATCAACTGTGGTAATACCCAGTGTACATATTATAAAAGGCTATTTCAAAGTTTCAGAAAAAATTGAAATAAAGTTTTGCATGTACATATTATCTTGATACTTACCTGTGCAATTTTTGAGCCTAAATATGATTTTATGTGGCCTACACAAAATGACAAAATGTCCAAATTACACTATAATGTTTGGAGTTAACTGTTCATAGGAATACAAAATTCCATTTTCTCCTTTTGTGTAGGCCACATACAGTATAAGAGTCAAGATAATATGTACATGCGTGAATTATTTCAATTTTATCTGAAACTTTGAAATGGCATTTTTTTTTTTGAATTTTAAAACAAATGGGTCTAGGTATACCTGTGTCCACCAAATCCACACCGCTATCAACTGCTCTAATGATTTGATCACGCGAAGTTTTTATTCGGACTTTTGCCAGATGCTCAATTACAGTATGCTACTTATTAGGAAAAATGGCTTAAAAAATTGTTGGAAACTGTTAACTTGAAATGGTATTATAGTTTCTTATTTATTGTGCGATCTATCTCAACCCTGCATCACTTTTTATTCCAACTTTCATTTCTTAGTCTTAGTGCACCTAATATACTGTACTGTCCCATTATTTTCTGCTTCATGGCTTCTAGCGTCAACATGTTTCCTTGTTTGGTTGCTACTAGTATCGATCTTATTTCTTTTGTAGAATATATTCTTGTTATTTTAGTGACCATAGTTATCATTTGCCATCTCTCATTGTTTAGATCCACGTTTGTCTGTTTAATATTACAGTATATTCTAGTTGGTGAAGTCATTTGGTACTCTAGTTTAGTGTGCTATTGTTTTGTTCTGCTGTCTGCAATTAGTAGTGCACTAGTACAAACCTACTGACGGTTACCCTTGAAGGCCTTGCTTTGTTAAAGTAGTGTTCGTCTTATTAGTACTTTGGTATGTTGTTTCAACAGACAGCAAGCATATTCTTCTTATTCATATCTGAGACTATCTTGGTTCTTCTTAGCTCTAGAAGTAATACCGTAGTTCTCTAGGTGGTATTCACTTGGCCCAAATACTGCCAAGGAATTAGGTATGTAGGTATGAATCCTTGATACAATCTTCCGCAAGTGGGGGTCTTGTGGATCTGGGTTTCAGATCAGATGTTTTAGTAGGCTGAGTACGCTTCCAGTGTCCACATGAGTCTAAAATCAGATCCATTTTGTTGTTGTCTTTTGTCAGATTTATAGTTTCCTTTCATGATCATCATACTTGCTAGGACTCGTTGCAGTAGGATCTTAGATCCGTGACTGGTCTATCTTAATTATTCATGACTTGTCTTTTGTTTTACTCGGGGTGTTTTATGGGCCTCAAGGACTGTATTCCTTGTTTGCCGGGAGGGATGCAAATATTAGTTATTAGATGCGCAAAATCTGGGAGTCTCAGGTCCATCTTAGAACATGTAGCAATGCTTTGATTCATTATACTGTAAATGTGATATCTCAAACTGTTTATATCATTCATCCAAGGCACTCTTATAACATAACTTGAAGTACAACAAGAAGCAATACATATCCTTGTTTGCCCTTATATAGCCTGAAATGCAATAACAAAAGCAAGCGGGAACGAGTGGGTTGTCAGATTAAAGAACATATTGTGCTTACAATTGTCTCTTCAACCACGCATGGGAGTTAAAGTCTGTTTTTAATTGAAAGCTATCAACTGCCGTCGCGATTCGATGATGTAGCGAAATTTCCATCTAGTCTTCTGCCAGATGCTCAATTACAGTGTGTACTACTATTAGGAAAAATGATTACTGTACAAGAATTGTTGAAAACTGTTAACTTGAAACGGCATACTTATTGCGTGCTGCATTTCAACTATGCATCACTTTTAGTGCACATAATGTAATGTAATGTTGTCCCATTGTTTTCTGGTTTCTTCATTGTCTTGTAGCACCAACGTTTCCATATTTGGTTGCTGTATCCATCTTATTTCTTCTTTAGAGTTTATTCTTGTTATTTTTAGTGACCATACTTATCATGTGCCACATCTCCCTTGTTTAGCTCCACGATTGTCTGTAAATAGTACTCCCTCCGTCCCAAAATATAAGGCGTCTAAGGATTAGTTAAAAGTCAACGTTTTTTTTTAAGTTTGACCAAGTTTATACACAAAAATATAAACATTTACAGTACTGAGTCAACATGAATAGATTCACCATAAAATATATTTTATTAATATGTCCATTCGATATTGTAGATGTAAATATATTTTTCTAAATATTTGGTCAAAGTTAGTAAAGTTTGACTTTTGACCAGTCCTTAGACGCCTTATATTTTGGGACGGAGGGAGTATATTCTAGTAGCCTACTCCCTCTGATTGTTTTTAATCGACGCCGGACACTGCCTAGGTGCCGCTACACTCCGCGTCAATTAAACACGATCGGATGTAGTAGTTGGTGAAGCCATTTGGTACTGTAGCTTAGTGTGGAATTGTTTTTTCTGCTGTCTCCAATTAGTAGTACAGTAGTACACAGCCTTGACGGCCTTGCTTTGTTACACTATTATTCCTCTTGTTAGTAATTTGGTATGTTGTTTCAACAGACAGCAAGCATATTCTTCTTATTCATTGCTGACACTATCTTGACTTTTTAGCTCTATAGTTAATAGTGTAGTTCTCTACCTGGTATTCATTTGGCCCAAATACTGCCAAGGAATCAGGTATGTAGGTCTGAATCCTTGATACAAGGGGTCTTGTGGATCTGAGTTTCAGATTTGAGGTGGGTACTTGTGCGCTGTACTGTGACTAGTGTCAGTGCTTTGTCTGCTTGCACCAGATGTTTTATTAGTTCGAGCATGCTTCACATGAGTCTGAAATGAGATCCAATTTTTTTTCTGTCTTCTGTCAGAGTTATAGTTCCCTTTCATGACCATGATACTTGCTAGGACTCTGATGCATCTTACTGTAGATCCGTGACTGGTCCATCTTAATAATTCATGACTTTTCTTTTGTTTTACTCAGGCTGTTCTATGGACCTCAAGGACCGTATTCCTTGTTTGCCGGGAGGGATGCATCTCGGGCCCTGGCATTGATGTCATTTGACCTTAATGACCTGACTGGAGACCTGGAAGGCCTAAGCCCAGACGAACTGGAGGTTTTACAGGACTGGGAAGAGAAATTTAAGGAGAGATACCCTCTGGTGGGTCACCTTCCTTCTGACGACGCAACAGCTGGTGGTGATCAGAAGGGCGCTGAGCCTGTGGATCACGAGGAAGAGAACGCGTAACTTCGTGTGGGGTACCTGTCGTCTCGGTTGCCTGGTCCTCTGTCTTCTGTTACTGGATCGCAAGCGGTAGATCTGATGCGCTGATGGATAGGTGGTGGTGTTTGTTTGCTTGCTTGCCGCATGAGTGTTCTCGCGTGACTGATGTACTAGCTGCGTGACTGATGTACTAGCTGCTTTCTCCACCCGCTTTACTTTGGTTGGTGTGTAGGAATGGATAAGCGGGGGAGAAATTTTGATTTTGATTGACGGGGAAACTTTGAGATGCCCCAGATGATGTGTATATGCTTTGATTCGCGCCATAATTGGCGGCTTAATTATCGTACTCGAGACGACGATGATGATATTGCTGGCGATTTTAAGCGCCATAATTTTGCCCAACCACACTGCATCGCTCCTTCTCTTCTGAGCATTGTCGGGGAACAGCATCCATTGTTTTCTCTTCTGTCCTTTTTTTGCGTTGTTTTCTCTTCTGCTATAGTAGAATTGGGATCTCGATGCGGGGAGATCAGGAAAGAGCTCGTGCCTTTTCTTTTCCGCATCTCAGCGGCGCTGCATCTACTCTTGTCTGGTCATTTCATCTTCCTTCTGTTGCCACGGTCTGAATGGAAAATGTGCTGACGCAGTACGTGTCCGCTCCCGTAGTGGCAAATGATTGTGTTCTCCCAGGCCGAGCAGCGCAGATCAGAGCAGTGGGCACACACATGGGGTGTCTGGCCAGTCCAGGACGACAGGCCCCGGCAGCCTTGTATTGGAGGCGAACGTTATCCTTGGCCCAATCATGCGAAGACATTTTCTATTTCGTATATCAAAAAAATGTCCGTTTTGATGAGCTTGGATCGGTTCGCTTCTACAAAAACTGACTATCTCGCCCCATTGTCTGTTTGCCCGAAGTATATTTTAATACCATTTATATATTGCAAACCGAATTTACATAGCACAAAACAAAAATAAAAAGATAACTAGGCAGAAGCCCTAGGCCTATCTAGTTCTCCTCGTCTTCCTCGTTGGTTAGGTCGACGAACTCTACTGTTGGCCATGGCTAGCACCATAGTTTTTTTGAGGCAAAACAAAAACTCTGGTGCTGGCCATGGCCACGTGACCATTGGTGGCGCCGGAGGGGCGGGCGTGGATCACTAGCCCCACGACAACCTTGGAGGGGGCTATGATACCGGTGCTGGTGGTGGCGGTGACGATGAAGGTGGTGGCGGTGCAGCTGCGGACCGGTGTTGTGGGGTCCCCTGCTCCGCGAGTGTCGACTTGAGCAACTACACGGCGAGGCCCTGCCACTCGTTCGTCTCATGCTTCCTTGGCACAATGATGGCTAGGCGGAGAGCTTCCTCCTCGTCCACATCGGGTGGTATGACGCGGAGTTGGTCCTCCATGTTTGGGGCCTTGGCCTGCTCGGCCTCCTAGGGGAGGGGGGCGAGGTAGTCGTCGGTGTTGTCCGAGAACTCCTTGTCCGCGATGTCTTCTCCCATGAAGAGCTCCCTCTCGAACGGTGGTGGCTCCTTCTCCTCCTCCTTATTCACGACCATGCCCGGGGCGACACCATAGTTGAACTCGTCATCGTTGAGGAACCTGGTGCGGCACCGTGGATCCCACTCCCGATTGTCGTACGTGTCCCACGGAGGGCAATTAAGGCCGTAGGCAGGGTCCTCCACCAGATCTAGAGGTAGGAGCGACCGGCGTCATCTTATCTTGTTGCGCCGTGACCGCCCTTGGCGCGACACTAGCACCCTCTACGCGTTGAGGTGCTAGCCGTCGGGAAGGTGGACATCGTCCCACCCTGCACACGCCATGTTCCGGCACAACACCCACGCCACATCCACTATAATGTTGGCGCGAGCGTGCTTCGGCTTGAGCCGCATGGAACCATCCTAGCTATCATTATTCTTCTTCTTCCACAACTAGCTCATAGTCCTCTCGAGGCGGGCGCTGCCGGTGGTCTGGGGACAGGGGGACGAGAGTGGCAATGGTGTGAGTGGTGTGGATGAGTGTAGGCACGCCGTTTTGCCTTTATAGGGACGTGGGTCGGTGCAACACCCCAAATGTGTGCCCTTAATGGTGGCGTAGAATGCAAAACGAGGCCAACGATAGCGGCCCAAAAAGGCTAGCGCGTGGAAGGCCAAGCGGCCATTTGGTCGCTGCCAGCAGGTCCGGAGCCGAAGAGGAAAGACACACGCGCGATCCACAACGTATCTGCGCCGACACATTTCTAACCAAAAATTAGATTTGAAATGAGTTCATACCGTTCGGCTAGGTTTTCTTCTTTCTCCTATCCGCGTGCAAAAAAACGGACATGTATGACAGTATGTTTGCCTCCACCCGCTTGAGATGCCATGAAGTGATCCTCCTCCATTAAAAACCTCGTCCATCCTTTGCTCCCACTGGCTACGCTCAACCACCCATCGCGCCGTCCGTCGTCCCCTGTTTCCGCTCGGACCAGCGGCGGCGGGGCCGCCGGAGATTTACGCCGATCTGTTTCGTGTCTCTCGCGTGCAGGCCGACCCACCAACCGTACTTGCAGATATTTTCTCGGCTCTCCTCTCGCAGATCGACGATGGAATCGAGTTTTCTCTACTCTCCTGTGTTGCCACAAATGCATGGGAGGGGGCCGGCCTGGTTTTCATTGTTGCTGCAAAATGCTGGAGCGATCGCTCGTGGACATAAATGTCAGAGTTATTGCAGCAGGGGGTCCCCTGTTTTATGTTCCTGTGTGCTAGGCTAGCTACCCGATATGGCTCTAGTCGGTCCACATAACGGGATGATGATCATCCTCCCAGTTTCACTAATCTGTATCGTTGCAATCTTTCTCCCTGCCGAGTCACGCGCACCTGGGCAAGCCACACTTTTGCAGATCTGAACTCTACTAGATAGGCCCCAGCACCTGGTTCGTCTGGAGTAGAGCAGTTCATGAAGCAAAGCACGCTTTGTACCTCCCTAAAATGCGGCCTTGACTTAATGTTCAGTCACTCCCAAGCTTCAAAAGCAGGTAAATCCTAGTCACTGCTATACCATCTTGACGCAACACCCTCTTTTTTTCTTTAGGGCTTGACGCGACACTCTCTTAACGCGACACATGCATGCTTGTTTTAGGCTTTTAGCTGATGTGGAACCTACGGGGCATCGATCATTTTATGCCGCATAATTGATATCAATAAGGAAATAAAGCAGCCATATGCATAATTTTGATGCAGGGGTATGCCCCATTTCGAAAAAAATGTGTTTTTCCTTTTTTTTTTTTGCCTGATTAGGTGACAATGGTGCCTTCCGCATCGTTCTCTCCTTGGATGTCTTGTTTTGGATTTAGCTGACATGGAGCCTACATAGCGCTATCGTCGTTTCAGATTTATATGACTCATGTGGCGACAATGACGTCAGCCTTGCATATTTCTTCACCGGTGCGAGTGTGAAGTCGGTGTTAATATCGAGGTCGGTGGTGGTGCATTGAGTGGATTGTTATGTTCAATGAACGCCTAAGACATCTTGTAATCTTCATTGCCACCGACTTTATCGATTCTTCGTAATGTATCTAGGTGATCCAAAAGATCTAACCTTGTGGGGATACACACAACCAAAACGGGACCAATAAAAAAGGTTACAATCTGTAAAAGTAACGAGGAAAATCACACTCAATGCTGCTGTCGGGCTTAACATAGGACGATTCCAAGACTAGACTGCCATTGCCACCCATGTTGGATTGATAAATATCTTTTTAATGAGAATTATTATCATTGTTAAACAGTGCTACTCAAAATTGTGTTTCCAAGCTAGCATTACGTGCAAAATGTTTTGACACAAGGGCAGTATGCACGGTGAAATCACCTTTGGTTTGAATACATCAGGGCCTAGATCATCTACCCTGTTTTGGTGACATCCCAATTTTTTTCTATATTTTGGAACATTAAATAAATAATTTAAATTGATTGAATTGCTTGACACCATTGAAAATTTTGAATGAAAAGAAACTTTTGAGGATCTCTTTTAAAGGAGGAAAGAAAAATTATTTCCTAGACCTTATTGAATATAAGAAAACCTAAGACTTTTATTGTTTCCCAACCCCGTGAAGCGATGTTCAAAATATTCGGATTTGATTTCTCCTGAACCACAAAATCATTTCGAAAATATGCAAAAGTCTTAGTTTTTGAAATAATTGATTTGGGCTTTTTCTTTAAACCTAAACACGTTCTGAAGTTTTCCAAATATCCCTACAATACAAAATATCCAGAATGTTTGGTTTTCAAAGATTTTAATTACTTTCTTGCATAAGACCCAAATTCTATTCATACTTTGCTAAATAGCCTATTAGACCAAAAGCATAAAAAAATGTATTTACATTTCGTATTTTGTACTGGAAGAATATTTTTTAATGTCCCAAGATCAAACTGGCGATTTGACAAAATTTATAGAGTTTATTTTGGACAAATTTAAGACCCAAAAACTAACCCAGAAAAAAGTAAGACGAAAAGAGGATAGAAAAAGAATTAAGAAGAAGAAGAAAAAAAAACCGACCAAGCAGGCCGGCCGGACCAGCCGGAACAGCGCACGCGCGCGCGAGCGGGCAAGGCCAGCGAAGCAGCGTTTCCTTTTGTTTTTTTTTCTGACAAGTGGAGCCCATTGTCATCACTAACCTCCATCCAGCCAGGGCCTCGTGTACGCCTACAGGCTACAGCACCGGAAAATCTTCCGATTCCTTCGCAAATCCGTTCCGTTTCTTGTCACCTTCACCACGAAGCCACGAACCATCTATATTACTCCTAACAAATCCGCCGCCAGGCTGCCGAATTTCGAACTCGTCGGCCCCGCCGTTTGGAGCTTCGGGAGGTTGATGGTGCCATGGATTCAGATTTTCCTAACCCCTCCTCTCTGTCTCATCGTGTTCCTGTTGAAGTACTGCAAATTCTCACCTAATTTTCTTTTTCGTAGATTAACGGAACGCCCGTGATTTGTGGCCGAAGTTTCGTCGGGGTTGAAGACCTCCATCCGTCTTATTCGTAGATCAACCGAACGCCCGTGATTTGTGGCTGAAGTTTCGTCGGAGTTGAAGACCTCCATCCATCCGTCCGTAGCTGCTCTTCTGGAAAGAAGAAGACATTGCCGAGGAAATTGACGTGTTCGCCCTGAGGAGCTTCAGACCGTCCTACCATTCCATCTCTCTTTTCCCGGTGAGCTCTCAGTTTCAATAGCTCGAATTTTTGTTTCCGTA
Organism: Lolium multiflorum; assembly: GCA_030979885.1. Lineage (NCBI taxonomy): Eukaryota > Viridiplantae > Streptophyta > Magnoliopsida > Poales > Poaceae > Lolium > Lolium multiflorum. The sequence continues at coordinate 312,862,874 of CM061750.1, read as the reverse complement.
AATATACGAATCTTGTAAAATTTATAAAAATTGTTTTGTAACTTGGAATTTAACAAATGATATACCATTGGATTCACAAAAATGAGAAGAACACCCTGGTAGGTTAGTTTATTTTTTTTTACGAAACTTACATATTTTCAAATTTATAAAAATGTTCATATTGTTTTCAATACATTTTAATTCTATAAATGGTCTTAATTTGATTCCAGCGGAAAACGAAATATAATGAAATCTCCTTTTCAGTATAATATTTATTTGTGATTTCAGAAATTATTTTATATAGAAGTTTACTATTTGTATTAAATATCCTATTTGAAATCCCTATTAAATAAAAAATTGCGTATAAACGTATTTTTGAATCAAATTATTTCCAAAGCATGCATGCATTTTGTTGTTGTGTAATTTCTCTAGTTGCACATTGCTTTATGATTGATTATTAATTGTTTGGTTGCGATAGATTGTTTGTAGTGCAACGAGTGCGACTGTAACGATTGTCTGAACAACACCGAATACAAGTGTCACGCGATGGTATTCATATTGTAGTTAATTTTAGTAGCTATGGATGTGTACGATTGTTTTCAATATATATTTCTATGCCAAGAAAAATCATACGATTCAATGACATGATTCTTGTCACCATCGTATTGTATAATGCTTATCCTTGCTATTTTAGATCTGCGGTTTGCAAATTTATGATGTGTTATGTGATATTGGAAGATCTTGATTTGATCATGAATTCATAAACCATGCATCTAAAATAGGAAGGCTAAGCATTCTATGATACGATGACGACAAGGAATCATGTCATGGAATCATATGGCTGTTCTAAATAGATTTCTTGGCATAACAATATATATTTGAAACAATTTCACACATGCATCGCTACTGAAATTAACTACAATGTGCATAGAAAAATAGAACAGTGTGTGACACTTTTCTTCGTTGTTGTTCGCACAGTCAAAACAGTCACACTCATTGCACTCCGGGCAATCTATCGCAACCAAACAATTCACAATCAATCATAAAGCAGTGCAAACAAAGATTTCACACAACAAAATAATGTATGCATGCTCTAGGAATAGTTTAGATTGAAAATACATTTATTCGCAATTTGTATATTCAATAGGGGGTCCCCAATAGGAGTTTTAATACGAATAACAACCTTATGCATAAAATAGTTTCATAAATTTTAGACACAGGTAGTACTGCATAAATCAAATTCAAATCATTTACCTGAAATTAAAATTCATTGAAAACACTATAAACACTAGTTATAAATTTTAAAATATTTAAGTTTCGTAAAATTACAAACTAACAATACCTCGGTGTTCTTCTTTTTTTTTTGAATCCAGTTGTATATCATTTGTTAAATTCCGAGTTACAAAGTTCTATGAAGTTTGCAAAATTTGCACATTTTCTATCTTTTTCTAAGCGAATTTGTTGTTTATTAGAAAACGAGCCGACACATGGCGCGATCTCATAGCCCGGACCGGTTCACGCGAGTCAATTTTTCCAGCCATCGGATCTCGCGCGCATCGGATGGCTGGAAGCGAGGGTGCTGGCGCTTACCAGCGGGTGGGCATGGGCGGTGGTGGGCGGCTCAGACTCGGTGGGAAATTCTGGTTGTCTCGAGTGGCAACGAGTTCAACGTGAAGTGGAAGGAGGTGGCGATCATGCAGGTGTGCTCGGCGTCGTCTGCTCTTTCCTGGAGCAGCGGCGACGGACGAACATGGGAAACATTCACCGGCGATGCTCCTGCGGCACGGGTGGTCGCTACGGGTGAGGTATGGGACAAGAAAATGTGGTGCAGGGAGACCGAGTACCTCCTCCTTCGAGCTCAACTGGCGGCGGCGGTGGATTTCGGCAAGGAATTTTGACAGCCTAGCGGCTTATTAGCTAGGTTTTTTTTAGCTTTTCGGTGAAAGGGGTCGTGGGGTATTTATAGGAGTGCTTGTCGTGCGAGAGGGGCAAAGAATTCAGATATTCTCGCAGAGTTGCGGAGTTCATACGGGATCAAACCTCTATTAGAGATGGACTCCAACCGTAGGTGGAAGACGGCCTGATAGGTGGGGTCCACCTATTAGAAAAAAACAAGGTGGAGGGGCGCTAGGCTACGGCGTTCGGGGTGAAACGGCCTGACCTGGGCCGTGGCGCGGGGTTGGCTGGGCCGGCTTGGCTGGTCGCCCGATCAACCTTCTCTTCTTTGTTTTTTTATTACTTTTGTTTTTAAGTTTCTAGTTTTAGTATTAGACCTCCAAATTGACCCAAATAAAATTCTTAAAATTTGAAAATTCCTAGTAATTAAATAAGATATATTGGAATATTTCTCTAGTCCAAAATAAAGTACAAGACTATATCTTATACACTTGGCCCTATAAGCCATTAGCACAAAAAAAAAGAATGGAAATTTAATTTTATGCAAATAAAACAATTAAAATCATTTTAAATTGAAACCTTGGCATGATGTTATCATGTAATACATGAATTTAAAAACCTAACCCCCTTAAAATAATTATCTTGGTGCGAGTAAACCTCTATGTTGTATCCAGAATCTTGATAGGCTTCTCCTCATATGTGAGATTACTTTCTAGCTGAATCTCATCCATTGAAATTGTATCTCTCAACGGTCTATTCGCATCTCTGGGTGACACTTTTTCAATTGTGAAGGTTTAAAATAGCACGCTATTTCTCTGCTAATAGCGCGCTATAGCATATCTAGAGTGTCCACATTAAATTTTAGTAATTTTGCTCGTTGTGGCGCTATTTGCGAAATAGCATGTTATATCGCCATAAAACTTCATAGCGTTAGCGAGCTATTTTTTTAGGCAAGTGCTTTCATTTTTTCATGGTGATGAACTACAATCTGTTGGTTCCACTTCTAAATCAGAAGATATATCGCTAATGCTAATAATTTTTAATAAATAATTTATACTATGTTGTTGCCTTGTGAAATACTGATGTTAGCCTTCTAAAATATTTGAGATCTATTTTTATATGTGGTTATGTATGTATGATTCAGTCACTTTTGTACTATATATATATCCTATCGTTCTAGTAATTTTTAGGGTATATTTAGTATTATTTTGAAAATTCTATTAAAAATATACCACGCTATTAGCATGACATATCGTCCATAGCGTTTGAAGAAGGCTACCGCTATTTCATTTAGCACGCTATTTTAAACCTTGATTGTGATACATGGAACATATTATAAACTGTTGCTAATGCCTACTTCAATTCTAACTCATACACTACCTCTCCCTTGAGGGCTAGAATTTTATATGGTCCAATAAATCACAGAGCTAGCTTTACTTTAGTACCAAACCTCTTAACTCCACCTAGCGGTGAAACTCTAAGGTATGTTGTATCTCCTGTCTCATATGTCACTTCATTGCGCTTAGAATTCGCATAACTCTTCTATCTTGATTGCGCCACTTTCAGTCTATCATGAATAAGCCTAACCTTTTCTTCAACATCTTGGATCAAGCCGGGTCTAAATAAATTACGCTCTCCAACTCCATCCCATAATAACGGTGTTCTACAGTTTTTACCATACAACGCTTGGAATGGAACCATCTCAATTCTAGATAGATATCTATTGTTGTAGGAGAAATCAACATATGGTAAATTATCATCTCAACTAGATCCATAATCTAGAGCACATGCTCTCAACATGTCCTCTAATATTTGGTTCACTCTATTTCTTTTGAGAGCAACCACATATTTCATTAATCGAAAATCAAGTTACATGAAGTAACACATGTGGAAACTAAAAGACAAAGCAAGATAAAATGATTATCCTGAAATTGCAGACAAAATCCTAAAAGATCGAGAAACACAGAACGTTCCCTAGGGTTTCTTGCAACCACCGTAGCAAGCGGCCGCCGCCCAACTCTAGCGCCGCCGAGGTGGACACAAGAAGAGACGTCGCGCCTCCACCATTGCAAGATCAAAACAACCAACATCGCTAATGAGGCTTTGTGAGTCGCTGAACAGTGCTGCAAGTAGCAAGGCAGATGTCGATGTGGCACGTCGACCGGGGGACGTCCCTGTGCTTTCTTGGACCAAGATACGTCGCGTCCCATCGACGAAGTCGGAGAAGAACGGAGCGCATATCCACCACCTCCGGACTAACATCTTCTCTCCAGAAGAACCACCTCGCCCCGGCCGCCAATGTCGTCGCGGATAGCAACGAACGGCAGCGACACACCAATAAACTGATCTCGCTAGCTCTGAAGAACGGCGAGAAGACCAAGCTTCCGATCTGAATGAACGATCAGCAAACGTTGCCATCAACTCTGAGACACCGCCCAGAAGGTCGCCGCCGGTGTGGGAATAGAGTTAAGGCAGGTTTATTAGCCCGAACGCTGCTCCCACCATCCCAACAGCGCACCACAGTAGACAAAATCTAACCCTAGCTATTATGCCAGAACGGAAGCACAAGGTCCCCCTCCCTCCTGTCGCTGCCGGAGCGGCAAGCGGAGGAAGAGGGGGCCAAGGCTAACGTCCTAGCCGGTGGAGGAGATTGGGAGAACGTTGAGCCGCCGCCGCCTCTCGCCAGGAGGAAAGAGGAAAAAAGATCGGCTGCTTTCAACATGTCCTCTAATATTTGGTTCGCTCTTTCTATCTATCCATTGTATGTCCATCAATTGAACTCTAAACGGCAAGGCAAGAGCTTATTCGATAATATAACCTGCATTTTTTCTGGTTTCACGTCCATGAACTAGTCTTATCCTTGAGCCTCATATATACTAATTACTGAAAGTGGCCTTCCGTCTAATCGACCATTTATCAAATATTCAAGTTAGGAGGCATGGTATAGTAGGTTCAAATCCTATAGTAATATTTGGCACCTCTTTTCCATCCCATCCAACAGTAGAACTTTTCTTTGAAGGCGACAGAAAGGAGATCAACTTGTAGCAAACGTAGAATTCTACTGAATATATAGACTCGACCGTCACTCGATCAGTCCTGCAAAAATTCTAGAAAAGAATCGCCCACAGATAGAACAAGGTCACTTTCTTCCCTTTCTTTATTTATTTCCTCCCCGAGAGCGAGCATATGGCGGCTTTCGATATAGTTGGTAGCGCACTGAAACAACCGTGGAAAGGTTTTATACTTTCATCTCCATATATCTTATTGATCTCCATGGAATATAAATTAGGTACGCTGCCAGCACAACAAGAGTGAAAGCAATGCAGGCTCCCCAACAGGCAATTTATAAAATTGACATTCCTAGACAAGAATGCTCCAACAATAAGTGATCTAGGTCTGATTGGTTTTTTGATTCCCATCCGTTCCATCATATGCATGAACTCGACATGCACCGATTTTCTTAACTCCCATGATCCATTCATCTATGCCTTCCTCCCCCCTTCCTCGCCGATGGTTGCCGACTTTAGGAGACACCATCACCGTGCATGATTTGGGAGCCAAGTTGGCAGCAACATGGCATCATCAGACCCATGCACATACAGATTAAAAATCGCGCTGTTCGGTATATATACATATATAGCTGGTGTGCATGAGCACGGGTACAGACAGTTCATGTATGGATGATAGTGAGCAATCATATACAAAGTGTAGTGTGATCATGGTGCTCCCTCGTTCATGGTTTCAATCATGGACATATACACCAGGGTGGACACCCTATATACAACTCAGTGATCAGCTAATAACGCATAATGCAGTCTCATCACATTATGATTAGCTTAGAAGCGCACTGATCGATGATCGCTGCCCTTCCTCCGGCATTTGCGCGCACACCTGGTAGTATAATGATATATCCTCGTCACATATCGCTATAGCTCGTGTGCATCAGTTGCACGCTGCATTCTGAGAGGAGCTGTTGCGAGGTGCGTGTGCGCGCAATGCCAACAGCTAGCTACCCCAACATATTCGTATATTCACGAGCGTGTTAGGTTTCTGTTAGGTTTTATATTTTGTACAGGTATGCTGATCTGTTTCTCCTAAATTAAATTTATCAGCATAGTCGGATTGAGCCCAACTAACTTAGGTAGTGTACATGTGTTTTGTATTCAGAAGAACAAAAAATAATGCTTACCGGAGAAGCCAATTACATGGAGATGTCGGAGCTGCACACTGTGAATGATGGGGTGTGCAGAAACGATACCTTGTGTTCATTCATGTCCACGGAGGGTGGATCTTGAAGCTCGGGGAGGTAACTCATGTTGTGACCGTGGACACCGGAAGGCGAAAAAACGACATTACAGACAAGGGGGAGGGGGTTTGAATAGGTGATTATCAAGAGTTAAGGGACAATATCAATTTTAGCAAATGTATTTACTACTTGTTTCGTTAGAGCACCATAGCATGTAATACTACACAGATAAAATAGCAGAAAAGTAGATTGCACATAGTAAGAACCTGAGTTGACACGATCCCAAGAATCAAGAATGTAGACCCGAGGTTTCGATCGTTGGCACAATCCTATGTCCACCTTGGATAGGTTCGGACACAAAAGCCTGATGTCGCAAAAGACCCTCGGTCACGTAGACCCAAACACGTTCGCTTGATTTAGGACACCGAGTTCATGCTCAATCCCACAATAGATAAATTATTAGTAAATTTATTAGTCTTCTAGCTGCCTTGTTGCTAATGAACTGAAACACAATATGGTTTCTAAATGCACTTCGCCAACACCAAAGCTTCCTTTTTGCTGTTATGATGACTAATTGTGGTAAATTGTGTGGAACAAGCTCCTAAATTATTGTTTTTTTCGGAAAGAGAAACATAGATTTGGCCTCTCCATGAAAGAGACACACACAACCTTCATTTATTGCATAGTTTTCAAATTTCTAGTTTTGCTTGAGCTTCCTCAGATGAGGTCGTTGTGGTAATGGTGTATCACCAGCTATCGTGGTGAAGTCCAAGCTGTTGACTCGCAGGTGAGATGGCCAAGATTGCTGTGTGTTTCTTACGGATACATGATGTAAGTTGAATGTACCGACTCCGTTATTCTAGTCAGCCGAATCTACAAATACTACGATTCCGCGGTTATGGTCCTACAATTTGCAATCCTACGATTGGGGCTCATATTCGATCCGATTTAGGGTCACGATTTTGGTAACATTGATGATGACATGATCTTGGTGACCATGGCCATCCGGGGATGCTTTAATATCTAGGGTGTTAAGTGGGATCCTACCTAAATTTCACTTGTAGTGCATTTTGATTTGTTGACAGTTTGACACCCTACAGTGAGACCAACCAGTACTGCATGAATCACAGTAGACAAACTAATTCTACAGGTCCGACTTGAGAAAATTCAGTTGAAGGTACGAATGGCCATTCAATTAATTTGCACAACAAAATTAGAATTTGAATGGCACATGGCTAGGCTGATCGGTGTAGGTTGTGTAGATGCGCCAACTCCCCTTTCCGGACAAACTACTGATCGGTGTAGGCTGCGTAGAGGCGCCATTAGTCACGGTACCCCGTAACAGCTAGCCTAACGGAGTAACAGTGCAGAATCTCTCATTAGACTGTTGTGAAGTGTATAAGTAGATTGCCTAGCCCTTTCCATCAGTTTGGACTTTTGGTTCGTTAGTATTAATCTTAATACGTATCGAGCCCTGTGTCTCGAGTTCAAATCCTTTTTCACAATTGCAATTGCCTAAAATTGTGTTGCCTCCTCTTTAGCCACCGCTTTGTGTCTCTTCTTTCACGTTGGTTTCTTCTCCCACGCGAGTGTTGTCAGATGGACTTTTTTCAACTTTGGTTCCATGTAACAGTCCTCTCCATTTAGCTGGATGGCGTGTTAAGATACAGGTGAGCACCACGGACCAAGGACCGCGCGGCGACGTCAAATCTAGTACCGTTGCAACTTCAACCGGTCAAAACCGTGGAGTATGATTTTTTTTCGATAAAAGAGCATTTTATTACTTAAAAGTTTCAAGCATTTCAACCGGCTTCTGCATAACAACGATGCGCACAGCCATACACAATTCAAAAGGTAAAAAGAAAAGTCGATACAATGAGCATCTGCATCGATGTCTAAGAGGATGGTGGTCCAATCCTAAGATTATGTTGTCACCCATGTTGGATAATAAAATTAGTCATTTTCTTCAACCGTGTAGAAATCTTCATAAATAGGTCGGGATTTTCCATACGCTGAAGGGACCACCATGAATGGAGCAAAGTACTATACCGGTAGATGAAATGCATAAGAGAACAACTTTTTGCATTGAAAATAACATCATTTCTATATAACCAAAGTGGCCAAATAACAGCAAGTTATGTCACCCTAATAACTACTTTAAAACTTTGATCCACCTCATTAAGCCAATTGCCTAAAATATTAGCAACATTTCGTGGTGGGTATAAGGTAGAACCTATTTGGATGATTGACCATATAGACCTTGCGAAATGGCATTGAAAGATAGATGATCTATTGTCTCATCATGGTGACAGAAGACACATCGCTTACTTCCTTGCCAACTAAGATTAATAATATTGTCTTTTGTAAGGATAACCTTATGACGAAGATATCATGCAAAAATCTTTGTTTTTAAAGACATCTTCATCTTCCAAATTTTCTTATTGTTAACTACCGGCTATAATCAATGCGATGTACATGAAATCGACTGAGAACTTGTCGTTCTCATTAAGATTCCAACGAAACTCATCAGGCCCCGGTGACAAAAGCCAAAAGCTAAAAGCTGTAGATATGCGTTCCAATTATCCAGTCTTGCTCCAACTAGATCCCTTCTGAATGTTACACTCGGTGGGGAGGATTCCATAACTTTAGCTAAGGTTTCACCTTTGTACCGAACAATATTATACAGGGTTGAAAATTGTTCTTGGAGAGTGGTGTTTCCTAGCCATTTATCCTCCTAGAACCTAATGTCATATCCATCCTTAATAGAGAAAGAACAAAGAAAAAATGTCTCTTTGTCGCCATTAGGACAGCCCAAAAAATGGGACTCACCCGGTTTCCAATAAACCTAGGAGATTGTTCTTGAGCCAACACAATTTCTCCTTAGTAAAGACTACCAAACCCCTTCTTCAGTTAGAAACTTGTCTAACCATTTACCTAGCAGGGCAGTGTTCTTTACCTCTAGGTCATGAACACAAAGCCCTCCATGGTCTTTAGGTCGGCAAACTACACTCCATTTAGCAAGCTGGTATTTTTTTCTTCTCACCATCTCCTTGCCAGAAGAATCTTGATCGGTAATAGTCCAACCGATGCAAGACTCCCTTGGGTAATTGAAAAAAAATGATATCATATACAACACCATTTAGTTAGTACCGAATTTATGAGTACCAATCTTCCGCCTAGAGGTAGTAATTTACCTTTCCAACTACTAAGACGTTTCTGAATATTTCTTCGACGTGTTTCCATTCATCCATTGTTAGCCTCCAAAAATGAATCAAAATGCCTAAATAATTAATTGGAAACTGGCCAATCCAACAACCAAACAACTCAGCATAGAGATTTGCCTCGTCCTAGGCGTCGCTAAAGCAGAACAACTCACTCTTATGAAATTTTATTTTTAATCAGTTGCTCAAAAGTTGATAAGATTAATTTCAGATTTATTGCTTTCTCTAGATCATGTTCCATAATGTATCGTCGGCATATTGTAGAATGGGTAGTCCACCATCGACCAGATGTGGAACTATCACTTCAATTTGCCTATCAACCTTAGACGCTCAATAAGGACAACCAACATATCAACCACAATGTTAAACAACATGGGGATAGCTCCCTAGATCTAACTCCGCACCACTAGTGTCGCATTTAGGCATTTAGTGTATCTGCGTTATTCGGCACAACCCAAAAGGAGAGAATCCTTCCATCCTACAAAGTCGCTATTTTGGCACGATGACTACTCCCTCTTATAAGTTGTTTATTGCCATCTCTCGCTAGCGAGGTGGGACTAAACTTAATGTCAACATCTTGGGTATCCTAGGAAATGTACAATGCAAGGTGCCCAGGGAAATAAACCGGTTTTTACTTAAACACTAGTGCTTAAACACAAGTTGGTTGGCAACCTGTTGTTAGCGTCTCAGGCTTAGCTCAATGCACTGGTGTCGCACCTTTGCATCCCAAAAGATCGGCCTAATGGAAAGATGGCCATGTACAATGCAAGATGCTTAGATAAATTCATTTGTAAATAAGCACCAATATTTATGAAAATTATTTTATTTTACTAAACGCCTCTATTTTTTTATTTTTTTAACAGGGAAGGAGAAGCTCCAGTAATCGGTGGGCAACATTACATACAGGACCTTGGCTTTAGATGGAATAGCACAGGAGTCCTAGAAAATTACAAAAAGGACCTTAGAAAGAAAATATAAAAAGCAATCCAGTCCTTCTTCTCCACCGCAACACATATTCAATCGCAGACTGCGGTCGCCGTCGACGATGCCGGGGACTACGCCACTTGGTTCGTCAACGGGATGGGTCACCGAGCTGCGATTGCAAATCTTCCCCCACAACCCTAAGGCGTGGAGGAAGTTGATACTCCCCGGAGCAGAAGCTGCCGAGGTACGGCGAGGCCTCTTTGGCCACAGATAGCGGCAGCAGAACTCGCTGACGCTTGAGATCCACCGCAGATCGAGCTTCAATGCATCCCAGTGCTGTTGAGCCTCTGCTTTGTGCATCTCCTCTCCTCCTGATCTCCCCTCGCCACCTCGGCCGTCCAGAGGAAGAAGAGAGGAGGGATACAGTAGGGCAGAGGCAAGAACAGCCCGCCTCCATGCTGGTTTGGGCGAGCAAGAACCGCAACACCACCTCCCCTCGCCTCCATGGCCGGCCAGAGATGGTGATGCAGCTCGGAACGCCGTCGCCGGAACAGCCGCTGCTGTGCACGCCCAGATCCCCCCGCCACCTTGGCCGGCCAGAGAGGGGAACGCAGCAACTGTACCTGCAAAAGGAAGCTCCCAACGATGTTATTCAGGCGTGCAGTGGTCTCCGCCGCCATTCCTAGCTCCGGCCAGGGGAGCTGAGCCAAGACAAGGAAGATCCCTAGCCTCCAGATCTCGCCGAGCAAATCTGGAGCTGCACCTAAACTACTGGCATATAGCCAAAACCTAACCCTACTATCTACAGAGAAGAGCTCGGCGCCTCCCCTCCGCCTCCCTCGACCGGCATTGCCGGCGAGGTCAACTTCGGTTTTGCCCGGGGAGGAGAGATTCTCCCTCGGGAACTGTAGCGAAGAGAGAGACGAGGGGGGGAGGGGATGAGTGGTAAACGCCTCTATAAATATCTTGCATTGTCTAGCGAGAGGTGTTAGGTTTACATGTAGTGCTTAGGGCATGTACAATGGTGATATCTTAGCAGCACCACGTAGGATAAATGTTGAGGTGGAGGAAAGAGAAGAATAAAAAAAGACTTTGCCTTCTCTTAGAGCAAGTACAATAGTACACAGTCAGCAGGCTACAACAGTGAACATGTCAGCAAAATCCTACATGGAAGAGAGAGAAAAGAGGAAAGAGAGAGGAGCCGGCTACAACGCACGGAACGAGGGAAAAGTGCTTGCATGCAGCTGAGGCCCAATCACATGCATGCTTTAAATATTAAATCCTTATTATAGCCCACCTAAGAGTCAATGTAATAGCTAGCTTATTGTATGGATGGGCTTTATGATGGCTGTAGGATGACATGGCATAGTTATATAGCCCACATCAGGCTTCTCTATTAATCTTTCTCTTAGCTAAGAGATCATCTCTTAGCACAATTTCTCTCATCATAAATTTAGGATGTCTCGTTACTAAAGACAAGACTAAAAATAACCCATTGTACATCATATTTTATTGTTATATCTTAATTACGTGGCAACATTAAAATAAGACAGTCTTATCAACCATTACACATGCCCTTAGCTTGGGTTGGTAAAACAGTTGGCGGTTCGCAAGCCGGTCACACTCACACCCTCGACATGCCCGCGCACAGTGCCGGAGCCGTATGTTCTGCCTCGCTGGAGTCGCTGCCTGCCTGGTAAACCGGTCACGAGGAAAGCAGGTATTTTTCTTGCTGGATACGTGCGGTACTCTGATCAATCCGCACAGGAAAATGAGTCGACATGTGCACATTTTTCATCGTGGGAGAAAATGAAATTGCACGTTTTTGTACATCGACCGTACTGATTGATGCTGCTTGCGTTTTTACTGCCAACTCTTCATATTGTACCCGTCTACAAAAGTACTGTACTCCGTACTACGCACTGGGGTTGGAATAGATTATTGGCAAAGAAAAAGGTTGAATAGATTAACTGTATGCTGTACCCCTCTTTTCAGTGCAGCGTCGGATATAAAATCTCCTTGATTTGGTGGTATGATTAAGGCAGGGCCCGAAAGTGCTCTACACTCGATCCCATAGATTTTGTTGCCTTCCAGCAGCAGCAAAGCAATCATACCGCCGTGGCACCTCGCGCCGGCGCCACGCTCCGGTGTAGTAGTAAACTCGCCGTCTTTTGGGTTGTCAGTTGCCACAGTGAGTGGCATGTGTGAGGAGAGGCTAAGATGAATGTGGTTCCTCCGATAGGCACGAGTGAATTCCCCTTTTATTGTGATGCTAATTATCCATTGAGCGAAAATATGTCTAGACCATCTCTTTTATAAACTTTGGAACCTTTCTTTGATACGCTTATATTGGGCAAGCTGTAAGCTAATGGTTCAAAACTAACGACGAGAAATATGACATACGGATAAGAAAAATCTAGGCATAATCGTCGACGAAGCCCTCCTGGGCTCACATGTTTTGTTGCGCCATATAGATCTTCTATAGCAAAACAAGCAAACTGCTAAAATAAGCTAAAACCCTGTTCAAAGTCTCCTCGAAGTATAACTATGTGTAAATGAAAAATTAAAAAATTATGGGTAAAAGGTGGAATTCGCCCTTTAGGTAATAATACATGATGTCACCAATTTGCAAATTAGTACAATAACTTAAAAATCGGAACGAATCGGTTCACTACTTGTAATTCGGTGCAAAATTTGTCCAGATTGCCCCACAGCTCGCATGTGCTGCTGCTTTTTTTTGTTGGAAAAACCCTCATGGGCCCCTCCTTCCTTACGATCTCCGCCGCCTTGAAGGAAGGGTGTCAACTGCACCACCTACCGTGTACAACCCATTGGATCGGCGTTGCGGCCATGACATGCCATCACCCCACGCTCGTCGACAATGGTGCAAATGACAACAACCCGCTCTAACATATGTTGTTTTGAGCCGCCGAGGGGTGCACATCGGGGCAACTACGAGCATCACCGGGTTCTCCTAGCCGCCGCGGTAGGCCGCTTACATGATCAACGTGGTGAAGCAGTTCGCACTCTGCCTCCCTAGCGGGAGCAGCAATGACAGTGTCACTGTCTTCGGCGGCTTCCCATTCGAGCTCTAACCTCCACTAGAACCAGCTCCCGCTCTTCGGTAACCAGAGATAAACAATGGCGATCATGGGCATCACCATGAACCCGCAAGAGGTACCCGCGCCCCTCGGAGCCTATGTCCTCGATCAGGAAGAGAGGTGAAGGTCTTAGCTGCTTGAGAAAAAAACTATTCTAGGTTTTTCCTCGTAAAATAACATCACCATGTGTCGACGATTGGACCAATAGTTTTTCGATATGGGAGCAGAGCTCCGGCCTCTGCATCAATAGATGCACACAACCATGTCTTTTATTTAAAAAGATGTCCAAAGTGTATAGTTATTACAATCATGCGGAAGGTAAGACTTGACAAGAACCAGCCAAAAAAAAGATGAAAAGTATACAAAAAACTATCCATCTTCAATTTTTTAATGTGCCGCCATCCAGTAGCCTGAAAATAGCAATCCTGTGTGACCGTTAATTGATGGTTGCATCCAGTAGCCATAGTATCCCACTGATCCTCCGGAAGAAGATATGCCCAAAGCTGTATCCATTGCGCCGCACGAAGAATAACCTGCAAAAAATTGGTTTCCTTCTGTTTATTAAACACAATATTATTTCTGCTTCCTTTAAGAATAATAGTGAGTTACCGGATAGATTTGCCCCAAATTTTCAGGTTTGCTTTAAGAATTTGCGCTCGATGGGAGCGAAAGATGAACTCATCAAGTCGGTGGCACAGGCCATTCCAACCCATGTCATGAGCATTTTCAAACTGCCTACTGGGTTCCATGAAGATTATATGAAGCTTGTTCGCAACTTTTGGTGGGGAGAAGATGAGCAGAAGAGGAAGGTGCACTGGGCTGCGTGGGACATCCTCGCAAGCCCTAAGGATTTGGGAGGAGTCGGGTTCAGAGATACAAAGCTAATGAACCAGGCTTTGCTGGCCAGACAATGTTGGAGAATCATCAAAAACCCGAATGGCCTCTGTGCCAGATTGTTGAAATCCATTTACTACCCACGTGGGAACTTCCTTGACACTGTCTTCAGACAGGATGCATCACCATCGTGGCACGGCATCGAATATGGTCTTGAGTTGATTAAGGAGGGGTTAGTTGCGAGAATTGGCAATGGCAAAAGTGTTAACATCTGGAGAGACAACTGGATTCCCAGAGACTACAACCTTAAGGTAACTCCAGGCAAGTCAAATACTAGAATCCGACGTGTTAATCAACTTATTAGATCTGATACCAATTCCTGGAATGAAGAAGTTGTCAGGAAGGTTTGCCATGATTATGATGCGGATTGGATCCTAAACCTGAAATTACCCAATATAGCGTGTGATGATTTCATTACTTGGCATTATGATCCGTCTGGAGTTTTCTCTGTTAGAAGTGCATACAGATTGGCCTACAATCTAAACCATGGCGTTAGATGGTACGCAGGTAACAGCGAAAAACAGGACAATAGCAGGGATATCTGGAAGATTATATGGAAAGAAAACGTTCCAAAGAAGGTTAAAATTTTTGGCTGGCGAGTAGCCTGTGACAACCTTCCTACCAAAAGGAACAAAAAGAAGAGAACTCTAGAAATAGTCAGTACCTGCTCTATCTGTGGCAGAGAGGAGGAAGATAGCTACCATGCCACGGTGAGTTGCACTAAATCAAGAGCACTAAGACATGAAATGAGAAAACACTGGCAGCTGCCACCGGAACATGAGTTCAAATATTCAGGCCCAGATTGGCTACAGAACCTGCTATTCAACATAGAAAAACCTCTACGAAGCAAAGTTCTGATGCTTCTTTGGAGGGCATGGCACCTCAGATGCGATATCTGCCATGACAAGGGTGAGGAGACCATTGCTAGATCAGTAGCCTTTCTCATAGGTTACAATAATTTTCTCTAGGAACCAAACAGCAGGCGCCACTCTCATTCAGGATGTACTAATGATACTCCCCTGGCAACTAACGACTCTATGTGCTTGAAAGATGTCTCTTACAGGAAGGAGCGATACAAGATGGTGAAATGGGCTAAACCAGACTATGGCAGCATCAAGATCAATGTAGACGCTGGGTTTTGCCCCAAATCGAAAGAGTCCACGGCTGGAGTCGTTGTTCGCGACCACCTGGGTTCCGTCATTCTGGCGGCGAGCATGGTTGGCAACAATTGCTTTGGTGTTGAAGAAGCGGAAGCAAAAGCGATCTACGAAGGACTGAAGCTGGCCGTCGAACACAACCTGAGCCCGAACACTCTGGAATCCGACTGTCTTGGTGCGGTAACTACGATCAATAGCAGTACCCAAAGCTCATCAAGAATCTGGCATATCTACAAGGACATTAGTATGTTGAGAAATGTGTTACCAAACTGTGCTATCACGTATGTTGGAAGAAGTTGTAATGGGGTCGCCCATGATTTAGCTAGACTAGCTAGAATGAATGGTTGCAGCAATGTTTGGCTGTCTCCACTTCCTGCTTCAATCAGGGAAATGTGTAATCAAGACTCTGTAACTGATATTCTGAGAGCTGATTAAGTGTTTTCCCCTCAAAAAAAAAAAGAATTTGCGCTCGCCGTGTAATGAATAGTTACCACCCGGTATAGTGTCGTCACTAAGCGTTGTTACCTCAATATACATTGTGTAGAAATCGTAAGCAGGAAGAAGAATAACAGTACCGTAGCAAATCGTACCGTTGTGGAGTTGCTGTTAACAAATGCTGAGAAACGGTCGAGAGGAGATTAAACAATGGAATTAACGCGCGAGAGGGTAGTCGTCCTGCTCGCTCGCTCTAACGGTATGATTAGGGGGTGGTGGGGACGGAGGCCTTCCCGACAGCGAGTCATGGAGTTAACCAAGAAACAGGTCCCTCTCTCCCTCTCCTCTTTATAAGCCTCTCCACCCTCGCCATCCATTACTCACCTCCTCCTCCTCCTCCTGCTACCTCACCTACTCCTCTACTCCGGCCGCCTCCATCGCTCCCTGTCTCCTCCTCTTCTCTTCTCCGGCAAAATGCAGTCCAGGCACCGGGTCTTCGCCGAGGACCTGCTCCTCGCGCAGCTCCAGGGGGAGGACCACTTCGACAACGTCCCGGACTCCCTCGTGCTCATCATCTTCAACAAGCTCGCCGACGCGCGCTCCCTCGGCCGTTGCGCCGCCGTCTCCAAGCGCTTCAACTCCCTCGTCCCGCTCGTCGACGACGCCTGCCTCCGCATCGACCGCGTCATCAGCTCCGACGCCGCCGACGACGCGCTCGGCGTCTCGGCCGGCGGCGCCCAGCGCCAGCGCACCGGCGCCGGCGCCGTATTCTCCGGCCTCCTCAAGACCGTGCTCTCCGCCGTGCTCAAGCCCTTCGGCCACTGCGACGCCGGCGCCAGGTCCGGCAGCCACGGCAAGCACGCGCCGCACCACTCGCCCGCGCAGGTGCTCAAGAACTTCAGCAGCATCCGCAACCTGCGCATGGAGCTGCCCGTCTCCGACGTCGGCACCGACGACGGCGTGCTCCTCAAGTGGAAGGCCGTCTTCGGCAGCACGCTCCAGACCTGCGTCATCCTCGGCGGCACCAAGCTGGACCACGCCGCCGCCCCACACACCCCACCTCCACCCACCACGGCACCCGACCACGACGCCTCGCAGCAGGGCGACGGCAGCATCCCGGAGTCATTCTACACCAACGGCGGCCTCAAGCTGCGCGTAGTCTGGACCATCAGCTCCCTCATCGCCGCCGCCACCAGGCACTACCTCCTCCGCGAGATCGTCAAGGAGCACCCCACGCTGCAGCGCGTCGACCTCACGGACGCGCACGGCCAGGGCACGCTCTGCATGGAGCGCGCCCAGCTCAAGGAGTTCACCGACAAGCCGCTCGCCGCCGCAGCGGCCGCCAATCGCACCCAGGTGCCCGCCTGCAACATGAAGCTCCGCTACGCGCCCATGCTCGAGCTCTCCGACGGGACCAGGATCCAGGGCGCTACGCTCGTGGTCATCAAGCCCGTCGGCGAGACCGGCGGCATCGGAACCGGACGCAAGGACCTCGACGACTTCGTCGCCGACGCATTCGATGGGCCTTTCAGGGAGGCCGTGGCCATGCTCAGCAAGCGCCGCACCTACCTCCTAGAGATGAACGGCTTCTAGATAGCTGCTAGTACCGTGTGCGGCAAGCTGGCAATGGCCACTAGATTGCTCTGTTCTGCTCTGCTCTGCTCCGCTCAGCTCAGTGGCATACTGACTGAGTTGTTCGTCCCTGTAACAGCACAGCAGCGATCATGTCTTCTTCTACCTCAATTCTTCGTTACCGCCTTCACTGTCCTTGCAACAATTGTCGCCAGCTTCATTTCGATGTGGTGATCTGATCGATCAATGGATGAACGGAATTGAATCAAGTAACACCACATTTTTCAATCCAGTGCTTCTGATAACTACTCTTTACCACATAGAGCAATACAAATACAGTGTGTTTTTATCATGTTCTCCAATACAAATATCTGCGGAGTAGTAATAAAGTTTGTCTATGATTTACTAAAACGAAATCCGCCATTCCTCAACTGAAATAACAACACCACCGCCACTGCCGACAACAATCGCAACAACAAAACTAGAAGATCGCATAGATATAGTAAAGTGGGTAATGAGGAACTGAGATACGGAGTCTGTGACTAGGAAACCTAAGCAGTGGATAAATTCATTTCCATAATCGTCCCAGTTTTCTTGCGGGCTTGCCTCACTGCGAGCCTCAAACAACAGCTATTAACTGAGAAAGTTCAGTTCACGACGATGAACGGAATGAACATCACATTTTCAATCCAGTGCTTCTGAGAGCAACTCTTTACCACATACTACAATACAAATACAAACGTGTTTATATCTAAAAAAGTTTCTCTACGACTTACTAAAATAAAAACCTGCATTTCCTCAACAGCATTAACAACACCTCACTGCCGCCAACAAGAACAAAACTCGCATTGATAGTAAAATGGATAATGAGGAACTAAGATACGGCGAGCCTGTGACTAGGAAACTTAGCCATCTAGTGCTTGAGGATGAGCTCATTTCCATATTCGTCTCGGAGTGTCTTCTTGCGGGCTTGCTTCACTGTGAGACTCAAACAAGCAGTAGCCATTAACTGAGAAAGCTTAGCTCACATCTGCGCTAAATTTGCATTTGACTCTATCCTATTGGCAATAATGGTAATCCTATTGTTGGCATCTACCACCACCATATGCAGTTTCGTGTGTCTCTTGCACTCTCCGACTCTGCCCCCTCGTCGAGACAATCTCCTACAGTATAATGCCAATATATGCCATGCCAGCTTGCAGTTACTTCCTGTTCAGGTTAGGCCTGCCTCAATCATCTATATACAATGACAATTGACAGTACAGTAATCGCGCGCCATTTCGGATGGGCTTTCTTAATGTGCACTGCACATTCTTTGTGCATCAGCACGCCAGACTAATTAAATCCATTCTGGAGTGCCTATATTGTGTAATTCACTCCATTATTGACTCGGTAGAGGATGGCATTGTCATTCTGAAAAAAAAATTTGTTGGCATTGTCAGTTGGGATGCCCTTATCTGGACTGAATTCTCTCTCTGCCTAATACCCTGTCAATTGTTGTAGTCCTCCCTCCCAAACGGCGGCTACTAGTGGTAGTGTCCTTGACTTCTTGGCTCTTGCCCTTTTCTAAATGTACCAAGAAGAATGAAAACATAAGGAATAATGCATGCTTTGCTGAGTTTGCATATGCATCATTGTGAGCTAGATGACATGTGTGTCGCCGTTAGAAAGTGGATTAACAAACATGTTTTCCAGCTGTTTCGATTCCTTGGCGTTATGAGTTTTGTGAGCTTGCATTCTTCGTGTCCACGGCTGCTACGTACCAACTACTGCTACTGATAAATTGTAGGATAATTAAAGATCGCACTAGCCATTTCGCCGTTAGGTGATGACGAAGCACGAAGCTGATTTTACAAGGAATTGCTTGTTCAAACGCAATTCTCCAGTTTCTTTTCTTGATGTAATGGTGGCAGCTGGGTGTGATCGATCGTGGATTTGATTGATTAACCCGGCCAGGTCCGTCGTGGAGGAACTGGTGTGGTGGAGGGATAGGTCATGGCGGAAGAAAAGGTAAGCGAGAGGGAGAGTACACTGGTGATGTGTGTTCTGTAACTAATCGTTGTTATAAAAGGATAAGTTCTTGCACAAGTGGGGTGCAAATGAAACAGTAAGAAGAAACATTCTGACGATTGATGTTGGGCGGTGGTTGGGTTAAAGGCCAATCGCTTTGCTGATGTCCCTGTCTTTGATGTGATCCTTGATGGAATCCAACTCATGGGTAATGACAAATACTGCAGCTCACAAATCGGTACCAGGATCAGAGGGTTCACCATCATCATGGGTATGAATGCTACTACTTAACAGTTAGCATCAGGAATTGAATTGCGATGTTAATTAGATGATCAGCATCTTCTGTGAGGCTCGGAATCAGAACGTGAATTCATTGTCTGGAATGTGTGAGCACGAAGCAGCAACAATGTGCAGATTCACCATCTAAGCAACATGGTCACTTCAACGGTCGAGTCGGGTCGCCATGTGAGCATTATCCGGACATGTTCAGCAGGTCTGGAAACACATCAACAGGCCGTGTCAACGTCGCTAAATTAAATCAGCCAACCAACGGCCGCATATGAATCGGTGTGGAGGGAGGAGGACGAGGGAATATTAGTCCCTGGCCTGGCCATATGGGCAATAAACTAGTGCGGTTAGCGTAATCCGTATCCTCAGAGAAGCAAAAACTATTAGCTCTTCAGCGTGGTGTCGCTGTTCTTGCCGTTGGCAGTACGTGCGGGCCGTTGTGCTGCTACTTTGCTACTCTTGTAAAAAAATTCCGTTGGGTCGGGTTTGAGTGTGCTTTGTTGAAAGGGTTGTGGCCTGACTTAGGGATTAATCAAGATTTGGTAGTAATGTTTTCTTCGATTCAAGAATCGGTGTACTTTGTGCTTCTGATCGACTTCATATGGACAATAAGAATGAAAAGTAGCAATAGAAAACGAAAAGAAGGAGACGAAGCACTCCTGCTAAGCTACGACTTCTGCAACATGCAGATTGCTTGTGATCACGCAAAAGAAGTAGAGAATATATGAATCTTGGAAGGCAACTTCAGAAGATATATAGTGGAAGTCTCGACGGATTCCTTCGTCTTTTCCTTAAGATCTCCCTTCTGTTTCTTTTTCATGGAATGATCTTGAACCTTTTTGCGAGAAAGAAATAAACAGATAGAATTTATTCCGTTATCCAGAAACCTGTCTACAGCTTTGATAAGAACAACTGATGGCTCGGCAGCTGACCTTCTCCTTCGATGGGCGTCAAGAAACTGCCTGTGAGATGCTGTTGAAAAATATTCATCTTCGTTGATCCATCTTCGCAGTTGTTCTGTTGTTGCTGTTGTCTTTCATTTTGTAGTCTAGACTACTCTAGTTTTGGGTCTGTTCTGAACTTGTAAGCCTGAAATGGACGACTACACAGCTTGTTTCTCTTGTGACATTCTTGATTGCATCTCAAAGGAACCAGGAGGCTTTGCCCCTTTTTGTTAAAGAAAAATAAGAACAACAACAGATGCTTATATTTTTCATCCACCAACATCATATATATCCAAGTTAACAAACGGAAGCATAAATAGTACAATGCATAATTGCATCTGAACCTGTCCTGATCGCGGCCTGTCTGTCTATTACAATAGAATTTGGACTTTGGAACACTAGCACTGATAGAGAATCATCCAAGGAAGGGAACCATCTTATCCATTAACGGGGACAGAAACATGGCCCGCGGTAGCAATTCCCGGGCCTGATTGACCCTACTGTCTACTGAGTTTTTAAGCTTGTAAAGCAACATCACCTAGCTATTAATAATTCCTAATTAAATCTCTCGTAGTACTCTACTACCATACCACCCCATCGGTGCTAATACTTAAACACCAGCTGTTGTCATGAAGCGGAACAAGCTCTTTTTCCGTAGATTAATGAGCTAGCTCCAGCCTTCCCTCAAAACAATCGCACTCGGCCGTCTCCGAATCTTCATCACGCCCATGACCCATATCGGTATATCAAATTATCACGCCGTACGAAATAGTTCTATAGTGGATAAAGGAAACAACCTATATATCAATATTATCGAAGTGTATAAGAGTATTGCCTAGCAGTTGGTACGAAATAGTTCCATAGAGGATAAAGGGAACGAACTATATATCAATATTATTGAAGTGTATAAGTGTATAGCCTGGTCGTTTCCCCGACTCGCTCCCGTGTCGCCCCCCACGGCGACACCGGGGCGCCCCCAATCTCCTCCGTCGCTAGGGACCCTCCTCCGCGCCTCTCCTTGCCGCCGGCCTCTGCGGCGGCAGCGGGCCTGCTGCTCTCCAAAGGAAGCGGTATGGTGGGTCAATCTGGGGCTGCTGGTTACAGTTTGGCCGGCGCGGCGGCTGGACGGCGCGGCGGCCAGGTGCCTCCTCGGCCGGCGGGAGGGGTAGGACAGCCCCCTTCGTGGAGGATCTGCTCTCCAGGGGCTTGGCAGCGTGGTCTCCAGCGGGCCTGCTGCTCTCCAAAGGAAGCGGTATGGCGCGGCGTTGTGGATCTCGATCTGCAGGATCTTGGTCCCTAGCTCGACGGTGCTGCCCTTTCTTCTGGTGACATCCCGTTGGTCGGTGGCTGGCGGTGGTGTGCCCTTCCGGCGGCGGAGGGAGGGGTGGGGGCGGGCTGCAGGAGGAAACCCTAGGTCCCCTTCTCCTTGCCTCTCGGCGGCCGGTGGCGGCAACCATGGCCAGACTGGGATGGTCGCTGGCGTGGGGGCCCGACCTGAATAAAGGCGGCGGTCCTAGGGCCTCTTTTGGGTGAAGATGAAGACCTACCGGAGGCCTGGCCTCTCGATCTGACCGGAGTGTTGAGTTCCGAAAGGCGCCGGCGGCAACTGTAATAGTGCTTCTATTGCATGGAGTTTGCTAGATCGGTGGTATTCAGTCATGCGCACTAATGCTTTTATTCCGACCGTTTGGTCTGGAGGGAGCGGCGCGAAGCTCTTTTCTGTGTTGACACCAAGTGACAACTGATCCATGGTGAAGTAAGAAGAAGATAATATCATGAAGGCCGAATTGGAGGACTAGATAATGGAGGTTCAAGTCTTTGCGCTGTTGAGGGGCTTGCTTGGTGTTCCGGATTTTGCAATAGGTATGGTGGGCGGCAACACATGAAGTTCGAGTCTTACCTTCGAAAATCCAAGGTCGACCTTAACTGGTTGTGTCGGGCAATGTCCATGTTGAAGGCATTGTTTTGAGAGCGAAGACTATCTTCAGGTGAAAACCTAAGATCTTCGACGGCAACTGCTACAACAGAGTCCTTTTGAAGAGTGTGAATTTCATATGTTGTCTTGGTGGTGGTTGTATTACTGTTGCTTGTGCTGGGATACTGTAGCGGGACTTTTATTTTTTAGTTTTCTTTTTCTCTTTTTTGGTTGTGTGCATCCGTAATATTTTAGGGCATTGCGTTGTTGCAGAAACTGGGTGTAATTGATATCCTTGATATTAATATATTCCCTTTATCGAAAAATAAGTGTATTTCCTAGATTTTTTTTGTATTAGCTCCAATTTTGGCTGCCTTGACCAATGCGTGAAACTTGGCAAATATATGCATTCAATGTCTACAAATGCTCAGAAAATGGAATAGATGAGCATGGAGCGTCGAAGAGAACTGATAATGACAGGGCCAGTGTTTTTGAGTGTTAGAAAAAAGGAAAGAAAAAAATAAAGAGATGATGGCAGGCCAAATTTGTATACTTGTGTGACGCACCACCTCAACGTTCGAGCTTGCCACGCTCGCGTTCCCGGAGCGCATCATTTATACGATCGTCGATGATACTACGTACTCCCGAGTCTGGATGACGCTTTTTTCCTTTGAATAATAGTAGACTTTTTGCTCCACTGAATTCTTCATCCATACTCGATGAATTAATTCGAACACTCAACAATGAGCAGCACGTCCGGGTCGCCATAACCCTACAAAGCAGGAGAGCTCCTAGAGTGCATGCATCGAGATCGTGTCCAGAACCCTCCTTTTGCCACTAAAATCCGCCATTAATTGATCCGACTGGGACACTCCACCCACACTAGGCACGCACGCTGCCTCGCCGGAGTTGGAGCAGAGCGGCCGCTCCGTCCGACACAAGGATCCATCGCTCTCTCGCGTCGCATCATTATTTGGCGATATATTCCTCCTGTCCGGCCATTTCGCGGCCAGGAACATCACCACATTCCTCCCCATCAAGGCCAGGACGAAGACGATGCCCCGTCCGTGTCCATCCTTCTCTCATTCCTGTCACTCTCCTTGATTTCTCTCCTTCTGAGGTGCTATGGAACGGGAACGGCCACGTGAAAAGGCCCCGCATGTGCCCATGACAGGTCCTTCTCCGGGGCTATGGCACCGCCGCGCTTAATCGGGCGCCGACGTCGACGCTGATGCCGCATACGTGCGTGCGCAGCCACCTCTTGTCACAAGCGCAACTGCGCAAGAACGACTCGACACTGCTGCCAATTTGCACACGTTTCATGGAGCACTTTCTTGTCAGCAAGCCATCAGAAACTATTGATCAAGTGGTCCGTTGGGCATAAGATCTAATCGAAGAGCAATGGTCATATAGCCCCGCCTGCACCCACGGCAGATCACGACGCCTTGGCCTAATGGCCTCGCAGCAGGGGGTGGGAGCATACCAGAGTCATTCTACACCAACGGGGGTCTGGACCATCAGCTCCCTCATCGCCGCCGCCACCAGGCACTACACCTCCTCCGCGAGATCCAAGGAGCACCTCACCCTGGAGCGCGTTGAGCTCACGGCCTGGGCACGTACGCTCTGCGCATGGAGCGGCCGCAGCGCAAGGAGTTTACCGACAAGCCGCTAGCCGCCGCCGCTGTCAACCGCACCCAGGTGCCGGCCTGCAACATGAAGCTCAGCTGAAAGAGTTTAGGGTTTTGTAGTATTGCATGGGATCTCACAGCTCCAAAAGGCCTAGCCTGGAGGCTGCTGAGGATCCTCCTGAAGGATACATGTTGGCTATTTTAATCGCTCTAGCGAAAGAAGATGGCCAAGTAGAGGGACTTGTACCTCACTTAGTAGAGGGAGGAGTCTCTATTTTGCAGTATGCCGATGATACAATTTTATTCATTGAGCATGATCTTGAGAAGGCCGTTAACATGAAGCTCATACTTTGTATCTTTGAACATTTATCTGGGCTGAAAATAAATTTTCACAAGAGTGAATTTTTTTTGCTTCGTTAAGGCGAAAGAAGTGGAAGACCCATACAAGCAGATTTTTGGCTGTGAATCTAGGGCACTTCCTTTCAATTATCTTGGCATCCCAATTCGTTATAGACGATTATTGAACAAGGAATGGAGTTCCGTTGAAACTCGCTTTAAATGTAAATTGGAGTGCTGGCAAGGCAAGCTTCTTTCATACGGAGATAGGCTGGTCTTGATAAATTCGGTGCTAACAAGTCTACCGATGTTCATGCTATCTTTTTTTTGAAATACCCAAAGGGGTTAGGAAAAGATTAGACTTTTATCGTTCTCATTTTTTTTGGAACATTATTTGTAGACCCAAGGAGCAAGGGGTGTTGGGGTGGAGGTTTTGGAACTCAAAAACAAGATGTTTGTTAAGTAAATGGTTATATAAACTTCTTAATGAAGAAGGAGTTTGGCAAGAACTTTTACACAATAAATACCTCAAGAACAAGACTTTGTGACTGCGAAACCCACCGACTCTCCCTTTTGGAAAGGACTCATGGGAGTGAAAGACGATTTCTTCTCACGAGGTTCGTTCACAATTGGGAATGGCCATCAAGTACACTTTTGGGAAGACATTTGGCTGGGTGATGCTCCTTTGGGGTCCCAATATCCTTCGTTGTATAATATCATCCGACGAAAAAAAGCTTTAGTCGCCGATGTTCTTTCAAATACACCTCTGAATATAGAGTTTAGAAGAACTTTGACAGGAAACAAGTGGGATGCTTGGATTGCGTTGGTCCAACGCCTTATTCTTGTAACCTTGTCAGAGGAGAAGGATATTTTCGTATGGAAGTTAACAACGTCTGGATCTTTCACGGTAAAATCCATGTATGAAGATTATATGAACGGCCATACGATCTATCTTCGTAAATATATTGAAAACTTAAGATACCACGAAAAGTCAAGATTTTTATGTGGTTTTTTCATAAAAAAGTTATACTCACTATAGATAATTTAGCTCGTCAAAATTGGAATGGTTACATGAAATGTGGGTTCTGTGATTCACCGGAATCAATCAATCATTTGTTATTTGATTGTCCCTTCGCTAAACTTATTTGGAGAGTTATTCAGTTCACTTTTGCTCAATTTTTTTACAGGTTACCCATATGGTCTCACACTGGATCCACTATGGTCTCTTTTACTGCCGGAGACACAACGCGAGCATATGCATGCTGGATGCCGGCGGCTGGATGCGGTGGCACGGGGCTATATACAACAAGGATGGCTGGCGTCCTATTAAACGACTTTCAGATGTATAAGGGAGTCTCTCTTATTTTTCATTGGCTAGTTTTTGTATACACGCTTTGTGATTCCTGAATTGTAAAACTAAAGATTATGTTATCTGGGTAATAAAAGAGGGCCGTGTGCATCGATTGATGCAGAGGCCCGGGTCAGCCCCCATTTCGAAGAAAAAAATTTCGTTCTAGCCTCCATCTTCCTAAGCCAACACCTGTCCATTTTTAGTCAAAATCCTGACTTTGCTTTGTCGCACCAACAAAACATCGCTTTTCCTTTATTGAAGTAAAAAAAGGTTCGTCTAGAAATAAATAAATAAAGACTCGTCGGAAGCAGACCTCGCCAGAGACCTCCTTTGAGCCCTTGTCAGAGACCTTGTAGCAAAAAATTGTACGGAAGTAGCAACAACACATACCATACGAGCAAAAGTTTTACACAATTGTAGCATCGTCAACTAATGCTCGCCGGCACACCTCCAGCAAGCAGCATTGTCGCTTGCTTCTTGCGCACTGGCGCTAACCGTTTCCAGCACCGCCCCTGACGGTTTGAAGAACCGCCCGACACTACCATCTCTGGTGGACAACACTACACCTCTACTTGGTAGCACTATGGCCCAGCGCTTGCAGCACCATCGACAACTGGCAGTAGCGTTGCCGATATGCTCTGGCAGCAGTACACCTCAAGCCTTAAAGCTCTTTCCTACTCTGTCGTCCTTCAATGGAAGCACCGATGTTGTCCATTCGCAGCTCTACAGCCAATGCATTGCAACACCGCGGACCAGCGTATGCAACACCACACCCTGAACTTATCTTCCAACACCACAATAGTGGTCCTTCCCTAGGGAACAGATTTGTCGGAACCTCCAAGTTGGCCATTGCCGATGCCGCCTACAGCTTCTCCATAGGTATTGCCGTCTGCGCATCACCCGCCATAGAAGGTGTATCGGCCATAGCAGGTTGGAGCACCGCCTGACTGCCGAGAAAGTCGTGGCGACCGTCTCAGCTTTGGCAAGAGACGACCAGGATGGTCATGGGAGTTGAGGAGGCGGTGGAGAAGCCCCCAGACGTCCACGACGCAGCGTCGGTGGCGGAGCAGCTGCGAGCTACGAGATAAAATGGCAGGGGGAGGTAGAATCATCGGATGAGGAGGTCGACAACGTGAAGCTGGCCGGAGGCCCGATGATAGCGCGGTGCCTCGAGTTGCTCCCCCGCCAGGACGTGCGCCCCTCGAGCTTGCATAAACGACGGTTGGGATTGGTGAAAACTTGAGTCCGCTGTTGATCTAGGGGGAGGAGCAGGGGCGGCGCGATGGGAGTGAAGGCCTGGTCATGGCAGGTATCCGCATGGAGAAAGTGGAGAAGAACGCGGGAGGATAAAGTGTGAGAAACAAGGGGGAAACAGTCCACATGATGGGAGGCATCAAACAACGCCATATGCCGAAGTTGCGAATGACGTAGCCTCCGAATGATTTGTATCATTTCCCTGGTATTATTAGGAGTTACAAGGGGCACACATACACGGATCGGCCGGTTAGGGTTTTTTTAAGGGGAAAACCATAGGGCACATCTTTTTTGAGAGGTGGTGCATTTTATTTAGAATCCAATATAGTTACATCATCAAGTACAAAAGGAATAATAAAACTAGGTGGAGCATCATCACAACTTACTACATAATTTGATTCAGAAGAAAATTTAGCTGATTGATGCGCATTCGGTTGACTTTTCTTCATCAATGTCCAAAGCTTATATGTTTAAAATAAACGCCTTCATGAAGAAATCGGCTAAAAGGGCCGTATAAGGGCTCCATAGTTCAAACATATTTCAATCTCTTATTTGCAAGCCAATAAATCTGATTCAATGTTTACAGGTGACACCCCCAGTTGCTCCAAGAATTACAAACCTTTAAGTAGACCAAGTGCCTATATTGTAGCCACACTGAGGGCATGGTTCGAAGGGCATGCATACCCCGCAACAGCTTCTCCACGATTTTCCGAAGGACATCACCAGTAGAACCTCTGCCATTTTAACGAAGTGATGCATCAATGTTCAGTTTATATTCTCCTATGGCCGTCTTCTTCCAAGTGTGTTCACACTCAAATGGATTCACCGAAGATGCCGATAAAAAAAATCGTTGCTATTGCCCGAATTGCAGAAGCTGTCCAGGAAGGCTCCGAAACAGTCTCCCCTTTCACCATCTAACGGTGTTGCCACCACACATACCAGCAGGCGAGCGAAGTTGTTTCTTTGATCTTCGATATTCCAAAATAGGTGTACTTTGGTTTTATTTTGTGCAAAATTTCCTCTAACTCACATGAGCCCGAGCTCTCACCAACTAAAAGTTGATCAATATAGCCAGATGCCCAAGGACATCTCTCTAGCACGCAAGCATGTGAACAAAAGATGTGTCATATCTTCCGCACCTACTTGGCATATGGGGCACTGAGGATGTTCACGCATGTGCCTATTAGCAAGGGTCGATTTTCTCGATGCTACACCATGTAAGGCTTTCCACATGAAAGTTACATTGCTTGGAAACTCTAGCTTGGAAACTTCCTCCAAGACTGGGTTCCAACTAGTATTACCTTGACCATCAATCCTCCTCATTCGGTTATCACACGAAATGGTATCGACCGGTTAGGTTTATACAATACCTAAACCAACTAAACTACAAGTCTTATTCTAGCGCAACACATTGTTTATCACACTCTCTCAATCTCAACTGTTCCACGAAGGTTGAGATTGCGCTTGCAAGCATGAAATAATGGTAGTGCATCATTGAGACTTCCTACAACGCCCCGTAATATTTTGTCTGTGTTCTCTGGTGTGGATTGGCCTAGTAATTATGATGGTCGGCGATCAACGGGGGGATATGCTATCTTCTATAAAGATAACCTGGTTGCTTGGCGTGCTAGAAAACAGGCCACAATATCTCATTCCAGTACCGAGTTTAAGTAGAAAGCACTTTCTAATGCTATTGATGAGTTTATTTGGGTTACATGCTTTGCTTGATGAACTTAGAGTTTCACAGATTTGTCCACCTATACATTTGTATGACCATATTGCAGATCTATCATAATCCATGTTTCACGCTCTTACAAACACATTGCAGCGGAGTTTCATTTTGATCGAGAGAGTTGCTCAAAATCAGGTCCATCTCTTCTAAGGACCAGTTGGCTGGTCTCAATGATAAACCAGCGTAATAGAGTATTCTTACATAGCGTAGTACACATTTAATAGCAGTCCAATGAGAACAGGAAGAAACATGAAGATATTGACACGCTTTATTTATCACAAAGGACAAATCCAGGTGTATAATTCTAAGATATTGAAGACCTCCAACAATACCGCGATAGCGAGTGGAGTCCTCGGCATACATAGGTGTACAATCAAGGGAGGAAATATTATGCGGTGACCCAACACACCAATGTGTGTAGTAGTCCGCAAGTCGTTAGCATAACACTCATGAAACATTGTTCTGTAAATTTTATATCCAACAGAGTAGTACAACATAAACATTGTAGGTCCAAGTTACGACTAAGAATTGCAACTCCAGATTATACAAAAGATATTTAAAACCTCATGGTTACAATGAGCCAAGTGTAAGAAAATAGAAATACATAAAGAATAGCTCGTATACTAAACTAGAACTAATCCTCATGGCCATGGGTCTCGCTCCTCTCATCATAAGTTAGCATCCCTTTTATATGAATTTAGATCACAATATAACAAACTCCACATTGATAAAAAAAACCTAGTTGGAGCATGAACAACATCAATCTTCTAAACAAAAAATAGAACACTTTCAGTGCCAAACAACACTTGAGTTAAATATTATATCAACTAAGCTCGAGCAAAGCTAAAACTTGGGAACTAGGTCTATCTTTGTCATCATATCGGAAGGATTCTCATGATTACTTATCTTGCTTACTTACCTTCAGTTTATCTTGAGAAACTATGTGTTGAACATAATGGTAGTTGAGATCAATGTGCTTCGTTCTCTCATGGAACATTTCATCCTCAGTAAGGTATATGAAACTTTGACTGTCACAAAATAGAGTAATGCAAGAATTATCTCCACAAAGCTCAACATACAAATCTTTTAACTAAACATACTCTTTGTAAGCTTTCACAGTAGCCATAAACCAAATAAGCTCTTTGTAAGCTTCAACAGTATCCATATATTATACTTCAGTTGTAGATTGGAAAACGATAGGTTGTAACGCTTCCTTTCACAACACATTCATACCAACCATGAACACATAACCTATTGGTGCCCTCCTCTTATGCAGTGTTTTCTTTCTTTCGGTTGGCATCAATTAACATATCATCAACATATAACAACAAGTACATAGGTGATTCATCAACAAACGTAGTGTAAACACACTGTCATATTATGATCTCTTAAAACCATTTGCAAGCATAAATGAAAAAGTGAAATTCCACCCGTCTAAGTAAAGAACTGTTACAAATAAATAGGAAACTCAAAAGGATAATAAAGAAGCAAAAAAAAAATCAACATAACAAATTGACCAGGGCGCTTCCCATCGAGAAAGTAGGAAACAATAGGCATATAGTCTTTAGCTCTTAGCTATACTAATAAATAAGAGCTCTCCCTCGTCAAAACATGTTCCTCCACATCTAGTGACTAGTTTTTCACTCCTTTTATGACACTGCATCCAAACATAAAGGGATCTGTTTAATTTGCAAGCAGGATCCTCCTTACCATAAAATATAAAACCTCGGGTAGATCCATGTTTATCTCCTCCTACAATTCTTCATGCAGAAAAACACTCTATACATATAGCTGCTCAGACTCAACATCATGCATAGCCACAATGCCGAAAATACACGAATAGAACTATGCTTCACAACTGGTGAGAGTACATGATTATAATCCATATCTGCAATCTGGCTGAAACCTTTTGCTACTAACTTTGACTTAAACCTTGGAGGTTTATTAGGAGACAAATATTCCTTCTCTAGAAACATCAATTCTTCATTGCTACTCAGTATCCTCACAACAATAATCGCCAGCCTCATTTCGTTGTGGTGATCAGACGATGAATGGATGTACGGAATTGAATGAATTACCATCACATTTTCAATCCAGTGCTTCCGAGAGCAACTCTTTACCACATAGAGCAACGCAAATACAAAGTTTTTTTATGGGTTCTCTAACAAAATTATCTAACAGTTTGTATATGATTTGCTAAAATAAAAATCGGCATTTCCTCAATAGCATTAACAACACCACCGCCACCGCCAACAGTAGTGGCGGAGTCATTTGACTACATAGTATTTTGGCAATACAAGCTTAAAGTGTGTAAAGAATAATAATAAAATTATACAAAAAACATGTATTTGACTACACAATTTTAACATGACTACAGAGGGTTGATGTCCTGGCTCCGCCGCTGGCCAACAACAATCACAACAACAAAACTAGAACATCGCATAGAGAGTAAAGCGGATATTGAGGAACTGAGATATGCCGTGTCTGTGACTAGGAAACTTAACAATTTTGTGCTTGAGGGGAAGTTCATTTAACTATTCTTCTCAGAATTATTTCTTGCGGACTTTTTTCGATAAAGGATGCTTTATTACTTTGAGAAGCAATTACATCCAGCTTCTGCATAACCAGGATGCACATAGCCGTTTAAGTGTCTGAAGTCAAAAGATGTAAAAAAAACTAGACGAAATACATATCGGAGCGATGAATCATATAACGCCTAAGGAGAGGGTGGGGCTTCAATCCGTAGCTATGTTGCCACCCATGTAGGGAAAAAGTATCTCTTGTCGTAGCCTCCAACCGTGTACAGACCTCCGTAAATAGGTCTCGGTTCTCCACTCGCTGAAGAGGTAACCACAAACGGAAAATACATGCACATCTGTAGATAACCTGCAACAAAGAATAATTTTTATCGTTAAAAATCTTGTCATTTCTTGCGGACTTGTTTCACTACGAGCAGTATTCATTATTGTCCCCTTTGCTTTTTTTTGAAACGGGGTGAAAGAGCAAGATCTATATCCCGTGTTTTGTGTGTTTGATGACAACGCTTGAATGAATTTAACCGTGCGCAAAGATTGTCTTTGATAGATTTGCAAGCGTATGGTGCCCTCGCTGAACACATGATGATCGGAGGACTGAAGCGTAGTTCTTAGGTTTTCAGGTTTTGTGTGTGTGTCGCGAGGTGACATGGTTGGAAAGGTAAAGAAGAAAAAAATAGTTTCAGCCAAGGCGGTACTACCGGTACCAGGAGCGGTAGTACCGCTAACCTATTGGAACCGCTCTGCAGTGCCGCTCTGGAGACTTGCACTGAAAATGTCCCACAGAACAAGGCACAGTACCTTTGCGGTACTTTGAGCGGTAGTACCGCTTGAGAGCGGTAGTACCGCCTCGGTACCGCTTAAGTACCGTAACTTAAGTTACGGCAGTACCGTTGTGGTACCGCTTCGGTATCGCTTGGTATCCAGTAAGCTCGGAGGCCATTGCGGTACCTCGAGTGGTACCAAGGCGTAGTACCGCTATGTGTCCACGTGGACAAGTTCGGGGATTTCGAATCCGAGCGGTAGTACCGCTTCCGGTAGTACCGCTTAGGCAGAAACTGCACATAACGGTTGGATTTGAGGAGCCCTATTTAAAGGGCCCTTCTTCTCCAGCTCGCTTTAGCTCTTCTCTCTCCCTCTCCTCCATTGTTTCTGAGCTCAAAACTTAGCGGATCTCCCCAACCATCCAACCAAGCTTGCCCAAACTTTGAGGAGTGGTGGAGGAGACCCCGATCTATTGATCTACCAAGAGAGTTTTCACCGATTCGTGCTAGTCCTTAGTGGATCTTGTTGGTAGGGTTCTTATGGTGGGATCTTGGATGAAGTGCTCCTATGGAGGCTAGCTTGGAGTTGTGCTAGCCCCATAGGGTGTTGGGAGCCTCCTAGTGTTGTGGAGCTCGCCCCAACCTTGTGAAGGAACCACCGCCTCGACCGGTGCCTTAGTGGAGAAAAGGGAGCCCCTTTGTGGAGCTCTCTTGAGGAAGAAGGTGAGGCCTTCCTTCGTGGTGTGGCTGCCTAGCCTCTCGTGTGAGGCTAGCACCTCCTCAACGCAGACGTACTCCCTTTAGTGGGAGGAACTGCGGGAAACAAATCCTCGCCTCGTCTTCGCGCCCTCCGGTTGTCCCGCTCCTTATCCTTATTATTGTTGCTTGGTTCCTTTACTTGTTGCATTAGCCTAGGATCATACTAGGAACACCTCCATCACTAAAGCTATCACCTTTATCTTCCGTTGCACCAAAAACTGAAAAAGATTAAAAATTGCGTAGCGCCCATTCACCCTCCCCCCTCTTGTTCGCTACGATCCATTAAATTGGTATCAGAGCAAGGTTTCTTGCTCGGGCTTTACCGCCTAAGAAATGGCCGAACAAGATAAGGTTGTGAATGGGTCCCTTCCCGGTGAGCAATCACCTCCACCATCAATTGTCGATAGCACTCCGGCTACTTTGGATGACCTCAAGAAGTTGGAGTCATCCATTGTATCCCAAATGAAGGCTATGATGATGGAGTTGATTGCTCCCAAACCAACCCCTATCATAGACCCTAAGGCAAGTTTCGATGTTCCTCCACAACAAGTCAACACCCTTCCTCTTGTTGATTTTGTCGCGCAATCGACAAAACCACCTCGAGAAGGGGAACTTGAGGACGTTGGCACTTCATCAAAAGGGAAGGATGAACCACCGGTTGCGGGACAATTAGGGGGTTATCATGCGGTGCCTCCACCAAGTGATTACACCATAAATGTCCCAATACCCATGCCTCATATTTTGTCCCATGGCTCACCGCCTCTACTTGAATCAAATAGCTTTGAGAATTGGCAATTTTTTATGAAATCTCATGTGCGCAGCGCGTCTACCGAGCTTAATTTGGCGCATCATTGAGGAGGGTTATTCACCAAGAGACCCAAAGAACTTGACAAGAAGAGAGGTGGTGGATGATCAACTCAACACCACCGCCATCAACATGATTCACATGGCCGTCACGCCCAAGGATCGCGCTCATATTCGCTCTCTCAAGACCGCCAAGGAAGCATGGGATAAACTCGACAAGCTCTTCCTCGGAAATGAGAGCATTCAAACCTCTCGTTTTGATGAAGTAAACAACATGGCCGACAACTTCGTCATGATTAAGATAGAATCTCCCAAAGAGATGTACCGGTGCCTCATTGCTCTCGCCGTACAAATGCAAGATCTTGGAGCAACTTTTGTGGATGACCATTGGATCAAAAGGAAATTCTACAACGCTCTCCTCCCTTATGTGGAAGTGAAATTGACGGCCATCCGCCAAAATGCCTCCTTCCGTGCTATGACATCCGATGAAGTCCTTAGTGAAGTCATCGCTTTGGACATCTCCAAGAAGAATGTGGAAGATCGTGTTGCTCGTGCTCACAACACCCGCAAGCCCAACCTCACGTTGAAGATGAAGGAGCATGAAGCTAGTGGGAGCGATGAGGATCCCATTGAGTGGGGTCCGGATGATCTCAAGGCCAATTATCATGAACGCATGGCTCTTGCCGCCAAGAGTTTTTGGAATGGGAACAAGACACGAAGCTCAAGGCTAAGAAGATACTCACCTCATGATTCTTCAAGATACTCCTCCATGAGTCCAAGGTAAGAGAAAAGGGGGAGAGCTTGCTACAATTGTGGCGACACAAGTCACCTTGTTGCCGATTGTATCTTTGAGAGAAGGGAAGACAATGGTGGAAGGCTTGTTCGAAAGGACAAGTTCAAATCTCTCTCAAAGGGATTCTCCAAGTTCTCCTCCAACTTCGGTGACACCAAGGTCCCCTTCACCAAAAATCCTAGAGCTTTCATTATCCGTGAGGAATACTCCTCCGATGAAGGTGAAGAGCACAAAGACAAGGGGACGAACAAGGAGGAAAGGGAAGTGGCCGCCATCGCCATCTCCACTCCCTCCATCTCCCTCTTCGACTCTCCAAACGAGAACCTCACCGTCAACAACTTCCATTGTCTTGTGGCAAAGGTATCATCGGAGGTAGTATCCTTTTCCGAGTCTACATATTCCTCTTATACTATATCTATTGCGAGTTTGGATGCTCCTACCACTAACATGCTAGGAGATATCAAGACTCATGATGAGGAACTCTTGACTCAACTTGATGCGGCTCAAGATCGTATTGAGCAAAGAGGGAGGCTTGAGAAGGAGACGGAATTGGAAATTATCTCTCTCACTCAAGCTCATGAGGAAGAGTTATGCATGCGCATGTCTCTTGAAACTAGTGCTATTGTTCTTGAAGACTCCAACAATTACTTCATCTCCCAACTCATCAAGGATCAAGATCATGCTCTTGGTTGGTTGAGAAGACATAATGCAAGACTCTTGGAGGTCATTTCTTTCCAAGAGGAAGCCTTGGATGAGTACAATCGCTTGAGCAAGGAGAAGGTGCCATGTTGCGATCATGAAGAATAGATTGCCACTCTAAAGAGACACAAGGCCAAGCTCAAGGAAGTGAATGATATGCAAAATGACTCCTTGATGGAGTGGATCCGCTTGAGCAAAGAGAAAATTACTTGTTGCGACCATGAGGAAGAAATTGCCGCTTTAAAGAGAAGCAAAGCCAATCTTATGGTGATCAAGTCCATGCAAGAGGAAGCCTTGAGGGAATACCATCTCGCTAGCAAGGACTACATTTGTTGCAACCATGAAGATGACATTGCCACCTTGGAAAGACAAAAGCACTCGCTCTTGAGAATGAATTCTCTTCAAGAAGAAGCATTGTTGGAACATTTCCGGGTGAACAAGGAGAAAGAGTTTCAAGAGTTTGACACCACTCACCCTCACCCGGATCATGAAGTAAACCGTTTGAAGTCCAAAATTGAATGTCTCCAAATCCAAGACCAATACTTGGAAGGAGTCATCAAAGCTAGAGTCAAAGCCAATGAGGACTCTTGCAATGAAGGAGGAGTGGCTATAAAGCCAAAGAAGAAGAGAAGAAGGAGGATCAAGTTAAAGAGGAACGTCATGATAGGACCCATTGAAAAATGGGTTTCTATCTCCAAAGCTTGATCCATGAAGGTCTTTGCTTCCGGTGGTGCTACATTGGTGGTAGATGTTGAACTCTTGACCGGAAGCAAAGAAGTTGTTGTCGCCCTCGAGCTATCCCATTCTATCACTTCTTATGGCGACAACACAAGCGAGCTTAAAGGTATTGGGCCTTGACAAGGCGGTGGCAACACCCAACCTTGTCAAGACCCTTGATTACAATGTTCTTTCCGTTCATCGTTTCTCATGCTAAGGTCTTTGTACCTTTTACAATGAATATGTTGTGGTCCTCTTGTGGAGCTAGACACTCCGAGAGGCCATGTTCTTGGACTAATAGAAAATGCTTCCGTGTGTGATCGTGTATGTAGGAATTGCGTTGACGGAAAATGCATGTAGCTCGTTACAAGATCAAGTTTCACACCTTGGGTGTCTTCCTTGGCAATGAAGGAACTCAACATCAATGCTCCTCGCCATACTTTCCCCAACTTCTTGGGGTCGCCAAAAGAGAAAGTCGAACCTTAGTTGGAGCCACTCAAACATGATGACAAATTTCAAGTCCATGGGATGGGTTGTGGAAGTTTTGTGACGTGACTTTTGATGAAGATGATAGTTCTTTGGAAAAGCAAAGTGCTTCTTGTGAGAAAGGAGATGCAATTCCCCCGGTTACCGTAGGAAGGATGGGTGTTGGCACTCGCCTACCTCAAACGCTACCTTCTACGAGTGTCGGGGAAGGACCAAGTTCCACTTGAGGACCCATCTACACCACAAGGCCGAGCTTCTTCCGATGAACAACCAAGTGAGAATCAACTTCTACCACAACCTCAAGTTCGGTATCAACAACAATGAGGGTCAAGGCGGGGACCTAGACAATGATGAAGATCAAGGGACCTCACACGAATCTATCTCTATGGTCCATTCTCGCCGGTGTGCAAAAGTGTCAAGGCTCCTTCATAACTCAAGCAAAGTACATCAAGACATACTAAAGAGCAAGATATGAAGGGGTCCAACGGTATAGGAACCCCAAGCACCTAAAGTTTCAATGAGACCGACAAGGCAATGGACTCATAATCTACCGGCCAACGTCAAGGTTTGCTTCTCTACCTTTGTGCTTCTCATCCGGACGTCGTGTCAAGAGTGGGTAATACCACTTTTGTACTACATGTCTAGATGTAAAGCACGCATGAACATAGGGGGAGTGCGGTTTAAACTTATTGAGCTATCCCTCCCCCATAATGCATAAAGAAACCCAAAGCATATGCTATTTGTCAACTAAGTGACTAATGAGCTTCATGTTGAGTTGTAGCCGTGAGTCCTAGATACATCTACGCGACCTCACACTATTAAACTCTTACACGGTAGCTTCGGCTACCAACCTCCTTCTTGAGGAGCTTTTGTTTCTTTTGGTTTCTTTTCTCCGCTTGCTTTTGGTCTTTCTTTTCTTCATTTTCTTAGTGGGAGATTCACCCAATCTTGGATTTTCATGCTTTGATTCTTGCAAGCTTGGTTGAGTAGTACCTTAATAGTTCCGTCATCTAATCCTAAGCCAATACCTATCTCTTAAGCCAATTCAGTCTAAAAGCACAAGTCTACACCAAAATCTGAGTGTTTTTGAGCTTTGGAGGCCGGTACTACCGGTCCTCAGGCCGGTACTACCACTTAGGGGCAGTAACCTGACAACTGTCAGAAGTTTGCTCCAAAGCGGTACTACCGCCCGAGGTACCGGGCAAGTACCGGTAAGCGGTACTACCGCCCCTATGAGCGGTACTACCGCTTGCACCTTTGACTTAAGGTACCGGGTGGGACGGGTTCTTCCCCAAATCACCACATACCCCCACCCACCACGAGTCAAAGGCGTCCCCAAGCTTCAAGAACTCGAGGAGACCGGCCCCGATCTCCTCCTCCAGCCATCCCCGGCCAAATCTCCTCCGTGGAGAAGCTTCCCCATCCTCCTCTCCGCCATGTCCTCCGGTATGAACCCTAATCTCTCTTCTAGGGTGTGTTGAACTCCCTAGATGCATAGGCTAGGGTTTGATGGGGGTTTGTGGTGGAGAAATCTTGGAAGCTCTGCATGTATGGGGATACTAGCTAGCAACATTGTGTGAGACTATGAGCTTCTTTGCCATGTCCTCGATCTTGATCTAGGTGTGCTGAGCTTGAGCTTCGTTCACGAGCAGTAATACTGGTCAAAGTGGTACTACCGGGCCAGGTCGCGGTACTACCGCTATGACTGGTTTCACCTATGATGCTTGTTAGTGTCCTCCTTGATCTTTAACTCCATGGCTTGTGCACTTATCCCCTGTTCCCTCCCAAATCTATGTTGTTCACAGGTCCTTCCAAGCCCCGTGGTGGTGCCAAGGTCAAGCCTCCTTCTCGTCGTCCTCGAGAAGAAGAAGAAGAGCAAGAAGATATTGTACCAACAAGAACCACCAAGCGCCAAAGGGAGGCCGCAGCGGCTAAAAGGGCTGCCCAAGGTCCTCCAAAGTCTATGGCTTCTCTAAAAAAGGACCAATTCTTGCGAGTACGAGGGGCCAATCCGTACTTGTTGCCAAGAAATGCTAGTCAATGTCCCAATAACTTCTTCCACCACATCGATCAAGAAAGGATCTACAATGATGTCTATGGGGCAAAGGAGTTCAAGTGCTGCCCCCAATACTCCATCAACATGGATAAGCTTCAATCCAAGCCTGAATACTTTGGGGAAGCACTAGAGATATGCGAAGAGCAAGGGCTGATTCCGTTGATGACCTTCTCCCACAACTTCTCCAAGGAAGTGATATGCCAGTTCTATGCCACAGTGGTGTTTCTTGAGGATGAAGGCGGCTTCCGCACTTTGAAGTGGATGACCAAGGAGTTCATGATGGAAGCCACATGGGAGGAATTTGCTAGGGGCATTGGCTATGATCTCCCCGATGACGAAACCAACTTCTTCCGGATTCACCTCCAACCCAAGCCAATGGCCAAGGAGAAGATGGCCAATCTCTACATTCCCGGGAGGATGTTGTGTGGAAGCGCCTACCACCTTCTTCCCGTCTATGACATCATGAACCACATCTACCGCATCACCATCAATCCCAAGGACACCAATCATGATGAAGTGCATGGTTTTCTTGTCAATATCCTTGTGCGCACTGATGAGTTGAACGGAAGCGGCAAGCAATTGGATGTCATGGACTACATATGGCATGAGATGCGTGATTGTGCCTTCCTCCGCAAGCTTCCCCAATATGCACCCTACATCATGAAGCTCATTTGCCACAAATGGAATCAAACTGGCCGTTGGGATCTCTTGGAGCAATGCCGCCCCCTCACTATCCATAAGGAGAAGAGCCCCCTAGTGAATAAACATGATTCTCCAAGGTATGGCAGGAATGCACCCAAGGACACCGAGGAGGAGGAAGCCGATAGTGATGACTCCGACTTCGTGCCCAACTCCGTCAAGACCAATGGCCTCTACGCCAAGCTCACCGCTCGCCTCAAGAAGTCCTTTTGCTTCAAGGAGGACCTCCAAGATAGGATGTACCAAGCCCACCATGACAACAAAAAGATCCGCCAACGCCAAAAGGCGATGATGAAGCACATGGGCCTCCCCATCTCCGAGGGCTCCGAGGACAACATCACTCCTCCCGGTGAGTGGAAGTCCAAGTACACTTGGTCAAGTTACGAGGACTCCATCCCCGAGCGCATTGTTCGTCCCTCTCCACCACCTCATGGCAAGGGCCAAGTTGAAGATGAAGACGAAGATGAAGATGAAGAGGACGAGGACGAGGACAAGGACGAGGAGATGGATGATGAGGAGGAGGAGAACGACGAGGAAGGCGACGAGGATGATGATGATGATGACGAGTGATTCCGTTGGGACGTTAGTATGCTAGCTTCTTCTCCCTTTTTGGTGTTACTATGCCAAAGGGGGAGAAGTTGGTCTATTAGGACGGGAATTTGCATGGGGATGCCAAGGGCTTGGTGCTTCATTTTGGTTTTTCGGCCTTGGCATCATACTTTATTCCTAGTTATTCGGAACTTTATTCGTATGCTACTCTATTTGTGGATCTCCCGATCCCCCGGTTTGTATTAAGACTTATTCGTTGGTAGCCTATATTGGTCTTCTTCATTTATTTCATGATTGGCTACATGAACTCTATGGAGGTACTTAGTGGGAGTTTGAGTTTTCTCAAGGCAAAGGTACGACTAATCCACCCAAAGCTCCTTGCATGATCATGTGTTGCTTCCATTTTGTGCATATGCCTTATAAACTTGTCAAATATCCTTGTTGCATATGTGCATGATTTGTAGAATCTAGGGGGAGCTGTTTCTCTAGGATGCGTGCATTTGTATACAAATGCATATTTCAAATATGCACGCATCTAGGGGGAGCTCCGCCTACTTTTTGCAAATCGAGAGCTTTATCATAATATCTTAGGGATTTCTATTTTCGTGCCCCTGCTTCGTTAGTTGTACTCAGTTTTCCCCAGCTCGTTAGTTTTTCCTCAGTTTTCCCCTCCCTCTAGTTTGAAACCCATCGAAGACGCGGGTTGCCGTCGGGTCGAGGCCTTCCGTTACTGTGAGATCAGTTCTCTCGCTGACCGTCTCGTCTTTGACGGGTGGATCCATCCACGACGCGTGGGCCGTTTTATTTCCCTGTATACGCGGTGCTGCCAATGACAAATGGGGCCGCTCTATGGGGCTGCCGCAGCCAATGACCAGTGGGTCGTCTATTTATTTATAGAAAATTATATATTGCCGCTCTGTGGGGCAGTCAATGACCGTTGTGGTCGTCTATTTTATTTAGAGAATATAATATAGAGCCGCTCTGTAGGGGCCGCCAGCCCATGGCAGGTGACTATTTTCGCAGCTTAATCTAAAGTGACTCTTATGCTAAACATTGTGCATCCGGCGTTGACCTAGCAGTGGCGGCGAGCATAGCGTTCCGACCATGCCGATATCGGCATCGGCATCGGCATCATTTGGAGGATGTGGTGCTCGAATAATAGTGGAAATGCGATATTATTTTTTACATGCATAATATATAGAAAATAGCTAGATCTCTAAATCGATGCATATGAAGCTACATATATATTCTTGGTCATGATCCCCTTAATTATCTAAAGGGGATGGATGCATGCTTCGTCGTCGTCGCTTTCATCATCGTATCTTCGTCGTCTGAGTAGTAGTACCTCCTGCACATTGTTCCGTCGAACACCTTCACCGTGAGCACATCATCGCCTTCATATTTGAAGTGTACGAACCAGCCGAAATCCACACCGTGCGCGATGGCGAATTTCTCCCAGCCCTTGTCGAGGTACATCCGGCCTTGTCCGTCAAATAGGACCTCCACGGTCCGGAGACGAGGACCGCAGTCACCGTCATATACACCTTAGCTGCCTCCTTTCCGTCAAGATAGTCCGCAATTTTTTTTGGGAGTTCCTGCAAAGAGATCGAGCGCCGATCGTTTGAAATTAGGGAACCCTTGAAATTAAAGGTTTTTTAGAACATGCCCATAATTAATCACATGCATCATATATGTCGGAACGCGTACGTACCTTCTTGACCAAAGGGTCTTCATAGACGACGATGAAGAACTCCTCTATGATCAATGGCAGTGTTGACGGTGGTGGTGGCAATGATGATGATCCACTTCCCTTCCTTCCCCTTCCCCTTCCCTTCCGGTCCGCGTCCGAGACGTGGAAGCCATGGTAATGGATAAAGTGTGTGTGAACGAAGAGAGAGGCAGAACCTATTGACACAAGGGATGGCCGTGTGGGTGTTTATAAGGGAGAGATGACCGTTGTAGGGGTTTACACAATAAAATAAGGAGGAGATGACCGTTGTGGGGGTTTATACACAATAAATTAAGGAGGAGACGACCGTTGTGGGGGTATATATCTCAACAAAAAAAGTAATGCGGACTATGTTGACGGAAATGGAACTTCGTGATATAGTTTATCATTTTACCGTGAAAAGTAATGCCTAAAAGAAAAGTAATGGCTACAAGAAATCGGTGATGGTTTATCTTTTGCGTGAAAAGTAATGGGTACAAGAAATGGGTGATGGTGTATCATTTTTTGCGTGAAAAGTAATGGCTACAACAAAATCGGTGATGGTTTATCGTTTTTTGCGTGGAAAGTAATGGGTACAAGAAATGGGTGATGGTGTATCATATTTTTGCGTGATAAGTAATGGCTACAACAAAATCGGTGATGGTTTATCGTTTTTTGCGTTGAAAGTAATGGGTACAAGAAATGGGTGATGGTGTATCATTTTTTTGCATGAAAAGTAATGGCTACAACAAAATCGGTGATGGTTTATCATTTTTTGCGTGGAAAGTAATGGCTACAAGAAATGGGTGATGGTGTATCATTTTTGGCATGGAAAGTAATGGCTACAACAAAAGTAATGGCTACAAGAAATCGGTGATGGTTTATCGTTTTTTGCGTGGAAAGTAATGGCTACAACAAATCGGCGATGGTTTATCGTTTTTTGCGTGAAAAGTAATGCCTAAAAGAGTTTATAATTTAGCTCGTGAAAAATAATGCCTAAAAAGAGTTTATAATTTAGCTCGTGAAAAATAATGCAGAAAACCAAACTTTAGCGTACTGGGTAACCGCCCTTTCGCATACATAGAGGGTGGAAGCTAACCGACGATAGAGAGAGAGAGAGGGTGGTGGCCCCGACCAGAGAGAGAGATAGGGATTATCCTGCCCGTTAGATCATATGATCAACGGTCATCGGGCACGATCCGCGTGACATGGGCTAGACCAATCAGGGCAATGTTCGGCGTCTGTGAGAGTGTGTGAAGGGAGAGGGCAAAACTGAGTAGTATCAAGAAACCAAGGGCAAGTGAGTAGTAA
This sequence comes from Lolium multiflorum, assembly GCA_030979885.1. Taxonomy (NCBI): domain Eukaryota; kingdom Viridiplantae; phylum Streptophyta; class Magnoliopsida; order Poales; family Poaceae; genus Lolium; species Lolium multiflorum. Next base: position 312,820,112 of record CM061750.1, on the reverse strand, counting down.
ACAGACTAAGGGATTGAAATATGAGATTTAAAAATTGGAAAATGCGTGTTTTGTACAATGAAACCCATCTTGGCCTACCTCAAACTATTTGCAATACAAATCTACACGAGTGTGAAAATTATGTCCTCATTCAGACAAAGTATGTTTTGGGAAAGCTGTTTTGGGTAGGGCTTATTATGGAAAACCATGCACCTTCATAGCTACTAGGTGATTTGAGAAGTGGCAATTTGTGGTGAAACTTGATTTATCTATGATTTATCTATGATTTGAGAAGTGGCAATTTGTGGTAAAGACTCCATGAGTAAGTGCCACTCTTTTTCGGATTATTTTGCACATTAAATAACTCATTTAACTAGTTAATCCCATTTGTTGACTCTCTGTTGACCAGCCACTTGAGGGTAAAACTGAGTATATTGCACTAGCCCGTATTAGCACTCAAGGAGAAAACTGAGCACACAAAAAATGCTAGTATATGACTCGAGGGTATACCTGAGTATATCTAAATTTCCAGGGTTAGACTCGAGGTTGCGGTGCAGAAGTGGAAGACGTGCCATTGTTGACGCGTGTCGCGGTGCAGACATGCAAATAGTGGACGCGTAGGACGCGGGTCGCATTTAGGACGCGTAAGCCTCCCTCCCTCTGCACACAGTCGTCTCATTCTCGCTCACGCACGAAACCACCCCTCTCACGTCCCATCAACTTCTCCAAATCGAAACCCCACCGCCGTACGCACGCTACCCGCGCGATGGAGAGAAGAATGCCCCGCGCTGCGCTGGCCCGCCGCCTCCGCGCCAGTCGCCGCCAGCGCTGCCGCCGAGCCCGTCGCCGCGAGCAAGTCGCCGCCGAGCCCGCGCCGCGAGCAGCCGCCGAGAGCGCCGCCTCCGAGGGCGGCGCATCCAAGCGCGGCTCCTCCGTGAGGGCCTCTCTCTCGGCTGATGGACCACTTCACAAGATCGGCGAATGCTTGCTGGCGAACGAGGAGTACGCCGACACCTACTCTGCCATGAGGCAAGTGCGTAGAAATTGGCGCTCAGGTTTGCCCGAGCCCGACGTGCACCTGACGAATAGATCATGCTAGACCACGCCCTTCCACACGTCGCTGAGTTCACCTTCCTCCAACTCGGCACATCACGCTACGTCACCATAGATCTATCGGAGGTTCATACAAGGTTCAACTTCCTCCATATCTACCTCTTTATTTTCAATCTTAAACATCTTAGTGCTGAATGTTATCGTGCTTGCCCAGATACTACTTCGTCGGATTTTGCCGTGGCGTCATCATGCTTGCCCGAAGAACCCGCCGCACAAGATACGGCTTCCGAACCCACTCACAAAGAAATCGAACACTATGTTTGAGGCGCAGATGCCATCTGTTTTCCTGAAATCGCTGTGATCAAATCCCCGACTATGGTCTTCGTTACCGCACATTACCCGTCGGAAATTGGTTGGGTCGATGAGAGCACTCCAACTAAGGATATAGATAAAGATTGGGAAAACAGATTTTCGATCAAGAACCATTGTCTGCGTTGCATTACACCGTTCAATGGTGAACTGTATGCACTAGCTGTGGACAATTTAGAGCACGGAAGAATAGTGTGCACCAATGTACAATTGCAGCACGCGAGATGGAGACACTAATTTCATTTCCGAACTTGGACATCGAAGTTCTACCTCGTGAAGTCGGATGGTGATCTGCTGCTTGTGTTGTTGGTCAGCGTGGCTTTGGCGGGCAGACCATTGGTGTACCATGTGGACACTCAGCCGCTCTCTCCATCCGGTCAGTAACATTGGCGTAATGCCTTCTTCGTGAATTATATCCGGTGTATCTCCGACACCGAGTGTACCCGACACTTCGACCTGGCTGCATCTACTACACGGATTTGGGTTATATCAGAGAGTACTCTCATGATACAAAGGCCTGGGATGAGTGGCCAGAACGTGTGGATAGAATAGGAAACTACGGTATGAGAAATGAACACAAGCCATACCGTTTGGAGGATGTATTGGCCGCACACTGCAGACGGAGGGAGTTCAATGAATATTTCCTTCCGGTAATGCACGATTGGAGCAACGACGAAATATATGAGGAGGAATGAAGAACAAATTCATTCATCCTAATCTTCTTGTTGTCCACATTGCGTGCGTCTTGTATATTACAACGTTATTGGCTGCTTTTGGCTGCGTATGCAGTTTCCTATGTATTATACTTAGTTTTCTGATTATGCAATTGTCAATTTATCATATACTAGCTTCTACATTTGCTACTAGATTTGCTGCCATATTGGGCAAAAAACGAGGGCCAAAAGGCATAAATAACCCCAGATTTGCTACTAGATTTGCTGCCATATTGAAAAAGACAGAAATAGAAGCTTCTCTAGATTTGATACTAATTTGGTGAAAAAGACAGAGAGAGAAAGAGGGGAAAAAGGTGCTCTTAAAAATGCCAATTTGGGCCGAGAGAGACAAAACCCAGCTCCCGCTCACGTGCAACCAAACGCTTCTCGTCCTGTCACGCGGTCCCTTTCTACCAGCCCCACGCGACGCGCCCCACGCGACGCGGCCCCACACGACGCGGCCCCACGGACGACGCGGCGCAACACGCCAGCACAACGTCCAAATAAACGGATTCCTTCCGTCTCGAGCTCCTTCGGGTTTCGGACATAGGTTGGAAAACTGAGGAAAAACTAAGGGGCTGGGGAAAACTGAGTACAACTAACGACCCGAGGGCACGAAAATAGAAATCCCAATATCTTATGCTATGTTGCAAATTCTTGTGTTGTCATCAAACACCAAAAAGGGGGAGATTGAAAGAGCAAGATCTATATCCCGTGTTTTGTGTGTTTGATGACAACGCTTGAATGAATTTAACCATGCGCAAAGATTGTCTTTGATAGATTTGCAAGCGTATGGTGCCCTCGCTGAACACATGATGATCGGAGGACTGAAGCGTAGTTCTTAGGTTTTTTGGTTTTGTGTGTGTGTCGCGAGGTGACATGGTTGGAGAGGTAAAGAGGAAAAAGCAGTTTCAGCCAAGGCGGTACTACCGGTACCAGGAGCGGTAGTACCGCTACCCTACTGGTACCGCTCTGCAGTACCGCTCTGGAGACTTGCACTGAAAATATCCCACAGAACAAGGCACGGTACCTTTGCGGTACTTTGAGCGGTAGTACCGCCTCGGTACCGCTTAAGTACCGTAACTTAAGTTACGGCAGTACCGCTGTGGTACCGCTTGGTATCCAGTAAGCTCTGGAGGCCATTGCGGTACCTCGAGCGGTACAGCGGTAGTACCGCTATGTGTCCACGTGGACAAGTTCAGGGATTTCGAATCCGGAGCGGTAGTACGCAAGCGGTAGTACCGCTTAGACAGAAACTGCACATAACGGTTGGATTTGAGGAGCCCTATTTAAAGGGCCCTTCTTCTCCAGCTCGCTTTAGCTCTTCTCTCTCCCTCTCCTCCATTGTTGCTGAGCTCAAAACTTAGAGGATCTCCCCAACCATCCAACCAATCTTGCCCAAACTTTGAGGAGTGGTGGAGGAGACCCCGATCTATTGATCTACCAAGAGAGTTTTCACCGATTCGTGCTAGTCATTAGTGGATCTTGTTGGTAGGGTTCCTATGGTGGGATCTTGGATGAAGTGCTCCTATGGAGGCTAGCTTGGAGTTGTGCTAGCCCCATAGGGTGTTGGGAGCCTCCTAGTGTTGTGGAGCTCGCCCCAACCTTGTGAAGGAACCACCGCCTCGACCGGTGCCTTAGTGGAGAAAGGGAGCCCCTTTGTGGAGCTCTCTTGAGGAAGAAGGTGAGGTCTTCCTTCGTGGTGTGGCTGCCTAGCCTCTTGTGTGAGGCTAGCACCTCCTCAACGCAGACGTACTCCCTTTAGTGGGAGGAACTGCGGGAAACAAATCCTCGCCTCGTCTTCGCGCCCTCCGGTTGTCCCGCTCATTATCCTTATTATTGTTGCTTGGTTCCTTTACTTGTTGCATTAGCCTAGGATCATACTAGGAACACCTGCATCACTAAAGCTATCACCTTTATCTTCCGTTGCACTAAAAACTGAAAAAGATTAAAAATTATGTAGCGCCCATTCACCCCCCACCCCTCTTGTTCGCTACAATCCGTTCATGGGGGAAATATCACCCCAACTTCTGCATCCAAGGAATGCACACAGCTTTTTTTATTAGATTATTCACAACACCTTACAAGAGCAATATAAAAGATCAACCTCGAAGCCACCTCGCTAAGCCTACAGTGGGATGAAGGGGGTGAAAATACACCAACTCACATCATCCAAAAAATCCAAATGCCTTCCCAAGCTGCCCAATAGCAGGTGAGAAGCACATCCAGTCAAGCAGAATCTCAGCGCACGCCAACGCACACGCCACATAAGTTGCTACCGCTGTCTTCCTCAACCCCATCTTCAAGAGAGATCATCGCATTAACCTTGCAAGACCTGCCGTCGATGCCACCATGACGCCAGACGATTCCACCATCCTGCACGCATACATCCTCCTGCATCCGTCGTCGATACTGACAAGGTATCGACTTGTTAATGCCTACAAGTTGTAGACTAGGGTTTCATGGAGAGTGATGTCTACCCACGCTTCTATTCCTGTAGACAGTGTTGGGCCTCCAAGAGCAGAGGTTTGTAGAACAGCAGCAAGTTTTCCTTAAGTGGATCACCCAAGGTTTATCGAACTCAGGGAGGTAGAGGTCAAAGATATTCCTCTCAAGCAACCCTGCAATTAATTAAGATACAAGAAGTCTCTTGTCTCCCCAACACACCTAATACACTTGTCAGATGTATAGGTGCACTAGTTCGGCGAAGAGATAGTAAAACACAGGTGGTATTGATGGTGGTAAACGGTAATTGTGATCTGAAGTAAATATTGCAGGAAGTAAAGATGTAGTAAAACAGTAAATAAGCGATGTTTGCAGTATTTGGAAACAAGGCCTAGGGATCCTACTTTCACTAGTGGACACTCTCAACATTGATCACATAATAAACAAATAACTTCTCCTCACTTGTGCTACTTTCAAACACTCTCTTGTTGGATAACAAACACCATTCATTGTGTAGGGCTACAAGAGCACACCTCAAGCCGGAGTAAACAAGCTCCACAACATCCGGAGTTCATATTAAAGTAACCTCTAGAGTGCATAATAGACCGTTGCAATTTAGACCGAGTACTAACATAGCATACACACTGTCAACAATAGCTATGAAAGGGGAATAGATCGCATCAATACTATCATAGTAATAGTTAACTTCATAATCTACAAGAGATTACAATCATAACCTACGCCAAGTACTACATGATGCACACACTGTCACCTTTACATCATGGAGGAGGAATAGACTACTTTAATAACATCACTAGAGTAGCACATAGATTAATAGTGATACAAAGCTCATGATCATATAAAGATCACACCATGGGAGAGAGATGAACCACATAGCTACCGGTAGAGCCCTCAGCTCGGGGGAGAACTACTCCCTCCTCATCATGGGAGACCAACGGCGATGAAGATGGCGGTGGTGTCGATGGAGATGGCTCCGGGGCAATTCCCGTCCGCGGCGTGCCGGAACAGAGACTGTCCCCCGAAACGGAGTTTCGCGCTGGCGCGCGCCCCCGGAGTCTTTCTGAGTATGATAGATTGAAGGGTTTTCCGTCGCGAGGGAATTTATAGGCGAAGGGCGATGTCGGTGGAGTCCCGAGGGGCCCACACCATAGGGTGGGGCGGCCCCCTCCTCCCGCGCCGGCTGATGGGGAGGAGGCCTGGGCCTCCTCTCCGGCCCTTCGGCTCCGTGAGTCTTCCGCGGAATAGAATTTGATGATTTTCTCGGATTTTTCCGAGCACTTTGGTTTTTGGGCCTTTTCTGCAATAAACAAACATAATAAACAGAACTGGCACTGTGGCATCTTGTTAATAGGTTAGTCCAATAAATGCCATAATATGATATAAAGTGCATATAAAACATGTATGTATTGTCATAAAACTAGCATGGAACATCAGAAATTATAGATACGTTGGAGACGTATCAGAGAGTAGAGGGCAAGTAGATCTCGAGGGTTTCAGCCGGAAAAGTACTCGACTGCTAGAAAACTAGGGTTATGTTGACAATGAATCAATCCTCTCTTTCTCCCTCGACACCCCCTTATATAGGAAGCGGAGCCAAGGGTTTCGTGATGTACAAGTTACAAACATCGAGATACTCTTTGAGTTCGTCCCGTAATAGTTACAAGTCCTTATTCCTAATACAACTCTACCTTTCCAAACCGACACTTAATTGGACTTCCGGGCTTCATATTCTTCGAGTCATGGGCTTTCAGTAAACCCCGGGTTCTTTCTTCGGCAGGCCTAATGGGGATGCCTATGTCAGTAGCCTCCGAGATTTTACTTGAATCGAAGAATCAAGCAAAATCTCCATCATTACAATTAACACATGATTTCTTCGAGTCACTAAATAATCTTTATAAAAGTATCATGTATTGTATAGGGATAATGGTAAATGGGGCTGGTTCATCTGACGGATCAGGTACCAGTTAACTGCTCTTGTGGCAATCCCGCAAAAACCTACTTCAAGATCAAGTCCCTGGACATGATCTCGCTATACTGGTGTAATTCGACATGTGCCGCTTAAGGTCTTACCATATGCCGAACTCCAATTTTATCGGGTACCTAACGCGTCCATTAGGATGTTTCTTCGCATATGTTGATACGGAAAAAAGTAGCAGAGCGCATTCGTGTGCGATACCACGCCACGCATGACGGATCCCGGGGTCTTACCTTCGTAAAGTATTACAGCATTCAGAGATTCAACCGCGACTGAGGCGCTCTAAGAATATATTGTCGAGTGCCTTTTTCGGCTGATGGAACATCACATTTATTCGAGTCATATAATGAATTCTTTATATTGACCTCCCGATGGGAGTATATTTCGAGTTATATCATAACTCGAAATATATTTACTTTGTCTCCTTCAATTTCATCGAGTACGCGACCAGCGTTCCCGATGGGAGTAGCCCCCGAGGCTACAGCCAAGTGCTTGTACTTGGTTGTAGGCTCACCTTTTTATCATCTTGTCGCTATATTGTCATCTCTCCTACTTTTTCCATCTTTATCGGGTGCACGACCCGCGCTCCCGATGGGAGTAGTGTAACAACCCAAAAATTTCAAAAACAAACAAAATGAATTTCCCTAGTTCCAAATTTTGGAACCAACAAAAACTTTTATTAAAATAAGATTGATACACATAGACCTTGTTTAAATCCTGTGTTTTGCCATGATGAGTGTTATTATGCTAAACCCTACAACCCTAAGGTGATCAAGGAAGGTCACCAACCCAATAAAATAAAGAAGAAAGAAATCCAATAAACCTTAAACCCTAATCTTCTCCAGAAATCATTTTAGACCTATTTTGAGAAACACAAAATAACATAAAAGACATATGTGGGCGTATAGTCCTAATAGGTAAATCTTAAACCCTACCTTTATTATTTATGCTAAATAGTGGTGAACCATTTATGAACCCTACTAAACCCTAAACTTCACCCCTCTTTTCACCACCCTAGCTAAATTAAAATAAAAGGAAATTAAATAAGAAAGAGGCATATGTGCCTAGGGCTATATTTATAAAACTTCACCCTAAGCCTTTCTACTTTACTTAGAGGTTTGGAAAACCTTCATTTACCTTACCTAGTACTTATCAAACCAAATCCAATTGGTTTTCAAAGAAAATAAAAAGAAACTAAAAATGCCATAGAGGCATATGAGAGTAACATGCAAATTTGTGAATTTTGGGAGTTTGACCTTGGGACTTGTTGTGGATGATTAGATCACTTCCATATGCCATTTCAAGACTCAACAACCTCAATTGGGTCAAACCAAATCAAATTAAAAATCAAAAGCAACCTATGCATAGAGGCAATATGTGGCACTTAGCCAAAATCTCAAATCTTGACCTAGGAACCCACATTGCCCCAAAATGGTGTTAAACCTTTACCCAACTTGTTCTAATCCCAAATGAACCACACCAATGCCAAAGTGAAGCAAAAGAAAAATAAAAGAATAAAGGATAGAAATTCACAAAACCCTCACATATGGCTCTATGCCATTTTTATAAATTTTGACCCTAGACCAAATTGATCTTCACCATTAGTTGGAATATATTACTAAACTCATATTACAACTTTGTGAATCATAGAAACACCAATTAAATCGAATTCAAATAAAAATTGAGGTCACATAGAATAATGGTCAAATCTGCCCATTATAATCTGGTCCCCACTTTGAGCCCCTACATTTCAAAATTTTCAAACTAAACTCTTACCACTCTTTGCATGTCATCCAAGAGGACATCAAGGTGAACACTTTATGTGAAGAAATATATGCCAAATTCTTCTTGGATCAAAATCTACACACATGCAAAGTTGGAACTTTTTATTAATGTGAACAATCTCACACTTAGCCTTTTTGCAATTCTTGGATTTTCTAAATTCCACCACCACCTCTCTTTGCCTCTGGTCACTTAGAACCAAACCAAACACACCCTTTTCAAAGTGGTCAACTATTTGAATTAAACCAAATTTGGACAAATTTGTGGAATTTCAATTATGGAACAATGCCACACTATTTGAAATAGTGTTTTCCCCCAACCCTAATGCCCCCAACCTACTCTACATGTTCCCTTGTCCCCTCTCTGCCTCACCACCCACAGAAACCCTAAGGGAGCAAGCCTAGCTTGCATGTGCATGGCCATGCCAATGGCATGCCGGCCATGCCGTGCTCCCCCTCTCCTCCTTCCTCCATTCATCTGGCCCTGGCATCCCTGAGCACCACCTCACCCCTCTACAACGCCTAGCACCGACCACGTCGACGGAGACGCCGTGAACTCGCCGGAAAACGCGCGCCCAAAACCTCCCTGGATGCCGCTCGCGTCGCAGCACGCACGCCCGTGGACACGCCCTGGCCACGAGTCGCCTCGCTAGCTCAAGCCTCCCCCGGACCCCCGGGCTACGCGTTGAGCATCACCGCCGCACCCTGAACCCGCCTGACACGGTCCCGTGTCCTCGCGCCGCCTGTCGCCGTCAACACCATCGCCATTTTCCCGCGGACGCCGCCGCAGCCCTGGACGCAATGCGCGCCAACCAGACCGTCCCCCACCTAGCTAGCAAGCACCCTAGCACCGCATGGACCTCGCCTAGCTCGTGCTGAAGACACCGACCCGATTCCCTCGCCGGAGACGCCGCGACCTCGTCGACCCTCCCCGCACCCTCGGCCTCTTCGCGTTGCTATATAAGGAGCACCCCTTCCTTCAAATTGAGCACGCCTCTCGACTCCCCTCTCCTCCCTGAGTAGCCTAGCCACCTCACCTCGCCGCATTGCCCACCAGAGCCGCCCAATTGCTACCTCACCGCCGCTCTCCGTCGCTGAAGCTCGCCGGAGAAGGACGCCCCAGGAAACGCCGCTGCTACCCGGAGGTTCCTCGTCATCGACAACGTCGCTGCGCACCTCCTCGACGATCACCGGAGCTCCGACGACCGCTCCGACCCCCTACCTCCGCCGTGCCAGCACCTCCCTCGCATCGTCGACGACGACGACGCCCAGCCGTCCGATCAGCTTCCGATCCAACGCCCCTCCGCCCGTACCGATTCGGTGAGTTTCACCCACTGACGGGTGGGTCCCTCTGTCAGCCGCCCGCTGCGCGCTGGACGCACTGCTGGCCGGCCCAACTCTGCCAGGCATTTTCAAATCTTTGGGCCCGTTTAATTTCCCGCCGGCCTGTTATTCAAATCCAGTTTAATAAATTGTAAATGAATTTGAATACTGAACCCCACTTTGAAATTGAATAGTTTCAAATCTACTGAACCAAAATTGTTGAACTTTATATGGTTGGAAAGCTAGTAAAAATATCTACAATATGCCACTGGTCCCACCTCAAGATTTGTTGTAGAATTAAATGGATAAAAAGAAGAAGGCAGGGACTTTTGCATGTTCAAATAATTATTAAGAATCAACCAAAACAGATAATTAAGAAATTCCAACTCTCATAACTCACATTTGACTTACACTAATTGTCTATGCAATAAAATGGTGTGGTCACTTTGTATGATCATGGCCTAGCTTAATTAAAGGACTTTATGGCTATTTCTAGTCAAAGATATTGTCCAAAACTATTAATAAATCTTATGGAAATATTTCTCTCATTTAAATCGTGTCATGAACAATTCAAAATAAGCTAGAGACTCTGGTCATTTAGGTCTCATATGAATTATTGATAATATTAGATCTTTACCATGTTAGGATTAAATGGTATGAGGTGCTACACCTCATTTAAATCATTAGTATGTGGTATTAAACTATATGAGGTGTAGCCTCTCAACTAAATACTTACTCCAAGGGATTCCATGAGAATTAATGACACATGTAATAATACTCCTTAGATTCTTATTTAAAAATATTCAATCATTTTCATAGTAGTATTTCAATTATTCAAGGCTACTTATTAAATCTTATGAGATGTAGTGGTCTCATTTAAATCTTGTCTCAACTAAGTTAATATGGGGTATAGACTATGGTCAATTTTAAACTCATATTAAATTAGTTGATGATATTAAATCATTAATCATGAGTAAAAAAAAAAAGCATGAGGTGGTGTGCCTCTTTTAAATCACTTCCAAATTAATCCTTATGAAGAGGCTGACTTTGGTCCACCTAGGTCATATGACATTAATGGAGGAAATTAAATCTTAATAATATTCAATGAGAGGAAATTATTTCCCTCAAGAAATAAATAGAAACTCTAATTAATATTTATAATGAGAGGAAATTATTTTTCTTAAGAATAACATGAAATCCACTCACCTAATAAGCATGTTGATTGATAGCTTAGTAGGAGTGATTTATGTGTGTGCTTAGTTTAGTACTTAGGCTTTGTGTGGTAATTGTGTGTATTGTACTCGTATTTAGACGCTAGTACCGAGGAGTACACCGAGGAGGAGGAGGACTACTTTGAAGAGGAAGAGAACTTTGATCACTACTCCAACCAAGGCAAGCTATTATTAATGCCAGCTAACACCTTTGCAAGTTCTATGGTTGCAAGCTAATATTCTTGCAAAGTGCAAAGCTCTACTAGAGCAAGGCACACTCACCAATTTACTTTAGTCTTCATGAGCCCATCCCAAGTTTTATTCTTACAAGCTTTTACTTTGATTATTATAACTTGCTTTTATAGTTAACTTTGGTCTAGAGATAGAATACTACAAGAGTATCAAATTTAGCCTAGAGCAATGAAAGCGATAGCACCCCTCATGATTAGTTGCTAGTGCTAACAAATAAAATTGACTACTCTAGATGGGAATTTGTGAAATGAAATGACTTTGAAAACCTTGGAATGATGAGTCATTCTATTGAAAGATTTTGAAGGTGAATGTGACTTGTGAATGACATGGTGAACTTTACAAAAACTGATGGTTGGGTTCGGATGCGATACCATTCCAATTTTGCAAGTACCCCCACGATACCCGATATGGGTAAGGGCTTAACTAGAAATTTATGTGCTTTAGTATGGGTTCCCTCTAAACAAGCGTCATCGGGGTTATGCCGAGGGCTGCCTCTACAAAAGAAATGATGTGATATGACGTGAATGAGGTGAATTGTCCGGCCCAAGCCCTGTGCAGTTCCCGGGTTAACAGGTTGGTTTTCACCGGGAGGCCAAGCTCATGGGGAGAGGTGCCTGTACTAGAGTATATAAGTGAAAGGTTATGGTTGGTAGTCCGCATACGGAGTATGATAAATCAGGGCCAGTTAACCCTGACGGATTATTGCAAATGTTGTGGCACAAGTGTACGACCTCCGAGTGTAGAACTATTCGAATAGCCGTGTCACGGTTACTACGATTGGAAAGGCCATACTGTTCCGTCATCAGACCATTTTCAAAAAAAGTGACATGTGAAGGGTGACTTGTGATTTGAACTTGAAATGATGACTTTGACTTGAATTACAACAGAGTTGTGGGAATGACACTAAGGTTCCCACTGGATTTAGTCTAGCGACTCAAGCATCTTTACTAAATGTTTATGAAATAAACTTGGCTTTATGCAAATAAACTTAGAGCTTAGCACCCCCTTACTATAGTTGATAGTGCTTACATTAGTATTAGTTTGCGAGTACTTTAAAGTACTCATGGCTTTGTCCTGGCTATTCAAATGGCCAGACTATGAAGGAAAACAGCAGGAGGAAGATGGACAGCAGGACGTCTACGACAACTAGGATCACTCCTGACGTCAACAGTTGCCTGTGGAATAGATGGACCGCAACCGTTACTTCGCTTCCGCTATGTGTTTTGTAATAGGGTCTCTAGATCCACTATGATGTATTAAGACTGGATCATGTGATCCCTCTATGTAAGACAATTATGTGATGTAATGAATGATGGGTTGTGATATCAATCTATTATGTCTCGCAAAAACAATATTCCTGGGATTGCGATGAATGGCATAATAGGCATCTGGACTAAAAAATCCGGGTGTTGACAAGTTGGTATCAGAGCCATTGTTGACCTTAGGAGACCCTAGTTAGAATGGACGTCTGAAAGACTTAGTTTCAAAACCAATAAAGTGAATATTTATGAAAAATTATTCTCACTCTTATCCTTGAGATCTTTTTCGAAGAAAAAAATCCATACTATACTTTTCCTGGAAAAATTACATAAAATTTTGCACACTTGATCACTTCTCTAACTTACTTATCCTAATTGCTCACAGATGGAATACCAATGGGAATGCTATCAGCTTGGTCATGGAGGAGAACTGAGGTTCGAAAAGGAATTGAAGCAACTAGTGGAATATCTAGGACACCCGTACCCCGAGTTCTTCGGAACATCCTTCAATAATCAGTTGGGAGGATCACCCCGGTGGGAAGTTTCCGCTGACCTAGGAAGAAAGCTTGAAGCCCGGTATGGGAAACCATATTGTTTTCTGTAACGGGAAACACCTGGAAGGAAGGACTAGACAAAGCTATGCAAGAAGCAATTTCCCGTCTGTGTGGACAAAATGAGGACAAGATCAAGAACACTCGCTTCATCTACTACCCAAGACATGACTCCATGGGAAGACCGATGAACATGCCCCCACCACAACCAGAGATGAACCCCTATAAAGCCCCTCAAGACTTCAGGCAGTACAAAACCCGCAGGGATTTGGACAACGCCCTCGCTCTTCGCCAAGCACCTCAACAGTGAAGACGAAGAATTCCCCCTGAAGAGTAGTATTATTAAGGCACTATCGTAGGTGTGAGTTTGTATCAGGACCCCCCTTGTATCGTAGAACGGATGAATGGTTCTTCAAACCAACGGTGTGTTAGATTTGTAATGTGTGATGTTTGGTATGAATGAAAAAGTGTTGTTGGTTTTTACCCGCAACACTACTCAAAATTTTTATGAACCTTTTAAAAAGTTAACCAAAACAAACCATAGAAATTTCCCTCTTATCTTATCATCTATCTCAATCTTCAGATGGCCCCACCAAACCGCAACCAAGACGCAATGATGCAGATGCTCCAGATGATGATGGAAGATCGCGAAGCCACGAGAGCTGAACGACAAGCCAACTTAGCTGCCCTGCAACAGATAGCTCAGAACAATCAAGGCCATGGAAACCATGATCACCTGGATCAAAGCTCAAGAACTTCAGAACACCAACCCTCCGATGTTTAGCAAGACCGAAGAGCCACTTGACGAGATGACTGGCTCCAGACAATGGAGAACAACCTAGAAGTTGCGGGGAGAAGCCGCAGTACTGTTTGCCACCCACTATCTGTCAGGACCGCAAGAGCCTGTGGACAAGTGCCCGCGCAATGAATGCTGGACAAATGATGACTGGGAAGACTTCAAGCTGAAGTTTAGTAAATACCATGTGCCCCAAGGACTAATCAAGAAAATGAGAGACGAGTTCCGTGAACTCAAGCAAGGAAGAATGTCCGTGGTGGAATACCGCGACAAGTTTCTTGTCAAGGTACGCCCGGATGAGACAGACACCAATGAGAAGAGGAAGGAGAGATTTCTGAATGGACTGCATGACGAGATGCAAACCGTGTTAGTGAACATTCCGTCGCTGACTTAGAAGCCCTCGTAGACTCAGCCATACAAATGGAAGGAAAGCTACATCAAGCCAACGAGAACCAAGCCCGGATGATGAACCAGAGTGGACCCCACCATACCGAAACACGCAACAACTCAACTGGAGGATTCACCCCAAGATACAATAAAACCCCTGCTCAGAATTATCGCCCCAACTACACCAACAACAACGGAGGACCCCCGAAGCCCGGAGGCAACAACAACAACAACAACAATCACACCAGCAACAACCACCCCAATACCCACAACAACGGGAACAACAACAACCACAACACTGGCCCAAAGACTGGAAGCAACGCTGTCCCCGTCAACCTCAAAGACAAGTCCACCATCAACTGCTATGAATGTGGAGTTGTGGGTCACTACTCCAATGAGTGCCCCAAGAAGCTTGCCAGGATTGCCGCCAATACCGCAGCCCCTGCTCAGCAAGCGCCGCTGCCGGAAGAAGGAATCGAACAACAACAACGGCCGTCTCTACCACATGACTGCCACTGAAGCTCAGGAAGCACCCCACCATGCCAAGTATGTCCTCCTGTTAATAAAATGCTCAATCTCTCTTTGGAACCTAACTTTTCTTAAAATCTCGGGACGAGATTTGTTTAAGGGGGAAGGGTTTGTAACAACCCAAAAATTTCAAAACAAACAAAATGAATTTCCCTAGTTCCAAATTTTGGAACCAACAAAAACTTTTATTAAAATAAGATTGATACACATAGACCTTGTTTAAATCCTGTGTTTTGCCATGATGAGTGTTATTATGCTAAACCCTACAACCCTAAGGTGATCAAGGAAGGTCACCAACCCAATAAAATAAAGAAGAAAGAAATCCAATAAACCTTAAACCCTAATCTTCTCCAGAAATCATTTTAGACCTATTTTGAGAAACACAAAATAACATAAAAGACATATGTGGGCATATAGTCCTAATAGGTAAATCTTAAACCCTACCTTTATTATTTATGCTAAATAGTGGTGAACCATTTATGAACCCTACTAAACCCTAAACTTCACCCCTCTTTTCACCACCCTAGCTAAATTAAAATAAAAGGAAATTAAATAAGAAAGAGGCATATGTGCCTAGGGCTATATTTATAAAACTTCACCCTAAGCCTTTCTACTTTACTTAGAGGTTTGGAAAACCTTCATTTACCTTACCTAGTACTTATCAAACCAAATCCAATTGGTTTTCAAAGAAAATAAAAAGAAACTAAAAATGCCATAGAGGCATATGAGAGTAACATGCAAATTTGTGAATTTTGGGAGTTTGACCTTGGGACTTGTTGTGGATGATTAGATCACTTCCATATGCCATTTCAAGACTCAACAACCTCAATTGGGTCAAACCAAATCAAATTAAAAATCAAAAGCAACCTATGCATAGAGGCAATATGTGGCACTTAGCCAAAATCTCAAATCTTGACCTAGGAACCCACATTGCCCCAAAATGGTGTTAAACCTTTACCCAACTTGTTCTAATCCCAAATGAACCACACCAATGCCAAAGTGAAGCAAAAGAAAAATAAAAGAATAAAGGATAGAAATTCACAAAACCCTCACATATGGCTCTATGCCATTTTTATAAATTTTGACCCTAGACCAAATTGATCTTCACCATTAGTTGGAATATATTACTAAACTCATATTACAACTTTGTGAATCATAGAAACACCAATTAAATCGAATTCAAATAAAAATTGAGGTCACATAGAATAATGGTCAAATCTGCCCATTATAATCTGTCCCCACTTGAGCCCCTACATTTCAAAATTTTCAAACTAAACTCTTACCACTCTTTGCATGTCATCCAAGAGGACATCAAGGTGAACACTTTATGTGAAGAAATATATGCCAAATTCTTCTTGGATCAAAATCTACACACATGCAAAGTTGGAACTTTTTATTAATGTGAACAATCTCACACTTAGCCTTTTTGCAATTCTTGGATTTTCTAAATTCCACCACCACCTCTCTTTGCCTCTGGTCACTTAGAACCAAACCAAACACACCCTTTTCAAAGTGGTCAACTATTTGAATTAAACCAAATTTGGACAAATTTGTGGAATTTCAATTATGGAACAATGCCACACTATTTGAAATAGTGTTTTCCCCCAACCCTAATGCCCCCAACCTACTCTACATGTTCCCTTGTCCCCTCTCTGCCTCACCACCCATAGAAACCCTAAGGGAGCAAGCCTAGCTTGCATGTGCATGGCCATGCCAATGGCATGCCGGCCATGCCGTGCTCCCCCTCTCCTCCTTCCTCCATTCATCTGGCCCTGGCATCCCTGAGCACCACCTCACCCCTCTACAACGCCTAGCACCGACCACGTCGACGGAGACGCCGTGAACTCGCCGGAAAACGCGCGCCCAAAACCTCCCTGGATGCCGCTCGCGTCGCAGCACGCACGCCCGTGGACACGCCCTGGCCACGAGTCGCCTCGCTAGCTCAAGCCTCCCCCGGACCCCCGGGCTACGCGTTGAGCATCACCGCCGCACCCTGAACCCGCCTGACACGGTCCCGTGTCCTCGCGCCGCCTGTCGCCGTCAACACCATCGCCATTTTCCCGCGGACGCCGCCGCAGCCCTGGACGCAATGCGCGCCAACCAGACCGTCCCCCACCTAGCTAGCAAGCACCCTAGCACCGCATGGACCTCGCCTAGCTCGTGCTGAAGACACCGACCCGATTCCCTCGCCGGAGACGCCGCGACCTCGTCGACCCTCCCCGCACCCTCGGCCTCTTCGCGTTGCTATATAAGGAGCACCCCTTCCTTCAAATTGAGCACGCCTCTCGACTCCCCTCTCCTCCCTGAGTAGCCTAGCCACCTCACCTCGCCGCATTGCCCACCAGAGCCGCCCAATTGCTACTCACCGCCTCCGTCGCCGCTCGGAGAAGACGCCGCCCAGAAACGCCGCTGCTACCCGGAGGTTCCTCGTCATCGACAACGTCGCTGCGCACCTCCTCGACGATCACCGGAGCTCCGACGACCGCTCCGACCCCCTACCTCCGCCGTGCCAGCACCTCCCTCGCATCGTCGACGACGACGACGCCCAGCCGTCCGATCAGCTTCTGATCCAACGCCCCTCCGCCCCTGTACCGATTCGGTGAGTTTCACCCACTGACGGGTGGGTCCCTCTGTCAGCTGGCCCGCTGCGCGCTGGACGCACTGCTGGGCCGGCCCAACTCTGCCCCAGGCATTTTCAAATCTTTGGGCCCGTTTAATTTCCCGCCGGCCCTGTTATTCAAATCCAGTTTAATAAATTGTAAATGAATTTGAATATGAACCCCACTTTGAAATTGAATAGTTTCAAATCTACTGAACCAAAATTGTTGAACTTTATATGGTTGGAAAGCTAGTAAAAATATCTACAATATGCCACTGGTCCCACCTCAAGATTTGTTGTAGAATTAAATGGATAAAAAGAAGAAGGCAGGGACTTTTGCATGTTCAAATAATTATTAAGAATCAACCAAAACAGATAATTAAGAAATTCCAACTCTCATAACTCACATTTGACTTACACTAATTGTCTATGCAATAAAATGGTGTGGTCACTTTGTATGATCATGGCCTAGCTTAATTAAAGGACTTTATGGCTATTTCTAGTCAAAGATATTATCCAAAACTATTAATAAATCTTATGGAAATATTTCTCTCATTTAAATCGTGTCATGAACAATTCAAAATAAGCTAGAGACTCTGGTCATTTAGGTCTCATATGAATTATTGATAATATTAGATCTTTACCATGTTAGGATTAAATGGTATGAGGTGCTACACCTCATTTAAATCATTAGTATGTGGTATTAAACTATATGAGGTGTAGCCTCTCAACTAAATACTTAATCCAAGGGATTCCATGAGAATTAATGACACATGTAATAATACTCCTTAGATTCTTATTTAAAAATATTCAATCATTTCCAGAGTAGTATTTCAATTATTCAAGGCTACTTATTAAATCTTATGAGATGTAGTGGTCTCATTTAAATCTTGTCTCAACTAAGTTAATATGGGGTATAGACTATGGTCAATTTTAAACTCATATTAAATTAGTTGATGATATTAAATCATTAATCATGAGTAAAAAAAAAGCATGAGGTGGTGTGCCTCTTTTAAATCACTTCCAAATTAATCCTTATGAAGAGGCTGACTTTGGTCCACCTAGGTCATATGACATTAATGGAGGAAATTAAATCTTAATAATATTCAATGAGAGGAAATTATTTCCCTCAAGAAATAAATAGAAACTCTAATTAATATTTATAATGAGAGGAAATTATTTTTCTTAAGAATAACATGAAATCCACTCACCTAATAAGCATGTTGATTGATAGCTTAGTAGGAGTGATTTATGTGTGTGCTTAGTTTAGTACTTAGGCTTTGTGTGGTAATTGTGTGTATTGTACTCGTATTTAGACGCTAGTACCGAGGAGTACACCGAGGAGGAGGAGGACTACTTTGAAGAGGAAGAGAACTTTGATCACTACTCCAACCAAGGCAAGCTATTATTAATGCCAGCTAACACCTTTGCAAGTTCTATGGTTGCAAGCTAATATTCTTGCAAAGTGCAAAGCTCTACTAGAGCAAGGCACACTCACCAATTTACTTTAGTCTTCATGAGCCCATCCCAAGTTTTATTCTTACAAGCTTTTACTTTGATTATTATAACTTGCTTTTATAGTTAACTTTGGTCTAGAGATAGAATACTACAAGAGTATCAAATTTAGCCTAGAGCAATGAAAGCTAGATAGCACCCCTCATGATTAGTTGCTAGTGCTAACAAATAAAATTGACTACTCTAGATGGGAATTTGTGAAATGAAATGACTTTGAAAACCTTGGAATGATGAGTCATTCTATTGAAAGATTTTGAAGGTGAATGTGACTTGTGAATGACATGGTGAACTTTACAAAAACTGATGGTTGGGTTCGGATGCGATACCATTCCAATTTTGCAAGTACCCCCACGATACCCGACATGGGTAAGGGCTTAACTAGAAATTTATGTGCTTTAGTATGGGTTCCCTCTAAACAAGCGTCATCGGGGTTATGCGAGGGCTGCCTCTACAAAAGAAATGATGTGATATGACGTGAATGAGGTGAATTGTCCGGCCCAAGCCCTGTGCAGTTCCCGGGTTAACAGTTGGTTTTCACCGGGAGGCCAAGCTCATGGGGAGAGGTGCCTGTACTAGAGTATATAAGTGAAAGGTTATGGTTGGTAGTCCGCATACGGAGTATGATAAATCAGGGCAGTTAACCTGACGGATTATTGCAAATGTTGTGGCACAAGTGTACGACCTCTGCAGAGTGTAGAACTATTCGAATAGCCGTGTCACAGTTACGGACGATTGGAAAGGCCATCGTTCCGTCATCGACCATTTTCAAAAAAAGTGACATGTGAAGGGTGACTTGTGATTTGAACTTGAAATGATGACTTTGACTTGAATTACAACAGAGTTGTGGGAATGACACTAAGGTTCCCACTGGATTTAGTCTAGCGACTCAAGCATCTTTACTAAATGTTTATGAAATAAACTTGGCTTTATGCAAATAAACTTAGAGCTTAGCACCCCTTACTATAGTTGATAGTGCTTACATTAGTATTAGTTTGCGAGTACTTTAAAGTACTCATGGCTTTGTCCCCTGGCTATTCAAATGGCCGACTATGAAGCCGAACAACATTTAGGAAGATGGACAGCAGACGTCTACGACAACTAGGATCACTCCTGACGTCAGTTGCCTGTGGAATAGATGGACCGCAACCGTTACTTCGCTTCCGCTATGTGTTTTGTAATAGGGTCTCTAGATCCACTATGATGTATTAAGACTGGATCATGTGATCCCTCTATGTAAGACAATTATGTGATGTAATGAATGATGGGTTGTGATATCAATCTATTATGTCTCGCAAAAACAATATTCCTGGGATTGCGATGAATGGCATAATAGGCATCTGGACTAAAAAATCCGGGTGTTGACAAGTAGCCCCCGAGGCTACAGTCAAGGATTTTATTCTTGGATGTAGGCTCAATTTTGTAACCTCTCTGAACCACCATTTATTTTTGTCATTTATGCCATCCTCTTATCAGAAGGACAACTTTGGGTAAGAACAGTACACGAGCGTTTGAACAAATATAAGTATTTGATCAAAAGCTCTCTCGAAGTTTCTCTTATGTGAATCCTCAACAGATCTTCTGCCGCTATTTTGAAATACTTACTCGAGAATTTCCAATGATTACGTCAACACTGACGACAGCCACGAACTCTGTATTGGGAAAGCGTGAATCCTGTTGCTTCGCTGACATATGGGCCCAAAGCTCTACGTCGCTGGACACGTTATGCAAGTGGGGGATACACGTCCTCCGCTTTTTCCGGCACGCGCGCTGCGCTGCCTGTCCAGTAACTTCACGGTAAATATACGATTATACCCTCAATAACACGTGTAAGGCATCGGATTCATTTCCTTTTTATCCAACGGTGCGATGGATCACTTTCTTGGTATAAACAATCTTCCTCTTCCTCAATCTTTCCCTTCGCTGCGCCGCTCAACTTTTCCCCTTGTCTGCAAAATCTCCATTGCCGTCCCCTGAGCTCGTTGCACTTCTTCTCATCTCCATTCTTGTAACATCCCTGTTCTGCTAAACCCTAATTAGGAATTGTTTGTGCATTCATGAGCATCATATAAATGCATTAAGAAAAATTTGCAAATAAAATTTAAGTGGAAACCCTAATGTATGCAAACCTTCCTCTGTTTTAAATTCTCCCAAATTGTTCAAATGTTTGAAAACCTCAAAACCAAATTATGTGGACTTTCAATTATTAGTAGGAAGGCCACACAATATTTTTCCCTGGAATATTTGAGTTATTTCCTAACTCCAAAATCTTACAAAACTATTAAAAGGATTTGAAAAAGTGTTGTTTTACTGTTCCAGGAAAAACCCCAAAAGCCAGGGGGCTCCATGCAAAATCGTGTTGTCTTCTTCCTCCAGGCACACAGGCACCTGCGTGTGTCCGCCTGCGTCGTCGATCCCCGAAGGGATTCGCGCCGCCGCTCGCCGCCCCTGGACGAGGGGATAAGGACCCCGACACCCTCCTTCTCCCCTATCTTCTCCCTCCCCTGGCCCTCTCCTCCTCCTCTGCGCGCACGAGCAAAACCTAGCTGCGCCGGCCGCCGCATGGCCCCGCCGTTCTGCGCCACCCCGCAGCCCGCCAACACGCCCACGAGCTCCGCCTTGCCTCCTGGAGCTTGCCCGCTAGCGGAATCGAGCCGAGGCGTCCCCTGCCGCCCGAATCGAGCTCCCTTCCCGAGCTCCGGCCGCCGCCTCCGTCGACGCTCCCGTCGTCGTCAAGCCTCCCCCAAGCTCGCCGTCATCTCCATCGCGATCAGGGTGAGATGGTGATCCTCCAGAGCCCCTCCGTTCCTCCCCTCTCCGTCCCTAGCAGCACCGCACCCTGCGCCCGTGAGCTCTACCGCCGGCCATCGCGGCCGTGGTCGCTCCGGCGACCATGCGCGAGCGGCGCCGCCACCCCTCGGCTCACCGCGTCGGCGCGCGTCCAACGCGCTAGTCGGCGCGTCCAGGCGAGCCCTGGAACGCCCGCTCCGCTCGCCGCCGGCGCCAGGACTGCCGTGGTCAACCACCGGCGGTTGACCCGGTGGGACCCGGCTGTCAGCCCTTTTTCTTTTTATTTGTTTTTCTGTAAATGCAAAATCCATGACAGGTGGGCCCCGTCCGTCAGATATTTATTATTTTTCTAAATGTTTAGGAAATTAATAAAACCCTGACAGTGGACCCCTCCTGTCAGATAGTTAACATTTTCCAGAAATTCTAGAATTTGATTAAACCTTGTTAAATTCATAACTTATTCATTTTAAATCAGAAAAATGTGTATAATATATAAAAATCTTCAGAAAAATGAGATCTACAATTTGGTTACAAAATCATGCATTGTTAAACAACTTTGAACCCTAGTTGGTTTAGAAGAACTAATTGTACCCCTCTGAGGTTCCGGGACTACTAACCCTAGTTCACCGAAACCCAGTTAAATTGTTGATTATGTCTTAGGGTTAGCTTCACTACCTAATTAAACATGTCATATCATCATCCTTGTTTGCGCATTGCATCGATGCCATGTGTTGATTGTTATTTCTCTATTTCTAGAGTTTGCTTCTTCGCGATCGATAGAGCACGAGTTTGAGATGAGGAAGATCAACAACGCTGAAGATCAATACTCATATCCCGACGAGCAAGTCAAGCACAAGATCTCTTAAGATCCACTTCGGTTTGTCAGGGACAAAGGCAAGCCCTAGCCTGGTTCATATATGATTTCGAAATGCTTTTATCTCTGGTTCCTTCATATTGCATGCGATTCAACTGTCTTTTATCGATAGATAGAGTTACCCTATATATTGCATGTCCTACCTTTGTAGCCTCAAATCCCTGATCCACTGCTCCTAGCATAACTAGGTTTGGCATGTGTGCATCGCTAGAGCCTTTATATCTTTATGCTTAGCCATGCTTAGTATGTTACGCTTCTACTCCGGTCTTCGGACTGGAGCCTTACAATGAAATGAAACTAGCATGATAGGTTGACGTGGTAAGTATAGAGATGAGTGTTAAACATTATTAAATGCTCAGACGAAAGGCCACATTGGGATGTGGTGGGTTGTTTCGTTTAAACGACCCTAGGATGCGAGTTCTCGCCTCTTGACCGAGCGTACAACCACACGAGGCCCTATTATGGTACCCTCTCGACTCACTAACTTGCCTAGTAGATTCCATGAGTCACATAGTTTGTGCTTTACCTGGACATATGCATTGCATGTTTGCTTGGGGGAAAAGGTACATAA
This sequence comes from Lolium multiflorum, assembly GCA_030979885.1. Lineage (NCBI taxonomy): Eukaryota > Viridiplantae > Streptophyta > Magnoliopsida > Poales > Poaceae > Lolium > Lolium multiflorum. The sequence goes on along the minus strand of CM061750.1, from coordinate 312,797,123 downwards.
CATGTAGGTAAGCGTGGTCGTGGTGGCTGGGGGTTGCGGCCTCTGGGGAAACCCACCTCGGCTCACATCGTTAAGGACCGGCTTCGGGACTTGACCCGTTACGGCGGAACAATCCTTAGCGCGTGACTCATGGTCTCGGCGACAGCAAGGTAAAGGTCGTGGTCAACCACCCTCCGCCGGCTTTCCAAGGAAGAGAGCTTATAGCTTGGCATTAAGAGTCGGTTGGTACGTGTGGATAAAATTGTGCACCCCTCGCAGGGTTAAATCTTTTCGAAAAGCCGTGTCCACGGTTATGGACGACTTGGGAACGGACTTGGAGATCATAGAGAACTTTAACCTGATCGTAAAACTTGGCAAACAATGTGTGTTTACGGATACCTTCTTCGGGTGTTGAGGGGGTGATCCGAGGATAGTGGTTCGAGATGATGAAGATTGGTGGATACAATATGATGATCAATAGAGCTAGAGATATCGCTCTCTTATCCCCTTTTAAAGGTTCGAGTAGTCGAGCTTTCTTTCCCTCTTGTTTAACAAAGGAACCGGCTTTACGCAAAAGAAGCTCCACAGAAAGCCCGCATACCAGCTTTGCTAAAAGGTTGTACTAAGTCTTGTTGAGTCCCCGTACTCAGCTTTGCATGCTTTTGTTTCAGACGAAGTTGCTTCGACAGATGGTGGTTTCTAGTCGACATCGACGAGTAGCTTGGGGTTCCCAGGTGGCAGCCTGGAATCTATGGGTTGGGACGTCGCCGTTATGCTCCTGGCCTCTTAGGCCTTTTGCTATCTTGCTATGTCTAATAGCATAACTTTGCTTCCGTTGATTGATGAAATGCCAGGTCAGTGACCTCTGCTTGTAATATTCTGGTTCTTTGCTTAGTTATGAGCTTGTATTACCTCTTTGAGTCGTAGAGTCACTGTTGTGTTACCGATTCTCTCACTGTAGTCTCTCGAGCTCTAGGTTAGGCTTATGTCAGACGAAGATCTGGTATTTGTCTAACCTTGATCCCGGGGGTGCCACAGGTTTTGGTATCAGAGCAGGACTGCCTGTAGGAAGCCCTTTCTATCGATCGATGTTGAGTCTAGTGTTGTGAAAATTATTTGAAAACTAAAAGTATTTATGAAAATCTGATTAGGCTTCTTTTTACTCCTTATCTGGCATCGCTCTAATTCTAATGTGCCTTACCTTGTGTTGATTTTAAAGCTTTTCTATCTCTTCCAGTCTTTCAAACTTAGGTGCCTCAAGGGCATGTCGTTCCTAAACCAGTTGACCTAGTGCAGAGTTCTCTAGAGTCGTGTGTGTTCCGTGCTTCCTCTTTGTTTTGTTTTGTTTCAGCAGAGAGATTCCTTTCCATCATTATCTCTCTATTTTGTGGGTTTCACACCATTCTGTTTTAGGCTTCGAGGTTTCCTTTCACCTTGTATGTCTCCTTTTTAGAAGATATGCATGTCTTCTAGAAGCTACACAGTGATTACTACCTCGCAGTGTCCTCCGTGTCACTCGTCTAGTAGTTACTTCTTTCTCGGGTTTTAACCCTTGGACTTGAACCGAAGGTCCCCGAATGTGTTGGATTCTAGTATACGAATCTTAGTACATGAAGCTGGCCTTTAACCCAAGATCCATTCCATTGAACACTGGTGTTAATGTTCAAACATTACATCGGGATGGCTAAATTAAAAGGGATTTCTATTTTCGTGCCCTCGGCTCCTTAGTTGTACTCAGTTTTCCCCAGATCCTTAGTTTTTCCTCGGCTCCCCAACCCCTTGTCTATAACCCCAGAAAGAGCTCGGACGGAAGGAATCTCGTTTAGTTGACGTTGGTTGGCCGGCAAGTGGGGCCGTTGCCCCCGCAGTGGACACGTCTCCACTTATCCAGATCATCGTGGGACCCACAACTTGTCCACGTTAGCGCGCCGGACCTTACCCAGGTGACCGTTGCAAAATGGGAGCCCGAGCTAGCCCCGCGCCCGTGCCCGTGCCATTGCTTCCCTTTCTTTCTCCGCGCCCCATTGTTCTTCTTCTCCGCCAGCGGCAGCCCTTCTCCGGCACGCGGGTGATGTCTAGTTTCTCTTCGACCTCCCGTTCTTCATGGCCGCAGTATGGACCCGTGCCTTTGACAAGATGCCCTGACTGCCCACGCCAGGAGCCTCGAAGCGGTCGATCTGTAAGACGGACGAGAACGGCAACCGTGGACGTGAGTTCGTTGCATGCGAGAGCTTGCCATATAGAGAGGGGGATAAGGTTAGATCTCGCTCCAATTTCTCTTTCTCTCGATTTTCTTGTTATTCCCTCGAATTTGGGATTTAGGGTTCACGTTGTTGTTTTCAGATCTTGAAGAAATGCGGGCATTTCGAGTGGATCGATGTGTCGTTGAGGCTTCAGTATAAGAATCAATTGGAGCTATTGGGGGCGCAATTTGGGAGGTGACTTGCTGTAGAGAATGCGGCGGAGAGAGGAGCCGTTCCGATTAGGGACCTTCCGATTATGCCTAATGGTCCCAATGCAGAACTGGTGGAAGTGAAGGGAGAATGAAGAAAATGAACAAGCAGTTAAGGCAGCTGATCGAGTTGAAGAAGCAAGCTAATATGATGGCTGGTTGTTTTTTTGTTGTATAATTACGATCGGATTCTTATCATTGCTCACCAGGCGCTAGAAGTTGTTACAAGGGATACCTTGTTACAAATCCATTATTCAGTTACATGTACTTGTAGTTGTTTTCAAAGTTAGTGTGTGCATTCACCGAAATTACCAACTATATTCCCTAAAAGAAAAGGAAAGCTAAAGATAGTTGATAATTGTTAGAGGGGTGACAAATAATGCAATCCCGAAATCCGCAAATATGTATGCCTCATGTTTATACCAAAATTATACCACTTTTAGGCCGTTTCAAAATACCAATACTATATCCCAAACTATATTCCCTAAAAGAAAAGGAAAGCTAAAGATAGTTGATAATTGTTAGAGGGGTGACAAATAATGCAATCCCCGAAATCCGCAAATATGTATGCCTCATGTTTATACCAAAATTATACCACTTTTAGGCCTTTCCAAAATACCAATACCATATCCCAAACTATATTCCCTAAAAGAAAAGGACAGCTAAAGATAGTTGATAATTGTTAGAGGGGTGACAATAATGTAATCACGAAATCAGCAAAAATGTATGCCTCATGTTTATAACAAAATTATACCACTTTTAGGCCGTTTCAAAATACCAATACTATATCCCAAACTATATTCCCTAAAGAAAAGGAAAGCTAAAGATAGTTGATAATTGTTAGAGGTGACAAATAATGCAATCCCGAAATCCGCAAATATGTATGCCTCATGTTTATACCAAAATTATACCACTTTTAGGCCTTTCCAAAATACCAATACCATATCCCAAACTATATTCCCTAAAAGAAAAGGACAGCTAAAGATAGTTGATAATTGTTAGAGGGGTGACAAATAATGCAATCGCCAAATCAGCAAAAATGTATGCCTCATGTTTATAACAAAATTATACCACTTTTAGGCCGTTTCAAAATACCAATACTATATCCCAAACTATATTCTCATGTTTATTCTCCACCGACAGAGAGAGAGAGAGAGACAGGTTAGAGAGAGAGAGAGAGAGAGAGAGAGAGAGAGAGAGGTTGCCACGAAGAGACGGATAGGGGTATACTGCCTGTTAGATCAGTGGATCAACGGTTCGTGGAGTCGATCCGTGTGACAACGGCTCAACCAATCAGGATAAGTTTGGGCTTCTCAGAGCATTTGTGACAGTACTTGAGGGCAAAACTGAGTAGTACTAAGAATCCAAGGGCACATAAATAGTAAATAGACTAAGGGATTCAAACAAAAGAATTACAAAATGAAAAATGTGTGTTTTGTACAATATAATTCATATTGGGCTACATCAAATTATTTGCAATTCAAATATACATGAGTGTGACAATTATGGCATCATTTAGACAAACTATGTTTTGGGAAAGATGTTTTGCAAAGGGGTTTGGGTGGAAAACCATGCATCTTCATAGCTACACTAGTGATTCTGAGAAGTGGCAATTTGTGGTAAAACTTGATTTATATATGTTTGTTAAGGTTTTCTAGGTGGCAGGTTGCGTAGGAAGACTCCATGAGTAGTTGCCACTATGTTTTTATTTTTTGGATTTTTTTGCGCATGAAATGACTCAATTAGCTATGTTAATCTCATTTGTTGACTCTCTGTTGACCAGCTACTTGAGGGTAAAACTGAGTATATTGCACTTGCCGGTCTAAGTCCTCGAGGGGAAAACTGAGTACAGATAAAATTTCTGTATAAGGCCTGAGGTTATAACTGAGTACACCAAACGTCCCAGGGTTAGACTCGTGTAGCGGTGCACGCTGCAGCCGTGCATAGCGGACGCGTGTTGCGGTACACGCCACCTTCGTCCTTATTTCTCTTTCTCGACGCACGTTCACGGCTCACTGCAACCGCCTCTCCTGTCCCATCATCTTCTCCACAATCGAAGAAAAAACCTCGAAGAAAACCGCCGGCGATGGAGAAGAATGAGATGCCCATTGTCGGCGCATCGGCCGCCGCCCCGTCTGGCCCCCTGTCGCTGCTTCCAACGTAGCAGCCGCGCATCGGCCGCCGCCCCGTCCAGCCTGCCGTTCCAACGTAGCAGCGGCGCATCGGCCGCCGCCCCGTCAGGCCCTGTCGCCGCTTCCAACGTAGCAGCCGGCGCATCGGCCGCCGTCCCCGTCCAGGCCCTCGTCGCTTCCAACGTAGCAGCCGGCGCATCGCCGCCTCCCACCCCGTCGATTGGGACCCGTACGAACCAGGTGCGACGCGCCGAGAACCCCTACGACACCACCATCGTCGACTACGAGCCGGAGGTAACCCTTTGTTCCCTTGTTCTTATCTCATTTCAATCATTTTGTGTTAGATCTAGCGTTATTACGGTTCGTCTGTTCCTAGTTCAATCCTTTTGTGTTAGATCTTGCGTTATTACTGTTCGTCTCTTCCTAGTTCAATCCTTTTTGTTAGATCTTGCGTTATTACTGTTCGTCTGTTCCTAGTTCAATCCTTTTGTGTTAGATCTTGCGTTATTATTGTTCGTCTGTTCCTAGTTCGATCCTTTTGTGTTAGATCTTGCGTTATTAGTGTTTGTGATTTGCTTTTGTTTCAGATTTGTGCCGATGATGATGAATATTTGGGCATCCCTAAATTGATTCAGGGTTTGGTCAGTAAACAATTGGTGTGTACAAATTTGTTGTGCATGATCTTTGGTTTATGACTCAAATCCTGGATATAAGTGTGTCCAATGTAACTGAGGCTCTTTTTTTCGAGCCCATATTATCATGCATGATTTTTTGTTCACTCTCTGTTCAATCATCGTTGCAATTGACTCCGTGTTTTTTGCACGATCTTTGGTGCTACGTGACAGGTGGAGAGCAGCGACGTCACACGACGACGAGTCCTTCCACACCAAACTCGTCACGTCCTCGAGGAGGCTGCAGTCCGGCCAATACGGCCCCCTTTGCTCAAGGCATTTACAAGTGCCCCTTCTGCAACAGAGGCTCTTCGACACCAACTTCAACACCCCGTTGAACCATGCTGAATCCATTGGCAGATATGGCGCTAGAGTTGGAAGTACCGTGAACGTGCATGCGTACATGGCCAAACACAAAGCACTTGGGATTCACTGCGCAACCTCCAAGCGAGTCACACGCGCCACGGAGGCGTTGAACGTGCCTCCGCACTCTCTGTATGTGATCTCTATCTGAGAGCATTAAATTCATGTAAAATGTAGCTTATGTTGGATCTATCGGTACTACATTTGGATCTGTCCTGAATATATCTATGCTATGTTGGCTGTGTGCAGCTTATCCTATATTTTTCTCTGGATTTGTGCCCTAGATTTCCTACCTGATTGGGTAAAACGAAGGCATAAAGAAATGAATGGCGTTAAAAAACAGAAGGAGAAGCTTCTCTAGATTTGCTACCAATTTGGGCTATCAAATATGAATGAGATCGAGCGATAGAGAGGAAAAGGTACATTGAAAACTGCTAATCTAGGCGAAAGAGACAGAAACCACTCGTGCCCCCGTCCCGGACCCACACGGCTCCACACGCTACGGCCCTACACGCTACGGCCCCACAAACACGGCCTCGTCCTGTCCCACGCGGTCCCTTCCTACCAGCCCCACACGACGCGGTCCCACACGACGCGACCCCACAAACGACACGACCCCACTCGTCGGAAACGGCCAACTAACCGATTCCTTCCGTCGAGCTCCTTCTGTTCGGACAAACGTTTGGGTAAAACTGAGGAAAAACTAAGGAGCTGGGGAAAACTGAGTACAACTAACGAAGCAGGGGCACGAAAATAGAAATCCCAAATTAAAATTAAGCTATCCTTCAAGCTTGTGTTTATTGTCGTGTTGAATTGCGGCAATAAAGATCTTTCCCTTCCACTAGCTATCGCAGATGTTCTTTCATGGAACCAAATGGATCACGACAAGTGTGCTCTTTGTGTGTCTCGCATCTATGTCCGTGACTCTGCCACACCTCCCTTTTCAGCATGAGTTTCTCAAGAGTGTTAACTTGTGCATCTACCTCTCAGGAATTATGATCCTGATCATGTTCTTCTTCTTTAGTAGCTTTCCAACCTTTGTCTGCTAGTTAGCAGCCAAGTTGAAAATGTGCATTGGTGTTTTCCAGTGTATGTTACTCTTGTGGTTCGTCAAGACATTTCACTTTGGTAGGTCAGGAGAAACAAACTCCAGTACCTTGTCCATTTCAAAGACTTGGTCAAAGTGTTGTAATCCGCAGATTAAGAGGCCTCGTTAGCTTCTGTTCTGTTCTACCTTAGAGTATCACCCTCTTTTATATTATAAGGTCGTGCTTTGTATCATGGTCTTACTGATGAAGTGATGCTCTTTCATATCTTTACTCACCCTTTCTCCGAGTTGTCTATGCTTGGGAATGTTGGGGTTTGCGTATTGATGTGGCCATCTGAGATTCCTAGCAATTGTTATTGCTTGGAGATCCAAGGACATTTGTGTCATTCTTAGCATAATTGGTTCTCCAATTATTAAGCGAAGTTTGATTGTGCTGCCAAGTTCATTTGTTCAGGCGCACATATTCGGTCAAAGAGTTAGGTTCGTCCCAAAGCTCTCAAGGCCATATCGTTTGCTTTGTAAAGCAAGATTCCCTCCTGAATTCAGTGATATACTGGTGGTTCGTGATATTCTAGCTGTCTTTCTAGAAGTATTACCATGTTGTCACATGACCGTGTTATCGAGTTCATGAGTAAGTTAGTTCCGTGAACTACTCCTTCTCCAAGAACCTTGCTAGATAACCCTGGACTAGTTGGTTGAGCTTAATCAACAACTTGGAGATTTGAAAGAAAAAAGGTCTATCCAACTTTGTTTCTTCATAAAGGGATGTCTAGTGTTGTCTGTGTTGAAGTCAGAAAGTATCTCCTTTTTGGATATGCTATCTTTCCCATATTTGATTTGAGTTTTGGCTATAATCAAATCAAACTCAGTTCCATGGACTATCTTGATGATGTTTATACTCATGGTGTCTCGTCTGAGTATACCTTCATGTCCTTTGGTCTGACCAATATTTCTGCCTCGTTCATGCAGAATATGAGTTCCTCATTGGAGTATCTTGATAAGTTTGTTATTGAGCCCATTGATGACATTCTTATTTCCTACATGCTTAAAGAGATTCATATTGAACAACTGGCACTAATGTCGGTAACTTTTAAGAACCATCTTTGTGTCATCATGAAGTATGTGTTCTGGATGTTGGAAGTGACATTCTCTAGTTCACGTGCATTTGCTGAAAGATGTTGCCGTGAATTCGAGTCGAGTTTCCTTTGTTTTCCCCGTGAACCATCGCAAGTCGGCCATGCATGTGCGAAGTATTCTTGAGATGGAAGGTTGTTACCTCCATTCCTTGAAACGTTCCTCTATGCACACTAAGCCACTGCCTTGTTTGTTCAAGAAAGACAAGAAGCTTAAGAACTTCAAAATCTTCTTTGTTGTCCCCACAAGGACTCACTTGTGTTACATTGCAAAATTTGCACGCAATTGCTTTGCAGTCGCAACCACATGTATTACACAATCTAGCTCAATCTTTTGGAGCTTGACATTGTGGTCCATGTCTTGAGAATCTATCGACTTTACCTTGGTGGTAACTGTTGAAAATCTTCTATTTGGACATGCTGAGTCTTAAATATCTTTACACCTAACCTAAGCTGAATCTCAAGCGGCAAAGATGGTTAGTGTTTCTCAAGGATTTTTGACATAGGTCTCTTTGTAAATCCGGCAAGATTGATGTGGTGGTTAACACAATTTGTCGGAAGGCCTAATGCCATAATCTCTTGAAACATCAAGAATAACCACTCTCCATAAGGATCTTGTGTGACTTATTCTAGAAGTTGCCCTTATGATGTCTTTTCAATTCCGAAGTCTGACCTTCACTTGATGAACTATTGAAGGCTAGTCAATAGCCTAATATTGGTGACTAGAACATCTCAAGGAGAACATTAGAAGCAGAGTTGCTAAATGTCTCCCGGTCAATCCCTCGAAATCATTTCTCCGGTGACGACCACTCCGTTAGGAGAAATTTCACTCCCCGGTGATCATTGATACTTCACTAGCTAGTGCTCCTCACCTTCCTTTGGTTTGTACCTGAAGTTCTAATCAATTCACACGTTGTGTGAATTCGTCAGCCATCTAGGGCCGTAGCTTTTTGAGTGGACAACAATCATTTCATGTACCTATACCAGAAGAGTGACTATGATTCTTAAATCCAAAGTTGCTCTGGTTGGTAATCTTTTGTGCTTCTACGAGTCACCCTCTCTAAGAGTGCCTCGTTATGGTATCAAAGGCAGTTTAACTCTTCGCTACCTTGTCCCTTCGTATTCTTGTAAAGCGTGGAGCAATTGCCTACCAAACTTTGAAACTTCTTTCATCTCCTCCGTTACCTTGACGTGTTTCATGTTTGTCATCTCAAGAGGTGTTCTTGTACACCCGTTCCCTGAGTTGACCATGAGATACTCGATCTTTGTGAAGATCCACCGTCTAGTGTCATTCCCTCTTTCCTTTAGGTGCAGTTGAGCAACAACCTCAAGGAAAAAAAATGAAGCGCTTCATTCATGGTGTTGTGAGTCAACTTCTTCATGGTGTCGTGGATTAACTTCTTCAACAAAGAAGATCATCTTGGTATCAACAAGCTCGTTGAAGACCGGTGTAGTTCTTGTTACCTTCTCTTTTCCTACCTTAGGAATCTCGGGGACGAGATTCTTGTAAGGGGGATAGAGTTGTAACATCCCTGTTCTGCTAAACCCTAATTAGGAATTGTTTGTGCATTCATGAGCATCATATAAATGCATTAAGAAAATTTGCAAATAAAATTTAAGTGGAAACCCTAATGTATGCAAACCTTCCTCTGTTTTAAATTCTCCCAAATTGTTCAAATGTTTGAAAACCTCAAAACAAAATTATGTGGACTTTCAATTATTAGTAGGAAGGCCACACAATATTTTTCCCTGGAATATTTGAGTTATTTCCTAACTCCAAAAGCTTACAAAACTATTAAAAGGATTTGAAAAAGTGTTGTTTTACTGTTTCCAGGAAAAACCCCAAAAGCCAGGGGGCTCCATGCAAAATCGTGTTGTCTTCTTCCTCCAGGCACACAGGCACCTGCGTGTGTCCGCCTGCGTCGTCGATCCCCGAAGGGATTCGCGCCGCCGCTCGCCGCCCCTGGACGAGGGGATAAGGACCCCGACACCCTCCTTCTCCCCTATCTTCTCCCTCCCCTGGCCCTCTCCTCCTCCTCTGCGCGCGCGAGCAAAACCTAGCTGCGCCGGCCGCTGCATGGCCCCGCCGTTCTGCGCCACCCCGCAGCCCGCCAACACGCCCACGAGCTCCGCCTTGCCTCCTGGAGCTTGCCCGCTAGCGGAATCGAGCCGAGGCGTCCCCTGCCGCCCGAATCGAGCTCCCTTCCCGAGCTCCGGCCGCCGCCTCCGTCGACGCTCCCGTCGTCGTCAAGCCTCCCCCAAGCTCGCCGTCATCTCCATCGTGATCAGGGTGAGATGGTGATCCTCCAGAGCCCCTCCGTTCCTCCCCTCTCCGTCCCTAGCAGCGCCGCACCATGCGCCCGTGAGCTCTACCGCCGGCTATCGCCGCCGTGGTCGCTCCGGCGACCATGCGCGAGCGGCGCCGCCACCCCTCGGCTCACCGCGTCGGCGCGCGTCCAACGCGCTAGTCGGCGCGTCCAGGCGAGCCCTGGAACGCCCGCTCCGCTCGCCGCCGGCGCCAGGACTGCCGTGGTCAACCACCGGCGGTTGACCCGGTGGGACCCGGCTGTCAGCCCTTTTTCTTTTTATTTGTTTTTCTGTAAATGCAAAATCCATGACAGGTGGGCCCCGTCCGTCAGATATTTATTATTTTTCTAAATGTTTAGAAATTAATAAAACCCTGACAGTGGACCCCTCCTGTCAGATTTAACATTTTCCAGAAATTCCAGAATTTGATTAAACCTTGTTAAATTCATAACTTATTCATTTTAAATCAGAAAAATGTGTATAATATATCAAAATCTTCAGAAAAATGAGATCTACAATTTGGTTACAAAATCATGCATTGTTAAACAACTTTGAACCCTAGTTGGTTTAGAAGAACTAATTGTACCCCTCTGAGGTTCCGGGACTACTAACCCTAGTTCACCGAAACCCAGTTAAATTGTTGATTATGTCTTAGGGTTAGCTTCACTACCTAATTAAACATGTCATATCATCATCCTTGTTTGCGCATTGCATCGATGCCATGTGTTGATTGTTATTTCTCTATTTCTAGAGTTTGCTTCTTCGCGATCGATAGAGCACGAGTTTGAGATGAGGAAGATCAACAACGCTGAAGATCAATACTCATATTCCGACGAGCAAGTCAAGCACAAGATCTCTGAAGATCCACTTTGGTTTGTCAGGGACAAAGGCAAGCCCTAGCCTGGTTCATATATGATTTCGAAATGCTTTTATCTCTGGTTCCTTCATATTGCATGCGATTCAACTGTCTTTTATCGATAGATAGAGTTACCCTATATATTGCATGTCCTACCTTTGTAGCCTCAAATCCCTGATCCACTGCTCCTAGCATAACTAGGTTTGGCATGTGCATCGCTAGAGCCTTTATATCTTTATGCTTAGCCATGCTTATTATGTTACGCTTCTACTCCGGTCTTCGGACTGGAGCCTTACAATGAAATGAAACTAGCATGATAGGTTGACGTGGTAAGTATAGATATGAGTGTTAAACATGATTAAAGGCTCAGACGAAAGGCCACATTGGGATGTGGTGGGTTGTTTCGTTTCTGCCGACCCTAGGATGCGAGTTCTCGCCTCTTGAACCAAGACTGAGCGTACAACCACACGAGGCCCTATTATGGTACCCTCTCGACTCACTAACTTTCCTAGTAGATTCCATGAGTCACATAGTTTGCGCTTTACCTGGACATATGCATTGCATGTTTGCTTGGGGGAAAAGGTACATGTAGGTAAGCGTGGTCGTGGTGGTGGGTTGGGCCTCTGGGGAAACCCACCTCGGCTCACATCGTTAAGGACCGGCTTCGGGACTTGACCCGTTACGCGGAACAATCCTTAGCGCGTGACTCATGGTCTCGGCGACAACAAGGTAAAGGTCGTGGTCAACCACCCTCTGCCGGCTTTCCAAGGAAGAGAGCTTATAGCTTGGCATTAAGAGTCGGTTGGTACGTGTGGATAAAATTGTGCACCCCTGCAGGTTAAATCTTTTCGAAAGCCGTGTCCACGGTTATGGACGACTTGGGAACGGACGTGGAGATCATAGAGAACTTTAACCTGATCGTAAAACTTGGCAAACAATGTGTGTTTACGGATACCTTCTTCGGGTGTTGAGGGGGTGATCCGAGGATAGTGGTTCGAGATGATGAAGATTGGTGGATACAATATGATGATCAATAGAGCTAGAGATATCGCTCTCTTATCCCCTTTTAAAGGTTCTGAGTAGTCGAGTTTCTTCTCCCTCTTGTTTAACAAAGGAAAATTGGCTTTACGCAAAGAAGCTCCAAAAGCCCGCATACCAGCTTTGCTAAAAGGTTGTACTAAGTCTTGCTGAGTCCTGTACTCAGCTTTGCATGCTTTTGTTTGACGAAGTTGCTCGACAGATGGTGGTTTCTAGTCGACATCGACGAGTAGCTTGGGGTTCTGTGGCAGCCTGGAATCTATGGGTTGGGACGTCGTTATGCTCCTGGCCTCTTAGGCCTTTTGCTATCTTGCTATGTCTAATAGCATAACTTTGCTTCCGTTGATTGATGAAATGCCAGGTCAGTGACCTCTGCTTGTAATATTCTGGTTCTTTGCTCAGTTATGAGCTTGTATTACCTCTTTGAGTCGTAGAGTCACTGTTGTCTTACCGATTCTCTCACTGTAGTCTCTCGAGCTCTAGGTTAGGCTTATGTCAGACGAAGATCTGGTATTTGTCTAACCTTGATCCCGGGGGTGCCACAATTCTCCTCCACCACTTGTTTGAATGCCACCGCGCACCAAGCTCCTCAGGCACGCCACTCCAGGAACCACCATGTCGACAGAGGAAGCGGAGATCTCTGGATGGGAGAGATCTATGATCTCAAACCAAGACATGAGCGCCCTCAAGAAGCTTGGGCTAATGAAGAAAGAAGGGGCGCTGATATTTCTTTGGGGATGAAAGCTTCCCTACTCCTTGCATCGGATACCTGTAACATTCATCGACCACCTCATTCGCGGCCTGTCCACCCCCATTCACGAGTTCCTGCGTGGATTGCTGTTCATTTATGGGATTCAGCTTCATCATCTGACTCCCAACTCCATCCTCCACATTTCCATTTTTATCACCCTGTGTGAATGCTTTCTCGGGACCCATCCTCATTGGGGCCTGTGGAAACACATCTTCTATCTTCGCCGCAACAGCTCACGCAACATCGCCTACAATGTCGGCGGTGTTGTTATCTGCATCCGTTCCGACGTCGATTACTTCGACGTCAAATTCTCCGACTCCGTCCAGGGCTGGCGCAAGAGATGGCTATACATCCAAGAGGAGCAAGAGAACTCTCAAGAATACAACATTGCCCCCTTTGATGGTACCGCAAAAATCCTCAGGCGTCGTTCTTGGGACGCTGAAGTCACTGCCGAAGAAAAATCGGCTACCGATGCTCTGATGAAGCGCATTCATGATCTACAGAACACCCGCGGTAAGGAACTGTCGGGTGTTCAAATTACTGCGCACTTCCTTAGGATCAGGGTGAAGCCTCTGCAGGCTCACAAAAACCCCCTCTGGATGTATACTGGCGAGGAAGATGTTGTTGGCTTGTCCAAGGATCTCTCTGTGAAACATCTGGAAAGGCTGGTCCGACGTTTTACCTCGTTGAGCAAGAAACATAGTGTTCCATCCTCCTGCCGCATGACACCGTACAACAGCAACCACGCGCTCCCCGAAGTAAGTGGTTTCTTTCTAGAGTTGTACTACTACTTTTCGACTTGCTATCTTATTACCTTACACCTTGGTTTTTATTTGTGTTTTATTCAATAGAACCATCAAACTTTCACTTCTCTTCCTCCCCTCCCCGAAGGTGGCGAGGTAGAGGAGCGAGCCGTCGATACCGATGATTCTCAGGAACCCTTTCGTCCTGAGAGTGAAGTCGCAGGATATCAAAAATCCGCGGCTTCCTCCGATAAAGAGACTAACTCAGAAGCTTCTAAATCCGCACACTCTCCTCCCTCTGTTGTTTCTCCAAACAACAAGAGGAAGCGGGATGAAGTCGAAGATTCTGTTACTTCGAAACCCATTGGGTCACCTGCCAAGGAAACTTCTCCCGAAGAAGAAGGTGGCTTCTGCCCTTATGACGACGCTATCATTAGCTCGTAAGTTACGCCGCCTCCTTTTTTTGTACATTTCTTGTGAATGTTCTCATGTTTCTTTGTCGACAGTGGCGAAGAAGAAGAGGAAGAACCCGCTGCCAATGCGACGGCTCCAACGAGCGCGTCAAATACCGTAGTTCTTTTAGAAGCACGTCGTGCTACTGAGGAAACCTCGCCTCCTCATCATCAAGATTTGGAGATGTCGACTCCTGTTGCCAGCCCCCAAACCTCTTCGCCGAAAAGACCAAGGATTGGGCTTGGCGAGAGCCATGACTTTGCGGCCGGGAATTCCGCGACTCCTCCATTGGATGACGTAAGTATTTTTTGCTTACAACTTGTCGAGTTTTTTCACTTCTGAACCTATCTCTCGACTTTCTTTTTTAAGCCTCTGATGAAACATTTCATCAATCTTGGTACTCAATTCATTGGGTACCGTGATACTGTCCAAGATTTGAAAGGTGAACATTGCTTACTACGGATGAACTATATTTATTTCTCCTTGGATAGCCTGTATTGTATTTTGACTGTAAATTCCTACATCATCTCCTTCTGCCAGAGGCTCTCGACAAAGCCAACAAGCGCGCTGATGATCTTGCTCTTAAGCTTAAACAAAGCGAGAAAAATTGCAAGAAGGCTGAGCAAGACGTTGCTTCTGTTGTGGATCTTCGCAAGAGGCTTCACCATGCTGAAAATGCTTTAAGCGAGAAGATGACCCAACAGATTGCGCGTGAAGAGGCCATCATTGGTCGCCTAGAGTCGCAGAACCGGCGCTTTGTCAGTAAGTTCCCTGTCCTTATTTTGTAAACATCTTCTGAGATTGTCTCTCGTGCATATTTTGATGAACCCGAATCTTGCTCCAACAGGAAAGGTGGGGGAAGACTTCACCCTTCACGAACCCGAATCCTCGAGCTCCATGGGGATTTGGCGCGCGAAAGCATTTCCAATGCACGAGCTGCGTTCACACGCCTCTTCCCCTATTTCTTTCCCAAGCAGACGCAACCGGCGATTTTTTCCGAACTTGCCAGGCGCTTCCTGCCCAAGGAGGATCTTGGATTGGCTTTTCGGCAAGAAAATTTGAAGGTTGGAGTCGAAGGGAGCATAGCCCTGGTTGCCGAAAGCAGCAAAATGTCGACTGGGTGAAGGATGGCGAAACAAAGGGAAACAACAAGGAGAAGTGGAAGTCCTTGGTGAAGGCTGCCAAGCCGCACTCGAAGAAGATTCTTTCCTTCCTGGGATACAAACCAGCTGCTTCATCCAGTACCACCAAGCCGGAGGTCAAGTAGACCAACTTATCCCTCCGTTATTTTTTCTCTTTTGGTAGTTGTCGATATCTATATGATATGCGACTGCTTTTGCTGACTCAGTATGAGTCGACCTTTTGTAATGGCCCCCGATTTATGTAAATATCCCAATTTATGAATGAAAAGGAAAGAATCCTTGTGTGGTAATTGATGCCGACTTTTTCTTTTCTTCCAGTTGGTGTTTGATAATTAGTCTAAGACTGCTGGACTGTCATCTGCTTCACCTGCTACTACTCGCTCTAAACGGACAGCGGACGATGTTTTGCTGGATGACTCCTCATCTTTGAACCCGGATCAATTAGAACTAGCTGAACTTCGACAATAACTACAGGCCGTGAAGAAACAATCCATTATTGTTATGGACCAATCCTGCAAATCTTCCGAGCGGGAGAAAATTGCTCTTCAGCAGGCCCAAGAAGCCTTAATATTGAAAGAAACTGTGGTCGCCAAGGCTTCACAAGCTATTTCTCGAGAAGATTATATACTCGACTTGATGACCGACGCGAGTCTGGATATGGCAGGTATGGTCAACAAATTTTACTTCTCTTTCCACTTATTCTCTTGTTTTCACTCCTCATTGTGGCCCTTTCGTTGAATAGGCTCCTTCTTAGATGCTGCTGCCGAGGATCAACAGGTTGATGCAAGATCAGACCTTCTCGTTAAACTTGCTCTAGAAAATGACTCCAGCTTTTGTGCTACGCCAGATCGGACCCGACGGATTGTTAGATTTCAAGACCGCGCGGGCCAAGTTCGGGAATATCTTGAGTTTTGCACAAAGACACTGGCCATGGTTTATAATGCTTTGTTTCCTCATAATCTTCAGCCTAAAACTCTTCCTGACTTGATGGACAAATTCAAGAGTGCTCATCGAATCCATGGATTTGTGAAGGCCCAATTAATGGCTGGTGCTAGAGTTGCTATGATCATGCTGTAGATCTGCTACCCGAAGTTAGATATGGCCAACATTGTTGAGATTTGTCATGCTAAACTGAGGAAGCGGAAAAGAATGTCGACAAAATCAACGATGTGGTGACACCCATAGCCGAGAAGATGATTGATGATTTAATTCGGATGGATGCTGACTTCTTCATGGAGGGCCATTATGCTAATTTTATGGGTGCAACTGCAGAAGGTGAAGGGGTAAACATAGATGACCTGATAAGAATTGACTAAAGATCTGTTTCTTCTGTCGAGTTTTTCCTGAAATAAAAAGGAGATCTTGTATATTGTAAATACTATGTATAGTTGGAGCAGTTTGCTTATTTTTCCCTTTCTCTAGCCCCTGAGCGTTTCGGTGGCTATATTTTTATGTTTATTGCTTTGCGAGGTGTTTGAACCAAGGCAAGCAACTTGTAAGTTGTATATTGTAAAGACTTGTGTATATATTGAATCTTCGGGGTATAAGCCCCCGAGTCGGTCGAAGGAAAAAGATATATATCACCAATATTTTTACTATATTGCAGCATCGCGAGCCCGCCTCATTAAAAACCTTTTAGCCCCACTCGGTGCCCTGAAAGGAAAAGAGTGCGTCTGAAAACTCGCGAGCTTTTCAGTACATTGTGTGTTTACATATGTAACTATATTTTGGCTTCTATGCGTAAAAATGCCGGAGCTGCGCCACGTTCCAAGGGTTTGGTTCCTCCTTCCCTGACTTCTTATCCTTTATCCTGTATGCACCTCCTGGAATTACTTCTGTGACGATGTATGGTCATATCCATGGAGATTCAAATTTCTCATGACTATCTTGGGTGAGCCGAAGAACTAAGTCGCCAACTTGAAAGGATCTTGGTCGCAAACATCGGCTATGATAATTCTTCAGGTTCTGTTGGTATGTGGTAACCCTTGATAACACCTCATCTCTAGCTTCGTCGAGTGCATCGACATCGTCCTCCAACGCCTTTCTCGAAGTTTCCTCGTCGTATTCTGCAACTCTCGATGAATTATGCTCTATTTCTATCGGGAGCATGCCTCGGCTCCATGGACTAGGAAAACGGGGTTCTCGCAGTATTGGGCGTTGTTCGTATGCTCCACAGGACGCTTGGCAACTCCTCAGGCCAGGTGTGTCGAGCTTTCTCCAATGGTGTTAACATGCGTTTCTTGATTCCGTTGCAGATGATGTCGTTTGCTTTTTCGACTTAGCCATTGGTTTGCGGGTGCGCTACCGACACAAAGTGTAGTTTAATGCCTACTTCGTCACAATACGCTTTGAATTCCTTGGAGGTGAAGTTGCTGCCATTGTCCGTGACGATGCTGTGAGGAACGCCAAATCGAAAACTATGCCCTTGATGAAGCTTACCACCGATGCTGCATCTGCTGATGTTACTGGTACTGCTTCGATCAACTTGGTAAACTTGTCGACAGCCACGAGCATATACACATATCCTCCTGGCCAAGCCTTATGCAACATCCCCACCATGCCATGTCGAGACCCCATTGTGCGAACGGCCACGACAAAGGTATTGGCATCAGCTCGGCTGCCGGAGAATGGGGTTTTGCCGCAAACCTTTGGCACGCATCACAAGTACGCACTATATCTTTCGCGTCTTCTACTGCAGTTAGCCAATAAAAACCTGCCCTAAAAACTTTGGCTGCTATTGCTCGGCTGCTCGCATGGTGGCCGCATACTCCCTCGTGCACATCCTTGAGTATGAGTCGTCCTTCCTCAGGTGTCACACACCTTTGCAATACTCCCGAGATACTTCGCTTGTACAGTTCTCCTTTAACCACAGTAAAGGCTTTGGATCGTCGGATGACTCGCCTGGCTTCAACCGGATCGTCAGGTATCACGTTTCTTGTAATATATGCCACATATGCCTGCATCCACGGAACTGCTATCACCATAACTTCGTGCGGGTCTTCTTCATCTTCCGATATATTTGCTCCTGGCTCTGCTGCAGTCCCCAAGTCTTTTTTTAGTTTCTCCTTTTTCTTCAACTGCTTCAGCGTTTTCTTCGGCTTGGTAGATCTTTCACTTATTTCTTCCCAAAACACACCAAGTGGTATTGACAGGCATTGCGACCCGATGTTTACCAAAACATCGGCTTCATCGTTGCTGAATCTGCTGATGTGATTGACTTCACAGCCGTCGAAGAGCTTCTCGAGGTCATTGTATAGTTCCTTGTATGCTATCATACTGTCGTTAACTGCGTCGCACTTGTTCATCACTTGTTGAGCTACCAATTGAGAGTCGCCGAATATTTTTAGGCGTGTTGCCCCGCCCGCCTTTGCCATCTTCATCCCATGTATAAGTGCTTCATATTCTGCTTCATTATTGGATGCGTTAGAAAACGTCATCTGTAGTATGTACTTCATCTTGTCGCCTTGGGGTGATACAAGTATCACGCCTGCTCCAGCTCCCTCCAATCTCTTGGACCCGTCGAAGTTCATGGTCTAAGTACTCGATAAATCTGGGGGTCCCGTATTTTGCAGCTCCATCCACTCCGCAATGAAGTCTGGCAAAATCTGCGACTTTATTGCTTTTCTTTTTTCATATGTGATATCTCGGGGGGAAAGCTCTACTCCCCAAAGGGAGACACGCCCCGTGGCTTCTGGATTGTTCAGGATATCGGAGAGAGGTGCTTCATTGACAACTACGATCGGGTGTGCCAAAAAGTAGTGCCGTAGTTTTCTTGTTGTTGTGAACACGCCATAGGCTAACTTCTGATACTGTGAGTACCTTTGCTTTGACGGTGATAAAACTTTGTTGATGAAGTATACTGGCCGCTGAACTCCATGAATTTTTCCTTCTTCTTCTCGTTCCACCACAAGAACCGTGCTGACCACTTGAGGCGTGGTCGCGATATTCAACAGGAGAGGTTCCTTTTCTTTCGGAGCCACTAGTATTGGGGGTGTCAAAATTGTGCGCTTGAGATCCTCGAAATCTCTATCTGATTCCTCGTTCCACTCGAACTTTTCCCCTTGCTTGATCAGCGCATAAAACGGCAACGCTTTTTCTCCTAAACTGGCGACTAATCTACTTAAAGCGGCGACTCGGCCAGTTAGCTGTTGTATTTCCTTTATCTTGGTTGGTCTCCTCATTGTTACGATGGCTTGGATTTTCTCCGGATTGGCCTCGATTCCTCTTGCTGATACCAACTATCCGAGGAGTTCTCCCGCAGGAACACCAAAGGAACACTTCATCGGGTTGAGTTTGAGACAGAACTTGTCGAGGTTGTCAAAGGTCTCCTTCAGATCGTCGATCAGAGACGCGCTATGTTTTGTTATTATGACGACATCGTCGATGTATACTTGAATGTTTTTTCCAATTTGTGTGGTAAGGCACTTCTGCATCATCCGCTGATAAGTGGCTCCCGCGTTTTTCAACCCGAAGGGGCATTGTCCTGTAACAAAACACGCCGTAAGGGGTTATAAAAGATATTTTGACTTCATCTTCTTCTTTTAATCGGATCTGGTTGTAACCAAAATACGCATCCAAGAAGGAAAGACGTTCGCAGCCTGCCGTGGAGTCGATAATTTGATTGATCCTCGGGAGGGGAAAGTGATCCTTTGGACAGTGTTTATTGAGACACGTAAAGTCGACGCACATGCGAAGGACAATCGTGTTTTTCTTTGGGACCAACACTGGGTTAGCTACCCATGTTGCTTCCTTGTGTAGTTCCTTGATAAATCCTGCTTCTCTAAGTCGATCAAACTCAGATAGCATAGCTTTGCGGTTTGGCTCAGAAAAACGCCGCAAAGGTTGTCGGATTGGCCTAACCATTGGATCCAAATTAAGGGGGGTGCTCGACAAGTTCCCTGGGTACTCCTGGCATGTCAGCTGGACACCATGCAAATATTTCCCAGCGCTCACGGAGGAACTCGACGAGCGCGCTTTCCTATGCGCTATCCATGTTTGTTGCGATAGCTGTCGTCTTCTTTGGATCTGTCGGGTGAATCTGCACTTCTGTCGAATTTTTCGTGGTGACGAAGGTTTGCTCCTTCAATGGCCTTCCTCCGTCAGGCACCACATCGTAATCACTTGTTAGTCTCGACGCCATGTACTCTGCCTGCATCCCGAAAGTTTCTGACAGCCGATGAAAATCCTTGTCGCACTTATCTGCCAGGGCAAAACTACCCTTTACTGTGATCGGGCCCTTGGGTCCAGGGAGCCTCCATAGCAAGTACGTATAATGCGGCACCGCCATGAATCTGGCATAAGCGGGTCGTCCTAACAAAGCATGATATTGCGATGGGAAGTCTACAACTTCGAATTCCAGCTTCTCCCTTCTGTAATTCTCTCGGGTTCCAAACTGAACGTCGAGATTGATCTTTCTCAATTGATAACTTGGCCTCTCAGGGGTAATATCGTGGAAACGCGTGTCAGTTGGTGTCAAGTTCGCCAATGATATGTTCATCTTCCGCAATTTATCTGCGTACATAAGATTCAAACTGCTGCTGCCATCTATGAACACACGTGAAACGTCGAATCCTGCGATCACTGCTGAAAGAATCAAAGATGATTGCCCTGGTCGTGGCACTTGCCGCGGGTGGTCTGCCATGGTGAAACCGATGTCCTGCCCCGACTAGTTTAGGTACTCAACTGTTGGTGGAGGCATGTTTTCTGCCATGTAAACTTGCCACGAAATCACTTTCTGAGTCCTATTTGAGGGTCTGCCTTTCTGAATCATCGAGACTGCCCGTTGGTATCGATATAAGGATCATTGGTTGGAGCTACCACCAATTGTAACTGATGCTGATTTTCGTCTGTAATTGCGGGTTGAGGTGGGAGGTGGATCTCACTCCTTGGCCCCTGGGGGTTTCTGTTTGCTGCATGTGCGTTCGCATGCCCCTGCTATGCAATGCAGTCTGGAAAGTTCGGCAATCCTTCTGCAGATGTCCCGACTGCCTCTTTCCATTGTTATCGAGAAAGAAGTGCATTTGGCATGGTCCGTTCAGGAGATCTTTGGGTGATACATACGGCCTTTGGAACCTTGGTCAATTATTTTGTCTGCTGGGACGAGGACCGTCCCTGTAATCGCTACGCTGCTCACCACTCTTCTGATAATCATCTCGATTATTACCTCCACTAGTTCCTCGGAAGCCAGCGATATTTGGCTAGGACCATCATAATCTGAGAACTGGCGAGAAAAGCGTCATCTATTTTGAATGTTTCGATTACGAACATCCTCAGGCGACCTATGATGTTTGTTGTGAACAATATCTTCTCCATCTGCCCAGCGATTTGCTATTTCCATGAGTGCTGCTATTGTTTTCGGATTAGACCTTCCCAAATCCTCGACTAAGCCCTTCCTTCGGATTCCAGCAACAAACGCATCTATTGCGCTTTCGTCAGATATGTTTTCTGCCGAGTTTTTGATAGTGTTCCACCTCTGGATGTACATCCTCATTGGCTCATCATACTTCTGTCTGCAGGTCCTCAGCTGCTCTATTGATGCAGGTTTCTTGCATGTGGATAAGAAGTTTTTTAGAACATGTCCTCGAAAGTTTCCCAACTGTCGATTGACCCTTGTGGTAGCTTTTTTATCCATGACCTCGCTGCTCCACTTAGGTGAACCTGGATGCTTTGCATAGCGGTTGCTTTGGTTCCACCCGTCAATTTTACTGTCTCCAGGTAGTCGACTAACCAGTCCTCAGGATCTTGCAAACCATCGAACTTCTTATAGTTGTCGGGCAATTTAAACCCAGACGGGACCCGAGTTTTACGAACTCGTCGAGTAAAGCAAGGGAGTCCGCACATGTCTTCCTCGTCTACTTCTGGTGAAAGCCGACGTTCTCTCCTTTCTTGCCGCACTCTATCGACCCGCGCATGCGTCGCAGCATCTCTTACACCACCCGTTCTTGTATTGTCACAGCTGGTCGTGGGCTATTTTGTCTCGGAGTACCTTCGGGAGGCGCACTTGTACTCGTGAACGCTGTCCCCGTGGCTCCAACTCCCGCCATAGCCATGTTGTACAATGCTTCTCTTGGATCTCCGGGGGGTGGCCTGGATGCCAGTATAAAGGCCCGAGTCGCCATATATCCAGCTTCCGGTGTTTTGGGGATAATGTTCCCTCTTGTGTCTATTGACATAAAAGACATGTCGAGATTTTGGATCAGATGTTCCCTCTCGCCTTCAGGTATATTCTGCAGCCGAGGTCTTCCCCTATTGCGGCTTCTTTATGGTTATCTCCCGAAGTTCCTGATTGTCGACTCTGTTCAGCTCTTCGCCTACTTGACGCGGAAGCTACAACTTTTCTCTGCTCGAGTATCACCCTTTGTTTTTCCAATTCTCGGCCAGCACACGCGAGTCTATATTGGTATGCTTGCAGCTCCTCCGCCGTAGCCGTGGTGGTCATTGGATCTGTACCGTTCAGGGCTCGTGATGCTCTGTCCCAAGCTGCTTGCGAAAGTTGCACCCTCTGGCGCGGTGTAGGCCCGACATACTTGGTGCCTAAACCTCGCGTAAGATCAGCGGGATCGATGTATGGATTTCCCAAATCATCGAAAGCCTCTGACGTCTCCTCTGGGCGATTCGTCTCTCCGATTACATAGACTTGATGATATTTTGTCGGGTTGGTCCTCCTGAAGCGGTTGACACCGTCGCGCGGATCGGTAAGACCCGCTCGAACGGAGGTGGATCTGTCGATGAAGTTGAAGCTGTCGATGCTCTCTGAGTCGCTGCTCAGATCTGGATATGCAGGCGACCCGAAGGACAAGTTGCCGAAGATGTCGGCGAGTTTTTCGCTTGACGCAGACTTGACGAAGCGTGGTGGCGAGATCTCCTCGGCGCCTGTCTCGAACGATGATGATGATCCCGAGAAATCGGAGTCGACCGCCGACGAGCTCGATGCAACCGGCGTCGCGAGGCGGTGCGATCATTCCTTCCCGACGCGGAAGTGGAAACCTCCGAACGTCATCTCCATTGGCTCCTCCAGATACTCATATGCATCCACACGGGCGGGAGGGTGAGGTACAAAATCAATGAGACCAGTTTCGATCTGTTTACCTCCGTCCATCGCGTTACTTGCCACCGAAGATGTCGACGATGTTGAACGTGCCATCGAGATCAGCTCCTTGTCGCCTCGAATCCCCACGGTCGGCACCAATTGACAAGGTATCGACTTGTCAATGCCTACAAGTTGTAGACTAGGGTTTCGTGGAAAGTAGAGGGCAAGTAGATCTCGAGGGTTTCAGCCAGAAAAGTACTCGACTAAACTAGGGTTATGTTGACAATGAATCGATCCTCTCTTTCTCCCTCGACTCCCCCTTATATAGGAGGCGGAGCCGAGGGTTTCGTGATGTACAAGTTACAAACATCGAGATACTCTTTGAGTTCGTTCCGTAATAGTTACAAGTCCTTATTTCTAATACAACTCTATCTTTCCAAACCGACACTTAATTGGACTTTTGGGCTTCATATTCTTCGAGTCATGGGCCTTCAGTAAACCCCGGGTACCTTCTTCGGCAGGTCCAATGGGGATGCCTATGTCAGATACCCTGCAGCACCATGCCACCGAGACTCAGTGCCATAAATGTGGTAGATGAATACCACTCCACCAACATCCGCCAACATCCAGCAGCTACTCCAAATACGAGGCCCCAAGAGGTAGAACGACGCAGGTAGCACCCCCATCGTACGATCCAGATCTGGTTTCCCCGGAGCAGCATGAGGTAGATGCAGGTTGCGACGGCGATGCCTTCAAGAAGGTAACGACGCGTAACGTCGCCATCGCCTGCCATGACCAGGGTCGAAGCACGATTTTCATCGGCAGCCGCACATCTCCAACTCGCCGAGTGTAGTGACGAGGCAAGCAAAGACGATGCCTTCGACAAGGTAATGATGCCAAGCGACGACGCCATCGTCCGCCAAGACCGAGAGCGAAGCGCGGTTTTCACCGGCTGCCCCGTCACCCTAAGCTTCGTCGTCGACTGGATCTTCACCGCCGGAGATCTGTGTGGGATCCCAAAATCCCCCACCCCATATCCCACCGAGGCCGTCCACCTCCGGAGAGGAGGTCACCGCCCCGACTCCCATGTGATGCGGGCGGAGAATCCCGTCGCGCGGAGGAGAAGACGCAACAGACACTGCCTGCCGCCTCCAGGCCCCAAGGGCCAAGATCCGGCCACGCCACCACCGCCGCCGTCTCGCCTTCCGGCCACCAACGCCGCGCACCACCACCACCACCACAAAAGAGATCAGGAGCGCCGCTCCCACCCCCAAGGTCGCGACCAGCTGAAACCCCCGCCGCCGCCATGCCACGCGGGCTTTGCCCGGCGACACCTCCGGCGGTGGCGGCGGGAGGGAGGGGCTGGAGGGGGCCCGGAGGGCCGGTGTGGAGGGGCTCCCCGGAGTGGCGCGGCGCCGCCACCTAGGGGAGGGTTAGGTCCTGAGGAACATGAACTGAGAAAGTTTAGTTCACATCAATCCTAATTTGCATTTGCCTCTATCCTATTGGCAATAATGGTAATCCTATTGTTGGCATCTAGCACCACTTATGCAGTTTCGTGTGGCTTTTGCACTCTCCCACTTTGCTCCCTCACCGAGGCAATCTCCTACAGTATGATGCCAAATATGTCATGCATGCCAGCTTGCAATTACTTAGTGTTCAGGATAATCCTTCTCTAATCTCTACAGTAATGATACAGTAATCGCACGGCATTTCGGATGGGCTTTTTTAACCTGCACTGCACATTCTTTGTGCATCATCACGCCAGACTAATTAAATCTATTGTGGAGTGCATAGACTGTAATCCACTCCATTATTGACTCGGTAGATGATGGCATTGTAAAATACAGGCATTGTTAGTTGGGATGCCCTTGTATGCACCCTCTCTACCCTGAGTCGCGAATACATGAAAATCGCACGCTGTCTAAATTCTAATACCGTGTTGATTTGTTGCCCTCCCTTCCAACGGCAGCTACTAGTGGTAGTGTCCTTGACTTAACGTACCAAGTGAATTTGAAAAAACAGAAATCATTCATGCTTTGCTGAGTTTGCATATGCATCATTGACGCAGTTAGAGAGTGGATTAACAAGCATGTTTTCCAGCTGTTTTGATTCCTTAGCCTTATGAGCTATGAGCTTGCATTCTTCGTTTCTGCTACGTACCAACTACTGCTGCTGATTAATTATCAGATAAAGATTGCCCTAGCCATTTCGCGTTAGGTGATGGAGCACGAAACTGAATTTACAAGGAACTGCTTGTTCAAACGCAATTTCCCAGTTCTTTTCTTGATGTAATGGGGCAGCTGGCTGTGATAGATCGTGGAGCGGTGGAGGGATAGACTATGACGGAAGAAAAGGTAAGCGAGAGGGAGAGTACACTGGTGATGTGTGTTCTATAACTAATCGTTGTTATAAAAGGATTAGTTTTTGTACAAGTGGGGTGCAAATGAAGCAGTAAGAAGAAACATTCTGAGGGTCGATGTTGGACGGTGGTTGGGTTAAAGGCCAATCGCTTTGCTGATGTCTCTGTGTTTACGGCTCTGATGTGATCCTTTAATCCTTGATGGAATCCAACTCATGGGTAATGACAAATACTGCAGCTCACAAATCAGTACCAGGATCAGGGGTTCCACCATCATCATGGGTATGAATACTACTGGAGTATACTTAGCAGTTAGCATCAAGAATTTAATTACAAGCATGAGGCGATCAGCTCCATGGAGGGAGACTCAGAATCAGAACGTGAATCTCCACTATCTGAACTTTGTGAGCACGAAGCAGCAACAATGTGCAGATTCACCATCTAAGCAACATGGCCACTTCAACGTTCGAGCCGGATTGCCATGTGAGCATTATCCGGACATGTTCAGCAGGTCTCGAAGCACATCAACACATATATGCATCAACAGGCCAGGTCAACAATTGCTAAATTAAGCCAGCCAACGGCTGCATATGAATCGGTGCGGATGGAGGAGGACAGGGAATATTAGTCCCTGACCATGTGGGTAATAAACTAGTGCAGTTAGCATAATCCGTATCTTCAGAACAACAAAAACTATTAGCTCTCCAGCATGGCGTCGCTCTTCTTGCCGTTGGCACTACGTGCGTGCCGCTGTAGTGCTCAGCGAATTCGTTCCGTTCCGTTCCGTTCCGCTGGGTTGGGTTTGAGACTTTGAGTGTGCTTTGTTGAAAGGCCTGACTGCCTTGGGGATTAATCAAGATTTGGTCATGTTTTCGTTCGATTCAAGAATCAGTGTACTTTGTGCTTCTGACTTCGCATTGACAATAAGAATGAAAAGTAGCAATAGAAAATGGAAAGAAGGAGACGAAGCACTCGTGCTAAGCTACGACTTCTGCAGCATGCCGATTGCTTGTGATCACGTAAAAGAAGTAGCTAGAGAATATATGAATCTTGGAAATTCAGAAGATATGGTGGAAATCTCGACGGACTCCTTCGTCGTTTCGTTAAGATCTCTGCTGTGTTTCTTTTTCATGGAATGATCTTGAACCTTTTTGTAAGTATGCCGTTATCCGGAAAGGTGTCTACAGCTTTCAAAAGAAAAACAACAGATGTCAATATTTTTTGTCCACCAACAATATTCTCCAAGAGGAAATATGAATATATCCAGCGGAACAAAACTATATAGATCCTAATCAAGAAACGGGTGGATAAATACTCCAGTACTGATCCGCCTCTGCTTGAAGCTGTCCTGATCGCTGATTGCGTGCCTATTACTATTTTTTTTTTAACAGAGTCTGCCTATTACTATAGGATCGGACTTTGGTACACTAGCACTGATAGAGCCAAGAAAGGGGAACCATCCTGTCCAGTAACGGGGACAGGATCATGTCATGGCCCGCAGTAGCAATTCCCGAACCTGATTGACCCTACTGTTTAGTCGGTTTTTAAGAGCATCTCCAGTCGCGTTCCTCAAACCGCGCCGGATTGAGTGTTTGGGGGACGTGTTTTGTTCGTGCCGTGTTTGGGGGACGTCGCTCCTCAGCCGCGTCCCCCAAACGATGCCCCCAAACATTTAAAATAATTTTTTTAACACATAAACCATTTATCAAATGTAGCATATGAATAAAAATGTTTGCGAGGATTGTTTTCAAATTAAATTACAACAAACAATAAAACAAGTAATCAAATATAATAAATAGGGCTAGATGCTACATCAAGGTGCCACGGTATTTCCTTTGATCCTCCACAAATGCTCAACGAGATCAGCTTGAAGTTGCTCATGCACATTTGTCACGGATCTCTGCATGGCGAGAAAATCAGCAAAATGCAGCAACTCATGATCAACCTCCGCAAGAGGCCTTGACACTCATAGGGACCAACATGTGACCTAACATGATTCTTGCGGTCATCCTCGATGATATCATGTTGTACATGATCACACAAGCCTGCATCACCTCCCACATTTGGTCGTGAGACCAGCTTGAGGTACCGGACAATGGCAAATTGTGCTTGAAGCACACCAAATGCCCGCTCGACATCCTTCCCCTGCAAGCCTCCTGTCGTGTAGCAAAGTGAGAATTCTTCAGACCTGATGGATTCGAGATTGTTTTGACAAAAGTGGCCCATTTTGGATATATACCATCGGCTAGATAATAGCCTTTGGTATATTGGTGGCCATTGATCTCATAGTTGCATGGTGGAGCATGCCCTTCCACTAGTCTGCTGAACACCGGAGACCGCGCAACACGTTGATGTCATTGTGTGATCCCGCCATGCCAAAGAAAGAATGCCAAATCCACAGGTCATAAGCCACAGCTTCAAGCACCACACTGCAATATCCATGACGCCCTTTGTATATACCTTGCCAAGCAACGGGCAGTTCTTCCATGCCTGCATGCAATCGATGCTTCCAAGCATTCCAGGAAATCCTCTGGCAGATTTTGTGCCATGATCCTTGCAGCCTCTTCCTCGCTGGCCCTCTCAAGTAGTATTTGCCAAACTTTCCCACCGCAGCTCGGCAAAACTTGTACATGCACTCAATGGTAGACTCACTCATGCGAAGGTAGTCGTCCTGTGTATCGGCAGGTGCTCCGTATGCAAGCATCCTCTCGGCGGTGCACTTCTGAATGGACGAGAACCCGAGAACGCCTGCCGAGCTTGAGCTTGAAGTAGGGGTCGAACTCTCGAACGCCGTGGAGGATATTCATGAACATCTGTACCAGCCATGGCTGCCGACAAAGCAAGTAAGTGTCGGTGGCATGCCCTCTTAGGGGCTTCGACTTCCTTCTTCCCGGCCTTGATCCCGCGGCGGCCTCTTCCTCTTCTCCGCCTCCAAGCATGTTGGAGGGACGCGA
This sequence comes from Lolium multiflorum, assembly GCA_030979885.1. NCBI lineage: Eukaryota > Viridiplantae > Streptophyta > Magnoliopsida > Poales > Poaceae > Lolium > Lolium multiflorum. The sequence continues at coordinate 312,768,710 of CM061750.1, read as the reverse complement.
TGATCAGCTGCTCCCGCAGGTCGTCGTCGAACGCTTGCTCGTCCTCCGCAGCAGGGCAACCATCTCATCGTCGATGTCCATGGCTAAAGCAAAATCAATGGTTAAATTGTGCCGAGGCGACGACGCAACAAACAGCGGCCAATCGCGCCTCCTGGTAAGTCGTCGAGCACCTTCGTGCGCGGAGGTGGGGCGGATTTGACGGCGCGGACGTTGGCGACGCCGGCGGCAACACGACCAGCGGGAGCCCGGCGACAACGGTGCCGACTCTCACAGAGATCGGACGCCCAACGACGGAAATCCGAGCGGCGGCGGGATGGAGGCGCGGGAAGGACGACGAAAAGAGGCGAACCAACGGTTTATGCAAATAGTCGCCGACATGTGGGAGCCGCTGCGTGTCCGGCGCCTCGGAGCGTCCCCGTGGGACGGGGACGGCTCGGGCGCCGGACACCGAGATCGGGCCGCGCCGGACAAAGCTTTGATCGTCAACGCGCATTTCAAATCCTTTCGTGGACGCGTGACGGAGAGATGCTCTAAGCTTGTAAAGCAACATCACCTAGCAATTAATTCCTGATTAAATCTCTCGTACCATACCACCCCATCGGTGCTAATATAGTGTACTTAAACACCAGCTGTTGTCATGAAGCGGAAGAAGCTCTTTTTCTGTAGATTAATGAGCTAGCTCCAGCCTTGTGGAGGAAACAGTCGCACTCAGAGGTTCAGACGGGAATATTTTCACGCCCATGACTCCATATCGACATATCACTTTGTACGAAATATAGTTTTCAAGTGGATCATCCGCAAAATGCCCGTAAAAGCGAAAGAAGCTAACTCCAGCAAGATCATGCCCATGATGCCATACCGACATATCGCGTAGAAATAGTTTTAAAACACATCACGCAAAAGTAAAATATATATGCACTTAATGTCCGCAAATACTTTTAAATTTAGATGTATATCTAGACACGATTTAGTGTATACACTCGCGAAAAGTTGGCCGAACCATTCTAAGCCCTGGCCCGGTCATTGTAAAATGCAACCAAAAAATATTGCAGGGATGGGTCATTTGGCTGCTACAGCCCATGAATTGTTGCCTTGTTCCAGACCCATGTTTTTACTCTGGCTGGGATGTAAATGGATTGGATTTAATCGAATATTGCTATTTTCATATCCTTTGATATATTTTTATAGCGAATTTAGATCAAAGGTGGATAACGATTGGATGAGAATTATATCAGATTACTGATATGGAGCGGATAACTGAGCAAAATACACATCATCTTAGAAATATGTTTTTTTATGTAAAAATTGTGAGCAGAACACATGTAAGGCTGGTGCCAATGGGGGCGATAGGCGGGGCGGTATCGCCCGGCTAGGGGCGGGAGGCGGGCGGGAGTGGGGCGGGAGGGCTGCGCGGGGCGGTGGCGCTGGCGCCGGGCGGTATCGCCCGCTGCCGCCCGGCTACCGCCCGCGCTGGGGGCGAGAGCGAGGCGACAGCGGGGCGGCGCGCTGGCAGAGGGGGGCGAGAGGCGGGGCGAGAGGGAAGGGCTGAGGTGGCGCGTTCTGATTGGTCGTTGGGGTAGCCGTTGCTGGTTCAAAAAATCCGAAAAAAATTCATCCCCACCCCCTATAAATACCCCCATATGGTTTCACTCATTCCACACCTCACTTCATCTCCTCCACTCTCCATTTCCACTCCTCTCAACGCCATGTCTTCGTCCAGCAGCATGCTAATGTCGAGGAGAGAGAAAAGCTGATGTGGAGGAGAGAGAAGTGACATTGGACTATACTGCAGACCAAGTGGGGTGAGAGTGGGGTGAGAGTGATGAAAACAGCTGACGTGGCGGGTGAGAGTGAGGCTATGCATTGGCACCAGCCTAACGCAATAAAGGTAGACTATAGTCAAGCATGCACACTTGATCTTACAACAAAGTAAGCTAGGTGCTAGTAGCATACATAGCTAGGCCGATAAATTAACTACGTTGTCAGGATTTGTAGAGTTGAGCTAATTTTATCAGATTATTCTTTTTGAGGACCTGGGATAATTCGCTAAAATTGTCAGGTAGTCTATATCCGTCGTATATTATTAATACTATATCCTCTACCGTATCCGGCAAATATCCATTTGACCAATATCCACGTCCGCATTCATCCGACGAATTTTTAAAGCTGCATACCATATCCTTAAAAATAGATGCGGATGCGGATTTAGAGAAAAAACCAACCCGATCTGGGACATCATTTTTCGGGGTGGAGGAAGTATTGTTTCTTCAAAATGAAAGAAAAGAAAACGTATAATGGCAGGGAAATTTTGTATTTTTCGTGTGACGTAAGGTTGGCATACGACCATCGAGCTTGCCACGCTCACGCTCTCAGAGCGCATCATTTATAGGATGGTCGATGATACTACGTACGTACCCTCGAGTCTAGACGCTTTCTCCAATCACTTTTTCATTTGAATAATATATAGTAGACCTTTTTGCTCCATTGAATTCTTCTTCCATGCTACTTCCGTTATGCATTGATTCGAACACTCAACGATGAGCAGCACGTCGGGGTCGCCATAACCCTACAAAGCAGGAGAACTCCTACACCCACAGTGCATGCATCGAGATCGTGTCCACAACCCTCCTTTTGCCACACTAAAATCCACCATTAATTGATCCGACCGGGACACACCACCCACAGGCACGCACGCTGCCTCGCCGGAGTTGGAGCACAGCGGCTGCTCCGTTCGTCCGACACAAGGATCCATCGCTCTCTCGCACCTCATCATTATTGGGCGACGATATATTCCTCCTGTCCGGCCCTTTCGCGGCCAGGAACATCACCACATTCCTCCCCATCAAGGCCGGGCCGACGACGATGCTCCGTCCGTGTCCATCCCTTCTTTCATTCGCGTCATTCTCCTTAGGGCATCCCTAGCTGGCCGACGCAAAATGGTAATATATCGGTGGCGTACCGGGGAAGCAGCGGAGGCGGCTGCGGCACGTCCGACACGAGGATGCCAAGCCTCTTGATCTCCTCGTTGGTCATCGTGGCAAGCAGCTGGAACTCCCGGCCCTCCTCCATGCACGTCTGCCATTCGTGGAAGACGTTGCCGATGAAGTTGTCGCTGTCATCCTTGGCCTCCAGCGCAGCATCATCCTGGCACTAGTGGAAAAAAGCCTATCTGTGGCGCACCAAAATCAAATTATGTGGCGCATATCCGCGCCGCCACATTACCACGCCAAGATTGAAACTTGGCGCATATGCGCCACAGATTTTGAAACTTTGGCGCACCATGCCAATATGCGCCAAATTGTCTGTCAAACTCGTGGCGCACCATGCCAATATGCACCAGAATTTTTTCAATTTAGAAGTGGCGGCGAGATCAGATCAGATCTTTTTCATTTTTTTCGAATCGCCGGAAGGTGGTGGTGGTGGTGGTGGTGGTGGTGGTGGTGTTGGCCGGAGGAGGAGGAGGAGGTGGTGGTGGTGGTGATGATGGTGGTGGCCGGAGGAGGAGGAGGTGGTGGTGGTGGTGGTGGTGGTGATGGTGGTGGCCGGAGGTGGTGGTGGTGGTCGCCGGTCGGAGGTGGTGGTGGTGGTCACGGAGGTCGCCGGAGGAGGTGGTGGTGGTCCGGAGAAGAATGGAGGAGGAGGTGGTGGTGGTGGTGGAGGTGGTGGAGAAGAAGGGATGAGGTGTGGTGATGGTGGTGGTGGAGGAGGAGAGGAGAGAGGGATGGAGAAGGAGAGGAGGTGGTGGAGGTGAAGTGGAGGAAGAGATTTGGCGCCTTCGAATTTCAAAATTTCGGCCAAAACTTCTGTGGCGCATGGGGACAAGATGCGCCAGAATTTTTTTTTCTTTTTTGTATTTTGCAGGAAAATCTTTAATCTAGTAACTTTTTACTCTTTTCGAATTTGGCGATTCTAAAAATTGTCCAACCGGGCATGCCCGGTGAATTCGAATGTAGAATTTTCGTGGGAACATTTTGATATATTGTGCGTTTTTTCTCGTATGCAACCAGAAATCCAGTTTGATGATTTTCCCACGCAATTTTGCAAAAAAAGTCGAAATTCATGTTTGTTAAATTTCAGTGGTGCTAGATGACATAATATATGGGAATCTCGAAGGATTTTATTTTTGAAATTTCTATCTATTTCTTTATTTTGTACAAAGGTAAAAAGGCGATCCACGGTGGGTGGGTGGGGAGAAAAAATCCTTCAATTCTGTACATATTTTGGTGCGCCACAATATGAACTTAGCGCACACACCACGCGCCGCAATTTTAAACTTGGCGCACATGCCACCATGCGCCAGAATTCTCTTCGCCATGTGCGCCTGGACCCGCGTGGGCCATGAAATTTCGTGGCGCATCCAGCCACATGCGCCACAGTAGACATGTAGCGCACCATCCATGCGCCACATTTCGAACTGTAAATATTTGTGCGCCACAAATAATTTTGTGGAGCATATTTTTTAGGTGCGCCACATGTCATTTCTACCTATAATGGTTTTCCTACTAGTGTGGGGAGGCGCAGGTGGGACGACGTGCAGGCGGTGGAGGTGGACCAAACAGGTAATCCATGTCGCCGAGGAACCCCACCTTCCTCCTCGGATCTATCTTGATCCCGCGCCAGTTGAACCACCGATCAGAGTCGACGGCGTAAGCGGGGTCGGCGCCGGAGGTCTTCCAGCAGGTACGACCGCCTACGTCGGATCTCCATGGTCTGCTCCGAATCACGGACGGGACAGGCAGCCGGCGGTGGCTGAGGCGCCAGTCGTCACCCTGCAGGTGCACGTCCCGCCAGTTGCTGCAGGGCATCCAATTGTCGTGCATCAGCCACTCCATGTCGACGCCGAGCGACACCCTGTTCAGCCGCAACTCCTTCTTCACGCTGTTGTCGGAGGCCTCGAAATCATTCTTCTTCCCCATGGTGATGCGGCGGCGTGTGGTGGCGGTTGTGGGAGTGGAGGTGGCGGTGGTGTGGGCGATGGCAGGGACGATGTCGGTCGCCTTTTAAAGGCCCAGCGCGCACGGGACACGTTGCCATTGATGGCGACGCAAAGGTCAGTCGCTGCCCGCCAGGCTTGGGTGCGCGTGCAGAAGACGAAGCGGCGCCATTGATGCCGAAGGCTACGGCACAAACGCAGAAGCGAAGACCACCGAAGCGATGCATTCGAAGCAGGCCTCGAGCTAGGTCAGGTGGGCATGTGTGAGGAGTAAGCGGTCACGCGGCGCGACCGCGCAGCATCCATCCAGATGCATCTGAGACGTAAATTTGGGTCACGTTTGCGTCTTGGCGGACAGCCCGGTCGCTATGCATCGGGCTGCTAGGCTAGGTTGTAGGCGCATATTTCGACCGCTCGGCCGCAAACAGTCGTTATGCGTCTGTTTGCGTCGGGCCGCTGGATATGCCCTTAGGACACGACTAATTGTTAGTCGATCTAGAACTAACTTAATTCTTCTTAATTACCTAATTTCATTCTGCGGGATGCTATGGCGAGGCGTTGGTAACATTCTAAAGGCAGAATAAGGTCTTCCGATGTATCGTTGCTCTAATGTTAAGCCTAGCACCAGCGAAGGACACGTAGAGTTGTGTGTTTGGCGGATCTTCTAAGATCCAGTCCGTTTTGTGTCTATTGGTGTGGTTACAAGTTTAGCTCTTTACATCATTGGTGATGGTTGCTAGTCATTGGTCCTTTAAAGGTTTAGCACGATAATTTATGTCCGTCTACTGCAACAAACTCTACGTAAATAAGATTTTCCCGGTTGCGGTGATGGTGGTCAAGGATGGCGGCGCGTCTACGGCTCACTCTAGTTCTCGCGGTTATCGCTAGGTGGTCCAAGAACCTATTTATATTTTTAATACTTTTGGTTACAATTATTGATGACTAATAGTAGATCGGTGGTCCTTTTCTAAAAAAAAAACTGCAAAATAAGATATATGTAATTGCATACTCATGCAATTCTCATGTGTAGGAATCATAATCTAACGGTTGTAGAATCGATCTACAGCTAACTTAATTCTTAGTTAATCTAGAACTAGCTGAAGGGTTCTTTCTTTCACTCGTTCTGAGGGGTAAGGAAAAGATAAGGCGAGGATGATGATGTGATGGTGGGCTTTCCTGCCGGCAATGTGCGTCGGGTGCCATGGAGCGGGAACGTCCACGTGAAAAGGCCCCGCATGTGCCCATGACAAGTCCTTCTCCGGGGTTATGGCACTGCCGCGCCGAATCGGGCGCCAACGTCGACGTTGCTGGCGCATACGTGCGTGCGCAGCCACCTCGTGTCACAAGCAAGCACGACACCGCTGCCAATTTTAACACGTTTCTTGGAGCAATTTCTTGTCAGCAAGCCATCGGATGGTTTTAATCAAGTGGTCCATTGGGCATCAGATATACCCGGCAATGCTCATATAGCGGTGGCCACCTGATAGAAGATCATATGATATGGTGGAAAACAGTGAATTAGAGTTTTCAACAAGGTTTTTAAGTATGTTACAACAGAATTTACCTATACGACAAACATCATGATTGCTTACACAAGGAATGTCTAAGTTCTGGGAATAAATAATTAGAAAAACTCACGTGAGTAAAAGATGTAATACAATACTGGCCAAAATTCCTCCTGAGCTCTCTTCTCACACCTTTTCAGGGCAAGCACATGTTAAACTCAGTTTTTGACTACCCACCTACTTACTGGCTATGTAATGCACTGGGAACTATCCAAGCTTTCCGATCTCCATCTTTTTCTTTATCGCACGGTGACCATGGTACACGAAAGAATCTAGGATGCCAGCCACAGTGAATATGCCTGTGGGAGTGAAGATGAACCATGGGTTAGTCTATGCCAGTCTTGCTATGCAGTGCGGAAAGCACCAATAGATAGGTCCAAGTCTGTGACAAACCTCCAATGATAGCACATATGTTCGTCAGGAAGTGAAGAAGCGATGTGTTTTCTTCAGTAAAGTCAACCTGTCAAAGAATAATCAGAAAATGATTTTGATTTTGAGAATGGACGATAAAGCTGTACAAGATGGTGCCTGTTACAAGCTAATTAAAAGGGATATATGTGATAGGAAGAAACTTAGTGCCACTTCAAATATTATATGAAGTGTATGCTTTCCATTTTCGAACATAACCAAGATGTATTAACTATTTAATAGATGAACTGTGCCGTAGTAGTGCTAAAGCTCCAAAAAAATACATAAAATAGGAGGGGTCACTTCCTAACCTGAATTGGTGAAAATTCATAAAAGAAATAGACACCAGGTGGGGGCCTTGGAAGGCCAATTGCTTCTCTAAAGTGCTCCGTCACAGAGAACTGCAAAAGGAAGACAAGAATTAACCACAACTTTGGCTTAACAATAAAGTAAACATTTAAACCATGGTGTTTACCTGGTTTGAGTGAATCTTTCGCCCCCTAATATCTGTATAGATAGTAGGAACAACCTGCATAAAAGATGTGATTAGCAAATTGAAGCAGACAAGTATACCCAACACTGCCAATGAACAGCATGGTAAGGAATATATCAGTGGTTAATAAAATCTTACCTTCACAAAATACTGGTACATCCCTGTTAACCCAGTTGTCTGCTCCTGTTTCCATTCTACACTGAAATAGTCAGGGGGGTCAGGGACATTGAAAACTGCGGACCAAAAAGAGGTACAATTTTTGTGCTGCTTCTGAACTTAGAAGTTGATTACTAAGTATCAAAAAACCATACCCATCAAGAGGATTGATGACACCAGGGAAGTCTTTGCCAAAAGATAGTTTGTTTATCTTGTGACTTATCTGTTTCAGCGAAAGGGGTAATGCACCATTAAAGGTCCATCTTTATGAAAAATACTATAATTGGTTCAGAACTATGGATAAAAAATGTCTTCTACTTGCATTGTAATTTTCTGGCTGGAAGTTCAACATGTCTTGAAGGAAGTTGAATGCATGGTCCAAGCCTTTTCCAGGGGCAAAGTGAAAATTTCCAGCTACTTTATTCACATCTACAAATCCATGAATGTTGCATCCTTCGCCGTGTTCATCCTTTAACCTTTGAACAAATCCCTCTCTCTTGCACTGGAGAGCATGCAAAGTAAGGAAACATAACAAATAATGTACAAAAAGATGCCTGCATGGAATGTAAGGAAAAATAACAATACGTACCAAAAAAAACAAAATAAAACTGCATGCATCAGTTGCAGGCAGTAGCAACACTAAGCTTAAGTTCATTAAATATAGAGCAAATTCCGTTTTTTACCCCATGTGTATTTGTGCAATTAAACCATTTAACAAGAATAATTTCCAGTTACACCATTTAGTGAAACTCGTGTAAGATTTAACCCTTTTCAAGTTTTGAGATCGTTCCGTCAGGTGGATCGCATATTGAAAGAATATAACTTCTAGAGAGTTCCTTAATCTGCATCTTCATGGAGGGGTGCATCCTAGCCATTCAATGGAGTGCAGCGCCTTTCGTTGTCGAGATGGATTTCACAGAAGCCATGGCTATGATCAGAAGCAACGAGGAGGAGAGATCGTATGTTACTTATCTGCTAAAGGAAACAAAACGGCTGCTGGCTGGTAGGGTAGAGGTTATTAGGCGTCGGCAAAACTTGGTGAGCCATGCTCTCACTAATATGGCTCATTTGGAACCTAGGACTGATTTCTGGTTACTTTCGGGTCCAAGTGATATACCCAGACTCTGTAATGAGGATTGTAATCCTGGTGATTAAGTAATACTCCCTCCTTGCCACAATGTAGTGCACATAAGCTTTTTTAAAATTCAATCGATGCAAAGTTTGACCAAGTTTATTGAGAAAATTATGTATATCTACAATACAAATTTATACCATATGAAAATAGGCGACATTATGAATCAATGGTATTAATTTGGTATTCTAGATATTGATGTTTATCTAGATACTTGGTCAAATTATACATCGCTTGACTTTTGAAAAAACTTATATGCACTATATTTTGGCAAGGAGGGAGTATAAAACCCATTCGCAAAAAAACCTGCATCTTCATAGATAACGATATTTTCCGGGGCATTCACGTGCTGGTCAGACGAACTTGTATTTCAGCAGAGCTCTAGGTTTCCGCATAGCCCAGCCACACAGTTGATCCTCCCTTAGAAAGCATCAATAAGCCGTACTGGATGAATTAGCTCCCTTCAGCTTCCACTTCCATAAGTCAGGGGGGGGGGGGGCAGAGATCTCAGGCCATAACTAAAGAAATTACAGAAGCCAACACTGGAAAATAGTTCTCAAGTTCTAGGTACGTACCTAGCTAGACAAAGCAGTTTGTAACTAGCCAAAAGTAGCTCGTACCATAGTAACTAGCTAGCCGAAGAACTTGATTGATCTTGAACCAGAGTGTCCAGCTTGGCGGTCACATCGTGATACATAAGAAAAAACTCACGCCCAACGTACTAACACTCCGAGAAAACTCGATTGAAGGGATTACACAATGCGCAAATCCGTATCATTTTGGTAGTTTTTCTTCTGCTTACATAGTTGTCTTACACACATGATGATCGAGCAAACTTTTGTCGAGTTGGACGAGAATGCGTACACCTTCATGTGGCTTTCAAAGAAGTGATAAAAGATGTGCTTTGGAACAAACAAAATGAACACCAAATACTAGTTAATAAGCAGTGTGTCCAAATAATCACACATACACTACTATAAATTTCTGATTCCTGATGGACATGTTGATACATGACGGCAAAGTCATTTTTTGTTATGACCTTTAGACCAACCACGGCCTTAATGGCCAGTCGGCCAGTCGTACGAAACCAAGCAAGAGGAACACCTAATTTTGGACATGCACATCAAAGAAATCAGGAGATGGGTGTTTAGGTAGTTAAGAGTCGTATTAGTAGGAACTAACAGATGAGAGACAGAGAAAAGAGTTTTGAGTCAGTTATCTTATATTCCAAAGGCATCCAACTGAGTTCAGTTTGGTTAGTCAAGGGGTAAGGGTCAAGGCTGTGCTACATAAGCAAGGAAGCATTATAACATTTTGATCAAATCAACAAAATAGCGAAAGTTCTTAAGCCTCTCTTCCATAGCAGGAACAAGCCCTGCACCAGTATCATGTCCGTGGTCTTCACTCTTCGGACCTTCACCCAGGTCCACATTACTAGCATATGACTACATCATGATGAATCTTATGTGATAAAAATATAGGATTTCTTCTATTCGTATGTATACCGTAGACATAAGTAGGCTCGTGCTCTGCCACACGTGGTTTACTGAATATATAATTCACTGTCGCAGGTTAGTGCTTTAATAAATAATACTAACTCGCTTTTAGCATATATATAAGACAAAGGACCCAAGTGACACATCAAACATTACTATGGGGAACTACATGGATTGTTTCTGCTAAGAAACATGTACATGAACAAGATCACACAATCAAGTAGAAGAGGAGAAAAAGATTCTTCAATACCTGGTCAATTGATTCTACGTTAGTGAGTGCCCATCCTTTCTTCCGATAGGCATCACGAACTTCATCACAGGTGTTACAACACTGATTATCTGACTGGTAGAATTGCAAGTGCGATATTAGTACGACTTATTTATTTATAATAAAATTTAAATATGAAAGAAGTTAGAATGGTGTAATGGTGGGGTAAAACAGGCATAAACAGGTAAATCATTGCACTAGAGACACATACCTCTTCGGAACCATAACAAGACCCACAGTAAGCCTCATTGTGGTCAAGCCTTCCACCATGATTCTGCAGTGGTCTTTCGATCTAGAAGAGGATGCAAAAGTTAGTCAAGTTGAAGGAAGAATAATACTCTACTAGCATACAGAGTCGCCACATGTTTTCTCTTGTTTTTAGATGGTTGATTCATGTCTCAACCCTGTGTGACCCATGATGTAATCTTTTGTAGAACATACACTTAAACTTAATAATCATCAATAAAAGCTGTATGCATCACTCGATGCAGAGGCTGGGGCGAGAGTCTCCATTTCGAAGAAAAAAAACTAGCATGCATATATATGGTGTTCACATATTACTGTCGTCATTTATTTAACAAAAAATAAAATATTGCATCTATTCCACATGCCACCACCGTGTGTGAATATGCAAATAATGTAATTATTTTCTTTACTGTGGTTTTGAATATATAAATGAGTTATTTTCTCTCTTTTCATTCAATTATCTTCCCTCTCTATTCAAGATATATAGGTAAACAACCACACTAACTGATATTTCTCTTATTCCCCGGAAATTAACACTAGGCATAGCATGATCCCTACATCTTGGTTGTGTAGACTATGTGGTCCCTTTACTTGACCAAAATATGCCTTATAAGCACAAATGAAGGGAGTAATACTTGTTAATTGGTATTTCAGCCTAGGTGGTTCTGGAAAAGCATAAAATGAATGGTCGCTATCAACTGCTAGGAAGCTTAAAAAATGACTATGCAAATTTTATGAACACAAAAAATCATTCCCTAGAGCATTAACTATCTTTCAGACTGAAGACAAAGAGCCACAGAGTATGAAATTCAAGATCCCATTATATTGTGGATCGATGGATGTCATGGATCTTAACTTAGGTACGCTCAAAAGTATAAGCAGGTCCAATTATGATAAGTGATGAGATAAAACCAGAATGGTTTCATGTATACACTAGTTCAATCAAAATTTGAAAAATATACCTTATGGGAACCAACTCCGTCTTTTCTTGATTCAATTACATTACCAAGCTGATCGATTCTTTTCTTTATTATATCATGCCTCTGCAAGTAGGTAGGTATTCAGATCCCAGACAAGACAACATACATATGAATTAGAGCTTGGCAAACACTTCACATGATATAAAACAAAACGGGAAAGAAGGATACTGTTGAACACTGTCTGTACATACTATATCATAATGTTGCTCTCCACTGACATCCATCGTATCAATAGCAACAAGAGAGCAAGGAAGAGCCGGGAATGTAACATCAAACTGCAAAAGTGATCATGTGTGTTAACAATGTGGAACAATAGTGTCTCACAACAAATGGCATATATGATTTGGGCTTCCACAACATGGTAAATATTCTCAGCTAGCAGACTATCACTTATTAATTCAGATTTCGATGGCACATCACTGTACAACATTTAAGAACACTATGTGCATCATTTCTCGAGTTCTTTGGTCCAAAATAGAAAATGAAGACAGTCCGAGTCTATCAAGTAAATCATTCCAGAAATTTGCAGAACTAGAGGTAATCTTATGGACTAAACTGAAATGGAGCTTAAATGATAAAGAACATGCAGTTTAGCATAAATAGATTGTGATTACATGCTTTCTAAACAGCTAACAAGAAATTATACAAGATTGTATGGAAAGTTTGGAATGACGGAATGAGCACTAACATTGATATGTAACCTTTCTCCTCTTGAGGTGTCAACTGTGAGCTTACTCTCTGTAGCAGAATATAGATACAGCCCTGCATACAAGTTAACACAGCAGAGCAAGTTAAGCATAATGCAACCGAAAGGTACGCCCCATCAGAAAGGTGTCAGATAGCCACATTATAGGAAAGTGTAGTTGCAACAAGTAATAAGTTAGGCCAACCCCCTTTTCAATTTTAGCATGCGAAAGTAATCTATGATGATAGCACTATGACAGCTGACAAGATAGTAAAGCATTGCACCTTATATTGATCTAAGAAATCTGAAGCCCGCAATAAGAACGAAATTATGGGGACTTCCAAATATAATCGAGCATTAGTTGGATCATAACTTCCAACATTACGGCAGCAGCATAGCCAAATTAGGTGATGCAAAATTAACCACATCTACACAATAATGTGCACCCACAGGCCAACCTCGGACTCCGATGTCATCAACTCACATATAACATCCTAATTGAACAAAAATAGCATCTCTAAATCATAAGTGCTGCTGCAAATCAGTCCAGGCGCATCCGGCCTTCAGTAAACCTCCTCGCTGAAACTTCTCTAATCGATACAAGGGTTCAAATGCATGTGGCATGCTAACAGAATTGCGATTTTTCACCCACAATTTCAATTCAATCACATGGCTAGCGAGCATACGTTCCAATCTGAACACATAATAATTGACAAACCGCGCGCAAGGTCACCGAGACGGGACGGCGAGATCGAACTGTGCCGCAGCTAGAGAAACGAAATTAAAATGGGATCTGAGACGGTGGTGCACGGTACGTACGGATCTCCGAGAAGAAGAGGAGGAGGATGGCGATGGAGGAGAAGATGGTGATGAGGCCGCCGGAGAGGGTGCGGCTGTAGAAGTCCTCGTTCACCTTGGGGTAGGCGTCGAGGCTCCGCAGCTTGTTCCACAGCTCCATCTCCCCAGCGAGATCGCCGGAGCCCTAGGACGAGGGTAGATCTGCGGTGTCGCCGTCGCCGTCGCCGCCGTCGCAGCGACAAATGGGGAGGGTGTTTCTGCAATTTGTGCGGGCGCAGAGGGGTCAATTTCGGCTTTGCGAGGCCTTGTCTCGGCTCGTGTAGAGCTGCTGCCAGTTGGGGCCTCGGGTGTGAATGTATCATTACTTCTTTTTTTTTGTAAAAATACTTGATCACCGTGAACAGGCTATGCACTCATCAATACAAAAACCACTTAAGGCCTCGTTCGGTGGCAGAGTTTTTAGAAGTGTTTGAACCGATTTTGGGAATTTTTTTGGCTCGATCAAAACACTCGAAAACACCTCAAAACATGTCTGAGTTGTTCGGTAGGCCGGTTTTGGCCTGACGAAATCCGCCGAAACCCGTCGGGCTGGAACTAAAACGCTCCACCCCTCGCGTTTTCTGGCGGCTGGGGACAGGGGCGACAAGAGGGTGACGCGGCGACGAAGCAGGAAGACGACGCCACGCCGACGCTCCTGTCGCCGCCCCTCATCGCCAAGCTTGATTTCTTTGTAAGAACGCACCCCATCGTCTCCTCTCCCATGTACTGCTAGTCCTTTTTGGCTTGTCTGCGGCTAGGGTTCTTGATGTGAGATCCGTTCTTGGTTTGTTTAGTTCTTGCCTTGTATGGTAGATTCCGTTGATTCCTCTTTGAGATCCGGTTCTAGATCATAGCATCAAGATTAATTCCGGCCTAGTGAGCAAACGAAAGTGAGTTCAGAGTGATGTAGTTTAATAGTTTCAAACATGTGTGTTCGTTTGTTTGGGGTTCAGTTGGTGACTGGCGTGGCGTACTCTTGCACAACACCAGATTGGTCTTGAGCAGTGCTAGCTTAGCTTATTTTTAACAACTGTCCAGATCAATACCGGCCTTAGAGCCCGTCCAATCTACAACCATACAAACCATAGAAGAGGCACTTCAGGGTAACTGACATAGGGCATGTTTTGTGCTGTTACTGGGTGCTTCAAACATGAGATACAACTACAGATCATGAGCCTGTATATAATTTTCAGCTGATGCCCGTTAAACTGTATACATCCTATGCTTCGAACTGTATACAGCAGATAGCCAAGTTAACTTGAGGTATGTTTTACTCTTGCGCATATAGCCAATTTATAGATGATTTATAGTTGACCATTACATCTTGGTGGCTTTTCTAGTACTAGTATCTAACTCCAGTAGTCATATCTAACTCCAGTAGCTTTTCTAGTAGTAGTATCTAACTGCAGTAGCTTTTCATGGTGGCTGAAACACCATTATATCTTGGTGGCTGAAATACTTCCCTTCTCATGGAAGTTGTCTTGTACTCTTATTAGCCATTGGTCATTCTGGATAGTGATTTATAGTTGCATCTTAGCTAGTAGAGCAGTAGTATGTAGTATTAGTAGGTTGTCAAGTAAGAGTTATTTGGCATGGTTGGTCAGGGTGGGTGATTCGGGATCCACACCTTCTCTTATTGGAGGTGATTTTAACATTTTGAGGAGAAAAGAAGATAAGAAAAATGATAACTTCAAGCCACATTGTCCTTTTGTTTTTAATGCCATTATTGAGAGCTTAAACCTGCGAGAGATTGCTCTCTCAGGTAGGCAATTTACCTCGGCTAATTGAAGGGAAAATCCAACCTATGAGAAACTTGACCGTATTCTTTCGACAGTTGAGTGGGAACAAAAATTCCCTCTAGTCACAGTTAGAGCTTTGACAAGGACTGGTTCTGACCATGCTCCTTTGTTAATTGATTCGGGCAACCACGCTCATATTGGCAATAAAGCTCACTTTTCTTTTCAAACATCATGGTTGAAACATGAGAATTTCTATGAGATGGTGAGAGCTGAATGTGAGGCTGAGACCCGTGGGAATACTCCAGTTGCCATATGGCAGAATAAAATCAGACATTTGAGGCGTTTTCTTAAAGGTTGGACAAAATGTTTAAGCGGACAATATAAGAAAGAAAAAGAAAAATTGCTTTTATTAATAGATGAATTGGACTTGAAAGCCGAGTCAATTCCTCTAGATGATAATGAGAGAGCAAAGTTTAAAAGGGAAATGATGATTTAACAAAACTTCGTAGAGATGAGGAATCTAAATGGGCACAAAGAGCCAAGGTAAAACTTATTCAAGAAGAAGGGAATAATACAAAATATTTTCATCTAATTGCAAATGGAAAACACCGAAGGAAAAAATAATTCAATTAGAACAAGAGGAAGGAGTCATAGTGGGTGATGAAAATTTACAAGTTTATATCTCTGAATATTACAAGAAGCTGTTTGGAGAGCCAGCTGCTTCTACCGTCACACTGAGTGAGGAGTATACACAGGATATTCCGCAATTAACCCAAGAGGAGAATACTATCCTTGTTGATGAATTCACCGAGAAGGAAGTCAAGGATGCTATTTTTCAGATGGAGTTAAATAAATCACCAGGACCTGATGGTTTTTCAGCTGAGTTTTACCAAACCTTTTGGGAAGTTATCAAGGGTGATTTAATGTGAATGTTCAATCAACTACTTTCAGGGGAACTACATTTGTTCAAACTGAACTTTGGTGTTATTACCCTATTGCCTAAGAAGGAGAATGCGGTTAAAATCTAGCAATATAGACCAATCTGTCTGCTCAATGTTAGTTTTAAAATATTCACTCAATGCAGAAAACAAAAAAATTCCTACCGCAAGAACGAAAACCAAGCCAAGATCTAATCTAGTAGACTGTAGCAACGAGGAGATGATGAGACTAACCCTCGAAGATTCGCAAAGTTTAACGAGATTAGATCTCGGGGTGGATGTAGACGATCACTTGCCGCTTGCAAAAGCGCAGAAGAGAACTTGATCTCGATCGGTGCACGACAATCGAAAAGGGCTCTCTTCTATAGACGGTTCCGTTGATGAGTGGAACCCCTCTCCCTTCGGAAAGCGGAAATTAGTCGGGGGTGGGTCCGACCACCTTGCGCGGTGTAGATAGTAGTGAGATGGAGGAACCTCGATCTTGACATCGCTAGGGTGTATGGCCGTGGGGCTCCAGGAGCGATTGGAAGCTATCTCCGGTTCTAGGGGGTGGTGGCGGATGGTGGACCGGCGCTAACGGCGGATGCAGAGTAGGACCTTTAACGGCTACAGCCAATGACCACCTCCCCTATGCCCCTCATTATATAGGTGGAAGCCCCCAAGAGTTGGATCCCAAGTCTTCGAATAAGACCCCAAAAGAAAACCTACCTTAGGTGGGAAACCTACCCAAGGAGGGAGTCCTACTCAAGGTGGGACTCCCAGAACATATCTAGTGATACCATCCCTTACATGATACCATGATACCACTCTTTATAATTGAAATTTTAAATGTCAAAAAAATTAAAACCAAAATTTTGGGTGTTCGCAAGATGCGTCTCTACGTGCCCCTGTAACTTTCATAACTAAATTCAAAATACCCTAAGAGAAATAAAAATGAGAAATCAAACATGAATAGTGTCACATAAAGACAAAAACACAAAATGCCACTATTCACATACAATTTGTCTTTTTTGTTTCTCTTGGTGTATTTTAAATTTGGTTGTGAAAAATCTAGAGAATGTAAACACACATCTTGTCAACAGCCACAATTTTTTTTTAAATTTTGACACTTAGAATTCAAATTTTATGAAGTGGTATCATGGTATCATGTAAGGGATGGTATCCTACTATGGGACTCCCACCTTTCCTTGGTGGGGGTTCACCCTTGGTGGTGTCCACCTGGGACTCCCCACTAGGGTTTGGCGGCTAGGGTTGTGGAGTCCCTCCGGGACTCCACCTTCCATTGTGCGTTTCTTCCGGACTTTTCTAGAACCTTCTAGAACCTTCCATAAATGCACGGATCATTTCCAAACTTGGAATATGACTTCCTATATGAATCTTATTCTCAGGACCATTACTCCGTGATCTGGATCCCATCAGACTCCGAACAAAACTTCGAACTCCATTTCCAAATTCCATATCTACTCAAACGACATCAAACCTTAAGTGTGTCACCCTACGGTTCGTGAACTATGCAGACATGGTTGAGACTTCTCTCCGACCAATAACCAATAGCGGGATCTGGAGATCCATAATGGCTCCCACATATTCAACGATGACTTAGTGATCGAATGAACCATTTACATACGATACCGATTCCCTTTGTCTCGCGATATATTACTTGTCCAAGGTTTGATCATCGGTATCATGATACCTTGTTCAACCTCGTCTCTGACAAGTACTCTTTACTCGTATTGTGGTATGTGGTCTCTTATGAACCATTCATATGCTTGCAAGCCATTTAGACGACATTCCATCGAGAGGGCCCAGAGTATATCTATCCGTCATCGGGATGGACAAATCCCACTGTTGATCCAATACCTCAAGCTCATACTTTCCGGATACCTAATCCCACCTTTATAACCACCCATTTACGATGGCGTTTGATGTAATCAAAGTACCCTTCGGTATAACTGATTTATATGATCTCATGGTCGAAAGGACTTGGTAACTATGTATCGAAAGCTTATAGCAAATGAACTTAATGACGTGATCTTATGCTACGCTTAATTGGGTGTGTCCATTACATCATTCACATAATGATATAACCTTGTCATTAATAACATCCAATGTTCATGATCACGAAACGATGATCATCTATTAATCAACAAGCTAGTTATACAAGAGGCTTTACTAGGGACTTCTTGTTGTTTACATAACACACATGTATCAATGTTTCGGTCAATACAATTATAGCATGGTATATAAACATTTATCATAAACACAAAGATATATAATAACCAATTTATTATTGCCTCTTAGGCATATCTCCAACAGTCTCCCACTTGCACTAGAGTCAATAATCTAGATTACATTGTAAGGTACCTAACACCCATGGCATTCTGGTGTTGGTCATGCTTTGCCCTAGGGAGAGCTTTAGTCAACGGATCTGCTACATTCAGATCAGTGTGTACTTTGCAAATCTTTACTTCTCCATCTTCGATGTACTCGCGAATCGAATGAAACGCAGCTTGATATGCTTTAGCTTCTTGTGTGACCTTGGTTCTTGTGCATTGGCGATGGCACCCATGTTGTCACAAAAAATGACTAGTGGGTCCAATGCACTAGGAACCACACCGAGCTCAACAATGAACCTCTTCATCCATACCGCTTCCGATGAAGCCTCCGAAGCCGCTATGTATTCGATTCTGTTGAAGACACGCCTTCGAGCTTGCCCAGCTTACGCAGCACCATTCAATATAAACACGTACCCACTGAGACTTAGAGTCATCGGGATCGGTGTTCCAACACATCGGTGTAACTTGTTACAACGAGCTCTTAGTCACCGCCATAACAAAGAAACATATCCTTAGTTCTTTTCAAGTACTTCGGGATATTCTTGACCGCTGTCCGGTGTTCCATTCTGGATCACTTTGATATCTGCTAGTCAAACTAACGGCATGTGCTATATCCGGTCTAGTACAGCATGGCATACATGATAGAGCCTCTGCCGAGGCATAGGGGATCGATTCATCCTCTCTCTTACTTCGTAGCCGGACCTTGAGTTTTACTCAAGACCTTATGGCAACATCGGTAAGAATCCTTTCTTACTTTCATCCATTCTAAACTTCTTTAGAATCATGTCCAGGTATGTACTCTGTGAAAGCCCTATTAGGCGTCTTGATCTATCTCGATAAATCTTGATGCCTAAAATGCTGCTTCACCAAGGTCCTTCATTGAAAAACACTTATTCAAATAACCTTTTACATTGCTTAATAGTTCTATATCATTCCCAATCAATAATATGTCATCTACATATAATATCGGGAATGCTACAGAGCTCCCACTCACTTTCTTGTAAATACGGGCCTCTCCATGGCACTGTATAAACCCGAAGTCTTTGATCACCTTATCAAGTCGGTTCCAACTCTGGATGCTTGCTTCAGTCCATAAATGGAACGCTGAAGTTTGCATACCATGTCAGCATTTTTAGGATCGACAAAACCTTTGGGTTGTACCATATACAACTCTTCCTCAATGTCACCATTAAGGAACGCCGTTTTGACATCCATCTGCCAAATCTCATAATCGAAAAATGCAGCTATTGCTAACAAAATCCTCACAGACTTTAGCTTCGCTACAGGTGAGAAAGTCTCATCGTAGTCAACACCTTGAATTTGTCGGAAACCCTTTGAGACAAGTCGAGCTTTATAGACAGTAACATTACCGTCAGCATCTGTTTTTCTCTTGAAGATCCATTTATTATCAACAGCCTTGCGGCTATCAGGTAGATCTACCAAAGTCCATACTTTGTTATCATACATGGATCTGATGTCTACGGGTGCTTCTATTCTTGTAGACAGTGTTGGGCCTCCAAGAGCAGAGGTTTGTAGAACTGACAAGTTTCCTTAAGTGGATTACCCAAGGTTTATCGAACTCGGGGAGGAAGAGGTCAAAGATATCCCTCTCATGCAACCTGCAACCACAAAGCAAGAAGTCTCTTGTGTCCCCAACACACCTAATAGGTGCACTAGTTCGGCGAAGAGATAGTGAAATACAAGTGGTATGAATGAATATGAGCAGAGTACGGGCCAGAAAATAGCTTACTGCATGGGTTGATGGTAGTAATATTGCGGGAAGTAAACATGCGGTAGTAACGCAGCGAGTAATTGGTAAAACGTAACAAGCGATGATAACGTATTTAGGAACAAGGCCTAGGGATTAGACTTTCACTAGTGGACACTCTCAACATTGATCACATAACAGAATAGATAAATGCATACTCTACACTCTCTTGTTGGATGATGAACACATTGCGTAGGATTACACGAACCCTCAATGCCGGAGTTAACAAGCTCCACAATTCAATGTTCATATTTAAATAACCTTAGAGTGCATGAAAGATCGACACGACTAAACCAAGTACTAACATAGCATGCACACTGTCACCTTCACACCATGTAGGAGGAATAGATCACATCAATACCATCATAGCAATAGTTAACTTCATAATCTACAAGAGATCATAATCATAGCCTACGCCAAGTACTAACACGGATGCACACCTGTCACCATTACACCGCGGGAGGAATAAAACTACTTTAATAACATCACTAGAGTAGCACATAGATAAATTGTGATACAAAACATATTGCAATCATAAAGAGATATAAATAAGCACTTCACTATGCCATTCATAACGGTGAATAAGTATTCTGAAATATAGCCTAATAGACCCACACGGTGCACCTGTCACCTTTACACACGTGGGACAAGGAGTCTCGGAGATCACATAAGTAAAACTCACTTGACTAGCATAATGACATCTAGATTACAAGCATCATCATATGAATCTCAATCATGTAAGGCAGCTCATGAGATTATTGTATTGAAGTACATAGAGAGAGATGAACCACATAGCTACCGGTCGAGCCTCGATGGAGAACTACTCCTCCTCATGGGAGCAACAACGTTGATGAAGATGGCGGTGGAGATGGCAGCGGTGTCGATGGAGAAGCCTTGGGGCACTTCCCCGTCCCGGCGGCGTGCCGGAGAGACTCTGTCCCCCGGATCTTGGCTTCGCGATGGCGGCGGCTCGGAAGGTTTCGCGTACCGTGGCTTATTCCGTCGGGGTTTTTAGGTCGGGGACCTTATATAGGCGAAAGGGCAGCCTCGGAGGGGCCTGGTGGGCCCACACACTAAGGCGGCGCGGCTCCCCCTACGGCGCGCCCGGTGTTGTGTGGGGCCCCGGGCTTCTCTCGGCGGCTCTGGGTGTGGATGCTTAGGGCAAAATAGGAACTGGGCATTGATTTCGTCCGATTCGAGAATATTTCCTTACTAGGATTTCTGGAACCAAAAACAGCAAACAGGCCCTTCGGCATCTCGTCAATAGGTTAGTTCCGGAACGCATAATAATGACATATAATGTGTATAAAACATGTAGATATCATCAATAAAGTAGCATGGAACATAAGAAAATATAGATACGTTGGAGACGTATCAGCATCCCCAAGCTTAGTTCCTACTCGCCTCGAGTAGGTAAACGATAACAATGATAATTTCTTAAGTGACATGCCATCATAACCTTGATCATACTATTGTAAGCATATGAGATGAATGCAGCGATCCAAACAATGGTAATGACATGAGTAAACAAATGAATCATAAAGCAAAGACTTTTCATGAATAGTACTTTCAAGACAAGCATCAATAAGTCTTGCATAAGAGTTAACTCATAAAGCAATAAATCAAAGTAAAGGTATTGAAGCAACACAAAGGAAGATTAAGTTTCAGCGGTTGCTTTCAACTTATAACATGTATATCTCATGGATAGTGTCAACATAGAGTAATATAACAAGTGCAATATGCAAGTATGTAGGAATCAATGCACAGTTCACACAAGTGTTTGCTTCTTAAGGTGAAAGAGATAGGTAAGCTGACTCAACAATAAAAGTAAAAGAAAGGTCCTTCAAAGAGGAAAGCATCGATTATTGTATTTGTGCTAGAGCTTTTATTTTGAAAACATGAAACAATTTTGTCAACGGTAGTAATAAAGCATATGAGTTATATAAATTATATCTTACAAGTTGCAAGCCTCATGCATAGTATACTAATAGTGCCCGCAACTTGTCCTACTTAGCTTTGACTACCGGATCTTCGCAATGCACATGTTTCAACCAAGTGTCACAAAGGGGTACCTCCATGCCGCTGTACAAAGGTCTAAGGAGAAAGCTCGCATTTTGAATTCTCGCTTTTGATTATTCTCAACTTAGACATCCATACCGGGACAACATGGACAACAAATAATGGACTCCTCTTTAATGCATAAGCATGTAGCAACAATTATTATTCTCATATGAGATTGAGGATATATTTCCAAACTGAAACTTCCACCATGATTCATGGCTTAAATTAGCGGCCCAATGTTCTTCTCTAATATGCATGCTCCAACCATTAAGGTGGTAGATCTCTCTTACTTCGGACAAGACGGACATGCATAGCAACTCACATGATATTCAACAAAGAATAGTTGATGGCGTCCCCAGAAGCATGGTTATCGCACAACAAGCAACTTAATAAGAGATAAAGTGCATAAGTACATATTCAATACTACAATAGTTTTTAGGCTATTTTGTCCCATGAGCTATATATTGCAAAGGTGAATGATGGAATTTTAAAGGTAGCACTCAAGCAATTTACTTTGGAATGGCGGAGAAATACCATGTAGTAGGTAGGTATGGTGGACACAAATGGCATAGTGGTTGGCTCAAGGATTTTGGATGCATGAGAAGTATTCCCTCTCGATACAAGGTTTAGGCTAGCAAGGTTATTTGAAGCAAACTCAAGGATGAACCGGTGCAGCAAAACTCACATAAAAGACATATTGTAAACATTATAAGACTCACCGTCTTCCTTGTTGTTCAAAAACTCAATACTAGAAATTATCTAGACCTTAGAGAGACCAAATATGCAAACCAAATTTTAGCAAGCTCTATGTATTTCTTCATTAATGGGTGCAAAGTATATGATGCAAGAGCTTAAACATGAGCACAACAATTGCAAAGTATCACATTATCCAAGACATTTTAGAATTACTACATGTAGCATTTTCCAATTCCAACCATATAACAATTTAACGAAGAAGAAACTTCGCCATGAACATTATGAGTAAAGCCTAAGGACATAATTGTCCATATGCAAAGCGGAGCGTGTCTCTCTCCCACAAAGTGAATGCTAGGATCCATTTTATTCAAACAAAAACAAAAACAAAACAAACCGACGCTCCAAGTAAAGAACACAAGATGTGACCGAATAAAAATATAGTTTCAAGAGAAGGAACCTGATACTTTGTCGATGAAGGGGATGCCTTGGGCATCCCAAGCTAGATGCTTGAGTCTTCTTGAAATATGCAGGGGTGAACCAGGGGGCATCCCCAAGCTTAGAGCTTTCACTCCTCTTGATCATAGTATATCATACTCCTCTCTTGACCCTTGAAAACTTCCTTCACCAAACTTCAAGCAAACTCATTAGAGGGTTAGTGCACAATAAAAATTTACATGTTCAGAGGTGACACAATCATTCTTTACACTTCTGGACATTGCATAAAGCTACTGGACATTAATGGATCAAAGGAATTCATCCAACATAGCAAATACGGCAATGCGAAATAAAAGGCAGAATCTGTCAAAAACAGAACAGTCCGTAAAGACGAATTTTAAAATGGCACCAGACTTGCTCAAATGGAAAAACTCAAAACTAATGAAAGTTGCGTACATATCTGAGGATCACTCACGTAATATGGCATAATTTTCTGAGTTACCTACAGAGAATTAGGCCCATATTCGTGACAGCAAAGAAATCTGTCTCTGCGCAGTAATCCAAATCTAGTATGAACCTTACTATAGAGACTTTACTTGGCACAACAATGCAACAAAACTAAGATAAGGAGAGGTTGCTACAGTAGTAACAACTTCCAAGACACAAATATAAAACAAAGTACTGTAGTAAAAAAACACATGGGTTATCTCCCAAGGAGTTCTTTCTTTATAGCCATTAAGATGGGCTCAGCAGTTTTAATGATGCACTCGCAAGAAATAGAAGTTGAAGCAAAAGAGAGCATCAAGAGGCAAATTCAAAACACATTTAAGTCTAACATGCTTCCTATGCATAGGAATCTTGTAAATAAACAAGTTCATGAAGAGCAAAGTAACAAGCATAGGAAGATAAAACAAGTGTAGCTTCAAAAATTTCAGCACATAGAGAGGTGTTTTAGTAAAATGAAAATTTTTACAACCATATTTTCCTCTCTCATAATAACTTTCAGTAGCAACATGAGCAAACTCAACAATATAACTATCACATAAAGCATTCTTATCATGAGTCTCATGCATAAAATTATTACTCCCCACATAGGCATAATCAATTTTATTAGTTGTAGTGGGAGCAAATTCAACAAAGTGGCTATCATTATTATTCTCATCATCAAATATAGGAGGCATAGTATCATCAAAGTAAATTTTCTCCTCAATGCTTGGGGGACTAAAATTATCATGCTCATCAAAGCCAGCTTCCCCAAGCTTAGAATTTTCCATAGCATTAGCAACAATAGTGTTCAAAGCATTCATATTAATATGTTCCATGGGTTTTTAATTTTCGCATCAAACCATCCATGTCTTAAATTAGGAAATAGAATAAGAAGGTCCTTGTTGTCCATTATGCCTAACTAGTGTAAACAAGAAACCAAATGTCGCAATTGAGAGTCTAAAGGAAATAGCTTGAGTACTTACAACGGCGCCGAAAAATAGCTTAGTAGCCGAGATCGGAGTGTGAGTACCTTTTACCTTTCCTCCCCAACAGCGCCGAGAAAATTGATGTCTACGGGTGCTTCTATTCCTGTGAGCGGTGTTGGCCTCTCAAGAGCGAGAGGTTTGTAGAACGACGACAAGTTTCCCTTAAGTGGATTACCCAAGGTTTATCGAACTCGGAGGAAGAGGTCAAAGATATCCCTCTCATGCAACCACTGCAACCACAAAGCAAGAAGTCTCTTGTGTCCCCAACACACCTAATAGGTGCACTAGTTCGGCGAAGAGATAGTGAAATACAAGTGGTATGAATGAATATGAGCAGCAGTCGGCGGAAAATAGCTTGCTGGCGTGCGTTGATGGTAGTAATATTGCGGGAAGTAAACATGCAGTAGTAACGATGAGTAATTCGTAAAACAGTAACAAGCGGTGATAGCAGTATTTAGGAACAAGGCCTAGGGATTAGACTTTCACTAGTGGACACTCTCAACATTGATCACATAACAGAATATATAAATGCATACTCTACACTCTCTTGTTGGATGATGAACACATTGCGTAGGATTACACGAACCCTCAATGCCGGAGTTAACAAGCTCCACAATTCAATGTTCATATTTAAATAACCTTAGAGTGCATGAAAGATCGACACGACTAAACCAAGTACTAACATAGCATGCACACTGTCACCTTCACACCATGTAGGAGGAATAGATCACATCAATACCATCATAGCAATAGTTAACTTCATAATCTACAAGAGATCATAATCATAGCCTACGCCAAGTACTAACACGGATGCACACACTGTCACCATTACACCGTGCAGGAGGAATAAAATTACTTTAATAACATCACTAGAGTAGCACATAGATAAATTGTGATACAAAACATATTGCAATCATAAAGAGATATAAATAAGCACTTCACTACGCCATTCATAACAGTGAATAAGTATTCTGTGAAATATAGCCTAAGAGACCCACACGGTGTACACACTGTCACCTTTACACACGTGGGACAAGGAGTCTCCGGAGATCACATAAGTAAAACTCACTTGACTAGCATAATGACATCTAAATTACAAGCATCATCATATGAATCTCAATCATGTAAGGCAGCTCATGAGATTATTGTATTGAAGTACATAGGAGAGATGAACCACATAGCTGACAGCCCCGAGCCTCGATGGAGAACTACTCCTCCTCATGGGAGCAGCAGCGTTGATGAAGATGGCGGTGGAGATGGCAGCGGTGTCGATGGAGAAGCCTTGGGGCACTTCCCCATCCGGCGGCGTGCCGGGAACAGAGACTCCTGTCCCCCGGATCTTGGCTTCGCGATGGCGGCGGCTGGAAGGTTTCGCGTCCGTGGCTTATTCGTCGGGGTTTTTAGGTCGGGGACCTTATATAGGCGAAAGGGCAGCCTCGGAGGGCCTGGTGGGCCACACACTAAGGCGGCGCGGCCCCCTCTGGCCGCGCAGGTGTGTGTGGGGCCCCCAGGGCTCTCTCTGCGCCTCGGGTGTTCGGATGCTTCGGGCAAAATAGGAACCTGGGCATTGATTTCGTCGATTGAGAATATTTCCTTACTAGGTTTGGAACCAAAAGCAAAAACAGAGCTGGCCTTCGGCATCTCGTCAATAGGTTAGTTCCGGAAAACGCATAATAATGACATATAATGTGTATAAAACATGTAGATATCATCAATAAAGTAGCATGGAACATAAGAAATTATAGATACGTTGGAGACGTATCAGGATCCCATTTCGGATTTCATGGCTTCTTGCCATTTGTTGGAATCTGGGCTCATCATCGCTTCTTCATACGTCGCAGGGTCCTCATCATTGTTGTCCACAATCATGAGATTTAGACAAGGATCATACCAATCAGGAGTGGTACGTTCTCTTCTCGACCTGCGAGGTTGATACGTCGCAAACGTATCTATAGTTTCTTATGTTCCATGCTAATTTTATTACAATACTTGAATGTTTTATACATACTTTACTGTTACCGCCCGATTTTGGCCAAATCAGGAGGCGGGCCGTAAGTGAAGATGGGCTTGAAGGACATACACGTGGAGCATCTTCGAAGCGGCCTTGCGCTGAGAGTTTGGGCTTAACCGCCCGTGTATCTGTAAATTAGTGGATCGTGTTGTATTTAGATTAAGGAGATAGAGTCCGGCCCGTGCACGGTTAGGTGCACGCCTCAATTAGAAAGTCCCTTGGACTATAAATATGTATCTAGGGTTATCGGAAAAAGAGGACAATCATCGTTCAACCAACACAAATCAGGCATCGCCACCCCTTCTCTTCGAGGGTTTCTCCGGGTAAGCACCATCTGCCTAGATCGCATCTAGCGATCTAGGCGATATCGTTTATTCGTTAACCTTGTACTTGCTCGTGCTGAAGCCTTGTTGATGGCGAGCAGTACTATTTATCCTTAGGTGTTTGGGGGCTTGCATTGGTGCTTTCACGTGCATATCTGCGTGGCAATGCCGTCCCTAGACACCTAGCTGCCCTTACGTCGATCTAGACGTAAGGGCACATCTTGCTTGTTCTTACTTAGTAGATCCGATCCGTTATAGTTGCTCCTTGCTACGCAAGGATTAGTTTAATATCTGCATAGTTAGGCCTTATGTGGGGTCGGATGATCCGGTGGTGCGTTAGGTGTTGTTTACAGTCCCGCGAGGGATGTTCCGGGGATCAACGTTATGTTGGTTTTAGGCCTCTCGCAGGGGTAGTTTGCATCGTCTCTCGTAGTGCTAGGCCCGATCGCACGTAGGACGTTCCGATTATGCGGTGAAAACCCTAAGCGTCGTGGATCGCTTTAGCTTTGTCCGATCAGGGATCCCCATGCCATTGTAAATCAACGAGAAACATGGGGCGATCGGCTTCTTGAGCCGATCCACGGGAAACCTGAGAGCCGATAGGGCTCGTATTTAATGTTCACGTGTCTACCATGCAGGAACAATCGAAGCACTAACACCTTCTGATCGGGTCTAGGTCGGGTGGCAGCAACCGCCGGGACGTTTGCGAAGATTTGCGGGACGACGCGAGGTGCCGGGATCCACTAAGCGGCCCTGGGAGCTTCCCGGCTCTTCGTGTTGCTTAACCAACGCCCGTCGGGGGGTTTTGGAGGGTAACATTTACAGCATTATTTTACATTTTCCGGCACTAACCTATTAACAAGATGCCGAAGTGCCAGTTGCTGTTTTTCTGTTGTTTTTGGTTTGAGAAATCCTAGTAGGAAATATTCTCGGAATTGGGACGAAATCAACGTCAGGGGTCCTATTTTGAAGCTTCCGAGAAGACCGAAGGAGACGAAGTGGGGCCACGAGGTGGGGACACACTGAGGCGGCGCGGCCCAAGCCCGGCCGCGCCGCCTAGTGTGTGGGCCCCCGTGACCTCTGACCTACCCTTCCGCCTACTTAAAGCCTCCGTCGCGAAACCCCCCACCGAGAGCCACGATACGGAAAACATTGCGAGAGGCGCCGCCGCAATCCCATCTCGGGGGATCCGGGAGATCGCCTCCGGCACCTGCCGGAGAGGGGAATCATCACGGAGGGGCTCTACATCATCATGCCCGCCTCCGGATTGATGCGTGAGTAGTTCATCCTTGGACTATGGGTCCATATGGTAGCTAGATGGTTGTCTTCTCCGCTTGTGCTTTCATTGTATTAGATCTTGTGAGCTGCCTAACATGATCAAGATCATCTATTTGTAATGCTACATGTTGTGTTTGGTGAGATCCGATGAATAGAGAATACTATGTTAAGTTGATTATCAATCTATCATATATGTGTTGTTTATGTTCTTGCATGCTCTCCGTTGCTAGTAGAGGGGCCAAGTTGATACTTGTAACTCCAAGAGGGAGTAATTATGCTCGATAGTGGGTTCATGCCTCCATTAAATGTGGGACGTGACAGGTTCTAAGGTTGTGGATGTGCTGTTGCTACTAGGGATAAAACATTGATGCTTTGTCTAAGGATATTTGTGTTGATTACATTACGTATCATACTTAATGCAATTATCTGTTGTTAGCAACTTAATACGGAAGGGGTTCGGATGATAACGAAGGTGGATTATTTAGGCATAGATGCATGTTGGATAGCGGTCTATGTACTTTGTCGTAATGCCCCGATTAAATCACATAGTAATCATCGTTGATATGTATTGAATATTTATTTGTCAATTGCTCACTGTAATTTGTTCACCCAGCATGTTAGTTATCTTATTGAGAGACACCACTAGTGGACCCCGGTCCATTCTTTACATCTGAATACATTCTACTGTTTTTACTTTTCTTTGCAAACAAACACCATCTTCCACTCGATACGCTTAATCCTTTGTTTCAGCAAGCGGTGAGATTGACAACCTCACATTACGTTGGGGCAAAGTACTTTGATTTTGTTTGTGCAGGTTTCACGTTGGCGCCGGTTTCCTGTGTTGCGCCGCTACATTCCTCCACCAACAACCTTCACGTGCTTCTTGGCTCCTCTTTGGTTCGATAACCTTGGTTTTCTACGAGGAAAACCCTGTCGCATCACACCTTCCTCTTGGGGTTCCCAACGGACGTGTACATCTGCGCGCATCAAGGTTAGTATATCGCTCGAAGTTTCATGATCATTATCATTAGCTTCCTCTGTTCGGTCGGGCGGCACGGAACATCTTCCGTCGCGCTACTCGATCAACGAGAGAAGGTTAGTAACCTCGTCGAGTTCTACTTTTTTTCCAGTCACTTCTTTAGTGAGAAATTCTTTCTCAAGAAAGGTTCCATTCTTAGCAACAAATATTTTGCCTTCGGATCTGTGATAGAAAGTATACCCTATAGTTTCCTTAGGGTATCCTATGAAGACGCATTTCTCCGCTTTGGGTTCTAGCTTGTCCGGTTGTAACTTTTTTACATAGGCTTCGCAACCCCAAACTTTAAGGAACGACAACTTAGGTTTCTTATTAAACCATAATTCATACGGTGTCGTTGCAACGGATTTCGATGGTGCCCTATTTAAAGTGAATGCAGCTGTCTCTAACGCATAACCCCAAAATGATAACGGCAAATCAGTAAGAGACATCATAGAACGAACCATATCTAAGAGAGTTCGATTACGACGTTCGGACACACCATTGCGTTGTGGTGTTCCCGGCGGTGTCAACTGTGAAAGTATTCCGCATTTCTTTAAATGCATGCCAAACTCATAACTCAGATATTCGCCTCCGCGATCAGAACAGAAACTTGATCTTCTTGTTACGTTGATTTTCTACTTCACTTTGGAATTCCTTAAACTTCTGGAAAGTCTCGGATTTATGTTTCATGAAATAGATATACCCATATCTACTCAGATCATCGTGAAGGTTAGAACATAACGATAACCACCGCGCGAGGCTACACTCATTGGTCCGCACACATCGGTATGTATGATTTCCAATAAGTCTGTAGCTCGCTCCATAATACCAGAGAATGGAGTCTTAGTCATTTTCCCATTAGACATGCTTCGCACCTGTCAAGTGACTGAAAGTTAAGTGACTCAAGTAGTCCATCGCATGGAGTTTCTTCATGCGTTTCACTCCAATATGACCAAGACGACAGTGCCACATATAAGTAGAATTATCATTCAATTTAATTCGTTTAGCATCAATGTTATGAACATGTGTATCGCTACTATCGAGACTTAATAGAAATAAACCATTCTTCTCAGGCGCATGACCATAAAAGATATTATTCATAAAAATAGAACAACCATTATTCTCAGACTTGAATGAATAACCGTCTTGCATTAAACACGATCCAGATATAATGTTCATGCTCAGCGCAGGCACCAAATAACAATTATTAAGGTCTAAAACTAATCCCGATGGTAGATGTAGAGGGAGCGTGCCGCAGACAATCACATCGACCTTGGATCCATTTCCAACGCGCATCGTCACTTCATCCCTTGCTAGGTCGTTTATTCCGTAGTTTCTGTTTCGAGTTACAAATGTGAGCAACCGAACCAGTATCAAATACCCAGGCACTAGTACGAGAACTAGTGAGATAAACATCTATAACATGTATATCAGATATACCTTTCTTCTTCTTGACAAGGCCACTCTTCAGATCAGCCAGATACTTGGAGCAATTCCGCTTCCAGTGCCCCTTCCCATTGCAGTAATAGCAGTCAGTATCAGGTTTAGGGCCACCCTTAGGCTTCTCAGGATGAGCGGCAGCTTTCTTGCCACCCTTCTTGAGGTCCTTCTTAGGTTTGCCCTGCTTCTTGAACTTGGTGGTCTTATTGACCATCAACACTTGGTGCTCTTTTTGTATCTCAACCTCAGCAGATTTTAGCATGGAGAAGAGTTCAGGTAACTCCTTGTTCATGTTCTGCATATTGTAGTTCATCACGAAGTTCTTGTAACTTGGTGGCAGTGATTGGAGAACACGATGAATACCCAGCTGGTTAGGGATCACAATCCCCAAGTCACTGAGCTTCCTCGCATGTCCGGACATAGCGAACACGTGCTCACTAACGGAGCTGTCCTCTTCCATCATGCAGCCAAAGAACTGCTTCGAGGCTTCATAGCTTTCCACGGCCGCATGAGTTTCAAAGATAACTTTGAGCTCACGGATCATCTCACAAGGGTCGTGGTGCTCAAAACGCTTTGAGCTCGCCTCTAGGCTGCACGGGATGGCACTGAACTTGAGAGTACACTTTGGTACGAGTCTCGAAAACATTCTTTTCTTCCTCGCATAGTGCAGGGGGTGGTGGGGAACCTAGCGGTGCTTCGAGCACATATTGCAGATTTCTGCCATTGAGGAAGATCCTCACATGACGGAACCAGTCAGTGAAGTTGCTACCATTGATTTTAAGCTTTTCTTTCTCTAGGAACTGGTTAAAATTGATTGATGGGGACGCTATGATCTACAACAATTATTTGCAATAGTTTAGACTAAGTTTATGACAAATTGAGTTCAAATTTTAATTTAACAAAATTAAAAGCTAGGTGAACTCCCACTCAAAACAATATCCCTCGCATTGTTTTAGTGATCACACGAACCAAATCCAACACACCAAGCCCGATCATCACGAACAAGATGTAATTTCAATGGCGAACACCCAAGTGTTCATCATATCAATCATATGACTCATGCTCTACCTTTCGGTATCCCGTGTTCCGAGACCATGTCTGACATGCTAGGCTCGTCAAGGCAACCTTAGTACCGCGTGTACAAAAGCTGGCTTGTACCCGTTGTATGCACATGTAGAATCTATCACACCCGATCATCACGAGATGCTTCGAAACGACAAGTCTTAGCAACGGTGCATACTAAGGATGAACACTTTATTATCTTGATATTTAGTGAGAGGGATCATCTTATAATGCTACCGTCGCGATCTAAGCAATATAAGATGCATAAAAGGATTAACATCACATGCAATTCATATGTGATATGATATGGCCCTTTCGTCTTTGCGCCTTTGATCTTCATCTCCAAAGCACGGACATGATCCTCCATCATCAAACGGGCATGATCTCCATCATCGTCGGCGTAGCACCAAGGTCAATGGCGCCGTCTTCATGATTGTCCTCCATGTAGCAACTATTACAACTACTTTGAAATACTACTCAACATGAAATTTAAAGACAACCATAAGGGCTCCTGCCGGTTGCCACAATACAATAGTGATCATCTCATACATATTCATCATCACATTATGGCCATATCACATCACCAAACCCTGCAAAAACAAGTTAGACGCCTCTAATTGGTTTGCATATTTTACGTGGTTTAGGGTTTTCGCATAAGATCCAATCTACCTACGAACATGAACCACAACGGTGATACTAATGTTGTCAATAGAAAGAGTAAATTGGATCTTCACTATAGTGGGAGAGACAGACACCCGCAAAGCCACTTATGCAATACTAGTTGCATGTCGAACGTGGGAAGTCTCATGAACGCGGTCATGTAAAGTTAGCAGCCGCTTCATCCCACTATGCCGCAAGATGCAAAGTACACGAACTAAAGACAACAAAAGCATCAACGCCCACAAAACAATTGGGTTCTACTCGTGCAACCAATCTATGCATAGACACGGCTCTGATACCACTAAAGGGATTCGTAGCATAGAAAACAAAAAATTCCTACCGCAAGAACGAAAACCAAGCCAAGATCTAATCTAGTAGACGGTAGCAACAAGGAGATGATGAGACTAACCCTCGAAGATTCGCAAGCTTAACGAGATTAGATCTCGGGGTGGATGTAGACGATCACTTGCCGCTTGCAAGCGTGTAGAAGATCTTGATCTCGACGGTGCCACAATCGGGCAGCACCTCCGTACTCGGTCACACGTTCGGTGTTGATGAAGACGACGTCCTTCTCCCCGTTCCAGCGGGCAGCGGAAGTAGTAGATCCTCCTCGGAATCCCGGCAGCACGACGGCGTGGTGGCGGTGGTGGTGGAGAACTCCGGCGGCTTCGCCTAAGTGTATGCTGCGGTGGAGGAGGAGGCGGCTAGGGTTTGGGGAGAGGCTAGGGTTTGGGCGCCGGCTATGGGGCAGCCAACTTGTGGTGCTTGAGTTGGCCGGCCACCTCCCCTATGCCCCTCATTATATAGGTGGAAGCCCCAAGAGTTGGATCCCAAGTCTTCGAATAAGACCCCAAAAGAAAACCTACCTTTGGTGGAAACCTACCCAAGGAGGGAGTCCTACTCAAGGTGGGACTCCCACCTTTCCTTGGTGGGGGGTGGCCGGCCACCCTTGGTGGTGTCCACCTGGGACTCCCCCACTAGGGTTTGGCCGGCTAGGGTTGTGGAGTCCCTCCGGGACTCCACCTTCCACTTTTCTAGAACCTTCTAGAACCTTCCATAAATGCACCGGATCATTTCCAAACTTGGAATATGACTTCCTATATATGAATCTTATTCTCGGACCATTCCGGACTCCTCGTGATATCACGGATCCCATCGGAGACTCCGAACAAAACTTCGAACTCCATTTCCAAATTCCATATCTACTCAAACGACATCAAACCTTAAGTGTGTCACCCTACGGTTCGTGAACTATGCAGACATGGTTGAGACTTCTCTCAGACCAATAACCAATAGCGGGATCTGGAGATCCATAATGGCTCCCACATATTCAACGATGACTTAGTGATCGATTGAACCATTTTATACCGATTCCCTTTGTCTCGCGATATATTACTTGTCCAAGGTTTGATCATCGGTATCATGATACCTTGTTCAACCTCGTCTCCTGACAAGTACTCTTTACTCGTACTATGGTATGTGGTCTCTTATGAACCATTCATATGCTTGCAAGCCATTTAGACGACATTCCACCGAGAGCCCAGTATATCTATCCGTCATCGGGATGGACAAATCCCATGTTGATCCATATACCTCAAGCTCATACTTTCCGGATACCTAATCCCACCTTTATAACCACCCATTTACGCGGTGGCGTTTGATGTAATCAAAGTACCCTTCGGTATAACTGATTTATATGATCTCATGGTCGAAAGGACTTGGTAACTATGTATAAGCTTATAGCAAATGAACTTAATAACGTGATCTTATGCTACGCTTAATTGGGTGTGTCCATTACATCATTCACATAATGATAGAACCTTGTAATTAATAACATCCAATGTTCATGATCACGAAACGATGATCATCTATTAATCAACAAGCTAGTTATACAAGAGGCTTTACTAGGGACTTCTTGTTGTTTACATAACACACATGTATCAATGTTTCGGTCAATACAATTATAGCATGGTATATAAACATTTATCATAAACACAAAGATATATAATAACCAATTTATTATTGCCTCTTGGGCATATCTCCAACAATTAGAGCTAATAATGTTGCTGAAACAGTTATTAGTCCTACACAGTCGGCATTCATGCCAGGACGACATATTCTTGAAGGAGTAGTTGTCTTACATGAAACCATTCATGAACTTCATCGGAAGAAATTGGATGGCATGATATTTAAAATTGATTTTGAGAAAGCCTATGATAAAGTAAAATGGCCTTTCTTTCAACAAGTTATGCGAATGAAAGGTTTTGATCCCAAATGGTGTTAACTCATCGATAAATTTGTTAAGGGAGGAAGTGTAGCGATAAGGTTAATGATGATATTGGTCATTATTTTCAAACTAGGAAAGGTCTTCGACAGGGTGACCCGCTGTCACCTATGTTGTTTAATATTATTGCAGATATGTTGGCTATCCTAATAAGAAGAGAGAAGGAGGATTGTCAGATAGGAAGCCTTATCCCTCATTTAGTTGACAGAGAAATTTCTAATTGCAATATGTCGATGACACGATACTTTTTTATGGAACATGACTTTGAGAAGGTTGTAAACATGAAACTAATATTGCGTTTCTTTGAAGAATTGTCGGGACTGAAAATTAACTTTCATAAGAGTGAGATTTTCTGTTTTGGTAAGACCAAAGAGGAAGAGGAGCAGTATAAACAACTATTTGGTTGTGAATCTGGTTCTTTACCTTTCAGATATTTGGGAATCCCAATCCATTATAGAAAGTTAAAAAACTCTGAATGGAATCATGTGGAAGGTAGATTTGAGAGAAAACTAGGGTGTTGGGCTGGAAAATTGTTATCATATGGGGATCGTCTTGTATTGATTAAGTCTGTTCTTACTAGTTTACCGATGTTTATGCTATCTTTCTTTGATTTACCTAAAGGGGTAAGTAAGAGATTAGATTTTTTCCGATCACGTTTCTTTTGGCAATGTGAGGAAAATAAAAAGAAATATAGGTTAACTAAGTGGAACCTGATTTGCAGACGTAAGGACCAAGGTGGTCTTGGAATTGAAGTCCTTAAGATTAAAATTTCTTGCATACCAAGTAAATGGTTATTTAAAGTTTTTTCTGAAGAAGGGTTATGGCAACAACTATTAAAAAACAAATACCTTTCGCAGAAAACCTTGGCTGAAGTTGAAAGCAAGCCTACTGGTTCACCATTCTGGAAGGGGCTAATGAAGGTTAAAGGGGGTTTTTTAGTAGAGGAAAATTTAAAGTAGGCTCCGGAGAAGGAGTGCGTTTTTGGGAAGATAGATGGTTAGGTGATCGGACCCTTGCATCCTAGTATCCCTAGTTATATAACATAGTCAATCGCAAGCATGATACGGTGACAAATGTTATGAGTTCAACTCCGTTAAATATTGGTTTTCGGAGAAGATTGATTGGTGATAAATGGGATCAATGGGTACATATATGCCAAAGATTAATGGAGATAAATTTAAATAAAGATCAAGATGAATTTGTTTGGAACTTAACATCTTCAGGGAAATTCTCTGTTAAATCTATGTATGCTTTTAAATGGGCATACTAGATATCTTCGTAAATATCTTTGGAAAATAAAAATATCTTCTGTGACGCTGAGGAATCAGTTGAACATTTGTTTATTTCTTGTCCTTTTGCTAGGCTTATTTGGCGAGTGATTTTTGTTGCATATAATATTCACCTCCATCCAATGTCACAAACATGTTTGGAAATTGGCTTAATGGAATTGACAAAACTGATAAAGCTAGGATTCGCATTGGTGTTTCGGTTTTATGTTGGTCAATTTGGAATTGCAGGAATGATATTGTTTTTAATAGAAAGGACTCTACTAATTTTTTGCAGGTTCACTGGATCCAGCTTTGGCGTTTCTTGCTCCCGGAGGACCAGCGGGAGTGCATGGTTTCTGGATGCAACCGCCTTCGAATGGTTGCCTAGGATATTTTGTACCAAGCTACTTGGCGGCCTATTAAGAGATTACATGATGCTTAGTTTGCTTAGCAATCTCCTCTTTTTTCGGTGTTTGATTTTTTTATCGACCCTCGTTGATCCCTAAATTGTAAACTTTGAATATTAAGTTTATTAATAAAAGGCTGTGTGCATCAACCGATGCAAAGGCCGGGGCTCACCCCATTTTGAATTTTTTCTTTGGCATGGTTAGTATGTGCAATCTGATCATGCAACATCGTGTAAAAGATGGTGCTTATCGTCATCTTCCCGTGGCCTCAGATCGAGACATGTGGCAATGATAAGTAGTGCATATCCGCTATTGTTCATCTCGCTGTTATGAAATGCAAGAGTCAGATACTACCAGAATTTTGAGTCCTATCTATAAGGCAGCACGTGTTAAAAAAAGTTTGCTGCTCGGACCTCAAATTCGTAGTAGCTTGTAAATATTTTTTTGCTTTGGCGAAAGCTGGGATTATTTGAATTGTTGTTGTAGCTTGTAAATATTTTTTTTTCTTTGGCGAAAGATGGTATGTTTCCTGATGTTGAGCTGTGGCTTGTTCTTCAGTAAGTGTGATATAGCAGAACTGCTGCTCTGTAGTAGTCTTGAAAGTCCCAAGTATAAGTTGTTGTCTTTTTCACCATTCCTTGTTTGCCATAGAAGCTAGTACTGTTTGGTTTTGTGTGTGCTCTAGTTGTTCCCTGCAATATACTGCATTTTAGTTCTAGAGATTACAACCTACAGTTCAAGTTGCTAACCAGAACGTTTTCTAAAATAATGGTATGTTCTCAGGTATTTGAATTGCCTGACCAACATGGAACTGAAGAAGTAAAGCTTACAGTTTGTGTGGTGCGGCAAAGCCTTTTTATTCAACAAGTGAAATAGATACTTGTACTTTATGTGATCAAAATCAGAGATGTTTTTTTCTACTCTATTTTATTCCTATGTGAAGTTGGTGTAATGCCGTACTGATGCTTGTAGAAGCATGATCAAATCCATTTTTGTGTTAAAGTGATTATACATTCCGGTAGTGTTGTTTTTGTATTATCGATGTGAGATATGTTTTTCTAGTGTGATAAAAAAGTTCAGATTTTTATTTGTGATACAAGTCTAGTTTGAAATGTTAAAAATGATTATTTTTTAATCCATTTGTGTTGAATACACTTGAAAACACTAGTTTGTAAAATCAGTGTTCCAAACAAGTGGTTTGACAAGTGTTTTGCATGAAAGGGGTTTTGTAGTGTTTTGGGTGGTTGTCAAAACACACAAAAACACTGGCACCGAATGAGACCTAAAGCGTAAAGGGACATGCACTTACAAATATATGTACATTATTCTGCTGCACTTTACTTTCAATTTGGCAATAGTTCTCAATAACTCCTATTTGCCCACTCTAGTAGTTATATCCTGATCTTTCGAACGAATTAATTGAATCAACATGTGTTTGGATTGGAGCCGGTTCAACTATACGGGGTTAATACCTTCGGTCTGAATTATGGATGCAATATAATAGCATTTCCCTAAGAGATCCTAGGTTGATATCGATCTAGGTAGTATATGTTTGGAAAGGTCACTTCTATCGAGACTTCTAAAGCATCATAGAATTGTTGTTTACAATAAAAAAAATTATATCAATGGATGGAAATAGACTAGGGTGAAGGTTTCACCTGCAAATATACACACGCAATAAGATTTAAAAGATAAAATGCAGCATTGCTAGTAACAAAAAAAAATTCATATTTATATGTGGATGATGTGTCCTTATGACACCATAGCCTACGAGCATAGTTACTATGGATTCAATTATCCAACCTTTACCCTACTCATACTGCGGGGATACCTGGTTATTAAGATAAATAGATCGACACATTAGCTTTGTGATGTCATTGTTTGTCCCGAGAAATCATATTCAACTAACTACCTTACCCTTTTACTCAAACCGGGCTTTCGGGAGTAGCCGACCAATCTCCCTACAAATACATTTACGTTTATAGATTTTTTCATGATATTGGGTACCAAGCAAGACCTAGGATCGAGGCAAAGATAAGAGACATTATGCATACGACATAAAGCAATATATTACAACAACAATCACATATCAAAGTGCACGTGTGCTGCGAGCCTTATGTCTCAGCCAACGAGGACTACTTACGCATGATTAGATCAACAATTATAAAAATTATATTAAACTATTCTAACAGATAAATAACAAATAGTCTTACAATATTGTAAATCGTCAAGGAGTCAATAGTATAAGTATGGATGGCAATTGAGAAGACTAGGATAATAGCTATGGAGATGGTTGTGATGGCAGCTACAGAGCTTCAACGTAGAGGAATGGGTGTGGTGATCTCTAGCCGCTGCCATTTGATCTCTTATTATAGGCACCGGATGAGTGTAGGGTTTCAAGTAGTGGGGCCCTTCACGGAAATTGCTCGGTTTAATCTCACAGATGCACTTACCATGGATCTTACGAATCTATTTTCACAACTTGCAAACACATGTTACTAAATTTCTACCGTTGAAATATACTGAAGTTTAGATAGATATAAATCATTCCCATGGTTCATTTTATATGCTTCACCTTTACCCTGCGTTCTGGGCGAATCACATATGTACCAAGCTGAGCCA
Organism: Lolium multiflorum; assembly: GCA_030979885.1. Lineage (NCBI taxonomy): Eukaryota > Viridiplantae > Streptophyta > Magnoliopsida > Poales > Poaceae > Lolium > Lolium multiflorum. The sequence continues at coordinate 312,729,693 of CM061750.1, read as the reverse complement.
CCGATGGACTAAGTTAGAGAAGAGCGACTGATCTTTCTCGCATGCACACGCATGTCGCTCTGTCTTCTAGCTACTCGTGGGAGTCGCTTTGTTTTCTATGCGCGTCATTTTAATGCATCAACGGATTAAATGTGGGGGTAAAATAGGAAAACAACTAGCAAAATGTTTAGAAAGCATGGTTAAAGGGAAAATTTTGAAAAAGCTTTAACACATGGTAAAGTTGAATGGAGGAAGTACTAGATAGATAATGTCATCATCGAGAAACCAATTTCCCAGCACTTTTCTAGGATTGAGACAAAGTCAATAGAGAGAGTGGCGGTAGCTCACAACCTGATACCTATGATACTGGAATCTGACTGCGCGGTGGCAGTGTCTACCGTCAACAGACTTACCCCAAATGTCTCAAAAAGCTCGCAGGTGTATAATAACATTGAGGTCTTCAGAAGGCTGATGCTCTAATAACATTGAGGTCTTCAGAAGGCTGATGCTCAGATGTGTTGTTTCCAAAGTCAGGAAAAAATGTAATGGAGCTGCCCATAATTTAGCTCAACTTCTAGGAACAGGAATAGTAGCAGTGTAGTGGCTATTAGGGATTTATGTAATCATAACTCTCTAAACTCTTTACCCGCAAAAAAAAAAAACTCTCTAAACTCTTGTGACCTATGATAAAGTATTTCCCCCTCAAAAAAAAGGTCAATAGAGAGAGTGAAGCGTAAAATAGTGCCGAGAAAGCTAAATTTATGTCTCCTCTTTCAAGTAGAGTAGTGCATTGGTGCGAAGACGAGAAACTTAGAATTTAGAAAGTTCAGACTCTAGTTTACTCGTTGTTCCTAAGAAGGCTAAATTCTCTGTGTTGAGATCTTATCCCATATTGTGGTCTGATTTTGTGACGAGTTAAAACTTTTTTTCAGTGTTCGCTCAGATGGGACACCTATGAACATATATATGTTTGATCTGTGTTTCATTTTCTGAAATTTTGATTTTCACTGCACACGTACAAAAGGCTCAATATCTCCTGAAAGAATCTACTCCTACATAAGGCTACGTGCAGTGCAGCATGTGCGTTGGCAATCAATCTCTAGTTCTTCGTTGCTACCGATCACGTCGCGTCGTATTGGACTCCAACAGGCTCATCCATGTTCATAGGAAGCATGTTGAGATTGTTGTTCCCGGCCGACTTGTGTTCCACAGGTTTATTCATCTTCCAACGCATGCCAATGTATGACAACAAGCATCAAGCTCCGACCACGAGAACAAGTAGTTGCAATGCCTCATCAGAACTGAAGTTCACATGTGGTTTACATCCTCTGCTCGAAGGAGACGAACACTAATTGGTGAGACTGATGAACTAGACTTGGGCAGTACATATTCTCGATACCTCCCAAACCTACGAATCTGCTAGATAGTATATGACCACGACCACGCTGCGAATTTTGTTTACCTAGCACTTTATGCATAACGGTTATCATCATCTGCCTAAGAGTCTTGGGTGACTAGTAGCAAGCCCAGGTTCTGTTCTCACGGTTTTATATATGGTTAGAAGACCATATCTTCAGCTGAAACACTTATTACAAGCACCATATCTTGGCAGTAATGCTTCCTGTTAGAGTTGTATAGTTCTTTTTCCGTTATTCCCCAGTGTATGAGGGGCTTACCTGCACATTGTCACACATGTACATGTACTGGCCTATGGCCCTCTGTGAATAATAGTTGCTATTCCAACATGGTATCAGAGCTCATGGTCTAGCTCTTTGCACGTTGCAACTCCGTGCTCGATCCGCGCCACCGCCGATGATCTTTCCGGCCGTCGCTGCTCCACTTTCTTTCTCCTCTCCTGCTCTTGTCGGGATCGAGTTCTTTTCCAAGTAATTTAGGTCTTTTTCGTCCAAATCGAGCTCCAAATCGGTTTTCCGTCGGGGGCTGTTTCTGCTCCGGCCGCCACCACCGGCCAGCTCCGGCGGCCAGCTCCGGCCGCCGTCGAGCTGTGTCCGGCCGGCCCCGGCCCGTGCACATCTGGCCGCCGACGAGCTGCCCCCGGCAGGCTCCGGCCCGTGCAGCTCCAGCCGCCGTCGTGCTGCCTCCGGCCGGCCCCGGCTCGTGCTGTCTCCGGCTGCCGACGTGCCACCTCCGACCGGCCCCGGCTGGCGCTGCCCCGGCCGCCGCCGCCGCCTCTGGCCGGCACCCGCCCCGTCGGCCCCAGCTCGTGCCTGTCTAGCCTGGCCACGCGCGGGCTGCTGTTCGTCTGGCCGATCTAGATCCAGATCCGGATCCAAAAAAAAAAATTGAAGGAAGATGTCGTCGTCTGCGTCTGGCTATGTCAGTATTCCTCGGTGCCCTGTGATTTTTTATGGTACCAACTATGGAGAGTTTGCTGCCTTTCTGCGCATTCACATGCGCGGCCTTCGGTTGTGGGGTGTTCTTACTGGCGAGGTCTCTTGTCCGCCGCACCCCACTGCTCCTGTGCCTCCTACTCCACCGTCTGTGCCACAGGCCCTTGCTGAAGATGCTACGCAGGCTGATCGGGATGCAGCCAAGTCTGCCGAGACTGCTGCTGATGAGGCATATGATGAGCACTTGCCTATTCAGAGGCTCTTGACTCCTACCGCGATAGTTTGGCCACCTTTACTCGGTGGTGTGATGAGGATGCCAAAGCTGCTGTTCTTTCGCAGAGTGTTCAGCCACGGTTGCTTGAGTTTATGGGCCTCTCTCTTGCCGAGATGTGGTCTCACCTTCCGCTAGCCTTCTGGGATTCTCTGTACTATGTGTTGCGTCAGGAGCATGATCTTCAGCAGGGTGACTCTATTGTTGATGAGTTCTACACCCAGTGCGGCGATCTGGCGCCAGCTTGACTCCCTTCGCAGTGCTGTCGTGGTACTTGCCAGTGTTGCCGGACGGTGCGTTCAGATATGGACTTTCAGAGGATCCATGAGTTCCTGTCTCGACTTCGTCCAGAGTTTGAGCCTCGTCGTGCCAGTTGTTTGCTCGAGGCCGTGTTCCTATCTCGAGGTGCTGACTGAGCTTCGTGCTGAGGAGACTCGTCTGCGTGGTGCTGGACTGCTTGGGACATCCTCTGTTCTTGCTGCTCGAGTTCCCACTGCTCCTGCCCCGCCGCTTCTTCCTACACCAGTGCCTGCTGCTTCTGGAGGAGCCCGCTCTTCTCGCGGTGGGGGTCGCTCTCGCCCTCCTCGGTTCTGCACTCATGTCGGAGGCCTGGTCACCTGACTGCTACCAGAAACAGCGTGGTGTGCCTCCTCGTGCTCCACCCTCAGCACCTGTCACCACCGGCTTCACTGAGCAGGATATAGTGCGACTTCAGCGCCTCCTTGCCTCCTACGGCTCTGCTTCGACGGGTACTGCTGCCTCCGCGGCTGTTTCCTCTCCACAGTCAGGTACATCTTCGTGGGTTCTGGATTCTGGAGCTTCTTTTCACATGTCTCCTGATTTTCCTCTCTTTCTTCTCTTGACCTCTTCCTCTTCCTGTTAGTGTTCTTACTGCCGATGGCACTTCTCTCCCTGTTGCGTCGTGGCACTCTTTCTACTTCCTCCTTTTCCGTTCCTGATGTTTCTCATGTTCCCCGTCTTATCATGAATTTGTTTTCCGCTGCCCAACTCACTGATTCTGGTTGTCGGGTCATTCTTGATGTTGATTCTTGTTCTGTTCAGGACACTCACACTCGGGCCCTGGTTGGGGCTGGCCCTCGGTGCCGTGACTCCCAGGGACTTTGGGAGCTTGATTGGCTTCATGTTCCTTCTTCCCACACTCATCGACCGCTCCATGCGTGCTTGCTGCTTCCACCACCGCCTCCTTTCAGCAGTGGCACCACCGTCTTGGTCATCTATGTGGTTCACGCTTATCATCTTTACTTCGTCGAGGTCTTCTGGGGCCTGTCTCGGGAGATGTCTCGCTTCAGGGTTGTCGGGTTGTAGGCTTGGTAAACAAAATCAGTTACCTTATCCTACTAGTGAGTCTGTATCTCAGCGTCCGTTTGATTTGGTCCATTCTGATGTATGGGGTCCGGCTCCCTTTGCTTCCAAGGGGGCCACCGCTACTATGTTCTTTTTATCGATGACTTCTCTCGCCACACTTGGATTTATTTTATGACTTCTCGCAGCGAGGTTCTCTCGATATATAAGCGCTTTGCTGCCATGGTCCATACTCAGTTTTCCACGCCTGTACGTGTCTTTCGGGCTGATTCTGCCGGTGAGTATATCTCCCAACTGCTGCGTGGTTTTCTTGCTGAGCAGGGTACTCTTGCCCAGTTTTCCTGCCCTAGCGCCCATGCCCCAAATGGCGTGGCTCAGCGCAAGCATCGCCACCTGCTTGAGACGGCACGTGCGATGATGATCGCCGCCTCTCTTCCTCCTCACTTCTGGGCTGAGGCTGTGTCTATTTCCACCTATCTCATCAACCTTCAGCCCTCCTCAGCCTTGCAGGGTGGTATTCCTCTTGAGCGTCTCACTGGTCACACTCCTGATTACTCGATCCTTCGTCTTTTTGGTTGCGTTTGCTATGTTCTTCTTGCTCCTCGTGAACGCACCAAACTGAGTGCTCAATCGGTTGAGTGTGTCTTCCTTGGCTATAGCCCTGAGCACAAAGGATATAAGTGTTGGGATCCTATTGGTCGTCGGATGCGCATATCTCGGGATGTCACTTTTGATGAGTCCCGCCCCTTCTACCCGCGTCCCTCCTCCTCTTCCTTCTCGGTGGATGATATCTCTTTTCTCATGTTTCCCGACTCACCTCCTCCTGTGCCTCCGGTCCCTCCTCTGCCGAGTCTCTCACCACCTCTCTCCTCCTTCCCCCTCTCCTCCCTCACCACCGTCCCCACCCTCCACAGCTTCCCCTCCCATGTCACCTTCCTCGCCTACGGTCGTCCCTCCCTACCCTTTTCACTACTCCCGTCGTCCCCGTGAGGATGATGCTGCTTCACCTGACATGCCCTCTACCTCGATGCGATGCCCTCTCCGTCCGAGCCGACTCACCATCTTCGTGCTCGTCCTCGTCCTCCTCCTGATCGCTATTCTCCCACTCACTACGGTCTTTCTGCTGTCCTTGAGCCGACCTCTTATCGGGATGCCCTTGCTCATCCCGAATGGCAGCTAGCGATGGCTGAGGAGATTACTGCTCTTGAGCGTCGGCACTTGGGATGTTGTCACTCCTCCTTCCTCTGTTCGTCCCATCACCTGCAAGTGGGTCTACAAGATCAAGACTCGCTCGATGGTTCTCTTGAGCGCTACAAGGCTCGACTTGTCGCTCGCGGCTTTCAGCAGGAGCATGGCCGTGACTATGACGAGACCTTTGCTCCCGTGGCTCACATGACCACTGTTCTTCTGCCGCTTCCGTTCGCCACTGGTCTGTCTCTCAGCTTGATGTGCAGAATGCTTTCCTTAACGGTGAGTTAAGTGAGGAGGTATACATGCAGCCACCTCCTGGCTACTCTGTTCCCGATGGCATGGTATGTCGTCTCCGGCGCTCTCTCTATGGCCTTAAGCAAGCCCCTCGCACCTGGTTTCAGCGTTTTGCCTCTGTCGTCATCGCTGCTGGTTTCGTCCCTAGCGCACATGACCCTGCGCTTTTTGTCCACACATCCTCTCGTGGTCGGACTCTGCTTCTTCTATATGTTGATGACATGATCATCACAGGCGATGACCCTGAGTACATTGCCTTTGTCAAGGCTCGTCTTCGCGATCAGTTTCTTATGACCGATCTTGGTCCTCTCCGCTACTTTCTTGGCCTTGAAGTTTCCTCTACCTCCGATGGCTTCTATATCTCCCAGGAGAAGTATATTCAGGACCTTCTCACTCGTGCCGCTCTTGGTGATGAGCGCATTGTCGAGACTCCTATGGAGGTCAATGTCCACCTTCGTTCCACTGATGGTGATCCTCTTCCGGACCCGGCTCGCTATCGTCACTTGGTTGGGAGTCTTGTCTACCTTGCTGTCACACGTCCTGACATCTCCTACCCAGTCCACATTCTGAGTCAGTTCATGGCTGCTCCCACCAGTGTCCACTATAGTCATCTTCTTCGTGTCCTTCGCTACCTTCGTGGCACTATCTCCCGTCGGCTTTTCTTTTCTCGCTCCAGCTCCTTACAGCTCCAGACCTACTCAGATGCTAGGCTAGCGATCCGGAGGATCGCAAGTCTTTTCGACTACTGTGTTTTTCTTGGTGGCTCTCTTATTGCTTGGAAGACCAAGAAGGAGGTTGCAGTCTCTCGTTCGAGTGTTGAGGCTGAGTTGCGAGCGATGGCTCTCTTGACGGCTGAGGTGACTTGGTTACGCTGGTTACTTGCGGACTTTGGTGTTTCTGCGACGCTCCGACTCCGCTCTTATCAGACAGTACTGGTGCCATCAGCATTGCGTGTGATCCGGTGAAGCACGAGCTCACCAAACACATCGGTGTTGATGCCTTCTATGTGCGTCATGATGTGCAGCATCAGGTTATGGCTCTTCACTATGTGCCTTCAGAGCTTCAGCTTGCTGACTTCTTCACCAAGGCCCAGACTCGAGCACAACATGGTTTCTTTCTCTCCAAACTCAGTGTTGTTGATCCACCATGAGTTCGAGGGGGGTGTTAGAGTTGTATAGTTCCTTTTCCGTTATTCCCAGTGCATGAGAGGCTTACCTGCACATTGTCACACATGTACATGTACTGGCCTATGGCCCTCTGTGAATAATAGTTGCTATTCCAACACTTCGGTCAGCTCGAACATGGGTTTCCTGCTTCATTATATCACTCAGCACTAGGCAAGCCTCAGAATTCATATCAACTGTGTGTACTTCGAAAGTACATCACGACGTGTTGTGATATTTACCACCTCTAGAATTGTTAATTTACTCTCATTCTCGGAGATGGGCACCTGGATTCAAGTAGTTCATACTAGATCCACAAAATAAAATAAACAGCAAACACAACACCATTGCAATTTGTCCATACTGCTTTAATCTTTTTTTTATTGTAACCAAGGTTAAACTGAACTGCCCGTATCATCTAGTCACAAATGTGATCACGTAGCATTAGATCCACCACCGTCTAACATGAAATTTTTTTTTTTCTTGAAGAGGAAAAAAAAAAAATGAAGTGGCCCTACGGCATGATTAAACACCTCTTGGTCAATTGTCGAAACGCCCTACTTCAGAAAATAATTGGATCAAGAATGACCACCGGTTTGAAACATACGTCGTCACCCTTCCACAAGGCCCATATTATTGCTGACACTCAGACCACAATTGTAAAACCCAGTAAGTCACAAACACATTCAGTTACCAAGCAAGTCAATACAGTTCTCGTTTCAAAAGTAAGTCGTTACAGTTTCATTGACCATGCCATGCTTAATTAGCCAACGTATACGCGACAAATTATCATACTTTCTACCTAATTTAACGGAAATTCCTAAAAAATACCCCATTTAGCATACTTTCTTCCATTTTTTACCATTTTCTATATTTTGCCCCAACGAGAGTGGGTTTAGATTGAATCTAATGGCAGTGATCAATGGTTACAAGATTGAACCTTTCGTGAATTATTATTACAGGGTGTATTGCCATTAGGTTCCATTTTTTAATTTCTTAGATCGAGACTAGATCTGAATTGGCAACGCTGATGCAAACTTCAGAAAGAGAAGTAGTTCAGTTAACTCTGAACTATTTCATTGATGGATATACATGTAGTAACACAGTTTAGATCATAAACATGCGGACCATATATAGGGTGCCTGAACTTTTCTTTGAGTGAAAGCTTTCAATCATTTGTTTCTAGGATGATTAGATGTGTGTTGAAGTTGTACTTGACTACGACATGATTTTTTTTAGTTGCAATAGACATAAATTTGTGAATCTGATTTTTGTGTACATTGCAATTATTACGTGTGTAAACTGCAGCCACTAATGATTGCTAATTTTGAATTTTCAGAGATGGCTGCAGCCACTAATATAGAAAAGGGTAAAAAATGGAACAAAGTATGCTAAATGGGGTAGTTTTGATAAATTTCTGTTAAATTGGGTAAAAAATGGCACAAAATTGATCTTATGGGGTAAAAATTGGAATTCACTCATATTAAATCCAGTCATTACAATAGTCATTCTGTTCCTTCCAGGTGGAAAAACTGGAGTTAATCACCGAGGCACTTCCTAACAAGATCATCACCAAGCATTCACAGATAACTCCGTACTGTATGGATGGCTGAAATTTATATACGGATGATAACATGGACAGGTAACTTCATATATTGATATACCCCCGATAAATATACATTTTATATATCCCTCATCTTACGGTTTAATCTACACCTTACATTTACATCCCCCATTAAGGCGGCATGACACTAGCCAGAAGCCCAGAAATCTACATATTTATCACTCTCTCCCACCTAGACTTATCTCCCGACTGACAAAAATGATGGTAGTGATTTTGTGCCTATTATTTCCACCAACAAATATACACACTGACGATTTACTTTTCCAGCTCTAGTGAGTTATGATGTTTCGTTTCAGAAATTAGTACCACTGATTTGCCTCCGCAAAAGTTACTAATTATATTTCTCATAATCCTCCTTTGCCTTGTCAACGTTCACCTTGAGTTCCATATACTTCTGCAGTGAAGCATCCGAGAAATCGGCAAGCGTCCCTAGGAATGTCTCCAAGCTTGACTGTAAATCCGTAGGAGGAACATTTCTATGGTTTGCCCCCATTTCATCGTTCCACCCTCCATTGTGGGGTACTGAGAAGGTGGACCTTGAACCACCGCGCCTCTTCTCTTGGCGGGGCACACAATGGTTTATATCTGCAACCAGACCTTTAATTGCCTTTTCCAAGTCATCGGTTGGCAAATTTTCCAATAACTTAATCCACTGGTCACAGATTGTAAATATGGGCGCAACAGCATAATCTGTTATCTGAAAATCGGTATCCTTCTTCTTTCTGGATTTCTTCTTCTTTCTTAGTGATTTCACACACTTGAGTAACCATGAATGTAGGCTGTTCAAGTAAGATCTGTGTGATCCTATCCACCTCTGGAAGTTTGAACATAGAGTGTTCAGTTCGACCTGAAGGAGAAGAGTTGCTTGGAACTGTGATTCTGTCCGAACTAAGATCTTCATATTGCCACTGTTGGATACTAGCTTAATAATGTCGTGCTGATGCCGGTGACACTCGAGCATTGTTGCCCACATGCGAGTTAAGCTGCAAAGAATGTGAATATTTCATCCAACAGCAAATACTAAAACTAAGCTCATTCCACAAAGTGTCTAATGAGTTGCAGCATGTATGTATTGTACAAACTGAATGGAGAACCAATACCTTCCAATTAATTCTTCAAGCTGCGGTTGAAGCTCTTTGTCCCTTAGATCCTCTATGTTTTTAGAAACCATGTCAATTCTCTGAATGGCCACCAAAATTCTGGAGTACAAATCCTTCACAGCAGCACGGGTTTTATCAATACTCAATTGATTTTCTCCTCTTGATTCCTGGTGTCTCAGGTGCCTACATTTCTCATCATACTGCCTGCAAATTGTACCACTAGCCTGCAAGCGACATGAAGGTTAGCATATAAAGGAATAATTCATATTGCAGAAATACAAGGAGAGCTATCATTTACAGAATTAAGGCAAAAGACATTGAGGCGTCAACCAATTCACATACTTAAGGCAAAAAGATAGAGAGGTGTAATTTATTCAGAGATATTAGTACAGATAGTTCAAGCCCGGAAAACAGGAACATCACAAACTTCTTAATGAAAAATTATATACTGCAGAATTTGTTAACAGTATAATACTTTACTAATTTAAGCAGATCACTATAGCTGATAAGCAGGAATGGACACTGCGCCACGGTTATTATAGCTGTGGTGCTGTAGAGGACTAAAGGGGCACTAAGGCCTGCTACAGGATTCAGCGTGCAGATGGACACGGACATCCGTGAGTCCGTTTATCTGCGTCCATGAAAATTGTATAATCAACGTTGCGGACAGGCCACATAAGTTGTACAGACTTGACGAACACGGCCCAGTCAGCCTGCTATGCATGTTTATCCTGCGAAGGAAAAAAAAGGTAGCTCCTAGCAAAGAAACAGAGAACCTCCGGTGGATAGGGCACGCTGCCCGCCGTTCGCCACCGCTGGGCTGGCGTCCTGTCCGCCTGTCGCCTCCACCCGGCCTGCGCCCAGATCGTCGCTGCCCTCCATCCAGCTGACCCGCTCATCCCAGTGCCTCCCTCTACGCCTGCATCACCCCGGCTGTCTCGCCATCGCCGCGTGCGGATTAATGGTGGTGGAGGAGGAGAAGCATCCGGCAGACAAGAAGGAGGACAAGAACTCAGCAGGGGAGGAATACAAAATCCAGCGGGACAGGTTTGATTTCTTTGATCCTTCTCTTCCGGTCTTCCCCATCGATCGATGGAGGAGGACAAGAACTGGTTAGCACCAGACAGCCTTCTGTCTTCTGAGTCAATCATGATGGAGGATTCCATCCATCCATGTATCACATCCTGAGCAGCTCCTGATCAAAGAGACTTCAGCTAGCTGCTCCTGATAGAATGTCGCTTAAGTGCAACATGATTAGACGAGACTGTATTGGTCCATTACGTTAGTTGTACTCACAGACATGAGTAGCACAGACAAGTGACTGGGATGTGTGAATGTCTCCCTGTAGGCTGTAGCTCTTATTTTAGATCATGAGTCATGACATTCCTCTGTGGTTCCATCAATGCTATGCCTATACTTCGGAATAAAACCGACACGATGCTCTTAACACAGCTTAACTTAGATTTGGTATTCTTCTTTTGTCCTCTGCATGGTTATCATTTTTCTATTTGATATGTGTAAAACTGGTGTGTTGTTTGGGCATGAATCTGCAAAGTTTGGTGCATTTTTTAGATCCTCTGATTCTGTTGTATGGGTGGACGAGTTCCTCTGTTTATTTTTGTAGACATGCGGAGAACATCAATTCCACAACTGACACTCGAACCTGTAGTTGTTTATTGCATTGAGCGCAGTTTCTAAGATGGTGTTCTTGTTCTCATGTCTGAATCTTGACATCTTTCTCCCTTCCATCACAGTTTCTGAGCGAGGGAGGCGGCATCCACAAGTAGTAGCCATGTCCTTCCTCGTTGGAGCTGAAGTTCTCCATCGAAGAGTTGAGGGAATGACACTGTTTGCAAGCAAAAACTAGAGATGGCTGCTACTGCTGGCGGTGCTTGATTTTTTAAGGGGGAAACCTTCATGAGAAACTAATGTGCGCTTTGGTAAGCACAAATTAAGTTCTGGGATGTGTGCAAACGTGCAACTACAGCTACTTATATTTGAACCTTAATGTGTGCAAATTAAGTGCTGGAAATTTCAGGCCACCTTGGCTACTTATATTTGAACTATGCAGTATCTTTTTGTTTTAAAATAAAATCTGGCCTCTTTAAAACAATTATGTGCCATCATAAATCAAGACCGTCTAAGTATCTGCTCATGTGTGCCCATGTATCTGACTTATGTATCTGAAAAATCAGGGGAGAAGAGCAAGAATCAGGTGGTGAAGATACGTAAAGATCTGATCCTTCTCTTCCCTCCACCGCTGCAATGTTGTAACCTGAATACTTGATTCAGTCTTGATAGGACGAAGAATCCGGAAACCGGCAGGCGAGTGTGGTGATGCCCAAATTAGGAAGAATTGGTCCGATGAAGCTGGCGACGGATGATCAACGGCAGGCTGATCGGAAGAATTGATAGGATGAAGACCACTAGGATCACCATCTAACTCCTTTATTCGAGCCCCATGAACGGCAGGAGTCGTGCACGAAGCACATTGATCCCCGCCGCCGCTGCAGTTCACTGGCACCTACCCAGCGCTGCCGACACAGCTGGCACCAGCACCAACGCCTCAAACGGTCGGCGTCTTCAGACGGCAGCGGAGGAGACTAGGGAGAAGGTCGCGGGGCGGCAGCTAGTGGTCTATGTTAGTGCCCAATTGTTAGTTCTCTCTGCTCATCTATTTTTAGAAGTTGGTCGAATTGCTACTGCTCTGCTCATTTCCCAATTCATATTTTGTAGCTTGATCAAAGAAGAAGAATCTTGGTGATCAACGAAGTTGATGATTAGTGTAGCTTGATCAAAGAAGCTGTGATTAAAGAAGCTGATTATTAGTGTAGGTTGCATGTAGGCAGTAGCTACAGTACAATGAATTATGTTATGATTAGTACAATTATGTATTTGAACAACCGTACCAAGTAAATTAAGCTACTGCCTACTGGAGTACTAGTTTGTATTATATGAGTAAAGTGCAACAAAATGAAGATAATCGGAAGAGTTTGTTTAATTTCTTTATAGTATGTGACAGAGTATGTACACACTGAAGTACAAATTCTTCTCTGAATCATTTTGTGTATATAAGATAGACAGTACTAATGTATAGACGCTGTTGATCAAAGAAGCTGCGCATACAAGCTGCGAAGCTATGCTAGTGTGCATCGGCATAAACGGCTTAGTCAGCAGACACAATGGACTCCGCGGACGTGTCCGCCTACATCCTGATACAGGATGCTATAGCTACTATAGCATATCATGTGTACCAACGTTCAATACAAATATATTTCACGATTCTTTATGATCAACATGTTGCATATTTTGTTCATCTTCCTTGTGAATCAATACTCCACGGCTTGAGATAACATCATTTAGTTCGGATGCAATATGCACTATATTATTTCACAATTGTCTAATTAACTTCATACTTCTTCAACTATATGGCTGTTATCTTCTATCCACTATATAAGTACCTCATTGCTAAGCTCCTGCTACATGATATTTAAAACATTGGCTAGAACAGATCACGAAACTCGGTAAAAGGACTGTCCAAAATAAGTTTTTACCTTAACTTCATCATAGAGCTTTCTCTCCCATGCATACAATCTATCTAGTGTGGAAGCGTGACTGCCGGAATTCATGTATACACCACTGAAGATATTTCCAGTGAGACCATCAACATCAACTTTTGATGCTGGCCCAAGAGGATTTCTAGATGATGAAGAGTGTGAGGACACTGATCTATGCCAGGTAAGATACTTCACTTCAGCCTCAGGAGGAGCTGCATAAAACACAAGACATTTGTCTGTCATGATGAGAGGAAATGGTAGGGCTACCATTTACAAAACAAGATAACATGTGAAATAATGAAGACTCTTTTTAGAGGAATTTCAAAAATTTGCACATTTTCTCATCAAGAATAAAAAACCCTGGTCACAAAAAATGTAGACGATGCCCATTTATTTGAACTTTTTTCACTTCCACCAATCATACATACCAAAGTATATATGGCATTTTTATAGTTATACTGACATGTAAGGAACAACGGAATCAATGTTCAAACTCTATATAGGAGATTGAAAAGTAAACAATGAGTTACATTGCGGTTTTAACAGAAGATCACCGAAGAAATAATATGCAAAATGATATCATATGATGCAAAAAATGATTCACAATAACTTGAAGGGAAAATTTGCTACAGGACATTGTTATTTTCCGGCGTTTGCTCAAAACACACCGCCCGATTATGTCTTTGCCAGGTACCATTACAATTTTGTGGCACATTTGCCAGAACACACCACCTAGCTTAAAACGGAAAGTTTTGCCCTTTGTCTTCAAAACCAATCATCACAGTCAAAAGTGCAAAATTTCCCGTTTTTAGCCAGGTGGTGTGTTCTGGCAAATATGACACATAATTGTAATGGTACCTGGCAAAGACACAATTGAGCGGTGTGTTTTGGCAAACGCCACAAAATAACGATGTCCTGTAGCAAATTTTCCCTAACTTGAATTGTGTGTTGGAGAATGGAAGAAAGCTGTCAATAAGAGTTAAAAATCATACGCTGAGGAACAGGAACTTCTTCCCTGCAGCAAGCAAAGAGTGTTGCAAAAAAGCCTGATGCCTTCAATCCATATGCTGCATCATAATTACTTTAAGTTAACACAAGATATACGTCATAACTAAACAAGAAAACGAAGGAATGAGAAACAATAATGGTCACAAACACAAGTAGTTTTGATGTAACCACAACATGATTTCTGAATATTTATTTTGCAGGGAACATGATTTCTGCATGATTGCATCCAAAACTTTGTAAAAAAAATTAACCAAAGCTACAACCAAATATTAGAGAGAAGTAATCTAAACTCATTGAGTTCTAACCTTTTTCTTCGGGCAGCAAAGGGCGGAAATTGACTTTATCGGCTTCAAGCATCCTTGGGACTTCTTTTCCACAATCAGATGCCTTGATAAATAAGATTTCAACCTCTTTCATGGATGTATACAAGTCTTTCACCCCATTTCTAACATCACGAAAAGGTTCCTTGGTTTTCCCGTTCATAGGAAAAGCAGCAACTGAAGATGACACTTCTTTCACAGGGCTTGTCACGGGGCTTTCATCAGTTTCATACATGCTAATGTCAAGTACCCTGTTGTCAATTTTTGGCTCCTCCGTTTTAGAATCAATATTTTCCAGCGCAACCTTTTCTGAAGCAAGATGTGCAGGTGACTGATTTGTTACAGTATTTTCAACAGGTGTATGAAGCGCAACCTTTTCCGAAGAAAGATGTGCAGGTGACTGATTTGTTACAATATTTTCAACAGGTGTATGAACGGCAACCTTTTCCGAAGCACGATGTGCAGGTGACTGATTTGTTACAGTATTTTCAACAGGTGTATGCAGCGCAACCTTTTCTGAAGCACGATGTGCAGGTGACTGATTTGTAACAGTATTTTCAACAGGTGTATCATTGCGATTCGCGAACATCCGCACTAGAGGTTCAGATGATGGGTTCTCAAAATCATCTTCTGACTCTTCAAAATCATCCTCCCTTCCACTCGTAGTAGATTTGTCTCCGTCTTTGACATCTGGAGTTTTCTCCTGTTGTGAGCGCTTAATATCAGCATCATGAGCATGAAACTTCTCCAATTCCTCCTCAAGCTCTGGAATTCCTTCCTTCTCGCGAAGGAGCCTAATATCATCAGCATTTTCAAAATCATGACCAGATTCCTTGTCATCATGAAATGATAACTGGCTATCAACAGGTTGAAAAAGGCCAAAGTAGTCCCATGGTGGTGTCCCTGGAGGAGCTTCAAATGTGGAACTATCATCCAGATCCTGTACAGATTGTATGGGAATCGAAGATGAGGTCTGCAGAGTTGCCGTCACAGGAACAGGCACCTTCTCCTCGACAGTCCTCACTTGGTTCCTCCCAGCTTTCATGCGATTAATATGAAAACGTCCTGAAGATAACGGCGAAGGAGCTGGGGAGAAAGAGTCACTAGCCTGATGTGATACAGATGGTGATAGGTTCACCGATCTATGTCTAACAGCAGGAGGCTCTGGTGTTGCGGATGTTGAAGTGTACAGCGAAGAATCTGTTGGCACATCAGGTTCCACAAACTTTCTCAGAGCAAATCCTGTGTGTCTCAGTGATTGAATATAAGCAAAGTGAGCAGCTGCAAGTGCACATCTTCCATCAAGTGCTTCTCTCACATAACGTTTCCTTTCCTGGCACAAGACAAGGGCCTTGTCCTCTTCACTCTTTGCCCGTGTAGACGCCATCTTAATGTGTGCCACTCTCAGCACCGAACAAAATTTACAACGACATGCAAAGTCACGGCCATGAACTGCAGGCCAAAGCTAGCACTGAAGCGAGATCAGTTTAAAAATAGCCCAGACAGTGTAACTCTGAACCTGCATTTCCATATATCGAAGAAATTACGATTAGATATAGTAACATCCTAAAGTTACTTAACTGGCAAGGAAGAAAGACAGCCTGATGTTTCATGAGCAATTTTGCATACCATTAGAACTGGCAAGAAAGAAACAGAAAGTCACATGCTAGGAACACGCAACTGAAGATGACCAACTCCATTTAACCGATAAAGGAGGTTGCCTATGTGATTTTCCTCAATGGGACAATTAGAACAAATACACAAATAGCTCGATTGTCTCACAGGAAAAGCATATAGAAAAATTTATGCAGTAACCGTTAAACACCAGGGCAAGAGTATCCCCGCTCAATCTTGGAGAAGCCACCATGTGGGGCAGCAAATTGGGCCATTTGGGGATTCTAAAACAGCATGAGACCGATCTCAATCACTAGTTCAATTCCAGGAAGGTCCAAGTTATTATCTAGTGGAATGAGCAGGTATAACCAACCTACCGCTGATACCAACTCTCTTGGACCAACTAAACGAGCTCAAACTGGACCACGAAGCAATAAAGAACCCGCACTGAAGAATGAAAAGCTTGAGCTACAGTATACCAATCAGGCCAGGGGGGAAAAAGTAAAATTTAACCGAGTTCGCCCATTGCCAGCACCCGATTGACAGCCGCATCACCACGCCGCAGAACCATCCATCCATCCATCCACAGTATTCCATCGATGCTAGCCAGTACACCCTACTAAGTCGGAAGAGGAAGAATTGACCTTCTCGCGCGTAGTAGTAACAAAGTAACAAACAACGCAAACAGAAGAGAGACACCCCACGGAAAACAGTAAATATCCGATTTTTGGCCTCGCAGCGACCGCGGAGACCGCAGGAAGCACCCAATTCGCCCGCCCCGCGCCGGCGGCACCGCAATTGGACTAATCAACGCGGAGCAACCGCCGGCGAGGAATCCTAGGAGGAGTGCTGGAGATGATCACCTTGGGTGGGCCGGGAAGAGGCGGCTGTCGGCGCGGGATCTCGGCCGCGCTGGCGCAGGGCTCCGGCGGAGCAGCTCAGCGTCCAGTGGGGAGAAGGAGGAGAGAAGCTGGAAGATGATGAGCAGGAGGTGCCTCCAGCGGCAGCAGATGGGAGAGATGCGTCTCAGCGTCTGTATGCGCGTGTATGCCGGCGCGCCCTACAGGTAGTAGTACTATGTATGTATCCGTGTCGCTGCGCGTGGGGCCACCGGCGGGTGGGAACTGGACGTGGGTAGAGGAGGCGTGTGCCCGTAAGAGGGATGGAGCCGAAAGGCGGAAGCACTTGTCTTGTTTTCCACGGAGGATTTTGGTCGTTACCAAGAAGGGATTGAATTGGTGGGCATGGCCATTACCACCGCATTAGCGCGCGATCTGTCCCACCGTGTTCACGTCCAGGCCGTACTCGTCGTGTGCATACCGCCGTCACATGCATGCTCCCTTGCGTGTGTGAGTATTACGTGGTGCCACTTTTTTTTTGGGTTAGAAACCTACTTACAGACTAGAGACGCTCCCAACGTATACACTTGTCCTTATAAACACACTCACCCACATCCTATCTTTGTGAGAGCATCTTCAATAAATCAAGTTTAAAAAATTGAACCCGCGGGTTTTAAGATTTACGAATTTACCACAAGCGTCTCACTATCGACGGGAGCGTCGCCTCCAGCTAAAACAGAAGTATTTTACATTTATGAGACACCAAAATGTCAAACATAGGGTTGAAATTCCGATGGCATGGGAGCTAGGACGTCAGTGCGGCAGTGCCATCCTAACCATTCAACCACGTGTTGGTTCTTCACCTAGTGTCACCTTAGTATTAGTACTATAAACGAGAGTGGCTAAACGGAGACCGAACTACATGTAGCTCGGTATCCATTCTAAGCTTCCGTACTATAAACATGTTATCGTATACTACCTTCGTTCCAATGAATAAGGCTTGTTTATTTTTAAAATATCAAACCATGTAGAGTTTGACCAAGTTCTTACAAAAAATCATCAACATGCAAAATATTAAATTAATATCATTAAATACATCATGAAATTAATATATTTTCATATATAGAGAGAATATCATATTTGTTGATAGATTTTTCTGAAACTTTGATCAAATTTTACTTGGCTCGACTTTAAAACAAAATATAAGCCTTATTCATTGGAACGGAGGGAGTGACATTATATTACGAGTACCATAGTGCATCTAGCAACAAAAGGTTGGTAATAAATACTCCTATTTTTATAAATTATGTTGGTCAAATTGACGATCTAGGCCTACTAGCACGCCCTATACAACTGAACCGAGGGAGTACTTATCTCTGATTTATTACAAATCTATATTGGTTGTCGTTGATCTAGTTTTACCAAATCAGTGGCAACTAATATGAAACGGAGAAAGTAAATCATAATAACTACTTGGTGTTGCGATTCAACAAATAAATAACTCAGGTGGCATTATGATATTGGCGTAAATGTGAAAGTAATAGTAACCAAATGCACTCGCTAATGCAATGTGAGATGCCTAAGATATATAGGTCGCAATGTGTAGTATCATA
Source organism: Lolium multiflorum (assembly GCA_030979885.1). Classification (NCBI taxonomy): domain Eukaryota; kingdom Viridiplantae; phylum Streptophyta; class Magnoliopsida; order Poales; family Poaceae; genus Lolium; species Lolium multiflorum. Next base: position 312,711,446 of record CM061750.1, on the reverse strand, counting down.
TACTTGTATTATGCATATGATACTATTATATGATACCATCTCTAAAATGCACGAAATGTCATATTCTTATTACATTTATTAACTTGTAGAATCTCAATAATGCAAAATATTTACAATATCTATTAAATATTAATTTTTTACTTCTACGTGCTATGATACGGTATCTACCTATGATACTATTATCGTCTCTCTCATATTTAATTACACTTCCACATTAACTTTTTTGCGTTTATGAAATAAACGATACTACCTATGACAACTTCATTGTGGTAGTCTATCTAAAAAAGGCATGTGTGGCGCAGGAAGCCGATATGATGTTTAATTGATTGGATTCAATGAAGAGGTTTTGATGTCTCGAACAGTGATTCTTGCTTTTCTACGGAGAGTGAGCATGTCATATAAGAATGGGTAGTACTTCAAGCGGCCGTTTTGTGACGCTTGATCACTGCGGTGAATTCTCGAAGAAAAAAACATGTTTTGGTATGAAATATGTGACTTATCCTCTAGTGATTGTACCTAGTAACGATGACGCGCATGGACTGTATCCTTTTCTAAATAAGTTGGTACGGGGTCAACCTTCTAGCATTCATTGGTTGAGCCCATTTGTGTTTGTATGCACTTTTTTTTTTATCTTGGTGTCACACTGTCACTTTGGCATTTCTAGCCTTTTCATGTGGTCCCTCGTTCCATAATTTTTGTATTTAAGAATTAAACTAAAACCATGATAAAAAAAATTATGGAATGGAGGAAGTACTCTACTTGTATTAACTTGCGAAAATGTCTTTCATGATCGCTACAATCATCCCACTCGTGAGTAGGTTTATCCACGGTCTGCAACCAATCAAAATTATACATCTCCTTTTCTAGATAAGTTGTTCTGGAATCAATTATCTGGCATTTATTGGTTGAAGCCAACCCTCTAAAATGCCATGATCCGGTTAGGGCTACATAATGCATATGTGCACGTGAATCCCACTCTTAAAGGCAATTCCCTTCTTAAAGGCCTTTCATAAAACTTCAGGCTTCATTTCTGCTTGTAGGCATTTTTCTCTTGGTGTCATTCGGCAGTTCTAGCCTTTTCATGTGCTAGCTCTCTCTCCGTTGCATAATTCTTGTCGTGGTGTTAGTTCATATTTAAACTAAAACTACAACAAAAAATTCAGAGTGGAGAGAGTATTCCACTATTAACTTGTGGAAATGCCTTTCATTCATGATCACAATCATCCCACTCAAACTCATGAGTAGGCTCATCCAGGTCCAACCAATCAAAAATATTGCCAACAATCAAATCATCATTCGACGGAAAAATGACACCGAACGCAAAGCCACGACCGAGGATGTGACATCTCGCTCGACCTGCAAATCCAAATAGCTATAGCTAGGCTCCCCTGCTCCGATACATTACAGTACAAAATGCAAAGGTATGGTCGATCGGGTAGATTCTTTTCCAGGTCGCAGAGGTGCATTATATGTCGCTTTTCTTTTTCCAAAAGTTCCTTTCGTGAGGGTCGGGTCGGTGTGTAATCTAACATGGAATCGTTGTGGGCTCTGTATGTATTTTTTGTCCTTCCATTTGCGTTCGAGCGATCACTGTTGTGGTGGCGTCGGATGCACGCGGACGCGCCTTTTAATCGCCTTTTGCAATTTGCGTGCATGGCGACGACATGGGCAAAGGACGTGGAAAAGTAAGCTCGCGCTCGATTAGATGGGTCAGAAATCTGATCTACCCAAGATAAGGACAACCAAATGCATGAGCTCATGAAAGCGAAATAGACTCTGGTCTTCTCGGTCGACTGTACGCAGGAGCAACTAGCAATGCCAATCTTCTGCAGAAGACTCTTTGTCACATGACAAGTGGACGAGCCACAACAAAAAAGAAAATACTATTCCTTCTCTCATAAATTAAATTAAGTGACTCAACTTCGTTTATATATGGACGGGAGGAAATGCTTGTTAGGTAAATTGTCACGTGCACAATAGCAAAACTATGGTTAACTTGCTAAATAAGAATGTTTTGCACATAGACTTCAGAGCATCTCCAGCGATGCCCCCATATGCGTCCTGCGGTTGCCTATTTTGTGCCATATGGGGTGGGGGGGTGGGCGACGTGGTCTCCAATAGACAATTTGATAGGAAATCACAAATCATAGTTTTGATCAAGCATTTAACATAAATTTAAAAGTTCATCAAAACAAACTCATAATTCTACAAGTTATGAATTTGAAGACAAAATAAAAGTAGACATTTTTTTAGCATCCACAAATGTTCCACCAGATCGTCTTGTTGTTGGTGATAAGTATTTGCGTCGCGGATTTCTTGGCGCGTGAGGAGGAAGGCAGCAAATGCGGCTGGCACTTGGAGATCAACATCCGCAAGGAGGACCCTGCTAGTGATACAATCAATGGATTCTCCCGCTCGTTTAATGATCATGTTGTGCATGATCATCTCCTCGTCGTCCGAATCCATGGCCTAGGCAAATCGTCAAACACCTCAGATGCAAGATGGCCGTAAGAGGCTCAAAACTATCGACGGGTACCAAAGTATGGCAAATCGGGGGCCAACGGACGATGAAGAAGGCCAAGGTGGGTCTATGCGATGGCGTGGCCTTTCTGTCAGCTTGGAACAGTGGAGGCCACGAGGGGTGGTGCCGGCGGTGATGTGCTAGGGTGGTGTGAATAGGGGTGGACAGGGCCTAAGAAAGGGCAAGAAGGGAGGATTTTTTTCCTTTGTCTCGACAACAGAGCTAGTCCATCCTCTTTTCATGTCCATCTAGCGCCTCCGGTCCCCTTCCCCCTCTCTCGTGGGTCGGGCATAGCCTGGAGATGCTCTCAGCCAAACATATTTGAGGGCCTCTTTAATTTCAAGACTCCAATATGAATTTTGGAAGATTTGAATGCTTAGTAATTAATTTGTATGTAATAGCTTTTGGATGGTGGATCTAGAATTGTCAAACTATTATAAAATGCATTCTTAAGGATGCTCATTTCATGTTCTACTTTTTCTAATAGATTGACGGTGCAACATAGAATTTCTCTTTTGATTAATTTGTTCCTCCAAAATTTACATGCTTCTTTTCTTTACCACTTTGATTTTCTATTCAAGATTCCAATCTGAATTTTGAAAGATTTGAATGCTTAGTAATTAATTTGTATGTATACGATTTTGGATGGTGGATCTAGAATTGTCAAACTATTATAAAATGCATTCTTAAGGATGCTCATGTTCTACATTTTTCTAATATATTGACGGTGCAACATATAATTTCTCTTTTGATTAATTTGTTCCTCCAAAATTTACATGCTTCTTTTCTTTACCACTTTGATTTTCTGTTCAAGATTCCAATCTGAATTTTGGAAGATTTGAATGCTTAGTAATTAATTTGTATGTATAAGCTTTTGGATGGTGGATCTAGAATTGTCAAACTATTATAAAATGCATTCTTAAGGATGCTCATTTCATGTTCAACTTTTTTTCTAATAGATTGACGATGCAACATAGAATTTCTCTTTTGATTAATTTGTTCCTCCAAAGTTTACATGCTTCTTTTCTTTACCACTTTGATTTTCTGTGCAAAATACTGTAGATATCTAAAAATAAATAAAAGGTAGAGTTGCTAGTGGGCCATAGTTAGGGTACACTCGAGACCTACTTAGTTCAATCAAATGAACTACCACCTCTGAAAATAAAAGGTGGAGCACCAGACTCTGCATTGATCGATGTATATTACCATATTTATTACGTTATTTTAGTTCATAGTGTTAAAAATTCAAAGATCACACTAGGTCGATATACATGAATCAACGAACGAAAAAATTAAGAAATATGAAAAGCAATTGTTTCTAAACGAGTACACCTAGAACTAGTGATTGGCCGCCTCTCCACCGGTTAGAGATAGAACCACATACAGTCCTAGCGGATATGCAAAAGGGCCGACTTGTAAAAAAACAAGGAACTCTTGTTACGTAAAACATTTGCCGAAAACTCTAGAAAAAGGCCGACCTCTGGGAAGGGAATTGACTTTCTCCGCGCTCGACACGTGGGTGAACGTGGGGCGCGCAATTTGCCGGTGGACTGCCTCCGCGCGCGACACGTGTTGCTTTCTGGTGAGTTTGCGAACCGTCCACTTCTGTAACGGGCCCGCTTCGCACTTAACGGGTTTACGGGGACCCGATTCGCGTGTGCATTTATCTCCGTTTTTCCCTTTAGTCCTCTTCTTTCGTCGCCTATCTTCGTGGCTCGCTGTTTCGGCTGGTCGTCTCGTCGGCGGCGCTGCTATTTTCCTTTCTACTCCGTTGCTGCTGAGAACTTCTCGCAACTCATAGTCGGCGGACGTTTTTCCTTCTCCAGTGGTAAGCGCCGTCGTGTTTTTCTGCCTGCTTAGGGTTTCTAAGATCTTGGTTTTTCCCTTTGATTCGATTAGATCGAATCAGTTTTTCCCTTTGTATTTCCGGGCTGTGAGTTTTCTGGGGAATTAATGGGAGGGAGGTAGCACTTTCAAATGGAAAATATGCGGAAGTCGGATGCAGATGCGTTTTCTCTGAGTAAAGTCGTGCTTTTTTCATCGATTTCTTCCGCCGCTTCTTGGTTACACACCTTCTGAGGAACATTAGTTAGGGTTTGCCTTTGTGAGTAGCCGTATAATTCCACATTTCGTGATGACATGCATCTTATTATTTAGGGTTTCTTTGTCTTTTTTCTTGTCGATTTACCCGCTCTGGAGGAGCCGCTGAGTTTCCCGTGTCGTGTTGACATGCAGTTTCCTTCCCGTGTTGTGTCTGGTACTTGATCGTGTTTGTCCTTGGTACTCGTGTGACAATTTGTTCTGTACTTGCGTAGCTTAGTCTATTGTACTTGTGCACCTATGTCTCTTGTACTTGTGCATCTATTTTTTTCGTACTTGTGCACCTATATCTCTTGTACTTGTGCACCTACATCTCTTGTACTTGTGCACCTATATCTCTTGTACTTGTGCACCTACATCTCTTGTACTTGTGCACATATATCTCTTGTACTTGTGCACCTACATCTCTTGTACTTGTGCACCTATATCTCTTGTACTTGTGCACCTGTATCTCTTGTACTTGTTCACCTATATCGTTTCGAAAGTGATAAGCTGCACACATTGTACCTGAACAAATTTTAGTGTTCTCCAGTGCTTGTTCAGGTTGGAAAAGATGGCAGATCCAGGTTTTCACTCTCGTGTTGATGTTCCTGACCATCTTCGTGAAGCAGTCGATCGTCACATCTCAGATATGTTTCCTGGTGAAAATGCATAATGATGTAAGGTTTTTTATTATGTCTTTTGATTTTTAATTATTGTGTTATTGTAAATTGCATTCTTAATTGTGTTTTTTATTTACAGTTACGTTCTAAGCTGAAAGAAATGTGGAAGACTATCTTCATTTCGTCGATGATAAGAACGGGACGTGGTCTTGCTGATCAGATGCGTGATATGGTTTCTCTTTTGTCAATTGAGTTGAAGAAGCAGCCATGTGCTTGCAAGAGAAAGGAGCCTGAAACTGAAAATGTTGTTGGAGGTAGTTCTGTGGCACAGAAGGGTGATGGCAATGCAGACACTGATTCTGATTATTGTCTTGAGGATTGTTGTCTTGAGCGTTCGGGGCCATGTACACGCAAGGGAAAGGAGCCTGAAACTGAAAATGTTGTTGGAGATAGTTCTATGGCCCAGAAGTATGATGCCTATGCAGACACCGATTCTGATGATTGTCTTGAGCTTAAGGAGCTAAGTGGGGAAGAGGATGTCCCTGTAACTGCTTTGCATAGAATGTTGTTTGCTGATGTACTTGAGGCTCCTAGGAATTACATTGAAGGGTAACCGTTGGAATTCAATTTTCCATCTATTTTTCATCTATTTTTGTATATACGGATGTTTATTCTTGTTGTTTTTAACAATTGCAGTTCCGAGAAAATACTTGAAGTTGGTGGTAAGTCTGTCAGCTGGCATAGTTTCTACCTTGCTATGAAGGGTGGTGGTTTCATGGATCCTTCTGTTATGGATGTTTTTCTTAAGTGCGTTGATGATGGTCTTGATTTCTTATTTATTCCGAGCTCTTTGGCGGTACGTCATGTGTATATGTTTTAGATTTATTTATTTTTTAACTAAATGTTTTTAGCGTTTAGTTTTTTAAACATCTTGTTGTTGTTTTTTCCAGCATATTCTTGATGTGGATGAGGCGGACCCTATTCATCTTGCTGCAAGCTTTGCTGAACATGATCTGAAGTACTATAGTTTGGATAGGGAAGAGGCATGTTTGTCATGTTTTGTTTGGCACTTATATTTTTTCTACTACAAGTATCGTGGATTCTTTCTTATTTCTCGTGTGATTGTTTATTTTCAAACAGGTCTACATTACTTGTTGCGATTGCAGCCATTGGTGGGTTATCTTTGTCGACTTCCATTTCAGGAAATTTAGAGTGTCTAGCTCGCTGGAGTTGACTGAAGCTCAGATGGCTTCTACTCAAAGAATTGTATGGTTTTCGTTGTAATCTAGCTAATTAAATAATTATTTACACATGACAATAATAACTTTTATTTTTTATTCTTTCAGTGCAAATCATTTAAGAAACTTTACAGTCATCTTCATGGTGTCGAGAGATTAAATATCTCATCGTTCAAGATAAAAGTTTGCGGCACCCCTTGTTGTTCAGAGTAATCATCTTTTGTTAATGTGAACTATCATTTTATTTTGTTTGCTGTTTTTGGATTTAATTGTTTCTTTCTTTTTGACCATTAGGACAAGCGCGAGGCGTGACTGTGGTATCTATGCAATGAGGTTTATTTGGATATTCAAGGCTAATTTTTACCCATATGTATTCAAGGTAGGTAATGTGTTGTGTACATAGTTTTATTCAATAGTATTTAATGCAGGTTTTTAGTACTTGTTCACTGTATAAATAGTACATTTCAATGGTTGTTTTTAGTACTTGTGCATCTTTTTGTTTAGTCGTTGCGTACTTTTTCGTTTGGAGCTTGTGCATTCTTGTTGAAGATCATTAACCATTGTGTTGTTTCGTGTTTTTCAGGCTGACATCGAAAGTTTTCGACAGTTCTTCGCCGGAATGATGCTCACTTATGATTCTCCTAATTATTTGGCAAGTTTCGTTCGCGAACAGATTGAAGAATTCGAAAGTAAGAACTGTTTTACAATGGTTATCCTTTTTTCGTCCAGTGAAGTCAATGAAGTGAACTTGATTGTACAAAATAAGGAAATGAAGTACATAAGAACATTACATATTCATTCTATTGTCTGTATCATATATTCTAAATATTCCTGTGGCCTCCTCCTTGTGTGATTCCTACTTTTATTGCTCTCCTTTGATATCCTTTGTTCATCTCCGACCTCTGCAAAATAAATAGTTTTCAAATTTATGTTTAGTTTGTCGGAAAAAGCAGATTATTTGCAACAAGTAGGTTTTCATCACTGACAAAAGTAATTTCATGGGCACACTTACCTTGTTAATATGTTTTGTGTTCCAAATACCAGATATTCCAAGTTGCATCTTATTCTTCCGTTATGATAGTACATACCGTACGTGTTTCCTGGTTGTGATGTTCTTTCTGTTGTGTTACTATCTTCGTTTGTGTGTCTGTCTCTTGATTGATCCTGTGCTGTATTGCTTGTATACCTTTGCTGTGATGCTGCTGCCTGTGCTGCCGCTGCTGGTGCTGCTGCCTCTGCTGCCTTTGCTGCTATTTCTGCTTTCAGTGTTTCACATCCTGTTTTGTTGTGTCCTGATCTTTTGCAGTGGCTACAATTTATTTGTCTAGTTTTCTGTCTTTTTTCTGAACCTGGCATCATTCGGTCTCCTCTTTTTCTTCCTCTTCTGTCAGGCATTGGTGGGTCACGAAATGTTTCGTTGCTAGCTGTTTCTTCATCGTGTAGTTTTTTGGCTCCTTCATCTTCTCTTATTGCTGCCAACACTTTTGTTTCCATATCACGCATACACTGAATCATGACATTATATGCTTTGTCATTTGGGCACGCTCTGTTGCAAAGTTCTGCCATATGGCTCATCACACCGGCAAATTTTAGTGTTTCGTCTCCGCAAGAAGCATCTGCGACATTTCCTAATGTTGCGAGTTCCATGTCTATGTCTTTTCTCCATCTTTGAATCACAAAACTCTCTGGCAAATCATTGATCTCCATGTGAACCATTGCTTTTATTACATGGCAGCAATGTATACCATCCCTCTGCATCTTCTTGCAGGAACACATGAAGTTTTTTTTTCATCGTCAAACGTGACGTCAAAACACTCCCTTTTGAATTCCATGTGGTCGTAGGATTTCACTATTCTTTTCAGCCGCAGGTGGCGACCAGGTTCAAGTGATCCTTCTACCTTGAATGCCGTGTTGTTTGTGATCTCGATCTGGAACTTCTCGAATATGTCATGTGTGAATTGTTGAAGAGCTTGCTTCTCAAACGGGTGTCTTGTTACTGCTTTTGCTGTTTTCAGTGTTGATATGAGCTTCTTCTTGTCCAGGGCGGATAAGCACTTGTCTTGTATAACCTCGTATTGTTCAAGGAACATTGTTATTGTGTCTGTGTGCTGGCTATAGCATTTCCACATGTTATTTGTGCTCTCGCTCCTTCCTGTGCTTGATGAGAATGGGTAAAATTTATCCATGAAGTACGCTGGTACCCACCTGTGTCTTATCCTGTATAACTTGCTTAGGTGTTCTTCTCCCCCAGCATTGTAATCGTTTATCACTTTATTCCATCCCATTTCGAACTCAGCTGGTGTGAATGCGTTCTTTGCAACGTACATTAGCATTTCTGACATCCCTGGATTTTTTGCAAAGAAGGTGCTCTCTTTCTGACTCATCTTGGTCACAATATGGAAGTAGCAGTTCCTGTGGGTTGTAGACTTTAGAACTGTTTGTATTGCTTTCTTCATTGCTTTATCCTGGTCTGTTATTATTGTCTTTGGTTCTTTTCCACCCATGGCCTGAACAAATGTTTCCAGCAGCCATATGAATGTATCTATTTTTTGATCCTTGAGCAGAACGGCAAACAGTACTGTGGCTCCGTGATTGTTCACCCCAACTATAGGAACAAACGGTAGGCCATACTTATTTGTGCTGAAAGTTGTGTCGAAAGATATGTAGTCACCGAACAGCTTGTAGTTCATTACGCACATTGCGTCCATCCAAAACAGGCTGCGAACTCTTTTTTCACTGTCTATCTCCATGTCATGATAGAAGCCAGGTACTGTTTTCTGGAGTGTCTTGAAGCGTTCCAGGCACTTCTGAATGTCATGGTCCTTTTCAATTTGTTGTTGTTGACTCTTTATGTTGCTTAGATCGACAGCATCGAAGGGTATTCCACGGAATTTCCCTCTGATCGACCGGAAGATTAACATCATCTTCCTTGGTGGCAGACGTCCCATCTGTAGTAGATGAATTAATCTCCTGTCGAGATCAGTCATCCTTTTGTGACAGTGTGCAAACCTAATGAGATAGTCTGTTGGTTCCAGCGGATGGTTGTGTTCTAAGTGAACCTTCTTGATGTACCAGTATCCATCAAATTTTCTTACAATTATGTGTGCTTTACAGCCAGTCTTCAGTAGTATGTTTGTTCTCCTCTGCGACGATGTTTTGGCATCTGTGTTTGTGCATCCTTCCTTGTTACATGTGAATGTTTGCATGTAAATTTCTCCGTTTTTTCCTGATCTCTTGCTGCTGAACTTCTTCACTGCAAATCCTTCCTTTCTTGCATACAGAGCGTATCTGTAGAATGCATCGTCTCTTGTTTTGAAGCGGGCACCTTCCTTTGGTATAGCTGCACTGATAATCTCTTCAACTGCTGGGTAGTCATCTGTGTTGAACATCTTGTCCATTTCTTCTTCCATCTTTGTTGGAGGATCTGGATTTATTTCTGGATCATCATCCTTCAGTTCTTCTTTTGTTTCTTGTTTAGTAGCTTGTTCCTCTGTGGACGAGTTTGATTGTCCTGTGCTGTGTTTCTGCGATGATGAATAAGCTTCCTTTTGACTTGTTTCCTTTGAGGCACTTGTTTCTTCATCGGTACTTCCCATTCCTCTGGTTTCCTGAATTCATAACATTTACATTGTGCATCAGTTTTGTAAGATGGTGTTTCAGAGGTCTATATATTTTAGTGTTTATTTTCCACATATAACACAGCGTGGACTGTTTCAAAAATCAAAATTACGTACCTGGTGATCGATGTTTTTATTTCCCGATGTTTCTGTACATGTGTATGCTTCATATGTTTCCTGTAAATTAAAGGTATACAGTTAATTTTTTTAATGCATTGTTTTAAATGAACTTGATAATTTTAGTGCATACATGTAGTTACTACCTTTGTATTGCTTGTTGTGCTATCACTGGAGTTGGTGTTTGATACGTCTCCAACGTATCGATAATTTCTTATGTTCCATGCTACTTTATTGATGATACCTACATGTTTTATGCACATTATATGTCATATTTATGCATTTTCTGGAACTAACCTATTAACAAGATGCCGAAGAGCCCTGTTTTCTGCTGTTTTGGTTTCGAAATCCTAGTAAAGAAATATTCTCGGAATTGGACGAAACTTTCGCCCAGGGTCCTATTTTTGCACGAAGCTTCGGAAGACCGAAGAGATAACGAAGTGGGGCCACGAGGCAGCCAGAGCTAGGCGGCGCGGCCAGGCCCGGCGCGCCGGCCTACCCTGGGCACCTCGTGGCCCCTCGCGTTGCCCTTCCGCCTACTTAAAGCCTCCGTCGCGAAACCCCCAGTCGAGAGCCACGATACGGAAAACCTTACAGACGCCGCCGCCGCGAATCCCATCTCGGGGATTACGGAGATCGCCTCGGCCCGCCGGAGAGGATTCATCTCTGGAGGACTCTTCATCGCCATGATCGCCTCCGGAGTGATGAGTGAGTAGTTCACCCCTGGACCATGGGTCCATAGCAGTAGCTAGATGGTCGTCTTCTCCTTGTTGTGCTTCATTGTTGGATCTTGTGAGCTGCCTAACATGATCAAGATCATCTATCTGTAATACTATATGTTGTATTTGTCGGGATCCGATGGATAGAGAGTACTATGATTATGGTGATTATCAATCTATTATTTATGTGTTGTTTATGATCTTGCATGCTCTCCGTTATTAGTAGAGGCTCTGGCCAAGTTTTACTCTTAACTCCAAGAGGGAGTATTTATGCTCGATAGTGGGTTCATGCCTCCATTGAATCCAGTGACAGAAAGTTCTAAGGTTGTGGATGTCTGTTGCCACTAGGGATAAAACATTGATTCTATGTCTAAGGATGTAGTTGTCGATTACATTACGCACCATACTTAATGCAATTGTCTGTTGCTTTGCAACTTAATACTGGAGGGGTTCGGATGATAACCTGAAGGTGGACTTTTTAGGCATAGATGCAGTTGGATGGCGGTCTATGCACTTTGTCGTAATGCCCAATTAAATCTCACTATATTTATCATATCATGTATATGCATTGTTATGCCTTTCTCTATTTGTCAATTGCCCACTGTAATTTGTTTACCCAACATGCTTTAATCTTATGGGAGAGACACCTCTAGTGAACTGTGGACCCCGGTCCTATTCTTTACATAGCATACAATCTAATTGTGTTTACTGTTTTCTTTGCAAACATCTTCCACTCGATACGTTTAATCCTTTGTTACAGCAAGCCGGTGAGATTGACAACCTCACTGTTTCGTTGGGGCAAAGTACTTGGGTTGTGTTGTGTTCCGCGTTGGCGCGGAATCCCGGTGTTGCGCCGCATCACATTTCGCGACCATCAACCTTCAACGTGCTTCTTGGCTCCTTTGGTTCGATTAAACCTTGGTTTCATCTGAGGGAAACTTGCTTCTATACGCATCATACCTTCCACTTGGGGTTCCCAACGGCGTGTGCATCTACGCGTATCAAGCTAAATTTCCCGTTTTTGGAGATCAAGACACGCAAGGGAGTCTCCACTTCTCAATCTCTTTACTTTGTTTTTGTCTTGCTTTATTTTATTTACTACTTTGTTTGCTGCACTAAATCAAAACACAAAAAAATTAGTTGCTAGTTTTACTTTATTTTGTCTTGCTCTCTATATCAAAAACACACAAAAAATCGTTACTTGCATTTACTTTATCTAGTTTGTTTTATTTCTGTTGCTAAAATGAATACTCCTGAAAATACTAAGTTGTGTGACTTCACAAATGCAAATAATAATGATTTTCTATGCACACCTATTGCTCCACCTGCTACTACAGCAGAATTCTTTGAAATTAAACCTGCTTTACTAAATCTAGTCATGAGAGATCAATTTTCTGGAATTAGTTCTGATGATGCTGCTGCCCATCTCAATAATTTTGTTGAACTTTGTGAAATGCAAAAATATAAGGATGTAGATGGTGATATTATTAAATTGAAAGTGTTTCCTTTCTCATTAAGAGGAAGAGCTAAAGATTGGTTGCTATCTTTGCCTAAGAATAGTATTGATTCATGGACTAAATGCAAGGATGCTTTTATTGGTAGATATTATCCTCCCGCTAAAATTATATCTTTGAGAAGTAGCATAATGAATTTTAAGCAATTAGATACTGAACATGTTGCTCAAGCATGGGAGAGAATGAAAACTTTGGTAAAGAATTGCCCAACCCATGGAGTGACTACTTGGATGATCATCCAAACCTTCTATGCAGGACTAAATTTTTCTTCGCGGAATTTATTGGATTCAGCTGCTGGAGGTACCTTTATGTCCATCACATTGGGGGCGGCTACAAACTTCTTGATGATATGATGATAAATTACTCTGAATGGCACACGGAAAGAGCTCCACAAGGTAAGAAGGTAAATTCTTGAAGAAACCTCCTCCTTGAGTGATAAGATTGACGTGATTATGTCTATGCTTGTGAATGGTAGATCTAATGTTGATCCAAATAATGTTCCTTTAGCTTCATTGGTTGCTCAAGAAGAAAATGTTGATGTGAATTTCATTAAAAATAATAATTTCAACAACAATGCTTATAGGAACAACTCTGGTAATAACTATAGGCCATATCCTTCTGCTAATGGTAATGGTTATGGTAATTCTTATGGGAACTCTTACAATAATAATAGGAGTGTACCCTCTGGTCTTGAAGCCATGCTTAAAGAATTTATTAGTACACAAACTGCTTTTAATAAATCTGTTGAGGAAAAGCTTGATAAGATTGATACTATTGCTTCTAGAGTTGATAGACTTGCCTGAAATCTTTTAAAATTGAAAGTTATGCCTAATAATGATATTGATAATAAGATTACTACTACAGCAAATGCCATCCAAGTTAGAATTAATGAGAATATAAGATTAATGGCTGAATTGCGTGCTAGGTGGGATAGAGAAGAAAATGAAAAACTAGCTAAAGAGAATAATGTAGCTAAAGTTTGGACTATTACCACCACTAGTAATGCTAATTCTTCACATGTTGCTGCACCTCCTACTATCAATGGTAAAATAATTGGTGTTGGCAATGTTTCTACTCCTAGTGCAAAGCGAACAAAACTGCCTGAAATTGCTAAAACTGCTGAAACTGCTTGTGATAAAACTGCTGAAATTTTTTCCAACCTTGGGAACAATGATCCCATTGATGTAGCTCATAATGATTTAGATTTTGATGATTGTCACATCTCTGAAGTTATAAAGTTCTTACAAAAACTTGCTAAAAGTCCTAATGCTAGTGCTATAAATTTAGCCTTTACAAAACATATTACAAATGCTCTCATAAAAGCTAGAGAAGAGAAACTAAAACTTGAAACTTCTATTCCTAGAAAGTTAGAAGATGGTTGGGAGCCCATCATTAAAATGAAATTCAATGACTTTGAATGTAATGCTTTATGTGATCTTGGTGCAAGTATTTCTGTTATGCCTAAAAAGATTTATGATATGACTTGCCACCATTGAAGAATTGTTATTTGGATGTTAATCTTGCCGATAATGTTAAAAAGAAACCTTTGGGGAGGATTGATAATGTGCACATTACGGTTAACAATAACCTTGTCCCGTTGATTTTGTTGTTTTGGATATCGAATGCAATGCATCTTGTCCTATTGTGTTGGGAAGACCTTTTCTTCGAACCGTTGGTGTTGTTATTGATATGAGGGAAGGTAATATTAAATATCAATTTCCTCTCAAGAAAGGTATGGAACACTTCCCTAGAAAGAGAATGAAGTTGCCTTTTGATTCTATTATTAGAACAAGCTATGATGTTGATGCTTCTACTCGATGTTACTTGATTTGCACTTTCTGCGCCTAGCTGAAAGGCGTTAAAGAAAAGCGCTTATGGGAGACAACCCATGTTTTTAACTACAGCAATTTTTTGTTTTATTGAGTCTTGGAAGTTGTTTACTACTGTAGCAACCTCTCCTTATCATGTTTTTGTGCCAAGTAAAGTTTCTATGTCAAAGTTGATGTTATATTTGGGATCGCTGCGCAGAAACAGCATTGCTGTCTGTCACGAATCTGGGCACAGTTCTCTGTAGAAAATTCGAAAAAATCTGCCAATTTACGAGCGTGATCCTCAGATATGTACGCAACTTTCATTAGTTTTGAGTTTTTCCATTTGAGCAAGTCTAGTGCCAGCTTTAAATTCGTCTTTACGGACTGTTCTGTTTTTGACAGATTCTGCCTTTTATTTCGCATTGCCTCTTTTGCTATGTTGGATTTATTTCTTTGATCCATTAATGTCCAGTAGCATTATGCAATGTCCAGAAGTGAAAATAATGATTGTGTCACCTCTGAATGTGTGAATTATTAATTGTGCACTAACCCTCTAATGAGTTTGCTTGAAGTTTGGTGTGAAGGAAGTTTTCAAGGGTCAAGAGAGGAGAATGATATACTATGATCAAGAGGAGTGAAAGCTCTAAGCTTGGGGATGCCCCGTGGTTCACCCCTGCATATTTTAAGAAGACTCAAGCGTCTAAGCTTGGGGATGCCCAAGGCATCCCCTTCTTCATCGACAACATCATCAGGTTCCTCCCCTGAAACTATATTTTTATTCAATCACATCTTGTGTTCTTTACTTGGAGCGTCGGTTTGTTTTTGTTTTTGTTTTTGTTTGAATAAAATGGATCCTAGCATTCACTTTGTGGGAGAGAGACACGCTCTGTTGCATATGGACACATGTGTCCTTAGGCTTTACTCATAATGTTCATTGCGAAGTTTCTTCTTCGTTAAATTGTTATATGGTTGGAATTGGAAAATGCTACATGTAGTAATTCTAAAATGTCTTGGATAATGTGATACTTGGCAATTGTTGTGCTCATGTTTAAGCTCTTGCATCATATGCTTTGCACCCATTAATGAAGAAATACATAGAGCTTGCTAAAATTTGATTTGCATATTTGGTTTCTCTAAGGTCTAGATAATATCTAGTATTGAGTTTTGAACAACAAGGAAGACGGTGTAGAGTCTTATAATGTTTACAATATGTCTTTTATGTGAGTTTTGCTGCACTTGTTCATCCTTGAGTTTGCTTCAAATAACCTTGCTAGCCTAAACCTTGTATCGAGAGGGAATACTTCTCATGCATCCAAAATCCTTGAGCCAACTACTATGCCATTTGTGTCCACCATACCTACCTACTACATGGTATTTCTCCGCCATTCCAAAGTAAATTGCTTGAGTGCTATCTTTAAAATTCCATCATCCACCTTTGCAATATATAGCTCATGGGACAAAATAGCCTTAAAAACTATCGTAGTATTGAATATGTACTTATGCACTTTATCTTTTATTAAGTTGCTTGTTGTGCGATAACCATGCTTAGGGGAACGCCATCAACTATTGTTGAATATCATGTGAGTTGCTATGCATGTCCGTCTTGTCTGAAGGATCTATCATTTTAGTGGTTGGAGCATGCAAAATTGTTAGAGAACTAAAGCCATGAATCATGGTGGAAGTTTCAGTTTTGGACATATATCCTCAATCTCATATGAGAATAATAATCATTGCTACATGCTTATGCATTAAAGAGGAGTCCATTATCTGTTGTCCATGTTGTCCCGGTATGGATGTCTAAGTTGAGAATAATCAAAAGCGAGAAATCCGAAATGCGAGCATTCTCCTTGGACCTTTGTACAGGCGGCATGGAGGTACCCCTTTGTGACACTTGGTTAAAACATGGCATGCAAAGATCCGGTAGTCCAAGCTAAGTAGGACGAGGTGCGGGCACTATTAGTATACTATGCATGAGGCTTGCAACTTGTAAGATATAATTTACATAACTCATATGCTTTATTACTACCGTTGACAAAATTGTTTCATGTTTTCAAAATAAAAGCTCTAGCACAAATACAGCAATCGATGCTTTCCTCTTTGAAGGACCATTCTTTTACTTTTATTGTTGAGTCAGTTTACCTATCTCCGTCCACCTTAAAGAAGCAAACACTTGTGTGAACTGTGCATTGATTCCTACATACTTGCATATTGCACTTGTTATACTACTTTATGTTGACAATATCCATGAGATATACATGTTATAAGTTGAAAGCAACCGCTGAAACTTAATCTTCCTTTGTGTTGCTTCAACACCTTTACTTTGATTTATTGCTTTATGAGTTAACTCTTATGCAAGACTTATTGATGCTTGTCTTGAAGTACTATTCATGAAAAGTCTTTGTCATATGATTCACTTGTTTACTCATGTCATTACCTTTGTTTTGATCGCTGCATTCATTACATATGTTTACAAATAGTATGATCAAGATTATGATGGCATGTCACTTCAGAAATTATCTTTGTTATCGTTTTACCTGCTCGGGACGAGCAGAACTAAGCTTGGGATGCTGATACGTCTCCAACGTATCGATAATTTCTTATGTTCCATGCTACTTTATTGATGATACCTACATGTTTTATGCACATTATATGTCATATTTATGCATTTTCTGGAACTAACCTATTAACAAGATGCCGAAGACGAGTTCTTTGTTTCTGCTGTTTTTGGTTTCAGAAATCCTAGTAAAGAAATATTCTCGGAATTGGACGAAACTTTCGCCCAGGGTCCTATTTTTGCACAAAGCTTCCAGAAGACCGAAGAGATAACGAAGTGGGGCCACGAGGCAGCCAGGAGCTATGGCGGCGCGGCCGGCTGGCCCTACCCCCGGCACCTCGTGTGGCCCTCGCGTTGCCCTTCCGCCTACTTAAAGCCTCGTCGCGAAACCCCAGTGAGAGCCACGATACGGAAAACCTTACAGAGACGCGCCGCCGCGAATCCCATCTCGGGATTCGGAGATCGCCTCCGGCACCCTGCCGAGAGGGATTCATCTGGAGGACTCTTCATCGCCATGATCGCCTCCGGAGTGATGAGTGAGTAGTTCACCCCTGGACCATGGGTCCATAGCAGTAGCTAGATGGTCGTCTTCTCCTTGTTGTGCTTCATTGTTGGATCTTGTGAGCTGCCTAACAAGATCATCTATCTGTAATACTATATGTTGTGTTTGTCGGGATCCGATGGATAGAGTACTATGATTATGGTGATTATCAATCTATTGTTTATGTGTTGTTTATGATCTTGCATGCTCTCCGTTATTAGTAGAGGCTCTGGCCAAGTTTTTACTCTTAACTCCAAGAGGGAGTATTTATGCTCGATAGTGGGTTCATGCCTCCATTGAATCTGGGAGTGACAGAAAGTTCTAAGGTTGTGGATGTCTGTTGCCACTAGGGATAAAACATTGATTCTATGTCTAAGGATGTAGTTGTCGATTATATTACGCACCATACTTAATGCAATTGTATGTTGCTTTGCAACTTAATATTGGGGGTTCGGATGATAACCTGAAGGTGGACTTTTTAGGCATAGATGCAGTTGGATGGCGGTCTATGCACTTTGTCGTAATGCCCAATTAAATCTCACTATATTTATCATATCATGTATATGCATTGTTATGCCTTTCTCTATTTGTCAATTGCCGTAATTTGTTTACCCAACATGCTTTTATCTTATGGAGAGACACTAGTGAACTGTGGACCCGGTCCTATTCTTTACATAGCATACAATCTACTGCAATTGTGTTTTACTGTTTTCTTTGCAAACATCTTCCACTCGATACGTTTAATCCTTTGTTACAGCAAGCCGGTGAGATTGACAACCTCACTGTTTCGTTGGGGCAAAGTACTTGGGTTGTGTTGTGGTTTGCGCCGGAATCCCTGGTGTTCGCATCACATTTGCGACCATCAACCTTCAACGTGCTTTTTTAATGCATTGTTTTAAATGAACTTGATAATTTTAGTGCATACATGTAGTTACTACCTTTGTATTGCTTGTTGTGCTATCACTGGAGTTGGTGTTGGCTGTAGCAAACTTCATTTCCTGAAAATAAGTAAATCAAGTAAACTTTATGTTAGATTCCTGGTTTACTGATGTTTCTCCAGAGTGCATAATCATTGTACCTTGCTAATTTTTGCTGGTATTGGTTGCTTTTGTGTTTTCCAGTTATTCTGTTTGTCTGGTATACCATATTTGCTGCTTGGACCTGCATGTTGTTTCATTCCTGCCTGGTTGCTGTAAACCTCCTGCAAATTAGATATAAATTTAATTTTGTCAGGCTATTTTTTAATCACAGTTTCTGTTCTCGTCATTGCGAGAAGTGTTGATCAACTGTAATCTACATGCCTTTTTGATGTCTTCTTTGTTTTGTTGAGATTGTTGTCGGGAGGTCTCGTGCTTGTCTACTAGCTTGATCTGTGTGTTGTTGTTGTCGTTGTTGTCGTCAGACATATCATCGTCCTCGATTTCTTTGAATAAACCCTGAGAAATGGATAAATAATTATCAGGATTTATCCTAAAAATGTTTTGACTTTGTACTTTACTTCTATAACCTTTGTTACTTACCTCGTAACTTGATGAGCTTCTTTGCATGTATTTTCCCGCTGGTGTAGCTGAGCTGTTCTGGCTGCTTGTTGCTGACACATAATTATGCTTTCCTGTTTGTTCGTGATGTTTTTGTCTCACATTGTTGCCATCAGCATCCTGTAAGAAGATTGACAGTCAGTAATATTACTATCACAGAAAATAATTAATTTTAATTATATTTGTTAAATTGATTCAATAAAATGTACTAATGAATTTTCAGTGCCATATGTATTAATTAATTTTACCAACCTTCATTGTGAAGTTTTGCGATTGATATGATTTGACGTTGCTTGCATGCAGGGAAGGATACTCTCTTGAACAAGCGTAGGAGGGAGCATACTGATTGATATTCTCAGAGGTTAGCAATTTTTTTCCTTCATCCCTCTATCCAATTCCATTGTTGAGCTGTTGCTGGAAGCTTCTTCCTTCTTTACTTCAATTAGAGATCGTTTAAGGTGAGCACACTGCACTCTGTACTGTGACTCAGCTTGTTTAAGTTTATTTTGTTGCATTTTCTCCTTTTTATTCTTCCATGCGTGTATTCTTGCCTGAAAAAAAATGATTATAAATTTTTGTGTACATGCATGTCAAAAAAAAGGAATAATAGTTTATTTTGTGTACATTTTAAATGCAGATATATGATCACATTACAAATAAATCACAATAAGGTCATATTATAGGCACAGTACTAGAAGTTGTGTACCTGTTGACATGTGTAAGCTGTTATTGCCTGGAATTGTTTCTAGTGCTTCTTACTACTATGGGCTAGTACTTCTTGAACAACATAGGCACGATAATACTGTTGCTTTTGTTTGACAGCATGGAAATTGTTTTTCCAAGCAATTGTTACTAGTACTTGTTAATATGAATAGTTACTAGTAATAGTTAATATGAAATCATTATATGCACAAGTTTGTCTGTTTTCTCCATGCAGTTTTACTAGTACTTGTTAACATGGTGAATTGGTACTTCCCTGTACGACAAAGTTTAGCACTATAGCATAACGGGGAGGTGCTTGTAAGTAGATTGGATTTTGATAAGTTTTACCATTTTTGCAACTTTTGCCATCTGTTCAGCAGTTAGTGGTATCTTTACTCCAGGTGGCAGCTTGTTCAACCACATTATTTGTTGTTCTTCATCCTTGTTTTGTGGTGCCCATGTTTCATCCATCTTCTCTGATGATTCTTTTTTTTTCCTCTCCAGCCCTGCAGGAGTATGAAATGTTGAAGTTCAAGACTATGAAGAGCAAGCGTGTAAGGTTGAGAAGTTTGAGTGCTACTTTTGACAAGTATTCAGAAGCAAATGTGCAAGTTTGAATTTACGACTAGTTTTGATGAGTATCCAGTGTTTGAACTTGTTTAGTGCGTGTTTGAGTGGTTAGTCTGTGCCTGTTTGTATTCCAGAATCAACGAGAAAGAAACCTGGTGAATTTACCTATGAGGTTGTTCCGATCAGATGTATTTTGCACTTTGCCTAATCCTGCAGATCTGCGAGATCAGCTTCTCTCATCCCTTGTTTGTTCCCTTGTGTTGATATTTTCTGTCCTGCACGTCCGAATTTTGAATCGTTGGAAAAAAAATATTGATGAAAAATTGCGATTCACTGAAGTACATGTTAGTTGTGGATGGGGTTCCAGCTGTCGAGCGAGAAAAATCGGGGCACGGAATAGTACGTTTCAAATCTACGAACGTGGAATTTAGATGTTTACCTTGAGTTCGTGATCGTTCGTCTTCCTTCGTCTTCGTTGGTGGCTTCGTCGTTCCCCTCGTCTGGATCTGGATTTGAATTTTGAATCTGTTGGAGAGAGAGGAGGAGATGGAAAGCGTGATCCTGTTGTCCACCAAAAGTGGAGGATTAGTTAAGATATCTACCTTCGAGATAATTCTTCTCCTGCATTTGTGGGCCAGCATATTTCATTAAATGGGAGTTGGTGTTTCAGTATGACATGTGGGTCCTCCTTGTTCTGATCATTCCTTTTCTTCGTGGATGACATGTGGGACTGTGGATGGGAGGATTTATTCTACTTCACTTTCCCATTTTTCTTCTGTGACGTCCCCGTAATTTTTGGCGTCATTCATTGATCCCGTGAGCCATCTTCTTCCTCCCTCTTGCCCTCTTCGTACGCTTGCGCCCCCCATCTCAGATCTGTTTTTGAAACCTCTCGTCTGGAATGCTTCCTAACCCTATTTATCGTTTGATTTCTTTCTTCGATTGTTGAATGTAGGCGGCGGGTTCTCAATAAAGATCCCCGTGGATTTTTCGGCTGGTTTTGTGAGTTCTCGTTGTTTTCTCGTAGCCTGCGTTGTTCAATGGATGATGAAGCTGCTGTACCTCGTGATGGTGAAGATGAGGTCACCCCTCAATTATCTGATACGCAGTCTTTTTCCGTTGATGGTACTGAGTTGGTGACTCAGGAATTCATGGTGCGTGACCAGCTTGAGCAGGATAGGATGAGAATGGAGAAGAAAGTATCTGCTACTAATGAAAAAATTGAACAGCACAGATTGAGAAAATCTTGGTTAGTTTATATTGTTTGTTATTCCTATATATGTTTGTTCATGCTTCTGGTTTATTTTCATGTCTTGATCATGTGTTTATGTGTTTTCTGTTTTCCAGTTCTGGATCTATCCCTAATGGTTCATCAGAATTTAGTACAAAACTTAGCCTTCCAAAGTTCATTTCTGTTTGCAAGTCCCTTAGCCCCAAACAAAGGGGTTATGTTGCTGATATAGGTCAAGGATCTCTCCTTGATATTCGTCTTGAAGAGATACCAAGGGCTTTTGTTGCTTGGATTGTCAGCAACTATGTTGCTTCAAAGAGGATGTTTGTCTTCAAAAGTGGCTTTGACTTCGCTTTCAATGCACTGTGTGTCCATAAGGTTTTAGGCACACCAATTGGAGGACGGCGCATTCCTATCAAGTGCAGTGAGCAATTCAGGGATGTTGTTAGGAATCGGTCATGCTGTGAAGGCAGTACCCCAACTATAAATGAGCTAATGAATATGCTGTCTTCTGACTTGGAAGAGGAAGATTTCAAGATATATTGGATGATGTTCTGTATTACTGCATTTCTATGTCCAACGACGTATGAGTGCGTCAGTCCTGACTACCTTTCAGCACTTGAGGGTCCTTCTGAGGAAATCCGCACGTATGATTGGTCTTCAGCAGTGTTTCAGAAACTTTCAGCTTCCATGAAAACGTTCGTTGATTGTGGTCTACAGGGTGCTCTCTGTGGTTGCTTGGTAGTTCCTCTGGTTAGTAACTCCTTTAGTTTCTCATCAGCTGCTGTTGTCATGTTATTGATTAATTCTATCTGAGTTTTTTTTTTTTGCTTTGTTGTTCTTTGTAGATGACTTACTTAGAATATCTTGATATAAAAGTCAAAGAGCTTGCTAGTGTTGTTCCAAGAATTAGCGTATGGGATTCAGTGACAGTTAGTGAATTTGAAAAACTTGACTTGGTTTCTGCGGAGGATGGAACCTATGGCGAAATACCGGTTAGTGTATTTCATTGTCTGATGATGAGCAATACATGTTTTAAAATTTTATGTTTATGTGTTGTCCCTAAACTGTGTTTTTTATTTTTCATTGTGTGTGTTATAATTAGCTGAAGGATGTGAGACGTACTCCGTTTCATCAGAGTGGGTCTTCCACTTTCTGTATTGGAGATCTGCATCCCGGTCTCGAGACGTTTCTTTGCTCCTTTGTGAAGCCTGCGATGCGTCCATTGGTACGTTTATTGTGATGTTCTGTTTTAATTGACATCTGTAGTGTAATGTTTTATAGTTCGAAGCAGTTGTCTGCAATTACTAATTTTTTGTTTTGTTTTTTTTTTTTGCAACAGGCTGTTGATGACCTGAAAGAAATTCAGCAGGGCTTGTACTTTGAGATATTTTCTGCAATTCAGCCAATCATCAACAATAAGATTGCCAATGTTTTGCAGCTTGCGAGCCACTATAATGAACGAAGATTTTGCGCATCTGAAGATAAACAGGGTGGTTCTTGTTCAAGGCCATGGTTCAGTAATATGGCGAATTGTCTGGGTATACTCAATGATTTTGATCATATATACCGCTCGAATGGAACGGGAGATAGCCCATGTGTCGTTAGAACTCAATCAAATCAAGAAGTCTCCGTATTGAATGACCAAACATACAGCTTGCCAGAAAGCCAGAACAGGAATAAGGGTATTGCTACTAATGCTGAGATGTGCGATGACATGTGGCGTGAGCAAATCATGCCGATTAGTCAGAATGTTTATAAACAGATTAGGTTGCTTCAACAGCTCATTCCTATTAATTGCAAATACACTCCAAATGCATTGTATAAGGAGTATCTGTTGAATCTCGAAGCGTATCTTGATCGCGTCGTGGAGGATCTTCCATCAATACTCCCATCCGAAGGAGCGTTGGATTTGCTTGTGCAGAAGGGAGTTGTTTGCAACTGTTGTGGACTTTTGAATAGTCCTCTTGCTTCTGAAACTTGCAACTGCTCGGTTGCCTTAGATACTGGTAAGAGCGCAGTTGGTGAGAGGTTAAACATGCCCTCTGTTACCCCCCTGAAGGTGCATGACAATGTTAGACAAGTTGATGCATCTGTAGGAAATGAAGCTGTCCTTGGTAAGATCGAGGTTGGTTTTCCTGAGTCCACTAGCAAAGGGAGCGGCTCAGCTGCGTGTTCTTCGGGTGCTACTACGAAAACCTGCAAGGCCGACTCTCTGGCTTGTGTTAACGCTGATAGAGTAGATTGCAAAGATGGCTCATCCGGTAATTCTAACGATCCAACAGTTGAAGTTAAACAAATTGGCAAGAAACTGGAAGTCGAAACTCAATCTTATTGCACTACAGCTGCAGAACCTCCAATTAATCCCACTGCTTTTGCTGATGAGCATGCTAAGGTTTCCACTTCTAATAATCCAGCTACTGGTCTTGAAGATTCTCTTCTACTCCCGTCTTCGAAGAGAAATTCATCTGAGTCTCTCGGTTTCCAGCATGACTCATCTGCGAAGAAACAAAAGATGTCTGTACTGGAGGAGGGTAGCTCAAAGATGGCAAGTGGAGCAGACCAAACTAGTTATATTGTTCCATGTGACCCGTTGGATGAACCTTCTGCTTGGGAAGAAATAGAAAGGATTGAGAGGACGAAAACGCTTGCAATGAAGAAATTTTCATATTCATCACCCTCAGATGTCTTGTTGGCTGAACATTTGGTGCCTGTTGGAAGTGTTTGTATGCCATCTAGTACTCAACACCAGTATCTAGACGGAGTCCCTGGTATGTCGCAGCCATCCCAACCAGGATTGTCATCTGGTTATCAGGGCATTCTCCGTGATCGAAATGGAAGAACATTCCATGGAGGGCGAAGGACTGTTAATTTCGCAGACCCTCCTGCCTCCCAAGCTATTATTTCTAACATTGATGGTTTGCACCTGTCAAATCATTCATCTTTGCAAGCAGTAAACACACCTGGAAGGACAATATCTGTGCCTGGTTTTAACACTGGGTTTGCTGGTTATAGACATGAGAGATCTATTGCTTATGAAGGGTCTTCTCTTCAGAGCTCTTACAACACTGGTCATAACAGCTCTTACAACACGCTTGGGCAGCAAAATTTTCAGAGCTCTCAAAGTGCAGGGAGGTATAATAGTAGCCAACATGACGATGAAGATGTGGGTGGGAACGCTGGTTATGTGGTTACTCCTTTTCCGGAATTCATGATTCGATCCCCACGTGTTTGTGCTACGCCGCAGTATCACCAGAGGAATTATGGTGAACAGCAGGTACGATTTAACACGAGTCTGTCACAAGGCACATATAATAGAGGATCAACAGCAGGGCTTTCACAAAGTCAACCTTTGCATCATGGAAATCATCGCCCCTTCCTCTCAATTAGAGATTCGACGCAGGCTGAGATTGATATGATGGAGTGGGTGCGAAAGTATTTACCAGCGCAATTTGGAAGAAGGTATCCTACTATTTCATGCCACTGGTTTTCCATTTTATTTAATCATTTTAAATAATCTTTTTGCTGTGTTGTGATTTTGTTTCGTTGTGCAGCCCAAGAATTGTTGAGACAAGGGGAAGATGGGCCACTCACAGAAATTTTGGGTTGTCAATGCAACCTGGTGGTTATGTTCATGACTACGTTATGAATGTATTTGCTGCCACTGTAATGGAAGAGCAGTATGACAACAGTGTCTTCCTTAATCAACAGCGTCCCCAGTGCCTAAAGTACATAATGTACAGTGAGAGTGTAGTAAGTTTTTACTATTTCTTTTTTTTCTCTCTCTACTTTGCTAGAGGGCATTCAGGGAATTGGATGCTGACCCGAACGCACTGAAGAATTACATTATGGAGCCTAATTTACCCTGTAGGATATATCACTTTGATGTTGTGAGTATTTTGTTTTGTATGATATTTGTATCTTGAATATATATATTGTCTAGTATGCCAAAAGTTTTCCTTTTATGTTTTATAATTGAATTTGGTTTCAACTGCTATTTCAACTCTTGTGCAACTATTTGATTTTTTGTATTTTAAAAATTACATTTGTCCTTTTAATTTTATTTTTTTAGCTATTTTTAAAAATTTGGTTGTTTTTCAGGTAATTCTTCCTGTTAGAGATAATCACTTTTGGATTGTGGTTGTCGCTAATTTCGCCCGACTGCGGTTTGAGACATATTGTCCTTATTATGATGCTACTGTAGCAGAAAATATTGCAATGACTGTTATTGATAACTTCAAGAAGGCTTATACAGCAGCATATTACTCTGAGCGTTATGATATTTATAACTTTCAGGTGATGCCTGCCCAAATCGTTTCTGACAACATCAATGAGTAAGTAAAATTTTAAGAGATTGTATTTATCAGTGTGTTTCTATGTGTCTTTGTTTTGTTCTGTGGTAATTCATATAGTTTTATTTTCTTGTTCTTACTCAAACTGTTTTTAGGAACGACTCTGGACCTCAAGCTATGAAAGTAATTCTTCAACATTGCGGTGGTTTCCAGCATAAGATAAGAGAAGTAAGTCTTTGTCTATGTTTTTCTTGGCATATGTAATTGTTGGTCTGCATATAATTTTCATTTGTTAATTGCAGAATGATGTTATCAAGCTGCGTGAGCAGCTGGTGTTCTATATGCTAACTTTCCAAGGTAATGCAAAGAAAATGCCTGCAGTCGTTGATATAATGAGAAAGCATGCAAGACGGTGAATGTTGCTCGATAAGGATATACAAACCCGTTCGGAAAGAAACATGTTTCTCTGTTTGTATTCCGACAGTATCGTTGATTCTCCGTTATGGTTCTATTTATATTTTAGTTTGTGCTTTAACTATTTGTAACTGAACCCAAGAATCTCCTGTTTTGTACTGTCACCTTGTGTTGAACATCTGTGGTTTCGCTTTTCTGGCATATATTTGTCTGTACTTGTACTCTTATGTCTTACGTACTTGATATTTGCTTCCTGATGTACTTACGCCTTTATTGTGACTGTGAGACACTTACTATTCCTTGCTATGTTTCCCTCAAGTTATGTAAATGTTATTGTGTCTGTTGCTGTAGTTAATACTTGTGTTTGTAGTTTATATTTTAGCTTATATTTTAGCTGTATTTGTACTCTTGTATATTATGTACCTAGGACTTTCGTGTTGTTGTACTTAGACCTGTACCTTCATGCACCCATCACCGCTGTACTGTAGACACCTCACACACCTGTACCTTCCATCAGAACCCACAATTTGCAGACAAATATAAAGAAACAGTTATGTTTTTCTCTTGCTGCCTAAACTGTACTCGTGCACCCTTCACCGCTGTACTCCACCCTGCTGGCACATGTCCATTCCCAGAGAATCATAAAACATGCGGAAAACATAGGGAAACACTCCTGTGCTCCTCTTGCTAATGAAGCTGTACTTGTGCACCCTTCACCTCTGTACTTGACACACCTTACACTGTACTTTCTTGAATAACCCAAAATTTGCAGACAAAATTAGTGAAACAGTCATGTATTCCTCTTGCTGGCTAACCTGTACTCGTGCGCCTTCAACCGCTGTACTCGACCTTGCTGGCACATGTCCATTCGCAAAATAACAAAAAACATGCAGAAAACATAGGGAAACAATACTGTACCCCTCTTCCTAGCGAAGTTGTACTCGTGCACCGATCACTGCTGTACTCGATACACTTTACACCTGTACCTTCTTGCAGAACACAAAATTTGCAGACAAAATTAGTGAAACAGTCATGTATTCCTCTTGCTGGCTAACCTGTACTCGTGCGCCTTCAACGCACTCGACCTTGCTGGCACATGTCCATTCGCAAAATAACAAAAAACATGCAGAAAACATAGGGAAACAATACTGTACCTATCTTCCTAGCGAAGATGTACTCGTGCACCGATCACTGCTGTACTCGATACACCTTACACCTGTACTTTCTTGAATAACCCAAAATTTGCAGACAAAATTAGTGAAACAGTCATGTATTCCTCTTGCTGGCTAACCTGTACTCGTGCGCCTTCAACCGCTGTACTCGACCCTGCTGGCGCATGTCCCTTCCCAAAGAACAAACAACGTGCAGAAAACACAGGGAAACACTCCTGTACTTCTCTTCCTAGCGAAGCTGTACTCGTGCACCCATCACTGCTGTACTCGACACCTTGCACCTGCACCTTCGTGCTGAACCCAAAATTTGCAGACAAAATTAGTGAAACAGTTATGTATTCCTCTTGCTGCCTAAGCTGTACTCGTGCGCCTTCAACCGCTGTACTCGACTGATATTTTACATGGGGAACTATTGAGTACTATTGGTTAATAGTTTTTTCAAGTCTTGTTTTGTGTACTTGTTCCGCCATTGAAATGTACTTTATTCTTGATAGGTGCTGTGCTTATGCCTTTTGTCGTTGTACTTACGCCTTGAAATGTGGCATACTTGGGACTCTTCTGTCGTTGTACTTACGGCTTGTTTATGTACGACGGGGAACATTTACAGTTCTTTGGTACCGCTTTGTTGCCTGTGGCGGTGATTGAATTTATTAATAAAATAATGAGCGAGTAATGCGCATGTTTCATGGGGAACTGGAAACGATTAGTCAATAACCTACTTACTTCTCCTTGAATTTGCACTGGTGGCTGGTGCCGTGGATGCTCGTTTGTTGCAAGATTTCTTATTCAAGTTAGTTGGAGGCATCATTTCCTTCTCTTTCTAACCATTAGTTTGTTCGGTCGATTGTATTGGTTCTTTCAAACCAAAACAAAGGATTCAGGTACAATCAAAAAATAAAGATAATATTAAGTTGCTCATTGAATACAAAATAAAGTAATATTATTAAGTTGTTGTAGTGAATTTACAAAATAAATAATGTTTTCCTAATAAACCTTTTATGTTAAATTTTTGATTTAAAGGTGCAAGATGATGGCCCAGTGGAAGCATCAGGAAACTTTTACTTCTACAACTGAAGTTTGATAAAAGATGCGAATGCAATACTTTTCTTTTTCAAACCTCTGTACTAAGAAGTTGCTTTGAACTACCTACAACTTTTTTAGTGTCTGTACTTTTGTAACGTATGCAAAGTTGAAACTCCGCAAACATATGTTTCGAACCAGTGTTTATCAATGTGTAACAAGTGTACTCTTTCGAACAACCATGTTGGTTGGTGCATAAGTTTCTGCTCCTCTTAGTGCGGACGCTGTACTCGTCTCTCCGTCACCTTCGTACTCCACAATCCTTGCACATGTACCTCCGCCAGACAAAACACAAATTGTTGCAGAGAAAAAAAAGAAACGCGGTTCCGTGTTACCCTTGGTGCGGACGCTGTACTCGTCTCTCCGTCACCTTCGTACTCCACAATCCTTGCACATGTACCTCCGCTAGACAAAACAGAAATTGTTACAGAGAAACAAAGAGAAACACGACCCCGTGCTCCCCTTGGTGCGGACACTATACTCGTCTCTCAGTCACCTCCGTACTCCACAATCCTAGCACATGTACCCGCGCTAGACAAAACTGAAATTTTTGAAGAGAAACAAAGAGAAACACGGTACCATACTCCTCACCGTGCGGAGGCTGTACTCGTCTCTCCGTCACCTTCGTACTCCACAATCCTTGCACATGTACCTCCGCCAGACAAAACACAAATTGTTGCAGAGAAAAAAAAGAAACGCGGTTCCGTGTTACCCTTGGTGCGGACGCTGTACTCGTCTCTCCGTCACCTTCGTACTCCACAATCCTTGCACATGTACCTCCGCCAGACAAAACACAAATTGCTGCAGAGAAAAAAAAAGAAAGGCGGTTCCGTGTTACGAAATTGGTGCGGACGCAACACCAGGGTCGCCAACGTGGAACCACACAACACAACCCAAGTACTTTGCCCCAACGAAACAGTGAGGTTGTCAATCTCACCGCTTGCTGTAACAAAGGATTAAACGTATCGAGTGGAAGATGTTTGCAAAGAAAACAGTAAACACATTGCATTAGATTGTATGCTATGTAAAGAATAGGACCGGGGTCCACAGTTCACTAGAGTGTCTCTCCCATAAGATAAAAGCATGTTGGGTGAACAAAATCGGGCAATTGACAAATAGAGAAGGACATAACAATGCATATACATGATATGATAAATATAGTGAGATTTAATTGGGCATTACGACAAAGTACATAGACCGCCATCCAACTGCATCTATGCCTAAAAGTCCACCTTCAGGTTATCATCCGAACCCCATTCAGTATTAAGTTGCTAAGCAACGGACAATTGCATTAAGTATGGTGCGTAATGTAATCAACAACTACATCCTTAGACATAGCATCAATGTTTTATCCCTAGTGGCAACAGCACATCACAACCTTATGTCACTGTCCCCAGGTGTCAATGAAGGCATGAACCCACTATCGAGCATAAATACCTCCTCTTGGAGTTAAGAGCAAAAACTTGGCCGAGCCTCTACTAATAACGGAGAGCATGCAAGATCATAAACAACACATAAACAATAGATTGATAAACACCATAATCATAGTACTCTCTCCATCGGATCCAGACAAACACAACATATAGTATTACAGATAGATGATCTTGATCATGTTAGGCAGCTCACAAGATCCAACAATGAAGCACAACAAGAGAAGACGACCATCTAGCTGCTGCTATGGACCCATGGTCCGAGGGTGAACTACTCACTCATCACTCGAGGGCGATCATGGCGATGAAGAGTCCTCCGGGAGATGAATCCCCTCTCCGGGGTCTTGCAGGCGATCTCTGAATCCCCGAGATGGGATTCGCGGCGGCGGCGTCTCTGGAAGGTTTTCCGTATCGTGGCTCTCGTCTTGGGGGTTTCGACGGAGGCTTTAGGCGGAAGGGTAGGTCGGGGGCCACACGAGGTGCCCGGGGGGGGCCGCGCGGCCGGGGCTTGGCGCCGCCTGTCCCTGGCGCCTCGTGGCCCCACTTCGTTATCTCTTCGGTCTTCGGAAGCTTCGTGCCAAAATAGGACCCTGGGCGAAAGTTTCGTCCAATTCAAGAATATTTCTTTACTAGGATTTCTGAAACCAAAAACAGCAGAAAAACTGGCACTTCGGCATCTTGTTAATAGGTTAGTTCCGGAAAATGCATAAATATGACATATAATGTGCATAAAACATGTAGGTATCATCAATAAAGTAGCATGGAACATAAGAAATTATCGATACGTTGGACGTATCAGCATCCCCAAGCTTAGTTCTGCTCGTCCCGAGCAGGTAAAACGATAACAAAGATAATTTCTGAAGTGACATGCCATCATAATCTTGATCATACTATTTGTAAACATATGTAATGAATGCAGCGATCAAAACAAAGTAATGACATGAGTAAACAAGTGAATCATATGACAAAGACTTTTCATGAATAGTACTTTCAAGACAAGCATCAATAAGTCTTGCATAAGAGTTAACTCATAAAGCAATAAATCAAAGTAAAGGTGTTGAACCAACACATAGGAAGATTAAGTTTCAGCGGTTGCTTTCAACTTGTAACATGTATATCTCATGGATATTGTCAACATAAAGTAATATAACAAGTGCAATATGCAAGTATGTAGGAATCAATGCAGTTCACACAAGTGTTTGCTTCTTAAGGTGGGGAGATAGGTAAACTGACTCAACAATAAAAGTAAAAGAATGGTCCTTCAAAAGGAAAGCATCGATTGCTGTATTTGTGCTAGAGCTTTTATTTTGAAAACATGAAACAATTTTATCAACGGTAGTAATAAAGCATATGAGTTATGTAAATTATATCTTACAAGTTGCAAGCCTCATGCAAAGTATACTAATAGTGCCCGCACCTCGTCCTACTTAGCTTGGACTACCGGATCTTTGCATGCCATGTTTTAACCAAGTGTCACAAAGGGGTACCTCCATGCCGCCTGTACAAAGGTCTAAGGAGAATGCTCGCATTTCGGATTTCTCGCTTTTTATTATTCTCAACTTAGACATCCATACCGGGACAACATGGACAACAGATAATGGACTCCTCTTAAATGCATAAGCATGTAGCAATGATTATTATTCTCATATGAGATTGAGGATATATGTCCAAAACTGAAACTTCCACCATGGCTTTAGTTAGCGGCCCAATGTTCTTCTCTAACAATTTTGCATGCTCCAACCACTAAAATGATAGATCCTTCAGACAAGACGGACATGCATAGCAACTCACATGATATTCAACAATAGTTGATGGCGTTCCCCAGAAGCATGGTTATCGCACAACAAGCAACTTAATAAGGTGATAAGTACATATTCAATACTACGATAGTTTTTAAGGCTATTTTGTCCCATGAGCTATATATTGCAAAGGTGAATGATGGAATTTTAAAGGTAGCACTCAAGCAATTTACTTTGGAATGGCGGAGAAATACCATGTAGTAGGTAGGTATGGTGGACACAAATGGCATAGTAGTTTGGCTCAAGGATTTTGGATGCATGAGAAGTATTCCCTCTCGATACAAGGTTTAGGCTAGCAAGGTTATTCGAAGCAAACTCAAGGATGAGCAGGTGCAGCAAAACTCACATAAAAAGACATATTGTATAAGACTCTACACCGTCTTCCTTGTTGTTCAAAACTCGATACTAGATATTATCTAGACCTTAGAGAGACCAAATATGCAAATCAAATTTTAGCAAGCTCTATGTATTTCTTCATTAATGGGTGCAAAGTATATGATGCAAGAACTTAAACATGAGCACAACAATTGCCAAGTATCACATTATCCAAGACATTTTAGAATTACTACATGTAGCATTTCCAATTCCAACCATATAACAATTAATGAAGAAGAAAGCGCCTTGAACATTATGAGTAAAGCCTAAGGACACATGTGTCCATAGGCAGCGGAGCGTGTCTCTCTCCACAAAGTGAATGCTAGGATCCATTTGATTCAAACAAAAAACAAAAACAAAAACAAAGCGCCAAGTAAAGAACACAAGATGTGTTGAATAAAAATATAGTTTCAGGGGAGGAACCCGATGATGTTGTCGATGAAGAAGGGATGCCTTGGGCATCCAAGCTTAGACTTGAGTCTTCTTAAAATATGCAAGGATGAACCAGGGGGCATCCCAAGCTTAGAGCTTTCACTCCTCTTGATCATAGTATATCATTCTCCTCTCTTGACCCTTGAAAACTTCCTTCACACAAACTTCAAGCAAACTCATTAGAGGTTAGTGCATAATCAAAAATTCACTCATTCAGAGGTGACACAATCATTATTTTCCTTGGACATTGCATAATGCTACTGGACATTAATGGATCAAAGAAATAAATCCAACATAGCAAAGAGGCAGAAGTAAAAGGCAGAATCTCAAAACAAACGATCATGAATAAATTTAAAGCTGGCACAGAGACATAAATGGAAAAACTCAAAACTAATGAAAATTGCGTACATATCTGCTGAGGATCACGCCCGTAAATTGGCAGATTTTTTCGAATTTTCTAGAGAGAACTGTGCCCAGATTCGTGACAGAACTGACAATGCTGTTTACTGCTGTGATCCAATATAACATCAACTTTGACATGAGAAACTTTACTGCTTCAAACAGTAGGAGAGTTATGGTGTAACAACTTTAGGCTCTTCTGACAAAAAATTTGCTTAGTGCAGCTGTGGGTTGTCTCAGTGCTTTCTTTAGCCTTTCCAGCTGAAGGCCTTTGAAAAATTAAATCCAAGTAACATCGAGAGTATGAAGACTTATCGCGTCTGCTTGTTCTGTAATAAAATCAAAGACAACTTCATTCTCTTTCTAGGGAAGTGTTCCATACCTTTCTTGAGGAAATTGATGTTTAATATTCCCTTCCCTCATATCAATATGACATAGCAGGATTAGAAGAAGGTCTTCCCAACACAATAGGACCAGATGCATTGCATTCGATATCCCAGACAACAAAATCAACGAGAAGGTTATTGTTAACCGTAATATGCACATTATCAATCCTCCCCAGGTTTCTTTTTAACATTATCTGCAAGATTAACATCAAATAACAATTCTACAATGGTGGCAAGTCAAGCATATCATAAATCTTTTGAGGCATAACAGAAATACTTGTAAGATCAAATGCGTCTCTAACGTGCTTGATAATTTCTTATGTTCCATGCTACTTTATTGATGATACCTACATGTTTATGCGTATGTCATATTTATGCATTTCTGGAACTAACCTATTAACAAAAGATGCCGAAGAGCAGTTCTTTGTTTAACTGTTTTGGTTGAAATACAAACAAAGAAATATTCTGTAGAATTGAATGAAACTTTCGCCGGGGTCCTATTTTGCACGAAGCTTCCAGACGAAGACACATGAAGTGGGGCCACGAGGCGGCCAGGAGGGACGAGCGCGGCCCA
This sequence comes from Lolium multiflorum, assembly GCA_030979885.1. Lineage (NCBI taxonomy): Eukaryota > Viridiplantae > Streptophyta > Magnoliopsida > Poales > Poaceae > Lolium > Lolium multiflorum. The sequence goes on along the minus strand of CM061750.1, from coordinate 312,677,718 downwards.
GACTGGCCGTGTGGAAGGCCTGCCCCTGGGCCTGCGTGTGGCCCTACAGCGTTGTTCTCGCCCTACTGCTTAGCTTAGAGTCGAGCCCACGTCTGGGATACGATCGGAAAACCTGCAGACGCCGCATGCCAATCATCTCGGGGATTAGGATAGCCTCCGCCTGCAGGAGGGACTCTGTCCAGAGGACTCTACTATCATCACAAATGCGCCTCTAGGAGTGATGAGTGAGTAGTCCACCCCTGGACCATGGGTCCAGTAGCTAGATGGTAGTCTTCTCCTTGTTGTGCTTGATTGTTGGATCTTGTGAGCTACCACCTATCATGATCAAGATCGTCTATCTGTAATACTATATGTTGTGTTTGTAGGGATCCGATGGATAGAGAGAATACTAAGTTATGGTGATTATCAATCTATTGTTCATGTGTTGTTTATGATCTTGCATGCTCTCCGTTCTTTAGTAGAGGCTCTTAGCTAGTTTCTCTTAACTCCAGAGAATGTTTATATTAGTGGGTTCATGCCTCGTGAATGCAGAGACTGATGTGAGAGAAAGTTCTAAGGTTGTGGATGTCTTTGATGTTGACACTAGGGATAAAACATTGATGCTATGTCTAAGGATGTAGTTGTTGATTGTTGTGCATACTTAATGCAATTGTGCATTGCTGCAACTTAATACTGGGGAGTTGGATGTGCTGAAGGTGGACTTTTTAGCATCGATGCGGAGTTAGATCGCCGGTCTATACTTTATTAGTAATACCAATTACAATCTCACTATATTTACCATGTCATGTATATGCATTGTTATGCCTTTCTCTATTTGTCAATTGCCCACTGTAATTTGTTCACCCAACATGCTTTTATCTTATGGGAGAGACACCTCTAGTGAGCTGTGGACCCCCGGTTCTATTCTTTACATAGCATACAATCTCCTGCAATACTTGTTTTACTGTTTTCTTTGCAAGCATCTTCCACTCGATACGATTAATCTTTGTTACGGCAAGCCGGTGAGATTGACAACCTCAACTGTTTCGTTGGGACAAAGTACTTGGTTTGTGTTGTGCAGGTTCCACGTTGGCGTAGGAATCCCTGGTGTTGCGCGCATCACATTTCGCGACCATCAGCTAACGTGCTTCTTGGCTCCCTCTGAGTTGAATTAAACCTTGGTTTCAGCTACTGAGGAAAACTTGCCCTTTGTGTGCATCATACCTTCCTCTTGGGGTTCCCAACGGGCGTGTACATCTCTCGCGCATCAAGCAACTTTTAGCGCCGTTGCCGGGGAGATCAAGACACGCTGCATGGGGAGTCTCCACTTCTCAATCTCTTTACTTTGTTTTTGTCTTGCTTTATTTTATTTACTACTTTGTTTGCTGCTAAATAAACTTCAAAATCTACTAGCTTGCTTTTCTTCATCTTACTCTCTTTATCCAAAACACCAAAAAATTAGTTACTTTCCTTTAGACTCTGCAATTGCGACATTTGGTTTCTTGTTTACACTAGTTAGGCATAATGGAAAACAACAAAAATATGAGAAATCTTTATGAACTTTATCTTGAATTAGGACATGATGTGTTTGAAGAAAGAATTAAGAAACCCATGGAACTTTATATGCATGCTAATGGGAATGTTATTACTATGAATTCTTTGAACACCATTATTGCTAAAGCTATGGAAGAATTTAAGCTTGGGGAAGCTGGTTGTGATATTTTTAGTCCCCCAAGCATGGAGAAGAAAATTTACTTTGATGATACTTTACCTCCTATATATGATGCTTGCAATGATGAATATGATATTTTCGGTCCACCTACTATTGAGGAAAAAATTAATTATGATTACAATATGCCTCCTATGTATGATGATTATGGTGATGAGAATAATAATGATAGCTACTTTGTTGAATTTGCTCCCACTACAACTAATAAAGTTGATTATGCTTATGTGGAGAGTAATAATTTTATGCATATGGCTCATGACAAGAATGTTTTATGTGATAGTTATATTGTTGAATTTGTTCATGATGCTACTGAAAGTTATTATGAGAGAGGGAAACATGGTTATATGCATCTTAATAATATTAAGTTTCCTCTTTATGTTGAAAATCTTGAAATTGCGCTTGTGTTGCTTTTCTATGCTTGTCACTTTGTTCTTCATGAATTTATTTGTGTACAAGATTCCTTTTCACAGGAAGTGGGTTAGGTTTAAATGTGTTTTGAATTTGCTTCTTGATGCTCTCCTTTGCTTCAACTCTTATTTCTTGCGAGGTATCACCATCAAGTATCTTAATAGCTATAAAGAAAGCTTATGGGAGACAACCCATGTTTTACTACAGTACTTTGTTTTATATTTGAGTCTTGAAGTTGTTACTACTGTAGCAACCTCTCCTTATCATGTTTTTGTGCCAGTAAAGTTTCTATGTCAAAGTTGATGTTATATTTGGGATGGCTGCGCAGAAACAGCATTGCTGTCTGTCACGGAAGCTCTGGGCTGATTCTCTGTAGAAAATTCTAAAAAATCTGCCAATTTACGACGCGTGATCCTCAGATATACGCAACTTTCATTAGTTTTGAGTTTTTCCATTTGAACAAGTCTGGTGCCAACTTGTGGTCGTCTTTACGGACTGTTCTGTTTTTAACAGATTCTGCCTTTTATTTCATGCCTCTTTTGCTATGTTGGGTTTATTTCTTTGATCCATTAATGTCCGAGTAGCATTATGCAATGTCCGGAAGTGAAAATAATGATTGTATGTCACCTCTGAATGAGTGAATTATTAATGATGCACTAACCCTCTAATAATGAGTTTGCTTAAGTTTGGGTGTAGAAGTTTTCAAGGGTCAGAGAGGAGTGAGTATACTGTGATCAAGAGGAGTGAAAGCTCTAAGCTGGGGATGCTCCCGTGGTTCACCCCTGCATATTTTAAGAAGACTCAAGCGTCTAAGCAGATTTTAGTCCACTTCTTCATATTATATCTTGAGTTCTCACTAAGAACTTCTCCTTTTTACCAATCACATCTTGTGTTCACTATTGAGCATTGATTTATTTTATTTTCATTTTGTTTTTGAATAAGATGGATCTGGCATTCACTTGTGGGAGAGGCACGCTCGCTGTTACATATGGTTTTGTGTGGTCACCCAGGCTTAGTCCTGTGTTGTAGGCGAGATTTCTTCTTAAACAGTCACCATAATTGGAGGTGGAGGGAGCGCCATGCCTGGTAATTCTAAAATGTCTTGAGATAATGTGATGCCTGAACAGTGGTGTGCCATGTTTAAAATATATACACATATAATCTTTGCGCCCGTGTAGAAGAAGTATAGAGCTTACAAAATTTGATTTGCATGTTTGGTTTCTCTAAGGTCAGATAATTCCAGTATTGAGTTTTGAACAACAAAGGAAGGCGGTGTAAGTCTTGCTTAATGTTTACAATATGCTTTATGGGGTTTTCTTACCCTGATTAAATCCTTAGTTTGCTCCACAACTTGCTAGCGTAGCTCGAGAGGAGCTCTCTCATGCATCCAAATCCTTAAGCCAACCACTATGCCATTTGTGTCCACCTTATTATTTATCGCCATTCAAAGTAAATTAACAGTGCTACCTTTAAAATTTCATATCATTCACCTTTACAATATATAACTCATGGGAATAAATAATATAAAAAATAATATGTCGGTACTTATGTACTTTATATTTTATTAAGTTGCTTAATCGCGACAACCGATTACGAGGAGCGCCATCAACTCTTGTTGGGTATCATGTGGTTACCATATGTCGTCTTATACGAAGGATCTATCATTTAGTGGTTGGAGCATGCAAAATTGGAAGAACATTGGGCCGGTAACTAAAGCCATGAATCATGGTGAAGTTTGATTTTGAATATATCCTCAGTCTCATATGAGAATAATAACGTTGCTACATGCTTATGCATTAAAGAAGGAGTCCGTTATCTGTTTGTCCTGTTTAATAAAGACATGAATGTGCAAGTTGAGTATCAAGCGAAATCGAAATCTGCGAGCGATCTCCCTTGGACCTATGCGAGGCGGCATGGCGCTGTACTAGTTGTATAGCATGCAAAGATCAGGCAATCCAACTAAATAGGAGCAGTGAGATACTATACATGGGCTTGCAACTTAACAGATATAATTTTCATAACTCATATGCTGTATTACTACCGTTGACAAAATTCTTTATTTTATTGTTGAGTGGGTTTACCTACCTCCTTCCACCTTAGAAACAAACACTTGTGTCACTGTGCATTGATTCCTGCATACTTGCATATTGCCTTGTTATCTACTTTATGTTGTATTATCCATGGATATGCATGTTATGAAGTTGAAGCAGCAGCTGAAACAATCTTCCTATGTGTTAGCTAACACCTTTACTTTGATTTGTTGTGCTTTTATGAGTTAACTCTTATGCAAGACTATTGATGCTGTCGTGAAGTACTATTCATGAAAAGTCTTTGCTATATGATTGATTGTTTACTCATGTCATTACCTTTGTTTTGATACACTGCATTCATTACATATGTTTACAAATAGTATGATCAAGATTATGATGGCATGTCACTTGAAATTATCTTTGTTATCATTTGCAACAGGACGAGGCAATTTAACAGGATCTTTGATACGTCTCCAGCATTGATAATTTCTATGTTCCATGCTACTTTATTGATGATACCTACATGTTTATACATTATATGTCATATTTATGCATTTCTGGAACTAACCTATTAACAAAGTGTTGAAGAGCAGTTCTTGTTTTACGCTGTTTGGTTTCAATCCACAGTAAAGAAATATTCTCGGGTGGGCGCGCTTTAGCCCGGGGTCTATTTTTGCCAAGCTTAGAAGGCAAGGCCCAACGAAGTGAGACCACGAAGGCGAAGCCAGGGAGGAGGCCGGCGCGACCCGGGCCACAGCGCGCCGACCTACCTCTGGGTTTCGTGTGGCCCCCAGTACGACCCTCCGCCTGCCAAAGCTTGCGTCGCGAAACCCCCGTCCCAAGGATCACGTCTGGAAAACCTTACGGAGAGCCAGCCGCCGCCGCAATCATCTCGGGGGATTACCGGAGATCGCCTCAGAGCACCCTGCCGGAGAGGGGGATTCATCTCCCCTGGAGGACTCTACCTTGTCTTCGTAAACCTCCCAGATGATGGTGCAATTAGTCCACCCACGGACCATGGGTCCATAAGCGGTAGCTAGATGGTGATCTGTTCTCAACGTGCTTCGTGACTGGATCTTGGCTACCTAACATGATCAAGATCATCCTCGTAATACTATATGTTGTGTTTGTCAAGGATCCGATGGATAGAGAGTACTATGATTATAGGTTATCAATCTATTGTTCATGTTATTTATGATCTTGCATATATAAGATTTACTAATAGAGGCTCTGGCCAAGTTTTACTCTTAACTCCAAGAGGGAGTATTTATGCTCAAATAGTGGGTTCATGCCTCTGTGAATCTGGGACAGTGAGAGAAAGTTCTAAGGTTGTGGATGTCTTTGTTGCCACTGAGGATAAAACATTGAAGCTATGTCTAAGGATGTAGTTGTTGATTACATTCTTGCCATGCCATTACGTTGTACGTTGCTTTGACTTAATGCGGGAGGTTAGGATGATAACTTTGAAGGTGGACTTTTTAGGCATAGATACGGTTGGATGGCGGTCTATGTACTTTATCGTATGCCTAATTAAATCTCACTATATTTACCATGTCATGTATATGCATTGTTTATGCCTTTCTCTATTTGTCAATTGCCCGACTATAATTGTTCACCCAACATGCTTTTATCTTATGGGAGAGACACCTCTAGTGAGCTGTGGACCCCGGTTCTGTGCCACATAGCATACAATCTACTGCAATACTTGTGTTTTACTATTTTCTTTACAAACATCTTCCACTCGTCGATTAATCTTTATTCTGTGTGCGTTGAGATTGACAACCCAACCTCAGCATTGCATTAGGACAATGTAGTTGTTGTGCGGTTCTAGTTGGCGCCGGAATCCCTGGTGTTGCGCCGAATCACATTTCGCGACCATCAACCTTCAACGTGCTTCTTGGCTCCTCCTGGTTCGTTAAACCTTGGTTTCCTGCGAGAGAAACTTGCCTTTGTGGTGCATCATAAATCTTTTTAGGCATAACAGAAATACTTGCACCAAGATCACATAAAGCATTAAATTCAAAGTCATTGAATTTCATTTTAATGATGGGCTCCCAACCATCTTCTAACTTTCTAGGAATAGAAGTTTCAAGTTTTAGTTTCTCTTCTCTAGCTTTTATGAGAGCATTTGTAATATGTTTTGTAGAGGCTAAATTTATAGCACTAGCATTAGGACTTTTAGCAAGTTTTTGTAAGAACTTTATAACTTCAGAGATGTGACAATAATCAAAGTCTAAATCATTATGGCTACAGTAATGGGATCATTGTTCCCAAGGTTGGAAAAATTTTAGTTTATCTGCTTGAGTTTAAAGTGAATTTTAGCAATTAGGCAGTTTGTTAAGCTTGCCACTAGGGTAGAAACAATGCTTAACAACAATTATTTTGCCATTGATAGTAGGAGGTGCAGCAACTGTTTATTATGGAGAATTATCATTACAAGTGGTGGTAATAGTCCAGACTTTAGCTATATTATTCTCTTTAGCTAGTTTTTCATTTTCTTCTCTATCCCACCTAACATGCAGTTCAACCATTAATCTTATATTCTCATTAATTCTAACTTGGATGGCATTTGCTGTAGTAGTAATCTTATTATCAATATCATTGTTAGGCATAACTTTCAATTTAAAAGATTAACATCGGAGGCAAGCCTATCAACTCTAAGAAACAGCAATAGCATCAATTTTATCAAGCTTTTCTTCAACAGATTTGTAAAAGCAGTTTTTGTACTAATAAATTCTTTAAACATAGCTTCAAGACCAGAGGGTACACTTCTATTATTATTGTAAGAATTCCCATAAAAATTACCATAACCATTACCATTAGCAGGAGGATATGGCCTATAGTTATTACGAGAGTTGTTCCTATAAGCATTGTTGTAAATTATTATTTTTAATGAAATTCCCATCAACATTTTCTTCTTGAGCAACCAATGAGGCTAAAGGAACATTATTTGGATCAACATTAGATCTACCATTCACAAAGCATAGACATAATCACATCAATCTTATCACTCAAAGAAGAGGTTTCTCAACAGAATTTAATTCTTACCTTGTGGAGCTCTGTCCGTGTGCCATTCAGAGTAATTTATCATCATATCATCAAGAAGTTTTGTAGCCGCCCCCAATGTGATGGACATAAGGGTACCTCCAGCAGCTGAATCCAATAAATTCCGCGAAGAAAAATTTAGTCCTGCATAGGAGGTTTGGATGATCATCCAAGTAGTCAATCCATGGGTTGGGCAATTCTTTACCAAAGTTTTCATTCTCTCCCATGCTTGAGCAACATGTTCAGTATCTAATTGCTTAAAATTCATTATGCTACTTCTCAAAGATATAATTTTAGCGGGAGGATAATATCTACCAATAAAAGCATCCTTGCATTTAGTCCATGAATCAATACTATTCTTAGGCAAAGCAACCAATCTTTAGCTCTTCCTCTTAATGAGAAAGGAAACACTTTCAATTTAATAATATCACCATCTACATCCTTATACTTTGGCATTCACAAGTTCAACAAAATTATTGAGATGGGCAGCTGCATCATCAGAACTAATACCGAGAAAATTGATCTCTCATGACTAGATTTAGTAAAGCAGGTTTAATTTCAAAGAATTCTGTAGTAGCAGTGGAGCAATAGGTGTGCATAGGAAATCATTATTATTTGCATTTGTGAAGTCACACAACTTAGTATTTTCAGGGGTCTTTAGCAACGATAAATAAAACAAACTAGATAAAGTAAATGCAAGTAACTAATTTTTTTGTGTTTTTGATATAGAGAGCAAGACAGTAAATAAAGTAAAACTAGCAACTAATTTTTTTGTGTTTTGATTTAGGTGCAGCAAACAAAGTAGTAAATAAAATAAAGCAAGACAAAAACAAAGTAAAGAGATTGAGAAGTGGAGACTCCTTGCGGCGTGTCTTGATCTCCCCGGCTGCCAAATTTAGCTTGATGAGCGTAAATGTGCACACCGTTGGGAACCCCAAGAGGAAGGTATGATGCACAGTGGCAAGTTTCCCTCAGAGAAAGAAACCAAGGTTGATCGAACCAGGAGGAGCCAAGAAGCACGTTGAAGGTTGATGGTCGCGAAATGTGATGCGGCGCAACACCGGGGATTCGGCGCAGACCGCACAACACTGCCAAGTACTTTGCCCCAACGAAACAGTGAGGTTGTCAATCTCACCGGCTTCTGTAACAAAGGATTAAACGTATCGAGTGGAAGATGTTTGCAAAGAAAGCAGTACAAAGCTGTGTAGATTGTATGATATGAGAATAGGACCGGGGTCCACAGTTCACTAGAGTGTCTCTCCCATAAGATAAAAGCATGTTGGGTGAACAAATTACAGTCGGGCAATTGACAAATAGAAAGGCATAACAATGCATATACATGATATGATAAATATAGTGAGATTTAATTGGGCATTACGACAAAGTACATAGACCGCCATCCAACCGCATCTATGCCTAAAAAGTCCACCCAAGTTATCATCCGAACCCCATTCAGTATTAAGTTGCTAAGCAAGAGACAATTGCATTAAGTATGGTGCGTAATGTAATCAACAACTACATCCTAGACATAGCATCAATGTTTTATCCCTAGTAGCAACAACACATCACAACTAGAACACTGTCACGATCCCAAGTGTCAATGAAGGCATGAACCCCTTATCGAGCATAATACACCCCTCTTGGAGTTAAGAGCAAAAACTTGAGCCTCTACTAATAACGGAGAGCATGCAAGATCATAACCATAAACAATAGATTGATAATCACCATAATCATAGTACTCTCTATCCATCGGATCCCACAAACACAACATATAGTAGTACGGATAGATGATCTTGATCATGTTAGGCAGCTCACAAGATCCAACAATGAAGCACAACAAGGAGAAGACGACCATCTAGCTACTGCTATGGACCCATGGTCCGGGGGTGAACTACTCTCATCACTCCGGAGCGATCATGGCGATGAAGAGTCCTCCAGGAGATGAATCCCCTCTCCAGGGTGCGGGAGGCGATCTCCTGAATCCCCGAGATGGGATTCGCGGCGGCGCGTCTCGGAAGGTTTTCCGTATCGTGGCTCTCGGTCTGGGGTTTCGACGGAGGCTTTAAGTAGGCGGAAGTGTAGGTCGGGGCCACACGAGGTGCCCAGGGGTCGGCGCGGCCGGGGCTTGGGCCGCCGCCGTCCTGGCTGCCTCGTGGCCCTTCGTTATCTCTTCGGTCTTGGAAGCTTCGTGCAAAAATAGGACACTGGGCGAAAGTTTCGTCAATTGAGAATATTTCTTTACTAGGATTTCTGAAACCAAAAACAGCAGAAACAGAAACTCTTCGGCATCTTGTTAATAGGTTAGTTCCAGAAAATGCATAAATATGACATATAATGTGCATAAAACATGTAGGTATCATCAATAAAGTAGCATGGAACATAAGAAATTATCGATACGTTGGAGACGTATCACGGTTCCGTGTTACCCTTGATGCGGACGCTGTACTCGTCTCTCCGTCACCTTCGTACTACACAATCCTTGCACATGTACCTCCGCTAGACAAAACAAAAATTGTTACAGAGAAACAATGAGAAACACGACCCCGTGCTCCCCTTGGTGCGGACACTATACTCGTCTCTCAGTCACCTCCGTACTCCACAATCCTAGCACATGTACCCGCGCTAGACAAAACTGAAATTTTTGAAGAGAAACAAAGAGAAACACGGTACCATACTCCTCACCGTGCGGAGGCTGTACTCGTCTCTCCGTCACCTTCGTACTCCACAATCCTTGCACATGTACCTCTACCAGACAAAACACAAATTGTTGCAGAGAAAAAAAAGAAACGCGGTTCCGTGTTACCCTTGGTGCGGACGCTGTACTCGTCTCTCCGTCACCTTCGTACTACACAATCCTTGCACATGTACCTCCGCTAGACAAAACAAAAATTGTTACAGAGAAACAATGAGAAACACGACCCCGTGCTCCCCTTGGTGCGGACACTATACTCGTCTCTCAGTCACCTCCGTACTCCACAAAATCCTAGCACATGTACCCGCGCTAGACAAAACTGAAATTTTTGAAGAGAAACAAAGAGAAACACGGTACCATACTCCTCACCGTGCGGAGGCTGTACTCGTCTCTCCTCACCTACGTACTCCACAAGCCTTGCACATGTAACTCCGCTAGACAAAACAGAAATTGTTACAGAGAAACAAAGAGAAACACAGCACCGTGTTCCCTTGATGCGGACGCTGTACTCGTCTCTCCGTCACCTTCGTACTACACAATCCTTGCACATGTACCTCCGCTAGACAAAACAAAAATTGTTACAGAGAAACAATGAGAAACACGACCCCGTGCTCCCCTTGGTGCGGACACTATACTTGTCTCTCCGTCACCTCCGTATTCCAAAATGCTTGCACATCCAGAGAAACAAAGAGAAACAAGGTCCAGTGCTCCTCTTAGTGAAGACGCTGTACTCGTATTTCCGACACCGCTGTACTGTATAAGCCTTGCACTCGTACCTGCGCTGGAGAAGAAGGAATTTTTTTCTTATTCCCCTTGGTACCCGCGCTTTTGTCTTTCCTATTCTTGTCTTTTCGAGAACAATCCCATCCACAAATTTGAAACTAATGAACCACAACATCCACAGGATACTGGAACAATATAATATATGTAAAAAGCAGTGGACGACAAAGCCCCACAGTAGGTCCCGTATATCATAGTGTAAAAGAGAGTGGACGACAAGGCCCCACAGTAGCTCCCGGGTGTAATAGTGGCAGAATAGAATAAACATAAAAGCGAGTGGACGATAATGCCCCCAAGTAGGTCCCAAATGTATAGAGGCATAATAGAATAAATATAAAAGTGAATGGACAATAACACCCCGAAGTAGGTAAGAAATGTCATAGGCTAGAAACCACACCAAAACTACTCCAGTTGGCTTGTAAAATCAACAGTTCCACACCAACCGCTTTGCAAGAATCCACCTCCTTATCCAAAACAGGAAAAGAAAGCAAGGGAGCATCGCCGGCATCTCCATCACAGCACACCAGCTGCAATTCGGAAAACTATCCCAGGTTTCGGATCATTGGTATGTATATCTCCAAAACTTCTAGATTCGGTGGAAACTCTATGATCTAAATAGATCAGTCGCATACCACAATAATGCAGAAAACAGATCTAGGGTCTAGTCGAAAACAGTCTCACTACGCTTTCTTTTTCCACCTCGTGAATCAAGCACGAACTTGAAGTTCCGCTCATGGATCTGATAGGAACAAACATTACACACATACATCGTATTCCAGGTCAACCAAGGAAAAAAGGTCAAATCTAGGCGGACACAGAGATATTAATAAGTATATAAAATTTTAATCCCAAATCAACCAAGAAAACAAGGTTAAATGATTAATATAGGTCATGAACAATATATTCGTTCCTAAAATATACTAATACTCCACACTATGATATTTAAATGACAAATAACAAAAGATATAACTATAAATAACATGAATTTAACTATCACTTCGAACTAAATTGAAAGAAATAAACTATTTATATCCAAAATTTATTTGTTTGCATTCATCAATAAACTGTAGTTCTATGGTCTCCAAAATATATTGCAAGCATATGAAATTTGATGGTTACCTTTTTGTTCTACATAGAAAATGCTTTCAAGACTGCAAGAGGCTGCACACAACAGGGCAAAGAAGTACGGATACTTGTGCAGAAGCTGTCCAATATGCGAGTCCGACCCTCACTACCAGGTTTCAAATAATCAAATTTAATGCTTTGTTCAACAAAAAATATATTACTACTCATCAAGTAAAATGAATGTTGACCTAAATTCAATTTAAATATGATTTACAATGAATGAATTGATACTAATTGAAATGTCATCTCTAGGAAACACTGCTTGCAAGAATTCAGGAGACTGCGCAATCAAGGGCAGAGGAGTACGGATACTTGTGCAACAACTATCCAACATACGGCGTCAACCCTCAAGACCAGGTTTTCAAATAATCATAATTTAATGCTTAGTTGCCTAGAAACCATATTATTTCATGCCGTGCAATGAAAGTTGATTTAATTTTGTTTAAATCTTAATGCATCTAAACTATATGATCTACAAACAATGAATCATCATATTCAGGAAATTCAGGCAACAGGTAATCAGGGTACAACCAACACTGCCATTGAAAACAGCCAAAGCAATGATGAAAGTGACAACAGCACAGACAAAGCTGTTGACAGAGATATTGATGAAAGTTATGCACAGTTTATCTCACATATGGGCAAAATAACTGTTAGAGGTACAAATACTAGCAACTAAAAAAGCAAACATTACAGTCAATATATAGTTTTCAATGAAAATTAATACCTCTTGATTGTAGGACCTGGACTCTATGGAGACGAAAATTTTGACGAAGCATGCGTCTTTGGAAACCACGTGGAGATGAATTACACTCAAGTACTCCACCTGACAAATGAAGTCATCACGAACCAGACACCAGCTATTAAACATTATATTTGCACCATGACTAAATCATTTGTTACAAGAGACATATGTAAGATGGTAAGTTTATCGGAGTTTTCGTAAGTTTATCTCGTCAATTATATTAAATACTTACTGTCTACATGACAAGAAAACTTCTGACATAGTGTACCACAAAACTAATAATGGTTCGTTAATATCTTTTTAGGAATTTTCAGAAGAATTCACTAATGAACACATTTGGGGATTCATACAAGAACCGGTTAAAGTTGCTGTCAGCTGCTCATCGGGAGACATTACAATGTATGCTACCATGAAGATGGATAAGAATGGGAAAGCTATGATAAAGAAAGGTTTCCGAGATATAGTTGAAGAATTTTACCTGAAAGAAGGAGACATTTGCTCATTTACCTTCAAAGATGAAAGAGGATCTCCATTCTTACGTGGCAGTGCCTGGCTCAAGCTTGTCATAACAAAGTTACAATGTGAGGCGTAAGTTAAAATAAGTACAATGTGTCGTACTGAAACAATGTGAACCACGCAACGAATTACGTACAAGTATTTCTATTTGGTTATTAGTTAATGCTAGTGCCATGCGTACTTTTCAATATTTTATATGTAATATTTGAGAAACTCCTCGAATTTATTGACACTGTAATGTTAATGCTAGTATCGTATGTCTGAAATTTTATTGTTGCGAACTCTACTCGACTCGTCATCACCGCTGTACTCGACAAGCCTTTGCACCTGTAACTACGGTAGAGAAAAAGGAAAGAGACACAGTCCTGTACTCTTCTTACTACATAAGTTGTACTCCTCTTCCTGCGCTAGACAAAACGGAAATCTATCCAGAGAAACAACGACCTTCGTACTCCTCTTGGTTCCTACGCTGTACTCGTCTCTACGGCGGGGATGTACTTCACAACCATTGGAACATATACCTGCGCTAGACAAACGGAAATCTATCAAGAGAAACAAACCTTCGTACTCCTCTTGGTTCCTACGCTGTACTCGTCTCTGGCGGGGATGTACTTCACAACCATTGGAACATGTACCTGCGCTAGACAAAACGGAAATCTATCAAGAGAAACAAACAGAGAAACAACGACCTTCGTACTCCTCTTGGTTCCTACGCTGTACTCGTCTCTAAGGCGGGGATGTACTTCACAACGATTGGAACATGTACCTGCGCTAGACAAAACGGAAATCTATCAAGAGAAACAAACAGAGAAACAACGACCTTCGTACTCCTCTTGGTTCCTACGCTGTACTCGTCCCTAAGGCGGGGATGTACTTCACAACCATTGGAACATGTACCTGCGCTAGACAAAACGGAAATCTATCAAGAGAAACAAACAGAGAAACAACGACCTTCATACGCCTCTTGGTTCCTACGCTGTACTCGTCCCTAAGGCAGGGATGTACTTCACAATCCTTGGAACATGTACCTGCGCTAGACAAAACGGAAATCTATCAAGAGAAACAAACAGAGAAACAACGACCTTCGTACTCCTCTTGGTTCCTACGCTGTACTCGTCTCTACGGCGGGGATGTACTTCACAACCCTTGGAACATGTACCTGCGCTAGACAAAACGGAAATCTATCAAGAGAAACAAACAGAGAAACAACGACCTTCGTACTCCTCTTGGTTCCTACGCTGTACTCGTCCCTAAGGCGGGGATGTACTTCACAACCCTTGGAACATGTACCTGCGCTAGACAAAACGGAAATCTATCAAGAGAAACAAACAGAGAAACAACGACCTTCGTACTCCTCTTGGTTCCTACGCTGTACTCGTCTCTAAGGCGGGGATGTACTTCACAACCATTGGAACATGTACCTGCGCTAGACAAAACGGAAATCTATCAAGAGAAACAAACAGAGAAACAACGACCTTCGTACTCCTCTTGGTTCCTACGCTGTACTCGTCTCTAAGGCGGGGATGTACTTCACAACGATTGGAACATGTACCTGCGCTAGACAAAACGGAAATCTATCAAGAGAAACAAACGAGACCTTCGTTCTTCTTGGTTCCTACTCGTACTCGTCCCTAAGGCGGGGATGTACAACCATTGGAACATGTACTGCGCTAGACAAAACGGAAATCTATCAAGAGAAACAAAACGGAGAAACAACGACCTATCGCCTCTTGGTTCCTCGGTACTCGTCCCTAAGGCGGGGATGTACTTCACAATCCTTGGAACATGTACCTGCGCTAGACAAAATGGAAATCTATCAAGAGAAACAAACAGAGAAACAACGACCTTCGTACTCCTCTTGGTTCCTACGCTGTACTCGTCTCTACGGCGGGGATGTACTTCACAACCCTTGGAACATGTACCTGCGCTAGACAAAACGGAAATCTATCAAGAGAAACAAACAGAGAAACAACGACCTTCGTACTCCTCTTGGTTCCTACGCTGTACTTCCTAAGGCGGGGATGTACTTCACAACCCTTGGAACATGTACCTGCGCTAGACAAAATGGAAATCTATCAAGAGAAACAAACAGAGAAACAACGACCTTCGTACTCTCTTGGTTCCTACGCTGTACTCGTCTCTAAGGCGGGGATGTACTTCACAACGATTGGAACATGTACCGCTAGACAAAACGGAAATCTATCAAGAGAAACAAACAGAGAAACAACGACCTCGTACTCCTCTTGGTTCCTACGCTGTACTCGTCCCTAAGGCGGGGATGTACTTCACAACCATTGGAACATGTACCTGCGCTAGACAAAACGGAAATCTATCAAGAGAAACAAACAGAGAAACAACGACCTCGTACTCCTCTTGGTTCCTACGCTGTACTCGTCTCTACGGCGGGGATGTACTTCACAACCATTGGTAAAGAAATCTATCCAGAGAAACAAACAGAAAATCAAACGGAAATATTTCCAGACAATAAAAGAGAAAACGGAAATCTTTCCAGAATAAAAGAGAAAATCAAACGAAAATATTTCCAAAGGAAAAAAATAGAAAAAAAACAATAGTTTGATGCGCCGAAGGCGCCTTGATACGAAAGCCGAGCCGTAGCACTCGCTTCGACATATGGGGGTAACGACAAACGGGGACAACGACATATGTTTGCCATTCATTATGTTTATTAATGTTTGATGCGCCGAAGGCGCCTTGATACGAGGCGAAGCCGAGCCGTAGCACTCGCTTCGACATATGGGGGTAACGACAAACGGGGACAACGACATATGTTTGCCATTCATTATGTTTATTAATGTTTGATGCGCCGAAGGCGCCTTGATACGAGGCGAAGCCGAGCCGTAGCACTCGCTTCGACGTATGTCATCTTGTAGCACTCTGTTGGAATTTTAAAAAAAATGTTATTTGAAAGTGCTACCACCCTCCCATTAATTCCCCAGAAAACTCACAGCCCAAAAATACAAAGGGAAAAAGCCAAAAAGGAAGTCCCGCCCAATTTTTTGAAAACGTACAGCGCGCGTAAAGGGAAAAAGAAGCGTAACGGGTCCGCATATTGTTAACGGGTCTACCGGAGCGAAAGAGAAAAAACCAAACCCGAAAAACGATTCGCGTCTTTTCCCGGGGACACGTTCCGCGCGCGACACGTGTAGTCGCGAGAGCACGCGCGCGGGATGGGTTTTTCCCTTCTCAAAGGTCGGTCTCTAGCTAGTGGTACCCAACATTTGCCATCATTTTCCATATTACCTAAAGTAAAACGCGAACACGAATTTGAGCCTTATTGATCTTATCAGTTCTATTAAACCATTCCGTGAACATCCGCATCCGGTGTTGCCCAAAGTACTACGTCTACTCGATCAATGTACATTTTCCAGTAAAAAGTACGTAGTGCCATGTGCTCGATCGTACCAAGCTGGGGAGCTGCTGCCTGTATGGACGTGTGCGACTGGGGTCAGGATATCTCACGGGCGACGAAACAACGGACGGCCAAATTTCCGTGTGTACCCGTTTTCGTAATCTCCGTCATCTCGTGGGTAGAAAAATTGCCGTTTTTTAACGCGCGTCCATTTGCGTCAGGGGTGTCCCAGCTGCCCAATGCATTTTTTAAAACATTTTTTCTCTTTTTTATTCAATATAGATATAAACATTACACAAACTAATATATAGTTTGAAATATGGTTAACACATTGCAAAATGAGAAACCTAACTAGTATTGGCCATGCACTCTCAGGCACTCTCAATCACTCAAACTGAAAAATTCATGTCAATGATATCCTTGTTGTTCCTACCAAGGAAGAACATACAGAAACCTACACTAGTGGCTTCAATTCGCCTGTGACTATCTTCGCTGCAAAGAAAGAACACTCTGATAATTCTAACTATCGGTGTCCGAGTCAGACTCGTCGGTGTGGTAATGCCTGCGGCAGGATGTGTCGTCGAACATCTTGACGATCATCTCGCCATCCCCCTCGTAGAGGAAGGTGAGCTGGCAGTCGGGCTCGAGATTGAGGTCGCGGGCGAACTTGTCTCATCCGGTGTACACGTACATCTTGCCCCGCCCGTCGAACAAGACATTGACATGCCACCGACACATCACCATTAACGTGGCGCAGACTGCCGAAGCGACGCCGCCAGTACTGACGCGTCTGAGAAGACGCATCGAGCCTATGTCGCTGCCAGGCGGGCCGACGAAACGTCCGCCAGGCACGAGCGGACACTCGGCGCGATCGTGCAGCGTCCGCGAAGACGCACCCGAGACGCATATTTGGGTCACATTTGCGATTTCGTGGACACCCCAATCACTACGCGTCGAGCCGCTGATCTTGGTAGCGGACGCATTTTTCTATGCATGATCCAAATGGTCGCTTCGCGTCCGTTTGTATCGCTCCGTTGGAGATGCCCTCGTACGCAGTGTACTATCAAATTCGCCACCTCCCAAGCACACCGAGCTGAAAGCTGGCTGTACTTTTTCTCTTCGAATCCAATGATTCCATCGGGTTAAAGCTAAAAATAAAACACATGCGCTCCTCTAGAACTCTCTGAACTCTACCGTGGATCCACGACGATCGTAGCAGTCATCAGTACAATACAGTTTATGGGCCATGAGGCTCTGAGCTGGAAACAATAAGAAATGTGCACCCGGGTTGGGGTTGGACGTACACTAGCTAGGGGCCCATGTTGACATGTCGGTACGAACTGTACAAGTGAAAGAATATTCGCTCGATCACTTCCTTACTTCTGGTGCTTTCGAGGATCCTCCACTCCACTGGGATGCAGCGGCAAAGCTGTGCCCACGTTCCAGTTAATTTTGTATGGTTAGCAATGAATTTCGCATGCTTAGCTGATGCAACACAAGATGCCACCATCGGTCGCTAACATTTTAAGCCACCCTTTATTCCACGAGATGTGGATCTGCACACTGATTTTCCCAGCTACTAAAGCCAATAACAATAGTCGTACACGTCAAAAGAAAATCCGAACGTTTGTTCGGAATCTATCGTGTACAACCCCTCAAGTCACAACGGCATCATTTTCGTCTCAACCGTCTTTACTCCCATCAGAGATCAGATCCGAATAAAATACGGTGCCAACAGGTCATTGGTCGGTTGACGCGACATAGATATGGTCTATAAACCAACAAAGAATATATTCCCTCATGGGTAAGTACGAGATTATATTTCATACTCTAGTTTAGAAGAAGGGGAAAGGTTCTACTGAGTGTGTGTGTGTTTTCCACACTTTTTGATTCGATCGCGTGAGTTGTTCTTTTTTTCTTCTTCTTTTGAGGGGAGCGTGAGTTGTTCATGGTATAGCATTTTGTGCGGCGAGATAATGGGCGTTCTTACATATGACGATGATCGTTGTGGATCCGACACGAAAACTGACGAACGATAACCAGCAACGTTACGGCCCATTTTATCATGCATTCCTGCCTCATGGGCTGTGCTTCTGCGTGATACCATATGCGCCACCGGAACGTTTGCGCTCGCATTGGATTTGATTTGGGCTCTTCGTCAGGCTTCACCTCGGACCCCCAGCCTGGTCAGTGTTTGGTTGATTTACGCCCTGTTTCCCTGTTTACTAGCGTTGCCACGCCCGCCCATATTTATAGAAACTAGATTTAAATGTGCGCCTTGGCGCATGATCCCATAAAATACGCGCCAGTTTATTTTTTATATAACAACGGTAAGAAAATGAAGTGCTTAATGCGTTTTTTAGGCTCTACAAAAGGAAGTGAAGGTTTCTCAAAAGGAATAAAGCAGAAGAAATCACTATCAGAATAGCAAACACTTATGTACATTAAGAAAGTGGGAAAATATATTAAAGTAACTAAGATTCTTGGTCTATGCGAACTTGTGAAGGCCACAACACAGCTGGAACTAATAGGTACTCGCAAAACTAAAAGTCAACACCACTGCAAATGAAAGGTAAATTAACTACCAACTAAATGTGAGCCAAATCAAATACACAGTAAGAAGCAGCCCTGGCCTTTAGCATTAACGAATATTTTGTATGACATATATAGTAAGCTAAGAAAAAAAGAAAACGCCATAAACATAATTATTACAAACATATCAATGTAACCTAATCAGATAAGGGGCACATTGTCTGTCAAAAGCTATTCAAAAGGAACAAAATAGCTGAACTGGAAAGGCTATAAACAACCTTACACAGTAACACATCATGAGTACAAATCAATTTTCTAGATGCAACCTTGGTTCTAATTTTAGGAACAGTAGCTCCTCCCCATTTTCTCTAGCCGTTTCTCCAAACGGTCACATGCAAGAGATTAAATTTTACCAATTCAGCGAGAGATTTCTTCAGTCGCCTACTTGGTGATGATAGCTAACGAAGAATCTACGACGGGCTCAATTTAGTAGACCACTGAAAGAAGATTAATTTTTTTTGTCAATGTCGCTCAATATTAGAGCATCGACAAGTCAGGACAAAATGTTGTACCTAGCAGTAAAGGCAATTATATCGGAATGTTTATATTGATGTACCATCTACATGCTTTCCCGCTAGCTAGATCCCTTTTTCCTTAACACAGAAATGATACCATGCTGGCATGTCTAATGAAATAAAGAACATGTACAGTAATAATCTCGGACAGTGGTGGCAACAAAGATGGCAACTGACTCGATTTGTCCAAGGAACCTCAACCTGTTTCCACTAAAGCACTATCACATATCAAATTTTAGCACCTGGCCGATGCGGTCAGTGCAATAGTCAGACCATAAATAGAATGAACATGGAGTATGGACACAGAAAGAATGCACATGAGAACCAAAGACAACACTATCTTCTTTTATTTAGCTAACCTATGAACGTGACCTCTTCTGCCACCTTTTTATCCATTCTAAATCATATTTAATATAGTGCGATACAATCACGGGTGTTTTCACATAGGATGCAGCCAGAGCTGACCTGTTTGTTGTTTTAGTGCTCCGTCTTAATGACACAAGACGATGTAAATGGGTACTAATAAGCTTGTGTTTGACTAATGTTTGCACGAACGCTGAAACCTCACCTACATGTCCATTATTATTTACTGATAGAATGTTGAAAGAATCTCCCTAGCAAAAAATGATTCTCAAGGAATCTCACATACACGTGTGTTCATTTTATAGGTAGAAGCAATTTACTCCAAGAAAAACAAACATTAGCTTTGACATGCAAGAATGTACATGAAGATACCAACAATATAGATACTTGCAAGTATATATGCAAGAATTTACTTAAATAACCCATGTATCCTTATTTCCCTAGAATTACTTGTAGGACATGTGACATTTTGAAAATCTGAAAATGGTCAAACAATTTTATCTCTTAATCCCAGTGAGCATGGATATATTCTAGGGCAAATAAAACAATCGATAGAAGATAATTGGCTGACACAAGTCAAAGATCTGTACATACAATGCATCGAACCATATAAGTAAACGACTATGATTGGACTTGCTCTCTAGTATAATCTTCAATCCTAATAAAGCTTTTAAAACCCAGGGGGTTCAGCAATTTAGTATGACAACATGTCCGACCTAAGACCACAATTTGACATAACGATGGTACTTGCAGAGAACTTAAACTAATGCCACAGTAAATGTTTTGCACGGAAAATTTTATATAATTAGACTCAAAAGAATTTTCAATGAAGTTGTAGGAAATAAGCTACTGAGTTTAGTGTCCAACTAAGTTCTAGGAAATCAGATGCTGGGGTAAGTCTAAGGTTTACGCCTTGACACAAGAACATTTAGTTAGTTTCAAGGTGAGTAAATTAACTGTAGCCAAAGGAACTTTCAATGAAGTTGTAGGAAATAAGCTACTGAGTTTAGTGTCCAACTATGTTCTAGGAAATCAGCTGCTGGGGTAAGTGTAAGGTTTACACCTTGACACAAGAACATTTAGTTAGTTTCAAGGTGAGTAAATTAACTGTAGCCATACCATTGCTCTGTTCTAGGAGTTCTCAAGGCTAAACTGAGCAAGGACTATCTCCTTTCTCAGGATTAAAAGCACCATTGACCACTGCCTCTTTAAGTATCAATGATGCAAGTTGATGTTGAATGGATGAAACTCTCTAGTCACCTATTGTCTGGGCATAAAACTTTCCACCATCATGAACTTCCGTAACAACAACCTGAAGTCAGGTAACAAAGCCTTGTCAGCATCTTTTTTGAAGCAGCAAAAATGTGTTCTCCAATATGAATGAATTTCTGGTCACGTATTGACTTTGAGTTAGTCACTGGCAGCTTAAATCCACTCCAAATTCTCAGCCATTCCTTTTTTGCGCTCCACTCGAGCATATTTGGCAAGGCCTTGCAATGGTACGGTTACAAAGGTTACAAAACAATTTCGAAGAGCAAAATCTTTGATAACTTCAAGAAAAAATTGCAATGTTTGCTTCTTATGATAAATAATCTGAACTCAAATGGAAGACGGAAAAATAATGCATACATTTGCAACAAGCTGAAGTCACAAGTCCTTCGCAGTGTCACCACCAGGGTAATACACCGAACCAGGTATATTATTAAAACTGTTTTTGCCCTCCACCACAATCCGCACCTGGATCAAAATTTATAGAAAAACTGATGAAAATATGATAAATGCTAACTCCAAAGATGGATAAGAAATTGAAAGGTGGCTCGGTGAGGGCGGCCTCCCCACCGTGTGCACAGAAGCAGCGGCCTCCTCCTCTCGCGCTCGTCGGAGACGCGGGAGAAATCAAATGGATAATCAATCCAGACTCCTAGACTGTAGCCAACTTGATCATCAAAGGGCTTCCTGTCCTCGACCATGGTGGCTGTTCGTTGCTGCCAGATCTATCTACGGGGTATGGCATGCCGCAGTGGTACTCGTAATGGACCAGGATGTCGACCTTGCCGCTTCTGGATGCGCTCACGCTTCCTGAGAGCACTTGTGTAGAGGCTCCAGACCACGCAAATTATCAGTACTGGTAAAACCTGAAACCTCCCACTTGCATATACAATTACTATGGTGAATAAGATGCATAGAAAGGTATGGACAAAAATAAAATAAGAGAGGCCTCGTGCCTGCATTTCATCGAACATGCAGTCTACAGCAAAATCATCTTTGTTGGTCATGGTCATCTTTTTGGTCATGGTCGACATGCTCTTAGAAATCCTCTTCTTGTAACTTTTCTCACTCATATACTTGTCCAGACTGCAAAAATCAGCAGCAAGCAGAAGAAACATCAATCGTCTTGTCACTGTAACATGAATCCCTGGCGACATAAAACTCTTATTTTCGCTGGAACCTAGAGAGGAGGAACCCAGACCAAAAAATTAAACCAAATAGATCGAGCTCCAAACGGAA
This sequence comes from Lolium multiflorum, assembly GCA_030979885.1. Taxonomy (NCBI): domain Eukaryota; kingdom Viridiplantae; phylum Streptophyta; class Magnoliopsida; order Poales; family Poaceae; genus Lolium; species Lolium multiflorum. The sequence continues at coordinate 312,655,321 of CM061750.1, read as the reverse complement.
ATTAGGCAGACTATAGGTCGCTCTAGGAGATGGGATGAGATGAGTTGGGTAATCACCTAATTCTCTAGTTTATTCGTCGCTTCTCTATTGGTGTTGGTCGCTGCCCATAAGAAGATAAAGAAGAGTCAAAGACGGAGGGAAAAAGGAGAATAAAAAGGCAGACCCACTTCAATCTAGACTTAATTAAACGCAACTGGAGCCGCACCAACAGCCAGATGCTGCGGCCACCGCTCACCACGGAGTTGAGGACGCATCAGTGGAGGCCAAGCACCTCGTGCAAGCCTGACTCTGTCTTCCCCGCGCGACATCATCCTCATCGTGTATGGATATATGGACATCACCCCAACCTAAAGGTTACATGAGATCGGCTCAGTCTTGAGAGAAGTTTCACCACTAAAACTGATGCATCAGCTTGTCCTCTTAGGTGTGAAAGGGTTTTACATTACCATGAAGTAAGCATAGTATGTGTAGTCGGATGCTCGGAAGTTGATGCCATTGAACACGAACGCAAGGCGTTTATCTGCATTGAAAGTTTATTTATCTAATACCCAGAAACTGCTAATCAAGTTGTTTACAATCATCATCACATCATGTCATTACTGCAACAGAAATACACTAAACCAAGATTACATGAGGAAACATGAGAGTTAATCAAAGTATATAGGAGAACTATTTTATGTAGGGTAAGGGAGGGGGGATCATCTTGGGAAAGATTGTGGCATCTGAATTATTCTATGAGAACTTAAGACTGTAACTTCTGAGGTGCTTAAAATTACAGCACAATTAAGTATAGCTGGATTTCTTGCTAGAGCGCAAAACAAGTATATTGCTGCCGCATTAAGTCAAAATGGAGAAAACAGTTCTTTTATTCAAAAACAAGCATACTACTCTCATCTCAATATCCAATCATTTGTTTATGACATTAATATAATTCAGGTGTGAAATAATTATCAAAATGCAAGGGTACAAAACCACAAACTTTCAGCTACAAAGTCACCTTATATGAACAAGCATTAAGGACATGAAGAACTCCCTAAGGTGATACACGATCCCTTGTTGTACGCTTGTACCACGCCCATGGGACCATCAATAAAACATTGGAAGGATAAATTAAGGACACTGCAACGAAGAAGCAATTACCCCGGTCCATCCGGGCGCAGCACAACATTCATTGTTAGACTCGTGTCACACATTAATCTGGGCCACCGTCAGCATGTAAGATGCATTTGCCAGACAAAACAAACAATCAAAAAACTTTAAGTCTAAGGCATGCGTACCAGTAGTGAGGCAAAGTTTTTAGGGTACCAAACCAATAATAGGGGCACGGGACCCTAAAATATTAATACAGCTGTGTTCCACCAACCACTGCATGACGCTACAGAGATAGCTGAAATAGAGCATACTCACCAAGAACGCAACCAGGCAGCAGACCAACGAGAGCAGCCATGGCCAACCGACACGGCAATTCCAGCAAGGCGCCGACCTGCAAAGGCGTAACACAAAGCCATTACAAACCACGTCAAGGGACAAGGCGGAAGGCAAAGAAACCAGGAAAGGCATCGACAAAAAAGGTGAATGGATACATTTGGTTTACATACACAAACACACTCACCCAATCAAATCTTCCATTGTTCTGCGCTAAGCAAGCAAGATGGTGTCTCTGCAGTAATAAAATTGGGAGATGACTACATCATGGAGACACTAGAAATCCTAGCGCAAATAGGATATCACATATCAGGCAGAGATGCACAGCTAAAAGGGAACCGTTGCATCTAGGTCCCGCCGCTGCACGTATCTCAGCTCTAAGCTAAAGTAACGATTTCCCCATTGTTCTATTTCGCCAGCGCATTCGGGAAGGATAGGTATAGGAACTTGATCTGCTACTTAGTCAAATTAGCTAGCGACCTACTATCTCTTATACATCTGTTGCAGCTTCAGCTAGATGGAATATAGATATTACATCTATTACTCTTATGTAGGATTTTAATCAAACACGTTGTATGCAAAGGTAAAAATGGATCTTGCACACACTATATGAGATGTTTTGGAAGCTAAATCAAACATGAAGGAGTCTGCCTCCGCTCTTAACTCTGCCCCGATGGAAACACATATGCAAGTCATTGATGTACCATTCCTTTTTCCAAGCCCTTGCACAACCAGAGAGAGAGAACGAACCAGTGCTCTGGAAGCCACCGTTTCTTCTTCTCTACCTCCTTCGCCGTCTTGCAGCTCACCGGCCGACCCCGTCCTCGCCGCTAGCCGCTCACCACAGCCCCAACACCTTCTTCCCCGGTCCATCTCCCTCATCAAACATGCAATCTGCAGGAAAATCATCTATGTTGGTCATGGTCGACATGCTCCTAGAAATCCTCTTCTTCTAACTTTTCTCACTCATATACTTGTCCAGACTGCAAAAATCAACAGCAAGCAGAAGAAACATCAATCGTCTTGTCACTGTAACATGAATCCGTGGCGACATAAATCTCTAATTTTCGTTGGAGCCTAGAAAGGAGGAACCCAGACCAAAAAATTAAACCAAACAGATCGAGCTCCAAACGGAAATTAGGCAGACTGTAACGCGCTCTAGGATATGGGATGAGATGAGTTGGGTAATCACCTAATTCTCTAGTTGATTCGCTGCTTCCCCTCTTGGTGTTGGTCGCTTCACATAAGAAGAGAAAGAGGAGTCAAAGACGGAAGGGGAAAAGGAGAATAAAAAGGCATACCCACATCAACCTGGACTTAATTAAACACGGCCGGAGCCGCACCGACGGCCAGATGCCGCGGCCACCTCTCACCAGAGAGTTGAGGATGCATCAGTGGAGGCCAAGCACCTCGTGCAAGCCCGAATCTGTCTTCCCTGTGTGATATCATCCTCATCGTGCTCGTCGACGGTGGCCTCCTCCTCTCGCCGGAGACGCGCTGGCGGACGGTGATGGGAGCGCGAGAGTGCTTGTCAATGGCCTGGCGGCGCCCTCCCCACGCGCATCGAGAAACCCTAGCCGCCATGGTCTCCTTCCACCTCGAGCTCGCACGCCGCCTCCCCATTCCTCGTCAATCTCGGCGTCGTCCTACCGTCGTGGCCTCCGGCCGGCGGAGCCGCAACCGGCTGGGTGGAGAAGGCGGGAGCGGTCGGCCGAGCAAGGGGGTGGGAGGAGGAGGCCCGGGTGGAGAAGGAGAGGGGATTGGGAGAGAATGGAGAGGACGCGGATTGGGCGAGGCTTCGCCTGCTGTCTGTCTCACGCTCCGGTCGCGCCTGATCCAACCAAAAGTTACCCCACGCGAATGATGAGTGGACCTGGAAAAACATGGGTCCCGAGCGCAGCTGCAGGCGGGTAGACCGCGGCCGTTGCATGGCTTGATCTAGGGGTAGCGAATGGGAGGCTGCGCTGTTGTCCAGAATGGACGGACAAGATCCATTGCCTAAGAGTTGCTGCCAAGATCCAATGGCCCACAAGCTCAAATCCATGTGAGACCCCCATGGGGTGGCATCTATTATACCTTTAGATGATAGCTATAGCTATGGTGTACAAACATATGAAAAGTTCACCTTTTTCTGAAAAAAATTGGAAAATAAATTATTTTTATTTAGGTACAATCAGGTACATCTATATTGCAGACGGGGCCTCAATCGTGTGGGCTGCCAACATACATACTTTTATACAGGGCATATAAATGTTTTATTGTGGTTGAATTCCATCAGATTATTGTTTAGTATGATTTCATCGCGTTCGCCGAAGGTGATTAGTGGAAAGATAGTGACACGTTATGCCATTCGGTTACTACTGGTTATATTCTTCAATTAAAAACAATCAATTCAGTCACAAAGTGGAAAGTATAGTGCATTGGTTGGCTTTTCATAAAGAACATACGGCACACATTTTAAGGAAAAAAACGACGTATATTGAAGATATGGACAAAGCTGAATCTTTACATAACAGAACATCATTATTTGGCACATACCCTTGGCAAAATATTAAAGAAACTTACTAAACACGAACAACCACTTCTAACCAGTCCAATTTCGCCCTTCAGTTGGATGCATGTCTTTAACAAAGTTGCATCATGCGAAATTTAATTTTCCTTTCTTTTGAAGAGGAACATTAGATGCAAAATACATTAGAAAAATGAGCACACAAATGCAATCTTGTAAATCATGATGGCTCGAGAATTGAATCGGCCGATCCAAAATATTACACCAACTGAAAATCAATATGTATGACCTTTGAAGAAAGTTCAAAACAATGGACATGCAGTCTAGGATATAATTAGTAGTGTACAACTCTTGAAGAACCAACAACTAAATAAAATCAAATGGATCTAGAAATTGACTATGTTGGAAAACATTGTTTTCGAGCAGCCAACTTAGAGTTCATTCTTAACTCAGGAACACATGACATTTAATTTTGTATGTATACTCAATATGCTGATATAAAACTAAAAGAATAATATCCGGTGCAATGTAAACCTGAAATTTGAAAAATCATCATCACCTACAGGCTATACTCAAGTGAGTTCCCCATGGTTATGCATGGCTAATTTAGTTGATCATACTTTTATGTATAAAAATGGTAGGAACATACACAAAAGATATCTAGTATTTTTACATCTTTGTGGTGGAGGCTCAAAATGGTGCTTATTTAGTTAGTAAGTATAATATATTCACGTTAACTTGGTACTACTAATCTCTGATCAGCTCATCTCACCAAGCAAAACACAAAATGGTAAGTAGATGACCAAGGCTGGTGTAATGCTTTGTTGGTAGATATCTTACCAAGGTTACTATTAGGTTGAGCAAACAATATGCTAATATGAGTCAAGCTGTACTAATTTCAACTCTTACCACCAGAACCACGCCATAAGAATGCCTGCAGTAACCTGCAATGAATATGAATTAGCTACCAACTGTAACAGTAAGAAAGGAGGATAAATAGTTGATAAGGTGCGCAAAAGATGGGACAAAAATAGTTGCATCGAGCATACAAATTGAAAAATGGTATTAAGTTGTGACATAAAAAAGGATGTTAAAGAACAGAAGTAATAAAATCAACACAACACCCCTCCCGACCCCCGCGTCGTCCTCCCAGGGCGCTGGGGAACCTAACGCCCACCCCTGCTCCCCCTCTTCCCGGAGGAGTCCGGGGAAGCCCGCGCTGGAGGACGGCGGGGAAGGGGGGGGGGTTCCTCTCGTGCGCGACGGCCTCGGCTTGCGGCGGGAGCGCGCGGTGGTGGGAGGAGGCTCGGCCTCGGCGCCTCGGCCGGCGTGGCGGTGGCCTAGCTCGGCGACCCCCTCCACACCCCCGGTGGTCCGAAGCAGCGCGGCGGCGGGCGGAGCTCCGGCGCCTCCCAGATGTGGCGGCGTCGACGGCGGCTCCCTGCTGCTGTCCGGCGAGGGTGGGCGGGGTGGCGGCCCCTCTCCCCTGCTTGTGCCAGTGGTTCGCAGGCCGGCGGCATTGTGGGTCTCCCTCATCTCCGTTCGGCAACGTGGGAGTGCGGAGGTTCGGCTGCTCCGAGCAAAAGCTGATGGCGCGGTAGCCGCGGATGTCGCTATCCTCTTGGGGGCCTTCATGGAGCCTTCGACCTCCTCCGCTCCTGGGGCATAGTTTTCGGGTGAAATCCTAGGCCGTGTTGTGCAGGGCCGGACGACGGCGTCGATCCACGTCGCTTCCCTCTTGGGGGCGTCGTCTTGAAGACTTTGTTCCCCATCGTGCTTTCCTGAGGCTGGACTCGTGCGACATCGCGGCGGGTGGTCGGCGATGTTTTAGGTCCAGGTGGTGGCTTGTGTGGCGATGGCGGTGTTGAGCGATGGTCTGGTAGCGTCAAGACCTTGGCTTCGGCGAGCGTCTGAGCTTCTTCGTCTTGTGCTTCGCTTGCGGTGGAGTCGGAGCTGCTATGGTTTGTCGAGAGTCTTCATTTGAGCAGCGTACGATGACCTGCAGGGTGGCCCTCTGGCGATGATCTTCCTCGGCGCACGTCTTGCGCTTATCCTCTTCTGAGCTCATCATCAGTCGGAGCTGCCTGTTGCTTCACGAGGAGTCGCTTGTTTGGCGTTGGCCGGCTTGAGCTTCACGGTGCCGCTTCGGCTAGGTCTTGGTGGTTGGTTCTTCGGTGAAGTCGGAGTCGCTGAAGAGTGATGACGATGACGTTGAAGGTCAACCGCGACGACTTCTCGCTTCGGCGGCCTGTGTATGTTGTGTGGGTTGCCAGGGTGGCTCTGTGTCCCCGCGGCGGTCGTGCTCCATAACGGTCGCCGGGGCACTTGTTTCGATTTTCGGCCGGTTTCCTGCTAATAAACTGGCCAAATTCTGTACTTCTTATTTATTAATGAAAATGGCAAGTCTTTTGCCTCGTTTAAAAAAAAGATGTTATTATAAACAGTAAAATCTAAACAAATAAAAGTATGACTTCTGCAATAGCGTTCTCTTCCAACTATCGGTTGTTGGTAAGATGTATTACCAAGGAGATAGTGATGGGGCATGTTTCTTATTTCGAATGATTAATTACTGACATTGGGCATATATGAAATAGGTCCGTATATACCTGCAAGTTTGGCACTTGCTTGAGAGCATGACGCTGTCAGCTGAACCTGATAAGCTGATATGGAGATGGACCACGGGCGGCAACTACAGCCCTAAGTCGGCTTACCTCGCATCCTTCCAGGGATCAGTTGCCTGTAGCACTTGGAAGCCTATATAGAAGACATGGGAGCCACCGCGAGTCAAGGTTTTCCATTGTCTTGGACTGCTGCTGGACGGCTGATCGCCTCGCACGCCACGGACCGCAGCACCACCTACGATGCCCACTCTACGACCAAGAAACACAGACCATGTGTCACCTGATCCTGCACTGCCCATTCTCCCGGCAAGTGTAGCACGAGGTACTGCCATGGCTGCGCTTGACCTACACTCCACCATCCAATGAAACTTCGCTGCTTGATTGGTGGATCAGTGCTAGACAGAGGACTCCCAACACAATGCACAAAGGCTTTAGCTTCTTCAGCATTGCTCACGCCAGACATATGGAAGCACATAAACAACTGCATTTTCAACAATATAAGACCATCTGTGAGCACTCCAGTTAGCAAAATCAAGGATGAAGCTGTGCATGGGGCCAAGGCAGGTGCATTAGGACTTGGTGTGGTGCTACCAGCAACCTGGGATGTCCATTGATTTTTTTTTTTTTTTTTGCAGCTGTTTTACCTCCTAGGAGGCTTGTAACAAAGACCCTACCTTTCCAATGGAATGAAACACAAAGGGTCCTTAGCGTTTCCTCGAAAAATTACTGACATTGCCAAAAACTAAGTTGTTTCTTTTGATAGGGAAAATCGGACAGTACTATGAGTCTATGAGTCCAAAGCATACCACATAAAGCTCAAACACAGGAGAGTATTTTGTTCTCAAGTGCAAGGATGTGAGTCTTTAGGGTGTCAAGTTCATCTATTATATGTCTGCTTGTCTTCGAAGCTATATGAATGAACAATAATATAGATACTTGCTTTGGTTGTAGTTTAAAGACATTCATTCTTGAACCAATAATCAAGATGAACGAAGTAGAAATATGAAAGCACAAATGTAAAATTATCCCCTCAATTATCAAATTTCGCCTGATATAAAACATAGATAAAGAATAATGAGGTAAGCCCCTAATTAACATTTGAACAGGGCTAAGCCCCTAAGTAATATTTGAACACAAAGTTGTAACATGCAATCATGTAAGACTATAAACACGAGTAATTTGGCACTTTAACAGTTTCAAACATTTCGTGCTTATCAATTAAATTGTTAGCTTTGAAACACATCTCTTCCAGTTCCACAACAAATGCTTGCTCGTCATAAGAAAATAAGTTTAGAACAAAAATAATTTCAAAACTATTTGAGAAAATCTTCGAAAATAGAAATATTTGTTAAGAAAAATGAACAATTTGAATTATAATTCAACAACACAGGTTGTGGGATATATTTATAAGTCATAACTAATACACTCAGATAACTACTTTACTTTTTAAGTTTATCTATTGATGATAGTCATGAGAAAAGCATAAAATGGTCATTACAGCGTAACCTTGAATCATCTAGAGGCTAGCACCTCCTACTGTTGCACATAATTCAACTCAAAGAGGATGGTCACCTTATCGAAGAATTCAACTTGATCCTGCATTGGTGCGCAAGAATGCAAGTTATTTATTTGATAAACCTATCAATGTGACTTCATGTCAATATCAAGGGCAAAACTAAAACTGAAGCAGCCCAAAGCCAAGCGTAAACCATCATCTCAGTTATATACACAAGAATATGAACCATCATCATAGAAATTCGAAAAGTATATTTGGCACATGAGCACCAGTGCTCCTGATTTTTAAAAATCATATTTTTTGGATTTCAAAAAATATGAAATTAAATACCAACATACATAGGTACGGTAGAAATTTTGGAGAAAAATATGTTATACTTTAAGCTATACAAAAAAGACAAATTTCTGATAAATACATACCTCTATACGTAGCCACAAATTTTTTTCCCTGTAGCTCAAAATACAATGCAATTTCTACCGAAACTTTGCATGAATTTTCAGAACATATGTATTCATGGAATAAATGTGATGATTTTTTAGAACGCAGAAATACAGTTTTTAAATATTTTGAAAACTGTGAGCACTGGTGCTCATGTGCACCAAATTTGCTTCCAAATTCGAAAAATAGCAATACAATTGACTTCATGAACGGGATCATCCATGTATTTTATATGAAAAATAGCAATACAATTGACTTCATGAACGGGATCAGCTGTGCAAGATCAAAATAAGCTTACTGAGCCTGCTGACATATCGAACCAGTAAAATATAAACTAACCTCTTTCTGACATCGAACTCATCTGTGGCATTACATCAACTGGTTTCTTATCCTTTTTTTTTTTTGAAATGAACTGGTTTCTTATCCTGGCATTGTGTAGCTGAGAAATTTTCATATGCAACTGAAATAGGGATCAATTTACACATTTTGTCCAAGAGAAACGCAAACAAAGTTTGTCAATCTGAAACTTGAGGTTGGCTGAGAGATGGAATGTCGGTGTCATGCTTGTAAGATTATGTATTTCTGAAATAAATGCATTAGTTTACGGTAAGAAAAAGCGTAGTAATTAAAATGACAAGTGGAGAATAAACAAATAAATCTTACTGGTGTGACATGCTAGGCTGGTAGCTGAACCGGACCTGTTTTATTTTGCAAGATCAAAGAGATAAAATATATGCCGGGGAAGACAAAAACAAAGGATCGGCTAAATAAAAGCTAACCTGAAAATTTCGAATTTTAATGAACAAGCAGCAAATTGATATCATATTACGCTGAAATCACTACAAGCACGATGCATAAGACAATTGCATGTAATAAAAAGGTAACAGATGCTAGCGACCATGTATGTAAAACTGCAAATGTTTCCATGCTGCTCATCCCTTGAGTGAAAATATGTATTTTATCTCTTTGTTTTCAGTCAACTGAATTTTAATTGCAATGCTGCACAAATATTATATCGGTATGAGTCAGAAGCAAGAAAGATCAGCTGATACCAACTTAACAACCTAATGGGTCCAGCGCACCTTTGGTATGGAGCAACAGCAGCACAAGCCATCTCCTCTTTCATCACTGCTAATTAATCAGTTGTGACTACAACTTTACAAAACCAGTTTATCGTCCTAACCAAGCAGAACACACAAGGATTAAACGACAAGCTATTTTAGAACTCAATATAGCATAAACTAATACATATGCCCCCGACTGACCAAATTAACCTGTCCATTTTTTTCCTGAAGAATTTATTATGGAGATGATGACACACACCACAATGACCAACTACAGAAGGCAAAACCCTGACATGCAAAGTCAATAAATCTGGCAATAAAAATACTGAATGTCATGTTAATAGACAAATTATTTTCAGTCCATTCTTTCCATTCCCTGAGTAATGTCACGTCCATCAACAATATCAAGAACAAATCATTAGACATACCGATGCCAGATTTCGTCCAGAAGAGCGCCCAATTCCAGCAGCAACAATTAACCCCCTCCGATTTAAACCCAAAATATCAAGTAGTGATTCCCGTAGCATGTGGACGAACCATAGGAGGAAAGATGAATAGGCGAGGGAACTTACCATGAGGCGACCGGTGGAGGATAGGCTCTGCTCGACGGAGAGTTGGGGAGGGAGAGATTTAGGTCGCGGACCAGGACGAGGAGTACATGAGCGGCATCGCGCCCGCTCATCTTCGTCTCCACCAGGTCCCCCGCGCGACTGGACATGGCGGCGAGGGCGCAAGCGCAACCCAAACGCCTCGGGGGCGACCAGGCGAGGATTGGGAAGACAAGAGGCCCTCAAGCTGCCGGCCCGTTCGTAGTTCGTCGGCCCGCTTGACGACAAGACACGGAGGTCCATTTCTACAATAGCAGCCCTCTATATTGGGCCAACCAGGATTCGTGCTACGGTACGGTGAAAGTGAGCGCAGCAACTCTCGCTGAGACGGCCGTTGATCTGAACCATTGGATGACCGAATCGGACGGGTTAGGAGCTCAAAGCGCTGTGAAGCCTCCTAGGTAGTTCCGTTTTACTGTTACTCAATAATAACCACGGCATCTCCAAAAAAAAAAACCACGGGAACCGTTAATGGGCCTGGCCCATTAATTAGTCGGTTATTATAAAATTTTCCAGATTCAAAAATTTGCTTAGATTTTAAATTTGCCTAGATTCGAAATTTGCTAAAATGTGAAATTTGCTAAGATTAAAAAATTTCTTACTTTGAAAATTTGTTCGAATTTGAAATTTGCTTAACTTTAAATTTTGCTCCACTTTAAAATTTGTTAAAAAGAAAAAAGAAAAAATCAAAAAAAGAAACCCAAGAAAACCAGAAAAAAGAACTCAACGAAAACCGGAAAAACCGAGGCCTACAGCCTACCAGCAGGTTAATGGGCCGCGGCCCAAAAACGCCCCGCGGGTGAAACCATGCGGGCGATGGTTGGTAATCATCACCCGCGGGTGATGGAATTCCCCTGTTTCCCGCCCAGCTCCGTGCGATAATACCATACACTAGCGTGAGATGGATTTTGGGTCGCAGCCCATCAACGCGCAGGAAGCCAGGAGCTTCGGGTTTTTTGATTTTTTTAACCTTCTCAAAGGTTCGGTCGAGTCTTTTTTCTAGGTTCTCGAGGTTTCTTCGGTTTTGACTGTTGCCCTTCTGCTTTTTTTGGTTTTTATTTTTTCTCCTTTTCTCTTTATTAAATTCGAGCAAATTTAAAGTTAAGAAAATTTTGAATATGAGCAAATTTTGAATCTAAGCAAATATCAAATCTGAGAAATTTTAAATTTGATTTCTTTTTCAAATTTAAACATTTTTATTTTAAATATTTTGAAATCTGTAAAAAAATTGAAATCTGAAAGTTTTCAAAATATGGATATTTTATGAAAAATAGAAGGAAAATAAAAAAAAACATGCTACAAATCTAAGCAAATTTAAAATCTATATGCATTCGGACGGATATTTAAAATAGTTGATACGAGCATGCAGGGCAAATGGGCCAAGGCCATATAGACCTCACGTGTGCGGAGTGTACAAACGCCCGCTAATAAGCGATATATACACTATGTCACGGTTGATTTTTAGGGGCATTTTCCTAGAGGCATTTTCTAAAGTGCCTCTAAAAATATATATTTAGAGGCATATTTTAAAAAGTGCCGGCAAAAACAGATTTTTAGAGGCGCTTTTCGAAATTGCCTGCAAAAATTTGATTTTTAGTGGCACTATTCGAAACTGCCTGTGAAAATCCAACTCTTAAGGCACTCTTAATTGTGCCTGCAAAAACTAGATTTTCTAAGGCATTTCTAAAAGTGCCGGCAAAAATCCCATCACAACGCTGCTCTCTCTACCTTCCCCGTTCCATCCTCGGCAACTCACTGATCCCACGATGGGATCAGCGCTCCGCCCCGCACCTCCTCTACACACGATCCAAAGGTGAGCACCACGTCTTCGTCGCCTCGGCCGAGCCCGTCTACGCCATCCCGCCCCTCACCTTTGGCGCCCGCGTCCAGCTCCCCACTTCCGCCTCCCACCTGTCCAGCTCCTCGCGGCCGCCTTCGGCGCCGGATTCCTCACCGGTAGGCTCCTCGCCTATATCCCATCACCACCGCCTCGTTGCCCACCTCGGTCTGGACGCCTGCCTCCTCTCCGATGGCATCGAGGAGGGCTTCATCCTCGAGTCCCTCGACCACGCACTCGATGGCAGCAGCGCCTCACCGGAGGACGAGGTGTTGTGGGACGATGTGGCTAGGGAGGTCGCCGATTCCTCGGGGCCCTGAGCTAGGACACCTTGCGGGACCTCAGCTTTGCCTCGCCGAGGAAGAGCCCGCCAAGGAGGTCCCCGTGGCCGCCGTCCACGTCCACAGGCTCCAATCCGAGTGTAAGGATCCCTCTACTGGTATGATGGCCAGCACACGGATCTACGACGCGAGGCTTAACTTGCGAAGGAAGACAGAAGAGACAGAAATCAAAGCAGAGAGATGAGAGGAATTCGCTTCAATATTTCCATTTCTTCAGACTTGGTCCAAAACGATTACAACCACTGCTTATAACAGCGCAGCGCACACACGCACCCAACTCCTCCCTGGCAAACCTGGCCCACGGTTAACTTAACACACACACCCCTTTGCGCCACCTTTATTCCCCTTTGGTCCCTAGGTGGCGCTGCCCAAGTCTAAGGCGTGACACCGCGCGGAGGCGCTGCGGTGGTCCTGGCCCTGCTTCGCCCTGGCTAAGAGCATGTCTAGTAGAGCTCCTAAACCCTCAAACCTCTATAGCAGTTTTACAGGTTGGAAATAGCCATTTTTGTGCACTTTTACAGGTTGAAAAACAGGGGTAAAGAGTAGAACCCCTAAACCCCTAAAGAATGCAGTTTGAGGGTTCTAGTCTTTGGCTCAACCCCAACCCCTAAAACTGTCATATGCCATATCACAGTTTTCATCACATATCATCATTTCACATATCACAAATATCATCACATTTCACATAAAACAATAATCATTCTAGTTATTATTACAACACCAAATAGTACATTTGAGCACATAAAACAATAATCATTCAAATTGTTACAACAATGTTGGACCATACAACAATAATTGTTCGAATCAAATAGAACAAAGGTAAATCATGCGCCACGGCGCTGCCCATCCAACTGCCACTGGTGCTCGACTAGATCATCACGGAGACGACCATGAGTGGCTGCATCTTCAATCTCACGATGTGCTTGAAGAAAAGCTTCTACACGAGAAGGGTTTCTTTCCGGTTGCACACGTGTGCCAACATTGTCATAGAAACAAGGCAAGTTTAACCCCCTCTCATCTTCTAGGATCATGTTGTGTAGAATCACACAACACTTCATGATGTCCACCAAGGTTTTCTTGTCCCAAAACCGAGCCGGACCCCGAACTATGGCAAACCTTGCTTGCAAGACACCAAAAGCTCTCTCTATATCCTTGCGGGCTGCCTCTTGTGCCCTTGTGAAATGAGCCTCTTTTCTGGACAAGGGCACCCCATTTTTCTCCTTGATGGACTTCACAAGAGTTGCCCATTCGGGATAAATGCCATCGGTGAGATAGTATCCCATTGAGTAGTCATTGCCATTGACTGTGTAGTTGCAAGTTGGAGCATCTCCAGAAATTAATCTTTTAAACAAAGGAGATCTATTGAGCACATTTATATCATTGAGTGTTCCCGGCAACCCAAAGAATGCATGCCAAATCCATGTGTCCTCCGATGCCACGGCCTCAAGCACAATGGTAGCATCACGGCTTTTACCGCAATACATTCCATGCCATGCCTTTGGGCAATTTTTCCATGTCCAATGCATGCAATCAAGGCTACCTAGCATCCCCGGCCATCCCCTTTTTTATTGGTTTCCATCAATCTTTTTGTATCTTCCTCAAGTTTGGTGCTCGAAGGTATGTCTCACCATACAACCGGATAACTAACTTAGCAAATCTACGGACGGATTCCGTGGTTGTATCTTGCCCAATGCGAAGATACTCGTCCGTGTAGTCCGCAGGTACACCATAGGCCAGTACCCGCATTGCCGCCGATATCTTTTGGTATGCACTAAACCCCATGATACCGGCGGCGGATCTACGACGCTTGAAATGTGGAGGCCGCCTCACAGTCGATGACAATCTTCACAAATAGACTACGGCGCATTCGGTACCTTCTGCGGAAGAGGCGAGGAGGGTATGTAGGTACCTCGGCGAAGTAGTCTTCCATCAAATGCTCGTGTCCGAGAGCGCGGTTCCGGTAGATGGTGGTTCGCCCATCGTCGACCCTCTCCTCTGATCCATCAGCTTCGCGCGGTCTTCAAACGATTGCACCTCGACGAGGAGGCTCATCATCTCGACATCATCGTCTTGCAACAACTCATCAATGTCGGAATCATCGGATGTCGACCAATCCGACGAATCCGACATCGAGTCCATAACAACGCCGTGGTTCATCTCCATCTGCAAAAAAATCAACCGTCAATTAGTGCTACAAAATGAAACAAAAGAAATGAAACAAAAGAAGAAGAAAAAAGAACATACCTGACCTGGGCGATATGAGAGGTCAGCGCGGCGGCAAAGCGAGGAGGCCGACGCGGGCAGAGGAGGCGGGCGGCGCGGAGGCGCAGAGGCGGCGGCGAGGCGAGGAGGCAACAGCGGAGAGGCGCATGGAGGGAAGGCGAAGGGGCTGAGGAGGCGGGGAGGCGGGCGAGGCGGGGCGGAGGCGGGGCGGAGGAGGGGCGGAGGAGGCGGGGCGGGGCGGAGGAGGGGCGGGGCGCGATGGGCGGAGGCGGGCGGAGAGGAGGCGGGGCGCGGCGGAGGAGGCGGGGCGGAGGCGCGGCGCGGCGGAGGCGGGCGGCGGGATGCCCGGCGCGGGGCGGAGGGCGGACGCAGCGGTTGGAGTGGCGCGCGGCGCCTGGATCGGGAGAAGAGGGATGGGAACGAGCTGAATGTTCCCTCCCGCGTGTCCGAGAACAATACAAAGTGGGACGGGTTGGATTGCCCAACCTCGTTTCCAGGCCAAGAAGGGATTCCCAGTGTCCGACCTGGGAATTTTTTTACGTTTTATGTTTTAGGCTCTAGTCTTTGATTTTTTCGTCAAAAACTGTAAAAAAGCGGTTATTTTTACAGATTTAGGGGTTTAGGGGCTCTACTAGACATGCTCTAAGCAGCTCAGCCGCCTCCAACTCATGACCATGCCGGCTCCTCCAACCATGGTGGGTTGGATCCGACCGCCTCGCCCTCTGCTGTGTCCACCACGCCTCCAGGCAGCGCCGCCGTAGCGCAGTCCAATGCACAGCCGCGAAGGCTGATCTCAAGGCCTGTGGTAAGCCCTGATCAACTGCTCCTCCTCATCCTCCAGTCCTCCTCTGCGCCCGCCAACTGCTCGATGGAATGCGGCTCAGATAGGTTTGTGCCCTGCATCGGTGTATGTACTAGACTACTAGTGCAGTAGCCTAACAGCATTCATCTTACTGTTTCGATGTGTAAGTTTAGAACCTAGAATATCATCTTCCTGTTTGAGTAGAACTAGCGCATCTAAACTTTGCCCCTCGTTTACTCTGCAGAATAATTGCCCTGAACTAATAATCAATTATTTCGCGTCCCTCCATGTCCTTTTCCTAGTAGATTTTTTTTACTTTCACCACCTATGCTTTGTGAGGTAATCCAGCAGACGATGTGTTTGTGATAGTATCTTCCAAGTGCTACCTCTCGCGAATGAAGCAGCCGCATGGCAAGGTAGAGGTGCAGCGCCTCCATGTTTGTCCGCCTCAGGCAATTGAGGTACGCCCACATATCCGACAGCTCACGAAAAACAATTTGGTTGGCCAGAAATAGTTTGTTTAACTGCTCAGAACTCGAGAATCTGCGCTTAAACCCTTGAACACAGTTCACTACTAATTCAAGGTAATCGTGGAGAATATTTTTTCTGATGCAGTTGGATGTTGAATATATCATGGACTCGTGGTTCAGTTACGTTCTGTTATCTAGAGATATGGCTAGGTGGGTATATCTTCATGGCAATTAGTTTTGGTGTTTTGCCTGACAACATAATATATGAGTTGTGATAATAATTAATGTAACATGGTTTATCTCTTCAAACTTCAGTTCTTCAGATTGCAGCAACTCCAAGAACCGCACACTGTTGGAAGACTTGAAAATGTGTTGTACTTGCGGGTCACTTCTAGTAAGAATTGTTTGGCCTCTTCTCTGTTTGCATACTGTTTTAGTAACTTTAATGTGAAGTCAGGAGTTCAGAAGTCTTTACTTCTTAGTTCTTAGATATCTTATTCCTATCTATTTGGTTCCTTTTCCTTTACAGGTTTGACCTCTGCTTTCAGAAAATCTGGTATTTGGGATTTGCTGGTCTTGATGAATGTATTAAGTTCATATGAGATGACATTTACTGGCATTTATTTCCTAATTTATATTAATGGTTTCTTCATATGTTAACGATATGAATATCATCTAACCTGTATACATATCTACAATAGTCTTCTTTCTTCATGTAACCCTTATGTTAACTGTGCAATACATAACTTATGTTAATAGTCTTCTCACTTAAATTTACAAGTTGCACTTGATGTTAAGTGAACCCTTCTATCTGATGTTAACTGCACTATATATGCAGTAAAATGTATACTGTGAATGCATGTATTTTTCGATCTGTGAATGTGATATCTCAATATCTGCATCGTTCAAAATACGTTATTCCTGTAATTAATTTCCTTTGTTCCCTTTTGCCAGAATGATCTTGCACATAATGGTTGAGAAGTCTCGGCAAACAAATTAAGGAGCGCAAGAACAGATGTATGATGGTGAGCTACTTATGATGATACTCGAGCACTGCAGTTTCTATATGCAAGATCTGTTGGTTACTCTGTATACTGTAGTACTAACTCATATGTTTTGCACGGTTCAAATGTGATTGAACTTTTTAATTGTGCAAATTGGTGCAACTTGAATGATTTTTTGAGTGGATCAAATGCAATGCTACATTTGCTTGATTATAAGCTGTTCATGAGAATATATATGAAATGTGCAGGCAATGTGAGCTAGAATTCATGTTTAAAAGTGGCTGAAAATTATTGCCTTTAATTGTTTTTAGAGGCACAATGTATAATGGCTACAATTATTTTTAGAGGCATTATTGTATAATGCCATAAATTTCCTTTTGAGGCATTTTTTAGAAGTGCCACAGTTATTTTTTGAGGCACTTATGCAATGTGCCAAAATAATAATTAGAGGCATTGCTCAGTAGTGCCTCAAATTATTATCTAAGGCAGTTTGGAAGTGCCTCAAAAAATCTATTATTAAAGGCACTTTTCAAAGTGCCTCAAAAAATCTATTTTTAAAGGCACTTTTGGAAAGTGCCTTAAATGATTTTTCCCTACACCATTTGATACAGCACTTTTTTTAACGCCTTAAATGATTTTTAGAGGCACTTTTGGTATTTTTTAAGGCACTATTTTGTGCCCCTAATAATCTACCGTGGTGTAGTGATAGGTGCACCCGTGGCATACCCACCCGCATCAGGGAGCTCTGCTCGCTGCGTCCGCTACGGGAGCGAGGCGTTCCCCCTAGTCGGCCAGCCCAGGTAGACTGCTGCTATTCTTCTTCATTTTCTTCTTTCTTTTTCCTGATTTTTTTTGTCGGATTCTTTGTTAATTTTATAATATTTGGTGCATTTAAATTGTTCATATTTGAAATATTTTTTTGAAAATAATTTAGATTTTGAAAATAATTTCTACATACATGCATAGAATATACATTCGTGCATTTTTTGAAAAACTTTGAAATAACATCTTTTAGAATTTTTCATCATGGAATGCACGTGTGTGCACCGGGTTCACATTGTCCGCATCCACGTAGACACCTCCTTCTTGCATTTCATCTCAACTACTAACCGTTGCCTACACCTTGTAATCTCTCTACTACGACAACACCTAGCCTTGAGTACAAAGGAGGGTTACTGAAAATGGCGTCGTGATGGTGGCACATCTAGTCGTCATGAGTGAAATTAAAACGCCTGGAAAGAATCGCCAAGATAATCAATGGAATGGTGAAAAGGAAATGAAATATTTTGCACATATTATACATGTTTTCTTATATTCTACTAGGACCAATAGTTTGACGGCAATTTAAATGGACAAAAGAATAAAGTGGAGATGTGGTGACTAATCCGTCCAACCGGAAGAGTTAACCATGGGCGCCAACAGGAACATCTTTCGGCATTATTTTTCTTTTCTGTTGCTTTTTCCCAGTTCTGGGATTCCAACAACAACATGACGAGCAACTCAATCAAATCTAGTTTGACCAACCGGTGGTCCGCTCTGAATATTTCACAACGCAACGCAATACGGTACTGTGCAAGTATTGAGTAACATCTAGAAGCACAACGAGAATTTCTTTTTGTTTTCGAAGCGTAGGTCCGCACAACAAATTTTTAAAAGTAGCCTACAACAAAGTGACAATCTTCTCGCCTCGCCTTGTCTTAGTTAATTCTCCGTTCTTTCTTAATTGACTTTATCGGATAACCTTATACTAAATTCGAGTCAATTAAAAAAGAACGGAGGGAGTAGATGTGTGTGTCAAGCTACCACAAGTACCCCTTCAACTAATTTGGTGGCCAGACTTTTGCCGGCTCGCGCCACCCAAAGATGTACTGTAGTTTAGTTTGACTTCAAAAGTTCAAAAAAAAACGAGGTCAGTTTTAACAAAGACCAATTATCGAATAACAAGTGTTTCTACATAAGTAATGAATGTGCCAGGAAACATTTTCCATCAAATAGTTTGGCGCTACTATCTACAAAAACATTTTGTAGTTTGGCATTTGGCCCTAGTGCTGGCGGCTCACACTATTAATTATTTTCACAAACAGAGGATTGAGGCCTGAGATGGGCCACATGCATGGCCAGGAGGTGGGCCCTACTACCAAAGAAAGCAGCTGACCCATTTGATGGTTCAGCTTAGGCAACACTTGCTCCTCCAGTAGTTCGTGGCCACTTCAGCTAAATGAGGACAGTTCACAGGAGCTCCACACCAAAAAGAAGTCGAGAACTCGCATCTAAGGTTTTGGCGACCTCGGAGGAGATCTTGTGCCGACGAGGGTTTCCGGTCCCGTGCTGCTCAAAGATCGCATCCTTCCTCTTCCCTAAGGCTGAGTAAGGAGTTGTCTTGCGCAACTACCCATCCTTGGTGGCCAAAGGAGTTGTTTTGCCGGAGGCTGATCGATGTCTTTGCAAAAAGTGGTGATGGCAGTGTGTTCGTGTGAGGGAAACAAGGGTGTTGATGTGGAGGATCTCCTACACAAATTACATCTTAGCGAGGTGGAGAGGGACCGAGGGAGGGCATGCTCCTAGCTAAGGAGGACTGTGGTGATTTTCCCGTTGTGAAGTGGATGGAAGTAGATAATCTACTCACGAGGAAGGGCTCCGTACGATGTTTGCAGCCTAGAATACTGCTAGGGAGGTTGCTTTCAGAGCGATCGAGAATTTTTTTTTCTTTTCAGGCATAATGTCTTAGAGATTGGAAGCGTGTCACTAAGGAGGGTCCATGGTTGTTTCGTGACTCTGCGCTGATGTTGGAGGATTACGATGGGGCGACGACTATGATGTCAGTGATCCAACACAAGGTTCAAGCATGGGTTCAGATACACAAATTTCTCACCTGTTCAGAACTAGATACATCTTGAAGCAACTGGCCTCCAAGGTTGGAGAGGTAGATGGGGTAGATATGAAAGTTATCTCTTTTGGGAATGACGAGTTCCACAAAGCAAGAGACAAACTGGTGAGGGTTGTCAGTCTATCTCCCAAAGGAAGTAAGAGCATGTACATGCATGTCATGTTCGAGAAACTTTGTGACCACTGTGGGCTGATGGGGCACGTCGTGCTGGAGTGCGGCACAAGCGAGTATGATCATGACCACTTGTAGTTTGGAGATTGGATGATGGAGCCAATGGAGACATGGCACCCAGAGACACCACGAGTGTGTGGCGGTTTTTCTAGAGAACGGGATAGCTCATGGGGAGGATGTGGCATGGAGTGGTGGTCGGGGTTGCGCGGGCGGACGTGCAACTAGTGGAGGGCACGGTCGAGCTGGGCCGCGTGAGGTGGTGGACGGGAGGGGGTGTGGCGAGAGAAGGAAGTAATGGATCCAAAAAAAATGTGTCATGGAAGAGGACGTCGGGCGATGCTCAGGAAAGTAAAGGTAATGAGCTTGATGACACATCGAGCAGCCTGCTAAAGTCAGTTAGGGAGGAAGAGGGAAGTTTCAGAGGGAAACCAAAGGCGCAGAAGCAACTTCTTTTGATCGAGTGTGTTTAATGATGTTAGAAACCAAAGGAATTTTCTCTATGCGCTCGGCTTATCAATGCTGGTTCAAACAAGAGAGAAATGAACAAGATGGCTTGAGGGTAGCCCAACCGGATCAAGGACTAAGGAGGAAGAGGTAATCTTGACTTTTCTATAGCTGGAATTTTTGTACGGCCTGAAACGAGCGCCTAAGCAATGGCATGCGTCGTTTGACATGACTTTAACTTTTGTAGGCTTTGATCTTAATGAGGTTGATAAGTGTGTTTACTATCGCCATGGTGGAGGCGAAGGTGTTATATGATGGCGCGTGATGCACACGTCCGTTGGGAACCCCAAGAGGAAGGTGTGATGCGCACAGCAGCAAGTTTTCCCTCAGAAAGAAACCAAGGTTATCGAACAAGTAGGAGTCAACCACGTGAAGGTTGTTGGTGGAGGAGTGTAGTGCGGCGCAACACCAGGGATTCCCGCGCGCCAACGTAGAACTCGCACAACACAATCCAAAATTTCTTTGCCCAACGTAATAGTGAGGTTGTCAATCTCAATGCTTGATGAAAACAAAGGATTAAACGTATGGTGTGGAAAATGATGTTTGTTTGCGAAGAACAAAAAGAACAAGATTGCAGATTGTATTTCAGATGTAAAAAGAATGGACCGGGGTCCACAGTTCACTAGTGGTGTCTCTCCAATAAGATAAATAGCATGTTGGGTGAACAAGTTGGGCAATTGACAAATAAAGATTCAATACATATCATGATGATCACTATGAGATTTAATCAGGGCATTACGATAAAGAACATAGACCGCCATCCAAGATGCATCTATACTAAATAGTCCACCTTCAAGTTAGCATCCACACCCTTCCAAAGATTAAGTTGCAAACAAATGTATTAATTAAGTACTGTGCGTAATGTAATCAACACAAATATCCTTAGACAAAGCATCGATGTTTTATCCCTAGTAGCAACAACACATCCACAACCTTAGAACTTTCTGTGTCCCAGATTCAATGGAGGCATGAACCCACTATCGAGCATAAGTACTCCCTCTTGGAGTTACAAGTATCAACTTGCCCGAGCCTCTACTAGCAACGGAGAGCATGCAAGAACATAAACAACACATATATGATAGATTGATAATCAACTTGACATAGTATTCTATATTCATCGGATCCCGCCAAACACAACATGTAGCATTACAAATAGATGATCTTGATCATGTTAGGCAGCTCACAAGATCTAAACATGATAGCACAAGAGGAGAAGACAACGTGATGCAGATGATCTCTATGCCACTAGTGGGTATGTATTTACCTTTGGAGGTGGCACAGTATCATGGAGATCTTGGAAACACACAATATTGACGAGGACAACAATATAAGCAGAACTTGCTGCTTTGGACACAACCACCGTTGAATCAGAATGGCTGCGTGAGTTCTTGATGGACTTGCCTGTGGTTGAAAAACTTGTTGCGGCAATCCTTTTAAATTGTGACAAATAAACTGTTGAAAGGATCGTATGTCACACCTAGAGGGAGGGGGGTGAATAGGTGCTACCCAATTTTTAGTTCCTTTTCAATTAAGGCTTGACACAAAAGTAAATTCTCTAGATATGCAACTATGTGAATTTTCCTAGATGACAAGATATACAATTAAGCAAGATATATCTAGGCAAGATATAATAATGCAATCAAGAATAGATGTAACCGAGAGTGGAGCATACAGAGACATAAGGGATGATTCTCGTAGTTCCTTCCTTTTGAGGGGAAGTACGTCTACGTTGGAGGGATGTGGTCACCACAAAAGCCTAACCAACGCCACAAAGGCCTCACCCTATTCTCCGGTGAACAACACCACAAAGGGCTAGCTCACTTGTCCACTAAGGGATTTCCTCGAGGCAGAAACTGGGCCTTTACAAGGTTCTTGGGGCACATATCCACAACCAAATTGGAGGCTCCCAATAGCTGTAACAACACAACAACAACAACAACAACAAGAATAAAAGTCACAACAACTAGGGTTTCCAAAAAGGAACACTAGCAAAGGGCCCCTAAAGAAAATGAGGGGGAAATGTAAATCGCTTCGGTGGAGATGTAGATCGGGGTATTCTCCTTCGATTCTCCAAAGATCAAGAGCTTTGGATGGTTGGAGGAGAGATCCGATGATTTTGTGCTCTCAATGGAGGTGGTGTTCTTGAGAAAAACGAGCAACCTTCCAAGGTAGGGCAGAGGTCCTATTTATACCCCTTAGCAGATTCTGACCGTTGGAGCATCTTCGGCGGCACTACCTTTGGAAATAGGCGGCAGTACCGTTCCTGGGAGAATGTCCAGAGCCATTCGTGGAAGAAGGTCACTGATGAAACTGCCACAAGTCACGTGCGGCCAGCCGCCAGCGGCCACAAGGCGGATACCCGCATCACCACGGTGTCGCCAATCCTAGCGGCAATATCACCCATCAATCTGTGCCGCCACCATCGGGCCGCAAAGTGGAGACAAAGCGCATGCTGCAACCAACTTGCATAGCCAGGAAAACTGGGTGTTCTTCTCATTCGGTTTTTGGGGACTATCCCGATGATAATCACTTAAGTAGTTTCTCTGCATCACTTAGCACCATATTAAAAGTTCACCGATGTTGTCGTCAAACACACAAAATCCTAGAGATCATGAAATGCTCTTTCAACTGTAATTGTCAAAGTGAACAATTCTAAGGATACCACGAAATCATGAAGACACGTAAAAAGACGTTTGAAGTATTGCGCGGAATAGACAAAAACCTGGCAGATCCCTTTACAAAGGGACTATCACGTAATGTGATAGAAAGTGCATCGAGGGAGATGAGTTTGAGTCCCAAAATTTTTACACCATAGTAGTAACCCAAGTTTTGTGATTTGAGATCCCGTGAATTAGGATCTCGGAAAAACAAGCTAGCTAGTGGTTTAACAAAGGAGGGTATTATCTAATCCTCTCTATGTGAATATGCACAACTTTCAATGGTTGTAAGGCATGTTGGCACAAGCCTTAATGCTTTATTTGGCTATTTTAGCAAAGATGCTGTCCGGCAGAGCATTCTTGAAATAACTCACCTATATGATTCCGATTGTTAATTTATTGTTCGAGTAGCGAGTAGGGCTAAGCTTGGGGACGGTTGATACGTCTCCAACGTATCTATAATTTCTTATGTTCCATGCTAGTTTTATGACAATACCAACATGTTTTAGTCATACTTTATAATGTTTTTATGCATTTTCCGAGACTAACCTATTAACAAGATGCCGCAGTGCCAGTTCCTGTTTTCTGCTGTTTTTGATTTCAGAAAAGTTAGTTTACAAATATTCTCGGAATTGGACGAAACAAAAGCCCACGATCTTATTTTCCATGGAGCTTTCGAACACCGAAGAGACGGAGAGGGCCACGAGGCACCACACCATAGGCGCGCCCACCTCTCCGCCGCGCGCCTATGGGTGGGCCCTGCGCCCCAACGCTGCCCTCGCCTATTTATTCCTTCCGTCGCGAAACCCTAGTACCGAGAGCCACGATACGAGAAAAGTTCCGGACGCCGCCGCCGCCAACCCCATCTCGGGGGGTTCGAAGATCGCCTGGCACCCTGCCGGGGAGGGGAATCATCACCGGAGGGCTCTACATCACCATGCCCGCCTCCGGACTGATGCGTGAGTAGTTCATCCTTGGACTAGGTCCATAGCAGTAGCTAGATGGTTGTCTTTTCCTCTTGTGCTATCATGTTTAGATCTTGTGAGCTGCCTATCATGATAAGATCATCTATTTGTAATGCTACATGTTGTGTTTGTTGGGATCCGATGAATAAGGAATACTATGTCACGTTGATTATTGATCTATCATATATGTTATTTATGTTCTTGCATGCTCTCCATTGCTAGTAGAGGCTCTGGCCAAGTTGATACTTGTGACTCCATGATACGTCTCAAACGTATCTATAATTTCTTATGTTCCATGCTACTTTTATGACAATACTTGAATGTTTTATACATACTTTACATCATTATTATACATTTTCCCGGCACTAATACAAATAAATGGAAGGGCCAGTTGCTGTATATATTCAAAGTTTTGGCTCTAAATCCTACAAAGGAAATACTTTAATTGACGAAATCAAAGACCAGTCCTATTTTTCCATTTTAAGCCTGAAGACCGAGGGGGAAGGAAGTGGGGCCACGGAAGCTCGCCACACCAGGGCGGCGTCGCCCTGGCCCCGGCGCGGCCCTAGCGTGTGGGGCCCCGTGACCCTCGACTCCGCCCTTCCGCCTACTTAAGCCTCGTCAGAAACCTCAGAGCCGAGAGCCACGAGACGGTCCTCTGAGACGCCCGCCACCCACTCGGATTGAGAGCTCGCACTCCGTCTCGAGAGGGGAATCATCACCGGAGGCTCTACATCATTATGCCCGCCTCCGGATGGATGCGTGAGTAGTTCATCTTTGGACATATCCATATGCTAGCCAGATGGTTGTCTTCTCCGCTTGTGCCATCATTGTTTAGATCTTGTGAGCTGCCTAACATGATCAAGATCATCTAAGCATGCCAGTTTGGTGGGATCCGATGAATCTAGAATACTATGTCAGTTGATTATCAATCTATCATATATGTGTTGTTTATGTTCTTGCATGCTCTTCTATGCAGTAGAGGCCTGCCAAGTTGGATACTTGTAATCCCAAGAGGGAGTACGATGATAGTGGGTTCATGCCTCCATCTGGGACAGGATAGAAAATTCTAAGGTGGATGTGCCGTTGTTACTTAGGGATAAAACATCGATGCTTTGTCTAAGGATATTTGTGTTGATTACATTACGCACCATACTTAATGCAATTATCTTGTTTGCAACTTAATACTGGAGGGTGCGGATGCTAACCCGAAGGTGGATTATTTAGGCATAGATGCATGCCGGATAGCGGTCTATGTACTTTGTCGTAATGCCCTGATTAAATCTCATAGTAATCATCATTGATATGTATCGAATCTTTATTTGTCAATTGCCCACCGTAATTTGTTCACCCAGCATGCTAGTTATCTTATTGGAGAGACACCACTAGTGAACTGTGGACCCCGGTCCATTCTTTTACATCTGAATACATTCTACTGCAATTGTTCTTACCGTTCTTTGCAAACAAACACCATCTTCCACTCGATACGATGCGCGTAGATGTACACGTCCGTTGGGAACCCCAAGAGGAAGGTATGATGCGCACAATGGCAAGTTTTCCCTCAGAAAGAAACCAAGGTTTAATCGAACCAGAGGAGCCAAGAAGCACGTTGAACATGGTGGCGAAATGTGATGCGGCGCAACAACAAGATTCCGGCACCAACGTGGAACCCGCACAACACAACTCCAAGTACTTTTTCAACGAAAAAGTGAGGTTGTCAATCTCAACTTGCTGTAAATAAAGATTAACCGTAGTGTGTGGAAGATGATTGTTTGCAAGAAAATAGTAAAACAAGTATTGCAGTAGATTGTATGCGATGTAAAGAATAGGACCGGGGTCACAGGTCATTAGAGGTGTCTCTCCCATAAGATAAAAGCATGTTGGGTGAACAAATTACACTCGGGCAATTGACAAATAGAGAAGGGCATAACAATGCATATACATGATATGATAAATATAGTGAGATT
Organism: Lolium multiflorum; assembly: GCA_030979885.1. Lineage (NCBI taxonomy): Eukaryota > Viridiplantae > Streptophyta > Magnoliopsida > Poales > Poaceae > Lolium > Lolium multiflorum. Next base: position 312,629,312 of record CM061750.1, on the reverse strand, counting down.
TAATCCGGGCATTACGACAAAGTACATAGACCGCCATCCAACCGCATCTATGCCTAAAAAGTCCACCTTCGGTTATCATCCGAACCCCATTCGCATTAAGCAAAGCAAAGACAATTGCATTAAGTATGGTGCGTAATGTAATCGACAACTACATCCTTAGGCATAGAATCAATGTTTTATCCCTAGTGGCAACAACACATCACAACCTTAGAACTTCTGTCACTGTCAGGTGTCAATGAAGGCATGAACCCACTATCGAGCATAAATACTCCCTTTGAGTTAAGAGCAAAAACTTGGCCAGAGCCTCTACTAATAACGGAGAGCATGCAAGATCATAAACAACACATAAACAATAGATTGATAATCACCATACATATACATCCAGACCTTCAAACACAACATATCCATAGATGATGACGGTTAGGCAGCTCTGATCCATCAATGAAGCACAATTAGGAGAAGACGACCATCTAGCTCTTGGACCCATAGTCCAGGGGGAACTACTCACTCAAAGGCGATCATGGCAATGAAGAGTCCTCCTGGGAGATGATCCCCTCCTAGGTGCCGAGGCGATCTCCGAATCCCGAGATGTGGAGCCGGCGGCGTCTCCGGAAGGCGATCGTGGCTCTTGCACGGGGTTTCGCGACTGAGGCTATGAGAAAGGCAGTCAAGAGGCGATGAGGGGCCTGGGGACAGCCCGCGCCAGGCCCGGGCCGCGCGCCTCGTCATCCGGCCACCTGTGGCCCCACTTCGACTCCCCTTCGGTCTTCCGGAAGCCGGCAAAAATAGGACCCCGGGCGGTGATTTCGTCCAATTCCGAGAATATTTCTTACTAGTTTCTGAAACCAAAAACAGCAGAAACAAACTGGGCTTTCTCGCATCTTGTTAATAGGTTAGTTCCAAAAAATGCACGACATATAATGTGCATAAAACATGTAGGTATCATCAATAAAGTAGCATGGAACATAAGAAATTATCGATACGTTGGAGACGTATCATACGCTTAATCCTTTGTTTTCAGCAAGCCGGTGAGATTGACAACCTCACTGTTACGTTGGGGCAAAGTATCTTGATTGTGTTGTGCAGGTTGGCGCCGGTTTCACGGGTGTTGCGCCGCACTACACTCCTCCACCAACAACCTTCACGTGCTTCTTCTTTGGTTCGATAACCTTGGTTTCTTTCTAAGGGAAAACTTGTCGCCGTGTCTCTGGGGTTCCCAACGGACGTGTACATCACGCACATCAAGCTCTTTTTCTGGCGCCATTGCCGGGAGATCAAGACACGCCATACAGCACACAGTGTTGCCATGGTCGACGTTGAAGTCGCCGTGGTTGCTGGTGTACCATGGCCGACGATTTTGGTCCCTCCGTGGTGCATGTCAAAACTTTTTTTTTTGAGGCCACCTAGTCCGACGAAGCGGCTAAAACGCGTATGGTGGCCCGGACGTGGTGCATCTCGAATCTCGGGTTCCGGCCGAGTCAACGCAAATCCGCACCGCCGAGGGATGTAGGGCCCAGATCTCTGGCATTGTTTTTTTCTACATCGCGCCATCTCGTTCAACGTTCTCCGATCGGGCCGTTTACGATGCAGGATCATGGGTCCCGCATGTCATCCTCTATGAACCAAAATTCTTCTATTCTTGGATTTTTTGACCCCCGATTTCTGGCTACTCTTTCTTTGATCCCTGCCGCCTTGGAAACGTTGAGACCACTGCTGCTAAATGGGACCCGCATGTCATCCTCTATGTGCAATCAACTTTTCTTGGAGTTTTTTGGCACCTCAAATTTGGTCACTTGCCTTTTCTTTCGATCCCCCGCCGCCTCTCAAACGGTGATACCGCTGCTGCTAAATGGGACCCGCATGTCATCCTCTATGTACTATAAAACTTTCTTTTCTTTGATTATTTTGGCACCTCATATTTGGTCACTTACCTTTTTCTTTCGATCCTCGCGCCTCTCAAACGTGATACACTGCTAACTCTGGACCCGCATGTCATCCTCAATGTACTATAAAACTTTCTTTTCCGATTATTTTTGGCACCTCAAATTTGGTCACTTGCTTTTTCTTTCGATCCTGCCGCCTCAAACGGGATACCGCTGCGCTAATGGACCCGTATGTCATCCTCAATGTACTATAAAACTTTCTTTTCATGGATTATTTTTGGCACCTCAAATTTGGTCACTTGCTTTTTCTTTCGATCCCTGCCGAATGAAAGATACTGTCAGCTACAACTGACCCGCATGTCATCCTCTATGTACTAAAACTTTCTTTTCTTGATTTTTTTTGCACCTCATATTTGGTCACTTACCTTTTTCTTTCGATCCCCTCGCCTCTCAAACGGGGATACCGCTGCTGCTAAATGGGACCCCCATGTCATCCTCTATGTACTATAAAACTTTCTTTTCTTGAATTATTTTTGGCACCTCATATTTGGTCACTTGACTTTTTCTTTCGATCACCTGCTGCCTCTCAAACGGTGATACCGCTGCCGCTAAATGGGACCCGCATGTCATCCTCTATGTACTATAAAACTTTCTTTTCTTGGATTTTTTTGGCACCTCATATTTGGTCACTTGACTTTCTTCGATCCTCTCGCCTCTCAAACGGTGATACCGCTTTGCTAAATGGGACCCGCATGTCATCCTCTATGTACTATAAAACTTTCTTTCTTGAATTATTTTGGCTCCTGATATTTTTTCACTTGCCTTTTTCTTTCGATCCTGTGCCACGTTTGAAACGTTGAGGAACCTGCAGCTCATGGGACCCGCATGTCATCTCTATGTACTATAAAAGTTCATTTTCTTGTTTTTTTTCACCATCTGATTTTTGCTTTTTCTTTGATCCCCCGCCGCTCTCAAACGCCGATACGTCGCTAAATGGGACCCGCATGTCATCCTCTATGTACTATAAAACTTTCTTTTCTTGAATTATTTTTGGCTCCTCATATTTGGTCACTTGCCTTTTCTTTCGATCTCATGCCAATTTGAAACGTTGAGGAACCCGCTGGCTCATGGGACCCGCATGTCATCCTCTATGTACTATAAAAGTTTATTTTCTTTATTTTTTCACCCTCTCGATTTTTGGCTATTTTTTCTTTTGATCCCCGCCTTGAAACGTATGTGTAATCACGACTCATGGGACCCGCATGTCATCCTCTATGTACTATAAAACTTTCTTTTTTTGGATTATTTTTGGCACCTCATATTTGGTCACTTGATTTCTTTCGATCCTGCGCCTCAAACGGTGAGACCGCTGCTCCTAAATGGGACCCGCATGTCATCCTCTATGAGCAATCAACTTTCTTTTCTTGGATTTTTTTGTCACCTCATATTTGGTAACTTGCCTTTTTCTTCCGATCTCATGCCACGTTTGAAACGTTGAGTCATGTTGGTTCATGGACCCGATGTCATCCTCTATGTCCATCAAGTTTCTTGGATTTTTTTTCACCCCTAATTACTAGCTACTTTCTTTTTCTTTTGATCTCAAGCCGCATTACAAACATTGAGACCGCTGCTGCAAAATGGGACCCACATGTCATCCTCTATGTACAATAAATCTTGGATTATTTTTGGCTCCCGATATTTGGTCACTTGCCTTTTTCTTTCGATCTCATGCCGCCTTTGAAACGTTGAGTCGCTGCTGGCTCATGGGTCCCGCATGTCATCCTCTACGAACAATAAAAGTTTCCTTTATTGGAGTTATTTGACCCCTAATTTCTGCTATTTGCCTTTTTCTTTTGATCCCCTGCCGCCTTGAAACGATGAGGACGCTGTTGTGCCGGTCCCACATGTCATCCTCTATGAACAATAAAAGTTTCCTTTGGTGGATTTATTTTTGACCCCTAAATAATTTCTGGCTATTTCCTTTTTCTTTTGATCCCCTGCCGCCTTGGAAACGTTTGAGAATGCTGCTGCCTCATGGTCCCGCATGTCATCCTCTCAGAACGATAAATGTTTTCTTTTCTTGGATTTTTTTACCAACTGACTTTTGGTTTTTTATTTTATTTTCGATCCCCTGCCGCCTTTGAAACGTTGACGACGCTGCTGGCTCATGGGTCCCCGATGTCAGCCTCCCCGTACAAGAAACATGTGATATCTTGATTATTTCGCTCTGAGCTATTGCAAACGGATAAATTAAATCTTTATTTTTACATAAACAAACTTATATGTTGAGTGTCCTTGTTTTTTGTTTTTGCGATGCATAGGACTTTCCTGTTTTTTTTAGAAAAATCCGAACTTTCCTGTTTTGGAGTGGGCTGAAATTGTACGAGTCAAAAGGCCCAGCAGGATAGTTCGAAGGCCCAGATGTCCAGATGCACCCCCAATTGAAATCTTTCTTTTCTTGGATTTTTTCACCCCCTCTGGCTACTTCATTTTTCTTTTGGTCCTGTGCCGCCTTGGAAACGTTGAGACCGCTGCTGCAAAATGGGACCCACATGTCATCCTCTATGTAACATAAAGTTTCTTTTCTTGGATTATTTTTGGCTCTTGATATTTGGTCACTTTCCTTTTTCTTTCGATCTCATGCCACGTTTGAAACGTTGAGGAACCTGCTGGCTCATGGGACCCGCATGTCATCCTCTATGTACAATAAAAGTTTCTTTTCTTGGATTTTTTTTCACCATCTGATTTTTGGCTATTTCCTTTTTCTTTTGATCCCCTGCCGCCCTGCCGCCTTTGAAACGCTGAGTAAGCTGCAGGCTCATAGGTCCGACATGTCAGCCTGTATGAACGATAAAGCTTTCCTTTCTTGGAGTTTTTTTACCCCTAATTTCTGCTATTTTCTTTTTCTTTTGATCTCAAGCCGCATTTGAAACGTTGAGACTTTGCTAAATGGGACCCGCATGTCATCCTCTATGTACAATAAAGTTTCTTTTTTTCTTGATTATCTTTAGCTCCTGATATTTTGTCACTTGCGTTTTTCTTTCGATCTCATGCCGCCTTTGAAACGTTGAGTAAGCTGCTGACTCATGGGTCCCGCATGTCATCCTCTACGAACAACAAAGTTTTTTTGGAGTTATTTTTGACCCCTAATGTCTGGCTATTTGCCTTTTTCTTTTGATCTCCTGCCCCTTTGAAACGATGAGGATGCTGTTGGCACGTCGGTCCCACATGTCATCCTCTATGAACAATAAAAGTTTCTTTGATGGATTTATTTTGAACCCCTAATTAATTTCTGGATATTTCCTTTTTTCTTTTGATCCCCTGCCGCCTTGGAATCGTTGAGGATGCTGCTGCCTCATGGGTCCCGCATGTCATCCTCTCAGAACGGTAAATGTTTCTTTTCTTGGATTTTGTTTACCAAATGATTTTTGGCTTATTTTATCGTTCGATCTCGTGCCGCCATTAAAACGTTGAGGACGCTGCTGGCTCAGAGGTCCCACATGTCAGCCTCTATGAACAATAAACCTTTCCTTTGTTTGATTTATTATTGACACATAATTTCTGGCTATTTGCCTTTTTCTTTCGATCTCATGCCGCCTCTGAAACGTTGAGACGCTGCTGGCTCATGGGTCCCACATGTCAGCCTCTATGAACAGTCAAAGTTTCCTTTGTTTGATTTTTTTTACCCTAATTACTGGCTATTTGCCTTTTTTTTATCCCCTGCCGCCTTTGAAACTAAGAGGACGCTGCTGGCCCATGGGTCCCACATCTCAGCCTCTCTGAACGATAAACCTTTCCTTTCTTTTTTTTTCGATCCCGTGCCGCCTTGGAAACGGTGAGACGGCTCCTGCAAAACGGGACCCATATGTCATCCTCTATGTACAATAAATTTCTTTCCTTGGATTATTTTTGGCACCTGATATATGGTCACTTGCCTTTTTTTCGATCCCCTGCCGCCTTTGAAACGTTGAGGACGCTGCTCGCTCGTGGGTCCCATATGTCAGCCTCTAGGAACAATAAACATTTCGTTTCTTGGATTTATTTTTGACCGCTGATTTCTGGCAACTTTGCTTTTTCTTTCGATCCCCTGCCGCCTTTGTTAAAGTTGAGGACGCTGCTGCAAAATGCGTCCCACATGTCAGCTTCTCTGTACGATAATTGTTTCCTCTCTTTGATTTTTTTTCCACTGCTGGCCAATGGGTCCCCGATGTCAGCCTCTATGTACAAGAAATATGTGAATTCTCGATATATTTTAAGCCGAGATATGTAGGATGCTTTTTTTTTCGATCCCTTCTGTTTGTTTTTACCTTCAAATGTTGAGGGACGCTACTGGCAAATGGGTCCTGCTCTAGCATTCTCAACTGAAGGAAAAACTGAAATATTGCCTATTCATTTGTTTTTCGTACTCCATGCATCTAATCCATACTAATTGTTGATCCGGGTTTTAGTTCAACTTAATTAGATCAAATTTGATCTACGAGGGAGTATGTAATATATTTTGGGTTCACAACACTGCACTTGTTAACAACAATCTGATGAAGAGGTTTGTCATTTTTTTAAACTACAAATACACTCTAAGATCTTGCACACTAATAGAATAAATCTTGGAACTTTATATAATTAATGACAATTTTGAAATCGACTATATGAATATATCAAAATATAGAGCCCATGTAGATGCGCATACTGGCTATGCGCATTTAAAAAGAATCATAATCATAATTGATACGAAATAAAAATAACTTTATATGTAGAATCTCGGTTTCTAGAGGGCCAATCATAGGATATCCGTGTTTAAATTAGGAAGGGCCCCAATGGCATGAGTCGGAGGCCCATTAAGTGTTTTTGGAATGTTATCAGCGAAGTAAGCAGGCTGACAGCAATCACCATGTACATGGCCGGCGGCAGCCCAAAAGTACAAACAATTGGCCCATGCAGGGAAGGTAGTACTTTTTTTTATTGGGAAGGTTGTCTGGCTAACCCAAAAAAAAAAGTGGTGCTACATGGGGTAATACTTGAACCCGGAATGAGATCGAGTGCCTTGATGAAGGCGAGGCACACATAAATAGTACTCCGTACCATGCCTTGCCCCTCCCTTTCAACCGTTGGATAAAAAATAATTAGACAGATGACTATTAACTAGTAACTGCTACAGTACCAACCAATGTACAGGACATGTGCTACAGTACGTCGTCCACAGTGCATGTGCTTTAGAACCATGAACAGTACATATGCTACATGCTACAGTACTTTGATCTTAGCTATCTATTTTCAATCCAACGGCCAAATCTACAAGTCACCGTACTGTTCATCTGTGCCTTGCTTATGTCAAGGCACTGGATCCTGGACACTTGAACCCATGATCGTTGCTGAGGGTTGCCTATTTGCGCATAATATGTTTTGTCAGCGGTCACTTCACTAGTTTGTGCAAAACATATCCAGCGCAGGATTCAAAAAAACATCACGTTTTTTTCTTTACGTAAACAACAAAACATCTCATGTTCATCACAATCCAGCCAACATAAGCACATAATAATTAATAGTACAACTAGAGAGCTGTACACATAAATAAGGTTTGTCAAGCTTCATGCACTAGCCAACGCAACCAAAAGTCCGAACTAATGGAAAGGGCTAGGCAATCCAATTATACATTTCAACATCCCCCCTCACATGTGACCACAATCCAGTAATGGTACCATCATGTTCACCACAATGCATCATTAAAGAGAGCAGTATACTATTATAGACCAGCTCTCTCTAAAGAACATTTGTAAGACAACTTAATACAGCTGTGATTGATATTGTTGCCCCAGCGATGGGTGATAACCTGAACACCATATAACCTTCTCACAGCAATTGTAACCAAATATGAGCACCTGCAATGATTTGGTGTCAAGCTTCTTGAAGGTCAGGAGGTATCCTACCTTCAAGTCATGTGCTTTGACAAACTCTGGCCATCCTTTGTCCATTAAAACATTGCCATCTTGTTGCTTCAGGTCCACAATCCAGGTGCATGCAGTGGACATCTTCAGGTTGATGGACTCTGGACACCCACCGTAAAACCAGGGTAGAACACGACTGGGGATGGAAATCACCTCTAACTCCGATGTACATAGTACCTTGCAGAAGCTGTCAGGGGTATTCTCCTCATCGATGCGCCCAAACACCTTGCACACTGGGGCTGGCTCTACAGATGTCTCCTTCCATGATAAGCTCTCTCCAAGCTTGAGCTTCTTGTTTGAACACTGCAAAAAAGAGGCCTCAATTAGATAATGCCTCTAGCTTCTGACCGTAATTCCAAGCAAATGCATAATAAAAGGCACCTAGCAAACTCAGCGGATCATTGTTCTTATCAAACACACAGTCTGAACAATAAGCTTCTGAATCTAGCTAGGCTGATATGTACAACCTTGTATCATCAAATTATTCAGCATAGTGTATCATTGTATCGCAGAAGCCAAATCGATATAAATAGTAGCTATGAGAATAGAAATCAAGCTAGCATGAGCCATGCATGCTTGCTGGCTATGTCTAGCATCAGAATAATGCATCTGCAGTTCATCATCCGCCAGTACAGATTGACCAAGCAAACAAAAAAAAATCAGCGTCGGCCTAAAGAGTCCACAAGCCAGACATGCATGCTCGGTGTCCTCATATGTGATCATCGGCCGTGGATTGACCAATAGCATATTTGAACGATTATTACTGCACACATTAGATCCAGTCCCAACATAGCTAGCATGGGTGCATGTGTAACCCGAGTCTTTACCAGAGGATTAATATATACACTGGCTGAGAGAAGTACTGTATATCAAACAATGCTAAGCAACCGGCAATACAGCTTAGATATAATAAAGATGTGACCGGCAACGCTAGTGATTCGGGGGAAACATACCGCCATTGCAGCCATGGACCGAGAGAATCGGGGATGCCGCGCCGCCTTAGTGGAGTTTTTAGATGCGACGTCGCCGCATCCGTAGAGGACGGAGTCCAAGCCGCGTAGTCCGAGCGGTGGTGGACGCCGGTGGTGTAGAGAGAGGACTCAGGGGAGATGGACGGCGAGGGATCTGGGGAGATCTGAAGTTCTGAACATGAGGGGGCTGTGAGAAACTGAGAATGATACATCAGCAATCAGCAAGGGAATAAATGCGCGTGTCCCCCGGTCAAAAAAAATGCGCGTGTCTAGGAGGAACGAAGCCAGGTACGCAGGAATCCACACACAAAACTTCACCCGGCGGGTCACTGGGCTTTATCAGTATCTGGTGGGGTCCGGACCTACAGACCAGTGAGACATGTCGTGTGGGTTATGATCCGTTCAGTGTGCACACAGAAATTGCATTCAGAGCTCAGGGCTTCAGGCTACGTTGTACTATACAGTAATATATCCATTTCTTTTGGTAAAATGAAAACGATACTCCATCTGATCCTCATTACATGATGATAAAATGGACGTCTCTACAACTAATATGTGTCTAGATACATCTATATGAGAGCGTCTGTGTTTGTACTGTGTATCTAAAAAAAATATGGATCGGAGGGAGCATTAAGAGGTGTCAAAAAAAACTGCAAACAAACATGGATGTAAGCAGTTGAGTATTAAACCAGTGCGTGAAATACCTTTATATCTCGACCATGTAACAATGAATATGAGAAGTTTTTGGGGTTTGACCATCTGCACTTGTGTTTGCTACAATCAGATCAAAAAATTGGTCACTTTTACACTTTCTAAAATAAAATGTATTTTTCCCTGAGATTTTACAAGTTCGTACAAGATAGCATTGACTACATCTGGGATATATCACATTTACACTTACAAATCTATGAATATTTCAAAATATTGAGCTCCGTGTACCTACATATAATACAAATCATCAGACCGCACATTGAAACTACCGCAGCATATCACAGTAAATTAAAATAAAATAAAACAAGTCTAACATATACTATATTAGCTAATTAACAAAGTCTCATCACAGTGTATCTGATCCCCAGTTCAGCTTAATACAAAAACCAAGTTCAGCTTGAACATCAGCAGGGGAGTAACCCAGGTCCAAAAGCAGCATCTAGTTAATTCAATAAAATATTGAGGTTATTCTGATCCCCTCTTCCTAAAAACACTGCAGATCATGCATGCAACTAAGGGTGATCAGCACAAAAGATTATCCTCTGGGTGGAGGTGTTACTGTCGTAGATCAACACATTCATCAAGGAAGTGTCTTTCACCTCGAAGACGAGAAGGTCATCAAGCTGCAGTTCATGCGCCTCTGCAAACCCGAACCAACCATCCTTCAAGACCAGTTCACCCTGGTACTCATCGATGTGCACATACCAGGCGCAGCCTACGCTGGTCTTGAGCTTGATAGGCCTGGGAAGAATCCCTTTCAGACATTGCTTGAATTCTCTGGGGATGACCAACATATACATGTCATCGTTGCCGTCCAGTTGCACATAGAAGCGCGAGGGCTGAGGAGGGTCCGCCGAGTGACCAACCCGTTTAGGGCGGCCTTTCCCTCGCCCTTTTAATATACAACGTTGAAATGCTGCATCACGCCTGCCCGTCACCTTTGGCTTTTTGGCTAGTGAATTTCTTTGAATTCTGAACTCGGGGCGGTGCAGAGGACATGTACAATCGACAGTCCTAAGACGTAGTTGCTCATTGACGTTGGAGCGAGTTTGCTTCTGCATCTAGTTAAGCACGGTATATATCAATCAACAGCATATAAATCAGAACGTAGCATACATGGAGAAAATGCATCTAGCTATCTCTTTAATTAGTTTGCACAAAATCTAGCAGCAGCAAGACAATTTGATTTTACAGGTACTGAGCAAGCTTTCAGACTTTCTGAAACAGGTAACATGGAGCATATATTTGTATGTTCAGACTGCGAAACCCTGCTCTGTGATGGATAATATTACTAAACATCTTTTTTTGCCAGAACTAGTACTTAACATCTACTGTTTCCCGTCATTAAAATTTTTTTGCAGAAGAATACTACGGTTTCCCGTCATTAAATTTTAAAGAAAAAAGAACTTGTTTAAGATCCCAACTATCATTGACTACTTACACCTGCATCCTAGTGAGTTCAGGACAACTTACAGCATCTTTTGGTGGTGCCGCCACCGGAGAAGACCGTGCCGCGGGGGTTGGGGTCGGCGCAGCCGGAGAAGCTGGTGCCGCCGCCAGGGAAATCAGTGCCGAGCCAGATGGTGCTTCCAGCGGAGAAGAAAGTACCGCGAGAGATGGAACCGACGCTGCCAAAGGGTAAGAAACGGATGTACTCGTAGATCCTTCTCTAGTCACGATCTGGATAGAAGAGACTGGACGTCCATCAAGCTGCTGGAGGATGCGGTGGATCAAATCGGCTGAGTTCAGGAAATATCGGTGATGTTCATCTGTGTCGGCGAAGCAGCTGCCGGTGGAAGGAGGAGGCGAGCCGTTCATGGCAGTCATTAGTGTAAAAGAGGAGAAGGTGGGAGTATGGGTGGGAGAGAGAGGGTTCGGGACTGAAGTAATTGTAGTCTGCTCTCTCTTTTTTACAAGCATGCGTCCTCAGGCTGATATTTTTTTTAGATACGTACTCAGGCTGCTTTGTCAAACCAGGGCCTCAATGAAGCTAATAGCACGCTATAGCATATCTAGAGGGTCCACGCTTAGTAATTTTGCTCGCTGTGGCGCTATTTGCGAAACAGCATGCTATATCGCCCTAAAACTTCATATCGTTAGCGCGCTATTTTTTTCAGGCAAGTTGCTTTCACTTTTTCGTGGTGATGAACTAATCTGTTGGTTCCACTTCTAAATCAGAAAATAATATCGCTAATGCTAATTTTTTTAATAAATAATTTATACTATGTTGTTGCCTTGTGAAATGTTGATGTTAGCCTTCTAATATACTTGAGATCTATTTCTATATGTGGTTATGTATGTATGATTCAGTCACTTTTGGACTATATATATCTATTCGTTCTAGTAAAATTATTTATTTTTAGGCTATATTTAGTATTATTTTGAAAATGCTATTTAAAATATACCACACTATTACCACGATATAGCGTCCATATCGTTTGAAGGTGGCTGCCGCTAATTCATTTAGCACGCTATTTTAAACCTTGGTTAAGACGCGTTTGGCGGCCTGCATCCAGGCTGGTGGGGAAATACCGTACCCAAGTGCTTAAAAGATTGCATCTTTTAGCTGGAAAACATTAGGGCATGTCCAACACAGGCGCTACTGCAAGGGCGCTAGGAATTATTTCCTCGTCGTTTGGCGGTTGGAGAGGCTAATCCCAGCGGTAGTCCTAGCGTCGACGCAAAAGAAAGCAGGGGCGTGAAACTCTTTTCACCTGTCCTAGCTAAAGCACCGGAACCAACAGGAAGTCAGTCTGTCATCAGCAATTAGCGCTGCAAGGAGAGTACCTGGAGGATTTTACAATCTTTTGACATTCATTTGTTCTCTATTAGCGCCATATAGTATATAGCATTGTAATGCCCTTATACTCCTCTCAACATTAAAAAAAGGTGTGCATATACTAATAACAGTTGCTGAAATGAAACTAAAAATAAACAGACATGCACGGTTTACGAAGGATGGAAATACAGAGTTCATCACCATCCGTTTTAAATTATAAGATTAGATTACTTCAATGTGGGTTTACATACGCACTAAAATGAGTAAACAGACACACTGAAATGGGTCCAGGTATATAAGATTCAGAAAAAAGGAAGAGCATCTTAAGATACAGAACAGGTTACTAAATTGTTCAAACATATCGTACAAAAAAGATTATTTGCTCCAGAAAGATTCATGGCTCAGTTTAGGGTTGCATCAACATGCGGATATTTTTCAGACTAGGCTTAAACCACATTGTCGCCTGTCGGGGAAATCCCCAACCATCTTCTGGAAGGGTGATAACTCCCATGAGCTCATTTTCCCCTTGCTGCAGGTTACAACGACAAATACAACTAAATGCTGGTTCCCGAAATGCATAGTACGCGATGTACACACAATTTGACCTCATGAATGGAGTCAATGTTCCATCAGGAGCATTGCCATCATTTATCTTCAGGTTCAATGGATAATTCAGTCCAATGAACAGAGAGTGTGTGCCAAGGCTGTCAACTCGACTCCAATTGGGTCCAATCAGGGATAGATCTTTCTCAAAAACATGTATGACAGGGGCAGGACACTCCCGCAGGATAAGGCCATTACCATGATGCAGAACTTCTGCAGGCTCAAGGTGATCATTGCTACGTATATACCGATCTTCATGGATGATCATCAAGCGCTTGCCATCGGCTGATCGAGCTAAAAACCATCTGCCAGATGGTTCCTTCATCGGTGATGGGATCACGAATGGCGGGGCAAGGTGTGCATCTGCATTGTAAACGGAGACAACAAAAAATAGTGTTTGAATGGCTCGGGAAGACAATAATACCAGTAGCTGCAACTTCACATTTGTAGGATCAAATGGAGGATGCAGTCATTATACTTGTATAAAATCTCGAAGAAATAAAATTGTTCCCATTTGAGATGTATGTTAATTACACTCATATTCATTGATGGTAGATACATGTCTCAACCTTATCTGATCCATGATTGTAATGCTTTGAGTACATCGAATATTGAAATAAATTGAAAGTTTGCATGCATCAATTGATGAAGAGGCCAGGGCTAAGCTCCTTATTCATATTCTGACAAGAGCATGCAGTAACTAATTCAGGAATGCATTCATATACTGCAATAATCTGGTTTGGGTTGACAGATTAGTGCACAGCATATACTACTGTAATTCGTTTGTAGCAATGGTTCAGTCAGGTTAGGATAATTTAATGGTGCACAGTCATTTGAAAGGTGAAAAAAAGTCTTAGTGAGCAATTAGTTATTTCAGTTACAATATATCATGAATGGGCTTGATATTAAAATTTATTGCGAAGTATATCATATGGATTGAAGAATTACCAGCCTGTGATTGATCCCAGCAATATGTGGTGCCGGTCCACCCATCCACCGCAACAATAAAGCCGTTGTGCTCGATGGCATCACTGTAATCTACACCCCAACTAGCAAGAGAGAATAACCTCCACTCCTGGCTACCATTAGCCAGGTAAGCGAGTCCAGAATTGAATAGAGCGATGAGCTTGTAATCTGAGTAATGTCCAGCTTTTGTGGGCACTTCGCAAATTACAATCTTCAACAAAAACATGGCACGCCCATACGTCATGTACCTTTCAGGAGGCAAGTCGGGGAAGCCAATCCATTCCTCCCGAAAAATGTTGCAAGTTTCCGACGATGGTAGGGAGATTTCTTGGTGCGTGTAGATGTTCGCGAGGAACCAGTTCCCACCACTGTCCACGCCGGCGATCCAGTCGCCATTCATGCCAACCCAGAATCTATTGTCCATGAACGGCAGGATGGCTGTGCGCCGAGGATGGTCGAGGGGCACAACGTGGTACACCGTGTGGTGCGCACTACTATCATCATAGTGCCAATGGGCAGAATCGGGCATCAGCAAGCAGGGTCCATCCCAATGGTGTAGATTCATGTTGTCGGCGACATGGCGGCACAGCGTTTTGGAGCATGCGGCCAGCCGGACGTCGACTGTAACGTCCAGACTCTGGGCAATGAGATTGAACAGCTCGGCGGGGAGCTTCCCCCAGTCGCCATCCAGCTGGTCGTCGTTCGATGCCGCCATGGAGACGAGATGGATTTAAAAGGGCGGATGCAAGTATGTGTGATTGGAGTTTTGTAGGAGAGTCGAGCGGGAAGGAGGAGTGCTGCGGTTCTGCGGAGGGGTGAGGAGAGAAAGCTATGCAAATGGGAGATCTAGAGGATGAAAAAACTTCTAGCAGCGGTTGGCGAGTGGAGAACGATGATGGAAGTGGAGAGCCAAGGATGGAAACGATGGACATGAAGAGTAGGAGTGGATATGACTTTTTTTATTCTTCAGCAGCTGCATCGAGGCGCCGAGTAAAACTTCGGCTAGGATAGCACGCCACTACGTCCTGGTGCAGTTACTGTCCCGTCAAATCAGTTTGACCACAGAAATGGTTTCTTTATTACAGTATAACTTAATTTTTTCGAACAATATATACTAGTACTCCATTTAATATAATCACTCCGATTCATATTACTTGTCAAATGATATGGATGAATCTAGAACTAAAATGTGTCTAGATATATCTATATTATAGTCAACTAATATGAATCCGAGTTTGTTTGGTTCAAAGGATTTCTAAAGGTATCTTGTACGGAGTAGGATTTTTACACATAGGGATTTTTCCTATAGAGCTTGCTTGATTCAAAGGATTGAGAACCCTCCAAAATACCTATGGATTGCTTTCTCTACAATCCTATCTCTCGGTAATATTGCTATGTGTCTATAACAACTATGAAATGAACTCAATCTCAATAGAAATTTCCTTTGTCTTTCCTAATCAAACAACTAGTTATTTTATGTCTTCGTTTACAAATTAAGATAATTTTTAGGTTATAGGTAATCGTCGAGCTTATGTGATCATCTTTTATGATCAAACTTACTTGATCAGCCGCGGAGGCGCAAAGGAGCAGTGGTGTGCATTAATACGGCCGCATGGGGAAGGCACAGCTAGCGACGATGAGACGTATCGCCAGCATTGGCCTAGGGAACCGTCGCCACCATTAATAAAAGCTATCCCTTTGGGCACCATGTCTCCCACTACTCGTGTCACGCGCGCATGGCTGGGGAAGCCGGACAGAAAACATGACAACCAGGGGGAAAATGAATAAAAATAATACAAAGTCGAAAATATTTCGAAAAATAAACTTTGTACTTCGTAAGAAACTCCATGCGTTTAGCAAATGCGAAGGCAATATGTAGAAACACGTCTAGACCACGTCTAGAACCACTTCCCAAAGCTTAAGGATTATATTGATTTTTAGAAAGTCAAACTATGTTAAGTTTGACTAAGTTTTTACCAAAAGCATTAATATGCAAGATACAAAATCAATATTATTAGATAGAAAATAAATTATATTTTCATATGGTGTCTACAAAATATTATATGTGCTGATAGATTCTTCTAAGAGTTTGGTCGAACTTTACTTGGTTTGACTTTTCAAGAAAAATATACAAAGCTTTAAGCATTGGAACGGAGGTATTTTTCGAAGCACCTACTTGTCTTTAGAAGACAAAAGAAAACATGGAGTAAGGTTGTTTTTTGTGCAAAAGTTTACGTCAAAATCTGGTTATTTGTGTAAAAAGAATCTCAAATTGTGTTATGTGCAAAAACTGCACCAAGAAGTGGTGGTATGTGCAATTTCCTCCATCACACAAAAGGCAAGCCATTGATACATATATAATTGTGAATAATTACAAAAGTAGTAGGCAGCTAATAAGCGCACATGATTAAACTGCTATGCGAGATCTTCAGCCACCAGAAGTCGTTCCCGCGCCTCTCTAGCATTGAAAATCACGCGTTCTGCGACTTCCATCAAAGAGACAAGCTGAGCTTTGATCCGTTCTCCCAGATGAATGGCCTCGTCACAACTCCTACGAGCACAGGCCGTGATCTCATCCACTTCTAGGAAAGACACCGCCTGCCTGTACCGAAATATCTTGATCCCTAACTCTCTGTTCTCCTCCCGCATGCTGGCAAGATCCAACTTCATCCTCCGACAAGATAAGCAAGGGGAGTGATCCTGCCAAAGGTAACAACAAACATATCGAGCGTTACCGGCAAACGAAGGGCACAAATTGGCTGATTAACGAATATGGTCACTAACATGTAGGACAGACTTAAGTGGTGTCTACATGTCAGTGACTCGAAGTACCCAAAAACCAGCAACCCAAAGTCAGCTAGTAATATTAACCTCCGTCTTCAGCTCCTTCATCCTCTTGAACGGCGGGGAAGCTGGCAACTTATCTTCTTCTACGACCTCTCGCTGGAACCTGACGTCGAAGGATGAGAGATCCTGCGAACGGATGTGCTGCGCCTGCGCGTGCGATTCCCCAGGGCGCTTCTGGCGTAACTCGGAGTTCTCCGCGCCGAGATGCGGAAGTTCCGCTCCCGGGGCCTTGTTGACCCTAAGCCGAGATAGCTCCTGTGTAAGCCGACGAAAAATGTTCAAAATGTTACAGATCAGGCATATCATTACCAGTGCAAACGAGGTAAGTGAATCTCCGGGATCTCGCCCAAAGACCGCGGTTGGTCCAATGCCACCACATCTTCTCCGAGATTGACTAACTCCTTTACATCATCTTCTCCGACATTGACTATCTCCTTTACATCATCTTCTGCTCCGAGCTTGACCATCTCCTTTACATCATCTTCTCCTGCGAGCTTGATCATCTGCCTCACATCATCTTCTCCGGCGATATCGACCCTCTCCTGCGGAAGATAACAGATATAAGTCCGAGTATTACCAGCAAAACGAAGGTAATTAAAAGAGGCGTAGTAACCCTTGTGTCCTGGCCAATCAACGGCGGGGACGCTGAGCCCGCATCGTCTCCTCCGAGATCTCCCTTCGCAGGCAGGATTGTTAGAGACAGTGTACTTCTGGTAGTAGTATTTATGCGTGGGGCGCCAGGGGGTCGAGAAGCTAGGACTGCATCTTCTCCTCCGAGCTCTTCCTTGGTAGACATGACAAATGAAACGAGGTGTGGGGGGCGTAAAAGGTATAAAATGGCGGACGGCCGCCCCGCCTCGGCCCTCCAAGGCTTAATTTTTTTGCCTTACTAAACTAAAAACCCTATTTTGCGTCTCACACGGACTGCCCTCAGAGGGCTGCAGGGTCCCATATGCGTGCAGGTCCCACACTTTAGGTAGGCAAACTTCCAACAATCTTCTTTGTCAAGTGAAGACACGTCGTCAAGACTCTCTCTCTCTCTCCCCCCTTTTGTCATTGAAAAAAAAAGAATATTAGACGGGCGCGTAGCCTGCACTGCAGGGGGGCGATTTTGACAAAAGTAATCCTTTTGGCGAAGAAAAACACAGAAAGCCACACAAAAAGGTTAGTCCAGTGAAATAGATTGCTCAGAGGGTCAGTCCGTAATTTTCTTTGCCAAAAGGGTTATTTCTGTCAAAATCGCCGCACTGCAGGTTTGCAGCACTGAAAAACCTTGCGTGCCAGTCAACATCACTTCCCGGATAGGGGGAAAATATCTAGTGATACCATCCCTTACATGATACCATGATACCACTTCATAATATTTGAATTCTAAGTGTCGAAAAATTTAGAAAAAAAACCTTGTGATGCTACCCTAAATTTGTGGGACCCCAAAAAACTTGCAAATCAAGCCAAAGAAACACGATCTTGTCCCCTACCCCCCCCCATGATTTTGACCTAAATTTGAAATCAAGCCAAAGGTGGTTCAAAAACAGCAATCGGAAATCATGGATTGTTCATCATTTTTCTATATAGCTAGGGAAAATAGCAGACATGCCATACCAATGTTTTAGAAAAGAGCCCTTCAAAAAAGTGTGGCAACATATATGTTGGAATTCGACCATCTTAATTTCTTCCCACGTGTGAGCTTTGGTACTACTACTACACAAGAACCATGTCAAACTTTTGAATCATGGCCCATTTTATGTATATATTTGCAACTTTTCATGCACGCATGAAAACTTTGCAAAATATGTGCATTTTGGGTTGTCGCACATAAATGTGTGTTTACTTGTCTGCCACCAATTAATCCAATTCTCATTTGTGGGGAAACATGACACGAGATGGCCATTTCCAAAGTTTCATGAATTATCTCAAAGTGAATCCATATATGTACAATTTTTGGGGGCTAAATTTCATGTTTTAAACCTAGCTAGTATTTGACCAAGATTCAAATGGGCATAAAATTCAAAAAAAAACAGAAAAATGAAAAACCAAAGCACATAGCCTTCTTATGTCATATAGTAAGAATTCAAGTTGATAAACAAGGTCTAGACATATTCAAACTAGAAAAATCATGTATCTACCCCTAACACTCTAAACTTTATGAAGTCAATCATGAAGAGAAGTGGTTTGGGTTTCAAACATGGAAATTTCAAAAACCTCCCAAAAGCTTCATTTTAGAGTGACTAAGAAGGATCCATGCTTACCTTTTAATTTTTAGATTTTAAACTTGTTTAAATCTTTGTGAAAACCTAGGATTTTACCAAGATTCAAATGGGCATAAAAAATCAGGAAAAAGCCAAAAGAATGATAAACCAAAGCACATAGCATTCTTATGTCATACTGTAAGCATTCAAGTTGATTAACAAGGTCTAGACATATTCAAACTAGAAAATCATGTATATATCTGTCCCTAACCTTAAACTCTGTCTTATATATGAAGTCAATCATGAAGAGAAGTGGTTTGGGTTTCAAACATGAAAATTTCAAGAACATCCCAAAAGCCGCTTCATTTTAGAGTGACTAAGAAGGATCCAGGCTTACCTTTTCATTTTCATATTATATACTTGTTTAAATCCAGGTCAAACATAGGATTTGACCAAGATTCAAATGGGCATAAAATAAAAAAATAGAAGAATGAAAAACAAAAGCACATAGTCTTCGTATGTCATATAATAAGCTTTCAAGTTGATAAACAAGGTTTAGACATGTTCAAACCAGACAAATCATGTATCTAGCCCCTAACCATAAACTCGGTCGATCTTATGAAGTCTAGCATGAAGAGAAGTCGTATTGGTTTAAAACATGAAAATTTCAAGAACCTCCCAAAATCTTCAAATGGGCATAAAATTCAAAAAAACCAGAAATGAAAAACCAAAGCACATAGCCTTCTTATGTCATATAGTAAGAATTCAAGTTGATAAACAAGGTCTAGACATATTCAAACTAGACAAATCATGTATCTACCCCTAACACTCTAAACTCTGTCTTATGAAGTCAAGCATGAAGAGAAGTGGTTTTGGGTTTCAAACATGGAAATTTCAAAAACCTCCCAAAAGCTTCATTTTAGAGTGACTAAGAAGGATCCATGCTTACCTTTTAATTTTTAGATTTTAAACTTGTTTAAATCTTTGTGAAACCTAGGATTTGACCAAGATTCAAATGGGCATAAAAATTCAGGAAAAAACCAAAAGATTGATAAACCAAAGCACATAGCATTCTTATGTCATACAGTAAGCATTCAAGTTGATTAACAAGGTCTAGACATATTCAAACTAGAAAATCATGTATATATCTGTCCCTAACCTTAAACTCTGTCTTATATATGAAGTCAATCATGAAGAGAAGTGGTTTGGGTTTCAAACATGAAAATTTCAAGAACATCCCAAAAGCCGCTTCATTTTAGAGTGACTAAGAAGGATCCATGCTTACCTTTTCGTTTTCATATTATATACTTGTTTAAATCCAGGTCAAACATAGGATTTGACCAAGATTCAAATGGGCATAAAATAAAATAAAATAGAAGAATGAAAAACAAAAGCACATAGTCTTCGTATGTCATATAGTAAGCTTTCAAGTTGATAAACAAGGTTTAGACATGTTCAAACCAGACAAATCATGTATCTAGCCCCTAACCATAAACTCGATCGATCTTATGAAGTCTAGCCTGAAGAGAAGTCGTATTGGTTTCAAACATGAAAATTTCAAGAACCTCCCAAAATCTTCAAATGGGCATAATATTCAAAAAAACCAGAAAAATGAAAAACCAAAGCACATAGCCTTCTTATGTCATATAGTAAGAATTCAAGTTGATAAACAAGGTCTAGACATATTCAAACTAGACAAATCATGTATCTACCCCTAACACTCTAAACTCTGTCTTATGAAGTCAAGCATGAAGAGAAGTGGTTTTTGGGTTTCAAACATGGAAATTTCAAAAACCTCCCAAAAGCTTCATTTTAGAGTGACTAAGAAGGATCCATGCTTACCTTTTAATTTTCAGATTTTAAACTTGTTTAAATCTTTGTGAAACCTAGGATTTGACCAAGATTCAAATGGGCATAAAAATTCAGGAAAAAACCAAAAGAATGATAAACCAAAGCACATAGCATTCTTATGTCATATAGTAAGCATTCAAGTTGATAAATAAGGTCTAGACATATTCAAACTAGAAAATCATGTATATATCTGCCCCTAACCCTAAACTCTGTCTTATATATGAAGCAATCATGAAGAGAAGTGGTTTTGGGTTTCAAACATGAAAATTTCAAGAACATCCCAAAAGTCGCTTCATTTTAGAGTGACTAAGAAGGATCCAGGCTTACCTTTTCGTTTTCATATTTTATACTTGTTTAAATCCAGGTCAAACATAGGATTTGACCAAGATTCAAATGGGCATAAAATAAAAAAAATAGAAGAATGAAAAACAAAAGCACATAGTCTTCTTATGTCATATAGTAAGCCTTGCAAGTTGGTAAACAAGGTTTAGACATGTTCAAACCAGACAAATCATGTATCTAGCCCCTAACCATAAACTCGGTCGATCTTATGAAGTCTAGCATGAAGAGAAGTCGTATTGGTTTCAAACATGAAAATTTCAAGAACCACCCCAAAATCTTCAAATGGGCATATAACATTCAAAAAACTAGAAAAATGAAAAACCAAAGCACATATATAGCCTTCTTATGTCATATAGTAAGCATTCAAGTTGATAAACAAGCATGTCTAGACATATTCAAACCCGACAAATCATGTATCTACCCCTAACCCTAAACTCTGCATGTCTTATGAAGTCAACCATGAAGAGAAGTGGTTTTGGGTTTCAAACATTGAGATTTCAAGAACCCCCAAAAGCTTCATTTTAGAATGACTAGCTAGGAAGGATCCAGGCTTACCTTTTCATTTTCATGTTATAGACTTGTTTAAATCTTGGTCAAACCTAGGATTTGACCAAGATTCAAATGGGCATAAACATTCAAAAAATCAAAAATCAAAAACCAAAGCTAGCACATATAGTCTTCTTATGTCATATAGTAAGAATTGAAGTTGATAAACAAGGTCTAGACATATTCAAACTAGACAAATCATGTATCTACCCCCTAAAGCCCTAAACTAGCTTTGTCTTATGAAGTCAAGCATGAAGAGAAGTGTTTTTGGGTTTCAGACATGGAAATTTTGAAAACCTCCCAAAAACTTCATCTTAGAGTGACAAAGAAGGATCCAAGCTTACCTTTTCATTTTCATGTTTTAAGCTTGTTTAAATATTGGTCAAGCCTAGGATTTGACCAAGATTCAAATGGGCATAAAAATTCTGGAAAAATAAAAAAAAACCAAAGCACATAGTCTTCTTACGTCATATATATCTATAGTAAGCATATTCAAGTAGATAAACAAGGTATAGACATATTCAAAACAGACAAATCCTGTATCTACCCCCTAACCCTAAACTCGGTCTTATGATGCCTAGCATGAAGAGAAGTCGTTTTGGGTTTCAAACGTTTAAGCCAAAAGCCCCATTTCATATATTTCAAATTTGGTTCAAATTTGAAAGACATACAAGTTATAGCACACATAGTGCATACATGTTCACACATTCTGCACTAGATGCTAATTAACCCTATAGTTTGAGGCCATTTGGATGAGGTCGAAAAAAATCTTGGATTAGAAATGGGGTTGTTCGAACCCCGTAGTTGGATTTTTTATGAACTTGATCTGTAGTACTGGGCAAAACCCTAGTTTAACGTATTTAATTATAGATTCGTAGGTTGATTTTTCTACCTTTTTATTATTATTACTATGCAGCACATGTGTGTTTGCCCGTCGAGTGAAACTCGGAGGAAGAGGGATCACTCGGAGAGAGAAGAGGGAGAGCATTATGGTGTCTCCCCTTTTTCGGGTGATGATGTTGACTTTTGTGCAGGGTTTGTCAGTGAGCAGGAGGTGCGAGCGAGCGAGCGAGCGAGTCGAGCGAGGCCGAGAATGAGAGAGATTTGTTTTTTTGTGAGAGGGACAACCGAAGGATCCAGAAGGACCCACAGACTTCCAATACGCATCCTGATGCGTCTTCTCTTGACAAAGAAGATGGCTTGGAGTTTGCGTACCTACTGCACTTGACTTGTGCTCACTGAAGTGTGGGACCTCACGCATGGGCGCCACACGTAAGTGACAGACCTGTTGGCAATGTTGGTGTAAAAACACGGTTGATTATTATAGTGCATTAGAACAAAGTTTCCTATGGATTCAACGGCAGGAAATCCAAGTTAACTCATTTACATGACATTATTTTTTCCATGAAGCAAAGTTAACACATCTATCAATTGGTACATTTTGGAGTGACTAAGAAGGATCCATGCTTATTCGTTTTCACGTGTTAAATTTGTTTAAATCTTGCTCAAACCTAGGATTTCACCAAGATTGAAATGGGCATGAAAATTCAAAAAAAAATGAAATACCAATGCACATAGTCTTCTTCTGTCATATAGTAAGCATTCAAGATGATAAACAAGGTCTAGACATATTCAAACCAGGCAAATCATGTATCTACTCCCTAACGACCCTAAACTCCGTCTTATGAAGTAAGGCATGAAGAGAAGTGGTTTTGGGTTTCAAACATGCAAATTTCAAAAACCCCCAAAAGCTTCATTTTAGAGTGACTAAGAAGGATCGAGGCTTACCTTTTCATTTTCATGTTTTAAACTTGTTTAAATCTTGGTCAAACCTAGCTAGTATTTGACCAAGATTCAAATGGGCATGCATAAAATTCAAAAAAATCAGAAAAATGAAAAACCAAAGCACATAGCCTTCTTATGTCATATAGTAAGAATTCAAGTTGATAAACAAGGTCTAGACGTATTCAAACTAGACAAATCATGTATCTACCCCTAACACTCTAAACTCTGTCTTATGAAGTCAATTAAGCATGAAGAGAAGTGGTTTTGGGTTTCAAACATGGAAATTTCAAAAACCTCCCAAAAGCTTCATTTTAGAGTGACTAAGAAGGATCCATGCTTACCTTTTAATTTTCAGATTTTAAACTTGTTTAAATCTTTGTGAAACCTAGGATTTGACCAAGATTCAAATGGGCATAAAAATTCAGGAAAAAACCAAAAGATTGATAAACCAAAGCACATAGCATTCTTATGTCATACAGTAAGCATTCAAGTTGATTAACAAGGTCTAGACATATTCAAACTAGAAAATCATGTATATATCTGTCCCTAACCTTAAACTCTGTCTTATATATGAAGTCAATCATGAAGAGAAGTGGTTTGGGTTTCAAACATGAAAATTTCAAGAACATCCCAAAAGCCGCTTCATTTTAGAGTGACTAAGAAGGATCCATGCTTACCTTTTCGTTTTCATATTATATACTTGTTTAAATCCAGGTCAAACATAGGATTTGACCAAGATTCAAATGGGCATAAAATAAAATAAAATAGAAGAATGAAAAACAAAAGCACATAGTCTTCGTATGTCATATAGTAAGCTTTCAAGTTGATAAACAAGGTTTAGACATGTTCAAACCAGACAAATCATGTATCTAGCCCCTAACCATAAACTCAATCGATCTTATGAAGTCTAGCCTGAAGAGAAGTCGTATTGGTTTCAAACATGAAAATTTCAAGAACCTCCCAAAATCTTCAAATGGGCATAATATTCAAAAAAACCAGAAAAATGAAAAACCAAAGCACATAGCCTTCTTATGTCATATAGTAAGAATTCAAGTTGATAAACAAGGTCTAGACATATTCAAACTAGACAAATCATGTATCTACCCCTAACACTCTAAACTCTGTCTTATGAAGTCAAGCATGAAGAGAAGTGGTTTTTGGGTTTCAAACATGGAAATATCAAAAACCTCCCAAAAGCTTCATTTTAGAGTGACTAAGAAGGATCCATGCTTACCTTTTAATTTTCAGATTTTAAACTTGTTTAAATCTTTGTGAAACCTAGGATTTGACCAAGATTCAAATGGGCATAAAAATTCAGGAAAAAACCAAAAGAATGATAAACCAAAGCACATAGCATTCTTATGTCATATAGTAAGCATTCAAGTTGATAAATAAGGTCTAGACATATTCAAACTAGAAAATCATGTATATATCTGCCCCTAACCCTAAACTCTGTCTTATATATGAAGCAATCATGAAGAGAAGTGGTTTTGGGTTTCAAACATGAAAATTTCAAGAACATCCCAAAAGTCGCTTCATTTTAGAGTGACTAAGAAGGATCCAGGCTTACCTTTTCGTTTTCATATTTTATACTTGTTTAAATCCAGGTCAAACATAGGATTTGACCAAGATTCAAATGGGCATAAAATAAAAAAATAGAAGAATGAAAAACAAAAGCACATAGTCTTCTTATGTCATATAGTAAGCCTTGCAAGTTGGTAAACAAGGTTTAGACATGTTCAAACCAGACAAATCATGTATCTAGCCCCTAACCATAAACTCGGTCGATCTTATGAAGTCTAGCATGAAGAGAAGTCGTATTGGTTTCAAACATGAAAATTTCAAGAACCACCCAAAATCTTCAAATGGGCATATAACATTCAAAAAACTAGAAAAATGAAAAACCAAAGCACATATATAGCCTTCTTATGTCATATAGTAAGCATTCAAGTTGATAAACAAGCATGTCTAGACATATTCAAACCCGACAAATCATGTATCTACCCCTAACCCTAAACTCTGCATGTCTTATGAAGTCAACCATGAAGAGAAGTGGTTTTTGGGTTTCAAACATTGAGATTTCAAGAACCCCCCAAAAGCTTCATTTTAGAATGACTAGCTAGGAAGGATCCAGGCTTACCTTTTCATTTTCATGTTATAGACTTGTTTAAATCTTGGTCAAACCTAGGATTTGACCAAGATTCAAATGGGCATAAACATTCAAAAAAATCAAAAACCAAAGCTAGCACATATAGTCTTCTTATGTCATATAGTAAGAATTGAAGTTGATAAACAAGGTCTAGACATATTCAAACTAGACAAATCATGTATCTACCCCCTAAAGCCCTAAACTAGCTTTGTCTTATGAAGTCAAGCATGAAGAGAAGTGTTTTTGGGTTTCAGACATGGAAATTTTGAAAACCTCCCAAAAACTTCATCTTAGAGTGACAAAGAAGGATCCAAGCTTACCTTTTCATTTTCATGTTTTAAGCTTGTTTAAATATTGGTCAAGCCTAGGATTTGACCAAGATTCAAATGGGCATAAAAATTCTGGAAAAATAAAAAAATAAAAACCAAAGCACATAGTCTTCTTACGTCATATATATCTATAGTAAGCATATTCAAGTAGATAAACAAGGTATAGACATATTCAAAACAGACAAATCCTGTATCTACCCCCTAACCCTAAACTCGGTCTTATGATGCCTAGCATGAAGAGAAGTCGTTTTGGGTTTCAAACGTTTAAGCCAAAAGCCCCATTTCATATATTTCAAATTTGGTTCAAATTTGAAAGACATACAAGTTATAGCACACATAGTGCATACATGTTCACACATTCTGCACTAGATGCTAATTAACCCTATAGTTTGAGGCCATTTGGATGAGGTCGAAAAAATCTTGGATTAGAAATGGGGTTGTTCGAACCCCGTAGTTGGATTTTTTATGAACTTGATCTGTAGTACTGGGCAAAACCCTAGTTTAACGTATTTAATTATAGATTCGTAGGTTGATTTTTCTACCTTTTTATTATTATTACTATGCAGCACATGTGTGTTTGCCCGTCGAGTGAAACTCGGAGGAAGAGGGATCACTCGGAAGGAGAGAAGAAGGGAGAGCATTATGGTGTCTCCCCTTTTTCGGGTGATGATGTTGACTTTTGTGCAGGGTTTGTCAGTGAGCAGGAGGTGCGAGCGAGCGAGCGAGCGAGTCGAGCGAGGCCGAGAATGAGAGAGATTTGTTTTTTTTTTTGTGAGAGGGACAACCGAAGGATCCAGAAGGACCCACAGATTTCCAAAACGCATCCTGATGCGTCTTCTCTTGACAAAGAAGATGGCTTGGAGTTTGCGTACCTACTGCACTTGACTTGTGCTCACTGAAGTGTGGGACCTCACGCATGGGCGCCACACGTAAGTGACAGACCTGTTGGCAATGTTGGTGTAAAAACACGGTTGATTATTATAGTGCATTAGAACAAAGTTTCCTATGGATTCAACGGCAGGAAATCCAAGTTAACTCATTTACATGACATTATTTTTTCCATGAAGCAAAGTTAACACATCTATCAATTGGTACATTTTGGAGTGACTAAGAAGGATCCATGCTTATTCGTTTTCACGTGTTAAATTTGTTTAAATCTTGCTCAAACCTAGGATTTCACCAAGATTGAAATGGGCATGAAAATTCAAAAAAAAATGAAATACCAATGCACATAGTCTTCTTCTGTCATATAGTAAGCATTCAAGATGATAAACAAGGTCTAGACATATTCAAACCAGGCAAATCATGTATCTACTCCCTAACGACCCTAAACTCCGTCTTATGAAGTAAGGCATGAAGAGAAGTGGTTTTGGGTTTCAAACATGCAAATTTCAAAAACCCCCCAAAAGCTTCATTTTAGAGTGACTAAGAAGGATCGAGGCTTACCTTTTCATTTTCATGTTTTAAACTTGTTTAAATCTTGGTCAAACCTAGCTAGTATTTGACCAAGATTCAAATGGGCATGCATAAAATTCAAAAAAAACAGAAAAATGAAAAACCAAAGCACATAGCCTTCTTATGTCATATAGTAAGAATTCAAGTTGATAAACAAGGTCTAGACGTATTCAAACTAGACAAATCATGTATCTACCCCTAACACTCTAAACTCTGTCTTATGAAGTCAATTAAGCATGAAGAGAAGTGGTTTTGGGTTTCAAACATGGAAATTTCAAAAACCTCCCAAAAGCTTCATTTTAGAGTGACTAAGAAGGATCCATGCTTACCTTTTAATTTTCAGATTTTAAACTTGTTTAAATCTTTGTGAAACCTAGGATTTGACCAAGATTCAAATGGGCATAAAAATTCAGGAAAAAACCAAAAGATTGATAAACCAAAGCACATAGCATTCTTATGTCATACAGTAAGCATTCAAGTTGATTAACAAGGTCTAGACATATTCAAACTAGAAAATCATGTATATATCTGTCCCTAACCTTAAACTCTGTCTTATATATGAAGTCAATCATGAAGAGAAGTGGTTTGGGTTTCAAACATGAAAAATTTCAAGAACATCCCAAAAGCCGCTTCATTTTAGAGTGACTAAGAAGGATCCATGCTTACCTTTTCGTTTTCATATTATATACTTGTTTAAATCCAGGTCAAACATAGGATTTGACCAAGATTCAAATGGGCATAAAATAAAATAAAATAGAAGAATGAAAAACAAAAGCACATAGTCTTCGTATGTCATATAGTAAGCTTTCAAGTTGATAAACAAGGTTTAGACATGTTCAAACCAGACAAATCATGTATCTACCCCCTAACCATAAACTCGATCGATCTTATGAAGTCTAGCCTGAAGAGAAGTCGTATTGGTTTCAAACATGAAAATTTCAAGAACCTCCCAAAATCTTCAAATGGGCATAATATTCAAAAAAACCAGAAAAATGAAAAACCAAAGCACATAGCCTTCTTATGTCATATAGTAAGAATTCAAGTTGATAAACAAGGTCTAGACATATTCAAACTAGACAAATCATGTATCTACCCCTAACACTCTAAACTCTGTCTTATGAAGTCAAGCATGAAGAGAAGTGGTTTTGGGTTTCAAACATGGAAATTTCAAAAACCTCCCAAAAGCTTCATTTTAGAGTGACTAAGAAGGATCCATGCTTACCTTTTAATTTTCAGATTTTAAACTTGTTTAAATCTTTGTGAAACCTAGGATTTGACCAAGATTCAAATGGGCATAAAAATTCAGGAAAAAACCAAAAGAATGATAAACCAAAGCACATAGCATTCTTATGTCATATAGTAAGCATTCAAGTTGATAAATAAGGTCTAGACATATTCAAACTAGAAAATCATGTATATATCTGCCCCTAACCCTAAACTCTGTCTTATATATGAAGCAATCATGAAGAGAAGTGGTTTTGGGTTTCAAACATGAAAATTTCAAGAACATCCCAAAAGTCGCTTCATTTTAGAGTGACTAAGAAGGATCCATGCTTACCTTTTCGTTTTCATATTTTATACTTGTTTAAATCCAGGTCAAACATAGGATTTGACCAAGATTCAAATGGGCATAAAATAAAAAAAATAGAAGAATGAAAAACAAAAGCACATAGTCTTCTTATGTCATATAGTAAGCCTTGCAAGTTGGTAAACAAGGTTTAGACATGTTCAAACCAGACAAATCATGTATCTAGCCCCTAACCATAAACTCGGTCGATCTTATGAAGTCTAGCATGAAGAGAAGTCGTATTGGTTTCAAACATGAAAATTTCAAGAACCACCCAAAATCTTCAAATGGGCATATAACATTCAAAAAACTAGAAAAATGAAAAACCAAAGCACATATATAGCCTTCTTATGTCATATAGTAAGCATTCAAGTTGATAAACAAGCATGTCTAGACATATTCAAACCCGACAAATCATGTATCTACCCCTAACCCTAAACTCTGCATGTCTTATGAAGTCAACCATGAAGAGAAGTGGTTTTTGGGTTTCAAACATTGAGATTTCAAGAACCCCCCAAAAGCTTCATTTTAGAATGACTAGCTAGGAAGGATCCAGGCTTACCTTTTCATTTTCATGTTATAGACTTGTTTAAATCTTGGTCAAACCTAGGATTTGACCAAGATTCAAATGGGCATAAACATTCAAAAAAATCAAAAACCAAAGCTAGCACATATAGTCTTCTTATGTCATATAGTAAGAATTGAAGTTGATAAACAAGGTCTAGACATATTCAAACTAGACAAATCATGTATCTACCCCTAAAGCCCTAAACTAGCTTTGTCTTATGAAGTCAAGCATGAAGAGAAGTGTTTTTGGGTTTCAGACATGGAAATTTTGAAAACCTCCCAAAAACTTCATCTTAGAGTGACAAAGAAGGATCCAAGCTTACCTTTTCATTTTCATGTTTTAAGCTTGTTTAAATATTGGTCAAGCCTAGGATTTGACCAAGATTCAAATGGGCATAAAAATTCTGGAAAAATAAAAAAAAACCAAAGCACATAGTCTTCTTACGTCATATATATCTATAGTAAGCATATTCAAGTAGATAAACAAGGTATAGACATATTCAAAACAGACAAATCCTGTATCTACCCCCTAACCCTAAACTCGGTCTTATGATGCCTAGCATGAAGAGAAGTCGTTTTGGGTTTCAAACGTTTAAGCCAAAAGCCCCATTTCATATATTTCAAATTTGGTTCAAATTTGAAAGACATACAAGTTATAGCACACATAGTGCATACATGTTCACACATTCTGCACTAGATGCTAATTAACCCTATAGTTTGAGGCCATTTGGATGAGGTCGAAAAAATCTTGGATTAGAAATGGGGTTGTTCGAACCCCGTAGTTGGATTTTTTATGAACTTGATCTGTAGTACTGGGCAAAACCCTAGTTTAACGTATTTAATTATAGATTCGTAGGTTGATTTTTCTACCTTTTTATTATTATTACTATGCAGCACATGTGTGTTTGCCCGTCGAGTGAAACTCGGAGGAAGAGGGATCACTCGGAAGGAGAGAAGAAGGGAGAGCATTATGGTGTCTCCCCTTTTTCGGGTGATGATGTTGACTTTTGTGCAGGGTTTGTCAGTGAGCAGGAGGTGCGAGCGAGCGAGCGAGCGAGTCGAGCGAGGCCGAGAATGAGAGAGATTTGTTTTTTTTGTGAGAGGGACAACCGAAGGATCCAGAAGGACCCACAGATCCCTGATGCGTCTTCTCTTGACAAAGAAGATGGCTTGGAGTTTGCGTACCTACTGCACTTGACTTGTGCTCACTGAAGTGTGGGACCTCACGCATGGGCGCCACACGTAAGTGACAGACCTGTTGGCAATGTTGGTGTAAAAACACGGTTGATTATTATAGTGCATTAGAACAAAGTTTCCTATGGATTCAACGGCAGGAAATCCAAGTTAACTCATTTACATGACATTATTTTTTCCATGAAGCAAAGTTAACACATCTATCAATTGGTACATTTTGGAGTGACTAAGAAGGATCCATGCTTATTCGTTTTCACGTGTTAAATTTGTTTAAATCTTGCTCAAACCTAGGATTTCACCAAGATTGAAATGGGCATGAAAATTCAAAAAAAATGAAATACCAATGCACATAGTCTTCTTCTGTCATATAGTAAGCATTCAAGATGATAAACAAGGTCTAGACATATTCAAACCAGGCAAATCATGTATCTACTCCCTAACGACCCTAAACTCCGTCTTATGAAGTAAGGCATGAAGAGAAGTGGTTTTGGGTTTCAAACATGCAAATTTCAAAAACCCCCCAAAAGCTTCATTTTAGAGTGACTAAGAAGGATCGAGGCTTACCTTTTCATTTTCATGTTTTAAACTTGTTTAAATCTTGGTCAAACCTAGCTAGTATTTGACCAAGATTCAAATGGGCATGCATAAAATTCAAAAAAAAAACAGAAAAATGAAAAACCAAAGCACATAGCCTTCTTATGTCATATAGTAAGAATTCAAGTTGATAAACAAGGTCTAGACGTATTCAAACTAGACAAATCATGTATCTACCCCTAACACTCTAAACTCTGTCTTATGAAGTCAATTAAGCATGAAGAGAAGTGGTTTTGGGTTTCAAACATGGAAATTTCAAAAACCTCCCAAAAGCTTCATTTTAGAGTGACTAAGAAGGATCCATGCTTACCTTTCAATTTTCAGATTTTAAACTTGTTTAAATCTTTGTGAAACCTAGGATTTGACCAAGATTCAAATGGGCATAAAAATTCAGGAAAAAACCAAAAGATTGATAAACCAAAGCACATAGCATTCTTATGTCATACAGTAAGCATTCAAGTTGATTAACAAGGTCTAGACATATTCAAACTAGAAAATCATGTATATATCTGTCCCTAACCTTAAACTCTGTCTTATATATGAAGTCAATCATGAAGAGAAGTGGTTTGGGTTTCAAACATGAAAATTTCAAGAACATCCCAAAAGCCGCTTCATTTTAGAGTGACTAAGAAGGATCCATGCTTACCTTTTCGTTTTCATATTATATACTTGTTTAAATCCAGGTCAAACATAGGATTTGACCAAGATTCAAATGGGCATAAAATAAAATAAAATAGAAGAATGAAAAACAAAAGCACATAGTCTTCGTATGTCATATAGTAAGCTTTCAAGTTGATAAACAAGGTTTAGACATGTTCAAACCAGACAAATCATGTATCTACCCCCTAACCATAAACTCGATCGATCTTATGAAGTCTAGCCTGAAGAGAAGTCGTATTGGTTTCAAACATGAAAATTTCAAGAACCTCCCAAAATCTTCAAATGGGCATAATATTCAAAAAAACCAGAAAAATGAAAAACCAAAGCACATAGCCTTCTTATGTCATATAGTAAGAATTCAAGTTGATAAACAAGGTCTAGACATATTCAAACTAGACAAATCATGTATCTACCCCTAACACTCTAAACTCTGTCTTATGAAGTCAAGCATGAAGAGAAGTGGTTTTTGGGTTTCAAACATGGAAATATCAAAAACCTCCCAAAAGCTTCATTTTAGAGTGACTAAGAAGGATCCATGCTTACCTTTTAATTTTCAGATTTTAAACTTGTTTAAATCTTTGTGAAACCTAGGATTTGACCAAGATTCAAATGGGCATAAAAATTCAGGAAAAAACCAAAAGAATGATAAACCAAAGCACATAGCATTCTTATGTCATATAGTAAGCATTCAAGTTGATAAATAAGGTCTAGACATATTCAAACTAGAAAATCATGTATATATCTGCCCCTAACCCTAAACTCTGTCTTATATATGAAGCAATCATGAAGAGAAGTGGTTTTGGGTTTCAAACATGAAAATTTCAAGAACATCCCAAAAGTCGCTTCATTTTAGAGTGACTAAGAAGGATCCAGGCTTACCTTTTCGTTTTCATATTTTATACTTGTTTAAATCCAGGTCAAACATAGGATTTGACCAAGATTCAAATGGGCATAAAATAAAAAAATAGAAGAATGAAAAACAAAAGCACATAGTCTTCTTATGTCATATAGTAAGCCTTGCAAGTTGGTAAACAAGGTTTAGACATGTTCAAACCAGACAAATCATGTATCTAGCCCCTAACCATAAACTCGGTCGATCTTATGAAGTCTAGCATGAAGAGAAGTCGTATTGGTTTCAAACATGAAAATTTCAAGAACCACCCAAAATCTTCAAATGGGCATATAACATTCAAAAAACTAGAAAAATGAAAAACCAAAGCACATATATAGCCTTCTTATGTCATATAGTAAGCATTCAAGTTGATAAACAAGCATGTCTAGACATATTCAAACCCGACAAATCATGTATCTACCCCTAACCCTAAACTCTGCATGTCTTATGAAGTCAACCATGAAGAGAAGTGGTTTTGGGTTTCAAACATTGAGATTTCAAGAACCCCCCAAAAGCTTCATTTTAGAATGACTAGCTAGGAAGGATCCAGGCTTACCTTTTCATTTTCATGTTATAGACTTGTTTAAATCTTGGTCAAACCTAGGATTTGACCAAGATTCAAATGGGCATAAACATTCAAAAAAATCAAAAAATCAAAAACCAAAGCTAGCACATATAGTCTTCTTATGTCATATAGTAAGAATTGAAGTTGATAAACAAGGTCTAGACATATTCAAACTAGACAAATCATGTATCTACCCCCTAAAGCCCTAAACTAGCTTTGTCTTATGAAGTCAAGCATGAAGAGAAGTGTTTTTGGGTTTCAGACATGGAAATTTTGAAAACCTCCCAAAAACTTCATCTTAGAGTGACAAAGAAGGATCCAAGCTTACCTTTTCATTTTCATGTTTTAAGCTTGTTTAAATATTGGTCAAGCCTAGGATTTGACCAAGATTCAAATGGGCATAAAAATTCTGAAAAAATAAAAAAAAACCAAAGCACATAGTCTTCTTACGTCATATATATCTATAGTAAGCATATTCAAGTAGATAAACAAGGTATAGACATATTCAAAACAGACAAATCCTGTATCTACCCCCTAACCCTAAACTCGGTCTTATGATGCCTAGCATGAAGAGAAGTCGTTTTGGGTTTCAAACGTTTAAGCCAAAAGCCCCATTTCATATATTTCAAATTTGGTTCAAATTTGAAAGACATACAAGTTATAGCACACATAGTGCATACATGTTCACACATTCTGCACTAGATGCTAATTAACCCTATAGTTTGAGGCCATTTGGATGAGGTCGAAAAAAATCTTGGATTAGAAATGGGGTTGTTCGAACCCCGTAGTTGGATTTTTTATGAACTTGATCTGTAGTACTGGGCAAAACCCTAGTTTAACGTATTTAATTATAGATTCGTAGGTTGATTTTTCTACCTTTTTATTATTATTACTATGCAGCACATGTGTGTTTGCCCGTCGAGTGAAACTCGGAGGAAGAGGGATCACTCGGAAGGAGAGAAGAAGGGAGAGCATTATGGTGTCTCCCCTTTTTCGGGTGATGATGTTGACTTTTGTGCAGGGTTTGTCAGTGAGCAGGAGGT
The DNA here is from genome assembly GCA_030979885.1 of Lolium multiflorum. NCBI lineage: Eukaryota > Viridiplantae > Streptophyta > Magnoliopsida > Poales > Poaceae > Lolium > Lolium multiflorum. The sequence continues at coordinate 312,594,882 of CM061750.1, read as the reverse complement.
GCGAGCGAGCGAGCGAGTCGAGCGAGGCCGAGAATGAGAGAGATTTGTTTTTTTTTGTGAGAGGGACAACCGAAGGATCCAGAAGGACCCACAGATTTCCAAAACGCATCCTGATGCGTCTTCTCTTGACAAAGAAGATGGCTTGGAGTTTGCGTACCTACTGCACTTGACTTGTGCTCACTGAAGTGTGGGACCTCACGCATGGGCGCCACACGTAAGTGACAGACCTGTTGGCAATGTTGGTGTAAAAACACGGTTGATTATTATAGTGCATTAGAACAAAGTTTCCTATGGATTCAACGGCAGGAAATCCAAGTTAACTCATTTACATGACATTATTTTTTCCATGAAGCAAAGTTAACACATCTATCAATTGGTACATTTTGGAGTGACTAAGAAGGATCCATGCTTATTCGTTTTCACGTGTTAAATTTGTTTAAATCTTGCTCAAACCTAGGATTTCACCAAGATTGAAATGGGCATGAAAATTCAAAAAAAAAATGAAATACCAATGCACATAGTCTTCTTCTGTCATATAGTAAGCATTCAAGATGATAAACAAGGTCTAGACATATTCAAACCAGGCAAATCATGTATCTACTCCCTAACGACCCTAAACTCCGTCTTATGAAGTAAGGCATGAAGAGAAGTGGTTTTGGGTTTCAAACATGCAAATTTCAAAAACCCCCCAAAAGCTTCATTTTAGAGTGACTAAGAAGGATCGAGGCTTACCTTTTCATTTTCATGTTTTAAACTTGTTTAAATCTTGGTCAAACCTAGCTAGTATTTGACCAAGATTCAAATGGGCATGCATAAAATTCAAAAAAAATCAGAAAAATGAAAAACCAAAGCACATAGCCTTCTTATGTCATATAGTAAGAATTCAAGTTGATAAACAAGGTCTAGACGTATTCAAACTAGACAAATCATGTATCTACCCCTAACACTCTAAACTCTGTCTTATGAAGTCAATTAAGCATGAAGAGAAGTGGTTTTGGGTTTCAAACATGGAAATTTCAAAAACCTCCCAAAAGCTTCATTTTAGAGTGACTAAGAAGGATCCATGCTTACCTTTTAATTTTCAGATTTTAAACTTGTTTAAATCTTTGTGAAACCTAGGATTTGACCAAGATTCAAATGGGCATAAAAATTCAGGAAAAAACCAAAAGATTGATAAACCAAAGCACATAGCATTCTTATGTTATACAGTAAGCATTCAAGTTGATTAACAAGGTCTAGACATATTCAAACTAGAAAATCATGTATATATCTGTCCCTAACCTTAAACTCTGTCTTATATATGAAATCAATCATGAAGAGAAGTGGTTTGGGTTTCAAACATGAAAATTTCAAGAACATCCCAAAAGCCGCTTCATTTTAGAGTGACTAAGAAGGATCCATGCTTACCTTTTCGTTTTCATATTATATACTTGTTTAAATCCAGGTCAAACATAGGATTTGACCAAGATTCAAATGGGCATAAAATAAAATAAAATAGAAGAATGAAAAACAAAAGCACATAGTCTTCGTATGTCATATATATAGTAAGCTTTCAAGTTGATAAACAAGGTTTAGACATGTTCAAACCAGACAAATCATGTATCTACCCCCTAACCATAAACTCGATCGATCTTATGAAGTCTAGCCTGAAGAGAAGTCGTATTGGTTTCAAACATGAAAATTTCAAGAACCTCCCAAAATCTTCAAATGGGCATAATATTCAAAAAAACCAGAAAAATGAAAAACCAAAGCACATAGCCTTCTTATGTCATATAGTAAGAATTCAAGTTGATAAACAAGGTCTAGACATATTCAAACTAGACAAATCATGTATCTACCCCTAACACTCTAAACTCTGTCTTATGAAGTCAAGCATGAAGAGAAGTGGTTTTGGGTTTCAAACATGGAAATTTCAAAAACCTCCCAAAAGCTTCATTTTAGAGTGACTAAGAAGGATCCATGCTTACCTTTTAATTTTCAGATTTTAAACTTGTTTAAATCTTTGTGAAACCTAGGATTTGACCAAGATTCAAATGGGCATAAAAATTCAGGAAAAAACCAAAAGAATGATAAACCAAAGCACATAGCATTCTTATGTCATATAGTAAGCATTCAAGTTGATAAATAAGGTCTAGACATATTCAAACTAGAAAATCATGTATATATCTGCCCCTAACCCTAAACTCTGTCTTATATATGAAGCAATCATGAAGAGAAGTGGTTTTGGGTTTCAAACATGAAAATTTCAAGAACATCCCAAAAGTCGCTTCATTTTAGAGTGACTAAGAAGGATCCAGGCTTACCTTTTCGTTTTCATATTTTATACTTGTTTAAATCCAGGTCAAACATAGGATTTGACCAAGATTCAAATGGGCATAAAATAAAAAAAATAGAAGAATGAAAAACAAAAGCACATAGTCTTCTTATGTCATATAGTAAGCCTTGCAAGTTGGTAAACAAGGTTTAGACATGTTCAAACCAGACAAATCATGTATCTAGCCCCTAACCATAAACTCGGTCGATCTTATGAAGTCTAGCATGAAGAGAAGTCGTATTGGTTTCAAACATTAAAATTTCAAGAACCACCCAAAATCTTCAAATGGGCATATAACATTCAAAAAACTAGAAAAATGAAAAACCAAAGCACATATATAGCCTTCTTATGTCATATAGTAAGCATTCAAGTTGATAAACAAGCATGTCTAGACATATTCAAACCCGACAAATCATGTATCTACCCCCTAACCCTAAACTCTGCATGTCTTATGAAGTCAACCATGAAGAGAAGTGGTTTTGGGTTTCAAACATTGAGATTTCAAGAACCCCCCAAAAGCTTCATTTTAGAATGACTAGCTAGGAAGGATCCAGGCTTACCTTTTCATTTTCATGTTATAGACTTGTTTAAATCTTGGTCAAACCTAGGATTTGACCAAGATTCAAATGGGCATAAACATTCAAAAAAATCAAAAAATCAAAAACCAAAGCTAGCACATATAGTCTTCTTATGTCATATAGTAAGAATTGAAGTTGATAAACAAGGTCTAGACATATTCAAACTAGACAAATCATGTATCTACCCCTAAAGCCCTAAACTAGCTTTGTCTTATGAAGTCAAGCATGAAGAGAAGTGTTTTTGGGTTTCAGACATGGAAATTTTGAAAACCTCCCAAAAACTTCATCTTAGAGTGACAAAGAAGGATCCAAGCTTACCTTTTCATTTTCATGTTTTAAGCTTGTTTAAATATTGGTCAAGCCTAGGATTTGACCAAGATTCAAAATGGGCATAAAAAAAAAATAAAAAACCAAAGCACATAGTCTTCTTACGTCATATATATCTATAGTAAGCATATTCAAGTAGATAAACAAGGTATAGACATATTCAAAACAGACAAATCCTGTATCTACCCCCTAACCCTAAACTCGGTCTTATGATGCCTAGCATGAAGAGAAGTCGTTTTGGGTTTCAAACGTTTAAGCCAAAAGCCCCATTTCATATATTTCAAATTTGGTTCAAATTTGAAAGACATACAAGTTATAGCACACATAGTGCATACATGTTCACACATTCTGCACTAGATGCTAATTAACCCTATAGTTTGAGGCCATTTGGATGAGGTCGAAAAAATCTTGGATTAGAAATGGGGTTGTTCGAACCCCGTAGTTGGATTTTTTATGAACTTGATCTGTAGTACTGGGCAAAACCCTAGTTTAACGTATTTAATTATAGATTCGTAGGTTGATTTTTCTACCTTTTTATTATTATTACTATGCAGCACATGTGTGTTTGCCCGTCGAGTGAAACTCGGAGGAAGAGGGATCACTCGGAAGGAGAGAAGAAGGGAGAGCATTATGGTGTCTCTTTTCGGGTGATGATGTTGACTTTTGTGCAGGGTTTGTCAGTGAGCAGGAGGTGCGAGCGAGCGAGCGAGCGAGTCGAGCGAGGCCGAGAATGAGAGATTTTTTTTTTTTTTGTGAGAGGGACAACCGAAGGATCCAGAAGGACCCACAGATTTCCAAAACGCATCCTGATGCGTCTTCTCTTGACAAAGAAGATGGCTTGGAGTTTGCGTACCTACTGCACTTGACTTGTGCTCACTGAAGTGTGGGACCTCACGCATGGGCGCCACACGTAAGTGACAGACCTGTTGGCAATGTTGGTGTAAAAACACGGTTGATTATTATAGTGCATTAGAACAAAGTTTCCTATGGATTCAACGGCAGGAAATCCAAGTTAACTCATTTACATGACATTATTTTTTCCATGAAGCAAAGTTAACACATCTATCAATTGGTACATTTTGGAGTGACTAAGAAGGATCCATGCTTATTCGTTTTCACGTGTTAAATTTGTTTAAATCTTGCTCAAACCTAGGATTTCACCAAGATTGAAATGGGCATGAAAATTCAAAAAAAAATGAAATACCAATGCACATAGTCTTCTTCTGTCATATAGTAAGCATTCAAGATGATAAACAAGGTCTAGACATATTCAAACCAGGCAAATCATGTATCTACTCCCTAACGACCCTAAACTCCGTCTTATGAAGTAAGGCATGAAGAGAAGTGGTTTTGGGTTTCAAACATGCAAATTTCAAAAACCCCCCAAAAGCTTCATTTTAGAGTGACTAAGAAGGATCGAGGCTTACCTTTTCATTTTCATGTTTTAAACTTGTTTAAATCTTGGTCAAACCTAGCTAGTATTTGACCAAGATTCAAATGGGCATGCATAAAATTCAAAAAAATCAGAAAAATGAAAAACCAAAGCACATAGCCTTCTTATGTCATATAGTAAGAATTCAAGTTGATAAACAAGGTCTAGACGTATTCAAACTAGACAAATCATGTATCTACCCCTAACACTCTAAACTCTGTCTTATGAAGTCAATTAAGCATGAAGAGAAGTGGTTTTTTTCAAACATGGAAATTTCAAAAACCTCCCAAAAGCTTCATTTTAGAGTGACTAAGAAGGATCCATGCTTACCTTTTAATTTTCAGATTTTAAACTTGTTTAAATCTTTGTGAAACCTAGGATTTGACCAAGATTCAAATGGGCATAAAAATTCAGGAAAAAACCAAAAGATTGATAAACCAAAGCACATAGCATTCTTATGTTATACAGTAAGCATTCAAGTTGATTAACAAGGTCTAGACATATTCAAACTAGAAAATCATGTATATATCTGTCCCTAACCTTAAACTCTGTCTTATATATGAAATCAATCATGAAGAGAAGTGGTTTGGGTTTCAAACATGAAAATTTCAAGAACATCCCAAAAGCCGCTTCATTTTAGAGTGACTAAGAAGGATCCATGCTTACCTTTTCGTTTTCATATTATATACTTGTTTAAATCCAGGTCAAACATAGGATTTGACCAAGATTCAAATGGGCATAAAATAAAATAAAATAGAAGAATGAAAAACAAAAGCACATAGTCTTCGTATGTCATATATATAGTAAGCTTTCAAGTTGATAAACAAGGTTTAGACATGTTCAAACCAGACAAATCATGTATCTACCCCCTAACCATAAACTCGATCGATCTTATGAAGTCTAGCCTGAAGAGAAGTCGTATTGGTTTCAAACATGAAAATTTCAAGAACCTCCCAAAATCTTCAAATGGGCATAATATTCAAAAAAACCAGAAAAATGAAAAACCAAAGCACATAGCCTTCTTATGTCATATAGTAAGAATTCAAGTTGATAAACAAGGTCTAGACATATTCAAACTAGACAAATCATGTATCTACCCCTAACACTCTAAACTCTGTCTTATGAAGTCAAGCATGAAGAGAAGTGGTTTTGGGTTTCAAACATGGAAATTTCAAAAACCTCCCAAAAGCTTCATTTTAGAGTGACTAAGAAGGATCCATGCTTACCTTTTAATTTTCAGATTTTAAACTTGTTTAAATCTTTGTGAAACCTAGGATTTGACCAAGATTCAAATGGGCATAAAAATTCAGGAAAAAACCAAAAGAATGATAAACCAAAGCACATAGCATTCTTATGTCATATAGTAAGCATTCAAGTTGATAAATAAGGTCTAGACATATTCAAACTAGAAAATCATGTATATATCTGCCCCTAACCCTAAACTCTGTCTTATATATGAAGCAATCATGAAGAGAAGTGGTTTTGGGTTTCAAACATGAAAATTTCAAGAACATCCCAAAAGTCGCTTCATTTTAGAGTGACTAAGAAGGATCCAGGCTTACCTTTTCGTTTTCATATTTTATACTTGTTTAAATCCAGGTCAAACATAGGATTTGACCAAGATTCAAATGGGCATAAAATAAAAAAATAGAAGAATGAAAAACAAAAGCACATAGTCTTCTTATGTCATATAGTAAGCCTTGCAAGTTGGTAAACAAGGTTTAGACATGTTCAAACCAGACAAATCATGTATCTAGCCCCTAACCATAAACTCGGTCGATCTTATGAAGTCTAGCATGAAGAGAAGTCGTATTGGTTTCAAACATTAAAATTTCAAGAACCACCCAAAATCTTCAAATGGGCATATAACATTCAAAAAACTAGAAAAATGAAAAACCAAAGCACATATATAGCCTTCTTATGTCATATAGTAAGCATTCAAGTTGATAAACAAGCATGTCTAGACATATTCAAACCCGAAAAATCATGTATCTACCCCTAACCCTAAACTCTGCATGTCTTATGAAGTCAACCATGAAGAGAAGTGGTTTTGGGTTTCAAACATTGAGATTTCAAGAACCCCCCAAAAGCTTCATTTTAGAATGACTAGCTAGGAAGGATCCAGGCTTACCTTTTCATTTTCATGTTATAGACTTGTTTAAATCTTGGTCAAACCTAGGATTTGACCAAGATTCAAATGGGCATAAACATTCAAAAAAATCAAAAAATCAAAAACCAAAGCTAGCACATATAGTCTTCTTATGTCATATAGTAAGAATTGAAGTTGATAAACAAGGTCTAGACATATTCAAACTAGACAAATCATGTATCTACCCCCTAAAGCCCTAAACTAGCTTTGTCTTATGAAGTCAAGCATGAAGAGAAGTGTTTTTGGGTTTCAGACATGGAAATTTTGAAAACCTCCCAAAAACTTCATCTTAGAGTGACAAAGAAGGATCCAAGCTTACCTTTTCATTTTCATGTTTTAAGCTTGTTTAAATATTGGTCAAGCCTAGGATTTGACCAAGATTCAAATGGGCTTAAAAATTCTGGAAAAATAAAAAAATAAAAACCAAAGCACATAGTCTTCTTACGTCATATATATCTATAGTAAGCATATTCAAGTAGATAAACAAGGTATAGACATATTCAAAACAGACAAATCATGTATCTACCCCCTAACCCTAAACTCGGTCTTATGATGCCTAGCATGAAGAGAAGTCGTTTTGGGTTTCAAACGTTTAAGCCAAAAGCCCCATTTCATATATTTCAAATTTGGTTCAAATTTGAAAGACATACAAGTTATAGCACACATAGTGCATACATGTTCACACATTCTGCACTAGATGCTAATTAACCCTATAGTTTGAGGCCATTTGGATGAGGAAAAAAATCTTGGATTAGAAATGGGGTTGTTCGAACCCCGTAGTTGGATTTTTTATGAACTTGATCTGTAGTACTGGGCAAAACCCTAGTTTAACGTATTTAATTATAGATTCGTAGGTTGATTTTTCTACCTTTTTATTATTATTACTATGCAGCACATGTGTGTTTGCCCGTCGAGTGAAACTCGGAGGAAGAGGGATCACTCGGAAGGAGAGAAGAAGGGAGAGCATTATGGTGTCTCCCCTTTTTCGGGTGATGATGTTGACTTTTGTGCAGGGTTTGTCAGTGAGCAGGAGGTGCGAGCGAGCGAGTCGAGCGAGGCCGAGAATGAGAGATTTGTTTTTTTTTTTGTGAGAGGGACAACCGAAGGATCCAGAAGGACCCACAGATTTCCAAAACGCATCCTGATGCGTCTTCTCTTGACAAAGAAGATGGCTTGGAGTTTGCGTACCTACTGCACTTGACTTGTGCTCACTGAAGTGTGGGACCTCACGCATGGGCGCCACACGTAAGTGACAGACCTGTTGGCAATGTTGGTGTAAAAACACGGTTGATTATTATAGTGCATTAGAACAAAGTTTCCTATGGATTCAACGGCAGGAAATCCAAGTTAACTCATTTACATGACATTATTTTTTCCATGAAGCAAAGTTAACACATCTATCAATTGGTACATTTTGGAGTGACTAAGAAGGATCCATGCTTATTCGTTTTCACGTGTTAAATTTGTTTAAATCTTGCTCAAACCTAGGATTTCACCAAGATTGAAATGGGCATGAAAATTCAAAAAAAAATGAAATACCAATGCACATAGTCTTCTTCTGTCATATAGTAAGCATTCAAGATGATAAACAAGGTCTAGACATATTCAAACCAGGCAAATCATGTATCTACTCCCTAACGACCCTAAACTCCGTCTTATGAAGTAAGGCATGAAGAGAAGTGGTTTTGGGTTTCAAACATGCAAATTTCAAAAACCCCCAAAAGCTTCATTTTAGAGTGACTAAGAAGGATCGAGGCTTACCTTTTCATTTTCATGTTTTAAACTTGTTTAAATCTTGGTCAACCTAGCTAGTATTTGACCAAGATTCAAATGGGCATGCATAAAAAAAAAAAACAGAAAAATGAAAAACCAAAGCACATAGCCTTCTTATGTCATATAGTAAGAATTCAAGTTGATAAACAAGGTCTAGACGTATTCAAACTAGACAAATCATGTATCTACCCCTAACACTCTAAACTCTGTCTTATGAAGTCAATTAAGCATGAAGAGAAGTGGTTTTGGGTTTCAAACATGGAAATTTCAAAAACCCCAAAAGCTTCATTTTAGAGTGACTAAGAAGGATCCATGCTTACCTTTCAATTTTCAGATTTTAAACTTGTTTAAATCTTTGTGAAACCTAGGATTTGACCAAGATTCAAATGGGCATAAAAATTCAGGAAAAAACCAAAAGATTGATAAACCAAAGCACATAGCATTCTTATGTCATACAGTAAGCATTCAAGTTGATTAACAAGGTCTAGACATATTCAAACTAGAAAATCATGTATATATCTGTCCCTAACCTTAAACTCTGTCTTATATATGAAGTCAATCATGAAGAGAAGTGGTTTGGGTTTCAAACATGAAAATTTCAAGAACATCCCAAAAGCCGCTTCATTTTAGAGTGACTAAGAAGGATCCATGCTTACCTTTTCGTTTTCATATTATATACTTGTTTAAATCCAGGTCAAACATAGGATTTGACCAAGATTCAAATGGGCATAAAATAAAATAAAATAGAAGAATGAAAAACAAAAGCACATAGTCTTCGTATGTCATATATATAGTAAGCTTTCAAGTTGATAAACAAGGTTTAGACATGTTCAAACCAGACAAATCATGTATCTACCCCTAACCATAAACTCGATCGATCTTATGAAGTCTAGCCTGAAGAGAAGTCGTATTGGTTTCAAACATGAAAATTTCAAGAACCTCCCAAAATCTTCAAATGGGCATAATATTCAAAAAAACCAGAAAAATGAAAAACCAAAGCACATAGCCTTCTTATGTCATATAGTAAGAATTCAAGTTGATAAACAAGGTCTAGACATATTCAAACTAGACAAATCATGTATCTACCCCTAACACTCTAAACTCTGTCTTATGAAGTCAAGCATGAAGAGAAGTGGTTTTGGGTTTCAAACATGGAAATTTCAAAAACCTCCCAAAAGCTTCATTTTAGAGTGACTAAGAAGGATCCATGCTACCTTTTAATTTTCAGATTTTAAACTTGTTTAAATCTTTGTGAAACCTAGGATTTGACCAAGATTCAAATGGGCATAAAAATTCAGGAAAAAACCAAAAGAATGATAAACCAAAGCACATAGCATTCTTATGTCATATAGTAAGCATTCAAGTTGATAAATAAGGTCTAGACATATTCAAACTAGAAAATCATGTATATATCTGCCCCTAACCCTAAACTCTGTCTTATATATGAAGCAATCATGAAGAGAAGTGGTTTTGGGTTTCAAACATGAAAATTTCAAGAACATCCCAAAAGTCGCTTCATTTTAGAGTGACTAAGAAGGATCCAGGCTTACCTTTTCGTTTTCATATTTTATACTTGTTTAAATCCAGGTCAAACATAGGATTTGACCAAGATTCAAATGGGCATAAAATAAAAAAATAGAAGAATGAAAAACAAAAGCACATAGTCTTCTTATGTCATATAGTAAGCCTTGCAAGTTGGTAAACAAGGTTTAGACATGTTCAAACCAGACAAATCATGTATCTAGCCCCTAACCATAAACTCGGTCGATCTTATGAAGTCTAGCATGAAGAGAAGTCGTATTGGTTTCAAACATGAAAATTTCAAGAACCACCCAAAATCTTCAAATGGGCATATAACATTCAAAAAACTAGAAAAATGAAAAACCAAAGCACATATATAGCCTTCTTATGTCATATAGTAAGCATTCAAGTTGATAAACAAGCATGTCTAGACATATTCAAACCCGACAAATCATGTATCTACCCCCTAACCCTAAACTCTGCATGTCTTATGAAGTCAACCATGAAGAGAAGTGGTTTTGGGTTTCAAACATTGAGATTTCAACCCCCCCCCAAAAGCTTCATTTTAGAATGACTAGCTAGGAAGGATCCATGCTTACCTTTTCACTTTCATGTTTTAAACTTGTTTAAATCTTGGTCAAACCTAGGATTTGACCAAGATTCAAATGGGCATATATAAACATTCAGAAAAAACAAAAACCAAAAACCAAAGCACATATATATATAGCCTTCTTATGTCATATATATATATATAGTAAGCATTCAAGTTGATGAACAAGGTCTAGACATATTCAAAACAGAAAAGGCATGTATCTACCCCTAACCCTTAACTTTGTCTTATGAAGTCAAGCATGAAGAGAAGTGGTTTCGGGTTTCAAACATGGAAATTTCTAAAACTTCCCAAAAGCTTAATTTTAGAGTGACTAGGAAGGATCCAGGCTTACCTTTTCATTTTCATGTTTTAAGTTTGTTTAAATCCTAGTCAAACCTAGGATTTGACCAAGATTCAAATGAGCATAAAAATTCAGAAAAAATCAAAAAAAATGAAAACCCAAAGCACATAGCCTTCTTACGTCATATATATAGTAATTAACAATCAGGTTGATAAACAAGGTATAGACATATTCAAAACATACAAATCATGTACTCCGTATCTACCCCCAACCCTAAACTATGTTTTTGGGGGATTTCTTTGACGAAGTTATAACACCCCCACATTTCACATTGGAATTACTTTCAGTAAATCAGCATAAAGTCGTTTAAATGTGCGAAACTATCTTGAAAGTACTAAAACCGTAAAAGTTGGGAATTGGCACTAAAATATGGCGTAATTTATCTAAAAAATGTAGAGTTGCCAGTTTGACCCGTATCTTATATGTACACCATTCACAAAATAAACATATTTTGTCATCTAGAAAATGAAAAAAAAAATTTATACCGAAAAGTTGAAAAGTCTAGTCATTAACATTGTTGGGAATGGCAAGATGCACCACCATGCCCAATTTGGGCACATTGTAACAAACTGTGCCACAAATATGGCCATAACTATATCATTTGGCTTGCAAACCATGAATCTTCATACACGATAGTCCGCTTTGTGAAGACATTTTGTTTTTCACTACCCTATCACATGTTTCTTATTTTCCCTGTCAACTAACACATACAAGCACACTCCATGTAGAAGGGTTTCATTTTTCAGGTTTTCTTCAGTTTCATTTATTTATTTCAAAACCAGGTCAAAATGTTTTACATGATTATCCTGCAAAGGGGTTGAATATTTCAGTACTATCGCTGGTTTCTATATATAGTAAGTAATATGTATATAAAAATTATTTATGGGGACTTGTAGGACCAAGTTATAACATATCTACAATTCAAATTTGAATTACTTTGAATAAATCAGCATAAAGTCATTTAAATGTGCGAAACTAGCTAGAAAGCACTAAAAACCGTAAATTTGGGATTTGTCATTAAAATATGGCGTAATTTATTTAAAAAATGTAGATGCGCCATTTTGACCCATATCTTTTCTACCCCATGCACAAAAAAACATATTTTATCATCTAGAAAATGAAAAACGATTTTTTATACCGAAAACTTGAAAAGTCTAGTCATCAACATTGTTAGAAATGGCAAGATGCACCACCATGCCCAATTAGGGAACACTATAACAAACAATGTTGTCCAGGGATAATCAAACTTGGTAATATGAACTATGAGATTGAACAAAACGTTATATTTGGTTTACCCTTTGAACCTCCTAACTTACCACAACATTGACTTCTTATTTTTATTTACAAATAGGAGGCGACGTTCCCGTCGACAGCGAGGCGCCTGTGGTGACTTCGTCAATTTCAAGATTCAATCCGCCGGCTCAGTCTTCCGGAGGTGCTCATAGGGGTAGGGTGTGCGTGTGTGTGTTCATAGGGATGAGTGTATACGCGTGTATGTGAGCATCTGCGTTTGTACTGTGTTTCTCAATAATATATGTTTTTTATTATCTCAAATCAATTAGCATTTGATTTTAAAAAACTACCATAATAATTCATGAGAAAGCGTTGAACAAGTTTCAGAATGTAATTTTAGACTTGATAGTTGATATGACCAATAATAGACTTAAATTAAATTGGATTTCAAAGTTCAGATTTTATAAGCGAATATAGTTTCATGTTGCAGATTATGTATTAGCTTGAGGGGCACCCCTAGAATAAAGTAGGTCGGTCACTTACGTGTGGTCCCATGCGTGTAGGTCCCACACATCAGTGAGCACAAGTCACGTGCGGTAGGTAGGCAAACTCCCAGCAATCTTCTTTGTCAAGTAAAGACTCGTCGTCAAGACTCTCTCTCTCTCTCTCTCTCTCTCTCTCTCTCTCTCTCTCTCTCTCTCTCTCCCTTTTGTCGCTGAAAAAAATGAATATTAGACGGGCGCGTAGCCTGCACTGCAGGTCTACATAACTGAAACCCTGTGTGCCAGTCAACATCACTCACCGAAAAAAGTGAAGCATTTCTTTTCACCATAAATAACAGCGGCCCCGTGAGGCACTGCTCTCCCTTTCTCTTAATTTCTCCTTCCGTGTGATCCCTCTTCCACCTTTTATCCTTTGCACGATCGAAACTCCACTTATTGTTGTCATTGTTGCACAAAACACTCACTTAACCTGTTCTTTTGCACATATCACCAACTCATGTATTTGTTGCACAAAGGTCTAAATCTGTCGCTAAGCTACTTTACTCTAAATCTGATGACCGGGACCTAGAAGGTAGTGATATCCCTTGTGTAGTGTGTTTTTTAGAACTCTAAAAGAATATGAAAATATTTTAGCAATTGAAATAATATAAATTAACTAATATGGGATCGATAGTCATGAAATATATTTTCTACTATCCGGCCAATATCAAGTGTCATGAAATATATTCATTGTAAACTTAGTGATAATCACTCGAGTTTGATATGAATGGCCTAGCTAGCTATGGGCATCTCCCACTATATATGTTGTCCACACGACCAAGCAACAAGCATCCATGAGGAAAGTTTCTTATGGGTGACTTTCATCTCTGCCGCAAAACACGCGCCGAAATTGTTGGCGCGTCCCATTTTCAAGCTACCCCAAAACCTGCGGTTTGCCCGTCGGCCTATAAACATCGGTCCACAGAGGATATTTCCCTGTAGAGCACAATTCGAACACCACATCTTTCTCATGCTTCTACCAGGCACACTCCCACGACGACGGCCGTGCCCCACCGCCCCTCCTCACCATCACTGCCTTCTCACCGGCCACCGTAGTGACCGACCACGTTTTACCGGCTCCCTTGCTGCCTAGCAAGCCGGATTAGCTTCCTCGACGCCGACGTTCACCGCGCCATATCTCCTCCGGATCTGCTTCCCCGACTCTGTAGTCCACCTCACCGGAGATCGAGATGGGCAAAAAACGCGGCCCCAAAGTCGACCACCCCCAACCAAAGAGTAAATCCGCCCGGGCCTCAGACGAAGGTTGATGAATACTTTACATGTCCGCTTTTGTTATATGCATTTGATTTCTTACACTAGTTTTCGTTGCTTTCTTGCAATGCATTCTTGCTGATATTAGATCAGTGTAGATAGTTGTTTGCCGCGTAGCTATATGAGATCTTAACCTTACATCTGCTGATCGAGAGGAAGATCGAGGTTATGTCCGCTTTCGTTATGCATTTCTTTTCCGAGAATCACTTCTGTGTGATATGTTTTGGGGGTTTGAAGTATGCATTTTACAAAGGTTATGATAGCAGTCAAGCTAGCAGAGCAATTTGTTGATAGTATTAAACTGCCTGTATTTTTTTTATCTCGGAACTCTGCTGATCGTAACCTTACATCTGCTGATGGAGAGGCAGAGCTTATGTCCGCTTTCGTTACGCATTTCTTTTCCAAATATCACTTCTGTGCGGTACTTTTTTGGGGTTTGAACGTCCCAAATTAGTTGTCCCAAATTTTTTTAAATATGAATGTATCTAGACATGTTTTAGTGTCTTGATGCATCCATATTTTAACAAACTTGAGACAACTAATTTAGGACGGAGGATAGTACATTACTACCTCCACCCCAAACCTGAAGGCTTATTTATAAAAGTCAAACCAAGTAAAGTTTGACCAAACTTTCAGAACAATCTATCAAGAAATATAATATTTTGTAGATACCGTACGAAAATATATTCGTTATCTATTTAATGATATTAAATTTGTATTTTGCATGTTAATGATTTTTGATAAAAACTTCGGGATGGTGGTAGTACGTATTACAAAGGTTATGATAGCAGTCAAGCTAGGAGAGCAATTTATTGATAGTATTAAACTGCCTGTATTTTTTTCTATTTGCAACTCTGTGTGCGCCATGTGGAATTGCATGCTCTAGCCAGTTCATCCAATGAGGTTTTATCACTTAACACCAGAAGTTCAGGATTTTTTTTATCACAGAACCACAACCCTAGAAATTTGTATCACAAAACACTAACATTTGGGGTAATTGTTTCGCAGAATACACGATCTCTGTTTGATAGCCCATTAGTGACCTCCGGCCACCGTCAGTTTAAGAGTGACCGCAGGAGAAAGACAATTAGACTTTATTTTGTGGTATTTGCTGTTAAACGCAAATACAAAGCTGTTTGTCAACACTAGTTGTTAAATCTTAAGTCCAGACAGTTCAAAATAAAATCTTATGTCCAGGGTAGTTGTATTGGTAAACATTATCAAAACCTTATGCTGGTACAGAATATATTACCCAAATCTCATGTTCTTGTGTGGTTATAATTTCTTGTGGATATTTGTCATATGGTAATTCATTTGTGTGTAGCATATGTAACAAGTGTGACTCATATTCTCATTTCCACAGAGTGTCTACAAAATTTCACACCAAAATTCATTTGTTTGTAGCAAACATGCTCACGTACTGTAAATTGGTGTCACGCTGTAGGGTCATGCTCTTGTCAAGCCGACTAATGACAAATAATGTGTTATGTGAAATAATTTCCCCAAATGTTGGTGTTTTGTGATTAAAAATCCCCAACTTGTGGTGCTAAGTGATAAAACCACTCATTCAATAGACCGAGCCTTAGGCATGTATCATTAGATATTTTTTTAGGAAGGCTGCAAATATTTATTTTGAATACTGCGTTGCTACTTGCTAGGATTTGAACTCAGGACCTTGTAGGTCTGATACCATTTCGAATTGCATGCTCTAGCAAGTTCATCCAATAGATCGATCTGTTGGAATTTGGAAGACCCTAGGCAATTATATTAAGCACACGCCATTCCATATGGTTAACCATTGGCATGAAAATGACACTTATATGTGTTTGAGTCTATATGTGGATTGCTTAGCCCTTTCCATCAGTTCGGACTTTTGGTTGCGTTGGCTACTGCATGAAGCTTGACATCATACTTATCCTAAAAATTGTTGCTGCTGCCCTTTGTTGCCCAACATAAATTATTTTTGAGCCATAATTTGTTTGCCCTTTCCATCAGTCCGGACTTCCGGTTGCGTTGGCTAGTGCATGAAGCTTGACAATATGAACATCAATTATTTTTGAGCCATAGTTTGTTTGTCATTACACCTTTTGAGCAGTCTCACTGCTACTATTAATTTGTTCTTATATGCACAGTTCCATGATAAATCTCATCTGCATTTCTCGCCAATGCATGTTAGGTCTTCCACTCGAGAATGAGTACGAAGAGCAACGGAGGCAAACTATTCTGCATAATAGCCGAGTTGCAGCCTCGTTGGGCCTAACACTACATCCTTCTACAAGGTCTAGTGCAAAAACGCCACCCACCTCCCTCACAAAGGATACGGAACATTCCTCTGATTCAGAATTTGATCCTGCTGATTGTGATGGCGAGCTGACTCAGGAAGATGCCCTGGTCGACTATCGTCTGCAACACAACAAGGTGAGTTTTCTCTGTCCTGTCATCGAATTATTTGTCCCAACTTCCATTTGTTGTATCCCAGTCCTACCAAATATGTTACCCATGCCATGTTCAATCTCATTACTACAATTTTTCCTGCTTAGTTAACGCCTCATATATGTTTTGGCATATGTTGCCTGACTGTTTTTCCATTCCATCTGCATATCATCATCATATAATATTGTACATTGAAATATCATTTATGTGTGACAGGCATCTGCAGATTCGGGAAAGAACTTTTCAAGAACGAATAGGAGGAAGAACACTC
The DNA here is from genome assembly GCA_030979885.1 of Lolium multiflorum. Taxonomy (NCBI): domain Eukaryota; kingdom Viridiplantae; phylum Streptophyta; class Magnoliopsida; order Poales; family Poaceae; genus Lolium; species Lolium multiflorum. The sequence continues at coordinate 312,578,084 of CM061750.1, read as the reverse complement.
AACAGGAACCTCAGGCTGATACCGGAGGATGGGTGACAGTGCGTAATAAAAAAAGAGTTAAGCCTGATGCTCGTGCTGCTCCTCCTATTACAAGGTCTAACAAGAGACTGACACGAGGTGGCGAACAGGCCAAGAATGATAACAGTAAAAGGTCTCGTAAAAACCACAAACCATCGAATCAGACAGAAGTAGCCCCAGCATGTACCAGCCCACACATTCCACAACCACCAGTTGCCAATACTGATTCTCAGCAACAATTGCCAACAGAACCAGTTTCCACAGCAAATTCTAGCCAAGAATTGGCACCATCAGGAGTGGTGGTAGGTAATAATGGCCAAGGACACATGATGCTAGTCCCAGATGATACAGCCTCAAATGTCCAAACAGTGCTGCCACAACACCAGCAAACTGGTGATGATCTCCCTCCGACCCTTAGTCCTGCGAAAGACAACTCCTCTCCCGATGATGAGACCCACGCCAAAAAAGGTAATACTTTTTTCAAGACTTGTAGTTTAATGCTCCCTTATGTATCTATATACCATGATAGCTTGATGTAATGCTTAACTTGGTAGGTTCGCCACGATCAATAAAAACGAGGGGGCCAACGGTAGGAAAAAAACTTGCAGCTAAGATTTCCGGAATGGGTTCAAGATTTCGCATCACATCTATTGTAGGTGGCAGAAGGCCACTTCATCCGCATGAATCTTCATATCTTGTATCACAGGTTGGCCATTTTATCAGGAATGAACTTCCTACCTTCCCATTGTGGAAGCAGCACGTTGACACCCCTTCACAGTTCGAGAGTTTAGTGCATAATTTACACGTAAGTCATGCTTCTCCTGGTAATGATAAATTATTCCACATTGATCTGTCCCATTTCTTGTAGCTTACTGTTGTTTCTATGCTATATAACTCACCAATCATTCCACCGTTGTGAGCAGTTAAGGTTTGAATTCGATGAGGATAATGAGGATGTAAAGTTTGTCATCGCTTCCATATTCAAAGAATTGTTGCGCCAGCACCGCTATAAGCTTAAGGCGACATACTTCACTGGCCAGATTACTGCCAATGTTCGAACAAAGTCTCCTGCACCCTGTATGACTGACGAGCAGTGGGGAGATCTTGTCAAGCATTGGTCTGATCCAAAGAATGTGGTATGGCTTATGAGGACCGTGAAACCAGATTAAATTCCGAATACTTATTTTGCGCCAGTGTCTCACTAGTCTCCTTTTGCAGACGTTGTCTAAAAGGAACCAGGCTAACCGCTTGAAACAACGTTTACCAAGCCGTACAGGATCTCGTCACTTGGTTGGGCATCTCTGGCAAAAAGTAATGCCCCGCTGGTCTGTACTGCTACATATGTTACTCGTAAATTGTGTAGAACTCCGTGTGCATGTTATATTTCCATCCTCCATTTCAACCACGTTATTTGATCTCCATATGATTGTACAAAAATGCAGAAAGTAGATCATGCAAACAACATGCAACCAGACAAAGAGATGACTCTGGCAGAGCAGTTCGAGGCATGCCAGAAGAACAAACATAATGTGATAGGAGAACTTGCAGAAAGTGTTATTGTAAGTCTTCTTTATGATTTAAATTTTTTAACTACACACTTGCCAATTTGTAGGAGCAATATGTCAATATGATCTTGTAGGCGTTTTTGTGAAAATGCATTTGATGTGTAATCAGGCATACCAACTTGTAGGATTAGAAGTAGTTCATACACATTAAATCTACCGTCTGCATGTTTCTCTGTAATAACTTTTATTTTTACACGACTCAAAACTTTTCAGGCAAATATGAAATTGGAGATGGCAAAACCCGGGAAAGATGGTATGGAAAAAACTCTAGAAGAATGTATGGAGACATTTACCATGGTACTTAAAAATAAAGATATCACCAAAAACACTTTCCTGCGAAATGCTGGGTTTTTGCAGTCCAAGTCCAAGTCCAAGTCCAAGTCTTTCTCTGCACAAGTTCTGGAGGAACAAATCCAAATAGAACGAGCTGCAGCAGATGTGTTAAGAAACCAAGTTGACATGTTGAGATCGAGATCAGAAGCATGTGATGCCCTACTGCAGGAGGCCAATCAAGTTTGTTATAATCTCTCAAAAGACTAATAAAATGCCATAGATAATTGGAGATGAAAACACTGACATTGACATGTGAGTACCTTGGTATTGTGAAATGTTTACTGAGACTGAGGCACTGTTCCTATTTTGTTGGTGGATGCATTTATCTACGGCTGGGATCAACTTGGTAGTTGTTCCTGTGGATGTTTTAGAAATTGGTTGCCTAGCCTTTTCAATCCGTTCGAACTTAAATGGTATTAGAGCCAAGGTCTCGAGTTTGAATTGTTGACGGTGTGGTTCAATTCATCCTTAAATTGTTGGTGCCCCATTGGCCCTTGTAAAGCTTCATGTGCCTACCTCCGAATCCAGTGTTGAATTTCTCTTGTCACACACGAGGATGGCTGTTAATGTGTATATAAGTGGGTTGCATAGCCCCTTTTATATAAGGTTGCAAGTTTCCTTTTTGTGTTGTGCCTTTGGGATTCAGCCTGCACTTCTGACTTTTGGTTGCGTTGGCTACTGCATAAGTTTAATATAGTTCCATGTGGTTTTTGTTGAGTTCTATAATAAGTGGATTGCCTAGCCCTTTCCATCATTTCGGACCTGTGGTGTGCTATTCTGTTTTCCACGTATTAGACCTCCTCTTCTTAACAAGACTCCATGAGTAGGAGGCACTATGATTTTTTTTTGCGCATGAAATTACTCAATTAGATAGCTTAATCCCATTTGTTGACTCTCTGTTGATCAGCCACTTGAGGGTAAAACTGAGTATATTGCACTAGCCAGTATTTTTTTTATGAGGTAATGCACTAGCCAGTATTAGTACTCGAGGGGAAAACTGAGTGCAGATATTTTTCCAGTGTAAGGCTAACTGAGTACACGTAACGGTGCAGACGTGCAGTACCACGGACGCGTGTCGCGGTGCACAGCGGTTAGGCGGTGCGCGTGTTGAGACCAAACGTCTAGCTTTTTTGAGAAACTGCCGAGACCAACCGTCACGTTGCCAGAGCCCCCTCTCTCCCTCCCTCTGCACACAGTCTCATTCTCACTCACGCACGCAACCACGCCTCTCACGTCCCATCAACTTCTCCAAATCGAAGGAAAAAACACCAACCGCCCACGCGCGCTCCCTGCCGGCGATGGACAAGAAGAATGCGCCGGCGGCCGTCGCCTCCGTGAACTGGGCCTCTCTCTCGGCTGATGGACCACTTCACAAGATCGGCGAATGCTTACTGGCGAACGAGCAGTACGCTGACACCTACTCTGCTATGAGGCAAGTCTGTAGAAATTGGCGCTCAGGTTTACCTGAGCCCGACGTGCACCTGCACGAATGGATCATGCTAGACCACGGCCTTCCACGCGCTGCTGATTTCACCTTCCTCCACCTCCGCACATCCCGCTACGTCACCATCGATCTAACGGAAGTTCATGCAAGGTTCAAATTCCTCCATATCTATAGAGTTAATCTATTTTTATTTTCAATCGTAAACATCTTAGTGCTGAATGTTATCTTCATCAATATATTTTAGATACTACTTTGTCGGCTTTTGCCGTGGCGTCATCGTGCTTGCCCAGAAGAACCAGCCGCACAAGATACGGCTTCTGAACCCACTCACAAAGACATTGAATACTATGTTTGAGGCGCATATGCCAAACGTTATTCTGAAGTCAGTCGCTGTGATGAAGTCCCCGACTATGGTCTTCGTTTCCAAAGATTACCCGGCGGAAATTGCTTGGGTCGATGAGAGCACTCCAACTAAGGGTATAGATGAAGATTGGGGAGAAGGAAGATTTTCGATCGAGCACCATTGTCTGCGTTGCATTACCCCGTTCAATGGTGAATTGTATGCAATAGCTGTGAACAATTTTGAGTTCGGAAAATTAGTGTGCACCAACAATGTCCAGTTGGAGCAGCGTGCGAGCACTGTCAAAATGGATACACTATTTTCATTTCCAGAACTTGGAAATAACAAGTTCTACCTTGTGAAGTCGGATGGTGCTCTGCTGCTTGTGTTGTTGGACAACAAGCATTTGGAGGAAGGTCAACCATTGGTGTACCGTGTGGACACTGAGAGCCGCTCTCTCCATGCCGTCAATAACATTGGCAGTCGTGCCTTCTTCGTCCATTATATCCGGTGTATCTCCGTCGACACCAGAGTGCACCCGACACTTCGACCTGGCTGCATCTACTACACAGATTTTGGTTATATCAGAGAGTACTTTGATGATATAAAGGCCTGGGATGAGTGGCCAATACATGTGAATAGATTAGGAAACTACGGTATGAGAAATGAACAAAGGCCATACCGTTTGGAGGATGTATTGGCTGCACACTGCAGACGAAAGGAGTTCAATGAAAATTTCCTTCAATGGAGTGACGAAGAAATATATGCTGAATGAAGAACATATTCGTTCATCCTGGGGTATCCTAATCTTCATGTTGGCCATACATTGTGTCTTGTATTATTTTCAGATTAGTTTGTCGTGAACATTAACATTGTTATTGGCTGCTTTTGGCTCTTGTATGCAGTTTATGTAGTATTATATTAGTTTTCTGGATTTATTATGCTGCTGTGAATTTATCCTATACTAGCTTCTAGATTTGACTGATTTTGTTTGTAATGATGATGGCTTGATGTGGCTGCTGGCCTTAACTGCCGAAGCAGAGCAATTAGTACTTAACCAGGTGTACCGTCTTTATATTAGTATTATATTATATTACTTGACCATAGCCATATTCAAAATCAAATCTCAGTCGGGCGGCAAAATCTCCCGCCAATCTAGAAATATTTCAGGCGTGTTTTTGAATGGGATAAGAAGATAGAACACGATGATAGTAACCGATATTCAAGGTGATGATGATTTGATTTTGCACTCGGCCTTGAACAGAGGTACTAGTACGGTCTCACAATTTTTTATCATTATACTTGGACCTTAGCCAAATTCAAAATCTCATAGCGGCAAAACTTCCCGCCCACAAAATACAAAAAATTCACACGCTTTCAAATTCCCATTCTACCCTTGTGGAGATGACAGAAAGTCGGTTGGTGGGGGGGTCTGCCCGTCATTTTTTGGATCACCACCTCCCTAGCCCGGAAACCCTCCCAAAAAAATTCATTTCCCTCAGACCACCCACCGGAACTTCCCAAGTCCCTCTCTCTACCACCTCCACGACCACCGCACCGGAACATCCCCGCCGGACTTCCCTGGCCTACCCGAGCCCTCGCGATCCTCGTCATCCGGCTGCCTGCCGGAGCCGCTTCATCGACGCCGTCATCAACCGGACCGGATCATCCCCGCCGAACCTCGAAACCATATGCTCATCCAGCAGCCTACCGCAGTCGCTTCAGCTGCGGCATCGTCCACCGCATCGGATCTTGCTCACCGACACCGATGTGCATGAACCGAATCTGCTTCACCGGCGCCGTCCATGATCTAAACTCTTCTACTGTCGCTTTTCTATTGCTTGCCTGCAAGTTCTTGTTTAATCTTGGGGGAACCTGTTTGTGCTAACGACGCGCCGTTACGTCTTTGCAGATTAGATGAGTAACCATGAAGTGTAATGGCCGTCTCTCCAACCCCAAGTAGCACATGTAGCGTACTTCATCACCGGATCTATCAACCCCAGGAAGATCTGCTGTGACTCCCACAGAGTGCTTCTCCTAATGTAAGTCCCTTGTTTTAGCGCCATGTTCTGGGTTCAGATGCTTGTTTGTCTGAAGCTCTTTTAGTTCATTCCTAGCTATGACCGTAACACGTTGCTATTTTCTACTTCATTGCTAACTTTAAGCGATTGAACATTTTGGTTTGCATTCCCTGCTCTGTAGATGTAGCCATCATAACTTCTATCTTGCTCAGTCGTTGTTACAAAAATTATACTGTAGGTATTATAGTAACATCCTGCTATTATTTAGTTCATGGCCAATTTTAAGTAATTGCACATGTTGGTTCGCATTCCCTGCTCTATAGCTTTTGGCATCGTAACTTCTATATTTGGTTTACATTCCCTGCTCTGTAGATCTAGCCATCATAACTTTATCTTGCTCAGTCGTTGTTACAAAAATTATGGCCTGCTACTATGTTGTTTGTGCCAATTTTTTACTCCATGAACATGTTGGCTTGCATTCCCTGTACTACAGGTGATGCCATTGTTTTGTATCTAGTTCATTGTAAGCTAACAAAGTAAGGACTTAGTTTGGCATGCTATCACTCTGCTATCTAGCCTGTAGTACAAATAAACTTGTCATACTACTAGATAATAATTTTGCGTGCCATCTTGTTCTTCAAAAGCTGCATTATTGACTTGTTTCTCTGACTTGGCATGACGCTCACATATGGAAAGCTGAACATATTGGTTTGCATTCCCTCTTATACAAGTTCACAGGTGATCCCACTATATTCTGTATCTGGTCCATCCTAAGCTCCAGCATTAACTATCCTCCATGTGTTGCTCATTACAAGTTTATATCCCGAAACATCTTGATTTGCATCCCCTTCACTATAAGTTCAGGAGTATTATTTAGTTCACGGCCAAAATGAAGTAATTGCACTTGGCACATGTTGGTTCACATTCCCTCCTCTTTAGCTTTTGCCATCGTAACTTCTATTTTTGGTTTACATTCCCTGCTCTGTAGATGTAGCCATCATAACTTCATCTTGCTCAGTCGTTGTTACAAAATTTATAGCCTGCTACTATGTTGTTCATGCCAATTTTGTACTCCCTGAACATGTTGGTTTGCATGGGACTCGACAGTAGTAAGTCTGTTGTTTCATTCTAACATGCTCTGTTATATTGGCTGTTGGTATGCGGCATGCACTCTTTGTTTGCTTATTGTGCACATTACAATGATCTTGTTATAACGACGAAATGATGAGTTCCAAATTCTTTGCCAAACAATATTGTAGTGTCTTTGCCTTTCCATTGTTGCTGTCTTAACTTGTAATGTCTTTGTTTCAGATATAGGTGCTGCATGGACAACTTAAAAGATTGCCGGATCGCTTCATTGTATTGCTAGGTTTAATTACCATTCAATTTCTCTGGGTTCTGTAATATTTTTTTCAATGCCTTGCAGCTGATGTAATATTTAGTTAGTTTTTATAGTTCTTTCGCGCATTTTTTCTTTGGTGCTTGTGGTAAGTGAGGCTATCCGACAGAAATCAATGCTGCGTAAATATTCTCAGTATCTAAATCACGAATTCCCATCCCTTAAACGGCCCAATTAAGCGAAATCACATATGTGCCTGCCCGCAAAATCCTAAAGCGCATATTATGCCGGCATATAAACAGCAACTAAACGGGCTGGCCCACTTACTTCTTGGGCCAGCCCATTTGATTTACGGTGGACCCCACACACTAATTGGGCTGGCCCACTTGCTTTAAGGTGGACCCCACCAACTACTGGGCCGGCCCACTAATTAGTTGGGCCAGCCCATTTGCTTTTTTGGTGGACCCCACATAATAAATGGGCCGGCCCTTTAAGAGGAAAGTGGGACCCACTGTGTTTTTGGCCCGGCCCACTATCTTGTTGGGCCGGCCCACTTGCTATATGGTGGACCCCACATACTAGTTGGGCCGGCCCTTTAACAGGAAAGTGGGACCCACCTGTGTTTTTGGCCCGCCCACTATCTTGTTGGGCCGGCCACTTGCTATATGGTGGTCCCACATACTAAATGGGCCGCCCTTTAAGAGGAAAGTGGGACCCACCTGTGTTTTTGGCCCGGCCCACTATCTTGTTGGGCCGGCCCACCTGCTATATGGTGGACCCCACATACTAATTGGGCCCCTTTAACAGAAAGTGGGACCACTTTGTTTTTGGCCGCCATATCTTGGCCAACCACTTGCTATATGGTGGACCCACATACTAAATGGGGGCCCTTTAACGGGAAAGTGGGACCCCTGTGTTTTTGGCCCGCCCACTATTTTGTTGAGGCCCACTTTGTATGGTGGACCCCACAACGAAATGGCCGGCCCTTTAAGCTGAAAGTGGGACCCACCTGTGTTTTGGCCCGCCCACTAGCTTGGGCCGGCCCACTTGCTATACGGTGGACCCCACATACTAAATGGACCTTTAAGGAAAGTGGGACCCACTGTGTTTTGGCCCGGTCCACTTGCTTCTTGGCCGGCCATTTGTGAAGGTGGACCCCACATGTTAAATGGGCCGGCCCATTTAAGTTTTGACCAGTCAACCTTAGAGGTTAGGCCCGGCCCACGTAACTAATGGACCAGCCAGCTACTATAGTTGACCGGTCAAACTATGTCATCTGGCCCGGCCCGCTTAAGACGTGGCAGGCCCTGTGGGCCTACCATCTACCACGGGGTTTCAGCCGGTTAACGCCGTTAACTGGTGTTAACGTGCCACGTGTCGTTTGCATGACGTCGCAGTCAACGGGCTCCCGAAAACACTTCCGCAACGGTCCGATTTTCCGTGGCGGAAGGGCGCCACGGAAAAAAATCGTCGTTGGACTTTGCCTGACGCAGTTTCCACAACGGAACCCATATCGTCGGGTTAGGCCCATAGGCGACGAAAAATACCCCTTAGCGGACGATTTTGAGACGTTGTCTATCAGAACTTTTCTTGTAGTGAAGGGGAGTCTCCACATCCAATCTCTTTACTTTGTTTTTGTCTTGTTTTACTTTATTTTATTTTACTGTCTTGTTTGCTTCATATTAAAAACACAAAAAATTAGTTGCTTTACTTTCTGTCTTATTTACTAGCTCTATATCGAAAACACAAAAAATTAGTTACTTGTCTTTACTTTATTCTATTTTCTTAGTTTACTTTTATTACTGCTACAATGGGTACTCCTGAAAATACTAAGTTGTGTGATTTCACTAGCACAAATAATAATGATTTTATAAGTACTCCTATTGCTCCACCTGCTACTACAGCAGAATTCTATGAAATTAAACCTGCTTTACTGAATCTTGTTATGAGAGAGCAATTTTCTGGTGTTAGTACTGATGATGTTGCTGCCCATCTTAATAATTTTGTTGAACTTTGTGAAATGCAAAAGTATAAGGATATAGATGGTGATATTATAAAACTGAAATTGTTTCCTTTCTCATTAAGAGGAAGAGCTAAAGATTGGTTGCTTTCTTTGCCTAAAAATAGTATTGATTCATGGACTAAATGTAAAGATGCTTTTATTGGTAAATATTATCCTCCTGCTAAGATTATATCTTTGAGAAGTAGCATTATGAATTTTAAACAATTTGATAATGAACATGTTGCTCAAGCATGGGAGAGAATGAAATCTTTGGTAAAGAATTGCCCAACCCATGGACTAACTACTTGGATGATCATCCAAACCTTTTATGCAGGATTGAATTTTTCCTCGAGGAACCTATTGGATTCAGCTGCTGGAGGTACTTTTATGTCCATCACCTTGGGCGCCGCGACGAAGCTTCTTGATGATATGATGATCAATTACTCTGAATGGCACACTGAAAGAACTCCTCAAGGTAAGAAGGTAAATTCTGTTGAAGAAACCTCTTCTTTGGGTGATAAGATTGATGCTATTATGTCTATGCTTGCAAATGGTAGATCTCATATTGATCCTAATAATGTTCCTTTAGCTTCATTGGTTGCTCAAGAAGAAAATGTTGATGTGAATTTCATTAAGAGTAATAATTTCAACAACAATGCTTATAGGAATAATTATGGTAACAACAACTATAGGCCATATCCTTCTAATAATGGTAGTGGTTATGGTAATTCTTATGGTAATTCTTACAACAATAATAAGAGTGTACCCTCTGGTCTTGAAGTCATGCTTAAAGAATTTATTAGTACACAAACTGCTTTTAATAAAACTGTTGAGGAAAAGCTTGGTAAAATTGATGTTCTTGCTTCTAAGGTTGATAGTCTTGTGATGCGCGTAGATGTACACGTCCGTTGGGAACCCCAAGAGGAAGGTATGATGCGCACAGTGGCAAGTTTTCCCTCAGAAAGAAACCAAGGTTTATCGAACCAGGAGGAGCCAAGAAGCACGTTGAAGGTTGATGGCGGCGGGATGTAGTGCGGCGCAACACAGGGATTCCGGCGCCAACGTGGAACTGCACAACACAACCAAAGCACTTTGCCCCAACGAAAGTGAGGTTGTCAATCTCACTGGCTTGCTGTAACAAAGGATTAACCGTATTGTGTGGAAGATGATTGTTTGCAAGAAAACAGTAAAGCAAGTATTGCAGTAGATTGTATGCGATGTAAAGAATAGGACCGGGGTCCACAGTTCACTAGAGGTGTCTCCCATAAGATAAAAGCATGTTGGGTGAACAAATTACAGTCGGGCAATTGACAAATAGAAAAGGGCATAACAATGCATATACATGATATGATAAATATAGTGAGATTTAATGTAGCATGGAACATAAGAAATTATCGATACGTTGGAGACGTATCAGCATCCCCAAGCTTAGTTCTGCTCGTCCCGAGCAGGTAAAACGATAACAAAGATAATTTCTGAAGTGACATGCCATCATAATCTTGATCATACTATTTGTAAACATATGTAATGAATGCAGCGATCAAAACAATGGTAATGACATGAGTAAACAAATAAATCATAAAGCAAAGACTTTTCATGAATAGCACTTTCAAGACAGGCATCAATAAGTCTTGCATAAGAGTTAACTCATAAAGCAATAAATCAAAGTAAAGGTGTTGAAGCAACACAAAGGAAGATTAAGTTTCAGCGGTTGCTTTCAACTTATAACATGTATATCTCATGGATATTGTCAACATAAAGTAATATAACAAGTGCAATATGCAAGTATGTAGAAATCAATGCACAGTTCACACAAGTGTTTGCTTCTTGAGGTGGAGAGAGATAGGTAAACTGACTCAACAATAAAAGTAAAAGAAAGGTCCTTCAAAGAGGAAAGCATCGATTGTTGTATTTGTGCTAGAGCTTTTATTTTGAAAACATGAAACAATTTTGTCAACGGTAGTAATAAAGCATATGAGTTATGTAAATTATATCCTTACAAGTTATTAGGTGCCGTACCCTAGGTCACCAATTTAACCTATATAATTTAAATTATATAATATAAAAATTATATCATTAGAAAATAGAACATCTAAACTTTCTAATGATATAATTTTTATAACATATAACTAATGCTAACTTGATCAAATTTGCGACCTAGGGGTACGCGCGTATATAAGTTATGAAAGTTATATCTTACAAGTTGCAAGCCTCATGCATAGTATACTAATAGTGCCCGCACCTTGTCCTACTTAGCTTGGACTACCGGATCTTCGCAATACACATGTTTCAACCAAGTGTCACAAAGGGGTACCTCCATGCCGCCTGTACAAAGGTCTAAGGAGAAAGCTCGCATTTTGGATTTTTCGCTTTTGATTATTCTCAACTTAGACATCCATACCGGGACAACATGGACAACAGATAATGGACTCCTCTTTTATGCATAAGCATGTAGCAACAATTATTATTCTCATACGAGATTGAGGATATATGTCCAAACTGAAACTTCCACCATGATTCATGACTTTAGTTAGCGGCCCAATGTTCTTCTCTAACAATATGCATGCTCCAACCATTAAGGTGGTAGATCTCTCTTACTTCAGACAAGACGGACATGCATAGCAACTCACATGATATTCAACAAAGAGTAGTTGATGGCGTCCCCAGAAGCATGGTTATCGCACAACAAGCAACTTAATAAGAGATAAAGTGCATAAGTACATATTCAATACTACGATAGTTTTTAAGGCTATTTTGTCCCATGAGCTATATATTGCAAAGGTGAATGATGGAATTTTAAAGGTAGCACTCAAGCAATTTACTTTGGAATGGCGGAGAAATACCATGTAGTAGGTAGGTATGGTGGACACAAATGGCATAGTGGTTGGCTCAAGGATTTTGGATGCATGAGAAGTATTCCCTCTCGATACAAGGCTTAGGCTAGCAAGGTTATTTGAAACAAACACAAGGATGAACCGGTGCAGCAAAACTCACATAAAAGACATATTGTAAACATTATAAGACTTTACACCGTCTTCCTTGTTGTTCAAAACTCAATACTAGAAATTATCTAGACTTTAGAGAGACCAAATATGCAAACCAAATTTTAGCAAGCTCTATGTATTTCTTCATTAATGGGTGCAAAGTATATGATGCAAGAGCTTAAACATGAGCACAACAATTTCCAAGTATCACATTATCCAAGACATTTTAGAATTACTACATGTAGCATTTTCCAATTCCAACCATATAACAATTTAACGAAGAAACTTCGCCATGAACATTATGAGTAAAGCCTAAGGACATATTTGTCCATATGCAACAGCGGAGCGTGTCTCTCTCCCACAAAGTGAATGCTAGGATCCATTTTATTCAAACAAAACAAAAATAAAAACAAACCGACGCTCCAAGCAAAGAACACAAGATGTGACTGAATAAAAATATAGTTCCAGGGGAGGAACCTGATGATGTTGTCGATGAGAAGGGGATGCCTTGGGCATCCCCAAGCTTAGACGCTTGAGTCTTCTTAAAATATGCAGGGTGAACCACGGGGCATCCCCAAGCTTAGAGCTTTCACTCCTCTTGATCATAGTATATCATACTCCTCTCTTGACCCTTGAAAACTTCCTTCACACCAAACTTCAAGCAAACTCATTAGAGGGTTAGTGCATAATTAATAATTCACATATTCAGAGGTGACACAATCATTCTTAACACTTCTGGACATTGCACAAAGCTACTGGACATTAGTGGATCAAAGAAATTCATCCGACATAGCAAATACGGCAATGCGAAATAAAAGGCAGAATCTGTCAAAAACAGAACAGTCCGTAGACGAATTTTAAAATGGCACCAGACTTGATCAAATGGAAAAACTCAAAACTAATGAAAGTTGCGTACATATCTGAGGATCACGCTCGTAAATTGGCAGATTTTTTAGAATTTTCTACAGAGACTTGTGCCAGAATTCGTGACAGACAGCAATGCTGTTTCTGCGCAGCGATCCCAAATATAACATCAACTTTAACATAGAAACTTTACTTGGCACAAAAACATGATAAGGAGAGGTTGCTACAGTAGTAAACAACTTCCAAGACTCAAATATAAAACAAAGTACTGTAGTAAAAACATGGGTTGTCTCCCATAAGCGCTTTTCTTTAACGCCTTTCAGCTAGGCGCAGAAAGTGCAAATCAAGTAACATCAAGAGTAGAAGCATCAACATCATAACTTGTTCTAATAATAGAATCAAAAGGCAACTTCATTCTCTTTCTAGGGAAGTGTTCCATACCTTTCTTGAGAGGAAATTGATATTTAATATTACCTTCCCTCATATCAATAACAGCACCAACGGTTCGAAGAAAAGGTCTTCCCAATACAATAGGACAAGATGCATTGCATTCGATATCCAAGACAACAAAATCAACGGGGACAAGGTTATTGTTAACCGTAATGCGCACATTATCAATCCTCCCCAAAGGTTTCTTTTTAACATTATCGGCAGGATTAACATCTAAATAACAATTCTTCAATGGTGGCAAGTCAAGCATATCATAAATCTTTTTAGGCATAACAGAAATACTTGCACCAAGATCACATAAAGCATTACATTCAAAGTCATTGAATTTCATTTTAATGATGGGCTCCCAACCATCTTCTAACTTTCTAGGAATAGAAGTTTCAAGTTTTAGTTTCTCTTCTCTAGCTTTTATGAGAGCATTTGTAATATGTTTTGTAAAGGCTAAATTTATAGCACTAGCATTAGGACTTTTAGCAAGTTTTTGTAAGAACTTTATAACTTCAGAGATGTGGCAATCATCAAAGTCTAAATCATTATGAGCTACAGCAATGGGATCATTGTCCCCAAGGTTGGAAAAAATTTCAGCAGTTTTATCACAAGCAGTTTCAGCAGTTTTAGCAATTTCAGGCAGTTTTGTACGCTTTGCACTAGGAGTAGAAACATTGCCAACACCAATTATTTTACCATTGATAGTAGGAGGTGCAGCAACATGTGAATCATTATCATTACTAATGGTGGTAATAGTCCAAACTTTAGCTACATTATTCTCTTTAGCTAGTTTTTCATTTTCTTCTCTATCCCACCTAGCACGCAATTCAGCCATTAATCTTATATTCTCATTAATTCTAACTTGGATGGCATTTTCTGTAGTAGTAATCTTATTATCAATATCATTATTAGGCATAACTTTCAATTTTAATAGATCAACATCGGAGGCAAGTCTATCAACTCTAGAAGCAATAATATCAATTTTATCAAGCTTTTCCTCAACAGATTTGTTAAAAGCAGTTTGTGTACTAATAAATTCTTTAAGCATGGCTTCAAGACCAGGGGTACACTCCTATTATTGTTGTAAGAATTCCCATAAGAATTACCATAACCATTACCATTAGCAGAAGGATATGGCCTATAGTTATTACCAGAGTTGTTCCTATAAGCATTGTTGTTGAAATTATTATTTTTAATGAAATTCACATCAACATTTTCTTCTTGAGCAACCAATGAAGCTAAAGGAACATTATTTGGATCAACATTAGATCTACCATTCACAAGCATAGACATAATCACATCAATCTTATCACTCAAGGAAGAGGTTTCTTCAACAGAATTTACCTTCTTACCTTGTGGAGCTCTTTCCGTGTGCCATTCAGAGTAATTTATCATCATATCATCAAGAATCTTTGTAGCCGCCCCCAAAGTGATGGACATAAAGGTACCTCCAGCAGCTGAATCCAATAAATTCCGCGAAGAAAAATTTAGTCCTGCATAGAAGGTTTGGATGATCATCCAAGTAGTCAGTCCATGGGTTGGGCAATTCTTTACCAAAGTTTCATTCTCTCCCATGCTTGAGCAACATGTTCAGTATCTAATTGCTTAAAATTCATTATGCTACTTCTCAAAGATATAATTTTAGCGGGAGGATAATATCTACCAATAAAAGCATCCTTACATTTAGTCCATGAATCAATACTATTCTTAGGCAAAGATAGCAACCAATCTTTAGCTCTTCCTCTTAATGAGAAAGGAAACAATTTCAATTTAATAATATCACCATCTACATCCTTATACTTTTGCATTTCACAAAGTTCAACAAAATTATTAAGATGGGCAGCAGCATCATCAGAACTAACACCAGAAAATTGATCTCTCATGACAAGATTTAGTAAAGCAGGTTTAATTTCAAAGAATTCTGCTGTAGTAGCAGGTGGAGCAATAGGTGTGCATAGGAAATCATTATTATTTGTAGTTGTGAAGTCACACAACTTAGTATTTTCAGGGGTATTCATTTTAGCAATAGTAAATAAAGCAAACTAGATAAAGTAAATGCAAGTAACTAATTTTTTTGTGTTTTTGATATAGAGAGCAAGACAGTAAATAAAGTAAAACTAGAAACTAATTTTTGTGTGTTTTGTTTAGGTGCAGCAAACAAAGTAGTAAATAAAATAAAGCAAGACAAAAACAAAGTAAAGAGATTGAGAAGTGGAGACTCCCCTTGCAGCGTGTCTTGATCTCCCCGGCAACGTCGCCAGAAAAAGTGCTTGATGCGCGTAGATGTACACGTTCGTTGGGAACCCCAAGAGGAAGGTATGATGCGCACAGTGGCAAGTTTTTCCTCAGAAAGAAACCAAGGTTTATCGAACCAGGAGGAGCCAAGAAGCACGTTGAAGGTTGATGGCGGCGGGATGTAGTGCGGCGCAACACCAGGGATTCCGGCGCCAACGTGGAACCTGCACAACACAACCAAAGTACTTTGCCCCAACGAAACAGTGAGGTTGTCAATCTCACCGGCTTGCTGTAACAAAGGATTAACCGTATTGTGTGGAAGATGATTGTTTGCAAGAAAACAGTAAAGCAAGTATTGCAGTAGATTGTATGCGATGTAAAGAATAGGACCGGGGTCCACAGTTCACTAGAGGTGTCTCTCCCATAAGATAAAAGCATGTTGGGTGAACAAATTACAGTCGGGCAATTGACAAATAGAAAAGGGCATAACAATGCATATACATGATATGATAAATATAGTGAGATTTAATCAAGGCATTACGACAAAGTACATAGACCGCCATCCAACTGCATCTATGCCTAAAAAGTCCACCTTCAGGTTATCATCCGAACCCCATCCAGTATTAAGTTGCAAAGCAACAGACAATTGCATTAAGTATGGTGCGTAATGTAATCAACAACTACATCCTTAGACATAGAATCAATGTTTTATCCCTAGTGGCAACAGCACAACACAACCTTAGAACTTTCTGTCACTGTCCCAGGTGTCAATGAAGGCATGAACCCACTATCGAGCATAAATACTCCCTCTTGGAGTTAAGAGTAAAAACTTGGCCAGAGCCTCTACTAATAACGGAGAGCATGCAAGATCATAAACAACACATAAGTAATAGATTGATAATCACCATAACATAGTATTCTCTATCCATCGGATCCCGACAAACACAACATATAGTATTACAGATAGATGATCTTGATCATGTTAGGCAGCTCACAAGATCCAACAATGAAGCACAATTAGGAGAAGACGACCATCTAGCTACTGCTATGGACCCATAGTCCAGGGGTGAACTACTCACTCATCACTCCGGAGGCGATCATGGCGATGAAGAGTCCTCAGGAGATGATTCCCCTCTCGGCAGGGTGCCGGAGGCGATCTCCTGAATCCCCCGAGATGGGATTCGCGGCGGCGGCGTCTGGAAGGTTTTCCGTATCGTGGCTCTCGGTACTGGGGGTTTCGCGACGGAGGCTTTAAGTAGGCGGAAGGGCAACGCGGGGGCCACACGAGGGCCCCACACGCTAGGTCGGCGCGGCCAGGGCCAGGCCGCGCCGCCTAGTGTGGCGGCGCCTCGTGGCCCCACTTCCTTCCTTCGGTCTTCTGGAAGCTTCGTGCAAAAATAGGACCCGGGCGTTGATTTCGTCCAATTCCGAGAATATTTCCTTACTAGGATTTCTGAAACCAAAAACAGCAGAAAATAGCAACTGGCTCTTCGGCATCTTGTTAATAGCTTAGTTCCAGAAAATGCATAAATACAACATATAATGTGTGTAAAACATGTAGATATCATCAATAATATAGCATGGAACATAAGAAATTATCGATACGTTGGAGACGTATCAAAAAAACCTGCAAATTTACGTGCATGATCCTCAGATATGTACGCAATTTTCATTAGTTTTGAGTTTTTCCGTTTGAGCAACTTAAGTGCCCCTGCAAAATTCGTCTTTACGGACTGTTCTGTTTTGACAGATTCTGCCTTTTATTTCGCATTGCCGCTTTTGCTATGTTGAATGAGTTTCTTTGTTCCATTAACTTTCAGAAGCTTTGTGCAATGTCCAAAAGTGTTAAGAATGATTATGTCACCTCTGAATATATGAATTTTTGATTATGCACTAACCCTCTAATGAGTTTGCTTGAAGTTTGGTGTGGAGGAAGTTTTCAAGGGTCAAGAGAAGAGGATGATACAATATGATCAAGAAGAGTGAAAGGTCTAAGCTTGGGGATGCCCCGGTGGTTCATCCCTGCATATTTTAAGAAGACTCAAGCATCTAAGCTTGGGGATGCCCAAGGCATCCCCTTCTTCATCGACAACTTATCAGGTCACTTCTAGTGAAACTATATTTTTATTCCATCACATCTTATGTTCTTTACTTGGAGCGTCTTTTGCTTTTATTTTTGTTTTGGTTTGAATAAAGTTGGATCCCACCATCCTTATATTGGAGATATTACGCTCCGCTTTTTCATATGGAACACTTGTGTTCTTAATTGTGCTTTAATGTTCATGGCGAAGGCTGAAATTGCTTCGTTAAATTGCTATTTGGTTGGAATCAGAAAATGCTGCATATGGTTTGGAATAACTGGGCAATTGTTTTGAGCTCTCATAGATCATGTTTAAGCTCTTGCATCATGTAGTTTAATCTATTAATGGAGAACTACCGTAGAGCTTGTTAAAATTTGGTTTGCATGATTGGTCTCTCTAAGTCTAGATATTTTCTGGTAAAGTGTTTGAACAACAAGGAAGACAGTGTAGAGTCTTATAATGCTTGCAATATGTTCTTGTGTAAGTTTTGTTGTACCTGTTCATACTTGTGTTTGCTTCAAACAACCTTGCTAGCCCAAACCTTGTACTGAGAGGAAATGCTTCTCGTGCATCCAAACACCTTGAGCCAAAACCCATGCCATTTGTGTCCACCATATCTACCTACTATGTGGTATTTTTCTGCCATTCCAAAGTAAATTACTTGAGTGCTACCTTTAAAATTTCATTCCTTTATCTTTGCAATATATAGCTCATGGGACAAATAGCTTAAAAACTATTGTGGTGATGAATATGTAGTTATGTGTCTTAGTTCTTATAAGTTGCTTGTTGAGCGGTAACCATGTTTCTGGGGACGCCATCAACTTTTTACCTTTGTTGGATATCATGTGAGATGCTATGCATGTTCTTCTTGTCTGAAGTAAGTGTGATTTCATGATCAAATGGTTTGAGTATGCATATTGTTAGAGAAGAACATTGGGCCGCTAACTAAAGCCATGTATCATGGTGGAAGTTTCAGTTTGGACATACAACCTCAATCTCTTATGAGAATATTATGTGTTGTTGAATGCTTAAGCATTAAAAGAGGAGTCCATTATCTGTTGTCTATGTTGTCCCGGTATGGATGTCTAAGTTGAGAATAATCAAAAGCGAGAAATCCAATGCGTGCTTTCTCCTTAGACCTTTGTACAAGCGGCATAGAGGTACCCCTTTGTGACACTTGGTTGAAACATATGTCATGCAATGATAATCCGTGTTATCCGAGCTGATTAGGACAAGGTGCGAGTGATACGCGTATATGCACACGTCCGTTGGGAACCCCAAGTGGAAGGTATGATGCGTATAGAAGCAAGTTTCCCTCAGTATGAAACCAAGGTTATCGAACCAGTAGGAGCCAAGAAGCACGTGAAGGTTGTTGGTGGAGGAATGTAGTGCGGCGCAACACCAGTGAAACCGGCGCCAACGTGGAACCTGCACAACACAATCAAAGTACTTTGCCCCAACGTAACAGTGAGGTTGTCAATCTCACCGGCTTGCTGAAAACAAAGGATTAAAGTGTATCGAGTGGAAGATGGTGTTTGTTTGCAAAGAACAGTAAAAGCAGTAGAATGTATTCAGATGTAAAGAATGGACCGGGGTCCACAGTTCACTAGTGGTGTCTCTCCAATAAGATAACTAACATGCTGGGTGAACAAATTACAGGTGAGCAATTGACAAATAAAGATTCAATACATATCAACGATGATTACTATGTGATTTAATCAGGGCATTACGACAAAGTACATAGACCGCTATCCAGCATGCATCTATGCCTAAATAATCCACCTTCAGGTTATCATCCGAACCCCTTCCAGTATTAAGTTGCGAACAACAGATAATTGCATTAAGTATGGCGCGTAATGTAATCAACACAAATATCCTTAGACAAAGCATCAATGTTTTATCCCTAGTAGCAACAGCACATCCACAACCTTAGAACCTACTGTCACGATCCCAGATTTAATGGAGGCATGAACCCACTATCGAGCATAATTACTCCCTCTTGGAGTTACAAGTATCAACTTGGCCAGAGCCTCTACTAGCAACGGAGAGCATGCAAGAACATAAACAACACATATATGATAGATTGATAATCAACTTAACATAATATTCTCTATTCATCGGATCTCACCAAACACAACATGTAGCATTACAAATAGATGATCTTGATCATGTTAGGCAGCTCACAAGATCTAATACAATGAAAGCACAAGCGGAGAAGACAACCATCTAGCTACTGCTATGGACCCATAGTCCAAGGATGAACTACTCACGCATCAATCCGGAGGCGGGCATGATGATGTAGAGCCCCTCCGGTGATGATTCCCCCCTCCGGGTGCGGAGGCGATCTCCTGAATCCCGAGATGGGATTCGCGACGGCGGCGTCTCGGTAATGTTTTCCGTATCGTGGCTCTCGGTAGGGGGTTTCGCGACGGAGCTTTAAGTAGGCGGAAGGGTAGGTCAAGGGCGTCACGAGGTGGCGACACCACAGGCCGCGCGGCCTAGGCCCGGCCGCGCCTCCCAGTGTCTGGCCACCTCGTGCCCCACTTCGTCTCCTCTTCGGACTTCGGAAGCTTCGTGCAAAAATAGGACCCTGGGCGTTGATTTCGTCCAATTCGAGAATATTTCCTTACTAGGATTTCTGAAACCAAAAACAGCAGAAAACAGCAACTGGCACTTCGGCATCTTGTTAATAGGTTAGTGCCGGAAAATGTAAAATAATGCTGTAAAGTATGTGTAAATCACTCAAGTATTGTAATAAAAGTAGCATGGAACATAAGAAATTATAGATATGTTTGAGACGTATCAGCGAGCACTATTAGTACTCTATGCATGAGACTTGCAACTTGTAGGAAGTATTATGCATAGCACATATGAATTATTACTACCGTTGACAAAATTGTTTCTATGTTTTCAAAACAAAAGCTCTAGCACAAAAATAGTAATCCATGCTTCCCTCTGCGAAGGGCCATTCTTTTACTTTATGTTGAGTCAGTCTACCTACTTCTTTCTATCTTAGAAGCAAACACTTGTTAACTGTGTGCATTGATTCTTACATGTTTACTTATTGCACTTGTTATATTACTCTATGTTGACAAATATCCATGAGATATACATGTTACAAGTTGAAAGCAATTGCTGAAACTTAATCATCCTTTGTGTTGCTTCAATGCATTCTACTAAGAATTTATTGCTTATGAGTTAGCTCTTATGCAAGTCTTATTGATACTTGTCTTGAAAGTACTATTCATGAAAAGTTTTGCTATATGATTCATTTGTTTAGTCATCATCTTTTGTTAGCAATCTTTTGCTTCAGATCACTCCATTCATCTCATATGCTTTACAATAATGTTGATCAAGGTTATGTTGGTAGCATGTCACTTCAGAAATTATTTGTGTTATCGTTTACCTACTCGAGGGCGTGTAGGAACTAAGCTTGGGGATGCTTGATACGTCTCAAACGTATCTATAATTTCTTATGTTCCATGCTACTTTTATGACAATACTTGAATGTTTTATACATACTTTACATCATTATTATACATTTTCCGGCACTAACCTATTAACAAGATGCCGAAGCGCTAGTTGTTGTTTTCTGCTGTTTTTTGTTTCAGAAATCCTACAAAGGAAATATTCTCGGAATTGGACGAAATCAACGCCCAGGGTCCTATTTTTCCACGAAGCTTCCAGAAGACCGAGGGGAAAGGAAGTGGGGCCACGGGCGCCGCCACACTAGGGCGGCGCGCCGGCCCGGCCCACGCGACCCTAGCGTGTGGGGCCCCGTGACCCCTCCGACTCCGCCCTTCCACCTACTTAAAGCCTTCGTCGCGAACCCTCTGTACCGAGAGCCACGATACGGAAAACCTTCCAGAGATGCCGCCGCCGCCAATCCCATCTCGGGGGATGATACGTCTCCAACGTATCGATAATTTCTTATGTTCCATGCTACTTTATTGATGATACCTACATGTTTTATGCACACTTTATGTCATATTCGTGCATTTTCTGGAACTAACCTATTAACAAGATGCCGAAGTGCCAGTTCCTGTTTTCTGTTTGGAAATCCTAGTAACGAAATATTCTCGGAATTGGACGAAATCAACGCCCAGGTTCCTATTTTGCCGGAAGCATCCAGAACACCCGAGAGCCGGGGGGCCCTGTGGGCCCAGATGACATGGTGGCGTGGCCAGGGCTGGGCCCGCGCCACCCTATGGTGTGGTCGCCCCTTTGACCCTCCTGCGCCGCCTCTTCGCCTATTTAAAGCCCGCATCGAAAACCCTTACGGAGGAAGCCACGACGCGAAACCTTCCAGAGCGCCGCCATCGCGAAGCCAAGATCGGGGGACAGGAGTCTCTCGCACCACCTGCCGGACGGGGAAGTGCCCGGAAGGCTTCTCCATCGACACCCTGCCATCTCCACCGCCATCTTCATCACCGCTGCTGCTCCCATGAAGAGGGAGTAGTTCTCCATCGAGGCTCGGGGCTGTACCGGTAGCTATGTGGTTCATCTCTCTCCTATGTACTTCAATACAATAATCTCATGAGCTGCCTTACATGATTGAGATTCATATGATGATGCTTGTAATCTAGATGTCATTATGCTAGTCAAGTGAGTTTTACTTATGTGATCTCCGGAGACTCCTTGTCCCACGTGTGTAAAGGTGACAGTGTGTGCACCGTGTGGGTCTCTTAGGCTATATTTCACAGAATACTTATTCACTGTTATGAATGGCGTAGTGAAGTGCTTATTTATATCTCTTTATGATTGCAATGTGTTTTGTATCACAATTTATCTATGTGCTACTCTAGCAATGTTATTAAAGTAGTTTTATTCCTCCTACACGGTGTAATGGTGACAGTGTGTGCACTCGTGTTAGTACTTGGTTTATGCTATGATCATGATCTCTTGTAGATTGCGAAGTTAACTATTGCTATGATAATATTGATGTGATCTATTCCTCCTACATATGCATGAAGGTGACAGTGTGCATGCTATGCTAGTACTTGGTTTAGTCTTTTGATCTATCTTACACTAAAGGTTACTAAAATATGAGCATTATTGTGGAGCTTGTTAACTCCGGCATTGAGGGTTCGTGTAATCCTACGCAATGTGTTCATCATCCAACAAAAGTGTAGAGTATGCATCTATCTATTCTGTTATGTGATCAATGTTGAGAGTGTCCACTAGTGAAAGTCTAATCCCTAGGCCTTGTTCCTAAACACTGCTATCGCTGCTTGTTACTGTTTTACTACTTGTTTTACTGTTTTCTTTGCAAACATCTTCCACTCGATATGTTTAATCCTTTGTTACAGCAAGCCGGTGAGATTGACAACCTCACTGTTTCGTTGGGGCAAAGTACTTTGGTTTTGTTGTGCAGATTCCACGTTGGCGCCGGAATCCCTGGTGTTGCGCCGCATCACATTTCGCGACCATCAACCTTCAACGTGCTTCTTGGCTCCTACTGGTTCGATTAAACCTTGTTTTCATACTGAGGGAAACTTGCTTCTATACGCATCATACCTTCCACTTGGGGTTCCCAACGGACGTGTGCATCTACGCGTATCAAGCTAAATTTCTGGCGCTGCTGGGGAGATCAAGACACGCTGCAAGGGGAGTCTCCACTTCTCAATCTCTTTACTTTGTTTTTGTCTTGCTTTATTTTATTTACTACTTTGTTTGCTGCACCTAAACAAAACACAAAAAATTAGTTGCTAGTTTTACTTTATTTACTGTCTTGTTTCTCTATATCAAAAACACAAAAAAATTAGTTACTTGCATTTAATTTATTTTGTTATCATGTCTAGTCCTGTACTTGTTTTTATTTTCACTAGTTAGGCATAATGGAAAACAACAAAAATATGAGATATCTTTATGAACTTTATCTTGAATTAGGACATGATGTGTTTGAAGAAAGAATTAAGAAACCCATGGAACTTTATATGCATGCTAATGGGAATGTTATTACTATGAATGCTTTGAACACCATTGTTGCTAATGCTATGGAAAATTCTAAGCTTGGGGAAGCTAGTTTTGATGAGCATGATATTTTTAGTCCCCCAAGCATTGAGGAGAAAATTTACTTTGATGATACTATGCCTCCTATATTTGATGATGAGAATAATAATGATAGCTACTTTGTTGAATTTGCTCCCACTACAATTAATAAGAATGACTATGCTTATGTTGGGAGTAGTAATAATTTTATGCATGAGACTCATGATAAGAATGCTTTATGTGATAGTTATATTGTTGAGTTTGCTCATGTTGCTACTGAAAGTTATTATGAGAGAGGAAATATGGTTGTAAAAATTTTCATGTTACTAAAACACCTCTCTATGTGCTGAAATTTTTGAAGCTACACTTGTTTTATCTTCCTATGCTTGTTACTTTGCTCTTCATGAACTTATTTATTTACAAGATTCCTATGCATAGGAAGCATGTTAGACTTAAATGTGTTTTGAATTTGCCTCTTGATGCTCTTTTTTGCTTCAACTTCTATTTCTTGCGAGTGCATCATTAAAACTGCTGAGCCCATCTTAATGGCTATAAAGAAAGAACTTCTTGGGAGATAACCCATGTGTTTTTTTACTACAGTACTTTGTTTTATATTTGAGTCTTGGAAGTTGTTTACTACTGTAGCAACCTCTCCTTATCATGTTTTTGTGCCAAGTAAAGTTTCTATGTCAAAGTTGATGTTATATTTGGGATCGCTGCGCAGAAACAGCATTGCTGTCTGTCACGAATCTGGGCACAGTTCTCTGTAGAAAATTGAAAAAATCTGCCAATTTACGAGCGTGATCCTCAGATATGTACGCAACTTTCATTAGTTTTGAGTTTTTCCATTTGAGCAAGTCTGGTGCCAGCTTTAAATTCGTCTTTACTGTTCTGTTTTTGACAGATTCTGCCTTTTATTTCGCATTGCCGCTTTTGTTAAGTTGAATGAGTTTCTTTGTTCCATTAACTTTCAGAAGTTTTGTGCAATGTCCAGAAGTGTTGAGATTGTGTCACCTCTGAACATGTGAATTTTGATTATGCACTAACCCTCTAATGAGTTTGCTTGAAGTTTGGTGTGAAGGAAGTTTTCAAGGGTCAAGAGAGGAGTATGATATACTATGATCAAGAGGAGTGAAAGCTCTAAGCTTGGGGATGCCCCGTGGTTCACCCCTGCATATTCTAAGAAGACTCAAGCGTCTAAGCTTGGGGATGCCCAAGGCATCCCCTTCTTCATCGACAACATCATCAGGTTCCTCCCCTGAAACTATATTTTTATTCAGTCACATCTTGTGTTCTTTACTTGGAGCGTCGGTTTGTTTTCGTTTTTGTTTTTGTTTGAATAAAATGGATCCTAGCATTCACTTTGTGGGAGAGAGACACGCTCCGCTGTTGCATATGGACACATGTGTCCTTAGGCTTTACTCATAATGTTCAAGGCGAAGTTTCTTCTTCGTTAAATTGTTATATGGTTGGAATTGGAAAATGCTACATGTAGTAATTCTAAAATGTCTTGGATAATGTGATACTTGGCAATTGTTGTGCTCATGTTTAAGCTCTTGCATCATATGCTTTGCACCCATTAATGAAGAAATACATAGAGCTTGCTAAAATTTGATTTGCATATTTGGTTTCTCTAAGGTCTAGATAATATCTAGTATTGAGTTTTGAACAACAAGGAAGACGGTGTAGAGTCTTATAATGTTTACAATATGTCTTTTATGTGAGTTTTGCTGCACCTGTTCATCCTTGAGTTTGCTTCAAATAACCTTGCTAGCCTAAACCTTGTATCGAGAGGGAATACTTCTCATGCATCCAAAATCCTTGAGCCAACCACTATGCCATTTGTGTCCACCATACCTACCTACTACATGGTATTTCTCCGCCATTCCAAAGTAAATTGCTTGAGTGCTACCTTTAAAATTCCATCATTCACCTTTGCAATATATAGCTCATGGGACAAAATAGCCTTAAAAACTATCGTAGTATTGAATATGTACTTATGCACTTTATATTTTATTAAGTTGCTTGTTGTGCGATAACCATGCTTCTGGGGAACGCCATCAACTATTGTTGAATATCATGTGAGTTGCTATGCATGTCCGTCTTGTCTGAAGGATCTATCATTTTAGTGGTTGGAGCATGCAAAATTGTTAGAGAAGAACATTGGGCCGCTAACTAAAGCCATGAACCATGGTGGAAGTTTCAGTTTTGGACATATATCCTCAATCTCATATGAGAATAATAATCATTGCTACATGCTTATGCATTTAAGAGGAGTCCATTATTTGTTGTCCATGTTGTCCCGGTATGGATGTCTAAGTTGAGAATAATCAAAAGCGAGAAATCCGAAATGCGAGCATTCTCCTTAGACCTTTGTACAGGCGGCATGGAGGTACCCCTTTGTGACACTTGGTTGAAACATGGCATGCGAAGATCCGGTAGTCCAAGCTAAGTAGGACGAGGTGCGGACACTATTAGTATACTATGCATGAGGCTTGCAACTTATAAGATATAATTTACATAACTCATATGCTTTATTACTACCGTTGACAAAATTGTTTCATGTTTTCAAAATAAAAGCTCTAGCACAAATACAGCAATCGATGCTTTTGAAGGACCTTTCTTTTACTTTTATTGTTGAGTCAGTTTACCTATCTCCTTCCACCTTAAGAAGCAAACACTTGTGTGAACTGTGCATTGATTCCTACATACTTGCATATTGCACTTGTTATATTACTTTATGTTGACAATATCCATGAGATATACATGTTATAAGTTGAAAGCAACCGCTGAAACTTAATCTTCCTATGTGTTGCTTCAACACCTTTACTTTGATTTATTGCTTTATGAGTTAACTCTTATGCAAGACTTATTGATGCTTGTCTTGAAGTACTATTCATGAAAAGTCTTTGCTTTATGATTCAGTTGTTTACTCATGTCATTACCTTTGTTTTGATCGCTGCATTTTTTTTTTGACCCGGAACTGTGAGGCAAAAAGCCCCACAGCAAATTTTCATATATATAAAAAGAACAAAAACATAACTTAGTTCAAAAGAATAAAAACAGAAGAAAAGAAAAGCTATGTACACCAAGGAAGAGGGACCTAAGGCAGGGACCTAATCCAAGATAAGAGCTTGTCCTTGTGCTTAGCCTTAATCCTATACTGCAACAGAGACATATCATGCACAAACTGACTTTTCCACCTGGCAAACGTCGCCCTCTCCTGTCTGAAAACCTTAGCATTCCGAATTAACCAAATGTTCCAGCAAGCAGTAATAAGAACCTCCATGAAAAATGGCAAACCAAAGTCTTTCTTAGCAAGAGACAAAATCCTTTGCATGTCCACCTCATCCTTACTCCAAGTAATCTGAAGATAAGACCAAATTCTTTCACTAAACTTGCAGTCAAAAAACAGGTGTACTCTATCCTCATATAACTGTGCATGACATAGGTGACAAGTGTAATACTCTGTCACATTCCAATGTCGCCTCTTCAACAGATCTTTAGTATTTAATCTATCAGATAAGAGCAACCAAGCAAAAACTTTCAATTTCATCATACAAGCAGATTTCCATAACCAAGAATAAACTGAAGGCACTCTAATATGAGCATGTGTCTGATCATAAAAGGCTTTAGCAGAGTAAGCATCACCCCAACTATATTGCCACTGATCCTTCTCAGCAGACAAAGGATTCTCTTGCATCAGACCCTGCAACTCAATCAATTCCTGAAAGGCTTGTGTAGATAATGGCGTATAAAACAACTGCATTATGTTTTCCATCTGATAGATATGTGCTATAGAAGCTTTGTCATCGAGAACATAGGAAAACAGTCTAGGAAATCTTTGACTCATTGGCAGCTTTGATCCTCCCAAACTCCAGCTATCATCATGCAGAAAGAAGCATTGATCGCTGCATTCATTACATATGTTTACAAATAGTATGATCAAGGTTATGATGGCATGTCACTTCAGAAATTATCTTTGTTATCGTTTTACCTGCTCGGGACGAGCAGAACTAAGCTTGGGGATGATACGTCTCCAACGTATCGATAATTTCTTATGTTCCATGCTACTTTATTGATGATACCTACATGTTTTATGCACACTTTATGTCATATTCGTGCATTTTCTGGAACTAACCTATTAACAAGATGCCGAAGTGCCAGTTCCTGTTTTCTGCTGTTTTTGGTTTCAGAAATCCTAGTAACGAAATATTCTCGGAATTGGACGAAATCAACGCCCAGGTTCCTATTTTGCCCGGAAGCATCCAGAACACCCGAGAGCCGCCAGAGGGGCCCTGTGGGCCCCAGATGACATGGTGGCGCGGCCAGGGCTGGGCCCGCGCCACCCTATGGTGTGGTCGCCCCTTTGACCCTCCTGCGCCGCCTCTTCGCCTATTTAAAGCCCCCGCATCGAAAACCCTTACGGAGGAAGCCACGGTACGCGAAACCTTCCCAGCCGCCGCCATCGCGAAGCCAAGATCGGGGGACAGGAGTCTCTGTTCGACACCTGCCGGACGGGGAAGTGCCCCCGGAAGGCTTCTCCATCGACACCGCTGCCATCTCCACCACCATCTTCATCACCGCGCTGCTCCCATGAAGAGGGAGTAGTTCTCCATCGAGGCTCGGGGCTGTACCGGTAGCTATGTGGTTCATCTCTCTCCTATGTACTTCAATACAATAATCTCATGAGCTGCCTTACATGATTGAGATTCATATGATGATGCTTGTAATCTAGATGTCATTATGCTAGTCAAGTGAGTTTTACTTAAGTGATCTCCGGAGACTCCTTGTCCCACGTGTGTAAAGGTGACAGTGTGTGCACCGTGTGGGTCTCTTAGGCTATATTTCACAGAATACTTATTCACTGTTATGAATGGCGTAGTGAAGTGCTTATTTATATCTCTTTATGATTGCAATGTGTTTTGTATCACAATTTATCTATGTGGTACTCTAGCAATGTTATTAAAGTAGTTTTATTCCTCCTACACGGTGTAATGGTGACAGTGTGTGCACTCGTGTTAGTACTTGGTTTATGCTATGATCATGATCTCTTGTAGATTGCGAAGTTAACTATTGCTATGATAATATTGATGTGATCTATTCCTCCTACATATGCATGAAGGTGACAGTGTGCATGCTATGCTAGTACTTGGTTTAGTCTTTTGATCTATCTTACACTAAAGGTTACTAAAATATGAGCATTATTGTGGAGCTTGTTAACTCCGGCATTGAGGGTTCGTGTAATCCTACGCAATGTGTTCATCATCCAACAAAAGTGTAGAGTATGCATCTATCTATTCTGTTATGTGATCAATGTTGAGAGTGTCCACTAGTGAAAGTCTAATCCCTAGGCCTTGTTCCTAAACACTGCTATCGCTGCTTGTTACTGTTTATCACGTTACTCGCTCTTCTTGTTTTCTTTGCAAACATCTTCCACTCGATACGTTTAATCCTTTGTTACAAGCCGGTGAGATTGACAACCTCACTGTTTCGTTGGGGCAAAGTACTTTGGTTTTGTTGTGCAGATTCCACGTTGGCGCCGGAATCCCTGGTGTTGCGCCGCATCACATTTCGCGACCATCAACCTTCAACGTGCTTCTTGGCTCCTACTGGTTCGATTAAACCTTGGTTTCATGAGGGAAACTTGCTTCTATACGCATCATACCTTCCACTTGGGGTTCCCAACGGACGTGTGCATCTACGCGTATCGGGATTGAGGAGATCGCCTCCGCACCTGCCGGAGAGGGGAATCATCACCGGAGGGGCTCTACATCATCATGCCCGCCTCCGGATTGATGCGTGAGTAGTTCATCTTTGGACTATGGGTCCATAGCAGTAGCTAGATGGTTGTCTTCTCCGCTTGTGCTATCATTGTTTAGATCTTGTGAGCTGCCTAACATGATCAAGATCATCTATTTGTAATGCTACATGTTGTGTTTGGTGGGATCCGATGAATCTAGAATACTATGTCAAGTTGATTATCAATCTATCATATATGTGTTGTTTATGTTCTTGCATGCTCTCTGTTGCTAGTAGAGGCTCTGGCCAAGTTGATACTTGTAACTCCAAGAGGAGTATTTATGCTCGATAGTGGGTTCATGCCTCCATTTAATCTGGGACAGTGACAGAAAGTTCTAAGGTTGTGGATGTGTTGTTGCTACTAGGGATAAAACATCGATGCTTTGTCTAAGGATATTTGTGTTGATTACATTACGCACCATACTTAATGCAATTATCTGTTGTTTACAACTTAATACTGGAGGGGGTGCGGATGCTAACCCGAAGGTGGATTATTTAGGCATAGATGCATGCTGGATAGCGGTCTATGTACTTTGTCGTAATGCCCTGATTAAATCTCATAGTAATCATCATTGATATGTATTGAATCTTTATTTGTCAATTGCCCACCTGTAATTTGTTCACCCAGCATGCTAGTTATCTTATTGGAGAGACACCACTAGTGAACTGTGGACCCCGGTCCATTCTTTTACATCTGAATACATTCTACTGCAATTATTGTTTTTGTTCTTTGCAAACAAACACCATCTTCCACTCGATACGCTTAATCCTTTGTTTTCAGCAAACCGGTGAGATTGACAACCTCACTATTACGTTGGGGCAAAGTATCTTGATTGTGTTGTGCAGGTTCCACGTTGGCGCCGGTTTCACTAGTGTTGCGCCACACTACACTCTTCCACCAACAACCTTCACGTGCTTCTTGGCTCCTACTAGTTCGATAACCTTGGTTTCTTTCTGAGGGAAAACTTGCTGCTGTGCGCATCACACCTTCCTATTGGGGTTCCCAACGGACATGTACATCACGCGCATCACTCCAAGAGGGAGTATTTATGCTAGATAGTGGGTTAATGTCTCCATTGAATCTGGGGGAGTGACAACAACGCCTAAGGTTGTGGATGTGCTGTTGCCACTAGGGATAAAACATCAATGCTTTGTCTAAGGATATTTGTATTGTTTACATTACGCACAGTACTTAATGCAATTGTCTGTTGTTTGCAACTTAATACGGAAGGGGTGCGGATGCTAACCCGAAGGTGGACTTTTAGGCATAGATGCATGTCGGATGGCGGTCTATGTTCTTTGTCGTAATGCCCTAAGTAAATCTCATAGTAGTCATCATGATATGTATATGCATCTCTATTCTGTCAATTGCCCAACTGTAATTTGTTCACCCAACATGCTATTTATCTTATTGGAGAGACACCACTAGTGAACTGTGGACCCCGGTCCTTTCTTTTACATCTGAAATACAATCTACTGCAATCACTGTTCTCTTGTTTTCTACAAGCAAACATATTTCTTCACACCATACGTTTAATCCTTTGTTTTCAGCAAGTGAGATTGACAACCTCATTAAGTTGGGGCAAAGTAGTTTGATTGTGTTGTGCAGTTCCACGTTGGCGCCGAATCACCGGTGTTGCGCGCACTACACTCCTTCACCAACAACCTTTATGTGGCCTTCACCTCCTACGGTTCGATAAACCTTGGTTTTCATCGAGGGAAAACTTCTGCTGTGCTCATCATACCTTCCTCTTGGGGTTCCCAACGGACGTGTGCTTTACCGTCACAAGGAAGCTGCATTTCTGGCGCAGTTACACCCCAGGGATTTATAACTCCCTCACGCCAGCAACGGTGTCTGCCGAAACAATGATATATAAACAAGTAGCGAGTATCGACAAATTTCAAAATGGGCATTTGAGATCTAGTGGGGCATTGTTGGAGTAATGGGCTAAATCCTTTGACCCATGTAGTATTTCATATTTTGATTAAATCTAAAAAACCACATATGTGACAACCCATGTGAGTTTGAGCTCTAGTTGGTAGCAGTTCACAAGGGAAATTAGACCATCTTATAAGGTCGGTTGTTCCACTACTAGTAGCTGAGTAAGAAGAAGAGTGGTACACGTGCGCTCCTCCTCCTCCCCCTCCTCCTCCTCCTCGCTCGCTCATCTCGTCTTGACTCAGCACGACAGGCCAAGCCACGACGCGTGCCGTGCTCGTGTTGAGTGGATTGAGCCGATACTTGCTTTTTTTTCCATTAGTCGGTTCGGGTCACTCTTGGGTCGTGGGCTATCTATAACCAACTAAAAACATGCGACATGTGCATGGCCCACGTTGTCTAGGGTTTCCTGAGCCTATATAATCTATGGCCTGACTGTTGCCGGAACATATCTGATACATGACTTAGGGTTATGCCACTTCTCTTTGATTGCGCCATCATCGTAGCCACACATCTGATACACGAGTTATGGTTTTGCCACCTCTCTCTGGTTGTGCCACCACCGTAGCCTATTTCATCCCGCTCGCTAGCATGCACCAGTGAACGGGAGAACAGGTTTCTAGAACCACTCGTCGTTGCGATCCTGTATGTGAGAAGGCGAATTAGCTTTTTGGAAAGCGCTCTGCTGCTCAGGCTCTTCATCACGGCGGGTCGTCTATCGGACAAGTCAGGCGGTGCCGCGTACCGTCGTCTACGTCGCCGTCTATTTCAACCTTTCTTCGCCAATGCCACCGTCGACCTTTCTTCGTCAATGCCACCGTCAACAACGTCACCACTGCATCAACATCTGCTTCATCTACAACTGTCGGTACGTGCGTCATATTTCGATCTGTTTAACGATGGATGTTGTATTGTATGCGTTGTTGTTCATGTTGCTTAGCACATCTAGTGCGTTTGAGTTTCACATGTTAATAGATGTTATAGTTATGTTTAATATTCTAAATTAATCGTGGAAACTATGCCTAATTATCCAACAATAATGGCACACCTAGTCATTGCGAGCAGGGATATTAAAAAGCGAGAAAGAATTGCCAAGAAAATCAATGAAAATAGTCAAAAGGAAATGAAATATTTGCACATACAAGTTTTCTTCTCCTATATAGGACGAAAAGTTTGGCGACAATCTTAATGGACGAATGAATAAAGTGGGAGATGCGGTGACGACGTGAGAAGAACAGCTGCTAACACTCAGCACCGCACCGGCCACCTTATATATCATGCGAGACTAATCCGTCCAACTGGAAGAGTTAACCATGGGCGGGATCATCTTCTTGACATTTTTCTTTTCTGTTACCTTTTCCCAGTTCTGGGATTCCAACAGCAACATGACGACTGACGAGCAACCCAATCAATCAAATTTAGTTTGACCAACAGTGGTCCGCTCTGAATATTTCATAACGAAATACTTAGCATATACTACTATTGAGAAACAGCTAGAAGCACAACGAATTTCTTTTTGTTTTCCAAGCGTAGGTCCGCACAACAAATTTTTCTGAAAAGTAGTCTAGGAAAGTGTCAATCTTCTCGTCTTGTCTTAGTTAATGGATGTATGTGTCAAGCTACGACAAGTACTCCTACAAGTAATTTTGGTGACCAGACTTGCCGGCTTGCGCCACCCGAAGTAGTTTAATCCGACTTCAAAAAAGTGAGGTCAGTTTTAACAAAGACCAATAAGCTAGTAACAAGTGTTTCCACATAAGTAATGACTGTGCCAAGAAACATTTTGCACGAGATAGTTTGGCGCTATCATCTTTTACAAAAACATTTTGTGCTTTGGCTCTAGTGCTGGCGGCTCACAGTGCTAATTTATTTCCGCAAAGCTTAAGCCGCATGCATTGCCAAAAAACACTCATTTTCAGACGACATTCGACGGCACATTTGGACTTAGCGAAGGATATTCGGATCTTACTTCAGTTCTTCTCTATTTCAGTACCGCTTTTTTTGTGTTGATATATCAAGGAGTACTAATCATTTCAATTGCGGTATTGCTTCTTTCTGTTGGTCTCAAATTTTCCAAACCACTTCTATTTTGGGGCAATCACTTCGTATCTATTTAAGCGCATGGGTGTATGAACTTAGGGAGATATTTTGAAAGTGTGAACATGGACGCGCCTTTGTGCAGCTGTGTTGCACATTTTGTATGCCGGTCGACTGGCGTAGCCGCAATTATACACCTTTTCTATCACTTGGCTCTGGATTGTTAATCGTGTAGTTCATTGTGACCACACTTCAATGTTTATTTATCTCCTTCTATATCAGGGACCGTGACGCCATATTTTAGTCGGTAGCCAACTCAATTAGCGGGACATCTATACAAACTCCTATATGTATATGTTATGCAAAGTCAATGAATAAGCCAAGATCTGGATGGCAATGCATCCCCCTTCTCTCTCTACGTCGACCGGCCAATCAGAAGGCGTAACCTGTCCTATTTCTAGAAGAAGCCAGTTAATTAGATACGTGTCTCAGTCTGGTAGTGTTTGTAAATTGTAACACAAAAGTAAATTCCAAGAGTATGAGATGGGGTAAAGAAAAGTCAGAGCTTGGCCCAGCAGGTCTTAATTTTAGTAACATGCTGGTACAATAAACAATGTGATCTTTTTCTTGACGCGAGGAATAAACAATGTGATCTGGTGTACTGGTTTTCCTTCTTTCTGAATTCTTTGACCTCGCACTTGTGAGCTGTCTTCCTATATTACATGGTCAATTTGCAGCAGCTCCTTATGGTCACCATCACCATATTTTTGGCCAATAATACTACTTCTGTACGGAAAGAAAAGAAGATCTCAAACAAAAAAAGAAAAGAAATTCAGAACACAAACGCACCGAGTAGCTAACAAAGGGTGTCTGGATTTTTCCTTCTTTCTGAATTCTCTGACCTTGCATTTGCTAGGTGTCTTTTTAAGGCATGTATAATAGAAGGTGCTTAAAAAGTAAATCGGTTTTCACTTAAGCACTAGTGCTTACTAGTTGAATGCCCGTGCGTTGCTACGGAATTGTAATTTCTTAGGCCGCGTGTAAACATAAATCTCATGAAATATCATTGTGTTTAATATAATATAAGGTGCAACTTTGCTTAATGTATATTTTGACAAAATCTAGACCAACTAATTATTACTTATTGTCTTTTCTATTGAAGGGTGGTATGTGTTTTTTCCGTACTTTGTCCTATTGTCCTTCGCGTGCACAAATTCTAGCTTCAACCAGTGGACTTGCAGATTCAGTACCCTCCCCCATCTTGAAGCTATGAAACCCTCATGCAGTCCCACTCCTTGGCATTTCTGGCCCTACCTATAACTTCCACTCACCTCGTCGTTTGTGATGCACTTCGGATACCCTACTTTTCCTCTCGAGCACCATTGCCCTCTACCCCATTCCCCTTCTCCGTTGCCTCTTCCCTTATAAAAAGGGAACATTTGAAACCAACCAACACCATGTACCATCCTTACCACACTGAACCTCCTTAGTCTCTTTCAGAGTGGCGGCGTCTACCATGGGCATGCCGACACAATGCAGTGAGTTATGTGCTCACTTTCGATAATTGCCAACATTAATGGATTCATTGTGTGGCTGCTCTTCTAGCGGCGACTCACACCCATCAGTGTACTCAATAGCTCTCATGTCTATTGCGTACGTGAAATCCATGATCCGTTAATTTCTCAAAGGGAATTTTATTCGACTCCTCTCGATAATCAAAGATGCGAGATTTACGTGATATATACGTACAACATGACGGATTGGCTGTATTTTCATTCTTTATTCTAAGATTTAGTACATGTACATGTGTGCTAAAGTACGCAACATCCTCGCTACAAACATTTCTTCCAACTACGCCACGGGTGGGGGTGGGTGGGGAGGGGGATGTAATAGCATGCAATGTGAATCACCAGTTTTCATTGATATAATAAAATATTTAGTATCGTGACCTTTTTTTTAAGAGCATAGTAATTATTTGGGATATATAAATCTTAACAACCAATCATGTTTAGCAAAAGTAAAGAAATTATAGGCTGAACTAACCATCTCCATCATATGCAACATGTGTTGAAAGAAAAATTAAAATGAAATAAATTAATAGACATGCCACTTGATGCAAAGAATGAGGGGGACGATAAGAATTATGAATAAAATGGGAATAATTAGGAATTTAGGGCCAACTTTGCTAGTGGCTCCATACCAAGAAACTCTTCTGATTACGATTTGTGGAAATATTTCCACCTCTATTATCCACCACAATTAAAGCTACTAAAGGTGCTAAGTGAAGCCATCTGAAATACCAAATGATGATATATGTACAATCGTTGCCCAAATCGGTTGTGTAAAAAATCAAATATTTTAAGTTTCTTACTTACACAAACACGACCATGTAGCGTATTAGAATATTTGGGCACAATTGGCTTTGACACAAGAGTATCTAGAGTACAAAGAGACACACAAGGAAAAGAGAACAATGAAATAGAACTATTTTTTCTGTTGAATGTTAAGCTTTGGTAGACAAAAAAACTCAAAAATAAAAATTATAAAAATAAACCAACCATTCATTAGCTTCACTCTACAGTTAGTTTGGTTACAAGGCAAGTAAGACCAACATAAATGTGTTACCTTGGCACTGGATATGCAATGTATATGTGCAGACATACTTTACATTGTCAGCAATTCCCCAAATGCCAACATTATGCAGAGTTTGAGAAACCAAACTTGATACCAGAATATGGGGACTGTTTTCCAGTTGGAGCATGATTTTCTTCTCTGAAACTAAAGTAGAGCAACGTTGAATTAGGATTTAGAACAAAGAAGATTTTGTAGACCATCCACTATGTTATTGCAGCTCTGCTTCATGTAAAGCGTTTCGGATTAGGCCTTGCAGAGAACATTATCAAGCAAAGCAAAAAAAATCACCATTATGGCAGATGGTTTAGCAAAACCGAACATATGTACAACACCCAATAACAAAATTAATAATTTATCATAAATAGATGGATTAGTACATAGAACACATAAAAGAGAATACCTGCTAATCATGAAATAGTGCAATTAATTACCACAGTCAGTGTGCTAATGAGAATGGTTGTGGATAACGGTATTCATAAACAGAAAGACAAAAAAGTGGAAAAATGTGTCTATTTTGAACACAAACTGGACATATATCAACCTGAATTAAGTGAACCATTGTGAAACTTCACCCGATCCATAATTCAAAACCCACCTGCATTAGTACTAAAACAATTAAGCTTACGACAAGACGGTACGGTTACTCTTATTGTGCTCTATATTCTGGAAGGTGATCGACATGGAGTCAGATACGAAAACTTGATAATACCTCCACAAATACACACCGGCCATTAAAAAGGGAGCACATGTATCCTAGATTGTGCTTGATGGTTGGTTCAGCCTATAATTTCTTTACTTTTGCTAGATGGTTGATTACCGCATTAAGGGATTTCAAAATTCAGTTAATTGTTGCAGTTAAAACTTGTAGATGGTTTTCTATGTGATTTGGACATACGGAAAAAATCATTTTCCGATAAAGTGAATATTAGTATCGTGGAGATACAAAATACACGGAAAGAAATCATGAAGTTCAAAGACATTGTTTCATTATTGGTCACTGCAATCACGTTACCACTATTTTTAAATATACATGACATATGGGAGAGATATTAGTCATTCTCCAGAAAGAAAGAAAAAAGTACTCTATAGCAGGTGGAAGACACAATAGTCATATTGCCAGTTCAACAATATTGAAGTAACTTTCTTCGGTGTAGTGTAGTCTGTTAATCAGGATCGGTGTGATCACCATCAAAAATTGGAGACACCTAATAATAATCGGAGTATATAAAGATTGTCGTGTATGAGACCCATACCAGATGAGCACGAGTTAGAAGTGGCTCCAGAAGTCCAACCCCAACTCCACGAGGACTGCTTCTCGTGGACGTCGGCCTGACTCCAACTTGTGCCGCTGCTACTTCCTAGGATGTGCCCGCGACACGGTGGCAGTGACGACCCGCCACCCCACCTCCACTACATGAATTCGCCGCCAATTCCATTGTTGTGTTTCCTGTCGCCATGAGAGAGATAGAGAGAAAAAAAAGGAGTACCAAGCTTCCAGAGTTCAGGTGTGAGCTCCGTCTTGCAATTTATTTGTTTGATGAGCGGTGGTCAGCGACGCCGGCAAGCTGATCAAATCATCGAGGAGAGAAGGTCGCCCCAGTGCATCTCATGCCGGTTCCCATTATCCCGTGATACACGCCATCACCGTCGATGCAACGCCGGAGACGCAGGGCCGCCATTGCCATCGGCAGAGGGTGCTTCCCCTGTCGTCCGCAGCTCACGACCGGGAAGGAGGAGAGAGATGGGGAAACTGAACGGGGCGGCTGCAAAGGATTTACTCGAAATAGGAATGATTCCTTTCCTTTTACCAACAGATCAAATCTTTTGATTTTCTGGGTCGGTGGATCATTGATCCTATTAATTACCGTCTATTAAATAATTACCATGATTACCATAGCTTCCTTATGATGTTGCCAACGCACGCTGGTTTTGTTTCCTTAAGAATCGTGATTTGCAATAAGTGTGTGTGATGTTGGACGTGATTTGATGGGCGATTTTGAGATGATGGACGGCTGGGATCTTCTGAATGTTTGATATCAAAGTGACACACCATCCCCAACTCCAATTTAATAGTAAAGATTTACACCAGACAGATGCCTAACTAGACATCTCTCCAATCAAATAAACACTAATACTTAAGAAAATGTTTGGTTTAGTTTCGTAAGCACCCACTAAGCTAAGTACCTCACAACTTACATTGTGCACAGCCTTATAAATAGTCAATTGGCAACACCTCCTTCCTTATAGTTGCCATCATCATATTTTTTGCTAATGCTATTTATTCTTCCACAAGAACACGTAAAAGATTTGCGTGTCATTTGCTAATACTATTCCAGGACAAAGAAGAAATGAAAGTCTCGGACAAAGAAAAAGCAATTCATAATTTTATATATTGGCATTCTAGGACAAAGAAGAAAAGAAAGTCTCGGACAAAGAAAAAACAATTCATATATTGGCAACACCTCCTTCCTTATAGTTGCCATCATCATATATTTTGCTAATACTATCTACTATTTTCTTCTCACAAAAACACGTAAAAGATTTGCATGCCATTTGCTAATACTATTTCAGGACAACAAAGAAAAGAAAGTCTCAAACAAAGGAAAAAACAATTAAGAACACACGCTACTGACGCTAATCTACCATCGTGATGCATCAGGGGCATTTGGGCATTAACATATTGCTCCTGTGACCAGGCATCCATCCAGTTGCCCTGATAAAACCTCAGCGATGATCTCATGTTCCAAGGGTCCTAATTTTCTTTTTAGGGTGCGGGGGTCCTAAATAAGGGGGAAAGCTTTTCTAGAGATTCCTTGCCCGCTCAACTTGCCTCCGCGGCATGTGCAGGTCTTATAAAAAAACACAACCCGTCGATGTGCGTTAGGTATCATCAGCTAAGCTAGGCAGCTAGCTAGTCTCCCTTGCCAAGCAACGAGACGATTCCCGGCCTCCGCGAGCCAAGAAGAATCCGACTAGTTTAATCCCCCAGCGGTACCAAACTTCCATTTTGGACAAGATTTGAACCGGTCCTGCCGAATACAATACTGTATCACCCCCAGCGAGTCCCGATCAACTCAAGGATTTGTTTATTATTCAGGCTAGACCAAGTTGCGAGATCGATGAGAGTGCCATAAAAATAAGGCCGGAACACATCAGCCGAGGCCACTTGTAGGCCTCTGGAGCTTGGAGGAAAGAAAGAAGGTGCGGAGAAATTTCTGAGGGTCGCGAGGGCGCCCCGTCGGTGCGGCGGGAGCACGTGATAGCGATACGCTCGCTCGCTGGGAGGAGAAGATAATCTTTGCATCTCCCGTTCCCGGTCTCAGTTTATGAGAGGGGGAGTTTTTTAGTCTGTAAGCTGCATCAGGGTCTCAATTATAGAGGTCTTGACGTTAAGCTAAAAGGGGAGCTCCGGTCTAGTACGCTTCCCTCTGATTAAGCATAGCTCATACCTTTTCCTCCTTCGTCTTCCTCCTCCTCTTCCGGCCGGCGCTAGTCTTCTTGCTCTTGGCGGCTGAGAGCAATGTCTCCTGTGCCCAGCCCACATCAGTCGCACCTTCTA
Source organism: Lolium multiflorum (assembly GCA_030979885.1). Lineage (NCBI taxonomy): Eukaryota > Viridiplantae > Streptophyta > Magnoliopsida > Poales > Poaceae > Lolium > Lolium multiflorum. The sequence continues at coordinate 312,538,458 of CM061750.1, read as the reverse complement.
GGCCATGGATCAAGGTATAGACACTGCTATTCTGTTTGTTGTGATGTTTGTATATGTGTGTGCGGCGGCTCAGTTGGAGTAACCTTTCTTGATTCGTTTCTGATGCAGGAAGGAGAAGCGGATGAGGAAAGTTGATACCTTTGCGCCCCACAACGACGGCCACCAATGGAGGAAGTACGGCGAGAAGAAGATTAACAACTGCAACTTCCCCAGGTTCGTAGCCATTTCCTGATCTGCATCTGCACAGCTTCTGGCAAACAACTCGTCTGATGGTTTGCCTGCTCCTTTTCCCCACCTCTCTCATGGTTCTTGCTTCCCACACAAATCTGCCATAAGAGGGAGATGCATAGTGTTACAAATATATGGAGTTGGGGAAAGCTGGATCAGTTCGTTTTACTCACAAATTTCTCATCTTCCTTCTGTCCCGCTGCAGGTACTACTACAGATGCACCTACAAGGACAACATGAACTGCCCGGCGACGAAGCAGATTCAGCAGAAAGACCACAGCGACCCCCCATTGTACCAGGTCACCTACTACAACGAGCATTCCTGCAACAGCGCCTTCCTCGCCCTCACCCCGACGGAGTTCCAGCTGCAGACCGCGTCCGGGAAGGCGGTCTCCATCTGCTTCGACTCATCCGGGGCTCAAGAACCTGGAGGAGGCTCGCCATCCTCGAGCACTGCGGCGCCACGCGGCGCGCCGTCGGAGAACAAGAACCAGACCCAGACCACCCTCAAGCTGCGGTCAGAAGCGCTTTCCTGGGGCCCCGGCGTCGTGGAGCAAAAGCCCGAGCTCCAGTCCTGCAGCACCGCGTGCCAAGACGCGTATTCAGCCGCGACCATGTCTGAGGACATAGATGCAGGCAGATTCGGCTCTATCAGATTCTTCCATTTTTTGTAAATGGGATCAATGGAAGACACTTCTTGATTTTTACCTCAAAGAACTAATATGATGATACACATGTTCTTTTTTTTTCCCCGTTTGCATGCTAGAGCGCCAGGTATTGGCATGCCAGATGTGGACAACATTTTCTTAGTTCAATTGGAATACCACTGCTAATTCGGATGGCAGAGTTCAGTTCTGCAAACTCTCATGTTATTTCTGTTGAGACACTGCAGCTGCATCTTGTACCTTCAAAAGCAATGAATACATTCCTTACTGCATTATGCTACATATATATACAAAATAATAACGGATTAGGGTAGGAACACATACGATGAAAAATGGCAGAGAGCTCTCGAATCCCAGTACAAATATATGCAACATGGTCAGAAATAAGCTATAGGAAATATCTTGGTAATATGAAACAAAGCATGGAAAAGACATGTCAACATGAAACATGGGCAGCACAATCATAGTCCAAACCTTATTTTGTAACCTTGGCCTACCATGAACTGCTGAATGACACTACAATAAGCAAAACTCCAGTTCAGGAAAAACATAAGATCATTTGTGCATGACAACATACCAGCTTTACCATCACAGTGTATCAGGAGGCATGCCTTGAAATTGAAGAAACGAAGATGTATATCCCATATTTGCAGATGTTATTGGTGCAACTTTATATTACATTCTTAAAGACTTTTGCCTTCAAGCATCCTACAGTACCCAGGGCTTGTCCAAATGGACCTAATCATGAAGAGAAAACAAAACAAGGACAAGACAACAAATCAGACAAAAAGTTTGCATGCTCAATAATAGAAAAAAGTTTCAGTATCTACATTTGCTAGCTCCATTCAGTATCCACAGCATCTGTTCACTATGCTACATATCCACAGAAATTGCCAACTCAATGAAGCAGACACAAATATGCCTGTTCAGGTGTTCTCTATTATACCATGGAAATTATCTTAGTTTCCATTTGTTTGCAACAAGCATAATCAGACAATTTCTTCCAAATGTGCTACCAAATTCGCTTATATGGTTTCCCCAATATATTTCAACAATGTTATTATATGTCCACACATAATTATCATCTCCATGAAACAGGATGTTGTTGGAAGCATACCAATGAGACACCGATAAGATGGTTCAAACGTTAGCTCTTGGCACATATCATGGGGATCACGCCCCTTGGGGACAACATTTGCAGACAACAAACCCAAATTTAATACAATTGATCCAGAAGAATCCTTAGTACACAGAGTGAAACGCACATCATTGTTGCGCAGCAGCTGAGTAAATCATCTCTGCACACTCTGAACCATCCTTTACTTCAACATTGCTGAAAGACAACATGAACTGCCGGCGACGAAGCAGATTCAGCAGAAAGACCACAGCAATCCCCCATTGTACAAAGTCACCTACTACAACGAAGATTTATGCAACAGCGCCTTCTTCGCCCTCACCCCGAGAGAGTTCCAGCTGCAGACTGCATCTGGGAAGGCGGTTTCCATCTGCTTCGATTCATCTGGGGCTCAAGAAACGGGAGGAGGATCGCCATCTTCGAGCGCAGTGGCGCCACGCGGCGCGCCTTCGGAGAACAAGAACCAGACCACACTTAAGCTGCATCAGAAGCATTTTGTGGGGCCCCGGTGTCGTAGAACAAAAGCCCAAGCTCCAGTCCTGCAGCACCGAGTGCCAAGATGCGCATTCAGCCGCTACAATGTCTGAAGACATAGATGCAGGCAGATTTGGTTCTATCAGATTCTTCCATTTTTTGTAAATGGAATCAATGGAAGACACTTGATTTTTTACTTCAAAGAACTAATATGATACACATCTTTTTCCCCGTCTGCATGCTAGAGCACCAGGTATTGGCATGTGAGATGTGGACAGGATTTTCTTAGCTCAATTGAAATACCACTGCTAATTCAGATGGCAGAGTTCAGTTCTGCAAACTCTCATGTTATTTCTGTTGAGACACTGCATCTTGTACCCGCAAAACCAATGAATACATTCCTTACTGCGATATGCTACATATATACAATAATAACGGATAAGGGTGGAACACACAAGATGAAAAGGGGAAGAGCTCTCAAATCATCATAGTACAAATATATGCAGCATGGTCATAAATAATCTAGCAAATTTCTTGCCATCTTAGTGATATGAAACACAACACAGAAAAGACCACAGGTTTATGAACATGAAGATGGGCAGCACAATCTTAATCCAAACCACATTTTTTACCTTGGACATCAACTGCTGAATGACACTGGATAAGCAAAAGTCCAATTCAGGGGAAAAGTTAAGATTATTTATGCTCTACGAATTGTGCATGAATTAACAACATACCAGCTTTACCATCTCAGTGAATCAGGAGACATGGGGATGAAATTAAAGAGACGAAAATAGATTATATCCCATAGTTGGAGAGGTTACTGGTGCAATTCTACATATGAATTGCATTCTTAATGACTTATTTGCTTTGAAGCATTCTACAGCACCCAGGGCTTGTCCAAATGGACCTAAACATGAAGAGAGAACAAAACAAGGACAAGACATCAAATCAGACAAAAGGTCTGCATGCTCCATTCAATATCCAGAGAATTTGCCAACTCCATGAAGCAGGATGCCTTGGAAAGAATACCAATCAAACACAAATAGGCTTGTTGAGGTGCTGCCTATAAATCATAGAAATTCCTTTTGTTTCCATTTGTTTGCAACAAGTATAATCAGACTATTTCCTCCAAATGTTCTTACCGAGTTCAACGACGAAGCGTTCCCATATATTTCCACAATGTTGTTATATGTCCACACATAATTATCATCTCCATGAAGCAGGATGTTGTTGGAAGCATACCAAGGAAACACCAATCAGATGGTTCAAATGTTAGCTATGACCCATAAAAACACACCATAGAAAAGACAAGAAGTATATGAACATGAAAGTTGTGCAGCACAATCTTATTCCAAACCACATTTTGTACCTTGGCCATCATCTTCTTAATGCCATTGCAATAAGCAAAACTCTAATTCAGAGATAACATAAGATCATTTGTGAGTGGTGTACAAACATACCAGCTTTACGATCTCAGTGAATCAAGAGGCATACTCATGATGAAACTGAAGAAAAAGAAATAGATTATATCCCATAGTTGGAGATGTTATTGGTGCACTTCTACATATGAATTGCATTCTTAAAGACTTCTTTGCCTTCAAGCATGCTACAGCAGCAGCAGCCAGGTCTTGTCCAAATGGACCTAATCATGAAGAGAGAACAAAAGAAGGACAAGACATCAAATCAGACAAAAAGTCTGCATGACCAATAGTAGAAGAAAATTTCAGTATCCACATTTGTTAGCTCCATTCAGTATCCACAGCATCTGTTAACTATGCTGCATATTCACAGAAATTGCCAACTCCATGAAGCAGACACAAATATGCCTGTTCAGGTGTTCCCTATTTGCCTATGTATACCATGGAAAATACCTTAGTTTCCATTTGTTTGCAACAAGCATAATCAGACAATTTCTTCCAAATTTGCAGAAAACAACTTTCAAACCCAAATTTATAACAATGTACTATTTATTGAGAAGAATTCCCAGCATACAGAGTAAAATATACACATCATTGTTACGCAGCAGCTGAGTAAACCATCTCTGTACACTCGGAATCATCCTTGACTTTCACATCGGTGAACCGGAATGTTTTGGCCAAGCTCTGCACGAGCTGATGATGGATGACCTCGTCAGGAGGGAGTTCCACTTTTGCCTCCTGCCGCAGCGACGTGACATCCTTGTTGGCGATGCCGCATGGCACGATGTGCTTGAAGTAGCCCAAGTCAGGATCGATGTTGAAGGCGAGGCCATGGGAGGTGAACCCGGAGGAGATCCTGACCCCGATGGCCCCGATCTTCCTGTCCCCGACCCATACGCCGGTGCAGCGGCCCCTCGGCCGCGCCTCGACGCCGTAGAGCGAGGCCACCTCGACCATTGCGGCCTCGAGGCCCTCGACGTACCTCCGCGCGCCGAGCCCGACGTCCCGGAGCGAGAGGATCGGGTAGAGCACGGCCTGGCGCGGGCCGTGGAAGGTGACGTCGCCGCCCCGCTCCGTGCGGTGGAGCTCGGCGCCGAGGCCCGCCAGGCTGGACTCCGGCACCAGCAGGTTGTGGTCGGTGCGGCGCTTGCCGAAGGTGTAGGTCGGCGGGTGCTGCAGGGAGAGCACCAGGTCCGGGACCCGGCCGGCCCTCCGGTCGGCGACGAGCCGCTCCTGGAGCTTGAGGGTGTCGCCGTACTTGACCACCCCCAGCCTCCACGCCTCCAGCACCCTCCTCGCGCCACCGCCACTCATCTCCGCCGGTGGGTGGATTTGCCGCCGGTGGCTTCGGTTACAAGTTAGACGACGACCAAGTACTAGTGGATGGGCTTCTCGGCCCGGCCCACGGCCTAAAGAGACCACCAAGCGTTCGTTTTCTTCCGTCGCCGCCCCACGCCACGCCCCCCGGCCACCGCCGCCTCTCCCCGATCTGCCCTTCTCCGTTCCCCTGCTTGTCCCCCAAATCCCCAATCCGTAGCTGCAGCGGCTATCCCTAGGTAAGAGCTGGGAGGCGCGGCGGCGGCAGCACTCCGTTTCGCCCGGCGGCGTGCACGCAGCAGACAGCAGTAGAGAGCAGCGTGGCAGCTCGGCAACAGAACAGAAGTTACACAGCGGCAATTTCTTCCTCTTCTTAGGTAAGGTACAAGTGCAAGTCCAAGCTCTATTCTACCGATTAATGGCCTTCTTTGAGCTTTTCGGAGAAGTTCTATTCTACCTAGACATAGTCTATAGATACATCTAAATTTACATAAATTTCCGGCATTATTTTATGAACGGAGGGAGTAGTTAAATTATATGCTACTACCTCAGTTCCAAAATGTCTTTTCGGGTATGGAAAAGGTGATACTCCCTCGGTCCCAATGGAGGCGGCGCCATTGTTTTGCGTGCCTAAATTTTGACCACTAATTTGACCAGTTTAACATTTCTCGATTGTTACAAAAATCATGTCATTAGAAACTTTATTCAAATACAAATTCAATGGTATAACATGCATAACATATAATTCATGTTTGGTCGGTGAAATCAATGGTCAAACTTAAATCTCGAAAAACGTGTGTGCCACCTCCTTTGGGAATTTGGGATAGATGGAGTAACTCGGTAGTACATCACCATTGTCTTATTTGTGATATTTTTTTTATAAAGGTGGACCACCCTACTTCAAAATCTTGGATCCGCTGCTGGACGTCTCCTCGCCGCTTCTCCCAGCGTGGCTGCACTTGACGCTGCCGGTCCGCCTTCTTGCACTCTCTCGCCCGGGTGACCCTTCGTGCCTAATCAATGGCAGCGACAGGGTTTATGGAGCTCGCGCTTGACCAGGTATGGCTCAAATCCTGCTTGTCGTACGAGTAAAACATCCTGCCCAACCAATGTAAGTGTGGTGGAGCCTGTCGCTGATGGTGACAGGGATCCTCCGTCCTCGCTGCAAGCTCAACGGAGCCTGGACGTCGGTATGGTGGCCCCAGGTCGATTTGTGGCAGAGGTGGGCTGTCATGGCCATGTGGGCGGTGCGGTGGCATCTGGCATGGTCTGTGTGCGTGTTCCTCTGCTGCGGCGGGCATTGGGCATGCAGCATCGGGTGTTGGGGGGCTTTGATCCCTACCTAGGTGTGGCTGGCGGATTTGCCAACGGGTAGTCGGGGTGTTCCCCTAATTAAATGATTTTTTCTTCTCCCTACAGCTAGTTCGAGAGTATGCTGTCAACTCTCTCAAATTTTGGTAGATTAGCTCAATCCTAAGGTCATCCTTTAGATAATTTAGATTAGTAATCGGTAGACGTTATTGAGATTAATTCTGGGATAGTTGAACCCGATATATGCCAATTAATGTTGCAACAAAGCATGAAGGCTTTCCAAATAAAACTACCGAGTAGTGTGTGTTTTAGTAACAGCAGGAGAACGCTTTAGTCATTTATCAATGGAGAATTTAGGGTTGTTTACAAAAAAGAGGAAAACTAGAGGTCAGTCCCCTATGAAATAAAAGAGAAGGAAATCTCAGCTTGGATCAAAGAGGATTCCTCCATATTGTGCCACCAGAGGGATAGGTGCTCCTGCCAGGCACCAGGCTGCCTCCTCTTCCTTAATTAAAGTTGATAGTGCTTGCGCTGTAATACCCTTTCTGCTGAAGATGGTGATGATTTTGTTCTTTTCGAAATCCCAGCAAACAAGGGAGGAGATAGTATGCGCTGTTTTTCTTTGGGCCAAAGTGCCCTTGTTAGCCAAGTTCGTGAAGGTATCCTTGAAGCATGCTGCATCGTACCCTAATCCTACCATTTCCCAAATCTCAAGAACATCCTAGCGCCCTGACTTCCTACACGAGCAAGCCCTAACAGTACAAGAAGAGGGGAAGGGGAGGACGAGGAGGAGATGATCTTACCTTCTATCAGCCGGCGTTGGAGGCGGGAAGGGGGAGATGCCGGGGATCTTGAGCTTCCATCGGCAAGGTCTTCGGTCGGGCTCCATGGCGGCGTCAGCGTCGAGGATCTCCTCTCCTCCAGCCGTCCACCGTTGAGCCGCCACCGCCATCACCTCCGGTCGAGCTGCCGTCGCCATCCCCTCCGGTAGAGCTGACGCGAGAGGAAGGAAACTCGTATCGCTCGCACGTGTCGCTCGCGTCGGTCGGGATGAAATCCACGGGTCTACCCTCGTGTATCTGAAAACCGGTCTAACGGAGAGGTTTCGGCCAAAACCGGGCGGTGCAGAAAACCGGCGCGGTTTAACCGAACGCTTCCTAGGCGCGGGCCGGTATTTAACACCCAGGGGCCCAACACCGGTGGAACCACGCGGATTTTGGCCCGAACCGGCCCGGTCGGGAGCAACCGAACAAGGCCTCAGTGGGTTTGGATTCTTTCTCCTTGTGGCGGTGGTGGCGGCAGCTTTCGGCGGTTTTCAGAGTCATCGGCTCTCTGTATTGTGTCCTTTGTGCTTCTTTGAAGCCTAGTGGGAATCATGTGCCCTTCGTTTATGTGGGACATACCGGATCTGGTCTGCTCAAGGACATCTTCTCACGGTTGCCTCATATGTTCGTTGGTTTATGGGTGTTCGGGATAATGAGCTCATTTGTTGCATTCACTGTGTTGTTGGTGAGTGTGCTGCTCCTGGCCTAGTTTAGCTACGCAGGTTGAGCCAGTTTTGCCTGTTTTCTACTTTTTTCTCATAAACCTGTCAATTATTTCGATTTGTGTAGAGGCAGAGCTACTGCTAGTTGCTTGAATAAAAAAAAAATTGGGTTTGTTTTTGTAGGCCAAGCTTGCGCTGGACAACCTCGAGGTTCCTGTAGGGTATGCTCCAGTTTCCCTTGAATATTGTTACAGTTTCACTAGGTGAATATGTAGTTCCTAACATGCTAACCATATTGTTCTGTCCCTATCAAGATAGATGTGTGATTGTGGAGAATGGGAAGGTTATTTCGTCTGGTAGCAACAAGACCAATGCCACCCGAAATGTATGCTATTCTTATTGGTGCTGGATATTTGAATGTTTTCCCGTCTTTTCCTCTCTAAAAGAGATTATCTCAATTTTAAGGCTACCAGACATGCTGAGATGGAAGCAATCGATGTCCTTCTCCGTGAGTGGCAGAGTATTGGCCTTGACCAGCCACTAGTTGCGGAGAAGTTCGCAGGATGCGACCTCTATGTCACATGTGAGCCCTGCATAATGTGTGCTTCAGCATTAGCAATACTAGGTCTGAATACCCTGATTGTTCTATTTTTCTTGTCAAAACTATATATTAAACAGTAATAAGAATTTCTTTCTTTTGGTTAGGAATAAGGGAAGTATACTTCGGTTGTGCGAATGATAAATTCGGAGGATGTGGATCAGTCATGTCACTGCATGAGAGTTCTTCGTCAGATGATTTGACAGGGTGAGGGAAATATCAGCAGAAAACTGGAAGTTATCTGCTCATGAGAACAAATACCTTGAGTGCTAACACTTTTCTGCCAGAATTTCAATATGCTGAATGATGTGTCATGACAAAGTTGGGCTTGAATAATCTTCCATTTTCTTTCTTTCTTGCATGCATGCCATACATGGTTTTTGAGTTCTCATAAATTCTTGTAACCTGAATTACGTTAGTTATTTAGGTTATTCACGGATTGTACAGCTAACATGGTCTTACATGTTTCTTTTGCTAGGAGGCAAGATACCAGACCAAGAGGTTTTAAATGTACCGGGGGGATAATGGCAGAAGAGGCAGTAGCTCTTTTCAGGAATTTCTATGAACAAGGAAACCCGAATGGTTTTTTCTTTTGCACGTTAGAATTCTCAGTTCTGTGCTAAAATGTTGCTTAAAATTCAAAATCTACCGGTTCTGTTATAACGTAGTTGGGGATCTCAGCAGTTAGCACTTAGCAATATAGATCTAATCACTGAGATTTCATTTTCTGTTTGATTTGAAAAACTGACGTTGAGGATTAGTAACATAAAAGCATCAAACATGCTTTTGCCATGTCATTTAATGTTCTATATGATGACGATGATTTTCTCCCTTGCATTTCAGCGCCGAAGCCTCACAGACCTGTCCGAGTAGATCAGCAATGACCTGTAATACAAGCATGACGAGGAAGATCACAGGGATTTAGATTTAAATAAGTGATGGAAATCTGCTTAAGGTTTGGGACATGATTTGAGCTGAGCACTACTGCCATTACATAGTAACATTGTGTTCTTTGCAACAAGCTATGTGCTGAAACTTACTGCAGCATCTGTTTATGGGTCTGCTATTGTTATTTGCAGATCTACAGGCTACAGGTCAGGCGATTCAAGATTTTTTTTGTTCCATTGTTGATTACCTTGTGTTCACCCAAAAATTTAGCCTTGTGCGGTTGCAGATATCCATCATTTGCAACCTTGAAAGTCTGAAAGACATTTGGTTTCTCTTTTATGGGCCAATTTACTTGTGCAATTTCTTTTTATATGCTACTGCTTTTTATATGTAACTCAGTTCATAGCTTTATTTATCCTTGCGACATATTTCTGTTGCCTACCTTGATGCAAATCAAGCTACTTGCGATTTGTTTGACTGAAGCGTAAGAAGTATAAATTGAGTCACTTTGAGTACAACTTGCAACTTTGGCAGTAATTCTCGTTTCATCATTAGTTTGCGTGGCGCGCGGATGTACACGTCGTATGGCTCCATACGCGCTTGCCTCATTTCCGCGGCGCGGACTTATGCATCGGAGGAGTAAGCTCGTTTTATTGTTAAAAGCGCGGACTGATTTTCTTTTTGTGAAGGTTGGTCTCTAATTAGTGGTACCCACAGAATCGATGCTGGTTTCAGAACCGTACTTAAATTAGTATGCACAATCACTAGTCATTTTCATTACTTGAATATTGAAATTATGGCTTACTAGCCATTTTCATTACTAGGGCCGCCATTTTCATTACTTGAATATTGAAATTATGTACTCTGTTCATCATGCCTCTCGTAAGATCTTCTGTTTTAAATTGGCACAGTTGAATGGAATGTACAGCACGGTTTAGGAAACTGTAACTCAATTACATTTAGACAAAATGCAAAGTGCTGTACCATTAAACTAAATGAGAGTAGCAACACAGGTTGCATGATCATGGTGTAAACAAAAAGGATGGGGAAATTATCCAACGGCCTATTCACTATTCACAGAGAACGTTGTCTAAAGAGGGATACGATGTGAATTGTCTTCTGTATGAGAGGGAAGGAAAAGGCTATTTGAGAATTCAACTTCTCCTATTTCTTATGTGCAAATTCACTCCATGTCGAACTGTTTCATTGACCGGGGACTGCAGATGATGTCGAATGGCCTGTCGATACTGTCCCGTAATATGGAGATCTCCCCCTCGCGAAGCAGGATCTCCCCTTCCTTCAGCTGTATGTCTTCGTCAAGCGATTTGATCTTCTGCTTGAACAAGGCAACATCGTTTTGCAAGTCACTAACAGTATTCCGCAAATGCTTTGTTTCCTGCCACAAGGAATCCCTTTCATCGCTCACTGATTTAAGTGCGCACCGGAGAGCAGTCAGCTCCTTTGCAGATTCCTGAAAATCCTGTTGTATCTGTTTAATGCTCTCGGCTTTCTTCAAAACCTGCAAATTGAAACCAAATTTAATGTTAGAGACATGCACAAGCAGATGCATCAGATGATTAACGGGAACTTACGACAAGATTTTAGATGCGGATTAGCTGCTACATGAGAATTTGTGCAATTTACTTTACAAGAGGATAGAAAGCTCTTCCTTTCTACTAATTTATTAACTGAAGCAACAAACAAGACTTGTCGGGGAACATATACATAAAGAAATAGCTGAGAACAACTTCAGAGGGATTAGAACACAATGTAACTCCCAAGACAAATGATCATTCATTGTTAGAGGATAATACATGACGAGACTGGATTTGCTAGATTGATTGCCCCTCAAAATATGGGCCAATCAGGGCATGATCAGATCAGAAGGTTACCTCAACTTCAAACTGCTTGGACTTCTGGGTCATGCAACATAATTCGTCCTGAGCTCTATAGGTCTCGTCTTGCATGACATCTTGGATCCGCCCTAAAGATGCTATATCTGACTGTAATTGTTCAATCTCCAGTTCCCTTGACAATAGCTTCTCCTTTAATACTCTATTGATCAGAGCTTCTTCTTTCAGCTTAATTTCGAAGTCATCCTACATTGCAGAAAAGTAAAATAAGAAAGCTTGCTTTGGTTTCAGCTACTGCTAGGTCATGCTAATCCAGATATTCTACTGTGATCCTTAAATTCAGAAAATTTCGCTTCATAATACTGTAGTATACTTTGCCATAAATTGACAGATTCTTTTAGAGCAAATTTCAGGATAGCACATGTTTTACAATACAAGCATTAAATAATGTTATTAGTGTTTTGTATATCGTTCTCTAAAGCAAAACGATAAACCCACACTGGACTCATACACTTCACGCAAAACATCAAAATTCAACGGAGGTTTCATACCCTAGATGATGTATCATGTCTTGAGGGAATACTCAATGCGATGTCTTCTTCATTGTGCTTTTCAACCAACAGAGATTTAATTCTTCGCAGACCAAGTGCTAAATTATCCATTCCTTCTTTTATGTTCTGGTACTTCAAACTGTATTCGATGGCTGCTAGTGCATCAACACTACCAATATTCTCACTCTTAGATTTCAGCACGTCCAACAATCTGCCACAAAGCCGACTAGAATCATCTAGCAATGATAGGCCTTGAATCTGCAAGTTATCCACTCTAGCGTTAAGCTCTTGTTCAAGACGAAGTGAGGATAAGCTTAACCCACTCCCACTGCTTTGCAGGCGATTTAAAATCCCTATGTTCTCTTGCCTAAGAGAGTTTACTTCAAGGGTACAGGACTGAATTTCTTTTCTCAGCTTTTGCTCAACTCCAGTAAGTCTCAGAAGTTCCATTTGCATCCTGTCCGTGCTTTCGCTATTTCCAACAGATTTATTTTCTAATTCAGCACTAAATCCTTGTCTGAGCCCAGTTATTGTTTTCTCCTGCTCATTAGATGCCCTTTGTAACCTTGCAATCACCTTGTGTAACGCCCTGCTGTTATCTTCCCTGGATTTTAAGCATTCTTGGATTTGGTCCCTTTCTTCTGCAGTTTTTGTAAGGCTATCATGCAATTCTACTGAGGATCTGTAAAGACTGCTGTGCTCATTCATAACTTTCTCCAGCTCATCATTCAGTTGTTTGTTTTGCAGTTCCAAACTTTTAATCCTCTTAGAAGCATCGATTCTGTTTGATTCAAGCAAAGTAACTTCTCTCTGGAATGACACATTCTGCTCTGCTAGCTCCCTTACTCTATCACGTAGTCTCTGTTCTTCAGATTGAAATCTTGCCAGCTTGGCTGACCAATCATTTGACCTTCTGTCAAGCTCCAGTTCCAAGCTAGTTTGTGCTTCAGTCTTCTCATTCTCCAGTTTTCTAGTTCTGGTGTCCAATTCTAGCTTGGACCGCTTATATTGTTCCTTGGCCACAAACCTTTCTGTAAGACGTGACTCAATCTGTGAAGACAGTTCGAGTGCTAATTGTTTTCTGTCTTCAATCAAACTCTGAATCAGCTGCATTAAGTCAGTTGAGTTCAGTCTCTTATCCCTGAGCATTTTAAGCTCACTCACTTCTTCAGAAGGAACCATAAAACATGCATCTAATTCTTCAGCTCTTCTAAGCAACTTATCATCAGTGTCTTGTTCCAAGTTTTTGTCATGAAAACCATAAGATTCATCATGATGACAAGTATCGGCAGCAAAGCATCTTGAGGTAGTTACTGAAAACGGATTCACTGAAGATCCACAGAAACATGGAGGTTGGGGATCTGGTGAGTCCTCATAGATATCTTCCACTGTAGTCATGCTTTGTGATTTACACTCCTCTGGGTGCGAAAAATTATCAGAAGATCCTTCAAATAGACTTGTGCCATTTCCATCTGAATCACACATAGATGCAACTTTGTGATTCAAGCTGCCCTTTGTCCCTTCCTGAGCAAGTTGGTGATGGTAGGCATCATTATTGTCGATGTTATAGTAGTTCTCATATATTTCTTTGCAAGATTTTGGTGAAGATGGAGCTGTAGAATGAGGTCGAGGTGGCCGTCCACGGCCCAAATGAGAAGCTGCAGTTCTGATGGGGAATTTCTGCTTATGTTTCTCATTTAATCTGTCTGCTTCTTGATCCCCATCAATGTACAGGTCCAGCACTTCATTCTTGTGCAATAAATTGGTCAACCTAGCAGGTCTGCATTTTAATGCAACAGGAGAGCTAAGAGGAGAGTGTCCGGTTGATGAGCATGAGTAGCCTCTTGAACGTGGTGAATCAGTTTCCTGTAGGTCATGTCCTTTCGGAACCTTTATCGTGTATTCCCCTAGATCAGGATTAGGATGTCTTTCTGGTGGCCATGAGTGGCACCTGCAGACATTAACCTGTATTACTAACAATTTCTAGACAGCATGCTAGGAAGAACAGCATGCAAGTAAATGCACGCAGTTATGTACTGACTAGAACAAACGAGATTGTGTAACAAAAATGTTATGGTATGGCCAACAGGACTTTAATCCAACGAATGAGCTGGTGGCTGCAGTACGGCCATGAGGAATTTAAATCAAAGAATGAGCAAGGTGTACATGTAAAAGAAGAACTTTCACTTAAACTAAAACTACCGCTAAAGCAGAATTTATGACACACAGCCAAACCTAACAAAAATATACAATCAGATTTTATTTTAATTTCAATTGATTGAATGCATTGATTTTAACATAGCATACTTATAATCGTATAGAATGGTTGATGACGTTTCCAGGAAGTGGCAAGGTGATAGCATACTATTGCAAAATTGATGTTGTTCCAGTAATAAAATAATGAAGCCACTTACACAACATCAGCCCCATGACGAGGCGTGTCAGAGCTATCAAACATGGAACACGGAATATCGCCTGAAAAGCTCATTGCCCGTTCATCCAAAGGACGGTCAACGGCCGTGGCTGTGAACGACAGGCATCTCCTGAGCTGCGGATTAGGTGATTCCTCCTTCCCCGGTTCTCCATGCCGGCCCCTTGATCTGAACGCCCTGGTATCAGGAGAATGAGAGGCACCATTAGTCCCACCCGCATCCAATATGTTCCCGTTCCCTTTATCATGTCCTGGGGCTGGTTTTTCGTTCCCTGCATTGCTTGTGAACGAGCGGAACGGAAAGAACCTTCTCATCTCCCGAAATGTCTAGCAATCTGCTGCATGGAGAACGATTAGGGTCAAAAAAGGATAGTGGAACTGTTGTAGCGCAAAACACAGAAATGGTGATAAGGCCGGTAGCTGTTAGAAATAGATTGTAATACAAGTGAAGAGTAGGGAAATATGGGTAAATTCGTGACGATTCAGCCATTATTCAGTGCCTACCTACCACCGGTTAAATTTTGGTTCAGGGAATTCGTCGAACGGGATGCAGGCATAGACCATATTGGGAAAGGAACAAAAAAAAAAGTACACACAAGAACAGGATGCAGGCATAGAAGCCAACTAGTCAAATGGTGGAGTAATTTCCTTTGTGTGCTAGGAAGAGAACAGGACAGGAGATCGGATCATATACTGTTAGTAGTATATTGCAGAGCTACTATACTAACTAGGCAGCTAGCTAGCTCACTCTGCGTCAGTACAATCTCGCCGCCAAATCACCAACAAACAGTCCGACGCCAAACAGTAAAAATTGACCGCAGCGCTAGCCGATCCATTTTCTGGACGAATCAAAACAGCAGACCATGATCGCCGAACAGCAAACAGCAGTGGAAACGGAAATTTCGCCGCGTGATCCCATGGATCACGTTTTCTGGTGAAAAATCTCCGATGACGTTGAGATAATAAGTAATAATCACGGTGGACTGGACAGTGGAGACCTACCTGGGAGAGAGACGGTGAGGATTTGCCTATTTCGGGAGGCCGGCCGCGGCGGCGCTCGGTGCGAGAGGATCGGACCGGCGAGCCGGAGTCTAGAGAGCAGGCCGGCGGAGGCGGTCCTGGCGGGCTGGGGCCGCCGGTGTCGCCGTGCAGCGGGGAAGAGCAGCAGAGCAGACGAGCGGAGTGCAGCGGCAACCGCCGAGATGGTGGGATTGGGCTGGCAATGAATCGCAGTAATTGCCTCCGATTTGGAAGAGAAGGAACGGGAATTCCGTGGGGGGGCGGAAAAGGATTTGAAACGGGGGAGCGGAGGGAGGTGGGAATCGTGGGGGCGGCGGCCAAAATCCGAAAGAAGTTGTGGTGTGGTGGGGCTGGCGGAAGAAGGCCGTTGGCCGTTGGTTTCTGCTTTATCTGGGCACGGGATTCAAAACGCCCAATCGATCGCCAACGTTCATCTCGTGAAGCAAGCGCTCTGTTTTCTGTCTTTTTGGGTGAAAAAGAAAAAGAAGCAGGTACCACATCAACCATAATGATCTAAACAGAATTGTCAGTATGCCAACAACTACTCTCTCCGTTCCATAATCTAAAACGTTTTCGGTAAACTAAAATACTCCCTCCGTCCTACAAAAGTAGCCGTAGATTTGTTAAAATTTGGATATATGTAAACAAAGGAAAACAATTACTATGTTTGCCAAAACATTCAGTATGTTTTGATGTATGTTTGCGCAACGTATATACGACAACAAAAAGCACACTGTAATTCATTGATGTATAAAATCGAGAGGAGGGGTTTGGGGAGACAACATCGCTCCGAAAGATGGGTATAAAGCAACATTATTGGGTAAAAATTAAGACTGGTTCTACGTTTCCCCGATGGAATTTGTAGGGGTTGTCTGGATTAGAGTCTTGAGCCGCCCGCCCATTGATTGAGCAGTTTATTGCATATGTTTGGTTGAGTGCTGATAAATTGGTCTGCCCTTGCTCTCTTGGCTTTCGAGTTCATTATTTCAAGCCAACATTTGGCAAGGAGCGGATGCCCGATTCCTTCACCAAACTTTGTCGCGCGCCAGTGAATTGGCTGGGCTAGCCCTAGCGGCATCCAAACAACTATCTGCGTTCATTAGTTGATTGTGCGGACACAATTCCATGAAGATTGATTAGAATTTCGTTCCTACAAGTGCGTCCGCACGCGGAATTCCTATTGGGAGGTTTCTAGATAATACTTGGGCTTGGTCAGAAGAAAGGAATTGTGTAGATGCTACAGATTGTTGATTAGCTGGCGAGCTAAGAATTTGCTGACATCGAGCAAAGGTGAAGGGATGAAAACGCTTGGAAAAAGGTGTGGAAACTCTAGGTTCCACCTAAAGTTTGTTGTTTCTTGTGGAGAGTCATCAAGTGATAAGGGGTTGCCCGATCTTCTCAGTAAGCACGGTGGTGGTGATGAACACACGATGAACACAGCGGAAATACACGATGATGAAGTGGATGATAACTTGTATGACACCGACGAAGTCCCTCGATCAATCCCTGTCGCCAATACAACAGCTTTCAACCCTGCAAGATATTCGCAACTCCACACACTTGCGCACGTAGCCGCTGACCACGAAGCGGTAGGTTGCAACCTTCTAATTCCTAATGGAACAACAGATCACAAAAGACTTTCAGTAGCAAAACACCAAATCGATGCGAATTGGTGTATAGATTCAATAGAGTTGCAAAGCAATCAACTGTGAACTAGTGTTTATCTTAAACGTGGTCTAAACCTAATTTGGGGGCGTCCTGGACACTTATATAGGGGTTCAGAACGACCAGAAGTCGAGAAAATACATTAAAAACCGATCCAGATCGGGATCTGGTCGAGACCGACTCGGACACGACCAGCCTGGGGGCTGGTCGATCGGGCCAGGTGATACGTCTCCAACTTATCCATAATTTCTGATGTTCCATGCTTGTTTTATGACAATACTTACATGTTTTGCTTGCACTTTATAATGTTTTTATGCGTTCTGAACTAACCTATTAACAAGATGCCACGGCGTTCCTGTTTTCGTTGTTTTTGGTTCCGAAAGGCTGTTCGGGCAATATTCTCGGAATTGGACGAAATCAACGCCAAAGATCTTATTTTTCCCGGAGGCTCCAGAACACCGAAGGGGAGTCGGAGGAGAGCCGGGCTCCCACACAAGGGAATTGGCCCGGCCGCGCCGGCCTAGTGGGAGGCCGATACGTCTCCAACGTATCGATAATTTCTTATGTTCCATGCTACTTTATTGATGATACCTACATGTTTTATGCACATTATATGTCATATTTATGCATTTTTGGAACTAACCTATTAACAAGATGCCGAAGAGCCAGTTCTGTTGCTGTTTTTGGTTTCAGAAATCCTAGTAAGGAAATATTCTCGGAATTGGACGAAATCTTCGCCCAGGGTCCTATTTTTGCACGAAGCTTCCGAAGACCGAAGAGATAACGAAGTGGGGCCACGAGGCAGCCAGGGATAGGCGGCGCGGCCCAGGCCCTGGCCGCGCCGGCCTGCCCCCTGGGCACCTCGTGTGGCCCCCTGACCTACCCTTTCGCCTACTTACAGCTTCCGTCGCGAAACCCCCAGACCAGAGCCACGATACGGAAAACCTTCCGAGCCGCCGCGAATCCCATCTCGGGGGATTCAGGAGATCGCCTCCCGGCACCCGCCGGAGAGGGGATTCATCTCCCGAGGACTCTACACCGCCATGGTCGCCTCCGGAGTGATGAGTGAGTAGTTCACCCCTGGACCATGGGTCCATAGCAGTAGCTAGATGGTCGTCTTCTCCTTGTTGTGCTTCATTGTTGGATCTTGTGAGCTGCCTAACATGATCAAGATCATCTATCTGTAATACTATATGTTGTGTTTGTCGGGATCCGATGGATAGAGAGTACTATGATTATGGTGATTATCAATCTATTGTTTATGTGTTGTTTATGATCTTGCATGCTCTCCGTTATTAGTAGAGGCTCTGGCCAAGTTTTTACTCTTAACTCCAAGAGGGAGTATTTATGCTCGATAGTGGGTTCATGCCTTCATTGACACTGGGACAGTGACAGAAAGTTCTAAGGTTGTGATGTGCTGTTGCCACTAGGGATAAAACATTGATTCTATGTCTAAGGATGTAGTTGTCGATTACATTACGCACCATACTTAATGCAATTGTCGTTGCTTAGCAACTTAATACTGAATGGGGTTCGGATGATAACCTGAAGGTGGACTTTTTAGGCATAGATGCAGTTGGATGGCGGTCTATGTACTTTGTCGTAATGCCCAATTAAATCTCACTATATTTATCATATCATGTATATGCATTGTTATGCCTTTCTCTATTTATCAATTGCCCGACTGTAATTTGTTCACCCAACATGCTTTTATCTTATGGGAGAGACACCTCTAGTGAACTGTGGACCCCGGTCCTATTCTTTACATAGCATACAATCTACTGCAATTGTGTTTATTATTTTCTTGCAAACAATCATCTTCCACTCAATACGCTTAATCCTTTGTTACAGCAAGCCGGTGAGATTGACAACCTCACTGTTTCGTTGGGACAAAGTACTTGGGTTGTGTTGTGTTCCACGTTGGCGCCGGAATCCCTGGTGTTGCGCCGCATCACATTTCGCCACCATCAACCTTCAACGTGCTTCTTGGCTCCTACTGGTTCGATTAAACCTTGGTTTCTTTCTGAGGGAAAACTTGCTACCGTGCGCATCATACCTTCCTCTTGGGGTTCCCAACGAACGTGTGAGTTACACGCCATCAAGCTCTTTTTCTGGCGCCGTTGCCGGAGATCAAGACACGCTGCAAGGGGAGTCTCCACTTCTCAATCTCTTTACTTTGTTTTTGTCTTGCTTTATTTTATTTACTACTTTGTTTGCTGCACTAAATTAAAACACAAAAAAAAATTAGTTGCTAGTTTTACTTTATTTACTGTCTTGCTCTCTATATCAAAAACACAAAAAAATTAGTTACTTGCATTTACTTTATCTAGTTTGTTTTATTTACCGTTGCTAAAATGAATACCCCTGAAAATACTAAGTTGTGTGACTTCACAAATGCAAATAATAATGATTTCCTATGCACACCTATTGCTCCACCTGCTACTACAGCAGAATTCTTTGAAATTAAACCTGCTTTACTAAATCTTGTCATGAGAGATCAATTTTCTGGTATTAGTTCTGATGATGCTGCTGCCCATCTCAATAATTTTGTTGAACTTTGTGAAATGCAAAAGTATAAGGATGTAGATGGTGATATTATTAAATTGAAAGTGTTTCCTTTCTCATTAAGAGGAAGAGCTAAAGATTGGTTGCTATCTTTGCCTAAGAATAGTATTGATTCATGGACTAAATGTAAGGATGCTTTTATTGGTAGATATTATCCCGCTAAAATTATATCTTTGAGAATTAGCATAATGAATTTTAAGCAATTAGATATGAACATGTTGCTCAAGCATGGGAGAGAATGAAAACTTTAAAGAATTGCCCAACCCATGGACTGACTACTTGGATGATCATCCAAACCTTCTATGCAGGACTAAATTTTTCTTCGCGGAATTTATTGGATTCAGCTGCTGGAGGTACCTTTATGTCCATCACATTGGGGCGGCTACAAAACTTCTTGATGATATGATGATAAATTACTCTGAATGGCACACACGGAAAGAGCTCCACAAGGTAAGAAGGTAAATTCTGTTGAAGAAACCTCTTCCTTGAGTGATAAGATTGATGTGATTATGTCTATGCTTGTGAATGGTAGATCTAATGTTGATCCAAATAATGTTCCTTTAGCTTCATTGGTTGCTCAAGAAGAAAATGTTGATGTGAATTTCATTAAAAACAATAATTTCAACAACAATGCTTATAGGAACAACTCTGGTAATAACTATAGGCCATATCCTTCTGCTAATGGTAATGGTTATGGTAATTCTTATGGGAATTCTTACAACAATAATAGGAGTGTACCCTCTGGTCTTGAAGCTATGCTTAAAGAATTTATTAGTACACAAACTGCTTTTAACAAATCTGTTGAGGAAAAGCTTGATAAAATTAATATTATTGCTTCTAGAGTTGATAGACTTGCCTCCGATGTTAATCTTTTAAAATTGAAAGTTATGCCTAATAATGATATTGATAATAAGATTACTACTACAGCAAATGCCATCCAAGTTAGAATTAATGAGAATATAAGATTAATGGCTGAACTGCGTGCTAGGTGGGATAGAGAAGAAAATGAAAAACTAGCTAAAGAGAATAATGTAGCTAAAGTTTGGACTATTACCACCACTAGTAATGCTAATTCTTCACATGTTGCTGCACCTCCTACTATCAATGATAAAATAATTGGTGTTGGCAATGTTTCTACTCCTAATGCAAAGCGCAAAACTGAAATTGCTAAAACTGCTGAAACTGCTTGTGATAAAACTGCTGAATTTTTTCCAACCTAGGGAACAATGATCCCATTGCTGTAGCTCATAATGATTTAGATTTTGATGATTGCCACATCTCTGAAGTTATAAAGTTCTTACAAAAACTTGCTAAAAGTCCTAATGCTAGTGCTATAAATTTAGCCTTTACAAAACATATTACAAATGCTCTCATAAAAGCTAGAGAAGAGAAACTTAAACTTGAAACTTCTATTCCTAGAAAGTTAGAAGATGGTTGGGAGCCCATCATTAAAATGAAATTCAATGACTTTGAATGTAATGCTTTATGTGATCTTGGTGCAAGTATTTCTGTTATGCCTAAAAAGATTTATGATATGCTTGACTTGCCACCATTGAAGAATTGTTACTTGGATGTTAATCTTGCCGATAATGTTAAAAAGAAACCTTTGGGGAGGATTGATAATGTGCACATTATGGTTAACAATAACCTTGTCCCCGTTGATTTTGTTGTCTTGGATATCGAATGCAATGCATCTTGTCCTATTGTGTTGGGAAGACCTTTTCTTCGAACCGTTGGTGCTATTATTGATATGAGGGAAGGTAATATTAAATATCAAGGTATCTCAACTTCCCTAGAAAGAGAATGAAGTTGCCTTTTGATTCTATTATTAGAACAAGTTATGATGTTGATGCTTCTACTCTCGATGTTACTTGATTTGCACTTTCTGCGCCTAGCTGAAAGGCGTTAAAGAAAAGCGCTTATGGGAGACAACCCATGTTTTTACTACAGCAATTTTTTGTTTTGTTGAGTCTTGGAAGTTGTTTACTACTGTAGCAACCTCTCCTTATCATGTTTTTGTGCCAAGTAAAGTTTCTATGTCAAAGTTGATGTTATATTTGAGATCGCTGCGAGAAACAGCATTGCTGTCTGTCACGAATTTGGGCACACCTCTGTAGAAAATTCAAAAAATCTGCCAATTTACGAGCGTGATCCTCGATATGTACGCAACTTTCATTAGTTTTGAGTTTTTCCATTTGAGCAAGTCTGGTGCCAGCTTTAAATTCGTCTTTACGGACAGATTCTGCCTTTTATTTCACATTGCCTCTTTTGCTATGTTGGATTCATTTCTTTGATCCATTAATGTCCAGTAGCTTTATGCAATGTCCAGAAGTGTAAAGAATGATTGTGTCACCTCTGAATATGTGAATTATTAATTGTGCACTAACCCTCTAATGAGTTTGCTTGAAGTTTGGTGTGAAGGAAGTTTTTAAGGGTCAAGAGAGGAGTATGATATTATACACTATATAAAAGCTGGCTGATTTTAAGCGCTGTGAGCAGCTCCACTTCACTTGGCACTGTTCATGTCCTATTTTTTGCCAAACAAAACGTGACAGGAAGGCAGTCTGCTGCAGGAACAGTGCTAAACAGTGCCCCAGTGATGAACAGTACTAATGAACAGTTCCGGTGATGTACAGTGTTCGGTGTACAGTGTAGGTTACCATGAACAGTGCTCGCCAGGATGCTACAGTACAGTCGATGAACAGTGCCTCATGATGCATAGTGCGATGAGTACCTGGAACTATACAAATGGACCAACAATGCCTGTGAACGGTGCTGAGTTTTTTCCTCCTCTCGCGGTACTTCTTCGACGGCAACTTTCCGCAAAAAAAACTTGAATAATTTAATATATTTACCGAATATTCTGGCCATTTAGAGCAAACAGCCAAACAGTAAATATTTAGTGAATTTTCAAAAAAGCGAATAAACTGCCGCTGCCTTTTTTTTCCGGCCCTCGAGGTAATTCTTCAACACAACTTCCCGCAAAAAAAACCTTGGACAATTAACGTATTTACCGTATATTCGGGTCATTTAGAGCAAACGGCGAATATTTAATGAATTTCCAAAGAAGTGAATGAAATGCCGCCACGGGCACGGCGTGCCACCGTGCTTTTTCCCCCTCTCGCGGTAATTCTTCAACGCAACTTCCCACAAAAAAACTTGGACAATTTAATATATTTACCGAATATTCAGGTCATTTAGAGCAAACACCCAAACAACGAATATTTAGTGAATTTAAAAAAAATGAATAAAATGCCGCCACGGGCGCGGCGTAACTTCGCAAAAAAAGTAGAATAGTTCCGGAATTTTCCCTCTCGCAGTAAATTTCAGAGGAAAATTCTTACAAAAAAAGTAGTTCCACAATTTAATATATTTCGCTGAAATTCGTGACATTTAGAGCAAACGGCCAAATGCGGATAATTATTGCATTTAAAAAAAGCACAAAATATCGCCACATGATTTGATATATTTACCGAACATTCGCGACATTTAGAGCAAATGACCAAGCGTGAATATTCAGTGCATTTCAAAAAAAAAACGAAAAAAGTCGCTATGGGAATTAATATATTTACGAACATTCACGAAATTTAGAGCAAAAGGCCAAACGCAGATATTTAGTGCATTTTCGGAAAATGCAGGAAAATGCCGCCACGAGTGCACGGCGTAACTTCGCACAAAAAAGTACTTCAACAACTTGACATATTTAGCGAACATTCGTGAAATTTAGAGCAAACAGAAAAACGCAGATATGTAGTGCAATTTAAAAAAACACAAGAAACGCCGCCACGGGATTTAATATATTTAGCGAACATTCGCGATATTTAGAGCAAACGGCCAAATGCAAATATTTAGTGCATTTAAAAAAAACAACAAAATTCCGCCACGGGCGCGGCGTGCCGCCGCGCCAAAGCCTACTAGTACTATGATCAAGAGGAGTGAAAGCTCTAAGCTTGGGGATGCCCCCGTGGTTCACCCCTGCATATTTTAAGAAGACTCAAGCGTCTAAGCTTGGGGATGCCCAAGGCATCCCCTTCTTCATCGACAACATCATCAGGTTCCTCCCCTGAAACTATATTTTTATTCAATCACATCTTGTGTTCTTTACTTGGAGCGTCGGTTTTTTTTCGTTTTTGTTTTTGTTTGAATAAGATGGATCCTAGCATTCACTTTGTGGGAGAGAGACACGCTCCGCTGTTGCATATGGATACATATGTCCTTAGGCTTTACTCATAATGTTCAAGGCGAAGTTTCTTCTTCGTTAAATTGTTATATGGTTGGAATTGGAAAATGCTACATGTAGTAATTCTAAAATGTCTTGGATAATGTGATACTTGGCAATTGTGGTGCTCATGTTTAAGCTCTTGCATCATATGCTTTGCACCCATTAATGAAGAAATACATAGAGCTTGCTAAAATTTGATTTGCATATTTGGTCTCTCTAAGGTCTAGATAATATCTAGTATTGAGTTTTGAACAACAAGGAAGACGGTGTAGAGTCTTATAATGTTTACAATATGTCTTTTATGTGAGTTTTGCTGCACTTGTTCATCCTTGAGTTTGCTTCAAATAACCTTGCTAGCCTAAACCTTGTATCGAGAGGGAATACTTCTCATGCATCCAAAATCCTTGAGCCAACTACTATGCCATTTGTGTCCACCATACCTACCTACTACATGGTATTTCTCCATTCCAAAGTAAATTGCTTGAGTGCTACCTTTAAAATTCCATCATTCACCTTTGCAATATATAGCTCATGGGACAAAATAGCCTTAAAAACTATCGTAGTATTGAATATGTACTTATGCACTTTATCTTTTATTAAGTTGCTTGTTGTGCGATAACCATGCTTCTGGGGAACGCCATCAACTATTGTTGAATATCATGTGAGTTGCTATGCATGTCCGTCTTGTCTGAAGGATCTATCACTTTAGTGGTTGGAGCATGCAAAATTGTTAGAGAAGAACATTGGGCCGCTAACTAAAGCCATGAATCATGGTTGAAGTTTCAGTTTTGGACATATATCCTCAATCTCATATGAGAATAATAATCATTGCTACATGCTTATGCATTTAAGAGGAGTCCATTATCTGTTGTCCATGTTGTCCCGGTATGGATGTCTAAGTTGAGAATAATCAAAAGCGAGAAATCCAAAATGCGAGCATTCTCCTTAGACCTTTGTACAGGCGGCATGGAGGTACCCCTTTGTGACACTTGGTTGAAACATGGCATGCAAAGATCCGGTAGTCCAAGCTAAGTAGGACGAGGTGCGGACACTATTAGTATACTATGCATGAGGCTTGCAACTTGTAAGATATAATTTACATAACTCATATGCTTTATTACTACCGTTGACAAAATTGTTTCATGTTTTCAAAATAAAAGCTCTAGCACAAATACAACAATCGATGCTTTCCTCTTTGAAGGACCTTTCTTTTACTTTTATTGTTGAGTCAGTTTACCTATCTCCTTCCACCTAAGAAGCAAACACTTGTGTGAACTGTGCATTGATTCCTACATATTTGCATATTGCACTTGTTATACTACTTTATGTTGACAATATCCATGAGATATACATGTTATAAGTTGAAAGCAACCGCTGAAACTTCATCTTCCTTTGTGTTGCTTCAACACCTTTACTTTGATTTATTGCTTTATGAGTTAACTCTTATGCAAGACTTATTGATGCTTGTCTTGAAGTACTATTCATGAAAAGTCTTTGCTATATGATTCACTTGTTTACTCATGTCATTACCTTTGTTTTGATCGCTGCATTCATTACATATGTTTACAAATAGTATGATCAAGATTATGATGGCATGTCACTTAAGAAATTATCTTTGTTATCGTTTTACCTGCTCGGGACGAGCGAACTAAGCTTGGGGATGCTGATACGTCTCCAACGTATCGATAATTTCTTATGTTCCATGCTACTTTATTGATGATACCTACATGTTTTATGCACATTATATGTCATATTTATGCATTTTCTGGAACTAACCTATTAACAAGATGCCGAAGAGCCGCTGTTTTCTGTTTTTGGTTTCAGAAATCCTAGTAAGGAAATATTCTCGGAATTGGACGAAATCTTCGCCCAGGGTCCTATTTTTGCACGAAGCTTCCAGAAGACCGAAGAGATAACGAAGTGGGGCCACGAGGCAGCCAGGGGATAGGCGGCGCGGCCCAGCCCCGGCCACGCCGCCTGCCCGGGCACCTCGTGTGGCCACTGACCTACCCCTTTCGCCTACTTAAAGCTTCCGTCGTGAAACCCCCGACCGAGAGCCACGATACGGAAAACCTTCCAGACGCGCCGCCGCGAATCCCATCTCGGGGATTCAGGAGATCGCCTCCGGCACCCTGCGGAGAGGGGATTCATCTCCCGGAGGACTCTACACCGCCATGGTCGCCTCCGGAGTGATGAGTGAGTAGTTCACCCCTGGACCATGGGTCCATAGCAGTAGCTAGATGGTCGTCTTCTCCTTGTTGTGCTTCATTGTTGGATCTTGTGAGCTGCCTAACATGATCAAGATCATCTATCTGTAATACTATATGTTGTGTTTGTCGGGATCCGATGGATAGAGAGTACTATGATTATGGTGATTATCAATCTATTGTTTATGTGTTGTTTATGATCTTGCATGCTCTCCGTTATTAGTAGAGGCTCTGGCCAAGTTTTTACTCTTAACTCCAAGAGGGAGTATTTATGCTCGATAGTGGGTTCATGCCTTCATTGACACCTGGGACAGTGACAGAAAGTTCTAAGGTTGTGATGTGCTGTTGCCACTAGGGATAAAACATTGATGTAGTTGTCGATTACATTACGCACCATACGTAATGCAATTGTCTGTTGCTTAGCAACTTAATACTGAATGGGGTTCGGATGATAACCTGAAGGTGGACTTTTTAGGCATAGATGCATTGGATGGCGGTCTATGTACTTTGTCGTAATGCCCAATTAAATCTCACTATATTTATCATATCATGTATATGCATTGTTATGCCTTTCTCTATTTGTCAATTGCCCGACTGTAATTTGTTCACCCAACATGCTTTTATCTTATGGGAGAGACACCTCTAGTGAACTGTGGACCCCGGTCCTATTCTTTACATAGCATACAATCTACTGCAATTGTGTTTACTATTTTCTTGCAAACAATCATCTTCCACTCGATACGCTTAATCCTTTGTTACAGCAAGCCGGTGAGATTGACAACCTCACTGTTTCGTTGGGACAAAGTACTTGGGTTGTGTTGTGCAGGTTCCACGTTGGCGCCGGAATCCCTGGTGTTGCGCCGCATCACATTTCGCCACCATCAACCTTCAACGTGCTTCTTGGCTCCTACTGGTTCGATTAAACCTTGGTTTCTTTCTGAGGGAAAACTTGCTACTGTGCGCATCATACCTTCCTCTTGGGGTTCCCAACGAACGTGTGAGTTACACGCCATCGAGCTCTTTGCCCTCCTGCGCCGCCTCTTCGCCTATTTAAGCCCTTTCGACCTAAAAACGCAGTACCAATTGACGAAACTCCAGAAAGACTCCAGGGGCGCCGCCGCCATCGCGAAACTCCAATTCGGGAGACAGAAGTCTCCGTTCCGGCACCCCGCCGGACGGGGAAGTGCCCCCGGAAGCCATCTCCATCGACGCCACCGCCTCCATCATGCTCCGTGAGTAGTTCCCCCATGGACTACGGGTTCTAGCTGTAGCTAGTTGGTATACTCTCCCCCATGTACTTCAATACAATGATCTCATGAGCTGCCTTACATGATTGAGATTCATCTGATGTAATCGGTGTTGTGTTTGTTGGGATCCGATGGATTGTTACGTTATGATTGTCTATCTACAAAGTTTGTGAAGTTATTGTTGCTGCAATCTTGTTGTGTTTAATGCTTGTCACTAGGGCCCGAGTGGCATGATCTTAGATTTAAGCTCTATACTTATTGCTTAGATTGTATCTACAAGTTGTATGCACATGTCTATGTCCGGAACCAAAGGCCCCAAAGTGACAGAAATTGGGACAACTGGAGGGAAAGGCTTAGATATGAGGATCACATGTTTTCACGGAGTGTTAATGCTTTGCTCCGGTGCTCTATTAAAAGGAGTACCTTAATTTCCAGTAGATTCCCTAGAGGCCCGGCTGCCACCGGCTGGTAGGACAAAAGATGTTGTACAAGTTTCTCATTGCGAGCACGTATGACTATATATGGGAAACATGCCTACATGATTAATAGACTTGATATTCTGTCTTAATGCTATTTCAATCCTATCAATTGCCCAACTGTAATTTGTTCACCCAACACTTGTTATTGGAGAGTTACCACTAGTGTAGATAGCTGGGAACCCCGGTCCATCTCTCATCATCATATACTTGTTCTACATGTCATTGGAAGTAGTATCAACTATTTTCTGGTGCCATTGCTCCTGTGTTACTATTACTGCTGCTGTGTTACTGTTACTATTGCTCTCATATTATTGCTACTTTCACATCACCCCTGTTACTAGTGCTTTTCCAGGTGCAGCTGAATTGACAACTCAGTTGTTAAGGCTTATAAGTATTCTTTACCTCCCCTTGTGTCGAATCAATAAATTTGGGTTTTACTTCCCTCGAAGACTGTTGCGATCCCCTATATTTGTGGGTCATCAAGACTATTTTCTGGCGCCGTTGCCGGGGAGGCATAGCTCTACTCATAAGTTCACCTGGGGAGTACACTCTACCTCTCTCTGCTTTTATTTTATTTTGTCTTGCTAGTTTACTTCTGTCTAGTTTATTTGTGCTTAGTTTATTTTTGTCTTGTTTTATTTTCCCTATATACCCGAAAATCCATAAAAATTTGAAAAACCTAAAAATTAAAAACTGCTATTATGGGAGAACCTACAACCTATTTGGAGCTTATAGAATTATATAATAATTATAGAGAATCAAGAACGGGAAAAGTTATGAGTGCTGTGATAGAAAAATTAAATACAATTGCTAAAATCTTGCTTAAACGCCATGATATAAACTGTTGCTCTGAACAGGATACTAAACATCTTAAATTTCAATGTGGCTTTAGTGAGGAAGTTTTAATTAAGAACTATAATTGGAATAGCTATATTCATTTTGGGTTCGAAGAGGTAGAACAATTTGTCATATTTATGGGAGCCTCTGAGATAGAATCATTCATGTCTAAAAATTATGAAACTTGTGTTGTTTGTAAGGACCTTAAAGATTATGTCTCTTCTATCCTTAATTTTTGCATAGAAAGCTACAGTGATAATCCTTATATCATTGATTATAAAGAGAGACTCATTAATGCACAAGAATGCACTCACAATTTGCAGGAACCGGTGGAAGAAGAAATTGATGAACCTGAAAGCTCATTGGATGAAAAAGAGGAGGAAATTGATGAACCTGAAAGCTCATTGGATGAAAAAGAAGAGGAGAGTGATGAACAAAAGGAGGAAGAATGGATTAGCTACCCATGCCAACCTTCTAATGAGAGTAACTCTTTATCTCTTACACTATTTGATTGTCCTCCATGCTTACCGAAAGAGGATGAATGTTATGTTCCTGTGGATTCTCTTGAAATATTACCTATGAGTAAAACTTGTGAGAATAATTATGCTACTGTTATTCATGATAATCCATGCTACTTTGATAAATCTTATGATAATGCTTTGTTTGTGCCTGATGTTGAAATGCATGGTACTAAAGAGTTTTGCTTGGCAAATGTTTATGATAAATCTCTAGATGATGGTCCTATGTTACTTGATAATATTAATTGTACTACTAATGAAAATGGGATTGGAGAGTTCTTGACTTTATCTATGAGTCCCATATCTTTTGAGATTGATCAATCATCTTGTTATATTATTGATAAAAGTGGGTTTGAAAGTTTTAATCCCCGTATGAGGTGAAGATCTCCTCAATTTGCCGGCGGTGAAGATCTCCTCCGTCCCGTCCGGCGGAGTGCCAGAACGGAGACTTCCGGCTCCCGCGACGGAGTTTCGCGATGTGGCGGCTCTGGAGGGTTTCGAGTTTCGTCAAGAGGTACGGTGTTTTTAGGTCGAAAGGGATTTTATAGGCGAAGAGGCGGCGCAGGGGGGCACTGGGCTCCCCACCACAGGCCGGCGCGGGCCCAGGCCAGGCCGCGCGCCCTATGGTGTGGTGGCCCTCTGGCCCCTCTCCGACTCTTCTTCGGTGTTCTGGAGCCTTCCGGGAAAAATAGGAGGTTTGGTCTTCGTTTCGTCGAATTCCGAGAATATTGCCCGAACAGCCTTCTGGAACCAAAAACGAAACAGAACGGCACCGTGGCATCTTGTTAATAGGTTAGTTCCGGAAAACGCATAAAAACATCATAAAGTGCAAGCAAAACATGTAAGTATTGTCATAAAACAAGCATGGAACGACAGAAATTATGGATACGTCGGGGACGTATCAGCATCCCCAAGCTTAGTTCCTGCTCGTCCCGAGCAGGTAAACGATAAAAAGAATAATTTCTGTAGTGACATGCTACTTACATATCCTTGATCATACTATTACAAAGCATATGAAATGAATGAAGTGACTCAAGGCAATGATCTATAGTTGCTAACAAATAGATAACATATAGCAAAACTTTTCATGAAGAGTACTTTCAAGACAAGTATCAAAAGTTTTGCACAAGAGTTAACTCATAAAGCAATAAGTTCAAAGTAAAGGCATCGAAGCAACACAAGGGAAGATATAAGTTTCAGCGGTTGCTTTCAACTTGTAACATGCATATCTCATGGATAATTGTCAACACAAAGTAATATGATGAATGCAAATAAGCAAGTATGTAAGAATCAATGCACAGTTGACACAAGTGTTTGCTTCTAAGATGGAAGGAAGTAGGTAAACTGACTCAACATAAAGTAAAAGAATGGCCCTTCAAAGAGGAAAGCATCGATTGCTATATTTGTGCTAGAGCTTTGGTTTTGAAAACATAAAGAGAGCATAAAAGTAAAGTTTTGAGAGGTGTTTGTTGTTGTCAACGAATGGTAGTGGGCACTCTAACCCCCTTGCTAGACAAACCTTCAAGAGCGGCTCCCATGAATTATTTTTATTTTTGGGTGGCACTCCTTCCAACCTTTCTTTCACAAACCATGGCTAACCGAATCCTCGGGTGCCTGCCAACAATCTCATACCATGAAGGAGTGCCCTTTTATTTTAGTTTTATTATGATGACACTCCTCCCCACCTTTGCTTACACAAGCCATGGCTAACCGAATCCTCGGGTGCCGTCCAACAATCACATACCATGGAGGAGTGTCTATTTTTGTTAATTAATTTGGGACTGGGAATCCCATTGCCAGCTCTTTTTGCAAAATTATTGGATAAGCGGATGAAGCCACTAGTCCATTGGTGAAAGTTGCCCAACAAGATTGAAAGATAAACACCACATACTTCCTCATGAGCTATAAAACATTGACACAAATCAGAGGTGATAAATTTTGAATTGTTTAAAGGTAGCACTCAAGCAATTTACTTTGGAATGGCAGGAAATACCACATAGTAGGTAGATATGGTGGACACAAATGGCATAGTGGTTGGCTCAAGGATTTTGGATGCATGAGAAGTATTCCCTCTCGATACAAGGCTTAGGATAGCAAGGTTATTTGAAGCAAACACAAGTATGAACCGGTACAGCAAAACTTACATAAGAACATATTGCAAGCATTATAATACTCTACACTGTCTTCCTTGTTGCTCAAACACTTTTACCAGAAAATATCTAGACCTTAAGAGAGATCAATTATGCAAACCAATTTCAACAAGCTCTACAGTAGCTCTCCACTAATAGGTTTAGACTACATGAAAAAAACTTAATCATGATCTACTTGAGAGCTCAAAACAATTGCCAAGTGTCAGATTATCCAAGACATGATGAGGCATTTTCTGTTTTCAACCAAATATAAATAAGTGCAATAGCTTCCAACTTTTATCATTGAACATTAAAAGTAAAACGAAGAACACGAGTGTTCATATGAAAAAGCGGAGCGTGTATCTCTCCCACACAAGGATTGCTAGGATCCGAATTTATTCAAACAAAACAAAAATAAAAGCACACAGACGCTCCAAGTAAAGCACATAAGATGTGACCGAATAAAAATATAGTTTCAGGGGAGGAACCTGATAAGTTGATGAAGAAGGGGATGCCTTGGGCATCCCCAAGCTTAGACGCTTGAGTCTCCTTGAAATATGCAGGGATGAACCACGGGGGCATCCCCAAGCTTTGACTTTTCACTCTTCTTGATCATATATCATCCTCCTCTCTTGACCCTTGAAAACTTCCTTCACACCAAACTTCTCATAAACTTCATTAGAGGGGTTAGTACTCAAAAAAACTTTAATCCACCTTGGTCCTGTAGTGACACATTGCAAGAACTCAATAAAACATTAGCTACAGCTCTCCACGTCTAGAAAGCCTCACTTAAAGTCCACAAGAGACAATGCAAAAAACAGAGACAGAATCTGCCAAAACAGAACAGCCAGTAAACACGAATTTTAAAATGGTACTTCCGTTGCTCAAATCAGAAAACTCAAAACTAATGAAAGTTGCGTACATATCTGAGGATCACGCACGTAAATTGGCAGATTTTTCTGAGTTTCCTACAGAGAAATCAGCCCAGATTCGTGACAGATAGAAATCTGTTTCTGCGCAGAAATCCAAATCTAGTATCAACCTTCGATTAGAGGCTTCACTTGGCACAACAAAACACAAAACTAAGATAAGGAGAGGTTGCTACAGTAGTAAACAACTTCCAAGACACAAATATAAAACAAAGTACTGTAGCAAAATAACACATGGGTTATCTCCCAAGAAGTTCTTTTCTTTATAGCCATTAAGATGGGCTCAACAGTTTTAAATGATGCACTCGCAAGAAATAGTATTTGAAGCAAAAGAGAGCATCAAAAAGCAAATTCAAAACACATTTAAGTCTAACCCACTTCCTATGCATAGGAATCTTGTACACAAATAAATTCATGAAGAACAAAGTGATAAGCATAAGAAGATAAAACAAGAGTAACTTCAAAATTTTAAGCATATAGAGAGGTGTTTTAGCACCATGAAAATTTCTACTACCATATTTTCCTCTCTCATAATAATTTTCAGTAGCTTCATGAATAAACTCAACAATATAACTATCACATGCAGCATACTTTTCATGATTTCCAAACACATAATTTTTATCAAGTTCAAGAATAGTGGAATTAAAACTTTCAAACTTACTTTTATTAATAATATAACAAGGTAGGTGATCAATCTCAATAGATATGGGACTCATAGAATAAGTCAAGAACTCTCCAATCCCATTTTCATTAGTAGTACAATTAATATTATCAAGTAACATAGGACCATCATCTAGAGCTTTATCATAAACATTTGCCAAGCAAAATTCTTTAGTACCATGCATTTCAACATCAGGCACAAACAAAGCATTATCATAAGATTTATCAAAGTAGCATGGATTATCATAAATAACAGTAGCATAATCATTCTCACAAGTATTACTCATAGGTACTATTTCAAGAGAATCCACAGGAACATAACATTCAACCTCTTTCGGTAAGCATGGAGGACAATCAAATAGTGTAAGAGATAAAGAGTTACTCTCATTAGAAGGTTGACATGGGTAGCTAATCCATTCTTCCTCCTTTTGTTCATCACTCTCCTCTTCTTTTTCATCCAATGAGCTTTCAAGTTCATCAATTTCCTCCTCTTTTTCATCCAATGAGCTTTCAGGTTCATCAATTTCTTCTTCCACCGGTTCCTGCAAATTGTGAGTGCATTCTTGTGCATTAATGTGTCTCTCTTTATAATCAAGGATATAAGGATTCCTACTGTAGCATTCTATGCAAGAATTAAGGATAGTAGAGACATAATCTTTAAGGCCCTTACAAACAACACAAGTTTCATAATTCTCAACCATGAAGGATTCTATCTCGGAGGCTCCCATAAATAAGACAAATTGTTCTACCTCTTCGAACCCATAATGAATATAGCAATTCCGATTATAGTTCTTAATTAAAAATTCCTCACTAAAGCCACATTGAAATTTAAGATGTTTAGTATCCTGTTGAGAGCAACAGTTTATATTATGGCGTTCAAGCAAGATTTCAGCAATTGTATTCAATTTTTCTATCATAGCACTCATTATTTTACCAGTTCTTGATTCTCTATAATTATTATAACATTCTATAAGCTCCAAGTAGGTTGTTGGTTCTCCCATAACAGCAGTTTTTAATTTTTAGGTTTTTCAAATTTTTATGGATTTTCGGGTATATAGGGAAAATAAAACTAGACAAAAATAAACTAGACAAAAGTAAACTAAGCAAAGTAAAACTAGACAGAAATAAACTAAGCACAAATAAACTAGACAGAAATAAACTAGCAAGACAAAATAAAATAAAAGCAGAGAGAGAGGTAGAGTGTACTCCCCAGGTGAACTTATGAGTAGAGCTATGCCTCCCCGGCAACGGCGCCAGAAAATAGTCTTGATGACCCACAAGTATAGGGGATCGCAACAGTCTTCGAGGGAAGTATTACCCAATTTATTGATTCGACACAAGGGGAGACAAAGAATACTTGTAAGCCTTAACAGCGGAGTTGTCAATTCAGCTGCACCTGGAAACAGACTTGCTCGCAAGAGTTTATCAGTAGTAACAGTTTTATAGCAGTAGGAATAGTGAAATAGCAGCAGCGGTGAAATAAAGACAGCAGTAGTGATTATAGTAAACAGCAGGATTAAAATACTGTAGGCACAGGGACGGATTTAACGGGCGTTGCATGGATGAGAGAAACTCATGTAACAATCAAAGCAGGGCATTTGCAGATAATAATAAAACGGTATCCAAGTACTAATCAATCAATAGGCATGTGTTCCATATTTAGTCGTACGTGCTCGCAATGAGAAACTTGCACAACATCTTTTGTCCTACCAGCCGGTGGCAGCCGGGCCTCTAGGGAAACTACTGGAAATTAAGGTACTCCTTTTAATAGAGTACCGGAGCAAAGCATTAACACTCCGTGAACACATGTGATCCTCACATCACTACCATCCCCTCCGGTTGTCCCGATTTCTGTCACTTCGGGGCCATTGGTTCCGGACAGCGACATGTGTATACAACTTGCAGGTAAGATCATAAACAACGAATATCTTCATGAATCAATAACATGTTCAGATCTGAGATCATGGCACTCGGGCCCTAGTGACAAGCATTAAGCATAACAAGTTGCAACAATATCATAAAAGTGACATCTACGGATACTAGGCACTATGCCCTAACAATCTTATGACTATTACATGACCAATCTCATCCAATCCCTACCATCCCCTTCAGCCTACAGCGGGGGAATTACTCACACATGGATGGGGGAAACATGGCTGGTCGATGGAGAGGCGTTGGCGGTGATGGCGGTGAAGATCTCCTCCAATTCCCCGTCCCGGCGGAGTGCCAGAAGAACTGCTCCCGCGACGGAGTTTCGCGATGTGGCGGCTCTCTGGAGGGTTTCTGAGTTTCGTCAAGAGGTACGGTGTTTTTAGGTCGAAAGGGATTTTATAGGCGAAGAGGCGGCGCAGGGGGGCACTGGGGGCTCCCCACCACAGGCCGGCGCGGGCCCAGGCCAGGCCGCGCCGCCCTATGGTGTGGTGGCCCTCTGGCCCCTCTCCGACTCTTCTTCGGTGTTCTGGAGCCTTCCGGGAAAAATAGGAGGTTTGGTCTTCGTTTCGTCGAATTCCGAGAATATTGCCCGAACAGCCTTTCTGGAACCAAAAACAACAGAAAACAGGAACTGGCACTGTGGCATCTTGTTAATAGGTTAGTTCCGGAAAACGCATAAAAACATCATAAAGTGCAAGCAAAACATGTAAGTATTGTCATAAAACAAGCATGGAACGACAGAAATTATGGATACGTCGGGGACGTATCAGCATCCCCAAGCTTAGTTCCTGCTCGTCCCGAGCAGGTAAACGATAAAAAGAATAATTTCTGTAGTGACATGCTACTTACATATCCTTGATCATACTATTACAAAGCATATGAAATGAATGAAGTGACTCAAGGCAATGATCTATAGTTGCTAACAAATAGATAACATATAGCAAAACTTTTCATGAAGAGTACTTTCAAGACAAGTATCAAAAGTTTTGCACAAGAGTTAACTCATAAAGCAATAAGTTCAAAGTAAAGGCATCGAAGCAACACAAGGGAAGATATAAGTTTCAGCGGTTGCTTTCAACTTGTAACATGCATATCTCATGGATAATTGTCAACACAAAGTAATATGATGAATGCAAATAAGCAAGTATGTAAGAATCAATGCACAGTTGACACAAGTGTTTGCTTCTAAGATGGAAGGAAGTAGGTAAACTGACTCAACATAAAGTAAAAGAATGGCCCTTCAAAGAGGAAAGCATCGATTGCTATATTTGTGCTAGAGCTTTGGTTTTGAAAACATAAAGAGAGCATAAAAGTAAAGTTTTGAGAGGTGTTTGTTGTTGTCAACGAATGGTAGTGGGCACTCTAACCCCCTTGCTAGACAAACCTTCAAGAGCGGCTCCCATGAATTATTTTTATTTTTGGGTGGCACTCCTTCCAACCTTTCTTTCACAAACCATGGCTAACCGAATCCTCGGGTGCCTGCCAACAATCTCATACCATGAAGGAGTGCCCTTTTATTTTAGTTTTATTATGATGACACTCCTCCCCACCTTTGCTTACACAAGCCATGGCTAACCGAATCCTCGGGTGCCGTCCAACAATCACATACCATGGAGGAGTGTCTATTTTTGTTAATTAATTTGGGACTGGGAATCCCATTGCCAGCTCTTTTTGCAAAATTATTGGATAAGCGGATGAAGCCACTAGTCCATTGGTGAAAGTTGCCCAACAAGATTGAAAGATAAACACCACATACTTCCTCATGAGCTATAAAACATTGACACAAATCAGAGGTGATAAATTTTGAATTGTTTAAAGGTAGCACTCAAGCAATTTACTTTGGAATGGCAGGAAATACCACATAGTAGGTAGATATGGTGGACACAAATGGCATAGTGGTTGGCTCAAGGATTTTGGATGCATGAGAAGTATTCCCTCTCGATACAAGGCTTAGGCTAGCAAGGTTATTTGAAGCAAACACAAGTATGAACCGGTACAGCAAAACTTACATAAGAACATATTGCAAGCATTATAATACTCTACACTGTCTTCCTTGTTGCTCAAACACTTTTACCAGAAAATATCTAGACCTTAAGAGAGATCAATTATGCAAACCAATTTCAACAAGCTCTACAGTAGCTCTCCACTAATAGGTTTAAACTACATGAAAAAAAACTTAATCATGATCTACTTGAGAGCTCAAAACAATTGCCAAGTGTCAGATTATCCAAGACATGATGAGGCATTTTCTGTTTTCAACCAAATATAAATAAGTGCAATAGCTTCCAACTTTTATCATTGAACATTAAAAGTAAAACGAAGAACACGAGTGTTCATATGAAAAAGCGGAGCGTGTATCTCTCCCACACAAGGATTGCTAGGATCCGAATTTATTCAAACAAAACAAAAATAAAAGCACACAGACGCTCCAAGTAAAGCACATAAGATGTGACCGAATAAAAATATAGTTTCAGGGGAGGAACCTGATAAGTTGATGAAGAAGGGGATGCCTTGGGCATCCCCAAGCTTAGACGCTTGAGTCTCCTTGAAATATGCAGGGATGAACCACGGGGGCATCCCCAAGCTTTGACTTTTCACTCTTCTTGATCATATATCATCCTCCTCTCTTGACCCTTGAAAACTTCCTTCACACCAAACTTCTCATAAACTTCATTAGAGGGGTTAGTACTCAAAAAAACTTTAATCCACCTTGGTCCTGTAGTGACACATTGCAAGAACTCAATAAAACATTAGCTACAGCTCTCCACGTCTAGAAAGCCTCACTTAAAGTCCACAAGAGACAATGCAAAAAACAGAGACAGAATCTGCCAAAACAGAACAGCCAGTAAACACGAATTTTAAAATGGTACTTCCGTTGCTCAAATCAGAAAACTCAAAACTAATGAAAGTTGCGTACATATCTGAGGATCACGCACGTAAATTGGCAGATTTTTCTGAGTTTCCTACAGAGAAATAAGCCCAGATTCGTGACAGATAGAAATCTGTTTCTGCGCAGAAATCCAAATCTAGTATCAACCTTCGATTAGAGGCTTCACTTGGCACAACAAAACACAAAACTAAGATAAGGAGAGGTTGCTACAGTAGTAAACAACTTCCAAGACACAAATATAAAACAAAGTACTGTAGCAAAATAACACATGGGTTATCTCCCAAGAAGTTCTTTTCTTTATAGCCATTAAGATGGGCTCAGCAGTTTAAATGATGCACTCGCAAGAAATAGTATTTGAAGCAAAAGAGAGCATCAAAAAGCAAATTCAAAACACATTTAAGTCTAACCCACTTCCTATGCATAGGAATCTTGTACACAAATAAATTCATGAAGAACAAAGTGATAAGCATAAGAAGATAAAACAAGAGTAACTTCAAAATTTTAAGCATATAGAGAGGTGTTTTAGCACCATGAAAATTTCTACTACCATATTTTCCTCTCTCATAATAATTTTCAGTAGCTTCATGAATAAACTCAACAATATAACTATCACATGCAGCATACTTTTCATGATTTCCAAACACATAATTTTTATCAAGTTCAAGAATAGTGGAATTAAAACTTTCAAACTTACTTTTATTAATAATATAACAAGGTAGGTGATCAATCTCAATAGATATGGGACTCATAGAATAAGTCAAGAACTCTCCAATCCCATTTTCATTAGTAGTACAATTAATATTATCAAGTAACATAGGACCATCATCTAGAGCTTTATCATAAACATTTGCCAAGCAAAATTCTTTAGTACCATGCATTTCAACATCAGGCACAAACAAAGCATTATCATAAGATTTATCAAAGTAGCATGGATTATCATAAATAACAGTAGCATAATCATTCTCACAAGTATTACTCATAGGTACTATTTCAAGAGAATCCACAGGAACATAACATTCAACCTCTTCCGGTAAGCATGGAGGACAATCAAATAGTGTAAGAGATAAAGAGTTACTCTCATTAGAAGGTTGACATGGGTAGCTAATCCATTCTTCCTCCTTTTGTTCATCACTCTCCTCTTCTTTTTCATCCAATGAGCTTTCAAGTTCATCAATTTCCTCCTCTTTTTCATCCAATGAGCTTTCAGGTTCATCAATTTCTTCTTCCACCGGTTCCTGCAAATTGTGAGTGCATTCTTGTGCATTAATGTGTCTCTCTTTATAATCAAGGATATAAGGATTCCTACTGTAGCATTCTATGCAAGAATTAAGGATAGTAGAGACATAATCTTTAAGGCCCTTACAAACAACACAAGTTTCATAATTCTCAACCATGAAGGATTCTATCTCGGAGGCTCCCATAAATAAGACAAATTGTTCTACCTCTTCGAACCCATAATGAATATAGCAATTCCGATTATAGTTCTTAATTAAAAATTCCTCACTAAAGCCACATTGAAATTTAAGATGTTTAGTATCCTGTTGAGAGCAACAGTTTATATTATGGCGTTCAAGCAAGATTTCAGCAATTGTATTCAATTTTTCTATCATAGCACTCATTATTTTACCAGTTCTTGATTCTCTATAATTATTATAACATTCTATAAGCTCCAAGTAGGTTGTTGGTTCTCCCATAACAGCAGTTTTTAATTTTTAGGTTTTTCAAATTTTTATGGATTTTCGGGTATATAGGGAAAATAAAACAAGACAAAAATAAACTAGACAAAAGTAAACTAAGCAAAGTAAAACTAGACAGAAATAAACTAAGCACAAATAAACTAGACAGAAATAAACTAGCAAGACAAAATAAAATAAAAGCAGAGAGAGAGGTAGAGTGTACTCCCCAGGTGAACTTATGAGTAGAGCTATGCCTCCCCGGCAACGGCGCCAGAAAATAGTCTTGATGACCCACAAGTATAGGGGATCGCAACAGTCTTCGAGGGAAGTATTACCCAATTTATTGATTCGACACAAGGGAAGACAAAGAATACTTGTAAGCCTTAACAACGGAGTTGTCAATTCAGCTGCACCTGGAAACAGACTTGCTCTCAAGAGTTTATCAGAGTAACAGTTTTATAGCAGTAGGAATAGTGAAATAACAGCAGCGGTGAAATAAAGACAGCAGTAGTGATTATAGTAAACAGCAGGATTAAAATACTGTAGGCACAGGGATTTAACGGGCGTTGCATGGATGAGAGAAACTCATGTAACAATCAAAGCAGGGCATTTGCAGATAATAATAAAACGGTATCCAAGTACTAATCAATCAATAGGCATGTGTTCCATATTTAGTCGTACGTGCTCGCAATGAGAAACTTGCACAACATCTTTTGTCCTACCAGCCGGTGGCAGCCGGGCCTCTAGGGAAACTACTGGAAATTAAGGTACTCCTTTTAATAGAGTACCGGAGCAAAGCATTAACACTCCGTGAACACATGTGATCCTCACATCACTACCATCCCCTCCGGTTGTCCCGATTTCTGTCACTTCGGGGCCATTGGTTCCGGACAACGACATGTGTATACAACTTGCAGGTAAGATCATAAACAACGAATATCTTCATGAATCAATAACATGTTCAGATCTGAGATCATGGCACTCGGGCCCTAGTGACAAGCATTAAGCATAACAAGTTGCAACAATATCATAAAAGTGACATCTACGGATACTAGGCACTATGCCCTAACAATCTTATGACTATTACATGACCAATCTCATCCAATCCCTACCATCCCCTTCAGCCTACAGCGGGGGAATTACTCACACATGGATGGGGGAAACATGGCTGGTCGATGGAGAGGCGTTGGCGGTGATGGCGGTGAAGATCTCCTCCAATTCCCCGTCCCGGCGGAGTGCCAGAACGGAGACTTCTGGCTCCCGCGACGGAGTTTCGCGATGTGGCGGCTCTCTGGAGGGTTTCTGGAGTTTCGTCAAGAGGTACGGTGTTTTTAGGTCGAAAGGGATTTTATAGGCGAAGAGGCGGCGCAGGGGGGCACCTGGGGGCTCACCACAGGCCGGCGCGGGCCCAGGCCAGGCCGCGCCGCCCTATGGTGTGGTGGCCCTCTGGCCCCTCTCCGACTCTTCTTCGGTGTTCTGGAGCCTTCCGGGAAAAATAGGAGGTTTGGTCTTCGTTTCGTCGAATTCCGAGAATATTGCCCGAACAGCCTTTCTGGAACCAAAAATAGCAGAAAACAGGAACTGGCACTGTGGCATCTTGTTAATAGGTTAGTTCCGGAAAACGCATAAAAACATCATAAAGTGCAAGCAAAACATGTAAGTATTGTCATAAAACAAGCATGGAACGACAGAAATTATGGATACGTCGGGGACGTATCAAGCGTCTGTGTGTTTTATTTTTGTTTGTGTTTGAATAAATTCGGATCCTAGCAATCCTTGTTTGGGAGAGAGACACGCTCCGCTTTTTCATATGAACACTTGTTCTTCGTTTTACTTTTAATGTTCAATGATAAAAGTTGGAAGCTACAATACTTATTGGTATTTGGTTGGAAATAGAAAATGCCTCATAATGTCTTGGATAATTTGACACTTGGCAATTGTTTTGAGCTCTCAAGTAGATCATGATTAAGTTTTTTCATGTAGTTTAAACCTATTAGTGGAGAACTACCGTAGAGCTTGTTAAAATTGGTTTGCATGATTGGTCTCTCTTAAGGTCTAGATATTTTCTGGTAAAAGTGTTTGAGCAACAAGGAAGACAGTGTAGAGTATTATAATGCTTGCAATATGTTCTTATGTAAGTTTTGCTGTACCGGTTCATACTTGTGTTTGCTTCAAATAACCTTGCTAGCCTAAGCCTTGTATCGAGAGGGAATACTTCTCATGCATCCAAAATCCTTGAGCCAACCATTATGCCATTTGTGTCCACCATACCTACCTACTACATGGTATTTCCTGCCATTCCAAAGTAAATTGCTTGAGTGCTACCTTTAAACAATTCAAAATTTATCACCTCTGATTTGTGTCAATGTTTTATAGCTCATGAGGAAGTATGTGGTGTTTATCTTTCAATCTTGTTGGGCAACTTTCACCAATGGACTAGTGGCTTCATCCGCTTATCCAATAATTTTGCAAAAAGAGTTGGCAATGGGATTCCCAGTCCCAAATTAATTAACAAAAATAGACACTCCTCCATGGTATGTGATTGTTGGACGGCACCCGAAGGATTCGGTTAGCCATGGCTTGAGAAAGCAAAGGTGGGGAGGAGTGTCATCATAATAAAACTAAAATAAAAAGGCACTCCTTCATGGTATGAGATTGTTGGCAGGCACCCGAGGATTCGGTTAGCCATGGTTTGTGAAAGAAAGGTTGGAAGGAGTGCCACCCAAAAATAAAATAAAATGGGAGCCGCTCTTTGAAGGTTTGTCTGGCAAGGGGGTTAGAGTACCCGCTACCATTCGTTGACAACAACAAACACCTCTCAAAACTTTACTTTTATGCTCTCTTTATGTTTTCAAAACCAAAGCTCTAGCACAAATATAGCAATCAATGCTTCCCTCTGCGAAGGGTCATTCTTTTACTTTATGTTGAGTCAGTTTACCTACTTCCTTCCATCTTAGAAGCAAACACTTGTGTCAACTGTGCATTGATTCTTACATACTTGCTTATTTGCATTCATCATATTACTTTGTGTTGACAATTATCCATGAGATATGCATGTTGAAAGTTGAAAGCAACCGCTGAAACTTAAATCTTCCTCTGTGTTGCTTCGATGCCTTTACTTTGAATTTATTGCTTTGTGAGTTAACTCTTGTGCAAGACTTTTTGATGCTTGTCTTGAAAGTACTCTTCATGAAAAGTTTTGCTATATGTTATCTATTTGTTAGCAACTATAGATCATTGCCTTGAGTCACTTCATTCATTTCATATGCTTTGTAATAGTATGATCAAGGTTATGTAAGTAGCATGTCACTACAGAAATTATTCTTTTTATCGTTTACCTACTCGAGGACGAGTAGGAACTAAGCTTGGGGATGCTGATACGTCTCCAACGTATCCATAATTTCTGATGTTCCATGCTTGTTTTATGACAATACTTACATGTTTTGCTTGCACTTTATAATGTTTTTATGCGTTTTGAACTAACCTATTAACAAGATGCCACAATGCCAGTTTGTTTTTGGTTCCAGAAAGGCTGTTCGGGCAATATTCTCGGAATTGGACGAAATCAACGCCAAAGATCTTATTTTTCCCGGGAGGCTCCAGAACACCGAAGGGAGTCTGAGGAGAGCCGGGGCCCCACACAATAGAGCCGCGCGGCCCTGTGCCCGGCCGCGCCGGCCTAGTGGGAGGCCACCCCTGTCAGCCCTCCCGCCGCCTCTTCGCCTATTTAAGCCCTTTCGACCTAAAAACGCAGCATACCAATTGACAAACCAGAAAGACTCCAGGGCGCCCGCTATCGCGAAACTCCAATTCGGGGGACAAGTCTCGTTCCGCACTCGCCGGACGGGGAAGTGCCCCGAAGCCATCTCCATCGACGCCACCGCCTCCATCATGCTCCGTGAGTAGTTCCCCCATGGACTACGGGTTCTAGCTGTAGCTAGTTGGTATACTCTCCCCCATGTACTTCAATACAATGATCTCATGAGCTGCCTTACATGATTGAGATTCATCTGATGTAATCGGTGTTGTGTTTGT
This sequence comes from Lolium multiflorum, assembly GCA_030979885.1. Taxonomy (NCBI): domain Eukaryota; kingdom Viridiplantae; phylum Streptophyta; class Magnoliopsida; order Poales; family Poaceae; genus Lolium; species Lolium multiflorum. The sequence goes on along the minus strand of CM061750.1, from coordinate 312,495,089 downwards.
TGGGATCCGATGGATTGTTACATTATGATTGTCTATCTACAAAGTTTGTGAAGTTATTGTTGCTGCAATCTTGTTGTGTTTAATGCTTGTCACTAGGGCCCGAGTGGCATGATCTTAGATTTAAGCTCTATACTTATTGCTTAGATTGTATCTACAAGTTGTATGCACATGTCTATGTCCGGAACCAAAGGCCCCAAAGTGACAGAAATTGGGACAACTGGAGGGAAAGGCTTAGATATGAGGATCACATGTTTTCACGGAGTGTTAATGCTTTGCTCCGGTGCTCTATTAAAAGGAGTACCTTAATTTCCAGTAGATTCCCTAGAGGCCCGGCTGCCACCGGCTGGTAGGACAAAAGATGTTGTACAAGTTTCTCATTGCGAGCACGTATGACTATATATGGGAAACATGCCTACATGATTAATAGACTTGATATTCTGTCTTAATGCTATTTCAATCCTATCAATTGCCCAACTGTAATTTGTTCACCCAACACTTGTTATTGGAGAGTTACCACTAGTGTAGATAGCTTGGGAACCCCGGTCCATCTCTCATCATCATATACTTGTTCTACATGTCATTGGAAGTAGTATCAACTATTTTCTGGTGCCATTGCTCTGTGTTACTATTACTCTGTTGTGTTACTGTTACTATTGCTCTCATATTACTGCTGCTTTCACATCACCCATGTTACTAGTGCTTTTCCAGGTGCAGCTGAATTGACAACTCAGTTGTTAAGGCTTATAAGTATTCTTTACCTCCCCTTGTGTCGAATCAATAAATTTGGGTTTTACTTCCCTCGAAGACTGTTGCGATCCCCTATACTTGTGGGTCATCACCAGGGATCGGCCGGTCCGGTTTGGACCGGGCCAGGGACCGGGCCACGGGGTGACAAACTGAACACTCCCTCGGTTGGACCAGCGCAGGAGCCGGTTGGCGCCGCGATCACCCGGCGTGGGGGCCGGTTGGACCGGGCTGGCCGGCATGGCGGCCGTTCGGACCAGGCGTGGCGCCGGCCTAGACAACATCTTCTTCCCTCACGCATGCCTCCCTCTCCTCCCTCGCGCGTCCATGGGATGTCTTCATGTCCAGCTCCATGTCCAGCTTCACGTCCAGCTGCTCCTCTTCTCCTCGTGCGATGCTTGCTCCCTCTTCATACCTGATCATACATAAGTAATAGGACTTAGGCAGTATAAAGTTCTCATCAATCAAAGTATCATTTAGGAACAAGTTCACATGTTGTTTAAGTAGCTTCGCACGAGCTCTTGTCATTGGTCCAATCCTGACTTCATTGGACTTGAGCTTCACAGCAGCATCGTCTTCATCTTGCAATGACGGAGGTAGTAGTGTAGTAGGGATGTCCTCATCATCTCCCCCCTTCAAAAGGCGTCGACCTCGACGCTCCAAGGTCTTCTCCGTCATATGGTGTCAAATCAGCCACATTGAAAGAATTGCTGACACCAAACTCATCAATTGGAAGATCTATAGAGTATGCATTATCATTGATCTTGGCAAGCACTTTGTAAGGACCAGCACCACGAGGAAGCAACTTGGACTTCCGTAGCTTCGGGAACCTATCCTTGCGAAAATGTACCCAGACCATATCACCAGGCTTGAACAACATCTCCTTGCGCTTCTTGTTCATCCTTGCAGCATTGCTCTTGCCTTTCTTCTCTATCAACTCTTTAGTCTTCACATGTATCTTCCGTACAAAATCTGCCCTCTTTGATGCCTCCATATTGACTCTCTCATGTATGGGTAGAGGCAACAAGTCAAGTGGAGTAATGGGTTTGAAACCATACACCACCTCAAACGGACACAGCTCCGTGGTAGAATGTACCGCCCTGTTGTATTGACATGCGGCAAGTGGGAGACTGTTGGAGATATGCCCAAGAGGCAATAATAAAGTGGTTATTATAATATCTTTGTGTTTATGATAAATGTTTGCATACCATGCTATAATTGTATTAACCGAAACATTGATACATGTGTGTTATGTAAACAACAAGGAGTCCCTAGTAAGCCTCTTGTATAACTAGCTTGTTGATTAATGGATGATCATGGTTTCGTGATCATGAACATTGGATGTTATTAATAACAAGGTTATGTCATTAGTTGAATGATATAATGGACACACACCCAAATGAGTGATGTCTACGTTCCCCCTCCTTTCCTGTAGACAGTGTTGGGCCTCCAAGTGCAGAGGTTTGTAGAACAGCAGCAAGTTTTCCCTTAAGTGGATCACCCAAGGTTTATCGAACTCAGGGAGGAAGAGGTCAAAGATATCCCTCTCATGCAACCCTGCAACCACAAAGCAAGAAGTCTCTTGTGTCCCCAACACACCAAATAGGTGCACTAGTTCGGCGAAGAGATAGTGAAATACAGGTGGTATGAATATATATAAGCAGTAGCAATGATGCCAGAAAATAGCTTGATGGCGTGTAGTTGATGGTGGTAGTATTGCAGCAGTAGTAACACAGTAAAACAGTAAACAAGCAGTGATAGCAGTATTTAGGAACAAGGCCTAGGGATTACACTTTCACTAGTGGACACTCTCAACATTGATCACATAACAGAATAGATAAATGCATACTCTACACTTTTGTTGGATGATGAACACATTGCGTAGGATTACACGAACCCTCAATGCCGGAGTTAACAAGCTCCACAATAATGCTCATGTTTAAGTAACCTTAAGTGTAAGATAGATCAAAACGACTAAACCAAGTACTAGCATAGCATGCACACTGTCACCTTCATGCATATGTAGGAGGAATAGATCACATCAATATTATCATAGCAATAGTTAACTTCGCAATCTACAAGAGATCATGATCATAGCATAAACCAAGTACTAACACGGTGCACGCACTGTCACCTTTGCACACATGCAGGAGGAATAAAACTACTTTAATAACACATCACTAGAGTAGCACATAGATAAATTGTGATACAAAACTCATATGAATCTCAATCATGTAAAGCAGCTCATGAGATCATTGTATTGAGGTACATAGGAGAGAGATTAACCACATAGCTACCGGTACAGCCCCGAGCCTCGATGGAGAACTACTCCCTCCTCATGGGAGCAGCAGGTGATGAAGATGGCGGTGGAGATGGCAGCGGTGTTGATGGAGAAGCCTTCGGGGCACTTCCCCGCTCCGGCAGGGTGCCGGAACAGACCTGTCCCCCGATCTTGGCGCGACGGCGGCGGCTCGGGAACTTTTCTCGTATCGTGGCTTTCTCCGTAAGGGTTTTCGATGCAGGGGCTTTAAATAGGCGAAGAGGCGGCGCAGAGGGTCAACGAGGCGACGACACCATAGGTGGCGCGGCCAGGGCCCGGCCGCGCCACCATGTCATATGGGCCCAACAGGGCTCCCCGCTTCGGTGTTCTGGAAGCTTCGTGGAAAAATAGGAACCTGGGCGTTGATTTCGTCCAATTCCGAGAATATTTCGTTACTAGGATTTCTGAAACCAAAAACAGCAGAAAACAGAACTGCACTTCGCATCTTGTTAATAGGTTAGTTCCAAAAATGCATAAATATGACATATAATGTGTATAAAACATGTAGGTATCATCAATAAAGTAGCATGGAACATAAGAAATTATCGATACGTTGGAGACGTATCAGCATCCCCAAGCTTAGTTCTGCTCGTCCCGAGCAGGTAAACGATAACAAAGATAATTTCTTAAGTGACATGCCATCATAAACTTGATCATATTGTAAACATATGTAATGAATGCAGCGATCAAAACAATGGTAATGACATGAGTAAACAACTGAATCATAAAGCAAAGACTTTTCATGAATAGCACTTTCAAGACAAGCATCAATAAGTCTTGCATAAGAGTTAACTCATAAAGCAATAATTTAAAGTATAGACATTGAAGCAACATAATGGAAGATTAAGTTTCAGCGGTTGCTTTCAACTTGTAACATGTATATCTCATGGATAATTGTCAACATAGAGTAATATAACAAATGCAATAAGCAAGTATGTAGGAATCAATGCACAGTTCACACAAGTGTTTGCTTCTTGAGGTGGAGAGAAATAGGTAAACTGACTCAACAATAAAAGTAAAAGAAAGGTCCTTCAAAGAGGAAAGCATCGATTGCTGTATTTGTGCTAGAGCTTTGATTTTGAAAACATAAAGAGAGCATAAAAATAAAGCTTTGAGAGGTGTTTGTTGTTGTCAACGAATGGTAGCGGGTACTCTAACCCCCTTGCCAGACAAACCTTCAAAGAGCGGCTCCCATTTTATTTTGTTTTTGGGTGGCACTCCTTCCAACCTTTCTTTCACAAACCATGGCTAACCGAATCCTCGGGTGCCTGCCAACAATCTCATACCATGAAGGAGTGCCTTTTTATTTTAGTTTTATTATGTTGACACTCCTCCCCACCTTTGCTTTCTCAAGCCATGGCTAACCGAATCCTTCGGGTGCCGTCCAACAATCACATACCATGGAGGAGTGTCTATTTTTTGTTAATTAATTTGGGACTGGGAATCCCATTGCCAGCTCTTTTTGCAAAATTATTGGAAAAGCGGATGAAGCCACTAGTCCATTGGTGAAAGTTGCCCAACAAGATTGAAAGATAAACACCACATACTTCTTCATGAGCTATAAAACATTGACACAAATAAGAGGTGATAAATTTTGAATTGTTTAAAGGTAGCACTCAAGCAATTTACTTTGGAATGGCGGAGAAATACCATGTAGTAGGTAGGTATGGTGGACACAAATGGCATAGTGGTTGGCTCAAGGATTTGGATGCATGAGAAGTATTCCCTCTCGATACAAGGTTTAGGCTAGCAAGGTTTATTTGAAACAAACACAAGGATGAACCGGTGCAGCAAAACTCACATAAAAGACATATTGTAAACATTATAAGACTCTACACCGTCTTCCTTGTTGTTCAAACTCAATACTAGAAATTATCTAGACCTTAGAGAGACCAATTATGCAAACCAAATTTTAGCATGCTCTATGTATTTCTTCACTAATAGGTGCAAAGTATATGATGCAAGAGCTTAAACATGAGCACAACAATTGCCAAGTATCACATTATCCAAGACATTTTACCAATTACTACATGTAGCATTTTTCCAATTCCAACCATATAACAATTTAACGAAGAAGAAACTTCGCCATGAATATTATGAGCTAAGAACACATGTGTTCATACGAACCAGCGGAGCGTGTCTCTCTCCCACACAAGGATGAACTTTATTCAGAGAACTAAGATAACAAAACAAAAACAAAAATAAAAGCACACAGACGCTCCAAGTAAAATACATAGGATGTGACGGAATAAAAATATAGTTTCACTAGAAGAAACCTGATAAGTTGTCGATGAAGAAGGGGATGCCTTGGGCATCCCCAAGCTTAGATGCTTGAGTCTTCTTAAAATATGCAGGGATGAACCACCGGGGCATCCCCAAGCTTAGACCTTTCACTCTTCTCGATCACATTATATCACCCTCTTCTATTGACCCTTGAAAACTTCCTTCACACAAACTTCAAGCAAACTCATTAGAGGGTTAGTGCATAATCAAAATTCACATGTTCAGAGGTGACACAAACATTCTTTTCACTTCTGGACATTGCATAAAGCTACTGGACATTAATGGATCAAAGAAATTCATCCAACATAGCAAAAGAGGCAATGCGAAATAAAAGGCAGAATCTGTCAAAAACAGAACAGTCCGTAAAGACGAATTTTAAGATGGCACCAGACTTGCTCAAATGGAAAAACTCAAAACTAATGAAAGTTGCGTACATATCTGAGGATCACGCTCGTAAATTGGCAGATTTTTTGAATTTTCTACAGAGAACTGTGCCCAGATTCGTGACAGACAGCGATGCTGTTTCTGCGCAGCGATCCCAAATATAACATCAACTTTGACATAGAAACTTTACTTGGCACAAAAACATGATAAGGAGAGGTTGCTACAGTAGTAAACAACTTCCAAGACACAAATATAAAAAAAAGTACTGTAGTAAAAAACACATGGGTTATCTCCCAAGAAGTTCTTTCTTTATAGCCATTAAGATGGGCTCAGCAGTTTTAATGATGCACTCGCAAGAAATAGTAGTTGAAGCAAAAGAGAGCATCAAGAGGCAAATTCAAAACACATTTAAATCTAACATGCTTCCTATGCATAGGAATCTTGTAAATAAACAAGTTCATGAAGAGCAAAGTAACAAGCATAGGAAGATAAAACAAGTGTAGCTTCAAAAATTTCAGCACATAGAGAGGTGTTTTAGTAACATGAAATTTTTTACAACCATATTTTCCTCTCTCATAATAACTTTCAGTAGCATCATGAGCAAACTCAACAATATAACTATCACATAAAGCATTCTTATCATGAGTCTCATGCATAAAATAATTACTACTCCCAACATAAGCATAGTCATTCTTATTAATTGTAGTGGGAGCAAATTCAACAAAGTAGCTATCAAATATAGGAGGTATATTGTAATCATAATCAAATTTATCCTCCATAACAGGTGGTAACAAAAGACTACTATCATTATAATCATCATAAATGGGAGGCAAAGTATCATCAAAGTAAATTTTCTCCTCAATGCTTGGGGGACTAAAAATATCATGCTCATCAAAGCCAGCTTCCCCAAGCTTAGAATTTTCCATAGCATTAGCAACAATGGTGTTCAAAGCATTCATAGTAATAACATTCCCATTAGCATGCATATAAAGTTCCATGGGTTTCTTAATTCTTTCTTCAAACACATCATGTCCTAATTCAAGATAAAGTTCATAAAGATCTCTCATATTTTTGTTGTTTTCCATTATGCCTAACTAGTGTAAACAAGAAACCAAATGTCGCAATTGCAGAGTCTAAAGGAAATAGCTTCGAGTACTTACAATGGCGCCGGAAAATAGCTTAGTAGCCGAGATCCGGAGTGTGAGTACCTTTTACCTTTCCTCCCGGCAACGGCGCCAGAAAATTAGCTTGATGTCTACGTTCCCCTCCTTTCCTGTAGACAGTGTTGGGCCTCCAAGTGCAGAGGTTTGTAGAACAGCAGCAAGTTTTCCCTTAAGTGGATCACCCAAGGTTTATCGAACTCAGGGAGGAAGAGGTCAAAGATATCCCTCTCATGCAACCCTGCAACCACAAAGCAAGAAGTCTCTTGTGTCCCCAACACACCAAATAGGTGCACTAGTTCGGCGAAGAGATAGTGAAATACAGGTGGTATGAATATATATAAGCAGTAGCAATGATGCCAGAAAATAGCTTGATGGCGTGTAGTTGATGGTGGTAGTATTGCAGCAGTAGTAACACAGTAAAACAGTAAACAAGCAGTAGTAACTCAGCAGTATTTAGGAACAAGGCCTAGGGATTACACTTTCACTAGTGGACACTCTCAACATTGATCACATAACAGAATAGATAAATGCATACTCTACACTTTTGTTGGATGATGAACACATTGCGTAGGATTACACGAACCCTCAATGCCGGAGTTAACAAGCTCCACAATAATGCTCATGTTTAAGTAACCTTAAGTGTAAGATAGATCAAAACGACTAAACCAAGTACTAGCATAGCATGCACACTGTCACCTTCATGCATATGTAGGAGGAATAGATCACATCAATATTATCATAGCAATAGTTAACTTCGCAATCTACAAGAGATCATGATCATAGCATAAACCAAGTACTAACACGGTGCACGCACTGTCACCTTTGCACACATGCAGGAGGAATAAAACTACTTTAATAACACATCACTAGAGTAGCACATAGATAAATTGTGATACAAAACTCATATGAATCTCAATCATGTAAAGCAGCTCATGAGATCATTGTATTGAGGTACATAGGAGAGAGATTAACCACATAGCTACCGGTACAGCCCCGAGCCTCGATGGAGAACTACTCCTCATGGGAGCAGCAGCGGTGATGAAGATGGCGGTGGAGATGGCAGCGGTGTTGATGGAGAAGCCTTCCGGGGCACTTCCCCGCTCGGCAGGGTGCCGGAACAGAGACTCCTGTCCCCCAGATCTTGGCTTCGCGCGGCGGCGGCTCTGGAACTTTTCTCGTATCGTGGCTTTCTCCGTAAGGGTTTTCGATGCAGGGGCTTTAAATAGGCGAAGAGGCGGCGCGGAGGGTCAACGAGGCGACGACACCATAGGTGGCGCGGCCAGGGCCTGGGCCGCGCCACCATGTCATCTGGGCCCAACAGGCCCCCTCGGCGGCTCTCGGGTGTTCGGAAGCTTCGTGGAAAAATAGGAACCTGGGCGTTGATTTCGTCCAATTCCGAGAATATTTCGTTACTAGGATTTCTGAAACCAAAAACAGAAACTTGAAGGCACCGGCATCTTGTTAATAGGTTAGTTCCAGAAAATGCATAAATATGACATATAATGTGTATAAAACATGTAGGTATCATCAATAAAGTAGCATGGAACATAAGAAATTATCGATACGTTGGAGACGTATCAATGAGCGTAGCATAAGATCAAGTCATTAAGTTCAATTTTCTATAAGCTTTCGATACATAGTTGCCTAAGTCCTTCGACCATGAGATCATGTAAATCACTTACACCGGAAGGGTACTTTGATTACATCAAACGCCATTGCGTAAATGGGTGGTTATAAAGATGGGATTAAGTATTTGGAAAGTGTGAGTTGAGGCATATGGATCAATAGTGGGATTTGTCCATCCTGATGACGGATAGATATACTCTCGGTGGAATGTCGTCTGATTAGCTTGCAAGCATGTGATTGGATCACAAGAGATGACATACCACCGTACGAGTAAAGAGTACTTGTCGGTAACGAGGTTGAACAAGGTATGGAGATACCGATGATCGAACCTCGGACAAGTAAAATATCTCGTGACAAAGGGAATCGGCATCGTATGTAAATGGTTCAATCGATCACTAAGTCATCGTTGAATATGTGGGAGCCATTATGGATCTCCAGATCCCGCTATTGGTTATTGCTCGGAGAGGAGTCTCGACCATGTCTGCATAGTTCGCGAACCGTAGGGTGACGCGCTTAAGGTTCGATGTCGCATAAGTAGATTCGGAATATGAGATGGAGTCCGAAGTTTTTGTTCGGAGTCTCGGATGGGATCCAGGACATCACGAGGAGGTCCGGAATGGTCGGAGAATAAGATTCATATAAGGAAGTCATTTTCCGGGTTCAGGAAAAGTTCCGGTGTTTTGACCAGAGCTTCTAGAAGGTTCTAGAGGGCCACCAGTGGGCCCACCACCCTGGGAGAGGCCTGAAAGATCGAGATGTCACCTAGATGGGGGGGTGAATAGGCAATTACAAACTCTTGCGGATTTGTCTTGTAAGAATGCGGAATTAAACTAATGTTTAGTTTACAAGCACAAACCCTAAATATGCTAAGCTCAACTAAGTGTAACAATGGCAACTAGAGCTAAGCAAGATAGGCACAAGATATATGTAGCACAAGTGATAGCAAGATATATGTACTTCAAGCACGATGGCTATCACAAGGAAAGAGAGCTCGGGTATAGAAATAACCGAGGCACGCGGAGACGAGGATGTATTCCCGTGTTCCCTTGCTTTGCAACAAGGTACGTCACGTTTGGAGGAGTGGAGGTCCCACGAAGGATTCCCCGCGCCACGAAGGCTCACCCTATTCTCCGAACCACACCCACGAAGGATAATGGCCCTTTCCTTATGGTTAGCTTTTCCTCCGCTCCGGAGATGGCAAGCTCCACAACCACTTCACAAGCTCCACGAAGGAGAAGCCCGGGCCTCTTCACAATCTTCTTGAAGAGATCACCGGAGCACCAACCGCCAAGCCAACTAGGAGGTTTCCCTCCAAGAGTAACAAGCTCACGGTCTCTCACTCGAACTAATCGTGGTGGAGAGCTCAACACTATGCAATGATGCAAAGCAAGAACACTAGAGGTGTTCAAATCCTTCACTCTCAAATCCCACCCAAACAACAAATGCTAGGATGAGATTGGAGAGGAAGAACAATGGGGAAAGTCAACAAAAGACTCCAAGATCTAGATCCCAAGAGTTCCCCTCACTTAGAGGAGAAATGGATTGGTGGAGGTTGTAGATCTAGATCTCCTCTCTTAGATCCCTCAAGAATGAGCAAGAATCATGGGGGGAATCAAGAGAGAGAGCAAGTTCTTCAAAGGCAACAATGGAGGAGAGAGAATGGAAGAACTAACTCAGCCCAAGGTGGAAGAAGGGCTATTTATAGCCCAAGAGAAAATATAACCGTTGGGGAAAAGTTGGGCTGAGTCAACCATCGAGGAAGCCGGTCAACGGCTGAGGCGGGCCGTCCGGTCCCGGGCCGGTCGGACCAGGCCTGAGGGACCGCCGGTCCAAACCGGTCGCGCCGGACCCGAGGTCACTTTGCGTCGTCCGGAGCTCCTCCGGTTGGCGCCGGTTGGCGACCGGTCGACCGGACGGCACCGGCCGCCGGTCTGTAGGCCGGGACCGGCGGCGACCGGAACCGGCCGGCGCATGGGCAGGTCCGACGGGTCCCTGACCGGGTGAGCAGGAAAACATGTTTTACTAAAACTATGATAACTTTTGTGTCCGGACCCCGATTGACATGAAACCAATTTTGTTGGAAATATGGAGACTCCTCACAGGATATTTTTAGATGTTTTTAGAGAGGGAGTCTCCCACCGTCAAGAAACGGTGAAGACGTCCAAACTCGAAAACGCAATAGAAGATGCATGCGGATTCCGTTTTCGATGAACTTGGGCTTGTTGTAAAGCTAGCAACAAGCTCAAGAACTTCTCACAGAGAAACACCAAGAAGCAATAGGGATATGCAAAGTATGCAAAGGATTGAGCTCCCTAAGACGATGCGATCAAGTTACCCAACCGAAAGCCCCTCTTGATAGTGCGGCTATCTATCCTATAATCCGGTCTCCCAACAACCACCTTGAGACCGGTAAAAGGAAAACCTATCAAGGTCATACCTTTGCCTTGTGCATCCCGCTTGATCTTGATGATAACTCTTCAAGCTCCACTCAAGCCGGAATGCCTCACTTGATCATCGTTGCTTCGTGAAGACTCACAAATGCTCCCCCATACACCATGATGGGAAAACTCCATTGATGCACATCTTCACATGTCCATTATCACCACATGGACGGCAAGCTTCAAGCATGTGATCCACTTGAGATGCTCATCTTGAACTTGCCCAAATCCACCTTGTATCTTCTCATACTCACTTAAGATAGAGCATGGCTAATTTTGAGTTCCACATAAGAACTCCATCTTCATTTCTTCTTCTTGATCATATCACATATATATCTTCAAACCGATGATCTTGATGCCAATATACAAGGTATATATTTTATCTTCATGGAATCCATACTTGAATCCAACATATGGAGTACAAGTAGTACCTATGGAATATTCCTTCATATAAACTCAATGAAAACATTAGTCCATAGGGGTTGTCATTAATTACCAAAACCACACATAGGGCAATATACCCTTACAAGGCCACATAGGCGCCACATGGCATGGTGGGGCCTGCCCACTATGACATGTGGGCCCAGGCCGGCCACCCCTAGAGATAAGATCTATCTCTAATTTTAAATGGTTTAAAATCTAGAGATAAGATCTATCTCCAAACTTAAAGGTTTAAACAAAGAGATAAAGGAAAGGCTTGAGGGGGAAGAAAACTCCCCCCCATGCGCCGGCCAAGGATGAGGTGGGGCCCAGGGGGAACCCTAGGCCGACCCCTCCCCCTATATAAAGAGGGGAGGGATGGCCGACACACCACCCCATCCAACCCTAGCCGCCCCCTCTCTTCCTCCTCCATACGCTGTGCAGGCTTAGGCGAAGCCCTGCAGCAATTCTTCTCCACCACCACCACCACCTCGTCTGCTGGGATTCCATGGAGATCTACCACACCTCCGCTGCCCGCTGGAACGGGGAGAGGACGGGCTTCATCGACACCGTACGCTCGACCGAGTACGGAAGTGCTGCCGGATTGCAGCACCGGGACGATCGTCTACACCAACAACGATATTAATCTCGTAGGCTTTGGAATCTTTGAGGGTTAGTTTCATCTCCATCTCGTTTCTCCGATCTTGCAGATTAGATCTTGGCTTTTCCATAGATTAGATCTTGGATTTATTCGTCTTTGCGTTAGGAAAATTTTTGTTTTCTATGCAACGAACCCATCACCCACTTCTTCAGGTTCTTCTTGATCATGGATCTCAACAGTTGTGACAATGTTCTATTCACCACCTCAGTTTGACCATCAGTTTGGGGATGACAAGTAGTGCTGAAAAGTAGCTTCGTCCCCAGCTTTTCCAAAGTGTCTTCCAGAAGTAGCTCATAAACTTCACGTCACGATCAGAAACAATAGTCTTCGGGACTCCATGTAGACGTACAATCTCCCTGAAAAACATGTTAGGAATATGCGACGCATCGTCACTCTAGCCGCTAGCTGTTTTCTCGTGCCTGCTATTCTCACACTGCTTTTATAATCATGCTATGTGCATTTCCAATCTGCTTGCTCTTATACCTCGTCATTAGCTTATAGCTATTTTTTCCATGAATGCTCCTGTCGCACAGCTTGTATAGTTATTGTTGCGTGCATGTCTGGTCTTTGTATTATCGTAGACTAACTTGTCAATGTTATTTTTCCTAGGGATTGATCATGCGAACCGTTTATTATAACATCCAACATTAACAGCGGGGACGCTAGGGAAGGTTGGAATCTGAGTTCTTGGTTGGTAATTTTGGCAGTTTACTTCCGTTATTATCTGTAACCTATATGCATTGTTCCTTATGCAAGAGATTAACACTTGGAACCCTGCCATAGCAATGTCGTTCACGCTTTACTATGTTTCTGCCTATTTGATATGCTTGTCTTGGAGCAACTTCGAAGGTGATTTGAACCTGACATTTGGTCATTCTTAATGTCATTTTACTCTATGTGGAAAACATTGGGATTACCCTACTCTAAATCTAAATATCTGAAATTTGTATCTCATGCAAAGCAACATCTAGTTGGTTTTAATCTGATATCTGGTAAATATTAGCTTATTCATTTGGCAGCTCAAGTTTTTTGTTATTTGAAACCAACTGACTTGGTCTTAAATGTGATATTTAAACACAGATTAAGGACAATGGAGCAGGAGGATTAGCATTTCACCTGATGGCTGAACCTAAAATGACAGGCATGTCGACCACAACTAGTGCACGCAAGAGAAGGACCTGCAGCGAGCCAGTATGTGCTTAGTACATGTATCATATCTTATCTTGTGCTTATTTGCTACATGCTGTTATCTGATCTCTACATTGCATAATACATGTTTGAATAGTTAATTGTTGTAACTATGTTTGCAATATTACCAGAATGCAGTTGTAATGAAGCAATCATCATTAGAAGATAGTCATCATTAGAAGATAGTCGCCAAAAAAGGATCTGTAGCGACCCTGTGCAACATTATGATGTAAGTTTGTGCTTAGTACAAGTTCCATACATTGTCTTATTTATGCAACTTGTTATTATCTTATATCTACATTGCATAATAAATGTTTAAATAGTTCACTGTTGTAACTATGTTTGCAATATTACTAGAATGCAATTGTAATGAAGAAGTACTTAGTAGAAGATAGAGGGCAAAAAAGGTTCCGGGGTGAGCCTATGCAACGATATAATGTAAGTCTGTGCTTAGTACTTGTGACTATCTCATATCGACAATGCTTAATACATGTTTGCATAGTTCATCGTTTAACTCTTTTTGCATTATTATCAGAATGCAGTTGTGATGAAGCAATCCTCATCAGAAGAGAGGCCCACAAAAAGTTCTGATCTTTCTTCTGATGCATCCTCTCATAGCCGTCAACCTAGACCATCCCTTTCATCAAACAGTAAATATCTCAAGGTTGTACTGTATGAAAGACATGGTATTGTTGCTTTAAGATCTGGAGCTGATATGTTGACAAAGAGTATACAAGTTTCAATCAAGGCGATTGCCAAATGTCAACGTGTTATTGATGATGCTAATAGAAGTCCTCCATGATTATATGTAATTTTTTTTATTTGGGCACATTAATTGCCTTGTAATTTTTCTAGTTATTTTATTTGTGTATGTAATCGTGTGTATCATTGATATCAGATTTTAGGCTCATGAAATTTAATGGGCCTTCTCATAAGCTTAATGCAAGTTGACTAGTCAAACAACCAGGGCCCTACAACTTAGTGGGCCGACCCATTTACGTAGTGTGGGACCCACTTTCATTTTGGGCGCCCACTTACTTATTGGGCATTGCTGTTAAGTGGACCCCACTCACTAACGGGCCGGCCGTGCAGAAAGTGGGACCCACCTACTTATTGGGCCAACCCGATAGGGCCCACATGCTACTTGGGCCAGCCCGTTAACACGATAGTGGGCCCCACTTTTTATTATTGGGTCGTCCCACTAACCTGTTGGGCCAGCCCACCTGCTTTATGGTGGACCCTACATACTAACTAGGTCGGCCCGGTAACAGGAAAGTGGAACCCGCATGCTTATTGGACCGGCCCACTAACTTGGTAGGCCAGCCCACTTGATAAAAGGTGGACCCACTTGCTTAATGGGCCCACCCTTTAACAGGAAAGTGGGACCCACCTGTGTTTTTTGGGCCGGCCCACTAGCTTGTTGGGCCAGCCCGTTTGATCTATGGTGGACCCCACTTAGTAAGTGGGTCGGCCCGATAACAGGAAAGTGGGACCCACATGCTAATTGGGCCGGCCCACTTGCTTTATGGTGGACCCCACATGGTAAATGGGCCGGCCCGGTAACAGGAAAGTGGGCCCAACATGTCTAGTGGGCCGACCCTTTTGCCTGTTGACCGGTCAAACGAGTGCATTCGGCCCGATCCACATGCTTAGTGGGCCAGTCCATTTAAATTTTGACCAGTCAACCTTAGAGGTTAGGCTAGGCCCACGTACCTAATGGACCAGCCTAGCTATATAGTTGACCAGTAAAACTAAGTCAGCTGGCCCGGCCCGCAAACTAAATGGGCCGGCCCGCTTAAGGCGTGGCAGGCCTCGTGTGGTCTACCATCTACCACGGCGTTTTAGCCGGTTAACGGCGTTAACTGGCAGTTAACGGCGTCTGCCACGTGTCAGTTTGCATGACGTCAGCAGTCAACAAGCTCCCGAAAACACTTCTGAAACGGTCTGATTTTCCGTGGCGGAATGGCGCCCGAACGCGACGGACCGAAAAAACGTGGTAGGACTTTGTCTGACGCAGTTTTGGAACGTTGGGTTAGGCACATAGACGACGAAAAATAGGCCTTAGTTGACAATTTTGAAACGTTGCGTACCAGAACTTTTCTTGTAGTGATGGAAAGAGTACGCAAATAAAATTGGTACGCTTGAACCCGATATTACTTAATCTAAGATGCCCGTTTGCTTCTGGGCTGTGTTCAAAGGTCTGATCAAAGAGAGGTTCTAATCGAGCTGTGTTGTGGAGAAGTTTTTCGTCTCCTGTTGGTTTTGGTTCGGTTTTGGTTCACGTAAAAGCTCCTAGTGCTTGGATCCTAGATTCCAGCACAAGCAACAGGAAGTATCGGGTACAAAGGCTGTGTGGTCACGGACAAGAGCTACACGACCTGTTCGCTTTGGTTTTGGTATGTACTAGAAGGACATATCGCCATGAAAATATGTGGATGGAACTGCCGAGGACTAGGCAAATCTTCGGCAGTTCGAGCGCTTCTGGCCCTCCAGAAGCTTCTGAACCCTGATGTGTTTTTTCTGTCCGAGACACATCTGACAAGAGCTAGGGCGGATTTCATGTGGAAGAAACTTTCCTTCGATCGCATGATCATGTCAGAAAGTGATGGAAGGAGTGGAGGGTTGTTGTTGCTCTGGAGGAATGATCTCAATGTCACTTCCTTTGCAGAGCATACTAATTATCTGGACATTCGAATTGACGAGAATGGCCCAGAAGCATGGAGAATTACAGGCATCTATGGTGAGCCGAGTGCAGACCGTAAGCAGCTAACATGGAATTATATTCGTGACCTGCATTCTATGGTTGATTTGCCATGGGTGATGTTAGGTGATTTCAATGAGATCCTCAGCAATAGTGAAAAAGAAGGAGGTAATCTCAGACCTCAACGATGCATGCAAAATTTTCGAGATGCTCTATTTTTTTCTAACTTGGAAGACATGGGCTTCAATGGAGATATCTTCACATGGAGAAGAGGACGTATTAGGGAAAGACTGGACCGTGCTGTATGTAATCAGAGATGGAGCGATATGTTCCCGTTGGCAGGTGTTCTGAATGAGAATTTTTCAAAGTCGGACCACCGGCCTATAACCGTAAACTGTCAACTCCTTGAGAACGTGGAAGAGAGGCCGACGGGAGGCAGAAAAATGTTTGAGGCCAAATGGCTGCTAGAGGAGAATTTCGATGATATTGTGAGTAGAGCATGGGCCCGAGCTCACACGTAGGCGCCTATGTGAGTTGCAGGAGCAGTTAAACTCAGTGATGGAGGGTCCTTTATCAGATGAAGCAACAAACCAACAACAACGGATACAGCTTTCAATAGAGCAGATTCATGAACAAGAAGAACTAAAGTGGGTCCAAAGGAGCCGAGCAAATTGGATGAAGTCCGGAGATCGGAATACGAATTTTTTCCATAATTTTGCTACAGCTCGCAAGAAGAGAAATCTCATTAAAAATTTGTCAGATATTAATGGGAATATGGTGGAAGGATGGGATAACTTGGCGGATCATATAAATGATTATTTCGGTAATTTATTTTCTGCGGAGGTCTTTGAACCAGATGAGGAGGTAATCTCCAAGGTGAAGCCATGTGTTACTGTTGAAATGAATGAAGCACTCTGTGCTCCTTATACACGAGAAGAAATTAAAAAAGCATTGTTTCATATTGGTGATCTCAAAGCCCCAGGGCCAGACGGGTTACACGCCATATTTTTTAAGAAATATTGGAGTCTTGTGGGTGAAGATCTAATTGATGAAGTATTGGCCACGGTGAATTCTGGAATTATTCCAGAAGGATGGAATGACACGACGATTGTTTTAATCCCAAAAGTGGACAGTCCGCGGAAGGTAACTGAATATCGCCCTATAAGTTTATGTAATGTTACTTATAAGGTGTTTTCAAAAGTTCTTGCAACTAGACTGAAATTAATTCTACCGGAGATCATCTCCCCGACACAAAGTGCTTTTGTTCCGGGGCGACTTATTACAGATAATGTGCTAGTGGCATATGAATCTTATCATACAATCAAGAAGAAGAGGGAAGGGAAGTATGGTCTGTGTGCAATCAAGTTGGATATGCATAAGGCCTATGATAGGGTTGAATGGAGTTTCCTAAAAAGAATACTGGAGCAGCTAGGTTTTGACCACATGTGGATCAATCTCGTCATGTCTTGTGTCAATTCAGTTCGTTACCAGGTCCGGTTTAATGGTAAGGAGACGGAGCAGTTTACTCCAACTAGAGGATTGCGACAGGGGGATCCCTTATCCCCATACCTTTTCCTCTTATGTGCGGAGGGTTTAACAAGCCTTCTCAAATCCGCGGAAGACAGTGGTTCGTTAAAGGGAGTCAAAGTGTGTCGGGCGGCACCGACTGTTTCTCATTTATTATTTGCTGATGACTCCTTAATTTTGATGCAAGCGGATATTTCAAATGCAAGAGCACTACACCAGGTTCTTCATGCCTATTGCTCTTCGTCCGGACAATTAGTAAGCGAGGCGAAATCAAGTATCTTTTTCAGTCCGTGTACTACTGTGGAGAATAGAGAAGCAATTTGCCTGGAACTCAATATTATGACGGAGGCGATTACTGATAAATATCTGGGGTTGCCAACCCAAGTTGGAGTGGACAGATCTGATTCTTTTGCTCACTTAATTGATAGGATTTGTCAAAGGCTTATTGGATACAAGGAGAAACTCTTATCTTATGGTGGGAAAGAGGTGTTGTTGAAGGCGGTGATTCAAGCCATCCCGACGTATGCCATGTCAGTGTTCAAACTCCCCAAACAAGTAATTAAAGGGATCACAGATGCTATGACCCGTTACTGGTGGGGAGATGACGATGATCAGAAGCATATGCACTGGTTTGCTTGGTGGAAAATGTGTGTACCGAAGAAGAGAGGTGGTATGGGTTTTCGAGATCTCCATTGCTTTAATTTGGCTATGTTGGCAAAGCAATGTTGGCGCCTTTTATGTGAACCTGAATCTCTTTGTGCGCAAGTTCTTCGTGCAAAATATTATCCAACAGGAGATTTGCTTAATGCTGAACTAAAGAAGGGTTCTTCCTATACGTGGCAGAGTATCTGGGCAGGAATACAGACCTTTAAGAAGGGTTACATATGGAGAGTTGGTGATGGCGAGGACATCAACATCTGGGATGATCCATGGATTCCCTCCAGCCCATCTAGGAAGATCCTTACACCTAGAGGGAGAATAGTATATACCAAGGTCTCAGAACTTATTGATCCGGTTACAAGAACGTGGGATGAGGTCTTAATTCGGTCCATGTTTTTCTCAGTGGATGTGAACATAATATTGAAAATCCCCTTGGCCGTGGGTATGATGGAAGATTTTGTTTCATGGAATTACACAAAAAATGGCATTTTTTCGGTACGATCTGCCTACTTTGTGGAATGGGATCATCAGCACGGACGTAAAATGATTAGAACCAATGTGATGGGTACATCGGATATCAACCCGGTTTGGTCGCAGGTGTGGAAACTGAAGGTATCGGCCAAGATAAAAATGTTTGCTTGGCGTCTTCTACATGGTACCATACCCTGCAACTCTGTGTTGGCCAACAGACATATCATCGATAGTAGCATCTGTCCCGTTTGCCAAATACATTGTGAAGATACAATGCATCTTTTCTTTGGATGCCCGAGAGTAAGAGAGATTTGGGAAAATCTCGGGATTTTGGCCATTATTGATGAAGCTTGTACAACTGATCGTGCTGGGTCAGCAATTCTTGAATTCCTCCTAAGGAAGAACAACATGGATTTTCCATCGGTAGAGGGATTGGGAATGAAGGAGTTGATCGTTTCAGCATGTTGGTACATGTGGTGGGAGAGGAGAAAAATCTCACGAGATGAGCCAGTTCAAAGACCGGCCAGGACTTCTCAGGCAATTTTAGTCATGGCTTTGAATTTCTCCAAGTCATGCAAAACAACACTTGGCATTAGGCGCCATGGGTGGGAAAAGCCGCCGGAAGATTTTGTAAAACTAAATGTCGATGCAGCCTTTTCAGCGGATAATTTTACAGGTGCCACAGGGGCTGTTCTCCGAGACGATCAAGGCATGTTTATAGCTGGTGCCTGCTCTGGTATACCAAGCATTGCCGATGCGTCCACTGCAGAAGCGAGAGCTCTCCGAGATGGTTTGTTACTTGCAGGACAGGTTGGGTGCAATAATCTTATAGTTAATAGTGACTGCATGGATGTCATCGAAACAATGCGAAACGGAGGAAATTCAATAGGAGGTGATGCAGCTATATATGAGGAGTGCTCCTTTTTAGTGCGTAACTTTGCTAGTGTTAAGTTTTTCCATAGTCCTAGAGAAAGTAACATTGTGGCTCATATTCTAGCCAGTAATGCGGAGGGACCTTAGTCAATTGTTTAGCATGAGGATCCGCCTGAATTTCTTATCGGCCAATTGGCAAACGATGTAAGTTTATTTGCTAATCAATAAAGTTGCCGTGGTGGCTTTCCCTCAAAAAAAAAAAAAGATGCGATCCCTAAGTTAGAGACATGTTGGGAAAGAGGAGTTTTCTTTATACTGCTTATTCAGGACGTATGTAAGGTACATACTTTAAATTTGGGTTAAAAAATGGCACGCATGCACATACATGCATCTACATGCAGAAATTTTGTTAGAAATTTTTGGAAGTAAGGAAATACGGATTTTGGTGCCCTATCAGGTACCCCTGATCAGGTATAGTTTTTTTTTTTTTGAGAGAAAGGATCAGGTATAGTTGGGTATTCGTGCTAGATGATATTATAATCTATATTAAGGAGTTCCAGCTTACCTAGTAACCAGAGTAAAAAAATTGCTGGGGACAGATTTCTTGAATTCTCATCAAGAACTTTTCACTTGTTTTATTTTATATGCCGTATTCATCTGTCTATTCCGTATTACAGAACTAAGCAAAAAAATGAAATTCACCCTCTTATCTCAAGAAAACATAACTAAAAATCAAATACACTTAGAAAACCAACTCTTGAAAATTTACAGAGGAAAAAAGCTGTCCACATATTCAGCGGTAAAGGGGGGTCCCTCCACGGTAAGTCACATCAGGCAAACGCTCTCTACACGCACGTACGCACAGATACAACCACACACAGAACGACGCATTCCTGCCGGCCTGCGCGCGCGCGGTCGTCTTCAGGACGTCTTCTCCTGCTCCGCGGACGACGAAGCTTCTTGGTGGGCCTCGTCGCCGCGCTTGGCGTCGGCGTCGGCGTCGGCCGTGTCCTGGCCGGCGCCGCCGATCTGGTAGGCGTTCTGGTTCTGTCGGTGGTGCTTGCAGCGGAATGATCCGGGGTGCGTGGTGGGCGCGCAGACGCAGGAGTGGACGGTGACCGCGCTCTGGGAGCCGACGAGGCTGAAGAGGGAGTCGTTGGACCACGACTTCCTCACGCCGAGGCCCTGCACCCCCTGCACCCTCGGCGCCTGCGCGTACCGGTACGCGCGCCGCTCGCTCTCCGTCATCACCGGGCTGCCGCTGTCCATGGCCGCCCCGCCTGCCTCTGCCTTTTCGCCGCTCTCTGCTGCCTCTCTGATCATCACAACAGATAGAACAAGGGATGATTTTAGTTACCGTATGCGCAGAGATACAATCAAATCAAAGAGTAGCTCAAAGATCAAAGCCCAAGTTGAGCAGGAGTATCGCCGAGAGATTTACCTCGCGATTTGGTGTTTGCTGTGATGAAGGGGACGCTCTTGCTTCTGGTGTCTGCTGAAATCTTCAGAACTGGGTGAAACAGCAGGAAATCCCCGTATTAATAGCCGAATGGGCAAGGGGCGGCATACTATATGCCACGTCGGCTGTGATGTGTCGTGTGGTCGTTGACGCATCCTCCTCCTCCAACACAAGAAAAGAAAATGCCGTTTCTTTGGACCGAGCAAGGAACCGGCACCCAGGTGCACGGCCACATGTCCATCATCGGTCCACAGAAGAAACTTCTGCACCTTCTGCACGTCTCGGTTACCAGTAATTATGCCAAGAAACCTAGTAAACTAATCGCATTAGCACACTAACACCTACACCTAACTTAACATTCGCTAGAACCTTCTTTCAGTCGTTCCAGTCCTGCAGAAGGCAACAAAAGCACAGGTAGCCAACGCAGGCACAGCTTGCGGTTAGCCGACTTCATGGCTGCTTCCGTTTCTTGGATCTTTGCATCCATCCATCTGAAACCACGATAATCAAATCGGACATTCCAAGAGTCTCCCCGGCTCCACATTGCTCGGCGTTTCAAGAATGCCGGGTAGGTATAGGCGTATAGCAAAGCAGCCTTTGACTCACCTAGCTGGCGAACAGGATCCTGATTAAAGAATACTCTTACATCGGACACGATTGATCGGCTGTGCTCCACTCCATCAGCCGAACATATGCGATGAGATACTGATTCTCGAAGAAAAGAAAACACAATACTTTGCTCATCATGTGTGTTTTCTTTACCAAAGAGTGAATATAAGCAGGCATGCAGAAAGGATGATGCTTCTTCTGCCCGTCCTCCCATTTTTTGTTCTTTCTTTTCAACACTTGTGCCGTATTTCTGTAATACTAAATTTTGAAATATAAGATGTTGAAATGCTGTAGGTGGTGACTAAGGTATGGAGAAGCGTTGACCCTTAAAGTGCGGAATTTCAGCTGCTGGCTAACTAGGAAAAGGCGCCTCCCCACCAATGAGCAGCGGTTTCACAGCATCAAGTCAATGTCTCTGCTACTTGCCTCTTTTGCCCTCAAGATGAAGATACGGACCGCCTGCTTCTCTCATGCCCCCGGACCAGAAAGTTCGGAACTTCTTCCTGATAAACAACATATCTGTCACGTTATGTGTATACAGTAACATATCCAATCCCTGTAATTAGGTTGTTATGATTGGAAGGTTTGGCAGCCGTATCTTGCCTTCTACGTTGTAACCCTTGTACCTATCGATATATAAACCAGGGGACGGCATCGATGGATGTACCGATCCTTACCCTACCATACTTGTTGTTTTTCATGGTATCAGAGCCACGGCTCATCATCTACCAGATCCAATCTACCTAGCAACTAGTTCATCCATGGCCATGACGACCTCGAGCGTAAGCGACTCCGTTTCTTCATCCAAGAGCAGCACCGGCACCAGGGTGATCAACCCCACGCTCAACTTCTCCGCCGGCTCCTCATCGTCGTCCTCATCAGCAGGGCCATTCAACTTCGCCCCGCTCATCACCGTTCGACTCGGCGTCGACAATTACCTCTATTGGCGTGCTCAGGTAATCCAAGTTCTTCGCAGCCATCTACTTCTTGGCTTCATCGATGGCAGCTTTCCCTGCCGTGAGGAAGAAGTCGACAATCCCAAGGCCGTCGACGATGCAAAGGCGCCGCGTCGCATCTACAACCACGAGTTCACCGCGTGGCATCAGCAAGACGCGGCCATCCTCTCCGCCATCATGTCTACCTCTACTGAAGCCGTGCAGGGCATGGTCATCTTCTCCACCACCGCGCACGATGCGTGGTCTGCCCTTGCTGCGAGTTTTTCCTCGCAGTCCACGGCGCGGTACATGGCGATCCGTCGCCAACTCCAGGAGGTGAAGAAACTCAACTCCACCATGACTGTCTACTTCAACAAAGTCAAGGGCCTGGCTGATACACTGGCCTCGATCGGCCAGCCTCTGCGCCCCGAGGAGTTCATCGACTACGTCCTGGCAGGCCTTGACGATGATTACGAGGCTCTCGTCGAGGTAATCTCCAATCGGAATACACCTATACCTACTCGTGATCTGTTTGCACATCTTCTGAGCAAGGAGCAAAGAGTGGAGGCAAAGAAGGCCGAGCAGCACGGCGGCCATAACTTCTACTCTGCCAACGCCGCGTCCAAGGGAGGCGGTGCCAAGGCGCCATACCGCAGCGAGTATCGCCCTGATCCTCGAAATCAGGGCAAGCCGATCTACTTCAACAAACCGGCCGGCATGGGCTACAACTCCGGTGGTGGCGGAGGCCCTGGGAATCATGGTGGCCGCGGCGGTGGATACAACCATGGTGGCCGTGGTGGCGGTTACAACCATGGTGGCCGAGGCGGAGGCTACAACCCCTACAACCATGGCAATGGAGGCCGTGGTGATGAAGGAAACCGACCCGTCTGTCAAATCTGTGACAAGGTGGGTCACATCGCGTCACGGTGCTTCAAGCGGTTCAAAACCGAGTACCTTGGCGTCGACAACGATGGTCGCTACATGGACCGTCAGGTTGCTTGATGTAGCCCCGCTCGCCAACGACACTACATCAAGGCCAACAAGTCCCCCAAGTGGACCAATGACACGAGCTCGAGCTAAAGCAATACATGACAAGGTGAACTCGCTCCTCACTACCCTCGACCTCGGTACACCATTGGATGGAATGCTACCTCATGCCGAAACGCTTTGTGTGATTAGGTACGTGGAGCATCAAGACCCCGGAGAGGATGAGACGCCATGGTCAAGGGAAGGAGAGAGCAGCAACACGGAGATGAACATGAAGCGAAGCCGACGTCGCCGAAGAGCGCCAAGGAAGAGAAGGACGCTGGCCGGTCCGGGACCGGTCGGACCGGACCCACGACCGGACGCCCCCACGAGCCGTCAACCGCGCAAACCGGGCCAGCTCTCGTCCGGACGACGCGGACCAGGACCGGATTCTTTGCGGAATCCCGGTTGGCAACGGTCGACCGGACCCAGACCGGATAGCCGGTCACAGCCCGGTCGACGGACCCATGACGGACAGCCGGTCCCAAGCCCGGACCGGACCCCAAACCGGATCCGACGGGAATACCCCACCAAACTGCCTTGACTTATCCATTCGCGTACTGTTCGCCCTTGCTGGCTGTGTGTGCCTATTTAAGTAGCGGGACCCCTCCTTTACTTTTCGGACTTGTTTAGAACTCAAACCTAACTTTGAGCTTAGTCTCCCTTGGGTATCATCCCTCTGTAATCAAGGCCACCCTTGTGGATGTATGAATTTGGTAGTAAGAGATTCTAGTGGATCCACTCTCTCCCACTCCTTGATTCGTCCTCCCCCCCGGTCTCTCCTCTCGGAATTCTACCTCGAGTCTCTTCGGGCGGATTCTATTGGCACGGTCCATCGAGCCGTGAGGGTAAGCATCGATTGTATCGGGTTGGTGTGCGTGGATCTTCGTGTGTTCTTCGCGTTCTTCATGTTCTTCCGCCTCTCCCTCTTTCCCCTTTGATTCTTGGGTCATTCGCGAGATCGGGCCACAATCGGGGTCTTAGTCCTCATCATATGGTATCAAGCCTTTGGTTTCCGCGGATTTGACCCTCCACCCACCCAATTTCGTTTCTAGAAAATTTTCCAAAAATAGCCCTAAATTGCCTTTGGACGGATCTGTGATTTGGTTGAGTTTTGAGTGGTTTTGCTCCGTGGATCTGGTGTTGTTGTGCTTGATCTACTATTTCCCCAACTTTGAGCCTCCAATTCCATCGTTTCCCTTCGTTTTGGTCGATTTGGTTTTGGTTTGGGAAGAACGAGAGAGAGCTCCAGATCGTGAAACCGGTTTCGAACCCGGTCAACCGGCTCCGACCGGACCGTCCGGTCAGAACCGGTCAACTGCCGCCAACCGGACGGCGCAGACCCGGTCACCGGCCCCGAGACCGACGGCGCGCAGAACCGGTCCGACCGGACCACGGGATCGTCTTCGACATCGACTAACACCGCCGACCACCACCACCACCATCATCTCCACCATCGCAGGTATAACTTGCAGTAACCCTTCTAGCCCTCTTCTTTTTGCGATCTATCCCACGAGCGAAGCTTTCGAGTGTTGCGAAACATCGCACGAGGTCCCGACCGTGAGGGTGTGCGTTGTGTGAGTAAAGCTCATAAGTGGAGCTCGTGAGTGGCCAGCAAAAGAGTAAGAGCATAGTGAGCTAGTGAAAAAAAAAGAGAAAAGCAAAGTGCAAAGTGCCACCGATACAAAAAGAGTGAAAAGCTTTTAAGCAAGCAAGAGAGATAGAGAAGAGAGACCTCGTGCGAATCTTGGTGTTTCTACTCTATGCAACCTAGCTTCGATCTCTTCTTGCGTTAGTGTGACATTGAGCACCCTTACTTAGGGGTTTTTCATTTTTCCGCTCGTTCCTTGGTTGCACTAACCCCGTTCATCCCGTGTGTGAGTTCCACATTTTTCCGTGTTTATAGTGATCACCACTTTGACACTTGGATTTTTGGACCTTACCCACTCTTAACAACATACTCGATTTTGGATTTCGTCTTTTGGCTTTCCACCATCCACTCCTAACACCATATTTGCTAGCTTTTGCGTGTGCCTTGTGTGTGTCCCGATACAATTGGTCTTACTTTCGGCTTGGTTGATTGCCTCAATACTATCTTACCACGGTAAGAGTGAGAGGTAGTCTCCTTCCACTAACATCCACAACATAGTTCTTGTCTTGTGATCATGGATAGGCACGGAGACCAAGCAAAGGAGGATGAGGTCCTACACCCTCCGAGAGGTTGGCCACCCAACACAACCTATGGGTGCAACGCCAAGAGTTCAAGGACCAACTCAACTTGTTCGAGACACGCATCGACCAACAATATGAAGAAGTGGCTCACAACTTCGGCCAAGTGAACCAAGATATGAATCTTCTTCGTGAAGCTACGGACAACTTGCATGACCAAGTGACGGCCAATGATGCAAACATGGAGCGGCGCATGGATAGCCTCGAGCGCGCCATCAACAACTTGGGACGCCGACATCGACATCGCTCTACTTCCTCATCGTCATCGACCTCCTCACATGATGACTACTCCCATGATCGCCATTCCTCCTCAAGCTCCGACTCAAGGCATGGAGACCATCATCGACCTCGGCGCCCGCATGCTCGTCAAGATGACTCTCGCTCAAACTCAAGGCGCGGAGAGTTCCATCGCCATGCTCGTCCTCATGAACGTCCGCAACAAGAACAAGCTCTTCACCAAGATCGTCATCAAGCGGCTCGCCATGCCCACCATGGGCATGACGACCATCCCCAAGACAACGTCCTCCACAACATGGACCCGGCACCTCATCGTCAAGCCCATGCGGATGCTCAAGACCAAGGTCATCAAGATCCACCAAGGCGTGATCTCCGGAATCATCCTCGCCATGACCAAAGGGGCCGAGGACAACCACAACATGATCAAGATGAGAGGGCCATCATTGGGCAACGCCAACAACCTCGCCAAGATCCACAACAACATCCTCAACATGAGCCAAGTGAAGCTAGTGTTCACCTACAACGCCAACCCAATGCTATGGTTGGTCGTGGAAGACCTCCTCTACCACCTCAAGTCGCAAGAGATGAAGGCATCCGTCTTCGCCGAAGGAACATGGAAGATGAAGAGAATATGTATGGAAAGCTCAAGTTCAACATGCCCAAGTTCAAGGGTGAAGACGATGCCGAGGCCTACCTCTCATGGGCACTCAAGGTGGACAAGATCTTCCGCATCCACAACTACTCCGGTGCCAAGAAAGTAGCCATGGCCTCCTCGAATTTGAAGATTATGCCAACACTTGGTGGGAACAAGTTGTCACTCTTAGGGAAGAAAAGGGTGAACCTCCAATTGACACATGGGAAGACATGAGAGGAGATGCAAGCTCGCTTTGTCCCTACACACTACAAGACCGATCTCTTCAACAAGCTACAAAAGTTGAAGCAAGGCACCAAGACCGTTGAGGAATTCTTCAAGGAGATGGAGCTAACTATGATGCGAGCAAACATCCAAGAGTCCGAGAACCAAACCATCGCTAGGTTCTTCAATGGCCTCAACTACCCTATCAAGAGGATTGTGGAGTTCCAACAATACTCCAACATGGTTGAGTTGGTTCACCAAGCTTCCAAGGCCGGCGTCAAGTGAATGAGGACATCAAGTACTCGAAGTCCAAGCAATACTTCGCCTCCAAGCTTACTACATCAACTCCTACAACAAGTGGCAAGCCAACCGCATCCTCTACACCTTCCAAGCAACCTTCTATACAAAGTCGCATGAAGCAAACGGTATCCTCCACCGCCTCCTCCAAGGCCTCTACGGGACCCTCCAATGTCACTTGCTTCAAGTGTGGTACTCAAGGCCACAAATCCTTTGAGTGCAAGAACACCAAGGTTATGATCACTATGGAGAATGGTGACATAGAGACGCTAAGTGAGGGCGAATATGAAGCCCTAGTGCAAGCCGCCGTTGCTAATGAGGAAGACTATGATGAAGAAAGTGGAGAAGACCCTCTCTTATGCACACATGATCCAAGCCCTTCTCTTGTGGTCACGAGTGCTCACCACTCAACCCCAAGCTATGGAAGACCAAAGATGCAACATCTTCCAAAGCCGGCATTGGTGGCAAGTCAATCAAGGTCATCATCGACGGTGGGAGTTGCCACAACTTGGCAAGCACCGAGCTATGTGAGAAGCTAAACCTCACGCTTCGCAAACATCCTCATCCATACCATGTCCAATGGTTGAGTGACAAGGGCAATGTCAAGATTCAACACACCGTCACCGTCAACTTCAAGATAGGACCCTACGAAGACACCGTCGAGTGTGACGTGGTGCCTATGTCCGTGTGCCACATGTTGCTTGGCCGCCCATGGCAATTTGACAAGAAGGCCATACATGATGGTTACTCCAACGCATACACCTTCAAGGTCAAGGACAAGAAGTTCGAGCTTCGCCCAATGACTCCTAGCCAAATCATCGCCGACAATGCGAAGGCTTTAGCGAGGGCACAACACCACACCCACCATAGTGAGTTGAGAGGAGGGGGAGCTACCCACCAAAAAGAGAGTGAGCGCCACCACCCACATATGAGTGAAAAAAGTGTCCTCCTAGCCACAAAAAGCGAGTGGAGAGAAGTGAAAGACAACCCATCCACCACCATACACTACGTGCTCATTTGCAAGGGCCTCTCGTCGGAGACTAACGACTTAACCAACATTCCTTCGTCTTTGTTGTCTCTTTTGAAGGAGTTCCAAGACGTCTTCCCGACGAGCTACCTCATGGACTACCACCGCCGGCATCGAGCATCGCATCGACCTCGGCGCTCCCTACCAAACCGCGCCGCCTACCGCACCAACCCCGAAGATACCAAGGAGATACAACGACAAATACAAGACCTCCTCGCTAAAGGGTATGTTCGAGAAAGCCTTAGCCCTTGTGCCGTTCCCGTCATTCTTGTGCCTAAACCGGATGAGACGCAAAGGATGTGTATGGATTGTCGACCCATCAATGCCATTACAGTCCGTTATCGCCATCCCATTCCGCGTTTAGATGACATGCTTGATGAATTGAGTGGTGCCACCATTTTCTCTAAGATTGATTTGCGTAGTGGCTACCACCAAATTCGCATGGCAATTGGTGATGAATGGAAGACGGCATTCAAGACCAAGCTTGGTCTATATGAATGGCTCGTCATGCCATTTGGTCTTTCAAATGCTCCTTCGACTTTTATGCGTCTTATGAATCACATTTTGCGACCTCTCATTGGCAAGAGCGTGGTTGTCTACTTTGATGATATTCTCATCTATGCATCTTGCGCCACGAGAAGCTTTGCCAACCTACCAAAATGCCATTTCGCTCAAAACAAATTGGTTTTTCTTGGTTTTGTGGTTTCCGCCAACGGGATTGAAGTTGATTCTTCCAAGGTTGAGGCCATCCACAATTGGCCCACTCCCACAAATGTTGGTCAAGTTCGAAGCTTCCATGGACTTGCCGGATTTTACCGCCGCTTTGTGAAAGATTTCAGCACCATTGCTTGCCCTTTAAACGAGCTTACAAAAAGAATGTTCCGTTTGTTTGGGGCAAAGCACAACAAAACACTTTTGATGAATTGAAAAAGAGACTCACCGAGGCACCACTACTTGCTCTTCCCGATTTTGCAAAAACATTTGAGATAGAATGCGACGCGAGTGGCCTTGGAATCGGTGGTGTTCTCATGCAAAATGGAAAACCCGTGGCATACTATAGCGAGAAGTTGGATGGCGCACGCCTCAACTATCCTATATATGACAAGGAGCTTTATGCTTTGGTTCGTGTTCTTGAAGTTTGGCAACATTACCTTTGGCCAAAGAGTTTGTTATCCACTGGATCATGAGTCCTTGAAGTATTTGAAAAGTCAACACAATTTGAACAAGAGACACGCTAAGTGGGTTGAGTTCATAGAGTCCTTCCCTTATGTAATCAAATACAAAAGGGCAAGGAAAATGTGGTTGCGGATGCACTTTCCCGCAAGATTACTCTTCTACTCACCCGCTTGGAGTTTCACATTTTGGGTCTTGAGGAGATCAAAGAACTTTACCCTTCCGATTCTTTCTTTGGACCAATCTTTGAAAAGTGTTCCATTGACCGAGGTTTTGATGATTTCTACTTGCATGATGGCTACTTGTTTAAAGCTAACAAAGTTTGCATACCCGAGTCTTCTCTTCGTAAGTTGCTTTTGCAAGAGTCACATGGAGGTGGCCTCATGGGTCATTTTGGACGCGACAAGACTCTTTCGATGCTATCCACACACTATTATTGGCCACGCATGAAGCGAGACGTGGAGCGCCTTTGCAACCGTTGCACCACTTGTTTACAAGCTAAGTCAACATCCAATTCCCATGGTCTTTACATACCTTTACCCATTCCATATGCACCTTGGTCGGATATAAGCATGGACTTTGTGTTAGGCTTACCAAGAACAAAGCATGGGCATGATTCAATCTTTGTGGTAGTGGATAGGTTCTCAAAAATGGCTCATTTCATACCATGTCATAAGAGCGATGATGCTTCACACATTGCTTCATTGTTTTTCAGGGAAGTGGTTCGCCTACATGGCAAGCATTGTGTCGGATCGAGACGTGTTCATGAGTTATCTATGGAAGTCGTTCATGGCCAAGTTTGGAGTGAAGCTCTTATTCTCATCGTCCTCGCACCCTCAAACCGATGGACAAACCGAAGTGGTCAATCGAAGCCTCTCCACACTCCTCCACACTTGTGAAGAAAAACTTGAAGTCATGGGAAGATTGCCTCCCACACGCGGAGTTCGCCTACAATAGAGCCAAACACTCCACAACATTACGGAGTCCCTTCATGATCGTCTATGGATTCGAACCTCCAACGGCACTCGACATCCTCCCACTCCCTCTTCATCAAAGGACCAACATGGACTTCGACGAGCGCACCACCGCCATGAAGAAACTACATGAAGAAACAAGAGCAACCATACAAGACCATGTCCTTCGCCAAGCTAACCGCCTCAACGCCAAGAAGAAAGAACGAGTGTTTGAAAAAGGAGACCTCGTTTGGGTTCACCTAAGGAAAGAAAGGTTCCCTCAAGAACGCAACTCCAAGCTCAAGCCAAGAGGAGATGGTCCTTTCAAGGTACTCAAGCGCATCAACAACAACGCCTACGTCATCGACATATCCAAGTACTTGGTGAGCAACACTTTCAACATCTCGGACCTCCACATCATGGAGATGAGGAGGAACAAGAGTCGAGGACGACTCTCTCCCAAGGGGGGGGGAGATGATGTAGCCCCGCTCGCCAACGACACTACATCAAGGCCAACAAGTCCCCCAAGTGGACCAATGACACGAGCTCGAGCTAAAGCAATACATGACAAGGTGAACTCGCTCCTCACTACCCTCGACCTCGGTACACCATTGGATGGAATGCTACCTCATGCCGAAACGCTTTGTGTGATTAGGTACGTGGAGCATCAAGACCCGGAGAGGATGAGACGCCATGGTCAAGGGAAGGAGGAGCGCCGGAGATGAACATGAAGCCGAAGCCGACGTCGCCCGAAGAGCGCCAAGGAAGAGAAGGACGCTGGCGGTCCAGGACCCGTCAGGCGGACGACCGGACGCCCGGCCACGCCCGGTCACCGGCGCAAACCGGCCAGCTCTCGCGGACGACACCGGACAGGACGGATTCGAGAATCCGGTTGGCGACGGTCGACGGACAGACCGGACAGCCGGTCACGAGCCGTCGACCGGACCCATACCGGACAGCCGGTCCCAACGGACCCCAAACCGGATCCGACGGAATACCCCACCAAACTGCCTTGACTTATCCATTCGCGTACTTCGCCCTTGCTGGTGTGTGCCTATTTAAGTAGCTGGGACCCCTCCTTTACTTTTCAGACTTGTTTAGAACTCAAACCTAACTTTGAGCTTAGTCTCCCTTGGTATCATCCTCGTAATCAAGGCCACCCTTGTGGATGTATGAATTTGGTAGTGAGAGATTCTAGTGGATCCACTCTCTCTCTCCTTGATTCGTCCTCCCCACGGTCTCTCCTCTCGGAATTCTACCTCGAGTCTCTTCCGGGCGGATTCTATTGGCACGGTCCATCGAGCCGTGAGGGTAAGCATCGATTGTATCGGGTTGGTGTGCGTGGATCTTCGTGTGTTCTTCGCGTTCTTCATGTTCTTCCGCCTCTCCCCCTCTTTCCCCCTTTGATTCTTGGGTCATTCGCGAGATCGGGCCACAATCGGGGTCTTAGACCACATCATTGCTGCTGCTACAACGCATGGCCAGGGTGGCCAAACCACTTCATACAACGTCGATTCCGGGTGGTATATGGACACCGGCGCCACCGACCATCTCACCAACCACCTCAACAAGCTCACGGTGAAGGAGAACTACACCGGCACCGATCAAGTCCACGCCGCGAATGGGAATGGTATGCACATTCATCACATTGGCCATTCTTCCCTTCCCACTCCTTCATCTAAGTCATTGCATCTTAGAGGTGTTTTACATGTTCCTTCCGTCACTTGTAGCTTGTTATCTGTTAGAAGATTCACCATAGACAATCGAGTGTTCATTGAGTTTCACCCAAATTTCTTTCTTGTTAAGGACCGGGACACGAGGGCCATTCTGCTTAGTGGGAGGTGTTACGGTGGTCTCTACCGGCTTGATGAATCTCCAACCAAACATATCTTCAGTGGAATAAAAGTGTCGCGTGACAAGTGGAACTGTCGCCTAGGACATCCATCTACACAAATAGTTCAGCATATTTTACATCATCGCCAGCTTCCTTCATCAAATTTGTCCAATAATGTAATTTGTGATGCTTGTCAACAGGGCAAGAGTCACCAGTTGCCTTTTTCACTTTCTAGTCGAGTGATTTCAGAACCTCTTGAGATAATATATTCAGATGTATGGGGCCCTGCCCAAACCTCTGTTAGTGGACACACATACTATGTCAGTTTTGTTGATGGCTATAGTCGTTTTACATGGTTATATTTGCTTAAGCGCAAAAATGAGGTGTTTAATGTGTTTATT
This sequence comes from Lolium multiflorum, assembly GCA_030979885.1. Classification (NCBI taxonomy): domain Eukaryota; kingdom Viridiplantae; phylum Streptophyta; class Magnoliopsida; order Poales; family Poaceae; genus Lolium; species Lolium multiflorum. Next base: position 312,462,594 of record CM061750.1, on the reverse strand, counting down.
CAGTTCCAACGACATGTTGAGAGGCTTCTTAATCGCAAAATTATCCATGTTCAAACCGATTGGGGAGGCGAGTATATAAAGCTGAACAAATTCTTTAGTGATCTCGGCGTGTCCCATCGAGTCTCCTGCCCTCATACACACCAACAAAATGGAACTGCCGAGAGAAAACATAGACACATTGTTGAAACTGGGCTCACTCTTTTAGCACATGCCTCTGTGCCTTTTCGTTTTTGGAGTGATGCTTTTTCTACAGCATGCTTTCTCATCAATAGGCTTCCTAGTCGTGTCATTGACATGAAATCTCCTTTGGAGCGCCTCCTTGGTGAAGCCCCTGACTATACCTTCTTCCGCGTGTTTGGGTGTGCATGCTGGCCTCACCTGCGCCCATACAATAACCATAAATTGGAGTTTCGTTCCAAAAAATGTGTGTTCCTCGGATACAGTTCCCTACACAAAGGATACATGTGCCTACATGTCCCAACCAATAGAGTCTATATCAGTCGAGATGTAGTTTTTGATGAAGGTGTTTTTCCCTTTTCACAGTTACCAACATCATCACCTGATCATACTAATCATTCCACTCCTCAGTTTGGCCAATTTGATGATATTGCATATACACAATTGCTTCTCCCTAACCACGGTGCAGGAAACGGCAGAGGTGCTCGCCTGGAGCTTCTTACTAGCGATCAGGATGCTGATCACGTCGATCAGCTGCATGCCTCGCCAAGCGTGCAACGTCATGCTGGGCCGCACTCGGCCCACTCGGACTCGGCTGCTGCTCCAGAGCCCGCCTCACCACCAGTTCGGACTTTTGGAAAACTTGGCTAGTGCATCAATCTAATATGGTATTCAGAGCCAAAAGGTCTCGGGATCAAGTCCTACCCAAAGCACTATTTAATTTACTCCAAATAGTTACGGCCCCCGATTACCCACGTCTAGTGTCTTTCCGTTTGTCCAGCCTAGACGTGAGGGGGAGTGTTAAAATATATAGCATAGCCCTTTCCAACAGTTCGGACTTTTGGAAAACTTGGCTAGTACATCAATCTAATACTTCCACCATGATTTCGACGCCCACGATTTCACCAGCTTCATCAACCTTTGGCGCTCGTGTTGCCACAGCTTCGAGGAATACACTATCAACACAAGTTACACAACCATTGCTTGGAACATTTGGAAGAGGAGAAACGTTCTCACTTTCAGTGGCGTTGTGGATACCATCTCTCTGGTCTCCCGCTGATGCATCAAAGATGTTAGGCTTTGGGCCTATCGCTGCAACACCCGTAGCACCTCTGTCCTCTAAAATATTTGTAATGTTCTCCTTGTGTATTCTTTGAGTGGTTATTATTTATAAAAGTTCAGGCTGTAAGCCCGGCAAAGTCCATGTTAAAAAAACTGCTGTATGCCTGCCACGTCAGTCACGCACAGGAGCAATCCGCTTTCTGCTTCTCTTTGCGTCAACTGGAGTGCTCTACCCTGAGAAGTGAGATGTGAGCTGACCGAGAAATCCCAGGGCTCCAGCGTCCAGCCAAGCAGCCCGAAGCCAAACAGGAAGGGTAAAACGGTAAATCCAGGACCAAAGCGAGGGTTTCTGGTTTTGGGCCTGTCGTGCTCTTTATCTACTGGACTCCGGCGGCGACCACCACCACCAGGCGCTCGACGAGTTGGATCGTTCCCTGCACCATGGCGTCGGAGAAAGAGGCGGCGCTCGCCGCCGTGCCCAACGACAACCCCACCATGTGAGTCCCCTGCACTCCCCCTCCTCCTGTCACAGACCCCTCACTGATCCGTCGCAAGCTTAGTTGTTCCTCTGTTGACCGCTTGATCTACGGGAGCGAGCTTCATTGCCTCATTGGTAGACGCTGTGGGATCATAGATTCGGGTTGTGATATTTCAGTACTGTCTCGATTAATTGAATGGAGATTGTAGGATTAGTACTTGTAAATGGGTAGTACAGGGTTGGTGACCTAATTGTCCCCAAATTTGCGCAGTAGTTATGTGGATGCTGTACTGCTGGGAGGTCACCAGTCACGCTGTTATGAATCATGTCCCTAACAGATTTTAAGATGATGCGGTGTGCAAACCGGAGCCTTCCCAAAAAATGTATTTGTTTGCTGTGCTGTTCCTTTAATTTCCTTTTCTCTTTTTCTTTGGCTGGTGTTGGAAAAAACTGAATCTTGTATTTACGTTATGCAAATTAGTAGTGGAAATGGGAGCAGTCCCAGTTGGGAGAAAAAACTAAGACCACAAAATTTACAACAGTTTGGTTCATGTTTACCTACTAAAGGTAATGATTCCTGTGCGACCATAAGAAATAATTTGAGGAAGGCAACATATCCAATGCACAAGAAGAATCTGGTGAATAAATGCAAGAATGCACTATGGACCATTGATTGTGGCTAGGGACCATGATTTTGGTGGAATTCACTCAAACCACCCAAAGCAATTTACCATGTCCCCACTCTGTTCATGTATCTCTTTGTTGCCTTCACCTGTTCACTTCCTCTTGTGGTTTTCCTCGACACCGCCTCGCATGCAGTGAGTTTTGTGGAAACAGGAACTAGGGTGCGGGCATCCACAAAACTCATGTTTTACTACTGCTGCTAACCAAATGCCCTCAAGATAAAGCTGTTAGGTTTCAGTCCCTTATATCATGCCGATGACTGCTATTGTAGACAAATATTTATGTCTGTGCTACTGGATCTTGGTTACTGTAGAAACAATGCTAATCAAACTTGTAATCCCCAAATCACTAAAAAGTGGATCCTCTTCATATTTTCATGATCAGTCCTTATTATGATTATGACAGATTAAGGAACATGGCCTGCATCACTGAGATATGATTTTATCAATAATTACAGTGGGGTGCTAGTAATTTATTTCAGGACGACTTGCTGAAATAGATCAACTATTTGCACGAGAGATACGAAAATGTTTAGCATTTAAATTGTGTGTAGCAAAGTCTCTGAGCCAGGTGCATCCGTTTCTGAAATTTATTGCATGTGCAGATTCGACAAGATCATTAAAAAGGAGATACCTTCCAATGTGGTGTATGAAGATGAGAAGGTATTGTGTAAATGCAGTATTTTCCTTTATCTATATTCACTTAGCTGAAAATTAATTTCGGCTTAACTTGATTAATTACTGCTTTGCCGTACTACTGTATATGCAAATATTCCTTGTTGACTAGAGATACACATGCATTAAGTTCACCAGGGAGAAGGGGGTTGTTTGTATATACTAACTATAAAGTTGGTGATACACAATTCCTCGGGAATGCATTAAGGATTTTATGCTAAAGGACTGCTTAAGGAAAACTAGGATGGTCTCATTCAGTTAATCAACTAGAGCAACTAGACAGATGAGCAATTCCATCTATAATGCTGTTGCCGCTTACTACTGTTGTTAAAGCCATTGTGGGCTGCAGATACCAGTAGACTGTACAGTATGATGATTAATCCTGAATGGCTATCTGAAATTCTGAACCTTGTTACAGTTTAGTTGAGTTTTACTGATTTCCAAGAAAAGAACATGTACCTTAAGGAGAAACAGCAATAAATTGAGCCACATGTTATCTTGTTTTGTTGACCTTGTTTGTCTTCTACAATGCCATCGTCAAGATAGAACAAATGGAAGAATGAGGTTTTATATGCATAACTACTCATAGCTACTCCAGTCTTCACGCTGACGCACAGCATGTACACATAATTTTATGAGACAATTATGTGCAAAATTTTCAACCATTCCCTCGTGTATTCACTACTCATTGGAGGGGCTAATGTTTTGCTCTGCCAGTCAATCTCCGCACCCATGCATACCATAGTTGGACATTAACATTCTTTATGTAGGCCTCAAGCGAGCAAAAGCCTTAGTTTCATTTTGTAAATGATTAGGCCACTTGGGCACAAGACTATCAGGGTATAACATTCTACTGCTAAAATGCCATTGGAATTGACTAGGCCGCCTGGGTTGAATTGAATAATACTCTTTGTTGCTTTGGGATCGCCTGAATCCTCGAAGTTCATCGATCTTATATTCTTATTATGGGTCGACTGAAAGCTTTTGTGTCCTTGTTGTTCTCCGTAGATTTGTAAGCTATACCCTAAATGATAGAAGTGAACCGTGGGTTTATTTTCCAGGTTCTTGCTTTCAGAGACATAAATCCTCAAGCACCGATCCACATTGTGATCATTCCCAAAGTCAAGGATGGACTAAGTGGCCTTTCAAAGGTAAATGTTCATCAATTATCGCAGTTTACGGTTTCCATTTTAAGCCAACTGCTCATGTAATGGGTCTACTATAAATCTTGTCTGAAGTGTACTTGTCCTAAAAAGAGAATACAATTTTACGGTAATCATTGTCCCCAGGCAGAAGAGAGGCACGTAGAGATACTTGGCTTGCTCCTCTATGCTGCAAAAGTTATCGCAAAGCAGGAAGGACTGGAAGATGGCTATCGTATCGTCATCAACGATGGCCCTAGTGGATGTATGTCCCTTTTCCATGCCCTTGGATTAGTGAACATCTATTTCCTGACCCCTTTTTCATCAGTGACCTGTTATCCTTATTTTGCAGGCCAATCTGTTTATCACATCCATGTCCATCTTCTTGGAGGCAGACAGATGAACTGGCCACCGGGCTAAGAAACGCCTGCTTGATGATCAGTCTAAATGTCAAGGATGTTAGTTGCATCTCCCTTGAATAAGAGTTCCTGTAACTGACATAACAGACCGTGTGCTGAACTTGTGCTATATCTATGCATTACCGGCACCATCCTCCTGCGATATATGGACTTGAACTTGGAACCGCTGGTCCTCTTATTATTGACGTGTGTTGTGTTCTTGTTAGTCTGGCACACCTGTGAACCTTGTTACCTGTCAGTGGAAAAGCCAATGAACCTGTTGTTGTGTGCCTTTCTTTGGCATGATGATCTAGAGAGAATCAGTTGGTATGATTTTTTTGGATCCTTTTGGGTCATCTGTCGTTTCAGTAATTCAATGTCGGCTAACCCTCTTGATTACAATATCTGGTGATTAGACCCCAGGTCTCCTGAATGCGATGCTGTTCAGGCTCTTCTGTGACAGCTTCACTGCAGGGTGCGATGTACTTGAAACCAGCGAACGTGTTTGTGCGGTTGTAAGGCTTCAATTTCATTACGGACGAATGGCCTAATATAAACAGAAGCAATGTATCACTCTGATTGTGTCCTTATAATCCATCAATATATAAAGGTACCCAAGGAAAAATATGCTCCTCGTCCTCTGTACCAGGAAACAGACACTCCTTTCTGTTTTTGACGTTGCTCTGCTTCTTTCACACAATACATGCTACTCCTAATCTCAGGCAGTAACACGACACTTATAGAACCACACGACACTGCAGAGAACCACCCAATGCCAAGTCTTCTTGCCACGATCCTGCACCTCCTCTCCTTCGTCGTCGATGCCGTCCGCCGCCTCCTCCGGCTGGCGTGTTCGGCGTCGTCCCTCCCGTCGGAGCAGGAATATCCGGACGTGTCTGCGGCGTGCACCACTGAGCTTCGCGACCGAGAGCTCCCTGTGGCGCTCTGCGGGGAGCAAGGCGGGGCGGAGCACGAGCGCTGCTGCGTGTTCTGCCTGAGCGGCATCGAGGACGACGACGAGGTGAGGGTGCTCAGGTGCCTGCATCTGTTCCACCGCTGCTGCCTCGACCGGTGGCTGGCCGCGCGGCCGGGGGCGACGTGCCCGCTCTGCCGTGGCAAGCTTCTCACGGTCACGGCGGCGAAGTACTGCCCCGGCGGAGAACAGGAGGAGAGGAGGAGCATCGAGGGGATGTGCATGGTCATGCTCATGGCCTGCGTGCATAGGCGTAGCTCGGCTCCGGCGGTTTAGAATGCCACGGCGACCGGGCGGGCGGCGTACGTGCATTGAGGGGATGTGATAGAGTGTTGCTTTCAACAAAATGAAGTTGATGTGATCAGCATTTGGATTTGCAGTTGGGAATGTACATTATTGTTCCATAATTCAGTGACATAACTTTTTGATTACGGCTTGTGGCCCCTAGTCGCGGCAGGACGAGCGCCTAATTACGACTACGATGTGCAGCGGCACCATATGGCAAATGAAATCCGGGCGTGACTATTTCTAAGTTGACTAAAAACTATTTTTTAGTTAGATGATATTATAAAAAATCTTTCATGTTGTATGATTAGCGAATCACGATGCGAATTTAACTGTCTAGATAATCTATACTCCTATATAGTGTGCCAATTTTGAAAGTTTGAATCCAATCAGCATAATGCAATTTCTGCCGTTGATCGGACACCATCCAACGGTCCTGAACACTGGGATTCGCAGCTACAGTAACGTCTTTCTTTCTCTACATGATTCCAGAAACATCTCCCCTGCAGGCCTCCACTCTCCATTCGTCCACCGATATTTCGGTTCGATTCCCGGTTGGGACCAAACAACACCAATTTACGGCAAGGAAATCAAAGCCAGAGGATAGTGGAAGGAGGCATAGCCGCAGCCCGCAGAGGATGAAATGGCGCCGGTTGTTACATGCCGGAACACAACCGCGCGCTGGCTGCCGTCATGGAGAACATGGGACGACGCCGCCGCGCTGTTTCCCGCCAGCCGGAACACCGCCACTAGGAAGGAGAGCAGGGGCGCTTAGGAGAGGGACGGGATGATGCCACGCCGCCGCCACGCTGGCCGCCGGCTGCCAGACCACCGTTGTTGCTGGGGTGGAGAGCTGGGGCGGCTAGGGTTATAGAAGACGGTGCGAACTGGGAAGTCTCGATGTCGATGTGGGAGAGCGGGCGTGGGGCTGGGCCTGTAGGTACGATTGTGAGAAGGAGAAGATAACCAGCGTAGGGGCATTGAGAGTTAAAATGGCCTGGGCTTTTCTAGAGTTTCAGCCCATCTTTTGCTATCACTGTCAGCTCGATTACCTGAAGACTGAAACCGAATGGATCAGTGCCGGTCGTACATGTCCTATGGCCTATGGGTGGCATGGATGGGAGGAGATCAGCTATTGCAGGTAGCCAGAAAAGGTTGTACATACAAAAAAAAAAGGAGTACACAAATTTATATCTGTAAGTGCACATACATGGTCAACGTCAGTGAGGTCAATGTTTCAGTCACATATAATTATCTCAAACTTGGTGCTCAATTTTCTTTTGGCGTGCTCAAACTCGATGCTCTGTAATGCTATTTTGATTGAAAATTAGGAGGTTCATTTCATCATTACGATTGAATTTTAACGTGCAAAGCACGTGAGGCTGACTAGTATTTTTTTAGTTGCATCTCCACTTGCAACCGAAATATCTCATTTGCAAATTGCAACCCAACCTAAAACTCGTATGCACGAATCACGATATAATCAAACAATGTAGAACTTAACTTAACTGCTTAAGGGCATGTGCAATGGTTCATAATATTGTTTTATCTTAGGGTCGCCACGTAATTTAGATATATAACAACAAAGCATGATGTACAATGGTTTTTTTTCCTTATCTCTAGTAAACATAAATCCTAAATTTGTGATGAGAGAGATTATGCTAAGAGATAAGGCAAACTCTTTTTTCCACATTCTCTCTCCTCCACAGCATTTATCCTATGTGGCACTACTAAGATAGTACTATTGTACATGCCCTAAGTAGCTAAGAGCTTCTGCACTCTCATCCCCAGCCCCACCCCAAACGGTGCCGGATTAAACGTTTGGGAGATGCCTCCGCTTCGTGTCGCGCTTGGGGCGCATGGCCCCCAAACGCGTCTCCAAACTTGTTTTTACATTAAAATAATTGTTTTTTTTTTTGTTTTTTTTGCATTTTTATTTCAATAGAGAGAGAAGAAACATACGTTGGTTAAAACATTGCAAAATGAGAAAACCTAACTTGTGTTGGCCTTGCAGATTTCGTGTGTTTGCTGCTAAGAAAGAACACTCTCAGTTACCCAAACTGGAAAATCCAGCTAGCTCTAAGAGTGCTCGGATGTTGTTCTTTGATGAGCAGGAAGAACATCCAGAAACCTACACTAGTGGTTTTAATTGGCCGACAGCCATCTTCGCTACAAAGAAAGAACACTCGTCATGTTCAATCATCGTCCTCTTCATCGTCGTTGTGATAGTGTCGGCGGCAAGACGTGTCATGGAACACATTCACACTCATGTCCTCGCCGCCTTGGTAGCAGAATGTGAGCACACAATCGTCTTGGAGGTCGTGGGAGCGCGTGAACTTTTCTTAGCCGGTGTGGATGTACATCTTGACGCGCCCGTCGAAGAGCACGTCCACTAAGCACGGACAAAAGCCGCAGCTAGCCTCCCACATCGACAGCACGGTCGGCTCGTTGCCGGCGACAAACTCGACGAACTTGATGCCGAGTGGGTCGCCATTGAGGACGACAATAAACTCGAACTCCCACTCCCCCTCGGAAGATGATGACGATGCAAGTGATGGCAACCGTGCATGCATCGCTGCTTCAGCACGGCCGCCGTGGCCGCGGCCACGGCCTCGACCTCTACCAGCCATGGAACGGCCCTCGACTCCTGAGATGGTGGCGGCTAGGGTTGGGGATTGAGGCGCTAGGGTTTGTGTGAGGGGCGATAGGCGAGCACCAGCCCCCTTTTTATACGCTGGAGGGAGGCGAGGGAGCCGTGGCGCACATTAACGCCGACAAGGAGAGCTAGGCGCGATGAGATGTGTCGTTGCACCTCTATGGAAACTGCACCATCGATGCACGCCATTAACTTCCGTCATGAGGTAGGCAACAATTGTGCGTCGTTCATGTGTTAATGACGCGTCAGTCCGCCACTCCCCGTCTCGCTTCGCGCTCTGTCCGGCGCGCCCAAAACGTCCCCATTGGACCAGGGACAACCTCGAGACACCGTATTGGGCCATATCGGACGAAAAGTGCTTTTAAAACGCGCGACTAGAGTTTGTTAAATGTTCGGCGCTAACAAAGGTTTAGAAAACGCTGTTGAGAGACACGACTAAGATGGGAAACTCAACTTTTTATACACGCCACATGACATGTCGATTTTTCATGAAACGACTTTGTGAGCGCATAGCACATGAAGATGTACGTGCGAAATTTTTGTTTCAATTTTTTTGACATTTTAAAATGTATCTAACATGTATTTCAAGATAAAGGGAGCATACGCTCTCATGTGCCAAAACATCACTCCCTAAGATGCTCTAAGAACTAGCAAATCACCACTACTAATAAAAGACAGAGAGAGTCCCATCCAAGGCATCTCAGCCGTACAATCACAAAATCAAACGTCTCACATCTCTCCGGTGATTTACATTGGCAGACAACATCCACCATCCAACCACGCTAGCAAACAGTTTTTTCTCTCCTTCCAAACAACCGTTCCTCAGCACGACCGCACACCACTCCTCAGGCCATCCCCTCACCTGCACGACACCTCTCATGCACGCCGCAGCAGACTTTCTTGCCATCACCTCCACTGCCGCCGCAGCAGTACTTCTCGCCGCCGTCACCTACACTGCCATCGCAGCAGTACTTCTCGCCGCCGACGCCTCCACTGCCGCCGCAGGAATCCTTCTCGCTGTCGTTGCCGCCGTCGCGTCCCCTGCCGCCACAGCACTCCTTGTCGCCCTTGCCGACGCCCTGTCGCCTCAACGCCGGGGAATCCTATGCATTCCTCTCACCTCCACGCAGACGACCGCCACGACGGCACCCTCGTCTGGGACTCGAGGACGCTCAGGTTTGGCCTTTATAAGTTGAACCTCAACCTCAAACACCTGTCAAACAGTTTCAACCTTTCATAAAAACATATAAATAAGGCAATGAACATTTTTTTACTTCTGAATATATAAAAAATGTATTCATTTCATTCCGTTGGTTTATGTATTCATTTCAATCCCTTGGTTTACACAGTAATTTATACTAAAGATATTAACTGTTTGGACCACCAGTATACTTATATGAAGGCAAGCATGGGTACTGTTGTTTAGCATTTATGGGAAGGATACTTGTATGCCACCTGTTGTCTAGCAACTTCGACTGGTTTAGGCTACTATTTTCTAGCAACTTTGACTGGTTTTATTTTGTTAGTAATAACTGGACTATCTTGCGGGGTTTGGTTCTAATTCCTCATAGGTTGACTTAAGAAACTCAAACAGTAGCAAGGACACTACAGTACTTCGACACAACCTACACCTCCAATTCGCTGGACATTGTCACTGAGCGCATCCAACTCAAAATTGTGATCTTAATTTCAAGGTAACTGAATTTCATATTCTAAACCGACCTGATATTGGTACTGAATGAATTGCATATGGAAAACTCAATGCATTGTGCATCCCAACTATTTGCACCCATTCGTCAGCAGTCCATGTCGCCTTGGACAGGAACCCATTTTTATGAGTATTATCTTACATGGCTGCAGACTTTTCTGCATTTTTTGTTTGGTTAATCATGTTCTGTTTTAGATGCCAACCCGAGCCCATCTAAAATGCAAGTTATTGAATTTTAAGATGGTGTACTGTAATTACAATTATTCACTTCCCAGACTTCTTTCTAGGTTTTTCAGGCTGGAACTGTTTGGACCACCAGTATACTTATATGAAGGCAAGCATGGGTACTGTTGTTTAGCATTTATGGGAAGGATACTTGTATGCCACCTGTTGTCTAGCAACTTCGACTGGTTTAGGCTACTATTTTCTAGCAACTTTGACTGGTTTTATTTTGTTAGTAATAACTGGACTATCTTGCGGGGTTTGGTTCTAATTCCTCATAGGTTGACTTAAGAAACTCAAACAGTAGCAAGGACACTACAGTACTTCGACACAACCTACACCTCCAATTCGCTGGACATTGTCACTGAGCGCATCCAACTCAAAATTGTGATCTTAATTTCAAGGTAACTGAATTTCATATTCTAAACCGACCTGATATTGGTACTGAATGAATTGCATATGGAAAACTCAATGCATTGTGCATCCCAACTATTTGCACCCATTCGTCAGCAGTCCATGTCGCCTTGGACAGGAACCCATTTTTATGAGTATTATCTTACATGGTTGCAGACTTTTCTGCATTTTTTGTTTGGTTAATCATGTTCTGTTTTAGATGCCAACCCGAGCCCATCTAAAATGCAAGTTATTGAATTTTAAGATGGTGTACTGTAATTACAATTATTCACTTCCCAGACTTCTTTCTAGGTTTTTCAGGCTGGTACGGTTACTGTGTTTTAGTGCCAAAACCTTTTAATACCAGTTACTGTTTGCAGACAAGGAAGCATAACAAAACATGTCATCTAACCAACTTGCTAATCTCCCGATTATCCCGATAGTCCCGATGGGCAAGATCAGGCGCGAGACGGACGTCCCATGCCCGCGCCGCTTGAAACGTTAATCCCACCAGCTAAAGAATGCTGCAGCTCGGAGTGGTGTTAATCGTGCAGAAGTGTCTCTTAGGCAGATTACGCCATTGAGTAATGTAACCATGTCACATGAAAATGGTGCATAAACCTTATTGAAGTAAAGTTTGGGCTAATGGTATATAAGACTTCATTCATGTCCCCCTGCAGGGTATCTGCAGATGCAATTCCAGAGTGTATGTGCACATTCAAGCACATAGATGATACACTAACCAGAACCATTCTCAACACTACTTTATAACGATTGCCATGAGCTGACAGGACAAGGTATGTGTTTCACATTTTCTACTTTAGGAATTTAGGAGATTGGATTTGTATATTCCAGCAGGACTAATGATCTTACCACGCGATGCAGCGAGCCAGTTTTGCTTCAGGAAGATGATATTGATTGGCTACAAAGTAATCTGACTTTTATTCCTCATGTGAGATCTGTCAAAGAAACGCAAAACCATTCCTATATCGTAGGTAGCTGTAATAATGCAAAGAAAGTAGAAATCACCACTACTAATAAAAGACAGAGAGAGTCCCATCCAAGGCATCTCAGCCGTACAATCACAAAATCAAACGTCTCACATCTCTCCGGTGATTTACATTGGCAGACAACATCCACCATCCAACCACGCTAGCAAACAGTTTTTTCTCTCCTTCCAAACAACCGTTCCTCAGCACGACCGCACACCACTCCTCAGGCCATCCCCTCACCTGCACGACACCTCTCATGCACGCCGCAGTAGACTTTCTTGCCATCACCTCCACTGCCGCCGCAGCAGTACTTCTCGCTGCCGTCACCTACACTGCCATCGCAGCAGTACTTCTCGCCGCCGACGCCTCCACTGCCGCCGCAGGAATCCTTCTCGCTGTCGTTGCCGCCGTCGCGTCCCCTGCCGCCACAGCACTCCTTGTCGCCCTTGCCGACGCCCTGTCGCCTCAACGCCGGGGAATCCTATGCATTCCTCTCACCTCCACGCAGACGACCGCCACGACGGCACCCTCGTCTGGGACTCGAGGACGCTCAGGTTTGGCCTTTATAAGTTGAACCTCAACCTCAAACACCTGTCAAACAGTTTCAACCTTTCATAAAAACATATAAATAAGGCAATGAACATTTTTTTACTTCTGAATATATAAAAAATGTATTCATTTCATTCCCTTGGTTTATGTATTCATTTCAATCCCTTGGTTTACACAGTAATTTATACTAAAGATATTAACTGTTTGGACCACCAGTATACTTATATGAAGGCAAGCATGGGTACTGTTGTTTAGCATTTATGGGAAGGATACTTGTATGCCACCTGTTGTCTAGCAACTTCGACTGGTTTAGGCTACTATTTTCTAGCAACTTTGACTGGTTTTATTTTGTTAGTAATAACTGGACTATCTTGCGGGGTTTGGTTCTAATTCCTCATAGGTTGACTTAAGAAACTCAAACAGTAGCAAGGACACTACAGTACTTCGACACAACCTACACCTCCAATTCGCTGGACATTGTCACTGAGCGCATCCAACTCAAAATTGTGATCTTAATTTCAAGGTAACTGAATTTCATATTCTAAACCGACCTGATATTGGTACTGAATGAATTGCATATGGAAAACTCAATGCATTGTGCATCCCAACTATTTGCACCCATTCGTCAGCAGTCCATGTCGCCTTGGACAGGAACCCATTTTTATGAGTATTATCTTACATGGCTGCAGACTTTTCTGCATTTTTTGTTTGGTTAATCATGTTCTGTTTTAGATGCCAACCCGAGCCCATCTAAAATGCAAGTTATTGAATTTTAAGATGGTGTACTGTAATTACAATTATTCACTTCCCAGACTTCTTTCTAGGTTTTTCAGGCTGGTACGGTTACTGTGTTTTAGTGCCAAAACCTTTTAATACCAGTTACTGTTTGCAGACAAGGAAGCATAACAAAACATGTCATCTAACCAACTTGCTAATCTCCCGATTATCCCGATAGTCCCGATGGGCAAGATCAGGCGCGAGACGGACGTCCCATGCCCGCGCCGCTTGAAACGTTAATCCCACCAGCTAAAGAATGCTGCAGCTCGGAGTGGTGTTAATCGTGCAGAAGTGTCTCTTAGGCAGATTACGCCATTGAGTAATGTAACCATGTCACATGAAAATGGTGCATAAACCTTATTGAAGTAAAGTTTGGGCTAATGGTATATAAGACTTCATTCATGTCCCCCTGCAGGGTATCTGCAGATGCAATTCCAGAGTGTATGTGCACATTCAAGCACATAGATGATACACTAACCAGAACCATTCTCAACACTACTTTATAACGATTGCCATGAGCTGACAGGACAAGGTATGTGTTTCACATTTTCTACTTTAGGAATTTAGGAGATTGGATTTGTATATTCCAGCAGGACTAATGATCTTACCACGCGATGCAGCGAGCCAGTTTTGCTTCAGGAAGATGATATTGATTGGCTACAAAGTAATCTGACTTTTATTCCTCATGTGAGATCTGTCAAAGAAACGCAAAACCATTCCTATATCGTAGGTAGCTGTAATAATGCAAAGAAAGTAGAAATAAATCAACGACTGAACTAGAATGGCACTAAATCACATCAAACCAATGGTTCTTTACTTCTTTTGATGGCTCATGATGTTGCAGTAGTGTAGCTACTCTGTAATTTTTCTATATATGCACTAGAACTATAAATTATCTTAATACTTAGAGGACTGAAAAAACAAATGAACATCTTGAAGAAGTAGATGAAATGTCACTAACCACAGGTAGGGGTATCAGAGGCATTAAAAAACACACATTGGAAATCTTCATGAACCACTTCTTCCATGTTGCCAGAAGTTCGTAAGAGAAAAACAATATTGTTTTGACTGGATTAACCAGTCCTTGCTGGTCTCCGTGATGTCCAAACCTGTTAAGGGTAAGTGCACTATATAAGTATCTTTTAAAACCGGCATAGATGGCATTTAGTTCTGTTAACTAGCTCTCCATTATATTCTCCACAACAACATGTTTCATCTGCACTGCTTCCTTGATGAACTGGGAGGATCGCCGGTGGAGTGTGCCTGTGTGTGTGATGATGCCACTCACTGCACGCACATGTGTGAACGGCTGCAAGATCTACCGGCAATTCAGCCCTGACGCTCCGAAAAAACTGAATCATTTTTTGTCTAAACTACAGTTTCTCTATCTGTAAATTCTAGAATCCAAAAGTTCAGGACTATGAATACAAAAAAAATATCAATATGTCTACATAATAAACATAGGGCATGTCTTGATTCTTCAACCTTGAGCCTCAGCTGAATCCGAAAATCCTCCTATTGCAAGAAAAACTGAGAAAGAAAGAAGGGATTTTACCTTCTCTGGATAGGATGAATCGGCCTGGATGGAGTCCCTGGAGGGCAGGTTTGAGAGGAGGCGTGGAGCAGGGTTTCCGGTCGCAGGTGGTCGCCCTCCCAGTCTTGGGTCGCCGGCTGGAGGAGGTCGTTCTCCCAGTCGTGGGTCACCGGCCGGAGATGGTGGTCGATGAGGAGGGGTCGGTCACACGGGAGGCGAGATGGGGCAGACCTGGAGCCGCGATTCGCCTGGAGGAAGGGGTAGCAAGGCGGCAGTTGGTCTCCGGTAACAGATCGAGGGTCCGGTCGCCGGCGTTGGGGCAGACGAGGGAGTAGAAGGCGGAGTGAGTGGTACTATCTTTCTCTCTTGGAGTGGAATTTGCATCAATGCATGCAGCGAGTCATACAAGATTTCTTCTGGTCAGCGTGTTTGTCTCAGGCGTGCCGGGTGAGCATGTGTCATGGGCCGCTCTTTTCCTGTCTTACACGATTCAGGAAAAAAAAATGGCTGCCCATAAATTTTTCCTTTTTGATGATTTCGAAGAATGTTTTTTCAAAGATTGATTGTCCTTATTGAATATATATATCAAATTTTGTGTCATAAAAAATTCCTAATCATATAGGTCATTGTACAGTGTGGATGTTAAACTTCATGGAATACTTTAGGGTATATTTTATCCGGCACTCCTGAACAAGTATATATATTTCGCTTAGTATCTTCATGCCTTTTTCACATTAGATCTTTATCATTTCATTCAAAAGTAACTTTGGTTAATGCGTTATTAATAGGTCAATATGGCACATTTTAGAGTCAAACTAGCAGTATATTCCGTGAACTCGGAATTGAATGATGACACCATAAGAAAGCTAGAGTTGAAAGAAGATGGCAATGACACATTTGACCCCACGGATTGTATGATTGTGGGTGGACCACCTGAAGACGTCAAAACATAGAACACATCATCGTAAGTTGGGGTTATATTGCCATCATTCGTCATCTGCCAATCCAACATAAGAGGATTTAATAGATGAACTTTGCTTATGCATCATAGGATTGATAATGTCCCTTAACTAGAGTAAGTCACAATCTTTCCAGTTCATTGTATGTTCTAATAAATTGCTCTAGCTTTATCGTAATTGACATAATTCTAATTTCATAGGACTAAATAGATTAGAGGTTCATTTGTATACGCTTTGCACATGACTTTTGTTAAAACAATGTTGTATAATGCATGTGTAGGACAGTTTTCAACTAAGAAAGCTTTTTTAATACATATCCTAAAGTACGAAGGAAATGAAGTTTTAAGAAATATTCCATCCATTGAGCGAAGCCTTATTGACCGCACATAGAAGATATAATGTTGCTTAGTTATTATTTTTAAATATTTTTAAAACTAATTATAATACTTATATTTATATGATCATGAATACTTATATTTATATGATCATGAATCATTTTAAATTATGAAACGTGCGGTGGCACGTGCACCTTTACTAGTCTCCTAAAATCCAAATGAGTGGTCGTCCGTCTGGGCTAGACAGACCATGGAACATATTCCCAAAATAGAGATATTTTCTGCAACTTTTGACAGCAATGTTGACTCCAAACCGTATAATTTATTTAGGATTGTCATGATACAAGCAAGAGATGAGGGAGACAGGCTGCACCACCCGATCGTGCACTTAACGGCCCAGATTGCACCTTGGCCGTATTCTTATCCACCGGAGCCCGCCCGCTCCATCGCTTCTCTTCTCCAGCGGCGCTCTCCCTGAGAATCCCTCTCTTCCGTCCTGGCCGCTGCCTCCATCGAGGAGGTCGGGTCGGCAACAGCAGCACTCGCGGCGGCCGGTCAAGCTACAGCGCGGAGGCGGCGGCGGATTTCGGACCGCGCGCATAGGCTGCATCCGCGGCGGCTCGCGCAATCGAGTGCGGAGGCGGCCACGCGCGCAGACCAGATTATATTCTGCCATGGCGAGGCTCCCAGGCCTCCGCTGTTGCGACCTCGCCGCGCGCGGGTCGCTCGCTCCCCTCGGCCTCGCCCTCCGCCCTCGCAGGTCGCCGCGCGTCCCAGCTCTCCGCTACTCGTCTCTCCAAGGTACGGCGCCTAGCTTCGCCATTTCTCAGAGAAATTGTATGTCGAGGATCTCGCATCGACTCGCGACCCTGTGCCTGTTCCTGGTATTCAGTTTTCTTCCTCTCTGCATGGATAAACTGACTTACATTCTACGAGTACTAACTAAACACCAACATACTAGATTGGCATTTGTTTGTTGGTAATGGACCAATGTTAAATGGTACTGACCCTGTGACTTGCTTGTTGGGACTGATAGCTGGCGACAGCATCGGGGAGGAGGAGGTCATGCGCATGTTCCTTGAGGACAGGCAGGAGAATGGGGACTTCATCTCCAAAGTCGCCGACATGGTTTTGAGGAGAAATGGCACAGGCCTTGATGTGGTAGAGGCTACCACGTATCAAGAAAATGATGCAGATGTAAGCTGTGCCAATCATGTCTATGCACTATCCCCACCAAACAAATATCATGTCTACGCTATTTTTACTCCTGCTAGGCATAACTGATAAAACAGTGGAATGCAGTTCAGGGAAGATGTGTCGGGCGAGGCTACCGGAGATCTGGTGTCCGTTGACGGCAGCCTAAGTGTCAGAAGGAGGCTTGCTTATATGGTCTGTCATGGTGGTGTTTTCGGATTACCGTTCATTACTTATATTTGTTGTAGACGTAGCTGATAGCTGGGAATGTTGTTGCGTATGATGGCAGGAAAGGAAGAAAGAGAGCGACAAGAGGAGGGAATTCAACCTTATGAAATATGAAGCAGTAATTTCATTTCCTTATGCATTTATTACGAAAAGGAAATACATATCCATCTTCTCATTTTAGTCATTTCTCACAGATTAAAGATGAGCTGTTGCTCCTGACAGCAGGAATTGGAGCTGCTTGCACTGTATATTGTGCGCTAGTCTTCTCTCTGCAGGTATTAGATTTACACTTTATAGCTGACATAAAATTAGACACGTTCTTTTGTGCTAAGTGCTAACAATACATAATTAAATAGCTTCATGTGACTAGCGTCACAATTAATTAATCTCATGTTTAACTGACGTATCCAAAACAAACCCGATTTGACATGAAAATAATCTCCAATCTACCAGACATTGTGAAGATACATAACAAAAGTGCATTGGTATTTGAATCTGAAGATACGACATTGTGAATGGTTTCGGCATTTAGTGTCTGCCATCGACACCTATGAAAACCTAATAAGCTCTTTTAGGACATAGTTTTAAAGAGCCTATGATCTTTAATTTCATATCGTCCAGTAAACTAATGAATGAAAAAATGGTATAACTTTACCTAAATAATTGTAGCCGATCACTAGATAAAATTGAAGAAGGATTATCTGACTAATCTTTAATGTTCTGATTGAACAGGCTGGTATCAGTTATGCTTTTGGAGTTGCTTTCAGGTTAGCTCAGTTACCTTCCTGCAATTTAAGATGATGTTGCTACGTCTCCTGTCTAAAGATACTCAAATATCACATAAAGTTTTAATCTGTGTTTCAATGCTCTAAGATATTATAAATCTTACTACTTACATTCTATTGAGCAGCTGGTTGTATCTTCAACTTCTGTACCGACGTGCAGATAACTTGTCAAAGGAAGATGTGCCTGAAGTTTTTCTGAGGAAGACAGTGAAGAAGTAGGTTTGGAAATGTTTTTGTCTATATCAGACTTCACTGCCTCACGTTCTGGCTGTTTGATTGCTTATTTTTGTATGTATGCAAATGCTAGAATTGGCATTCGAAGCGAGGATTTGAAGAATACAGTAGAGAAGACATTGGGTGGCTCTATATTTGTTCTTTCATCCCCAAGGCTTATAATTCCTGCTGTGATTTTTGGACTGTCAACTTTTTCTAGTCACTTTCACAATAGCATTTTTAATTTTGAGGTAAAAGGGCAGCTCTTTATTATTGTTGTCAGATTTATGTTGACCTATACAGTATATTTTCTTGCAAACTGATATCCTGAATGATGGTTTCTTTGTGCAGCTTGTTCCAGGGATGATGGGGTTCTTCGCGTACAAGGCTGCAGCTTTGGTACAAGTTTACAGAGATAATGATGATCTTAGATTGATACTCCCGGATGATGATCCTGACTACAGCTGAAATGTTATCAGTGAGAGATTTTGTTCACCTAATTTTTGATAAATCAAAGAGCACATGGATGTATAGCTTACGGTATAGTTACAAATGAATTCTTAATGATCTTCTGTGTTGATGACAAACTAGGACGTACTGAAAATTTGTTTGTTTTGTCTAACTTCCTTTTGCAAGGATGGTAAAGAGTTGAAAACTTGAAACACGAACCCTGCCGCTAGGCTAGCAATTATGTTTTCATTTGAGAGAACACAACATTACAGCTTACTCTTGCAATCACAGGCTGCAGAAAGCAATGCACTAGTTGGAGAAAAGGCACGAGTGCAGCAACCAGCAATTGCTACACAGCAAGTTGGAGAGAGCAGAGTTCTTAGTACTAGCTAAATATTGTTGGGAAGTCAGTTACAACTTGAACCAACATAATGCTGGCCACTACTATTAACATGATCAGAAGCTGGCCGAGTTCCTCCGCCGGAGCTGGTTCGTTGGCTCCTGCTGCGGCACATACTGCACTTCCGATTCAAATGCCTGAATGGAACATAAAACACACGAATCAACACGTCAGCTCAGCAAAAACTGAAGATACACAAATATCCATCTCAACATTTACATTTGGGAGGCCGGAAAGAGTATTTGTTTGACCGTCTGGAGGGATTTTCGAGACTTTGAGGTCAGTATCTCGTACGCCCAAGAAATGCAGAGTAGGACATAAATCTCAGCTTTCGGAGAAGTTGTCACTGGCAAATTTGTACATGCTGTCTTCAGATTTCATGACACGGGCATAGAAAGGAGCACAAGACAAGTACACGAACTAGAGAAAATGAAAGATGTGTGTTTCGAGGTAGATGTGCAAAGTTTTCTAGTACACAGATAATAGTATTTTTTGCACATCCAAAGCTGAAGCAGATGGGCAATAGTATTATTTATCAGCATGTAGCTAGGAAGGAGCTTATCAGCAAGTAGCAGTAGGGTGATGCAGTGATGCTGACTGATAATGAAAGAATTGAGTTGGCAGACAATGAGATCAAATCTCCCCAAAGCCCTAATTTATTCCATCCTATGGGTAAAAAGAATCTACCCCCTCTTTTACTTTTAGCCTAGTGAGTGGTGATGCCTGTCTAGTGTCCAATGAGCAGGGTTTAGGCATTGACTACTGTGCTAACAGATTGTGAGATCGATGGGAATGATTGATCCTCCACCGTGTCATCCATAAAGTATCAAGCAAACGTTCAGATGTTACCTCATCCATTAACCCATGGTCCTTTTTTCTTGTAAGGAAAAGAAAAAGAAAACAACCAACACCGCAGACTTCCAAAAGGTAGTTTTTATGTGGTGAAAAGTAATTTGACATAAGGCTAGTAGGAGATAAGTTTTTCTGGCAGAAGGTGAAATGGAAAGGCATTTGATTTTTGTAAGGAAAAAACAAAACAACTACCACCACACATTTCCAAAAGGTATTTTTTACATGGTGAAAAGTAATTTGACATAAGGCTAGGAGGAGATAAGTTTTTGTAGAGGAAGGTGAAATGGAATAGCCATTTGATTGGGCAGAACTTTATGGTCCATCCATGATCTGACATCCTCTGTAACCACTCCAGAGCCAAAGCCAATGACGCAGAGACAGCTAAAGAAACACAGAGCTCACTAGCAGGAGCAGCAGACCCTATAGATGCATCAGCAGAACAGGAGGAGTAAAAAAAAATGTTCAGAGATGAACTGCAGGTAATTTTTCTCTTTAAACAAGTCACTGTCAGTGCATTATCTCATTCTCCAGTAACTAGCACAGCCAATTAATCTGGCAGCATTAGCAGTTGACTGGCATGAGGACCCCGCCGCATGCACAGCGGTTGTCCTATGTTAGGGATTGATTCAAAAATCAAGTTTAAGCAACATAAACTTGATTAGACAGCAGTTGCCTCAAGAAGAAGAAGAAAACATGATTGGACTAGACGGGCATGAAATTGGAAGGGGCTGTTTTTCTTTTTCGAGCATAGCTAGCAAGCAGGCCGAGAAGTGTGTTGGTTTGTTGTTGGTGTTACCTTGTGATTCCTGAGCCGCTCGTTCTCCTCCTCCAGCAGCGAGATCTTGTTCTCCAGCTCGTTCGTGTAGGCCTGCCCGCCAAATCCAAATCCAAGCGAGTGAGTGAGTGAGCTGTTCAGTGTGCGGTGCAAAGTCCAAACGCACTTTGCTGAGATTTGGGGTTCAGGATTCAGGAGGAGCCCACCTGCTTCCTGGCGCGCGACCTCGCCGCCGACTCCCGGTTCTTGATCATCCGCTTCTTGCGCCGCTCCACCGTCTTCTCCACCGGGCCGCCCGCGGCAGAAGCAGCAGCAGCACGCTTCCGGCCGGACATGGCGGCGGCCACGTCGTGGTGGTCGTGGTACAGCGCGTCCAGCAGCACCGGCCCGGCGCCCACGCCCAGGGGCCGCGGCAGGGGGCGGCCGATGCTGTGGCGCTGCTGCTGCTCCGGCACCGGCGGCGGGGGGTTGTACTGCTCCGCGGCCCAGCCTCCTCCTCCGCCGCCGCCCCCCGCGTCGGCGGCGTCCACCGCGCTGCCGCCGCCGGACCTAGACAGGAAGTCCTCCAGCGTCATCTGCGCCGGCTGCGGCCGCGCGCAGCTGCCGGCGGCGCCCTGGATGTCCCGCCACACCTCGTCCACCGTCCTCCTGGAGCCTGCCGCCGCGCGGAGGCCGTGCAGCTGGCCCTCGACGTCGCTCAGCGTGAGGCTGCACAGCGAGCCCTGCCGTGAGATGGCCCCGCCCGAAGACGGCATTGCTGCCTGAGCCCCCATTCGCTTTCACCAGCACTCACTAGCCGAGCGGCCGCCGAACACGCGCCTGCAAGGAGCGAACACTTGCATGGCAAGAACGGAGAGGCCGGGGGGAGGCAGGGGAGTGTTGGCTCCACTTCACTTCTCCTTTCCCTTGTATTGCAGGGGAGGAAGGTAGAAGAAGAAGAAGAGGAGGAGGAGGCTGGGGTGTGGGAGGCAAGAATTGCAGGATTCCACAAAGGGAGTGCTGGGCTTGGGCCAATGGGGGCAGACAGGCGATGCCTCAAGATGGGAAGAATCCAAAAAGAGCGAGGGGGAGGCGACGGGAACGAGCTCCTCAAACTTTGCACTTTGCTCTTGCTAAGTTAGGTCTACAGTACCCTGACTTGGTGTGTTATTTACCATTGGATCCTAAATGAATGGCTCAGATCTGACTGTACAGTATGTGAACAGTTCAAGGCTATAGTGTTAGAAACAGGGCTGATCCAGAGTGTGTTAGCTAGAGTATAAAGTCTACAGTTTTTCAACATAATCTTGGCCTCTTGTTTTAGATCCAACGACTATGTTAGCCTAACTTTGCAAGAGCTGAGTTAGAGCATCTCCAGTCGCGTCCCCCAAACCGTGTCAGATTGAGCGCTTGGGGGACGTGTTTTGTCCGTGCCGCGTTTGGGGACGTCGCTCCCACCCGCGTCCCCAACGCCGCCTGAATCGAAATTCAAATAGTTTGCATTCAAAAGAGATCTTTCCGCGAATCATCGCGATCGAGTAGGCGATCAAAGTACTGGGCGTGCGATCATATTACAGACCGGTGGTGCATGCAAAATTAGAAGAAGGGGTTGGCCGATGGCGACGCATCCTGAGTCGACGTAGGCCCGTCGATCACGATGAACTCGTCGCGATCCGTCCGGTGTTGTGCATGCTCCGTCTGCTCCGTCACCGACGCCGAGGCAGAGGCCGACGCATGGTCTGCCGACTCTTCCTCTAGGATTGGGGTTGTTGCCGCTACCTGGGCCGCCGCCTCAGCCGCCGCCATTTTGGCTTCGATGTCGTCGAGGATCTGGCTTTTGAAGAAGTTGTGCGCCGCCCGTGTCCGGGGAGACATTCCCTCTGTCGATGCTCTCAGCAGGGACATGTCGTCCTTGCGTTTCTTGAGCTCCAACTTCTCTTCTTGCCTCTTGAGCTCGCCCACCTTTCGTCGGCCTTTTGTCGCGGGAGAGAAAGGTCGAGGAGACGTCGGCGAGGCATTTCGTGATCGACGCCTGCGTCTTCTCAGACGACGCAGCGTGGCCAAGGCGGGAGGGAGAAACGAATCGGCGGGATAGGAGAAATGAATCGACGACGGGATATGTGTTGGGAGGCCAGAAATGCGCTGCGGGATAGGCGCGATGTGGCGGGAGGGGCGGGATTTGGCGGGACTAGGAGACGAATTTTCCCTGTGCCGCTGACGGGTCGGACCCGCCTCGGTTCGCCTCGCTTTTCGTTGTGTCCGACGTGCCCGGTGCGTCCCCTGTAGGACGGGAACGGGCTCGGGACGTATATCGGCTTTGAAGAATGCGGCTAGAAGCGAATTTTTGTCCAACACGATCCAAATCGATTTGGGGGACGCGAATGCTCTTAGAGGAGCCGGTTCCGAGGCGACGACGGGAAAGTGAGCAATGTCGAATCCTGCCTTTGCTTTCAATTCAATTCCGTCGCCTTTTTTTTCCTTTGCCCGGTCGAATTTTTAGTTTTGTGGTGGGTGCTGCAGTCGCTCTGCAGGCGAGTGACATCGACGCAGTGAGTGCCACAGAAACCAGGTACCTCCCAGGGCCCACGGAACAGTCCGTTCCGTCCTCGGACGTTCCCGCCATGAATATTTCTCCTGGAATTTGGGCCTAGCAAACAGTATACGATACGGTCAGACCGTATTTCTTCTTATCCAAAGTTTATGACGTTTGAGAGCGGTACCGAAAGTCGGCAAGGATTCACGGGCGAATGCGAATCCCCTGTGTGACTGTGAATGAATATACCGGTTGCGTGAACCACAACGGCTATGTTAGAGAGTTGACCTAGTACGAAGCACACACTGCTGATTGATGCCGAAGCTATGGCTGCCGAAATATGCTGCTTGTATCATTTTGCATGGATCAATCAGGAACAGTCAGTCGCCCGTATTATGTGCTTCCCTGTTTCATATTAATTGGCGCAACTTTGTTTAGATATGCATATAATTTTATTTTGTCTATAATTGTATGTTATAGATGTGTTTTAGTATGTATGTACATGTGTATCTAAACAAAGTTAAATCAATTAATTTGAAGTTAGTATTACATTAGATGGTTATTATTGCATTTAAGGTTTATATTGATTAGAAGCAGCTAAGTTTCGAAATAGGCGTCGCTGCTTTTAAATATTCTTTTTTTGAGTTGCTCTCAAACACACCGCAAAGATCATTTACCCGTTTGAACGACACTAGTTAACGTTTTACATTGAATTATGTTTTTGATTTGCATCATCTATGAGTTTTACTGTATTTTTTATACCATATTTCTATTGCCCACATTGATAGTTGCATAATGCATCTTCTGTCGGCTTTTATCGTCATTGTTAATGGTTCTCTATTACATTTTCTACAAGGTCTCTGACGTGGGATACTCAACATTAGTCTACCTCCTCTGGTCCAACTTGAAGATTGCCCAACAACCAAGGTGGACCTATACGTCGGTTCCAGCAAATGAGACCTACCCGGAGAAGGATTCTTGACGCACAAGGCAAGAAGACACCGAACAAGGAAAGACTAGAATAGATCTAGGTGCAATCTAGTCGAGTCCGGACAGAACTCTCGGGACCTGGCCTGCTATATAAAGGCCAGGGCAGAGCCTGTCGAGACAAAACATCAATACGTAGATCCACCGCAAGTCAGAGCTAGAAGCTTAGAACCCTTGCCTCTCGGCGAGACAACCACCATAGCCTATCGACTACCCCATTGTAACCCGATATATTCGATAATCAAGATCACACAAGCAGGAAGTAGGGGTTTTACCTCATCGAGGGCCCCCAACCTAGGTAAATCTCTCTTCCCGTTTGTTTGGTATCCGATGTCTCGTGCTAGCCTGCAGGGTTCTGTCAACCCTAAGCCTCTCACGGTGGGCATTGCCGGGGAGCACCCTCGTCAGTTGGCGCCGTGTGTGGGAACCCTGCCGGCACATGGCACTTCATCGGCTGCTCCGAACGTGTCAACCACGACTTCACCAGCATCGCCGACATCATCGTCGGCTCCTTCATCGCCAAGCTTGGGGAACTCGATCCGTTTCGGGTCCTTCGAGTTTACTCCACACACCGACTCGTCGCGTTCGGTCTTCTCAGGCCTACGCGGCGGATTGGATATGACGTTTGGGAGCGTCCACTACTGCGTTGATGCTGAGGGCATCCTTCGGCTGCCTGATCCGTTCGCTCCTAGCTCATCAAGAACTATGGTTTCATTGACTGCTGCATCGACCGCATCGTCTCCCATCACAGTCGATCTATCGGCTACTTTGTCAGCATCGACTCCAACATCTTCGCAATCGACATCTTCACGTCGTTGCACGTCATCTATGTTTGTTGGATCCGACGATTTTGCATCGTTCGATCTGACGCCGTACTATTTCCTCAACTGCAACACCAGGCACGGGCTAAGTACTGCTCCGACGAAGAAAGTATCGACAACATCGCCAGGGCAGCCACCTGGAGAGTGGGGCATCACCAAATTTACGCCATCCTCAACCCTGTTAACGGAGAAGGACCCTCCAAAGGTGAACATAACTCACGCGTCAATCGTGGTGGACGCCGCAACGTTGAGACTAGCCCCAGCAATGATGATAGCGCTTACACCATCACTGAGGAAGAGTGGGAAGTTGCCCCCAATGCTGTAGCCAACAACACTCGAGTCCTCTCCGGAGTTTCGGCAGGAACCCTCAACGCATATCAGACTATTCTCGAGAGGAATTGGGTACGATCAGCAACCGAGCAAGCCGACCTCAATCGACGTCGGCAGGCAGCTGATCAATCAAGCGAGCGACGAAGGGCGTCGCATGGAAGCGCGTCCCACAGCAACCAAGGTCCAGGGAGATTTCGGCCACGAATTCCTCGTCTTTCAGAAGCCGATGCAAAGGAGATCACTTCGAATCTCTCCAACTCTTTTATGACTACGGACACTGTGGGCATGGTCAGGCCAAAAACTGTCAAAGGAGCAACAGCTAATCTCGCGACTTACTTGATCAATCACCAGCCAACACCCAATGATCCAATGGCGCAAGCTCATCGGGGTGCTTTGTAAAGCCTCGCGATCCTTGGAGACAAACTCACCCCTAGGAAGGAGAAAACTACGCATCAGGGCAGTGGGTCTAAGCATCGTTCGAAAGATGCCCGTTACGATATTACCTAAAGCAGGATCGACAAAGCTCGCTGTCGGCATGCTGCGAGAGAAGGCTATGATAGCGACGATTCCGAAGAGACCCGGGAGTACGATGGTGAACTTCGAGGTGCCGATTGTTTAAGTTACAAGATTCGGGGGCGATGCCACCGAAAAGATTCAAGCCTACACCCACTGATGCTGCCAAATATGATGGCTAGCAGGACCCGAGGTCCTCGATAGACGATTATCTGCAAACTTTGATCTGACACAAGGGAAACCAAATAGCAACAATGCAATGCCTGCAGATTTACCTGAAAGATTCAGCACGAGCATGGCTGAGGGGCTTGCCGAAGGGATCCATTAGGTCCTGGGAAGATCTGGTCGATGCTTTCGTCAAAAATTTCCAGGCCACATACAAGAGACCCGTTGGAATCGAAGAATTGCGTCATTGCCAGCAAATGCCAAAAGAATCAATGCACGCGTACATTGGACATTTTACTAAACTTCTAAATGCTGCCGAAGATGTTTCCGTTGATAGAGCGATCGATGCGTTCAGTGACGGAATCCGACGAGAATCTTACGTGGAAGAACTTGGCCGGAAAAAACCAAAAACTATTACCAAGATTATGGAGATTTCCAACAGTTGGGCTGATGGAGATGATCATGTGCGGAAACCGCGTCCACGCAATGACGACGAAGATGATGACCAGAAGCATGACTCAGGCCATCGACGTGATCGCCGCAAAAAGAGAAGAGACCGTGGGTATGAAGACAGCAACATTGTAGCTGCCGGATATTCCGATCGACGCGATGATCGGTACGATGATCAGCGTGGTGATAGGCGTGATGATCATCGGGATGGTAACCGCAACGGTTCTGGAGGAAATCGCGGCAACTACAAGGAACGACCACCACAGGTCCCAGAGTTACCGTTTTCCGAACATCTAAACGCTCCGTATTACATACACGCGTATATCGATCCCAAGGACAATATCGAAAAGCCAAGTCATATGCTCAGGGACTGCCGACAGTTTCTTGATCTTCAGAAGTTCTACGAGTTGAGTAAGGGGCCGATGCAGCTCCCGAGCACGCCGCCGCCACCACAGCATCAAGTTCAGCAAGTTCAAACTCAAGCCTCCAATAAAGCTTTTCCTCCGCCTCGGGGACAGATGAGCATGATTCATAAAACTGGGGTTTCTAGAAGGAAGATGAAAAAGCTCACGCAAGACATCAATCTTGCAGAGAGCACCATGGCTAACGTCCCAGAATTCATCGACTGGTCATCGCAAAGCATCCTGTTCAGTAGAGCCGACCACCCGATGTCTATTCCAAGGCCGGGTCATGCAGCGTCGATAGTCGAAACACAGATCGGAGGATTCAGTATGAGTAAAGTATTCATGGACGAGGGAAGTGGATTGAACTTGATATTTGCAAGCACAATCAAGAATATGGGCATCACAGCCGATATGTTGCAGGAGTCTGATACATGTTTCCATGGCATTGTTCCAACCTTGCGAGCATACTCTCTTGGCAGAATTTCCTTGAATGTAGTCTTCAGGAAACCCGACAATTTCAGGAAAGAAAGGATCGAATTCGAGGTAGTGAATTGGGAATCACAGTACCACGCTATCCTCGGGAGGCCAACTTACGCTAAGTTTATGGCTGTACCGCATTATGCGTACTTAAAGCTTAAGATGCCAGGCAACAATGGGACCAATATTACGGTTCATGAAAGTTTCTCTTGTTCAGATAACTACGATCGAGAGTTCCAGAAGATTGCTGCTAAGTTTGGGATAAAGCAAGAAGTTAAAACTATCGACTTCCCTTCCAAGAAGTTGGCTCTTCAAGGCAAAGACTCTAAACTTAAGGAGGTAGACAGCGGCAAGAAGATGAAGAAACAACCGAACGATTCTGCAGCGGCAGTACCAACTGTCAGAACTTCGACAGCAAATGTTAGAGCCTCATACGAAGGCGCTAACGCTCTGGCAGTAATTGCCAGTGCTTCTACAGAAACTATCGACACCGCCCCAGAAATCATCGGCACCTCAGCATGCGTCGACCAAGAGAAGAAGGACCCTCCTCTTACTTAAGAAGACGAGCGGTGGCATACATCTTTATTTTCATAGAATTTTATTTTCAATAAGGCTTTCTTAAGCCATAGCAATATTAGCTTATATTATCGTCGTAGACTTACTAATAAAAGTTCAAGTTTCGTTTATACGAGCATTTGATTGATTCGTGACACCCGAACAATTTTCCAAGATTCTCCGCATAATACCGCGAGCGTCGACTTCGAAATATGAGTACAGTAAGCGAACTCGATAAAAAGATCGGGAGTCGCCTATGCTGGTTATGCCCAAAATTATCATCCAAGCATCAGGAAAAATGCGAGTGTTGCAATGGTTAATCAAAGGGTCTTAGAAAGATACAGTAAGAATACACGTTATCCTCCACCAAAGCCTTAGGGAACATGCGAGCGCTGCTAATGGCAAGGATAATAAAAGTTATGGAAGGATCCTGCCGGTACATCGAACAAGAAAGTACTAAAGAGCAACAGAGTCGATAGCGAGCATAGTTTCCTCGATTTAACTCGGGGGTTGCCGCTAAACAAAATATACATTTTTGGTTATTGCAAAGTTGCAATTCCCACGGGTTTCTTGAAACCGCAACATGAGCTGATCACTCAAAAAAATTCTGCCAACATTTTTTACAGAGCATCACAATACCGATACCGGAAAGACTAGCACATCAAGAATTGCAGCTTAGTCGATAAATACATCAAATATCGCCACCGGTGTTTGAAGAAAATCTTGCGGGGTATCGATACCTTGTCAACAAGTGGCAAACATGTCGTCTCTAGAAAGTTATTCATCTTTTCAAAAGTTGTTTTTTCAAACATTGATGCAAAGGAAAATTATTAGGATTGGTTAAACAAGTTACATCGTACACACGAATAAAGTTATACCCAACGTATCCGAATATTTGGGTGCAGAGAATTGTCAGAAATGTGAGTTATGATTACAATAGAGTTACAGTATCATCAAAGTTATTCATGAGGAATTCCTACTGTGCCATCTACTTCCGTGCTGGTTTCCAATCTAGCAACTACAATGGAGGCAGGGGTATTAACAACAGGAAAATATTGGCTTATGTTCCCACCAGCTTGTGTGATTGCTTCCAAATCCAATGAAGAATGTTGAGACAACACGAAAGAAAAAGTTGATTCGGCTCCTGCAAGAGGCTGGCTGCAAACCAACTCATGAACTCTTTCGGTGTTCCTGAAGTTCGACATCAAAGCCAGTAGCGTTGGAGGAACTCGATTGAGGGGGAACATAGTTTTCCATATCGTCTTCAAGCCTGCATGGCACTTGTCGAAAAACCGATGAACTTGTTGCACCCGATCCTGGAATTTTGGAGCAGTGGCAGCTTTCGACTTGTTTGTCTAGAAGACTTCATTGAATTGTGAAAGATTGGTCAAAGCATCCACCGCTCATGCACTCGCTTGCTTTTTTCGGACAAGTTCAGAGCTACGACTGACAAAAGACAATGATGCAAAGATCATAAGCGAAGGAGAATTACTCTAGCAATCAAAAGAATTGGAGGAGTATCGAATACTCACAGTTCAAGCTTTCAGTAGCTTTAAGTAGTTCGCTTAGCGCATATCGCTCTGCTTCAACGGCCAGTTCGTCTTTCTTCTTTATCACAGCTGTCATGGCGTCGATGCCCCGCAGATCTTTCTCCATTTGAGAAATTCGGGTCTTCATTCGCTGAAGGCAAGGTAGTCATAATCCCGATCCTACTAACAGAATGCTACGATTTGACGATCTTACATCACTGCATCGATCCAAATCCCACTATGAATCCCAATCAGGTAGAATCCATGTTGAGTCCCGATCCAAATCATAGAAACCTTTACAATAATGTAGAATCTCGATCCTTTTTATGGATTTTCCGATTCTACTAACTCTATATTTTTCCCATCCTCTAAGCATATAGTGATACTACTTAAACATCCCAAGCCTTTTTCACTTGCTTTAGTACCCTTTATTTACTTACTAAACCTCAAATGATCTATCGCTAGAACATTATTGCTAGAAACTTTATGGATTATTATTTTTATCTCCATTATACTACTCCCTCCGTTCCATTCTATAGTGCCTATAGTTTTTTGGCACGGAAATTAGCACAAGATTGTTTTTACACAATACCCCTGATGACCCACAAGTATAGGGGATCGCAACAGTCTTCGAGGAAAGTAAAACCCAAATTTGTTGATTCGACACGAGGGGAGCCAAAGAATACTTATAAGCATGAAAGCGGAGTTGTCAATCCAGCTTCACCTGGAAAAGCACAAGCAACAGGGTGATGTGAAACCAGTGGTAATATGATGCGGCGGCAGAAAATAGTTGGTACTACTTTGATGGCGTGTCGACAGGGAAATGTGATGCGGCAGTAATATGAGAGCAATCGTAAAACAGCAGATGCAGAACACAGAGGAGATGGCACTGGAAAATATCCCAGCGCGCAATTGATTGAAAAGCAATGATGATAAAATAAAGGACCGGGGTTCTCGACGATCTACACTAGTGGTAACTCTACGATAACAAGTGTTGGGTGAACAAATTACACTGGGCAATTGACGAATTGAATTTAGCATTAAGATAAAATATCAGTCTATTAATATCGTAGGCATGTTTTCCATATATAGTCATACGTGCGCAATGAGAAACTTGCATAACATCTTTGTCCTACCAGCCCGTTTGCAGCGGGGCCTCAAGGAAAACTACTGGTAATTAAGGTACTCCTTTTAATAGAGCAGGAGCAAAGCATTAACACTTGGTGAAAACATGTGATCCTCATATCAAAGCCATCCCCTCCGGTTATCCCAATTCGAGATCACTTTGGGGCCTCGGGTTCCGGACAAAGACATGTGCATACAATTTGTAGATACAATCTATGCAACAATTATAGAGCCTAGATCTAAGATCATGCCACTCGTGCACTAGTGACAATAATTAAACATAACAATATTGCAGCAACAAATACTTCACAAACTTATAAGATATACTGAACATAATGATCAATCCATCGAATCCCAACAAACCCAACACCGATTACATCATATGGATCTCAATCATGTAAGGCAGCTCATGAGATCATTGTATTGAAGCACATGGGAGAGAGTACCATCTAGCTACAACCAAGAACCCATAGTCCCTCCGGGAATTACTCACAAACCATCATGGAGTCGAAGTGGAGGTGGTGGAGTCGATGGCGATGGCTCCGGGGGCACTTCCCTGTCCCGGCGGTGTGGAACAGAGACTTCTGTCCCCAGAAACTTGGTTTCGGCGATGACGGAGGCTACGGAACTTTTCGTGGACGGACGGTATATGTTCCGGAGTTTTTAGGTCAGAGGGGTCTTATAGGAAAAGAGGCGACGCGAGGGGGTGCACGGGATGCCCGTACCACCCCCAGGCGCGGCCAGGCTGGGGCCTGCGCCTGGGCCTGGTATGGCTGCCCCGTGGCACATCTCCATCTCCCCTTCTAGCTCCCGGAGTCTTCTAGTATATTAGAATTTCTGTGATTTTTCCAGAATTTTCCGAGCACTTTCAATTTTGGACATTTTCCGCAATAAACAGACATAATAAACAGAAACTGGCACTATGGCACTTGCTAATAGGTTAGTCCAATAAATGTCATAAAATGATGCAAAGTGCACATAAAACATAGAGGAATTGGTGCAAAACAAGCATGGAGCATCAAAAATTATAGATACGTTTGCAACGTATCAACATCCCCAAGCTTAACTCCTGTTCGTCCTCTAGTAGGTAAGTGATAACAAACAAATAAGTTTTGAAGTGACATGAACCTTCAAAGTTCAAAGGATGACTAAATACAAATAATTTAAGAACAAATAATAACACATTCATGATTCAATCAATAATAATTTTGGGACCATGCACATAAAACTAAGAATGACAACTATGCTCTCTTAATGGTGCATGAACTTAGAAGATGAAGACTCAACATAAAAGTAAAAGAAAGGCCCTTCGTAGAGGGAAGCAGGGATTACTCATGTGCTAGAGCTTTTTATTTTGAAAGCATGGAAATAATTGTGTCAACGGTAGTAATAATTCATATGGGTTATATATAAAACTTCCTATAAGTTGCAAGCCTCATGCATCGAATACTATAAGACGGCGCCAATTGACAAGAGATTAACTTGTCAATGACTACAAGTTGTAGACTAGGGTTTTGTTGGAAGTAGAGGCAAGTAGATCTCGAAGGTTTCAGTCGGAAAAGTACTCGACTGCTATGAAAACTAGGGTTACGTGAACAATGATTCGATCCTTTCTTTGTCCCTCGACTCCCCTATATAGGAGGTGGAGCCGAGGGTTTCGTGATGTACAAGTTACAAAGTCCGGGAGACTATCTGAGTCTGTCCGTAACAGTTACAAGTCGACATTCCTAATACAACTCTATCTTTCCAAACTATCTCTTGACTAGGCTTCCGGGATTCATAAACTTCAGGTCGTGGGCTTTCAGTAAACCCCGGGTATCATCTTCAGCAGGCCCATTGGGGATGCCTATGTCACCCGCACCTTGTCCTAATTAGCTCGGATTTCCATGGATTATCATCGCATTACATATGTTTCAACCAAGTGTCACAAAGGGGTACCTCTATGCCAGCTGTACAAAGGTCCAAGGAGATAAATCGCATTTGATTTCTCGATTTTGATAGATCTTAACTTAAGGACATCCATACCGAGACAACATAGAAAACAAATAATGGACTCCTCTTTTTAATTCTTTAAGCATTCAACAATAATAATATACTCATAAGAGATTTTGAGGATTTGAGTGTCCAAGCCGAAACTTCCACCATGATACATGGCTTTGGTTGGCGGCCCAATGTTCTTCTCTAACAATATGCATACTCGAACCATTTCAACTCATGGCAAATCTCCCTTACTTCAGACAAGACGAACATGCATATCAACTCACATGATATTCAACAAAGGTGTGACAGGTTGATGGCGTCCCCAGATAACATGGTTACCGCTCAACAAGCAACTTATAAGAACTAAGATACATAAGTGACATATTCCTTACCATAATAGTTTTTAGGCTATTTTCCCATGAGCTATATATTGCAAAAACAAGGAATAATTTTTTAAAAGGTTTTAAAGGTAGCACACAAGCAATTTACTTTGGAGTGGCGATAAAATACCACATATAGGTAGACACGATTGGCATTTTGGTTTTTGGGAGTTGGATGCACGAGTAGAGCTCTCAGTACAAATGAAAGCTAGCAAAAGAAAGGGGGCGACCGACTAAGAGAGCAATAATGGCCATAATTATGCATAGCGACAAAACTTATTAATCAAAGCATATGGTGATATTAAAAATCAAAAACTAAATGATCATCACGTCAACTCAATTGAAACATCGAAGGAGATCTTTCATTTGCATCACTATTAATATGAGACTTCTTACTCGTATCCAACACCAATTAACTTATTTGAAAAAACTCTCGTAGATAATATTCAGTAGATATCAGAGATATAAATTCACTTGCATATATAAAACCAACAAGCTCTGAACATAATATGAATGAAAAACTAGAGCTTAAACGCAGTACTCGCAAAAATAGAACGCCCGTTGAACATATGAGTGAAAACTAGATCGTTCATGCAATTAAAGCGGAGCGTGTCTCTCTCCAAAACAAATATGATGTGTCCAACTTTATTGAACAGAAAACAAAACAAACAAAACACACACACAAAAAATACGCTCCAAGAATAACACATAATGCATGAAGCAATAAAAATATAGCGC
This sequence comes from Lolium multiflorum, assembly GCA_030979885.1. Lineage (NCBI taxonomy): Eukaryota > Viridiplantae > Streptophyta > Magnoliopsida > Poales > Poaceae > Lolium > Lolium multiflorum. Next base: position 312,428,733 of record CM061750.1, on the reverse strand, counting down.
ACTGAAAAATGACCTGGTGCTTTTTGCGATGAGGGGTGCCCGGGCATCCCCAAGCTTTGACGCTTGAACCTCTTGGATATTTCTTGGGGTGTCCAGGTGACATAGGCATCCCCAATGGGCCTGCCAAAGATGGTACCCGGGGTTTACTAAAAGCCCAGGACTCGAAGAATAAGAAGACTTGGAAGCCCATTTAGTATTAAGGAAAGATAGTTTGTATTAGGAAAGATAGAGATTTGTAATCTTACGGGTTGGGTACGAAACCCTCCCGGACTCTGTAATGTGTATTATGAAACCCTCGGCTCCACCCTCTATATAAGGGGGGTCGAGGGACGAAGAAGGATCGAATCTCTGTCAACATAACCTAGTTTTCATAATCGTCGAGTACTTTTCGCTGAAACCTTCGAGATCTACTTGCCCTCTACTTCTAGCAAAACCCTAGTCTACAATCTGTAGGCATTGACAAATTAATCCTTTGTCAATTGGCGCCGTCTGTGGCAATGCTGTGAGGGACCCCAAACCTAAAGACTATGCTTTTCACGAACTTGATCGCCGACGCGCCATCCGGTGAATTTATCGGCTTTGCTTCTATCCATTTAGTAAATTGGCGCCGTCTGTGGGAATTAGAGGTTGCAAGGAGCTGATCTCGATGGCACGTCCAGAATCGTCGAGTTCGTCGGTGGCTAGCAATGCGATGGATCGAGGTAAATAGGAAAAAACTCATCTAGTCGACTTTATTCCTCACCCGCCCTCCCGTGTGGATGCATGTGCCTATCTGGAGGAGCCCATCGTCATGACGTTCGAATTCCGATTTGGCGTCAACAAGGAAGGATCCTACCGTCTCGAAGTTCCGATCTCGTCGGAATTTTCAGTGATCGATTCTAATTTTTCGTCGAGTGACGAGGAGCTTTCGTCGCCACGCTTCGTCGCGACAAAGGCAAGCGGAAAGCTCGCCAAGATCTTCAACAACACATCCTTCGAGTCGTCTGCGGACTCCTTTATAAGGAGCGATTCCGGCAGCGTCGACAACTTCAACTTCATCGACAAATCTGCTGCCATCGGAAAGGTCTTCACCACTCTATATGATGGTGTCACCAATCCTAACAAAAATACGCAAAATACCATCAGATCTATGCGATAGAAGAGGCAGGCCGATCAGAACCAGAAACGCCAGAGGCTTTCGATGATTTGGGAAATCCTTACATCGATCCCGCTGATCTCAGAAAAGGCTTAGGCACTAAATATGTTGGGACTTCAACTCGCGCAAAAGTCCAACTCCCGCAAGCAGCGTGGGATAGGGCTGCAAGAGCCATGGATGGTTCAGAACCAATGACCACCACTGCTACTGTACAAGAACTACAAGCATATCAATATAGACTCGCTCGAGTAAGTAGAGAGTTGGAAAAACAGACAGCATCCTTTAATAGGAGAAAAGAGGCAGCTTCCGCGTCAATGGCGTCAGAGAGCTCGTCGACAATCGAAACTTGGCAGATAGCCATAGAGAGGCTCGAAGGAGAGTGAGATCTCGGCTAAAATATACCTGAAGAGAGAGGAAATATAATTCAAAATCTCGACATGTCTTTCATGTCGATTGATACAAGGGGAAATATCATCCGAAAACGCCAGAAGCAGGTTATATGGCAACACAAGCTTACATCCTCGCGTCCAGACCACCTCCTGGGGACCCGAGAGAACCATTGTTCAATATGGCAATGGCTGGAGTAGGAGTTATGGGGACAGCATTTGCAGCCACGCCTCCCGAAGGAAATCCTAGGCAAAATAGTCCACGACCCACTACAACGGTTCAAGATCCACCGAGAACAAGTGGAGCAAGAGACACAGAGTTCAAGTAAGGGTGGATAGAGCGCGACAAGAAAGAAGGAACGTCGGCACTCACCAGAAGTTGCCGACGAAGATATGTGTGGACTCCCGTGCTTTACGAGAAGAGTTCGAAAGACTCGAGTCCCAAAAGGGTTCAAGTTACCCGAAAATTTTAAGAAATTCGGCTGCAAGATCCCGAGGATTGGCTCGTGGATTATCTCGAGATGGTGAAACTGGTAGGAGGAACCAGAGCAACGGCTATGCAAAGTATCCAAGTTCACTTAAGTGGTGCCGCAAGATCTTGGATAAAGAAACTTCCCCCAGGCTCCATCGACAGTGGGATAATTTCGAGGATATTTTCGTGAGAAATTTCCGATCCACACCAAAACCTGCATCATTGGAAGAGCTAAGGGCATGTCGACGAAACATGATGAGTCGATGAGAAAATATATACAACGGTGGAACATTATAAAAACTCGGCAGAAGATATATCTGACGAGAGAGCAATAGATGCATTCGTGGCGGGAAGGAGATTTCGTCGAGGACTTAGGGAGAACTAATCCTAAGACCATATCAGCACTAATGGAGATAGCTAATAAGTGGGCAGATGGAGAAGACGCAATATACAACAAGCGACACGGATCGCCAGAAGAGGATCGTGGTCGAAATTATCAAAATAGAAGGCGATTTTCTCGCCAGTTCTACAACAACGACGCTCCTGGTCATATATCGGCTGGCTTTAGGGAAATCCTGAGGGAATAGTCGAGATGACTATCAAAGGAGCAATGAGCAACAAGGCGACAATAGAAGTGATTCTCGCGGAAAAATAGTGGACCATGGTTTCAAAGACCGTGTCCCCGAGGAGATGATGAACGGACCGTCAAATGCATTTTTATCTCGACAACAACGGAAAGAGCGTGGGCATCTACGGAAAGACTGCCGAAATTTTCAGGCAATGTTGCGAGCTGCAGGAATTGCAAATGCTCGGCAATGAAGCAAACCTCGGGGGCCAAGGAGCGAGATCCACCTCCACCTCCCCCGCAATCACGGAAAATCGGCACCGGCTCAGAATAGCGTGCACCACACCCACCTATGTTGATCCTAATTCTAACGCGCCGGTCTCGATGATTCGAAAGCCAGGCCATCTAACAGGGCACTGAAGGTAATCTCACGACAAATGTTCATGGCAGAGAAGATACCTCCACCAACAGTTGAGTACTTAAATTGGTCGGGGCAAGACATTGGTTTCACAATCGCGGATCATCGCAGCAAGTTCCTCGACCGGGACAATCGGCACTCATCTTACCCGTAATTCTTTGGTTTCGATGTGTCGAGTTTTCATAGATGGCGCGCTAAACCTTATGTATGCGGATACATTGAGGAAGATGAACATATCCCACAGCAAACCTGAAACCAAGCGATACGTTTCCATGGGATCACACGAAGAAGCAAGTTATCCATTGGGCAAGATCAATCTCGACGTTTTTGGAACCCGAAAATTACAGGATAGAGAATTTGGAGTTTGAAGTTGTGGATTTCCAGTCGCAATATCACGCTCTTGAGACGACCCGTATACCGTGTTCATGCTTATGCACTATACGTATCTGTTGTGGAGGCGGGCCCAAGGGACTTATCACAATCAAAGGAAGTTTCGCGTTATCGATAAACCAAGGATTTTCACCGTATCGAAACTTTCGGATGCAAGCAGAATATGCGGCGCCAAGGTTCACCGATTATGATGTCTGCGAAGTAGGGAGGTCTTCTAAGGAGCCAACTTGCAACACAACCAAGGATTCAAAAAGGCAGATCCACGACAGACCCAAAGAAAACGACATCCATTGCGACAAACATGGATATCGCATAAGAAAGCGCGCTAGTTCCTCCGTGAGCTGGAAAATCTTCGCATGGTGTCCAGTGACATGCAGGGTACCCAGGGAACTTGTAGCACACCTCAATTTGGATCCTCTCGCAAGACCAATCAAGCAACCTTTAGGCGTTTTTCGAACAACCGCAAAGCTATGTTATCGAGAAATAGATCGACTCAAAGATCTGGTTTATTAAAGAAATGTCTCGAAGCCACATGGGTATCTAACCAGTGGTGGTGTGAAGAAACACACAAAAGTCCTTCGCATGTGTGTCGACTTTACGTGTGTCAATAAACATTGTCTAAGGATCACTTTCCCCTCCCAAGGATCGATCAAATCATCGACTCCACGGCGAGGATGCGAACGTCTTTCCTTTTTGGACGCGTACTTATAACCAGATCGATTAAAAGAAGAAGATGAAGCCAAGACAGCGTTCATTACACCTTACGACGGCGTGTTTTGTTACAAAACAATGCCCTTTGGTTTGAAAAACGCGGAGAGCAACTATATCGGCGGATGATGCAGAAATGCCTAGCAACACGATTGGAAAAAATGTGCAAGTCTACATCGACGATGTCGTGATTACATCAAAGAAGGGGTCGACTCGATCGAAGATTTGAAGGAAACCTTCGACAACCTCGACAAGTTACGCCTCTGAATCCTGACGAAATGCTCTTTCTGCGGGAGAACTTCTCGGTTCTTAGTATCGCAAGGGGATTGAAGCTAACCCCGAAAAATACGGGCTATCGTCACTATGAGAAAGCCAACAAAGTTGAAAGAAATACAATTTGACGGGGAGAGTCGCAGCTTTAAGCATTCGTCGCCAAGCTAGGAAAGAGGCGTTGTTGTTCTGCATTGATAAAGCGGGGAGAAATTTCAATGGAACGAGGAAGCAGACAGAGCCTTTGAAAATCTAAAACGTACAATCTCGACACCTCCAATCTTGGTGGCGCCCGAGAAAGAACCTCTCCTCTTATACATTGCAGCCACGCCTCGTGGTCAGCACAGCCCTAGTAGTCGAGAGAAGAAGGAAAGCTTCATGGAGTTCGCCGGTATATTTCATCGAAGTATTGTCGCCTTCAAAACAACGGTACCGCAATATCGAAATCGCGATGGAGTATTCACGCAAAGAAGAATTGAGACACTATTTTTCGGCGCACCCGATAATAGTGGTCAACGAAGCTCCTTTATCAAACATATTGAACAACCAGGCTACGGGTCGTGTCTCCCTTTGGGGAATAGAACTTTCCCCTCGGGGCATCACGTATGAAAAAAAAGGCAATAAAATCGCAGGTTCTACCAGATTTCATTGCGAATGGATGGAGCTACAAAACACGGGGCCTCGATTTATCGAGAACTTGGACCATGAACTTCGACGGGTCCAAAAGATTGGAAGGTGCTGGAGCAGGCGTGATATTAGTATCACCCGAAGGCGATAAGTTGAAATATGTTTTACGGATGACGTTCCCAAACGCGTCTAACAATGAAGGAGAATATGAAGCTCTCATACACGGGATGAAGATGGCGAAGGCTTGCGGCGCAACCCGAATGAAAATCTTCGGCGATTCACAATTGGTGGCACGACAAGTTATGAACCAATGTGATGCAGTCAACGAAAGTATGATAGCATACAAAGAGGTGTACAATGAGCTGGAAAATTGTTTGATGGATGCGAGGTAAACCACATCAGCAGGCTGAGAATGAAGCCGATGTTCTTGCAAACATCGGGTCACAATGTCTCGCGATCCCTCCGGGCGTATTTTGGGAAGAAATAGAGAGATCAACAAAGCCAAAAATAAAGAAGGAGAAAAAGAGAAATCCTCGAGTACCACCAAAGACTACGGAAGAAGAAGAGGAGCAGGGAGCTAGTCATGATGGTGCAAATTCCATGGATGCGGGCCTATATACATCCTAAGGAAAACAATACCGACGATCCAGTTGAAGCAAGGCGAATAATTAGGAGATCAAAAGCTTTTACTGTGGTAAAAGGGAGTTGTACAAACGAAGCATTTCGGGCGTGCTACAGAGATGTGTTACACCGAAGAAGGAAGAATCATCTTGAAAGATGTACACGAAGGAATATGCGGGCACCACGCGAGCAGCCGAGCTTATCGCGGCTAAAGTTTTCAGAGCAGGATTTTATTGGTTATGACAATCGAGGACGCGAAGGAAATAGTGAGAACTTGACGCGTGCCAAAGATTTGCCGCCAAACCTCACTCTCACGCAGCAGAACTTATGCCAATCCCATTGTCTTGGCCCTTTGCTCAATGGGGTCTCGACATGGTGGGAAAACTACACAAAGCTTCGCCAGGAGGATATGAGTATATGCTCGTTGTTGTCGACAAATTTACTAAATGGGTAGAAGCAAAGCCGATAAATTCACCGGATGGCGCGTCGGCGATCAAGTTCGTGAAAAGCATAGTCTTTAGGTTTGGGGTCCCTCACAGCATTGTCACAGACAACGGCAGCAATTTTACGTCCAAGGAGTTCAAAGCATACTGCAGAAGTGGGCATCAAATGAGTTTGCGTCTGTTGCACATCCACACCAACGGTCAAGTCGAAGGCAATGGCATCATCTGCAATGGTATCAAGAAGCATGCTAGGACCATTGGAAAAAGCTCGGCATACTTGGCCGGAGGAGTTGCCAAGTGTGTTGTGGGTATTCGAGCAACACCAAATACGAGCGACGGGAAACGCCGTTCTTTGGTCCATGGAGCCGAAGCGGTCTGCCGATAGAAATAGAGCATGATTCTCCAAGAGAGTCACATAATATGATGAAGAAACTTCAGAAAAGCTTGAAGATGATGTCGATGCACTTGATGAAGCTCGAGACGAAGTCATCACGAGTCGCCAAATACCAACGGGACATGAAAAACTACCACAGCCGACGATTGCGGCCAAGATCCTTCCAAGTTGGCGATTTGGTTTGCGACTCAATAAAAAAAGCCATGAAAAACTCGAGTCACCATGGCTTGGACCCTACATCGTAACATAAGTAATCAAAGGAGGAGCATACAGAATCAAGGACAAGAAGACGGGGATTGCAGAGCCAAATCCTTGGAACGTGGCGCAGCTCAGGTGTTTTTACGCTTAGATGCCGAAATATAGTCTCCTCTGTAAACATACAATGTCCGAAACGCTCGCAGTTTTCGGACGCACTCTTTTCCTTTTTCGGAGCAAGTGGGGCGGAAAAGGTTTTTAATGAGGCTCGCGGTGCTGTAAATATAATAAAGATAGTGGAATTATATATCTTTTCTCGACAGGCTCGGGGGCTTCCTCTAGGCAGCACATATATATATATACACAGTGTCGACAAATACAACTCGCAAAAAATATCTCGTCTTGGTATAAAATACCTTGCCAAGATAAAAATATCGACAAAATAGCGGTCAACATAAAGCTCGGGGACTCATACCCGTAAAAATAGCACAAAGTATAATTTATTTTGCCTTGGGACAACCTCGCATTGTAAAAACAAAAATACTGCAATCAAAACGCCCGGGGGCTTGGCGGTAAAAATAAAAATATAGTGACTTTACAATACAGATTATATACACAGGAAACAATCTTCGGAACAAGTTTATCTTCAAAGATTCCCTAATATATTGTCTATGGTTAAGCGCTCATTATTTACAGCACGAGTCTATGCTCAGTAGCGCCCTTCACGAAAATTAGGCATCCATCAGAAAGTTCATCCATCATGTCTTGACAACAGGAGTAACAATATCATCATATTTGCCGAAGTTTCTCTTCCTCTTCGACATCTTGGCCAAGCACTTTGGACAATTTGCCCCACGTCTAACTTCGGGTAGCAGATCTTTATCATAATCATGGCAAATCTTGCGCGGTAACCAATTGAGCCCGCACAAGTTTGTGGATCAGGAGCATCCCGAAACTTATCCATTAAAGCGGAAGAGTCTACGGCATCTTGTCAGAGGAAACATAGTGCCATAGACCGAGAACAAGTCCTTGTACAGAAGTCGGAATAATCGCGAACCGGGTGCGCGATCCTGGCCGACAATAAGCAGTTCGTTCAGGTGTGCCCCAAAAACTTGAACCATGATCTTTGGCAAGACGAAGAAGCACATGGGATCGAGCTTCGGCACGCTCATCTTCAGTAGTGCATCCAAAAAAGAACCTTTTTTCACAAGAACCAGTGAGCAAAAGAGAAGACAAGTAAAAAAGGAAAAGAAAAAGCACGACAATGATAATGAAGCATACCTGCCATATCCAAGCTCGCATCTGTCAGCAGTTGAAGCATAAAATTTTCGCGGGTTGTAGCTGCAGCAGCTTCAGCAACAGCGGCGTCCTTTTCAGTTATGGCATCTTGAGCTTGTTGGAGCGCAATTTTTTCCCTTTCCGAAGATTTTCTAGATTGCTCCATAAGCATAAGTGATTGCCTCTTCGTGGATTGGAGTTGTCCTCGAAGTTCTTCCAACTCTTCCGTCGAATCCTTACTCGCAGAATCGTCAACAAAATTAACGCGACAGGGGTTTCTTCGGAAGGAACGAAGGAAAACCCGGAAGGACCAGGAGTTGACGTATAGTTGTCAAAAATTAACTGAAAAAATAAATGTCGACATCAATCATTGAGAAAAGATAGATTTCCATTCATTCTCATAATATATACATGTCTTTACAAAGAAGGACCTCTAGAAGACCTAATCATCAGGAGCACTAGGCGGTAATACCAAAAGAGGAGATAAACTAAGAAGAAAAGCAAAGCAAAGGAGCATTCAACTAGACCTCGGCCTTGATGAGCTAGGAGTTGAAGATGGCTTGATCCCGAGATAAGGCAGAGGATTTTCTTCAGCTTTGCCGCCTTGATCAATGATCGCCATTTTGCTTGTTCTATTGCTCCGTGTCGCCACTTTCGCCCGATCGGTCTGTTGACTATCAGCAACCAAGGCAACAGTGCTTTCAACCACAACCTTCATATTCTCATGACGCATCTTCAGCCCAAGATCTTCGGGTGGATTAAAGCACTTGGCAAGAGCAAGGAAAGTCGCGGGTTCCTCTTTCTTCGGGAGAAGTAGGGAAGAGCCGCGACGTACATCCTAGCTTCATCAATGCCCTCACGTGCTTCGTCCCATGAAATTCAAAGAACGAAACGGGCAAGAAGAGGATCATTGTCGGGATCTTCAAGCTCAAATTCTTGAAGTCTTATCTGTCAAAATAAAAAAAATTCCGATCAGCAAATGAGTGCAGAAAAGAAGAATCCAAAGGATATGAAGTGGCTCGGATACTTACGACAAAGCGACGATTTTGCGTCCTTAGACGCTTAAAGATCGCTTATTGTGACGGTGTGCGATTGTGTGCTTAACAAGTCTCGGCATCGTGAAGACGTTTCCTAAGATCTTCGACACCAGCACATCGGCCTTGGCTTTGTCGGCTTCTCGCCTAGCTTGAACAGATCGGCTCGGCCTTCTTACGAGCCTCTTCACTTTGCTCTAATTTTTGAGCAAGTGTATTGTACGCTCGTTGACCTCTGCCAGTTTTTATGCGAAAGTTGACATTAGTTAAAAACGTCGACATCAAAGGAGTAAGAAAGCAGAAGCAAAGAAGTAGCCAGGCCTTACCTTCAGCCTTATTAGCATATTCACGATACCCAATGAATTGGGCACCAATGAGAAGAAGCTCTTTGATCGTAGGCTATCAAGGAAGGACAAAGAAAAGAAAACGTCGGTATGAGAAAAATGATGGCAAGTAGAAGCAAACGGAGGAAATATAGACAGTACCAAGCAAATTAAGAACTTACATCATCCAAGAGAGGGTTAGAGGAGCTACTCAATTGGAGAGAAGGCTCCGGGATTGTTTCAATCCTTGCCCTTTTTGGAGAAGGGACAAGGGGGCTTGAAGGAGGAGTAGCATGCGACGTTTTGTTGAGGAGGCGAAGTTTCTTCTCCTTCAACTGGCGTCTCCGAGGCGACTAGTGTATGTGACGTACTCGTTCGAGCAGCCACATCAGGAGCTGTTACTTCTTCTTCATCATCACTACGATTAAATGTTGACAACATAAAAAGCAAAATAGACAATAATCTTCAAGTGCAATAAAAAAAGAGGGAGAGAGGACTTACGAACTGATGAGGGTCTCGAGATATGGATCATAAGCTGCCTTTGGCGTGAAGGAACAGCTTCTTCGGGTTTGGAGGTGCCGGAATCTCGACATCGTCCTTTTCCTTTTGTTCTTTGGAGAAACAGCGGGAGGAGGAGATTGTGCCGATGCGGTGGCCAGAGGCACCTCCTTTTCGTCAGATCCGAGATTTTCGAGAATGCGGGTTCATTCACAAAGAGGGGGCATCTTGGTTATCGTCGGAGATAACGGCCTTTCTTCGACTTCTCCACCTTCAGGAAGGGGAGGAAGCGAAACAAGATTTGGATGGTTCATATAAAATAAGGGAAGATGTCAAGAAAGGAGTACAATAAAAATAGCAAGGCAATAACAAATTGCGACAATGTTTACCTCGGGAAGCGCATTGGTGGCGCTGTATGGTTTACACGACAAGAGGAAGGGATAGGATCTTTTTTGTTGAGAGAGATTTTCGGACAAGCCTTTCCAAATCCTTGACTTCAGTTTCGTCAAACGATCTGTGTCTTCATCGCCAACATAATTCCAGAGAGGGTTTTGCGAGCACGAAGAGGTGCACCTAGTTCTAAGGAAATACGCCGTAATTTGGATGCGACAATTCTTGCCACGAGTAGCAACTCATGGATGCGAGTCATCAAGGCCTCGTCGTTTTTTCTTCCTCGGTAGCCTCTGCATCCCAAGAACGGCGCGAAGGATTTTCTCGGACCATCGAAAGGAGGGATATTGTCTTGCACATCCATGATTCTCCTCCCGGATGTACAACCACTTCTTGCGCCACCCTTGAACTGAATCGGGGAGTTTGACGTCGAAATAATTGATCGTGGAGCGAACCGAAATAACAACGCCGCCTATATTATAGGCGACATTGGGAAAGCCATTACGGCGAAAGAGAAAATGCGCTTCCATAATGCCCGGTTAGGCGGACACCAAGGAAGGCCTCGCAGAGAGTGATGAAGATGGAGATATGGAGGATTGAGTTGGGCGTGAGGTGGTGAAGTTGAAGACCATAAACAAAAAGCAATCCACGAAGAAAGGATGAATGGGCGGAAAGACCGCGGATGAGATGATCAACGAAAACACCCCATTGGAGGGGTTGGGTAGCTTTCTTCACTGGGAAAGCACACCGCTTTGGGTTTCTTGCTAATCCCCAGCTTCTTCAGGAGATTGATGTCCCGGTTGGTGATCTTGGACCTTTCCCATTCCGTGGTCCCCAGATCTGCGGCAACCATTGAGGATTCAGGCGTGGTGTGCTTGGTCAACCGACGCGGTGGCATCAACAATGGCGCAGGAGTACAGCTTGGAGAAGATGAGCTCAAGGAGTTGTGGGGCGCAGGAGAAGATTTGCAGAGGCGAACGGCGTGAGCGAAGTGCTCGGAGGAAGAAGATCTTATATAGGGGTGCGGCGAAACGTTGGACCGTTGGATGGAAAAGAGGTGTGGTAGATGATAACCACGTGATTACAAGGGTAAAAAAGTATTTTAACATTGAAGAGGTTACGGAACGTGTGCCAGAAAAAGTGGAGAACATGTGTCCCACTTGCCGACGTGTCAAATGATAATTTGGACAGGCAGTGAGAGGAGCGGTTCTCGCATGTTTCCAAAACAGAAATCGTGGCTATCATCACAATGACGTCATCAAGGTAAAAGAAAGCTCGACTATGAAGCTTGGAGAGATTATCGACAACGCAAAGATGTTCGGAGCCTTTGATCAAATACAAGTTTTAAAAACTCGGGGCTACTTTGGAAAAATAGAAAATTTTGAGTATGACAAGATAAAAATGGCGAGAGCCTATGACCAAATGCAAGCATTTGTTCATAGCCTCGGGGGCTACTCCCATCGGGAGCACTGGTCGCGCACCCGATAGATACAAAATATCGAGAAAGATTATAAATATAGCGACGAGAGGATACTAATCTGTGGAGCCTACACCAAGCACAGGATTCTTGGCTGTAGCCTCGGGGCTACTCCCATCGGGAACGCTGTTCGCGTGCAGATGAATTTGATTAAAATAAAAAAAGAGGTAGTATATTTCGAGTTACAGAGATAACTCTACATATACTCCCATCGGAAGGCAAAATAAGTCATTAAATATGACTCGATAAAATGTGCTATTCCAACAGCGAAAAGCACTCGACAATATATTCTCAGAGCGCTAAAAGTCGCGACAAAATCTCTGAATGCCGCAAAACTTTGCAAAGGTAAGACCCTAGATCCGTTCTGACGGCGTGGCACCGTCTCGACGGCGGATTGCTACTTTTTTTCCGTATCAACAGATCGAAGAAAAATCTGAAGACGCGTTAGGTGCCGATAAAATATGACGGGACTCGACGAATGGTAAGACCTTAAGCGGCACTGTCGAAGTTTACAGTATCCCGAGATCATCTCCAGGACGTGATCTTGAAGTAGGTTTTTGCGCATTGCCACTAGAGCATTAACTAGTACCTGATCCGTCAGGATGAACTAGCCCCAACTACGATTATCCTGTACAAAATAGTGTTTGCATATCGAAAGATTATGTAATGAGTAAAGTTGGAGATTTTCCCTGATTCTTGATTCAAGAAAAATCTTGCCGACATAGGTATCCCCAATGGGCCTGCCAAAGATGGTACCGGGGTTTACTAAAGCCCCAGGACTCGAAGAATAAGAAGACTTGGAAGCCCATTTAGTATTAAGGAAAGATAGTTTGTATTAGGAAAGATAGAGATTTGTAATCTTACGGGTTGGGTACGAAACCCTCCCGGATCTGTAACTTGTGTATTACGAAATCCTTGGCTCCACCCTCTATATAAGGGGGGGTCGAGGGACGAAGCAAGGATCGAATGTACTGTCAACATAACCCTAGTTTCATAATCGTCGAGTACTTTTCGCTGAAACCTTGAGATCTACTTGCCCTCTACTTCTAGCAAAACCCTAGTCTACAATCTGTAGGCATTGACAAATTAATCCTTTGTCACCAGGGGACATCCCCAAGCTTGAGCTTTTGTCCATTCTTCATCCTATGGCATCATTCATCTCTCCCTACACTTGAAAACTTCCTTCACCCAAAACTCAACATAATTCATTAGCAATATTAGTGTAATCAAAATAAGCAATCCACTTGGTTCTGGTATGACATATGTAAAGCTTATATTAAAACATTAGCTACTGCATAAACTTCTTCAGAAAGCTCCTTCTTTCAAAAGAACTCAAAAAGAAAAATATTAAGAGGCAAATTCACTAATGGCAGAAATCTGTCAAAACAGAACAACAGTTAAAGGTCGATTTTTTTGAGACTTCTCCGTCGCTCAGATCAAAAAAAATTGATGTAATGAAAGTTAGATAATAACCTGGGTAATATGCTCGTAAATTTTCAGCTCATGGTGACGTTCTGGTAATTTATGCGAATTTTTCTCGCGACAGTCCAGAAACAGAAACAGAATTGCAAATTCCCAAATACCACTTTCTTACCATTAGAGGCTACTCTTGGCACAACAACGAAAATAAAAAAATGATAAGGAGAGGACATTACAGTTTGAGCAATGACTTCCAATACTCAACAAAATAGTAAAATAACATAAATAAAAACATAATGGGTTGTCTCCCAAAAAGCTCTTTCTTTATAGCCATTAAGATAGGCTCAGTAATTTGAGAAGATGCTCACATATGTAATATGAATCGAAGCAAAAGAGAGCATCAAGAAGAAAATATGAAACACATTTAAGTCTTACCCACTTCCTGTGCATGAGAATCTGGTACACAAATAAATTCACAAGGAACAAAGTGACAAGCATGTGAAGGTAAAACAAGAGTAACTTTAAAAAAATTAGCATGTAGAGAAGTGTTTTAGTACCATGTAAATTCCTACAACCATAGTTTCCTCTCTCATAATAATTTTCAGTAGCATCATGAATAAACTCAACAATATAACTATCACATAAAGCATGCTTTTCATGATAACACATAATTTTTATCAAGCTCAAAAATAGTACGATTAAAACAATCAAACCCACTTTTAGCAATTTTATAACAAGATGATTGATCATTCTCAAGAGGTATGGGACTACTAGTAGCAATCCTATTTTCAGTAGCATTATAATTTATAGCATCAAGTAACATAGGACCATCATCTAGATCTTTATCATAAACATTCTCCAAGCAAAATTCTTTAGTTCCATGCATTTCGAAATTAGGCACAAATAACGGATTATCATGAGATTTATCAAAATAGCATGGATTATTATAAATAACAGTAGCACAATTATTCTCACAAGTTTTACTCACAGGGAATATTTCAAAAGAATCGTCATGAACATAACATTCATCCTCCTTTGGTGAGCATGGAGGGAAATCAAATAATGTAAGAGATAAAGAGTTAATCTCATTAGAAGGTTGGCATGGGTAGCTAATCCATTCTTCCTCCTTTTGTTCATCACTCTTCTCCACGTTTTCATCTAATGAGCATTCAGGTTCAACAACTTCTTCTTCCACGGGTTCCTGCAAATTATGGATACATTCTTGTGCATAATTCAGTCTCTCTTTATAATCAATGATATAACAATTATTGCTGAAATTTTCTGTTCAATAATCAAGGATAGAAGATGATGGGGTTCGTTGCATAGAAAACAAAAATTTTCCTACAGCAAGACGAATAAAACCAACAGATCTAATCTATGGAACACCCAAGATCTAATCTACAAGATCGAAGCAACGAGATGAGATTAACCCTCGAAGATTCCAAAGCCTCTGAGATTAATCTCGTTGTTGGTGTAGACGATCGTCGGTCTGCAATCCGCTGACACCGTACTCGGTCGCGCGTACGGTGTCGATGAAGCTCTTCCTCTCCCGTTCCGGCGGAGGAGTGTGGTAGATCTCCTCAAGTTGCAGACGACGGCGTGGTGGTGGTAGTGGAGGAAGAAAACTGCAGGTCTTCGCCCGGACAACGTATGGTGGAGGGAGAGGCGGCCAGAGGAGGGCCAATGATGGGGGGTGGTGGCCGGCCACCCCCTCCCCTCTTTATATGGGGGCCAACAGGGTGGCTTCCATCTAGGTTTGGGGGGGCGGCGGCCAAAGGGAGAAGGCTCCCCTCCCCAAGTTGATCCCCTCAGGGGAAACCCTAGGGGTTGGCCGGCCTGGGCCTTGGGGGCATGTGCCCCGGCCATTAGGCCAGGAGCATCCCCTCGGCCCATGCTAGGCCTCCTAGGTCGTGGGCCCCATGGTGGACCCCTCGAACCTTCTAGAACCTTCCAATCAACCAGGAAAAATCCCCGAAACCAAATCAACTTCCCATATGAATCTTATTCTCCGGACTATTCCGACCTCCCCGTGACATCCTAGATCACATCGAGACTCGAAGAAACCGTCTCCATACCATATTGAAATCTACTTATGCGACATCGAACCGTAGTCGTCACTACGGTTCGCGAACTATGGAACATGGTCGAGACTCCTCTCAGAGCAATAACCAATAGCGGGACTGGAGATCCATAATGGCTCCCACATATTCAACGATGACTTAGTGATCGATTGAACCATTTATACGATGCCAATTCCCTTTGTCTCGTGATATTTTACTTGTCCGAGGTTTGATCATCAGTATCTCCATACCTTGTTCAACCTTGTTACCGACAAGTACTCTTTACTCATACCATGGTATGTGATCTCTTATGAACCATTCATATGCTTGCAAGCTAATTAGATGACATTCCACCGAGAGGGCCCAGAGTATATCCGTCACCAGGATGGACAAATCCCACTATTGATCCATATGCCTCAACTCACACTTTCCAAATACTTAATCCCATCTTTATAACCACCCATTTTACGCAATGGCGTTTGATGTAATCAAAGTACCCTTCCGGTGTAAGTGATTTACATGATCTCATGGTCGAATGACTAAGGCAACTATGTATCGAAAGCTTATAGCAAATTGAACTTAATGACTTGATCTTATGCTACGCTGATACGTCTCCAACGTATCCATAATTCTGATGTTCCATGCTTGTTTTATGACAATACCTATATGTTTTGCTCACACTTTATAATGTTTTTATGCGTTTTCCGGAACTAACCTATTAACAAGATGTCACAGTGCAGTTCTTGTTTTCGTTGTTTTTGGTTCCAGAAGAGTACATTGGGCAATATTCTCGGAATTCGACGGCGAAGATCCAACATCTTATTTTCCCGGAGACCCCAACACAGAAGGAGAGTCGGAGGCGGGCCGGGCCACGGACCATGGGCGGCGCGGCCCCGGGCTGGCCGGACGTGGGAGGAGGGTGCCCTCCTGCGTCGCATCTTCGCCTATAAGACCCCCGACCTAAAAACGCGTCTGATTGACGAAACTCCGGAAAGACTCCGGGCGCCGCCGTGTCCAATTCGGGGACAGAATCTGTTCCGGCACGCCGCGGGACGGGGAAGTGCCCGGAAGCCATCTCCATCGACGCCACCGCCTCAATCATGCTCCGTGAGTAGTTCCCATGGACTACGGGTTCTAGCTGTAGCTAGTTGGTATTCTCTCCCCATGTACTTCAATACAATGATCTCATGAGCTGCCTTACATGATTGAGATTCATCTGATGTAATCGGTGTTGTGTTTGTTGGGATCGATGGATTGTTACATTATGATTAGTCTATCTATAAAGTTTGTGAAGTTATTGTTGCCGCAATCTTGTTATGCTTAATGCTTGTCACTAGGGCCCGAGTGGCATGATCTTAGATTTAAGCTCTATACTTATTGCTTAGATTGTATCTACAAGTTGTTTGCACATGTCTATGTCCGGAACCAAAGGCCCCAAAGTGACAGAAATTGGGACAGGAGGGAAGGGCGTAGGTATGAGGATCACATGTTTTCACCAAGTGTTAATGCTTTGCTCCGGTGCTCTATTAAAAGGAGTACCTTAATTTCCAGTAGTTTCCCTTGAGGCATTTGCCACTGATGGGAGGACAAAAGATGTTGTACAAGTTTCTCATTGCGAGCACATATGACTATATATGGAAAACATGCCTACATGATTAATAATCTTGATGTTCTGTCTTAATGCTATTTCAATCCTATCAATTGCCCAACTGTAATTTGTTCACCCAACACTTGTTATTGGAGACTTACCACTAGTGTAGATAGCTGGGAACCCCGGTCCACCTCTCATCATCATATACTCGTTCTACATGTCATTTGAAGTAGTATCAACTATTTTATGGTGCCATTGCTCTCATATTGCTATTACTGCTGTTTCTCTTATTATTGCTCTCATATTTGCTACTTTCACATCACCCCTTACTAGTGCTTTTCAGGTGCAACTGAATTGACAACTCGGTTGTTAAGGCTTATAAGTATTCTTTACCTCCTTGTGTCGAATCAATAAATTTGGGTTTTACTTCCCTCGAAAGGCATTGCGATCCCCTATACTTGTGGGTTATCAGACTATTTTCGCGCCGTTGCCGGGAGGCATAGCTCTACTCATAAGTTCACCTGGGGAGTACACTCTACCTCTCTCTCTTTTTTGTTTTATTTTATTTTGTTTTGCTTAGTTTACTTTTGTTTAGTTTATTTGTTCTTAGTTTATTTCTGTCTAGTTTTATTTTGCTTAGTTTATTTTTGTCTAGTTTATTTTTGTCTTGTTTTATTTTCCCTATATACCGAAAATCCATAAAAATTTGAAAAACCTAAAAATTAAAAACTGTTATTATGGGAGAACCTACAACCTATTTGGAGCTTATAGAATTATATAATAATTATAGAGAATCGAGAAAGGGTAAAGTTATGAGTGCTGTGATAGAAAAATTAAATACAATTGCTAAAATCTTGCTTAAACGCCATGATATAAACTGTTGCTCTGAACAAGATACTAAACATCTTAAATTTCAATGTGGCTTTAGTGAGGAAATTTTAATTAAGAACTATAATTGGAATAGCTATATTCATTTTGGGTTCGAAGAGGTAGAACAATTTGTCTTATTTATGGGAGCCTCTGAAATAGAATCATTCATGTCTAAAAATTATGAAACTTGTGTTGTTTGTAAGGACCTTAAAGATTATGTCTCTTCTATCCTTAATTTTTTGCATAGAAAGCTACAGTGATAATCCTTATATCATTGATTATAAAGAGAGACTCATTAATGCACAAGAATGCACTCACAATTTGCAGGAACCAGTGGAAGAAGAAATTGATGAACAAAGCTCATTGGATGAAAAAGAGGAGGAAATTGATGAACTGAAAGCTCATTGGATGAAAAGAAGAGGAGAGTGATGAACAAAAGGAGGAAGAATGGATTAGCTACCCATGCCAACCTTCTAACGAGAGTAACTCTTTATCTCTTACACTATTTGATTGTCCTCCATGCTTACCGAAAGAGGATGAATGTTATGTTCCTGTGGATTCTCTTGAAATATTCCCTATGAGTAAAACTTGTGAGAATAATTATGCTACTGTCATTCATGATAATCCATGCTATCTTTGATAAATCTTATGATAATGCTTTGTTTGTGCCTGATGTCGAAATGCATGGTACTAAAGAGTTTTGCTTGGCAAATGTTTATGATAAATCTCTAGATGATGGTCCTATGTTACTTGATAATATTAATTGTACTACTAATGAAAATGGGATTGAAGAGTTCTTGACTTTATCTATGATTCCCATATCTTTTGAGATTGATCAATCATCTTTTTATATTATTGATAAAAGTGGGTTTGAAAGTTTTAATCCTATTATTTCTGAGCTTGATAAAAATTATGTGTTTGTGAAACATGAAAAGCATGCTTTATGTGATAGTTATATTGTTGAGTTTATCCATGAAGCTACTGAAAATTATTATGAGAGAGGAAAATATGGTTGTAGAAATTTGCATGGTATTAAAACACCTCTCTATATGCTGAAAATTTTGAAGTTACTCTTGTTTTATCTTCTTATGCTTGTCACTTTGTTCTTCATGAATTTATTTGTGTACAAGATTCCTATGCATAGGAAGTGGGTTAGACTTAAATGTGTTTTTGAACTTGCTTTTTATTCTCTCTTTTGCTTCAACTCTCACCCTTGTGTGAGCATCATTAAAATTGCTGAGCCCATCTTAATGGCTATAAAGAAAGCACTTCTTGGGAGATAACCCATGTGTTTATTTTGCTACTGTTTTGTTGTGTCTTTGAAGTTGTTACTACTCTAGCAACCTCTCCTTATCTTTATTTTATTGCAATGTTGTGCCAAGTGAAGTCTCTAATAGAAGGTTGATACTAGATTTGGATTTCTGCTAAACAGATTTCTATCTCACGAATCTGGGCAGATTTCTCTAGGAAACTTAGAAAAATCTGAAAATTTACGTGCGTGATCCTCGATATGTACGCAACTTTCATTAGTTTTGAGTTTTATAATTTGAGCAACGGAAGTACCCGTAAAAATTCGTGTTTACTGGCTGTTCTGTTTTGGTAGATTCTGTTTTTTGCATTGTCTCTTGTGGACTTTAAGTGAGGCTTTCTAGACGAGAGAGCTGTAGCTAATGTTTTATTGAGTTCTTGCAATGTGTCACTACAGGGATAAAGTGGATTAAAGTTTTTTGAGTACTAACCCCTCTAAGGAAGTTTATGAGAAGTTTGGTGTGAAGGAAGTTTTCAAGGGTCAAGAGATGAGGATGATATATGATCAAGAAGAGTGAAAAGCCTAAGCTTGGGGATGCCCCGTGGTTCATCCCTGCATATTTCAAGAAGACTCAAGCGTCTAAGCTTGGGATGCCCAAGGCATCCCCTTCTTCATCAACTTATCAGGTTTCTTCTATTGAAACTATATTTTTATTCGGTCACATCATATGTGCTTTACTTGAGAGCGTCTGTGTGTTTTTATTTTTGTTTGTGTTTGAATAAATTCGGACCTAGCAATTCTTGTGTGGGAGAGATACACGCTCCGCTTTTTCATATGAACAATGGTGTTCTTAGCTTTATTTTAATGTTCATGGCGGAGTTGAAAACCGCTGCACTTATTGTTATTTGGTTGGAAACAGAAAATGCTTCATATTGTCTTGGATAATTTGATACTTGGCAATTGTTTTGAGCTCTCAAGTAGATCATGCTTGCATCATGTAGTTTAAACCTATTAGTGGAGAAATATCGTAGAGCTTGTTGAAAATTGGTTTGCATGATTGGTCTCTCTAAGGTCTAGATATTTTCTAGTAGAAGTGTTTGAGCAACAAGGAAGACAGTGCAGAGTTTTATAATGCTTGAAATTTGTTCTTATGTAAGTTTTGTTGTACCGGTTTATACTTGTGTTTGCTTCAAACAAGCTTGCTAGCCAAAGCCTTGTACTGAGAGGAAATGCTTCTCGTGCATCCAAAACCTTGAGCCAAAACCTATGCCATTTGTGTCCACCATATCTACCTACTATGTGGTATTTCTGCCATTCAAGTAAATACTTCATGTGCTAACTTTAAACAATTCAAAAGCTATCATCTCTTATTTGTGTCAATGTTTTATAGCTCATGAGGAAGTATGTGGTGTTTTATCTTTCGATATTGTCATTTACTTTTGACAGACTTTCACAATGGACTAGTGGCTTCATCCGCTTATCCAATAATTTTGCAAAAAGAGTGGCAATGGGGTTCCCAGCCCCAATTAATTAACTTTCATTAATAATTCTCTTCGCTCTGATCTATCAGTAAGCAACTTAATTTTCCAAATAGACACTCCTCCATGGTATGTGAATGTTGGAAGGCACCCGAGGATTCGGTTAGCCATGGTTTGTGTAAGCAAAAGGTTGGGGGAGTGTCATCTAATAATGAAACTAAAATACATGTGTAAACAAAAGAGAAGAGGGATGATCTACCTTTGGTAGAGATAACGTCCTTCATGGGAGCCGCTCTTGAAAGTCGGTTGATAAGGTAGTTAGAGTACCCGCTACCATTCGTTGACAACAACAAACACCTCTCAAAACTTTACTTTTATGCTCTCTATATGATTTAAAAACTTGAAAAGCTCTAGCACATGATTTTATCCTTGCTTCCCTCTGCGAAGGGCCTTTCTTCTACTATATGTTGAGTCAGTTTACCTACTTCCTTCCATCTTAGAAGCAAACACTTGTGTCAACTGTGCATTGATTCTTACATACTTGCTTATTTGCATTCATCATATTACTTTGTGTTGACAATTATCCATGAGATATGCATGTTGAAAGTTGAAAGCAACGCTGAAACTTATATCTTCCTTTGTGTTGCTTCGATGCCTTTACTTTGAATTTATTGCTTTATGAGTTAACTCTTATGCAAGACTTTTGATGCTTGTCTTGAAAGTACTATTCATGAAAAGTTTTGCTATATGTCATCTATTTGTTAGCAAATACAGATCATTGCCTTGAGTCACTTCGTTCATCTCATATGCTTTGCAATAGTATGATTAAGATTATGTTGGTACCATGTCACTTCAGAAATTATTCTTTTTATCGTTTACCTACTCGAGGGCGAGTAGGAACTAAGCTGGGGATGCTTGATACGTCTCCAACGTATCCATAATTTCGATGTTCCATGCTTGTTTTATGACAATACCTACATGTTTTGCTCACACTTTATAATGTTTTTATGCGTTTTCCGGAACCTATTAACAAGATGCCACGGTGGCAGTTCCTTTTTCTGTTGTTTTGGTTCCGGAAAGGTTGTTCGGGCAATATTCTCGGAATTCGACGAAACGAAGACCCAACATCTTATTTTCCACGAAAGACCCCACCGAAGGAGAGTCGGAGGCGGGCCGGAGGGCCACCGGACCATAAGGCGGCGCGGACCCGGGCCCGGCGCCCGCCTATGGTGAGGAGGCCCCTGACCTCCCTGCGTCGCCTCTTCGCCTATAAGACCCCTTCGACCTAAAAACGCGATATGGATTGAAGAAACTCCAGAAAGACTCCGGGCGCCGCCGCTAGCGAAACTCCAATTGGGGGACGGTCTCTTCCCGTCGGGACGGGAAGTGCCCCGAACCATCTCCATCGACGCCACCGCCTCCATCATGCTCGTGAGTAGTTCCCCCATGGACTACGGGTTCTAGCTGTAGCTAGTTGGTATTCTCTCCACCATGTACTTCAATACAATGATCTCATAGCTGCCTTACATGATTGAGATTCATCGATGTAATCGGTGTTGTGTTTGTTGGGATCCGATGGATTGTTACATTATGATTAGTCTATCTATAAAGTTTGTGAAGTTATTGTTGCTGCAATCTTGTTATGCTTAATGCTTGTCACTAGGGCCCAGTGGCATGATCTTAGATTTAAGCTCTATACTTATTGCTTAGATTGTATCTACAAGTTGTTTGCACATGTCTATGTCCGGAACCCGAGGCCCCACAGAAATTGGGACAACCGGAGGGGAAGGCGTAGGTATGAGGATCACATGTTTTCACCAAGTGTTAATGCTTTGCTCCGGTGCTCTATTAAAAGGAGTACCTTAATTTCCAGTAGTTTCCCTTGAGGCCGGGCTGGTAGGACAAAAGATGTTGTACAAGTTTCTCATTGCGAGCACGTATGACTATATATGGAAAACATGCCTACATGATTAATAATCTTGATGTTGTCTTAATGCTATTTCAATCCTATCAATTGCCCAACTGTAATTTGTTCACCCAACACTTGTTATTGGAGACTTACCACTAGTGTAGATAGCTGGGAACCCCGGTCTATCTCTCATCATCATATACTCGTTCTACATGTCATTGGAAGTAGTATCAACTATTTTCGTGCCATTGCTCTCATATTGCTATTCTTTATTGCTGTATTTTACTCTTTGCTCTCATATTACTGCTACTTTCACATCACCCTGTTACTAGTGCTTTTCAGGTGCAGCTGAATTGACAACTCAGTTGTTAAGGCTTATAAGTATTCTTTACCTCCCCTTGTGTCAAATCAATAAATTTGGGTTTTACTTCCCTTGAAGACTGTTGCGATCCCCTATACTTGTGGGTTATCATACGCTCATTTGGGTGTGTGTCCATTATATCATTCAATTAATGACATAACCTTGTTATTAATAACATCCAATGTTCATGATCACAAAACCATGATCATCTATTAATCAACAAGCTAGTTATACAAGAGGCTTACTAGGGACTCCTTGTTGTTTACATAACACACATGTATCAATGTTTCGGTTAATACAATTTTAGCATGGTATACAAACATTTATCATAAACACAAAGATATTATAATAACCACTTTATTATTGCCTCTTGGGCATATCTCCAACAGTCTCCCACTTGCACTAGAGTCAATAATCTAGATTACATTGTAAGGTACCTAACACCCATGGCATTGTGTTGGTCATGCTTTGCCCTAGGGAGAGCTTTAGTGCAACTTCAGATCTGTGTGTACTTTGCAAATCTCTACTTCACCATCTTCGATGTACTCGCGAATCGAATGAAAAAGCAGCTTGATATGCTTTAGCTTCTTGTGTGACCTTGGTTCCTTTGCATTGGCGATGGCACCCGTGTTGTCACAATAAATGACTAGGGGTCCAATGCACACCCACACCAAGCTCAACAATGAACCTCTTCATCCATACCTTCCGATGAAGCCTCTTGAAGCCGCTATATATTCAGATTATGTTGTAGATTTCGCCACCGTGCATTGCTTAGAACTGCTCCACTTACTGCCGCACCATTCAATATAAACACGTGCCCACTGAGACTTAGAGTCATCAGGATCGGTGTTCCAACTTGCATTGGTGTAACTGGTTACAACGAGCTCTTGGGCACCGCCATAACAAAGAAACATATCCTTAGTCCTTTTCAAGTACTTCAGGATATTCTTGACCGATGTCCAGTGTTCCATCCTGGATCACTTTGATATCTGCTGGTCAAACTAACGCATGTGCGATATCCGGTCTAGTACACAACATGGCGTACATGATAGAGCCTCTTCTGCCGAAGCATAGGGGGTCTTGCTCATCCTCTCTCTTTCATCTGTCGTAGCCGGACCTTGAGTCTTACTCAAGACCTTACCAACATAGGCAAGAACGCTTTCTTGCTTTCATCCATTCTAAACTTCTTTAGAATCTTGTCCAGGTATGTACTCTGTGAAAGGCCTATTAGGCGTCTTGATCTATCTCTATAAATCTTGATGCCTAAAATTTATGCTGCTTCACCAAGGTCTTTCATTGAAAAAGACTTATTCAAATAACCTTTAATTGCTTAATAGTTCTATATCATTCCCAATCAATAATATGTCATCTACATATAATATAGGAACGCTACAGAGCTCCCACTCACTTTCTTGTAAATACAGGCCTCACCATGAGTCCGTATAAAACCGAAGTCTTTGATCACTCTATCAAAGCGTAGGTTCCAACTCCGGGATGCTTGCTTCAGTCCATAAATGGAACGCTGAAGTTTGCATACCATCAGCATTCAGGATAGACAAACCTTTTGGTTGTACCATATACAACTCTTCCTCAATATCTCCATTAAGGAACGCCGTTTTGACATCCATCTGCCAAATCTCATAATCGAAAAATGCGGCTATTGCTAACAAAATCCTCACAGACTTTAGCTTCGCTACAGGTGAGAAAGTCTCATCGTAGTCAACTCCTTGAATTTCGGAACCCCTTCGCGACAAGTCGGGCTTTATAGACGGTAATATTACCATCGACATCTGTTTTCTCTTGAAGATCCATTTATTCTCGACAGCCTTGCGGCTATCAGGTAAGTATACCAAAGTCCATACTTTGTTATCATACATGGATCCCATTTGATTTCATGGCTTCTTGCCATTTGTTGGAATCGGGCTCATCATCGCTTCTTCATCGTCGCAGGGTCTTCATCATTATCGTCCACAATTATGACATTTAGACGGGGATCATACCAATCAGAGTGGTACGTTCCCTCGTCGTCTGAGAATTTAGTAGCTTCCTCGTTCGAAGTTTCATGATCATCATCATTTGCTTCCTCTCCTATCGGTGCAGGCTGCACAGGAACTTCTTCCTTCTGATCTATGAGAGAAGGTTCATCAACCTCGTCGAGTTCTAGTTTTCTTCCAGTCACTTCTTTAGTGAGAAACTCCTTCTCAAGAAAGGATCCGTTCTTGGCAACAAAGATTTTGCCTTCGGATCTATGATAGAAAGTATACCCAATTGTTTCTTTAGGGTATCCTATGAAGACGCATTTCTCCGCTTTGGGTTCTAGCTTGTCAGGTAACTTCTTTACATAAGCATCGCAACCCCAAACTTTAAGGAACGACAGCTTAGGTTTCTTCCCAAACCATAATTCATACGGTGTCGTTTCAACGATTTAGATGGTGCCCTATTTAAAGTGAATGCGGCTGTCTCTAATGCATAACCCCAAAACGATAATGGCAATCGTAAGAGACATCATAGAACGAACCATATCTAAGAGAGTTCGATTACGACGTTCGGACACACCATTGCGCTGTGGTGTTCCCGGCGGTGTCAATGTGAAAGTATTCCGCATTTCTTTAAATGCATGCCAAACTCATAACTCAAATATTCGCCTCCGCGATCAGAACGCAGAAACTTAATCTTCTTGTTACGTTGATTTTCTACTTCACTTTGGAATTCCTTGAACTTCTTGAAAGTCTCGGACTTATGTTTCATAAAGTAAATATACCCATATCTACTCAGATCATCCGTGAAGGTTAGAACATAACGATAACCACCGCACGATGCTACACTCATTGGTCCGCACACATCGGTATGTATGATTTCCAATAAGTCTGTAGCTCGCTCCATTGTACCAGAAAATGGAGTCTTAGTCATTTTTCCCATTAGACATGCTTCGCATCGTCAAGTGACTCAAGAAGTCCATCGGAATGGAGTTTCTTCATGCGCTTCACTCCAATATGACCAAGGCGAGATGCCACATATAAGTAGAATTATCATTCAATTTAATTCGCTTAGCATCAATGTTATGAACATGTGTATCACTACTATCGAGATTTAACAAGAATAAACCATTCATCTCAGGTGCATGGCCATAAAAGACATTACTCATATAAATCGAACAACCATTATTCTCAGACTTAAACGAATAACCGTCTTGCATCAAACAAGATCCAGATATAATGTTCATCTCAACGCAGGTACCAAATAACAATTATTAAGGTTTAAAACTAATCTCGAAGGTAGATGTAGAGGGAGCGTGCCGAGACGATCACATCGACTTTGGATCCATTTCCAACGTGCATCGTCACCTCGTCCCTTGCCGGCTTCGTTTATTCCCAGTTCTGTTTCGTGTTACAAATGTGAGCACCGAACCGGTATCAAATACCCAGGCACTACTACGAGAACCGGCAAGATAGACATCATTAACATGTATATCGGATATACCTTTCTTCTTGACGTGGCCGCTCTTCGGATCGGCCAAGTATTTGGAGCAATTACGCTTCCGTGCCCCTTCCACTGCAGTAGTAACACACAGTCTCAGGTTTAGGACCAGCCTTAGGCTTCTCAGGGTGCGCAACAACTTTCTTGCCGCCCTTCTTGAAGTTACCCTTGTTAGGCTTGTCCTGCTTTTTGAAACTAGTGGTCTTGTTGACCATCAACACTTGATTCTCCTTTTTTATCTCTACTTCAGCAGATTTCAGCATGGAAAAGAGTTCAGGTAAATCTTTATTCATGTTCTGCATGTTGTAGTTCATCACGAAGTTCTTGTAACTTGGTGGCAGTGATTGAAGGACACGATGAATACCCAGCTGATTAGGGATCATCATCCCCATGTCACTGAGCTTCTTCGCATGTCCGAACATGGCGAACATGTGCTCACTAACGCAGCTGCCCTCTTCCATCATACAGCTAAAGAACTGTTTCGAGGCCTCATAGCTCTCCACGGCCGCATTAGTTTCAAAGGTAAGTTTGAGCTCACGCATCATATCACAAGGTTCGTGGTGCTCAAAACGCTTTTGGAGCTCTGCCTCTAAGCTACATAGGATGGCACCCACCGAGTATCGAGTCCGAGTCTCATAAACATTCTTTATGTCCTCGGATACCAGGAGGTGGTGGGGGACCTAGCGGTGCATCGAGCACATATTGCAGGCTTCCACCAGTGAGGAAAATCCTCACATGACGGAACCATCTGAAGTTGCTACCATTGCCCTTAAGCTTTTCTTTCTCTAGGAACTGGTTAAAATTGATGGAGGAGGGCGCCATGATCTACAACATATTTGCAAGAGTTTAGACTAAGTTTATGATAAAATGAGTTCAATTTTAATTCTTAAATTAACTAGGTGAACTCCCACTCAAAACAACATCCCTCGCATTGTCTTAGTGATTACACGAACCAAATCCACTATGCCAAGTCCGATCTTCACGAGAAAAGATGTAGCTTCAAAGGCGAACACCCAAAGTGTTCATCATATCATTCATATGACTCATGCTCTACCTTTCGGTATCCCGTGTTCCGAGACCATGTCTGTACATGCTAGGCTCGTCAAGGCAACCTTAGTATCCGCGTGTGCAAATCTGGCTTGCACCGTTGTATGCACATGTGGAGTCTATCACACCCGATCATCACGAGATGCTTGAAACGACAAGTCTTAGCAACGGTGCATACTTAGGATGAACACTTCATTATCTTGATATTTAGTGAGAGGGATCATCTTATAATGCTACCGTCGCGATCTAAGCAAAATAAGATGCATAAAAGGATTAACATCACATGCAATTCATAATGTGTGATATGATATGGCCTTTCTTCTTGTGCTTTTGATCTCCATCTCCAAAGCACGGACATGATCTCCATCATCACCAGCATGGCGTCAAGGTCAGTGGCGCCGCTTCATGGTTGTCCATCACTTATAGCTACTATAACAACTACTTGAAATAAAGCTATTACATGATGAATAGACACGCAGGTCTTTAACAAAAATTAAAGACAACCATTAGGCTCCTGCCGGTTGCCATAATACAACAATGAACATCTCATACATCAAATATAATCATCATCACATCATGGCCATATCACATCACCAAACACTGCAAAAAAAAGTTAGACGCCTCTAATTTGGTTTGCATATTTTACATGGTTTAGGGTTTTCGAGTAAGATCCAATCTACCTACGAACATGAACCACAACGGTGATACTAGTGTTGACAATAGAAAGTGCAAATTGTAATCTTCACTATGGTGGGAGAGACAGACACCCGCAAGTTGCATGTCAAGCGTGGAGCAAGTCTCATGAGACGCGGTCATGTAAAGTTGGGCCTTCATCCCACCATCCCGCAAGATGCAAAGTACACAAACTAAAGCAACAAAAACATCACACACCATTGTGTTCTACTCGTGCAACAGATCTATGCATAGACATGGCTATACCATGATGGGGTTCGTTGCATAGAAAACAAAAATTTTCCTCCGCAAGACGAAAAAACCAACAGATCTAATCTATGGAACACCCAAGATCTAATCTACAAGATCGAAACAACGAGATGGAGATGATACTAACCCTCGATTCCAAAGCCTACGAGATTAATCTCGTTGTTGGTGTAGACGATCGTCCCGGTGCTGCAATCCGGACACTTCCGTCGGTCGCGCATACGGTGTCGATGAAGCTCCTTCTCTCTCGTTCCGGCGGGCAGCGGAGGTGTGGTAGATCTCCTCCAAGTTCCAAGCGGCACGACGGCGTGGTGGTGGTAGTGGAGGAAGAAAGCTGCAGGGCTTCGCCTGGCCGGACAACGTATGGTGGAGGGAGGCGGCCGGAGGAGGAGGCAATGATGGGGGGTGGTGGCCGGCCAACCCCTCCCCTCTTTATAGGGGGACAGCCGGCCAGGGTGGCCCCCTTCCCATCTAGGGTTGGGCGTCGGCCAAAGGGGAGAGGGCTTTCCCCTCCCCCAAGTTGATCCCCCGAAACCTAGGGGGTTGGCCGGCTGGGCCTTGGGGGCATGTGCCCTGGCCCATTAGGCAGGGAGCATCCTCGGCCCATGCTAGGCCTCCTAGGTCGTGGGCCCCATGGTGGACCCCTCCAGAACCTTCTACAACCTTCAGTCAACCTTTGGAAAAATCCCGAACATTTCCGAAACCAATCAACTTCCCTTATATGAATCTTATTCTCGGACTATTCCGGACCTCCTCGTGACATCCTGGATCACATCGAGACTCACGAACAAACTTCGTCTCCATACCATATTCAAATCTGCGACATCGAACCTTAAGCGCGTCACCCTACGGTTCGCGAACTATGACATGGTCGAGACTCCTCTCAGAGCAATAACCAATAGCGGGATCGGATCCATAATGGCTCCACATATTCAACGATGACTTAGTGATCGATTGAACCATTTACATACGATGCCAATTCCCTTTGTCTCGCGATATTTTACTTGTCCGAGGTTTGATCATCGGTATCTCCATACCTTGTTCAACCTCGTTACCGACAAGTACTCTTTACTCGTACCGTGGTATGTGATCTCTTATGAACCATTCATATGCTTGCAAACTAATCATATGACATTCCACCGAGAGGGCCCAGAGTATATATATCCATCATCAGGATGGACAAATCCCACTATTGATCCATATGCCTCAACTCACACTTTCCAAATACTTAATCCCATCTTTATAACCACCCATTTACGCAATGACGTTTGATGTAATAAAGTACCCTTCCGGTGTAAGTGATTTACATGATCTCATGGTCGAAGGACTAAGGCAACTATGTATCGGAAGCTTATAGCAAATTGAACTTAATGACTTGATCTTATGCTACGCTCATTTGGGTGTGTGTCCATTATATCATTCAACTAATGACATAACCTTGTTATTAATAACATCCAATGTTCATGATCACGAAACCATGATCATCTATTAATCAACAAGCTAGTTATACAAGAGGCTTACTAGGGACTCCTTGTTGTTTACATAACACACATGTATCAATGTTTCGATTAATACAATTTTAGCATGGTATATAAACATTTATCATAAACACAAAGATATTATAATAACCACTTTATTATTGCCTCTTGGGCATATCTCCAACAGTCTCCCACTTGCACTAGAGTCAATAATCTAGATTACATTGTAAGGTACCTAACACCCATGGCATTCTGGTGTTGGTCATGCTTTCTTGGGCATATCTAGATTATTGCCTCTTGGGCATATCTCCAACAGAAGAGACATAATCTTTAAGGTCATGACAAGCAACACAAGTTTCATAATTTTTAGACATGAAGGATTCTATTTTAGAGGCTCCCATAAATAAGACAAATTGTTCTACTTCTTCGAATCCAAGATGAATATAGTTATTCCAATGATAGTTCGAAACTAAAACTTCTTCACTAAAGCCACATTGGAATTTAAGATGTTTAGTATCCTGTTTAGAGCAACATTTTATATCATGGCGTTTAAGTAAAATTTTAGCAATTGTATCCAACTTTTTCAACACGCCACTCATTACTTTTCCCTTATATGATTCTCTATATTTCATAAATAATTTTGCAAGTTCCATAGAGTATAAAGCAGGTCCTTCCATAACAACAGTTTTTAGTTTTTCGATTTTTCAAATTTTATGGATTTTCAGATATATAGGAAAAATAAAAAACTAGACAGAAATAAACTAGACAAAACAAAATGAAATAAAAATAGCGAGAGAGGTGGAGTGTACTCCCTAGGTGAACTTATAAGTAGAGCTATGCTCCCGGCAAAGGCGCCAGAAAATAGTCTTGATAACCCACAAGTATAGGGGATTGCAACAGTCTTCGAGGAAAGAAAAACCCAAATTTGTTGATTCGACACAAGGGGAGCCAAAGAATACTTATAAGCCTTGACAGCGGAGTTGTCAATTCAGCTGCACCTGGAAAAGCACTAGCAACAGGGTGATGTGAAAGCAGTGGTAATATGATGCGGCGCCAGAAAATAGTTGGTCTACTTTGATGGCGTGTTGACAGGGAAATGTGATGTGGCAGTACATGAGAGCAATAGTAACACATCAGTAGCAGTAACACATAGGATATGACACTGGAAAATATCCCAGCGCGCAGTTGATTGAAAAGCAATGATGATAAAATAACGGACCGATGTTCCCGATGATCTACACTAGTGGTAACTCTCCAGATAACAAGTGTTGGGTGAACAAATTACAGCTGGGAAATTGATAGAATTGAATTTAGCATTAAGACAAAATATCCAGTCTATTAATATCGTAGGCATGTTTTCCATATATAGTCATACGTGCTCGCAATGAGAAACTTGCATAACATCTTTTGTCCTACCAGCCCGTTTGCGGCGGGCCTCAAGGAAACTACTGGTAATTAAGGTACTCCTTTTAATAGAGCACCGGAGCAAAGCACTAACACTTGGTGAAAACATGTGATCCTCATATCAAAGCCATCCCCTCCGGTTATCCCAATTTAAGATCACTTTGGGGCCTCGGGTTCCGGACAAAGACATGTGCATACAATTTGTAGATACAATCTAAGCAACAATTATAGAGCCTAGATCTAAGATCATGCCACTCGTGCACTAGTGACAAGCATTAAACATAACAATATTGCAGCAACAAATACTTCACAAACTTATAAGATATACTGAACATAATGATCAATCCATCGGATCCCAACAAACACAACACCGATTACATCATATGGATCTCAATCATGTAAGGCAGCTCGTGAGATCATTGTATTGAAGCTCATGGGAGAGAGTACCATCTAGCTACAGCCAAGAACCCATAGTCCCAGCAGGAAATACTCACAAACCATCATGGAGTCAAAGTGGAGGCGGTGGAATCGATGGCGATGGCTCCGGGGCACTTCCCTGTCCAGCGGTGCCGGAGAGAGACTTGTCCCCGAAACTTGGTTTCGGCGATGACGCGGCTCAGAACTTTTCGTGGATGGAGGGTGATATGTTCGAGTTTTTAGGTCAGAGGGGTCTTATAGGCGAAGAGGCGACGCGAGGGTGCACGGGTGCCCATACCCCCCGCGGCCGGGCCAGGCGCGCTGGGCTTGGTATGGCTGCCCCGTGGCACATCTCTGTCTCCCCTTCGGCTCCGGAGTCTTCTGGTATATTAGAATTTCTGTGATTTTTCCAGAATTTTCCGAGCACTTTCAATTTTGGACATTTTCTGCAATAAACAGACATAATAAACAGAAACTGGCACTCGGGCACTTGTTAATAGGTTAGTCCAATAAATTTCATAAAATGATGCAAAGTGCACATAAAAACATAGAGGAATTGGTGTAAAACAAGCATGGAGCATCAAAAATTATAGATACGTTTGCAACGTATCAACCCCCTAGATTAACGATCTAAGATCAGAGTAAAATGAGGGAAATCGGTAACTGCCTAAATTAACATAACAAATCCCACAAATCTCTCCGGTTGATTCTTCATTTATGTGCAGCCAGGTTATATTAAGGAAATAAAAACATTGCTTCATAAATCGAAGGAATCGTTGGGGTCATGCATTAGGAATCTCAATTGCTTGTTTCCGTTTTGTATGGATTTTTTTCACGCATGTCGTGTGGGAGCTGACCGGTAGAGGGGGGTAATTGAAAAAGGGCCAAGCTACAACCTTATATTCTGAAACAAATGCCAAAAATCTATAGGCATTATAGAAAGGAACGGAGGGAGTATTAAACAAACTTTGTGCTTGATAAAAATATCTTCCCTGAGTAAGTATGGTAGGATCCCAGATTCTACGGTTCGATACTACAACTCGATTCTTCCCGACAAAAATCGACTCAACTCCGAATACCGATTCTGACTACCGATCATTTTCAGAATCGGTAGCCGAACAACCTTTGACAAAAGTAGGCACATGAGTCACCTACAAGGTACACCATCGAGTGAGTGTTAAATATATATATGCGCAGTGTTAATGGATTTTACTCCCATCGGGAGCGCACAGTCATAAATAAAAACATCACAGTTGAAAAGGATGAACTAGCAACATAGCCAGTTCTGAATTCATTACAGATGGGGGCTTTATAAAAGCCATTGTTTGAAGCAAAATGTCAAGTTACAATTTAATAACAAAAACTCAAGGAGCCTAGGTCTGCGTCGACAGGCTTGGTGCAGCTCCTCCAGTAGCCGGTTTGTTAGCTATCACCAGATCAAGAAGTTGCAGCACGCATTTGCGCACCGACATTTTGAAAGGGCTATGGTCGATACCTAGCCCATCTTGATCCTTCGGCGGCTTCTTTGTCAGCAACTCCATTTCAGCTTTGAAGCCATGCCCCATCAGAAGTTGGAAAGCAAGGAGAGCGTCGTAGGTACGCGAGGTATGTTTGAATACCTCGATGGTGCCTTCGGTGTTGACGGAGAAAGTATCTGCCAGCTGCCCTAGAGTCTTCTTTTGATCCGCCTTTGGAAAGATCATGGCGTGCAGTCTCGACAAGACCACCCTGTTCTTCTGGAGAAGAGCTCGGACGAGGTCGCCAGAATCAATCGCCATAGAAATGGCATCAGCGGAAGAATCAGCCGGGAGCTTGCCTAGGGAAACGATGGGCATATCGGCAGCTTCTGCAAGAAATAAGAACATAAGTGAGAAGCTAATGAAACTAAATGCAAAGGAATTTGAAGAAAGAACAGTAACATTACCCAACAGGGCCATGGTGGACTTATGCAGAAGATCCTCCCTCTTCTTCTTCTAGGTTTGGGCCTCTGCCTTCTCCTTCTCCTCCTCCTTCAGCTTCTTCTTCAGCTGACCAAGCTCTTTTCTCAAAGAGTCTGCATCCTAACGGGCAGTGGCAACCATTTTCACTACTTGGTCAAGTTGTGACGTCTTCGACAAAACATCATCTTGGAGCCGAGCATTATCGGCTTGGAGCGAAGATAATTGGGAGGCGAAGTCCTTTATAATTGTTATGGTAGTTTGGATGCCCTATGAGAAAACACAAGTAGCATTATGCCTATGGTAAAAAACCTTTCGAGTCCACACATGATTGCAAGCAGTCGAATGTCAGCGAGGTTGGAAGAGAGGAAACCATTATCAAGAAAAAGAAAGGTTGAAATACTCACGGGCTTCCCACGAGGCGAAGGAGAAATAACAGCTGCTGAAGGAACTTCTTTTCCCTTCGAGAGAGAAGAAGGAATTGAAGCGACTTTTGGTGGAACCGAAGCTTCAGATGCTGCGGGAGTTGGCCTACTAGGGCTAGCCTTCGCCTTCTTCGAAGGAGGCTCTATAAAACCCTCCTCGCTGCAATCAAACGAGTCACTATGTCAAAAGGAAATATGAATCAAGTCGAGAAGCAAAGCATCCTCGTCGGCGAAGCCGCCGAAGGGTCTCTTTGGCGGTTGAGCGCTGGGTTTCTCCGGAGCTGAATGAACAAAGGGAGCACGATCAACATCATTGTCATGATTTGACTCCACTGTATCGATTAATTCGTCATCAACGATTATATGATCACCAGAAGAAGCTTCAGGGTTGTTAGGGTCATTGTCCTCTTCCTTGGAAGCTTCACTGTCCTCATCTACTTCTGCGCAAGATTCTACATTGGCGGTAGAACCACCTTCTTCAGGATTTTCTTCATCTTCGGATACAATTGGCAGATATTCGGCAGTTGGAGGAAGCTGTCAGAACAATCAAAGACTCGATAAGATGAAACAAAATGTGTCGGATGCAAGCATTGGCATAGACAGGAAAAAGCTAAAGGATTACCTCGGATGGTTGGTGAGCAAGGTCATAGCCTCATAGGGCTCATGAAGGGCTAGCAGGGGAATTGAATCTTCCTGGCTAAAATGGGTCAAACGCCTGACCTCATCCAGCAGTTCCTTTTCAGACAGTTCTGCAACATTGACTCGAGTCTCGTCCTTAGAACCCGAATACAACCACATTTGATGAACTCTGGACATAACCGGCTGTATGCGACGCTTCAAGAACACGGCGGCAATTTCAGTACCAATCATTGTTTGGCCATCGGATTTCTTTATCTGCAATACTTTCTCGAACAACTTGTCAGCTACTGTCCTTTCTTCGACTGTCAGTATGTTCTTCCAGGATTTCTTCGGCACAGCTTCTAGGAGGTCAACAAACTTTGACAGGCACATGTTTTGACCAGTTGTCGATGGATCTCTAAGTTAAACACGTCAACCTCCATCTCTGGACTGACTCTCTCATTGGAAAGTTTAATTAATTCACATGTTTTCGGACAACAAATCCAACTCCACCAGTGATGAAGGAGCCATTGCTACTACTATAACGCTTAACGAAGAAAATCTTCTTCCATAAACCCCAGTGAGGATCGATGCCAAGGAAAGCCTCATAAAGAGTGATAAAAATTGCAAGATGAAGAATAGAGTTTGGAGTTAATTGCCAGAGTTGGATCACATACGAGAGCAAAAGACGTCGAAGAAACTCGTGTGCTGGTAGGGATAGCCCATGGTACAGGAACATGGCAAACACTACAGTAAAACCGGCCGGAGAATTAGGGCGCGAGGCTGAATCTGGTAGGATGATGTTCCCTTCTTCATCAGGAATCAAGCCGAGGTTGCGCGCCTTCTTATCATCGCGCTTCGACATTTTCGAAGCGGGCCAGTCGCCAGGGGCGTCCTTGGCGGTAGCGGCGGAAGCCTCCGGTACGACCTTCTTCATCGCAGCAGCGGTGATCTTGGGGCCGGTGGCGCTCGTAGCAACACTGGCGGCAGCGGCGGTGCCCTTCTTTTTTTACCATCTTGAAATATCTCCAGAGATGGCAATGGTTGAGCCCCCGAGCGTAGTGATTGCGCGGCGGCGAACTAGTCGGAGCTTATTCCGATCCGCAACTGTATTAAAGCGAAAAAATTCTGCATTAAAGCGAAAAAATTCTGCGCGCAAGTAATAGCACGAGCCGAAAATATTTGTCCAAATAAATTTTGCAAATAGTAAGAAATTGAAAATATAGCACCTGATAATATTTGTATCGGATGAAATCGGAGCGGTGACTTGCGGCGCAAATACACTGTCGTCTTCCCGGAGATGGCGGTGCACGAGCTTGGCGTGTCTAGTATACTTCATTGTTTATCCCCATAGCTCAATTTCATCAAGCGATGTATGCACATAAGAATGATGTAAAATGATTAGATCTAAATAAAATAGTTAATAAATACAATCAACGGAAAGAGATAAAAGATAGGCTGATTGATTGCCAAATCAATCCGCTGTTATGTTGCTTGGATGGCGTGATGATTGCATGTAGAAGCACCAACGTGTCCTGATTGCGTAAGTGGCCGCGGCGGCTGATCCGTATGATAGTTTGACTTCATGCAGCGCCTCCGCTTGCTCTTTTTTAGACGGATCTATTTTACATATCGGGCCGTTGTTCAGCATGCACGCGCTGCCCGCAGCCGACGTTTCCACCCTAAGCGGAATCTGGGGCGCGGCAGAGTTGATGTCTCCCGCTCGGGAGCAAGGTAGAGGTAGATAAGACGGAGATTGTATTTGTTGAATAAGACGAACTAGCCAGGCGATCTAGCCGCCGATGTAGATGAGAGATCCCGCTCGGATAACAAAATCCAGCTGCCGTGATTCCCGCAGACGGCGCCAATTGACGAGGGATCACCTCGCCAATGACTACGGATTGTAGACTTGGATTTCAGGAGAGAGCGACGATGGAGATTCCGGGAGCGAGATTGGGCACACGATATACCCAGCTTCGGGTCCCCTCGGCGGAGGATCCCTACGTGCTGCTAGCAATCTAGTATACGATCACAAGTATATTTACAAGGGCCGCCGTAGGCGGAACTATGTTGTCTATCTCTTGTCCTCCTTCTATCGGGTGTCCTGGCTAGCGTTTTGTGTGCAACCATCCTAGGGTTTTACAAGAGTCCTAGTCGACTACTTCTTCGTGTTGTTTTCTTGGGCCTTCTCCATATTGGGCCGAGCCAGGTATACTAATAATGGGTACCCGAAGGGTATGCCCATGACAGTGGCGGCGCTGCGGTTGTGAGATGCAAAAATAGAGGAGGAAGAAAACAATAGGAGGAAGAAGAAAGAAAGTAAAATATGCGTATCTCTTTATAAAAGGGAGAGTTACCAAGGATTTGGTCCGGAGGATTTTGAGCTTTAAGCATTGGATGCAGATCTAGGTTACCACGTGTCACCACGGCCATCATGCTAAAGGACAATCACCTCCACTACGCATGGAAATCAAGGGGACGCCTCGATTAACACGCAAGGATCAGTCATTTCCTAACTGAGCGCGCAGATATAGGGTGGGCCCGTTAGGTCATGTTCTGTCAATCAAGCCGTCGCAGAGGTGTCATCAAAAATATCGACTCCTCATTTGTGAAGCATCCGAAGGAATCTACAACATTGAGTTGCTTGACTTGAGTCTACGCACGGTTACAAGCACCCGTCCCTAAACTCGGAGGCTACTCCCATCGGGAGCGCTGGACGCGCACCCGATAAAAACTACTGAAGACGAAGGAAAACAAACCCGAAGGTTTCAGAAGATCCAGGATCGAGCCCGGGGACTTGAACCTGAGTAAAGTAACGTTGCTTTGCCATCAGCAGTTAACTAGCATCGATTTATCGAGTAAGACTGGGCACGTTACTTCTATCCCTTACGTACTATCATATCAAATGACTTGACTCGAAGTTTTTGGAGACCCGATATATAAAAAAGTATCGGATGATGAAGGCAATTCAGAAAGTATCGATATCAGAATCTTTGAGTAGAACAACTTGAGTCTACGTACGGTTGCAAACATCCGTCCCTAGATTTGGAGGCTACTTCCATCGGGAGCGCTGGACGCGCACCCGATATCAAGCGGTTTCAACTTCAAAATGATGAAGAGGAAGCAAATCTTTTCGACAGTCGTGAACATTCAAATGAAGACAATTATAGTCCCTGCCCGAAGCTCCACTTCGGCCAGTCACTCGGTGGCTACTAATGTGGGCATTACCCTTCGGATACACACTACTAGGAAAACAGCTATCAGTGGCGCACCTGTTTTAGACATCAGTGGCGCACTAGTGGTGCGCCACTGCTATCACGCCACTGCTAATAGCTAGCAATGGCGCACCAGTGGTGCGCCACTGGTAAGGCGCACAGCAATGGCGCACCTTTTTAAGCCATGTAGTGCGCCACTGTAATATTGATAGAAGTGCGCCACTGTGAGCCATGTAGTGCGCCAGTGCAATATTGATCGAGTGCGCCATTGAATCAATGATGAGTGCGCCATTACTATAGTAAATAAATAAATAAATGAAAAAAGGGCCACATGGCCCTGGCTGTGGTAGGCAGTCGATCTGGATCTGAGTTGACCCATCTAAAAATACCAGTTTTATTTTATTACATACAAGAGTTACTACATGACCCAAATAAATAAAATAACCACATGTTCTAAAGTTTACAGCTAGGACCCTAAAACAAAATGAAAAACGCAATCGAATCCAACACAGTGGAGAGGCGCCGCGCGTCCACGCCGTCGTCCGCCGTGGTGAAGAGCCGCTGCGTCGTCGTCCTCCGTGGTGAAGAGCCGCTGCGCCGTCGTCCTCCGTGGTGAAGAGGAGCCGGGGGCCCGAGATTTGCCCGCGAACGGACTTGGAGAGGCGGTCCAGCACGTCCGGTAGGTGGAGGAGGCCGGTCACGGCAGGGGCGAACAGCAGCTCAGCCATGGCTAGCGTGGGGAGGCGGAGGCCGTGGCGAGCGCGGGAGGGCGGTGTCTGTGGCGTCCGCGAGCGCGGGCGGCGCGGGGGCGGGCTTGCCCTCGAAGCTCGTGTCGACGTGGCAGAGGAGCTCGTCGGCTGCGCCGCAGAGCTCCAGGCCGGCGTCGGAGAGGCGGAGCAAGGGGGCGAGCGGGGCCGCCTCGGAGCGCGTGGAGTGCAGCGGAGGCGCCAGGCCACGGGGCAGCCGTCGGAGCTGTAGACGCGGACCACGCCGTCCTTGTCGTCCGGGTCGGGGTCGACGGACGCTGACACGGAGGGGGATCTGGCGAGCGAGTACGGGGAGAGGGTGGTAGCGGTGCCGCCGCTGGCCGTGCCCGAGCCGGTGCGGTGGGGAGGCGGGGAGCTCGCCGGCGACGGGCGGTCCAGGCGGGGAGAAGGGGAGCAGTTTGCGTTAATGGCTGAGAGAAAGAGATAAGGTGCGATTTGTGGTGTGCCCGAGCCGGTGTGGTGTGGCTGAGAGATAAGAAAGAGATAAGAAACGGAGATGGGTCGTGTGCGATGGGTGCGTGTACGTGGCAGGCGGTGGGATGTGGAACGCGTGTCCGATGGAGGCGTGTACGTGGGCTGAAATTTTAGGCAGTGGTGCGCCATTGCTAGTTAAAGTAGTAGTGGAGCACCTATGTGTAGTGCGACACTAGCAGACTCAGTTTCATCCATAAATCAGGCCAAAAAGTAATAGTGGCGCACCATATATCCTAGTGCGCCATTGATATTTAAAGTAGCAGTGGCGCACCTATATGTGGTGCGCCA
The DNA here is from genome assembly GCA_030979885.1 of Lolium multiflorum. NCBI lineage: Eukaryota > Viridiplantae > Streptophyta > Magnoliopsida > Poales > Poaceae > Lolium > Lolium multiflorum. The sequence continues at coordinate 312,389,686 of CM061750.1, read as the reverse complement.
TTGGTAACACCAATCTCATCTATAAACCTGCCCAAAAATTAGTAGTGGCGCACCACTTACCTTAGTGCGTCACTGTTATTTTTTTACCAGTGGAGCACCACTTTTCGGTGCGCCACTGCTAAGTAGCAGTGGCGCACCACTATTGATGTGCGCCACTAACACCCTTTTTACGGCTAGACCTTTTCCTAGTAGTGTACCCAACATTAGTCTACCTCCTCTGGCCCAACTAGGGGCCCATGAAGATTGCCCAATAACCAAGGTGGAGCTATATGTCGGTTCCAGCAAAGGAGACCTACCCCGAAGAAGGATTCTTGACGGACAAGGCAAGAAGGCACCGAACAAGGAAAGATTAGAATAAATCTTGTTGTAACCTAGTCGAGTCCGGACAGAACTCTCGGGACCTGGCCTGCTATATAAAGGCCAGGAGAGAGCCTGTCGAGACACAACATCAATACGTAGATCCACTGCAAGTCAGAGCTAGAAGCTTAGAACCCTTGCCTCTCGGCGAGACAACCACCATAGCCTATCGGCTACCCCATTGTAACCCGATATATTCGATAATCAAGATCAGACAAGCATAAAGTAAGGGTTTTACCTCATCGAGGGCCCTGAACCTGGGTAAATCTCTCTCCCTGCTTGTTTGGTATCCGATGTCTCGTGCTAGCCTGCAGGATTCCGTCAACCCTAAGCCCCTCACGGTGGGCATTGCCGGGGAGCACCCTCGTCTGTCTCACTACTATTTTTGATGTTTGTGTGTTGCATTTGTATTAGTTTCTTCTGCACTTATTGATGGTTGTCAACTCCAAGAAAAACATAAAGGAAATAATATGGTTAGCTACATCTAAGTGTTTCTCACAACCCCCCCTCCTCGTGCCTCTGTTGTCGGATAACCTCTCAGACCCTGTGAAAACAAATTGTTCAGTTAGTATATCAAAAATAGATGTTTCAAAGGTTGTGTATAGACGTTGGCCGAGAATTGTGTGTCTGATCCTATGGACATGTGGGCTCAATATCTGAATCACCAGGGCAATACCGTTGGGGGATCCGTTCCTAATGAATAAACAAATAATGAAGTTTGTACTCTTTTTATGCTACATTTATCTCATTCTTGTTGTATTAGTTGTATTTCATAGTTCTATTTTCTACTGCACTTTGAGTCACTTGTCTTATCCACTTGTTAACCATTTTTCTTGGTAGCATCTTATTTTTCCATCGAATTTGTTGATGTCTACCAATGTTTCTACTGTATTTTATGGATGTATGTCTATTGCAATTTTTGTTAGTTTCTACTGCATTTTGTTGATGCATGTCTACTTTATTTTTCTAGTTCACTTTTTTTTTTATGGTTGTGTACTTTTTTGTGTGTGATTTTCTATTGTTTTTATGCCAATCTCCACTTCTTTAATGCTTCTCCACCGAAATTTCTAGTTGCTTGAATGACACTAGTTAACGTTTCCCATTGAATTATGTTTCTATTTTGCATCAACTATTAAGATTTATTGTATTTTTATACCATATTTCTGTTGCCCATATTGATAGTTGCATAATGCATTTTTTGTGTCAAGTTTATCATCACCGTTGATGATTCTCTATTACATTTTCTACAAGGTCTCACTACTCTTGTTGATGTTTGTGTGTTGCATTTGTATTAGTTTCTTCTACACTTATTGAAGGTCGTCTACTCCAAGAAAACATGAAGGAAACAATATGGTTATCCACATGTAAGTTTCTCACAAGTTACTTTGTTATTATCACCCTCCCCCCCCCACCTCTGTTTTCGGGTAACCTCTTAGACCGTATGAAAACAAATTGTTTACTTACTATATCGAAAATAGATGTTTCAAAGGCTTATGTATAGACGTTGGTCGAGAATTGTGAATCTGATCATAGGGACATGTGGGCTCAATATCTGAATCACCAGCCCAATACCCTTGGGGGATCTGTTCCTAATGAATAAACAAATAATGAAGATAGCTTTGGGTGACCACACTTTCTAAATCTTAGGAAAACACATTCTATGTTTTGTAAAATTATAAAAGACAATAACAGATATTTTTTTGAAATTCATCCATGTAATACAGCCATTTGCTATGTTTTTCAAAAAAAGAAAATGACAAAATGAGAGTAGGTTTTACTAAAAAGCACCTTGATTCTAAGCTTTTAAGTAAGTTTGAACGTTTGCCCCTGTGGCCCACATCTGTTTGACGTATGCTGCAACACTGACATTTCGGGCTGGGCTGCCCATGGCCACGTCTAGCAGCGAGTAGCGGTAAGCTCAATTTTGCTCTCGATGCCATGTCAGCAGAGATAGTTGCTTTGAAACATGGATTGGAGCTAGCTCAAACTGTTGGGTGCAATAGAATTATTTGCTGCTACGACAGCATGGACGTGGTCCAAGCAATGCAAGATGGAGGTTATTCAAACGGAGCGGCAGCAACAATTCTTGATGATTTCTATCACCTTGCTACGGATTTCTCTAAAATCCTTTTTAAGCATAATTACCGTGAAGCAAATATGGTGGCACATGAAATCGCAAGGTATACCAGGAGTAATGATCAGTGGGTGTGGCTAGATGAACCACCTGATTTTATTATACTTTTCCTAGTAAACGATGTAATAAAGATGATTATGAATGAATAAAGAGAGATTTTGACGTAAAGAAAAGAAAGAAGCTAATGCCATGTGGATGGCTGGTTGGGACGCCTCCTCGCTATTGCTAGATCTAGCGATTTAGAGTGAAAATCAAGGGGGGTCGGGGGAATCGGTGGAACATGAGTGGCACAGGAGGCGGAAGCGCCAGGCTGCAGCCCGCAGCTAGGGGCGCCAGGGGATCGGTTCATCCGCATCACACAGGCGTTGTCATTGGTCGGAGGTCCCCTGCCAATATAATTTTCATCTTGTCCCCGAATTCTTGGTTAGCAATCTTAAAGCACAGACGATTGTTTATCCAATTTGTTTCTTCAATTTCGCAAATTCCAATAGCCATAAGAACAAAAACAAATGGTTTTGGTGCTTTTTTATAGCATGGCCTGCCAAAGGATTTTTTTTCAAGCTCCACCACTGATGGCTAGACTAGGGCTAGCTGGTGCGGTACAACCGGAGGCGTGGCAGGGTGTTGTTGCACCAACACCGATTGCACAGAGTTTTCGCCAGCCCGACCCACTTCCCGAGCTCCTCCAGGCTCCAGCTAGCTCAGACTGCTCCAGGGTGAGCTTGAGGTCCTCGAGAGCTTGATCGTACTCGAGGAGGGGCACATAGTCATCAGTGTCATCGTGAACGTCCTCCTACTGATCCTCGGCATGGCCCAGGTCCTCGCCAATGTTCCGCTCCTCGGGAGCTGGAGTGTCACCCAGGAAGTAGGCGATGTGCTGTGCATTGTGCTCCCACTCGAGCCACCTATCCTACATGGGCGAGTTGGGGTTGTAGTCGGGCTCGTGCCGCAAATCCATCGACAATAGAGTTGTCAACATTAGATCTCGTGGCGGTTCCCCACCCGTTCGGCGGCACTAGAGGCACCAGGATCTTGTCTTGGTTCAGGTTCCAACCACGAGGGAGGTTGGCGTTTGGCCATGCCACCGACCTCTTTGTGCGAGCCAATCACCTCCATGGTGACGTAGACTCGGTTGCGGTTGCGGCGGCGAGGTCCCAGCGAGGACTCAGCCTCGTGGTCGTTGCACCGCCCTTTCTCCATGGCCAGGAGCCTTTCTCCATTGCGGCTGCCGACAATAGGGAACTAGGGTATTTGGGCGGCTGGAAGTGGACTGTAGGGGTGTGGGGATGAGGATGCAGCGGTGTTGGCATTAGAACGGACGGGCACGTGAGTAACATGAACGGCGGCGTCACAAACAAGCGGTAATGCCTTTAATGGTGACACAAAAGACGGATGACGAGCGGGCAACGGGTCACTGCCAATCGGTTACGGGGAGAATGCACGGATGTTAACGCATTTCTGGGCCAAATTTAAGATAGAAATAGGTCGGTTCACGTCTATCGATCTGTTTGCATCGCACCAATGATGGCCTCCATCTAGATCATGTTTCAGTTCTCTTCCCCATTACCTAGAAAAAGTAAGCCATCGGTTCAGGTACAAGATACTATCATTACCGTCTGGACAATTAGACATCCAACCCTTAATCACAACGATACAATTGCAAGAGCGGAGCTCTCCTCCCCCCAGCCAAGTGGAGAATGCATGAAAGAGTCAGATGCTTGTTCTATTCTTTTTCCTGTCCGTGAAGTAAATCAGGAGATAAATTTGGTCTTGTTGAGAAAAGAGAAGCACTGTACGCTGTAGTGCACCAATGCGCTGACTAGGATGACAGTAATATATTGGTCGTTTAAGGAGGTGGATAGCAAAGCTGGTCGCTGTCTTTCATCTTATGAATACTATCCATACGTCTCCTGTCAATTTTGGGGTGGTTAGGAAGAAAGCGAAGTAAAATCTATCAGCAGCACTATCTTTCCTTAAAGGTTGTTCACGGTAAGTAAACAAATTTGTTTTGTTTGTGCGATGATGATACCTTAGCTACCATAACCGCATCGATAGGTACTCCACCCGTTCAGTGCTAGTAATACGGGGACTGTCTGGTCTGCCATGCCTATCAGTCGGAAATTAGGCAGAGATGATTAATGCATAACAAATGCTATTGCATTTTAACGAGCAGTGTATTCGGTAGCTGGTATGAAACTCTTTTCTTAGGGTATCTTCAACCGTGCGACGCAAACGGACTGTGAGTCACTAGTGGAAAAGAGGCCTTTCGTCCCAAGCAAATGTCCCCGTTTTGAACCAAACCGGGACCAATGGGGGGCATTGGCCCCGGTTCATCATGAAAACCCTTTAGTCCCGGTTCGTTTGGACCCTTTAGTCCCTATTACGAACCGGGACTAAAGGGTGGTCTATGGGGCAAAACCCTTTAGCCCCCTTCGTATTACCACCGGGACTAAAGGTCTACCCTTTAGTCCCGGTTCGTAATACGAAGGGGGACTAAAGGGTTTTTTGCCTCCCCATGCACCTCCATCCTCCCGTGGATCGCCTTTTTTAACACTGTAAAATATAAAAGAAAATGATAGAAAATTCAAAAAATAAAATCTTTTCAGATTCTTGTATGTTATGCAACCTACTATTAGGGAAAATTAACAAATTTGAGTTTTTGCGTTTTTTGCAAAAAAGGTTTGAAAAATGGTAAAACCGCATTAACTTTTGCATACGACGTCGAAAAAAAACGTGTAATATATCAAAATCATCGTGGGAAAAAGTTACATCCGAATTCTTCGCTGATACGTCCAAAACGTATCTACTTTCCCGAACACTTTTGCTATTGTTTTGCCTCTAATTTGTGTATTTTGGATACAACTAACACGGACTAACGCTGTTTTCAGCAGAATTGCTCTGGTGTCTCGTTTTTGTGCAGAAATCCAACTTTCAGAAAAACCTCGGAATTTATACGAAGGCCTATTTTCCCGGAAGATTCACGGAGCAAGGGCAAGTCGGTGGAGGCCCGGGCCCACACCCTAGGCGCGGCCCGGGAGGGCGCGCGGCCCTAGTGTGGCCCTCGGAGGTCTCCGACGCCCTCCTTCGGACTACTTATCGCCTCGACCTAAAACGCACAGAGAAGTCGCCGAAACCCTCTAGAGCCGCCACATCGCGAAACTCGTCTCGGGGAGAAGTCTCCGTTTTGGCACTCCGGACGGGAATTGGAGGAGATCTTCACCGCCATCACCACCAACGCCTCTCCATCGACGGTGATACGTCTCCAACGTATCGATAATTTCTTATGTTACTTTATTGATGATACCTACATGTTTTATGCACATTATATGTCATATTTATGCATTTTGGAACTAACCTATTAACAAGATGCCGAAGAGCCAGTTTGTTTTCTGCTGTTTTTGGTTTCAGAAATCCTAGTAAAGAAATATTCTCGGAATTGGACGAAACGAGGGTCCTTTTTGCACGAAGCTTCCCGAAGACCGAAGAGATAACGAGGTGGGCCACGAGGCGGCCAGAGGGCGGCGGCGCGGCCAGCCCTGGCCGGCCGACCTACCTCCTGGGCCCTCGTGTGGCCCCCGCGTTGACCCTCCGCCTACTTAAAGCCGTCGCGAAACCCCCAGTGCAGAGCCACGATACGGAAAACCTTACAGAGACGCCGCCCGCGAATCCCATCTCGGGGATTCGGAGATCGCCTCCGGCCCTGCCGGAGAGGGGATTCATCTCCTGAGGACTCTACACCGCCATGGTCGCCTCCGGAGTGATGAGTGAGTAGTGTCCCCTGGACCATGGGTCCATAGCAGTAGCTAGATGGTCGTCTTCTCCTTGTTGTGCTTCATTGTTGGATCTTGTGAGCTGCCTAACATGATCAAGATCATCTATCTGTAATTCTATATGTTGTGTTTGTCGGGATCCGATGGATAGAGAGTACTATGATTATGGTGATTATCAATCTATTGTTCATGTGTTGTTTATGATCTTGCATGCTCTCCGTTATTAGTAGAGGCTCTGGCCAAGTTTTTGCTCTTAACTCCAAGAGGGAGTATTTATGCTCGATAGTGGGTTCATGCCTCCATTGAATCTGGGACAGTGACAGAAAGTTCTAAGGTTGTGGATGTGCTGTGCCACTAGGGATAAAACATTGATGCTATGTCTAAGGATGTAGTTGTTGATTACATTACGCACCATACTTAATGCAATTGTCTGTTGCTTTGCAACTTAATACTGGAGGGGGTTCGGATGATAACCTGAAGGTGGACTTTTTAGGCATAGATGCAGTTGGATGGCGGTCTATGTACTTTGTCGTAATGCCCAATTAAATCTCACTATATTTATCATATCATGTATATGCATTGTTATGCCTTTCTCTATTTGTCAATTGCCCGACTGTAATTTGTTCACCCAACATGCTTTTATCTTATGGGAGAGACACCTCTAGTGAACTGTGGACCCCGGTCCTATTCTTTACATAGCATACAATCTCTGCAATTGTGTTTTACCGTTTTCTTTGCAAACATCTTCCACTCGATACGTTTAATCCTTTGTTACAGCAAGCCGGTGAGATTGACAACCTCACTGTTTCGTTGGGACAAAGTACTTGGGTTGTGTTGTGCGGGTTCCGCGTTGGCGCCGGAATCCACGGTGTTGCGCCGCATCACATTTCGCGACCATCAACCTTCAACGTGCTTCTGGCTCCTCCTGGTTCGATTAAACCTTGGTTTCTTTCGAGGGAAAACTTGCTCTGTGCGCATCATACCTTCCTCTTGGGGTTCCCAACGAACGTGTGAGTTACACGCCATCAAGCTCTTTTCTGGCGCCGTTGCGGGAGAGATCAAGACACGCTGCAAGGGGAGTCTCCACTTCTCAATCTCTTTACTTTGTTTTTGTCTTGCTTTATTTTATTTACTATTTTGTTTGCTGCACCTAAACAAAACACAAAAAAATTAGTTGCTAGTTTTATTTTATTTACTGTCTTGCTCTCTATATCAAAAACACAAAAAAATTAGTTACTTGCATTTACTTTATCTAGTTTGTTTTATTTACCGTTGCTAAAATGAATACTCCTGAAAATACTAAGTTGTGTGACTTTACAAATGCAAATAATAATGATTTCCTATGCACACCTATTGCTCCACTGCTACTACAACAGAATTCTTTGAAATTAAACCTGCTTTACTGAATTTGGTTATGAGAGATCAATTTTCTGGTGCTAGTTCTGATGATGCTGCTGCCCATCTCAATAATTTTGTTGAACTTTGTGAAATGCAAAAGTATAAAGATGTAGATGGTGATATTATTAAATTGAAAGTATTTCCTTTCTCATTAAGAGGAAGAGCTAAAGATTGGTTGCTATCTTTGCCTAAGAATAGTATTGATTCATGGACTAAATGCAAGGATGCTTTTATTGGTAGATATTATCCTCCCGCTAAAATTATATCTTTGAGAAGTAGCATAATGAATTTTAAACAATTAGATACTGAACATGTTGCTCAAGCATGGGAGAGAATGAAAACTTTGGTAAAGAATTGCCCAACCCATGGACGACTACTTGGATGATCATCCAAACCTTCTATGCAGGACTAAATTTTTCTTCGCGGAATTTATTGGATTCAGCTGCTGGAGGTACCTTTATGTCCATCACATTGGGGGCGGCTACAAAACTTCTTGATGATATGATGATAAATTACTCTGAATGGCATACGGAAAGAGCTCCACAAGGTAAGAAGGTAAATTTTGTTGAAGAAACCTCTTCCTTGAGTGATAAGATTGATGTGATTATGTCTATGCTTGTGAATGGTAGATCTAATGTTGATCCAAATAATGTTCCTTTAGCTTCATTGGTTGCTCAAGAAGAAAATGTTGATGTGAATTTCATTAAAAATAATAATTTCAACAACAATGCTTATAGGAACAACTCTGGTAATAACTATAGGCCATATCCTTCTGCTAATGGTAATGGTTATGGTAATTCTTATGAGAATTCTTACAATAATAATAGGAATGTACCCTCTGGTTTTGAAGCCATGCTTAAAGAATTTATTAGTACACAAACCGCTTTTAACAAATCTGTTGAGGAAAAGCTTGATAAAATTGATACTATTGCTTCTAGAGTTGATAGGCTTGCCTCTGATGTTAATCTTTTAAAATTAAAAGTTATGCCTAATAATGATATTGATAATAAGATTACTACTACAGCAAATGCCATCCAAGTTAGAATTAATGAGAATATAAGATTAATGGCTGAATTGCGTGCTAGGTGGGATAGAGAAGAAAATGAAAAACTAGCTAAAGAGAATAATGTAGCTAAAGTTTGGACTATTACCACCACTAGTAATGCTAATTCTTCACATGTTGCTGCACCTCCTACTATCAATGGTAAAATAATTGGTGTTGGCAATGTTTCTACTCCTAGTGCAAAGCGAACAAAACTGCCTGAAATTGCTAAAACTGCTGAACCTGCTTGTGATAAAACTGCTGAAATTTTTTCCAACCTTGGGAACAATGATCCCATTGCTGTAGCTCATAATGATTTAGATTTTGATGATTGCCACATCTCTGAAGTTATAAAGTTCTTACAAAAACTTGCTAAAAGTCCTAATGCTAGTGCTATAAATTTAGCCTTTACAAAACATATTACAAATGCTCTCATAAAAGCTAGAGAAGAGAAATTAAAACTTGAAACTTCTATTCCTAGAAAGTTAGAAGATGGTTGGGAGCCCATCATTAAAATGAAATTCAATGACTTTGAATGTAATGCTTTATGTGATCTTGGTGCAAGTATTTCTGTTATGCCTAAAAAGATTTATGATATGCTTGACTTGCCACCATTGAAGAATTGTTATTTGGATGTTAATCTTGCCGATAATGTTAAAAAGAAACCTTTGGGGAGGATTGATAATGTGCACATTACGGTTAACAATAACCTTGTCCCCGTTGATTTTGTTGTCTTGGATATCGAATGCAATGCATCTTGTCCAATTGTGTTGGGAAGACCTTTTCTTCGAACTGTTGGTGCTGTTATTGATATGAGGGAAGGTAATATTAAATATCAATTTCCTCTCAAGAAAGGTATGAAACATTTCCCTAGAAAGAGAATGAAGTTGCCTTTTGATTCTATTATTAGAACAAGTTATGATGTTGATGCTTCTACTCTCGATGTTACTTGATTTGCACTTTCTGCGCCTAGCTGAAAGGCGTTAAAGAAAAGCGCTTATGGGAGACAACCCATGTTTTTACCTACAGCAATTTTTTTGTTTTGTTGAGTCTTGGAAGTTGTTTACTACTGTAGCAACCTCTCCTTATCATGTTTTTGTGCCAAGTAAAGTTTCTATGTCAAAGTTGATGTTATATTTGGGATTGCTGCGCAGAAACAGCATTGCTGTCTGTCACGAATCTGCGCACAATTCTCTGTAGAAAATTCGAAAAAATCTGCCAATTTACGAGCGTGATCCTCAGATATGTACGCAACTTTCATTAGTTTTGAGTTTTTCCATTTGAGCAAGTCTGGTGCCATTTCTAAATTCGTCTTTACGGACTGTTCTGTTTTTGACAGATTCTGCCTTTTATTTCGCATTGCCTCTTTTGCTATGTTGGATTTATTTCTTTGATCCACTAATGTCCAGTAGCATTATGCAATGTCCAGAAGTGAAAATAATGATTGTGTCACCTCTCAATGTGTGAATTATTAATTGTGCACTAACCCTCTAATGAGTTTGCTTGAAGTTTGGTGTGAAGGAAGTTTTCAAGGGTCAAGAGAGGAGTATGATATACTATGATCAAGAGGTAAAGCTCTAAGCTTGGGGATGCCCCGTGGTTCACCCCTGCATATTTTAAGAAGACTCAAGCGTCTAAGCTTGGGGATGCCCAAGGCATCCCCTTCTTCATCGACAACATCATCGGGTTCCTCCCTGAAACTATATTTTTATTCAATCACATCTTGTGTTCTTTACTTGGAGCGTCGGTTTGTTTTGTTTTTGTTTTTGTTTGAATAAAATGGATCCTAGCATTCACTTTGTGGGAGAGAGACACGCTCCGCTGTTGCATATGGACACATGTGTCCTTAGGCTTTACTCATAATGTTCAAGGCGAAGTTTCTTCTTCGTTAAATTGTTATAAGGTTGGAATTGGAAAATGCTACATGTAGTAATTCTAAAATGTCTTGGATAATGTGATACTTGGCAATTGTTGTGCTCATGTTTAAGCTCTTGCATCATATGCTTTGCACCCATTAATGAAGAAATACATAGAGCTTGCTAAAATTTGATTTGCATATTTGGTTTCTCTAAGGTCTAGATAATATCTAGTATTGAGTTTTGAACAACAAGGAAGACAGTGTAGAGTCTTATAATGTTTACAATATGTCTTTTATGTGAGTTTTGCTGCACTTGTTCATCCTTGAGTTTGCTTCAAATAACCTTGCTAGCCTAAACCTTGTATCGAGGGGAATACTTCTCATGCATCCAAAATCCTTGAGCCAACTACTATGCCATTTGTGTCCACCATACCTACCTACTACATGGTATTTCTCCGCCATTCCAAAGTAAATTGCTTGAGTGCTACCTTTAAAATTCCATCATTCACCTTTGCAATATATAGCTCATGGGACAAAATAGCCAAAACTATCGTAGTATTGAATATGTACTTATGCACTTTATCTTTTATTAAGTTGCTTGTTGTGCGATAACCATGCTTCTGGGGAACGCCATCAACTATTGTTGAATATCATGTGAGTTGCTATGCATGTCCGTCTTGTCTGAAGGATCTATCATTTTAGTGGTTGGAGCATGCAAAATTGTTAGAGAAGAACATTGGGCCGCTAACTAAAGCCATGAATCATGGTGGAAGTTTCAGTTTGGACATATATCCTCAATCTCATATGAGAATAATAACTTTGCTACATGCTTATGCATTTAAGAGGAGTCCATTATCTGTTGTTCATGTTGTCCCGGTATGGATGTCTAAGTTGAGAATAATCAAAAGCGAGAAATCGAAATGCGAGCATTCTCCTTAGACCTTTGTAGCGGCATGGAGGTACTTTGTGACACTTGGTTGAAACATGGCATGCGAAAATCCGGTAGTCCAAGCTAAGTAGGACGAGTGCGGGCACTATTAGTACACTATGCATGAGGCTTGCAACTTGTAAGATATAATTTACATAACTCATATGCTTTATTACTACCGTTGACAAAATTGTTTCATGTTTTCAAAATAAAAGCTCTAGCACAAATAAAGCAATCGATGCTTTCCTCTTTGAAGGACCTTTCTTTTACTTTTATTGAGTCAGTTTACCTATCTTCCTCCACCTTAAGAAGCAAACACTTGTGTGGTGTGCATTGATTCCTACATATTTGCATATTGCACTTGTTATATTACTTTATGTTGACAATATCCATGAGATATACATGTTACAAGTTGAAAGCAACCGCTGAAACTTAATCTTCCTATGTGTTGCTTCAATACCTTTACTTTGATTTATTGCTTTATGAGTTAACTCTTATGCAAGACTTATTGATGCTTGTCTTGAAGTACTATTCATGAAAAGTCTTTGCTTTATGATTCAGTTGTTTACTCATGTCATTACCTTTGCTTTGATCGCTGCATTCATTACATATGTTTACAAATAGTATGATCAAGATTATGATGGCATGTCACTTCAGAAATTATCTTTGTTATCGTTTTACCTGCTCGGGACGAGAAGCTTGGGGATGCTGATACGTCTCCAACGTATCGATAATTTCTTATGTTCCATGCTACTTTATTGATGATACCTACATGTTTTATGCACATTATATGTCATATTTATGCATTTTACGGAACTAACCTATTAACAAGATGCCGAAGACGATTCTTTGTTTCTGTTTTTGGTTTCGAAATCCTAGTAAAGAAATATTCTCGGAATTGGACGAAACTTTCGCCCGGGGTCCTATTTTGCACGAAGCTTCCAAGACCGAAGAGATAACGAAGTGGGGCCACGAGGCGGCGGAGGGCAGGGCGGCGCGGCCGGGCCCGGCCGCGCCGACCTCCTGGGCCCCTCGTGTGGCCCCCGCGTTGACCCTCCGCCTACTTAAAGCTTCGTCGCGCCCCCAGTACCGAGAGCCACGATACGGAAAACCTTACAGAGACGCCGCCGCCGAATCCCATCTCGAGGATTAGATCGCCTCCGGCACCTGGGAGAGGGGATTCATCTCCGGAGGACTCTACCGCCATGGTCGCCTCCGGAGTGATGAGTGAGTAGTCCACCCCTGGACCATGGGTCCATAGCAGTAGCTAGATGGTCGTCTTCTCCTTGTTGTGCTTCATTGTTGGATCTTGTGAGCTGCCTAACATGATCAAGATCATCTATCTGTAATTCTATATGTTGTGTTTGTCGGGATCCGATGGATAGAGAGTACTATGATTATGGTGATTATCAATCTATTGTTCATGTGTTGTTTATGATCTTGCATGCTCTCCGTTATTAGTAGAGGCTCTGGCCAAGTTTTTGCTCTTAACTCCAAGAGGGAGTATTTATGCTCGATAGTGGGTTCATGCCTCCATTGAATGGGACAGTGTGAGAAAGTTCTAAGGTTGTGGATGTGTTGCCACTAGGGATAAAACATTGATGCTATGTCTAAGGATGTAGTTGTTGATTACATTACGCACCATACTTAATGCAATTGTCTGTTGCTTTGCAACTTAATACTGGAGGGGGTTCGGATGATAACCTGAAGGTGGACTTTTAGGCATAGATGCGGTTGGATGGCGGTCTATGTACTTTGTCGTAATGCCCAATTAAATCTCACTATATTTATCATATCATGTATATGCATTGTTATGCCTTTCTCTATTTGTCAATTGCCCGACTGTAATTTGTTCACCCAACATGCTTTTATCTTGGGGAGACACCTCTAGTGAACTGTGGACCCCGGTCCTATTCTTTACATAGCATACAATCTACTGCAATTGTGTTTAAATGTTTTCTTTGCAAACATCTTCCACTCGATACGTTTAATCCTTTGTTACAGCAAGCCGGTGAGATTGACAACCTCAACGTTTCGTTGGGACAAAGTACTTGGGTTGTGTTGTGCAGGTTCCGCGTTGGCGCGGAATCCCTGGTGTTGCGCCGCATCACATTTCGCGACCATCAACCTTCAACGTGCTTCTTGGCTCCCTTTGGTTCGATTAAACCTTGGTTTCTTTCTGAGGGAAAACTTGCTACTGTGCGCATCATACCTTCCTCTTGGGGTTCCCAACGAACGTGTGAGTTACACGCCATCAACCAGCCATGTTTCCCCCATCCATGTGTGAGTAATTCCCCCGCTGTAGGCTGAAGGGGATGGTAGGGATTGGATGAGATTGATCATGTAATAGTCACAAGATTGTAAGGGCATGGTGCCTAGTATCCGTAGATGTTACTTTTATGATATTGTTGCAACTTGTTATGCTTAATGCTTGTCACTAGGGCCCGAGTGCCATGATCTCAGATCTGAACATGTTATTGTTTCATCATGATATGCATTGTTTATTGATCTTACTGCAAGTTGTATACACACGTTCTGTCGGAACAAATGGTGAAGAAATCGGGACAACCGGAGGGATGGTAGTGATGTGAGGATCACATGTGTTCACGAGTGTTAATGCTTTGCTCCGGTACTCTATTAAAAGGAGTACCTTAATTTCCAGTAGTTTCCCTAGAGGCCCGGCTGCCACCGGCTGGTAGGACAAAAGATGTTGTGCAAGTTTCTCATTGCGAGCACGTACGACTATATATGGAACACATGCCTATTGATTGATTAGTACTTGGATACCGCTTTATTATTACCTGCAAATGCCCTACCATGATTGTTATATGAATTCTCTCATCCATGCAACGCCCGTTCATCCGTCCCTGTGCCTACGGTATTTTAATCCTCTGTTTACTATAATCACTCTGCTGTTTTATTTCACCTTGTTATTTCACTATTCCTACTGCTATAAAACTGTTGCGATAAACTATTGCGAGCAAGTCTGTTTCAGTGCGGCTGAATTGACAACTCATTTGTTAAGGCTTACAAGTATTCTTTGTCCCCCCCTGTGTCGAATCAATAAATTGGGTAATACTTCCCTCGAAGACTGTTGCGATCCCCTATACTTGTGGGTCATCATTCGCCACCGGCAAGAACATGGTCGCTCAAGACCATGCATGAGGTGATGACATGCTGCGTGATCATGCACAACATGATCGTTGAGAACGACTGTCCTGATGGCCGAAATGAGCACCACTAGGATTTCAAAGGTGAGCTGGTTGTGCCAATCCCCGGGGCATTATCTTGGGAGGACTATCTGCATATGAATGTAGAAATCAGTGACGAGCCCGTGTGCAAACACCTGCAGACGGATCTGATTGAACATCAGTGGGCATTGGCTGGCCATGAAGACATCGCCTAGAGGATACCGTCTTATTTTCATGTAGACTTTTAAAAATTTGGATGTAATAACTAAGACTTCGTTGAAACTGTTTATTTTGTTGTTTTCAAACATTCCAATTCATGTCGACGCGCAAATGCGTCAGGCCAAGAACGGTCATTTTGGCGTCCGTGAGGCGACGCAAACAAACGCACGCGGACAATCTAGACGTCCGATTTACGTCGCCCGGTTGAAGATGCCCTTATTCAATTTGGGAGTCTCCTGCAGCTCCCCAAGGGCTTTTCGGCAGATTAGTGTTATCGTAGTTTGATCGTCGAAAGGCCGTCACATAGAAGAATTTATTCCGTTTACCACCAACATGTACGACCCGGATCTTTGAAAAACATATAGGATTTGGATTGTATTTGTTGGTTTTTCTTTTGATGTCAGCATCACTTTATATCCGGTACATGTGGTATAAAACATTGATTTTATGGGCGTGTTCAGCGATCCTCGAGCTCTCAACTTCCCAAAATTCTAGGGCGGAGCAGTGCCGAACACTCCAGATCCACGAAGCTAGATTCGAGAAGCTAGCCCCGTTTGCTATACAAAACACGGAGCACCACTTGTGCGAATTCACGGATCAGCAAAACACGGAGCAGTCCAAAATTACAAGAATGTGCCACCGTCAAGTGAGAAAACAATTTGTTCCTTCCTTCCTCCTCGACCGAACCACATTCACTTTCCCCAATCCCTCTCCCTTCTCTCTAGCGTTGACGCGGCCAGGCTCAAGGAAACCACAGCCGTCTGCTCTACGAGGACTCCACTGCAACACACGTCATCGTCCGCCACCGCGGAAGCGAGGCGAGAGGCATGCCCGTCCTGGCGTTGTTGTCGTGGCCTGACGCGGCGAAGCAGGCATCCATATATACCATGTGGTCCAGCATTTCGAAAGACACGACGGAGCTGCGCAGTCCCTCGCGCTACCCAGAACGGAGGTCCCCCGGCCTCTTCGACGCGCCGGCAGCCGCAATCCGAGTTGCGCCCATGTCTGCAGAATGATCCACCCTAGTCGCCCCAGATCGTTGCGCATGCCCCGCGCTCGCCTCCTCTAGCAGAGGCAACGTCGAGATCGCCCCCGACCAGCTCTGGCCGCCGCGCTCTAACCTCGGTGAGGGCGGTCGAGTAAACGGGGCAGGAGGATTTGGGGTCCGGAGAATATCGGCTAGGGGCTTGGAGAAGACGACCAGGTGCTTGAAGAAGACGACCAGTTAATATAGCTTGTTGGGCTCAATTGCATTCTTCTGAACGTGTCTAGAAGCAGGCCGGCCAAGAAGAAACGGGCTTCCCGGCCCAGCCGAACGGAGGAGCGCGCCAAACGTTTCCTGCTCCATTCGGGACGCTGGAGTCGCTATGTGAAGCCGGATCGGAGGAGTTTTGTGAAGCGGGAGGGTTACCGAACACGCTCTATATATCCTGATTCACTGGGAATACTTGGGAATACTTGGCGGTTTTAACCAAGTTCTAAAATTGTAGGTTAGGTGCTGACATGAAGGGGAACACAAAGTATGGAATTTTTTATGAAGGTCGCAAATATTTATGGTTAACACTGCGTTGGCTAGGATTTAAACCTATAATCTTTTACATGCTCTAGCCACTTCAAACAAAAAACCGGGTCTGATGAAAGAGACAAGATAATTATATATTTAACATTATTTTCTTGTGAGATACTTTAGAAATTAAAGAAACATGAAATCACGGCCTCAACAACTTTGGGTTGTATTTTCAACAAAATAGGTATCTTTGGGGGTGGAGAAACCCCAGCCCGACCTTTTCAAAGTCTCCCCCAACAAAAGGCATACTTCTTCTTTCCCTAATTCGCCCTCCTCCCAATGGTTGGATCCCAGAACGCCTCCGAAACCAACCAAGACCTTGGGAACGTGAGCTCAAATTTTTTCCCACCTTCCTTATTTCGTCGAATCGTAAATTCAGCAGAAGTTAGGCACATGATTTGGCACGTTTTGTAAGACCGCCAACAAGCTAGGTTTTGAAGTTAGGGGGCGAACTTGTCGGGGTCGCTGCATTCCCGAAGATTCTTGCATTGGAGAGATGAAACTATTTGTGGTACTTTTTACAACTTTATGGCGTGAGGAAACAAGTTTCGTATGCCACAATTGTTGGTGCCCTCAGTAACATGGTAACACTTCCACCATGTGTAAAATGAGGAGTAGCTCATTAAAGTATATCGATATGAGATCTTTTTTTTTTTTGTAAAGAAGACAATTGCGAAAATAGATTTTGTATTGAGATGTACACTATTTTATCATTCTAAACCAAACAATCTCTTATGATATTATCTTTTTTTTCCACTGAAGTTTATGTAACGTTAAAACTTTGGGAGAGAAGTTGTGTGGTAGTAGTATTTTCAACAAAATAGCTATCTAGGGGTGGAGAAACCTCGGCCTGACCTTTCCAAAGGTGCCTCTAGCCCTCTAGGAGTGACACCCGATGGAATATGTTTTTCTTTCTTAGACAGCCCAATGAAAATACGTTGTACTGTGAACCGAGGCATAGCCCGGTGGCTAGGCAGTGCTGATACTACCCGGCCCGCCCGAGTTTGAGACTCCGTTCTCGCAGCTCGGTGCGTACACACCAAATCCTCTATTAAAAAGACCGGGGGCTTCTTCCCCCATGGCATCCTTTTTTTTTGAAATACGTTGCACTTAACAAATCTTATATAGTCTCAATGGGTAGGTTGCTGAAGTCCTGAGGCCCAAACATGAAGCCTAAAGTGATGGGCTCGGTTTTTCAACAATTCCGAGTGCCACACGATTACAGTATACAAAGTGGGCAAATCCTATATGCCGACCAGGTCGGTGGCTACCATGCGCCACACACCCCCGCGCGCGGTATGGGCCAGCCTGGTCGACCCAGTTCGTGTTATTTGTTGTTTTTTGTTTTATTTATGTTTTTTGTTATTTATGTTTTCTGTTTTTTATCTTTTCTGTTTCTTTTTTCTTCTTAAGATTTAATTTTTTAAATTTAAATATATTTTAAATGTAAAATTTTCTATCTCAAATATTTTTTTTAAAATAAAATTCGAAAATTTGTTCAAGTATAAAAAATGTTCAAATGCGAAAATTGTTCAAATATAAAAATTGTTCATATTAGAAAATTGTTCAAGTATAAAATTGTTTAAATATGATATTTTTCAAATTCGAAATTGTTCAAATTTGAAAATTGTTTAAATTTAAAATTTGTTCAAATTTTAAAATGTTCTTCTAAAATTGTTGATGTATAAAAAATAATAAATTTTGAAAATTTGTTCCAATTTAAAATTTGTTTCAATTTGAAAATTGTTCCAATTTAAAATTGTTCAAATCTAAACAAATAAAAAATACTGTTCAGGAACTGAAACCGCGACCGTGGGGCGGGCCCAACAACGGTCGAGGGGTGTGTGGCTTGTCGTTCCCCACCAAGCAGGTTGGTGTAAAGCAGCTCCTACAAAGTGTTCTTTTGGAGAAAAACTGCCCCCGTGGAGACTACCCCTGTGGAACTCTTTCTCTTTGAGCCCTCTCTCACATTCCCTCGCCGGCCTCTCTCCCCCTTGCCGTCGGCGGCCATGGTGGCCGGCGGTGAGTGGGAGAGCCGAGAGCGGTCTGGTTCTCTGTAGTTGTAGGTTTTCTTGTGTTTAGTTTCTCCCACGAAAATAAAGTGGCGGCTGGATCTAGATCCACATTAGCTGGGCTTCAATCTCCTCTATCTCTGGTTCATGGCGATGAGGAGTGTTGCTGCTGCGTTGGGGATGGCTCTTATGCCAGCACCGCTCAGCCTAATCCATGGCGAGGCTTATCTTCGGCTGGCCTTGCTCCCCCAATCCCAACTATTTCTTGCTGCAATAAAATTCCTTGCAGGCTGTTAGATGGTGGAAAAGATCTGAGACTTGTTTCCTCTCATCGTGGTGATGTTGAGGAGGGGCCTTTGGATTTTGTCTATGATTCGACTGTTCTGCATCGATGTGAAGCTATTCCCATCTTTCTTAATGGGTGGAGAAGTGCGGCTGCAACTATCTTCTGGAGAGTTCATCAGCGGGGGACCGATGCCGGCGTCCAAGCCTTGCCCTGCATCCTATAGCTGAAGGGCAGCTACCTTCCAGGAGTTCAACCTCCATCTGGAGGCCCTTATTCTGGGCCAATCGCTGGAGCTCGCCATCAACTCATCTCCAAGTGGTTTGTCCCCGGAGATGTGAAGAAGGCCGGCGTCTTTGGCTCACCGTCGGCAAGAAGAGAAAAACGAGCATCTCTCTCTTGGATCTCTGCGCGGCTCCTGCCCGGAGGTCGTCGACGATTGGCGGAGAAGAAGCCCAGGCACCGGATTGCTTAGATTTTTTTAGTGTCAGGGTTCTTTCTGTAAAGTGGAAGGCCTTTTCTGTCATTTCTAGATGTTATAGGGCAGTAGAAGTTAACGGGTCTTCCAGTAATTTTGTACCTGCCAGTTTTTAATGCACCTTCTAGGCCTCTCGAGGCCAATCTCTGTTAAAAAAAAAACAAAAACAAAGTGTTCTTTTGGATCTCTTATGTCGCACGGTCTACCTCATTTAAAGAGGCAAGTTTGAGCCCATCCGGCCCAAACTCATGGGGAGCCGTGTCGTGTCTTCTAAAAAAATAAAAATAAAGAGAAGGTCGCCGAGTCATAGCTTTGGATCGAAGGTTCCTTCTCCAGCTGCCCGCACTCGCTCTTCCAAGTCTTAACCCCCTCTTCCCTCCTCCCCTGCTCGTCAAAGCTTCCGACCCAGAATCAATCCCCTCCACTCCGAAGTCTCCCCCCAACGCAAGGCATCCTTCTTCTTCTTCTTCCCCTAATTCGCCCTCCTCCCAATCGCCGCCGGTTCCAGAAACGCCTCGGTACGCGAGCTCGATTTTTTCCCCACTTTCCTTATTTCGTCGAATCGTAAATCCAGTGGAATTTAGGCACATGGTTTGGCGCGTTTTCTCAGACCGTTAATGGGCTAGGTTTCGAAGTTAGGGGGCGAACCTCTCGGGGTCGCTGCATTACCGGAGGATGGAATTTGGTATGTGTGATTGATAGGGCTCTGTTTGGGGGAAGCTTGCTGCGGTCCAATCTCACTGATCAAATTTCGTAGGATTCTGAATATGTCGATGACGTTTTAGGGGATGACCGTTTTCTTTACATTAAGGGGGACCTTAAGTTATTTTCATCTCTTTTTTTTTTTTAACTTCAAGAACCTGCATTTTAGGCTATACACTTGTGAGATTATAACAGTGGTGATTAATAAATTAAGAATCCCAATGCTACAAGTGAAATGTTGCAGATGATTACTTGAATGTGCTGTACGCTGAACATCTGTATTTTTTCGTTACTCGCTGCTAAGATGTTGATTTTATTCCATCCTTTTGTCGTTTTTCTGACTCTTCGTTTGATATACTAGGACTTCATGGCAACGGGCAATCTGAGGCGGAGGCTCCATCACGCGGACGTTGATGGAAGGAAGAATGAACATGTAGACATAACCGATGTAGATTCCCTCGATGAACCTCTATTAGGGAGGTCTAGCTATGACAATCGCGGATCGGAGGTTAGTATTTTCTTAACATAATTTCCTTGGTATTATCACAACCTATTCAGCGAATGCAGAATACTGACGGTTTTCTTACCTTTTGTAGGTGTATAACCCCAGAAGGCAAGACCTGTGGGATGATGATGATGATGATAGGAAAAAGGAACTACTGCACTGGTCATTCCTTTTCTCCAATTTGATTGCTCAATGGGCACAGTGGTTAGGTATTATTCACATTATCCACCATTCATGTACTCCTACTATATTTTTTCTGTAATGCTTGACAGTATGAACTGCTAGTGTACTTCAGTTTCATGGTTTTCTAGCACTTACATATTAATATTAATCCTCATTGCCAGATATTGATTCAGTTAGCCAGTTGAATGTCGATACCCATTCACTAGTGACATTTCTGTGTATACCCATTCACTAGTGACATTCTTGGTAGATATGGCTATACTCATATATTCCCTGTGTATGCGCTGCTGACTCATACCCCACACTATTGAGTTTGGAATAATTAATGCACATTGGTTGGTTCTGCTTTTTTGTTTACAAATCCACAACCTACCTCATTGCTCCTATAGCAACTAAGTAAAAATATGATGTAAGAAGCTGCTCTTAGTGCTATGATAGTCCTCCTAGGCTCCTACTATTCATTACTAGCAAATATGCCTGTGCTTTGCTACAGGCTGATTTTTATTGAACATTTTTTATACCATTTAGAATTTAGTGTGAGTTCAGTCTTCATTTGATTCAGTTTCTCATTTAGAATTATCGACGGTAGCTCTTTATTACACATATCTGTTAATGTGAACTACCATTTTTCATTATGCCCTTAGAAAGTTTTCATCCATTATTCCCGCTTCTCAAGTTCATGTGAATTTATGTGGCTTAAGCATCTTTTGTAGATTTATGAAGTTCCATTTTTTGCAATGTCTTTCGCATCGAACAAAATATAGTTTCCTAAATCAACTTTTATATCTCCTTCTCCGTGTTCTGCATCGAACAAAATATTGTTTCCTAAGTTAACTTTAACCCACTCCCACTCTCCCTGGGATCCACCGAAGCAAAAGACAGCAACATCAACTGTCTCTTCTTCCTCACTCAAGTCCTCTCCGAAATCGCCACCAGAAGGGGCATCAGTCCCCGTGACCTTGTGCACTCCTCTGTACGCGGTGACCAGTCCGCTCAGCTCCACCCCCTCCACTCCGCCTCACCTCGCGGCGCGCCTGCCTCTCTCCCTGACCAAGCCGATGGCCGCCACCTCACCAGCTGTAGGCTGCAGCCCCAACCACATGTGGAGGATCTAGAAGAACCTGAACCACCTCCTTGCATAGGAAGAGGAAGCTGCACTACTGTAGGGGTAGCAGCAAGCTGGTGCCGGTGTGGTCGTCCTTGTCGGCGGTGAGGTCGTCCTTCTTTTTACTGCGGGTTGCACACGCAGGGGACGGACAAAGCTTAACAAATTATGGGCTGAGTTTCGAATTTCTGAGGGGCTAAACAGAAAAAATCCACAATTTTGGACGAACGAAGAACCGACGGATTTCAATTTAATAAAGATTGACTTCATTTTAAGAAATCAGAACTACCAAAGTAGTAAATTTGACTAGGCAGAAGAGTTATCAAAACGAGAAGTAATCTTTCTTTTCCTGACATATCCATGGTTGTATTAATTATGTCATGTATATCCAATAATTTGATGTAGTAATGCTCTATCTTGAAGTCCATCTTGAGCTTTCGTTCCAGGCAAATTCCTAGTTGATATTTGTGTAATGTCTTCCTACCCATAATTTTAATTCTTTGTTAATATTCACATTCAACACTTTCAATGCTATTTTTATTTGCAGCAAACATTATTGCAAGCTCCGGTTCAATGTTTGGCAGATTGTTTCCCTTTACTTCAGATAACGAAAACGGCAATCCAGTATATCTTACCCCTTTGCAGGTAAGTGTAGAAGAACGTTATAAATAGGCATTAAGAATTGTTTAAGTTCTGAACCTTTATTTTGCAGGAAGAAAGATTGGATAATTTAAGACGCAGATTACAAATATCTTTTGATGGCTCCCGTATTGAGCATCAAGTAAGTAAACCTGTTTGGATAACTCAAATGGTTCCTTCTGTTTAAGAGAAAATGCACAAGCCATGCCCTCATAAAAGCAAAGCAACTAATCTTTATTTTTCTTACTAGGATGCCTTGAGACAACTTTGGAAGTTAGCTTACCCTAGTCGCGAGATTCCTCCTCTAAAATCGGAACTATGGAAGGAGATGGGTTGGCAAGGCACTGATCCATCAACAGATTTCAGGTCTTTTATGAATAATCTTGCATACCACTGTACTGGTCTGCTGTAGTGTCTTCAATTGATAAAGCATCTAACACAGATAGTTTCATGCAGGGGTGGGGGATACATATCATTGGAGAACCTCATATTTTTCGCTAGGAACTACCCTGTAAATACCCTCTAGAGTTCGAAATTGTTAGTCATACTTGTGTTTTCCGCCTTTATATTAATCGCCACGTCTGTTCTGTCTCAGGGCTCTTTTCAGATGCTTCTGAACAAAGTACAAGGGCAGAGATCTGATTGGGAGTACCCATTTGCAGTTGCCGGTATCAATATTTCGTTCATGCTGATCCAGATGTTGGATCTACAGTCAAGTAATACTCCATGTCCCCTGAATGTGTATTTACACTGTAACTGTATTGTTCCTAACTCCTGTTCTTTGTGCTCCACAATTTGTGCAGCCATTCCGTCTTCAAAACCAGGAATTCGTTTTGTGGCACTGCTTGAACAAGATGAGAATGCGTTTGATCACCTGTACTGTGTAGCCTTCCGGATGCTTGATGCCCAGTGGCTTGTGAAACGGGCTTCATATATGGAGTTCAATGTAAGCTTTTTGGCAAGGCACCTTGTGAGCTAATCCTGCTTTTCATTTACCTTTAATTTTTTAATTAGCTGCATTACTGTTTACTTGCTTTGATTGCACCAGGAGGTGATGAAATCCACGAAAACTCAGTTGGAGCGTGAGCTGGTTTTAGAGGATGTACTGGCGGTGAAGGACCTGCCGTCTTACACAATGCTGGACAAGTGATATTTGACCTGTTGCATTTGGTCACTAGGAGATACATCTGACTATGCTGGTGGCAGCCGGATGGGTCGTTTCAGACTGAAGGGTTACTTGATGTGCTAATGCTTTGCCGGTGATAAATTGTCTATTGTCCCTTTGTTCTGGCTATCTTGTCTGCCCATTATTTTAACTTACCGAGAGGGAAATTTCAGGCGTTGTACATGTATATATGTAGACATGTGGTGCATCAGTTTCTGCATCTTTCAGATTCACCACCAAGAAAATAAAGCAACATATTTGCTATCTTCTGCTTATGTGCCTGAGGGCTTCTATGACTATGAACTTGGTGAGTTCCTAGAGTCTTCTGCAGAGATTTTGATGGGTTCTGCTTCTGCCGAAATGCTCCAGTAATAGGGTTCATCTAACTTGTGAACTCACTCGGTGGAAGTACTAAGTCGGGTCATTTACACCAATGGCATTGAACATTTTGATTGACCGTTCAAGACGAACGAGAGCAAAAACTTCTTTTAATGTTGGTTCCCTTTGGAGGAGATGTAGCCTTTACCACGATGTTAATTTTGTGTAACTAGTGCTGATTGTTCTTTGGCCGGATGCACATATATCTACAACTCTGGAATCTGCACGTCCTCCCCTGTTCAGCATTGCCGCACAATCAGTGTTGCTAGGCCGCATAATTTCATTGTCTTCAAGCTTAGGTCCGCGCAGAGAGAGAGGGGGGAGGGGGAGGGAGAGAGAGGGAGAGGGAGAGGAAGGGAGAGAGAGAGGCTCGACTAACATTTTAGCTCCAAAGGTAGGGTAATAAAAGGTGGATAAATTGACTCTTTCGGGACCAACAAGTGTAAATCATGTCAAACCTAGACTGATCAATATCCAAACCGACCATATTTGAGCTCCTCCTAGAAAAGTTTTTGGTGCGAAAATCAAGATAAATGAGATTCGAATGAAAAACATGAATTTAGGCCATGCATTGGGCTTAAGAGACCGATTCCTTTCTCCGAGACCATTCCATTGATTGCAAAGAGGTTCTTCATCGAAGTAGGATTTTCTCTCCACAATCTTTAGATCTCTTTGTTACTGCCATAATTCCTTCAACACAATCTCACCACTTAATTTCTTATAATTTCTTTATGTAGTTAGGCAACCTAGATTTATAGATAGTGGTTGATTGCCCTGGACTGATAATTAATGACCTGAACTTAATTTCTTTACGGAGTTGCGCAACCTAGCTTTTCAGATAGTGATAATACCTTCGCCTTGCCACCCTCTTTTTATTGCGATTGGGCTTGAAAATGAATGAGCCAATTAAGTATAAGCTTTTTTATAGCTTGAAAAGGAATGAGACAAGTACAAGTTTCTGTTATAGCTTGATTAAGAAACAAGCAAATAATAAGCTGGTCTTAAACCCACAGCTCGATTAACCTTGATAGCACAAAAACATATAGTTATGTACCACAATTATGTTATATATTAAAAATGATAATTAATTATTTTAGAGTGAATTTTACTTTTTACCCTCCACCAAATGAAAGTCCACATAGATTATCCTTTTTGATTTTTGAATATCTAAAACCCTTGTTTTCTGAAGCATGACTATTTACTATGGTGTGAGATAATGACTGAAATTTAAAAATACCAAAACGACGACAATGAATGTAATGTAGATGAGAGAAGATTAGAGTTAATCAGATGATACTCTCCAATCTTTACACATTTTTTTCACGCCAAACTTAAGTAAAATTGTGTTCAAAACCTTCTTTGATCCAATCTTTACATAATTTTTACTTCCTTGATCCATATTTTTGTCACGCTAAAATCATGCTTAAAGCCTTCCTTGATACATGTTCACAGCCTTACTTGATATGTTATTTCGGGTAAATGGGGTCACAAACACAAAACTAGATGATGGGATTTAGTCCTCGAAATTGGTAGAAATCAGGCGCTTGATTTTTATTAGGTCTCAGTTGACTTTTTAGCCATTGAATTTACCTCATGATTCGTGATTTTATTACGTCTTAATTAACACCATGGCCATTGAATTAATTTCGTGATTCGTGCCACCAGTATGATAGTTACACATGGGTTGCAACGAAGATTTATCGAGCTCTATTTCCTCCATACTAGTTTACAGGTCTATTACATATTTTGAGAAAAATTAGACAACTAATTTAGTCAACAAAATATAAACTATATATCATAAAAATTATACTATTAGAAGTCTATTGAATACGAATTCAATGGTATAATTTTTATGGCATATATCTGATATTTTTTTGATCAAAATTAGAGTTAAACTTCTTTTTCGTAATTTTTTTTTCTCAAAATGCATAATTGCCCTGTAAGCTAACCGATACGGAGGTAGTAGGTAAAATCAAGATTTTTCTAATTGCAGTTAGGTTGCAGTGAGATATTTTCCGAGTGATTTTCAAATTTCTTCAAGATACGTGCATGCAAATATCTACTCCGTTGAATTTGCTTTAAGCTACATCGCTGAATTTGCTTTAAGATCCTGTTGGCCTATATATAAGTTGCAACTCAGTTGGAACTGACATTTTGATGATTTCAAATGACGGAGAAGTCTCTTGAGATCCCTTAGTTCTTCTACTCTCGCTGAATTAAGCAAATCCGAAAGTTCACCAAATCATTACAAATTAAGTATGAACCGAATTTTATAGTTCAATCCTTGACTCGACGCAGTCCGAGCTTTGCCCAATTTTCTCGGTATAAGCTGAGCTGAGGTAGTCTGGCGCGCTCGAACTTCGACTATTTGGCAACTCTAGACACAGTTAAGCAAGATATATACGGACACCACCGCCATGACACCGGTTCTAAAGCAAAGTAGTAGTAGAGCATTAGCATTTACCAGATGCACGTACAAGATATACAGTACGTGTGGCAGAACAGCAGAACGAAAGATACACAAAGTTGGGAAATAAACGTTGGAAAATAAAAGGCTCTACTGTGCTACCACTACTAGTACTAGTATTAGTTTATTTTGCTTCTGCTGTCCATGAACTGACGGCATACGCATGGCACTACGGCAGGAGGGCACGATACGTGTCTACGTCGCGCCACGCCGGCCGGCCCGCCGCTCACATCTTGCCCTTGCGGTGGGCGCAGGAGGAGCCGGCGCAACCCTCCACGCACTTCTCAACGCACTTGTCCACCCGCTCCGTCGCGCGCTCCCTGGCCAGCCGGTCCTTCTCCTCGAAGTAGACGGACGCCGCCTTCTCCGCCGCGCGCTCCTTCACCACGCGCTCGTCGTCGCCGCCCAGCCGGACGGCGTGCCCCGCACCCTCGTGCGGCTGCGCTCCCGAGCTCAGCGTCAGCTTCTCCTTGATCGCGCCCGTCATATTGCCCAGCGCCCCGAAGAGGCCGGTTCCCTGCTGCTGACCCCTGCGAACGTTACAACAAAATGTATGTGTAAAGATGATTGTCGAACACCTGAACTGAATTCGCAAGATCAAATGATTCGACAGTGGCATACCTATCGAAATCGTGGGCGCCGGCCGTCTCCCTGGCCTTGTCGGCGGCGGTCTGCGAGGTCGCCATGGTCCTGTCCCTGGCCTCCTGGGCGGTCCCCTTGGTGGCATCCGCATACTCGCTGGTCTTCTGCTTGGTCGTATCTTTCGCCTGCCTGGCCTTCTCGGCGGTGGCGTCCTTCATCTCCTGCGCCTTCTGCGCGGTGGTGTCCTTGGCCTCCTGCGTCTTCCCGGCCAGCGCGTCCTTGTACTCCCCGAGCTTGTTCTTGGTGGCCTCGGCGGTCTCGCTCGTCTTCTGCGCCACCGTGTCCTTGGCCTCCGTCGCCTTCTCGGCCGTGTAGTCCTTGTACTCGCCCAGCTTGTTCTTGGTCGCCTCCGCCGTCTCGCTCGTCTTCCGCGCGAGGCTGTCGTTGGTCTCCCTGGCCTTCTCGCCGGTGTAGTCCGCCGCCTGGTACGTCTTCTCCGCGGTGGTGTCCTTGGCGGCGCCGAACGTGCGGCCCACCGCGCTGGCGATGGACCCCAGGATGCCGCCCCCTCCGGCGCCGGCACCGTGAGTGTTGTCGGCGTGGGCACCAACGCCGTGCTCACGGTCCGCGCGGGCGCGCGCGATCTCGTCCGCGGCGCGCCGGGCGTCCTGCTCCGCCTGCATCACGCGCTCGTCCCGGGACCGAGCGATCTCCTCCGCCGCGCTCCTCGCGGCGGCCTCCGCACGCGCCTCCCGCTTGTCCGCCTGCCTGGACGACATGGTCGCTGTGGATGTTGTTGAACTTGTCTGGAACTTGTTGGCTCGTGCTAGTGCTTCAGTGTTCGCTGTGTTTGCAGTATGCAAGTGACTGAGCTAGCGTCTGTGCAAGTGCGTATATACTCCGGCGAGCATAATGTGAGGGCGCCACGTACGTCTGGGAGATGGACGCGTGTGCCTCGAGTTCCGAAACAGGTCGCGGTGACGCATGCGTGAAGCGGACACGTGCCTCCCTAGCGGCGACGCCGTTCGCTCGAGCTGCTTCCATGGGCTTCTACAGTTGCCTTGGGGATGGATGGATGTGCGAGGAAGTGCAATGCCATGATGCGTTGGGGCCTTGGGGTGCGACGGTGTTCGGATAGGATCGTGGTCGGCGGATACGCCGGGATCCAAAGGCCCAGAAGAGGACGGCGCATGTCGCCAGCATTTCATGGACACGCGTCTGTCAGCCCAAGAATATAGGCTTAGTACGGTTTCATTGCATGGGCCGAATCGAGCAGCCCAAAATCATGTTCTGAAATCTTCTGTTGCTCTACTGTGAATTTCGTTTTTTGATTAAAAAAAAATGCTAATATCACACAACTATCAACTACACCCACCAGAAAACATCAACATTATACACTATATAAAAGCTATACAAATTCTCGCGTTTTCAGCTATGCACGTACTGTTCAAGTCACATTTTTACCCATTGGTGGTTTGACGCGTCTGCTTCTGGCTGGAGGATGTTACTGTTGATGCGTTGTTTTCAATTTTTGTTGCACGTAATTACCTGCTAGCAGTTTGGTTACTTGCCGGTTTCTCTTCCTCAGATTGTAAGTTGTCCTGCCGGTCATCCAGTTTACTCAGTAAAAGCGGTTTCAGGTTCCACCGTGGAACAATCGAGGACCTCCACCAATTTACAGCTATCTTTGGCACGGGAGAAACCGGGGCGACAAAACTCACAAACCGACCCAAACTGACCACGTTCTTCTTCGTTTTTTCCATCGTCCTCGTTGTGGCTGCGTGCTCACTTTTCTCCCTTTCATACCCTAGCCAATGATGGATCCGACTTCCTGGGGAAGAAACGATCGTCCACCGCTGGCGTCGCGCCGCCGGCCTTGCCGTCGCGCTCGGCACAGCCGGTTGACGAGTCAAATTGCCGCCTCCTCCGATGTGCCAGTATGTATACCTTAGCCCAGGTCTTCCATCAGCAGAGATCATGGCATGCGTTGGCTCCTTCCCGGACGTTGTCGATCTTCTCCCTTCCCATCTTGTATCAGGTATTTTTCTCATTTTTTCGGCTGATCTGTGTTCTAACTTCGATTTGTTGTGATCCCCGATTTCACCGAATTTTATGGTCCATGCGCTTGGTTGTTTATGCTACTAGGTTGTTCTCCTGCTCCTTCGACCTATGGCTGGTCAAGTAATCTCTGGCCTGCCAACTGCCTCTCCATTTTTTCTTATGCTCTGAGTTAAGCCTTGGGCTTGGGTGCGCCTTCTTGGTAGGTTGTGTTTCCTATCGGCTTGATCCGATCGTTATGCGATTTTCTGAATAAAACTGACTTGAGTGGATCTTCGTGTCCCGCTGAATTTGAGTGTTTGTTGTGTACATATTCTTCACTGATCTCTATCTCCTTCTCTGCAAACTAAAAGATTAATTCTCTGAAAGTTATACGTCTCTGACGAGCGTTTGATTCTTGACCTGCAGGCGGCGCTGGTCGAGGCGCTTGAAGCCTAGGATGATCCGGCCGCCGCCGGCCGATCATAATAAGGCGTGGTAGACGGAGCGGAAGTCGTCCTAGCTGACCTCGGGCGCGCTGCCGAAGCCGTTGATCCCTACAGCCCAAACAATCATACCTACGTCGCGCCCCTCTCCTCCAAAAGCCTTCAACCATCAGATTTCTTCTTCTGAAATTTTTGATGATTATGTAATTTTTCTCCTTGAACTAGCGTTGTTGTACAATTTGCAGCTGGCTCTATGTGTGTTACTGTTCTAAAATTTGCAGCTGACCATCTTTTTCTTCAGATATGATGTTAACGGCGTAGGTGAATCAAGGCTGACAACCTGTTGCTCATGGTCTCCAAATGGCTCTGGATGCTGGCTAGGTTGGTTTATCGTTCGGATCCATGTTCTACTTCCCGGTTTAGAGTGCAGTAAAGTTTTATTGCACTGGGATTTTGGCTGTTACTGATCTAGAAGTATTGGTGTTAGTGGAGGCCTGAAATTGCTATTTGGAAATACCAGTGAATTCTCCAGCAAAAAATGTTGTTTCGCTACTGAAAATGGATGTTTGATGGTGTCTCATAACTCACGTTAATTTTAAGGATGGATTTAGTGCATGCAAGTTTACTAGGAGCATAGACATCAAGTTTGAATAGATCATTGAGGTGCTGTATTGCTTTGATTTCAACATGTGTTTATTACAGATCAAATAATGGTGACTATACAGTAGTTCTCCCCCATTGTGGACACTGTTATTTCATCTACTTACAATTAGCTCAGGCATGCAGTTCCTTTACGAGAAGTGGGTGCCTAAGCTCACACTCACATTTACCCATGAAAACCATCCAACCTAATTCCTTTAGACTTATCTTCAGATATTATTCCTACGGATAAACTTTATTGACCTATGATGTATCCTAAGTTTTTTATGAAGTGAACTATCCGAAGAATTTGGATATTCTACATGTGTGCACAAGCTGGCATGATTGCAATTTGTTTTATTTAGCAATTTGAGTATTTCGTCTCACTTCCAGAGGTCTCTCATTCACTTCATTATGTTAGATTTTTTTCAAATACCTTTTAGTTTTCAGGGCTTCTTTGGCTCATATGTTAAAATGTATACCGGCATTGGATATTGTCTCGCTTAATTGAGGAAATTGTCCATCTTTTTTAGTTCAGGAATTTTAGTATGTCACCTTACTTTCAGAAAATATGTTGGATAAAATATGACAAGTTGTAAGTAGGAATTATGCGAGCGGATGTGGTAAGTTCTAGCTCTTCTTTTTTACATGTGCTAAGTTTCAGTTCTTTTCTTTACATGCCCATAAAATTCATCATTTGTTTGGTTCATGGATCGATATCTGCACTTCGTTTGTAGGATGCCAGTAAAGTAAAGATGAAAATTGAAACGTGCTATTGTGTTATAGTCCAAATTTGTCAGCTCATTAATAATCTAACCAATTGGACGGCCGCTGGTTTGGAGTGCAATATCTCATGTATGCACTAGCTACCAATCTACGAGAAGTACCCTTACACATTGTCATGTTTCATGATGGTTATTCTCCCAGTCTCCCTTGAGTGCATGCCTCTCTATGCTACATGGCTTACAACATGATTCATTCTTACCTCCATACCAACAACAACGATTTTATATTTCCTGCACGTTTTCCTGCTACTGTTGCAACTCAGTCTAGGCAGAACATTAAGGAGTTTGTTGGCTCTGGCCATATGCAAAATTAACATGTATTTTTCAGTATTTTATCTATTATGAATTTTTCATTTCCTTTGGAATTATATTACTGTTCTAATATCTGCTCTTTATTTTTAGTTCCATTTTATTTACAAGGTACTAGGATGGGAGAATGTCGACAAGAACCTGGCTACTTCTCTTGCTTTAAGCAACATCCGGGTATGCTTTAGGTTTTGTCTGTCGAGTATTGGCGAGTGTATGTGTTATATTTTTGCCTGCATTCTTGAATGATTTTACCCGCTCGCCAATGGCACAGCTACTTCTCTTGCTTTTTCATCACTTCCTTTATTGCATGGCTTCATTAGAAGATAAAAAATCCAGTTGGGCTCGCAGTTGAACTTCAATTGTTTGATTAAAAAAATCAAGAAATGGCATGTTATTCATTGGGTATTGGATTTAAAATTTTAAATTTGCTCTGGAATCCAGATGTGTGATTTATTCGATCATGTTTGTCACTCTTTTAGCAGGTTCCAGTCCCTTGACCATGACATGTCGAATGACCGTTATTTTGGACTTCTTGTGAGTGTCGGCATCCGTAAGAGAGCTACATCCAAGGAAAGGATCAGCAAAGTTTGTTGTCTGTCTGCTTAAAAATGTTTCTGTACTATATCTCTCTCCAATTGTGAACTTTTGTAGGTGTGAAATTTAATTTTCCTCTGGAATCTGGATGTTTGATTTATCCAATCATGTTTGTTTCTCATCTAACAGGTTCCAATGACTTGCCCCGTGACATATAAAATAAATGATATTTTGGATTCTTTTACATGTGAGTGTAGCATCAGAGCCAAAGGGTCAGCTGAATAGCTGTAGAGACATCGAAGAGGTCAGTAGTAGATCTGCTTAAAGAAGTTTCTTTAGTGTGTCTTACTCCGATTGTGAGATATTTGTACTAAAATAATGTTAAATGGGGAAAAATTGTACTAATAAAAAATTGTGAATTCAATGCAACAATGAATTCACCGTCCAGGTTTACAGTGTTGAACCTTTTAAAAGAGTAGATTGGTTATGGATGATCTCAACATGAAGTACTCTGCTATTGATTGACTGTGTAGATATAAAATGACACTATTCTCCTTACCTCTGCAAGCTATACTATCAGTCGGCTTATATTACAGAAAATTAAGAACAAATGATTACCCTACCGCAAAAATATCCTGATATACTGGTTTAGCAAATATTTTGTTTACTTTGCCGCACAACATCCATATCTTCCATTAACCAATATAGGCAAGGTATTTACTTTCTACTCCCTCCGTTCTTTTTTAATTGACTCGGATTTAGTACAAGTTTGTACTAAATTTGAGTCAATTAAAAAGGAACGGAGGGAGTAGATATTTAAATATTTAAATGAGAAGGGGCAAACTAGAAGTTAGTAACGTCATGTTATTTCCATGTCAGCAATTATCTGGTGTGTATGTTTTAAGAGATAACTGAACCAGAGGTTTGCTACGGTTTGAGTTTGTCGTCTAACAGTATACTTATTATGTTCTTCAGGCTATAGGGCAAGTTCTATGCTTTAGGTCAAGGTGGAATATCTGCTTCTTTTTCAGGCACACTCATGTCGCTACTACGCTCTAGACTCTATGCATGTATGCTTTTGCCTTTTCATCATTTCATGTTCCTGCACATTCATGGAATACTATTTTCGATTTATGTTCATTTCATTTTGGAGAAGGATTATCCCTTGAAGGTTTCTTCCTAAAATTTGTTGTTCTATTTTTGTAGCATGAAACTGTGGTAATGGGTTCTGATGCTTTAAGAGGGATACTCATGTAGGTACTTCTTACTATATTTTGGAGGACCACATTGTGTTGTGCTCATTTTAGGATTTATATGTCCGCTTTAATGTTAAATCGCATCAAGACAAATGGATGCAAATTTGTAGGTTCTAACTTAGTTACCACTGCATGAACTTCCATGATTTAGGGATGGTTGTTATTAGGGGAATTGATCAAGAATAATTAGTCAATTTGCTGTACTTTTTGTTTTGAAACTATGGGATTTTGGACACTGTTTATTTCTTGCCAAAGATTGATGCTCTACTAATATCCATTTTATTTTCGAAGTTACAGTATGGTTTCTCAATTGGTTTTTTGTAGGAGTTAATGCTGAAATCATGCTACCATAAAGTGGTTGTTGTTTCACTTCCACCTTTCTTTTTGGATGTTTATTTACCAACTTTAGGCCACAGATCGACTATCCTATATATATGTTAATTATGGTGTACTGCACTATGATGTCTGTCTAACTGGTGGTGCGCTCACTAGGTTGTATGTACATCATGCTGCCGTGACAATTGTTGTCCAAGTGTAATTTGAAGTCCAAACTTCTTGCTTAGTATTATGATGGCCCCTCTCAATGCTTATCTAATACTTTTTCAGTAACTCCACGTGAGTTGAGAAGACAACACAAGAGAGCATAACAAACTCCAAACACTCACTCTGCTGCGAAACAAGGTCGCCAAATCCAACCACTTTTTTTGGGTAAGTAGAGATACCTTCCTGTGACAAGCAAAGAATCCACGCAACAGTTGACTGGGAACATATTACATCATATGAACATTGATCGGAAAGGTTCTTCTGTGTGGTCCATGGGATAAATATGGTGGAATTGATATCCTTCCAATATGATGCTCTTATAGCTGGACATCTTGCTTCGTTTTTGAAACGATGATTTCTGACAATTTACCTAACACATTTTGAATTATAGATGTGTAGTGATAGATGCATTCTATGGAGCAACAAGACGACCTTTGTTTTATTTTGTTCACATCTGTTGAGTACTGCACTAGGCAAACATATAGGAGATCATTGTATACTTCTGTTTCTTTGATCTTTGTTGTAATTTGTATGCATATTTGTATATATCTACAATTCCGGTGAACTATGTGATGGGTGTTGACTTAGTATTATAGATTTTTCATTTCTATTCTTTACTCGAGAACCTTCTCAACTAATTAACCTCTCAATACAACCATCTCTATTACCCTGACAACCATTTCAATACAAGTATTAGGGCACGCCCCTTAGAGAGACCCAATCTTTTATACTTAGCCTATGGATCACCCTACAGGCGCGGCGTGCCGCCGCGCCATAGCTTCCTAGTAAACATACATAGCCATACCAATCACTCCTATCTTCGGCAGGTTCGGCGGCCGTGGTGGCTGTGCGGGCAGTGCCACGGCCTGAGCGACGTCGGCAGGTGCTCGAGCTCTTCCGTGCGGGCCAGATCTGGGCTTGGAGGGCTCGATCTGGGCCTTGCACTAGCGTGGGAGGTGGCCGGCGCGGCGACGTGCGGCATGGACGGCGGCGAGGTGCTTTGTTGGCAGCGAGCTGCAGGCCGGTTGCGACCCCTCGGTGCGGCTGACCTCGGCTGCGCAGCGTCTCAGCGTGCGGGCCAGATCTGGGCTCGTGCGGGCCGGATCTGGGCTCGTGCGGGCTAGATCTGGGCCCGGCGTACCCGAGCTTTCTGGCTCAGAGTGGCGGTTGTGGGTCTTCATTTCTGGATGCCGGGGCGGCGGCCCCGGACAGCGGCGACATAGGTGCTCTGGCTCAACACATCTGCCGCGGTAGGAGGTGCCGCTGTTGTTTGTGTCTTTGCCGGAGTCGGCGGTCGGCGGCGATGTCGGTGCTGTGCAGCTATATGGCTCATGTAGCATGGCTACTCAGGGTGCTCAGTCGGGTGTCGGTGTTCCGGGCGAAAGCCTTGCACTAGCTTTGTGCTGGTGCCGACGATGATGGCGTCTTTGGGCGTCCCTCTCCTTCT
Organism: Lolium multiflorum; assembly: GCA_030979885.1. Taxonomy (NCBI): domain Eukaryota; kingdom Viridiplantae; phylum Streptophyta; class Magnoliopsida; order Poales; family Poaceae; genus Lolium; species Lolium multiflorum. The sequence goes on along the minus strand of CM061750.1, from coordinate 312,354,727 downwards.
TGAAGGCATTGTCGTGGAACATGCCGCTCCAACACCATGAAGGCCAAGGTCTCTTCGGGTGAAAACCCAAACTCCGATGGAGTGGGCGGTGACGGCGCCCTCGTCGCTATCTTCTTGAAGACACCGCCTTGAAGTCCTCGGTGCTTCGTGGGAGTCTCGGTTGTCAGGCGGCCTGGCTTCGCCGGCAAGGTTGGAGGATGCCGGGGCAGCGGCCCCGGACGGCGGTTGAACGCCGAGGTGGCGACCTCGGAACAAGCTTTGACCATGCCCGCGTGAGGTAGTGGATGTGGTTGTGCTTGCAGGGGTGACTAAACAGTTCCACAAGGGTGGTTGGCTTGTCGCCCCGTTTTTTTCCATTTCTTTTCTCTTTTCTGCTCGTTTTCGGACGTAATTTCGTCCGAGGCGACACTGGCCCGTTGTACAATCTGTTGTACGAATTTCCCTCTGCTAATACATCGAAAGCCAGCATTTGTTGGTTCTTTAAAAAAAAATCACTCCTATCCTGACCACCACCAAATATAACACCTAAACCATGAAAGATGTTCTTCAAAAGCTGCACCTTCAAAAAAGAAACAACATTGACGTTGCCCAATAAAAGATCTTAAGTTTTCACCATGAAGTAAATCCGAGTTTACAAAACAATACCTTTATCAACGCCATTGCTAAATACAATCAATAAAAAGCTAGATTTTGGGTTTTCAACCTGGAAACCGCGACTCTGTACTCGAGGAGCAGCAATAAAAATGAGGCCCTCCAGTGATGCCACCCACACTTGTCGAAGCCGATGCTACAAGTCGCCAAACATCTGACACGAAAGTATGTTATATTCGGAATGTACATGAACATCGCCACGCAACCATATTCGTACAATAACATGTTGCATAGTCTTCATCGTATCCAATACACCTCTCTTCCATAATTTCAAGACCTTCGATCACAGCCACTGTGACTTCCCACATCTGCCAATACCATGAAAATCTAGGTTTAGCCATGTCTATGGTAACAACAAGAAAAGCAATGCCTCGCAGCGCATCCTCTTAAAGAGCGGTGGATGATAATATGGGCGAGCGCACGACTGGATCCTAAGGTGCTCGGCGCTAATCTTCCAAGATTTCTGACGAGAAAGACCATAACTTGTTGGTGGCTAGTCCAAGGATGCCGACATGAAGTAGAACGACGACTCTGTGCAAGAAGAGCACTAGGAAAAAACCACCGTTATTAGTTCCAAGCCATCGCCCACACATCCTCGGACGGCTACTTGCGGGACCGACCACCATGATCCCCTGTGGCTAGCCCATAGGCTAGGCTAGAGCGAAGAAGGCGACGCACACCACCGAAGCATGTGCTAGCTGGCCTTCTTGACTTTGATCATGCCAGATGCAAGGCCACCAACATGTTTTCAATGCGGGGACGCGCGCCCGCTCCATCACCACAGGACCACGCGGTTGCGCCCCTCACTCCCAGCCGGCAAACGATACCCCTGCCGTCATCCACCATGGGAGGACCATTACCATCTCCCGAGGCCACCACATAGGCTCCCAATCTTCGGCGCCTTCCTAACGTCGTTCGTGCCAATGCGCCACCGGTACCAAAGAGCTCCCCGGGAGGAGAAGGCACAACAAGGGGAGGCAACCCCTCCGCCGCCGTCGACCAAGCGGGCTTTTACCGCCGACATCCTTTGCCGACAATTGGGGAGACGAGCGAGGAGGTGCTTGGGGGAGGGGGGGCGACGGCCGCTAGGGTTTCTGCCCAAGCAGCCCCCCAGAGCGGCTAGGGGTTCAAAATTTTGTCCATTGCAAACAAGTGGAGAAAATATTTCCGAACTACAACAAATTGAATCCTTACATTGACCTAAACCTTGAACCAATCGTGCCTATCATCAATGGAGCAGTGAGACTGGAATTTGCCCGAGGAGTCGAGGTCCCAAAAATAAGTTGAGGATTGAGATGAGATCTATAGTACTGCGTGGAAAGGACCACGCTCTCCGGTGGTTGTGAAAATGATCTGAACCTAGCTGTAATGCCAGCAACACCAACGCTCATCCATATGTCCCTGTAGCCTCTCCTGCCAAACAAGTGACCGGCACGGGTTTATAGCTGGAAGCCGATCAACAACTGCCACCGTCCTCCCTAGATCCTATCCTATGGCAATTTGCATACTCGCCGGTCGTTCGCCTAGATCAGCGGCAGGGTCCCAGCTGTCTTTTCCCCACTCTTCGTCTTCATCGTCTCAGGTTCAGCCAACCTGAACTGACCACCAGACACTGTACACAGCTTGCAGTGATTGCAGTAAGCTGTCATCGGCGGAGGCTCATGCTGTCCGTGTTGCCGTAGTTGATTAGATGGGATAACGGATTCGAGTCACGTTGTTTGATCTTACAAAAATATGTAACACGCTCCGTTTTGAATGATAAAATGCTTTAGAGTAGTTTTTCTTCTACTGAATAATATGCATCTAAACAACTTTGAGTCTTTGAATGCGTCTGCTTACTCATTTCAATCCGTATACAATTCATCTTAAAATATGTAAAATATCTTATAATCTAGAACAAAGAAACTAATTTTATTGCCTTATTTTTCCAATTAAAAGAGCGGCTGAAGTGCCAACCGATAGTTATGATGAATGGTAAATTGGTAAGGGACCGATCGGTCATAAAGAAATAGTATATATATGAGCCTCCATATGGTCGATCCTACTTCTTTATAGTTTGAAAGAACATTAAAACATGTACCCTACTCCACCTCAGCCTAATTTTCATGGTTGTGATCGATTCGAGAGCCACCAGCCGTCACCATGTTCCTTCCTTTTTCTTCTCCTCCTATCTAGTTTTTCTTCTCCCACCACCTTCCCTAGGATATATGACTCCTCTTGCACTTCAACCACTTGCCCTACTGAAGGTGATCGAGCTCCTGTATTCGAGCTCCGGTTGGCAACAGCGAGGAACTGGTCGGAGAAGACGACATGGAACTGGTCGGCGGCAGGAATCGAGCTTCTGGAGGCGGGAATCAAGCGGGAGCTTCGCAAACCTACTTGATTTAGGCAGGATAGCGGCTGGTGGGGCGATCTGTGCTCAAAGTTATGCAACTTTTTTTGACCTGAGTGTAACAGTTAATCGTGAACATACCAAGTAATCGAAAACAAGAAGTCAGGCTAAACAATTAACACAACCAATTACAGTTGTTCGATATGGTTAGGACGTGAGTATTGATTGATTAACCGTCCGATTAATTGGTAATTTGGCCGATATTTTACGATACGTGGCGGCGCGTTGTGAATAGGGATGACATTTGCAGGGTATGGGTATGGATGGAGCCACCCCATACATGTACCCATCAACCTCGACCTTACCCATCACCGTACCCATACGTGTCAAAGGGTACAAGCTTTTTCCATGCCATCATCCGACAAGGTAAATGGGTACCCGTGGGTAAAATTACCGGCTTACAACACATCAAATTAACCAAAAAACAGTCATAAATAAAAACATGTTACCATAATTTATAAAAACAACACATTACAAACACACATAATTACGAACAAGAGTATATTATAAACAACAACACATTCTCATAAACATCGGCACTTGCTCATAGCAAAACATCAGGATGTGATCACGTAAAAATACCGCGGAAGTCACATCACAAGAAGTGAAGTGATCTTAAATAGAGGTCTAATTCTCACTAACCTACCAACAATCATGGGACCGGGAAGCATAAGGTTCAGACTAGATAGGTGAATGTGTGTTAGAAAAAAATTAAGTACGCTAGAATATTACAATAGCCGACTTATCAAATGTTGGTCGGGTGAATGGGTACTGGGATATTATTTTTCGATAAAGGGAATATATTAATATCAAAATGAAACCAATTACACCTAGCCTCTGCAACAACGCACCACCCTAATGGCACTACGGATGCACACAGCCAAAAAAAGAAAAAGAAAACTAAGAATCAAAAGTCCCGCTACAGTATCTCGGGCCTAACAACAGCAACACATCCACCGCCAAGACAACACGAAATACGAATCTCCAAAAACGACGCCTCCAAGAAGGGAACAGTGCGCTAACACCATCGTCGCCGATCAATGATCTTAGGTTTTCACCCTAAAGATAGTCTCGCTCTCAAAACAATGCCTCCAACAAGGTCATTGTCGCACAACATTAAGGCGGACCTTTTCACCGAAAGGTAGGATCGAACTTTGTGTGTTGTCGCCCCCACTTTCATACCTTGAAGCCGAACACCAAGCAAGTCCCTCAACACACGGAGACTTGAACCTCCTTAGCTAGTCCTCCCTCCGGCTTTCATGAACTTCTCTTCTTCCGACTTTCATCATGGATCCATAATCACTTGATGTCAACACGAAAAAGAGCTTTGTGCCGCTCCCTCCAGAACCAATCGGTCGGAATAAAGGGTGCGCACGACCGAATACCACCGATCCAGCAAACTCCAGGCAAAAAACACTGTTACATTCGCCGGCGGAGCCTTCCGGAACTCAATTATAGGTTCTATGATCCTATATCTATACTATTTACACTTGATGGATATGATATTTTTCTATTTACATCATGAGTAACTTTTTTTTGTTTCATACTTGTATTCCTAATGGGTTTGGGTATCCATTGCCATCTCTGAAGTCATTTGTGAAACCTGCGCTTCCATTAAGTTGAATCACACTGATCATGTTTAAAAATTAAAGCCGTTGCAGCTACCGGTTAGTATCTTCCATCAGCCCCCCGACCGCATCAGGCCCACGCACAACCATCAGGGTCCTGGCCGCTCGCCTAATTCGAAACGCCGGAAGACAGAAACCATCGCCTCACGCACGGAAGCGGTTCCGATTCCGGCGTCCATCCGGGGTCTCTCCTCCCGCTTCCTGATCAAGCCGACTCGCCTCGACGCCGTCGGGTTCCAGGCTCGAGCTCGACTAGGGCTGAGTTGAGTTCAGGCGATGGCGGCCGCGTCCAGGAAGGAGGAGGAGAGGAACGAGCGGATCGTGAGGGGGCTCCTCAAGCTGCCGCCCAACCGCAGATGCATCAACTGCAACGGCATCGTAAGGGCTCCTACTCTGATACGCTCCTGCGATCCGCGGTTTGCTCCCGATCTGGGCGCTCCGTGGTGCTCACTGTTTTACTTGCTCAAGTCCCCTGTTATTGTGTGCTGTCGTCTGTGTGACGCCGATGCAGGGGCCGCAGTACGTGTGCACCAGCTTCTGGACCTTCATATGCATCTCCTGCAGCGGCATCCAGTGAGTGTTTTTGGATCCCATCCCTGACCATGTGCGACCGATCCTTTTTTTTGTCTAGGTGGGATTGGAAATCCTAATCAGTCCGATCCAAGTTTAGTTGTAGTGTTGAGCTGTGTCAGTTAGCAGGTTCCACCGATGGGGTCTGTGGCAAATTATGGCCAATTATTGGCATGCTTTATACATCCCATTGCTTATCCACTGAATGCATATATACTGCTCAATGTATTCCAATTCTAGTCCTTTTGAAGAAGGTTTGACTTAACTGATAGTATTACGTATGCTAATAGAGTAATAGTTTACTGACTGCTGTTATCCTGACACATTTGATACACTTGTAGCCGCGAGTTCACGCACCGAGTAAAATCGGTGTCTATGTCCAAGTTCAGTGCACAAGAGGTTGAGGCCCTTCAAAAGGGTGGGAACCAGGTAAAGGCATCTATTGAGCTGTCTGCTTGTTGGTTGGGGCCTGGAAATTCCCTCTTGGTTCATGTCCTAACTCTGAACCTGAATGATACAGCGAGCGAGAGAATCGTTTCTGAAGGATTTCGATACCCAGCAAATGCTCCTACCTGATAGCAGGTAAGTAACTCGTTGAATCATCGCCATGTATTACATGCTTTGGTTTGTTAAATAACACATTGTGGTACATGTTGTGACTCAGTATCTTTTTTTTCCGTCACAGTAACTTTAACAGTCTTAGAGAATTTATAAGAGTTGTTTATGTGGAGAGAAGATATGCTGGCGTGAGATCTTCTGATAAGCCTCCAAGAGATAATAAACAGGTACCCGTAGTTAAATTTTCAACATTTTGTTTGACTACCTGTGAAATGTTCTCTGTCAGTCTCGAACTTTACATGTGATAGATTTTAGCATGACTGCTGCAGACACATAGATGTTACTGAATACTTATTCAGGTGCTACCTGTCATTTAAGTTCATTTATGGTTTATTCTCCAAAGGAATGCTTTCTTCTGGTTGGCTTTCCTACATATATAATGCATTGATGTACCTTATTTTTCCTACTATATGTGGCTACATTGAGTCTTGCTGAAATATACTCTATTCGATCTATACAGATTCAAAAGCCCCATGAAGAAGAACATAGAAGGTCTAGTTCCTATCATTCATTTTCTCAGAGTCCACCTAATGACTACCAATATGAAGAAAGACGCAATGGCAAGCAACCAGCGATGCTTACTAGGAAACCTGGTTCAGATCGAGGGCATGGCGGAAAGATGTCTTACCGTTCAAATAGCCTGCAAGAGAGAATGTCTGAGGACCAACTTGCAAATGAGACTTGGGAATCGAGGACTTCTGACTGCTCCGGTTCAAGCGTGAGTGATACAGTTAGAACAGTGCCCGAATCACCTAATTTCGTCGTTAATGGGTGTTCAAGCGCTCTTTTCCAACAAAATCAATCAGATATGCTGAATTCTAATGGCATCACTCAATCCCAGGTGATGGATCTCGAAATTCATCCCCTTTCCTTTCTTGTTGCATCTCATAAAATTGCTTAATAAGTTTAGACCTTTCTCTGCAGAGAACTGCATCAACAGAGAACATTGATACCACAACGCTTAAGTCAGGAAACGCAAGCTTAGCTGATTTATTATTTGGTTCTGAGACTGCTCACGGAACTCGAGAATCCAACAACTTTATAGCTCCAAGTTTTGTAGCCTTTTCTGATGCTGTAAATGGTGCAGAAGAGGATCTCTTCAGCCGGCCAAATTTGCAGCAACAATTTGTAACTGGCTTATATCCATCTGTAGATTTTTCCGCAAATATGCCTCCTACAATTTCATCTTCTGATAAAATTCCACTGGAAGCTCCATCACTAGACAATGCTGGGTGGGCTACATTTGACACGCCTCCAAAAGATAAACAGCCTGGAGTAACTGGGCCCTCTCTTGTAGTTTCCATAGACAAACAGACCCTGGGTCATGATTTGTTTTTGTTTGAACCAAGTGATAGACCGGCATCATTCCTGACTTCCAAGGATAAAGTTTCAGTCAGCAATCAGTCTGGTGCTACATCTCATGATACAAGTTGCTCTCAGGTAAGGAACATTTGCATTGCTCTAGGAATTTCTCATGTTTATGAGGTAATTAACTTTGAGAACGGTATTAAACTTTGTAATTGTGAGATATGTGGAGGCAAAAAGGTTGATTGTACCATGAGGTTCCAGTGTTCCACTATGGAACTGGCCTTGACGTGCTTTACAACTCACAAAAGTTAATATATTTTAATTTGCTCCACCTTGGAGCATTTGTGATGACACTACTGGCAGCACTCAAAGTCTGACAGGAGAGGTATCATTATTGGCTTTTAACTTGCAAGAACATAAAGAAGTAAAAGAAAATAATTACCATGTGAAGAAATAATATAATCACATTTCTGTATTTTTTTTGAATATGTGGAATTAATATGCACCTTTGAAAAAGAGTTGTTTGATGTTAGATTCTACTATTTTTTTAGAAAATGGAAGCTTTCATTACCTCGGCCTCTGCATCGATTGCTGCATATAGCCCAAACTTATTACAAGCACACAGTTCAAAGAAAAAGAAGCCTAATCAAAAAGTGTGACATGCCACCACACACAAGCCACACACAAGCCTAATATTTTTTTTAGTATTATGCTACAAATTTTACAAAAGCTACTTTTTTGTAATCCCTCAATCTTGGGATTTTCAGTGTTTGTGATGTCGCTGCTGGTAGCACTAGTTCCTATCAAACCGTAAGATCTCCCATTAATTACTTTCATATTGCTGGAATGTATTAGAACTAACGGATGGATAAGCTCTCAGGTCAGGAATCATGAAACTGAATAGGAGGTTATTTCTTGGCTGTTATGGTGCTGTCCTTCTGTTGATTCTGAGTTTTAACCGCTTCTCCAGAACTTACATTCCGTTCCTCGTTGTGTATTTCTAGTTATGGCATTCTTTTGATGATGCAACTGGGGTCATGATTAATGATCACTCCACTGCTGGACCACTGTGTAATGAGCACCAAAATGTAGTCAATGTTTCCCTCGGTACGAGCAATCCGTTTACTTGCTCTGTTGTTTCAGAGGTAGCATTTTTCCCTGTTCAAATTTTCATGTGGTACATAAATAAGAGGATGTCCTAACTGTTATTCTCTGTAGGAATCTCAGGATGATGATTGCCATAAAGTGTTCATGGAGGAATTAGCTCCAAGCACACCATTTGCTGCTTTCCTAGAGCCATCTCCAATATCTGCTTCTCCTTCCCTGGTATGGCTTCTCTATTACATTTTCTTTTATACCATGTGATGTGATTTAATCTTGTACATAACCTTTCATTTGCAGGGAAGAACCTTGGCTGATAAGGCCGTGCTAAATCCATTTGATCTTCCGTTTGATACTGATTCAGAGGCTCCTGGTCTGGTATTACCCTTTCTTCTTTGAATTATTTGTACCCCATGTTAATAGAAGGCTAAAAGCACAAACATATATTGACGTAGATCTTTTATGATCCCTCCTTTCTGGGTAGTTGACAATGCTTTAATTTGTGGATAATGGCCCTCCGCAGACAAGTTTACCTAGACTACTGGGTCTTAGATTTCTCGAAAAAGGACTGTCGGGTCTTTGTAACTGGTTGAAATTTTATAGATTGTAAAAATTTCCCATAAGCATGCCACTGTTGTTGTTATGGGCGTTGGGTCCTATGTGTCGTGCCAGTGGGGCAGTCAAGTGAGTAATAGGTACGTATGTGTATTCGAAGCGGTCTAGGATAAAATATACCTATAGGTAGAATTTGTTTTAACTATCCATGTGGGATACTATTGTATATTTAAATCTAACAGTCTAATTAAATTAAAAATATGAAGTTGTGGTTGCACAAGGCTCTCTTCCACGTCAGGGATAAGCCAGTGCCCTATTGCCAGTTCAAACCTTTATCTTACCCGAATAACTCATCGTATCAATTATTCTGCTGCTATTCTTTCATTTTTTAACAAATAAAATAATTTAGAGAACTAAATTGTACTATATGTTAGGATTTGCTAAAAAACTGCGGAATCATTTTGGTGACGTTAGTCAAATTTCTTATCTTCGGAATTGGATGTACATCACTATTCGTGCATTCACCAAGTTTATAAAGGGATTCACGTCTGTCGAGGGGATGGTTGAGATGTGGCAAAGTTGTGGTGGTGCCACGGCTATGGGCATGGAGTAGGATGATATTGACAGCACTCGTGATTTGAGGTTTAGGTTGGGAGGGACAAGTTGAGTTTAGGTTTATGGTGGGTGTTGACTTCTGAGTTTATATAATATGTGGAGTGATGAGGATTCTAGCATCTAGTTTATATATGCTTTGAAACTCCACAAAGTCAATTCTGGTACATGTGACATCAGCATGTTGTCAATCCTGTGTTTGTCAAATGTGCTGATGATATAGGAAGTTCTGAATACGTCAACACATCATCCAACTTGTGGTGGTTTTTGAGATCAGTTTGATTAGGGAATTCAATTAGAACTTGTGCAGCTGCACAAGTCATTTTTTATTTTTACTGTTACACAAGCATATGTGAATTTGAACATATTTCGACCTTGGACTTCACAAGATGGCGTGCTCTGGTAAAAAGAAATCGTTGAAGAATTGAGACCATTTTACTTATGATTTTGCATTGAGAGCTAGATAGTCCGTTCACGCGAGCATGTACTTTCTTGCGTGCATGATAATGTAAAAATATCTTAGTGTTTACTGTTTAGTCAGTTTCCTCTATCTGGTACTTGTTAGCAGTTTCTTAATTACACTTCATCTGCAGTTCATGGACGTGAGCACGTTGCAAGCAGGTTTGCCTAATTTACCAAGTTCTTTTCTTGATGGTTTGCCTGAATCATGGTTCTCCAACAATACTTCTACCTATGTTCCGTCTGGATCACATGGTGAGCTTTACATGCTAGCATCTTTATATGATTGTGGAGCCTTTTCTTTCTTTTGTACATGAAGGTCATCTGATTCTAACAACTTGCACATATTCAGGTGGACTATCATGTCTTGCCGAGCAGGCCCCGAACTCTCCATTGAGGTAATATGCTCTGCCTTGAGTTGTACTCCCTCTGTTCACAAATATAAGACGTTTTAGACATTTTAAAGTAAGCTAGATACACATCATAATGAGTGAATCTACACACTAAGAGTAGACTAGATACATACCAAAATAGATGAATCCACTAAAAGCTGAAACATCTTATATTATTGAACAGAGGGGTAGGATCAAGGGTTTGTTTGGTTTGCTGCCACATTGGGCTACCAAAATTTTGCAAAGGACATGTTTGGTTTGCTGCCAAGTCAAAAGTAGGCAAGGTTATTATTTTTTGTTGTTATCAGCAAAAGAACCAAATATTTTGTAAGGCCAAAATTTTGGCAGCAACCTTGTGGAAATCAAACAGAAGCCAAGTTTATACACACATCCAAAACTTTGGCTTGACAAAATTAGGTAGCAAATCAAGCAAGCTCTAATATCTACTCTTTTTTTTTCTTTTTTTTTGTTGCTGAAATCAACCCTTTTGTTTCAGGAACATAACGTTGAGCACTGTATCAACTGGCAATCCTTTTGCATAGGAAGGATCCGGCTTGGAAACTTCATGCCTCTGTTGCAGTGATATTCTGCTTGGACTTCTCAAGAAATCAGCGTATGACCAACTGCAGTTCCTTCGGTTCAGTGAACTCCTGAAGGGCATTCCGTGGAGACTCGGATCTCTTTGGTTTGGCCGACAGCGCACATTTTGGGCCCCTTGGCTCTTCGAGCTTGGGACTGGTTGGTGGTGGTTGGTGATGACGATAATAACCCAGAAGACAGGTGGTTGCGATGGCAGTGGCGATTGTGTTATATTATACTATTAATAGTTTTATTTTGAAAGATCCCGCAATGGCTGGCCTTCCATTGATTGCGGAAATTATATTAGTAGATGTTGAGCGGAACGTGTATATTAGTTTTCTGAGTCTTGCTATACGTACAAAAATGTCATTGCCTACTGATATGTTATTCCTATGTTTGATTGCACGCCAGGCTGTCATCATTGTACACAACGTTTCTTGTTTATTGTAGTGATCTAGAATGCCTAACGAGCTGCTCTGTTTAAAGGTTGTCATACTTGTCCTTTTTTTAGAGGAAAAGGGGCCTCGCCCTGGTTCCAATTAAAAAACCACAGGTTCTTCTTACATAGTCTGTTTCAGCACACAGGAAAGGCCGAATGCCATTCCAGTAGATCTCATCACAGGAGTTTGAAGCAACACTTCACGGATCTACAGCAAAACTCAAAAGAAGGTAAAACTAGGAGACTAAAGCACAGCGGCAAAAGAAGGTTGTCATTTTTTAAAATACTACCTCCGTCTAAAACAATAAGTGTCTTAGTTTTGGAATTATGTAACATATTTTAGTTCTAGATACCTTCATATTTAGAAAAAAATGAGATACTTATTTTATGACCCATGTAGTAATCTTATTTTATGCTTGCCGGGTAGAAATTTTAGTTGTCCAGCAGTTATTTAGTTTTCCCAGGTTTCCTTCTAGAAGGGAACATTTTTCATGGTGGGGAACAAGATCTTGGAAATATCGGAAAAGCCAGTGGTCTATTGGACCTTCCACTTAAAAAGGTGACCATATCAGAGTAAACTTGTTATAAGCATCAAAAGAAGTTACCGTACTAGTAGTACATCGGCAGAAAAAAACTACTCCTACTGTACTTTTGTACACTGGTACTGTACTGGTAGTCCTACAGCTAAGCTCAGAGCGTAGAAGCAGAGCAATATACAAGAGCAGAGCAAAGCCGCGGCGGTTTGGGCTACCGCGACGACGACGTCTGCGCGGCGGCGCGGCGGCGCATCCTGTTGCCCCACGTCTCCGCTCGCGCCTCCTCGGCGGCGCGCCACTGCAGCCCGGCCAGCTGCGCCTCCCAGTCCGCGTACCCCGCTGCCGGCGCCGCGTGGGAGGATCCGGCGCCACCGCAAACACCGCCGAATCGCAGCTGGATGTCGTAGCCCCGCCTGCGCTCGGGGTCGGAGAGCACCTCGTAGGCCTCCCGGGCCATTATGAACTGGTCGGCGCCGCCCGGGCACGTGTCCGGGTGCCACCGCAGCGCCGCGCGCCGGTAGGCCGCCTTGATCTCCTCCGGGCCCGCCGACGTGCCCACCGACAGCACGTCGTACATCGTAGTCTTGGCCGCCGTCACGAGTCGCTCCGGCGCTGTCGCCACGGCCGACACCCTCACCCACGTCCGGCGCTGGCACTTCACCCCTCCAGAGAAAGAGAACCCCGCCGGCCTCGCGCACACCGAGCTCATCTCTGCGATTAATGGATGCTACTACCAGAGAAGGAGTGATGGATATGATTGGAGCCTGGAGATGTAAAGCTAAGGCTTGCTTCTTGCGGTTGAAGTTGGAAGCTGTAAGCTAATGGTGGATTATGCTTCTTGCACGCGGTGGCGTGGTGGTTATATACTGCTGAAGTGGTGAGCGATGCGTGTGCGTGGTGGCGTTGGTGTGGGCTTCTGGAAGAGATGGACGACGAAGCCATTTGCGCGTGAAGGCGACGCGAAACGAAAGGCGTCCTGAGCTCGTCCCCCACGGGTTCTGTCCACTGGTTATTGATCGAAACTTCTTTTACCGTGCCTGATCTAGTTTCTCTTGAGATGTCAATTTCCTTCTAGTTCTAGACGATGGTTGCTTGGAATATAATCGGGGCGTTTTACTTTTCCTACGTGGAGATCCTACCGGCTGACCCAGTCTATTTGCTCCGAGCCCATCGTGTAAACTTGGTCGGCCAGGCACTGCCAAACGATACTTCTCGACGACGACTGGATTGTCACGTCTAGTTCCGCCTCCAGAACCAACCAGCGTCCACAGATAGCTAAAAGAGCAACTCTAGATACGATTGTAAACACACATCCATTCTATAACAACGGTTACCAACTCTGTCCACAAAATGGGTCTACGAACATTAAATTAAAACAAATGTAAGACATTCTTTTAAAAACAGGGAGTATCTATAGGAAAAAAAAAACTCTGGCAAACTTCTTAAAACTCTTATTCTCATAGCTTTTACAGGTTTCTCCTAAAACTACCCTCTTCATCCTCCGTCGCTGACTTTTATTTGGACAACCAAAAGAGATGTTTATTTCACAACATAGTGATTACAATCCTCTCAATAAAGAGGTTCAGATAAACCGGGAATAGAACCAAGCCAAAAACCTACAGAATTACAATCCTAGACTATTATTATGAAAAAGAGGGAGTATTAAATCAACAACAATAATGCAGATTAATCACTCAAAAGTCATGGCGCATGGACGATACAGATTTATCTACACATATACTAGAGTTCATGTCTCGTAACAAAGACGTTGGCACCCATTTTTATTCTCATGTCAATCAAAACAAGCAGGAATCATTGAAGCTAAAGAAGCTGGATGGACTAGTCGGATCCTTAAGCTGCCTTAGTCCTTAGGTGAATCTATGGTAAATTTGGTCTCAAGGAATCCATTTTTTCCTCATGAACCATTGAGGTTGAAGAAGCTAAATGGATTAGCCGGATCCGTAGCTATCTCAGTCCTTAGGCGGATACATGGCAACTTTGGTCCCAAGGTGGATCTATAACTATTTTGGTTGCAAGGTGGATCAATGACCTTTTTCACTAGGTGGATCAGTGGTCCCCTTGATAGTTGGTCGGATCCGTAGCTACCTCAGTCTTTAGGAGGATCCATGGCAACTTTGGTCCCAAGGTGGATCTATTGCCATTTTGGTTGCAAGTTTGATCTATGACCATTTTTCACTAGGTGGATATGTGGTCACCCTTGTTAATTGGTTGGATTTGTGGCTACCTCAGTCCTTAAGATGATTCATGGCGTATTTGTCACCTTATGCTCGTGGAAGATGAAGGCCAAATGACTTTTGACCACTCTAGGTCTAAGGTGGAAATTTTGGTGACTTGGCTTAAAGGGAGGTTGGAGACACTAGGATGATAGTGTACGAAGAGGTTAGTCAGAATGTCTTCAAGATGACCTCATATGAAAAAGTGCCCAACACGAAATTTGTTCGTATCGTCGCAAAATATAGCTTTGCTTTTGGATTAATCTAGATCCAACCCACTATGAGGTCCACATAGTCCGTACAAGATTCCGCTAATTTTTCGACTGATGGATCCGACCTGAAGTCAAAGATGGGTTCAGAGACGGTTCAAGACGGCCCTGGATGAGACAATCTCAACATGGAAGTTGTTTGTATCGTCAAGGTGTACAACTTTTGTGTTGAGTCCATCTGGATCAGACATACTGTTCGAGCCGCAGAGCCTTGACAAGATCCAGGTAGCATTGTGCCTGATGGATCCGACCTGAAGTTGAAGATGAGCTCGGAGACGCATCAAGATGGCTTTGGATTGGAAAATGAAAACCACGAGAGTTGTTTCTCTCATCGAGATGCACTTGTTTTCACTTTGAAGTATCTCCATCTGAGTTACGAGGAAATTTTTGGAGCCAAGACAAGAAGTTGGACAGAAGCATAGTTGTATCCGGATTCTATCCGACTTAGGTAGATGTAGGGTATTTGGACGGAAATCACAAGTCCTTTTCTTGTACGAAAGACGTAAAGATCTGTCCAAAACTTGCATGGGAAGTCCAACCGCCTGATATATATGTAAGAGGTGACAGCCGATTGAAATCAAGCAAACAATCGTCAAACATCAATATATCTATTTTTTTTCCCTCAAACCATTGTTCCTGCTTTCGTTCTTCGGCAATTTCGCATAGATTTTGCCAAAGATTGATAACCAAGCTTAGAGCGGTCAAATATGGCCAAGTTCAGCCCATAGTCACCGAAACCTCCGACGGTGTCCCTCCCGAGGAACCGGGGCTTCGGGTCTCAAAACCGCTAGCAGGATTGTTTTGTGTACCGCGCTTCCGGCCAGCCTCCTTCGACGTGAGTTGCGGCGTATCGCCTCGGCGTCGAAGGTGCTCGAAGATGTGTCAAGTGTAAGCCAGAATATTTCCGACCTAGCATCGAGGCAGCATATTGTCCGGCGTATCGCTAAGGGTTGCTTCTTGCTGTTGAAGTTGGAAGCTGTTACTAATGCTGGATTCTGTTTCTTGCACGCGGCGGTGCTGACGGATGCGTGGGCGTGGTGGCGTGTGCTTCTGGAAGAGATGGGGATGGGTCATGGGTGGACGACGAAGTCATTTGGGGGACGCCAAAGGCGTCCTGCGTTTGTCCCCACACGAAGAGCTTACCGTCAAGGCTTTGTCCACCTGGTTAATCTACATTTCTTTTTCTTTTACGGTGGTTGATCTAGTTTCTCCCTTCCTTCTAGTTCTAGATGATGGTTGCTGGAACGTAGTCGAATCAAGCCAAGCGGGGACACTGACGTCCTTTATAGGTACTTGCCCCGATCCGATCCGATCTTGTAAGATCATCTGTAACAGATTTGTAATAGTGGTTGAACCCGTAACATTACCTATATCTATAGTTTTGGTTGCAAAATATGTCTAGATCATATCCCGTGATCTAGCCTCACCCATAAAACTTTTTATAGAGAACTGAGAACACATGCCCGCGATCCTTGTGTGTGCAGTTTCGGAGGCAAAAATGAACGAAACTGGCAGATCCTTGTAAACCAGTCTACCTTGTCAGAGCGGACGTGCCGTCACACTTCTGCCTCGTAACTCGCCCTAATCTGCCTGGAAATCACCTAAATTCATGGACGCACACAAGAATCTCACTTCCACTTCAGGGGCGAGGCTGACCGCAGCGAGCACGGGGGCGGGGCTGGCGACAGGCGGGCAGGACCACGCGCGGTGGGCGGGGCCACGCTTGCCCCACGCGGTGCGTTGGGTGATGGCAGGCCGGGCGTGGCTGGTCGGGCACACACGGGGAGGGGGCGGGGCACGCAGCTAGTGGAGAAGATGAAATTGAGGGTAAAAAGAAAGAAAAAAAGCTCCCAGGTGGGCCATTTGGTGGCATATTTCTGAATATGTTCTTTTACGGTTTGTTTTAGAGATCTGCTCAATGCGAGACATTTTTGGTCCTTAAATCACGTTTATAGTGCCCTTTATACATGTTTTGAGGATCGACATTTACGGGATCTGCGAGAGATGCTCTAAGGTTGGTCCGCTAGGCATTGCCAAACGATACTGCTCGATGATGAATGTATTAGATGTATATATTTGTCTATTGTAGTTTCCCTATATGTTAGGGGGCTTTCTGCATATGTGCACATATACATGTACTATATATTGTGGCCTTTGGCCCCCTGGTAATACAACAAGCATATTGTTTGAACATGGTATCAGAGCTTAGGTTGTCCCGGCCGTAGTTGCCGCTTTTCGTCCGCCGGCCGCCGCTCTCCGTCCGGCCATCTTCGCTGGCCGATCCGCTCCGCGCCGGCCTTCTCTTCTTCCCGGGCGTGCGCTCCGCTCCGCTACCTGCTGCCGATCTGCCGGCTGCCTTCTCTTCTTCCCAAAACTTGATCCGCTCCGCTCCCGATCTGGCCGGCTGGCTGCTGATCCGCTCAGCTCCCGATCCGCCGGCTGCTCTCCCGCTCGGCCGATCTCCTCCCGGCTGCTGTTTTCCCCATCGCCAGGCGCCTCCTGCTCCCGATCAGCTGTCTGGGTGCTCTCTCCTGCTTGAAACGGGGCTGCTGGCTGCGTGCTGATCGGCGCGCCGGCCGCTTCTTCTGCTTCCTGGCTGGCTGCTGGCTGCGTGATGTTAGATCGATCTTCTTGCGCGTGGTGCAGTTGACTTCCAGCTAAAAAAAAAGAAAGAAAAAAAAAGAAATCTATCGTTGTTACCCGATGTCTTCTTCCGCTGATCCCGCCTTATCTCTGGGCTCACCTTCGGTTCTTGGTATTTGTCCGCTGCCTCCGTGCATGACTGCTAGCTATTCTTCGTCGCCGTTTGCGGTCTTTTCACGCGGCTCTGCCCGCGTTTCACCGACCCGTCTCGTCGGCTCGCCGCTCTATCGACTTTCGCGGCCTCTTCCGCGGCTCGCCGTGCTTCGCCGATTTTGTCTCCCTCGGCCTGCCGCTCTACATCGACTTTTGCGGCCTCTTCACGCGGCTCTGCCCGCGCCGACTCGTCTATGTCGGTGCCGCTCTACATCGACTTTTGCGGCCTCTTCACGCGGCTCTGCCCGCCGCTTCGTCTGTCGGCTGCCGCTCTACATCGACTTTCGCGGCCTCTTCACGCGGCTCTGCCGCGCTCGCCGACTTCGTCTATGTCGGCCTGCCGCTCTACATCGACTTTCGCGGCCCCTTCACGTGGTTATGACCGCGCTTTGCCGACTCTTTCTTCATCGGCGTGTTGCTCTCCGTCGCCCCCTTTGGTGACCTCTGTGCGTGTGGGTGATAGCTCCTCGTCGGCACTGATTGTACGTCGACCTCTCTGCGCATGAGATAGCGCAGCTTCACCGCCTGCTTGATGCTTGGGATTCCAGTTTACGTCAGCAGCCTCGCGGTCCGAGTCTCCGCCCTCGTCCTCATTGCACCTACGTGGCAAGGCTGGCCACACTTCCTCCACCTGTGGACGCGGGATCCCAGTTCGTCGGCAGTTCCAGGATCGTCACCGGGCTGGCTCTTCGGGATCTTGCGTTGCACTCTCGATCGGGACATTCTCGGGGGTCTTCGTGGTGCTCGCTACTACGGACTCTTCTCGCGGGGCGCTTTTGGTTGTGGCTCTTCGGCGCGCGACCACCACTTTCTACACGGTCGGTACGTCCCCGTGTCTGGATTGGAGCTTCCTTTCATATGACCTCTGAGTCCTCTATTCTGTCTGCTCTTCGGTCTCTTATTTCTCCTGTCCGTGTTGTCACGGCTGATGGTACCTCTATTCCTGTTTCTAGTAGAGGCACCCTTTCTACTCCCTCTTTCTCTGTCCCTGATGTTTCTCATGTTCCTCGCCTTCAGATGAACCTTTTCTCTGCTAGCCAGCTCACCGATTCTGGTTGTCGCGTCATTCTTGACGCTGAGTCTTGTGCGGTTCAGGATCGTCGCACACATACCCTGGTTGGAGCTGGCCCTCGTAGCCGTAAGTCTCCAGGGCTTAAGGAGTTAGACGACTTCGTGTTCCTTCCGCTGCCACTTCTGCTAGTTCTCCTCCGGTTGTTGCCTCTGTCACCGGCTCTTTTCAGCAGTGGCATCATCGTCTTGGTCACCTTTGTGACTCTCTTTGTCGTCTTTGGTTCATCGTGGCCTTCGGTCTGTCTCTGGAGATGGGTCGTTACCTGTCAGGGTTGTAGGTTAGGCAAACAGATTCAGCCCTATCCTACTAGTGTGTCTGTCTCTCAGCGACCGTTCAATTTAGTCCATTCAGATGTTTGGGGTCCGGCTCCCTTCGCTTCGAAAGGGGGCCATCGATACTATATCTTATTCATTGATGATTTTTCACGGTACACCTGGGTGTTTTTCATGCACTCTCGCAGTGAGGTGCTCTCTATTTATCAGCGTTTTGCGGCCATGGTCCGCACTCAGTATTCCTCACTCATTCGCGTGTTCCGTGCTGATTCTGCTGGTGAGTATATCTCCCAGCACCTTCGTGGTGTCCTTGCTGAGGAGGGCACCCTCGCTTAGTTTTTTTGTCCCGGCGCGCATGCTCAAAATGGCGTAGCCGAGCGTAAGCATCGTCATCTTCTTGAGACCACCCGTGCTATGATGATTGCTTCTTCTCTTCCGCCACATTTCTGGGCTGAGGCTGTCGCTACGTCGGCCCACCTCATTAACATTCAGCCTTCCGCTGCTCTACGGTGGCATTCCTCTCGAGCGTCTCTGGTGTTTCTCCAGACTACTCGACTCTCCGTTCATTTGGTTGCGTCTGCTATGTTCTTCTGCCTCCTCACGAACGCACCAAACTGACCGCTCGTCTGTTGAGTGTGTTTTCTCGGATACGGTGATGAGCATAAGGGCTATCGCTGTTGGGATCCCGTTGGTCGTCGGATGCGCATCTCTCGTGATGTCACGTTTGATGAGACGCGTCCCTTCTATCCTCGTCCCACCTCGGGTACTTACCGGTGGATGATATCTCTTTTCTTTTTCCGGATGCACCCCCTGTTATCCCGTCTCCTCCCTCTCCTAGTCCTGATGCGCCCCCTTCGGCGCCATCCTCTCCTCCGTCTAGTTCACCTAGTACTCCTCGTTCTCCGGCTTCGGATCCTTCGATGCTGTCCCTTCTTCCTCTTCTTCGATGAGTTGTCCTCCGTGATGACCTACCCCTTCCCGGCCTGTCCGTCAGCGTCGTGCCCCAGCTCGTTACTCTCCTAGTCGTATGGTCTCTCTGTCGTTTCCGAGCCGACTTCTTATCGGGATGTCGAGCGTCATCCTGAATGGCGCTTGCCATGGCTGAGGAGATCGCTGCGCTTGAGCGCGCTGGCACTTGGGATCTTGTTTCTCCCCCTTCTGGTGTTCGTCCTATCACGTGTAAGTGGGTCTATAAAATTAAGACTCGCTCGATGGATCTCTTGAGCGCTATAAAGCGCGTCTTGTGGCTCGTGGCTTTCAGCAGGAGCACGGCCGTGACTATGATGAGACTTTTGCCCCTGTGGCTCATATGACTACTGTGCGTACCCTTCTTGCTGTTGCTTCTGTTCGCCGCTGGTCTGTCTCCCAGCTTGATGTTCAGAATGCTTTTCTTAATGGCGAGTTGAGTGAGGAGGTTTACATGCAGCCTCCTCCTAGGTATTCTGTTCCCGCTGGGATGGTTTGTCGTCTCCGACGTTCTCTCTATGGTCTCAAACAGGCCCCTCGTGCCTGGTTTGAGCGCCTCTGTGGTGACTGCTGCTGGTTTCTCTCCTAGTCTTCATGATCCCGCACTTTTCGTTCACACTTCTCCTCGTGGACGTACTCTTCTTCTTCTTTATGTTGATGATATGATCATTACTGGTGATGATCCTGAGTATATTGCCTTTGTCAAGGCTCGTCTTCGCGATCAGTTTCTTATGACTGATCTTGGTCCTCTTCGCTATTTTCTTGGCATTGAGGTTTTCTCCACTTCTGATGGCTTTTCTATCTCTCGGAAAAGTACATTCAGGATCTTCTTGTTCGTGCTGCTCTTGGGGATGAGCGCACGGTCGATACTCCTATGGAGCTTAATGTTAAGCTTCGTCTGATGGTGATCCTCTCCTGATCCCACTCGTTATCGCCATCTTGTTGGGAGTCTTGTTTATCTTCTTGTCACTCGTCCTGATATCTCTTATCCTGTTCATATTAAGTCAGTTTGTCTCAGCTCCTACCACTGTTCACTATAGTCATCTCCTTCGTGTTCTTCGTTATCTTCGTGGCACGATCACTCGTCGCCTTTTCTTTCCCGTTCAGCTCTCTCCAGCTCCAGTGCTATTCGGATGCTACGTGGGCGATCCTACGAATCGTCGTTCGCTTCGCTACTGTGTGTTTCTTGGTGGTTCGCTTGTTGCTTGGAAGACGAAGAAACAGGTCGCAGTTTCCCGTTCGAGTGTTGAGGCTGAGTTGCGGGCTATGGCTTTTTTGATTGCTGAGGTGACTTGGTTACGGTGGTTGCTTGCAGATTTTGGGGTCTCTGTTACGACATCCACTCCACTTTTGTCTGACACTACAGGTGCTATCAGTATTGCACGTGATCCGGTCAAGCATGAGCTGACCAAGCATATCGGTGTTGATGCTTTTTACACACGTGCACAGGTACAAGATGATGTTGTTGCGGTTCATTATGTGCCTTCAGATTTGCAGTTGGCGGATTTCTTTACGAAGGCACAGACTCGAGCGCAGCATGATTTCTTACTCTCCAAACTCGGTGTTGTGGATCCACCATGAGTTTGGGGGGGTGTTAGATGTATATATTTGTCTATTGTAGTTTCCCCATATGTTAGGGGGCTTTCTGCATATGTGCACCTGTACATGTACTATATATTGTGGCCTTTGGCCCCCTGGTAATACAACAAGCATATTGTCTTAACAGAATGGACTATCACGTCCTGGTCTGGCCTCTGGAACTAACCAGTGGACTGATCATAATATCAACATTAGTTGTTAAATTTATAATCTAAAATGATTTAACTCCTAAACCTTTAATCCGCTTAGTGATCCGTACTTATGTATAGTTTTATATGATATTTTACGTGTTTTAAACATCGAAATGATCTGCATAGTTAGAGAGCAAGCCTTTAAATGTGTTCATCAGTTAAGAGATTGTGTCGTTTAACAAAAAAGAATAGTAGCATGCACATTGTATTGATGTATGTCCAACGTTAAAATTACCAAACAAATTATTTTAGTCCGGCAGCTAAGTAGCGAATAATGTGGCAGTTATATGATAGCAATCTCACAACTACTGAATAGTAAGTTATTATAATATGTCAACTAAATAACAAATAAAACTAATGGATCAGAACGGTGCATGGAAGGCAGATCTATTGGGGCAGTACTTCATTCCTATGGACATTGCTGAAATAATGAAGATTAAACCATCCCGAAGGTTATTGGATGACCAGCTCGCATGGGCACCTGACAGACATGGGCTATTCACAGTCAAAAGTGCTTATGTGCTGGCTATGGATGAGATATGGCGGCCGTCGAGCGTTTCATCTAGTTCTGTACCTGATGGAAGAAGGAAAGTGTGGGATCTAGTCTGGAAATCAGACGTGCCCCCAAAGGTCCAACATTTTGCTTGGAGACTCTGTAATGATTCCCTGCCAACATGGCGGAACAAATTCAAACGCACATTGGAAGTGTCTGAATATGTGGTGTGGAGGCCGAGGACAACTTTCATCCATTTTTCCGCTGCAACCTCGCGAAGCAATTATGGAGGTGCATGGCTGAGTCTTGGAAGTTACCTGCTCTAGAGGAAGTGAAGCACACAGGTACTGATTGGCTGCTAACTCTTCTTAGTAGTCTGTCTGATGATGTTGGGGCAAAGGTTTTGATGACCTTATGGTGATCATGGCATGTACGTAATGAGGTACTACATAATAAGGTTCCACCTCCAGTTGAGTCATCCCGTCGCTTCCTTTTGAGTTATATTGAGTCTATCCAAATGATAAAAAATCACCCGGGAAGGATCTTTCGAAAGGGAAGTTTATCCTAGATAAAGAGGAGATGCTGTTCCATAGTCAATCAGAACAAACTGTACAACAAAGTTTGTGTTGGACTAAGCTTGCTGCCGGATGGTGCAAAGTAAACACGGACGGTTCTTTTGATGCCAATGGGGAAGCTGGTGCTGGAATGTTGGCTAGGGACAGTAAAGGAGAAATTATCTTCTCAGCTTGTCGTCAGCTATTACATTGCAAAGACCCTTTTGTTGCTGAAATTCTTGCAGTGCTCGAAGGTGTATCACTTGCTTTGCATTGGTGTAATTCGCCGCTTGATATAGACGTGGACTGTTTGGAGATAGTGAAAGTCTTGAATCAAGAAGAGATGGATAGATCAGCCTATAGTTCTTTGATAGAGGAATTAAAAACCTTGCTAAAGGTTCGTCAAACTTGTATTACTCACGTGAGAAGAGGTCAGAATTCTAGTAGTCACTTCCTTGCAAACTATGCTAGAGAAAAGGCTCATACAGCAGGATGGTTTAACTTTGGACTTGAGGGTTTAGCTATGTTATGTGACCAAGATTGTAATCCCTGATTTTTTCTGAGTAATATAAGTTATTTCGCAAAAAAAAGTAACAAATAAAACTAAGTAGTGAATAATCGATTTTCAGACATGTATGTCACAACAATCTGGAAACTACTGATTAATAATTTATTATAATTTAGCAACTAAGCTATGCATAATCCAAGAAATATATGACAACAATCTTGCAAATACCGACAAACAAGTTATTTTCT
The DNA here is from genome assembly GCA_030979885.1 of Lolium multiflorum. Taxonomy (NCBI): domain Eukaryota; kingdom Viridiplantae; phylum Streptophyta; class Magnoliopsida; order Poales; family Poaceae; genus Lolium; species Lolium multiflorum. The sequence goes on along the minus strand of CM061750.1, from coordinate 312,331,685 downwards.
GATCAGGCAATTAAGTAGTGATAATATGATAAATATGTCATAATAATCTAGTATTTTTTGATGAAAAATTTATTGAAATATACCGACATGAGATTTAATTTCAAAGATCTCGCCATAAGAAGGCAAATTGTGAAAACAGATTATCAATCAGGTTAATTGTTCGAGAGATAAACTTTAAAAAAATAAATGAACACGTGCATGCACATGCCTCTATGTAGCACACTCCTTTTCTTAAAAGGGTGACTAATTATTAGTCAATTGAAAGTTAACTTAATTATCGATCAGATGATATTGTGAAATCTTAGTTGCAGTTTATATTGCAACTCATGACTAGCATGAATCACAAAGTGATCTAACAAGCCGAAACTTTTCTCCCTTCTAACTCATATGTTGCAACTTATGACTAGCAACAATTACGAAGAAACCTAACGGTTCAGAGGATTTTTCTTAGTTGCAACACCACATGCAACTGAAAAAAGTCTCAAATGCATCTCATATCTAACACGAATCACGACATAATCATATATAAGATTTAGTAGTCGAGATTACGATATTTCTCATTCAATTGAGAATTATTAAAACTATCATAAAACAACCATCTCCATCCTCTATTGTTTTCAAACAATTGATATAGAAGGTGTAAATTAATCACTCAAAAGTCATGAGGTATGTACGATAGAGATTTATATATACATATATTTGAGTTATTTTGAACAGGAAAAGACCCCCGAAGGCCTCGAACAATCTATTAGTTTTGCAGTGATGTTACACGTACATGAGGGACCCAAAGGATAAAGGAAATTACAAACTAGTCCGTGCACTGTGCAAACAAGTCCTCTAAAAAATTACAGGAAAAGCAATCAAGGAATTCGCTTCGCCACACAATGCCAACAACCTCGAGGCACATGCACCAACATCACCACCGGGGAAAGAAACACTTGGGGTGATGGCGGTGATGATTCCCACACCAAGATTAGAGATCTTCCAGCTAAGGATGAGTTGGCCCTGGCAAGACAAGCAACCGGACGCGGAGGGTGTACCTTGGCCATGGATAGCATCGACAGACTCTTGCCTTTTTTGATATACTCTGTTGTAGCATCAAGCTTTAGAAGCACATGCGGATCCATGAGCTTCAACTTCTCAACTCCACCTCCAAGAACCAGGAGACCCGAGGCTTCCCCACACTCACCATTGCCTCCACTGCCGACCGGCAGTAGAGAAACAACACTTAGACCATGAAGGAGACGATGAAGACGCTTATTGAGAGGATTCACATCGAAGGTGAGCTCCTTCTACTTCATCCTAGGAAACGTGATGGAGAACCTTGTGAGGGACCGCGTGGTGCAGTGTCGATGCACCACAATGCGAGAGTATCCCAAGCCAGCTCCAGATCCTCAGACGGGCATGCTCCCCCTCATCTCCCCTCGCCTCCTCGACTAGCCAGAAGAGGAATAAGACGCACAAAAAAACACGAATAAGGAGGCTACCGACAACCTCAAAGTTGACCTTATTTGCGGAGATCAGGAACCTAGACCCGTTCACCGCAGGCTCCAACCGTCGGATGCACCAGGTCCAGCGAAGATGCGCCGGTGCCCTACTCCAAACCGCTGCTAAGCCTATTGCTACACCTAGATGTAATGTCGGTGACCTCTCCACCTCCCACTCTGGTCGGCTAAGCCATCGGAGAGAAGGGGAGAGGCCTCGAAGACGTGATAGAGACTCTCAAACTATGGTACACTCGCGAGAGAGGAACAGGGGAAAAGTGTCACTATGACACATATATTAGAGTTCACGTGCTAATATAGACCTAGCTGCTCGTAACAAAGTGATGCATACAAATTTGAGTTATTTTACTTGCTAATCACATATCAAGCTAAATCTCTTCCTATCAAGTTCAAAGCCGTGCCTGATTGATCCACTAAGCCAAGCTTTAGGGCTTGTTAGGTTCCTTGAACACTATTTTTTGCATCTTGGGGAGATCTTCTCCCCCGAGACATGATTTGCCGGGCCAAGTCCAAATTCAAGTTGTCCATCTAGTTTGGTTGCTAAAAAAGATCTGGCTCACTTTTGCACTTTGTTTGACCGCCAACAAATGGATTTTAGATAGGGGTGGAAATTCAGCTTGGTTGGTTGCGTAGGTTGTGGTGTTGTGGTTACCACTTCTCGCAAGTGATGCTATTTTTTTGAAAGGTATACAGTAGGGGAAGCCCCTACAATAATTTTTTTTTTTTGAAATAATAAGAACCAAAATCCACGTCCCTGGTGACTTAAACCTAGATGGATGGGTTGTACATCCAGTTCCCTAGCTCACTTCTCGCAAGTGATGACATTACCACAAAATACTGCAACTAACGGGGAGCACAAGGAACGGATAGTAAGCATTTCGAACAAACAAGCAATGCTAAGTTAATGTTGTTTAGCCCTAGCTACTAGCATATATTAGTTTGTCGAGAAGTTACCTAACTAATATCAAATAGGATGCTATGGTGTTGTATGTTCAGATCTTCACTTCATCTGCTTCCGACCCTAGTTTTGCCTCTCGCAACTCACATAACGTCAGCCCACTCGTGCCTCCTGTTACTCCAGGTCTCATTATCAGTGGCACCGACACCATGGCCATCCTCATCCTCGTCGGGCCTCACATCACTCTCATCTGAGAAGAACTCATCAACACCCACCCTAAGGTTCCAGTTTGTAGAATGAAACATGAAAGAACTAGCTTAACTTGGGTGGGGAGAGTATGGATAGCTTCTGATCAAGGATCTTAAACCTGTTTTTTCAGAGCAACAAATACCCTCTCGACTGTTACTCTAACGCTTGAGTGTCTTAGATTAAAAGTTCCCTGAAATTTTTGGGGTAGAACTTTATACGTAGAGAACACATTGAGATGGTACCTTGTTAACCTGAAGGATGGGATAATTCCAGGGTGGCAAACATATCCGACATCAGCTAGGTATAACTTACTCTCGGGGATTTTGAGGCCATCGGGCATGTCCAAGATGTCAATAAGAATTGTTTCATCATGAGTTGATCCTTCCCATCCAGCTAACACATATATGAATTTTATATCAAAATCAACAGCGTCAAGCACATTTTGATTGGTGTAGTATTTTCTCTCCCTCTATGCATGAGAGTCACTTTTTGGCACTCTAGTAGCGACATGAGTAAGATCACTCTCCTAGACACAATCCTGACATGAACATGAATAAATTGTTAAACCTTAGTGCAATACAATAGTGCAATTGACTGCAAGAGAGAGTTTCTCAACTTGAAATATGAAAACCATCAATACATATCTTTGATCTTGGGTGGAGTACTTGCAGATAGTGGCTTGATCATCTCTCCTACGAGCTATCCAATAGCATACATGACTTGCCTGAAGTAATGAGATATTATCTCAACCGGCCTCCTCCATGTGTTGTGAATCACTTGAAATCTCTGGTTATGTCCGAGAACATGAAGAAACATTGCTATTTTCTCTTCGATGCAGGTGTTGATGGTATCTTTAAGCAACCCCTGCCCCTAATGTCGACGGAAGGTAGTTTCATCCTAAGCATGTTGATAGCTTCTACATCGTTATTGTTGTAGATGTAGTTCTGATTTGTAATCCTCTCTTTGTCGAGCTCAAACATGTGAGCATATGTGATGGAGGGCCTAGAGTTGCATCGATTGCTCCCTGGTGTATCAAAAGCATCTAGACGCAAATGACAACTATAAGGGCAACCACGTGAACGAAAAGATTCAACTGCTCGGCCTAAATATTTTGATCTAGCCTAAGTAACAACTTCATCGGCTAGAAGTTGAAACAAAAGAGCTACAGAACAAAAGGTAGGGTTAGAGTGGGTTTTATAGGTGCTTACAGCCTTGATTGTGACCGACTAAGAGGACGGTGAGGCTACTTTTCGCGCTTAAACGCGGAGCCAATTTTCTGGCTCATGCAATATCCATTGTTCTTCCACGCACACAGCTTCCCTCTTTTTGCGCCCGTCAGCGCCTGTCCTAGTGAGAACGATGGACTCTAGCGTTCCTCCAGAACAAGCCCTAAGGTGCTTTAAAATTTGAGAGCGTAAAATAGTTGGCAACCATACTACCTTTTTGCATTTGTTGATGCGGGAAACGATATTGCGAGGAACCAAATACACCCTTATTGATTGGCATCAAATACGTAGGCGTGTGCAGACTAGAGATTTTTTTACCCAAGCCAGAGGTTTGCTTGTTCATCTGTTCAGAAGTGGTTGCGCCATTAGTTAGTGGGAAACCTCTGTCAAGAAAGGCAATGCCAACACCTCCTACTTCTCCCTGAAACAGGCTTTCGCACCGCTATATTAATATATCAAGTAACCGATACAAGATGGAACCACCGCTGGGGCAAACATCACAACAAGCCCAAAAGAAAGAAAAAAACAAAAGAAGCTAATGCCGACACCGGCAGATCAATGAAAATGAAGCCTGAAAAAGTTGCACCCTTCGGAGAAGTCCCACCGTTTCCTTGGACACCGAGTCACTTCATACAAGGCAACACCTTCAACAAGGAAGCGACGATAACGCTGCTACTACAAAGACTAGTCCTGGGGTTCGGTATGTGGAGGGGATTGGGTAGGGGTACCCACGAAGCCCTTTACGAAGCAAATACGGCACCCGCAGGCGTCACCGCGTCGGCATCGAACAAGCCGACAAGGATTTCTTCCGATGCCCTTAACCACCACCCCAGACGACTTGGAGTGCTCCACCCAACCGCACCAACCAGCATGCGCCACAATGATCTTGAAGCCATCCTCGTTGTCTCACTGTGGTCTCAAACACGAAGCCTCGAGGGAAAGAAGGGGACAACATGGTCAAGGGTAGCAGCACTGCAGCCCGCGCGGGAGGGAGCAACCTACATCGCCATCGTGGTAGCAGATTGGACGCGCCAGCAGAAACGCACCGAGCCCCTACTGGCCCGCCGGGACCCAAACTGGCTCATAAAGTTCCCGCTGCCAGGCCGCAACAGGCAGGCGTACATCGCCGCCACCACCCAACCCCGCCGACGCCCCACGTACACCTCTAGGAAGCACCAACTAAGCCTGAGGCGGCCCGCCCTGACCCTGATTTTTCGATAAAGGGAATATATTAATATCAAAAGATACCAATTACACACAACCTCTACAACAACACAACACCTCTAATGGCAGTACGGATGCACGTTGACATAGGCACCCCAAATGGGCCTGCCATAGATAGTACACGGGATTTACTGAAGGCCCACTATCCGAAGAATAAGAAGGTTCGGGAGCCCAAGATGTATTAAGGAAAGCTAGAGTTGTAATAGGAAGTATTATTTGTAATCTGGCGGGACGAGTTAGAAACCGTCCCGGACTCTGTAACTTGTACAATACGAAACCCTCGGCTCCACCTCCTATATAAGGGGGAGTCGAGGGAAAGGATCGAATCTACTGTCAACATAACCCTAGTTTTCATAATCGCCGAGTACTTTTCGCCTAAAACCTTCGAGATCTACTTGCCCTCTACTTCTAGCAAAACCCTAGTCTACAATCTGTAGGCATTGACAAGTTAATCCTTTGTCAATTGGCGCCGTCTGTGGGAATTAGAGGCTGCAAGGATCGATCTCGATGGCACGTTCAAGATCTTCGACATCGTCAACGCAAGCAACGCGATGGATCGAGGTAACAAGGGAAAAACTGATCTATTCAATTTTATTCCTCACCCGCCCTCCCGTATGGATGCATGTGCCTATCTGGAGGAGCCCATCATCATGACGTTCGGAGAATTCCGATTTGGCGTCAACAAGGAAGGATCCTACCGTCTCGAAGTTCCGATCTCGTCGGAATTTTCAGCGATCGATTCTAACTTTTCGTCGAGTGACGAGGAGTTTTCGTCGACATGCTTCGTCGACAACAAGGCAAGCGGAAAGCTCGCCAAGATCTTCAGCAACACATCCTTCGAGTCGTCTGCGGACTCCTTTATAAGCAGCGACTCCGACAGCGTCGACAGCCTCAACTTCATCGACAAGTCTGCTGCCATCGGAAAGGTCTTCACCACTCTATATGATGGTGTCACCAATCCCGACAAAAATCAATGCGCAAAATATCAGATCTACGTGGTAGAAGGGGCAGGCACATCAGACCCGCAAACATGAGGCTTTCGACGAATTGGGAAATCCATACGTCGATCCGGCGATCTCGGACATGGTCTAGGCACCAAATATCCTGGATCTACAACTCGCGCAAGAGTACAGCTCCCGCAAGAAGCGTGGGATAGGGCTGCGAGAGCCATGGACGGTTCAGAACCTATGACCACCCTACTGCACAAGAACTTCAAGCATATCAATATAGACTTGCTCGAGTTAGCAGAGAGTTAGAAAAACAAACGGCATCCTGAATAGAAGGAAGGAACGCGCATCAGCGGCGATTTAAGTCGCCTTTCGAAATACGGAGATAGTCACGAGAAGCTCGGAGGAGAGCAATGTCTCGACTTCAAAACATACCTGAAGCAGAAAGAGGAAACATAATCCAAAATCTCGACATGTCCTTTATGTCGATCGACGAAAGAGGAAATATCATCCCAAAAACGCCAGCAGGATACATGGCAACACAAGCATACATCTTGGCGTCCAGACCACCTCCTGGGGACCCGAGAGAACCATTGTTCAATATGGCAATGGCCGGAGTAGGGTTATGGGAACAGCGTTTGCAACAACGCCTCCGAAGAAAATCCCAGACAAAATAGTCCACGACACACCGCAGCAGTTCAAGACCCACCAAGAGCAAGTGGAGCAAGAGACACGGCAGTCCAAGTAAGGGTGGACAGAGCGCGGCAAGAAAGGAGGGACCGTCGGCACTCGCAGAGCTTGCCGACGAAGATATGTGTGGGCTCCCATGCTTTACGAGAAGAGTGCGAAAAACTCGAGTGCCAAAAGGGTTCAAGTTACCCGAGAATTTCAAGAAGTTCGACGGCCTACAAGATCCGAGGATTGGCTCGTGGATTATCTCGAGATGGTAAAACTGGTAGGAGGAACCAGAGCAACAGCTATGCAAAGTATCCAAGTTCACCTGAGTGGTGCCGCAAGATCTTGGATAAAGAAACTCCCCTTGAACTCCATCGACAGCTGGGAAACCTTTGAGGACATCTTCGTGAAGAACTTCCGATCCACCTGCAAGAAACCTGCGTCGTTGGAAGAATTACGGGCGTGTCGACAAAAACATGACGAGTCGATGAGAAAATATATACAGCGGTGGAACATTATCAAGAACTCGGCAGAAGACATATCGACGAGAGGGCAATAGATGCGTTCGTAGCAGGAATCCGACGAGCAGACTTCGTCGAGGACTTGGGGAGAACTAATCCCAAGACAATCTCAGCGTTGATGGAAATCGCTAACAAGTGGGCAGATGGAGAAGACGCAATATACAACAAACGACACAGGTCGCCAGAAGAGGATCGTAGTCGAAATTATCAAAATAGAAGGCGATTTTCTCGCCAGTTCTACAACAACGATGCTCCTGGCCATATATCGGCTGGTTTTCGGGGAAATCCTGGAGGAAACAGTCGAGATGATTATCAAAGGAGCAATGAGCAACAAGGCGATAATAGAGGTGATTTTCGCGGCAACAGACAAAATAGTGGACCAAGGATTCAAAGACCTTACGTGTCTCCCGAGGAGATGATGAACGGTCCGTGTCAAATGCACTTTTACCTCGACAACAATGGAAAGAGGCAGTCAGGACATCTAAAGACTGCCGCAATTTTCAAGCAATGCTGCGAGCAGCAGGAATCGCGAACGCTCAAGCAAATAACAGAAATCCTCGGGAGCCAAGGAGCGAGATCCACCTTCCACCTCCTCCCGCAATAACCGAAGAAAATCGACACCTTAGAATTGCGGCAGCACCACATCCACCTCCATATGTTGACCCCAACTCTAACGGTGTGGTCTCGATGATTCAAGCTAGGCCATCCAACAGGGCGCAGAAGGTAATATCCCGACAAGTGTTCATGGCGAAAAGATGCCTCCACCATCGAGTACTTAAATTGGTCGGGGCAAGATATCGGCTTCACGATCGCAGACCATCCGCAGCAAGTCCCTCGACCGGGACAATCGGCGCTCATCTTACCCGCTGTAATCACTGGTTTCGACGTGTCGAGAGTTTTCATAGATGGCGGCAGCAGCTTAAACCTCATGTACGCAGATACATTGAGGAAGATGAACATATCCCTAGCAAATCTGAAGCCACACCTTCCACGGGATTACACCAGAGAAGCCAAGTTACCCATTGGGCAAGATCAACCTCGACGTTCAGTTTGGAACCCGAGAAAACTACAGGATAGAGAATTTAGAGTTTGAAGTGGTGGATTTCCCGTCGCAATATCACGCTTTGTTGGGACGATCAGCGTACGCCGTTCATGGCGGTGCCGCATTATACATATCTGTTGTGGAGGTTGCTGGGCCTAAGGGACCTATCACAATCAAAGGAAGCTTTTGTCCGATAAATGCGACAAGGATTTTCATCGACTGTCAGAAATTTTTGGGATGCAAGCAGAATATGCGGCACCTAGGTTCACTGATTATGATGTGCTGAGGTAGGAAGTCCTTCTAAGGAGCCAACTTTCAATATAAATAAAGATTCAAAAGAGATACAGATCCACCCGAGATCCAAAGAAAACGACGTCCATTGCTGCAAACATGGATGTCGAGTTCCTCCGTGAGCACTGGAAAATCTTCGCATGGTGTCCAGCCGACATGCCAGGAGTACCCAGGGAACTTGCCGAGCACCACCTCAATTTGGATCCTCTCGCACGACCAGTAAAGCAACCTTTGCGGCGTTTTTCGGAACCTAGCCGCAAAGCAATGTTATCAGAAATAGATCGACTCAAAGATGCCGGGTTCATCAGAGAAATATCTACGAAGCCACATGGGTAGCTAACCCAGTGATGGTGCCGAAGAAACACACAATAGTCCTTCGCATGTGCGTCGACTTCACGTGTCTCAATAAACATTGTCCCAAGGATCACTTTCCCCTCCCACGGATCGATCAAATCATCGACTCCACGGCAGGATGCGAACGTCTTTCCTTCTTGGACGCATATTCTGGTTATAACCAGATCAGATTAAAAGAAGAAGATGAAGCCAAAACAGCGTTCATCACACCTTATGGCGTGTTTTGCTACAAAACAATGCCCTTTGGTCTGAAAAACATCAGCGGATGATGCAGAAGTGCCTAGCAACACAGATCGGGAAAAATGTACAAGTCTACATCGACGATGTCGTAATAACATCAAAGAAAGGGTCAACGTTGATCGAAGATTTGAAGGAAACCTTCGACAACCTCGACAAGTTCTGCCTCAAGTGAACCCGACAAAGTGCTCTTTTGGAGTTCCCGCGGAGAACTTCTCGGGTTCTTAGTATCAGCAAGGGGATTGAAGCTAATCCCGAAAAATACAGGCCATCGTCACTATGAGAAAGCCAACAAAGTTGAAAGAAATACAACAGCTAACGGGGCGAGTCGCAGCTTTAAGCGGATTCGTCGCCAGGCTAGGAGAAAAGGCGCTGCCGTTTATGCGTTGATCAAGCAAGGGGAAAAATTTCAATGGAACGAGGAAGCAGACAGAGCTTTCGAGAATCTCAAGCGAGCAATTTCGACACCGCCGATATTGGTGGCGCCAAAAGAGAAAGAACCTCTCCTCTTGTACATTGCAGCTACACCTCAGGTGGTCGGCACGGCCTTAGTAGTCGAAAGGGAAGAAGAAGGCAAGCTTCATGGAGTTCAAAGGCCAGTATATTTCATCGAACTGTCGCCGTCAAAACAGCGGTACCCGCAATATCAAAAGCTAGCATATGGAGTATTCACGACAGCAAGAAAATTGCGACACTATTTTTCGGCACACCCGATAATAGTGGTCAACGAGGCTCCCTTATCAAATATACTGAATAACCCGAAGCTACGGGTCGTGTCTCCCTTTGGGGAATAGAACTTTCCCTCGGGACATCACGTATGAAAAAGAAAAGCAATAAAGTCGCAGGTCAGATTTCATTGCAGAGTGGATGGAGCTACAAAACACGGGACCCCCAGATTTATCGAGGACTTGGACCATGAACTTCGACGGGTCCAAGAGATTGGAAGGTGCTGGAGCAGGCGTGATATTAGTTTCACCTGAAGGCGACAAGTTGAAGTATGTTCGCGGATGACGTTCCCAAACGCATCTAACAATGAAGCAGAATATGAAGCTCTCATACACGGGATGAAGATGGCGAAAGCTTGCGGTGCAACCCGACTGAAAATTTTCGGCGACTCACAGTTGGTAGCACAGCAAGTAATGAACCAATGCGACACAACGAAAGTATGATAGCATACAAGGAGGTGTACAATGAGCTGGAGAAGCTATTCGATGGTTGTGAAGTAAACCACATTAGCAGGATGAGCAACGATGAAGCCGACGTTCGCAAACATCGGGTCACAATGCCTCGCGATTCCTCCAGGTGTATTCTGGGAAGAGATTAGCGAGAGATCAACAAAGCCAGACAAAAAGGAGAAGAAAGAGAAAACCTCGACTACCACCAAGGACACAGCAGAAGAAGAAGAAGAAGAACAAGAGCTAGTTATGATGGTGCAAGTCCCTTGGATGCAAGCTTACATATCCTATATCCTAAGGAAAACGATACCCGACGATCCAGTTGAAGCAAGGCGAATAATCAGGAGATCAAAAGCTTTTACTGTGGTAAAAGGGGAACTGTACAAACGCAGTATTTCGGGTGTGTTACAACGGTGTGTTACACCCGAAGAAGGAAGGATCATCTTAAAGGACGTGCATGAAGTAATATGTGGACACCACGCGAGTAGCAGAGCTATCGCGGCTAAGGTTTTCAGAGCAGGATTTTACTGGCTCACAGCAATCGAGGATGCGAAGGAAATAGTGCGAACCTGCGATGCGTGCCAAAGATTTGCGGCAAGACCTCACTCCGCAGCAGAACTTATGCCAATCCCACTATCTTGGCCCTTTGCTCAATGGGGTCTCGACATGGTGGGTAAATTGCACAAAGCTTCGCCAGGAGGATATGAGTACTTACTGGTGGCTATCGACAAATTTACCAAGTGGATAGAGGCGAAGCCAATAAATTCACCAGATGCAGTATCCGCAATAAAGTTTGTGAAGAGCATTGTCTTTCGCTTCGGAGTACCTCACAGCATCGTCACAGACAACGGCATCAATTTTACGTCCAAAGAGTTCAAAGCATACTGCGCAGAAGTAGGCATTAAATTGAGTTTTGCATCCGTTGCGCATCATCAGACCAATGGACAAGTCGAGAAGGCCAATGGCATCATCTGCAACGGCATCAAGAAACGTCTGCTAGGACCACTGGAAAAAGCTCGGCATACTTGGCCGGAGGAGCTGCCAAGTGTATTATGGAGTATTCGAACAACACCAAATACGGCGACACAGAAACGCCGTTTTTTGGTCCATGGAGCTGAAGCAGTCCTGCCGATAGAAATCGAGCATGATTCTCCACGAGTCGCAGAATATGACGAGGAAACTTCGAGAACAGCTTTGGAAGATGATGTCGACGCACTCGATGAAGCTCGAGACGAGGTCCTGTCACGAGTCGCTAAATACCAGCAGGACCTAAAAAACTATCACAGTCGACGATTGCGGCCAAGATCTTTCCAAGTGGGTGACCTGGTTTTACGACTCAATCAAAAAAGCCATGAAAAACTCGAGTCACCCTGGCTAGGACCATACATCGTCACGAAGTAATAGAAGGAGGAGCATACAGAATTAAAGACAAAAGACAGGGATCGACGAGCCAAATCCCTGGAATGTGGCACAGCTCAGGCGTTTCTACGCCTAGATGTCGAAAATATAGTCTCCCTTTGTAAAGCTACAATGTACTGAAACGCCCGCGAGTTTTCAGACGCACTCTTTTCCTTTTTCGGGCACCGAGTGGGGCCGGAGAAGGTTTTTAATGAGGCGGACTCGCGGAGCTGCAATATAATAAAGATAGTGGAATTATATATCTTCTTCCCGACAAGATTAGGGGTTTCTCCCCTACATGATACAATATATATACAAACACAGTATCGACAAAAGAAGCACCTTGCCTTGGTAAAAATACCTCGCCAAAATAAAAAGAGATATCAACAAAATAGTGATCAACAAAAAGCTCGGGGGCTTACACCCGTACAAAATAGTACACAATGTATATTATCTTGCCTTGGGACAACCTCGCATTATAATACACAAGATATTGCAATCAAAACGCCTGGGGCTTGGCGATAAAAATAAAATACAATGACTTTACAATATAGCTGGTCTATACAGGATATAAATTTCGGAAAAAGTTTCGTCTTCAAGAATTTCCCAATATATTATCTATGGTTAAGCGCTCGTTATTTACAGCGCGAGTACTATGCTCAGCATAGCTACCCTTCACGAAGAATTCGGAATCCATTCGGAGAAGTTCATCCATCATATCTTCGGCAACAGGAGTAACAATGTCATCATATTTGCCGAAGTTTCTTTTCCTCTTTGACATCTTCTCCAGGCACTTCGGGACAACTTGCCCCACGTCTAACTTCGGGTAGCAAATTTTTATCATGATCATCGCAAACCTTGCGCCAGCAGCTAGTTGGGCTCGCACAAAGCCGTGGATACGAGGAGCATCTCGAAATTTGTCCATCAATGCAGGAAGGGTCTCTGGCATCTTATTGCGAGGAAACATGGTACCATAAACCAGAGACAAAGTCCTTGTACAGAAGTCAAGATATTCGCGAAGCTGAAGTGCACGATCTTGAAATCTCACGATTTGACGGGTCCGCTCAGGTGTACCCCAAAAAGTTGATCCATGTTCACGTGCAAGCCGAAGGAGAACATTGGAACGAGCCTCGACACGTTCATCTTCAGTTATAGGATCCAAAAAAGCACCTATTGTTTCATAAAACAATCCAGTGGGCAATAAGGAGGTAAGCAGCAAAGGAAACGAAGAAGCGAGATAAAGACAATGAAACTTACCCGCCATATCCAAGCTAGCATCTGTTAGCAGTTGGAGCATAGAATTCTCTCGAGATGCAGCTGCGTCAGCTTCAGCAACAGCGGCGTCCTTGTCGGTTATGGCATCTTGAGCTTGTTGAAGCGCAATTTTCTCCTTTTCAGAAGATTCTCGAGACTGCTCCATAAGTATAAGCGACTGCTTCTTCACAGACTGAAGTTGCACTCGAAGTTCTTTCAATTCTTCTGTCAGATCCACACCCGAAGAATCATCAAGGTTAACAGGGACAGAAGACTTCTTCGCAAGGGACGAAGGAAAAACTTCGGGAGGATCAGGAATTGGCGAATAATTGTCAAAAATCAACTGAAAAATAGAAAAACGTCGACATCAATCATTGAGACAAAAGTTCGACTTCCATTCATTCTTGTAGTATATACATATCTATTACAAAAGAAGGAACTCCACACGACCTAATCGTCGCCAGGAGCGTTACAGCGACAGTACCAGAAGGAGGAGATAAACTAAAACAAAGCAAAAGAATATGAAACTAGACCTCCGGCCTTGATGAGCTGGGAGTCGAGGGTGGCTTGATCCCGAGATATGCTAAGATTTTCTTTGTGTTGGGTTTGGCCGCCTTAATCAGCGACCTCCACCTCGACTGTTCTATTTGATTGATGTCGCCAACCTTCATCCAATCAATAGTTTGTCGGCTGTCAGCAACCAGGGCAACAGTACTTTCGACAGCAACCTTCATGTTCTCTTGGCGCATTTTCAGTCCAAGGTCTTCTGCTGAATTGAAGCTCTTGGCGAGATCAAGGAAAGTTGCGGGTTCCTCTTTCTTTGGGAAAAAATAAGGAAAAAGCCGCGACAATCCTGCTTTGGCCTGATCAATGCCTTCACGTGCCTCTGATCCATGAACCTCGAGAAATGACAGGGCGTCGAGAAGAGGATCATTGACGGGTTCTTCAAGTTGAAATTCTTGAGCTGTTCTAGCTGTCAAAAAAGAAACTTATTGAGCAACAAACAAACACAGAAAAGGAAATACAAAAAATGATAAGTGATACTTACCGACAAAGCGGCGACTCTGTGTCTTCAAGCGTTTAAGGATCGCCTCTTCGCGAGCAGATTGAGCGGTTATATGTTCACTCAGCGAAGTTTCGGCATCATGAAGTCTCCGGAGATCTTCGACACCAGCGCATCAGACTTGGCCTTATCAGCCTCTGCACGAGCACCAACAACATCTGACTCAGCCTTTTTGCGAGCCTGTTCACTTTGCTCTAACTGTTGAGCAAGTGTGTTGGCACGCTCATTGGCTTCCGCCAGTTTTTCTAGCAAGGAAGAAAAATATAGTTAAAAACTTCGACAACAGAGGAGCAAAAGGGCAGAAGCAAAGGAGTAAAGCATTACCTTCAGCGTTACTAGCATATTCACGGTACCCAACAAATTGGGTACCAATGCGAAGAAGATCCTTTATAAGAGGCTGTTAAAAAAGGGGGAAAAAGGAAATGGCGGTATGAGAAAAATGTAATGGTACACAGGAATCAACAAAGAAAACATAAACAATGACAAGAAAGTTAAGAACTTACATCCTCCAAGAGAGGGTTAGAGGAGCTACTCAATTGAAGAGTAGGCTCCGGGATGATTTCCGTCCTCGCCCTTTTCGACAAAGGGGCTCGGGGCTTGAAGGAGGAGTAGCAGTATTTTTGCCGAGGAGGCGAAGATTCTTCTCCTTCAACTGGTGTTTCCGATGCAACTAAAGTATGTGACGTACTCGTTCGAGCAGTCACATCAGCGGTTGGTACCTCTTCTTCCTCATCACTGCAAGTAAAATATCGACAAATATAAGCAGCAAGATAGATACGAATGTTCAAATACAAGGAAAAGATAGAACAAGGACTCACGAACTGATAAGGGTCCCGAGATATGGATCATAAGCTGCTTTTTGCGACGAAGGATCAGTTTCCTCGGGTTTGGAGGTGCCGGAGGCTTCGGCATCATCCCTTTTCCTTCGTTCTTCGGGAAACAGCAGGAGGAAGGGATTGCGTCGACTCGCTGGCTTCAGATTCAATTTCCTTTTCATGGGAAGCCGCAGATTTGTGCGACTTCACTTTCATGAAGAGAGGAACCTTGATTGTCTTCGGCAACGACAGCTTGTTCTTCGACTTCTCCATCCTCAGAAGGGGAGGAAGAGAAGACATAATAGGATGGTTCTGCAAAAATAGCGACAAAAGAAAAAATAGCGAGATATCAATACAGTAAGATGCAAGGAACATTTGGAACAAGATAAAAATTCGAGAAGACAAAAATACCTCGGGGAGAGGATTGGTGGAGCTGTATGGTTCCACGCGGCAGGAAGAAGGAACAGGATCTTTCTTATTTAAACTAGAAATTCTTCGAATCAGCTTCTCCAAGTCCTTTGCAGAGAGATCACCGGAGAGCCTATTGGCGTCGTTTCCACCAGATATGTCCAAAGGGGATTTTTGCGAGCCTGAAGAGGCTGCACCCTAATTCTAAGAAAGTAGGCGGTGATTTGAACGCCGATAGTTCTTCGCCTCGAGTATTTTGGAGCTGACGAATACGAGACATAAGTGCTTCTGTCGCCTTTTTCTCTTCTTCGGAAGCTTCAGCATCCCAGGAGCGGCGGCGTTGAATTTTAGCATTTCCGTCGAAAGGGACTATGTTGTGCTCCACAGAGTTAGCACTTTCTTCGTGAATATAGAGCCATTTTTTGCGCCACCCTTGGACAGAATCAGGAAATTTGACGTCGAAGTATTCAACATCAGTTCGGACACAAATAACAACGCCACCTATGTTATAAGTGGCGTTGCGAGAGGCATTGCGACGAAGAAGGAAAATGCGTTTCCAAAGAGCCCAATTGGGAGGGACTCCAAGGAAACATTCGCACAGTGTGATGAAAATAGAAATATGGAGGATGGAATTGGGGGTCAACTGGTGTAGTTGAATCCCATAAACAAAAAGAAGGCCGCGGAGGAAATCGTGAATAGGGGCAGAAAGGCCGCGGATGAGGTGATCAACGAAACTAACCCGGTACTCCATTGGAGGGTTGGGGTAGCTTTCTTCGCTGGGAAAGCGGATGGCGTCATCCTTCTTCATCAGGCCAAGCTTCTTCATCAGGTTGAGGTCTTGGTTGGAGATTTTAGATCTCTCCCGTCAAGATCTTCGGCGGCCATTGCGGATTCGAGTGCGTGTGGCGCGACAAGCAATGCTTGCGCGTGCGGAAGACCAAAAACGAGAGGGGAACGGATGTGCGGCGCAAGCGAAGACTGGACCAAGGTTGAAGAAAGGTTTATATAGGGTTCGGGCGAAGCAGTGCACCGTTGATGAGAAATCGTGTGGTGAAAAAGGATCTCATAGATACAAGGGTAAAAAGGTATTTTTACTGAGAAGGAATGGAACAGGCGTTACCGTACGTGCGCCAGGAAAAGCGGAGGACGTGTGTCCCCCACTTGCACGACGTGTCAACGTGGTGGGAACAATGGACCTACAAGGCAGAAAAAATCCCAGTTATTGACAGAGATGAAGAGAATTTGACAAAGGAAAATATGTCGACAAGAAAAATAAAAAGAGAATGGCGACAGGGTAAAACATTCGAATACTCTTGGAGCCTTTGATCAAATACAAGTTTTTGCCCAAATGCTCGGGGGCTACTTTGGAAAAATAGAAAATTTCGAGTATGACAATATAGAAATGGCGAGAGCCTATGACCAAATCCAAGAATTTGTTCATAGCCTCGGGGGCTACTCCCATCGGGAGCGCTGGTCGCGCACCCGATAAATATACAAATATCGAGAAGGATCATAAATACAGTGGCAAAGGATGCTAATCTGTGGAGCCTACACTCAAGCACAAGTTCTTGGCTGTAGCCTCGGGGGCTACTCCCATCGGGAACGCTGTTCGCGTGCCCGATGAATTTTTTCAAAAATAGAGAAACAGTGAGTATATTTCGAGTTACACAGATAACTCTACATATACTCCCATCGGGAAGACAAAATAAAGTCATCAAATATGACTCGATAAAATGTGCTATTCCAAAGGCGAAAAGCACTCGACAATATATTCTCAGAACGCCAAAGTTGCGATCAATTTCTGAATGCCGCAAATATGCGAAGGTAAGACCCCAGATCCGTTCTGCTGGGCGTGGCATCGCCAAAGACTGCGCTTGCTACTTTTATCCATACGAAGAAAAATCCTAACGGACGCGTTAGGTACCCGATAAATTTGACTGGGACTCGACAGAATGGTAAGACCTTAAGCGGCACGTCGAAGTTTACACCAGTATCCCGAGATCATGTCCGGGGACGTGATCTTGAAGTAGGTTTTTGCGGATTGCCACTAGAGCGGTTAACTAGTACCTGATCCGTCAGATGAACTAGCCCCAACTACCATTATCCCTGTACAAGATAGAATTTTATGTGAAGGAGTATGGATAAAAGTTCTCGAACAAAAATAAACGGGAGAGATTTTCCCTGAATCTACGATTCAAGCAAAATCTCGGGGCTACCGACATAGGCACCCCAAATGGGCCTGCAATAGATAGTACCCGGGATTCTGAAGGCCCACTATCCGAAGAATAAGAAGGTTCGGGAGCCCAAGATGTATTAAGGAAAGCTAGAGTTGTAATAGGAAGTATTTGTAATCGGCGGGACGAGTTAGAAACCGTCCGGACTCTGTAACTTGTACGAAACCCTCGGCTCCACCTCCTATATAAGGGGGAGTCGAGGGACAAAGAAAGGATCGAATCTACTGTCAACATAACCCTAGTTTTCATAATCGCCGAGTACTTTTCGCCTAAAACCTTCGAGATCTACTTGCCCTCTACTTCTAGCAAAACCCTAGTCTACAATCTGTAGGCATTGACAAGTTAATCCTTTGTCACACGTAGCCAAAAAAGATAAAATAAAACTAAGAAAGAAAAGTCCCGCTATAGTATCCCAAGCCTAGCAACAGTAATACATCCACCTCCTAGACAACACCTGAAATACATACTCCCCAAAAGCGACGCCTCCAAGAAGGGAACAGTGCACCGGTGCCGTCGTCTCCCTATCAAAGATCTTAGGTTTTCACCCTGAAGATAGTCCCCGCTTTTAAAACAATGCCTCCAACAAGGTCATTGCTAGGCACAAACAGTTAAGGCAGACCTTGGGTTTTTACCTGAAAGGTAGGACTCGAACTTGACATGTGCTGCCACCCCCACTTTCATACCACTGCTGCGAATCCCGGAACACCAAGCAAGTTCCTCAACATCACGGAGACTTGAACCTTCTTTCACTAATCCCCCCAATCTCGTCTTCATGAAATTCTCTGCTTCTGACTTCACCATGGACCAAAAGTCTCTTGATGTCAACACAGAACAGAGCTTCGCGCCGCTCCCTCTGGAACCAAACGGTCAGAATAAAAGCATGGGTGCGCGTGACTGAATACCACCCGATCCTGTGAATTCCAGGCAGAAGATGCAATGTTCCATTCGGTGTCGGAGCCTTCCGGAACTCACCAACTCCGGCTAGATGAAGAAAGATCGGCATCCGGAACATCTTCATCTTCACGAAAGAAGAACCATAGGACCACCACCATGAAAGCCGGAACGGCCGGCCCCCACGCCGCCGTCATGGCTGGGAACCGCGGTCCATCTTCCTCCTCCAACCCGGCCGGTGGAGGTCAGCAGCGATCCCGCTGCCGCCCTTTCCCCGCCGAGTTCCGCCACACCACCGCGTCTCCCGCCATGATCTAGGTGAAGTAGCCGAAGGCCACCGCCACCAGACCCGCCGTCCACCGTCGCCGCCCCTGGAAGACCCCGCCTCCGCGCGAAGGGGAGTCATGGACGCGCCACCACCACCCTGCCTTTGGCAGCCGGACGCGGCCGCCACCACCGACCCCGACGACGGTAGCGGCCAGGTGGAGGAAGATGGGCCGCCTCTTCTTGGGTTCTGGTCTTCGCCCAGAGTCGCCTCGCGCGAGACGACCCGGGATGAAGGTGGGAAGGGAGGAGAGAGAATGGGAGGGGCAGTAGTAGAGGGAGGGGCGGCGGCGCTGGAAAGGTGGAGGGTGGAGGCACGGCGGCTAGGTCAGGGAGGTTGGAGGGGAGATCACCCTGACCCAGATGGGGCTAGAGTGCCCATATCTTGGCCGGGAGAGCGCAGCCACCCGTGCATCGGCGACCGGCCATCCGCGGCGGGGCACCTCGTTGCCCAGCCGCCACCTGCAAGTGGTCCGGCAAAAGAAAGAAAAGAACACTCCTTCCAAGCAAACAAGCAAGCAGCAGGAAACTCGGTCCGTCAAAATAGCAAGCCAAACTACCATCATCGCTGTAAAATCTAGATCCAACGATGTGGGGACCAAAACATCATAGAAAAGGATCCGGCCGGATCGCAGCTTCTAAATTCAACACTTTGGCCTGTAGATCATCTGGCAAAAGAACCACACAGCCATATTGCTTTGATCCTGAAGGCAAAATATCACCACGACACGTCCATCTGGAGAGCCAAATCAAACAAACCAAAATCGGCTTTCTGGGCTGCAATTCTCAAGGTAAAGCCCCTCTTAATTTCAGCCTCTACCTATCAGATTGTAGATGGTAATAGTTCTGTGTGGAGCTCTCCTTGGTTTTCGAGATGGAAAGAAATTTATGATCATCTAATTATCCAAGAGCACCCTTTTACCTATCCTGCTAATGTTAAAGATCTTTGGATACCGAATCAAAAGGCTTGGAATGCTGATCTTATTAACTCTCTGTTCACTCATGAGATAGCTAGTGATATTCTACGGACCCCGATAGTTAATGCTATTGGGCAAGACACTTTGATTTGGAAGCTAACACCTACAGGGAATTTCTCCTCCAAGAGTGCATATAAGCATTTCTTCAACAACCTCAACCTGCCGGCAAGACAACGACCGAAAACTGTTCATCCACAAACTATTGCTCTTCTAAACCAGGTTTGGCAGGACAAACACATTGCTCCACGGGTACAAACATTTGCTTGGAGGCTTCTTAGGAAGGCACTTCCTACTGGTAAGAGAGCAAGTAAGTTCTCTAAACACATATATGAAAACTGTTCTAGGTGTGATAACATTGAAGATGAAATGCACATGTTTTTCCTTTGCCCTTTCTCTAAAGCTGCTTGGTTCTGCTCACCGTGGTTTATTAAAACTGAAATTCTAGCTGCAACTAATCATTCTATTTCTGATATGATCCAAACTTTGCTTAACTCTGGCCATCCACAGATTAATCTTTCCAGCTTATACACTTTTCTGTGGTGCCTTTGGAAATCTCGAAACGATGCTCTCTTTGCTAGGAAATATTGCAGGCCATCCCAGGTGTACGCGACAGCAAACGCACTCATCCAAGGAACCAAATTAGAAGGAGCGGCCCGTGCTGAAGATCATAGTGTGAGTTCGTTACAGGGCCATCTACTACCACCTGTGATACAAAATCTGGACTCATTTCCCGGTAACACAATCTTCTGTGACGCTGCGTGGGAAATACAACCAAGCAACACTACTAAACAGGCAGGAATTGGAGTCTTCATTCAGGTTCAAAATAATCACATCCAACAGCTTCACATTTCAGCAATGTCTCCTCCAGCTTCTTCTCTACTTCAGGCCGAGACTTTTGGTCTCATGCTTGCGACAAGGCTAGCGGAGGTACTCAACATCCAAGATGCACACTTCCTCACAGACTGCTCAGTTCTAGCTTCGGCAGCAAAAGAGGCAAACATTTTCTCTGCTCCAGGTCACTGGGACAACAGACCACTACTAGCTCAGATTCAAAACAGCCCTTCTTTCCAGCAAGGCAAAGTTTCTCACATTAACAGGGGGAACAACTTTAAAGCTCACCATCTTGCACAGCTTGCTTCAAAGATGCATAATAGACCTGTACTGTTTCGTTGTTTATGCTCAGATGTAGGACTTTGTCCAGTCAGGGAAAGTCTCTCTGTAACCAGCGTGTGGCCTTTCACGCTTCTATCTGTAAAATGCTTATAAATGAAGGAATCTTTATGTTCAAAAAAAAAAGAGTTTTTTTTGTGTAAAAAAAAAGAGTGGCTCATCGGGACGCAATCATATGCGCATGTAGTCAATCAGCAGGGCGGCAAAGCAACCAATCGAATGGTCGGCAGTGAGTGGCACCGTAGCATCTTCTAAGAGCACTAAGCTCCCAGGGTTGGGAGCGCTTCTGGTTGATCGGCGCGTCGCTTTCCTCGGGCCTACCGCAGGTGAGTCAGCGCTTGCCTTCTGGTGGAATCGAGCGCGTGGGCGGTTGGAGGGCGTCGTCGTGTCGATTCGTGTAGGCACAGCTTGTGCTGTTTGGTGTTGCCAATCTGGGGAGAGGGGAATTTTCTCCCGTAGGTCGCTCGCGTTTCGCCCCCGGACAAGGGCTTCAGTGACGACGCCGGCCGGATCCTTTCCTGGCACGGCTTCCTTTCTCCCCTTTCCCCTTCTATCTCTCCTCTGTTGAATCCTTCCCCACCCTCTCCGGCAATATCTCCGCGTGCCACCGTCCTGCGGTCCAGTCCGCCCTCTCCGGCCTCCACCTCGGTCGCCGGTGCCGAATTGCGCTGCCCTCTCCGGAACGCATTGGTGAGTGCAGTGAACTCGCATCGCGTAGAGGCGAAACAGCAGCTGCATCTACCACACTACCGAGACCTAACTCCCCTAGATTTAATTCACCTTGCAGGCATGAGTAACCCCGCAAAGATGAGCAACCAACAGCTCCTTCATGGGGAGACGCCTGTCAGTTGCCCTGGTACTGCGATGGACTGATTTGATGCGGTTCGCGAGTCTAATTGCTTGTGGTTGCGTGTGATCAGATTATCTTGGACGAGGGTGCAGGACAACAAGGGACAAAATGCTGCTCGAGCTGCAGCGGGAGGACCAACAAAAGAACAATGTTGGACAGTATCAGGATTCGAATTGGCAATTTTCTGACCAAGTGAGAAGAGCAAACAATAAATACGCAGCAATTAACAACCTCTGAAAGTATATACAAATATGAAGTACCCAGATCAGTTGTGAGGTAACACCAATGTGGAGAGAATGACACTGCATCGGTGATAATGCAATCGCACAAGCCCTGATTCAAGATTCAGCTATGGTATACATATCAGTTCTGAAGCCTAGCGTGAAATTATTTGGCTGTGACTCACTACAGGTGGGTGCATTATAGTTTTCCTGGTGTAATGATGAGTTGTCTACTTTCTGGAAGCGTCATTGAGCTGTCAGGTGATCATCATCATAAGCATTAGCTGCTACATCGAATATGAATTGGTTGAAGATGAAGTTAGACAAATAACTAGATAGCATTAAGATGTGGAATCAGAGAGCAATGCAGAAGCTTTATTATGGGAAAAGAACGTTATGATGGCATGGATAACACAGCGGTTATTGCATCCTCAAGTGCTGAAGCATGTGGGAAGGGGTGCGGAATAGAAACTACTGCTGCGCTTACTTATTTTCGCAAAACAAATTGCATAGTTTGAACTTTGAAGCAAGGAAGGTGAATGTGCCCATGAAGTAGGAGGAGGTGAACCAGGCTAAGCCGCTGCTGAACTCTCAGCCCATCGCAACTCCCAGGTCGAACTTGCAGCCACTTCTTCTTTCATGGGCAAGCCGTTAGTCCATGTCAGGCAGGTTCGTCACTGTTACCACAACACTATGACAAAGATTATGTTGAAACATGTACCGCCAATACAATAAACTTAGGGCTAGAACTGTTTTGAATCCACGTCAGGGCATGTAGATTGGCCACTGTTTGAGTTTTTTTATTTATTTCGGCTAACACGATTCTATAAGAAAATCTCATTTTCAACTGTTGATACAAATGAAACTAGGCATTAAAAAATTGTGGTATGGTGTGGTATACATTGTATACAAGTAAAATTTTACTATCCAGTTTTAGCAGTATTATGAGTTATGATGCAAAAAGTAATCTATGATGTTCCAGTCACAGTATAGCTATGCTCTACCTTGACCAGTGTGGCTAGCATTTAGTTTCACAACTTAAGGATTGAGGAACGTTAGCTTCGTTGAAATTTTCTGTAATGACCAGGGACCCTAGCAGCTATGTGTTTTTCTTACTTATATGATTCCATTCATCTAATTAAAAAGGAGAATATTGCAAGACTAATGGTTGTAAGGTTTGCTGGGTTAAAAATGCCAGGGATTCTAACCAGTCCTTGCAGAAGGAAAGGTAAGGTTCATTTATCTGCCCAATCAAGAGAGGCCAATATAACTGTAATGTACTCTTGAGAACGATGTTTTAACGGGCTCACTCTGCGTGCATCCTTAATATAGCTAATTTCAAAGTTCTAAAGCTTCAGTACACCACTAATGTGTGTTTTCATTGTATGTTTTTATCAGTATAACCAGAAAGCATGTGGCTCGTTAGGAGATATGACGAAGAGAAAGGTCGAAAGATGGACCAGATTCTTCATATCGCAGGGAAGATAAGAAATATATCATCTCAGATTTCATCCCTTTGAGATTGCATGTGTGGCATTTCATCTCGATTATAAAGTTTATGCTTTTTTCTGTGTGATGCTTGATAAAAAAGTAGGAAGGAAAATGCATAACTCACCTTCATGTTTTTCCGAATGTGTCATGTAGATTATAAAGTTTATGCTTTTTTTTGTGTGCTTCTTAATAAAAAAAAGTAGGAAGGAAAATGCATTACCCACCTTCATGTTTATCCGAATGTGGAGTACTAATAGTTTTTCTATATATTGGGCTCTCATTATATCAAAGAATAGCCAAAGGAGATACTAATTTATCTTAGATGGATGCTTGATAGATTGGTTAGCAGCAATATTATTTTTAAATTCTGTAGCACATGATGGAAGCAAGCCGTATCAAACAATTTGCAAACACCTAGGATGGGTTGAAGGGACAAAGAAGGAAGGGATCAGCAACTTTGTTGGCCAGCCTTGACATTGGTTGTGAAAACAAAACTTGTTGGTTCGTTGCCATATTGTATTTCTACAGTGTTAAGAAGTGATATTCTATCTCATTACATAAATAAATATATTTTACAATAGAGGTACCTTAATGGTAAGCATTATTTTACACTTGGGAGTAATTGCCAATCCAATGTGAGTACAGATCTATTAGAAAATCTAGAGTACTGTTTTACAGTTGCACCGTCACCGGTTCAATCTGGAAAATCTGTCAAATCTTGTTTTCTGATTTGCTTTAATTGTATTGGAGGCAATCTTAAAACATCGTGCAAGGTAGTGCAAAATGCTTGATAGATCACATATTTTACCATTGCTATATATCTCACTGAGTATTTACCATGAGTATTATCTATCTCAATGAAGAATATAAACATTAAGCTAAACAACTGATTATATTCCATAAATCTCTATTACATGCTCCTGGTACACATGAACCATGTTGTAGTTTACTTTCGTTATTGGTAATACCCTCTGCCGTTACATCAGTTAATAGGAAATATGAATGTTTTTGACCGAAACCTCTTTATATGTTGGATAATGCCTGTCATCGTGGATTATTGCCAGCAGTGGTACTCGGATGGCATCACACACCAATCACTTCTCTGCTGAAGCCAAATGTGTGCACAACACATGAAAAAACAAAATGAAAATACCAGAAGACGTCGCAGCAAAGCGCGCAAGGTCCTTCTAGTCATAAACTGTTGCACGATCGATGGCACGATCGGGACGGGCAAACGATTATCTACTCTACCTGGCAAACGATTTGTGCACACACCTGTATGCATGGCTGCCAGCAAACCAAGGCTTAGTTTGGATCAAGCGTGGCAAGTCTTGGCTGACTTGGAAAACTACTGTGAATTCACAGCCGCTCGTGCATACACCCATTACCGGTCGTTGCGTTTTTCTCAACCAGTCGAGTAGCTTCCAGATGGTGCATATGTGTCTGTTTCTCCGAGAAGGCCGAGCCTACAGACCGTACACATTACACTTGGACGACGTATATATATCCACGTTCACATCAAAACGGCGAGCCGGAAGCCATAGAGCAAGAAAATAAAACGCGGCGTTACTGTTGTACCGGAGTAGTATTATAATTGTATAAAGCGAAGACACAAGCAAATAGACCAAACGATTTTCTAGGTTGAAGGGATGTGTTAGGGAGACACCTTTTTCCTAAAAGTTACCTCCTAAGAGACATCCCTTTTATACAATTGATCGCATGTTTTTATTTATCAACACTCTACCTTGATCAAATTCGTTATCTATATATTGCAATCCAAAAACTTCTAATAAATCCTGTGAATTTTTTTGAGGAGAAACCCTATAACAATATGTCACCACAAATTCCTTTAAATCCCCCGTGGAAAAATATAAGGAAAATTCCATATGACATACCATCCACACTTGTATTTATATTGTCTCGTTAAAGACCTTGCATGAGAAACCTTAGGGAAACTCTTAAGGGAAGAGTAAAATATCACTGATCGAAATATCATCAACGAGTTATAACTTGGGATTTTACTCCCCGTGAACATTGCAAACCTCAAGGTTGTCTCATACCAATTCCACAAAGCTAATTCTAAAATTTCAACATTGGTAGAGATAGTGTGAACATCACAATAGTTTGTTTGCATTTCTGGATATATGAAGACTGATATGCATTTATTAATTTATGGGAAACAAGCTCAAGTTAGAAACTTAAGAACAATCTGGTTTGATCCAAATCTCCGTCTTAAAATGATTGTGTGGATCTCAAATGTCTCGCATAGAGACATCGAAAATAAGATTATACACTTAGGTGATGTAAAATCCAATTAGGGGATTTATCCATGAGTAAAAATCAATAATCATTGATAATAGATGCATCCCTTATCGCGAAAGAACTCACACAGTCAGTTGTACCACACAATTTTCTCCGACTACTTCAAGTCATAGAATGAATTCGGAGGTTTCACACATACATTGCGATTCACCTTTGAATTTAGAATATTAAGTCATCCGGTGACTTCAATATATACATCCAAACTGAGTGACCCATGTAAGTATGTAGTCACTACATACTTCAACCACATGGATTTGTAGTGCCAATGACATTTAGTATTGAAACATAATTTCACTCATACCGAGAAGGTACGCCACGTCATCACTGATGTCGGGTCTCTGCGAAAAACCCTAGTGTTACCAGCCTTGCTTTCTCACCACCTCATTCATTTTTTTGTTTCCAAGCGGAAAATTCACTTCTCTTCCCTTTGGAAGATACTTATGAGGAGAAGGTTTTACTATGGGAAATACCTCTCTCTGATGAGCGAGTGCTGCTCTTCCTTAATTAATTCCTTTCATTTGAACCAATATAAGTGCAAACAACACTCTTCATGGATTTTGGTTCAGGGCCCAAAAGGATTTTAGCAATTCTCAAGCGAGATTTATATCAACATATGTAGACTTTTTCATATACGATTATCATGAATCAATATCATTTTGAAAATCTCCTTCGGCCCCTTAACTCCTTGTGATTTCCCACAAAAAGAAAGTTAAGGTGTTTCAATATCCTAGCACACAAGAATGTATGCACACATGTGCTGGATTATAGATGATACACATCCTTCGGAAAGGTTGGATGTCATTTAGTGATTGAGGATACCATCTCTTTTTGTTTCAATGGAAACATACGAGAACTTAGTCTCATATGAAAAAAATGCTCCCCCTCTTACTCTCATTTGGGGAGACAATGGTTTATTAGGTACCTACACTCGATCTGATACATGACCACAATAACACCTTTGTCACTTGTAAATACAATATACTGCAAATTTCTCATAACCCGAACCAGAGGGACGTGCCTCCCTTTGGTTGCAAGCGTTTTAGCCGATGCATCAACACATCTTGTGGCCGCTATTCAAGTTGTGCGTTGTAGAGGGGTTTGATCATTATGAGTTTGAGGCAATTATGCACAAATTGTTACAACTCGGTCTAGTTGGCACAGTCCCGGTGTACATTATGCAGTTTGAAGTTTATATGTACCACTTGATATCTCTGGATCTGGCCTTGAGCAGTAAGTTCTTCGTCACTCAGTTCATTCTCGACTTGAAAGAGGAGCTTCGCGTAGCGTTTCGGATTTAGGCATGTACCAACATCACCCGTGCGAATCTGCTCGCAATAATACAAGAAGAGAAACTCGAGGATGTGCTTCCAAGCCAGCGGCCGGCTCTAGAGAGTCGTCCTCCTCCTTTTGCTACCCTAGACAATCCCCGACAACATGCCGCTCCTTTGTGCATCTACTAATGATTTTAATCGAGACGAAAATTTTATAACTATATGTACCAATGGTTCATGTTTCAAATGTGGTGACCGCTATATGCGTGATCATGAGTGAAAGAAACAAGGTACACAACTCCTGACGATTCAAGTTAGGGATTTTGGTAAATTGTTGACTGATGGTGCAGTACATGTATTGGAGTTGTTGGAGGAGCCAGAAGCTCTTGCTTCAAATGTTGTGGCCGCTATTTGCATGATCATGAGTGCAAGAAAAAAGGTGCACAACTCCTGATGATTGAAGTTGGGGATTTCGGTGAATTGTTGACTGATGATTCAGTACATATATTGGAGTTGTTGGAGGAACCTGAAGCAATGGCAGTTGTCCCCGCCGGATGTCGTATGTTGACAAAGGATTAACTTGTCAATGCCTACAGATTGTAGACTAGGGTTTTGCTAGAAGTAGAGGGCAAGTAGATCTCGAAGGTTTAGGCGAAAAGTACTCGGCGATTATGAAAACTAGGGTTATGTTGACAGTAGATTCGATCCTCCCTCGACTCCTCCTTATATAGGAGGTGGAGCCGGGGGTTTACAAGTTACAGAGTTCGGGACGGTTTCTAACTCGTCCCGATTACAAATAACACTTCCTATTACAATTCTAGCTTTCCTTAATACATCTTGGGCTCCCGAATCTTCTTATTCTTCGGATAGTGGGCCTTCAGTAAATCCCGGGTACTATCTATGGCAGGCCCATTTGGGGTGCCTATGTCGGTCCGAGATTTTGCTTGAATCGTAGAGTCGGGAAAATCTCTCCCGTTTATTTTTGTTCGAGAGCTTTTATCCATACTTCTTCACATAAAATTCTATATTGTACAGGGATAATGGTAGTTGGGGCTAGTTCATCTGACGGATCAGGTACTAGTTAACTGCTCTAGTGGCAATCCGCAAAAACCTACTTCAAGATCACGTCCCGGACATGATCTCGGGATACGGTGTAAACTTCGACAGTGCCGCTTAAGGTCTTACCATTCGTCGAGTCCCAGTCAAATTTATCGGGTACCTAACGCGTCCGTTAGGATTTTTCTTCGTATCTGTTGATACGGAAAAAGTAGCAGAGCGCAGTCTTTGGCGATGCCACGCCCAGAACGGATCTGGGGTCTTACCTTCGCATATTTGCGGCATTCAGAAATTGATCGCAACTTTGGCGTTCGAGAATATATTGTCGAGTGCTTTTCGCCTTTGGAATAGCACATTTTATTGAGTCATATTTGATGACTTTATTTTGTCTTCCCGATGGGAGTATATGTAGAGTTATCTGTGTAACTCGAAATATACTCACTTCTTTCTCTATTTTTGAAAAATTCATCGGGCACGGCAGCGTTCCCGATGGAGAGCCCCGAGGCTACAGCCAAGAACTTGTGCTTGGGTGTAGGCTCCACAGATTAGTATCCTTTGCCACTATATTTATGATTCTTCTCGATTTTTTATATTTATCGGGTGCGCGACCAGCGCTCCCGATGGGAGTCCCCGAGGCTATGAACAAATTCTTGGATTTGGTCATAGGCTCTCGCCATTTCTATATTGTCATACTCGAAATTTTCTATTTTTCCAAAGTAGCCCCCGAGCATTTGGGCAAAAACTTATATTTGATCAAAGGCTCCAAGAGTATTCGAATGTTTTACCCTGTCGCCATTCTCTCTTTATTTTTCTTGTCGACATATTTTCCTTTGTCAAATTCTCTTCATCTCTGTCAATAATTGTGATTTTTTCTGCCTTGTGGGTCCATTGTTCCCACCACGTTGACACGTCGTGCAGGTGGGGGACACACGTCCTCCGCTTTTCCTGGCGCACGTACGGTAACGCCTGTTCCATTCCTTCTTAATAAAAATACCTTTTTACCCTTGTATCTATGAGATCCTTTTTCACCACACAATTTTTTCATCCAACGGTTCACTGCTTCGTCCGAACCCTATATAAACCTTTCTTCAACCTCGGTCCAGTCCGCCGCACATCTATTCCCCTCTGCAAAATTTCTTTCTGCGCTCCTCATCTCCCCAAGCTCCTCGCTTCATAGCTGCTTCTCGTCACCATTGTTGATGCCACCGCGTCGATTGACCAGGCACAGCACACCTGACTCATCGATGGCTGCCGCGGATCTGGGAGCGGCGGAGTGGGA
Source organism: Lolium multiflorum (assembly GCA_030979885.1). NCBI lineage: Eukaryota > Viridiplantae > Streptophyta > Magnoliopsida > Poales > Poaceae > Lolium > Lolium multiflorum. The sequence goes on along the minus strand of CM061750.1, from coordinate 312,302,317 downwards.
GAGGTCCAAGATCACCAATCAAGACCTCAATCTGATGAAGAAACTGGGTATTACCAAGAAACCCAAAGCTGTTTGCTTTCCTAGTGAAGAGAGCTACCCATCCCCTCCAATGGGGTATCGGGTAAGTTTCGTTGATCATCTCATCCGTGGTCTTTTCGCCCCCATTCATCCTTTTCTTCGGGGACTACTTTATGTTTATGGTCTCCAACTTCACCACCTTACACCCAACTCTATCCTTCACATTTCTATCTTTATCACTCTTTGCGAGGCCTTCCTTGGTGTCCAGCCTAACTGGGCATTATGGAAGCGCATTTTCTTTTGTCGCCGTAATGGCTCTGCCAATGTCGCCTATAATATAGGCGGCGTTGTCATCTCTGTTCGCTCCTCTGTCAATTATTTCGATGTCAAACTCCCTGACTCCGTTCAAGGATGGCGCAAGAAGTGGTTGTATATTCGCGAAGAAAACGATGGCTGCCTTGAGGATAATATTCCTCCTTTTGATGGTGCCGAGAAAATCCTTCGCCGCCGTTCTTGGGACGCAGAAGCTACTGAGGAAGAAAGGACTTCGACAGAGGCCCTGATGACTCGTATCCACGAGTTGCAAAATACTCGTGGAAAAGAATTATCAGGCATCCAGATTACGGCGTATTTCCTTAGGACTAGGGTGCAGCCTCTTCAGCTCGCAAAAACCCTTTCGGAGTTACTGGCGATGAAGACGCAGATCGCTGTCGGAATTTGGAAGTCAAGGATTTGGATAGACTTATCCGTAGAATTTCATCTCTTAAGAAGAAAGATTCCATCCCTTCCACTTGTCGCGTAAAACCATACAGCGCCGCCCATGCGCTTCCCAAGGTAAATATTGTTGTATAATTTCTCTATTGCCTTGCTTTTTTTGTATTATTATTCACTTCTGACAAACTTTGCCTCTTTTTATACAGGATCATCCAAACCTTGTTTCACTTCCTCCCCTTCCTGAAGGTGGAGAGGTCGAAGAAAGGGCTGTTATCTCCGATGATAACCCAGATGCCCCCTCCTTTACAAATGAACCCGCAGAATCTCGAAGATCTGCGAAAAAGAGGATGTCTCTGAAGCCACTGCGTCGGCACAATCTCTTCCTCCGCTGTTTCTCCAAGGAACAAAAGGAAAAGGGATGATGTCGAAGATTCCGGCACCTCCAAAGTCGACGAAGCTGTTCCTTCGCACCAGAAGGCAGGCTATGATCCATACCTCGAGTCTCTCATCAGTTCGTAAGTATCTTTTTTTTTTCTTGTTTACTTGTACTCAAAGTTTTTTGTCTATCTTGCTTTTTATATTGTCGAAACTTGCTCGTAGTGATGATGAAGAAGAAATACCAGCTGCTGTTGTGGCTGCTCGCACGAGCGCGTCACATACATTAGTTGCCTCGGATACGCCGGTCGAGAGAGAAGAAACGTCGCCTTCTCGGCAGAATGTCGGCGTTGCTACTCCTCCGCAAGCCCCCTTGTCCCTTCGCAAAAAGGGCAAGGGTTGAAATAAATCCCGAGTTCACCCTTCAATCGAGTAGCTCTTCCAACCCTCTCTTGGATGATGTAAGTTGCTAACACTCTTGTCGTTGTTTATATTTTCTCTGGTTACTCTATATGTCGCCATTTTCCTCATGCCAACATTTTCTTTCTTTGTTTCTCTTTAACAGCCGATGATCAAAGAGCTTCTTCGCATCGGTGCCCAATTCATTGGGTACCGTGATTACGCCAGCAAGACTGAAGGTAATGCTCGACTATTTTTTGCTTCCTTTCTGCATGACTTGTCGATGTTTATAGCTAATCTTGTCTTCCTCTTTTCAGAGAAATTGATAGAAGCCAACGAACGTGCTGACACGCTTGCTCTAAAATTAGAGCAATGTGAAGAGGCTCGTAAGAAGGCCGAATCAGATGCAGTTGAGGCTAGGCAAGAAGCCGACAAGGCGAAGGCTGATGCTGCTGGTGTCGAAGATCTCCGTAAACGTCTGCATGACGCCGAGACTTCACTCAGTGATCACATAACTGCGCAATCTGCTCGCGAAGCGGCGATCACCAAACGCATAAAGACGCAGAGTCGTCGATTTGTCGGTAAGCCTTTGCACCATTGCATACCCTTTGGGTTTTCCTTTTTTGCACTTGTTTGTTGACACAAATTTCTATTTTTATTTTGTCAGATAGGACCTCACAAGAATTTGAGCTTGAAGATCCCGACAACGATGCTCTTCTGGACGCCGTCTCATTCCTTGAGTTTCATGGGTCGGAAGCGCGTGAAGGCATGGATGAAGCCAGGGCGGGGTTGTCGAAGCTTTTCCCCTATTTCTTCCCGAAGAAAGAGGAGCCTGCAACTTTCCTTGGCCTTGCCAAGTGCTTCAATCCTCCCGAAGATCTTGGTCTGAAGTTGCGCCATGAGAACATGAAGATTGCCGTGGAAAGCACTGTTGCCTTAGTCGCTGATAGTCAACAAACTATTGACTGGGCAAAAGTTGGCGACACGGAGCAGATAGAGCAAACAAAATGGCGATCCTTGATTAAGGCGGCAAAGCTTAACACGAAGAAGATCCTTGCCTATCTTGGGATCAAGCCATCTTCGACTCCTAGCTCTTCAAGGCCGGAGGTCTAGTTTTTGCTTTCTTTCTTTCCTTTGCTTTTTGTCGCCATTCTAGTCTTGGCGACAAGTTTCCAGCTAGTCCTATAGGAGAACTTCTTTTGTAATGGCCATGTAAATTTTCTACAATCAATGAAATTCCTTTGGATGCTATCTTTGATTCGAGAATTTTCTTTTCCAGTTGATATTTGACAATTACTCAACAAATCCTTCTCCTCCCGATGCTGCTCCCGCGTCTTCTTTGTCGAAGAAAGTAAGAAACAACGACAATTTCCTTGAGGGGTCTTCCAGCACACCTTTGTCGGAAGATTTGCAAGAACTTCGACAACAACTTCAGTCCGTGAAGAAACAGTCGCTTATGCTGATGGAGCAATCTCGAGAATCTTCTCAAAGGGAGAAAATTGCGCTTCAACAAGCTCAGGATGCCATAGCTGAAAAGGACGCTGCTGCAGCTGCTGCAGCTACGTCTCGAGAAAATTCCATGCTCCAACTATTAATAGATGCTAGTTTGGATATGGCGGGTAAGTTTCATTATCTTCGTCTTGCTTCTTCTTTTCCTTTGCTGCTTGCCTTTTTACTCTCCTCTGATTTGTTTTATGAACAATAGGTGCTTTTTTGGATACTGCAACTGAAAATGAGCGTGTCGAGGCTCGTTCCAATGTCCTTCTTCGACTTGCACATAATCATGGGTCAACTTTCTGGGGCACGCCTGAACGAACTCGCCAAATCGTGAGGTTTCAAGATCGCGCGCTTCAGGTTCGCGGGTATCTTGACTTCTGTGCCAAGACCCTCTCTATGGTTTATAACTCTATGTTTCCTCGGAACATTCAACCAAAAACACTTCCCGAGTTAATGGAAAAGTTCAAGGATGCCCACAGGATCCATCACTTTGTCAGAGCGCAACTGGTAGCTGGCGCCAGATTTGCCCTTATAATGCTTCAGATCTGCCATTCAAAACTTGATCTGACCCAAGTCGTTGAGAAGGTTCACGAGAAGGTACGGCGCCGAAGAGTTGGTATCGATCGTATTAACACGAAGGTTTCACCTATAGCCGAAGAAATGATTGAAGACCTTCTTCGGATGGATGCCGACTTTTTTGCAGACGGTCATTATGCTGATTTTCTTGCTGCTCCTGAGGAAAACAGAGTTACTCTTGATGATATATTGAATCAGGACTGATTTTTTTCTCTTGATAGATAATTTTTCCTTGTAAATCATTAACATGACTATGTTGTGAAGTACACATTATATCTCTATTTTTTGTCTAGCCCCCGAGTATTTTTCGGTGGCTACTCGCTGTATTTGTATAATGCGAGGTTTTGACCCAAGGCAAGATAATATACGTTGTATACTATTTTTGTGGGTGTGAGCCCCCGAGTCTTTGTTGATCACTATTTTGTCTGTATCTCTTTTTATTTTGGCGAGGTATTTTTACCAAGGCGAGATGCTTCTTTTGTCGATACTGTATTTATATATATATTGTATCATGTAGGGGAAAAACCCCTAATCTTAATTCCACTATCTTTATTATATTGCAGCACCGCGAGTCCGCCTCATTAAAAACCTTCTCCGGCCCCACTCGGTGCCCGAAAAAGGAAAAGAGTGCGTCTGAAAACTCGCGGGCGTTTCAGTACATTGTAGCTTTACAAAGGGAGACTATATTTTCGGCATCTAGGCGTAGAAACGCTGAGCTGTGCCACATTCCGGGGATTTGGCTCGTCGATCCTGTCTTCTTGTCTTTAATTCGTATGCTCCTCCTTCTATTACTTGTGACGATGTATGGTCCTAGCCATGGTGACTCGAGTTTTTCATGGCTTTTTTGATTGAGTCGTAAAACCAGGTCACCCACTTGGAAAGATCTTGGCCGCAATCGTCGTGTGATAGTTTTTTAGGTCCTGCTGGTATTTAGCGACTCGTGAAGGACCTCGTCTCGAGCTTCATCGAGTGCGTCGACATCATCTTCCAAAGCTGTTCTCGAAGTTTCCTCGTCATATTCTGCGACTCGTGGAGAATCATGCTCGATTTCTATCGGCAGGACTGCTTCAGCTCCATGGACCAGGAAAAACGGCGTTTCCTGTGTCGCATTTGGTGTTGTTCGAATACTCCACAATACACTTGGCAGCTCCTCCGGCCAAGTATGCCGAGCTTTTTCCAGTGGTCCTAGCAGACGTTTCTTGATGCCGTTGCAGATGATGCCATTGGCCTTCTCGACTTGTCCATTGGTGAGGATGCGCAACAGATGCAAAACTCAATTTAATGCCTACTTCTGCGCAGTATGCTTTGAACTCTTTGGACGTAAAATTGCTGCCGTTGTCTGTGACGATGCCGTGAGGTACTCCGAAGCGAAAGACAATGCTTTTCACAAACTTTATTGCGGATGCTGCATCTGGTGAATTTATTGGCTTCGCCTCTATCCACTTGGTAAATTTGTCGACGCCACCGTAAGTACTCATATCCTCTGGCGAAGCTTTGTGCAATTTACCCACCATGTCGAGACCCCATTGAGCAAAGGGCCAAGATAGTGGGATGGGCATAAGTTCTGCTGGCGAGTGAGGTCTTGCCGCAAATCTTTGGCACGCATCGCAGGTTCGCACTATTTCCTTCGCATCCTCGATTGCTGTGAGCCAATAAAATCCTGCTCTGAAGACTTTGGCCGCAATGGCTCGGCTACTTGATGCCCGCATATTCCTTCATGCACGTCCTTTAGGATGATCCTTCCTTCTTCGGGTGTAACGCACCGTTGTAGCACACCCGAGATACTGCGTTTGTACAGCTCCCCTTTTACCACCGTAAAGGCTTTGGATCTCCTAATTATTCGCCTTGCTTCGACTGGATCGTCGGGTATGGTACTTCAAACTCTAAATTCTCTATCCTGTAGTTTTCTCGGGTTCCAAACTGAACGTCGAGGTTGATCTTGCCCAATGGGTAACTTGGCTTCTCTGGTGTAATCCCGTGGCGTGTGTCGGTTTCAGATTTGCTAGGGATATGTTCATCTTCCTCAATGTATCTGCGTACATGAGGTTTAAGCTGCCGCCATCTATGAAAACTCTCGACACGTCGAAACCAGCGATTACAGCGGGTAAGATGAGCGCCGATTGTCCTGGTCGAGGGACTTGCTGCGGATGGTCTGCGATCGTGAAGCCGATATCTTGCCCCGACCAATTTAAGTACTTGTTGGTGGAGGCATCTTTTCTGCCATGAACACTTGTCGGGATATTACCTTCTGCGCCCTGACGGCCTAGCTTTCTGAATCATCGAGACCACACCGTTAGAGTTGGGGTCAACATATGGAGGTGGATGTGGTGCTGCCGCAATTCTAAGCTGGTGTCGATTTTCTTCGGTTATTGCGGGAGGAGGTGGAAGGTGGATCTCGCTCCTTGGCTCCCGGGATTTGTTATTTGCTTGAGCGTTTGCGATTCCTGCTGCTCGCAGCATTGCTTGAAAATTGCGCTTCTGTAGATGTCCTGACTGCCTCTTTCCATTGTTGTCGAGGTAAAAGTGCATTTGACACGGACCGTTCATCATCTCCTCGGGAGACACGTAAGGTCTTTGAATCCTTGGTCCACTATTTTGTCTGTTGCCGCGAAAATCACCTCTATTGTCGCCTTGTTGCTCATTGCTCCTTTGATAATCATCTCGACTGTTTCCTCCAGGATTTCCCCGAAACCAGCCGATATATGGCCAGGAGCATCGTTGTTGTAGAGGCGAGAAAATCGCCTTCTATTTTGATAATTTCGACTACGATCCTCTTCTGGCGACCTGTGTAGTTTGTTGTATATTGCGTCTTCTCCATCTGCCCACTTGTTAGCGATTTCCATCAACGCTGAGATTGTCTTGGGATTAGTTCTCCCCAAGTCCTCGACGAAGTCTGCTCGTCGGATTCCTGCTACGAACGCATCTATTGCCCTCTCGTCGATATGTCTTCTGCCGAGTTCTTGATAATGTTCCACCGCTGTATATATTTCCTCATCGACTCGTCATGTTTTTGTCGACACGCCCGTAATTCTTCCAACGACGCAGGTTTCTTGCAGGTGGATCGGAAGTTTTTCACGAAGATGTCCTCAAAAGTTTCCCAGCTGTCGATGGAGTTCAAGGGGAGTTTCTTTATCCAAGATCTTGCGGCACCACTCGGGTGAACTTGGATACTTTGCATAGCTGTTGCTCTGGTTCCTCCTACCAGTTTTACCATCTCGAGATAATCCACGAGCCAATCCTCGGGATCTTGCAGCCGTCGAACTTCTTGAAATTTTCGGGTAACTTGAACCCTTTTGGGACTCGAGTTTTTTGAACTCTTCTCGTAAAGCACGGAGCCCACACATATCTTCGTCGGCAAGCTCGGCGAGTGCTGACGGTCTCTCCTTTCTTGTCGCGCTCTGTCCACCCTTACTTGGACTGTTGTGTCTCTTGCTCCACTTGCTCTTGGTGGGTCTTGAACTGAGTGGGTCGTGGACTATTTTGCCTAGGATTTTCTTCGGGAGGCGTTGTTGCAAACGCTGTTCCCATAACTCCTACTCCAGCCATCGCCATATTGAACAATGGTTCTCTCGGGTCCAGCAGGTGGTCTGGATGCCAAGATGTATGCTTGTGTTGCCATGTAACCTGCCTCTGGCGTTTTCGGGATGATATTTCCTCTTTCGTCGATCGACATAAAGGACATGTCGAGATTTTGGATTATGTTTCCTCTTTCTGCCTCGGGTATGTTTTGAAGTCGAGACATTGCTCTCCTCCGAGCTTCTCTGTGACTATCTCCCGAAGTTCTAGATTGTCGACTTAAATCTGCTCGGCGTCTGCGCAGAAGCTGCTTCTTTTCTCCTATTCGGGATGATGTCTGTTTTTCCAACTCTCTGCTTACTCGAGCAAGTCTATATTGATACGCTTGAAGTTCTTGTGCAGTAGCGGTGGTGGTCATAGGTTCGAACCGTCCATGGCTCTCGCAGCCCTATCCCACGCTTCTTGCGGGAGCTGTACTCTTGCGCGAGTTGTAGTTCCAGGATATTTGGTGCCTAGACCATGTGAGATCAGCGGGATCGACGTATGGATTTCCCAATTCGTCGAAAGCCTCGATGTTTGCGGGTCTGATGTGCCTGCCCTTCTACCACATAGATCGATGATATTTTGCGCATTGATTTTTGTCGGGATTGGTGACACCATCATATAGAGTGGTGAAGACCTTTCCGATGGCGCAGACTTGTCGATGAAGTTGAAGCCGCTGTCGGAGTCGCTGCTTATAAAGGAGTCCGCTCGACTCGAAGGATGTGTTGCTGAAGATCTTGGCGAGCTTTCCGCTTGCCTTGTTGTCGACGAAGTATGTCGACGAAAACTCCTCGTCACTCGACGAAAAGTTAGAATCGACCTCTGAAAATTCCGACGAGATCGGAACTTCGAGACGGTAGGATCCTTCCTTGTTGACGCCAAATCGGAATTCTCCGAACGTCATGATGATGGGCTCCTCCAGATAGGCACATGCATCCATACGGGAGGGCGGGTGAGGAATAAAATTGAATAGATCAGTTTTTCCTTGTTACCTCGATCCATCGCGTTGCTTGTTGTTGATGAAGTCGAAGATCTTGAACGTGCCATCGAGATCAGATCCTTGCAGCCTCTAATTCCCACAGACGGCGCCAATTGACAAAGGATTAACTTGTCAATGCCTACAGATTGTAGACTAGGGTTTTGCTAGAAGTAGAGGGCAAGTAGATCTCGAAGGTTTAGCGAAAAGTACTCGGCGATTATGAAAACTAGGGTTATGTTGATAGTAGATTCGATCCTTTCTTTGTCCCTCGACTCCTCCTTATATAGGAGGTGGAGCCGAGGGTTTCGTATTGTACAAGTTACAGAGTTCGGGACGGTTTCTAACTCGTCCCGCCAGATTACAAATAACACTTCCTATTACAATTCTAGCTTTCCTTAATACATCTTGGGCTCCCGAATCTTCTTATTCTTCGGATAGTGGGCCTTCAGTAAATCCCGGGTACTATCTATGGCAGGCCCATTTGGGGTGCCTATGTCATATGTTATATGCTAAAGCTGCTCATGGTACTGAAGCATCTTCTTGTATTCGTCTACAAGCACGATTAGGAGATCAAGTCATCCTTGTTCCGTTGGATTCTTCCAGCACTCATACATTTGTGAGCGAGGCATTCGTGAAGCGGCTGACAATTGAAATCGTAGAAATCCCAGTCGTGCCAGTCAAAATGGCCAATGGACAATTGGTTAGTTGTGATCACCTACTGCCACATATGGATGGACTAGTCAAGGGCACATATATTAAAAATGATGTGTGTGTGCTACAGTTGGGGGCTTATGAGGGTCTTCTTGGCATGGTTTTGCTTGACTCTTTTAGCCTCATGTTCTTGGCATGGAATACATGGTGTTAACCCTGCCACTACTTCTCCACCAGAACCAATGGACCTGAATATTTTTATGAAGTTGCAGGAGAACAATGAATATCTGGACCATGGTGGTGTTGTTGTTCATGTGTTACCGAGAGAGTTTGCAGATGGTTCCAATGAACGAAATGAACTACTGCTACACCGTCAGTATTTTCATGGGATCACACTCGAGGAAGGAGCTAGACCACCGAATGTGTAACCCTTTCGATACTCACCTCTGTAGAAGTATGGAATCGAATAGTGGGTCGCTGAAATGTTACAGTCTAGAGTAAGTGTCCACATTATGAGTCCATGTGTTGAATTTGTCCTCCCGGTGAACAAAAACGAATGGTAGCTAGCCATTTTTATCGATTTACACGGGCTCAATCATGCACCAATGAAGAACAAATTTCCACTCCTCGTTGTTTTTGAATTACTCGATGAACTTGCTAGCACTCCGTTCTTCTAGAAGCTGGACTTGCACGCTGGCTATCACCAAGTCCAGTTGCAGGAGTATGATGAAGAGAAGATAACTTTCAAGATGCATAACGTGAATTTACATTTTCGTGTGATTCTCTGTGGATTGGCCAACATGCAAGTCACTGTTAAGGTTCATGCATCAGCCACTTGAACGAAAAGTCCGAACTGATGGAAAGGGATAGGCAATCTACTTATACACTTCAACACCCCCTCTCACGTGTGACGGGAAGACAAGAAGACAAGTCAACACGTGTAGAGAGGCAAAGAGACAGCGGGGAATTTTTTAGAATAAATTGTGAAAGCCATGATTTGAACTCGAGACCTGGGACTCTGATGCCATGTTAACGTTCATGCACTAGCCACTTGAACCAAAAGTCTGAACTGATGGAAAGGGCTAGGAAATCTACTTATACACTTCAACAGTCACATTCAAATCCTTGATGAACACGATCTTCACGAGTACACTCGCAAGTTCATAGTTGTCTTTGTTGGAGATATACAGTATAAAGTCGTACCTTGCGGGAGCATCTTGAGCATTTGTGTTGTCTCCTTGATCTGTTAAGCTAGCACAAGCTCTATTCAAAGGCATCCAAGTGCTCGTTTTCCCAAAGTCAAATTGAATATCTCGGGGACGTGATTTCATGCATGGGGGTTGCCACAGATGCGGAGAATACATGCGAGATGCAAGGTTGGTCTGATACTGCTCATTTTGCCTTTTATCAACTCAGACTGGGCATGCTCAACACTCCAGTGTTGTCCTTTCCTACTTTGACATGACATTCTCCATCAAGACAAACTCATTTGACACGGGTATTGTGTTGTATTGGTTCAAGATCAACAATTTGTTGCATTCTTTATTAAAGCTCTCGGTGTGCACAATCAATGACTATCCACATATGAGGAATAGTCATGTGCTATCATGGTGGCCATAAAAATGGCATATGTATCTATAGCGGGAAACTACGTCATTGTCACTTATCACAAAGCTTTTTCCATTGTGGGGATAAACAATTGGATATTGCATTGCATAGAAAAGCAATGTCGAAATTGGTGGGGCTCCAGTCTCGTTTTTAGTACAAAATGGGAGTTGGAAATGGTGCGGTAGATCCAAAGTGCACGTTGGTTTCTTGTAATACCCACTAGCATGAAAATATCCTCACATTCCGAAATCCCTACACAAAGTGCATCACCTTGGAAGGTTGGAAATTCCACATGGAGTGTGTGGATTTTTGGTTCAATGAGGTGTGGAGTGTGCGAATTGTGGCGAAAATTTTGGGGTGGTGGTAAGGTATGTGTGTAGGGTGGATTGGTTGTTGTGTGGGGTAGGAGTACGATAAGTGTGGTGGTGGGAAAGGTGGGTGGTAGTAAGTTGGATATGATGGGCACGGGGGATAGTACGGGTTATGTTGTGGAGGGTACGGCTTGTAATGTGAAGGTTGGTAATTTCGTGGGGAGTAGTAGTGTGGTTGTCTTTGAGGGTTTGTGATATTGGAGAGTTTTGTTGCATTGATAAATATAGGACCATTGTCGCAATTGTATCTGTCGTTTGTGATGTGCAAGCATTATATCGAGCATGTTGGGTTTGATATGGTGTGGGCGGGTGGGGTAGTTGGTTCGGTGCGTGGCTACCAGACTGTAGATGGAAAAGTGGAGATTGTGTGTTATGTGGGGATGCCTCTGAGATCGTTCCTTCAATGATCGTTGAAATGGAGTGGTGTCGGGGGGGGGGGTAGTGATGTGGAAAAGTTGCAAATTTGCATGATCGTTGAAGAGACCGTGATTTTTTCCATGGTGAAACGAGAAAAGTTTGTTTACGTCGACAACATCATTTCAGTGAGTTCAGATAATTCACCTTGTAAGGTGTTGAAGGCGGTCGTGGCATCAACCTAGCGCATGTCGAGGCAAAGGCCAATGTTGGGAACCTCGCATGGAAGCTGATCTCAAAATTTTGCGTCCTCGAGTTCCTCTTCGTCTGCCGAGTCGATGTGCTTCTCTGCTGCGGCGGTACACTCGTAGGATATCGAACAATAGCACTTTCCTGGATGACATGGCAATCTTCAGATGCCCAGGAAGAGCAGCTACGGTGGATTTATGGGTAGACAATGGTGATCTAGTAACCTCAAAATTAGCAACGGTGATGAAGACGGGGTAGAGGGTAGGGTGGGACGATAGCCCGTGTTGACCTGTCTCTGGTACCACCGTTCCAGAACTCGATGGTGTTCACCATTTGGACGGCGACAAGGAAGCAGGGGACTGCAGGAGAGCTCTCGGGGTTCAGATCTAAGAGATACAACTAAGGCAATAAACTAAAAAGAAGAAGATAAAAACTTAGTGTTTGTATTAGCTTGCCTCCCATCCGCCCATTCCTACTCTTTTATATCGAAAGAGGCACGGCCAAGTTAATGAATATTTATCTTATTAAAACTTAAACCAAAAAGTGAAGAATAGAAAAACTTAGTGTTTGTATTAGCTTGCCTCCCATCCACCCACTCCTACTCTTTTATATCAAAAGAGGCACAACCAAGTTAATGAATATGCTATCTTATTAAAACTTACATAGTGATACATGTAAAACGTATCAATGAACTTTTGTGTTTATTATACGGCAATCCGTCATAATTTCATAATATGTGAGGTCCAAACCATGTTTTACATTGATTTTGAGGGTTTTCCACAAAGTCACCTTTCTTTTTTAACTCTCCAGAACAGGAAACATGACCCCAACTTCCGGATTGTACTATTTAAATTTTAATTTTATTTTCCATAATTGTATTATTTTAAGTATCAGCAACCTTTTGGATGTCAAACCGATCCCAACTTTTTGCCGCATCAGTTTTTTGGGCTATTCAACGAAATGAGAAGAAGAAGAAGTGCTAGAGTGAACCAGTGGGTCAACCAAGAAGGTCCATGACGCGACACACCTTCTAGGTCGTGTCATGGGGCCCACTTTAGGAACTCGGGCCTCCCTTTTCCTTGTTCTTCATGCCCACAGAGTTTTCTTGACCTAAAACCATCTATATGTACACTCGAAATAGCAAAGTCACGAGGAGGTGGCCACAAAATAGAGAAACAACGAAACAAAGATAAACCGGCGAAGATTGGAGGGGGGAACACCGCCGAATTCACCTTGGTTGCTCCTTTGTTTCCATCAACATCATCACTATTGCCGCCATGATGAAGAGGGGGTCAACTCTTGGACTATGATTTTGTGGAAGTAACTTATATCATCTCTACTTCACTAATTAGAACCACATGAGATGCCCTACATGATTGTGGTCATATAGCCGATGGTGGATCTTTTGTTTATGGGATGCAATTGAGATATATTTATTTGATGTATTGATAAATGCATATGTTACTCTGTTCATACATGCCATGTTCCGATCAAAATTTTATGCAAGAACTCATGTGGGTGTGCACATGTTAGATGGAGTAATCTTGTAGTAATCATGTGAACGGTGACAACAAAATATGTGTGCTTCTAAGAGCTTTTACTTTTACAACGATTACCTCATTGGGGATAAATGAATGCTAAATTCTATTGTTCATCTATCGACAAACTTGGTGACCCTTTTTGCTCAAGGTAGCATATTGTTGGTCAACATCATATGAGAGTTCATAAGGCAATATTCTTTTTAAGTCTTAAACTTACTTTAATGAGTTGGAGACAAAAAAAATTTAACTATTTCTTTGCATTTGTAGGTTGGTTGAAGAGGACAAGGAGAAAGAACGACCTACGAGAATTCGATATAAATCTTCGAGTCACCTTCACGAGAAAAAATTACGCTTGCCACGCCACTTTGCGCTTTGAGCCTAACAAGTTAGTATAGTAGTTTTACTGCTATCGAGTGGTTCACTAACTGCAGCATGTAGTAGTACTCGCAGCCACTCAAAGCTAGACCTGAACAAAGACGACGACTCAGCGTTGTTGGATCGACCGATGCGGTAGGAACGCATCCTAGCCGCTGATGGTTGTCGGTGGAGATAACATAAGATGCAGCACAATTGTAGCCGCCGATGGTTGTCGCTGGAGATAACTGAAGATGCAGCTCCCAGTTGAAGGTCAAAGAGAGGCCACAGGTTCAGAGAGTAAAGTATACAGATACCGTTTATGGCAGATAGCATTTTCTTTTTCGAAAAAGAGTACAGTAGATCGCTTTCAAGATGGACCCAGTATTCCAAACAATTGAGCCGCCTCTCCGTTCCTGTGCCACACGCGCGATCACGGGCCGTGGTTGTTTTCCCTCTACAGTAATTTGTAAAGCCGCCTAGACGATTAGGACTTGCCTACTTGCAGATGCAGATGATGTGTGTCGTTCTCCTACTTCTACTCGCACAAGAGATCTGATCTATGGAACTTGCCCACTTGGAGTTGGTGATGTCGCAAGGAGCCACTTGCCCACTAGACCTATCCTGTTCCTGTCTGCTACCTGGTGAATCTGTTTATTCTTGGGTAATTTCCCAACTTAGCAGACCACAGGACTCCAGGACGTCTAAACTGTGGAAAAAGAGCATCCGTCTGCCTCAGCCAAATTAAGTGCGTACATTTCAGTCACGATCACTGAAAGAGAAAACTATTTGGCAAGGGGTGGGTGATATCCAAATGATTAAGATAGAGTAGGCTTAGCATATCCCGAGTGATTAGGGGTGGGTGAGATCCGATCGTGCAAAGTAGTCAAACAGTCGACAGTGTTAGCGCAGTAGAGCTAGCAGCATCAGAAACTGCTGCTGCAGATCTTCTCGATCCTCTACTCAAACCTGGCAAACGAGATCGGTGCCCCTAATTGCACATGCCTGGTAACCGATTCTCTTGCTGGCTTAGCTTGGATCAGTAGTGTGCCTGACATGGAAATCTACCGCAAGCTCGCAGCCACTCATCATGCATCATTGCATTTCGTTCCACAAGTTGAGCAAAACTTCCAGTAGCGGACATAGAGTATCTCCGAGCAGGCTGGACCGGAGATCGTAGACGCCATCTCGACAGCAACACATACACATTCCACTTGGACGTCGTCTTCTTGTTAGGAAAACTGAGCCTCCGCGATCACATCAACGGACCCATCAAGAGAGAAAATAGAACGCGGCGTACAGCGTTTCTAATGGTGACGTTGTTGTTATTATGTTTCCGCTGCGATTAGACGTGGGTTCCACTTAGCTCTGAAACTGCAACGAGCTTTCACTTGTAGATGGTAGAATGGTAGCGCGCGGGCTCCAATCAGTTAAGTGACAGAAATTGTAAAAGCACTTGTGTCTCTTGCTATGTTCTGAAGTCGTCTCACTAGGGATAGAAAGGGATAGGTGTATTTGCCTCTGTCATACCCCTACAACGACGCCCACTCATTACTTAATCTAATGCTCTCCAAATAGATTGCTTCTTTTCCAACACGTCGTGGATGTGTATGTCAAAGCCAAGAATTAGCTCATGCTTTCGTGGATACGTGGATTTCATGGACTTGATGCCCATATAGATTATCGTATTTGTCATCGTGATATTTGCATGTATTCATACATCATTAAACTCGGCCTTATATTGTATGCCACAAGGCTTAAGAGAGATAGGACAAGTGACGTGAACTCCGAATTTTTTTCCTTCCACAAGAATCATCTTTTATATTACTCCTCTTCTTTTATTTAAGTAATAATGTCAGAGGTATATTTACCTTGTTATCTTATTTATCCTGTCAATTAACATTACCTTTCTATACTTTACAAGTACTTAGATACCGTTAAGGGCAACGTGCAAACTTTTAGTTTTATTTGCATATTGCTCGAAGGAGAAAAGAGGTTCTTATATCCTCTCATTGGTTCGATAGACCTCGACATCGGGAGCCCCAACAAACCTACTGTCCTATTAAGTAGCAACAACAAGCTCTCCTTGCCGCTTGCCAGTATTGCTTGACCAGGAGGGACATCTAGAGGGCTCGGTGCCGCCCCCTCCCCACCCATCCATTTGGTCCTTCTCCAACCTCATGTCCCTGATTTTCAGACTCCAACGGACTATATTGATGCGAAATTGGAGTTGGATTAAAGTTTATATGCATGTACATAAGGAGAACATAAGATAAATAGATATTGAGGGTGCAGTTTTGCGGTCTAAAAAATCCGCAGCCTCTATACACTCTAAAACTACTTTAGAGGATGCATTTCAAAGGATCTAAGATTGTTCCTCAAGGACCACGAACTAGCACAGGTGACACATGGATAACTTATGTGGGACAAGCAGTCAACTTAATGCACACAAAAATAGGGTGAGATTAGGCTTCTCTTAGGGTAGTCATGTTATGAAAGAGAGACAAAAGAGAACATTTGCGTTCTTTTAGTTAAAGATGATCACTTCCTTCCACAAATGAGACTATTACATCTATGGTACCAAGTTGTCATCTCTTAAACTAATATTTTTTAAGTAATTTTAATATCACTTTTTTATAATATGCACAACGATGAAATAAATTGTCTTTCCTACTATTATATGTGTTTCGGGTCGTGGAGCATGTTTTGGATCATCATTATTTTAACCGGTAGAACTACTGCTCGCTCTGTCCACGAATAAGTGTATGTTTAGCTTTTGTTATAACTCAATGGGCCAGTAGCAATGATGCTTTATTCGAGTAACTTTTTAGAAAGAAGTAGATATTTATGACATTGAACATCACTAGATTCATCTTAAAATATAGTATCACAATATACTAATCTTATGTCACATATATTGCTACTATTTGTATAAAGTTCGTCAACTTTGATAAAATTTAATTTAGTAAAAAAGCTAAATGTACAGTTTTGTTTTTTGACGAGAGAGAGCAATTCAATTAACTATGGAGATTCAGTTTTGTAGCAGATCATTTTCTTGATAGAACCAGCATTGGAAAACATAATTAACCTACATATGTCATGTGCATCATCTCGATCAGACAGGTCTCAGCTAGACCCATCAATTAATGGAGGCTCGGTGAGAGCAGCCATCTCACATCACTAGCGAATTTAAATTGGCATGTCGCTGCCCGCGCTCACGCAGCCGTGGTTTTACCATCTTAATTACTCATATCATCACTGGTAGAAAAAAAGGCCTTCCGTCCAGCCCCATTAGTCGCCAAAATGCAAGAACCGCGACCAATGGGGCCTTTAGTCGCGGCTCGGGTGACGAACCGCGACCGTAGGCCTGGGCCCAGCGCGCTCGGTGGCCAGCTGGTGGACGGGAGGGGCTTTAGTCGCGGTTGGCCAGCGCGCTCGGTGGCCAACTGGTGGACGGGAGGGGCTTTAGTCGCGGTTGGCCAGGCCAACCGCGACTAAATGTCCT
This sequence comes from Lolium multiflorum, assembly GCA_030979885.1. Classification (NCBI taxonomy): domain Eukaryota; kingdom Viridiplantae; phylum Streptophyta; class Magnoliopsida; order Poales; family Poaceae; genus Lolium; species Lolium multiflorum. Next base: position 312,285,568 of record CM061750.1, on the reverse strand, counting down.
CAGGCCTGGCCCAAAGGCCTTTAGTCGCGGTTGGCCAACCGCGACTAAAGCCCCTCCCCTATATATACCATCCAGCCCACAGCACTTAGCCATTTGGTGCCTCTTCACAAACTTCACAAGGGGTGTAGGGTTTGCTTTGGCTCCTCTTATGCACACAAGGTGTTTGATGAAATGTCCCAAGAGCATGAAACAAACATGATATGAAGTGTCGGAGCCACACTTGATCGAGCTTCCTCATTTATTTTTTCCTCCTCGATCGCGGTTAGCAACAACTTGAACCTTTCATATATATGTGTCATTGATAAAATATGCATATGTGTGTAGTTCATTGTTTAATTTCTATTTAGTTTAACAAATGCATGATATGGTTAATTATATATTTTGTATTATAATAATGCAGATGAATCGGCAATGGATGTACGCTAACCGACTCTCCGGCGAGTTCACTACGGGTTTGAAAGATTTCCTCGTAGTGGCTAATGCGAACAAGCTATAATTGTTGGACCAAGCATGGAGAAAGAGGGGTTATAATGGAAGAAGATGAAGAAGGGGATGACATCGATGAGAGCTATCTTGATCATTTCGGTGATACTTCATGGATGGATGAAGGTGGGGAAGGTGAAGGGGAAGGTGATCAAGAAGAGGCACGTGATGAGCCCGCTGATGATCTTGGTCGGACCATTGCTGATGCACGGAGTCGCGAAACTGAAAAGGAGAGGGAGAATTTGGATCGCATGTTAGAGGATCACAAAAGTCGTTGTACCCAGGATGCGATAATGGTCTGAAAAAGTTGGGCTGCACACTGGATTTGCTGAGATGGAAGGCACAGGAAGGTGTAGCTGACTCGGGATTTGAAAACTTGCTGAAAATGTTGAAGAATATGTTTCCAAAGAATAACGAGTTGCCCTCTAGTACGTACGAAGCAAAGAAGGTTGTCTGCCCTCTAGGTTTAGAGATTGAAGATACATGCATGCATCAACGTGCATCCTCTACCGCGGTGAATACGAGAATTTGAATGAATGCCGGTATGCACTGCATTGCGTTATAAGATCAGAGGCGATGACCCTGGTGACGATGTCGAGGGCGAAACCCAGGAAGAAGGTTCCCGCCAAGGTGATGTGGTATGCTCCTATAATACCATGGTTGAAACGTGTTCAGGAACAAAGAGCATGCCAAGTTGTTGCGATGGCACAAAGAGGACCGTAAGTCGGACGGGGAGTTGAGACACCCCGCAGATGGAACGCAATGGAGAAAGATTGACAGAGAGTTTAAAGATTTTGCTGACGCAAGGAACATAAGATTTGGTCTAAGTACAGATGGCATGAATCCTTTGGCAGAGCTCCAGCCATAGCACCTGGCCCGTGACTCTATGCATCTACAACCTTCCTCCTTGGTTGTGCATGAAGCGGAAGTTCATTATGATGCCGGTGCTCATCCAAGGTCCGAAGCAACCCGGCAACGACATCGATGTGTACCTAAGGCCATTAGTTGATGAACTTTTACATTTGTGGGGCAGACCTGGTGTCCGTGTGTGGGATGAGCACAAAGAAGAGGAATTTGACCTACGAGCGTTGCTTTTCGTAACCATCAACGATTGGCCTGCTCTTAGTAACCTTTCGGGACAGTCAAATAAGGGATACAATGCATGCACGCACTGCTTACATGAGACTGAAAGTGTACATTTGCCAAATTGTAAGAAGAACGTGTACTTGGGGCATCGTCGATTTCTTCCGAAAATTCATCCCGAAGAAAGCGCGGCAAGCATTACAACGGCAAGGCAGATCACCGGCCGAAGCCTGCGGAACGCACTGGTGCTGAGGTATTTGATATGATCAAGGATTTGAAAGTCATCTTTGGAAAGGGTCCTGGCGGACAATCAATTCCGAAGGGAGCTGACGGGCACGCACCCATGTGGAAGAAGAAATCTATATTCTGGGAGCTAGAATATTGGAAAGTCCTAGATGTCCGCTCTGCAATCGACGTGATGCATGTTACGAAGAATATTTGCGTGAACCTGCTAAGCTTCTTGGGCGTGTATGAGAAGACAAATGATACAAAGGAAGCACGGCAGGACCAGCAACGCTTGAAAGACCCTGATGACCAGCATCCGGAATGGTTTCAAGGTCGTGCCAGCTACGCTCTACCAAAGAAGAGAAGGTCATCTTTTTTGAATGCCTGAGCAGTATTAAGGTCCCGTCTGGATTCTCGTCCAATATAAAGGGAATAATAAACATGGCGGAGAAAAAGTTCCAAAACCTGAAGTCTCACGACTGCCACGTGATTATGACGCAATTGCTTCCGATTGCTTTGAGGGGGCTCCTGCCGGAAAATGTTCGAGTAGCCATTGTGAAGCTATGTGCATTCCTCAATGCAATCTCTCAGAAGGTAATCAATCCAGAAGTTCTACCACGGTTACAGAACGATGTGGTCCAATGTCTTGTCAGTATCGAGTTGGTGTTCCCGCCATCCTTCTTCGATATTATGACGCACCTCGACAAATCTATCATCAGTTGCTATGTTCTGTAAGTGATTTATTAATTTCTATCACATCTCGTTCATTGCCTGCACTATAAATATATATATTGTCCTAGCTATCTTGTTGTGTACGCTATTATGCAGAATAAAGAAGCGGGAAATGCGAATAAGGCGCATCCATGATGTTGGGTTCATTGACCCACAAATCGTTAATTCATATGTGTTAGAACACCACCCCGCCGACATGGAGGATGACCTGTGGCGGTTTCTTATAAAACAGGAACTCAAAAGTGATATTCTATTTCCTTACCATTTTGGGTGAGTGTTTTTGTCTTGAGCACATTCTCTTTTGTTTACTCCATGCATGGTATGTGGCTAATCGATGAGTTATCGTGTCCGCAGGTTCCACTGGATTCTGCTAGTAATTCAAATTCAGAACTCCACAGTTCTCGTCCACGACTCTCTGAATATGGATCCGAAGCATTGGGCCGACATGAGAAAAATGATGCAAAAGTAATTATTTTCATTCGTTTGCGCTCTATATCGATCGGCCTATTTCGTTCATCATTTCCTAATATCAAGTAACTAATTAATAACTCTCTTGTTCATTTAATTTTCCTTGCCTCATAGGGTTTGGAGACGGTTCGTAGATCAAAAGGTCGGTGAATTCAAAAAAGAGCTACATTTTAATAGGGCAAAGAATACGACTGGGGATATTCAGCCACCGGGGACCAATCTATGTGGATACTATGTTTGTGAGAGGATCCGAAGATACACCACTGAGCGGCAGCCGTCTGAGAACAACATCAGGAGGAATAACCTCCGGACGACGCTTAGTCCAAGCTCGCTTCCGACCACTTCAAGAGGAACTAGCTGGATGGTTCGCGAGGAAGTCATCGATCCTAGAGGAGAACACTATGTAGAGGACGTAGAACTTTATATGCACTAAATATGTATGGAAACTTGTTCAAAATTGTATATGGTCATCCGATATTGAATATATATATTGTATATTCCTCTTGAATTCTTTTTGGTTCTAATTTCAAATTTGTTTGAAATTGTACATTCATATACATGTATGTAGTACGGTAGAATATGTGAAACTCCTTCAAAATTAAAATCCAAAAGAAATAAAACAATACAAACTAAAAAGAAACCAGATTTAGGGGGAGGAGGGCTAAACCCTAAACTTGCGGCGGCCTTTAGTCGCGGTTGGCGGAGAACCGCGACTAAAGGCCGCGACTCGGGGGGGGGCCTTTAGTCGCGCTTGCTTGGTCGCGGTTGCGCAACCACGACCAATGGCAGTTGCGAACCGCGACCGAAGCCGTTTTTTCCACCAGTGCGTATCAGCCTAGACGATTAGATGGTGCCGACTTGTAGTTGCACATGAGGTCTGACGTCCGCCTAGAAGATTGGAACTTGCCTACTTGCAGATGCGATCTTCTACATCTCTAGGAAATGGCCTACTTGTAGATAGGATCTAACGTGACGCAAGGATCTCAACAACTTTCTGGGTACGGCTATTATATCTGGTTATTATAGCGGACTATGAGTACGTCTAGTCTAGATTCTGAAGTAACATCGTCTTATCTGAATCACCTCCGTAAAATCAAATGTGCAGCTTTCAGTCACTATCACTAAAGGAGAATTATTCGGCCGGATCCGAGTCTCAAACTCTGAATTCAACACCGGCACCGGTAGCTAACAGAGGCCCATTAACGAAAATCGGAGTATAACACCAACGACATCAACCACTATGCTAGATAACACATAGTTTCCGAGAATGGTTCTCTAAAACAACGGCTTCACGAAGCGAAATTGTCACCTTTGCCAGCGCCAGAGCCAGTCGTAAAAGACTAGATCCTAGATGTACACACTAAAGAGTAGGTCCAAAATACTCCATGCAATGTCATCATGAAGATAATGATGCCTAAGCACCGCCATTGCAAGGTTCAACCAACAAAAGTCAAACAAAAGGGTTTTCACCCGGCCTGGAGCTCAAAAACCGGTACTCAAAGAGCACCATCAAGCCTCGGCCACCATGTGATGCCGCATCCAGTTGCGAAGCCTCGACAATGTCAAACTCAAACCAAACGCCATTCGCCTTCAGATATGTGTCTTATATAGAGTTATAGACAGACCAAGTATCGACCTAAGACCTTGCTTAAATCTGAGAGTGGTGTTTTGACACATGAGAGCATATGCTCTCTATATTTTTAAATGCATGTTACACATATTTTAAAATTTTAAAAAAATTAAAACGAAAAATTGGCATGTACATTTTCATGTGCTATACGCTCACAAAGTTATTTAATGCAAAAGACAAATTCAATGCTAAAAAAAGACTTTTCATAAGATAATTTTTCTTTTTTTTACATAGACCACACAAAATATTGGTTCCTCACGAAACTTAATGAACGCACATACATTATAAAGATATACATGTAGATTTTTTAATCAAAAATTTTCAATATCTCAAAATATAAATTTTTGGTAGAGCCAACATATTTTTTCGATAAAGGGCGCTTTATTACTCAAAGTTTTTAAGCATTACACCCAGCCTCTGCATAACAAGATGCACACAACCGTTTATAAGTCCACATGTTCAAAGATATACTCCTAGAAGGTACATAAAAAATAAAGGTGAATATCCCGGCGGCTAAGCTACAAGTGCCTCTATCCGCCTAAGATGCTGCCACCCATGTTGGGAAATAAAGTCCTTCGCCATGTTCTCCAATCGTGTAGACACCTCCGTAAAGAGGTCGCGATCCTCCAATCGTTGGAGTGGCGACCATGAACGGAGCAAAGCCGTAACGCGGTACACAACCTGCAAGAGAGAAGAGTTTTTGTCATTAAAAACCTTGTCATTTCTACATAGCCAAAGCGACCATATAACAGCTATCGCTCCCACCCTGATAAGTGTTTTATACCTAGCATCCACCCCATTAAGCCAGTTGCCATAAATATTTGCAATGCTTCTAGGAGGATATAAGGTAGAACCTATCTGAATGATTGACCATATAGACCTAGCAACTCGACAACTGAAGAAAAGGTGTTTTATTGTCTCTTGTTCATGACAGAAAACACATTTCGTGCAGCCGTGCCAATTGCGTTTGGCAAGATTATCCTTAGTAAGAATCACACCTCGACGAAGATACCATGCAAAGACCTTTGTTTTCAAAGGTATCTTCATCTTCCAGATGGATTTATTATTAACAAACGGTTGACTGGGTATAATTAAGGCCTTGTACATGGAACTGACCGTGAATTTACCATTCTTGGTGAGATTCCATCGAAATTCATCAGCCCTCTGAACTAACTGGACTGAAGCTAACCTTTGTAGCAATTCATTCCATGAAGTTAATCTTGGGCCAATGAGATCTCGCCTGAACGTCATAGAGGGTGGAGATGTTTCCAATACCTTCTGTAAGGTATCACTCTTATGGCGAACAATATTATACAAAGCTGGATATTGTTCTCGGAGAGTGGTTGTACCTAACCATCTATCCTCCCAGAACCTTATCTCCGACCCATTCCTAATGGAGAACGAACCAAACGGGAAAAAGTATTTTTTTGTTGCCATAATGCCAGCCCAAAAGTGTGAATCTCCTGGTTTCCATATAACCTGAGATATAGCTTTTGAACCCACATACTTTCTCCGCAAAAGTTCTTGCCATCGGCCATCCTCAGTTAATAACCTGGCCAGCCATTTTCCTAGCAAAGCCCGGTTTTTAACTTCAAGATCATGGACTCCTAGTCCACCTTGATCTTTTGGACGGCAAACAACACTCCATTTGGTCAACCGATATTTTTTCTTCTCATTATCCCCTTGCCAAAAGAATCTCGATCGAAAATAATCCAATCTACGTAAGACTCCTTTGGGCAACTGGAAGAACGAAATCATATACAGTACCATATTTGTAAGTACTGAATTAATGAGAACTAATCTTCCTCCAAGGGATAATAATTTTCCTTTCCAACTACTCAGGCGTTTTTTGTAGTCTTTCCTCGACGATTTTCCATTCGGCCAACGTCAGCCTCCGATAATGAATCGGAATGCCGAGGTAGCTAATTGGAAAACACCCAAGCCCACATCCAAATAATTCGGCATATAGGTTGGCGTCATCTTTGGCCTCTCCGAAACAGAACAATTCACTTTTATGGAAGTTTATCTTGAGTCCTGACAGTTGCTCAAAAGCTGAAAGAATTAACTTCAGATTTCGTGCTTTGTCCAAGTCATGATCCATAAATAAAATTGTGTCATCGGCATATTGAAGAATAGATAAGCCCCCATCTACCAAATGAGGAACTACCCCTTCGATCTGGCCATCGAGTTTAGCCCGCTCAATTATAATAGCAAGCATATCCGCCACAATATTAAACAACATTGGGGATAGGGGATCGCCTTGCCTTAAACCTTTTTTTGTCTGGAAATATCTACCAACGTCATCATTGACCTTGATAGCAACACTTCCTCCAAAAACAAAGTTATTAATTAGAGCGCGCCACTCATCGGAAAAACCTTTCATCCTGAGCGTCTGTTGAAGAAAAGACCACTTGACCTTGTCATAGGCTTTTTCAAAGTCGATTTTGAGTATTACCCCATTCAACTTTTTGCGGTGCATCTCATGAATTGTTTCATGCAAAGTAACAACACCATCTAGGATGTATCTACCTTGCATAAAAGCAGTCTGGGATGGAAGTACCACGTGATCAGCCACCGAATTAAGCCTAATAGTAGCCACTTTTGTAAAAAATTTAAAGCAAACATTAAGGAGACATATAGGTCTATATTGCTGAATCCGTTCCGCATTAGTCACTTTTGGTAAGAGAATGATTTCACCAAAATTGATGCGAAACAGTTCAAGTTGCCCCTTATGTAGTTCACTAAAAAGTTCCAAAAGATCATTCTTAATAGTTTCCCAGAAAGACTGATAAAATTCTGCTGGGAAACCATCCGGCCCGGACGCCTTATTATGTTCCATTTGGAAAACCGCTTTCCTTATCTCCTCCTCAGAATAGGGGGAAGTCAGAATATCGTTTTCTTGTGGGGACACTTGAGGAATATCCTCTATCCTGGATTCATCCATGGATATATCAGATTCCTCGGGGGCTCCGAACAGACCTTTGTAATAAGATGTAATATAGGACTTAAGTTGTTCGTGACCTTCAATCACGCCCTCTTCCTGGACTAAAGAATGAATGAGTTTCTTTCTGTGTCTGCCATTGGCTACACTATGAAAGTATCTCGTATTCGAATCTCCTTCCAGCAAAAATTGGGCTTTTGATCTTTGGTACCACTTGAGTTCCTTCTCCCTTAGTAGACCCGCTAACGTTGCATTGAGTTGACTTTTAGGATCAATCTCCTGCGTAGTTAACGGTCGTACCTCGGCGAGTGCCTCCAGATCATCTATTTTTGATGATAGGCTGAGCTTCTCCTTCTTGAGTACTCCAGTCATGTGCTTAGACCAACCCCCAAGGTATCTACGCATCGAGCGCAACTTATTATTCCACCTTTGGATTGGGTTGTTCCCAGCAACTGGCTTGTCCCATATAAATTTAATCATATCCGAGAACCCCTCCCTTTGTAGCCATCCAAGTTCAAATTTGAATGGACGTCTAGAATGAGGTATTGGATTCCCGGTTGAAAGTAAAATAGACGCATGGTCTGACAAGGCTTCAATACGTGGCAGAACCCGTACTGAGACTAGCGGGAATTTTAGCTCCCAATCTGAGTCCATCAATACACGGTCTAGCTTCTCGTAAGTAGGCTCTGGGAGACTATTTGCCCAAGTAAATTGTCTCCCAATCATTGAGACCTCCCTTAGATCCAAGCTATCGATGACGGCATTGAATAAGAAAGGCCAATGCGTGTCAAACCTGCCCCTACTCTTCTCCTGAGGGTATCTTAGCATATTAAAATCTCCCCCGACAATGATGGGGTGCGGATTATCTTTTGCTAGATTCACCAACTCACGAAGAAAAGCAGATTTAGCAGCGTCCTGAGCCGCCCCATAGACGGAAACCAAACTCCAAATGAAATTATCAGATTTGTTCCGGATGTGGAGTTTTATATGAAAATCTCCTCCAGAATTATCTAAAATTTCCATGGTAGAAGTTCGGACTCCAACTAGTAGGCCACCCGAACGCCCTCGAGGTGGGCGGGATACCCAAGCGAAGTCTTCCCCGCCTGAAAGGCGATTTAGAAAACTTGTTGAGTAATTCCTCTTACCCGTTTCGGATATGGCAATAAAATCAAGATAATGTTCCCTAATGCAATCAGCGATGTGTAAGTGTTTAGCCAAGTCTTTAAGACCTCTGCTATTACTAAACATGCCATTCATTTGGAAACAATAGGAGATTTATTTGCCTTTGCCTTTTTGTTAGGCCAACCATTTCTTTTAATAGAGGAAGCTCTGGATTTGCGTTCCGCTGCTTTTAGTTCAAAACATGAACCCAGCGTCTCATCATCCAAACCAACCTCCAAAACCTCTCCAACTAGATGCGTGAGAAGCTGTCCGTCTGAGACGGAATACACTTCCTCATCATCTTCGTTAGAAAGTAAGGAATCATGCTTACTCAAAATCGTAGGAGAGAGTTTAAATCTATCAAACTCCATACGTCTAAGAGCATTAGCCGAAACCGAAATAGCATTAACAGACTTACCCAACGAAACCCCCACATTATTAAGATTCGCATTAATTAGTGGTGTTGGGAAAGTTAGAAATGATTTAGAACTTTTATTTATACCTGAGAAGTCGAGGTTTGCCGTTGCCTTGCGTCTCATCGCTCTAGCTAGCGAATCCTCATCCGACGCCGCAACCCCGTCTGGGCCGACACCATGGCGCGTACTTCGCCTAGACGGAGTGGCAGCAGCCGCCCTAGGAGGAGCCGTCGGCCCCTTCAGACGGCCGAGAGAGGCACCATCAGCCTTAGGGGAGGCGGGTGAAGAAGGCCCTCCCCTAAAACCAGACGGCAGCAGTGCCGCACGATCCTCCTCCGCCGTCACCATCGTGGTCACAGTCGGGGGAAAAGGCGAGGTAGATCCCCCCCCCCCCCCATGACCAGCCGAGGCATGCCCACCTCCCTCCGTAGACGAAGACAACTCGCAGAAGGCGTCGGAGGAGGTAAAGGTCGGAGAAGACCCTCCCCCGCCGCCAGCCTCCGCCGCAGACATCCCGGCGTGAACTCCCACCGGAGTCGCCGGGGAGACGACCTCCGCAGAACCCCGCGGAGAGGAGGGCAGCACAGCGTGCGGCAAAGCCGGGGCACGCTGCAGCTGTTCCGGGTCCTGCCCAGGCCGGATGGCAGCCCCAGAAGTAGCCCCGCCCCTCTCCATGAGTGCAGCCCCACGTGCCGAGGCCGAGCGCGGCGAGTCCCTGCCGGCCTCCGTAGCCGGTGTAGAGGAGGCACGGCCTGAAGGTGAAGCGGAGGTGCGACGCGACGCCGAGTGGGTAAGACGCCCAAGCGTGTGAACGCGCCCTCTAGCCAGCCTGTCCGAAGGTGTAGAACGCGAAGCCGGGGTGGTGTCAACCGCACCGTCCGAAGGCTGAGGAGTAATCGACGATAGAGCCCTCTCGAGCTCCTGTGCAGAAACAATAGACCGAGGAGACTGTCTCTCGAGCCCGGGGCTAAGGACTCGTAGCTTCGCCACCACCGTCTTGGCGAGTTGAGTTTGCGGGTTGGGGTTGAAAGGAGTAACTGCAATGCAAACTGTCCGTGCACCCCCGGCACCTCCAGAGCTAGAAGCATTATGAGCGTGCGGCGTGGTGGACTGTGGAGGCTCTAATCTGGCATCAGATGTGTCCATCGCATCATCATCAACACAATCATCATTACCTCCCTCATCATTGTCATCCTTCTTCACCCAAACTAGCGGTATGAACCCATCATCAGGCACAAAATCATCTGGCTCACGGCGAAAACGAAAATCAAAGCCCTTGAGCTGAACCAGAACATCAGTCTTAACAAACACAGCAGAATCTTGCCTAAGCTTCTGCAGCACCACAGAGTCCATCATGGCTACCTGAATGCGAATAATCCCCTTACGCCTGAGAGTGGCGAGGTCTACATCCACAGTCTTTCCCATAAGAGAACCAACAGCCCATAAGCCTAGAAAGTGGCGCATACTGTGTGGCACCCCCTCCACATGAAGCCAGATCTTCTGCAATTCAAATTTATGGGGCACCTCATCAGACATCCACCTGGAGATAGCCAAAGAAGAGTCAAAACCTGGGACTCCGACCTGGATCCCATCCACTCTGTCCAGATCCTCAAAAGAAGGAAGACTGATAAAAAACTCCATGTTCCCATTAGGCAAAGCTTCCCATTTCCAGTTCTGGCTATCAGCACACCGTCTCGCAACCTGCTTGGCGACCACATCCGCAGGCACTTCAACACCTGAAATGACCACCCTTGCAACCGGAGACTGACTGGGGACCAAATCATCGAGAACCACAGAGTCAGGAAGCGACGTGAAGTAAGTCTGCATTTGACCTGTTCCCAAAACAAGTGCGGGGGGTCTAGGTGCGCGAAGAATTGGGCAACGCTGAGTCGGATGAGCTCGCTTATCACACACATAGCAATAATGCTTCACCTTACAATCCTTGACCGCATGCGTGTCCACCTTGCACTTCCAACACCACACCCCTTTCTTGCCTTTACCGGAAACCTTGACTGCTGGCTCCACCGGCGCTACCACCGGTTGCACTAAGGGAACGGGAGGGCCAGCCTGAACCTGCTGCTGCTGCGTAACAGGCGGATGAACCACGGGCTGCTGCGGTAAAAACTGAGGCATGAATTGTCCCTGTTGAACAAAACCATGTGACTGTGGAATAGAAACCGCGACCCCCGGCTGCTGCGGCACAAACTGAGGCATAAAATTACCCTGATGAAAGAGCTCCTGTCCCTGTGAACCCTGTCCATGAGCAACCTGCACTTGTTGATCGTTGACAAAGCCATATACAGAGCCGAATTGAATTTCCGCTTAAATCTACACTGACATGACACGCACTAGAACCAAACAGATTCGGACAAGATTAGAAACCAACTTGATTTCTACACTTTTCAAGATATGTCATGCCGCCATGCAAGAAACTAACTTTGCTTGTCCAAACTTAGTGACACGAGCAAAACTAAGTAGACACTTGGGCACGGCAGCAATCATGCTCAACACAAACACTAATCAAGATTAAGCTAACACAGGCTGACCTCGAAAACCAGAGCAAGTTCACAGCCGCTCGTGCATCCACCCAATCTACTACTGGTCACTGCATTTCTCTCCACAAGTTGAACAAAACATCCATATGATGCAGAGGCCTCTGTCGAGTGTCGATCGACCCAGCGCACGTATCCTGATTTGATATTAAAAGTATATTGATTCTTTTCCAGTAAACGAAGACTGAGAAATGTTTCTTCTATCTAAAATAGTACTCCAGGAGTACATGATTTGCATCGCCTAGCCAAATAAAATAAATATAAATATAATAACTTGCTTAGCTAAGAATCAATAATGAAATAAAGCAATAAGCTAGTCTCTTTTTTTTTTTGAAACATTTAGTAGGGAAGCCAAGGCCAAACTAATCCTATGGTTTCTCTGAGCAAGCAACCCGCCGGAGACCACACACACCATCTCGAGAGCGACGCATGACACTTGGAGACGTCAACCGTTTTCTTTGCAGAAAAACTGCACGTCCACGTTCACATCAATGGGGAACTGGAATACGTCAAGAAACAAAGTAAACTGCGGCGTACAGCGTTCCGAAAGCAATGGCGCTATTGTTAATGTTATCTTTCTGTTGCTACTCTCCGTGAGGGCGTCAAGTGGGATTGTACTTTTGTCTCACTTGTAGTATAATTTAAATTTTTTAGTATAAATTTTGACATCAAAATTTAAACTACATAGTACAAAATAATATCCCACCGAGATCCCACCTTAACACCCTAACTCTCCCTGTGACAGGCGTGCAAAGGATCGTTTCCAATTTCCTGGTGCCGACCTGGCCCAACTCCCAAGCTCTACATGGCTACAATCTCCTCCGGTCCTCCCCTAGACATGGTATGTATGATTTAATCACTCTGCCAAAGAGCGAATTAACAAAAGAAAGAAAATGACGTGTGTGACACGTTCACACATGGTATATCTGTACTTCAGCGTGACCTTTTGCTTGGCACGCGATTCAGTGTGGCACTCCGATCTTTCTATGTTGGGTTTCTAGCTCGATATGGTTTTTGGTTTCTTTTAATTCATATAGATAGAAAAAATGTAGAAATAGGAAAGAAGTAGCATCCATATGTCATGTTTAATTACTTGAATCCTATAAAAAAAAATTATTCTGATTGTAGCAATGAAAATTTCTATGAGATATGGCATTATTTTTTATAGGATTTTTTTCTATGGGATATGATCCTATAAATCAAACAATTTATGTGAAAAATCTTTCATAGGATCCAAATCATATATATATTTTTTATAAAAAATCTATAAATTAAAGGTCCCAGTTGTGAAGTGGAATAAGTTAGGAATACAAGAGCTCTTGCACTTTGATCAAACAAAACAACATACGCACCCTTGCCGCAACCTTTTTCTGTAACGTCGAAACTTGTTTTCTCACCTGATTTCCTGCTTTTGGTGAATCAGACGTGGACTGTTTGGCCTCGAATAGTGTCGCTTTGTGCATGGATTTTCTTTTCGTTTGTCGTTGCTGGGTGGCTGTGAAGACTCATGAAAGAAGGCTGACTTATGTACATTTATTCGATAAAGAAAATATATTAACATCGAGAGATACAAATTACATTTAGTCTCCGCAACAACACAATATCTTAATAGTAGTACGGATGCATACAACAAAAAAAAAATAAAAAATAAACCTAAGTAACAAAAACCCCGCTACGGTATGGAAACCTAGAGCAATAATACCTCCACCACCAAGATAACACCTGAACTCCAGGCTCTCCAAAATTGACGCCTCCAAGAAAGTAACAGTGCACAAGCGTCGTCGTCACCTCGTCCAAAGATCTTAGGTTTTCACCCTGAAGATAGTCCTCGCTGTCAACAACGCCTTCAACAAGGTCATTGCCAAGCACAACCAATTAAGATCAAACCTTGGATTTTCACTCTGAAAAGTAAGACTCTGAACTTCACCTGCATTGCCCCTCCCCCTCCCCCACTTGCATACTGCTGCTGCGAAATCCAAAACACCAAGCAAGTCCCTCATTAACACGGAGACTCGAACCTCCTTTGCTAGTCCTCAAATCCGATCTTTACCCGCCTCTGATTCACCATGGACCAGAATGTCTTCTGATGGCAAAACAGAACAGAGCTTCGTGTCGCTCCCTCCAGAACCAAACGATCAGAATAAAAATATGGGTGTGCACGACCAAATACCACCCGATCCTGCGAACACCAGGCATAAGCTGCACTATTACATTCGCCAGCGGAGCCTTCCGGAACACATCACTCCGGCAGATCTAGACAAACATGCCTCATGCAGGTCTTTATCTTCGCACAAGAGAGACCCTAGGACCGCCACCATTATCCCAGGCCGGCCGAGGCAAAGCGGCGACACCAAGCGAATGGGCAACACCTTGCAGCCAACCGACCCTCCACCAACGACAACCAGGATGGGCATGCCTTCCTCGGCCATCGCCGGTTTCCACGCCTCTCCACCTCGCCGCCGGGACTCGGTGACAGATAGTTAGACTCACCATCCCATCCTCAGGCCGACCATCTCCGGCGAAGAAGAGAGCCACCTCTGCCATCCAACCTAGGGCTACTAGCACAAGCGTCCTCGTGCTGCGGGAGAAGCCTAGTAGCACCACCTCGCAGTGACGGGAGGCGGGGAGATGCATTAAGTGATGCGGCAAAGATCGAGGACCTGGCCGCCGCCTAATGGCCTTCACCACCAGCCACCACCAGCGTGTTGTCGCCAACGTCGAGGAGGGATCTGGCCGCCACCCCCCTCCCCCCAGCGCAACAGGAGGAGATCCGCCGCCTCCGCCACGCCCGGCGGGCTTTGCCCGGTGGCGCCACCGGCGGCGGCGACGAGAGGTTGGGTTGGGGTTGGGGGAGGTTGGGTGCGGGAGGGAGGTTGGGTGCGTCTCCTGCTAACGAGGCGTTCTTCTGGTATATGCTCTCGATTAACCGTGTCACTACTGCTGGAGTGCTCTTGGGAAGCACCCGGACTTATGTACATATTATTTGAGCAAAAGGTCGATTCCAACTGTTTTATTGTTTTTATCATAAAATACCACTTAGTTGTTTTAGCTTATGTGTGGTGCACCACACGAGGTCAACCCAAAGAAGTACCTAAAAAATGGACCACACTATATGATCCACAAAACTTTCTTCAATTATTAAAAAAACCCTCATTAAAGTTCCTCAAGGTTTCCTATTTGACACCTCGATATATTATTAAAACTCTTGTTAATCTTTGACCGCGTGGCCCTTTATAATATAATACACATTCATTAATAATACTTCCATGGTTGCTTTAATTTTTCTCCTGACTGATTGACATTTTGTATGTTAGAAATCCAAATACAAGAAAACAAAAGACATTTAGTTTAGAGATAAATAAATTGGACCAATCATGAAACTATTACTATGTTTATATTGTTTTTTTTATCATAATGGGACTTCAACCACTACTATGCTTCCATATTCCACCTCATTGTAGTCGCTGCCACACGTACATGCATAGATCTTCTCTCACAACTCCCAGCCAGACTTATTCCCACAATTTTTCCAACCAGGCACATCGAACTTGGCCGCCCAACATATAAGGTATTTCCTTTTTTTTAACAAAGAGGAGTGATACGTCTCAAACGTATCTATAATTTCTTATGTTCCATGCTACTTTTATTACAATACTTGAGTGTTTTACACATACTTTACAGCATTATTTTACATTTTCCGGCACTAACCTATTAACAAGATGCTGAAGTGATTCTGTTTTTCTGCTGTTTTTGGTTTCAGAAATCCTAGTAAGGAAATATTCTCGGAATTGGACGAAATCAACGCCCAGGGTCCTATTTTTGCACGAAGCTTCCAGAAGACCGAAGAGGAGACGAAGTGGGGCCACGAGGTGGCCACACACCAGGGCGGCGCGGCCCAGGCCCTGGCCGCGCGGCCCTGTGGTGTGGGCCCCCCGTGACGCCCTTTGACCTACCCTTTCGCCTACTTAAAGCCTCTGTCGCGGAACCCCTGTCGAGAGCCACGATACGAAAACATTGAGAGGCCGCCGCGAATCCCATCTCGGGATTCAGGAGATCGCCTCCGGCACCCTGCGGAGGGGAATCATCACCGGAGGGGCTCTACATCATCATGCCCGCCTCCGGATTGATGCGTGAGTAGTTCATCCTTGGACTATGGGTCCATAGCGGTAGCTAGATGGTTGTCTTCTCCGCTTGTGCTTTCATTGTTATAGATCTTGTGAGCTGCCTAACATGATCAAGATCATCTATTTGTAATGCTACATGTTGTGTTTGGTGAGATCCGATGAATAGAGAATACTATGTTAAGTTGATTATCAATGTTGTTTATGTTCTTGCATGCTCTCCGTTGCTAGTAGAGGCTCTGGCCAAGTTGATACTTGTAACTCCAAGAGGGAGTAATTATGCTCGATAGTGGGTTCATGCCTCCATTAAATCTGGGATCGTGACAGTAGGTTCTAAGGTTGTGGATGTGCTGTTGCTACTAGGGATAAAACATTGATGCTTTGTCTAAGGATATTTGTGTTGATTACATTACGCACCATACTTAATGCAATTTGTTCAACTTAATACGGAGGGGGTTCGGATGATAACTGAAGGTGGATTATTTAGGCATAGATGCATGCTGGATAGCGGTCTATGTACTTTGTCGTAATGCCTGATTAAATCACATAGTAATCATCGTTGATATGTATTGAATCTTTATTTGTCAATTGCTCACCTGTAATTTGTTCACCAGCATGTTAGTTATCTTATTGGAGAGACACCACTAGTGAACTATGGACCCCGGTCCATTCTTTTATATCTGAATACATTCTACTTTTTACTGTTCTTTGCAAACAAACACCATCTTCCACTCGATACGTTTAATCCTTTGTTTTCAGCAAGCCGGTGAGATTGACAACCTCACTGTTACGTTGGGGCAAAGTACTTTGATTGTGTTGTGCAGGTTCCACGTTGGCGCCGGTTTCACTGGTGTTGCGCCGCACTACATTCCTCCACCAACAACCTTCACGTGCTTTTGGATCCTACTGGTTCGATAACCTTGGTTTCTTACTGAGGGAAAACTTACTGCTGTGCGCATCACACCTTCCTCTTGGGGTTCCCAACAGATGTGTTGACTACACGCCGCAAGACTTTTTGCGCCGTTGCCGGGAGATCAAGACACGCTGGGAGTCTCCACTTCCAATCTCTTTACTTTGTTTTTGTCTTGCTTTATTTTATTTACTACTTTGTTTGCTGCACTTAAACAAAACACAAAAATAATTAGTTGCTAGTTTTACTTTATTTATTGTCTTGTTCTCTGTATCAAAAACACAAAAAAATTAGTTACTTGTCTTTACTTTATTTGCGTAGTTTACTTTTTGCTTATTTCATTATGCTTAATCCTAAGTTTACTTTGGAAAAGATACCAGTAGGACGAGGGTGTATCATTGGAAGAGATAATATAGAAGAATTTTTCACCCATGTTAGTATGGATGAAGATTTTAAAGATATACCATTATTAAAAACTGCTCCTACTTATGAAAGTGCTGCTGCCTGTTTAATACACATGTTGGAAACTAGATTTGTTAATCTCAATCCCATAATACAACATATGTTTCTTACACTTTCGGATATAGAGATGGGAGAAAAGAGAAATTTTGTTTTAAAAGTCCTTGTTAGAGAATTTGAAGATATAGCTAAAGAAGCTAGAAAAGTTTTTATCAAGCATAAGAGGCTTGGTTTCTTTCCTAACTTTAAACAAATACTTGAAAAGATGGATATGGATAGAATTAATTATACTAATAATGTTAATGACGGTAGGGAAATTAAAGCGCCAACACCTAGTAAGCTACTAGGGATGCATGAAGCTTTGGAAAATAATTATGCTTGGCTTATTCCTGAAAATTTGTTTGATGAGAATAGTAAGCCTAGGAGCAATGAGAGAGGAGTTACTTATATAGAACAGATACAATGCATTGTTGAGGAAACTCCCAACTCTCAAGATAATGATGTTGATGCTTCTACTCTTGATGTTACTTGATTTGCACTTTCTGCGCCTAGCTGAAAGGCGTTAAAGAAAAGCACTTCTTGGGAGATAACCCATGTGTTTATTTTACTACAGCAATTTTTGTTTTGTTGAGTCTTGGAAGTTGTTTACTACTGTAGCAACCTCTCCTTATCATGTTTTTGTGCCAAGTAAAGTTTCTATGCTAAAGTTGATGTTATATTTGGGATCGCTGCGCAGAAACAGCATTGCTGTCTGTCACGAATTCTGGCATAAGTCTCTGTAAAACATTCGAAAAAATCTGCAAAATTACGAGCGTGATCCTCAGATATGTACGCAACTTTCATTAGTTTTGAGTTTTTCCATTTGAGCAAGTTAAGTGCCCAGTCCAGATGCATCTTTACGGACTGTTCTGTTTTTGACAGATTCTGTCTTTTATTTCGCATTGCCACTTTTGCTATGTTGAATGAGTTTCTTTGTTCCATTAACTTTCAGAAGCTTTGTGCAATGTCCAGAAGTGTTAAGAATGATTGTGTCACCTCTGAATATATGAATTTGTGGTTATGCACTAACCCTCTCATGAGTTTGCTTGAAGTTTGTGTGAAGGAAGTTTTCAAGGGTCAAGAGAAGAGGATGATATACTATGATCAAGAAGAGTGAAAGGTCTAAGCTTGGGGATGCCCCGGTGGTTCATCCCTGCATATTTTAAGAAGACTCAAGCATCTAAGCTTGGGGATGCCCAAGGCATCCCCTTCTTCATCGACAACATTATCAGGTCACTTCTAGTGAAACTATATTTTTATTCCGTCACATCCTTATGTTCTTTACTTGGAGCGTCGGTTTGTTTTTATTTTTGTTTTGTTTAAATAAAGTTGGATCTCGCCATTCTTATATTGGAGATATTACGCTCCGCTTTTTCATATGGAACACTTGTGTTCTTAATTGTGCTTTAATGTTCATGGCGAAAGCTTATTGCTTCGTTAAATTGCTATATGGTTGGAATTGGAAAATGATGCATATGGTTTGACAATTTGGCAATTGTTTGAGCTCTCATAGATCATGTTTAAGCTCTTGCATCATGTAGTTTAATCTATTAATGAAGAACTACTGTAGAGCTTGTTTAATTTGGTTTGCATGATTGATCTCTCTAAGTCTAGATATTTTTGGGTAAAGTGTTTGAACAACAAGGAAGACAGTGTAGAGCCTTATAATGCTTGCAATATGTTCTTGTGTGAGTTTTGCTGTACCTATTCATACTTGTGTTTGCTTCAAACAACCTTGCTAGCCCAAACCTTGTACTGAGAGGAAATGCTTCTCGTGCATCCAAACACCTTGAGCCAAACACCATGCCATTTGTGTCCACCATATCTACCTACTATGTGGTATTTCTGCCATTCCAAAGTAAATTACTTGAGTGCTACCTTTAAATTTCATTCCTCTACCTTTACAATATATAGCTCATGGGACAAATAGCTTAAAAACTATTGTGGTGATGAATATGTAGTTATGTGTCTTAATTCTTATAAGTTGCTTGTTGAGCGGTAACCATGTTTTCTGGGGACGCCATCAACTTTACCTTTGTTGGATATCATGTGAGATGCTATGCATGTTCGTCTTGTCTGAAGTAGTGGATTTCATGATCAAATGGTTTGAGTATGCATATTGTTAGAGAAGAACATTGGGCCGCTAACCAAAGCCATGTATCATGGTGGAAGTTTTCAGTTTGGACATACAACCTCACTCTCTTATGAGAATATTATCTGTTGTTGAATGCTTATGCATTAAAAGAGGAGTCCATTATCTGTTGTCTATGTTGTCCCGGTATGGATGTCCTAAGTTGAGATCTATTAAAAACGAGAAATCAAATGCAATTGATCTCCTAGGACCTTTGTACAGGCGGCATAGAGGTACCCCTTTGTGACACTTGGTTGAAACATATGTCATGCAATGATAATCCGTGTTAATCCAAGCTAATTAGGACAAGGTGCGAGCACTATTGGTATTCTATGCATGAGGCTTGCAACTTGTAGGAAGTATTATGCATAGCACATATGAATTATTACTACCGTTGACAAAATTGTTTCTATGTTTTCAAAGTAAAAGCTCTAGCACAAAAATAGTAATCCATGCTTCCCTCTGCGAAGGGCCATTCTTTTACTTTATGTTGAGTCAGTCTACCTACTTATTTCTACCTTAGAAGCAAACACTTGTGTTAACTGTGTGCATTGATTCTTACATGTTTACCTGTTGCACTTGTTATATTACTCTATGTTGACAAATATCCATGAGATATACATGTTACAAGTTGAAAGCAATTGCTGAAACTTAATCATCCTTTGTGTTGCTTCAATGCATTCTACTTTGAATTTATTGCTTATGAGTTAGCTCTTATGCAAGTCTTGTTGATACTTCTCTTGAAAGTACTATTCATGAAGAGTTTTGCTATATGATTCATTTGTTTAGTCATCATCTTTTGTTAGCAATCTTTTGCTTCAGATCACTCCATCCATCTCATATGCTTTACAATAATGTTGATCAAGGTTATGTTGGTAGCATGTCACTTCATAAATTATTTGTTGTTATCGTTTACCTACTCGAGGGCGAGTAGGAACTAAGCTTGGGGATGATTGATACGTCTCAAACGTATCTATAATTTATTATGTTCCATGCTACTTTTATAACAATACTTGCATGTTTTATACATACTTTACATCATTATTATACATTTTCCGGCACTAACCTATTAACAAGATGCCGAAGTGCGATTCTGTTTTCTGTTGTTTTTGGTTTCAGAAATCCTACAAAGGAAATATTCTCGGAATTGGACGAAATCAACCAGGGTCTTATTTTTCCGCGGAGCTTCCGAAGACCGGAGGGGTTACGAAGAGGGGCCACGAGGGCCCGACACCATAGGCCGGCACGGCCAGAGGGGGGCCCGCGCCGCCTATGGTGTGGGCCCTCGCGCCGCCTCTTGACCTACCCTTCCGCCTACTTAAAGCCTTCGTCGTGAAAACCCCTGTACCGAGAGCCACGATACGGAAAACCTTCCAGAGACGCTGCGCCGCCAATCCCATCTCGGGGGATTCAGGAGATCGCCTCCGGCACCCTGCCGGAGGGGAATCATCACCGGAGGGCTCTACATCATCATGCCCGCCTCCGGATTGATGCGTGAGTAGTTCATCCTTGGACTATGGGTCCATAGCAGTAGCTAGATGGTTGTCTTCTCCGCTTGTGCTATCATTGTTTAGATCTTGTGAGCTGCCTAACATGATCAAGATCATCTATTTGTAATGCTACATGTTGTGTTTGGTGGGATCCGATGAATCTAGAATATTATGTCAAGTTGATTATCAATCTATCATATATGTGTTGTTTATGTTCTTGCATGCTCTCCGTTGCTAGTAGAGGCTCTAGCCAAGTTGATACTTGTAACTCCAAGAGGGGGTATTTATGCTCGATAGTGGGTTCATGCCTCCATTGAATCTGGGACAGTGACAGAAAGTTCTAAGGTTGTGGATGTGCTGTTGCTACTAGGGATAAAACATCGATGCTTTGTCTAAGGATATTTGTGTTGATTACATTACACACCATACTTAATGCAATTATTTGTTGTTTACAACTTAATACTGGAGGGGTGCGGATGCTAACCTGAAGGTGGATTATTTAGACATAGATGCATGCTGGATAGCGGTCTATGTACTTTGTCGTAATGCCCTGATTAAATCTCATAGTAATCATCATTGATATGTATTGAATCTTTATTTGTCAATTGCCCACCTGTAATTTGTTCACCCAGCATGTTAGTTATCTTATTGGAGAGACACCACTAGTGAACTGTGGACCCCGGTCCATTCTTTTACATCTGAATACAATCTACTGCAATCATTGTTCTTGATGTTCTTTGCAAACAACCATCATCTTCCACTCGATACGTTTAATCCTTTGTTTTCAGCAAGCCGGTGAGATTGACAACCTCATTACGTTGGGGCAAAGTATCTTGATTGTGTTGTGCAGGTTCCACGTTGGCGCCGATTTCACTGGTGTTGCGCCGCACTACACTCCTCCACCAACAACCTTCACGTGCTTCTTGGCTCCTACTGGTTTGATAACCTTGGTTTCATACTGAGGGAAACTTGCTTCTATACGCATCATACCTTCCACTTGGGGTTCCCAACGGACGTGTGCTTCGCGCGTATCAGATGCACACTAAATAGATGAACTACGGGAAGAACAAGCAGTCTAAGCAAAAGAACATAGTTGAGAAAGACGAACGGTGGACTTTCTCTCATAGGAGCAGTAAAGGATGCAGTTTCAACATCTTCAGAGATTGAAGAGTCTCCCGCACGGCAACAGAATGGGCCACCACACCGGCCATATATCATAGTGGCTAATACTGCCACCATGTAGATCACTCCCAGTTGCAGCACGAACCGACCCCGCCATCCTCTCAAAGAAGAACTCAATGCATTGCTCCTCTTTGACCCCTCGCCTCCATGGCCGGCCGTAAGAAGCATCGCAGCGCCATAAATCCATCTCAGGAGGTGGCCACGAGAAACTAACGAGCTTATTTGAGAAGCTCCAGCTAGGTCCCAGACCAGCCGCCGTCCACCATGGACGCCGACAAGCAGAAGCACCTTGCCTCCCTCCGGTGCCGCTCTCGCAGACACCAAGAAGACGCTTCATCGGAAAAAAGAAGGGAGCTAGGATGTGAGAGCGACCACCGCCTAAGCAGAACATCCCCATGGATTCGGCCAATAGGTGCCATCATAAGACCCGACGTGTAGCCTACTCTGCCCTCCAACCTTGTGATGGCGTGTAACTCACACGTTCGTTGGGAACCCCAAGAGGAAGGTATGATGCGCACAGTAGCAAGTTTTCCCTCAGAAAGAAACCAAGGTTTAATCGAACCAGTAGGAGCCAAGAAGCACGTTGAAGGTTGATGGTGGCGAAATGTGATGCGGCGCAACACAGGGATTCCGGCGCCAACGTGGAACCTGCACAACACAACCCAAGTACTTTGCCCCAACGAAACAGTGAGGTTGTCAATCTCACCGGCTTGCTGTAACAAAGGATTAAGCGTATCGAGTGGAATATGTTTGCAAAGAAAACAGTAAAACACAATTGCAGTAGATTGTATGCTATGTAAAGAATAGGACCGAGGTCCACAGTTCACTAGAGGTGTCTCTCCCATAAGATTAAAGCATGTTGGGTGAACAAATTACAGTCGGGCAATTAATTGACAAATAGAGAAGAGCATAACAATGCATATACATGATATGATAAATATAGTGAGATTTAATCCGGGCATTACGACAAAGTACATAGACCGCCATCCAACTGCATCTATGCCTAAAAAGTCCACCTTCAGGTTATCATCGAACCCCATTCATTAAGTTGCTAAGCAACAGACAATTGCATTAAGTATGGTGCGTAATGTAATCGACAACTACATCCTTAGACATAGAATCAATGTTTTATCCCTAGTGGCAACATCACATCACAACCTTAGAACTTTCTGTCACTGTCCCAGGTGTCAATGAAGGCATGAACCCACTATCGAGCATAAATACTCCCTCTTGGAGTTAAGAGTAAAAACTTGGCCAGAGCCTCTACTAATAACGGAGAGCATGCAAGATCATAAACAACACATAAACAATAGATTGATAATCACCATAACATAGTATTCTCTATCCATCGGATCCCAACAAACACAACATATAGTATTACATATAGATGATCTTGATCATGTTAGGCAGCTCACAAGATCCAACAATGAAGCACAACAAGGAGAAGACAACCATCTAGCTACTGCTATGGACCCATGGTCCAGGGTGAACTACTCACTCATCACTCCGGAGGCGATCATGGCGATGAAGAGTCCTCCGGGAGATGAATCCCCTCTCCGGCAGGGTGCCGGAGGCGATCTCCTGAATCCCCGAGATGGGATTCGCGGCGGCGTCTCGGAAGGTTTTCGTATCGTGGCTCTCGTCGGGGTTTCGCGACGGAGGCTTTAAGTAGGCGAAAGGGTAGGTCGGGGGGCTCACGAGGGGCCCGGATGGAGGGCCGCGCGGCCGGGGTCCGGCCGCGCCACCTGTGGTCGGCCACCTCGTGGCCCCATCGTTATCTCTTCGGTCTTCGGAAGCTTCGTGCAAAAATAGGACCTGGGCGAAGATTTCGTCCAATTCCGAGAATATTTCCTTACTAGGATTTCTGAAACCAAAAACAGCAGAAAAACAACTGGCTCTTCGGCATCTTGTTAATAGGTTAGTTCGAGAAAATGCATAAATATGACATATAATGTGCATAAAACATGTAGGTATCATCAATAAAGTAGCATGGAACATAAGAAATTATCGATACGTCGGAGACGTATCAGCATCCCCAAGCTTAGTTCTGCTCGTCCCGAGGTAAAACGATAACAAAGATAATTCTGAAGTGACATGCCATCATAATCTTGATCATACTATTTGTAAACATATGTAATGAATGCAGCGATCAAAACAATGGTAATGACATGAGTAAACAACTGAATCATAAAGCAAAGACTTTTCATGAATAGTACTTCAAGACTAGCATCAATAAGTCTTGCATAAGAGTTAACTCATAAAGCAATAAATCAAAGTAAAGGTATTGAAGCAACACAAAGGAAGATTAAGTTTCAGCAGTTGCTTTCAACTTATAACATGTATATCTCATGGATATTGTCAACATAAAGTAATATAACAAGTGCAATATGCAAGTATGTAGGAATCAATGCACAGTTCACACAAGTGTTTGCTTCTTAAGGTGGAAGGAGATAGGTAAACTGACTCAACAATAAAAGTAAAAGAAAGGTCCTTCAAAGAGGAAAGCATCGATTGCTGTATTTGTGCTAGAGCTTTTATTTTGAAAACATGAAACAATTTTGTCAACGGTAGTAATAAAGCATATGAGTTATGTAAATTATATCTTACAAGTTGCAAGCCTCATGCATAGTATACTAATAGTGTCCGCACCTCGTCCTACTTAGCTTGGACTACCGGATCTTTGCATGCCATGTTTCAACCAAGTGTCACAAAGGGGTACCTCCATGCCGCCTGTACAAAGGTCTAAGGAGAATGCTCGCATTTTGGATTTCTCGCTTTTGATTATTCTCAACTTAGACATCCATACCGGACAACATGGACAACAGATAATGGACTCCTCTTAAATGCATAAGCATGTAGCAATGATTATTATTCTCATATGAGATTGAGGATATATGTCCAAAACTGAAACTTCCACCATGATTCATGGCTTTAGTTAGCGGCCCAATGTTCTTCTCTAACAATTTTGCATGCTCCAACCACTAAAATGATAGATCCTTCAGACAAGACGGATATGCATAGCAACTCACATGATATTCAACAATAGTTGATGGCGTTCCCCAGAAGCATGGTTATCGCACAACAAGCAACTTAATAAAATATAAAGTGCATAAGTACATATTCAATACTACGATAGTTTTTAAGGCTATTTTGTCCCATGAGCTATATATTGCAAAGGTGAATGATGGAATTTTAAAGGTAGCACTCAAGCAATTTACTTTGGAATGGCGGAGAAATACCATGTAGTAGGTAGGTATGGTGGACACAAATGGCATAGTGGTTGGCTCAAGGATTTTGGATGCATGAGAAGTATTCCCTCTCGATACAAGGTTTAGGCTAGCAAGGTTATTTGAAGCAAACTCAAGGATGAACAGGTGCAGCAAAACTCACATAAAAGACATATTGTAAACATTATAAGACTCTACACCGTCTTCCTTGTTGTTCGAAACTCAATACTAGATATTATCTAGACCTTAGAGAGACCAAATATGCAAATCAAATTTTAGCAAGCTCTATGTATTTCTTCATTAATGGGTGCAAAGCATATGATGCAAAAGTTTAACATGAGCACAACAATTGCCAAGTATCACATTATCCAAGACATTTTAGAATTACTACATGTAGCATTTTCCAATTCCAACCATATAACAATTTAACGAAGAAGAAACTTCGCCTTGAACATTATGAGTAAAGCGTAAGGACATATTTGTCCATATGCAACAGCGGAGCGTGTCTCTCTCCCACAAAGTGAATGCTAGTATCCATTTTATTCAAACAAAAACAAAAACAAAAACAAACCGACGCTCCAAGTAAAGAACACAAGATGTGATTGAATAAAAATATAGTTTCAGGGGAGGAACCTGATGATGTTGTCGATGAAGAAGGGGATGCCTTGGGCATCCCCAAGCTTACGCTTGAGTCTTCTTAGAATATGCAGGGGTGAACCACGGGGCATCCCCAAGCTTAGAGCTTTCACTCCTCTTGATTATAGTATATCATTCTCCTCTCTTGACCCTTGAAAACTTCCTTCACACCAAACTTCAAGCAAACTCATTAGAGGGTTAGTGCACAATTAATAATTCACATGTTCAGAGGTGGCACAATCATTCTTTACACTTCTGGACATTTCATAAAGCTACTGGACATTAATGGATCAAAGAAATGAATCCAACATAGCAAAAGAGGCAATGCGAAATAAAAGGCAGAATCTGTCAAAAACAGAACAGTCCGTAAAGACGAATTTAAAGCTGGCACCAGACTTACTCAAATGGAAAAACTCAAAACTAATGAAAGTTGCGTCCATATCTGAGGATCACGCTCGTAAATTGGCAGATTTTTTCGAATTTTCTACAGAGGACTGTGCCCAGATTCGTGACAGACAGCAATGCTGTTTCTGCGCAGCGATCCCAAATATAACATCAACTTTGACATAGAAAGTTTACTTGGCACAAAAACATGATAAGGAGAGGTTGCTACAGTAGTAAACAACTTCCAAGACTCAACAAAACAAAAAATTGCTGTAGTAAAAACATGGGTTGTCTCCCATAAGCGCTTTTCTTTAACGCCTTTCAGCTAGGCGCAGAAAGTGCAAATCAAGTAACATCGAGAGATGAAGCATCAACATCATAACTTGTTCTAATAATAGAATCAAAAGGCAACTTAATTCTCTTTCTAGGGAAATGTTCCATACCTTTCTTGAGAGGAAATTGATATTTAATATTACCTTCCCTCATATCAATAACAACACCAACGGTTCGAAGAAAAGGTCTTCCCAACATAATAGGACAAGATGCATTGCATTCGATATCCAAGACAACAAAATCAACGGGGACAAGGTTATTGTTAACCGTAATGCGCACATTATCAATCCTCCCCAAAGGTTTCTTTTTAACATTATCGGCAAGATTAACATCCAAATAACAATTCTTCAATGGTGGCAAGTCAAGCATATCATAAATATTTTTAGGCATAACAGAAATACTTGCACCAAGATCACATAAAGCATTACATTCAAAGTCATTGAATTTCATTTTAATGATGGGCTCCCAACCATCTTCTAACTTTCTAGGAATAGAAGTTTCAAGTTTTAGTTTCTCTTCTCTAGCTTTTATGAGAGCATTTGTAATATGTTTTGTAAAGGCTAAATTTATAGCACTAGCATTAGGACTTTTAGCAAGTTTTTGTAAGAACTTTATAACTTCAGAGATGTGGCAATCATCAAAATCTAAATCATTATGAGCTACAGCAATGGGATCATTGTTCCCAAGGTTGGAAAAAATTTCAGCAGTTTTATCACAAGCAGTTTCAGCAGTTTTAGCAATTTCAGGCAGTTTTGTTCGCTTTGCACTAGGAGTAAAAACATTGCCAACACCAATTATTTTACCATTGATAGTAGAAGGTGCAGCAACATGTGAAGAATTAGCATTACTAGTGGTGGTAATAGTCCAAACTTTAGCTACATTATTCTCTTTAGCTAGTTTTTCATTTTCTTCTCTATCCCACCTAGCACGCAATTCAGCCATTAATCTTATATTCTCATTAATTCTAACTTGGATGGCATTTGCTGTAGTAGTAATCTTATTATCAATATCATTATTAGGCATAACTTTCAATTTTAAAAGATTAACATCAGAGGCAAGTCTATCAACTCTAGAAGCAATAGTATCAATTTTATCAAGCTTTTCCTCAACAGATTTGTTAAAAGCAGTTTGTGTACTAATAAATTCTTTAAGCATGGCTTCAAGACCAGAGGGTACACTCCTATTATTGTTGTAAGAATTCCCATAAGAATTACCATAACCATTACCATTAGCAGAAGGATATGGCCTATAATTATTACCAGAGTTGTTCCTATAAGCATTGTTGTTGAAATTATTATTTTTAATGAAATTCACATCAACATTTTCTTCTTGAGCAACCAATGAAGCTAAAGGAACATTATTTGGATCAACATTAGATCTACCATTCACAAGCATAGACATAATCACATCAATCTTATCACTCAAGGAAGAGGTTTCTTCAACAGAATTTACCTTCTTACCTTGTGGAGCTCTTTCCGTGTGCCATTCAGAGTAATTTATCATCATATCATCAAGAAGTTTTGTAGCCGCCCCCAATGTGATGGACATAAAGGTACCTCCAGCAGCTGAATCCAATAAATTCCGCGAAGAAAAATTTAGTCCTGCATAGAAGGTTTGGATGATCATCCAAGTAGTCAGTCCATGGGTTGGGCAATTCTTTACCAAAGTTTTCATTCTCTCCCATGCTTGAGCAACATGTTCAGTATCTAATTGCTTAAAATTCATTATGCTACTTCTCAAAGATATAATTTTAGCGGGAGGATAATATCTACCAATAAAAGCATCCTTGCATTTAGTCCATGAATCAATACTATTCTTAGGCAAAGATAGCAACCAATCTTTAGCTCTTCCTCTTAATGAGAAAGGAAACACTTTCAATTTAATAATATCACCATCTACATCCTTATACTTTTGCATTTCACAAAGTTCAACAAAATTATTGAGATGGGCAGCAGCATCATCAGAACTAACACCAGAAAATTGATCTCTCATGACAAGATTTAGTAAAGCAGGTTTAATTTCAAAGAATTCTGCTGTAGTAGCAGGTGGAGCAATAGGTGTGCATAGGAAATCATTATTATTTGCATTTGTGAAGTCACACAACTTAGTATTTTCAGGAGTATTCATTTTAGCAACGGTAAATAAAACAAACTAGATAAAGTAAATGCAAGTAACTAATTTTTTTGTGTTTTTGATATAGAGAGCAAGACAGTAAATAAAGTAAAACTAACAACTAATTTTTTGTGTGTTTTGTTTAGGTGCAGCAAACAAAGTAGTAAATAAAATAAAGCAAGACAAAAACAAAGTAAAGAGATTGAGAAGTGGAGACTCCCCTTGCAGCGTGTCTTGATCTCCCCGGCAACGGCGCAGAAAAAGAGCTTGATGGCGTGTAACTCACACGTTCGTTGGGAACCCCAAGAGGAAGGTATGATGCGCACAGTAGCAAGTTTTCCCTCAGAAAGAAACCAAGGTTTAATCGAACCAGTAGGAGCCAAGAAGCACGTTGAAGGTTGATGGTGGCGAAATGTGATGCGGCGCAACAACAGGGATTCCGGCGCCAACGTGGAACCTGCACAACACAACCCAAGTACTTTGCCCCAACGAAACAGTGAGGTTGTCAATCTCACCGGCTTGCTGTAACAAAGGATTAAGCGTATCGAGTGGAAGATGTTTGCAAAGAAAACAGTAAAACACAATTGGTAGATTGTATGCTATGTAAAGAATAGGACCGGGGTCCACAGTTCACTAGAGGTGTCTCTCCCATAAGATTAAAGCATGTTGGGTGAACAAATTACAGTCGGGCAATTGACAAATAGAGAAGAGCATAACAATGCATATACATGATATGATAAATATAGTGAGATTTAATCCGGGCATTACGACAAAGTACATAGACCGCCATCCAACTGCATCTATGCCTAAAAAGTCCACCTTCAGGTTATCATCCGAACCCCATTCAGTATTAAGTTGCTAAGCAACAGACAATTGCATTAAGTATGGTGCGTAATGTAATCGACAACTACATCCTTAGACATAGAATCAATGTTTTATCCCTAGTGGCAACAGCACATCACAACCTTAGAACTTTCTGTCACTGTCCCAGGTGTCAATGAAGGCATGAACCCACTATCGAGCATAAATACTCCCTCTTGGAGTTAAGAGTAAAAACTTGGCCAGAGCCTCTACTAATAACGGAGAGCATGCAAGATCATAAACAACACATAAACAATAGATTGATAATCACCATAACATAGTATTCTCTATCCATCGGATCCCGACAAACACAACATATAGTATTACATATAGATGATCTTGATCATGTTAGGCAGCTCACAAGATCCAACAATGAAGCACAACAAGGAGAAGACGACCATCTAGCTACTGCTATGGACCCATGGTCCAGGGGTGAACTACTCACTCATCACTCGGAGGCGATCATGGCGATGAAGAGTCCTGGAGATGAATCCCCTCTCGGCGGGGTGCCGGGAGCTCTGAATCCCTCGAGATGGGATTCGCGGCGGCGTCTCTGGAAGGTTTTATCGTGGCTCTCGACGGGGTTTCGCGACGGAGGCTTTAAGTAGGCGAAAGGGTAGGTCGGGGGGCTCACGAGGGCCCGGATGACGGGCCGCGCGGCCGGGGGCAGGCCGCCGCCCGTGGTCTGGCCACCTCGTGGCCCCACTTCGTTATCTCTTCGGTCTTCGGAAGCTTCGTGCAAAAATAGGACCTGGGCGAAGATTTCGTCCAATTCCGAGAATATTTCCTTACTAGGATTTCTGAAACCAAAAACAGCAGAAAACTGGCTCTTCGGCATCTTGTTAATAGGTTAGTTCTAGAAAATGCATAAATATGACATATAATGTGCATAAAACATGTAGGTATCATCAATAAAGTAGCATGGAACATAAGAAATTATCGATACGTCGGAGACGTATCACCTTGCTGCCAAGAGCTTGAGGAAGAGGAGCACAAAGCAGGACAACAACCAATCCAGATCTGACCGCCTTTTATTAGTCGGGGAAGACCTAACTAGGAAGAAACCTAGAACTACAAGGAGCCAGACCCCCCTCACAGTCAAAGCCGGCCACCATGGCCACCGGCGACGGGAGGGAGAGAGGTCGGCGGGGGGATCAAGAGGGGAGAGGCTCAAGGACGAAGGAAGAGACCACACGGGTCTAATTCTCCACAGGGGTAAGTCCGTCTTTTTATCCTCTTCTTGAGTCTCCATAAGGTCCTTCTTGATATCTCCATCTCCCTTGCTTTGCATCATCCCGTTTCTAGCACAATCGTCATATGTTCCTTCGCATGCTTGCCTACATGATCCATCACTACCTTGAATATTTGTTAAGTAAAAAAATTCACCATCTTTTTTATCAAGAAATGTAGTAAATGTAACTCATTCGCATGGTTCAATCTGTGCTTTGATGGATTAGTATAATTTTTAAGCATTTAAGAGTTAGAAAGTTGTCAATCGTTTGAAACCTAATGTGATTTCTTCGGTGTACTGAAATTTTCTTAATAATTCATATTTAAGGTGCAACTTTTCCTATCATGCATAAAGTCTCACAGAGGGGTGATCTATTTATACCATAAAATTGAGCTTACTCACGCTTATTTTTTTTACTTTGGAATTGAACTTTTAGATGCATGTAGGCATGGTGCAAGACCATTTAGTTCATTTGATGCTTCTTGTGGGTCAAATATTATATACTT
This sequence comes from Lolium multiflorum, assembly GCA_030979885.1. Lineage (NCBI taxonomy): Eukaryota > Viridiplantae > Streptophyta > Magnoliopsida > Poales > Poaceae > Lolium > Lolium multiflorum. The sequence goes on along the minus strand of CM061750.1, from coordinate 312,254,255 downwards.
ATTCCAGTATATATTTCGCATCCCCATGAATGCATTCCATTTCTTGTTAAGGCTGCTTAGTCCATGTAACGAGCATACAAGGTGTGGTGAACGAGATTTTGGAAGTAAGTATTGAAGTAATAGTTGTTTTGTAAAACATCGTGACTTGATGGAGATTTATTTAATTTGTTTAAAGAGCTATATTTGATCGTTTTTCTTCATTTGTGGATTAAAAGGATGAGAAAACAGGTCACCGAGCGGATTAATATGTATGGAAACAAGTGTAACATGGCTTTACCCTTGGATTATGAATTATGCAACTATGTTATGCTTATGGCAACATATTCTAGATACTGAGTCAATTGTTCCTCTTGGTCTTTTATGCAGCAAGGAAGCTATTATGACATGTTTCATCTGATACATGTATGCTTTTAAGTGAATTAGTTATGTACCATATATTACCTTTTTCAATCCGAATGAATATGCCTAAATAGTGTGCTAAGATATAACAGTTTATACAATTATAGTCCACCCACTGCAATTTGAACAGGGTTTTCTTAGTCAAAATAGTTACCGTCTTTTTTTCACTTTACTGGTACTACGCTACAATACTCCAGTATTTCACCAGTCGGCCGAAACACACGGCGTAAGATTGGGAGAAGCAAAGATAGTAAACTATACAATAGAAGAGAGCAAAGGCGCGGCGGTTTCGACTAGTGCGACGACGACGTCTGCGCGGCGGCGCGGCGCATCCTGTACCCCCACGTCCCTCGCGCCTCCGCCTGCCTCCACTGCAACCCGGCCAGCTGCTCCTCAAAGTCCGCGAACCCCGCTCGCCGCGCCGCCTGGGAGGACCCGGCGCCACCGCCGATGCGCAGCTCTATGTCGTAGCCTCGCCTGCGCTCGGGGTCGGAGAGCACCTCGTAGGCCTCGCGCGCCATCATGAACCGGTCGGCGCCGCCCGGGCAAGTGTCCGGGTGCCACCGCAGCGCCGCGCGCCTGTAGGCGGCCTTGATCTCCTCCGGCCCCGCCGACGTCCCCACCGACAGCACCTCGTACATCGTAGTCTTCGCTGCCGACGCCGCTCGCTCCGGCGCCGGCCGACACCCTCACCCGCGCCCGGCGCTGGCATTTCACCACTCCAGAGAACCCCGCGGGCCGCGCGCACACCGAACTCATCTCTGCGATTAATGGATGCTACGGCTACCAGAAAACTGAAGAGTGGTGGATATGGCTGGAGAAACTGCGTGTAAGCAATGGCTTTCTTCTTGCGCTTGAAGCTGGAAGTTGTAAGCTAACGGTGGATTCTATCTTTGCACCCGGTGGTGGTTATATAATGCCGAGTGATGCGTGGCGGCGTGGGCATCTGGAAGAGATGGACGAAGAAGTCATGTCCGCGACGAGAAAGGCGTCCCAGCCTGGCCTCGTCGCCCACGGAAGCGCCATCTCTCTCTTCGCTTGCCCTCAATTTGCCACCACTAATTATCCTCTTACTTAATTACCGTTAAGTTGCTGTCAGATGGGCCGATCTCGGCTTTGGTTTCGTCTTTTTTTTTTTTTTAAACGAGGCAAAAGCTTTGCCTTTCATTGATATAGGAGAAAAGAGTTGGCCCGTTTATGAGGAAAACTGGCCGAAAAACCGTACAACACGACACCACACGCCAGCCCCGAGGCTGCGCTCCACACGGGTCGACGACCAACCAGGTCGACACCACACCTCAACGCAACAGGCGGAGGCGAAAGACCGGAGCCACCGCTCCAACTACCACACCGACCCCGAGGCCGCGACCCACCTGGCCGAAGACGAACCCGCCTCCACCAAAACCGCCAAAACACTCCACAAACCCCTCTGACCAGCGGACTTCCAAAGCGAGGCCCCAAGAGGCAAAGCGACACAAGAGCGCCGCCCACGCCCGATCCCGTGAGGGATAGGGTTTAGGGCGGAGGAGACACCCACTTCGACGACGCCTTCAAGAAGGAAGCGGCGCCCACGGGCGTCACCGTCGTCGGTCCTGGCCGGCCGCCAAGACAAAGCTTTCGCCCAGCGAAGAGTCCCAAGAAAACTCGCGCCCGCCCAAAAGAGGACCGGCACAGACCACCACCTGCAACCGCCGGATCTCTAACCCCGGAGCAACGCGCCTGTAGCCAACGAAGCATCGCCGAAGAACACCGTGGGCGCCGCCGGAACGCCACATAGAGGGGACGCCGACCAACACCAACACGGGGCCCGAAGACGACCACCGAAGACCGTAGACAAGAACTCCCAGGTCCGACCGCCACGCCGCCCACTTGGCCACCACATCCGCCACACCGCCGAGGAAACCGAGGCCGCCGTCCCGTCGCGCCCCTCACCGAGCTCCTCCTCCCAGTAACATGCCACGCCCGCCCTGGCCTCCACACGCCGACGACGGCACACCAACCACCACGCAGACCCCCGCAGCAACCTTGTGGCCAACATCGTCTTGAGATGTCAACTTATTGAGACTACTATTTTTAGCTGAGTTCTAGATTAGTGGAAGGACATCTTTTTCGAAACACAGTACAATCAAAGACGTTTACACATACACATACACATTTACTCCTATGAACGCACACACATCCTACCCCTATGAGCACCTTCGAGAGACTGCGTTGAAGATCTGATCCGGCAGGTCTTGAGATAGGCGAAGTCACCACAGGCGCCTCGCTGTCGACGGAAACGCCGCCTCCCACTAAACAATATTCTGCCTTTATGAAACATCAAAGTGTCAAATCCAGGATTTGAACTCTAGTGACTTGGGTTGCCACTATCCTCCTAACCATCGAATCGCGGGTTGGTTCTCATTAGTGGAAGGACATTGCTGAGGGTCTCTCGGCCATTTGATTTGCCATCCCGGTCCACACTGACACGTGTCTATTTTATCTTCAAATCCCACATTGTTTCTATGTAGCAAAAACATCCTATTTTTATCTACTCCCTCCTGTCCATATTTGTGAATTCAACTTTATATGTGTACCCATGCATCTAATTCTTAACTAGATAGAGATGAATTCAGATAAAGTTGAGTCCATTAATATGGACCGGATAGAGTAGTTAAAAATGGCTCGCTCACAAAATAAGAGAAAAAGGTTGAGCTCATTGGAGACCTCTTAGCAAAAAAAAATGCTACTACAGAAAACCCGACTCATCGAAGATATCTTGGATACCTTGTCAAAGACCTCGTCGCAAAATATTGTGCTATTGTAGCAAAACCATATAAAATTATAGAAAATAAATTATTCCTACGTTGCAAATCACACAAATACATGGTGCAAAACCATATAATTTTTGTACCATCATTGCATTAAATTTTCACCGTGGGTTCAAAACATGAAGAAAAGCATTGCAACATTTTCATAATATAAATGTAGCAAAATCAATACGAGCATGGAGCAAAAATCTCCTATTACTATATCAAAATTTTAAAACACGAGTCGTTAGCATCGACGGTCTCTGTTGGTACCAACATCAAACACCTTTGGTACAAACCTCAACGAATGTGGTAGCAAAACTGACTAGCATTTGCAGTATTACTGCTGATGGTGGCGCCTTACTCGTCTTGGTCGTGGGCAACGGAGAGTGGTGTTTCCTTGACCAAAAGCAACCTAGTGAAGCGGCGGGAACGTCCGATCGACGCCGAGATCTAGTGTGGGGTGACCACCACGCGGTCGGCCACAACAACTCTATGAAGACTACATCAGGCTACCCAAGGTCGGCAGTCCGCTCTCTTGCGATGAAGACCAGCTGCAAAACCATGCTTGTTATGGCCATCGGCGGCCGGGCTTGGATCAATGGGTGTCGGTGTAGAGAGCTCATGGTGGCGGGTGTCGATGTCCACGGAGAGGAGGGACCTTGATACGTCTCCAACGTATCTATAATTTCTTATGTTCCATGCTAGTTTTATGACAATACCTACATGTTTTGTTCACACTTTATGATGTTTTGATGCATTTTACGGCACTAACCTATTAACAAGATGCCGAGCGCCAGGTTTTCTGCTGTTTTTGGTTTCAGAAATCCTACACAGGAAATATTCTCGAAATTGGATGAAACAAAAGCCCACGGTCTTATTTTCCACGGAGCTTCCAGAAGACCGAAGAGGATACGAAGTGGGGCCACGAGGCGCCCTAACCATAGGGCGGCGCGGCCAGCATGGGGCCCGTGCTGGCCTATGGTGTGGGGCCCCTGTGCCTCCTCCGACTCTGCCCTTCCGCCTACTTAAACACTCCGTCGCGAAAACCCTAGTATCGAGAGCCACGATACGGAAAAAGTTCCAGAGACGCCGCCACCGCCAATCCCATCTCGGGGATTCAGGAGATCGCCTCCGGCACCCTGCCGGAGAGGGGAATCATCACCGGAGGGCTCTACATCACCATGCCCGCCTCCGGACTGATGCGTGAGTAGTTCATCCTTGGACTATGGGTCCATAGCGGTAGCTAGATGGTTGTCTTCTCCTCTTGTGCTATCATGTTTAGATCTTGTGAGCTGCCTAACATGATCAAGATCATCTATTTGTAATGCTACATGTTGTGTTTGGTGGGATCCGATGAATATGGAATACTATGTCAAGTTGATTATTGATCTATCATATATGTGTTGTTTATGTTCTTACATGCTCTCCGTTGCTAGTAGAGGCTCTGGCCAAGTTGATACTTGTAACTCCAAGAGGGAGTATTTATGCTCGATAGTGGGTTCATGCCTCCATTGAATCTGGGACAGTGACAGAAAGTTCTAAGGTTATGGATGTGCTGTTGCCACTAGGGATAAAACATCAATGCTTTGTCTAAGAATATTTGTGTTGATTACATTACGCACAATACTTAATGCAATTGTCTGTTGTTTGCAACTTAATACTGGAGGGGGTGCGGATGCTAACCTGAAAGTGGACTTTTTAGGCATAGATGCATGCTGGATGGCGGTCTATGTTCTTTGTCGTAATGCCCTGATTAAATCACATAGTGATCATCATGATATGTATATGAATCTTTATTTGTCAATTGCCCACCTGTAATTTGTTCACCCAGCATGCTATTTATCTTATTGGAGAGACACCACTAGTGAACTGTGGACCCCGGTCCATTCTTTTACATCTGAAATACAATCTACTGCAATCTCTGTTCTTTGTTGTTCTTCGCAAGCAAACATCATTCTCCACACCATACGTTTAATCCTTTGTTTTCAGCAAGCCGGTGAGATTGACAACCTCACTGTTAAGTTGGGGCAAAGTATCTTGATTGTGTTGTGCAGGTTCCACGTTGGCGCCGGAATCCCTGGTGTTGCGCCGCACTACACTCCTCCACCAACAACCTTCACGTGGCCTTCATCTCCTACTGGTTCGATAAACCTTGGTTTCTTACTGAGGGAAAACTTCTGCTGTGCTCATCATACCTTCCTCTTGGGGTTCCCAACGGACGTGTGTTGTACCGTCACAAGGAAGCTTCTACACGCTAGCAGCTACTTTTTCTGGCGCCGTTGCCGGGGAGATCAAGAAACGCTGCAAGGGGAGTCTCCCACATCCAATCTCTTTACTTTGTTTATTGTCTTGCTTTACTTTATTTTATTTTCTATTTTGTTTGCCTTATAACAAAAACACAAAAAAAATAGTTACTTGTTTTTACTTTACTTTATTCTGTTTGCTTAGTTTACTTTTATTACTGTTAAAATGAATACTCCTGAAAATACTAAGTTGTGTGATTTCACTAGCACAAATAATAATGATTTTATAAGTACTCCTATTGCTCCACCTGCTACTACAGCAGAATTTTATGAAATTAAACCTGCTTTACTGAATCTTGTTATGAGAGAGCAATTTTCTGGTGTTAGTAATGATGATGCTGCTGCCCATCTTAATTATTTTGTTGAACTTTGTGAAATGCAAAAGTATAAGAATATAGATGGTGATATTATAAAACTGAAATTGTTTCCTTTCTCCTTAAGAGGAGGAGCTAAAGATTGGTTGCTTTCTTTGCCTAAAAATAGTATTGATTCATGGACTAAATGTAAAGATGCTTTTATTGGTAAATATTATCCTCCTGCTAAGATTATATCTTTGAGAAGTAGCATTATGAATTTTAAGCAATTAGATAATGAACATGTTGCTCAAGCATGGGAGAGAATGAAATCTTTGGTAAAGAATTGCCCTACCCATGGACTAACTACTTGGATGATCATCCAAACCTTTTATGCAGGATTGAATTTTTCTTCGAGGAACCTATTGGATTCAGCTGCTGGAGGTACTTTTATGTCCATCACTTTGGGTGCTGCAACAAAGCTTCTTGATGATATGATGATCAATTACTCTGAATGGCATACTGAAAGAACTCCTCAAGGTAAGAAGGTAAATTCTGTTGAAGAAACCTCTTCTTTGGGTGATAAGATTGATGTTATTATGTCTATGCTTGTTAATGGTAAATCTCATATTGATCCTAATAATGTTCCTTTAGCTTCATTGGTTGCTCAAGAAGAGCATGCTGATGTGAATTTCATTAAGAATAATAATTTCAACAACAATGCTTATAGGAATAATTATGGTAACAACAACTATAGGCCATATCCTTCTAATAATGGTAGTGGTTATGGTAATTCCTATGGTAATGCTTACAACAATAATAAGAGTGTACCCTCTGGTCTTGAAGTCATGCTTAAAGAATTTATTAGTACACAAACTGCTTTTAATAAATCTGTTGAGGAAAAGCTTGGTAAAATTGATGTTCTTGCTTCTAAGGTTGATAGTCTTGCTCTTGATGTTGATCTTTTGAAACTAAAAGTTATGCCTGATGAAGTTAAAGATACTAAGTTTGCTAAAACAAATGCTATCCAAGTTCGAATTAATGATAATATTAGAATGTTGGCTGAATTGCATGCTAGGTGGGAAAGAGAAGAAAAAGAAAAACTTGCTAAAGAGAATAATGTAGCTAAAGTTTGGACTATTACCACCACTAGTAATGTTGATGCTTCACATGTTGCTAAACCTCCTACTATCAATGGTAAAATAATTGGTTTTGCCAATGTTTCTACTCCTAGTACAAAGCGTGCAAAATTGCCTGAAACTGTTGAAACTGTTTGTGATAAAAGTGCTGAAATTTTTCAGAATGCTGTAGATCATAATGGTTTAGATTTTGATAGTTGTCATATTTCTGAAGTTATTAAGTTCTTACAAAAACTTGCTAGAAGTCCTAATGCTAGTGCTACAAATTTAGCCTTTACAAAACATATTACAAATGCTCTCATTAAAGCTAGAGAAGAGAAATTAAAACTTGAAGCTTCTATTCCTAGGAAGTTGGAAGATGGTTGGGAGCCCATCATTAATATGAAAGTCAATGATTTTGATTGTAATGCTTTATGTGATCTTGGTGCAAGTATTTCTGTTATGCCTAAGAAAATTTATGATATGCTTGACTTGCCACCATTGAAAAATTGTTATTTGGATGTTAATCTTGCTGATAATTCTATAAAGAAACCTTTGGGGAGGATTGATAATGTTCGCATTACGGTTAACAATAACCTTGTCCCCGTTGATTTTGTTGTCTTGGATATTGAATGCAATGCATTTTGTCCTATTGTCTTGGGAAGACCCTTTCTTCGAACTGTTGGAGCTATTATTGATATGAAAGAAGAAAATATTAAGTATCAATTCCCTCTCAAGAAAGGTATGGAACACTTCCCTAGAAAGAGAATGAAGTTGCCTTTTGATTCTATTATTAGAACAAATTATGATGTTGATGCTTCTTCTCTTGATAATACTTGATTTGCACTTTCTGCGCCTAGCTGAAAGGCGTTAAAGAAAATCACTTCTTGGGAGATAACCCATGTTGTTTTTATTTTTACTACTGTTTTGTTGAGTCTTGGAAGTTGTTACTACTGTAGCAACCTCTCCTTATCATGTTATTGTGCCAAGTAAAGTCTCCAATAGAAGGTTGATACTAGATTTGGATTTCTGCGCAGAAATAGATTTGGTGTCTGTCACAAATTCGTGTTTTCTCTCTGTAGAAGAATCAAAAAAATCTGCCAATTTACATGCGTGATCCTCAGATATGTACGCAACTTTCATTAGTTTTGAGTTTTTCCATTTGAGCAAGTTAAGTGCCTCAGAAAAATTCGTCTTTACGGACTGTTCTGTTTTGACAGATTCTGCCTTTTATTTCGCATTGCCTCTTTTACTGTGTTGAGTGGATTTCTTTGTTCCATTAACTTCCAGTAGCCTTGGGTAATGTACAGAAGTGTTACGAATTATTGTGTCCCCTCTGAACATGTGAATCTTGATTATGCACTAACTCTCTAATGAGTTTGCTTTAAGTTTGGTGTGGAGGAAGTTTTCAAGGGTCAAGAGAAGAGGATGATATAATATGATCAAGAAGAGTGAAAAGTCTAAGCTTGGGGATGCCCCTGTGGTTCATCCCTGCATATTTCAAGAAGACTCAAGCATCTAAGCTTGGGGATGCCCAAGGCATCCCCTTCTTCATCGACAACTTATCAGGTCACTTCTAGTGAAACTATATTTTTATTCTGTCACATCCTATGTTATTTACTTGGAGCGTCTGTTTGGTTTTTGTTTGAATAAATTCGGATCCCAACAATCCTTGTATTGGAGAGAGACACGCTCCGCTTTTTCATTTGAACACTTGTGTTCTTAGTTTTGCTTTAATGTTCATGGCGAAGGCTAAAAACTGCTTCGTTGATTGTTATTTGGTTGGAATCAGAAAATGCTTCATATGGTCTTGAATAATTTGATACTTGGCATTGTTTTGAGCTCTCATAGATCATGTTTAAGCTCTTGCATCATGTAGTTTAAATCTATTAGTGGAGAACTACCGTAGAGCTTGTTGAAATTTGGTTTGCATGATTGATCTCTCTAAGGTCTAGATATTTTCTAGTAAAAGTGTTTGAACAACAAGGAAGACAGTGTAGAGTCTTATAATGCTTGCAATATGTTCTTGTGTAAGTTTTTGATGTACCTGTTCATACTTGTGTTTGCTTCAAACAACCTTGCTAGCCAAAGCCTTGTACTGAGAGGAAATGCTTCTCGTGCATCCAAACACCTTGAGCCAAAACCCATGCCATTTGTGTCCACCATAACTACCTATATGTGGTATTTTTCTGCCATTCCAAAGTAAATTGCTTGCGTGCTACCTTTAAAATTTCATTCCTTTGTCTTTACAATACATAGCTCATGGGAAAATAGCTTAAAAACTATTGTGGTGATGAATATGTAGCTATGTATCTTATTTCTTATAAGTTGCTTGTTGAGCGGTAACCATGTTTCTGGGGACGCCATCAACTTTTACACCTTTGTTGAATATCATGTGAGTTGCTATGCATGTTCGTCTTGTCTGAAGTAAGGGTGATTTATCATGATTAAATGGTTTGAGTATGCATATTGTTAGAGAAGAACATTGGGCCGCCAACCAAAGCCATGTATCATGGTGGAAGTTTTCAGTTTGGACATTAATCCTCAATCTCTTATGAGAATATTATCTGTTGTTGAATGCTTATGCATTAAAGAGGAGTCCATTATCTGTTTTCTATGTTGTCCCGGTATGGATGTCCTTAGTTGAGATCTATCAAAAACGAGAAATCAAATGCGATTTATCTCCTTGGACCTTTGTACAGGCGGCATAGAGGTACCCCTTTGTGACACTTGGTTGAAACATATGTTATGCAATGATAATCCATGTAAATCCAAGCTAATTAGGACAAGGTGCGAGCACTATTGGTATTCTATGCATGAGGCTTGCAACTTATAAGAGGTTTTATGCATAACACATATGAATTATTACTACCGTTGACAAAATTGTTTCCATGTTTTCAAAATAAAAGCTCTAGCACAAAAATAGTAATCCATGCTTCCCTCTGCGAAGGGCCATTCTTTTACTTTATGTTGAGTCAGTTTACCTACTTCTTTCTATCCTAGAAGCAAACACTTGTGTCAAGTGTGCATTGATTCTTACATGTTTACTTATTGCACTTGTTATATTACTTTATGTTGACAATTATCCATGAGATATACATGTTACAAGTTGAAAGCAATTGCTGAAACTTAATCATCCTATGTGTTGCTTCGAAACCTCTTACTTTGAATCTATTGCTTTATGAGTTAGCTCTTATGCAAGTCTTTTTGATACTTGTCTTGAAAGTACTATTCATGAAAAGTTTTTGCTATATGATTCATTTGTTTAGTCATTATCTTTTGTTAGCAATCTATTGCTTCGAATCACTTCATTCATCTCATATGCTTTACAATAATGTTGATCAAGATTATGATGGTAGCATGTCACTTCAGAAATTATTGTTTTTATCGTTTACCTACTCGAGGGCGAGTAGGAACTAAGCTTGGGGATGCTTGATACGTCTTCAACGTATCTATAATTTCTTATGTTCCATGCTAGTTTTATGACAATACCTACATGTTTTGTTCACACTTTATGATGTTTTGATGCATTTTCCGGCACTAACCTATTAACAAGATGCCGAAGCGCCAGTTCCTGTTTTCTGCTGTTTTTGGTTTCAGAAATCCTAAACAGGAAATATTCTCGGAATTGGACGAAACAAAAGCCCACGGTATTATTTTTCCACGGAGCTTCCAGAAGACCGAAGAGGATACGAAGTGGGGACTGATACGTCCAATTTGCATCACTATTTTGTATCATAATTTGCTGTTATTCATTGATATATTTCATATTGGGACACAATACTTATGTTATTTCATCTATTTTGCATGTTTCATCATCATTGGAGGATCAAGCACCGGAGCCAGGATTCTGCTGGAAAAAGCACCGTCAGAACGCAATATTTCGGAAGATCAACTGTGGAAGGGAATTTCACGTAAATTCCTATTTTTCCAGATGACGGAGGGAGCCAGAAGGGGAAGAGGAGAAGAGCCACTGTGGGCCCAGACCACGGGCGGCGCGCCCAAGGCCTGGCCGCGCCACCCTGTGCTCTGGGGGCCCCACAGCCTCTTTCGCCTCCTTTTCTTCGCGTACTCCTTCGTCCCGAAAACCTAAGCACAGAGGGATCCTCACGAAGGGTACAGCCGCCTCTGGGGCGGAGAACACCAGAGAGAAAAGAGCTCTCCGGCGGGCAGGAATCCGCCGGGGAAATTCCCTCCCGGAGGGGGAAATCGACGCCATCGCCATCGTCATCGAGCGGGACATCATCTCCATCATCATCGTCATCATCTCCACCATCTACACCGCCATCACCACCGCTGCACCTCGTCACCGCTGTAACGATTTGGGTTTGATCTTGATTGTTTGATAGGGGAAACTCTCCCGGTGTTATTCTATACTTGTTGTAGATGCTATTGAGTGAAACCATTGAACCAAGGTTCATGTTCAGATTGTTATTCATCATCATATCACCTCTGATTGTATTCCATATGATGTCTCGTGAGTAGTTCGTTTAGTTCTTGAGGACATGGGTGAAGTCTAAATGCTAGTAGTGAATTATGGTTGAGTAATATTCAATGTTATGATATTTAAGTTGTGGTGTCATTCTTCTAGTGGTGTCGTGTGAACGTCGACTACACGACACTTCACCATTTATGGGCCTAGGGGAGTGCATCTTGTATTCGGTTGCTAATTGCGGGGTTGCCGGAGTGACAGAAACCTAAGCCCCCGTTAGTATATCGATGCAGGAGGGATCGCAGGATCTCAGAGTTTAAGGCTGTGGTTAGATTTATCTTAATTACTTTCTTGTAGTTGCGGATGCTTGCAAGGGGTATAATCACAAGTATGTATTAGTCCTAGGAAGGGCGGTGCATTAGCATAGGTTCACCCACACAACACTTATCAAAACAATGAAGATTAATCAGCTGTATGTAGCGAAAGCACTAGACTAAAATCCCCGTGTGTCCTCAGGAACGTTTGGTCATTATAAGTAATCAAACCGGCTTGTCCTTTGTGCTAAAAAGGATTGGGCCACTCGCTGCAATTATTTCTCTCGCATTTTATTTACTTGTACTTTATTTATCTGCAATATCAAAACCCCCTGAATACTTGTCTGTGAGCATTTACAGTGAAACCTTCATCGAAACTGCTTGTCAACACCTTCTGCTCCTCGTTGGGTTCGACACTCTTATTTATCGAAAGTACTACGATACACCCCCTATACTTGTGGGTCATCAAGACTATTTTCTGGCGCCGTTGCCGGGGAGTGAAGCGCTATTGGTAAGTGGAATTGGTAAGGAAAACCTTTACTGTTTGTGCTGATTTTATTTCTGCCTGCTGCTATAATCATTATGGAGAGATCTTCTCTTCAATTTCTATTTGGGAAATCTACTACTACTGCAACGGTAGTGGATGAAGCGCCAGGTGAGGAAGTAGTACCATATAAAATACCTACGAAAATTATTGAACGTGTTATGGATAACCGCTATGAAGGGGATGGAACTGTCCATCCTGGTGATCATTTACTATTTTTGCATGAATTATGCGGGTTATTCAAATGTGCAGGTATTTCCATGAATGAAGTTAGGAAGAAACTATTCACTATATCGCTGTCTGGTAAAGCGGCGCATTGGTATAAATTGCTGAAGAATGGTGATTCTATTGATTGGGAGGACATTGTGCCTTTATTCTATTCCAAATTTTATCCTCCAAGTGAAATTCACAAAGATCGGAACCGCATATATAATTTCTGGCCTCATGATGGAGAAAGTATTGCCCAAGCTTGGGGGAGATTGAAGTCTTTAATGCTCAAATGCCCCATTCATGAGCTTCCTGGTAATGTTATTATTGATAATTTCTATGCAAGACTTTCTTTTCAAGACAAGACCTTGTTGGATACTTCTTGTTCTGGATCATTTACACGCAACAAAGAAGAGTTTAAAAGGGACCTTCTTGATCGGATCCAAGAAAATACTGAAGGATGGGAGAACGACAAAGATAGAGAATCAGGTATAATTTATGATTATAAATGCATTGAAGCTTTTATGGATACTGATAAATTTCGTAATATGAGTGCTACATATGGTCTTGATTCCCAAGTTGTTGCAAATCTTTATAAAGCTTTTGCCTCTCATTATGAATTGCCTAAGAAGAATTTTGATAAGTATCATGAACCATATAAAGATAAAATTGATTCATCTGTAAACAAATGTGTAGTGATTGAAACTGTTGATAATGTTATTCCTGAAGCTTATATTGAAAAAACTCCTTTCCCTGCTAAAATGAAGGAGTACTCTGTCATATCTAGTGCGGTTAATAAAAGTGAAAAGAAACCTAAAGAACCTGAAGAACAAATTAAAATTGAACCTGCTGTTGCAATAGTTAAAGATCTTGTGACTGAGAATGTGGAGGATGGTCATATTATTTTCTGTGAAGATGCTTCTAATATTGTTTCACATCCTAATAAACCCAAACAAGTTAGTGTTCCTATGCTATCTGTTAGAATTGGTGATCATTGCTATTATGGTTTATGTGATATTGGTGCAAGTGTTAGTGCTATACCTTATGAACTTTACACGGAGATTATGCACGAAATTGGTTCTTGTGAACTTGAAGATATTGATGTGGTTATTCATCTGGCTAATAGAGAAACTATTTCTCCGATTGGTATTGTTCGAGATGTGGAAGTTCTATGTGGTAAGATTAAATATCCTGCTGACTTTTTGGTACTTGGTTCTGCTGCTAGTGATTATTGTCCTATCATTTTTGGTAGACCTTTTCTAAATACTTGTGGAGCTATTATAGATTGTAAGAAAGAGAAAATTTTGACTAGATTTGCTGGTGAACCTTATGAATTTAACTTTTCTAAATTTACCAAAACTCCTTATAAAGTTGACTTGCCTAGTAATGATTTTAAAATGGAGCAGTGTGCATCTATTGTTCTTGTTCCTAATAACCCTTTGCAGCAACATTTGGAGAATAGCGAAAGTGAAGCTTTTAGGAAAGAAAGAGATGAGCTTGAGGAAATTTTTCGTCGCCAACCTATTCTCAAGCATGATTTACCGGTGGAAGATCTGGGTACAACACCACCACCGAAGGAAGATCCTGTTTTTGATCTAAAGCCTTTACCTGATAATCTTAAATATGCTCATATTGATGATAAGAAAATATATCCTGTTATTATTAGTTCTAAGCTTTCAGAGATTGAGGAAGAAAGGTTATTGGAAATATTGAAGAAACACCGAGGGGCTATTGGCTATACTCTTGATGATTTGAAAGGGATTTCTCCTTCTATTTGCCAACATGCTATTAATATGGAAGAAGATGCAAAGCCTGTTGTTGAACATCAACGTCGTCTAATTCCGAAGATGAAGGAAGTGGTAAGAAACGAGGTATTAAAACTCCTTGAAGCTGGTATTATATATCCTATTGCTGATAGTAGATGGGTTAGTCCTGTTCATTGTGTTCCTAAGAAAGGAGGAATGACTGTTGTGCCTAATGATAATGATGAGCTTATTCCTCAAAGAATAGTTGTAGGTTATAGAATGTGCATTGATTTTCGAAAAGTTAATAAAGTTACTAAGAAAGATCATTACCCTTTACCCTTTATTGATCAAATGCTAGAAAGATTGTCTAAAAATACTCATTTTTGTTTTCTTGATGGTTATTCTGGGTTTTCACAAATTGCTGTTAAAGCTAAAGATCAAGAGAAAACCACTTTTACTTGTCCTTATGGAACTTATGCTTATAGGCGTATGCCTTTTGGTTTATGTAATGCTCCTGCTACTTTTCAAAGATGCATGTCTGCTATTTTTCATGGTTTTTGCGAAAGTATTGTAGAGGTGTTCATGGATGATTTTTCTGTCTATGGGAATTCTTTTGATAATTGCCTGCGAAACCTCGATAAAGTTTTGCAGAGATGTGAAGAAACTAACCTTGTTCTTAATTGGGAGAAATGCCACTTTATGGTTAATGAAGGAATTGTATTGGGGCATAAAATTTCTGAGAGAGGTATTGAAGTTGATAGAGCTAAAGTTGAAGCAATTGAGAAGATGCCCTATCCGAGGGATGTTAAAGGTATTCGTAGTGTTCTTGGTCATGCTGGGTTTTATAGGAGATTTATTAAAGATTTCTCTAAAATTTCAAAGCCTCTTACTAATCTTCTTCAAAAAGATGTACCTTTTGTTTTTGATGATGATTGTAAGGAAGCTTTTGAAACTCTAAAGAAAGCCTTAACAACTGCTCCTGTAGTTGAACCTCCTGATTGGAATTTGCCTTTTGAAATTATGTGTGATGCTAGTGATTTTGCTGTAGGCGCTGTTCTTGGACAGCGAGTAGATAAAAAATTAAATGTTATTCATTATGCTAGTAAGACTCTTGATGCTGCTCAAAGAAATTATGCTACAACTGAAAAAGAATTGTTAGCTGTAGTCTTTGCTTGTGATAAGTTTAGACCTTATATTGTTGATTCAAAAGTTACAATTCATACTGATCATGCTGCAATTAGATACCTTATGACAAAGAAAGATGCTAAGCCAAGGCTTATTAGATGGGTACTTCTGTTGCAAGAATTTGATTTACATATTATAGATAGGAAAGGTGCTGATAATCCTGTTGCTGATAATTTGTCTAGATTGGAAAATATTGCTTATGATCCTGTTCCTGTTAATGATAGTTTTCCAAATGAACAATTGGCTGTAATAAAGGTGAGCTCGCGAGAGAGCCCTTGGTATGCAGATTATGCTAACTTTATTGTTTCGAAGTATTTGCCTCCAACCTTTTCAGCTCAGCAAAGGAGGAAATTCTTTTATGACTTGAGGCATTATTTTTGGGATGACCCACATTTATATAAAGAAGGAGTGGATGGTATTATGCGAAGATGTGTTCCTGAATATGAACAACAGGAGATATTGAATAAATGTCATGGAAGTGTTTATGGAGGACATCACGCTGGAGATAGAACCGCGCAAAAGGTTCTACAATCAGGTTTTTATTGGCCAACACTCTTCAAAGATGCAAGGAAATTTATTTTATCTTGTGATGAATGTCAAAGAGTTGGTAATATCTCCAGACGCAATGAAATGCCTATGAATTATACTCTTGTTATTGAACCATTCGATTGTTGGGGATTCGACTTCATGGGACCTTTCCCTTCTTCAGACGGTAACACTCATATACTTGTCGCTGTTGATTATGTTACTAAATGGGTAGAAGCTATACCTACAAAAAGTGCTGATGGTGAGACCTCTATAAAAATGCTGGTAGATATTATATTTCCTAGATTTGGAGTACCTAGATATATTATGACTGATGGAGGTTCTCATTTCATTCATGGAGGTTTTAGAAAAACTCTTGCTAAGTATGGTATTAATCATAGAATTGCTTCTGCTTATCACCCTCAAACTAGCGGTCAAGTAGAATTATCAAATAGAGAGATTAAAGCTATCTTGGGTAAGACTGTTAATAAATCTAGAAAGAATTGGCCTAGCAAATTGAAAGAAGCGTTATGGGCTTATAGAACTGCTTATAAAAATCCTATGGGAATGTCACCTTATAAAATGGTTTATGGAAAAGCTTGTCATTTACCTTTAGAACTAGAGCACAAAGCTTATTGGGCTGTTAGAGAATTAAATAAAGATCCTAAATTAGCCGGTAATAAGAGGTTGTTGCAATTAAGTTCTCTAGATGAATGGAGAAATGAAGCTTATGAAAATGCTAAACTCTTTAAAGAAAAAGTTAAGAAATGGCATGATAGAAGGATCATCAAAAGAGAATTTAATGTTGGAGATCAAGTTCTATTGTATCGGTCTCGTCTCAGATTCTTTGCAGGGAAATTACTCTCGAAGTGGGAAGGACCATATGTTGTTGAGGAGGTGTATCGTTCAGGAGCAATTAAAATTAGCTCTCTCCAAGGCAATGCCACACAAGTGGTGAATGGACAAAGACTCAAGCATTATATCTCGGGCGATTCTTATAATGTTGATGTTGATATTATTCAAGTGGAAACACCGGAGGCTTTCATCAAAGGACAAATTGACAGTCCGCCAGAACTGGACTTTGAATAGGTAACAGTATAGGTAATAAAAAGTCCGCGTTTACCTTTCCGAACATTATTTTTGCTGTTTTTGGAAAATATGAAAAATTACGGAATCGAAACGGAGTGGAAAAGACGCGCGAGGGCCCGTCACCACAGGCCGGCGCGGGCCCCACCCTGGCCGCGCCGACCTATGGTGACGGCACCTCGGCGTCCCGTTTCCACTCGTTTTCGGCCTGGAACCTTCCTTTTGTCGTAAAAATATTTGCTATATAATTCCCCGGACCCCTGGAGGTCCGTAATATCGTTTTCTCGTCGCGTTTTGTTTCGAGCTGTTTTCTGCCAGGATCTGCTTCGGATCTAGATCCATCATGTCTTCGTCGGGAACTCAGAAGGACAGCTTCTTTGAGGACGTCGTCAACCCGTACATGAACGAGCTGAAGATGCACCCCAAAGAGTTGCAGCTCGTGGATGGAGAGTTGCAGATCAAAGATGTCCAGGGTCCTAAGGGAGAAGGGAGCTTGGAAGACAGGATGGAGAAGCTGGAACAAGAGGTTTTCAACTACAAGAAGATGGCTGAGCGTGAAGTGGATATCTTTCACAAGATTGTGTCTGAACTCATTGATGGACACAAGAAGGAGACTGCAAAGCTGTGGGACGATATCTTCTCACTTCACGACACCACCAACAAACTCCAAGCTCAACTCTATGATGTCCATAATCAGAACTGTGAGTATGAAAACAGGTTTAAGCGCATAAGTCATGCTGCTAGTTTCAGGTTTCCGGAAACCAAGATGTCTTTTGTTGATGGAGGGCCTCTTCCATGGAAGTCTGATGACGACAAAGATTCACCACCATCGCCGAAGGAGTAATTCATCATCGGTATTGGCATCCCCTTGGTTTGTTCCAAGCTTGGGGGAGTGCCGCGGTATCACATCACCACCACCTTTATCTTTTACTATCAAGTAGTGTCATATCATGAGTAGGGAAGTTATTATATGGAATAGTATGCAATATGGAAGTATCTCTCTTAGTTAGTTATCTATGTATCCGTTGGTGTGAGTTATCGTTATGGAATATTAATGAGAAGTCTTATCATTTACTTTTTGCACACCTTATTTTAGTTTGCAATCTCCATTATATGATTATTCTTGACATGAGTATTGATATCACTTTGGGAACATTAAGTAAATCTATTTGGTTTTGGCAAACTTAGCATTGGTCAATAGCAACAACATCCTGATGTTTAATAAAAGAGAGAAATACACTTAGATACATTACTCCATTATCTCTATGCTTAGTATTCTTAAGTTAAAATTGCTTGTGCTTATGAGAAAGATGCATGATTGTTTCTATCATATGTATATTTGTTTGTTTCCCTCAACCTTTATGCTTGCTATCAAACCTTGCTAGCCAAAGACCTGTATCGAGAGGGAATGCTTCTCATACATCCATAACCTTAGACCAAACCTATGCCATTTGTGTCCACCATACCTACCTACTACATGGTATTTTCTGCCATTCCAAGTAAATACTTCATGTGCTACCTTTAAATTATTCAAACTATACTACTTCTTATTTGTGTCAATGTTTTATAGCTCATGAGGAAGTATGTGGTGTTTTATCTTTCAATCTTGTTGGGCGAACTTTTCCTAATGGACTAGCGGCACATCCGCTTACCCAATAACTTTGCAATAAGAGCTGGCAATGAGGTTCCCAGCCTCAATTAATAACTTTCATTAATAATTCTCTTCACATGTTTTGCTCTGATTCATCAGTAAGCAACTTAATTTTGCAATAGACACTCCTCCATGGTATGTGAATGTTGGAAGGCACCCGAGGATTCGGTTAGCCATGGATTGAGAAAGCCAAGGTTGGGGGGAGTGTCATCCTAAATAAAACTAAAATACATGTGTAAACAAAAGAGAAGGGGGATGATCTACCTTGCTGGTAGAGATGCCGTCCCTCATGGGAGCCGCTCTTGGAAGGTTCGTTTGGCAAGGGGGTTAGAGTGCCCGCTACCATTCGTTGACAACAACAAACACCGCTCAAAATCTTACTTTTATGCTCTTTATATGATTTCAAAACTTGAAAAGCTCTAGCACATGATTTAATCCCTGCTTCCCTCTGCGAAGGGCCTGTCTTTTACTTTTATGTTGAGTCAGTATACCTATTTCCCTCTATCCTAAGCAAGCAATTGAGTTGTTGTGAACCAATCATTTATGCTATGATTCAGTTGATCATGTCTTTTATACTTTCTTGTTTAGTACCAATTTTATCTGAATGAATATGACTTTGAAGTTATCAATGATTATGAAGAGATTGTTATGCTTAAATATGAAGGCTCAGCTATAAATTCTAATATGAAAGCTTTGCTTAGAAGTACAATCCGTTAGTAGTTCTCTGACCAAGAACAAAGTTTGCCATCACCAATTATGATTTCTTATGCACCTTTACTTGTGATTTCTCTTTACTTATTTCGAGATGAGTTATATGAGGAAGTTGTTTACTAGAATGTCTTGTGTGAATGAATATGATGCTTCTTGTCCGTATTTTATTTATCGACTCTTCACTCCATAAACATGTGGTCTTGTTTATCGAGCTCAGTTTCGCTTGGGGACAAGCGAGGTCTAAGCTTGGGGGAGTTGATACGTCCAATTTGCATCACTATTTTGTATCATAATTTGCTGTTATTCATTGATATATTTCATATTGGGACACAATACTTATGTTATTTCATCTATTTTGCATGTTTCATCATCATTGGAGGATCAAGCACCGGAGCCAGGATTCTGCTGGAAAAAGCACCGTCAGAACGCAATATTTCGGAAGATCAACTGTGGAAGGGAATTTCACGTAAATTCCTATTTTTCCAGATGACGGAGGGAGCCAGAAGGGGAAGAGGAGAAGAGCCCTGTGGGCCCAGACCACAGGGCGGCGCGGCCCAAGGCCTGGCCGCGCCACCCTGTGCTGGGGCCCCACAGCCTCTTTCGCCTCCTTTTCTTCGCGTACTCCTTCGTCCCGAAAACCTAAGCCACAGAGGGATCCTCACGAAGGGGGCCGCCTCTGCGGGGCGGAGAACACCAGAGAGAAAAGAGCTCTCCGGCGGGCAGGAATCCGCCGGGGAAATTCCCTCCCGGAGGGGGAAATCGACGCCATCGCCATCGTCATCGAGCGGGACATCATCTCCATCATCATCGTCATCATCTCCACCATCTACACCGCCATCACCACCGCTGCACCTCGTCACCGCTGTAACGATTTGGGTTTGATCTTGATTGTTTGATAGGGGAAACTCTCCCGGTGTTATTCTATACTTGTTGTAGATGCTATTGAGTGAAACCATTGAACCAAGGTTCATGTTCAGATTGTTATTCATCATCATATCACCTCTGATTGTATTCCATATGATGTCTCGTGAGTAGTTCGTTTAGTTCTTGAGGACATGGGTGAAGTCTAAATGCTAGTAGTGAATTATGGTTGAGTAATATTCAATGTTATGATATTTAAGTTGTGGTGTCATTCTTCTAGTGGTGTCGTGTGAACGTCGACTACACGACACTTCACCATTTATGGGCCTAGGGGAGTGCATCTTGTATTCGGTTGCTAATTGCGGGGTTGCCGGAGTGACAGAAACCTAAGCCCCCGTTAGTATATCGATGCAGGAGGGATCGCAGGATCTCAGAGTTTAAGGCTGTGGTTAGATTTATCTTAATTACTTTCTTGTAGTTGCGGATGCTTGCAAGGGGTATAATCACAAGTATGTATTAGTCCTAGGAAGGGCGGTGCATTAGCATAGGTTCACCCACACAACACTTATCAAAACAATGAAGATTAATCAGCTGTATGTAGCGAAAGCACTAGACTAAAATCCCCGTGTGTCCTCGAGAACGTTTGGTCATTATAAGTAATCAAACCGGCTTGTCCTTTGTGCTAAAAAGGATTGGGCCACTCGCTGCAATTATTTCTCTCGCATTTTATTTACTTGTACTTTATTTATCTGCAATATCAAAACCCCCTGAATACTTGTCTGTGAGCATTTACAGTGAAACCTTCATCGAAACTGCTTGTCAACACCTTCTGCTCCTCGTTGGGTTCGACACTCTTATTTATCGAAAGTACTACGATACACCCCCTATACTTGTGGGTCATCAGCCACGGCGCCTAACCAGGGCGGCGCGGCCAGCATGGGGGCGCGCCGCTGTAGATGTACACGTCCGTTGGGAACCCCAAGAGGAAGGTATGATGCGCACAGTGGCAAGTTTTCCCTCAGAAAGAAACCAAGGTTTAATCGAACCAGGAGGAGCCAAGAAGCACGTTGAAGGTTGATGGTGGCGAAATGTGATGCGGCGCAACACCAGGGATTCCGGCGCCAACGTGGAACACTGCAACCAAAGTACTTTGCCCCAACGAAACAGTGAGGTTGTCAATCTCACCGGCTTGCTGTAACAAAGGATTAACCGTATTGTGTGGAAGATGATTGTTTGCGAAGAAAACAGTAAAACAAGTATTGCAGTAGATTGTATGCGATGTAAAGAATAGGACCGGGGTCCACAGTTCACTAGAGGTGTCTCTCCCATAAGATTAAAGCATGTTGGGTGAACAAATTACAGTCGGGCAATTGACAAATAGAAAAGGGCATAACAATGCATATACATGATATGATAAATATAATGAGATTTAATTGGGCATTACGACAAAGTACATAGACCGCCATCCAGCATGCATCTATGCCTAAAAAGTCCACCTTCAGGTTATCATCCGAACCCCTTTCAGTATTAAGTTGCAAGCAACAGATAATTGCATTAAGTATGGTGCGTCATGTAATCAACAACTACATCCTTAGACATAGCATCAATGTTTTATCCCTAGTGGCAACAACACAACCTTAGAACTTTCTGTCACTGTCCCAGGTATCAAAGGAGGCATGAACCCACTATCGAGCATAAATACTCCCTCTTGGAGTTAAGAGCAAAAACTTGGCCAGAGCCTCTACTAATAACGGAGAGCATGCAAGATCATAAACAACACATAGGTAATAGATTGATAATCACCATAACATAGTATTCTCTATCCATCGGATCCCGACAAACACAACATATAGTATTACAGATAGATGATCTTGATCATGTTAGGCAGCTCACAAGATCCAACAATGAAGCACATAAGGAGAAGACGACCATCTAGCTACTGCTATGGACCCATAGTCCAGGGGTGAACTACTCACTCATCACTCCGGAGGCGATCATGGCGATGAAGAGTCCTCCGGGAGATGATTCCCCTCTCCGGCAGGGTCCGGAGGATCTCCTGAATCCCCCGAGATGGGATTCGCGGCGGCTGCGTCTGGAAGGTTTTCCGTATCGTGGCTCTCGGTACTGGGGGTTTCGCGACGGAGGCTTTAAGTAGGCGAAAGGGTAGGTCAAGGGCGGCACGAGGGCCCCACACACCAGGGCGGCGCGGGCCTAGCCCTGGTCGCGTGGCCCTGGCGTGGCGGCGCCTCGTCGCCCCACTTCGTTATCCTTTCGGTCTTCTGGAAGCTTCGTGCAAAAATAGGACCCTGGGCGTTGATTTCGTCCAATTCCGAGAATATTTCCTTACTAGGATTTCTGAAACCAAAAACAGCAGAAAACAGCAACTGGCTCTTCGGCATCTTGTTAATAGGTTAGTTCCAGAAAATGCGTAAATACGACATATAATGTGTATAAAACATGTAGATATCATCAATAATGTAGCATGCAACATAAGAAATTATCGATACGTTGGAGACGTATCAGCATCCCCAAGCTTAGTTCTGCTCGTCCCGAGCAGGCAAACGATAACAAGGATAATTTCTGGAGTGACATGCCATCATAATCTTGATCATACTATTGTAAACATATGTAATGAATGCAGCGATCAAAACAATGGTAATGACATGAGTAAACAAATGAATCATAAAGCAAGGACTTTTCATGAATAGTACTTCAAGACAAGCATCAATAAGTCTTGCATAAGAGTTAACTCACAAAGCAATAAATCAAAGTAAAGGTATTGAAGCAACACAAAGGAAGATTAAGTTTCAACGGTTGCTTTCAACTTATAACATGTATATCTCATGGATAGTGTCAATGTAAAGTAATATAACAAGTGCAATATGCAAGTATGTAGGAATCAATGCACAGTTCACACAAGTGTTTGCTTCTTAAGGTGGAGAGAGATAGGTGAACTGACTCAACAATAAAAGTAAAAAAAGGTCCTTCAAAGAGGAAAGCATCGATTTCTGTATTTGTGCTAGAGCTTTTATTTTGAAAACATGAAACAATTTTGTCAACGGTAGTAATAAAGCATATGAGTTATGTAAATTATATCTTACAAGTTGCAAGCCTCATGCATAGTATACTAATAGTGCCCGCACCTTGTCCTACTTAGCTTGGACTACCGGATCATCGCAATACACATGTTTCAACCAAGTGTCACAAAGGGGTACCTCCATGCCGCCTGTACAAAGGTCTAAGGAGAAAGCTCGCATTTTGGATTTCTCGCTTTTGATTATTCTCAACTTAGACATCCATACCGGGACAACATGGACAACAGATAATGGACTCCTCTTTTAATGCATAAGCATGTAGCAACAATTATTATTCTCATATGAGATTGAGGATATATGTTCAAACTGAAACTTCCACCATGATTCATGGCTTTAGTTAGCGGCCCAATGTTCTTCTCTAACAATATGCATGCTCCAACCATTAAGGTGGTAGATCTCTCTTACTTCAGACAAGACGGACATGCATAGAAACTCACATGATATTCAACAAAGAATAGTTGATGGCGTCCCCAGAAGCATGGTTATTGCACAACAAGCAACTTAATAAGAGATAAAGTGCATAAGTACATATTCAATACTACGATAGTTTTTAAGGCTATTTTGTCCCATGAGCTATATATTGCAAAGGCGAATGATGGAATTTTAAAGGTAGCACTCAAGCAATTTACTTTGGAATGGCGGAGAAATACCATGTAGTAGGTAGGTATGGTGGACATAAATGGCATAGTGGTTGGCTCAAGGATTTTGGATGCATGAGAAGTATTCCCTCTCGATACAAGGTTTAGGCTAGCAAGGTTATTTGAAGCAAACTCAAGGATGAACCGGTGCAGCAAAACTCACATAAAAGACATATTGTAAACATTATAAGACTCTACACCGTCTTCCTTGTTGTTCAAAACTCAATACTAGAATTATCTAGACCTTAGAGAGACCAAATATGCAAATCAAATTTTAGCAAGCTCTATGTATTTCTTCATTAGTGGGTGCAAAGTATATGATGCAAGAGCTTAAACATGAGCACAACAATTGTAAAGTATCACATTATCCAAGACATTTTAGAATTACTACATGTAGCATTTCCCAATTCCAACCATATAACAATTTAACGAAGAAGTTTCAACCTTCGCCTTGAATATTATGAGTAAAGCCTAAGGACATATTTGTCCATATGCAACAGCGGAGCGTGTCTCTCTCCCACACAGTGAATGCTAGGATCCATTTTATTCAAACAAAAACAAAAACAAAACAAACCGACACTCCAAGTAAAGAACACAAGATGTGATTGAATAAAAATATAGTTTCAGGGGAGGAACCTGATGATGTTGTCGATGAAGAAGGGGATGCCTTGGGCATCCCCAAGCTTAGACACTTGAGTCTTCTTAAAATATGCAGGGATGAACCACGGGGGCATCCCCAAGCTTAGAGCTTTCACTCCTCTTGATCATAGTGTATCATACTCCTCTCTTGACCCTTGAAAACTTCCTTCACACCAAACTTCAAGCAAACTCATTAGAGGGTTAGTGCACAATTAACAATTCACATATTCAGAGGTGACACAATCATTCTTTAACACTTCTGGACATTGCACAAAGCTACTGGACATTAATGGATCAAAGAAATTCATCCAACATAGCAAATACGGCAATGCGAAATAAAAGGCAGAATCTGTCAAAAACAGAACAGTCCGTAAAGACGAACCTGAAAGGTGCACTAGACTTGCTCAAATGGAAAAACTCAAAACTAATGAAAGTTGCGTACATATCTGAGGATCATGCTCGTAATTTTGCAGATTTTTTTGATTTTTTTACAGAGACTTGTGCAAGAATTCGTGACAGACAGCAATGCTGTTTCTGCGCAGCGATCCCAAATATAACATCAACTTTAACATAGAAACTTTACTTGGCACAAAAACATGATAAGGAGAGGTTGCTACAGTAGTAAACAACTTCCAAGACTCAAATATAAAACAAAGTACTGTAGTAAAAACATGGGTTGTCTCCCATAAGCGCTTTTCTTTAAAGCCTTTCAGCTAGGCGCAGAAAGTGCAAATCAAGTAACATCAAGAGTAGAAGCATCAACATCATTATTTTTCATGCAAACACAACTTGTTGTAGAGGGTACTTTAGGTGCTCCATTATCTAAATTTTCTATGGTGGTGCTAGGGGATTTTAGCAATTTTAGGCCTATAATAATTCTTTTGTTTAGGCACTTTAGAGGCATACATGAATTTTTGCTCTTTACCCACATAAGCTTTCTCATTATACTTGAGAGAAGAAAAGGTTGAACCCAAGGTTCCCATAGCTTTTTCAAGTTCATCAATCCTATTGGTTTGATTATCATGGACAACACAAGTTCCTAGGACACTAATTCTTTCATCAATTCCTCCTAGGGATTTATCAAGTTCATCAGTTTTATCCAATAACATTTCCAATTTAGTTTCAATACTTGGAATTTTTTTCTCTATGGTTTCCAATTTTTTCATAACATCCTCAAGAGAGATTTCAATTTTAACTTCATTAACAGGTGGTATTCCAACTAGACTCTCAATGATGCAACTAGCTTCTAAAGCGGGAGTACCTAGGAAATTACCTCCCGAAAGAGTATCAAGAACATACCTATTCCAACTAGATAAACCAACATAAAAGTTCCTAAGAAGGATAGTGGTGGAGTGTTTCTTAATGCACCTATGATGAGCATTACTAATTCTGTACCAAGCATCTTTAAAACTTTCTCCACCTTGTTGCTTAAAAGAACGAACTCCAACTTCAGGATTACTCATTTTAATAGTAATAAAGTAAACTAAGCAAAGACAAGTGACTAATTTTTTGTGTTTTTGATATAGAGAGCAAGAAAGTAAATAAAGTAAAACTAGCAACTATTTTGTGTGTGTTTTGTTTAGGTGCAGCAAACAAAGTAGTAAATAAAATAAAGCAAGACAAAAACAAAGTAAAGAGATTGGGAAGTGGAGACTCCCCTTGCAGCGTGTCTTGATCTCCCCGGCAACGGCGCCAGAAAACAGGCTTGATGCGCGTAGATGTACACGTCCGTTGGGAACCCCAAGAGGAAGGTATGATGCGCACAGTGGCAAGTTTTCCCTCAGAAAGAAACCAAGGTTTAATCGAACCAGGAGGAGCCAAGAAGCACGTTGAAGGTTGATGGTGGCGAAATGTGATGCGGCGCAACACCAGGGATTCCGGCGCCAACGTGGAACCTGCACAACACAACCAAAGTACTTTGCCCCAACGAAGCAGTGAGGTTGTCAATCTCACCGGCTTGCTGTAACAAAGGATTAACCGTATTGTGTGGAAGATGATTGTTTGCGAAGAAAACAGTAAAACAAGTATTGCAGTAGATTGTATGCGATGTAAAGAATAGGACCGGGGTCCACAGTTCACTAGAGGTGTCTCTCCCATAAGATTAAAGCATGTTGGGTGAACAAATTACAGTCGGGCAATTGACAAATAGAAAAGGGCATAACAATGCATATACATGATATGATAAATATAATGAGATTTAATTGGGCATTACGACAAAGTACATAGACCGCCATCAGCATGCATCTATGCCTAAAAAGTCCACCTTCAGGTTATCATCCGAACCCCTTTCAGTATTAAGTTGCAAGCAACAGACAATTGCATTAAGTATGGTGCGTAATGTAATCAACAACTACATCCTTAGACATAGCATCAATGTTTTATCCCTAGTGGCAACAGCACAACACAACCTTAGAACTTTCTGTCACTGTCCCAGGTATCAATGGAGGCATGAACCCACTATCGAGCATAAATACTCCCTCTTGGAGTTAAGAGCAAAAACTTGGCCAGAGCCTCTACTAATAACGGAGAGCATGCAAGATCATAAACAACACATAGGTAATAGATTGATAATCACCATAACATAGTATTCTCTATCCATCGGATCCCGACAAACACAACATATAGTATTACAGATAGATGATCTTGATCATGTTAGGCAGCTCACAAGATCCAACAATGAAGCACATAAGGAGAAGACGACCATCTAGCTACTGCTATGGACCCATAGTCAGGGGTGAACTACTCACTCATCACTCCGGAGGCGATCATGGCGGTGAAGAGTCCTCGGGAGATGATTCCCCTCTCCGGCAGGGTGCCGGAGGCGATCTCCTGAATCCCCGAGATGGGATTCGCGGCGGCGTCTCTGGAAGGTTTTCCGTATCGTGGCTCTCGGTGGGGGTTTCGCGACGGAGGCTTTAAGTAGGCGAAAGGGTAGGTCAAAGGGCGGCACGAGGGCCCCACACACCAGGGCGGCACGGGCCCAGCCCTGGCCACGCGGCCCTGGCGTGGCGGCGCCTCGTCGCCCCACTTCGTTATCTTTCGGTCTTCTGGAAGCTTCGTGAAAAAATAGGACCTGGGCGTTGATTTCGTCCAATTCCGAGAATATTTCCTTACTAGGATTTCTGAAACCAAAAACAGCAGAAAACAGCAACTGGCTCTTCGGCATCTTGTTAATAGGTTAGTTCCAGAAAATACGTAAATACGACATATAATGTGTATAAAACATGTAGATATCATCAATAATGTAGCATGGAACATAAGAAATTATCGATACGTTGGAGACGTATCACCGGCCTATGGTGTGGGGCCCCTGTGCCTCCTCCGACTCTGCCCTTCCGCCTACTTAAACACTCCGTCGCGAAAACCCTAGTACCGAGAGCCACGATACGGAAAAAGTTCCAGAGACGCCGCCGCCAATCCCATCTCGGGGGATTCAGGAGATCGCCTCCGGCACCCTGCGGAGAGGGGAATCATCACCGGAGGGCTCTACATCACCATGCCCGCCTCCGGACTGATGCGTGAGTAGTTCATCCTTGGACTATGGGTCCATAGCAGTAGCTAGATGGTTGTCTTCTCCTCTTGTGCTATCATATTTAGATCTTGTGAGCTGCCTAACATGATCAAGATCATCTATTTGTAATGCTACATGTTGTGTTTGGTGGGATCCGATGAATATGGAATACTATGTCAAGTTTATTATTGATCTATCATATATGTGTTGTTTATGTTCTTGCATGCTCTCCGTTGCTAGTAGAGGCTCTGGCCAAGTTGATACTTGTAACTCCAAGAGGGAGTATTTATGCTCGATAGTGGGTTCATGCCTCCATTGAATCTGGGACAGTGACAGAAAGTTCTAAGGTTATGGATGTGTTGTTGCCACTAGGGATAAAACATCAATGCTTTGTCTAAGGATATTTGTGTTGATTACATTACGCATCATACTTAATGCAATTGTCTGTTGTTTGCAACTTAATACTGGAGGGGGTGCAGATGCTAACCTGAAAGTAGACTTTTTAGGCATAGATGCATGCTGGATGGCGGTCTATGTTCTTTGTCGTAATGCCCTGATTAAATCTCATAGTGATCATCATGATATGTATATGAATCTTTATTTGTCAATTGCCCATCTGTAATTTGTTCACCCAGCATGCTATCTATACCTAATAATAAAGGAAAAAGGGTTTCTCCCTCGGTCGTTCAAGCTTTTTACGAAATTACCCTCCCACGAAATACATATTTACTGGATCTGCCACCGCCAAGTGGTGACGTTTCAGTTTAGACAATCAAGAGCGGGTCTTCTTCCCCCAATCCCCACGACCTATCTCTCCCTAGCACTCAGAGCCGGCCCGAGGCACTCGATCCCGACCTCGCGCTGCAGCCGAGAAGAGCACAGATCCGCGGATCCCCGTGATGGTAGAGGATCCGCCGGCCACCCGCATGGCAGAGGATGTGGGGAGTCGGCCCACGATGGCCGAGGCTCCGTAGGCCACCCGCATGGCAGAGGAGGTGGGGAGCGGCGTTCAGAGGAGGAGGGGCTGCGCCACGAACCTCATAGGTTCGGAGGCGAAGGCGGAGGTCCATGGCAGAAAAAGACCGCTGCTGATGCGACCGTCGCCATCGACAGGTGCTTACAATTCCACTAGCTCCACTTCGTGCCCCCTCCACCCTGCTCTTGTTCTTCATTCCAACGGAGCATGTTATGTGACGTCCTAAATCATAAATTATTGTATATGCAGTAGCGAAATTCCCCTTTCTAATAGCATTGTAATTGATTTCAATCATTTGTTCAGTGCATAGATAGCCTACAAATAGTTGGTGCTCACTAGATGTTTGGTGTTATGCCTATGAGAATTTGACTATACTTGTCAATGCCCAGTTTAACAACCAAGGTGCTCAAGTGTTGTATGACAAACAGAGCATGTACGCACTTACTTCTTAATGCCATTGTCTTACGAGGGCAGCTGGAACGATTGAGCAAGCACAGGGTGTGCAAATCACTGTTCATTTACACTGCAACTCTTTATCCTTATTCACGTGGAAGCATCCTAATGTAAACATCATGTCTCCTTCATACCGGGGAAAGAGTTTTGTTGTCAGTGACACAACATCTGAACGCGGCCCAATGACTGCGGGCAAATGCATCCGCTTGAAGAAATGAAGTAACCAGAAGATATATTGCTCCAATGTCAATTTCGCTACAGTACTGACTCCCTGATTTTCGGATGTTATTTGAAAGATAACTACAACATACTTTCTGGAGATTTGTTTCGTTGCATACATATACTCTACTGTGAACATCAAGGAAATTAAAGAAACATGATAGACCTTTCAGTGTCTGCTGGAAGTGTTTGAAATGATCAAAATTCTGCATACTTTCATAGATTGTGACATTGATAGTGATGATATATGGTCAGATGAACTTCTTGAGGTTAACATAAATGAGGATTGTAACCATGTTTCCTGTTACGAGCGAGCAGCTAGAATGTGTGCGGGCAAATACATGCGATTAATCCAAGTTTAACTTGGCAAGATCCATGTGTGTACAAGATTTGACATGTCGTTGGGAAAAAATTTGAGCTTCTAAATTATTACAGCGTGAGGCAAATTCAACTGTATCTTCTGCAGAGAACAAAATACATTTGCTGTACAGTTTCCAGCTCTTTCATGGTGTACACTATGCTGATGGACAGATCTGCTTTTGGTATTTGGCCAATTGCTCAAGATTGAGTTGTTGGCTGTCAAAAAAGCTGCACAGCTCAACAGGTGTGAGACCTTAATTCCCTCGCAGTTGCCTGGCATTAGGTAGACTTTTTTTTTATCAGAGACGAATATGAATTACCTCATCTGGTGAAAAGCAAAGTAACTACATGTGTTGACTGTTTTTTTCGTTCATTTTTTTCCACTTCAGAAAGCGCAACATTGATGTGTAATGTGATTCTGTTGGTATCTGACAATGGTAACTCATGGCAAAATGTTTTTGAGATGTTAACTATGTTGCACCACGGTAATCACCTTCTTGTTGTGCAATACATGTTGCATTCAAAAGAAAAATTCCAGTTATTATATTTTACGATGAAAAGACATATGGCAGTTCCAATGGGAAAATGCATCCATGCTCCCAGGTGCCAAGCACCCATAACATTCTAAAAGAAAATTAGTAATTTAATAAAAGGGCAAAATAATCTGAATCTTTTTGTAAACCAAAGATAATCAGGTATTGTACTCGTAGAAAATTGTTTGGGCTCGAAATGATTTCGATGGTATCCTAGGCAAAAAAGACAGAATCGAACAAATCCCACGTCGATGTACTATTCACGCTATATTCGTCATAAATTTGTCTTTTTTTGTCCAGGATTCTATGAAAATTATTTCGAGCCCAACCATTTTTATACGAGTACGATACTTGATCATCTTTTGTTTTCGGGAGGATTCAGATTTCTTTTTCAATATATGAAATTATCACAAATTTTGGAGTTTATGGGATGCATAGCACATATGTGCCAAAAGTCCACGTCTAGTTCCAATGTCACTATTAAGAGGTATAAGAAGAGATTGTTGTCGACCAATTTTTTTGGATCATGCTCTATCATAATTCATAAATGTAGATGGAATAAGGGAAACATCTGAGAAGCATGGCTCCGCCCTGAAAATCAAAACTGAAGTTGATACGGTTTCGTGACCGTAGCAACGCACGGGCATTTGTGCTAGTTTATCTTATTGGAGAGACACCACTAGTGAACTGTGGACCCCGGTCCATTCTTTTACATCTGAAATACAATCTACTGCAATCTCTGTTCTTTGTTGTTCTTCGCAAGCAAACATCATTCTCCACACCATACGTTTAATCCTTTGTTTTCAGCAAGCCGGTGAGATTGACAACCTCATTGTTAAGTTGGGGCAAAGTATCTTGATTGTGTTGTGCAGGTTCCACGTTGGCGCCGGAATCACTGGTGTTGCGCCGCACTACACTCCTCCACCAACAACCTTCACGTGGCCTTCATCTCCCACTGGTTCGATAAACCTTGGTTTCTTACTAAGGGAAAACTTACTGATGTGCTCATCATACCTTCCTCTTGGGGTTCCCAACGGACGTGTGTTGTACCGTCACAAGGAAGCTTCTACACGCTAGCAGACCTCGCTGGATATGCGAGGCACCGAGTGGCGGAGGTCGATGGAGATGGAGGGATGGGACCTCGCCGATGATGCGAGGGCACCTAGCAGTGGGAGAAGGTACATGGTGGTAACGAAGATAAACTTCGCCTATTTGATACTATGATACCACTCTTCAAAATTTAAATTGTATGTGTCAAAAAAATTGGAAACAAATTTGTGGGTGTTCACAAAATGTGTGTTTACATTTTCTATAACTTGCATCGCTAAATTCTAAATAACTGTCAACACCCGGATTTTTAAGTCCAGATGCCTGTTATGCCATACATCGCAATCCCATGAAGATTGTTGTTGCGAGACATAACAGTTGAATATCATAGAGTCATCATTTATTACAACACATAATCGTCACATAATCCAATATTACAATAGTAGTTGATCTATTGATCAACGAACATCACAAATAGCGGAAGCGAAGTAGTAGTGGCGATCTAATCCACAGGCCAACGTCGAGAGTTAGTTGTCGTAGACGTCCTGTTGTCCATCCTCTTCATACTGTTGTTCTCCTTCATAGTCTGGCCATTTGAATAGCCAGGGACAAAGCCCTGAGTACTTTAAAGTACTCGCAAACTAATGCTAGTGTAAGCACTATCAATTTTAGTAAGGGGATACTAAGCTCTAGGTTTATTTGCATAAAGCCAAGTTTATTTCGTAAACATTTAGTAAAGACTCTTCATTTGCTAAACTAACTCAAGTGGGAACATTAGTGTCATTCCCACAACTCTGTTGTGATTCAATTCAAAGTCACCATTCACCTTTCAAATTCAAGTCACAAATCACATGCCACATTTTTTAAAATGGTCTGATGACGGAACAGTATGGCCTTTCCAATCGTCCGTAACCGTGGACACGGCTATTCGAATAGTTCTACACTCTGCAGAGGTCGTACACTTGTGCCACAACATTTGCAATAATCCGTCAGGGTTAACTGGCCCTGATTTATCACACTCCGTGTGCGGACTACCAACCATAACCTTTCACCTACATACCCTAGTATAGGCACCTCTCCCCATGAGCTTGGCCTCCCAGTGAAGACAAACCGCCAGCCTGGGAACTGCACAGGGCTTGGGCCAGACAATTCACCTCATTCACGTCATTTCACATCAATTCATTTTCAACGGAGGCAGCCTCGGCATAACCCCTATGACGCTTGTTTAGAGGGAACCCATACTAAGGCACATAAATTTCTAGTTAAGCCCTTACCCATAATCAGGTATTGTGGGGGTACTTGCAAAATTGGAATGGTATCGCATCCGAACCCAACCATCAGTTTTCATAAAATTTCACCAAGTCATTCACAAGTCATATTCACCTTCTGTTGCCTGCCAAAACCCACCGGCGAGCAGTGGTTAAGCAACACGAAGAGCCGGGAGGCTTCCAAGACTGCTGGGGGCCCTGGTCCCTCGACGTCGTCCCGCAATGTTCCGGCACACGTCCTAGCGGTTGCAAGGGCGTGCCACCTGACCTATACCTGGTCAGGAAGGTGTTGGATTGCTTCGATTAGTTTCCTGCATGGTAGACACGTAAATATTAAATACGAGCCCGGTCGGCTCTCAGGTTGCCCTGTGGATCAGCTCAAAGAGCCGATCACCCCATGGTTCACGTCGGGTTAACGATGACATGGGGCTCCTGCTTGATCAATATAAAGCTAAACCAATCTACGACAGTTTAGGGTTTTCACCGCATGATCGGAACATCCTACGCGTAGTTGAGCCTAATAGACACGAAAGATAATGGAAAACCAACCCTAAAAGAGGCCTAAAAACCAACATTAAGTCAATTCCCGGAACATCCCTCTTAGGACCAACAAACCATACCTTACGCACTACCGGATCATTCAACCCGTTTGCAAGGCCTAACCATACAGATATTAAACCAATCCTTGAAGAATCAAGGAGCAACTATAACAGATTGGATCTACTAAATAACGAACAAGCAAGGTGCTGCCCTTACACCTAGGTAGGTATAAGGGCAGCTAGATATCGAGGGACGGCATAGCTAAGCAAATATGCACAAGAAAAGCATCCATGCAAGCCCCAAAACACCTAAGATAAATAGTGCTACTCGCCATCAACAACGCTTCAGCACGAGCAACACAAGATAACGAATAAACGTGTACTGCCTAGATCGCAAGATGCGATCTAGGCAGCATGATGCTTACCCGGAAGAAACCCTCGAAAGAAGGGGTGGCGATGCGCCTGGTTTGTGTTTGTTGTGAACGTGATTGTCTCTTTTCTCGATAACCCTAGATACATATTTATAGTCCAAGGGACTTTCTAATTCGGGCGTGCACCTAACCGTGCACGGGTTAAACTCTATCTTTTAATTCTAAACTAAGATGCAATCTACTATATTTACAGATACACGGGCAATCTAGCCCAAACTCTTCGTGCAAGGCCGCTTCAAAGTCGCTCCACGTGTATATCCTTCAAGCCCATCTTCACTTACGGCCCATCTCCAAAATCTGGTGATAACACATGCCCCCCTGGTTTTGGCAATGATAATTTCAAAACCACTCTGTTTTTCCTTCGAAGGGTCATGTCGTGGCAGAGCAGAACCGTCGCAGTATTCTTCATCATGATGCCTTGCCTTCTCCACTTCTCTGCACGATTTGACAGTTTTGGCTCCACATCCTCGAAAACTGCTCGAGCATTAAATCTCCACTATATCTCCTTTTATTTAACTGAATCGAACAGTTCACTTCGCATTAGCACTCCAAAAACCCTCCTCTGCCACCATGTCTTCTTCTTCTTCCTCCTCCGCTTCGTCGGGTCTTTCCGTCCAGTCCTCCCCCCCCCCGCGAGCCGACGCCGGAGTGGGCCCCGATGGGGGACCACATTCGCCGCGCCCTAGAAGACGGGGACGAGGCCAACCACGACTTCTCCGTCTGGTCTGAGGATGACAAGTCCTCGACCGACGGGGAGAGTGACCTCCGCTTCCTCGCCGACGGGGAAACGGAGGAGGAGAGCGATGACGATCGCTTCTCCTGGGACGACTTCACCTCCTTCGAGGAGGAGGAGGGGGAAGAGGATGAGGAGGACGACACCTCCTCCGACGAGCCGCCGGCCAAGCGCTTCGCCCCTGGCCGGGAAACCTCAGCGACTTCGACGGCGACGACGACGCTGACGAGGGACGAGGACAACGAGGGCCCTGCCGGCGGCCGCGGTAGCAGCGACGACGAGCCCGCCGGGAGTAGTGCCGACAGCGGCGACGATGGCGACGACGAGGGCAGCGACGGCCCATAGATAGGATCCTTAGCATAGGATCAGTAATAGTAGATGGGGCAATGTATCCCCTGGTTCTTCCTTTTGAGAGCAATCAGCTCTTTTATGTAAGAAATCCCATTATCAATGAAGAACTTCCTTTAACTTGATTTTGCCGATTTCCTTTATGCTAATTTAGCCGATTTCCCCTCATACTGACTTTGCCGATTGTCAACTTGGTCAATGCTCAATGAGCCGATGGCAACGCATCAGTCCTTCACGATAAATTGCAAGACAGGTCAATTCAGTTATCCCCTCAAACGGTAACCTGCAACCCTTGCTCAAATTCAGATCCCCAAATTTCCAATCGAACAGGTCCAGCCCGCAGCCGCGCGAACCCTAGATTTTGGACACGCAAATCCAAACTCCGCAGCGAACCCAATGGCGGAATCATCCAGCGCCAATGCCACGGTCTCTGGCCTGAAGGTAATCCTTAACCGCTCCAAATCACCTGAGCGTAATGTTAGATTTAACGGCAAAACTCCTGAATTAATGCCTTCAGGAGAGCTCTAGGACCGTTGCTGAAACAACTTGATGTTGAAGCTGATACTTCTGTAGAACAGGTACCACTTGCCCACAAATTTCCTTGTGATAGTTTACAGTGATGTTTATAACCCTGCTCTGTTTCTTTGCAGCAACAAGATGGCCCAGAGCCTATCAATGATGATGGCTCCCTCTTCAAATTCCTCCCACCAGCTCCGGTGGTTCTCTTCTGCAAGAACTCACCACCTTTCAAAAAGGTTGTGATGCAGAGCCAGCCGATTCCAACAAAATCGGCTCCCAAGAGCAAAGAATCTTCAGGGCCAGCTGCCCCCCGAGCCTCAGTCAGGGCGAGAACAGCAGTGAGAAAGGTGGCTGCCAGGAAAACTTTGAAGGGCAAAAACCCTGTGCCAGCTCAAGAAAGCTTATATGTAAGCTAATCTATACCCCGACTTGTTCCATTCATCCTTCTAGGCTTTAATAGCATGTTAGTTCATTAACCCTGCTCTTGTAGACCTCTACTGAAGATAATACCAGCGAGGAGACGCAGTCCAGCCGACGAGGCTCAAGCTCGGGATCTCTCAGGCTTGCTGTCATTCGACCCTGAATCTATCGAGCCGACCCCTCCCACAGCACGTGATGAACCAAGTCCCAGCGTCATCGCTGCCCAACTCCAACGCCTCAAAGCTCTGCTTTCTTCACCCATTGAGACATTGGTCGAAAACTCTGAGGAGGTGATACGCGTAGATGCACACGTCCGTTGGGAACCCCAAGTGGAAGGTATGATGCGTATAGAAGCAAGTTTCCCTCAGTATGAAACCAAGGTTTAATCGAACCAGTAGGAGCTAAGAAGCACGTTGAAGGTTGATGGTGGCGAAATGTGATGCGGCGCAACAACAGGGATTCCGGCGCCAACGTGGAATCTGCACAACAAAACCAAAGTACTTTGCCCCAACGAAACAGTGAGGTTGTCAATCTCACCGGCTTGCTGTAACAAAGGATTAAGCGTATCGAGTGGAAGATGATTGTTTGCAAGAAAACAGTAAAACACAATTGCAGTAGATTGTATGCTATGTAAAGAATAGGACCGGGGTCCATAGTTCACTAGAGGTGTCTCTCCCATAAGATAAAAGCATGTTGGGTAAACAAATTACAGTCGGGCAATTGACAAATAGAGAGGGCATAACAATGCATGTACATGATATGATAAATATAGTGAGATTTAATTGGGCATTACGACAAAGTACATAGACCGCCATCCAACTGCATCTATGCCTAAAAAGTCCACCTTCAGGTTATCATCCGAACCCCATTCAGTATTAAGTTGCTAAGCAACAGACAATTGCATTAAGTATGGTGCGTAATGTAATCGACAACTACATCCTTAGACATAGAATCAATGTTTTATCCCTAGTGGCAACAACACATCACAACCTTAGAACTTTCTGTCACTGTCCCAGGTGTCAATGAAGGCATGAACCCACTATCGAGCATAAATACTCCCTCTTGGAGTTAAGAGTACAAACTTGGCCAGAGCCTCTACTAATAACGGAGAGCATGCAAGATCATAAACAACACATAAACAATAGATTGATAATCACCATAACATAGTATTCTCTATCCATCGAATCCCGACAAACACAACATATAGTATTACAGATAGATGATCTTGATCATGTTAGGAAGCTCACAAGATCCAACAATGAAGCACAATTAGGAGAAGACGACCATCTAGCTACTGCTATGGACCCATAGTCCGGGGTGAACTACTCACTCATCACTCCGGAGGCGATCATGGCGATGAAGAGTCCTCCGGGAGATGAATCCCTCTCCGGGAGGGTGCGGGCGATCTCCTGAATCCCCGAGATGGGATTCGCGGCGGCGCGTCTCTGGAAGGTTTTCCGTATCGTGGCTCTCGATGCTGGGGTTTCGCGA
The DNA here is from genome assembly GCA_030979885.1 of Lolium multiflorum. Lineage (NCBI taxonomy): Eukaryota > Viridiplantae > Streptophyta > Magnoliopsida > Poales > Poaceae > Lolium > Lolium multiflorum. Next base: position 312,216,869 of record CM061750.1, on the reverse strand, counting down.
CGGGGGCTTTAAGTAGGCGAAAGGGCAGGTCAAGAGGCGGCGCGAGGGCCCACACCACAGGCGGCGCGGCCAGGGCTGGGCCGCGCCGCCCTATGGTGTGGCCACCTCGTGGCCCCTCTTCGGTCTTCTGGAAGCTCCGTGCAAAAATAGGACCCTGGGCGGTGATTTCGTCCAATTCCGAGAATATTTCCTTACTAGGATTTCTGAAACCAAAAACAGCAACTGGCTCTTCGGCATCTTGTTAATAGGTTAGTTCAGAAAATGCGTAAATACGACATATAATGTGCATAAAACATGTAGGTATCATCAATAAAGTAGCATGGAACATAAGAAATTATCGATACGTTGGAGACGTATCAGCATCCCCAAGCTTAGTTCTGCTCGTCCCGAGCAGGTAAAACGATAACAAAGATAATTTCTGAAGTGACAGGCCATCATAATCTTGATCATACTATTTGTAAACATATGTAATGAATGCAGCGATCAAAACAAAGGTAATGACATGAGTAAACAAGTGAATCATATAGCAAAGACTTTTCATGAATAGTACTTCAAGACAAGCATCAATAAGTCTTGCATAAGAGTTAACTCATAAAGCAATAAATCAAAGTAAAGGTGTTGAAGCAACACAAAGGAAGATTAAGTTTCAGCGGTTGCTTTCAACTTATAACATGTATATCTCATGGATATTGTCAACATAAAGTAATATAACAAGTGCAATATGCAAGTATGTAGGAATCAATGCACAGTTCACACAAGTGTTTGCTTCTTAGGTGGAGGGAGATAGGTAAACTGACTCAACAATAAAAGTAAAAGAATGGTCCTTCAAAGAGGAAAGCATCGATTGCTGTATTTGTGCTAGAGCTTTTATTTTGAAAACATGAAACAATTTTGTCAACGGTAGTAATAAAGCATATGAGTTATGTAAATTATATCTTACAAGTTGCAAGCCTCATGCATAGTATACTAATAGTGCCCGCACCTCGTCCTACTTAGCTTGGACTACCGGATCTTTGCATGCCATGTTTCAACCAAGTGTCACAAAGGGGTACCTCCATGCCGCCTGTACAAAGGTCTAAGGAGAATGCTCGCATTTTGGATTTCTCGCTTTTGATTATTCTCAACTTAGACATCCATACCGGGACAACATGGACAACAGATAATGGACTCCTCTTAAATGCATAAGCATGTAGCAACAATTATTATTCTCATATGAGATTGAGGATATATGTCCAAAACTGAAACTTCAACCATGATTCATGGCTTTAGTTAGCGGCCCAATGTTCTTCTCTAACAATTTTGCATGCTCCAACCACTAAAGTGATAGATCCTTCAGACAAGACGGACATGCATAGCAACTCACATGATATTCAACAATAGTTGATGGCGTTCCCCAGAAGCATGGTTATCGCACAACAAGCAACTTAATAAAAGATAAAGTGCATAAGTACATATTCAATACTACGATAGTTTTTAAGGCTATTTTGTCCCATGAGCTATATATTGCAAAGGTGAATGATGGAATTTTAAAGGTAGCACTCAAGCAATTTACTTTGGAATGGCGGAGAAATACCATGTAGTAGGTAGGTATGGTGGACACAAATGGCATAGTAGTTGGCTCAAGGATTTTGGATGCATGAGAAGTATTCCCTCTCGATACAAGGTTTAGGCTAGCAAGGTTATTTGAAGCAAACTCAAGGATGAACCGGTGCAGCAAAACTCACATAAAAGACATATCGTAAACATTATAAGACTCTACACCGTCTTCCTTGTTGTTCAAAACTCAATACTAGATATTATCTAGACCTTAGAGAGACCAAATATGCAAATCAAATTTTAGCAAGCTCTATGTATTTCTTCATTAATGGGTGCAAAGCATATGATGCAAGAGCTTAAACATGAGCACAACAATTGCCAAGTATCACATTATCCAAGACATTTTAGAATTACTACATGTAGCATTTTCCAATTCCAACCATATAACAATTTAACGAAGAAGAAACTTCGCCTTGAACATTATGAGTAAAGCCTAAGGAAATATTTGTCCATATGCAACAGCGGAGCGTGTCTCTCTCCCACAAAGTGAATGCTAGGATCCATTTTATTCAAACAAAAACAAAAACAAAAACAAACCGACGCTCCAAGTAAAGAACACAAGATGTGATTGAATAAAAATATAGTTTCAGGGGAGGAACCTGATGATGTTGTCGATGAAGAAGGGGATGCCTTGGGCATCCCCAAGCTTAGACGCTTGAGTCTTCTTAAAATATGCAGGGGTGAACCACGGGGGCATCCCCAAGCTTAGAGCTTTCACTCCTCTTGATCATAGTATATCATACTCCTCTCTTGACCCTTGAAAACTTTCTTCACACCAAACTTCAAGCAAACTCATTAGAGGGTTAGTGCACAATTAATAATTCACACATTCAAGTGACACAAACATTCTTTACACTTCTGGACATTGCATAAAGCTACTGGACATTAATGGATCAAAGAAATGAATCCAACATAGCAAAAGAGGCAATGCGAAATAAAAGGCAGAATCTGTCAAAAACAGAACAGTCCGTAAAGACGAATTTAAAGATGGCACCAGACTTGCTCAAATGGAAAAACTCAAAACTAATGAAAGTTGCGTACATATCTGAGGATCACGCTCGTAAATTGGAAGATTTTTTCGAATTTTCTACAGAGGCCTGTGCCCAGATTCGTGACAGACAACAATGCTGTTTTGCGCAGCGATCCCAAATATAATATCAACTTTGACATAGAAACTTTACTTGGCACAAAAACATGATAAGGAGAGGTTGCTACAGTAGTAAACAACTTCCAAGACTCAAATATAAAACAAAGTACTGTAGTAAAAACATGGGTTGTCTCCCATAAGCGCTTTTCTTTAACGCCTTTCAGCTAGGCGCAGAAAGTGCAAATCAAGTAACATCGAGAGTAGAAGCATCAACATTATTATTTTTCATGCAAACACAACTTGTTGCAGAGGGTACTTTAGGTGCTCCATTATCTAAATTCTCTATGGTGGTGCTAGGGGTTTTAGAAATTTTAGGCCTATAATAATTCTTTTGTTTAGGCACTTTAGAGGCGTACATGAATTTTTGCTCTTTACCCACATAAGCTTTCTCATTATACTTGAGAGAAGAAAAGGTTGAACCCAAGGTTCCCATAGCTTTTTCAAGTTCATCAATCCTATTGGTTTGATTATCATGGATAACACAAGTTCCTAGGACATTAATTCTTTCATTAACTCCTCCTAGGGATTTATCAAGTTCATCAGTTTTATCCAATAACATTTCCAATTTGGTTTCAATACTTGGAAAATTTTTCTCTATGGTTTCCAATTTTTTCATAACATCTTCAAGAGAGATTTCAATTTTATCTTCATTAATAGGTGGTATTCTAACTAGACTCTCAATGATGCAGCTAGCTTCTAAAGCGGGAGTACCTAGGAAATTGCCTCCCGAAAGAGTATCAAGAACATACCTATTCCAACTAGATAAACCAACATAAAAGTTCCTAAGAAGGATAGTGGTGGAGTGTTTCTTAATGCACCTATGATGAGCATTACTAATTCTATACCAAGCATCTTTAAAACTTTCTCCACCTTGTTGCTTAAAAGAACGAACTTCAACTTCAGGATTACTCATTTTAGTAGCAATAAAGTAAACTAGGCAAATAAAGTAAAGACAAGTAACTAATTTTTTTGTGTTTTTGATATAGAGAGCAAGACAGTAAATAAAGTAAAACTAGCAACTAATTTTTTTGTGTTTTGTTTAGGTGCAGCAAACAAAGTAGTAAATAAAATAAAGCAAGACAAAAACAAAGTAAAGAGATTGAGAAGTGGAGACTCCCCTTGCAGCGTGTCTTGATCTCCCCGGCAACGGCGCCGAAATTTAGCTTGATACGCGTAGATGCACACGTCCGTTGGGAACCCCAAGTGGAAGGTATGATGCGTATAGAAGCAAGTTTCCCTCAGTATGAAACCAAGGTTTAATCGAACCAGTAGGAGCCAAGAAGCACGTTGAAGGTTGATGGTGGCGAAATGTGATGCGGCGCAACAACAGGGATTCCGGCGCCAACGTGGAATCTGCACAACAAAACCAAAGTACTTTGCCCCAACGAAACAGTGAGGTTGTCAATCTCACCGGCTTGCTGTAACAAAGGATTAAGCGTATCGAGTGGAAGATGATTGTTTGCAAGAAAACAGTAAAACACAATTGCAGTAGATTGTATGCTATGTAAAGAATAGGACCGGGGTCCACAGTTCACTAGAGGTGTCTCTCCCATAAGATAAAAGCATGTTGGGTAAACAAATTACAGTCGGGCAATTGACAAATAGAGGGGCATAACAATGCATGTACATGATATGATAAATATAGTGAGATTTAATTGGGCATTACGACAAAGTACATAGACCGCCATCCAACTGCATCTATGCCTAAAAAGTCCACCTTCAGGTTATCATCCGAACCCCATTCAGTATTAAGTTGCTAAGCAACAGACAATTGCATTAAGTATGGTGCGTAATGTAATCGACAACTACATCCTTAGACATAGAATCAATGTTTTATCCCTAGTGGCAACAGCACATCACAACCTTAGAACTTTCTGTCACTGTCCCAGGTGTCAATGAAGGCATGAACCCACTATCGAGCATAAATACTCCCTCTTGGAGTTAAGAGTACAAACTTGGCCAGAGCCTCTACTAATAACGGAGAGCATGCAAGATCATAAACAACACATAAACAATAGATTGATAATCACCATAACATAGTATTCTCTATCCATCGGATCCCGACAAACACAACATATAGTATTACAGATAGATGATCTTGATCATGTTAGGCAGCTCACAAGATCCAACAATGAAGCACAATTAGGAGAAGACGACCATCTAGCTACTGCTATGGACCCATAGTCCAGGGGTGAACTACTCACTCATCACTCCGGAGGCGATCATGGCGATGAAGAGTCCTCCGGGAGATGAATCCCCTCTCCGGCGGGTGCGGACGATCTCCTGAATCCCCGAGATGGGATTCGCGGCGGCGCGTCTCCGGAAGGTTTTCCGTATCGTGGCTCTCGTCTGGGGTTTCGCGACGGGGGCTTTAAGTAGGCGAAAGGGCAGGTCAAGAGGCGGCGCGAGGGCCCACACCACAGGCCGGCGCGGCCGGGCCTTGGCGCGCCGCCTATGGTGTGGCCACCTCGTGGCCCCACTTCCTTCCCTCTTCGGTCTTCTGGAAGCTCCGTGCAAAAATAGGACCCTGGGCGGTGATTTTGTCCAATTCCGAGAATATTTCCTTACTAGGATTTCTGAAACCAAAAACAGCAGAAAACAACAACTGGCTCTTCGGCATCTTGTTAATAGGTTAGTTCAGAAAATGCGTAAATACGACATATAATGTGCATAAAACATGTAGGTATCATCAATAAAGTAGCATGGAACATAAGAAATTATCGATACGTTGGAGACGTATCAGCATCCCCAAGCTTAGTTCTGCTCGTCCCGAGCAGGTAAAACGATAACAAAGATAATTTCTGAAGTGACATGCCATCATAATCTTGATCATACTATTTGTAAACATATGTAATGAATGCAGCGATCAAAACAAAGGTAATGACATGAGTAAACAAGTGAATCATATAGCAAAGACTTTTCATGAATAGTACTTCAAGACAAGCATCAATAAGTCTTGCATAAGAGTTAACTCATAAAGCAATAAATCAAAGTAAAGGTGTTGAAGCAACACAAAGGAAGATTAAGTTTCAGCGGTTGCTTTCAACTTATAACATGTATATCTCATGGATATTGTCAACATAAAGTAATATAACAAGTGCAATATGCAAGTATGTAGGAATCAATGCACAGTTCACACAAGTGTTTGCTTCTTAGGTGGAGGGAGATAGGTAAACTGACTCAACAATAAAAGTAAAAGAATGGTCCTTCAAAGAGGAAAGCATCGATTGCTGTATTTGTGCTAGAGCTTTTATTTTGAAAACATGAAACAATTTTGTCAACGGTAGTAATAAAGCATATGAGTTATGTAAATTATATCTTACAAGTTGCAAGCCTCATGCATAGTATACTAATAGTGCCCGCACCTCGTCCTACTTAGCTTGGACTACCGGATCTTTGCATGCCATGTTTCAACCAAGTGTCACAAAGGGGTACCTCCATGCCGCCTGTACAAAGGTCTAAGGAGAAAGCTCGCATTTTGGATTTCTCGCTTTTGATTATTCTCAACTTAGACATCCATACCGGGACAACATGGACAACGATAATGGACTCCTCTTAAATGCATAAGCATGTAGCAACAATTATTATTCTCATATGAGATTGAGGATATATGTCCAAAACTGAAACTTCAACCATGATTCATGGCTTTAGTTAGCGGCCCAATGTTCTTCTCTAACAATTTTGCATGCTCCAACCACTAAAGTGATAGATCCTTCAGACAAGACGGACATGCATAGCAACTCACATGATATTCAACAATAGTTGATGGCGTTCCCCAGAAGCATGGTTATCGCACAACAAGCAACTTAATAAAAGATAAAGTGCATAAGTACATATTCAATACTACGATAGTTTTTAAGGCTATTTTGTCCCATGAGCTATATATTGCAAAGGTGAATGATGGAATTTCAAAGGTAGCACTCAAGCAATTTACTTTGGAATGGCGGAGAAATACCATGTAGTAGGTAGGTATGGTGGACACAAATGGCATAGTAGTTGGCTCAAGGATTTTGGATGCATGAGAAGTATTCCCTCTCGATACAAGGTTTAGGCTAGCAAGGTTATTTGAAGCAAACTCAAGGATGAACCGGTGCAGCAAAACTCACATAAAAGACATATTGTAAACATTATAAGACTCTACACCGTCTTCCTTGTTGTTCAAAACTCAATACTAGATATTATCTAGACCTTAGAGAGACCAAATATGCAAATCAAATTTTAGCAAGCTCTATGTATTTCTTCATTAATGGGTGCAAAGCATATGATGCAAGAGCTTAAACATGAGCACAACAATTGCCAAGTATCACATTATCCAAGACATTTTAGAATTACTACATGTAGCATTTTCTAATTCCAACCATATAACAATTTAACGAAGAAGAAACTTCGCCTTGAACATTATGAGTAAAGCCTAAGGACATATTTGTCCATATGCAACAGCGGAGCGTGTCTCTCTCCCACAAAGTGAATGCTAGGATCCATTTTATTCAAACAAAAACAAAAACAAAAACAAACCGACGCTCCAAGTAAAGAACACAAGATGTGATGAATAAAAATATAGTTTCAGGGGAGGAACCTGATGATGTTGTCGATGAAGAAGGGGATGCCTTGGGCATCCCCAAGCTTAGAGTCTTCTTAAAATATGCAGGGGTGAACCACGGGGCATCCCCAAGCTTAGAGCTTTCACTCCTCTTGATCATAGTATATCATACTCCTCTCTTGACCCTTGAAAACTTCCTTCACACCAAACTTCAAGCAAACTCATTAGAGGGTTAGTGCACAATTAATAATTCACACATTCAGAGGTGACACAAACATTCTTTACACTTCTGGACATTGCATAAAGCTATTGGACATTAATGGATCAAAGAAATGAATCCAACATAGCAAAAGAGGCAATGCGAAATAAAAGGCAGAATCTGTCAAAAACAGAACAGTCCGTAAAGACGAATTTAAAGATGGCACCAGACTTGCTCAAATGGAAAAACTCAAAACTAATGAAAGTTGCGTACATATCTGAGGATCACGCTCGTAAATTGGCAGATTTTTTCGAATTTTCTACAGAGGCCTGTGCCCAGATTCGTGACAGACAGCAATGCTGTTTCTGCGCAGCGATCCCAAATATAATATCAACTTTGACATAGAAACTTTACTTGGCACAAAAACATGATAAGGAGAGGTTGCTACAGTAGTAAACAACTTCCAAGACTCAAATATAAAACAAAGTACTGTAGTAAAAACATGGGTTGTCTCCCATAAGCGCTTTTCTTTAACGCCTTTCAGCTAGGCGCAGAAAGTGCAAATCAAGTAACATCGAGAGTAGAAGCATCAACATTATTATTTTTCATGCAAACACAACTTGTTGCAGAGGGTACTTTAGGTGCTCCATTATCTAAATTCTCTATGGTGGTGCTAGGGGTTTTAGAAATTTTAGGCCTATAATAATTCTTTTGTTTAGGCACTTTAGAGGCGTACATGAATTTTTGCTCTTTACCCACATAAGCTTTCTCATTATACTTGAGAGAAGAAAAGGTTGAACCCAAGGTTCCCATAGCTTTTTCAAGTTCATCAATCCTATTGGTTTGATTATCATGGATAACACAAGTTCCTAGGACATTAATTCTTTCATTAACTCCTCCTAGGGATTTATCAAGTTCATCAGTTTTATCCAATAACATTTCCAATTTGGTTTCAATACTTGGAAAATTTTTCTCTATGGTTTCCAATTTTTTCATAACATCTTCAAGAGAGATTTCAATTTTAACTTCATTAATAGGTGGTATTCTAACTAGACTCTCAATGATGCAGCTAGCTTCTAAAGCGGGAGTACCTAGGAAATTGCCTCCCGAAAGAGTATCAAGAACATACCTATTCCAACTAGATAAACCAACATAAAAGTTCCTAAGAAGGATAGTGGTGGAGTGTTTCTTAATGCACCTATGATGAGCATTACTAATTCTATACCAAGCATCTTTAAAACTTTCTCCACCTTGTTGCTTAAAAGAACGAACTTCAACTTCAGGATTACTCATTTTAGTAGCAATAAAGTAAACTAGGCAAATAAAGTAAAGACAAGTAACTAATTTTTTTGTGTTTTTGATATAGAGAGCAAGACAGTAAATAAAGTAAAACTAGCAACTAATTTTTTTGTGTTTTGTTTAGGTGCAGCAAACAAAGTAGTAAATAAAATAAAGCAAGACAAAAACAAAGTAAAGAGATTGAGAAGTGGAGACTCCCCTTGCAGCGTGTCTTGATCTCCCCGCAACGCAGAAATTTAGCTTGATACGCGTAGATGCACACGTCCGTTGGGAACCCCAAGTGGAAGGTATGATGCGTATAGAAGCAAGTTTCCCTCAGTATGAAACCAAGGTTTAATCGAACCAGTAGGAGTCAAGAAGCACGTTGAAGGTTGATGGTGGCGAAATGTGATGCGGCGCAACACCAGGGATTCCGGCGCCAACGTGGAATCTGCACAACAAAACCAAAGTACTTTGAAACAGTGAGGTTGTCAATCTCACCGGCTTGCTGTAACAAAGGATTAAGCGTATCGAGTGGAAGATGATTGATTGCAAGAAAACAGTAAAACACAATTGCAGTAGATTGTAGGCTATGTAAAGAATAGGACCGGGGTCCACAGTTCACTAGAGGTGTCTCTCCCATAAGATAAAAGCATGTTGGGTAAACAAATTACAGTCGGGCAATTGACAAATAGAGAGGGGCATAACAATGCATGTACATGATATGATAAATATAGTGAGATTTAATTGGGCATTACGACAAAGTACATAGACCGCCATCCATTGCATCTATGCCTAAAAAGTCCACCTTCAGGTTATCATCCGAACCCCATTCAGTATTAAGTTGCTAAGCAACAGACAATTGCATTAAGTATGGTGCGTAATGTAATCGACAACTACATCCTTAGACATAGAATCAATGTTTTATCCCTAGTGGCAACAGCACATCACAACCTTAGAACTTTCTGTCACTGTCCCAGGTGTCAATGAAGGCATGAACCCACTATCGAGCATAAATACTCCCTCTTGGAGTTAAGAGTACAAACTTGGCCAGAGCCTCTACTAATAACGGAGAGCATGCAAGATCATAAACAACACATAAATAATAGATTGATAATCACCATAACATAGTATTCTCTATCCATCGGATCCGACAAACACAACATATAGTATTACAGATAGATGATCTTGATCATGTTAGGCAGCTCACAAGATCCAACAATGAAGCACAATTAGGAGAAGACGACCATCTAGCTACTGCTATGGACCCATAGTCCGGGGGAACTACTCACTCATCACTCCGGAGGCGATCATGGCGATGAAGAGTCCTCCGGGAGATGAATCCCCTCTCAGGGTGCCGGAGGCGATCTCTGAATCCCCGAGATGTGATTCGCGGCGGCGGCGTCTGGAAGGTTTCCGTATCGTGGCTCTCGGTGCGGGGTTTCGCGACGGGGGCTTTAAGTAGGCGAAAGGGCAGGTCAGAGGCGGCGCGAGGCCCCACCAGGCCGGCGCGGCCGGGCCTGGGCCGCGCCGCCCTATGGTGTGGCCACCTCGTGGCCCCACTTCCTTCCCTCTTCGGTCTTCTGGAAGCTCGTGCAAAAATAGGACCTTGGGCGGTGATTTCGTCCAATTCCGAGAATATTTCCTTACTAGGATTTCTGAAACCAAAAACAAAGAAAACAACTGGCTCTTCGACATCTTGTTAATAGGTTAGTTCCAGAAAATGCGTAAATACGACATATAATGTGCATAAAACATGTAGGTATCATCAATAAAGTAGCATGGAACATAAGAAATTATCGATACGTTGGAGACGTATCAGGAGGTGAAGAACATCCTTGAAGAAATCCAGCCCCACATCCCAGTGACGCTGCAGTTGAAGCTCTGGCCAGTCGTGACGTTGTCTGCCTTCAGGTCAAGGGTGCAGTTGGCTCGTCAGAGAATCGACTTACGCCACGCCCAGCTCCCGCTGAAAGCCGATATTGCAGACAAATGTCAACGGCTTAACGAGAAAAGGGCAGCCTTGGACGCCAAGACTGACACCTCTGTCAGCACTGCTGGGCTTGAGATCTTACGAAAGGAGCTGAAGGACCTCGAAGAAAAGGTGCGGGTCACCAAAGAGCTCATCTGTGACAAGGAAGCTTCCATTGCTTGCTCCCAAAAGGAAGCAGAATACCTCAAAGCTGAGCTGAAAACTGGCTTGGCAGAGATACGTGCCTTGAACAAACAACTGGTGGCCGGCAAGGATGATGATGACGAGGCCGAGATCGCAGAGGTGGATCACGTCCGTACTGGCGCACTCTGTGCCTTAGAAACTTTCCTTCAGTGAGGCCTGCTCAAGTGGCAGTTTAAACTCTGTAATTCTAAAGTCGATGGTTGTGCATCGGCTTTTTATTCTTAAGTCGATGTCCGAGCATCCGCTGTACTTAAAATTTTCCTATTTTTGATTTTTTTTATTAGCCGATCGATTTCATGAATCGGCTCCTCCTGGGTACATACTTCGTGGCCTCGTACCTTCTCTGTGTGTATGCCCCCCGAGCCGAATCCTTCAAGTCATTGAAGATATCGGCTTTCCAGCCAACTATAAGCCTGTCACACAACTCACCATGCTAAATAGCACAGCGGCTAACAAGTGTGGTGAGAATGATTTTAGCCGATTGCTGGAATCGGCCTCCCTTGCAGTTGTATTGCGTAGTAAAGGTCTCTACTCTACCTGTATTCCACTACTACGTGACATGCTTGAGGTGAGATCCTTGCTTTTTATTTTTTGGGGCCGATCGCAGGGATCGGCCTTGCCACGTACGTCCATAGACTCGGATCTTGCTACTCTGTCAGGCCAGTGGATAAGACCAGCCTCACCCCGTTTTTTGAAGCTTCGATGCGCTCACAGCCGTCCAGATTGATTCCAGAGAGCGGCTCTTGGTCGTCTGCATCCCAAATGTTCATGCCAGCCAAAGAGATCTCGATCGAGTCATCTGCATGAACAACCTCCACTTCATCTCCATCCCATTGTATGATGCACTGATGCATTGTGGATGGAATGCAACAGTTAGCATGGATCCAGTCCCTTCCTAGCAGGATAGCGTAAGTGCTTTTGCTGTCGACGATGAAGAATGACGTAGGGATGGTCTTTCGGCCGATGGTCAAGTCTACGCTCAGAACACCCTTTGCTTCTGACGCTTGGCCGTTGAAATCGCTTAATGTGACGTTGGTTTTGATCAGATCTTCATTGGAACGTCCCAAACGTCGTAGCATAGAGTACGGCATTATATTGACTGCCGCTCCTGTATCAACCAACATCTTGCCGATAGGCTGCCCATTGATGTAACCTTTTAGGTATAGGGCTTTCAAATGCCTGTAGCTTCTATCTCGCGGCTTCTCAAAGATGACTGGCCGTGGACCGCAGTCAAACTGTGCCACTGACACTTCCTCGTCTCTTGGAGCACAAAACTCTGACGGAAGAATGAACACCATGTTTGTATCAGCCGATGCCTCTGCATCGGCTTTTGTCTGCTTGGGTCGCCACACTTTCTTTGGTGGGCGAGTCTCCATCTCCAATGTTTGCTGAATTTTCACGGCCAGATCGGGCCGTGCTTTCCTCAACGTGTACAGGTACTGCGCCTCGGCTTCCTCCAAGTTTCGTAGCCGTTGCACTCTGCGCTTTTGGGAGTGGCTGAGTCCATCAGGGCACCACCTTGGCCGGTGATATCTATCTTCTTCTTCTGACTCCTCGAAATCTTCATCTCGAGATGACTCAGCTCGTTTGTTCTGAGGTGGGAGAGGCCCTAGACGCTTGAACACTGAAACTTCATTTGTTCCCTTCCTCTTTCGTCTACATTCTGGGCAGTTCTCGATTGTTGGCAATCGGCTCATTCCTGAGTCCCAGCAATGTTTGAAGAAAGGACAGTCCCAATGCTTATCCATGTCCTCTTGCTCTCTTGACCTCCCTCTAGCGTGACGCTCATACCCTTCTTGGTTTCTATCATATCGACGATACTTCTTGTCATCTGCATCAGACCGACGATATCTCTCATCATCTACGTCGTAGCGCCGACGTCGGTCATACTGCTGCTCATATTTGTTAAGGAGATGTGTGGAGAGTGGTCGTTGATACCGCACGCTTCTCACTTCTTCCTCTGTCAAGTACCGTCTGTCATCATGCTGGGGCCGGTCGCGTGGATCGGCCTCCGCTTTATCTTTGCCACGGGAGTGACTGCTCTCTGGCTTATCCTTGCCATGGCGGTCTACAAGTCCTGCCATGTTGATATCAAACGAGAAGCCTGGCTCGCTCCTTAAGCAGTGACTAAGATCGACCATGTTGACGTCAGGAAACGGATGCGTGTCAACTCTCATGGCAAACTGACCGAAGAGTAATCGGCCTTGTTCTATCGCCATTTGAATCTGTCCGCGCAACACTTTGCAGTCGTTGGTGGCATGGGTGAACGTGTGATGCCACTTGCAGTATGGCCTACCGTTCATCTCTTGTAACGTAGGGATTTTGTGGCCTTCGGGTAACTTTAGCTGTTTTTCCTTCAGGAGCAAATCAAAAATCTGCTCCGTTTTGCTTAAATCAAAGTCAAACCCTCTTGCAGGCCCTGGTTGTTTCACCCATTTGCAGGACACGGGTGCTGCCCCCGAGCCCATTCAGCTACGGCGACCTCCTGATCTTCTGCAAAGTTTTCATCTTCTTCCGTCTCAACCAGGGGACGCGCTTGAACTTGTCCTGGTACAATTCTGGGTGGCGCTGTTCATATGATGTCAACCTCTGAACCATGTGCGCCAGTGAATTGTAGTCTGCTTGGAAAGTCAGATCTTTGAGCGGCGCTGAGAGTCCTGCTATTGCCAGCTCAACTGCTTCCTTCTCAGATAAACGAACCGAATAACATCGGTTCTTGACAGTCTGAAACGCTGAATGTATTCAGACACTGTCTCTCCTCGCCTTTGCCGAACCTGGGTCAGATCGGCAATGCCAGCTTCAGTAGCTTCTGAATGATATTGTATGTGAAACTGTTCTTCCAGCTGCTTCCACGTCCGAACTGAATCTGGTGGCAACGAGGTGTACCACCCAAAGGCTGGGCCCGTGAGAGATTGCGAAAAGAACCTCACACGTAGCTGGTCTGAAGCTGAGACCATGCCCAACTGTGCCAAATATCGGCTCACGTGCTCGATCGAACTAGACCCCTCTGATCCACTGAATTTTGTGAAGTCAGGGAGCCGATATTTAGGCGGTAGTGGGATCAGGTCATACTCGTTAGGATACGGCTTGGAATAGCCGATTACTCTCTTCTTCGGCAGGATACCGAACTGGTCTCTCAAGATTGCACTAATCTGATCCACAGTAGGAGCTGCAGAGGTTGAGCCTTCATGACTTGTTCCGGTGGCATATTTAGCTAGCCACGCCTGTTTCTCCGCATCTGCTCCATAACTTCCTCCTGCTGTGGCAATCCCTCCTGCTGTAACCTGGCTCATCCAGTTGTTGCAGTCCGGCACGTATGTGCACACGTATCCATGCGGGATCTCCTTGGGCGGCTCATACAAGAACTGATAATCGCCAGGATCACCTCCAACCTTGTAGACGACGTACGCTGGTGAACCTTGTTGCTGTGGAGCTGCCAACGTGTACGGCAGTGGTGGCCTAGTGTAGAACGGTATTTCTCCCTGATGAGTTCCTAGAGCAGGTCCTGACGGAGAATACTGATTCTTCATGATTTCTTGCACCACGCGAAGCGCAACACGCTCCAAAGTGTTCACCAGGCTCTCAGAATGCCGATGTAGGGAATGAGCCACAGCATAGTTGATTTCCTGGCGCAGGGCTCTGGTACGGTCCTCCGAAGGGAGAGACAGATCTATCCCTTCAAGCGCGCCTTCGGGTTTGAACCCTTTGAACCTAATCCCGTGCGAACGGGTCTTCTCGAAAGAGCCGATGAGATCGGCTTCGAAGATGGCCTTGAGATCATCATATTTCTTCTTGTGCTCTGGAGGTAGATCCTCGTACTTGATCTGTTCTTCCGCCATCTCGGATGTTGACGTGGTTGTTGTAGAAGATTGTCCCACCGGGCGTGCCAGAATGTGTTGCCTGCCAAAACCCACCGGCGAGCGGTGGTTAAGCAACACGAAGAGCCGGGAGGCTTCCAAGACTGCTGGGGGCCCTGGTCCCTCGACGTCGTCCCGCAATGTTCCGGCACACGTCCTAGCGGGCGTGCCACCTGACCTATACCTGGTCAGGAAGGTGTTGGATTGCTTCGATTAGTTTCTGCATGGTAGACACGTAAACATTAAATACGAGCCCGATCGGCTCTCAGGTTGCCCTGTGGATCGGCTCAAAGAGCCGATCGCCCCATGGTTCACGTCGGGTTAACGATGACATGGGGCTCCTGCTTGATCAATATAAAGTTAAACCAATCTACGACAGTTTAGGGTTTTCACCGCATGATCGGAGCATCCTACGCGTAGTTGAGCCTAATAGACACGAAAGATAATGGAAAACCAACCCTAAGAGAGGCCTAAAAACCAACATTAAGTCAATTCCCGGAACATCCCTCTTAGGACCAACAAACCATACCTTACGCACTACCGGATCATTCAACCCGTTTGCAAGGCCTAACCATACAGATATTAAACCAATCCTTGAAGAATCAAGGAGCAACTATAACAGATTGGATCTACTAAATAATGAACAAGCAAGGTGCTGCCCTTACACCTAGGTAGGTATAAGGGCAGCTAGATATCGAGGGACGGCATAGCTAAGCAAATATGCACAAGAAAAGCATCCATGCAAGCCCCAAAACACCTAAGATAAATAGTGCTACTCGCCATCAACAACGCTTCAGCACGAGCAACACAAGATAACGAATAAACGTGTACTGCCTAGATCGCAAGATGCGATCTAGGCAGCATGATGCTTACCCGGAAGAAACCCTCGAAAGAAGGGGTGGCGATGCGCCTGGTTTGTGTTTGTTGTGAACGTGATTGTCTTCTTTTCTCGATAACCCTAGATACATATTTATAGTCCAAGGGACTTTCTAATTCGGGCGTGCACCTAACCGTGCACGGGTTAAACTCTATCTTTTAATTCTAAACTAAGATGCAATCTACTATATTTACAGATACACGGGCAATCTAGCCCAAACTCTTCGTGCAAGGCCGCTTCAAAGTCGCTCCACGTGTATATCCTTCAAGCCCATCTTCACTTACGGCCCATCTCCTGATTTGGCCAAAATCTGGTGATAACACCTTCAAAATCTTTCAATAGAATGATCCATCATTCCAAGGTTTTCAAAGTCATTTCATTTCTCATTTGTTCCCATCTAGAGTAGTCAGTTTTACTTATTGAGCACTAGCAACTAATCATGAGGGGTGCTATCCTGCTTTCTTTGTTTAAGCTAAAGTTGATGCTCTGGTTCTATTCTAGACCAAGTGAATCATGAATCAAAGAGTAGATTTTGAAATACAATGAGTAAAATCTTTACTATTAAACGCTAATGCGACCGTGGTACGTCGTCGTCACTTTTGCCTCGGAGCCCCTTACAAATCAGCTAATTAGCCCGAACTCCAAACTCCGTCCAGACTTCCTCCGCCCGACGGCCCGATCGACTAAGGATCCGCCGCCGCCGGGCTACCCGCGGCTGCGCCCGAGCGACTAAGGATCCGCCGCCTCTCGCCGACTGGAGCGGCGCCGCCACCGGGCCACCTGCGCCGGCCGAGCCGCCGCCTCTCCATCTCATCTCTGACTCGAAGGTAACGGCCGCATCAGCAGCAAACCTGAAGAACTTCCTTTGCTGTGCGGGAACTGGTGGAGGGCGAGCGCCGGCGCGACTGTGGCAGGGATGGACCGTGGCTGAGGAGACCTGGAGGGGAGCGCGCTCGCGTGGCCGGGATTTTCGTGTCCCCTTGGCAGTTCAATTGCCGTGGAGCCTACGCGCGAGATATTGGCCTACGCGGCCATTACCGAGGTGGGGATGCTGCTGGATGGGGTCGGTGATGGACTGCACCCGTCGGTGTACAAGAAGAGGAGACAGAGGATTTGGGTGATAGAGGAAGAGAAGAACGGAGAGAGAATTGTAAGGATTGGAGCTCAAAATCCATACAGGAATACAGGATTGAGTGTGCTACTACTGTTTTCAGAGTAATTTCTGCTCTATGCATCGATTTTGAAAAGAAATTGGAGCAGGGGAGAGGCGTAAGGATCTACCAGCATATCCCAAAAATAGGTGCTGGAGCTTGGATTCATGTGCCATACTTCCAAGTTCCCATCTCAAATCTCCACGGGAACAGCAAGACCTCGCTGCCGGGAGCGGTCCTACAACTCAATGACACCCCTACGGCCTCCAATATTCTTCAATTCCTTCCTAGCAGGGGCATAGTGCGAATCCTTCCTCAGCCTAAATATCTGTCAGTTTTATAGTTTACAGGTGTATTGTCCAGAGAGACCATGCGTACATTAGAAGGTTGAGGAGAGAGCATGTGCATATTTCAGTTTACTTGCACTGTTGCACCAGCTTGTTGCTAGGATGAGCTATTACCAAAGGCATTGGTGATTTGTGGTAGTCTTGCAGAAGATACCAGCATGTAAAGCTACCCAGTTTTTTAATGAGAAAAGTGTTCAGCACATGTAAAAGTGGTTTCATCATGTAAGGTACGGCTTAATGGAGTTTAACAAAAGCTTGATATGTGCCTGGTTCGAATGTCCAGTTGCATTATAAGCAGAAGACATGAAAAAGACATACTGTAGCACTGCATTGAGTCAAACTGACAACAGTTGGCACACAGAATTCTACATGTGCCAAAGAAAAGTGTATCAGGAGTGCTTGCATCGCAGGGTTCAGATCTCCAACACTATATCTGGAGAAAAACGAAAACATATTAGCTTTAATGTGCATAAATACTAGCATTAGCTTGTATGTTAGCTTGTAACACTGCCGTAATCTGAACTTACATTTATTCTTCTTCCGACCCGTTTTTTTTTTGAGCAAGAAAAAAAAAACGGGTGCGGAACAAGGGAGCAAATGGATCAGAAGTGTAAGTTCATTTTACAGAATGTAGATTTCGCAGCAGTGTTACAAGCTAACATACAAGCTAATGCTAGTATTATGGAGACTTCTGATCCATTTGCTCCCTTGTTCCGCACCCGTTGAATTCCCTCTCCAAGGCAATTGCGCCGTTCGATAGTTTCTGATTGTGGCCTCTCACATTGTTAAATTCTCGGTAGGTATGTAATTATGGAGCAATGGCCAGGGTATCTGTCATGATGAAAATCATGTAGGGATCTTTGAGCATCCCCTGTCTGTTTGTGTGCCTTAACTAGAAAATACTTCAATAGATTTAATATTGTTGGCTTTGTGTCTTGTCAGTTTACAACCATTGTATTCTGCAATCATTGGGATGCTCCAAATTTCTTTTGCTTTCTTCAAATTTTTAAGTGCTCCACAATTTTCATAAAATTAGCTAATTCACATGGTTGTACATTGGAAAATTTTCAACATAATATTCTGAGAGTATGTTTACATTTTGTTTAACTAAATTCATTCGAAATTTGTAGCATTCCCTTATATCTTTGGAGACCATTCTTCATTCACGTGATGTCAAAAGTCAATTTTTCCATTATCCCTGAGTTTCATGCCATGTGTGTAAAAGAAAATGGTAATCATGTATGGAATCAGAATCATCTTTTGGATGTAAAAATGAGAGTGAACAAGTTTTTTTTCGTAGCAACGCACGGGTATCATGCTAGTAATAGTAAGGCAAAAACATGGGATAGGATCATTAAGCATAAAGTATCATGTAATGGTGCCTTGCTCTTAAAGAGCTTTGCATTAGGGTGGCTTGCAAGAATATTAGCTTGCAACAATATAACTTGCATTAGTCTAGCTTGCATTGGTAATAGCTTGCACTAATATAGCTTGCCTTGATTGGTGAGGTGGTCAAAGTTCTCTTCTGCTTCCTCTTGGTAGAAAACCTCCTCGTCTTGATAGTCTCCGGTACTAGCGTCTATAAATGAACACGAGGATACAATCACCAAACAATACTGAAGTGCTAGACTAATCACACAAATGGTTCACACAAACTATTCTAGCATCACCACATTATTAACATGTTGGTTGACTTGGTTTTCTTGTAAAGAAAAATAATTTCCTCTCATTACAAGTATTAATTTAGGGTCTCTATTTAATTATTTGAGAAATAATTTCCTCTCATTGAAATATTTATTAGTGTTTCTATTTATTTATTCTTAGGAATTAATTTCCTCTCATTGAAATATTTATTAGTGTTTCTATTTATTTATTCTGGGGAATTAATTTCCTCTCATTGAACCTTGTTAAGATTTAATCTCCTCAATTGACAAGGTATGATCACATGTTGACCAAGGTCAACACTTCACACTTATCCTTTGAGAAATATGACTTAAATGAGGGAATATACCTCATACAATTTAATACTATCTTATTAATAACTTAATATCATCAATTCATACAACATGAGGTTTATTAGACTAAGGTCACTACCTTATGTTGAATTTACTTGAGACAAAGATTTAAATGAGACCAATACATCTCATATGATTTAATAAGTAGTTTTGAACAATTTAAATACTACTATGAAAATGATTTAATATTTTCAAATAAGAACATATGGGTCATGAAGACTAATGTCCTCACCCCATGCATTTTAAATGCTACTTTGGTTTAAGATCCTTAAGTGAGCAAGTATGAGACCTTGCAACCAGGGTCATCACATTACATCATACAACTTGGAAAGATGATTTAAATGAGGTGCTATACCTCATAGATTTAAATTCCTAAAATTTGAAATAGTTGAAATGGGCTAGTATTGACTACATAGCCAATATTTTATTCTAACCCATGATCATGTACAGAACCCATATCATATTTTTACATACTAAATTAGAGTTGGTGAAATGTGAATTATGAGAGGTGGAATCACCTCAAAATTCAATATGGTTTATTTTCTAGATTTATTTGAATACTGAAAAGTATCTGAGTTGATATTTTTTCTATTCAAATTCTACACAAGCTATGAGGTTGAAACCAGTGGGGTTAGTTAGATAATTTTATAAGCTTTCTAGAACATTTCGAATCACTCAATTTGGGTTTGTAGATTTGAAACTATTAAATTTATAGCAAAGCATCAGTATTGAATTTGGCTAAATTGATTTAAATCTAATTTGAAAGTTTGGGCCAGCGCGGGAAACGAATTGGGCAAGAATGAGGGGAATGGGACTGGGCTGGCCCAGTAACGCTTCAGCGCGCCACGGGCCAACTGACAGGGTGGGGCCAGCGCGTCAGTCTCTTTTTAACCTGAAACGGTACCTGTGAACGAGAGCCGCTGGATCAGAAGGAGATCGGACGGTGGAGCTGCGTCGTCGTCGTCGACGAGAAGCAGACGCGGGCACGGCGGAGGTAGGGGGTCGACGGCGTGTTGGATCTCCTGTGAGGGGCGACGCTGGTGCTAGGCGATGTTGTCTAAGACGAGGAGTCGACTGGTACCAGTGGCGGGGCTTGAGGTGGTCGGAATCGCGGGATTGTACTGCGGCGGACTCCGGCGATCGACGGTGCAATTGGAGCTAGCTATGGCTTAATCGAGGTGGAGCAGGTGTTGAGGAGGTCGAGAAGAAGGAGGGGAGTGGATGAGTGTGAAGAGAGAGGCGCGGGAGAGGCTCCATTTATAGTGGCGCGCATGTGCTGTGGGTGCCCGTGGAGGTCATCGACGGCCATGGCGCTCCAGGGCGCGAAGGGGCAAGGGATGGGGCGCCGGAGGTAGGCGACTGCTAGGCGGTGCTAGGGAGCTTGATGGCATGGCTAGGGGAGGACGAGGGCGTGCGGCATCATTGTCGTCCTTGCGGTACCGGCGCGGCAGAGGTTTGATGATATCTTCGTCTACGGCGCAGGCGACGGCCAATGGGGATGTCTAGGAGGGAGCAGGATGGTGGTGACCATGCGTGCAAAGGGGAAGGGCGAGAGGAGGACGACAGCGACCAGGCGACGCGGTGTACTGGCGCGCAGACGTGCCAGTGCACGCTCTGGCGCGCCGTGGCCGGCATGGGCGCGTCTGGGCGTGCGGCGTTCTGGCCAATGCCGTGGTTGTTTCGAGCTAGGGATGGTACCGTCGTGTTCAGGAGGGTGCAGGCTAGCTAGATGACATGGTGAGAGGGGCAGGAGAGGACCATGGCGATCGAGTGCTTGTGGGGTGTGCATGGTACACGGCATGGATGCAATGGTGATCATTTCTCCATTTTCTCCAAGGCTGCAGTACATGGAATGATGCAGTGGGAGTACAGGAGCATCCATGATCAATGATCAAGAGGGTTTAGGCAATGGACCAGAGGTTAAAAGGGTGTGTGCCAATCTGAGAATTATGCCTGCCAAGTGTTTGAGGAGATGGCCGCAAGAGAATTTTTGTTGAATTTTGGAAATCTTTTTGGTGGATCTCAATCATATATTCAGAGAGGTAGAATGGTGATGGTGGTGGTCAATTTGGTGGTGGTTTGCAAGAATTCAAAATGGGGGTTGATCTTCACTTTGTTTCAAAGTCTCTACTTGTCTCATTTATTCTGGTCAACCTGGTCAAAGTCAGTACTGGTGGTCAACAACAAAGTGGGTCACCTTGACATGGTCTTGGATGAGGTGGAAAGTGTTAACCAAGTTTGGTTTAAGAAAAGTCAAAACCAGGGGTGCAAAGTGGTGAAGATTTTATAAAATGGTCACATGACCATTATCATATGTAAGTTGGAATTTGCATGTTTCTTTGATTTGATTCTGGTTTCTTTGATTCAAAAGGGTTTGTTTTTGATATATAAGTGTTTTACATGCAATGGCACAAGCCTTGGTGGCCTTGGTTAAAGATTTGATAAATTGGCTCATGTGTATGTGAGTGAAAAATGGGATTTTCTCTCTATTTGATTTCTCTCTATTTGATTTGATTTTTCTTTACTCCAAAGTGATTCTTATTAGTTTAGGAACATTTTAAACCATTGAAACCATTCCAAAAGGTCTAGTTCAAAGATTTGCAAAAATGGCCATAACACATAAGAGGTGATATTCTTATTTTTCTTATTTTCCTCTTTTATTTATCTTGTATTACTTGGGCATGGGTTAGGGTCCAATTAGTGTGAGATTAGGTTTAGGGAAGGTTTCACACCATTTGGGTAAGGTATAAGTGCAAATATCAAGGTTTGGGAAAAAATGGCCATGTGCCACATATGCCTTTATGCATATGTTGCATTTGATTTTTAATTTGACTTGGCTTGACCCAATTGATGTTGTTGAGTGTTGAGATGGTATATAGGAGTGATCCAACCATTCAACACAAGTCTTAGGGTCACCGGATTTTGGCCAAATCAGGAGATGGGCCGTAAGTGAAGATGGGCTTTGAAGATTACACGTGGAGCATCTTTGAAGCGGCCTCGCGCGAGGAGTTTGGGCTAAACTGCCCATGTATCTGTAATATAGTAGATCGTATTGTGTTTAGATTAAAAGATAGAGTCTGGCCCATGCACGGTTAGGTGCATGCCTCAATTAGAAAGTCCCTTGGACTATAAATATGTATCTAGGGTTATCGGAAAACAAGGACAATCATCGTTCACACAAACACAAATCAGGCGCATCGCCACCCCTTTCTTCGAGGGTTTCTTCCGGTAAGCACCATGCTGCCTAGATCGCATCTCGCGATCTAGGCAGTATACGTTTATTCGTCTACGTTGTACTGCTCGTGCTGTTGATGGCGAGTGATACGCGTAGATGCACACGTCCGTTGGGAACCCCAAGTGGAAGGTATGATGTGTATAGAAGCAAGTTTCCCTCAGTATGAAACCAAGGTTTAATCGAACCAGTAGGAGCCAAGAAGCACGTTGAAGGTTGATGGTGGCGAAATGTGATGCGGCGCAACAACGGATTCCGGCGCCAACGTGGAATCTGCACAACAAAACCAAAGTACTTTGCCCCAACGAAAGTGAGGTTGTCAATCTCACCGGCTTGCTGTAACAAAGGATTAAGCGTATCGAGTGGAAGATGATTGTTTGCAAGAAAACAGTAAAACACAATTGCAGTAGATTGTATGCTATGTAAAGAATAGGACCGGGGTCCACAGTTCACTAGAGGTGTCTCTCCCATAAGATAAAAGCATGTTGGGTAAACAAATTACAGTCGGGCAATTGACAAATAGAGAAGGGCATAACAATGCATGTACATGATATGATAAATATAGTGAGATTTAATTGGGCATTACGACAAAGTACATAGACCGCCATCCAACTGCATCTATACCTAAAAAGTCCACCTTCAGGTTATCATCCGAACCCCATTCAGTATTAAGTTGCTAAGCAACAGACAATTGCATTAAGTATGGTGCGTAATGTAATCGACAACTACATCCTTAGACATAGAATCAATGTTTTATCCCTAGTGGCAACAGCACATCACAACCTTAGAACTTTCTGTCACTGTCCCAGGTGTCAATGAAGGCATGAACCCACTATCGAGCATAAATACTCCCTCTTGGAGTTAAGAGTACAAACTTGGCCAGAGCCTCTACTAATAACGGAGAGCATGCAAGATCATAAACAACACATAAACAATAGATTGATAATCACCATAACATAGTATTCTCTATCCATCGGATCCCGACAAACACAACATATAGAATTACATATAGATGATCTTGATCATGTTAGGCAGCTCACAAGATCCAACAATGAAGCACAATTAGGAGAAGACGACCATCTAGCTACTGCTATGGACCCATAGTCCAGGGGTGAACTACTCACTCATCACTCCGGAGGCGATCATGGCGATGAAGAGTCCTCGGGAGATGAATCCCCTCTCCGGCAGGGTGCCGGAGGCGATCTCCTGAATCACCCGAGATGGGATTCGCGGCGGCGGCGTCTCTAGAAGGTTTTCCGTATCGTGGCTCTCGGTACTGGGGTTTTTGCGATGGAGGCTTTAAGTAGGCGAAAGGGTAGGTCGGGGGCGACGAGGGCCCACACCATAGGGCGGGCCCCCCCGGCGCGCGACCCTATGGTGGCGGCGCCTCGTCGCCCACTTCGTTATCTCTTCGGTCTTCCGGAAGCTCCGTGCAAAAATAGGACCCCGGGCGTTGATTTCGTCCAATCCGAGAATATTTCCTTACTAGGATTTCTGAAACCAAAAACAGCAGAAAAAGCAATGGCTCTTCGGCATCTTGTTAATAGGTTAGTTCCAGAAAATGCGTAAATACGACATATAATGTGCATAAAACATGTAGGTATCATCAATAAAGTAGCATGGAACATAAGAAATTATCGATACGTTGGAGACGTATCAGCATCCCCAAGCTTAGTTCTGCTCGTCCCGAGCAGGTAAAACGATAACAAAGATAATTTCTGAAGTGACATGCCATCATAATCTTGATCATACTATTTGTAAACATATGTAATGAATGCAGCGATCAAAACAAAGGTAATGACATGAGTAAACAAGTAAATCATATAGCAAAGACTTTTCATGAATAGTACTTCAGACAAGCATCAATAAGTCTTGCATAAGAGTTAACTCATAAAGCAATAAATCAAAGTAAAGGTGTTGAAGCAACACAAAGGAAGATTAAGTTTCAGCGGTTGCTTTCAACTTATAACATGTATATCTCATGGATATTGTCAACATAAAGTAATATAACAAGTGCAATATGCAAGTATGTAGGAATCAATGCACAGTTCACACAAGTGTTTGCTTCTTAGGTGGAGGGAGATAGGTAAACTGACTCAACAATAAAAGTAAAAGAATAGTCCTTCAAAGAGGAAAGCATCGATTGCTGTATTTGTGCTAGAGCTTTTATTTTGAAAACATGAAACAATTTTGTCAACGGTAGTAATAAAGCATATGAGTTATGTAAATTATATCTTACAAGTTGCAAGCCTCATGCATAGTATACTAATAGTGCCCGCACCTCGTCCTACTTAGCTTGGACTACCGGATCTTTGCATGCCATGTTTCAACCAAGTGTCACAAAGGGGTACCTCCATGCCGCCTGTACAAAGGTCTAAGGAGAATGCTCGCATTTTGGATTTCTCGCTTTTGATTATTCTCAACTTAGACATCCATACCGGGACAACATGGACAACAGATAATGGACTCCTCTTAAATGCATAAGCATGTAGCAACAATTATTATTCTCATATGAGATTGAGGATATATGTCCAAAACTGAAACTTCAACCATGATTCATGGCTTTAGTTAGCGGCCCAATGTTCTTCTCTAACAATTTTGCATGCTCCAACCACTAAGGTGATAGATCCTTCAGACAAGACGGACATGCATAGCAACTCACATGATATTCAACAATAGTTGATGGCGTTCCCCAGAAGCATGGTTATCGCACAACAAGCAACTTAATAAAAGATAAAGTGCATAAGTACATATTCAATACTACGATAGTTTTTAAGGCTATTTTGTCCCATGAGCTATATATTGCAAAGGTGAATGATGGAATTTTAAAGGTAGCACTCAAGCAATTTACTTTGGAATGGCGGAGAAATACCATGTAGTAGGTAGGTATGGTGGACACAAATGGCATAGTAGTTGGCTCAAGGATTTTGGATGCATGAGAAGTATTCCCTCTCGATACAAGGTTTAGGCTAGCAAGGTTATTTGAAGCAAACTCAAGGATGAACCGGTGCAGCAAAACTCACATAAAAGACATATTGTAAACATTATAAGACTCTACACCGTCTTCCTTGTTGTTCAAAACTCAATACTAGATATTATCTAGACCTTAGAGAGACCAAATATGCAAATCAAATTTTAGCAAGCTCTATGTATTTCTTCATTAATGGGTGCAAAGCATATGATGCAAGAGCTTAAACATGAGCACAACAATTGCCAAGTATCACATTATCCAAGACATTTTAGAATTACTACATGTAGCATTTTCCAATTCCAATCATATAACAATTTAACGAAGAAGAAACTTCGCCTTGAACATTATGAGTAAAGCCTAAGGACATATTTGTCCATATGCAACAGCGGAGCGTGTCTCTCTCCCACAAAGTGAATGCTAGGATCCATTTTATTCAAACAAAAACAAAAACAAAAACAAACCGACGCTCCAAGTAAAGAACACAAGATGTGACTGAATAAAAATATAGTTTCAGGGGAGGAACCTGATGATGTTGTCGATGAAGAAGGGGATGCCTTGGGCATCCCCAAGCTTAGACGCTTGAGTCTTCTTAAAATATGCAGGGGTGAACCACGGGGCATCCCCAAGCTTAGAGCTTTCACTCCTCTTGATCATAGTATATCATACTCCTCTCTTGACCCTTGAAAACTTCCTTCACACCAAACTTCAAGCAAACTCATTAGAGGGTTAGTGCACAATTAATAATTCACACATTCAGAGGTGACACAAACA
This sequence comes from Lolium multiflorum, assembly GCA_030979885.1. NCBI lineage: Eukaryota > Viridiplantae > Streptophyta > Magnoliopsida > Poales > Poaceae > Lolium > Lolium multiflorum. Next base: position 312,190,712 of record CM061750.1, on the reverse strand, counting down.
TTCTTTACACTTCTGGACATTGCATAAAGCTACTGGACATTAATGGATCAAAGAAATGAATCCAACATAGCAAAAGAGGCAATGCGAAATAAAAGGCAGAATCTGTCAAAAACAGAACAGTCCGTAAAGACGAATTTAAAGATGGCACCAGACTTGCTCAAATGGAAAAACTCAAAACTAATGAAAGTTTCGTACATATCTGAGGATCACGCTCGTAAATTGGCAGATTTTTTCGAATTATCTACAGAGGCCTGTTCCCAGATTCGTGACAGACAGCAATGCTGTTTCTGCGCAGCGATCCCAAATATAATATCAACTTTGACATAGAAACTTTACTTGGCACAAAAACATGATAAGGAGAGGTTGCTACAGTAGTAAACAACTTCCAAGACTCAAATATAAAACAAAGTACTGTAGTAAAAACATGGGTTGTCTCCCATAAGCGCTTTTCTTTAACGCCTTTCAGCTAGGCGCAGAAAGTGCAAATCAAGTAACATCGAGAGTAGAAGCATCAACATCATAACTTGTTCTAATAATAGAATCAAAAGGCAACTTCATTCTCTTTCTAGGGAAGTGTTCCATACCTTTCTTGAGAGGAAATTGATATTTAATATTACCTTCCCTCATATCAATAACAGCACCAACAGTTCGAAGAAAAGGTCTTCCCAACACAATAGGACAAGATGCATTGCATTCGATATCCAAGACAACAAAATCAACGGGGACAAGGTTATTGTTAACCGTAATGCGCACATTATCAATCCTCCCCAAAGGTTTCTTTTTAACATTATCGGCAAGATTAACATCCAAATAACAACTCTTCAATGGTGGCAAGTCAAGCATATCATAAATCTTTTTAGGCATAACAGAAATACTTGCACCAAGATCACATAAAGCATTACATTCAAAGTCATTGAATTTCATTTTAATGATGGGCTCCCAACCATCTTCTAACTTTCTAGGAATAGAAGTTTCAAGTTTTAGTTTCTCTTCTCTAGCTTTTATGAGAGCATTTGTAATATGTTTTGTAAAGGCTAAATTCATAGCACTAGCATTGGGACTTTTAGCAAGTTTTTGTAAGAACTTTATAACTTCAGAGATGTGGCAATCATCAAAATCTAAATCATTATGAGCTACAGCAATGGGATCATTGTTCCCAAGGTTGGAAAAAATTTCAGCAGTTTTATCACAAGCAGTTTCAGCAGTTTTAGCAATTTCAGGCAGTTTTGTACGCTTTGCACTAGGAGTAGAAACATTGCCAACACCAATTATTTTACCATTGATAGTAGGAGGTGCAGCAACATGTGAATCATTATCATTACTAATGGTGGTAATAGTCCAAACTTTAGCTACATTATTCTCTTTAGCTAGTTTTTCATTTTCTTCTCTATCCCACCTAGCACGTAATTCAGCCATTAATCTTATATTCTCATTAATTCTAACTTGGATGGCATTTGCTGTAGTAGTAATCTTATTATCAATATCATTATTGGGCATAACTTTCAATTTTAAAAGATTAACATCAGAGGCAAGTCTATCAACTCTAGAAGCAATAATATCAATTTTATCAAGCTTTTCCTCAACAGATTTGTTAAAAGCAGTTTGTGTACTAATAAATTCTTTAAGCATAGCTTCAAGACCAGAGGGTACACTCCTATTATTGTTGTAAGAATTCCCATAAGAATTACCATAACCATTACCATTAGCAGAAGGATATGGCCTATAGTTATTACCAGAGTTGTTCCTATAAGCATTGTTGTTGAAATTATTGTTTTTAATGAAATTCACATCAACATTTTCTTCTTGAGCAACCAATGAAGCTAAAGGAACATTATTTGGATCTACATTAGATCTACCATTCACAAGCATAGACATAATCACATCAATCTTATCACTCAAGGAAGAGGTTTCTTCAACAGAATTTACCTTCTTACCTTGTGGAGCTCTTTCCGTGTGCCATTCAGAGTAATTTATCATCATATCATCAAGAAGTTTTGTAGCCGCCCCCAAAGTGATGGACATAAAGGTACCTCCAGCAGCTGAATCCAATAAATTCCGCGAAGAAAAATTTAGTCCTGCATAGAAGGTTTGGATGATCATCCAAGTAGTCAGTCCATGGGTTGGGCAATTCTTTACCAAAGTTTTCATTCTCTCCCATGCTTGAGCAACATGTTCAGTATCTAATTGCTTAAAATTCATTATGCTACTTCTCAAAGATATAATTTTAGCGGGAGGATAATATCTACCAATAAAAGCATCCTTGCATTTAGTCCATGAATCAATACTATTCTTAGGCAAAGATAGCAACCAATCTTTAGCTCTTCCTCTTAATGAGAAAGGAAATACTTTCAATTTAATAATATCACCATCTACATCCTTATACTTTTGCATTTCACAAAGTTCAACAAAATTATTGAGATGGGCAGCAGCATCATCAGAACTAACACCAGAAAATTGATCTCTCATAACCAGGTTCAGTAAAGCAGGTTTAATTTCAAAGAATTCTGCTGTAGTAGCAGGTGGAGCAATAGGTGTGCATAGGAAATCATTATTATTTGCATTTGTGAAGTCACACAACTTAGTATTTTCAGGGGTATTCATTTTAGCAACAGTAAATAAAACAAACTAGATAAAGTAAATGCAAGTAACTAATTTTTTTGTGTTTTTGATATAGTGAGCAAGACAGTAAATAAAGTAAAACTAGCAACTAATTTTTGTGTGTTTTGTTTAGGTGCAGCAAACAAAGTAGTAAATAAAATAAAGCAAGACAAAAATAAAGTAAAGAGATTGAGAAGTGGAGACTCCCCTTGCAGCGTGTCTTGATCTCCCCGGCAACGGCGCCAGAAATTTAGCTTGATACGCGTAGATGCACACGTCCGTTGGGAACCCCAAGTGGAAGGTATGATGCGTATAGAAGCAAGTTTCCCTCAGTATGAAACCAAGGTTTAATCGAACCAGTAGGAGCCAAGAAGCACGTTGAAGGTTGATGGTGGCGAAATGTGATGCGGCGCAACAGGGATTCCGGCGCCAACGTGGAATCTGCACAACAAAACCAAAGTACTTTGCCCCAACGAAACAGTGAGGTTGTCAATCTCACCGGCTTGCTGTAACAAAGGATTAAGCGTATCGAGTGGAAGATGATTGTTTGCAAGAAAACAGTAAAACACAATTGCAGTAGATTGTATGCTATGTAAAGAATAGGACCGGGGTCCACAGTTCACTAGAGGTGTCTCTCCCATAAGATAAAAGCATGTTGGGTAAACAAATTACAGTCGGGCAATTGACAAATAGAGAAGGGCATAACAATGCATGTACATGATATGATAAATATAGTGAGATTTAATTGGGCATTACGACAAAGTACATAGACCGCCATCCAACTGCATCTATACCTAAAAAGTCCACCTTCAGGTTATCATCCGAACCCCATTCATTAAGTTGCTAAGCAACAGACAATTGCATTAAGTATGGTGCGTAATGTAATCGACAACTACATCCTTAGACATAGAATCAATGTTTTATCCCTAGTGGCAACAGCACATCACAACCTTAGAACTTTCTGTCACTGTCCCAGGTGTCAATGAAGGCATGAACCCACTATCGAGCATAAATACTCCCTCTTGTAGTTAAGAGTACAAACTTGGCCAGAGCCTCTACTAATAACGGAGAGCATGCAAGATCATAAACAACACATAAACAATAGATTGATAATCACCATAACATAGTATTCTCTATCCATCGGATCCCGACAAACACAACATATAGAATTACATATAGATGATCTTGATCATGTTAGGCAGCTCACAAGATCCAACAATGAAGCACAATTAGGAGAAGACGACCATCTAGCTACTGCTATGGACCCATAGTCCAGGGGTGAACTACTCACTCATCACTCCGGAGGCGATCATGGCGATGAAGAGTCCTCCGGGAGATGAATCCCCTCTCCCAGGGTGCCGGAGGCGATCTCCTGAATCCCCCGAGATGGGATTCGCGCGCGCGTCTGGAAGGTTTTCCGTATCGTGGCTCTCGTACGGGGGTTTCGCGACGGAGGCTTTAAGTAGGCGAAAGGGTAGGTCAGGGGGCTGACGAGGGGCCCACACCATAGGGCGGTGCGGGCCCCCCTCTGGCCGCGTGGCCCTATGGTGGCGGCGCCTCGTAGCCCCACTTCGTTATCTCTTCGGTCTTCTGGAAGCTCCGTGCAAAAATAGGACCCTGGGCGTTGATTTCGTCCAATTCCGAGAATATTTCCTTACTAGGATTTCTGAAACCAAAAACAGCAGAAAACAGCAACTGGCTCTTCGGCATCTTGTTAATAGGTTAGTTCCAGAAAATGCGTAAATACGACATATAATGTGCATAAAACATGTAGGTATCATCAATAAAGTAGCATGGAACATAAGAAATTATCGATACGTTGGAGACGTATCAGCATCCCCAAGCTTAGTTCTGCTCGTCCCGAGCAGGTAAAACGATAACAAAGATAATTTCTGAAGTGACATGCCATCATAATCTTGATCATACTATTTGTAAACATATGTAATGAATGCAGCGATCAAAACAAAGGTAATGACATGAGTAAACAAGTAAATCATATAGCAAAGACTTTTCATGAATAGTACTTCAAGACAAGCATCAATAAGTCTTGCATAAGAGTTAACTCATAAAGCAATAAATCAAAGTAAAGGTGTTGAAGCAACACAAAGGAAGATTAAGTTTCAGCGGTTGCTTTCAACTTATAACATGTATATCTCATGGATATTGTCAACATAAAGTAATATAACAAGTGCAATATGCAAGTATGTAGGAATCAATGCACAGTTCACACAAGTGTTTGCTTCTTAGGTGGAGGGAGATAGGTAAACTGACTCAACAATAAAAGTAAAAGAATAGTCCTTCAAAGAGGAAAGCATCGATTGCTGTATTTGTGCTAGAGCTTTTATTTTGAAAACATGAAACAATTTTGTCAACGGTAATAATAAAGCATATGAGTTATGTAAATTATATCTTACAAGTTGCAAGCCTCATGCATAGTATACTAATAGTGCCCGCACCTCGTCCTACTTAGCTTGGACTACCGGATCTTTGCATGCCATGTTTCAACCAAGTGTCACAAAGGGGTACCTCCATGCCGCCTGTACAAAGGTCTAAGGAGAATGCTCGCATTTTGGATTTCTCGCTTTTGATTATTCTCAACTTAGACATCCATACCGGGACAACATGGACAACAGATAATGGACTCCTCTTAAATGCATAAGCATGTAGCAACAATTATTATTCTCATATGAGATTGAGGATATATGTCCAAAACTGAAACTTCAACCATGATTCATGGCTTTAGTTAGCGGCCCAATGTTCTTCTCTAACAATTTTGCATGCTCCAACCACTAAGGTGATAGATCCTTCAGACAAGACGGACATGCATAGCAACTCACATGATATTCAACAATAGTTGATGGCGTTCCCCAGAAGCATGGTTATCGCACAACAAGCAACTTAATAAAAGATAAAGTGCATAAGTACATATTCAATACTACGATAGTTTTTAAGGCTATTTTGTCCCATGAGCTATATATTGCAAAGGTGAATGATGGAATTTTAAAGGTAGCACTCAAGCAATTTACTTTGGAATGGCGGAGAAATACCATGTAGTAGGTAGGTATGGTGGACACAAATGGCATAGTAGTTGGCTCAAGGATTTTGGATGCATGAGAAGTATTCCCTCTCGATACAAGGTTTAGGCTAGCAAGGTTATTTGAAGCAAACTCAAGGATGAACCGGTGCAGCAAAACTCACATAAAAGACATATTGTAAACATTATAAGACTCTACACCGTCTTCCTTGTTGTTCAAAACTCAATACTAGATATTATCTAGACCTTAGAGAGACCAAATATGCAAATCAAATTTTAGCAAGCTCTATGTATTTCTTCATTAATGGGTGCAAAGCATATGATGCAAGAGCTTAAACATGAGCACAACAATTGCCAAGTATCACATTATCCAAGACATTTTAGAATTACTACATGTAGCATTTTCCAATTCCAATCATATAACAATTTAACGAAGAAGAAACTTCGCCTTGAACATTATGAGTAAAGCCTAAGGACATATTTGTCCATATGCAACAGCGGAGCGTGTCTCTCTCCCACAAAGTGAATGCTAGGATCCATTTTATTCAAAAACAAAAACAAAAACAAACCGACGCTCCAAGTAAAGAACACAAGATGTGACTGAATAAAAATATAGTTTCAGGGGAGGAACCTGATGATGTTGTCGATGAAGAAGGGGATGCCTTGGGCATCCCCAAGCTTAGACGCTTGAGTCTTCTTAAAATATGCAGGGGTGAACCACGGGGCATCCCCAAGCTTAGAGCTTTCACTCCTCTTGATCATAGTATATCATACTCCTCTCTTGACCCTTGAAAACTTCCTTCACACCAAACTTCAAGCAAACTCATTAGAGGGTTAGTGCACAATTAATAATTCACACATTCAGAGGTGACACAAACATTCTTTACACTTCTGGACATTGCATAAAGCTACTGGACATTAATGGATCAAAGAAATGAATCCAACATAGCAAAAGAGGCAATGCGAAATAAAAGGCAGAATCTGTCAAAAACAGAACAGTCCGTAAAGACGAATTTAAAGATGGCACCAGACTTGCTCAAATGGAAAAACTCAAAACTAATGAAAGTTGCGTACATATCTGAGGATCACGCTCGTAAATTGGCAGATTTTTTCGAATTTTCTACAGAGGCCTGTTCCCAGATTCGTGACAGACAGCAATGCTGTTTCTGCGCAGCGATCCCAAATATAATATCAACTTTGACATAGAAACTTTACTTGGCACAAAAACATGATAAGGAGAGGTTGCTACAGTAGTAAACAACTTCCAAGACTCAAATATAAAACAAAGTACTGTAGTAAAAACATGGGTTGTCTCCCATAAGCGCTTTTCTTTAACGCCTTTCAGCTAGGCGCAGAAAGTGCAAATCAAGTAACATCGAGAGTAGAAGCATCAACATCATAACTTGTTCTAATAATAGAATCAAAAGGCAACTTCATTCTCTTTCTAGGGAAGTGTTCCATACCTTTCTTGAGAGGAAATTGATATTTAATATTACCTTCCCTCATATCAATAACAGCACCAACAGTTCGAAGAAAAGGTCTTCCCAACACAATAGGACAAGATGCATTGCATTCGATATCCAAGACAACAAAATCAACGGGGACAAGGTTATTGTTAACCGTAATGCGCACATTATCAATCCTCCCCAAAGGTTTCTTTTTAACATTATCGGCAAGATTAACATCCAAATAACAATTCTTCAATGGTGGCAAGTCAAGCATATCATAAATCTTTTTAGGCATAACAGAAATACTTGCACCAAGATCACATAAAGCATTACATTCAAAGTCATTGAATTTCATTTTAATGATGGGCTCCCAACCATCTTCTAACTTTCTAGGAATAGAAGTTTCAAGTTTTAGTTTCTCTTCTCTAGCTTTTATGAGAGCATTTGTAATATGTTTTGTAAAGGCTAAATTCATAGCACTAGCATTGGGACTTTTAGCAAGTTTTTGTAAGAACTTTATAAATTCAGAGATGTGGCAATCATCAAAATCTAAATCATTATGAGCTACAGCAATGGGATCATTGTTCCCAAGGTTGGAAAAAATTTCAGCAGTTTTATCACAAGCAGTTTCAGCAGTTTTAGCAATTTCAGGCAGTTTTGTACGCTTTGCACTAGGAGTAGAAACATTGCCAACACCAATTATTTTACCATTGATAGTAGGAGGTGCAGCAACATGTGAATCATTATCATTACTAATGGTGGTAATAGTCCAAACTTTAGCTACATTATTCTCTTTAGCTAGTTTTTCATTTTCTTCTCTATCCCACCTAGCACGTAATTCAGCCATTAATCTTATATTCTCATTAATTCTAACTTGGATGGCATTTGCTGTAGTAGTAATCTTATTATCAATATCATTATTGGGCATAACTTTCAATTTTAAAAGATTAACATCAGAGGCAAGTCTATCAACTCTAGAAGCAATAATATCAATTTTATCAAGCTTTTCCTCAACAGATTTGTTAAAAGCAGTTTGTGTACTAATAAATTCTTTAAGCATAGCTTCAAGACCAGAGGGTACACTCCTATTATTGTTGTAAGAATTCCCATAAGAATTACCATAACCATTACCATTAGCAGAAGGATATGGCCTATAGTTATTACCAGAATTGTTCCTATAAGCATTGTTGTTGAAATTATTGTTTTTAATGAAATTCACATCAACATTTTCTTCTTGAGCAACCAATGAAGCTAAAGGAACATTATTTGGATCTACATTAGATCTACCATTCACAAGCATAGACATAATCACATCAATCTTATCACTCAAGGAAGAGGTTTCTTCAACAGAATTTACCTTCTTACCTTGTGGAGCTCTTTCCGTGTGCCATTCAGAGTAATTTATCATCATATCATCAAGAAGTTTTGTAGCCGCCCCCAAAGTGATGGACATAAAGGTACCTCCAGCAGCTGAATCCAATAAATTCCGCGAAGAAAAATTTAGTCCTGCATAGAAGGTTTGGATGATCATCCAAGTAGTCAGTCCATGGGTTGGGCAATTCTTTACCAAAGTTTTCATTCTCTCCCATGCTTGAGCAACATGTTCAGTATCTAATTGCTTAAAATTCATTATGCTACTTCTCAAAGATATAATTTTAGCGGGAGGATAATATCTACCAATAAAAGCATCCTTGCATTTAGTCCATGAATCAATACTATTCTTAGGCAAAGATAGCAACCAATCTTTAGCTCTTCCTCTTAATGAGAAAGGAAATACTTTCAATTTAATAATATCACCATCTACATCCTTATACTTTTGCATTTCACAAAGTTCAACAAAATTATTGAGATGGGCAGCAGCATCATCAGAACTAACACCAGAAAATTGATCTCTCATAACCAGGTTCAGTAAAGCAGGTTTAATTTCAAAGAATTCTGCTGTAGTAGCAGGTGGAGCAATAGGTGTGCATAGGAAATCATTATTATTTGCATTTGTGAAGTCACACAACTTAGTATTTTCAGGGGTATTCATTTTAGCAACAGTAAATAAAACAAACTAGATAAAGTAAATGCAAGTGACTAATTTTTTTGTGTTTTTGATATAGTGAGCAAGACAGTAAATAAAGTAAAACTAGCAACTAATTTTTTTGTGTTTTGTTTAGGTGCAGCAAACAAAGTAGTAAATAAAATAAAGCAAGACAAAAACAAAGTAAAGAGATTGAGAAGTGGAGACTCCCCTTGCAGCGTGTCTTGATCTCCCCGGCAACGGCGCCAGAAATTTAGCTTGATACGCGTAGATGCACACGTCCGTTGGGAACCCCAAGTGGAAGGTATGATGCGTATAGAAGCAAGTTTCCCTTAGTATGAAACCAAGGTTTAATCGAACCAGTAGGAGCCAAGAAGCACGTTGAAGGTTGATGGTGGCGAAATGTGATGCGGCGCAACAACAGGGATTCCGGCGCCAACGTGGAATCTGCACAACAAAACCAAAGTACTTTGCCCCAACGAAACAGTGAGGTTGTCAATCTCACCGGCTTGCTGTAACAAAGGATTAAGCGTATCGAGTGGAAGATGATTGTTTGCAAGAAAACAGTAAAACACAATTGCAGTAGATTGTATGCTATGTAAAGAATAGGACCGGGGTCCACAGTTCACTAGAGGTGTCTCTCCCATAAGATAAAAGCATGTTGGGTAAACAAATTACAGTCGGGCAATTGACAAATAGAGAAGGGCATAACAATGCATGTACATGATATGATAAATATAGTGAGATTTAATTGGGCATTACGACAAAGTACATAGACCGCCATCCAACTGCATCTATACCTAAAAAGTCCACCTTCAGGTTATCATCCGAACCCCATTCAGTATTAAGTTGCTAAGCAACAGACAATTGCATTAAGTATGGTGCGTAATGTAATCGACAACTACATCCTTAGACATAGAATCAATGTTTTATCCCTAGTGGCAACAGCACATCACAACCTTAGAACTTTCTGTCACTGTCCCAGGTGTCAATGAAGGCATGAACCCACTATCGAGCATAAATACTCCCTCTTGGAGTTAAGAGTACAAACTTGGCCAGAGCCTCTACTAATAACGGAGAGCATGCAAGATCATAAACAACACATAAACAATAGATTGATAATCACCATAACATAGTATTCTCTATCCATCGGATCCCGACAAACACAACATATAGAATTACATATAGATGATCTTGATCATGTTAGGCAGCTCACAAGATCCAACAATGAAGCATAATTAGGAGAAGACGACCATCTAGCTACTGCTATGGACCCATAGTCCAGGGGTGAACTACTCACTCATCACTCCGGAGGCGATCATGGCGATGAAGAGTCCTCCGGGAGATGAATCCTATCTCCGGCAGGGCGCCGGAGGCGATCTCCTGAATCCCCGAGATGGGATTCGCGGCGGCGGCGTCTCTGGAAGGTTTTCCGTATCGTGGCTCTCGACTGGGGTTTCGTGATGGAGGCTTTAAGTAGGCGAAAGGGTAGGTCGGGAGGCTGACGAGGCCCACACATAGGGCGGCGCGGCCCCCTCTGGCCGCGCGCCCTATGGTGGCGGCGCCTCGTCGCCCCACTTCGTTATCTCTTCGGTCTTCTGGAAGCTCCGTGCAAAAATAGGACCCTGGGCGTTGATTTCGTCCAATTCCGAGAATATTTCCTTACTAGGATTTCTGAAACCAAACAGCAGAAAACAGCAACTGGCTCTTCGGCATCTTGTTAATAGGTTAGTTCCAGAAAATGCGTAAATACGACATATAATGTGCATAAAACATGTAGGTATCATCAATAAAGTAGCATGGAACATAAGAAATTATCGATACGTTGGAGACGTATCAGCATCCCCCTTAGTTCTGCTCGTCCCGAGCAGGTAAAACGATAACAAAGATAATTTCTGAAGTGACATGCCATAAATCTTGATCATACTATTTGTAAACATATGTAATGAATGCAGCGATCAAAACAAAGGTAATGACATGAGTAAACAAGTAAATCATATAGCAAAGACTTTTCATGAATAGTACTTCAGACAAGCATCAATAAGTCTTGCATAAGAGTTAACTCATAAAGCAATAAATCAAAGTAAAGGTGTTGAAGCAACACAAAGGAAGATTAAGTTTCAGCGGTTGCTTTCAACTTATAACATGTATATCTCATGGATATTGTCAACATAAAGTAATATAACAAGTGCAATATGCAAGTATGTAGGAATCAATGCACAGTTCACACAAGTGTTTGCTTCTTAGGTGGAGGGAGATAGGTAAACTGACTCAACAATAAAAGTAAAAGAATAGTCCTTCAAAGAGGAAAGAATCGATTGCTGTATTTGTGCTAGAGCTTTTATTTTGAAAACATGAAACAATTTTGTCAACGGTAGTAATAAAGCATATGAGTTATGTAAATTATATCTTACAAGTTGCAAGCCTCATGCATAGTATACTAATAGTGCCCGCACCTCGTCCTACTTAGCTTGGACTACCGGATCTTTGCATGCCATGTTTCAACCAAGTGTCACAAAGGGGTACCTCCATGCCGCCTGTACAAAGGTCTAAGGAGAATGCTCGCATTTTGGATTTCTCGCTTTTGATTATTCTCAACTTAGACATCCATACCGGGACAACATGGACAACAGATAATGGACTCCTCTTAAATGCATAAGCATGTAGCAACAATTATTATTCTCATATGAGATTGAGGATATATGTCCAAAACTGAAACTTCAACCATGATTCATGGATTTAGTTAGCGGCCCAATGTTCTTCTCTAACAATTTTGCATGCTCCAACCACTAAGGTGATAGATCCTTCAGACAAGACGGACATGCATAGCAACTCACATGATATTCAACAATAGTTGATGGCGTTCCCCAGAAGCATGGTTATCGCACAACAAGCAACTTAATAAAAGATAAAGTGCATAAGTACATATTCAATACTACGATAGTTTTTAAGGCTATTTTGTCCCATGAGCTATATATAGCAAAGGTGAATGATGGAATTTTAAAGGTAGCACTCAAGCAATTTACTTTGGAATGGCGGAGAAATACCATGTAGTAGGTAGGTATGGTGGACACAAATGGCATAGTAGTTGGCTCAAGGATTTTGGATGCATGAGAAGTATTCCCTCTCGATACAAGGTTTAGGCAGCATGATGCTTACCCGGATGAAACCCTCGAAAGAAGGGGTGGCGATGCGCCTGGTTTGTGTTTGTTGTGAACGTGATTGTCTTCTTTTCTCGATAACCCTAGATACATATTTATAGTCCAAGGGACTTTCTAATTTGGGCGTGCACCTAACCGTGCACGGGTTAAACTCTATCTTTTAATTCTAAACTAAGATGCAATCTACTATATTTACAGATACACGGGCAATCTAGCCCAAACTCTTCGTGCAAGGCCGCTTCAAAGTCGCTCCACGTGTATATCCTTCAAGCCCATCTTCACTTACGGCCCATCTCCTGATTTGGCCAAAATCTGGTGATAACACCTTCAAAATCTTTCAATAGAATGATCCATCATTCCAAGGTTTTCAAAGTCATTTCATTTCTCATTTGTTCCCATCTAGAGTAGTCAGTTTTACTTATTGAGCACTAGCAACTAATCATGAGGGGTGCTATCCTGCTTTCTTTGTTTAAGCTAAAGTTGATGCTCTGGTTCTATTCTAGACCAAGTGAATCATGAATCAAAGAGTAGATTTTGAAATACAATGAGTAAAATAATAGTAAGGCAAAAACATGGGATAGGATCATTAAGCATAAAGTATCATGTAATGGTGCCTTGCTCTTAAAGAGCTTTGCATTAGGGTGGCTTGCAAGAATATTAGCTTGCAACAATATAACTTGCATTAGTCTAGCTTGCATTGGTAATAGCTTGCACTAATATAGCTTGCCTTGATTGGTGAGGTGGTCAAAGTTCTCTTCTTTTCTCTTGGTAGAAAACCTCCTCGTCTTGATAGTCTCCGGTACTAGCGTCTATAAACGAACACGAGGATACAATCACCAAACAATACTGAAGTGCTAGACTAATCACACAAATGGTTCACACAAACTATTCTAGCATCACCACATTATTAACATGTTGGTTGACTTGGTTTTCTTGTAAAGAAAAATAATTTCCTCTCATTACAAGTATTAATTTAGGGTCTCTATTTAATTATTTGAGAAATAATTTCCTCTCATTGAAATATTTATTAGTGTTTCTATTTATTTATTCTTAGGAATTAATTTCCTCTCATTGAAATATTTATTAGTGTTTCTATTTATTTATTCTGGGGAATTAATTTCCTCTCATTGAACCCTGTTAAGATTTAATCTCCTCAATTGACAAGGTGTGATCACATGTTGACCAAGGTCAACACTTCACACTTATCCTTTGAGTAATATGACTTAAATGAGGAAATATACCTCAAGCAATTTAATACTATCTTATTAATAATTTAATATCATCAATTCATACAACATGAGGTTTATTAAACTAAGGTCACTACCTTATGTTGAATTTACTTGAGACAAAGATTTAAATGAGACCAATACATCTCATATGATTTAATAAGTAGTTTTGAACAATTTAAATACTACTATGAAAATGATTTAATATTTTCAAATAAGAACATATGGGTCATGAAGACTAATGTCCTCACCCCATGCATTTTAAATGCTACTTTGGTTTAAGATCCTTAAGTGAGCAAGTATGAGACCTTGAAACCAGGGTCATCACATTACATCATACAACTTGGAAAGATGATTTAAATGAGGTGCTATACCTCATAGATTTAAATTCCTAAAATTTGAAATAGTTGAAATGGGCTAGTATTGACTACATAGCCAATATTTTATTCTAACCCATGATCATGTACAGAACCCATATCATATTTTTACATACTAAATTAGAGTTGGTGAAATGTGAATTATGAGAGGTGGAATCACCTCAAAATTCAATATGGTTTATTTTCTAGATTTATTTGAATACTGAAAAGTATCTGAGTTGATATTTTTTCTATTCAAATTCTACACAAGCTATGAGGTTGAAACCAGTGGGGTTAGTTAGATAATTTTATAAGCTTTCTAGAACATTTCGAATCACTCAATTTGGGTTTGTAGATTTGAAACTATTAAATTTATAGCAAAGCATCAGTATTGAATTTGGCTAAATTGATTTAAATCTAATTTGAAAGTTTGGGCCAGCGCGGGAAACGAATTGGGCAAGAATGAGGGGAATGGGACTGGGCTGGCCCAGTAACGCTTCAGCGCGCCACGGGCCAACTGACAGGGTGGGGCCAGCGCGTCAGTCTCTTTTTAACCCGAAACGGTACCGTGAACGAGAGCCGCTGGATCGAAGGAGATCGGACGGTGGAGCTGCGTCGTCGTCGTCGACGAGAAGCAGACGCGGGCACGGCGGAGGTAAGGGGTCGACGGCGTGCTGGATCTCCTGTGAGGGGCGACGCTGGTGCTAGGCGATGTTGTCTACGACGAGGAGTCGACTGGTACCAGTGGCGGGGCTTGAGGTGGTCGGAATTGCGGGATTGTACTGCGGCGGACTCCGGCGATCGACGGTGCAATTGGAGCTAGCTATGGCTTAATCGAGGTGGAGCAGGTGTTGAGGAGGTCGAGAAGAAGGAGGGGAGTGGATGAGTGTGAAGAGAGAGGCGCGGGAGAGGCTCCATTTATAGTGGCGCGCATGTGCTGTGGGTGCCCGTGGAGGTCGTCGACGGCCATGGCGCTCCAGGGCGCGAAGGGGCAAGGGATGGGGCGCCGGAGGTAGGCGACTGCTAGGCGGTGCTAGGGAGCTTGATGGCATGGCTAGGGGAGGACGAGGGCGTCATTGTCGTCCTTGCGGTACCGGCGCGAGAGGTTTGATGATATCTTCGTCTACGGCGCAGGCGACGGCCAATGGGGATGTCTAGGAGGGAGCAGGGATGGTGGTGACCATGCGTGCGAAGGGGAAGGGCGAGAGGAGGACGACAGCGACCAGGCGACGCGGTGTACTGGCGCGTCCAGAGACGTGCCAGTGCACGCTCTGGCGCGCCGTGGCCGGCATGGGCGCGTCTGGGCGTGCGGCGTTCTGGCCAATGCCGTGGTTGTTTCGAGCTAGGGATGGTACCGTCATGTTCAGGAGGGTGCAAGCTAGCTAGATGACATGGTGAGAGGGGCAGGAGAGGACCATGGCGATCGAGTGCTTGTGGGGTGTGCATGGTACACGGCATGGATGCAATGGTGATCATTTCTCCATTTTCTCCAAGGCTGCAGTACATGGAATGATGCAGTGGGAGTACAGGAGCATCCATGATCAATGATCAAGAGGGTTTAGGCAATGGACCAGAGGTTAAAAGGGTGTGTGCCAATCTGAGAATTATGCCTGCCAAGTGTTTGAGGAAATGGCCGCAAGAGAATTTTTGTTGAATTTTGGAAATCTTTTTGGTGGATCTCAATCATATTCAGAGAGGTAGAATGGTGATGGTGGTGGTCAATTTGGTGGTGGTTTGCAAGAATTCAAAATGGGGGTTGATCTTCACTTTGTTTCAAAGTCTCTACTTGTCTCATTTATTCTGGTCAACCTGGTCAAAGTTAGTACTGGTGGTCAACAACAAAGTGGGTCACCTTGACATGGTCTTGGATGAGGTGGAAAGTGTTAACCAAGTTTGGTTTAAGAAAAGTCAAAACCAGGGGTGCAAAGTGGTGAAGATTTTATAAAATGGTCACATGACCATTATCATATGTAAGTTGGAATTTGCATGTTTCTTTGATTTGATTCTGGTTTCTTTGATTCAAAAGGGTTTGTTTTTGATATATAAGTGTTTTACATGCAATGGCACAAGCCTTGGTGGCCTTGGTTAAAGATTTGATTAATTGGCTCATGTGTATGTGAGTGAAAAATGGGATTTTCTCTCTATTGGATTTCTCTCTATTTGATTTGATTTTTCTTTACTCCAAAGTGATTCTTATTAGTTTAGGAACATTTTACAGCATTGAAACCATTCCAAAAGGTCTAGTTCAAAGATTTGCCAAAAATGGCCATAACACATAAGAGGTGATATTCTTATTTTTCTTATTTTCCTCTTTTATTTATCTTGTATTACTTGGGCATGGGTTAGGGTCCAATTAGTGTGAGATTAGGTTTAGGGAAGGTTTCACACCATTTGGGTAAGGTATAAGTGCAAATATCAAGGTTTGGGAAAAAATAGCCATGTGCCACATATGCCTTTATGCATATGTTGCATTTGATTTTTAATTTGACTTGGCTTGACCCAATTGATGTTGTTGAGTGTTGAGATGGTATATAGGAGTGATCCAACCATTCAACACAAGTCTTAGGGTCTGTTATCACCGGATTTTGGCCAAATCAGGAGATGGGCCGTAAGTGAAGATGGGCTTTGAAGATTACACGTGGAGCATCTTTGAAGCGGCCTCGCGCGAGGAGTTTGGGCTAAACTGCCCATGTATCTGTAATATAGTAGATCGTATTGTGTTTAGATTAAAAGATAGAGTCTGGCCCATGCACGGTTAGGTGCACGCCTCAATTAGAAAGTCCCTTGGACTATAAATATGTATCTAGGGTTATCGGAAAACAAGGACAATCATCGTTCACACAAACACAAATCAGGCGCATCGCCACCCCTTTCTTCGAGGGTTTCTTCCGGGTAAGCACCATGCTGCCTAGATCGCATCTCGCGATCTAGGCAGTATACGTTTATTCGTCTACCTTGTACTGCTCGTGCTGAAGCGTTGTTGATGGCGAGCAGTACTACTTATCATTAGGTGTTTAGGGGCTTGCATTGATGCTTTCTCGTGCATATCTGCGTGGCAATGCCGTCCCTCGACACCTAGCTGCCCTTACACCTATCCAGGTGTAAGGGCAGCATCTTGCTTGTTCGTTACTTAGTAGATCCGATCCGTTATAGTTGCTCCTTGCTCCGCAAGGATTAGTTTAATATCTGCATAGTTAGGCCTTATGTTGGGGTCGGACGATCCGGTAGTGCGTTAGATGCTGTTTACCGTCCCTGCAAGGGATGTTCCGGGAATCAACGTTATGTTGGTTTTTAGGCCTCTCGTAGGGGTAGTGTGCATCATCTTTCGTAGCTGCTAGGCCCGATCACACGTAGGACGTTCCGGTTATGCGGTGAAAACCCTAAACTGTCGTAGATCGGTTTAGCTTTGTTTTGATCAAGCAGGATCCCCATGTCATTGTAAATCCAACGTGAACCATGGGGCGATCGGCTCCTTGAGCCGATCCACAGGGAAACCTGAGAGCCGATAGGGCTCGTATTTAATGTTTACGTGTCTACCATGCAGGAACAATCGAAGCACTCTAACACCTTCCTGGTCGGGTCTAGGTCAGGTGGCACGCCCTAGCAACCGCCAGGACGTGGCTGGAAGATTTGCGGGACGACGCGAGGTGCCAGGGTCCACTAAGCGGCCTTGGGAGCCTCCCGGCTCTTCGTGTTGCTTAGCCATTGCCCGTCGGTGGGTTTTGGAGGGTAACACATTCTGGCACGCCCGGTGGGACATCTTCTGCAACATCCACGTCAACACCGACATCCGAGATGGCAGAGGAACAGATCACATACGAGGATCTTCCTCCTGATCATAAGAAGAAGTACGATGAGCTGAAGGCCATCGTTGAAGCCGAACTCATCGGCTCCTTTGAGAAGACCCGTTCGCACGGCATCAGGTTCAAAGGATTCACGCCACAAGGTGTCCTCGATGGGTTGGATCTATCTCTCCCTTCAGATGAACGTACCAGAGCCCTGCGACAGGAAATCAACTACGTGGTGGCTCACTCGCTACATCGGCACTCTGAGAGCCTGGTGAATTCTTTGGAGCGCGTTGCGCTCCGTGTGGTGCAAGAGATCATGGAGCATCGGTACTCCCCTTCAGGACCTGTTCTAGGGACTCACCAAGGAGAGGTGCAACTCCACACCAGGCCACCATTGCCGTACTCAATGGCAGCTCCACAGCAACAAGGTTCACCGGCATACGTTGTCTACAAGGTTGGAGGTGATCCGGGCGACTACCAGTTCTTATATGAGCCGCCCAAGGAGATCCCACACGGATACGTGTGCACGTTTGTGCCGGACTGCAACAACTGGACGCAGGCGATCCAGGCTCCAACAGGAGGGATTGCCGGAGCAGGAGCCATTGTTCCGGCAGGAGGAACGACTGCAGCAGCGGGGGGTTTGGGAGCAGAAGCTGAGAAACAGGCGTGGCTAGCCAAGTATGCCACTGCACCAGTCCAGGAAAGCTCAGCTGCCACTACCTCCACCGCAGATCAGATCAGTGCAGTCCTGAGAGATCAGTTCGGCATCTTGCCGAAGAAGAAGATAATCGGCTATTCCAAGCCGTACCCCAATGAGTTTGACCTGATCCCACTACCACCTAAGTACCGGCTTCCGGACTTCAACAAATTCAGTGGGTCAGAAGGATCTAGCTCCATCGAGCACGTGAGCCGATACTTGGCCCAGCTGGGCATGGTTTCGGCATCGGATCAGCTACGGGTGAGGTTCTTCTCGCAATCCCTCACCGGTCCAGCTTTTGGATGGTACACCTCGTTGCAGCCAAATTCAGTACGATCATGGAAGCAGCTGGAGGAACAGTTTCACACCCAATATCATTCAGAAGCTACTGAAGCTGGTATTGCCGAACTAGCACAGGTTCGGCAGAGGCGAGGAGAGATCTGATTACATTCAGCGTTTCAGAACTGTCAAGAACCGATGTTATTCGGTTCATTTAACTGAGAAAGAAGCAGTCGAGCTGGCCGTGGCAGGCCTTGCAGCGTCATTCAAAGATCTGACGTTCCAAGTGGAGTACAACTCGTTGACGCACCTGGTCAATAGACGACCTTATATGAACAACACCATCCATACCAGGACAAGTTCAAGCGCGCGATAACCCTGGTCAATGCTGATGAGGATGAGGATTCTGCGGAAGATCAGGAAGTCGCAGTAGCCGAGTGGACTCGGACGCCAGTACCTGTGTCCTGCAAATGGGTGAACCCGCCAGGGCCTCCAAGAGGGTTGGACTTTGATGTGAGCAAAACTGAACAGATCTTCGATCTGCTACTGAAAGAGAAACAGTTGAAGCTCCCTGAAGGCCACAAGATCCCTACGGCGCAAGAGATGAACAAAAGGCCATACTGCAAATGGCATCATACGTTCACGCACGCCACCAACGACTGCAAAGTATTACGCGCACAAATTCAGATGGCGATAGAATCAGGCCGATTAACTTTCGGACAGTTTGCCATGAAGGTAGACATGCGTCCGTTTCCGGACGTCAACATGGTGGACCTAAGCCACTCCATAAGGGAGCCAGGGTTCTCTTTTGATGTCAATATGGCAGGGTTTGTGATCCGCCATGGCAAAGACAAAGCAGAGAGCAGCCACTCTCGTGGCAAAGATAAAGAAGAGGCCGTTCCACGCGACCGGCCCCAAGATGATGATAGACGGTACCTAACCGAGGAGGAGGTGAGAAGCATACGGTATCAGCGCCCACTCTCCGTGCATCTCCTCAACAAATATGAGCAGCAGTACGACCGACGTCGGCGCTACGATGAAGACGATGAAAGATATCGTCGGTCTGATGCAGTCAGGAGGTATCGTCAGTATGATAGAAACAACGACGGGTACGAGCGCCACGCTAGAGGGAGGTCAAGGGAGCAAGACGACGTGGATAAGCACTGGGACTGTCCCTTCTTCAAACATTGCTGGGACTCAAGAATGAGCCGATTGCCAACAATCGAGGACTGCCCAGAGTGCAAACAGCAAAGGAAGAGGACAAACGAAGTTTCAGTGTTCGAGCGTCTAGGACCTCTCCCACCTCATAACAAACGAGCTGAGTCATCTCAAGAAGAAGACTTCGAGGAGTCAGATGGAGAAGAAGATAGGTATCACCGACCAAGGTGGTGCCCTGATGGACTCAGCCACTCTCAGAAGCGTAGAGTGCAGCGGCTGCGAAACCTGGAAGAAGCCGAGGCACGTACCTGTACACGTTGAGAAGAGCGCGGCCCGATCTGGCCGCGAAGATTCAGCAAACATTGGAGACGAAGGCGCGCCCGCCAAAGAAAGTATGGCGCCCAAAACAGGCGAAAGCCGATGCACAGGCATCGGCTGATGCCGATGTAGAACATCGGCTGACACAAACATGGTGTTTATACTCCCGTCGGAGTTTCGCGCTCCAAGCGACGAGGAGGTTTCAGTGGCTCAATTCGACTGCGGTCCACGACCAGTTATCTTTGAGAAGCCACGAGATAGAAGCTACAGGCATTTGAAAGCCCTATACTTGAGGGGTTACATCAACGGGCAGCCTGTCAGCAAGATGTTGGTTGACACCGGAGCGGCAGTCAACATAATGCCGTATTCCATGCTACGACGTTTGGGGCATTCCAGCGATGATCTGATCAAGACCAACATCACATTAAGCGACTTCAACGGCCAGGCGTCAGAAGCGAAAGGTGTTCTGAATGTAGAGCTTACTGTAGGCCGGAAGACCATACCTACCGCGTTCTTCATCGTCGACAGCAAAAGCAATTACGCCGTCCTATTAGGAAGGGACTGGATTCATGCTAACTGTTGCATTCCGTCTACAATGCACCAATGCATCATACAGTGGGATGGAGATGAAGTGGAAGTCGTTCAGGCGGATGACTCAATCGAGATATCGTTAGCTGCCATGAGCGTGTGGGAAGCAGATAACCAAGAGCCGCTCTCTGGAATCAGTTTAGAGGGTTGTGAGCGCATCGAAGCTTCGAAAAATGGGGTAAGGCTGGTTTTATCCACCGGCCTAACAGAGTAGCAGGTCCAAGACATTGGACGTACGTGGCAAGGCCGATCCCTGCGATCGGCCCTCAAAAAAATGAAAAGCAAAGGATCTTATCTCCAGCATGCCACGTAGCTACAGTGGAAATCCAAGAAGTTGCAAACCATCGTCAAGCATTGCAACGGAAAAGGAGGCCGATTCTGGCAATCGGCCGAAACTATCCTCAACATACCTTTGTCTGTGTTCAGCATTGATCCAACAGATGCCTGAAGAGCCGATATCATCAATTACTTGACAGAATCGGCTCGGGGGGCACATAGAGGGATGAGACACGAGGATACGAAGCTGAGAATGCATGTCAAATGCCCAGCAGAACATCTCAAGTATGGGGGGCCGATGCAATCGGCCAATATAAAAAAAACGAAAATACAGAAATTTTTGAGCACAGCCGATGCGTAGACATCGACTTAAGAATTCAAAGCCGATGCACGGCCATCGACTCAAGGGGTACAAACTGTTACATGGCGAGGCTCTACTCTGCGAGGACCTCCAACTGTTTGGTGACTCAGGTCTTCTCTGCGAGGACCTCCAGCTTCGTTTGCAAGCCTTCAAGTGTAACGGTGCTAGCAGAAGCGTCAAGTTGGGCGCCCGAAACTGCCCTTCCTCGTGAGCTGATATTGATCATTCAATTGGCTGTGACATTTCCTCCTAGAGCTTGACCAAGGTGACAACTTCATCAAACGTCGTCACCAAAAGCTACATTAGTCCGCCCGAGGTGATGGACCAATCTGAGCAGCAAGGCGCAAGAAGGGAGCTAGGAGGAGTTCAAGGGCCACTACGTTTGAGGCTTCTTAGTTCAAGGGAGCTGCTGATCCTTCCAAAGCCGTCCTAGTGCACTGTCTCCTTGGGCGTAAGCTTTCCTGCCCAGTTTTGATGAAGAGCTGGAGCGGCTCGGGGGGCAGCTCACCTTGGAGGTTCTCTGCTATTGAAAGCCGATTTGGTCAGAATCGGCTGACGCTGCACTACAGTTGGGGAGCCGATGATGGTCCCTTTGGCTGGTCCACTTCTATTCTCGCCTTGACTGAGGCTCGGGGGGCAGCTCGCCAGCCATCATAATTGATAGGCCTTGGGCCAGTTTGTTGATACAAAGAGACAAAGCATCGCGGGGAAAGTTGTAGGCGATCAAGATGTTCAGCAATGGTCCTAGAGTCCTGATACGTCCAAAACGTATCTACTTTCCCGAACACTTTTGCTATTGTTTTGCCTCTAATTTGTGTATTTTGGATACAACTAACACGGACTAACGCTGTTTTCAGCAGAACTGCTCTGGTGTCTCGTTTTTGTGCAGAAATCCAACTTTCGGGAAAATCCTCGGAATTTATGCAGAAGGCCCTATTTTACCAGAATATTGACGGAGCCAGAAGGGCAAGAGAGGTGGAGGCCCGAGGGCCCCACACCATATGGCGGCGCGGCCCAGGGGGGCCCGCGCGGCCATGTGGTGTGGCCCCCTCGGCCGGCCTCCGACGCCCCCTTCGGACTACTTATTGGGTTCGACCTGAAAATGCACGGAGAGAAGTCGAAATCGCCAGAAACCCTCCAGAGAGCCGCCACATCGCGAAACTCCGTCGCGGGAGCCAGAAGTCTCCGTTCTGGCACTCCGCCGGGACGGGGAATTGGAGGAGATCTTCACCGCCATCACCGCCAACGCCTCTCCATCGACCAGCAATGTTTCCCCCATCCATGTGTGAGTAATTCCCCCGCTGTAGGCTGAAGGGGATGGTAGGGATTGGATGAGATTGGTCATGTAATAGTCATAAGATTGTTAGGGCATAGTGCCTAGTATCCGTAGATGTCACTTTTATGATATTGTTGCAACTTGTTATGCTTAATGCTTGTCACTAGGGCCCGAGTGCCATGATCTCAGATCTGAACATGTTATTGATTCATGAAGATATTCGTTGTTTATGATCTTACCTGCAAGTTGTATACACATGTCGCTGTCCGGAACCAATGGCCCCGAAGTGACAGAAATCGGGACAACCGGAGGGGATGGTAGTGATGTGAGGATCACATGTGTTCACGGAGTGTTAATGCTTTGCTCCAGTACTCTATTAAAAGGAGTACCTTAATATCCAGTAGTTTCCCTAGAGGCCCGGCTGCCACCGGCTGGTAGGACAAAAGATGTTGTGCAAGTTTCTCATTGCGAGCACGTACGACTAAATATGGAACACATGCCTATTGATTGATTAGTACTTGGATACCGTTTTATTATTATCTGCAAATGCCCATGCTTTGATTGTTACATGAGTTTCTCTCATCCGTGCAACGCCCGTTAAATCCGTCCCTGTGCCTACAGTATTTTAATCCTGCTGTTTACTATAATCACTACTGCTGTCTTTATTTCACCACTGCTGTTATTTCGCTATTCCTACTGCTATAAAACTGTTACTACTGATAAACTCTTGCGAGCAAGTCTGTTTCTAGGTGCAGCTGAATTGACAACTCCGCTGTTAAGGCTTATGATGGCGTGTAACTCACACGTTCGTTGGGAACCCCAAGAGGAAGGTATGATGCGCACAGTAGCAAGTTTTCCCTCAGAAAGAAACCAAGGTTTAATCGAACCAGTAGGAGCCAAGAAGCACGTTGAAGGTTGATGGTCGCGAAATGTGATGCGGCGCAACACCAGGGATTCCGGCGCCAACGCGGAACCTGCACAACACAACCCAAGTACTTTGTCCCAACGAAACAGTGAGGTTGTCAATCTCACCGGCTTGCTGTAACAAAGGATTAAACGTATCGAGTGGAAGATGTTTGCAAAGAAAATAGTAAAACACAATTGCAGTAGATTGTATGCTATGTAAAGAATAGGACCGGGGTCCACAGTTCACTAGAGGTGTCTCTCCCATAAGATAAAGCATGTTGGGTGAACAAATTACAGTCGGGCAATTGACAAATAGAGAAAGGCATAAAAATGCATATACATGATATGATAAATATAGTGAGATTTAATCCGGGCATTACGACAAAGTACATAGACCGCCATCCAACTGCATCTATGCCTAAAAAGTCCACCTTCAGGTTATCATCCGAACCCCTCCAGTATTAAGTTGCAAAGCAACAGACAATTGCATTAAGTATGGTGCGTAATGTAATCAACAACTA
Organism: Lolium multiflorum; assembly: GCA_030979885.1. Lineage (NCBI taxonomy): Eukaryota > Viridiplantae > Streptophyta > Magnoliopsida > Poales > Poaceae > Lolium > Lolium multiflorum. The sequence continues at coordinate 312,166,695 of CM061750.1, read as the reverse complement.
CATCCTTAGAAATAGCATCAATGTTTTATCCCTAGTGGCAACAGCACATCACAACCTTAGAACCTACTGTCACGATCCCAGATTCAATGAAGGCATGAACCCACTATCGAGCATAAATACTCCCTCTTGGAGTTAAGAGCAAAAACTTGGCCAGAGCCTCTACTAATAACGGAGAGCATGCAAGATCATAAACAACACATAAACAATAGATTGATAATCACCATAATCATAGTACTCTATCCATCGGATCCCGACAAACACAACATATAGTATTACAGATAGATGATCTTGATCATGTTAGGCAGCTCACAAGATCCAACAATGAAGCACAACAAGGAGAAGACGACCATCTAGCTACTGCTATGGACCCATGGTCCAGGGGTGAACTACTCACTCATCACTCCGGAGGCGACCATGGCGGTGTAGAGTCCTCCGGGAGATGAATCCCCTCTCCGCCGGAGGCGATCTCCTGAATCCCCGAGATGGGACGCGGCGGCGCGTCTCCGAAGGTTTTCCGTATCGTGGCTCTCGGTATGGGGGTTTCGCGACGGAAGCTTTAAGTAGGCGGAGGGTCAACGCGGGGGCCACACGAGGGCCCGGAGGCTAGGTCAGCGCGCCAAGGCCGGGCCGCGCCGCCCTACCCTCTGGCCGCCTCGTGGCCCCACTTCGTTATCTCTTCGGTCTTCTGGAAGCTTCGTGCAAAAATAGGACCCGGCGAAAGTTTCGTCCAATTCCGAGAATATTTCTTTACTAGGATTTCTGAAACCAAAAACAGCAGAAAACAATGGCTCTTCGGCATCTTGTTAATAGGTTAGTTCCAGAAAATGCATAAATATGACATATAATGTGCATAAAACATGTAGGTATCATCAATAAAGTAGCATGGAACATAAGAAATTATCGATACGTTGGAGACGTATCAGCTTACAAGTATTCTTTGTCTCCCCTTGTGTCGAATCAATAAATTGGGTAATACTTCCCTCGAAGACTGTTGCGATCCCCTATACTTGTGGGTCATCAAGACTATTTTCTGGCGCCGTTGCCGGGGAGCATAGCTTTATTTGGAAGTTCACTTGGATTGATATTGTTCGCTGCCATTCTTCATCATGGGTAAACCTCGCGATACTAAGATCGCCATATTACCATCCACTACAAGAAAAGGTACAACTCTTAGTACCTCTGCTGCTCTTGATTCACCATCTGTGATAAGTAAACTTGTTTCACCACCACAAGCTTCAAATGTTGGTACTTCTGCTGAATCTGAAAATTCCTCTCATAATTGTGATGATGCTTCTGCTGTGCTTGATAATGATGGTTCGTTAGGATCTTTTCTAGATGCTACAATTGCTAAGTCTAGACAAATTGAAAATACTGAAACTCCTAATGAAAATGCTGCTACACCTGTTAATTCACCTGAGTCTGTTGAATATTCTAGTGATGATCTTGATGAAGATTATGTAGAGCTTGATGATGATTTTATTGAAAAATGCAATGCTACTACTGATGCAAGAAAAATTAAAAAGTTGCTTGCAGAACATGCTGTTAGATATAAACTGTCTCCTGATCCTAAATTTGCCACATCTCCTATAAACATTAGGGATAAAGATTATGATTTTTCTCTTGATTTATCTCATATAGCTATTGTTGAGAAAACACCCTTTTGTGGTACTGAAAAAGAAAGTGCTGTTGAACACATGACTGAATTATCTACTCTTAGTGGCTTGTTTTCTGATGATATTAAGATGCGTACTTACTTTGTCGCTAAAATTTTTCCTTTCTCATTAAAGGATGATGCTAAAACTTGGTATAATAATTTGCCTTCTGGTTCTATTAAAAGTCCAAAAGAATTGCTTGATGTTTTCTTCCGTAAATACTTTCCTGCTAGTGCTCAACATGCTGCTTTGCAAAGAATTTATAATTTTGACCAGGAAGATGGAGAGAAATTGCCTGAGGCTTGGGCTAGATTTTGCTCTCTTATTAGAGCTCAGCCTGACCATGATTTGGAAAAGCATGATTTACTTGATATATTTTATGGTGGACTAACCATTGAGTCTAGGGCATACCTGGATAGTTGTGCTGGTTGTGTTTTCAGGAAAAGAACTCCAGACGACGCTGAAGAATTATTGGCTAAAATAGGCCGGAATCATGATGATTGGTCTACACCTGAACCAACCCCGACACCGATAGTGAAGAAGAGAGGTATGATTAAATTAAATGATGAAGATATGAGGGAAGCCAAGAAGTCTCTTAAAGAGAAGGGTATTAAACCTGAAGATGTGAAGAATTTACCTCCTATAGAAGATTTATGTGAGATAACTCCCCCTTCATCCATGATTGAGGTACACTCTCTTCAACGCTTTACTAGAGAAGATATTCCGTATTCAAAACCTCCTGCTCAATGCTTAGATGAATTTGATAATTATATTGTTAAGCAACAAAACTTTAATATGAGAGTAGAGAATCATTTAATGGAAAATTCTCGAGCTATTAGTGAATTGCATGGTATTGTGGAGAGAACCTCCAATGATGTTAAGATACTTGTTAAACATTTTCAAATGGTTCAAACTCAAATTGATCAACTTACTAAAGTGCAAAATGACTTGTTGGGAAATAATTCTAAAGAAAAACATGCTTATGAAGTAACAACTAGAGGTGGTGTTTCTACCCAGGATCCTCTATATCCTGAAGGGCATCCCAAAAGAGTTGAACAAGATTCTCAACTAATTAAAACTAGTGCTCCATCTAAGAAAAAGAAAAAGAAACATAAGAATGTTGTAGAATCCTCTGAACCTGTTAATGATCCTAATAGTATTTCTATTTCTGATGCTGAAACTGAAAGTGGTAATGAACATGATAAAGATAATGATAAGGATGATACTCCTGATAAAGAAGAAATTGAAAAAGAACCTGAAAAGCCTGCTAAAAATAAAAAGTACACTAAAGAAGATTTTATTACTGAGAAACATGGTAATGAAAGAGAACCATGGGTTCAAAAGCAAATGCCTTTTCCTGCTAAGAAACTAAAATCAAAGGAGGAGGAACATTATAATAAATTTTGTGATTGGATGAAACCTTTATTTTTGCAAATCCCTTTGACTGATGCTATTAAATTGCCTCCTTATTCAAAGTATATGAAAGATATTGTTACTAACAAAAGGAAAGTCCCCAATGAGGAAATTTCCACTATGCTCGCTAATTACTCCTTCAATGGTAAGATTCCAAAGAAGTTGGGCGACCCAGGTATACCGACTATTCCTTGTTCCATCAAGAATAATTATGTTAGAACTGCTCTATGTGATTTGGGAGCAGGTGTTAGTGTGATGCCTTTTTCTCTTTATAAGAGACTTGATTTAGATAAGTTGATACCAACTGATATATCTTTGCAAATGGCTGATAAATCTACTGCTATTCCTGTTGGTTTATGTGAAAATGTTCCTGTTCAAGTTACTCAACATTGCTTGATATTAACTGATTTTGTTGTGTTGGAAATGCCTGAAGATGATAATATGTCCATTATTCTTGGAAGACCCTTTCTTAATACTGCAGGGGCTGTTATTGATTGCAATAAAGGCATGGTTACTTTCAATGTTGATGATAAGGAACACACTGTCTATTTTCCCAAGAGGATTGATAAAGTATGTGGAGTTAATACAATTTTTAATGTGAAAACTATCAAAGTGGGATCCATTGATTGTCCTATATATGAGCCCAAAGAAGAATATCAAACTCTTGTGATTGGATCCATATCAATTCAATATAAGGTAACATGATTGATTTGAGGTTTATTTCTTCTTATGTCATATAAAATTTATTTGGTAGCAAGACTTGATCAACCTTGTTAACAAGTATATTTTAATGCATAAGAGAGCTAAACAACATTTCTTTCTTTCTTTCTCCCTCCACTTATTTTACTTGCTGTAGCACTTTTGTTTTGCAATATGCTTTAGTCATTTAAGATTTTAGAAATCATTTTCCTGCGCAGTAATCATTAATTTAATACCCAGAAATGTGCATTTTTCGAAGTTCTCTAAAAATTACAAAAATTACACCGTTGGTCCTATTTTTCGACGAGGCACCTGGGAGCACCAGAGGATGACCTGTGGGGCACCAGGAGGTGCCACACCATAGGCCGGCGCGGCCAGCAAGGGGGCCGCGCCACCTTGTGGTGTGGGCCACCCCTTGCCCCACTACATCATCTCTTCCTCCCAGCACTTCTCTCTCCCGAAAAAACTCGTACCAAGTTTCTCTCACTCGTGTTTCTGCTCAAGAACTCGCGATTTTTCGATCTCCTTGCTCAGCCCAGATTTCTGTTTGAAATTTGGCACATTTACTCCTTGGTATGTGACTCCTTTGATTGTCCAATTAGAATTTCATTTGGTTGAGTATATCTTGAATATTTTGCTGCTGTAGATAACATGTTTAGTGAGCTTGCATGCTTGTTCTAAGTGGTAGAAATTAATTTTGATGCATGTTTAGTACTCTAGCAAGTTCCTATAGTAGTTCCCTTCAATTACATACCTTGAAATCAAATTTTATAATGATTGTTGAAAAATTTCAGAAAATGGAAGGGAGTATGCACCAACTTAACCAAGAAGAGTTGGAGGTACAGCAAGTCATGAGAGTTCATCGTGAAGAGGGAGTATACCCCTCTTATTACCCATGCACGGACTTTATGCGGAATGCAGGAATCCTGCAAGACGTTCAAACACTAATTTCCAATGCAGGATTGGAAGGTTTTACTGTTGGTGAACCTCACCAATATGCTAAACTAACGGTGTCGGTTGTGCAGGATTTCGAATTTCACCGGTCTCAAACTAACCCCATGGTCCGGTACAAGATTTATAACAAAACTATCGACTTGCCTTTCAGTGATTTTTGTACAGCAATTAGAGTGCCGCGATGGGGATCTTGCGAGAAGATCAGGGGAACACCGCGGGAGCTCTCAAATCTTTATACAAGGATTTGTAATGGGAGGAGCTTCTCCAATGATAGTGGTAAGATTAGTAGCATTCAACAGCCAGCCATCCGCTACTTTGCCTATTTCATTACAAAGTGCGTTCTTGCGAGAAGGACTGGAGGTAAATTATCTGTCCAAGATTTGGCTTTCTTAGCTGCTGCTTTGCAACAGGATAGGACTTATAATTTGGGTGCTTTAATAGCTTGTAGACTTGCTACTAACCGTGAGAAAGGAGGAATTTGTGGAGGTCTTATCGCCTCTCGCTTATTAGCTATGCATGGTGTAGGACCTCACCATTTAGATATTCCGCTTTCTATAGAGAAACTTGATGTTGTCTCCATGATCAGACATGAGTTTATTTCAGATGCATCTAATTTGAACAACCTGCATTATAGGATAACTTTGTATAAGAAAAGTTGGAGTATAACTAAGAAAATTGAAAAACTAGTACGCTTGCCTGCACCTGCTTTGTTTAACCTTGATGCCAGGGACGGGTGGTCGATCACAGAAAATGAGCTAAACGCATACATAGAAAGGGAAAGCCGTCGTGCAAGGGAAGATGTGGAGGAGGCCGAGGAGCACCCCGACTCTTCATCCGATGCAGCGAGCTCCTCATATCAACATCATGGGCATGTGGAACCTCCACGATATTCTTCTGCACAGGGGCCCTATTACCACTCCATGTATGATCCACCGGCGTGGAACTCCGACCCTCGTTGGGAATGAACTCCACTTAGGCCAAAAGCCTAAGCTTGGGGGGAGGTATACCGGCATCACTCATTCTTTGCATATTATGATTGCTGGATACTTATACATACTTGTTTAGTCTCTAGAGTGGTTTTCTAATGAGAGGGAGATGATATTTGGGGAAGTGTTGTCCAAAAACAGATTCTGGGCTGTTACCAAAAAAATTCGTACGCACAGCCAGAACGTTATTTTGAGTTGACAATTTTTGCGCATGTTCCCCAGGTTGTTATCTAACTTTCATTAGTTGAACACTTTTTGGTCTGAGCAATGAAAGATTTTTGTTAATTTCGATTTCTGTACTGCTGTCAGGATTTGGCAGATTTCTGTCATCCTGCTTTTCTGTGTTTCTGTTAGTTTGCATTCTTTTGTTTTCACTTTGTTTCTTTCCTAAAACACAAAAAGACCAAAAATATTTCTGTTGTTTCTCTTCACCATTTGTTTATTTGGTTCCTTGCTCTTAGTTTACTTTATTTGCTATCGTTGGTTTGTTATGAGAAAACCCAAAAAGATTTTACTTTGTTTGCTTGTTTTCTTTCGTTCTTGTTTCTAATTCGAAAACACCAAAAATATTTGCTGTTCTTCTTTGGTTTGTAAAGTTCATCATGAGTTCAATGGTCTTCGGTGGCTGGAGCGTGGTTTTCATTTCATATTATCCAAGCTACACAAGTGAAAAGGCAATAATGACGATCTACGACAATCTGATTGTGGTGAGAGGCTGGTATGAACTCTATTTGTTTTCATTTTTGTACATATACTCATCCATATGAGCATGCTTAGTTGGTTCATGTGAGGTATATGTTATTTGAGAAAGTCTAGTAGTTCATGATCTCTCATGTTTAGTTCCAATTTATTAATATGAGTAGCATGTCATGGATGTTTGCTTGCATTGTTTTATTCATAAGTAAGTATGACATTGTGGTATCCTCCTCTGAATAATTCATTTATATCGACTTGGCACATGCTCACGCATGCATATGACTGAACAAAAAGTCAATTAAGCCTCGATGATTTATATTGCTTCAGAGTTATTGTATCACTTTTATGCCTCCGTTAATTTATTTTGCCGCAAGCATGATTATGACAGTTATTGCTCTCTTGATTTGTCGCTCCCTAGTCTTTTGCTAGCCTTCACTTGTACTGAGCGGGAACGCCGCTCGTGCTTCCAAACACCTGAAAACCAAGTTGTTCCAAAGTGTCCACCATAAATACCTATGCATGGCATTTCAAACCATTCCAAGTAAATTCTCATGTGCTACCTTTAAAACTTTCAAAATGCTTCTCAATTTGTGTTAATGTTTCATAGCTCATGAGGAAGTATGTGGTGTTTAGCTTTCAACCTTGTCATTTACTTTTGACGGATTCTCATATGGACTAGTGGCACATCCGCTTATCCAATAATTTTGCAAAAAGAGCTGGCAATGGGATTCCCAGTCCCAAATTAATTAACTTAAATAGACACTCCTCCATGGTTTGTGATTGTTGGACGGCACCCGAAGGATTTGGTTAGCCATGGCTTGTGTAAGCAAAGGTTGGGGGGAGTGTCATCATCATAATAAAACTTAAATAAAAAGGCACTCCTTCATGGTATGTGATTGTTGGCAGGCACCCGAGGATTCGGTTAGCCATGGTTTGTGAAAGAAAGGTTGGAAGGAGTGCCAACCAAAAATAAATAAAATGGGAGCCGCTCTTGTGAGTCCGGTTGATGAGGTAGTTAGTGTACCCATTACCATTCGTTGACAACAACAAACACCTCTCAAAATAATTTTACTCCTGCTTTACAAATGAAAAGCTCTAGCGCATGTTAATCCCTGCTTCCCTCTGCGAAGGGTCAATCTTTTACTTTTATGTTGTGTCTCCATTCTTTCTTCGAGCACTATCTTGAGAGCACAACTGTCATTCTTAGTATAATATGCTTGTCTCAAAATATAATTGATTGTGGTATAACTTTGATGTTTTTATCTTTGACAATCACTACTTCTAGTCTTTCTATGAACTCCAGAGGTGCCTCGGCATTTATGTTTTGCCAATCAAATACGGGCAAGCGAGATACCACTTTATCATATTCTCTTATGAACATTGCAATCCTGCTTATATACATGATTCATGGTGCTTATTATTAATTGTTGGTACTTCTCCATGATTGACATAGCTGTTGGATGATCTTATTTGCATGTGTCTCATTATGAACTGCTTGAGTATTAGCCATAGCATGAGAATATATACATCATATGAGCAAATGTGTTCGTGAAAGTTCTTTTATCGCTCAGTTGTTAACTGAATTGCTTGAGGACAAGCAATAAGCTAAGCTTGGGGGGAGTTGATACGTCCAAAACGTATCTACTTTCCCGAACACTTTTGCTATTGTTTTGCCTCTAATTTGTGTATTTTGGATACAACTAACACGGACTAACGCTGTTTTCAGCAGAATTGCTCTGGTGTCTCGTTTTTGTGCAGAAATCCAACTTTCGGGAAAATCCTCGGAATTTATGCGAAGGCCCTATTTTACCAGAATATTGACGGAGCCAGAAGGGCAAGAGAGGTGGAGGCCCGAGGGCCCCACACCATATGGCGGCGCGGCCCAGGGGGGCCCGCGCGGCCATGTGGTGTGGCCCCCTCGGCCGGCCTCCGACGCCCCCCTTCGGACTACTTATTGGGTTCGACCTGAAAACGCACGGAGAGAAGTCGAAATCGCAGAAACCCTCCGAGAGCCGCCACATCGCGAAACTCCGTCGCGGAGCCGAAGTCTCCGTTCCGGCACTCCGCCGGACGGGGAATTGGAGGAGATCTTCACCGCCATCACCGCCAACGCCTCTCCATCGACCAGCAATGTTTCCCCCATCCATGTGTGAGTAATTCCCCCGCTGTAGGCTGAAGGGGATGGTAGGGATTGGATGAGATTGGTCATGTAATAGTCATAAGATTGTTAGGGCATAGTGCCTAGTATCCGTAGATGTCACTTTTATGATATTGTTGCAACTTGTTATGCTTAATGCTTGTCACTAGGGCCCGAGTGCCATGATCTCAGATCTGAACATGTTATTGATTCATGAAGATATTCGTTGTTTATGATCTTACCTGCAAGTTGTATACACATGTCGCTGTCCGGAACCAATGGCCCCGAAGTGACAATCGGGACAACCGGAGGGGATGGTAGTGATGTGAGGATCACATGTGTTCACGGAGTGTTAATGCTTTGCTCCGGTACTCTATTAAAAGGAGTACCTTAATATCCAGTAGTTTCCCTAGAGGCCCGGCTGCCACCGGCTGGTAGGACAAAAGATGTTGTGCAAGTTTCTCATTGCGAGCACGTACGACTAAATATGGAACACATGCCTATTGATTGATTAGTACTTGGATACCGTTTTATTATTATCTGCAAATGCCCATGCTTTGATTGTTACATGAGTTTCTCTCATCCATGCAACGCCGTTAAATCCGTCCCTGTGCCTACAGTATTTTAATCCTGTTTACTATAATCACTACTGCTGTCTTTATTTCACCACTGCTGTTATTTCGCTATTCCTACTGCTATAAAACTGTTACTACTGATAAACTCTTGAGAGCAAGTCTGTTTCCAGGTGCAGCTGAATTGACAACTCCGCTGTTAAGGCTTACAAGTATTCTTTGTCTCCCCTTGTGTCGAATCAATAAATTGGGTAATACTTCCCTCGAAGACTGTTGCGATCCCCTATACTTGTGGGTCATCAAGTCCTCCTGAAGGCATCAATCCTGGAGTCTTGCCGAGTAGAGCTAACATTAAAGCTCAGGGGACTTGGATTTCCAAGATTTAAGGTGTGCGCGATTACGATTTGGTCCTGTTCAACTGAAAATTGAGGATCTGAACTGATCTATCTCGAAATTTATCATAAGAAACCGATGCGTTGCCATCGGTTCATCGAGCGTTGATCAGGCTAACAATCGGCAAAATCAATACAAGGGAGAATCGGCTAAATCAATTTGCAAGGAATCGGCAGAGCCAAATTGGAGAAATTTCTTCAATCAATAATCAGATTTCTTACATGAAAAGAGCTGATTGCTCTCAAAAGGAAGGCCTGGGGGAATACATTGCCCCTCCTACTACTACTGATCCTATGCTAGGGATCCTATCTAGGGGCTATTGTTGCCCTCATCATCGCCGTCGCCGCCGCTATCGGTGCTTCCGGCGGGCTCGTCATCGCTGCTGTAGCGGCCGCCGGCAGGACCCTCGTCGTCCTCATCCTCCTCGTCAGCATCATCGTCTTCGCTGTCGAAGTCGCTGAGGTTCCCGGGCCAGGGGCAATGGCGTTTGGCCGGCGGCTCGTCGGAGGAGCTGTCGTCCTCCTCCTCCTCCTTCACCTCCTCGGAGGAGGTGACCCCGTCCCAGGAAAGGCGGTCGTCGTCGCTTTCCTCCACCGCTTCCTCATTGGCGAGGAAGCGGAGGTCACTCTCCCCGTCAGTTGAGGACTTGTCATCCTCGGACCAGACGGAGAAGTCATGGTCTTCCTTGTCCCACGCTGTTGGGGCAAGGATATCGTACGCCGCCTGCGTACCCCACTCTGGTGTTGATTCCCGGATGGGAGAGGACACGTAGGAAAGACCCGATGAAGTGGAGGAGGAAGAAGAGGAAGACATGGCGGCGGAGGAGGGTTTTTGGAAGTGCTGATGCAGAGGGATGAAGAGGAGAACTGTTCGATGCGGTTAAATAAAAGGAGATGGAAATTTAATTGTCGAGCAGTTTTCGAGGACATGGGGCCAAAACTGTCAAATCGTGCAGAGAAGTTGAGAAGACAAGACGTCATGATGAAGAATACTGCGACGGTTCTGCTCTGCCACGACACGACCCCTCGAAGGAAAAACAGATAGTTTTGATATTATCATTACCAAAACCAGGGGGGCATGTGTTATCACCGGATTTTGGCCAAATCAGGAGATGGGCCGTAAGTGAAGATAGGCTTTGAAGATTACACGTGGAGCATCTTTGAAGCGGCCTCGCGCGAGGAGTTTGGGCTAAACTGCCCATGTATCTGTAATATAGTAGATCGTATTGTGTTTAGATTAAAAGATAGAGTCTGGCCCGTGCACGGTTAGGTGCACGCCTCAATTAGAAAGTCCCTTGGACTATAAATATGTATCTAGGGTTATCGGAAAACAAGGACAATCATCGTTCACACAAACACAAATCAGGCGCATCGCCACCCCTTTCTTCGAGGGTTTCTTCCGGGTAAGCACCATGCTACCTAGATCGCATCTCGCGATCTAGGCAGTATACGTTTATTCGTCTACCTTGTACTGCTCGTGCTGAAGCGTTGTTGATGGCGAGCAGTACTACTTATCATTAGGTGTTTAGGGGCTTGCATTGATGCTTTCTCGTGCATATCTGCGTGGCAATGCCGTCCCTCGACACCTAGCTGCCCTTACACCTATCCAGGTGTAAGGGCAGCATCTTGCTTGTTCGTTACTTAGTAGATCCGATCCGTTATAGTTGCTCCTTGCTCCGCAAGGATTAGTTTAATATCTGCATAGTTAGGCCTTATGTTGGGGTCGGACGATCCGGTAGTGCGTTAGATGCTGTTTACCGTCTCTGCAAGGGATGTTTCGGGAATCAACGTTATGTTGGTTTTTAGGCCTCTCGTAGGGGTAGTGTGCATCATCTTTCGTAGCTGCTAGGCCCGATCACACGTAGGACGTTCCGGTTATGCGGTGAAAACCCTAAACTGTCGTAGATCGGTTTAGCTTTGTTTTGATCAAGCAGGATCCCCATGTCATTGTAAATCCAACGTGAACCATGGGGCGATCGGCTCCTTGAGCCGATCCACAGGGAAACCTGAGAGCCGATAGGGCTCGTATTTAATGTTTACGTGTCTACCATGCAGGAACAATCGAAGCACTCTAACACCTTCCCGATCGGGTCTAGGTCGTGGCACGCCCTAGCAACCGCCGGGACGTGGTGGAAGATTTGCGGACGACACGAGGTGCCAGGGTCCACTAAGCGGCCTTGGGAGCCTCCCGGCTCTTCGTGTTGCTTAGCCATTGCCCGTCGGTGGGTTTTGGAGGGTAACAGGGTCAAGATCCTTAAATTCACAAATTTTCCTTTTACTCACATATGCCTGTATGGCATTTTTATTTTCTTTTTATTTTCTTTGGCTTCAACTTGGATTTGGTTTGATAAGTGCTAGGTAAGGTTTATGAAGGTTTTCCAATCTTCTAAACAAAGTAGAAAGGTCTAGGGTAAAGTTTCACAAGAATAGCCATAGGCACATATGCCCTTTTCTTATTTAATTTCAATTCTTTTTATTTACTTTCTATTGGATGGTGATAAGAGGGATGAGGTTTAGGGTTTAGTGGGGTCTAACAATGGTTCACCACTATTAAGAAAAGTAAGAAGGGTATTAGTCAAGATTTGCATACTAGGCTATAGGCCCACATATGTCTTTTTATTTTATTTTAGTTTCTTCTTGTTTGACCTATTGGGTTTTGAGAAGGTTAGGGTTTAGGGTTTTGGAATTATGTTTAATGTAATAAACAAGCAATCATAGCAACAACACAAGTATTAAGTAGGGTCACTATGTATCAAACTAAATTTAATAAAAGTTTTTGTTGGTTCCAAAATTTGGGAATTGGGAAATTCATTTTCTTTATTTTGAAATTTTGGGATGTTACAAACCCTTCCCCCTTAAACAAATCTCGTCCCGAGATTTTAAGAAAAGTTGGGTTTCCTAAGAGAGATTGAGCAGTGCGATTAACCGGAAAACATACTTGGTCTGGGGTGCTTCCTGGGCTTCAGTGGCGTTCATGTGGTAGAGGCGGCCGTTGTTGTTGTTCTGGTTCCTTCTACCTCGCGACGTTGTTGTTGGGCAGGTGCAGCATTGGGGGTAGTTTTGGCAAGTTTCTTGGGGCATTCATTTGAGTAGTGGCCTACGGTGCCACATTTATAGCAGGTGATTGTTGCCTTGTCCTTGGGGGTGATAGGGGTAGCATTGCTTCCAGTCCTCGGGCCAGTGTTGGTGTTGTTACTGTTCCCATTGGGGTGGTGGTTGTTGTGGTTGGGGTTGCTGTTGTTGGGGTTGTGGTGGACTCCGGGCTTCGGGGGTCCTCCGTTGTTAGTGGTGTTGTTGGGGCGATAAGTCTGAGTAGTTGGCTTGTTGTGTCTTGGGGTGAATCCTCCGGAAGAATGGTTGCGGTACTTCTGGGTATGGTGGGGTCCACTCTGGTTCATCATCCTGCGCTTGCGGTTCTCATTTGCCTGATGCAGCTTTCCTTTCATTTGTATGGCTGAGTCTACGAGGGCTTCGAGGTCAGCGAACGGAATGTTCACTAACACCGTTTGCATTTCGTCATGCAGTCCATTCAGAAATCTGTCCTTCCTCTTCTCGTTATTGTCGGTCTCATCCGGGGCGTACCTTGACAGAGTGAGGAACCGGTCACGGTATTCCACCACAGACATTCTTCCTTGCTTGAGTTCGTGAAACTCGTCTCTCATTTTCTTGATCAGTCCTTGGGGTACATGGTATTTGCTGAACTTCAGCTTAAAGTCTGCCCAGGTCATCATTTGTCCATCATTCATTGCACGGGCACTTGTCCACCACGCTCTTGGGTCCCTGACGTATAGTGGGTGACGAACAGTACTTTTTCTGCGGCTTCAACTCCCGCAACTTCTAGGTTGTTCTCCATTGTTTGGAGCCAATCATCTGCGTCAAGTGGCTCTTCTGTCTTGCTGAACATGGGTGGGTTGGTGTTCTGAAAGTTCCTCAGTTTTGACCCAGGGTGGTTGTGGTTTCCATGGCCTTGATTATTCTGTGCTATCTGTTGCAGTGCCGCAATGTTGGCTTGTCGTTCAGCTCTCTCGGCTTCTCGGTCTTCCATCATCATCTACAGCATTTGCATCATTGCATCCTGATTGGCGCTGCGGGTTGGTGGGGCCATTCTGAAGATTGAGATAGATGATAAGATAAGAGGGAATTTTCTATGGCTTGTTTTGGGTTAAGCTAAAAACTTAAAAACTTGGATTCTTTTTTATGCTGAAAAATAACACACATTCATTCATTCATTCAGCATATATTACAAACTAACACACCACACTAATGGTTTTAAGAACCATTCTTCTCCAGCTACGATACAACGGGCGGGGATACAACTCACACCTACATAAGTGACTAGTGCAACTACTCCTCATCATCTTCATCCACATCGATGGGAATGATCCCATCCTCTCCAGACTCCAGAAACTCGTAGTCCTCCTCATCAGTGAACTCATCCTCCTCAAAGTCGTCGTCGTCACTCAGGAAGTCCTCGCCTCCCTGGATGTCCTCTCCATCCTCCTCCATCTCCTTCAGCTGGTCCTCTTGGGCCTTGACAGTGGCCTCCAAGGTGAGTATCTTCGCGCGGAGGCGCGCAATAGCATCCTTCTTGGCGCGCTGCAGGCGGAGTGACTTGCGGTCCTTGGCGAGCAGCCTGATGGCATCGGCATGGTGAGCCAAGGCCATCTGAGCACGGTTGGCGTGGACACGCGCATGTCCAGCTCCTTCCGGGTCTCGTGAAGCATGAAGTCCAAATGCTCCACATGATGCTTGAGCACCGGGTGCGAAGAGAGTGCCATGGGCTCTCCAATGGTGTCATGCCTCGCAAAGTGAGCGAAGCGAGTACCCTGGAGTGCAGCGATGTTCTGTCCGCACACACGAGCAAGTGCCTCCTGAAGGGCATGAGCAAGTCCGTCCATCCAGTCACTTGCCTTGATGGAGAAGAGGATCCTCTCAGAAGTCGGAGGCTCCATCTTGCCCCTCAAGTCAGCGGTGATCATCCACTGCGGTTCCCCTCCGGGCTGGTTGTTGATCTGGACTCCGTGAAACTCGGGGTGCGGGCGTCCGAGCATCTCAGACACCGAGTCCAAGTCTCTCTCGAAAACCAAGCCTCCACCATTTCCCAGCCGGTAAAACTTGGGGTAGGCTCCCTCCATCTGAAAGTGAATTTGGATAAGTAAGTTAGAGATGAACAAGTGTGGCAAAATTTTATGTAGATTTACAAGGTAGAGCATGACTTAGCATCTTGAAAAAGGTCTCAAAGAGAAGAAAGTGAGTAAGTTTTTCAGAAATATCCACTTCATTTGTTTTTGAAACTAAATTTTTCAGAACGTCCATTCTAACTAGGGTCTCCTAAGGTCAAACAATGGCTCTGATACCAACTTGTCAACACCCGGATTTTTAAGTCCTATTATGCCATACATCGCAATCCCAGGAAGATTGTTGTTGCGAGACATAACAGTTGAATATCATAGAGTCATCATTTATTACAACACATAATCGTCTTACAAAGTTGGATCACATGATCCAATATTACAATAGTAGTTGATCTATTGATCAACGAACATCACAAATAGCGGAAGCGAAGTAGTAGTGGCGATCTAATCCACAGGCCAACGCTTGACGTCAGGAGCAGTCCTAGTTGTCGTAGATGTCTTGTTCTCCATCCCCTTTGTACTGCTGTTCTCCTTCATAGTCTGGCCATTTGAATAGCCAGGGACAAAGCCATGAGTACTTTAAAGTACTCGCAAACTAATACTAGTGTAAGCACTATCAATTTTAGTAAGGGGATACTAAGCTCTAGGTTTATTTGCATAAAGCCAAGTTTATTTCGTAAACATTTAGTAAAGACTCTTCATTTGCTAAACTAACTCAAGTGGGAACATTAGTGTCATTCCCACAACTCTGTTGTGATTCAATTCAAAGTCACCATTCACCTTTCAAATTCAAGTCACAAATCACAAGTCACATTTTTGAAAATGGTCTGATGACGGAACAGTATGGCCTTTCCAATCGTCCGTAACCGTGGACACGGCTATTCGAATAGTTCTACACTCTGCAGAGGTCGTACACTTGTGCCACAACATTTGCAATAATCCGTCAGGGTTAACTGGCCCTGATTTATCACACTCCGTGTGCGGACTACCAACCATAACCTTTCACCTACATACCCTAGTATAGGCACCTCTCCCCATGAGCTTGGCCTCCCAGTGAAGACAAACCGTCAGCCTGGGAACTGCACAGGGCTTGGGCCGGACAATTCACCTCATTCACGTCATTTCACATCAATTCATTTTCAACGGAGGCAGCCTCGGCATAACCCCTATGACACTTGTTTAGAGGGAACCCATACTAAGGCACATAAATTTCTAGTTAAGCCCTTACCCATAATCAGGTATTGTGGGGGTACTTGCAAAATTGGAATGGTATCGCATCCGAACCCAACCATAAGTTTTCATAAAATTTCACCAAGTCATTCACAAGTCATATTCACCTTCAAAATCTTTCAATAGAATGATCCATCATTCCAAGGTTTTCAAAGTCATTTCATTTCTCATTTGTTCCCATCTAGAGTAGTCAGTTTTACTTATTGAGCACTAGCAACTAATCATGAGGGGTGCTATCCAGCTTTCTTTGCTTAAGCTAAAGTTGATGCTCTGGTTCTATTCTAGACCAAGTGAATCATGAATCAAAGAGTAGATTTTGAAATACAATGAGTAAAATAATAGTAAGGCAAAAACATGGGATAGGATCATTAAGCATAAAGTATCATGTAATGGTGCCTTGCTCTTAAAGAGCTTTGCATTAGGGTGGCTTGCAAGAATATTAGCTTGCAACAATATAACTTGCATTAGTCTAGCTTGCATTGGTAATAGCTTGCACTAATATAGCTTGCCTTGATTGGTGAGGTGGTCAAAGTTCTCTTCTTCCTCTTGGTAGAAAACCTCCTCGTCTTGATAGTCTCCGGTACTAGCGTCTATAAACGAACACGAGGATACAATCACCAAACAATACTGAAGTGCTAGACTAATCACACAAATGGTTCACACAAACTATTCTAGCATCACCACATTATTAACATGTTGGTTGACTTGGTTTTTTAAAGAAAAATAATTTCCTCTCATTACAAGTATTAATTTAGGGTCTCTATTTAATTCTTTGAGAAATAATTTCCTCTCATTGAAATATTTATTAGTGTTTCTATTTATTTATTCTTAGGAATTAATTTCCTCTCATTGAAATATTTATTAGTGTTTCTATTTATTTATTCTGGGAATTAATTTCCTCTCATTGAACCTTGTTAAGATTTAATCTCCTCAATTGACAAGGTATGATCACATGTTGACCAAGGTCAACACTTCACACTTATCCTTTGAGAAATATGACTTAAATGAGGGAATATACCTCATACAATTTAATACTATCTTATTAATAACTTAATATCATCAATTCATACAACATGAGGTTTATTAAACTAAGGTCACTACCTTATGTTGACTTTACTTGAGACAAAGATTTAAATGCGACCAATACATCTCATATGATTTAATAAGTAGTTTTGAACAATTTGAATACTACTATGAAAATGATTTAATATTTTCAAATAAGAACATATGGGTCATGAAGACTAATGTCCTCACCCCATGCATTTTAAATGCTACTTTGGTTTAAGATCCTTAAGTGAGCAAGTATGAGACCTTGCAACCAGGGTCATCACATTACATCATACAACTTGGAAAGATGATTTAAATGAGGTGCTATACCTCATAGATTTAAATTCCTAAAATTTGAAATAGTTGAAATGGGCTAGTATTGACTACATAGCCAATATTTTATTCTAACCCATGATCATGTACAGAACCCATATCATATTTTTACATACTAAATTAGAGTTGGTGAAATGTGAATTATGAGAGGTGGAATCACCTCAAAATTCAATATGGTTTATTTTCTAGATTTATTTGAATACTGAAAAGTATCTGACTTGATATTTTTGCTATTCAAATTCTACACAAGCTATGAGGTTGAAACCAGTGGGGTTAGTTAGATAATTTCATAAGCTTTCTAGAACATTTCGAATCACTCAATTTGGGTTTGTATATTTGAAACTATTAAATTTATAGCAAAGCATCAGTATTGAATTTGGCTAAATTGATTTAAATCTAATTTGAAAGTTTGGGCCAGCGCGGGAAACGAATTGGGCCAGAATGAGGGGAATGGGACTGGGCTGGCCCAGTAACGCTTCAGCGCGCCACGGGCCAACTGACAGGGTGGGGCCAGCGCGTCAGTCTCTTTTTAACCCGAAACGGTACCTCTGAACGAGAGCCGCTGGATCAGAAGGAGATCGGACGGTGGAGCTGCGTCGTCGTCGACGAGCGCAGACGCGCACGGCGGAGGTAGGGGGTCGACGGCGTGCTGGAGCTCCGGCGAGGGCGGCGCTAGCGACGTTGTCGACAACGAGGAGTCGACCGGTACCGTGGCGGGGCTTGAGGTGGTCGGAATCGCGGGATTGTACTGCGGCGGACTCCGGCGATCGACGGTGCAATTGGAGCTAGCTATGGCTTAATCGAGGTGGAGCAGGTGTTGAGGAGGTCGAGAAGAAGGAGGGGAGTGGATGAGTGTGAAGAGAGAGGCGCGGGAGAGGCTCCATTTATAGTGGCGCGCATGTGCTGTGGGTGCCCGTGGAGGTCGTCGACGGCCATGGCGCTCCAGGCGCGAAGGGGCAAGGGATGGGGCGCGGAGGTAGGCAACTGCTAGGCGGTGCTAGGGAGCTTGATGGCATGGCTAGGGGAGGACGAGGGCGTGCGGCATCATTGCCGTCCTTGCGGTACCGGCGCGGCAGAGGTTTGATGATATCTTCGTCTACGCAGGCGACGGCCAATGGGGATGTCTAGGAGGGAGCAGGGATGGTGGTGATCATGCGTGCAAAGGGGAAGGGCGAGAGGAGGACGACAGCGACCCGACGCGACGCGGTGTGGCGCGTCCAGAGACGTGCCAGTGCACGCTCTGGCGCGCCGTGGCCGGCATGGGCGCGTCTGGGCGTGCGGCGTTCTGGCCAATGCCGTGGTTGTTTCGAGCTAGGGATGATACCGTCGTGTTCAGGAGGGTGCAGGGTAGCTAGATGACATGGTGAGAGGGGCAGGAGAGGACCATGGCGATCGAGTGCTTGTGGGGTGTGCATGGTACACGGCATGGATGCAATGGTGATCATTTCTCCATTTTCTCCAAGGCTGCAGTACATGGATGATGCAGTGGAGTACAGGAGCATCCATGATCAATGATCAAGAGGGTTTAGGCAATGGACCAGAGGTTAAAAGGGTGTGTGCCAATCTGAGAATTATGCCTGCCAAGTGTTTGAGGAAATGGCCGCAAGAGAATTTTTGTTGAATTTTGGAAATCTTTTTGGTGGATCTCAATCATATATTCAGAGAGGTAGAATGGTGGTGGTGGTGGTCAATTTGGTGGTGGTTTGCAAGAATTCAAAATGGGGGTTGATCTTCACTTTGTTTCAAAGTCTCTACTTGTCTCATTCATTCTAGTCAACCTGGTCAAAGTCAGAACTGGTGGTCCACAGCAAAGTGGGTCACCTTGACATGGTCTTGGATGAGGTGGAAAGTTTTGACCAAGTTTGGTTTAAGAAAAGTCAAAACCAGGGGTGCAAAGTGGTGAAGATTTTATAAAATGGTCACATGACCATTATCATATGTAAGTTGGAATTTGCATGTTTCTTTGATTTGATTCTGGTTTCTTTGATTCAAAAGGGTTTGTTTTTGATATATAAGTGTTTTACATGCAATGGCACAAGCCTTAGTGGCCTTGGTTAAAGATTTGATAAATTGGCTCATGTGTATGTGAGTGAAAAATGGGATTTTCTCTCTATTGGATTTCTCTCTCTCTATTTGATTTGATTTTTCTTTACTCCAAAGTGATTCTTATTAGTTTAGGAACATTTTACAGCATTGAAACCATTCCAAAAGGTCTAGTTCAAAGATTTGCCAAAAATGGCCAAACACATAAGAGGTGATATTCTTATTTTTCTTATTTTCCTCTTTTATTTATCTTGTATTACTTGGGCATGGGTTAGGGTCCAATTAGTGTGAGATTAGGTTTAGGGAAGGTTTCACACCATTTGGGTAAGGTATAAGTGCAAAGATCAAGGTTTGGGAAAAAATGGCCATGTGCCACATATGCCTTTATGCATATGTTGCATTTGATTTTTAATTTGACTTGGCTTGACCCAATTGATGTTGTTGAGTGTTGAGATGGTATATAGGAGTGATCCAACCATTCAACACAAGTCTTAGGGTCAAGATCCTTAAATTCACAAATTTGCCTTTTACTCACATATGCATGTATGGCATTTTTATTTCTTTTTATTTTCTTTGGCTTCAACTTGGATTTGGTTTGATAAGTGCTAGGTAAGGTTTATGAAGGTTTTCCAATCTTCTAAACAAAGTATAAAGGTCTAGGGTAAAGTTTCACCAGAATAGCCATAGGCACATATGCCCTTTTCTTATTTAATTTCAATTCTTTTTATTTACTTTCTATTGGATGGTGATAAGAGGGATGAGGTTTAGGGTTTAGTGGGGTCTAACAATGGTTCACCACTATTAAGAAAAGTAAGAAGGGTATTAGTCAAGATTTGCATACTAGGCTATAGGCCCACATATGTCTTTTTATTTTATTTTAGTTTCTTCTTGTTTGACCTATTGGGTTTTGAGAAGTTTAGGGTTTAGGGTTTTGGAATTATGTTTAATGTAATAAACAAACAATCATAGCAACAACACAAGTATTAAGTAGGTCACTATGTATCAAACTAAATTTAATAAAAGTTTTTGTTGGTTCCAAAATTTGGGAATTGGGAAATTCATTTTCTTTATTTTGAAATTTTGGGATGTTACAATAACCTTAGAGAAACAAAGAGGATAAATCTAATATGAATAGCATAACATAAAGACAAAAGAACAAAACACAAGATGGCACTGTTCACATATTTATATTTGTATTTTAAATATGGTTCTGAAAATTCTAGAGATTTAAAGACACATTTTATGAACACCCATATATTTGTTTCGGTTTTTTTTAACACGCTAGGGGTCAGTTTGGTTGCTCGAACGTTTTTGTTGCATCTGCGTAGATCTTCTCCCTAGAACCATGATGGGCTAGGCCAAGTTCAAAATTATGTTCTGCATCTAGTTTAAATGCTAACAAGACTATTTGCGCACAATGGGAGAAAACAGGTACCAGGTTTGGTTGCCACTATGTAGCATGAGACTTTGAGTGCATTGTGTTTTAGCAAACTAGTTCATCTTAGTTGACTCTAATCTACATAACCATGGTTTAATCTGAGATAAAATGTACATGAAAGAGATGCGCCTAGATGTTGTGATTCTATTCCCGTGGCAGGTTAATAGTTTTCTCGAGTGTTTAAAGCACGATTTCATGTTTCCTTGGAGCTTATTTAGACCAATTTTGTCAAATTCGTGGGACTCGGTGGACGATTTGAAGTTTCCTTCGAGGAGTCTACCACACCGTTTCACGTAACTTTTGTGTTAATTTTTTTGGTTTTGCCATTCGTATACGAGTGGATCTACAACTTCGTACAGTGTATTAGGAAGACGAAAAAAGCACTCAGCTACCAATATCAAAACGAAAAACTACAAACATGAAAGTTGTGTAAAACAGCAAGATGAACTTACTCCTCTAAGAAAATTTCAAACGGTCGATTGAATTCCATGAATTTAACAAAATTCGACCAAAAAAGGTCCAAAGGAAACACAAAATTGATATTCAAAAACTCGATGAAACTCCGAAATGATTGTGGGAATGGATTCACAACATTGAGACTTATTTTTTTTCATGTAGATCTCATCTCAGATCGAAACACCATTATGTAGATCGGAAAATGCTTAATATGAACTAGATTAGATGAAAGGGCTCATTAGAAACCCTTGAATTAACTATCTCGCAGGCCAAATTTCAGTCTGCTTCATAAAACTCTGCGATGCACGTAGGCGAATGCCCGTAAAACAACAAACTAACCAAACTAGCCTAGGGCGTGCGCGAAAGTCATTTACCAGCAGCCAAATTGACCCTAGGAGCTTGCAATCGACGCAGCCTCCGGGTTATTTTCTGTACGGAAATGGGTCAGATCAAGCCAACGGGGGAACGGACAGCCTGTCGTTTCTGGCTGGGTTTTTCCTACGTGGAGATTTTAGTGATTGACCCAGCTGTACTTGTTCAATCTGATCTGGTAACCATGGTCGGCGCAAGCGGATTGCGAGTTGATACCACTCGATGAGGACTCGGTTGTAAACCGGAGGTGCAAGCGGCGCCTGTGTAAAAGTCAGCTCCTGGTATTGAACCGGCTGACAAGTCTCCGGTCTGTTTGATGATTTTTTTTACAGGTCTGTTTGTTGGTGCCACGGTGAGACTATGGCAATTGGCTTAAGGACTTCGATGTTCTACTTAGTCAATCGGGCAACTAAAACAAGAGATTTACTTGCAAAACAAGATAAGTTAAATGCAATCCCATCTTTATCATATTTTTTTCGGACGTATCGAACGTAGAGCAAGGGGTAGTGGCGGGGCCAGGAATCAACAAAATAGATTGCACAAATTTGTAAAAAAATCATAATGCATGAAGCACAACTAACAAAATCATGAAAAGACATAAAAAGACATAAAAAGACATGGAAACTGCTAACATGGACTCTAGCACTTGGGTTGCTCTCAATTGAGTGCCGGTCCTTTCTTCCAATTTCCAAACAAAAAACTGATCTTTGTTAGCGTCGCGGTGAGGTTATGGCAATTGGCTTAAGGACTTGGGTGTTTTCTACTTAGACTATCGGGCAACTATATGTAGAGAAATAAGATATTTACTTTCAGTACAATATACGGGCGAGGGTAACGCTCTTGCGTCACTTTCCTGTTGGGGCCTCGCTTTGGATGTGTCGCCGGTCTAAGGGGCTAGCGCTTTGCACTAGTGGAGAAGAGGCCTTTGGTCCCAAGCAAATGTCCCAGTGCTGAACCAAACCGGGTCCAATGGGGGCATTAGTCCCGGTTCGTTCTGCCGACCCCACCCGTTGGAGCCTGTCCGGTAGTGGCCTTTGGACCCGGTTTGTATTACAAACCGGGCCTAAAGGTCCCGGCAGGCGCGGCAGCGTGTCAGGCGTGGAAACCTTTAGTCCCGGTTTGTAATACAAACCGGGTCCAAAGGCCCCACCTCTGGACCCGGTTTGTATTACAAACCGGGACAAAGTCCCCAATCTGGCTATATGACCTTGCCCCTGCCCAAGTGTGAGCCACACTTGGCCATTTTTTCACTTTCTTCACAAGAGGGGTGTATTGCTCTCCTCTCTTCTTCACATGCACAAGAGGTGTTCGATGAAATGCTTAAGAGGATTCGCCACTTGAGTTTACACAAATCAAGCCACACTTAACTTGCTTTTTTCTTCTTCATCGAGGTTAACAACTTTATCCTTTTCATCTGTAATTGATAAAATGCATGTGTATATATACATCGTGATTTTCTGTAATGGTTTTTGATAATCTTAATTATATCATGCAGATGAATCGGCAATGGATGTACATTGACCGACGGTTTGACGAGTTCACTTCGGGCCTGGAGAATTTCATCGCCGTGGCTGAGGCAAACAAACATGGTGGCTTCATATATTGTCCATGTGTCGACTGCAAGAATATCGTAAATTACGCTCACTCGAGTGTCATTCACAGCCACCTCTGCGGGAAGGTTTCATGCCCATGTCTACGTTCCCCCTCCTTCCTGTAGACGTGTTGGGCCTCCAAGTGAGAGGTTTGTAGAACAGCAGCAAGTTTTCCCTTAAGTGGATCACCCAAGGTTTATCGAACTCAGGGAGAAGAGGTCAAAGATATCCCTCTCATGCAACCCCGCAACCACAAAGCAAGAAGTCTCTGTGTCCCAACACACCAAATAGGTGCACTAGTTCGGCGAAGAGATAGTGAACAGGTGGTATGAATATGTATGAGCAGTAGCAACGGTGCCAAAAATAGCTTTGGCGTGTAGTTGATGGTGGTAGTATTGCAGCAGTAGTAACACAGTAAAACAGTAAACAAGCAGTAGTAACTCAGATTTAGGGACAAGGCCTAGGGAATAGACTTTCACTAGTGGACACTCTCAACATTGATCACATAAATAGAATAGATAAATGCATACTCTACACTTTTGTTGGATGATGAACACATTGCGTAGGATTACACGAACCCTCAATGCCGGAGTTAACAAGCTCCACAATAATGCTCATATTTTAGTAACCTTTAGTGTAAGATAGATCAAAAGACTAAACCAAGTACTAGCATAGCATGCACATTGTCACCTTCATGCATATGTAGGAGGAATAGATCACATCAATATTATCATAGCAATAGTTAACTCGCAATCTACAAGAGATCATGATCATAGCATAAACTAAGTACTAACACGGTGCACACACTGTCACCTTTGCACACATGCAGGAGGAATAAAACTACTTTAATAACACATCACTAGAGTAGCACATAGATAAATTGTGATACAAACACATTGCAATCATCAAGAGATATAAATAAGCACTTCACTACGCTCTTCAACAGTGAATAAGTACTTCGTGAAATATAGCCTAAGAGACCCACACGGTGCACACACTGTCACCTTTACACACGTGGGACAAGGAGTCTCCGGAGATCACATAAGTAAAACCCACTTGACTAGCATAATGACATCTAGATTACAAGCATCATCATATGAATCTCAATCATGTAAGGCAGCTCATGAGATTATTGTATTGAAGTACATAGGAGAGAGATGAACCACATAGCTACCGGTAGCCCCGAGCCTCGATGGAGAACTACTCCTCCTCATGGGCAGCAGCGGTGATGAAGATGGAGGTGGAGATGGCAGCGGTGTCGATGGAGAAGCCTTCTGGGGGCACTTTCCCGCTCCGGCAGGGTGCGGAACAGACTCCTGTCCCCGCATCTTGGCTTCGCGATGACGGCGGCTCCGGAACTTTTCTCGTATCGTGGCTTCCTCCGTAAGGGTTTTCGATGCAGGGACTTTATAGGCGAAGAGGCGGCGCAGAG
This sequence comes from Lolium multiflorum, assembly GCA_030979885.1. Lineage (NCBI taxonomy): Eukaryota > Viridiplantae > Streptophyta > Magnoliopsida > Poales > Poaceae > Lolium > Lolium multiflorum. The sequence continues at coordinate 312,142,116 of CM061750.1, read as the reverse complement.
GGTCAACGAGGCGACGAGACCATAGGGTGGCGGCCAGGGCCTGGCCGCGCCACCATGTCATCAGGCCCACCAGGCCCCTCCGGCGCCTCGGGTGTTCTGGATGCTTCCGGCAAAATAGGAACCTGGGAGGTGATTTCGTCCAATTCGAGAATATTTCGTTACTAGGATTTCTGAAACCAAAAACAGCGAAAACACAACTGGCACTTCGGCATCTTGTTAATAGGTTAGTTCCAGAAAATGCGTAAATACGACATATAATGTGCATAAAACATGTAGGTATCATCAATAAAGTAGCATGGAACATAAGAAATTATCGATACGTTGGAGACGTATCACCCAGCTACTATTGTTGGACCAAGCACGGAGAAAGAGGGGTTATGATGGAAGAGAATGAAGAAGATGAAGAGGATGATGACGGTTATCCCAATTTCCCTGAATACGATGATACTGCAGAAGGCAATGAAGACAATGAAGTAGAAGATCAAGAGGCACCAGATGAGCCTGCTGATGATGATCTTGGTCGGGCCATTGCTGATGCAAGGAGAGAATGTGAAACTGAAAAGGAAAGGTTGGCCTTCGACAAGATGATAGAAGATCACAACAAATTGTTATACCCAACTTGCGAAGATGGCCATAAAAAGCTAGGCAGCACACTGGAATTGTTGCAATGGAAGGCAGAGAACGGTGTCACTGACTCAGGATTTGGAAAGTTGCTGACAATAATTAAGAGGAAGCTTCCAAGGGGTAACGAATTGCCCGCCAGTACGTACGAAGCGAAGAAGATTGTCTGCCCTCTAGGATTAGATGTGCAAAAGATACATGCATGCATTAATGACTGCATCCTCTACCGCGGTGAGTACGAGAATTTGGATGCATGTCCGGTGTGCACTGCATTGCGGTATAAGATCAGACGAGATGACCCTGGTGATGTTGAGGGCGAGCGCCCCAGGAAGAGGGTTCCTGCCAAGGTTATGTGGTATGCTCCTATAATACCACGGCTGAAACGCTTGTTCAGAAATAAAGAGCATGCTAGGTTGTTGCGATGGCACAAAGAAGACCGTAAGAAAGACGTGATGTTGAGGCACCCTGCTGATGGCTCCCAATGGAGAAAAATCGATAGAGAGTTCCCAAACTTTGCACAGGATGCAAGGAACTTAAGGTTTGGTCTAAGTACAGATGGCATGAATCCTTTTGGAGAGCAGAGCTGCAGCCATAGCACCTGGCCTGTGACTCTTTGTATATATAACCTTCCTCCTTGGTTGTGCATGAAGCGGAAGTTCATTATGATGCCAGTGCTCATACAAGGCCCGAAGCAACCCGGGAACGACATTGATGTGTACCTGAAGCCATTAGTCGAAGAACTTCTACAGCTGTGGTCCCTAGCAGGTGTACACGAGCCATGGCCGACGAAGTTGAAGTCGCGCCGTGGTTGCTGGTGTACCATGGCCGACGATTTTTGGTCCCTCCGTGGTGCATGTCAAAACTTTTTTTCTGTTTTTGAGGCCACCTAGCCCGACGAAAGCGGCCAAAACGTCGCGTATGGTGGCCCGGGACGTGGTGCATCTCGAAATCTCGGGTTCGGCCGAGTCAACGCAAATCCGCACCGCCGAGGGATGTAGGGCCCAGGGCAGCCTCTCTGGCATTGTTTTCTAGATCGCGCCATCTCGTTCAACGTTCTCCGATCGAGCCGTTTACGATGCAGGATCATGGGTCCCGCATGTCATCCTCTATGAACCAAAATTCTTTCTATTCTTGGATTTTTTGACCCCCTGATTTCTGGCTACTTCCTTTTTCTTTTGATCCCTTGCCGCCTTGGAAACGTTGAGACCGCTGCATGCTAAATGGGACCCGCATGTCATCCTCTATGTGCAATCAACTTTCTTTTCTTTTGGCACCTCAAATTTGGTCACTTGCCTTTTTCTTTCGATCCCCTCCGCCTCTCAAACGGTGATACCGCTGCTGCTAACTGGGACCCGCATGTCATCCTCTATGTACTATAAAACTTTCTTTTCTTGAATTATTTTTGGCACCTCATATTTGGTCACTTACCTTTTTCTTTCGATCCCCGCCGCCTCTCAAACGGTGATACCGCTGCTGCTAAATGGAACCCGCATGTCATCCTCTATGTACTATAAAATTTCTTTTCTTGGATTTTTTTTGGCACCTCATATTTGGTCACTTGCCTTTTTCTTTCGATCCCCTGCCGCCTCTCAAACGGTGATACCGCTGCTGCTAAATGGGACCATGTCATCCTCTATGTACTATAAAACTTTCTTTTCTTGGATTTTTTTGGCACCTCATATTTGGTCACTTGACTTTTTCTTTCGATCCCTCAAACGGTGATACGCTGTTGCAAATGGGACCCGCATGTCATCCTCTATGTACTATAAAACTTTCTTTTCTTGGATTTTTTGGCACCTCATATTTGGTAACTTGACTTTTTCTTTCGATCCCCCGCCTCTCAAACGTGATACCGTGCTAAATGGGACCCGCATGTCATCCTCTATGTACTATAAAACTTTCATTTTTTGGATTATTTTTGGCACCTCATATTTGGTCACTTGACTTTTTCTTTCGATCCCCTGCCGCCTCTCAAACGGTGAGACCGCTGCTGCTAAATGGGACCCGCATGTCATCCTCTATGAGCTATCAACTTTCTTTTCTTGGAGTTTTTTTGGCACCTCATATTTGGTCACTTGCCTTTTTCTTTCGATCTCATGCCACGTTTGAAACGTTGAGGAACCTGCTGGCTCATGGGACCCGCATGTCATCCTCTATGTGCTATAAAAGTTTCCTTTGTTGGATTTTTTCACCCTCTGATTTTTGGCTTGCCTTTTTCTTTTGATCCTGCCCCTTTGAAACGTTGAGTAAGTTGTTGGTTCAAGGGACCCGCATGTCATCCTCTATGTCCATCAACTTTCTTTTCTTGGATTTTTTTTCACCCCTAATTACTAGCTACTTTCTTTTTCTTTGATCTCAAGCCGCATTACAAACATTGAGACCGCTGCTGCAAAATGGGACCCACATGTCATCCTCTATGTACAATAAATCTTGGATTATTTTTGGCTCTCGATATTTGGTCACTTGCCTTTTCTTTCATCTCATGCCGCCTTGAAACGTTGAGTGTTGGCTCATGGGTCCCGCATGTCATCCTCTACGAACAATAAAAGTTTCCTTTCTTGGAGTTATTTTTACCCCTAATTTCGGCTATTTGCCTTTTCTTTTGATCCCATGCCCCCGTTGAAACGATGAGGATCGTTGGCGGGTCGGTCCCACATGTCATCCTCTATGAACAATAAAAGTTTCCTTTGGTGGATTTATTTTTGACCCCTAATTAATTTCTGGCTATTTCCTTTATTTTTCTTTTGATCCTGCCGCCTTGGAATTGTTGAGAATGCTGCTGCCTCATTTTTCTTTTGGTCTCCGCCTTGGAAACGTTGAGACCGTGCTACAAAATGGGACCCGCATGTCATCCTCTATGTACAATAAAGTTTCTTTTCTTGGATTATTTTTGGCTCTGATATTATGTCACTTGCCTTTTTCTTTCGATCTCATGCCGACTTTGAAACGTTGAGGATGCTGCTGCCTCATGGGTCCCGCATGTCATCCTCTCAGAACGATAAATGTTTTCTTTTCTTGTATTTTTTTACCAACTGATTTTTGGCTTTTTTTATTTTCGATCCCCTGCCGCCTTTGAAACGTTGACTCCGCTGCTGGCTCATGGGTCCCCGATGTCAGCCTCCCCGTACAAGAAACATGTGATATTTTATTTTGCAGACAATAAACGTTGTATTTCGCTCTGAGCTATTGCAAACGGATAAATTAAATCTTTATATCTACATAAACAAACTTATATGTTGAATCTCCTTGTTTTTTGTTTTTGCGAAGCATAGGACTTTCCTGTTTTTTTTTGAGAAAAATCCGACCTTTCCTGTTTTGGAGTGGGCTGAAATTGTACGAGTCAAAAGGCCCAGCAGGATAGTTCGAAGGCCCAGATGTCCAGATACAGCCCAATTGAAATCTTTCTTTTCTTGGATTTTTTTCACACCCTGATTTCTGGCTACTTCATTTTTCTTTCGGTCCTGTGCCGCCTTGGAAGCGTTGAGACCGCTGCTACAAAATGGGACCCGCATGTCATCCTCTATGTACAATAAAGTTTCTTTTCTTGGATTATTTTTTGCTCCTGATATTATGTCACTTGACTTTTTCTTTCAATCTCATGCCGACTTTGAAACGTTGAGGAAGCTGCTGGCTCATGGGTCCCGCATGTCATCCTCTATGAACAATAAAAGTTTTCTTTGTTGGATTTATTTTTTTCCCCTAATTTCTGGCTATTTGTCTTTTTCTTTTGATCCCCTGCCCCCTTTGAAACGATGACGACGCAGCTGGCAAGTCGGTCCCACATGTCATCCTCTATGAACAATAAAAGTTTCCTTTGATGGATTTATTTTTACCCTAATTAATTTCTGGCTATTTCCTTTTTTATTTTGATCCCCTGCCGCCTTGAAATAGTTGAGGATGCTGCTGCCTCATGGGTCCCGCATGTCATCCTCTCAGAAAGGTAAATGTTTCTTTTCTTGAATTTGTTTACCAACTGATTTTTGGCTTATTTTTTCTTTCGATCTCCTGCCACCTTTAAAACGTTGACGACGCTGCTGGCTCATGGGTCCCCAATGTCAGCCTCCCCATACTGCAAATCCTCTTTCTGCAAAGGTTGTATTTCTAGATAGATAAGGTGGATTCGAATCTGCCATGGTTCAGGCAGCTCAGGTAAGCCTTCTTGCACTAATTAATGGAAGTAGTGTATCGCAAGGTCAAGACATGTGGCTCGGTGTAATGAATCTATATGAATCATGTTGTGGGTTCAATCTGATAGTTCTCTAACAGGTCAGCCAAAATAGAAATTAAGTTTTTTCTAAAACGGAAATGCAAATTAAGATGAACACAAACATTAGTTATCATAATAGCTGATCATACATACATACTTGCTAAGAGCAAAAGCTTGCCAGAGTTTTACCACCCATACAATTAATTAGCAGTTCAGATAAGATAACCTTATATAAGTATAACTACAAATGCATTTGCTAAGGGCTCATGGGACAACAGAACTAGACAACCGCGAACTTTATGACCAGCATGTCACAGCGGCATCGAAAGATCTTGACCTTCAACTTTGATCCAATGCGAAGTTTGGCACCGTCAATGAACTTTTTCCACCTGGAAGTAACAGCCAAGCGGCCATCTGTGGGACTGACAGAGTACCGTCCCTCCACGGTGAGACCTTCACTCTCCATGACGAGGGATATCTTGCCCCTTCGGCCAGCATTGAGATCCTTGGAGATACTTTTAGGCAATTTCTGATTCAAAGCAAGAGATACCACCAAAAATTAGTCAATGGCACCAATGCACTGAACCATGTGAGACTTTGAGCAGAGAAGACATCAAGATAAGAGCAGTTATGCTGTCATATACTCACGAACATAGCCTTCAGATGCGTCCTGGTCACCACACGGGTGGCCACAGCAATGAGCTGAGACCTCGGTGATCTGGCTGGGGCAGGTGCATGAGCCTGGGCTGGTACACGAGCTGGTGCTGATGCAGGAGACTGCTGGGCAGGTGCAGTAAACGGTGCCTCTAGAGGAACCGGTGCTGATGCAGAGACTGTTGGGCAGGTGCAAAACGGTGCAGCTAGAGGAACCAGGCTGATGCAGGAGCCTGCTGGGCATGTGTAGTATATGGGGCCTCTACAGGAACCAATGCTGATGTAGGGGACTGCTGGGTAGATGCAGTAAACGGAGCTGGTACAGGAACCGGTGCTGATGCAGGAGAGTGGGAAGCCGGTGCCGGTGCTGGTGTGGTTGCCCTTTGTGACATCCGCTCCTGTTCCATCAGGGGATCTGCAGCTTTGATCATGTTAAACCCAGCAAGCTAGAACAGAGGGAATGGTTTAGAACAACTGCTCAGAATGCAGTTATCAAAAGATATGAGTAGAAAAAAGTTACATATTATATATTTGGAAGTGTCTCCAACTCTGTAAGCAGTTACATATATCTGCCCGTTTGAGTTTCTGATCCTCAGCTCGTCGCCCTTCTTCAGACCGTAGTCAAAAGCAAACTTTCTCCAATCATGTCCATACAAATATGTGATGGCCTGCGTCTTGTAGACATACACCTCATAGACCGTGTAGGTGTTCATCAATTTGCCATTGCCATGCATAGTGAAAGATCCTTCATGCGGACACATCTGGTTAATCATTGGACGAAGTTCACAAGGTACAGTCTGCATGTGAAAATTGATACAAATGTAAGAAGCAGGAAGACTAAAAACAAGACTTTACTATATGCCAATTCATGCTAAACCACTGAGAATACATACCTGTAACTCTGTGAAGGAGCTACTAGAAAGGTAGATAGAGCCATAGGAGGTGTTATATGCGGGGTATGTACATGGGCCCGCCATATTCCCGCAAGCTCGGCATCGGGATGGTGAAGGAAACATGGGAGGTACTACTGGTGCGTAGCGCTGAACGTAAGTGGAAGAATTAGGTTGTGTAAAGTGCATAGTTCAGAGCAATGCAAATGTTGACAAGCAAGTGCATAACACTATGTTACAAACTGAACAGTGAAAAATTAGTGTATGATGAATATAAGCATGCTAATTTGGTGTTTCCGAATTCCAAAAAGCATTAGACAGAGCCAGTGATAATATCAGACATAAATCATGGCATGTATATGTGGCTTAAGAAAATATACCCGAACCCTTGGATGGTTACGGCCCGGCTGATCCTTGGACTTGAGCTTATATAAGCATCCAGAAGGTGGGGCTGACTTGGTGGCAGCCTCTGCAGATGCCTCATCAGCAGCAGTTGCAATCCTTTTGACCAATGAAGGCTTAGCAGTTTCAGTCTGCATATAAAAATTGAAGAGCAACAGACATCAGCAGTGATATATAAAATGAATCTATGAGACACTGATGCATATAGTGCTGGATGTAAGTGGAAGAATAGGTGTGTGTGTTTCTGAACTATTGGTAAGCATTAGACAAAGCCGGCAATAAACAGACAAAAATCAAATCATGTATGAGGATTAAGAAAATATACCTGCTTACTGAAAAGGGTACCACCCAGCTGGCCCGTGGCCTTGTGCTTGAGGAGGTTTTCAGAAGATGGTGGCAGCACCATCGTCTTCACAGCAGCCTCATCAGGATCATTTTTTATCCATTTGAGTAGAGGCACAGAAGTTTCATCCTGCATATGAATAGCAACAGAACTCATCATTGATATTTAATAAATCTATGAGATAGACTGATGCAAATAGTGCGGGGTGTAAGTGGAAGAATAGGGTTGTGCATAGAGAACAGTTGACAACAATGCAAATGATTACAAAAGAAGCCAATGGAAATCAACAGTTTATATACTGGATGAGACAGACTGAAAAGTGAAAAATTAGTGTATGATGATTGTAAGCAAACGCAGTGTTTCTGAACTTTTGGTAAGCATTAGACAAAGCCAACAGTAATTAAACAGATAATAATGAAATCATGTATGTGGATTAAGAAAATATACCAGATTCATTAAAAGGTCACCACCCAGCTGGCCCATGGCCTCGTGCTTGTAGAGGTTTTCGGAAGATGGTGCCGGCACCATCGTCCTCACAGCAGCCTCATTAGCCTCATTTTGCATCCACTTGAGTAAAGGCGCAGCAGTTTCAGCCTGCATAAGAATGGGAACAGATCTCAGCAGTGATATTGAATGACTCTGAGACAGACTGATGCATATAGTGCTAGATGTAAGTGGAAGGGTATGGCCGTGTATGGACAACAGTTCACAACAATGCAAGGGTGTGTTCGGTTCTGAAACAGCGTGGAATGGAATGGAATGGTTCCATTTCAGAGGAATGGAATGGTTACATTTTTGTTCGGTTGGGAAAAATGGAGAGCAGAAGAGATCGAGGTTAAACTAACCAATTGTCTCAAAATTGTAATTAACAATTGCAAATGACATTTTAATCTCAAAGTCGTAATTAACAGCGCCTAATGGTGCTCTTTTAATCTAAAAATCGTAATTAACATCATTTTATGTTGGGTTAGGGGAACTGGAGTAGATGAACATTACTGTATGATGATTGTAAGCAAACGAATTTGGTGTTTCTAAACTTTTGGCTTCGAGATCTTATGGGTTTCAACTCTAGCCTACCCCAACTTGTTTGGGACTGAAAGGCTTGGTTGTTGTTGTTGTTGTAAACTTTTGGCAAGCATAGAAAAAACCGACAATAAACAGAGAAAAATCAAGGCATGTTTTGTGGATTAAGAAAATATACCATATTCATTAAAAGATCACCACCCAGCTGGTGCGTGGCCTTGTGCTTGTAGAGGCATTTAGAAGATGGGGGCGGCATCAACATACTGGCAGCCTGATCAGCCGCAGTTTTGATCTTCCTTTTGAGTAAAGGCCCTAAAGTTTCAGTCTGCATATGAATAGCAAAACAAAAGGCAGACCTCAGCAGTGATATTGAATTACTGTATGAGATAGACTGATGCATATAGTGGATGCTCTTAGCCTTTTGCAGCGTGAACACTAGCTATGGACAGACAAAAAACTAGTTAACTCAGCTTTGTCTAGATATGAATGTACTACCACCATCCAAAAGCTTAAGCCTTATTTATTTTTGAGAAATCAAAACAAGCAAAGTTTGACCAAAATTTTAGAACATTCTATCAACAAATATAATACTGTGTAGATACCGTAGGAAAATATATTTTATTATCTATTTAATGATATTAATTTTGTATTTTGCATGTTACTGATTTTTGGTAAAAGCTTAGTCAAACATGGTATAGTTTGACTTTCTAAAAATAATATAAGCCCAAAGCTTTGGGATGGAGGCAGTAGTATCTAGAGCTAAAACACATCTAGATACATCCGTATCTACAGATAGTTGAGTCAATTAATTTGGATCTGAGGGAGTATCAGATTCAGACTACATCATGGTAAGTTGGTTAAAAAAATTACCCCTGGGCGGTCCCTGCCCAGCTCGGCAGTGGCATTTCGCTTCTTGTGCTGCAGATCGGGCCATGCTCCTGCAGCAGGTGGGGCGCTATTCTCGTTCCCCATAGCCTCAGCACGGAACCTGGAGGTACCAACCTGATACAGAGAATATAGAGCATGGTGTCACAGAGGCTTTACGCACAAACAGCTGAAGACATGTGCTACTTTAAGCATATTCCAGAACAGGAACAGATTGAGGATGCAGAGACCAGAGAGACACTTAAAAGGTAAAGAGTGGATAAGCAAACGGAGTACCTGCTTCGCGGGGCTGGGGACGCAGCTCAGGCTCAGCCAACTGCCCACATGCGTGGTGGCCTTACGCTCCATTGCCCCCACCGCCGAGGTCTTACCTTTCCTGTACAAGCTGACAAAAGATACAGTGAGGATCAGCAGAAACTACAAAGGTTGCAAATGTCGACAAATAAAGGAAGAACACCCCAATCCAAGCAAAGGTAGCCCCCGCCCCCACCCCCATCAATCACTCCCAGCTCGAGGGTGACCAGAAAGACACCCCTTCGCCCAGAATAGGAAAGAGATGCGCAAGATATCGAGGAGAGGAAAAAAGAACCGATCTCGAGAAAGGAGAGAACATTACTAGTCCTACCTAATCCGCTTGGGCTAGATGCAGCTTGCCCCTCCAAGCTGGATGCCTGGACGGTGGAGGCGAAAGGAGGGGATCGAGCTAGCGGCTTGCATCCGTCGGCAATCGGCACTCGATCGGGAGAGAAGGGGTGCTACATAAAGGGGAGGGGTAACATATTTTATTACACAGTGAACTTACTGATGTGACTAGTCATTACATGTCTCACTGAAACTAGGGCCCATAGTGTGGCACCCCAAATTTACTTGAAGCTGCCCGGCGGGACGCATTGGCGCGTCAAGAAACCCCCGAATTGTAGCGGGGAAATGAAACATTTCACAAAAATTCGAAATTCAAGCACACCGCCACGCGCCAAGCACGCGGCTGTTCCTTCCTCTTCCTCGGTTCCTCCTCCCCTATCCGAAAAAACCCCAAATCCCAAGCTCAAACAAAAAACAAACAAACAAATCCCCTGGCCGCCATGCATGTCCTCGTTAACCCGCTGGAGATCGTTCCCGGACGATGCGGACCACCCGCCCTGAGATCCAGAATTCCGTCCACCTCGAGGCACTGCGTGCTGTCTCGCAGCAGCGGCTTGAGGGCGCTGAAGAGGAAGTTCCGCCGGAAAGTGCTCATGGCAACCGTGCAAGCTCACCGGCGTGCTGTATCCCGAGAGGAACTGGTCAAAGCTTTGCTATTCGCCACACACAAAAAATTGCGGGCCAAGATCTGGTCAAAGCTTCGTCGATGGCTTGCCGCGAGAGGCTTGGAGTCCAGAGTCAATAAACTAGCTGCTCGAGGACTTGGGCGGTTTACACGGATTCATATTAACTGACTCAAGTTTGTTAGTCTAGTTAACAAATGCATCTAGATACATCCATATCTAGACAGAATTGAGTCAATTAATATGAATCAGAGGGGAGTACCTGAAAGTGTTTCATGCTACCAACTAATGCGCTGGCAGGAATCGTTGTAGAAGTAATTGTGCTACTACTCATACGATGAACTGATTGTGTGGGTGTCGAATTTTGCAACGCGATCATCCACTGAATGCTTAATCTAGCGCCAAAGGCGTACAAATCATAACATACTACAGCACCAGAACATAAGAGTACGAATCATAAAGTAGCTCAACATTTTGCATCAGGGCTGGGTGGTCCTGAGACTACCGGGACGCCCCTGATGATCTCCGGGTGTGCATCCTCTTCAACGCAAAGCTGTGTACTCGGTCCACGGCCTCCTTCTGTAGGCTGGATAATCTCAGGTGCAGGACCTTCGTCTATGAGAGGCTCGTCATCAGTACCATCCACAGGTGCATCAGGGCTGGGTGGTCTTGAGACTACCCGGACGCCCGTGATGATCTCCGGGCGTGCATCCACTTCAACGCAAAGCTGTGTACTCGGTCCACGGCCTCCTTCTGTAGGCTGGATAATCTCAGGTGCAGGACCTTCGTCTATGAAAGGCTCGTCATCAGTACCATCCACAGGTGCATCAAACTGAGATTCATCTTCAAATCTCCCATCAAACTGAGAGACCTCTTCAACTCTATGCTTCTGCAATTAGTACATCAACCGATTAGACAAACATCTAAGGGATGCAACCTGAACAAATGCCGTTTTACATATTTACCTTCTCATCTGGCACAACACATGTCCCAGAGCTGAAACCCGTTTCCTGAAGCAAGCGCTTTTTCTCTCCTTCCCGTCCATCCATCTGCAACAAGTTAAATTTGAGTACAGAACCTTGCACAGCAATGCAAACTATTGATTGAAACAGCGGCAGCATCAATATAAATAATTAACTACATATGCCAGCACACATACAGTGTGAGCAAGATCTGCTTCTCCTGCTAAAGGATCATTATATGGTTCACCATGCTAAACCCGCCTAACATATGTGCGGTCCATCCCAAAAATGTGTAAATGATCTGCCACTACAGGGTGAGGCCTCTTCTCACCATTCATACATGTGCAGCGCGGGCAATACACGTCCAGGTTGTGACCATCATGAGCTCTAATAAACCCCATAAAGGGTTGAACACCATTTATATATGAAGGGGAACATAAGTGTCCATGCAGTATCCAAGTTCTGTCCATCTGTTTAATTATGAGATACAGTGGTTGGTGATTAATTTAAGGCGAAGTAGGAAATGTATATCCATCGAGTACAAAACTATACTACATGATTATGCATTTCAGCAATCATGTCGAGTACAAAACAAAAAATGCCCATCGACATTTTAGCAAACAGATCGTGTACAAAACTCTGCCATGGCATTTCAGCAAATTAACGGATCGAGTGCAGAACTGACTCTATATGCCCACGCAAATGAACAAATTGATCGATGACAAATCGAGCGGAAAACTATAAAGTGCCAATTAGTTCGAGCATACTGACGAATTTTTTTAGCAGCATCAAGAAAATATAAATCGTTAGGCTGTCTTGCCCGATACATGATTGAGCTAGAGATAGCAGCCCTACCGTGGATCAACTTGACCGCCGGTGCGTCTCGAGAAGAACGACGGGGAGGGGAAGCTTCTTCTTCGCACGGACGGGACGGGGAGGGGAAGCTCTTCGCACGGACGGGGATAAGTTGTGTACGGGTGGGTGGGGGGTCATGCGGCCGGGCCGCCGGGGTGATAATTAAGGTCGGTAGGTGGCGTTTAATGGAGTTGCGTGTGTAATTTGCCGTGCACAAGGTTGAGGAATAGGCGGTTCCCTTTGCCGCGCGCACAATTCAAACTATCCCGCCCATGTAGTTTAAATTCGCCATATTTTCGTTAAATCGACATAAAGTCATGTGAGTGGGGGAAAATTAGCAAAGTTGCTTGAAAAATAGTAAAACTCTGGAATTATCCTTTAAATATGCTCTACTTCGTGTGAAAATCGGGGTGTGGAAGCATGTTGAGCTGTTTTATTTGTACTTTCTTCATTAAAACTCCCATTTTATGCACTTTGGATGGAAAGAAATCATTTGTACATAAATTTTGACAACGCCATTTGCAAACACTAATTGTTTACATGCCAAGATGCACCCATCCACCAAATATATATGTGGCAAAAGTTTATCACAATCTAGCAGATATGCATAATTAGTGAGGGACCCCTTTTGATTTTGTGCAATTTCCACTAATTAGGTAGAGATCGAGAAGGGTTAATTAATTAGGCCATGTTAGGGGTTATGTGTTTTAGATTAGGTTGTGTGGATTCAAATACAACTTCTTTATTTGTGTGCTATGATTAATCAAAACTAGATCGATCGACTGCGCACACATTATTAGAGGCGCATGCCTTTGCGCACAAAGTGCATGTGTGTGTTGTTGGCCACCAACGAGAGAGAGAGAGAGAGAGAGAGAGAGAGACAGAGAGAGAAAGAGAGAGAGGTAGAGAGAGCTACATACGAGAGAGCGATTGAAATCCCCAAATTAAACACATATATATGCATGGCACATTTAATTTAATTAGAGGACCGCGAGGCACCCCTGGCCTGCTTGATGCACAATTAAGTGTCATTGGCCTATATATAGGGTTTAATTAGGGTTTAGGGTTTAGGGTTAGGAGGTTAGGGTTTAGGGTCTAGGGTTTAGGGTTTAATGTTTATGGTGTTTAGGGTTTAGGGATTAGGGATTAGGGTTTATTTAGGGTTTAAGGTTTAGGGATCATCGATCGAGTGCGCACACACACATTATTAGAGGCACACGCGCCTTTGCGCATAAAGTGCATGCGTATATGTGTGTGTTTTTTGGCCACCAACGACATATAGATGATCGAGAGAGAGAGAGATTGAAATCCCCCAAGAATATGTTCAAATATATATTAAAATATATGCACGAATGCATGCATGGTAGGCCATGCATGCACACTAATTATATATATATTATGAGGAAACTTAATCAAATGTGTTTTCATTCGAGAGAACTTGTCAAAATTCAAGTTAATTAATTTATCATCGATAATTATATAATTAATTAATGAATCTCAGGGAGATGTTATACAACATATGATCGATATAGGCCATGTATATATTAATTGGTTTTAATCTACCGTTTAATTTGCTAGCTAGCTGCATGCTATATATAGAGCATGTTTTTATTAGATCGGGTTATAGCTAGTATAGTTTAGGGTTATGTGTTTTAATTAACTAGGGTTTGATTAGCTAGGGGTTAGTTATATATATATGGTTTAGGGTTAATGCATGGCACATTTAATTTAACTAGAGGACCGCGAGGCACCCCTGGCCTGCTTGATGCACAATTAAGTGTCGTTGGCCTATATATAGGGTTTAATTAGGGTTTAGGGTTAGCTAGCTGGGTTTAGGGTTTAGTGTTTAGGGTGTTTAGCTAGGGTCTAGGGTTTAGGGTTTAGTGTTTACGGTGTTTAGAGGGTCTAGGGTTTAGTGTTTAGGGTGTTTAGGGTCTAGGGTTTAGGGTCTAGTGTTTAGGGTCTAGGGTTTAGGGTTTAATTAGTGTTTAGGGTGTTTAGGGTTTAGGGTTTAGTGTTTACGGTGTTTAGGGTCTAGGGTTTAGGGTTTAGTGTTTAGGGTGTTTAGGGTCTAGGGTTTAGGGTCTAGTGTTTAGGGTCTAGGGTTTAGGGTTTAATTAGTGTTTAGGGTGTTTAGGGTTTAGGGTTTAATGTTTACGGTGTTTAGGGTCTAGGGTTTAGGGTTTAGTGTTTAGGGTGTTTAGGGTCTAGGGTTTAGTGTGTTTAGGGTGTTTAGGGTTTAGGGGATTAGGGATTAGGGTTTTAGGGTTGTTTAAGGTTTAGGGATCATCGATCGAGTGCGCACACACATTATTAGAGGCACCCCGCGCCTTTGCGCATAAAGTGCATGCGTATATATATGTGTATTTTTTTGCCACCAACAACGATATATAGATGATCGAGAGAGAGAGATTGAAATCCCCAAGAATATGCATGTTCAAATATATATCAAAATATATGCACGAATGCATGGTAGGCCATGCATGCACACTAATTATATATATATTATGAGCTAGGCAACTTGATCAAATGTGTTTTCATACGAGAGAACTTGTCAAAATTCAAGTTAATTAATTTATCATCGATAATTATATATATAATTAATTAATGAATCACAGGGAGATCGATAATTAATTTAGGGTTTTAGGGTTGTACGTTTAAGGTTTAGGGATCATCGATCGAGTGCGCACACACATTATTAGAGGCACCCGCGTCTTTACGCATAAAGTGCATGCGTATATATGTGTGTGTTTTTTGCCACCAACGTTATATATAGATGATCGCGAGAGAGAGAGAGATTGAAATCCCCAAGAATATGTTCAAATATACATTAAAATATATGCACGAATGCATGGTAGGCCATGCATGCACACTAAAATTATATATATATTATGAGGCAACTTAATCAAATGTGTTTTCATTCGAGAGAACTTGTCAAAATTAAAGTTAATTAATTTATCAAGATAATTATATAATTAATTAATGAATCTGAGGGATATGTTATACAACATGATCGATATAGGCCATGTATATTTTAATTGGTGTTAATCTACGGTTTGCTAGCTAGCTGTTATATATATAGAGCATGCTTTTATTAGATCGGGTTATATCTAGTATAGTTTAGGGTTATGTGTTTTAATTAAGTAGGGTTGATTAGCTAGGGTTAGTTACATATATATGGTTTAGGGTTAATGCATGTCACATTTAATTTAATTAGAGGACCGCGAGGCACCCCTGGCCTGCTCGATGCACACAATTAAGTGTCGTTGGCCTATACATAGGGTTTAATTAGGGTTTAGGGTTAGCTAGGGTTTAGGGTTAGGGTTAGGGTTAGGGTTAGGGTTAGGGTCTAGGGTCTAGGGTTTAGTGTTTAGGGTGTTTAGGGTTTAGGGATTAGGGATTAGGGATTTAAGGTTTTAGGGTTGTTTAAGGTTTAGGGATCATCGATCGAGTGCGCACACACATTATTAGAGGCACCCGCGCCTTTACGCATAAATTGCATGCGTATATATATATATATATATGTGTGTGTGTTTTTGGCCACCAACGATATATTGATGATCGAGAGAGAGATTGAAATCCCTAAGAATATGTTCAAATATACATTAAAATATATGCACGAATGCATGGTAGGCCATGCATGCACACTAATTAATTATATATATATTATGAGGCAACTTAATCAAATGTGTTTTCATTCGAGAGAACTTGTCAAAATTCAAGTTAATTAATTTATCAAGATAATTATATAATTAATTAATGAATCTGAGGGATATGTTATACAACATGATCGATATATATAGGCCATGTATATTTTAATTGGTGTTAATCTACGGTTTGCTAGCTAGCTGCTATATATAGAGCATGTTTTTATTAGATCGGGTTATATCTAGTATAGTTTAGGGTTATGTGTTTTAATTAAGTAGGGTTAATTAGCTAGGGTTAGTTACATATATATGGTTTAGGGTTAATGCATGGCACAATTAATTTAATTAGAGGACCGCGAGGCACCCCTGGGCTGCTCGATGCACAATTAAGTGACGTTGGCCTATACATAGGGTTTAATTAGGGTTTAGGGTTAGCTAGGGTAGAGGGTTAGGGTTAGGGTTTAGGGTTTAGGGTTTAGTGTTTAGGGTGTTTAGGGTTTAGGGATTAGGGATTTAGGGGTTTTAGGGTTGTTTAAGGTTTAGGGATCATCGATCGAGTGCGCACACACATTATTAGAGGCACCCGCGCCTTTACGCATAAAGTGCATGCGTATATATGTGTGTTTTTTGGGCCACCAACGATATATAGATGATCGAGAGAGAGAGAGATTGAAATCCCCAAGAATATGTTCAAATATACATTAAAATATATGCACGAATGCATTGTAGGCCATGCATGCACACTAATTATATATATATTATGAGGCAACTTAATCAAATGTGTTTTCATTCGAGAGAACTTGTCAAAGTTCAAGTTAATTAATTTATCACGATAATTATATAATTAATTAATGAATCTCAGGGATATGTTATACAACATGATCGATATAGGCCATGTATATTTTAATTGGTGTTAATCTACGGTTTGCTAGCTAGCTGCTATATATAGAGCATGTTTTTATTAGATCGGGTTATAGCTAGCTAGTATAGTTTAGGGTTATGTGTTTTAATTAAGTATGGTTGATTAGCTAGGGTTAGTTACATATATATGGTTTAGGGTTAATGCATGGCACATTTAATTTTATTAGAGGATCGCGAGGCACCCATGACCCGCTCGATCGATGCACAATTAAGTGTCGTTGGCCTATACATAGGGTTTAATTGGGGTTTAGGATTAGCTAGGGTTTAGGGTTAGGGTTAGGGTTAGGGTTAGGGTACGTTTAGGGTCTAGGGTTTAGGGTTTAGTGTTTAGGGTGTTTAGGGTTTAGGGATTAGGGATTTAAGGTTTTAGGGTTGTTTAAGGTTTAGGGATCATCGATCGAGTGCGCACACACATTATTAGAGGCACCCGCGCCTTTACGCATAAATTGCATGCATATATATGTGTGTTTTTTGGCCACCAACGATATATAGATGATCGAGAGAGAGATTGAAATCCCCAAGAATATGTTCAAATATACATTAAAATATATGCACGAATGCATTGTAGGCCATGCATGCACACTAATTATATATATATTATGAGGCAACTTAATCAAATGTGTTTTCATTCGAGAGAACTTGTCAAAGTTCAAGTTAATTAATTTATCATGATAATTATATAATTAATTAATGAATCTCAGGGATATGTTATACAACATGATCGATATAGGCCATGTATATTTTAATTGGTGTTAATCTACGGTTTGCTAGCTAGCTGCTATATATAGAGCATGTTTTTATTAGATCGGGTTATAGCTAGCTAGTATAGTTTAGGGTTATGTGTTTTAATTAAGTAGGGTTGATTAGCTAGGGTTAGTTACATATATATGGTTTAGGGTTAATGCATGGCACATTTAATTTTATTAGAGGATCGCGAGGCACCCATGACCCGCTCGATCGATGCACAATTAAGTGTCGTTGGCCTATACATAGGGTTTAATTGGGGTTTAGGATTAGCTAGGGTTTAGGGTTAGGGTTAGGGTTAGGGTACGTTTAGGGTCTAGGGTTTAGGGTTTAGTGTTTAGGGTGTTTAGGGTTTAGGGATTAGGGATTTAAGGTTTTAGGGTTGTTTAAGGTTTAGGGATCATCGATCGAGTGCGCACACACATTATTAGAGGCACCCGCGCCTTTACGCATAAATTGCATGCATATATATGTGTGTTTTTTGGCCACCAACGATATATAGATGATCGAGAGAGAGAGATTGAAATCCCCAAGAATATGTTCAAATATACATTAAAATATATGCACGAATGCATGGTAGGCCATGCATGCACACTAATTATATATATATATATATATTATGAGGCAACTTAATCAAATGTGTTTTCATTCGAGAGAACTTGTCAAAATTAAAGTTAATTAATTTATCACGATAATTATATAATTAATTAATGAATCTCAGGGATATGTTATACAACATGATCGATATAGGCCATGTATATATTAATTGGTGTTAATCTACGGTTTGCTAGCTAGCTGCTATATATAGAGCATGTTTTTATTAGATCGGGTTATAGCTAGTATAGTTTAGGGTTATGTGTTTTCATTAAGTAGGGTTGATTAGCTATGGTTAGTTACATATATATGGTTTAGGGTTAATGCATGGCACATTTAATTTAATTAGAGGACCGCGAGGCACCCCTGGCCTGCTTGATGCACAATTAAGTGTCGTTGGCCTATATATAGGGTTTAATTAGGGTTTAGGGTTAGGGTTAGGGTTTAGGGTCTAGGGTTTAGTGTTTAGGGTGTTTAGGGTTTAGGGATTAGGGATTAGGGTTTCAGGGTTGTATAAGGTTTAGGGATCATCGATCGAGTGCGCACACACATTATTAGAGGCACCCGCGCCTTTGCGCATAAAGTGCATGCGTATAGTTTAGGGTTATTTGTTTTAATTAAGTAGGGTTTGATCAGCTAGGGTTAGTTACATATATATGGTTTAGGGTTAATGCATGGCACATTACATATAGTTTAAATCTCAAGAATGTTTATACATGATAGGCCATATGTGCAAAGGAATTTTTTTCCCCGTGAACTTGTCAAAATTCAAGTTTATCAGTGCCAATGGAAACTAGTCCAAAAAATTACATAGAGGACCAAAAGTACTAGACAATAACTAATAGAACCTGCAACTTTACAAAAAGGACCCCAAAACATATAGAAGAAAATCAATCGAGTCCTTCTCGACCGCACATCAGATCTCTGCTCCGCATCCTTTCCAGCAACTCCGTCGCCGGGGACGCACCACTTGGGACGGTGTCGCCGGTAGTCGCCAGGACGAAGGAGAAGAAGGGCCTCAGCAACGGCATATTGGCTCTGAGAAGGGTCGCTGAAAGTCCAAGATGTGCACGGGCAAGACGGATGACGCCGTCGTATGCCCCGAGCTTGTGAACTTTAGCAGCTTGACTTCCCCATTGGCCAGATCTGAAGCACTGACCAAAGCAAGCCTCACCGTTAGCGCCATCACATTGATGGCACCAGATCGGGGTTTGGCCGGCAAGATCCGCCAGATTCACCATAGGCCAGATCTGAAGCCGATGACGAGATCCCCGACTCCATTGCGCCATTCTGCTCATGGGAAACACT
Source organism: Lolium multiflorum (assembly GCA_030979885.1). Classification (NCBI taxonomy): domain Eukaryota; kingdom Viridiplantae; phylum Streptophyta; class Magnoliopsida; order Poales; family Poaceae; genus Lolium; species Lolium multiflorum. The sequence goes on along the minus strand of CM061750.1, from coordinate 312,122,795 downwards.
GGATCTAAGCTTACAACAACACTAACTCCCTCGGATCCAAATTAGCTGACTCAACTTTGCTTATCTAAATATGGATGTATCCACACATGTTTTTACTCTAGATACATACACGTCTAAGGAAAGTTGAATCAATTAATTTAGTTCGGAGGGTGTACAATATACAGAGAGAAGTCGGCCTCGTCTCCGGCCGGCGAGGCCGCCGGAGAGAAGGGGGAGAGGAGCCGGGGGAGTGGGAGAGACTCGAGAGAGAAAGAGAAGAGGAAGAAATGAGAGCTCCCTGGGGAAGAACATTATTTTTGTCGTTCTGCTCGTAGCTTGAAACTGAAAATTTCGGCCGCGCGCCAAATCATCCCGCCGCATCCATTCGAAAATCCCGTGACCAGTTTTACCCTTTTAACCCTGGTCCGGAAGCTACAACCCACCGACCATGGAGGGCTCATTCGGTAACAATGAAATATCTTGCCTAGATCCCGAACCCTCCCCACAGGCCCACACCCACCCACCAACCATTCGCCCCATTAGCTCAAAAATACTCTCACACGCCAAAGCTCTGACTCTCTACAGTACTAGATCTGCTTCGCCGCCGGCATACTCCTCCACAGCGTAGCCTTGATCGTGTTGGCTGTCCACCCACCTGATCCGCTCCCCCGCCGCCCTCGTCACCGACGGATCTGCTTCACCGCCGACCTCGCCACCGACGGATCTGCTTCACCGCCGACCTCGCCACCGACTACCTCGCCGCAGCGGCTGTATCAACTTCACCGAATACCTTGCCAGCCAACCAGATCTGCTTCACTAACGCCCGCTTCTACTGAAACAGGGTCGATTCATCGTCTCCCGCGTTCGCCGCCGCTGGAATGCAAGTTGCCGCCCCCGTCCACCCCGCCGCAGCTTGGTTAGTACGCTGGCCCGTTAGATCGCGGTGTTTCTTTAGCCATGTTTTGTGTAGTTATTTGCAGATCTCATATGCCGTTAACTTTCTTGATGTGTTGCTTCGCATGAAGTTTGTTTAAATATTGTACAGTACAAAAGCATTATCCGGTCGCTACCATCCTGTTCATTCTACTGACACCTGTGTGCATCCACATATTTATAGCCTTGTACCCATTCATTTGCTGCCAACTGTTTTTGTACTGCATGCTATTGTCGCACTGCTTTTATAGTCGTGCTATGGGCATTTCCAATCTGCTTGTTCTTATACCACGTCATTAGCTCACCGCTAGCTGTTTTCTCGTGTCTGCTATTCTCACACTGCTTTTATAATCATGCTATGTGCATTTCCAATCTGCTTGCTCTTATACCTCGTCTTTAGCTTATATAGTTATTGCTGCGTGCATGTCTGGTCTTTGTATTATCGTAGACTGACTTGTCAATGTTATTTTTCCTAGGGATTGATCATGCGAACCACTTATTAGAACATCCAACATTAACAGCGGGGACGCTAGGTAAGGTTGGAATCTGAGTTCGTGGTTGGTAATTTTGGCAGTTTACTTCCGTTATTATCTATAACCTATATGCATTGTTCCTTATGCAAGAGATTAACACTTGGAACCCTGCCATAGCAATGCCATTCATGCTTTACTATGTTTCTGCCTATTTGATATGCTTGTCTTGGAGAAACTTCGAGGGTGATTTGAACCTGACATTTGGTCATTCTTAATGCCAGTTTACTTTATGTGTAAAACCTTGGCATTACCCTACTCTAAATCTGAATGTCTGAAATTCGTATCTCATGCAAAGCAACATCTAGTTGGTTTTAATCTGATATCTGGTAAATATTGGCTTATTCATTTGGCAGCTCAAGTTTTTTGTTATTTGAAACCAGCTGACTTGGTCTTAAATGTGATATCTAAACACAGATTAAGGACAATGGAGCAGGAGGATTAGCATTTCACTTGATGGCTGAACCTAAAATGATAGGCATGTTGACCACGACTAGTGCACGCAAGAGAAGGACCTGCAGTGAGCCAGTATGTGCTTAGTACATGCATCTTATCTTATCTTGTGCTTATTTCTGCTACATGCTGTTATCTGATCTCTACATTGCGTAATACATGTTTGAATAGTTAATTGTTGTAACTATGTTTACAATGTTACCAGAATGCAGTTTTAATGAAGCAGTCATCATTAGAAGATAGTCGCCAAAAAAGGATCTGTAGCGACCCTGTGCAACATTATGATGTAAGTTTGTGCTTAGTACAAGTTCCATACATGTCTTATTTATGCAACTTGTTATTATCTTATATCTACATTGCATAATAAATGTTTGCATAGTTCATCGTTTAACTCTTTTTGCATTATTATCAGAATGCAGTTGTGATGAAGCAATCTTCATTACCAGTGAGGCCCACAAAAAGTTCTGATCTTTCTTCTGATGCATCTTCTCATAGCCGTCAACCTAGACCATTTCTTTCATCAGACAGTAAATATCTCAAGGCTGTACTTTATAAAAGACATGGTATTGCTGCTTTAAGATCTGTAGCTGATATGTTGACAAAGAGTACACAAGATTCAATCAAGGCGATTGCCAAATGTCAACGTGTTATTGATGATGCTAATAGAAGTCCTCAATGATTCTATGTAATTTTTTTATTTGGGCACATTAATTGCCTTGTAATTTTCCTATTTGTTTTATTTGTGTATGTACTTGTGTGTATCATTGAAATCAGATTTTAGGCTCATGAAATTTAATGCAAGTTGACTAGTCAAACAAGTAGGGCCCTACAACAGATTGGGCCGGCCCACTTACAGTAGTGTGGGACCCACTTTCATTTTGGGCCGGCCCACTTCTTTAGTAGGCCGGCCCGGTTACACGATAATGGGCTCCACATGCTTATTGGGCCGGCCCACTTGCTCTATGGTGGTCCCACATGGTAAATGGGTCGGCCCTTTAATAGGAAGGTGGGACCCACCTGTGTTTTTGGCCCGGCCCACTATCTTGTTGGGCCGGCCCACTTTCTATATGGTGGACCCCACATACCAAATGGGCCCATTAACAGGAATGTGGGACCCACCTGTGGGCCCGCCCACTATCTTGTGGGCAGCCCACTTGCTATATGGTGGGCCCCACATACTAAATGGGCCGGCCCTTTAACAGGAAAGTGGGACCCACCTGTGTTTTTGGCCCGGCCACTATCTTGTTGGGCCGGCCCACTTGCTATATGGTGAACCCCACAAACTAAATGGGCCGACCCTTTAACGGAAGTGGGACCCACCTGTTTTTGGCCCGCCCACTAGCTTGTTGGGCCGGCCCACTTGCTATACGGTGGACCCACACACTAAATGGGCCGGCCTTTTAACAGAAAGGACCCACCTGTGTTTTTGGCCCGGCCCACTTGCTTCTTGGGCCGGCCCAGTTGTGTAAGGTGGACCCCACATGTTAAATGGGCCGGCCCATTTAAGTTTTGACCAGTCAACCTTAGAGGTTAGGCCCGGCCCACGTAACTAATGGACCAGCCCAGCTATATAGTTGACCGGTCAAACTATGTCATCTGGCCCGGCCCGCTTAAGACGTGGCAGGCCTCGTGTGGGCCTACCATCTACCACGGGGTTTCAGCCGGTTAACGCCGTTAACTGGCAGTTAACGCGTGCCACGTGTCGTTTGCATGACGTCGCAGTCAACGGGCTCCCGAAAACACTTCCGCAACGGTCCGATTTTCCGTGGCGGAAGGGCGCCCAAGCGCGACGGACCGAAAAAATCGTCGTTGGACTTTGCCTGACGCAGTTTCGACAACAGAACCCATATCGTCGGGTTAGGCCCATAGGCGACGAAAAATGCCCCTTAGTTGACGATTTTGGGACGTTGTCTATCAGAACTTTTCTTGTAGTGTGTACGTGTGTGGGACGAGCACAAGCAGGAGGAATTTGACCTAAGAGCGCTGCTTTTCGTAACCATCAATGACTGGCCTGCTCTTGGTAACATTTCAGGACAGTCAAACAAGGGATACAATGCATGCACGCACTGTTTACATGAGCTCGAAGGTGATTATTTGGAAAAAGGTCAGAAGGTCGTGTACCTGGGGCATCGTCGATTTCTTAGGATTACCCATCCCGTAAGAAAGAAAGGCAAGCATTACAACGGTGAGGCTGATCACCGGAGGAAGCCTCCCCATCGTGATGGTGTTGATATATTTGGTATGGTCAAGGATCTAGATGTAATATTTGGAAAGGGTCCTGGCGGACGGTCTGTTCCGAATGACGATGCCGGACACGCGCCCATGTGGAAGAAGAAATCTATATTTTGGGATCTACCCTATTGGAAAGTCTTAGAGGTCCGCTCTTCAATCGATGTGATGCACGTGACGAAGAATCTTTGCGTGAACCTGCTAGGCTTTCTGGGCGTGTACGGGAAGACAAAAGATACACCAGAAGCACGGGAGGACCAGCAACGTTGGAAAGACCCCAAAAATCTGCATGAGAGAGTTAAAGGACGTCATTTATCCAGCTACGCTCTTACAAAAGCAGAGAAGGAAATATTTTTTGAATGTCTGAGCAGTATCAAGGTCCCGTCTGGCTTCTCCTCCAATATAAAGGGAATAATAAATATGGAGAAGAAAACATTCCAGAACCTGAAGTCTCATGACTGTCACGTGATAATGACACAGTTGCTTCCGATTGCATTGAGGGGGCTTCTACCGGAAAATGTTCGACTGCCCATTGTGAAGCTATGTGCATTCCTCAATGCAATTTCTCAGAAGGTAATAAATCCAGAAATTCTACCGAGGTTGCAGAATGATGTGGTCCAATGTCTGGTTAGTTTTGAGCTGGTGTTCCCACCATCCTTCTTCAATATTATGACACATCTCCTCGTTCACCTGGTCGATGAGATTTCCATTCTCGGTCCTGTATTTCTACACAATATGTTCCCCTTCGAGAGGTTCATGGGAGTCTTAAAGAAATATGTTCATAACCGTGCTAGGCCAGAAGGAAGCATCTCCAAGGGCTATGGAACAGAGGAGGTCATTGAATTCTGTGTTGACTTTATTCCTGACCTTAAGCCGATTGGTGTTCCTGAATCGCGGCATGAAGGGAGACTAAGTGGAAAAGGCACGCTAGGAAGGAAATCAATGATATGTAGGGACGGAATTTCTTTGACTCAAGCACACTACACAGTTCTACAAAGTTCCACCTTGGTGGCTCCGTATATCGGTGACCACAAGAACTTTCTACGCTCCCAGAACCCGGGGCAGTCGAACGATTGGATTAGACGTGAACACATGTCGACTTTCGGCGGTTGGTTGCAAAAACATCTCCTGAATAACGAACATATTGAAGATCAGCTGTACTTGCTGGCCCAGACACCATCTTCGACTGTAGTGACTTTCCAAGGGTACGAGATAAATGGGAATACATTTTACACGATCGCCCAAGATAAAAAGAGCACCAACCAAAACAGTGGTGTCCGATTTGATGCAATAATGAATGAAGGCCCAAATGACACATATTATGGTTACATAGAGGATATATGGGAACTTGACTATGGACCTTCTTTTAAGGTCCCTTTGTTTAGGTGCAAATGGGTCAACAAAACAGGAGGCGGGGTTCAGGTAGACAAGTTGTATGGAATGACAACAGTGGATCTCAACAATCTTGGGTATAGAGACGAACCATTCGTCCTAGCCAAGGATGTGGCCCAGGTTTTCTATGTGAAGGACATGTCTACCAAACCAAGAAAAAGGAAACATAAGGAAACAAATACATCAAACGATGAGCCAAAGCGCCACATAGTTCTTTCTGGAAAAAGAAACATCGTGGGAGTGGAGGACAAGACAGACATGTCAGAAGATTATAATAAGTTTGATGAAATTCCACCCTTCAGAGTGAACATTGATCCAAGCATCAAGTTAAATGATGAAGATGCTCCATGGTTAAGGCCGAAGAAGATTAAATGATGAAGATGCTCCATCATCAAGTTAATTGTAGAATGTTCATGGCACAAATGAGTATCTCAACATGGCAATCAATTTAACTGTATGTAAGATATTAAAAGTGGAGATTTCCCAACCCTTTCCCCAACAGTACTACTGTTAGAGGAGATGTAGTCGTTCGGGGGCTTGCAGGGAAAAATTCCGAGGAGCAGCTTCCGAAGATGCCGTAGGGCGTGTGCACCAACGACATCTTCGAGAAGCTGCGCCACGGGAGATTTCCCAAACCTTTCCCCAACAGTACTGTTAGAGGAGATGTAGTCGTTCACGGGCTTGCCGGGAAATTTTTCCGAGGCACAGCCTCCGAAGATGCCGTAGGGCGTGTGCACCAACGACATCTTCGAGAAGCTGCGCCACGGGAGATTTCCCAACCCTTTCCTTCATCCATGGGAATGAAACTCTGCTTGGCTTGTTGATCTGCTTCGGCAAGGCGTATCGATGCTCCTTTTATAGGCACTGCACCTCTTCTACTTTGTCTTGTTCTTCGACAGGGCGTCGTGCGCTACATGCTTTATCTCATCGAGCAGTGCGTCCACCCATGCGTTCTTATCCTGCCGACATCTTTAGTCCCGGTTGTACCCACCAGCCGGGACTAAAGGTTACCCACACGTCCTTATCCCACCGACAGTTTTGTTAGATGACAAAAAAAGGATCTTTCGTCCCGGTTGTACCCACCAGCCGGGACTAAAGGTTACCCACACGTCCTTATCCCACCGACAGTTTTGTTAGATGACACAAAAAAGGATCTTTTGTACCCACCAGCCGGGACTAATGTTTTCGGCGCCACTGCGTTCCCGCCTATTTTTCTTCCCGCGCTTTCCACTGCTTCCCGCCTCCGTCCTCCCGCCATTTTTTCACTATATATATGATGGCTTGGCCTCCATTTACATATCACATCTACACTCATATCTGCAAACCTCATCACTCTGTCCCATGGCTTCCATCGTATCTCTAACCCTCCGGGAGGCGGAGGCGCTTTGCGCGTCGAACTACCCCTGCCCGCCGGGCTACCGCGTCCCGACCGGCTGGTTGCTGAGCGTCGGAGGCGTACCGGTCCCTCCTGTCCCTCTAGGTGTGGCGCGCGAGATGGCCATCACGAACCACTACTACTTCGAGCTCACGCCAGAGCAGCGGAGGAATCCCCAGTGGCATCCCGACTACTTCCCAACTTGGGAAAGCTTCTTCATCAATCGACGTGAGAGGGCGCTTGCCAGGCACGAGGAGGGCGGCCCGCCTCCTTCGGACTTCAACGAGGCCGGCCGTCGGCTGTGGTGGCGCGGCCGGACTCTCCAGGGCGTCATGGCCCACCGTGGCCCCCGCCTGTGCTACCCTCAGTCCCAGCCCACGCGTGCTCTCCCGCCGAGGTTCGACTACCGCGACCCCGATGCCAGCGACGATGATGACGGCGACTACGACGACTACAGTGGCGAGTACTATCGGGCTAGGCACGAGTATGACTGAATGACTCGAACAGTCGAATCTGGCCATATGTATCTTAATTAATTTTCAGTTGAGCTCTGTACTTTAATTCCATGTATCTGGCGGGAAACTTTTCTCATCATCAGCGTCTGCCACAACGACTTTATTGAAAATACAATTAAAATATATAAACAACTAGTAGTCCCACCAAGGGTCGTTGTCGGCCCAAGTTGTATTCGGGTTGTCGAGCTCGAACACGGGTGGCCCGACATGGCGCGGTGGTGGCCGTGCATGGCGGCGGCGGTGGTTATGGCGGTGTTGGCGGTGGCCAGTACACGGTGGTGGCGGTGGCCAGTACACGGCGGCGACGGTGGCCTGTACATGGCGGTGGCGGTGGCGGTGGGCGGCCGTACAGCGGTGGTGGTGGCGTACATGGCGGCGGCGTGGTGGCCGATACATGATGGCGGTGGTGGCGTACATGGCGGTGACGGTGGTGGCAGCACACGGCGGTGGCGACGGTGTACATGGCGGTGGCGGTGGCGGTGGCCGCACACGGCGGTGGCGGTGGTGGCCGGTACACGGCGGTGGCGGTGGTGGCCGACATGGCGGCGGTGGTGGCCGTACATGGTGGGCGTGGCGCACATGGCGGTGACGTGTGGTGGCATGCACAGCGGTGGCGACGGTGGCTCATACATGGCGGTGGCGGTGGCGGTGGCCGACACGGCGGTGGCGGTGGCGGCCGCATTGGCGGGCGGCAGACATGGTGGCGGCGGTGGCCAGTACATGGCGGTGACGTGGTGCGCACACGGCGGTGGCGACGGTGGCCTGTACATGGCGGTGGCGGTGGCGGTGGCGGCGTACACGGCGGTGGCGGTGGTGGCCACATACGGCGGCGGCGGTGGACACGTGTGGCGCATGTGGCCGTAAGTGGTTTTTTTATATTTGAAATAAGGCGGCAACGAATTTTTTTAAAAAAATGGTCTTAGGCCGGTTTGTATTACAAACCGGGCCTAAAGGCCTTTTGCGCCGCAGCGAAAACCGCAGCAAAAATGGCCTTTAGGCCCGGTTTGTATTACAAACCGGGACAAAAGGGGGGCCTTTGGTCCCGGTTGGTGCCACGAACCGGGACCGGGGGGGGGTGTATAACTGCATCGCTTCGTCTCCGCGGAGATCAATCCCGCGGAGACGAGCGCTGACGCCGCCAGGCTGCCCAATCCAAATGTCGCGTCCGTCGCCGGCTCCGCCGCCGCCGCCGCCCGCACACCGCCCGCTTGCGCGTCACGGCCGCCACCGCCGCGTCACGCGCCGCCCCGCGCGCGCCTCGACCGCCGCTCCTCCTCGACCGCCGCTCCGCGGCGGCAAGGTGGTGAGCCGGCCCCCTCTATTTTTTTTTTATTCTTGTTATTGATTTTTGTAAAATTACTAGATGTTTCACCACACGTTGCAGTGGGAAATTTATAGGACCTAATTTTAACACACATAATTTATTTGTATAATACTACTGTAAGGCGGATTAATAGTTTCTTCAATATAACTTAAGATGACCGTGTCTATAAATTGAGTTACATATATGGACACAAATTCTTGTGCACAACAAAATGCCAAAGAGTTTGGTAAATACCCAACAATGCATGTATATCAACCATTTAAAACTATGATTTTAAATGTGTAACATAAGAGAATAGTATCTATCAATTGACTTGCTTAACAATGTATAACAAAATGACAGGGAGTATGGCATATGCTTAACAATGTATACCAAACTTGTAAAAGGTGATTAATTTTTATGTGTATCAAACGTAATTATGAAATTGTAACTTAGGAATGATTATTTAGAACTTTTTGAGCTTTACATTAGGCAGAATCAAGTAATCATCTTTCCGCTAACATATGCCATTTTTTTCAAATTCTGTAGTTACCACATGAACAGCCTAACTTTCCACCACAATATGTGATACACAAAGTCCCAACCATGGAAGTGTCAATTCCTAATTGCTTTACTCAACAAAACATGGGAATATTAGATTTCCATGTATATTATGAGTATTGGGGTTTCATAGGTATACCAACTTGGCCTGCATAGATAAAAAGATTTGATTTAACAATGAAAGTCACTTGCATTTATCATCGAATTTTAAGAGTACAGAACAAAACATTAGTAGTAATCACTTGTTTAGATATGTATTTACACGTGTGATGAAATGTGATTTAAAACATGAGAATGTGTATACCTTTCAAAAAAGAGATGAAAATGTACGCTTTACAGTAGACATAGTGCCGCCGCGACATAGTGCCGACGCCCCTGCCGGCGCCCCCAAAATAGAGTATATATGTAGTGCCGGCGTCCCCCAAACGGTAGTGCCGGCGCCGACTAACATATAGTGAAGTTATTTTTAATTTATGTTAACGTTGGTACATATATATATGATTTGTTTTCGTAGCTACGATGCCGCGACAGCCGCCGCGCCGTGGTCTGACTCTTCTAGAGGAGATGCAGCAGCTGGGGGAGGTCCGGGACTGGGCTCCGCCGGGGTGGCACTGGGAGGTCTTAGCTTCCGGGTCGCGCACCTTGGTGCGGAATCCGGGTCCCGTCGTCGACCCGGATATTCTTTGGTGGAGGTCTTATGGGCCACGGTCGTTTCAGAGGGAGCCGGCCCCGCCGGAGGAGGTAGCTCAGCGCATTGCGGCGGAGGACGAGCACGTTCGCCGTTACATGTATGCGTTAGACAACATGTATAGGACCGGATGGAGCGTTATGCAGGGATCTCATGTTAGCTATGCTCCCGTGACTGTTCCGTGGCTTTGGGTGTTCACCCGGCGCGGCTCAGGTCCCGGTCGGCGCGGTCGTTGAGAGGTTGTAGTATTGATTGATGTATTAGGGTTAAATAAACATGAACCCGATCTATGTATGCATGTAACTGCACTATCTGCTTTCAGCACTATATTATTGATTTTCAGTTTTCTGCATTATCCTTAATTTGATCATATGATGGTTCCTATATATAGCTTGCAGGTCGTTGTAGAAAGCATGGAGAGAGATGAAACTCAAGAAAAATTCATGGCTGACCTCATAGCCAACGGTACTCTGGATGATCGCGACGACGACGTTATTCCAGATGATGGCGGTGACGATGTCACCGCAACTTTTTTGAATGACTCCGGTGAGGGAGCGGAGAATATTGAGGAAGAAGATCCTAATGGCGCCGGTGAGGAAGAAGATCATCATAATGGCTCCGGAACCGTAGTTATCACCCAGGTATATAAATTAATTAAGCCGCTGTTGATCGACTAGATGCATTAACTAATTAAATTGTACTGACTATGAATTATTTCTTTTTTAGCCCTCCGGATCGAGCACTTCTTCTGTAAAGTCGAGGAAGCGAGGCCCGGCCAAAAAGTTGGACGACGGTGTTAGGCACGACATCACCCACATCGCTAAGGATGGTAAACCGATTGCTCCAGAGAAAGGTGCAAAGGCATTTATAGCTCAATGCGGAGTGCTTGTTAGGGACCACGTCCCGATCACCGTTCGAGAATGGAACAAGCCAAAGGGACTAGTGCTGTCTGCAGAGGAAGAAGCTCAAGGTCTTTATATCGATGATGTAGCCAAAAACAGCATTCTGACCAAGCTCATGTCACATTTCAACATAGTACCCGAAGAGGGGGGTGCCGCTGAAAAGGCCAAGATGGAGCATGCCCTCACCGAGTTTGCCAAGAAGAAGATGGCCGAACTATTCAAGAACCACAAGAAAAGATTGCGCGGCCTTATCAAGAAAAAGAAGACTCCGGACAGTGAGAAGGTAAAAAATCACTGGGACGAATTCGTGAAGTACAACACGGAGTCAGAAGAATTTAAGAAAAGGTCGGAAACAAATAAGGCAAATGCTGCGTTGAAGAAATATCACCAAATTCTGGGTCCAGGTGGATACAGGGCTAACCGTCCTAAGTGGGAGGCAGCTGAGGCGGAACTGACCAGGAAAGGGATCAGATTAGGGACACACGGTTGGATCGAACGGTGTAAGGAGTGGTTCTACGGGATTGGGGGAACGTTGCATCCAGAAACAGGGAAGTGCATCTATAAGAAAGCTCATCTGAAGTTTCCCATTGAAGCCCTGGAAAAAGCACATAAGGACGTGGAGGAGGGGAGGTTCCAGCCCGATAGAGAGAACGATGAGCTGACACGCGCCCTTGGGAACAAAGAACACGGCGGACGAACACGAGGCACAGAAGGCTCCGTTCCGTGGAACATTGGCTTTCCTGCGGAAAGGAAGAGATTTCCTGATAAAAGCCATGAGAGGAGAAAGGCAAGGGAAACAGACCGCATAGCGTCCTTAGAGGAGGGTTTTACCACCATGCAAGCCCAATTAACCATGGTAACCCAAGTACTTACATCTCAGATGGCTCAGGGGCAGGCTGTAGATCCTGCGCCATTGCTCAATGCCCTCGTCCCGCTGCAATCTCAACAACACCGGAGAAGCAGCGTAGCTTCCTCTCAGCAGGCCGATCATATTAATGATGAGGTGGTCGAGCCTCCTCGCTACCCTCCCGTGGATGATCTCACTGAGAGCCGTCCTTGTGAGCTGCATGTTAAAGTTTTCAACCTATCCTTCAAGGCGGCGGTCGGCATCTTCTTACCTACAAGGTCTTACCATTGCCGTCCGGTCCAAGATGACTTTGCTGTTGTGATGGTGGATGAAGTGTTGAGAGATTATGAGGGGATGGTGCTTGAGCACCCTGCAGGTGAAGATGGGGAAATCAAAGAACTGGGAGAAGCCCGTAGAACCACCGTGCAATGGAGGAAGGAGAACATTGTGTTTCCAGGTGAGAACCCACCAAGCAGGCCACCTCCTCCGCCTCCTCCGCCACCTGCAGGGTCTCCTCCGCGTGATGAGTCTCCTCCGCGTGATGATTCTCCTATGCGCGATGATGATTCCCCTATGCATGAGCAGTCTCCTCCGCGTGAAAATACTCAGCCGCCTCCTCCTCCTCGTCAGGAGACTCCGCCGCCTCCACCTAAGCAAAAGAGGAAGCTAACCGCGGCACCTCCTACAGCTCCGAAGAGATCATCAACTCCGATGAGGGCACAGACTCCAGAGTTGTTACCACATGAGCAGACTGAAGAGCAAAAGGCGTTTCTTGCGCCGAAGAAGATGTTTATTAAACCGCAAACAATGAAGCACTTTGCCGAGACGAGAATGAAGAGACCTGAGCTGAGATCTGATTATGACCGCTCTCTTGGACAGTCCTATAGAGCGAGCAAAGAAGCAAAAAAAGTCGCCCAGCTTGGACAGCAGGACAATCAGGCCATACCCCACTTCGTCGTGCAGCCCTATGATGATCCAGAGACGGCATCGTTGATCGAACGGGAGGCTAGAGCTCAGGGAGCATCAATTGAGTACGAAGATTACTATCCAACGGCTCAAGTGGTAAACAAGTATAGATACGGAAAAGATCTCGTCAAACCTGGCGAGCTCGCGCGTCTAGGGACTCAGATGCGAAGGTTGCATGACTGGTACTTGAAAGCCTGTCGAAGAGGTGATCGCTACCTCACGGTGTATCTTAGAGATGAGCATTACTTCCGGGGGGTCGAGGAGATAAACCTTGAGTTAGAAGAACTGTTTCAGTTATTCAATCAAGACGCCCTCGACAAAGCTGTCATCAGTTGCTACTGCCTGTAAGTGATTTATTTATGTAATTAAGTCTGTAGCTCAGCGCTCATTCATTTGCACTAACAATTATCCTCACTATATTCTTTGTGTACGCTATATATTTAATTATGCAGAATGAAGAAGCTCGAATGCAAAAGAGGCAAGCTCCTACCGCTGGGGTTCATGGACCCAGACACAGTTCATGAAGTTACGGTTCGAGACTTCGCCAAGGACACAGAGGACAACATGGTAATGTTTTTAGTGAAGCAAGCAAACAAAGAGGAAATATTCTTTCCCTACAACTTCAAGTGAGTGTTATATATAACATACATTATGCTTGTGCAGCTTCCACTTTATTCTCCTAATCATTGAGCTATGCTTGTGCAGATTCCACTTTATTCTCCTTATCATTGATCTTCACAAAGGAGTCGTAAAGGTCATGGACTCGAAACGTAAAGAATATGCGGAATGGGCGGACATGGCTGTCATCCTTCAGAGGTAATTTCAATCAATTTCGTATTGGCATCTTCATCTGTTCTAATTCGACGATATCATCAACTAATCAATAACTCATTTACTCATTATTTTTTGCCGGGGCAGGGCTTGGAAACGGTTCATCACTACTGTTCCGGGTAAATGGAAACCGGAGCTTACATTTGAAGATTACCCTGTAAGTAGTACTATATATATAGCTATGTCCGTGAAACTCTATGTATGATATTTACTTTCAATACGATGCTTGATTATTAGTTTGATCGAACTATTTTTTCGTAAAGTGTATGTGGCAGGAACGCGGGAATAACTTATGTGGATACTACGTCTGCACCTTCATTCGTGACATGACCTGTCCCAAGGGTGGGGATGCCCAAATACATGACACTCGTGTATGATAACAAATTCTCACAATTATCTTAATTAGTACCATCTATTGTATTGATTTCCATTCATATATTGATCTCCTTTTTTAAATATAGATGATACGCCTGCGGGACACTCTCATAACGGAGGATCAAATACGAGCAATTCAAGAGGAACTCGCGGGATTCTTTCTTACCGAGTGCATAACCCCAGGTGGAGAGCACTATGCGAAGGTCATAGCTAGGTGTTGAGCAACTTTGTAGAAGCTAATAGATTTAGTAAAGAGATCCGACTTGATATGCATGCATTACGTGTACTGTTGACGATGTCTATATATATTCACGACGATTGTTTGTGGTTTCTTGAATGATATATATGCATTGCTGAAACTCAGCCGCGGCACAGAAACGCCCTGTTTTTCTGCCGCGGCAGAAACGCTGCTGCACCTAAACCTGTGCCGCGGCAGAGAAATAGGAATTCTCTGCCGCGGCTAGTTTAGGCCCGGTTCGTACCACGAACCGGGACCAAAGGCCTTCCACCGCGAGCTCCCTGGCCGCACCACGTGGCGCAGCTTTTAGGCCCGGTGCCTTTTTGAACCGGGACTAAAGGGGCCCTTTAGTCCCGCCTAATTGGTCCCGGTTTGGAAACCGGGACTGAAGGCCCAAATGGACCGGGCCTGTAGCCCCGTTTTCCACTAGTGGTGGTTGGTGTCGGTGAGCTTCTAGTCTTCAGCTAGGCGCTGTGTGGTCCTAGGGCTGGTGTGGATCTTTGGATCGGCTCCGGGATATCGCCTCCGCCGTGTTGCGTCAAGGTGACAGGGTGTCGGCTTTGGTTGCTTGGGTGACTTGGCCGTCGGCTCGCGTGGGGACACGGCTTCGGGGGAGGATTACGCGGTTTGGGTGCCGGCGCCCCCCAAAGTCGTAGATGCTCTTAGAGTTGAGGATGAGGTCCGCCTAAATGATTGCCTACCCGAAGATGAGGTCTGACGTGACGCGAGGACCCACTTGCAGGTAAACCCTATCTTACTTATGTCTGGTACGCGTATTTTTGGTAATATGAGCCCCTTAAGAAATATGCGAAGTGGAGAATGTCTAGAGTGTGAAGTAACCGCGTTTGATCTCATCCACCTCCATTTTGTCCTTGTGTTTCTAGAGAAAAAGCACCCATCTGCGCCTCAGCCAAATTAGATGTGTACATTTCAGTCACGATCCTTGAAAGAGAAAATGATTCTGCTGGATCGTTGACTCTGAATGTAACACACGTACCTGTAGATCATCTAGAGTATTTCATTTCCGTTTTCTTGTTTGAAACCGAGTAGCTCATCGAGATGCAATCATGCAAGTGTCTCAATCTTCTCCATTCTCTACTCTGCCTGCCAAAAGATTTGTGCCTGTAATTTCACACGCCTGTATGGCTGCCAGCAATTGAGGCTTAGCTTGGATCACTGTGACAACTCCAAAGTCTTGGCTGACATGGAAAACTACTGCAAGTTCACAGCCGCTCGTACATCTAGCCATCTAATGCCCTCGTTGCATTTCTCTCCACAAGTCGGGTAATGCTTCCGGGCGATGCATACCTAGCGACGTGTACGGTGTCTCCGAGCAGTCTAGCCCGGAGGCCGTAGATGTCATCTCAACAGCGACACATGCATGACACCTGGACGTACGGTGACCTCTCAATGTTCACATAATGGCAAACCGAGGTTCTTCTAGAAAGACAAAATAATGGTAGTAATGCGGTGACACTATTTTAGTACTACTCCCTCCTATAAAAACTAATCGACGCCACCTTATCTAGATACGCATGCATATAGTTTAAAAAGTTAACTAGATATGTACGAATCTTGATAAAGTTGAGCGGTTAATATGAAATGGAGGAGTACTAGATCATGTAGATGAATGTTACCGTGCCCTGCCCATTAGAACTATATAATGTTAGATTGAAAATGTAAAAATCTTGTGTTCTGATGCATTGATGGAAATAGTTTACATATATACAAGTTATAGACGAGCTCACACCCCACCATACAACTCAACCTGTCGACCTAAGTTGCGGCGGCGATCAAGACATTTAAGCCAATCACACCTGCCAAAGCCCAAGATTGAGCTCGGATATAATCGTGTCGAGGAGACTATTAGAGTTGAGGCTCGCGTTGTCAAACATGTCCGTGATCCATTGCTTCCAGATCCACCATATCGTCAGCATCACAAGCGACTAGGTTCCCTTCCACAATGTGTGCGGTGGATCGGATATCCATCTTCCAACACTCAACAAAATCATCCTCCTCATCCGGAGGTCCTATTCGTAAATTATATTTGGAATTTAATTGAGATTTTTTATAGTGCATGCATAGGGAAAAAAGACAAGCCAACCAACGTATATACAATACAAATACAAATAAAAATGTAAAGTGTTACTATATTAAAGTGGACACCAAATAACTCCAGAAAATATGTATTCGGTTGCCATGGAACCCACATAAGCAATAAGATACCATAATCATCAGGAGGACCATTTAAAACAATTGGGCCCTTGTGAATCCAAGATTCCCTCCGGCTGATCCGACGTGGGTGTTTTCCACTATAAGTTTAGAACCTTCCTAAGTGACAAAGCATGAGTGTGAAAAGGGTCACACTCGAGAGATAAATATTAGATCTATCAACATCTCACAACACTTTTATACATACCTTAGGGACATACCCAAGTTTTGGTTGGATTCCGACCCTCGAAGAGCGGTGTCTAGTGAAACCCATACCTTAACCGCGATGTCTATCGCTTTGACCGGACGACGGTTTCCAATGAACTTTTTCCTTCCTTTGTGTTGGTTTGGGTCACATGAACATGTAAAAACAATTGAAAGGACGAGATATCGCCTGGAGGGGGGTGAATAGGCGTTTTAAAAACTCTTACGGATTTGGCTTGTAAGAATGTTGAATTAAACTAACATTTATTTTACAAGCACAAACCCTAAATATGCTAGGCTATCCTAAGTGCAACAACAACAACTAGAGCTAAGCAAGATAGGCACAAGATATATGTAGCACAAGTGATAGCAAGATATATGTACTTCAAGCACGATGGCTATCACAAGGAAAGTAAGCTCGGGTATAGAAATAACCGAGGCACGCGGAGACGAGGATGTATTCCCGTGTTCCCTTCCTTTGCAAGAAGGTACGTCACGTTTGGAGGGGTGGAGGTCCCACGAAGGATTCCCCAACGCCACGAAGGCTCACCCTATTCTCCGAGCCTATCCCACGAAGGAATAGCCCTTTCCTTATTGCTAGTTTTTTCTCCACTCCGGAGATGGCAAGCTCCACAACCACTTCACAAGCTCCACGAAGGAGAAGCCCGGGCCCCTTCACAATCTTCCACGAAGAGGTCACCGGGACACCAACCAAGCCAACTAGGAGGTCACCCTCCAAGAGTAACAAGCTCACGGTCTCTCACTCGAACTAATCATGGTGGAGAGCTCAACACTATGCAATGATGCAAAGCAAGAACACTAGAGGTGTTCAAATCCTTCACACTCAAATCCCACCAAAGCAACAAATGCTAGGATGAGATTAGAGAGGAAGAACAAAGAGGAAATCAACAAATGACTCCAAGATCTAGATCCAAAGGGTTCCCCTCACTTAGAGGAGAAATGGATTGGTGGGGATTGTAGATCTAGATCTCCTCTCTTAGATCCCTCAAGAATGAGCAAGAATCATGGGGGGAATCAAGAGATAGGGCAAGTTCTTCAAAGTCAACAATGGAGGAGAGAGTGTAAGAACTTTTCCAGCCAAAGGTGGAAGAAGGCCTATTTATAGCCTAAGGGAAAATATAACCGTTGGGTGCGGAAACGGTTAGAAAAACGACCCAGCCGGTCAGCCACTGTCCACCGGTGCGCCGGACACGTGCACGGCCGGCAAAGCGGCGACAGGCCGGATCGCGTGAGTCCGCGCATTGATGCGCGTAGATGTACACGTCCGTTGGGAACCCCAAGAGGAAGGTATGATGCGCACAGTGGCAAGTTTCCCTCAGTATGAAACCAAGGTTTAATCGAACAGTAGGAGCCAAGAAGCACGTTGAAGGTTGATGGTCGCGAAATTTGATGCGGCGCAACACCAGGGATTCCGGCGCCAACGCGGAACCTGCACAACACAACCCAAGTACTTTGCCCCAACGAAGCAGTGAGGTTGTCAATCTCACCGGCTTGCTGTAACAAAGGATTAAACGTATCGAGTGGAAGATGTTTGCAAAGAAAACAAAAAACATTGCAGTAGATTGTATGCTATGTAAAGAATAGGACCGGGGTCCACAGTTCACTAGAGGTGTCTCTCCCATAAGATAAAAGCATGTTGGGTGAGCAAATTACAGTCGGCAATTGACAAATAGAGAAAGGCATAACAATGCATATACATGATATGATAAATATAGTGAGATTTAATCAGGGCATTACGACAAAGTACATAGACCGCCATCCAACTGCATCTATGCCTAAAAAGTCCACCTTCAGGTTATCATCCGAACCCCCTCCAGTATTAAGTTGCAAAGCAACAGACAATTGCATTAAGTATGGTGCGTAATGTAATCAACAACTACATCCTTAGACATAGCATCAATGTTTTATCCCTAGTGGCAACAGCACATCCACAACCTTAGAACTTTCTGTCACTGTCCCGATTCAATGGAGGCATGAACCCACTATCGAGCATAAATACTCCCTCTTGGAGTTAAGAGTAAAAACTTGGCCGAGCCTCTACTAGTAACGGAGAGCATGCAAGATCATAAACAACACATGAACAATAGATTGATAATCACCATAATCATAGTACTCTCTATCCATCGGATCCCGACAAACACAACATATAGAATTACAGATAGATGATCTTGATCATGTTAGGCAGCTCACAAGATCCAACAATGAAGCACAACAAGGAGAAGACGACCATCTAGCTACTGCTATGGACCCATGGTCCAGGGTGAACTACTACTCATCACTCGGAGGCGACCATGGCGGTGTAGAGTCCTCCAGGAGATGAACCCCCTCTCCGACAGGGTGCCGGAGGCGATCTCCGAATCCCGAGATGGGATTGCGCGGCGGCGTCTCGGTGGGTTCGTATCGTGGCTCTCGTACTGGGGGTTTCGCGACGGAAGCTTTAAGTAGGCGGAGGATCAACGCGGGGGCCACACGAGGGGCCTAGGTAGGTCGCGGCCGGGCCGGGCCGCGCCGGCCTAGCCTCGGCCACCTCGTGCCCCACTTCCGTATCTCTTCGGTCTTCTGGAAGCTTCGTGCAAAAATAGGACCCGGGCGAAAGTTTCGTCCAATTCCGAGAATATTTCTTTACTAGGATTTCTAAACCAAAAACAGCAGAAAACAGCAACTGGCTCTTCGGCATCTTGTTAATAGGTTAGTTCCAGAAAATGCATAAATATGACATATAATGTGCATAAAACATGTAGGTATCATCAATAAAGTAGCATGGAACATAAGAAATTATCGATACGTTGGACGACGGCATCCCCAAGCTTAGTTCTGCTCGTCCCGAGCAGGTAAAACGATAACAAAGATAATTTCTGAAGTGACATGCCATCATAATCTTGATCATACTATTTGTAAACATATGTAATGAATGCAGCGATCAAAGCAAAGGTAATGACATGAGTAAACAAGTGAATCATATGGCAAAGACTTTTCATGAATAGTACTTCAAGACAAGCATCAATAAGTCTTGCATAAGAGTTAACTCATAAAGCAATAAATCAAAGTAAAGGTGTTGAAGCAACACAAAGGAAGATTAAGTTTCAGCGGTTGCTTTCAACTTATAACATGTATATCTCATGGATATTGTCAACATAAAGTAATATAACAAGTGCAATATGCAAGTATGTAGGAATCAATGCACAGTTCACACAAGTATTTGCTTCTTAAGGTGGAAGGAGATAGGTAAACTGACTCAACAATAAAAGTAAAAGAAAGGTCCTTCAAGGAGGAAAGCATCGATTGATGTATTTGTGCTAGAGCTTTTATTTTGAAAACATGAAACAATTTTGTCAACGGTAGTAATAAAGCATATGAGTTATGAAAATTATATCTTACAAGTTGCAAGCCTCATGCATAGTATACTAATAGTGCCCGCACCTCGTCCTACTTAGCTTGGACTACCGGATCTTTGCATGCCATGTTTCAACCAAGTGTCACAAAGGGGTACCTCCATGCCGCCTGTACAAAGGTCTAAGGAGAAAGCTCGCATTTTGGATTTCTCGCTTTTGATTATTCTCAACTTAGACATCCATACCGGGACAACATGGACAACAGATAATGGACTCCTCTTAAATGCATAAGCATGTAGCAAAGTTATTATTCTCATATGAGATTGAGGATATATGTCCAAAACTGAAACTTCAACCATGGTTCATGGCTTTAGTTAGCGGCCCAATGTTCTTCTCTAACAATTTTGCATGCTCCAACCACTAAAATGATAGATCCTTCAGACAAGACGGACATGCATAGCAACTCACATGATATTCAACAATAGTTGATGGCGTTCCCCAGAAGCATGGTTATCGCACAACAAGCAACTTAATAAAATATAAAGTGCATAAGTACATATTCAATACTACGATAGTTTTAAGGCTATTTTATCCCATGAGCTATATATTGCAAAGGTGAATGATGGAATTTTAAAGGTAGCACTCAAGCAATTTACTTTGGAATGGCGGAGAAATACCATGTAGTAGGTAGGTATGGTGGACACAAATGGCATAGTAGTTGGCTCAAGGATTTTGGATGCATGAGAAGTATTCCCTCTCGATACAAGGTTTAGGCTAGCAAGGTTATTTGAAGCAAACTCAAGGATGAACAAGTGCAGCAAAACTCACATAAAAGACATATTGTAAACATTATAAGACTCTACACCGTCTTCCTTGTTGTTCAAAACTCAATACTAGATATTATCTAGACCTTAGAGAGACCAATTATGCAAACCAAATTTTAGCAAGCTCTATGTATTTCTTCATTAATAGGTGCACAGTATATGATGCAAGAGCTTAAACATGAGCACAACAATTGCCAAGTATCACATTATCCAAGACATTTTAGAATTACTACATGTAGCATTTTCCAATTCCAACCATATAACAATTTAACGAAGAAGAAACTTCGCCATGAACATTATGAGTAAAGCCTAAGGACACATGTGTCCATATGCAACAGCGGAGCGTGTCTCTCTCCCACAAAGTGAATGCTAGGATCCATCTTATTCAAACAAAAACAAAAACGAAACAAACCGACGCTCCAAGTAAAGAACACAAGATGTGATTGAATAAAAATATAGTTTCGGAGGAACATGATGTTGTCGATGAAGAAGGGGATGCCTTGGGCATCCCCAAGCTTAGACGCTTGAGTCTTCTTAAAATATGCAGGGGTGAACCACGGGGGCATCCCCAAGCTTAGAGCTTTCACTCCTCTTGATCATAGTATATCATTCTCCTCTCTTGACCCTTGTTCACACCAAACTTCAAGCAAACTCATTAGAGGGTTAGTGCATCATTAATAATTCACTCATTCAGAGGTGACACAATCATTATTTTCACTTCTGGACATTGCATAATGCTACTGGACATTAATGGATCAAAGAAATAAATCCAACATAGCAAAAGAGGCAATGCGAAATAAAAGGCAGAATCTGTTAAAAACAGAACAGTCCGTAAAGACGAATTTAGAGCTGGCACCAGACTTGCTCAAATGGAAAAACTCAAAACTAATGAAAGTTGCGTACATATCTGAGGATCACGCTCGTAAATTGGCAGATTTTTCGAATTTTCTACAGAGAATTGTGCCCAGATTCGTGACAGACAGCAATGCTGTTTCTGTGCAGCGATCCCAAATATAACATCAACTTTGACATAGAAACTTTACTTGGCACAAAAACATGATAAGGAGAGGTTGCTACAGTAGTAAACAACTTCAAGACTCAACAAAACAAAAAATTGCTGTAGGTAAAAACATGGGTTGTCTCCCATAAGCGCTTTTCTTTAACGCCTTTCAGCTAGGCGCAAAAAGTGCAAATCAAGTAACATCGAGAGTAGAAGCATCAACATCATAGCTTGTTCTAATAATAGAATCAAAAGGCAACTTCATTCTCTTTCTAGGAAGTGTTCCATACCTTTCTTGAGAGGAAATTGATATTTAATATTACCTTCCCTCATATCAATAAAGCACCAACAGTTCGAAGAAAAGGTCTTCCCAACACAATTGGACAAGATGCATTGCATTCGATATCCAAGACAACAAAATCAACGGGGACAAGGTTATTGTTAACCGTAATATGCACATTATCAATCCTCCCCAAAGGTTTCTTTTTGACATTATCAGCAAGATTAACATCCAAATAACAATTCTTCAATGGTGGCAAGTCAAGCATATCATAAATCTTTTTAGGCATAACAAATACTTGCACCAAGATCACATAAGGCATTACATTCAAAGTCATTGAATTTCATTTTAATGATGGGCTCCCAACCATCCTCTAACTTTCTAGGAATAGAAGTTTCAAGTTTTAGTTTCTCTTCTCTAGCTTTTATGAGAGCATTTGTAATATGTTTTGTAAAGGCTAAATTTATAGCACTAGCATTAGGGCTTTTAGCAAGTTTTTGTAAGAACTTTATAACTTTAGAGATGTGGCAATCATCAAAATCTAAATCATTATGAGCTACAGCAATGGGATCATTGTTCCCAAGGTTGGAAAAAATTTCAGCAGTTTTATCACAAGCAGTTTCAGCAGTTTTAGCAATTTCAGGCAGTTTTGTACGCTTTGCACTAGGAGTAGAAACATTGCCAACACCAATTATTTTACCATTGATAGTAGGAGGTGCAGCAACATGTGGAGAATTAGCATTACTAGTGGTGGTAATAGTCCAAACTTTAGCTACATTATTCTCTTTAGCTAGTTTTTCATTTTCTTCTCTATCCCACCTAGCACGCAGTTCAGCCATTAATCTTATATTCTCATTAATTCTAACTTGGATGGCATTTGCTGTAGTAGTAATCTTATTATCAATATCATTATTAGGCATAACTTTCAATTTTAAAAGATTAACATCAGAGGCAAGTCTATCAACTCTAGAAGCAATAGTATCAATTTTATCAAGCTTTTCCTCAACAGATTTGTTAAAAGCAGTTTGTGTACTAATAAATTCTTTAAGCATGGCTTCAAGACCAGAGGGTACACTCCTATTATTATTGTAAGAATTCCCATAAGAATTACCATAACCATTACCATTAGCGAAGGATATGGCCTATAGTTATTACCGAGTTGTTCCTATAAGCATTGTTGTTGAAATTATTGTTTTTAATGAAATTCACATCAACATTTTCTTCTTGAGCAACCAATGAAGCTAAAGGAACATTATTTGGATCAACATTAGATCTACCATTCACAAGCATAGACATAATCACATCAATCTTATCACTCAAGGAAGAGGTTTCCTCAACAGAATTTACCTTCTTACCTTGTGGAGCTCTTTCCGTGTGCCATTCAGAGTAATTTATCATCATATCATCAAGAAGTTTAGTAGCCCCCCAATGTGATGGACATAAAGGTACCTCCAGCAGCTGAATCCAATAAATTCCGCGAAGAAAAATTTAGTCCTGCATAGAAGGTTTGGATGATCATCCAAGTAGTCAGTCCATGGGTTGGGCAATTCTTTACCAAAGTTTTCATTCTCTCCCATGCTTGAGCAACATGTTCAGTATCTAATTGCTTAAAATTCATTATGCTACTTCTCAAAGATATAATTTTAGCGGGAGGATAATATCTACCAATAAAAGCATCCTTGCATTTAGTCCATGAATCAATACTATTCTTAGGCAAAGATAGCAACCAATCTTTAGCTCTTCCTCTTAATGAGAAAGGAAACACTTTCAATTTAATAATATCACCATCTACATCTTTATACTTTTGCATTTCACAAAGTTCAACAAAATTATTGAGATGGGCAGCAGCATCATCAGAACTAGCACCAGAAAATTGATCTCTCATCACAAGATTTAGTAAAGCAGGTTTAATTTCAAAGAATTCTGCTGTAGTAGCAGGTGGAGCAATAGGTGTGCATAGGAAATCATTATTATTTGCATTTGTGAAGTCACACAATTTAGTATTTTCAGGGTATTCATTTTAGCAATAGTAAATAAAACAAACTAGATAAAGTAAATGCAAGTAACTTTTTTGTGTTTTCGATATAGAGAGCAAGACAGTAAATAAAGTAAAACTAGCAACTAATTTTTTGTGTTTTGATTTAGTGCAGCAAACAAAGTAGTAAATAAAATAAAGCAAGACAAAAACAAAGTAAAGAGATTGAGAAGTGGAGACTCCCCTTGCAGCGTGTCTTGATCTCCCAACGGCGCCAGAAAAAGTGCTTGATGCGCGTAGATGTACACGTCCGTTGGGAACCCCAAGAGGAAGGTATGATGCGCACAGTGGCAAGTTTTCCCTCAGTATGAAACCAAGGTTTAATCGAACCAGTAGGAGCCAAGAAGCACGTTGAAGGTTGATGGTCGCGAAATGTGATGCGGGGCAACACCAGGGATTCCGGCGCCAACGCGGAACCTGCACAACACAACCCAAGTACTTTGCCCCAACGAAACAGTGAGGTTGTCAATCTCACCGGCTTGCTGTAACAAAGGATTAAACGTATCGAGTGGAAGATGTTTGCAAAGAAAACAGTAAAACACAATTGCAGTAGATTGTATGCTATGTAAAGAATAGGACCGGGGTCCACAGTTCACTAGAGGTGTCTCTCCCATAAGATAAAAGCATGTTGGGTGAGCAAATTACAGTCGGGCAATTGACAAATAGAGAAAGGCATAACAATGCATATACATGATATGATAAATATAGTGAGATTTAATCGGGCATTACGACAAAGTACATAGACCGCCATCCAACTGCATCTATGCCTAAAAAGTCCACCTTCAGGTTATCATCCGAACCCTCCGGATAAGTTGCAAAGCAACAGGACAATTGCATTAAGTATGGTGCGTAATAATCAACAACTACATCCTTAGACATAGCATCAATGTTTTATCCCTAGTGGCAACAGACACATCCACAACCTTAGAACTTCTGTCACTGTCCAGCATTCAATGGAGGCATGAACCCACTCTCGACATAAATACTCCCTCTTGGAGTTAAGGGTAAAAACTTTGGCTCACTAGCAACGGAGAGCATGCAAGATCATAAACAACACATGAACAATAGATTGATAATCACCATAATCATAGTACTCTCTATCCATCGGATCCCGACAAACACAACATATAGATTAGAGATAGATGATCTTGATCATGTTAGCAGCTCACAAGATCCAACAATGAAGCACAACAAGAAGAGACGACCATCTAGCTACTGCTATGGACCCATGGTCCAGGGGTGAACTACTCACTCATCACCTGAGGAGCGACCATGGCGGTAAGAGTCATCCGGGAGATGAATCTCTCAGCAGTGCCGAGGCGATCTCCAATCCCCCGAGATGGGATTACGCGGCGGCTCCTGGGTAAGGCCTATCGTGGCTCTCTAAGGGGGTCTTGTTGAAGCTTTAAGTGGCGGAGGGTCAACGGGGGGCCACACGAGGGGCCCAGGGGGTAGGTCGGCGCGGCCAGGGCCTGGGCCGCGCCGGCCTAGCCTCTGGCCGCCTCGTGGCCCCACTGCGTTATCTCTTCGGTCTTACGGAAGCTTCGTGCAAAAATAGGACCCGGGCGAAGTTTCGTCCAATTCCGAGAATATTTCTTTACTAAGATTTCGAAACCAAAAAAGCAGAAAATAGCAATCGCTCTTCGGCATCTTGTTAATAGGTTAGGTCCGGAAAAATAAATATGACATATAATGTGCAAAACATGTAGGTATCATCAATAAAGTAGTATGGAACATAAGAAATTATCGATGTTGGAGAGGTCAACAATGGGGTCAAAAAGTGCCAAGAACCCTCGAACAACCCGGAAGAGGCCCTTTTATAGTCGAGTCAAAATATGACCGTTTGGGGGCAGAATCGAGCCCCCGGTACTGGACCCGGACCAACCGAGCGGACTACCGACCACCCGGTAGGGGCACCGGTGACCGGGCCGATACCGGTTTTGGGACTCTGAAAACCTTTTCCTTTTCTTCAAAACAGAAAATGCTCCCGAACTCCGATTGAGATGAAACCAATTTTGTTGGAAAGATAACGACGAATAGAACCCCAACAAACTCCTCACAGAATATTTTAGATGATTCTAGAGAGGGATTCCACCATCAAGAAACGGTGAAGACGTCCAAACTCGAAAATGCAATAGAAGATGCATGCGGATTCCGTTTTCGATGAACTTGGGCTTGTTGTAAAGCTAGCAACAAGCTCAAGAACCTCTCACAGAGAAACACCAAGAAGTAATAGGGATATGCAAATTATGCAAAGGGTTGAGCTCCCTAGGACGATGTGATTAAGTTACCCAACCGAAAGCCCCTCTTGATAGTGCGGCTATTTATCCTATAATCCGGTCTCCCAACAACCACCTTGAGACTGGTAAAAGGAAAACCTAGCAAGGCCATACCTTTGCCTTGTGCATCCCGCTTGATCTTGATGATAACTCTTCAAGCTCCACTCAAGGAATGCCTTACTTCATCATCGTTACTTCGTGGAGACTCACAAATGCTCCCCCATACACCGTGATGGGAAAGTTTCATTGATGCACATCTTCACATGTCTATTATCACCAAATGGACGACAAGCTTCAAGCATATGATCCTCTTGAGATGCTCAACTTGAACTTGCCCAACTCAACCTTGATGACGATCACCACTTGATGTCATCCTCTCATGGGCTATATGAGATCTCACTTTTGATGCATGCCCATGGAAAGATACCTAACCCACATAGACAACACAAGGGAACATATATGATGGGTTAGTTCATAAAGCATAATTGACACGGCTTACCATACCACATGACTTCTCGTGACACATTCTTCATGCTTCATGTGTTGACCAATCTTGAATCTATTCTTCACTCTTTGTATTGGTCAACCTTGTATCTTCTCATGCTCTATCATACTATCTTGAGGTGTATAAAGAATTCTTCATTTGTTTGCATGCTATAAATCTTAGTCAACCATAGCTCAACTCATGAGACTATCATGACACCGACTTAGAGCCATAACTTGAATTCTTCACATGGAATCAAGCACTCAAGATCTTGATCATTTATTGCTTATCACATAAGTTAGAGCATGACTAATATTGAGTTCCACATAAGAACTCCTTCTTCATTTCTTCTTCTTGATCATATCACATATATGTCTTCAAATCGATGATCTTGATGCCAATACTCAAGGTATATCTTTTATCTTCATGGCATCCATACTTGAATCCAACACATGGACTACAAGTAGTATCTATGGAATATTCCTTCATATAAACTCAATGAAAACATTAGTCCATATGGGTTGTCACTAATTACCAAAACCACACATAGGGGCAATATACTTACAATCTCCCCCATTTTGGTAATTGATGACAACCACAATAAGAGGGTTTATATAATGAATATTAGAAACAAGTATGCAACTTATCCGAGAATAAGTTGTATACAAGAGGTTGTATTTGATATGGTCAAGTAACACGAAGCTACTAGCCCATATCAAAACCAGCTCTACTCACACAACTACAACTAATGCAAGGGATGTGAGTAGAACCAACATATATAGAGCAAACTCCCCCACAATGTATGCACGTGTGATCATGAATTCATTGCATACATTGTCAAGATTAACCTTTGGGACAGTTTCCACTATATATATACAACCATGCAAGACATATAAATATGGAATGCATGAGAGGCAAAACACTTAAGCACAAACCAAACTTAAGTATAAAACCATTTCCCTTAAACCCTCTAAACTTCTCCCCCATTGGCAACGATTGCCAAAATGGGTGAAAAATTTAGAAAGCCAATATAATGTGAGTTCCTCCCCAAGGTGTGCATTTCTCATAATTTGAGTGAAATCAAATGCACATATCCAATGATGAATACTTGAAGGAAGTCAAACTATATTGAGGATCAAAGATTGCACAAAGATAACATGGTGAAGAAAGCTTCAACAAATAAAGCAAGCAATCAAGGATCCAATTGGACAAACAAAGATATCATGATAAGAGAGATAGTGCTCTAAATGAAATAAGAAAGCTCCCCAAGGTTCGTGCATAAATTATAATAGTTGCATTTGAATACAATATGCACAAACATGGAATCCTCACTCCCTCTATATCATTTAGAACACAACTAAGATAAAGAGAATATGCTTATCAAGAACAACTTGATATGAGTGCATGAAGATAACATAAAATTAAGCCAAGCGCTCATAAATCAAGTCCTTACCAACACCACTAAAATCAAAAGGATAAAAGATGGTTGGCAAAGAACAAGGATATCAAGGTGATGGATTAACACTCTCATGTATAAGTTTCTAAAGTGGACAAGATGATCCATAAAGAAACATGCACACACAAGAGGTTAATAAAATAAATAAGACATGATATCCAAGATGAAGTCATAAAATATACCAAAGATGTTTGCTTAAAAGCATATATAGCCTATGGCTCCAATTTTCACTTATGGTATATGAATGAACTTCAACCAAGAAAATATCAAAAACATCACAACTAACAATAAGGAAAGTAAAGCTAGTTGGAATGTTTTGAGAAAGGCAACAAGTATCACAAATAGGGATTTATTTCGCAATTTCATCAATATTGCACATAAGAGCTCTTTGAGGAATTGATATGCAATAAATTGCTAGAGGGCATATTTGGGTAGGTGAATCATAAACATGATTTATATATATATTCCCATTGTATGCATCTTCTCAAATTACTCAAATGTACAATAAGAAGTTTTCTTTAAAAATGATTTTTCAAGAACCACAATATTTTTGAAATAAAGAATTTCATGCCAAGATGCAACCTACAAGAGGTTGGATGCTATATGAGAGTGCATGAATAAGATACTTGTTACCGAGATAGCAATGGCATGATGTAATAGATAAGAGTTCATCGATCATCCTAGCTTGACTCCAATTATCATATGGTGACAACACCTTCCTTATAGATGAGACAAGCCTCCATTGCATCTCCAATGTACCTAAAACAACATTCAAGTACATCTTGGTCCCCAAACTTATTGGGTCCAAAATGGTTAGACTAACCACAATACATAGGATACACTCCATATCAATATGTGCATATTTATAGATGAAGTTGGAATTTCATGCACATCTTAGCCATTTAGGATTTGATGGAGTATACCTTATATAATGGATCAAAGAAAGCAAGCATGCTACAAATATAAACAAATTACATATAAGCGCACAAAGACTTTAAAGATCCAAGAAAGATACACTTTGGACAAAACACCAAATGAATTCAAGAAGGCATAAAGGTGTGACCAAACAAATTTGTTGTCCAAATTATATCAAAGACGCAAATCACAAAAAATTTGTTCAACAAAGTTCAACAAATGAACTAAGTAAAGATCATTGAGCATAAAAGATGAATAAAGCCACACACAAGGTATATCTTTTATCTTCATGGCATCCATACTTGAATCCAACACATGGACTACAAGTAGTATCTATGGAATATTCCTTCATATAAACTCAATGAAAACATTAGTCCATATGGGTTGTCACTAATTACCAAAACCACACATGGGGGCAATATACCCTTACACCGATCATGTAAACAAAATACCCTCGGTTGACCTAATGTGGGAGTTTCTCCTATCAGTCCAAAACTTTAGTAAGTGACACTAGTAGGGAATAGCTATAGGGGCGAGCTTATTGGTAGCCTATAATGTACAAGGCACACGAATGTTCTTATTTGGCACGTGCCAAAATAGCACACTCTAACAGTATGTCCCTACTTATTGTAGACTAGGGGAAAGTATAGCGTCTACTAGGTGGGCCTCGACTTTGCCCGGAGGCGAACTTACCTTTAGCGGGGCCACTTTAGACATGTGGCTAGTATGTAATTATCGGTCGCGTGTGTTGGGTGGTGCCTGCTGCCAATATGTTTTCATCGAGGGGCACCAAAATGGTAACGGACCATGCTCGGACCATACCACTATTTGGACTTAAGAAAATTTCAATCAACGCTCCGAGGTATTTTCACCTAGTTAATCCAATCTCGACTAATCAGCGTCGATACCGATCGCCGACCGTGCCTGTCGTTGATCCACCTACTCGGACCATGTCGCGCCTCTCCATCACCATCAAAAGGGCCGCCACGTCAAGCTCTTCATCTGGCGGGTCAAGCTCTTCATCCCGGTCGCGTCCTTCTGCTTTGTCTCATTGAGTCGAGCTGCGCCTCTACTATGCGCCTGTTAGTATATAACCCTACAAATTAGACTCTAGCTTGTTCTTCCTAATGCATGGCCGATAAGCACTAGATCTTCCACCTTCGAGGCTTTCGCCTCGCAACCATGCCCTACACCTACTCAATGAAATGCGATTCAAAATTTTGAGAATTTTATCTGTAGGCGAGAGGTTTTCCTAGTATATGCATGATTAATTCTAAGGGGTGTGTGGAAAAATGTCTTCTTTTACGGATTTGAGTTGTTGATGTTTGTGATGTTTTGCTAAAATGTTGATTAATTTCTATTTCGGTAAATTTTTGCACTGTAGATCCTTTTGCAAAGTTTGTGCCAAAATTTTTCGTTAATTTTATTGTTAGTAACTACTACATGCATTTTTAAATTTTCGTTTGAAGATTTGAGGAGACCACAATGACAAGGCGACATGTTCTAACTCTTCGCCTCAAGAAGAAAAAAATGTAGTACAAAAAAGAAGCGGGTCGTAGTTAATTTATTGCGATAAGACTAGTAGTGCAGGGCTGATTGCGACGGAACCACTAGTGTAACCGATAGCAACGGGACACTAATGGCAGCGAGGGTACAAAACCCAAGAATTAACGTAAGGAGAGGCGCGAAACACTCAGAAAAATGGGATACTCTGGGAAATAAGCCTTGCAAATGGTGAGCCTAATCTGCCGGTGGAAGCTATAGCTAGCTACGGTGGACAATGCGGATGTATTCTTCGAGAAACTGTTTCATTCAACAAGAAGAACATAAGGAGAATGCATATTTTTATGAGCTATATCTTAGCGCCACCGACAGCCTATTTGATCCATGTTACATGGTTTTTATGTTGCCTATCATATGGATCTTATAATGGGCAATATGGTAAACCATGCACAATTTGAATTGGTATGCAAACATCTTCTATTTCTTTTTTATTGTATATTTTTATACTTTTTACTCTATTGATCATGCGTTTTTATTACACCAGTCTTGTTTTAAGTATTGATAGTGTCAAAGAAGACACTAGAAAGCTATGCGGCCAAATGTGCTTGTTTTGGTACAAAAAGTGCTTAACGAGAAAGGAGAGTTCCACACTATTGCTTGAGGTTTTGAAAGTATGAAATTGGTTATGCTATATAGATAGAAACTTTGTCTATGTTCTTTGAAAACTTTCAAATCACGTATCTGCTTTCGAAAACTATAAATTGTCATCGTATCTCGTGGTGCACATTTTGAGTACTATGTATGTGTATATAACTAATATGTTGTTACATTGTTGCCATTGACATCGAGTAAAGAGCCATGATCCTATGTAATGTTGTGTATGTGTATATATGTTGTTACTGCAATGCACATAGAATGCCACGTTGAAAGGACACGGATGCCTCCTAGAGGGGCCAATAGGCGGTTTGAAACTTTTACAAATACGGCTTAACACAAATGCGGAATAAAACTAGCGTTTAAGTTTTCAAGAACAAAACCTATATAACTAGGGTTAACATATGTGCACCAACAACTTATGGTAAGCAATACAAACAACTATGTGATAGCAAGATATATAAATTCAAGAACGAAAACTATCACAAAGTAAAATGCATAGGTAAAGAGCTCGGGTATAGAAATAACCGAAGTGACGTGGAGACGATGATGTATCCCGAAGTTCACACTCTTATTGGAGCGGTGTGGAGGACAAATCACTCCAAACGGCACGAAGGCCTCACCGTATTCTCCTCGAGCCTTCTCACCAAAAGGGAAGTCCTCGGTCCACTATGGAACCTTGAGGGTGGTCACCAAACCCGCACAAAGCTTGGGGCAATCTCCACAACTTAATTGGAGGCTCCCAATATATCGCCATAAAGGCCTTGCACTTGAGGAATCTCCACAATTTAATTGGAGGCCCCAAGAACACCACAAAGACCACTAAGTCGTCTAGGGTCCAGAGACCCAAGAGGAACAAGCTCCTGGAGTGAATATCTCAAGAACTTTCACCTCCATGTATCACCGCGGAGAAGTCAAACCGATGCACCAAATGTAATGGCAAGAACACCACAAAGATGGTCAAATCCTTCTCTCTCAAATTCCAACAAAACTACAAAAACTATTGGGGGAATAAGAGAGGAAGAACAAATAGAGGAGGAACACCAAATTTATCCAAGATCTAGATCTAGCGAATTCCCCTCACAAAGAGAGGGATTTTTTTAGTCAAGATGTAGATCTAGATCTCTCTCTTTTCTCAAATATGAGCTAGAATCATGGAGAGATTTGAGGGAGAGGAAGCTTCTCAAAATCAACAATTAAGTAGACGAGAGAGTGGGAGAAGCAGCCAAGGAAGAAGAAGGGGAGCTATTTATAGTCCCCCTCCCCCACGAAATATAATTGTTGTCACACACTAGAGTCTCTGGTGTGTAGACATCGGAGTCTCCGCTCCCTCCAATTTTCGAGTCATTAAGGCTGAGTCCCGGCCTGGTAGACCTGAAAATAGTTGGACCGGTCTCTCGACCAAAGTCCCAGACAGCGAGAAAGTCTTCGGGCCCTCATACAGAGTGAATACTCTGGCACCTCACTCCAAAACAGGAGACCGGATTCTTTCAAAGAGTCTCCGAACGGAAACTGAAACTACCGAAACCAAAACTACAGTAACTTGAGTTTGGAACTCGGAATGACACGGAACCAATTTTGTTGGAAAATATGGAAAAAATTGGGGTATTTTCTATGGATTTTAGAGTGAAATCTCTCAATACGAGAAACCGAGAAAAACTCCAATATCAAAAATGCAACAAGTGCCCATGAAATCCATTTTCGATGAACTAGAGCTTATCATGGAGCGCGTTGTTGCTTTCCTTTGGTCGGACATGGATGCGAGGAGAAAGGCTGGCAGGATGTGGTGTTTGCAGCGGGGGAGAAGGCTAGGGAGGTCGTGGTACTGCGCTTGGAGTTCACCCTCGGTGGCTCGTGCTTGGTTTCCAACTCTTGATGTTGGCGGGCACCAACTCCAGGGCCTGATCTAGCGTTGCGTCGAGGCTATCTTCAACCTCCCTTGGAGGCCCTGTAGGACTCGTATGAGATCACTCTCTCCACTACACCAAGTGATCTAGTCATTGGT
Source organism: Lolium multiflorum (assembly GCA_030979885.1). Taxonomy (NCBI): domain Eukaryota; kingdom Viridiplantae; phylum Streptophyta; class Magnoliopsida; order Poales; family Poaceae; genus Lolium; species Lolium multiflorum. The sequence goes on along the minus strand of CM061750.1, from coordinate 312,089,475 downwards.
GCTGTGGAGATGACCGTCGCGAGGCTAAGTTCTGCCGGCAGTGATGGAGTACCCGATTCATTTCCTTATATCTGTTTAAGGTCTGTTTGTAAAGCTAAGGACATGTTTAGAATTATTCTGATTTATAGGGTCCTTTTTGTAAACTGTACAACACCGATGTTGGTTTAATATTGTATACAGGCCCATCGTGGTCTATCTCAGTTCAAAAAATGAAGAGTGCATTATGATTTCTTGATGTAAATAGTTTTAATGGATATTCATTTTAATATATGATGGTTCATGCATTCAAAAGTTCAAAATAATGCATTATTATGAATGTTATAATCCCATACATTATTATGCATGCAATTTAAGGAAACTTTACCACCAAATTTTGTAACCATGCAAATATTAGATATATGCCATAAAAATTATATATTGGATTCATATTCAAAAGAAGTTTTAGTGGTGCAATTTCCGTCACATAATTCATATTGTGTTGACCGAACTAATAATCAAAGTTTATCAAAGTTTTTCTTAAACTAGGTGCATGCATGCTAAACTATACCGGGTGAAGTGGAATAAATGAATATGCATATAAAGCTACTAAGGAGTCTAAACTTTAATAGGTCAACACAACGTAAATTTAAATTGAAGAACTAAAGTGAAACATACAATCAGCTACTTGCTCGGTTGATCCGAGCATGGGAGACTGCATGTGTCGAGTGAGTTAGTCCAACAGACGCATTATATTTCGGCGCGCTAAAACCTCGCTCGCCGTGCTATAAACGTATAGCGCGCGGTGGGCTGAAATTTGCCCTGCCGGACTCATCAAAATACAGCGCGTCTCGGGCGGTAAATGGTCCGTCGGGGCGTGCCAAATACAGTGTGCGCGTGCGCAGAAACAACTTTCACTACTATGCATTCAACAAGATCAAGCATTCACATATAAATCATGAAACAAATGATCTATCATAGTTTAAATGGACACAAAGTGCAACACACATCACATAGTTCAAGAACGACACACAACATGACGTAGTTCAATAACAACACACAACATATGGTTCAAATGGACACAAAGTGCAACACACAATTTGCATATCACAAATGCATCTCACACTTCCGCATTTTCCAAGCCGACCGACCGGGATGGCGAGGTTCAATCAACCCTTCTCCTTCCTCATCGATATCCTCATATTCCTCCCATCCCTCAACGGTTTCATCATGCATAAACGAAGATCCAACATTCATTGCCTCCATGAAAGACTCATCATCGACTCCACATTGCAATGAAATTCATTATTCTCCGGCTATGTATGCATCTAAACTAAAATTTGGATGAAAAGAAGTGTTTTTTACCTCTCGGCATTTCATCATACACCGTATGTGCGATGGTCGGCCGGACGGAAGCGCCGGCGGCGGCTGGTCGGCCGGAGGAGGAGGCGGCGGAGGCTGCGCGTGCGGTCGCGGCGCCGATGGCGGGCGGGCGCGCCATAGCTCCGTACGGGCGTTTGGACCTTCCGCCTCGGCGGCGCCTGCGCTTGCCGGGGCCTGCGCGGCAGCGGCGGTTGTGCAGCTGCGCGCGCGGGACGAAGAGAGCACGGGCATCTGCGGTTGTGTTGCATGCCGGTGATACGTCAATTTGCATCACTATTTTGTATCATAATTTGCTGTTATTCATTGATATATTTCATATTGGGACACAATACTTATGTTATTTCACCTATTTTGCATGTTTCATCATTATTGGAGGATCAAACACCGGAGCCAGGATTCTGCTGGAAAAGCACCGTCGGAACGCAATATTTCGGAGATCAACTGTGGGAGGAAATTTCACGTAAATTCCTATTTTTCCAGATGACGGAGGGAGCCATAAGGGGAGCAGCAGAGGAGCCAAGAGGCCCAGGCCCTAGGGCGGCGCCCATGGCCCTGGCCGCGCCACCCATGTGGTCTGGGGGCCCCACAACCCCTTTCGCCTCCTTTTCTTCGCGTACTCCTTCGTCCCGAAACCTAAGCCACAGAGAGGACCTCACGAAGGGTTACAGCCGCCTCTGCGGGGCGGAGAACACCAGAGAGAAAAGAGCAGGCTCCGCCGGGGAAATTCCCTCCCGGAGGGGGAAATCGACGCCATCGCCATCGTCATCGAGCGGGACATCATCTCCATCATCATCATCATCATCTCCACCATCTACACCGCCATCACCACCGCTGCACCTCGTCACCGCTGTAACAATTCGGGTTAAATCTTGATTGTATGATAGGGGAAACTCTCCCGGCATTATTCTCTGCTTGTTATAGATGCTATTGAGTGAAACCATTGAACCAAGGTTTATGTTCAGATTGTTATTCATCATCATATCACCTCTGATTGTATTCCATATGATGTCTCGTGAGTAGTTCGTTTAGTTCTTGAGGACATGGTGAAGTCTAAATGCTAGTAGTGAATTATGGTTGAGTAATATTCAATGTTATGATATTTAAGTTGTGGTGTCATTCTTCTAGTGGTGTCGTGTGAACGTCGACTACATGACACTTCACCATTTATGGGCCTAGGGGAGTGCATCTTGTATTCGGTTGCTAATTGCGGGGTTGCCGGAGTGACAGAAAAGCCCCCGTTAGTATATCGATGCAAGAGGGATCGCAGGATCTCAGAGTTTAAGGTTGTGGTTAGATTTATCTTAATTACTTTCTTGTAGTTGCGGATGCTTGCAAGGGGTATAATCACAAGTATGTATTAGTCCTAGGAAGGGGCTGCATTAGCATAGGTTCACCCACACAACACTTATCAAAACAATGAAGATTATTAAGCCACATGAAGCGAAAGTATTAGACTAAAATCCCCTGTGTCCTCAAGAACGTTTGGTCATTATAAGTAAACAAACCGGCTTGTCCTTTGTGCTAGGATTGGGCCACTCGCTCCAATTATTTCTCTCGCATTTTATTTACTTGTATTTTATTTATCTGCAATATCAAAACCCCTTGAATACTTGTCTGTGAGTCCTTCATCGAAACCGCTTGTCAACACCTTCTGCTTCTCGTTGGGTTCGACACTCTTATTTATCGAAAGTACTACGATACACCCTATACTTGTGGGTCATCAAGACTATTTTCCGGCGCCGTTGCCGGGTAGTGAAGCGCTATTGGTAAGTGGAATTGGTAAGGAAAACCTTTACTGTTTGTGCTGATTTTATTTCTGTCTGCTGCTATAAGTCATTATGGAGAGATCTTCTCTTCAATTTCTATTTGGGAAATCTACTACTACTGCAACGGTAGTGGATGAAGCGCCAAGTGAGGAAGTAGTACCATATAAAATACCTATGAAAATTATTGAACGTTATGGATAACCGCTATGAAGGGGATGGAACTGTCCATCCTGGTGATCATTTATTGTTTTTGCATGAATTATGCGGGTTATTCAAATGTGCAGGTATTTCTATGAATGAAGTTAGGAAGAAACTATTCACTATATCGCTGTCTGGTAAAGCGGCGCACTGGTATAAATTGTTGAAGAATGGTGATTCTATTGATTGGGAGGACATTGTGCCTTTATTTTATTCCAAATTTTATCCTCCAAGTGAAATTCACAAAGATCGGAACCGCATATATAATTTCTGGCCTCATGATGGAGAGAGTATTGCCCAAGCTTGGGGGAGATTGAAGTCTTTAATGCTCAAATGCCCCATTCATGAGCTTCCTGGTAATGTTATTATTGATAATTTCTATGCAAGACTTTCTTTTCAAGACAAGACCTTGCTAGATACTTCTTGTTCTGGATCATTTACACGCAACAAAGAAGAGTTTAAAAGGGACCTTCTTGATCGGATCCAAGAAAATACTGAAGGATGGGAGAACGACAAAGATAGAGAATCAGGTATAATTTATGATTATAAATGCATTGAAGCTTTTATGAATACTGATAAATTTCGTAATATGAGTGCTATATATGGTCTTGATTCCCAAGTTGTTGCAAATCTTTATAAAGCTTTTGCCTCTCATTATGAATTGCCTAAGAAGAATTTTGATAAGTATCATGAACCGTATAAAGATAAAGTTGATTCATCTATAAACAAATGTGTAGTGATTGAAACTGTTGATAATGTTATTCCTGAAGCTTATATTGAAAAAAGAAGGAGTACTCTGTCATATCTAGTGCGGTTAATAAAAGTGAAAAGAAACCTAAAGAACCTGAAGAACAAATTAAAATTGAACCTGCTGTTGCAATAGTTAAAGATCTTGTGACTGAAAATGTGGAGGATGGTCATATTATTTTCTGTGAAGATGCTTCTAATATTGTTTCACATCCTAATAAACCCAAACAAGTTAGTGTTCCTATGCTATCTGTTAGAATTGGTGATCATTGCTATTATGGTTTATGTGATATTGGTGCAAGTGTTAGTGCTATTCCTTATGAGCTTTACACGGAGATTATGCAAGAAATTGGTTCTTGTGAACTTGAAGATATTGATGTGGTTATTCATCTAGCAATAGAGAAACTATTTCTCCAATTGGTATTGCGAGATGTGGAAGTTCTATGTGGTAAGATTAAATATCCCGCTGACTTTTTGGTACTTGGTTCTGCTGCTAGTGATCATTGTCCTATCATTTTTGGTAGACCTTTTCTAAATACTTGTGGAGCTATTATAGATTGTAAGAAAGAGAAAATTTTGACTAGATTTGCTGGTGAACCTTATGAATTTAACTTTTCCAAATTTACCAAAACTCCTTATAAAGCCGACTTGCCTAGTAATGATTTTAAAATGGAGCAGTGTGCATCTATTGTTCTTGTTCCTAATAATCCTTTGCAGCAACATTTGGAGAATAGGAAAGTGAAGCTTTTAGGAAAGAAAGAGATGAGCTTGAGGAAATTTTTCTTCGCCAACCTATTCTCAAGCATGATTTACCGGTGGAAGATTTGGGTACAACACCGCCACCAAAGGAAGATCCTGTTTTTGATCTAAAGCCTTTACCCGATAATCTTAAATATGCTCATATTGATGATAAGAAAATATATCCCTATTATTAGTTCTAAGCTTTCAGAGATTGAGGAAGAAAGGTTATTGGAAATATTGAAGAAACACCGAGAGCTATTGGCTATACTCTTGATGATTTGAAAGGGATTTCTCCTTCTATTTGCCAACATGCTATTAATATGGAAGAAGATGCAAAGCCTGTTGTTGAACATCAACGTCGTCTAATTCCGAAGATGAAAGAGGTGGTAAGGAACGAGGTATTAAAACTTCTTGAAGCTGGTATTATATATCCTATTGCTGATAGTAGATGGGTTAGTCATGTGCATTGTGTTCCTAAGAAAGGAGGAATGATTGTTGTGCCTAATGATAATGATGAGCTTATTCCTCAAAGAATAGTTGTAGGTTATAGAATGTGCATTGATTTTCGAAAAGTTAATAAAGTTACTAAGAAAGATCATTACCCTTTACCCTTTATTGATCAAATGCTAGAAAGGTTATCTAAAAATACTCATTTTTGCTTTCTTGATGGTTATTCTGGGTTTTCACAAATTGCTGTTAAAGCTAAAGATCAAGAGAAAACCACGTTTACTTGTCCTTATGGAACTTATGCTTATAGGCGTATGCCTTTTGGTTTATGTAATGCTCCTGCTACTTTTCAAAGATGCATGTCTGCTATTTTTCATGGTTTTTAAGTATTGTAGAGGTGTTCATGGATGATTTTTTGTCTATGGAAATTCTTTTGATAATTGCTTGCGAAACCTCGATAAAGTTTTGCAGAGATGTGAAGAAACTAACCTTGTTCTTAATTGGGAGAAATGCCACTTTATGGTTAATGAAGGAATTGTATTGGGACATAAAATTTCCAAGAGAGGTATTGAAGTTGATAGAGCTAAAGTTGAAGCAATTGAGAAGATGCCCTATCCGAGGGATGTTAAAGGTATTCGTAGTGTTCTTGGTCATGATGGGTTTTATAGGAGATTTATTAAAGATTTCTCTAAAATTTCAAAGCCTCTTACTAATCTTCTTCAAAAAGATGTACCTTTTTGTTTTTGATGATGATTGTAAGGAAGCTTTTGAAACTCTAAAGAAAGCCTTAACAACTGCTCCTGTAGTCGAACCTCCTGATTGGAATTTGCCTTTTGAAATTATGTGTGATGCTAGTGATTTTGTTGTAGGCGCTGTTCTTGGACAGCGGTAGATAAAAAATTAAATGTTATTCATTATGCTAGTAAGACTCTTGATGCTGCTCAAAGAAATTATGCTACAACTGAAAAGGAATTGTTAGCTGTAGTCTTTGCTTGTGATAAGTTTAGACCCTATATTGTTGATTCAAAAGTTACAATTCATACTGATCATGCTGCAATTAGATACCTTATGACAAAGAAAGATGCTAAGCCAAGGCTTATTAGAGTACTTCTGTTGCAAGAATTTGATTTACATATTATAGATAGGAAAGGTGCTGATAATCCTGTTGTGATAATTTGTCTAGATTGGAAAATATTGCTTATGATCCTGTTCCTGTTAATGATAGTTTTCCAAATGAACAATTGGCTGTAATAAAGGTGAGCTCGCGAGAGAGCCCTTGGTATGCAGATTATGCTAACTTTATTGTTTCGAAGTATTTGCCTCCAACCTTTTCAGCTCAGCAAAGGAGGAAATTCTTTTATGACTTGAGGCATTATTTTTGGGATGACCCGCACTTATATAAAGAAGGAGTAGATGGTATTATGCGAAGATGTTCGAATATGAACAACAGGAGATATTGAATAAATGTCATGGTAGTGTGTATGGAGGACATCACGCTGGAGATAGAACCGCGCAAAAGGTTCTACAATCAGGTTTTTATTGGCCAACACTCTTCAAAGATGCAAGGAAATTTATTTTATCTTGTGATGAATGTCAAAGAGTTGGTAATATCTCAGACGCAATGAAATGCCTATGAATTATACTCTTGTTATTGAACCATTCGATTGTTGGGGATTCGACTTCATGGGTCCTTTCCCTTCTTTAGACGGTAACACTCATATACTTGTCGCTGTTGATTATGTTACTAAATGGGTAGAAGCTATACCTACAAAAAGTGCTGATGGTGAGACCTCTATAAAAATGCTTGTAGATGTTATATTTCCTAGATTTGGAGTACCTAGATACATTATGACCGATGGAGGTTCTCATTTTATTCATGGAGGTTTTAGAAAACTCTTGCTAAGTATGGTATTAATCATAGAATTGCTTCCGCTTATCACCCTCAAACTAGTGGTCAAGTAGAATTATCAAATAGAGAGATTAAAGCTATCTTGGGTAAGACTATTAATAAATCTAGAAAGAATTGGGCTAGTAAATTGAAAGAAGCACTATGGGCTTATAGAACTGCTTATAAAAATCCTATGGGAATGTCACCTTATAAAATGGTTTATGGAAAAGCTTGTCATTTACCTTTAGAACTAGAGCACAAAGCTTATTGGGCTGTTAGAGAACTAAATAAAGATCCAAAACTAGCCGGTAATAAGAGGTTGTTGCAATTAAGTTCTCTAGATGAATGGAGAAGTGAAGCTTATGAAAATGCTAAACTCTTTAAAGAAAAAGTTAAGAAGTGGCATGATAGAAGGATCATCAAAAGAGAGTTTAATATTGGGGATAAAGTCCTATTGTATCGGTCTCGTCTCAGATTCTTTGCAGGGAAATTACTCTCGAAGTGGGAAGGACCATATGTTGTTGAGGAGGTGTATCGTTCAGGAGCAATTAAAATTAGCTCTCTCCAAGGCAATGCCACGCAAGTGGTGAATGGACAAAGACTCAAGCATTATATCTCGGGTGATTCTTATAATGTTGATGTTGATATTATTCAAGTGGAAACACCGAGGCTTTCATCAAAGGACAAATTGTCAGTCCGCCAGAACTCGACTTTGAATAGGTAACAATACAGGTAATAAAAAGTCCGCGTTTACCTTTCCGAACATTATTTCTGCTGTTTTTGGAAAATATGAAAATTACGGAATCGAAACGGAAAGACGCGCGAGGGCCCGCCACCACAGGCCGGCGCGGCCCCACCTGGCCGCGCCGCCCTATGGTGAACCTCGGCGTCCCGTTTCCACTCGTTTTTGGCCTGGAACCTTCCTTTTATCGTAAAAATATTTGCTATATAATCCCCCGGATCCTGGAGGTCCGTATATCGTTTCCGTCGTGTTTTGTTTCGAGCTGTCGCCAGGATCTGCGGATCTAGATCCATCATGTCCTCGTCGGGAACTCGAAGGACAACTTCTTTGAGGACGTCGCCAACTCCGTACATGAACGAGCCGAAGATGCACCCAAAGAGTTGCCGCGTGGATGGAGAGTTGCAGATCAAAGATGTCCAGGGTCCTAAGGGAGAAGGGAGTTTGGAAGACAGGATGGAGAAACTGGAACAAGAGGTTTTCAACTACAAGAAGATGGCTGAGCGTGAAGTGGATATCTTTCACAAGATTGTGTCTGAACTCATTGATGGACACAAGAAGGAGACTGCAAAGTGGTACGATATCTTCTCACTTCACGACACCACCAACAAACTCCAAGCTCAACTCTATGATGTTCATAATCAAAACCGTGAGTATGAAAACAGGTTTAAGCGCATGCTAGTTTCAGGTTTCCGGAGACCAAGATGTCTTTTGTTGATGGAGGGCCTCTTCCATGGAAGTCTGATGACGGCAAAGATTCACCATCATCACCTAAGGAGTAATTCATCATCGGTATTGGCATCCCCTTGGTTTGTTCCAAGCTTGGGGGAGTGCCGCGGTATCACATCATCATCACCTTTATCTTTTACTATCAAGTAGTGTCATATCATGAGTAGGGAAGTTATCATATAGAATAGTATGCAATGTGGAAGTATCTCTTAGTTAGTTATCTATGTATCCGTTGGTGTGAGTTATCGTTATGGAATATTAATGAGAAGTCTTATCATTTACTTTTGCACACCTTATTTTAGTTTGCAATCTCCATTATATGATTACTCTTGACATGAGTATTGATATCACTTTGGGAGCATCAAGTAAATCTATTTGGTTTTGGCAAACTTAGCATTGGTCAATAGCAACAACATCTTGATGTTTAAATAGAAGAGAGAAATACACTTAGATATTACTCTATTATCTCTATGCTTAGTATTCTAAAGTTAAAATTGCTTGTGCTTATGAGAAAGATGCATGATTGTTTCTATCATATGTATATTTGTTTGTTTCCCTCAACCTTTATGCTTGCTATCAAACCTTGCTAGCCAAAGACCTGTATCGAGAGGAATGCTTCTCATACATCCATAACCTTAGACCAAACCCATGCCATTTGTGTCCACCATACCTACCACTACATGGTATTTTCTCATTCCAAGTAAATACTTCATGTGCTACCTTTAAATTATTCAAATTACTACTCCTTATTTGTGTCAATGTTTTATAGCTCATGAGGAAGCATGTGGTGTTTATTCTTTCAATCTTGTTGGGCTGACTTTCACCAATGGACTAGCGGCACATCCGCTTATCCAATAATTTTGCAAAAGGAGCTGCGGGGTTCCCAGCCCAATTAATAACTTTCATTAATAATTCTCTTCACATGTTTTGCTCTGATTTATCCAGTAAGCAACTTAATTTTGCAATAGACACTCCTCCATGGTATGTGAATGTTGGAAGGCACCCGAGGATTCGGTTAGCCATGGATTGAGAAAGCCAAGGTTGGGGGGAGTGGCATCCTTAATAAAACTAAAATACATGTGTAAACAAAAGAGAAGGGGGATGATCTACCTTGCTTGTAGAGATGCCGTCCCTCATGGGAGCCGCTCTTGGAAGGTTCGTTTGGCAAGGGGTTAGAGTGCCCGCTACCATTCGTTGACAACAACAAACACCGCTCAAAATCTTACTTTTATGCTCTTTATATGATTTCAAAACTTGAAAAGCTCTAGCACATGATTTAATCCCTGCTTCCCTCTGCGAAGGGCCTGTCTTTTACTTTTATGTTGAGTCAGTAAACCTTTCTCTCTATCTCAAGCAAGCAATTGAGTTGATGTGAACCAATCATTTATGCTATGATTCAATTAATCATGTCTTTTATACTTTCTGTTTAGTACCAATTTTATCTGAATGAATATGACTTGAATTATCAATGATTATGAAGAGATTGTTATGCTTGAATATGAAGGCTCAGCTATAAAATCTAATATGAAAGCTTTGCTTAGAAGTACAATCCGTTAGTAGTTCTCCGACCAAGAACAAAGTTTGCCATCACCAACTATGATTTCTTATGCACCTTTACTTGTGATTTCTTACCTATTTCAAGATGAGTTATATGAGGAAGTTGTTTACTAGAATGTCTTGTGTGAATGAATATGATGCTTCTTGTCCGTATTTTATTTATCGACTCTTCACTCCATAAACATGTGGTCTTGTTTATCGAGCTCAGTGTCGCTTGGGGACAAGCGAGGTCTAAGCTTGGGGGGAGTTGATACGTCCAATTTGCATCACTATTTTGTATCATAATTTGCTGTTATTCATTGATATATTTCATATTGGGACACAATACTTATGTTATTTCTAACTATTGCATGTTTCATCATTATTGGAGGATCAAACACCGGAGCCAGGATTCTGCTGGAAAAGCACCGCGAACGCAATATTTCGGAAGATCAACCCGTGTGGGAGGAAATTTCACGTAAATTCCTATTTTCCATGACGGAGGGAGCCAAGGGGGAGCAGAGAGGAGACAGGTGGGCCCACCCTGGGGCGCGGCCCATGGCTGGCCGCGCCACCCTGTGGTCTGGGGGCCCCACAACCCCTTTCGCCTCCTTTTCTTCGCGCCTCCTTCGTCCCGAAAACCTAAGCCAGAGAGGACCCCTGAGAGAAGGGTTACAGCTCTCTCGGGCGGAGAACACCAGGAGAAAGAGCTCTCCGGCGGGCAGAATCCGTGGGAAATTCCTCCCCGGAGGGGGAAATCGACGCCATCGCCATCGTCATCGAGCGGGACATCATCTCCATCATCATCATCATCATCTCCACCATCTACACGCCATCACCACCGCTGCACCTCGTCACCGCTGTAACAATTTGGGTTAAATCTTGATTGTATGATAGGGGAAACTCTCTCCCAGCATTATTCTCTACTTGTTATAGATGCTATTGAGTGAAACCATTGAACCAAGGTTTATGTTCAGATTGTTATTCATCATCATATCACCTTTGATTGTATTCCATATGATGTCTCGTGAGTAGTTCGTTTAGTTCTTGAGGACATGGGTGAAGTCTAAATGCTAGTAGTGAATTATGGTTGAGTAATATTCAATGTTATGATATTTTAGTTGTGGTGTCATTCTTCTAGTGGTGTCGTGTGAACGACTACACGACACTTCACCATTTATGGGCCTAGGAGTGCATCTTGTATTCGGTTGCTAATTGCGGGTTGCCGGAGTGACAGAACCCAGCCCCCGTTAGTATACACATGCAAGAGGGATCGCAGGATCTCGAGTTTAAGGTGGGTTAGATTTATTCCAATTACTTTCAAAGGCGGATGCTTGCAAGGTATAATCACAAGTATGTATTAGTCCTAGGAAGGGCGGTGCATTAGCATAGGTTCACCCACACAACACTTATCAAAACAATGAAGATTATTAAGCCACATGAAGCGAAAGTATTAGACTAAAATCCCCGTGTGTCCTCAAGAACGTTTGGTCATTATAAGTAAACAACCGGCTTGTCCTTTGTGCTAAAAAGGATTGGGCCACTCGCTGCAATTATTTCTCTCGCATTTTATTTACTTGTATTTTATTTATCTGCAATATCAAAACCCCTTGAATACTTGTCCGTGAGCATTTACAGTGAATCCTTCATCGAAACCGCTTGTCAACACTCTTTCGCTCCTCGTTGTCTGCACTTATTGAAGAGTACTACGATACACCCCCTATACTTGTGGGTCATCACGGCACCACCGCTAGGGTTTGGCGCATGGGGCGACGGAGGCGGTGCAGCGACGGCGGCGAACGGAGCAGGAGGGGTCGGGTGGGTGCCGGAGGGCCCGTCCATCGCCGGGATTGCGCCGCGGTGCGGAGGCGAGGGATTGGGCGGTGGACGCCAGACGGGGGGATGTTTCAGCGCGGGGTTTCTTCGCAGCAGCGTTTAGCGACCACGCTGCGTCAGCCGGCGTCAAAGTTTAGCGCTTGGGATTGCAACCGGACCGTGCCCCAAAAAATTATAGCGCCACATTGTGCATGTCTGTTAGAGGGGCAATTTTGCGTCCGCGCGCTGCAAAAGGGCAGTTTATATAGCACGGGGCCTATATAGCGCCCCTGAAGATGCTCTTAGATCAGCCAACTAGAGTTTAGACCCATGATATTGGAAAAGCATTTCTCAGTCAAATGAAAGAGGAAACAAGAGTTTAGACCCATGATAAATATATATGTGCATCACATGGAAACTTATCTCTTAGTTTATTAAGCAATATGAAATGTGTTTCCAAGAAATAGATTAGTTTAGACCATAATTATATTTTTCCTAAAGAGGAGAAAATATTTAAAATGATAAAACGGTATAGTTAATTTTTCCTTGATTGCTTAAATTTATATGTGCCTCCTAGATTGGTTTGACTTTTTATTAAACAAAAACATTGTTACTATTAATGGTGGTAATTATAATATAAAAATTTACAAGTCAATGGTGTTGAAAACTTTAGCACTTTACTTAGTTTCAAACATAAAAACTATCTATTTATAGTTGGATTCTCGGGGAATCTTTGAGATTGGCCTTATTTATTCATGAGGGAAACCTTATTAACACTAATAATATTGTTGACATAATAAAGAAAATTACAATGAAAGAACATTACTCCTCCTATCCATATTAATGGAATCTACTTTATCTAGATTCATATATATCTAGCTAAAATTTTAGACTGCATGTATATGACTTAGATAAAGTAGAGCCTATTAATAAAAACCGAAGGAATAGTATATTATTTTTTTGGAGCGGACGAGTTCACGACCGTTTTGATTTTTTAGACAAGGGTGAGTGCAGCTACCACCAAAGGCTCTGAAAACATCCTCAATATTAGTGTCCTAATAAAAACATGTGATTTAAACCATAAATCCAAATAGTAATGTTATTTTCCCTCAAAAAATAGTAATGTTACTATTAATTAGTATAGTTAACTCATAAAAAATGTCAACTTAAGACATTGCTCGCGCAGGTCCATATAGGCATCAAAACAGTTACTTGTAGTAACTCAGTATTTCACCAATCGGGCGAACCACACGGGACTAAGATGGGAGAAGCATAGCTAAACTATACAAGCACCGTCCAAAGGCGCGGCGGTTTCGACTAGTGCGACGACGACGTCTGCGCGGCGACGTGGCGCATCCTGTACCCCCACGTCCCTCGCGCCTCCGCCGCCCGCCACTGCAGCCCGGCCAGCTGCTCCTCCCAGTCCGCGTACCCCGCTCGACGCGCCGCGCTGGAGTACCCGGCGCCACCGCCACCGCCGAAGCGCAGCTCTATGTCGTAGCCCTGCCTGCGCTCGGGGTCGGAGAGCACCTCGTATGCCTCGCGCGCCATCATGAACCGATCGGCGCCACCAGGGCAAGTGTCCGGGTGCCACCGCAGCGCCGCGCGCCTGTACGCCGCCTTGATCTCCTCCGGTCCCGCCGACATGCCCACCGCCAGCACATCGTACATCGTCGTCTTAGCCGCCGTCGCGGCTCTGTCCGGCGCCGCCGCCACGGCCGACACCCGCACCCGCGCCCGGCGCTGGCACTTGACCACTCCAGAGAACCCCGCGGGCCTTGCGCACACCGAGCTCATCTTCTGGGATTAAGAGATGCTAGAAAACTGAAGAGTGATGGATATGGCTTGGCTGGACACTACGTGTAAGCTATGGCTTGCTTCTTGCACCTGAATCTGGAAGTTGTAAGCTAAGTAGCTAACGATGGATTCTATCCTTGCAGGTGGTGGTGGTTATATAGTGCCGAGTAATGCGTGGCGGCCGGGGTGGGCATATCCGGAAGAGATGGACGACGAAGTCATGTTGCGCGACGCGAAAGGCGTCCTGGCCTCGTCGCCCACGGAAGTGCCATCACTCTCTTCTCTTGCCCTCTAATTGTAAATTAATCCTCTTACTTAATTACCGTCAAATGGGCCGATCTCGGCTTCTAGCTCTTCTTGAAATGTCAACTTATCTTCTCTTTGTAGCTGAGTTCTAGATTGCTGGAACGTGGTCAGATCAAGCCAACCGGGGGACAGACACTGCCTGTCGTTTCTGGCTGGGTTTTTCCTACGCGGAAATCTTGCTGGCTGACCCAGCTGTATTTGCTCCATCCGTTGGCGCAAGCGGATTGCGAGCAGATACCACTCACATGAGGACTCGGTTGTAAACCAGAGGTAGCGGCGCCTGTGTAAAAGTCCGCTCCTGGTATTAAACCAGAGGCTCAAAAGTCCCTGGTCTGTTTGATGGGTTTTTACGGGTCTGCTTGTTATTAGCATGACGGTGAGACTATGGCAATTGGCTTAAGGAGTTGGATGCTTTACTTAGCCTATCTGGCAACTATATAGAGAAACAAGAGATTAATTTGCAAGTGCAACAAAAGTTAAAAGCAATCCTATCTTTTCATTACAATCGAAAATAGAGGGGGGGCATCATGGACGGTTGTCGTGGTAATAACCGCCGTGGAGGTCTCCTCTTCTAGTCCTTGTGACACTGCCCCACGCCTTCATAATGCTCCTTGGCCTCACATCCGATATTTGCAACATGCGTTTCTATCCAACTCTTCCTCAGATTTGGCAACTTTGGATCAGTGCCTCATTTTCATCGGCTTCAAAATACCATCTCGACATCGAACCATCTTCTATGACTGCCTATACCAAGTCATCGATTTATCCTTGTGTCTTCGGTCTCAAAACCAGGATATGCCTCTTTCAAGATGTGTTCCTAGTTTTGACAAAACTAAGGCCCTGCCCCATCCTCAACGGCTTAGACTGCATTGGCTTCGCACTCGACGCCCTTCAATATTGCTTTGTGTCTTCATCACCATCACCGCACCCGCACACTTTGTGCATGCTACACGTTGCAACTTATTTGACTTCGTCTATCCAACTTCAGCACGTCGGACTTCGACGTTGACCACGACAATTCCTACCCCAACACAGCTAACTTGACCATGACTATGCCATCCTCACTTTCGCTACCTTGGCATAGGCACAAAGTTTGCTACCTTGCCTCGGCAGTCGGCACCTCATCGCCTTCTAATCTAGTCAGTATGACAAGCCACACTGTCCATGACACTCATGTTGTGACTGTGGGGGATGTCAGCTCGTTAGTTCCTAGCCTTCGGCGTTTTCTCCAGTATGATTGTCCGCGGCACTTCTGTTGTATGCGATGCTACCGTTACGACCACGGGAGATTATAGTATTATGCATATACGGTTGTTTTTGTAGTTTAGGATGGAGTTTTTTTTCCTACAATCCTAACTTGACTTGTACTCAAGTAAGATCCTATGTATCCCTATATATACTTGTCCTCTAGGCTCAATAAATATCCAACTCATTACAACAATTATCATAATATCACATGGTATCACAGTAAAGAGGTCTTCAGTTTAAGAAAAGACTTGCGAAATTTAAATAAAGAAATAGTTTACGTAAGTCTTTGGGCAAGTTGTTTGGGTGCATGCGACTCTATACTCACTTATTGGCATACTCCGATATAGGCGGTTGTGCTCACGATTCATAGCGGAGCACGTCACATTCATGTTTCCACTACCATTGTTCCTCTCTTTGTCACTCGTGTCGGCATCAGAGGCGGTTGGTCTCGTGGCTCTCTGTACAATATTTGTGTTCTTATGGTGGTGATGTTGGACTGAAGCTCATGTGTTGCTATCCTTATGAGTGGATGGCATATCCAGATTAACGGATCACGGTACGACATTAATATCGTCCATTTCCTTCCGCTGATGGGTGGAGACTCGCCCTTGAGGGTGCAGACTACTAGTCGAACTTGGGTCCTTTTTCCGAGTTAGTTTTGTGCATATTCACAAGGAGTTTGGGTGGTTTACTTCCTTCATCTATCTCTAGAGGATGCCACAATATTTTCTCTTGGAGTATTGGGTGGCGCAATTCTTGGAAGACCCACCATGTAGATGGTGTGTCGAATATCGCTTCATGCCTTAGGGTGAAAATTTGTGCTCTTTTTCTTTTCTTGTCAGACCCAACGGTGATATGCTTCTGTTTTTACCATATATATTAATTTTTTGTGTTTGTGCCGTTCTTTTAGCCTTAATTGTTTGGACCCAACATTAATGATCGATGTATCATAGTCTTTGTCATCACATGTTGGACTTGACAATGTCATTGCGAGTGTGTTCCTCATTCCTAATGGTATTAGTGAGATGACTTACTCGTATGTGTTTATTTGTATATGTGTTTATTTGTCATATCTTGCCATAGCTTCGGTTACTGTTGTCTATTTAATGTAATATGGTTTGTTGATGTATTAGACTTGTTGATTTGCATCAATTTTAATAAACTTATGGTGCTGCACATCTGAGTATGCAAATATTTCTCTAAGGATCTGAAAATACAATTCAAAATGTTATTCAATATGGGAACGTTATACACAAATATAAATGATAATTACATATGTCAGATGGCTCCAGCCTCCTTATTTTCTTACAGCCTGGTGTTTTTGCACATAATTATGATGAATGTGAGAAAGCCATTCTATATTTTTCGTCTTGTAATCTGCAGTTATATGGTCAGGGAACGTACCGGCATAACATAGGGCTGTAAAATGAATAGGCAGCGACGATATGACGATGCATCCCCTGCCTTGTTCTTATGCAGTGTTACCAAAATAAGATCCTATTATACAAGTATAGAATGAAAATACATTACTATTATAGATGGTAATACACGGTCGGCCTGATGCATACGTAGATCTAACACAACCATAACAGACTATACAAGTTCACTACTATTATAGAAGTTCAGTTAATTAACAAATAATCTATAGATGTGAAGTAATTAAAAAAAACCACATTCAGTACAGATACTATGTAGCCAGATCTAAACTACAAGACTACCCTAATAGCAAACTAAATAACAAATTAACCGTACATAGGTAGATCTAACAAGTTAACTAAATAATCAATTAACAAATCAACCAATTCATTTGAAGGATTTAGGAAAGAGGAATGATTATTTAACAACCTGCTTTGCGAGGGAGCAGCGGCGGCGCCGGTACCTACTGGGATGGGAGGCCGGGCATCTCCACTCGCATCAATAAATAAGACGTGACGACGTAGATGCATCACGTCGCCGATGTGGATGTACATCGCAACGGTGTTGCAACACCTCGTCGGCGTTAGCTCCGACCAGATGCACCTTTTGGTATAGCTAGTAAGAACAAAAGAGGAAGTGGCCGTTGTTGTGGGGAATGTTGTGTGGTATGGAGGTGGTTGGTCCCCTTTTATAAGGTAGGGTTCCACTAAATGGGCCCTGACAAGGAACATCCCCCGAACATCCCCACATGGGAATATGGGAGAAAATCGTGTGCGAAATTTGCATATGAAATTTGCATATGACCACTACAGGCTAAGCTGTTTGGGATATTTTCACACACATTTTGCCTACCGGAAAGCTTGTGCGAGGGGATAATCTTCGTAAACGGTATATAATAGGAAAATCACGTGAGAAAAGTACACACCATTGGGATGTTTTTCTAAATATATATAAATTTACAAACTGTAAGATACCAAAAGGACATTTCATACATTTACATATATATATTTGGATCCTAAATCTACTTGTTGTCGTCGGGGATGACGATGATAACGGCAGCAGCGGCTATCTCTCCGTGCTCTTTGTCTTCCTCGTGTTTGTACGCAAAGGATGCTAGGAGCACCTCTTGCTCCTCGAGAATCTCGTCGTCCTCCTCACCGTCCTTCCGCTTGATGTCTACGGGTACTTCTATTCTTGTAGACAGTGTTGGGCCTCCAAGAGCAGAGGTTTGTAGAACAGCAGCAAGTTTCCTTAAGTGAATCACCCAAGGTTTATCGAACTCAGGGAGGTAGAGGTCAAAGATAGTCCTCTCAAGCAACCCCGCAATTAAGATACAAGAAGTCTCTTGTGTCCCCAACACACCTAATACACTTGTCAGATGTATAGGCGCACTAGTTCGGCGAAGAGATAGTAAAACACAGGTGGTATAGATGAATATGAGTGGTAATAACAATCTGAAATAAATATGGCAGCGAGTAAACATGCAATAGAACAGTAAGTAAGCGGTGTTTGCGTATTGGAAACAAGGCCTAGGGATCATACTTTCACTAGTGGACACTCTCAACATTGATCACATAATAAATTAATAACTTCTCCTCACTTGTGCTACATACACTCTTTTGTTGGATGACAAACACCATTCATTGTGTAGGGCTACAAGAGCTCCCTCAAGCCGGAGTTAACAAGCGTCACAACATTCAGCATTCATATTTAAGTAACCTTAGAGCATAATAGATCTTTGCGAATTAAACCGAGTACTAACATAGCATACACACTGTCACCATTACACTATGAAGGAGGAATAGACTACTTTAATAACATCACATGAGTAGCACATAGACTAATAGCGATACAAAGCTCATCATAAGGATCTCAATCATGCAAAGCAATTCATGAGATCATTGTATTGGGGTACATGAGAGAGAGATTAACCACATAGCTACCGGTACATCCCTTAGCCTCGGGGGAGAACTACTCCCTCCTCATCATGGGAGCAGCAGCGTTGATGGAGATGGCGGTGGTGTCGATGGAGATGCCTTCCGGGGGCAATTCCCCGTCCCGGCAGGGTGCCGGAACAGAGACTTCTCTCCCTCGAATTGGAGTTTCGCGATGGCGGCGGCGTCCCTGGTTTTTTTCTGAGTTTCGTCAATCCGTATCGAAGATTTAGGTCACGAGGGGTCTTATAGGCGAAGAGGCGGCGCGGTGGGCCGAGGTGGCTCCCACCCCGGGCCCCCCTCCTTGGCCGCGCCGCCATGTGGTGTGGGGCCCCCCTGGCCCCTCTCCGGCTCCCCTTCGGTGTCCTATTCCGTCTCGGTGAATTATGATGTTTGGTCTTTGTTTCGTTGAATTCCGAGAATATTGCCCGAAAAGCCTTTCTGGAACCAAAAACAACAGAAAACAGGAACTGGCACTTCGGCATCTTGTTAATAGGTTAGTTCCGGAAAATGCATAAAAACGATATAAAGTGTGAACAAAACATGTAGGTATTGTCATAAAACTAGCATGAAACATCAGAAATTATAGATACATTGGAGACGTATCAAGCATCCCCAAGCTTAGTTCCTACCGCCCTCGAGTAGGTAAACGATAACAAGAATAATTTCTGAAGTGACATGCTACCAACATAATCTTGATCAACAATATTGTAAAGCATATGAGATGAATGAAGTGATTCAAAGCAATGGTAAAGACGATGATTAAACAACTGATTCATATAGCAAAGACTTTTCATGAATAGTACTTTCAAGACAAGCATCAATAAGTCTTGCATAAGAGTTAACTCATAAAGCAATAAATTCTTAGTAGAAAGCTTTGAAGCAACACAAAGGAAAATATAAGTTTCAGCGGTTGCTTTCAACTTCAACATGTTTATCTCATGGATAATTGTCAACACAAAGTAATATGATGAATGCAAATAAGCAAGTATGTAAGAATCAATGCACAGCTAACACAAGTGTTTGCTTCTAAGATAGAAAGAAGTAGGTAAACTGACTCAACATAAAAGTAGAAGAATGGCCCTTCGAAGAGGGAAGCATGGATTGCTGTATTTGTGCTAGAGCTTTTATTTTGAAAACAAGAAACAATTTTGTCAACGGTAGTAATAAAGCATATGTGTTATGTATAAGATATCCTATAGTTGCAAGCCTCATGCATAGTATACCAATAGTGCCCGCACCTTGTCCTAATTAGCTTGGATTTACATGGATTATCATTGCATAACATTTGTTTCAACCAAGTGTCACAAAGAGGTACCTCTATGCCGCCTGTACAAAGGTCTAAGGAGAAAGCTCGCATTGGATTTCTCGCTTTTGATTATTCTCAACTTAGACATCCATACCGGACAACATAGACAAGATAATGGACTCCTCTTTAATGCATAAGCATTCAACAGATAATATTCTCATAAGAGATTGAGGATTGTTGTCCAAATCGAAACTTCCACCATGGATCATGGCTTTAGTTGCGGCCCAATGTTCTTCTCTAACAATATGAATACTAAAACCATTTGATCATGATAAATCACCCTTACTTAGACAAGACGAACATGCATAGCAACTCACATGATATTCAACAAAGGTGAAATAGTTGATGGCGTCCCCAGGAACATGGTTATCGCTCAACAAGCAACTTATTAAGAAATAAGATACATAAGTACATATTCAATACCACAATAGTTTTTAAGCTATTTTTCCCATGAGCTATATATTGCAAAGACAAAGGATGGAATTTAAAGGTAGCACTCAAGGAATTTACTTTGGAATGGCAGAAAATACCATGTAGTAGGTCGGTATGGTGGACACAAATGGCATAGTTTTTGGCTCAAGGATTTTGATGCACGAGAAGAATTCCTCTCAATACAAGGCTAGGCTAGCAAGGTTGTTTGAAGCAAACACAAGTACGAACCGGTACAGCAAAACTTACATAAGAACACATTGCAAGCATTATAAGACTCTACACCGTCTTCCTTGTTGTTCAAACACTTCACCAGAAAATATCTAGACTCTAGAGAGACCAATCATGCAAACCAAATTTTAACCAGCTCTATGTAGTTCTTCATTAATAGGTGCAAAGTACATGATGCAAGAGCTTAAACATGATCTATATGAGCACAACAATTGCCAAGTATCAAATTATTCAAGACCATATACCATTTACCGCATGAAGCATTTTCTGTTTCCAACAAAATAACAACAAGTGAAGCGATCAACTTTCACCATTGAACATTAAAAGTAAAAAGCGAAGAACACTAGTGTTCTTATGAAAAAGCGAGCGTGTCTCTCTCCCACACAAGCATGAATTTATTCAGAAACTAAGATAACAAAACAAAAATAAAAGCACACAGACGCTCCAAGTAAAGTACATAAGATGTGACGGAATAAAAATATAGTTTCACTAGAAGTGACCTGATAAGTTGTCGATGAAGAAGGGGATGCCTTGGGCATCCCCAAGCTTAGACCTTTCACTCTTCTTGATCATAGTATATCATCCTCTTCTCTTGACCCTTGAAAACTTCCTCCACACCAAACTTAAAGCAAACTCATTAGAGGGTTAGTGCATAATCAAAATTCATATGTTCAGAGGTGACATAATCATTATTAACACTTCTGGACATTGCCCAAAGCTACTGAAAGTTAATGGAACAAAGAAACTCATTCAACATAGCAAAAGCGGCAATGCGAAATAAAAGGCAGAATCTGTCAAAACAAAAGCAAAAGACGAATTTTCCAGAGGCACTTAACTTGCTCAAACGGAAAAACTCAAAACAAATGAAAGTTGTACATATCTGAGGATCACGCACGTAAATTGGCAGATTTTTTTGGTTTTTCTACGAGAGATCTACGCAAATTCGTGGCAGACAAATCTGTTTCTGCGCAAGTAATCCAAATCTAGTATCAACTTTACCATAGAGACTTTACTTGGCACAAAAACACATAAGGAGAGGTTGCTACAGTAGTAACAACTTCCAAGACACAACAAAACAGTAGCAAAATAAAGACATGGGTTATCTCCCAAGAAGTTCTTTATAGCCATTAAGATGGGCTCAGCAATTTTAATGATGATGCTCTCATAAGGATGAGAGTTGAAGCAAATAGAGCATCGAAAAGCAAGTATGAAACAAATTTAAGCCTAACCCTCTTCCTATGAAAAGGGATCTTGTACACAAATAAATTCATGAAGAACAAAGTGACAAGCATAAGAAGATAAGACACGAGTAACTTGAAGATTCTCAACATAAAGAGGGGAAACTTAATATTATTAAGATGCATGTAACCATGTTTCCCTCTCTCATAATAACTTTCAGCAGCATCGTTGATGAAATCCACAACATAACCATCACTTAAAACATTCTTATCATGGTTCATATGCATAAAAGTATCATTAATTTTGGCATAAGAAGAATTCTTCTCATTAATAGTAATTGGAGCAGGATTATTATCAAGAATTTGAACATGGTAAACAAGTTGCATACTAAGGGAATGGTTTTTGGCAATCCCATCATAACTATGACAAGTTTCATAAGGATAATTGTAACATGTGTCACATCCATCTCTATAGAGATTATCTAAACCAGAATATATAATATCATCATTTTTACTAAAAGTAAAGGTCTTAAATATAGGATCTTCAAGCACAACATCCCCAAGCTTAGAGCTTTCAATATCAATGTTTGAGGGAACATGAATAGTGCTAACATCATTACTTTCATAATCGGTACCAAAGAGATTTCCAATATCAAAGGTAGTGTGCTCTTCCAAATCATGATCACTAATATGGGTAAAGGGCATAGGAAGATCATTGTACTCAGATTCATTATCATAATAATCATTAGGAGCAACATACTTACGGTTACCTATCGTTACCTCATACACGCGGGGATATGTCGTTGCCTCTTTCTTTTTATTCTCCCTCTTCTTCCTCTTCTTCGTTCCCTTCTTCTTCTTCTTCTTTTCCTTCTCCTCGTTCCCTTCTTTAGAGGAAGAGGCTTGAAGGAGGCTTTTTCACATAACCTGATTTATTTCCAGAAACAATAGAAGAAACTTGGGAGGATTCCTCCTTTTCATTAATAAGTTTGAAACACTCAGCGGTCCTATCATATTTTGGCAAAGTGTCATATTCTAAAATATTTTGTATGTAAGTATTTGTATGGCAATTATTAATGCAATAAGAAAGACACCCATGCAGGACATCATCAATATCAAGATCGTTAATATCTAACAATGAAATTTTTCTTGATAACTCTTCACACTTCAAAAATAAGATAAGTCATCATGCTGATTAGGTAATTTCATCATCACAATACAAATTTACAGCACTCATGGGGTTCGAATTATCATTGGAGGAGCATTGAAAATTAAAATGACCAACTCTATGGCAAAGTTCACAACTAAAAGGATAGAGGGCACACACTTTTTCACCAAGATCATCTTGAGCCCTAGACCACTTTCTAGTTTTTTCATTCCTATGATGGATACAATATTCATCTTCGATTTGATTAATTCCACAAGGTCTATGTATTCCACAAAAATTAACATGCTTATAGGAAATAGCATTTTCAGAAGTTTGAACATGTTCATTGCAATCATTAATAACAGTTTCATCCTTCATGCAAGTGTCTTTAAAAGGTTCATGATACTTACCAAAATCTCTTCCTAGGCAATTCAAAATGAGAAGCAAAAGCTTTATAAAGATTTGCAACAACTTGAGAGTCAAGACCATAAGTAGCACTCATATTTCAAATTTTATCAGCATCCATAAAAGTTTCAATGCATTCACAATCATAATTTATACCCGACTCTCTACCTTTGTCATTCTCCCAATCTTCAATGTTCTCCTCAATCCGATCAAGAAGATCCCATCTAGCTTCAACCTCCTTGCTTGTGAAAGATCCCCCCAAACAGGCATCTAGATAGTCCTTGTGATGTCCTGAAAGCCTTGCATAAAAATTATTAATAATAATGACGGGGGAGCTCATTAATGGGACATTTGAGCATTAGTGACTTCAATCTCCCCCATGCTTGGGAAATACTCTCTCCATCACGAGGATAAAAGTTATAAATGTAATTCCTATCAATATGCACTTCATGAGGAGGATAAAATTTAGAATAAAAGAGAGGCACAAAATCCTTCCAATCAAGAGAATGCCCATCCTTCAATAGTTTATACCAATGCTCCGCTTTACCAGACAGCGAAATAGAGAATAGTTTCTTACTCACTTCATCCATAGAAATACCCGCACACTTGAATAACCCGCATAATCCATCTAAAAACAGTAAATGATCTCCAGGACGGACAGTTCCATCCCTTCATAGTGTTATCCTTAACAAGTTCAATAATTTTCATAGGTATCTTGAAAGGAATATTTTCAAGAGGTGGATTTAAAATATCACAAGCATCATTAGAGTTATCGCATGGGAGATAAAGTATTATCGGAGCAAATTTTCTCCCCTAAAACTGGGAAGCTACAAAGATCATAAAACTAGCTTCCCCAAGCTTAGACTTTTCCATAGCATTAGCAATTATGCGTTCATACTAATAACATCGCTACTAGCATGCAAATACGATTCCATAGGTTTTTTAATTTCAGATCAAACAATTCTAACTCAGGAAAAAGATTAAAAAGCTCACTAAATTTATTGTCCATTATGCCTAACTAGTGAAAATAAAACAAGAGACAAAAAGATAAAATTGCATAATCTAAAGGAGATAGCTTCGAGCACTCACACACCGGCAACAACTGTGCTAGGAAATAGCTTGGTAGTCGGAGGATGTGAATACCTTACCTACCCCGGCAAGCGGCGACAGAAAATAGCTTGATGTCTACGGGTACTTCTATTCTAGACGGTGTTGGGCCTCCAAGAGGAGAGGTTTGTAGAACAGCAAGTTTCCTTAAGTGAATCACCCAAGGTTTATCGAACTCAGGGAGGTAGAGGTCAAGATAGTCCTCTCAAGCAACCCTACAATTAAGATACAAGAAGTCTCTTGTCCCCAACACACCTAATACACTTGTCGGATGTATAGGCGCACTAGTTCGGCGAAGAGATAGTAAAACACGTGGTATAGATGAATATGAGTGGTAATAACAATCTGAAATAAATATGGCAGCGAGTAAACATGCAGTAGAACAGTAAGTAAGCGGTGTTTGCGGTATTGGAAACAAGGCCTAGGGATCATACTTTCACTAGTGGACACTCTCAACATTGATCACATAATAAATTAATAACTTCTTCTCATTGTGCTACATACACTCTTTTGTTGGATGACAAACACCATTCATTGTGTAGGGCTACAAGAGCTCCCTCAAGCCGGAGTTAACAAGCGCCACAACATTCAGATTCATATTTAAGTAACCTTAGAGCATAATAGATCTTTGCAATTAAACCGAGTACTAACATAGCATACACTGTCACCATTACACTATGAAGGAGGAATAGACTACTTTAATAACATCACATGAGTAGCACATAGACTAGCGATACAAAGCTCATCATATGGATCTCAATCATGCAAAGCAATTCATGAGATCATTGTATTGGGGTACATGAGAGAGAGATTAATCACATAGCTACCGGTACAGCCCTTAGCCTCGGGGAGAACTACTCCTCCTCATCATGGGAGAGCAGCGTTGATGGAGAAGGCGGTGGTGTCGATGGAGATGCCTTCCGGGGCACCGTCCCGTGTGGTGCCGAAGACTTCTGTCCCCCAAATTGGAGTTTCGCGATGGCGGCGTTGTCCCTGGTGTCTTTCTGGAGTTTCGTCAATCCGTATCGAAGATTTAGGTCACGAGGGGTCTTATAGGCGAAGAGGCGGCGCGAGGGGGTGCCAGAGGTGGGCTCCCCACTGAAAGGACACGGATGTCGCCTAGAGGGGGGTGAATAGGCAATTTAAAACTTTTACGAGATGGGCTTAACAAATGCGTAATAAAACTAGCGTTTACTTTGTCAAGCCCAAGGCCTATATACTATGGTTCACCTATGTGCACCAACAACTTATTCTAAGCAATGGTTCCTCTATGTGCACCAACAACTTATGCTAAGCAATACAAGTATGTGATAGCAAGATATATATAACTTCAAGCACGATGGCTATCACAAGGTAAAGTGCATAAGTAAAGAGCTCGGGTATAGAGATAACCGAGGCACGCGGGAGACGATGATTTATCCCGGAGTTCACACTCTTGCGAGTGCTAATCTCCGGTGGAGAGGTGCGGTGGCTTAGTGCTCCCGAACGCCACAAGAGGCTCACCTTGAGGTGTGGTTGCTCGATGCACACCAATGCCACAAAGGCATCACCCCAAGATGCGGTACTCACACCACACACCGAACGCCATGAAGGCGCCTCACCTAAATCTCCGGTGACCCTCGCCACAAAGGCCTAGGTCACGGTTCCACTAAGGGATTTCCTTCGAGGCGGAAACCGGGCCTTACACAAAGGTTGGGGCACACATCCACAACTTAATTGGAGGCTCCCAACAAATCACCACAAAGGTCTAGAATCCGTCTAGGGTTCCAAGAACCCAAGAGTAACAACCTTCTTGCTTTCACCACCACGAATCACCATGGAGAACTCAAACCGATGCACCAAATGCAATGGCAAGAACACCACAAAGATGCTCAAGTCCTTCTCTCTCAAATTCCAACAAAGCTACAAAAGCTATTGGGAGAATAAGAGAGGAAGAACAAAAAGGAGGACACAAAGAAATCCAAGTTTCTCCAAGATCTAGATCTAGGTGGTTCCTCTCACAAAGAGATGGATTTGATTGGTGAAGATGTAGATCTAGATCTCCTCTCTCTTTTCCCTCAAGAATATGCAAGAATCATTGGAGGAATCAAGAACTAGGGCAAGCTTTGAAGGACAACAATGGAGGGGAGAGAGAGAGAGAGTGAACCAACCAGCCCAAGGAGGAAGAAGGGGGTCTTATATACCCCCTCCCAACAAAATATGACCGTTTGGGACCTCCCAGGCCGGAAAATCCGCCCCCGGGCCGGATTATCCGCCCCCAGAAAACCCCTGGCTCGGGCCGGATATTTGCCCAGAATTGGCCTTCGGGCCGGATTATCCGCCCCCCAGAAAACTGAAGAGTCACCAAAACTAAAACGGGCATAACTTTAGCATCCAGACTCCGATTTTGATGATCTTGGGCTTGTTTTGAAGCTAGGAACAAGCTCTACAAGATCATGCAGGAAACCATCATAGTCCAACAAGGGAGGATAGAAACAAATGATGAAAGGTTTGACCTATCTAAAAAAGACATACCGGTAAAACCTCCAATCTTGAAAATGCAACAAGTTGCCCATGCAAAAACCATTCTCAATGAACTAGAGCTTGTCATGAGAATAAGCACAAGATCTAAAACATCACATGGATAAGATCCAAATAAAACCAAGAAAGATGATGAACCAAACTCGAAAACGCAACAAGATCTATGCGAAATCCGTTTTCGATGAACTAGAGCTTGTCATGAGAATAAGCACAAGCTCTAAAACATCACATGGATAAGGTCCAAATAACAACCAAGAAAGATGATGCAAGGATGCAAAGGTTTGAGCTCTCTCCGAACGATACGATCGAGTTACTCACTCGAGAGCCCTCTTGATAGTACGGCAACTAAACTATAAACCGGTCTCCAACTACACTATGAGACCGGTGAGAAAGAAACCCTATCAAGAGCAAACCTTATACTTGCGCATTCCACTTGAGCTCGATGACGACGATCTTGACCTCAACAAGATGGAACGCCTTTCTTGATTGTGCTTGCTTGAAGTCTTGTGGATTGCTCCCCCATAATCCACCATGGGAGAGCTTCTTCTTCGGTGCATCTTCACATATCCATGATCACCATAAGGATGGCAAGACTTAAGCAAAGGATCTCTTCGAGATGGCTCATCTTGAACTTGCACTTCATTTCGTTGATGTCTTGAAGTTAACCTTGAGAGCTCACTTCATCTTCATCTTCAAGACATACTTGAGACTTGATCTTCTTCATTTGGATGGCAAGACTCAAGCAAAGGATCTCTTCGAGATGGCTCATCTTGAACTTGCTCATTTCTTCATTCTTCATCATGTTGATGTCTTGAAGTTACTTGAGGGCTCACTTCATCTTCATCTTCAAGACATACTTGACACTTGATATCCTTCATCAATTTCTTCTTATTGCAACCTTGAAGCCAACAAATGGTTCAAGCATTGCCTATGGACAACACCTACAAATTATAACTCAATGCAAACATTAGTCCATAGGGATTGTCATTAATTACCAAAACCACACATGGGGGCTCCATGCACTTTCAATCTCCCCATTTTGGTAATTGATGACAATCTCTTTGAGAGGGTTTATATAAGGAATTTAAGTAAAAAATAAGTTGAATATATAGAGCAAACTCCCCATAATATATGCATGTGTATGATCTTGACTTTCATTGCATATATTGGCATTCAAAGCCTAGTGGAGTTTCCTCTAACTATTCAACTATGCAAAGCAACTAGATGCAATGCAATAAAGGCACATGCTTAAGCACAAAGCAAAGACATAACCAAATTGCCTTAAACCCTCCAAACTTCTCCCCATTGGCACCAATTGCCCGAAATGGGTGAAAAATTTAGAAGGCCAATATAGTGAGAGTTCCTCCATAGCGTGTGCATTTCTCATAATTTGAGTGGAATCAAATGCACATATCCAATGACGAATATTCGGAAGGAATCACACTATAGATAGGATCAAAGATTGCAAAAAGATAACAACTTCAAGAAGCATCAACAAATGAAGCAAGCAAACAAATGAACCACAAAGAAGATACCAAAAGAGAGATAGATATTATGATAAGGTCAAGAAAATTGCTCTAAATAATATGAGGAAGCTCCCCAAGGTTTGTGCACAAAACTAGACAATTTGCATTGGAGTATAAAGTGCACAAACATGGAATCATCACTCCCATAATATCATTCAAAACAAAAGATACCAAGTGAAATAAACTCTAATGATCACCACAAAATTGTGCTTTAAATAAAATGAGGAAGCTCCCCAAGGTACATGCATAAATTAAAATGTTGCATTTGAATACAATATGCATAACATGGAATCCTTACTCTCTCATTACCATTTAAAGGCACAAACATTTGCAATAGATCATAGATAGAAAATTAAGCTTAACACTTGCAACAAACAAATGGTTGAGCAACAAGTAAGAGGCACCATAATAAAAGGCTCAACCAAGAGGATATGTCAAAGGCATGATAAAACATATTATAAGACTATTACAAGGACGAGCAAAAAGCATCATCATAGTCTTCAATGAATTATATTGCTTAGCATGACCAATCAACATGCAACAAATAAATAAGATATCAAATGGAGATGTATCATCTCTTATGTGTATAAGTTTCTCTAAGTGAGCAATATCACAAAGACATTTATCCACAAAGAAACATGCACACACAAAATAGATACACAAGAAATATAGCATGATATCCAAGACAAAGTCATGCAATATACCAATAAGAATTTTTGCTTAATAGCATGGCCAAAGGCTCAATTTTATCTTATGGTACATTCATGAACTTCAACCATAAACACATGAAATACATCACAAATATCCACAAGGGATAGAAGATAGTTGGGATGCTTTGAGAAAGGCAACAAGTATCACAAACGAGGATACTAAAAGAAATAACTAAATTTGCACTTTCATCGATATTGCACATGTGAGAGGCTTGAGGAATTGATATGCAATAAAATTGCTAGATAGGCATAGATGGGATGGGTGAATCATGAGCATGATTTTTTATACTTCCCAACATATGTACTCATCTCAAATTACTCACATTCGCAATAAAGAGGTTTCGTTAAGACTTTAGCAAGAAGCACAACATTTGCAAATCAAGAGATTCATGCCACGATGCAACCACATGGTTGGATGCTAGAAAAATATGCATGAGAAGATACTTGTTACCGAGATGGCATTGGTGAGGATGTAGTAGATATGTGTTCGTTGACCATCCTAGCTTGCCTCAAGTTACCATTGAGTCACCACTTCTCCCAAGAGTGAGACAAGCATCCAATGCATATCCATTGTACCTAACACAAAGGTAAGTACAAAAAGGTCCCCAAACTAATTGGGTCCGAAGTAGTTAGACACACTACAACATATATGACAAACTCCACAAAACTATGTGCATATAGATATGAAATTGAATTTCATGCACATCTTAGCCAAATTAGGATTTGATGGAGCTTACCCTATATATTGGATCAAGGAAAGTAACACATACCATAAGATATACATATATTCAATATGCATGCACAATACTTTCAAGAACCAAAGGAGGATACAATTTGGACAAAACACCAAATAAATCAAGAGACAATGGTTGCCCAAATTATATCAAAGAATCAAATCAACACAAGATTGACTCCAAAGACTTATCTAATTATAAGAAGCTAATTAAACTTAAACACAAAGGAATGAGATAACCAACTCCCAAGAGAGCAAGTTCTAACAAGTAAACCAAACTCTTGAAACTTTTTATGATGGCACAAAGTACCCAAAAAAAATATGTCTCCCAAAACCAAATTTTTGATAATGATCAAGAGATGTTAATCATTCTAACAAATATAGGAGAGCTCCCCCATGATTATTGCATTATCTAGGATTTTGCATGTGAATACAAAATGCACAAAACTAGGATCATCACGCTACCTATATCTACTAAAATGCTAAAAAAAGTTTAGACAAATTAGATCCATAAGATGCAAGGAAGACACATGGGAGTCAAAGAACAACTAATTCATGGCAATGAATAAGGCAATTAAACACATGAGCCAATGTAAATATGATCAATAAATATCTACCTCATAATAGATTGCCAATTGTCCTAGGACAAGAGGTATTAGGAGATATTTCCCGGTGGTAGTTTGTAAGTATATGTAAGATCATATTTACACCAAATTAAGCATATGGTAAAAGATAAGAGTTAACCATCATGCAAAGAGAGTTTCTTGATAGCTTCAATTAGTTATACCAACATGCAAAGCAATTAATAGTATTCATACCAACATGCAAAGCAATTAATAGTATGACTTGAAGCACATGGTTTTTCATAAAGTGTATTGAGGGACACGTTGTGAAAAAACCATGCCAAGAAAAACTTTCATAAATAAGATCCACAAATATATTTGCAATGAAGCCATTTAAGCAAATTGGAACTTGTTTGAGCAAACATGCCACAAAGGAGAGAGATAATTTACAATATCAATTCTATGTGACACAATCTCAAAAGTTCACATTTTCTAGGCTTGTAATATGCACAAAGCTTATTAGTCCCCCATAATGTGATAAGGAATTTAATTTCACAAGAGGCAAATAAGATCCAACTAGAGATTTTAATGGACATTAGAATTTGAATTTCCCATGAAGATGACATACCACATAGAGACTAGATAATCTTGAAATATCAATTCTAAGTGATATTCCTCATGTACACACCTTGTTAGGATTGTGAAATTCCCAAAGGAATATCACTTCCTCAAAATGGGATAGTCCATTAATCGCTCATAAGAGCCATATAAGATACAACAAGATGCAAAGAGGCTCCAACACAAACACAAATACATGGTGTGCAACCCAACATGCATAGACTTGATTTCTCAAGAAAAGCAAGTAGGAAGCACAACATATACAAACACATGTTAGGAACAAACTAACACATGCAAAGGGGCGAGTAACTTTCAATATAAATGAGTTGAGCACATGTTACCGCAAGGAGGAACATTGAATATATGATAGAAGCAAGATAACCAAACAACTTGGCTTGAGATAATATAAATGATGAAGATCCCTTAATTCTTCATGATGTAGCCAAGTCTCCAATGTCCTCCAACAATCACCTATTGATCAAGTTTTGGATTGTTGGTCCCCAACTAAGTTTGGTCCTAAGAGGTTAGTCACAATAGGCTTGGCAACCCAAATGGTTCTTTCTTGACACCACTTTGAGTACCAACATATTTGGCAAACACATTGCCACCTCATCCTTACGAAGGGAATAAACATCATCAATGGTTATAGAGTTGGATGAGGTACCAATAGTGCAAAAGGAGGAGATGTGGCCCTTCTCATGGCATATGTAGCAAGTTCTTTTCTTCTCCTTCTTCTCACTAGATTTCTCCACAATGGGAGCATTGGTTTGTTTCTTCTTGGGAAGTGGCATTTCTTCAACTTGAGGTTGAATATGAGTTTGAGCTTGAGGCCGCTTCCCATTTTGCTTCTTCTTCAAAGGGCAAGATCTAACATGGTGCCCTTCAATTTTGCACTTGAAGCAAACAATCTTGGTCGGGTCTTTGACTTGTACTTGGCCTTTCTTCTTCTTGTTGCTGTTGTTGTTGAACTTGTTCTTGTTGTTGGGTTTGAATCCAAGTCCACTCTTATCATTGGGGGATTGTTGCACACTTAACATCGTGTCAAGTTTGCATTTCCCTTCATGACTTTTTACCAAGTCATTCTTCAAAGAAGTGACTTGAGCCTTGAGCTCTTTGATTTCCTCTACATGGTTAGTAACAACACAAGTACTATAGGAAGTATAACCTTCATTGTTAGAGCAAGAAGGCAAGGAAGATAATTCATCACAAGATTTAGCAATACTATGAGTGGATGAATTACTAGGACTAGCACATGGCAATATAGCATTTTGAGTAGTAGTGCTAGTATCCACATGAGGCTCACAAGGTGTTGCCTTAGATATGATAGCCTCATGAGCTAACTTTAGCCTATCATGGGAGGCTAGAAGATCCTCATGGGAGCTAGAAAGCTTTCCATGATTTTCTGCCAATTTCCCATAATTGCAAGTTAGCAAATCAAGTTGAGCCTTAGCTCAACATTCTCCTTCAAGATAGATGCTTCACAAGAAGTAGAGTTAGTAGCACAAGCATCATCACAAGACATATCAAGACGAGAGGGTAACATAGCATGCTCTTTTAAATAGGAAGCTTGTAGTTGCTCATATGACTTGGTGAGGATAGAGTGTTCGCTCTCCAAGGCCTTGTGGGCCTTGTCTATATCATCTAGATCCTTAACAAGTTTATCATGACCAACACCAACTTTGGACTTTTCATTTTTAAGCAATTTTAATTTAGCTTTAGCATGGTCTCTTTCATTAGTGAGTTTAGCAAATATTTCATTTTGAGACACCTCAAGGGTTTCAAGTTGCTCCTCAAGAGAGGCTACGGTATCTTGTTCTTCTTCAAGATCATTTTTTAAGAATGCTACATCATTGGCATACTCTCGTTCAAGAGCACCCTTTTATCAATGGTGTTCTCATGCATCCAAATAAGTTTTTGGCTCTCAATAGCAATAGTCAAGATTTCAAAGAAGTGAGAGCTAGCAATTTTATCTTTGCAAAGAACCTTGAATACACTCTTACCCTTATCGCGTAGAGAGACAACCCAATCCTCTTCTTCATACTCATCCTCATCCTTATCACCACGAGGAATATTAGGTTCCACGGTAGGAGATACCGTGGAACTCTTGGCCATAAGGCATACATGAGAACCGTGAGATAAAGATGAGGAGTTACTTGAGGCTCCTTTCAAGATCTTGTCTTGACCAATAGAATCTTTGGTTTCCTCTACATTGTTAGTCACACAACAACTAGAGGAAATAGAAGTATTTTTATCATGGCCACAAGACAAAACAAGCATATCATTATGAGATTTATTCAAGCAACTTACACATGATATGCAAGGACTATTAACACAAGAATGTAGATGATTTATATTGTTATATGTGTTTATGTCCATAGATGAAGCATTGCAATGAGATAGATATGAAGATTCATCAATACTAAGCTCAATATCAACATTGCAATTTTCATCACCACTCACCATATCATTACCTTGTGTCTTGCCACACATTGGTGAAGTGGAAGAATATGAGAACTCATCACGGCCGGAAGTGGAAGCAATACAATCATCCTCAATAATATTGGACACATCATATTTGTCTTGAAGCTTTGTCCATAATTCATGAGCTCCCAAAAGGCATGATTGAAGAAGTAACTACATTGCTCACAACAATGGAAAACACATGAGAAGCAAGAGCATCGAGACAAGAGTTTTTCTTCTCCTCATAAGATAAATTTTGGGGATCCTTAGGAGAAGAAAACCCATGTCAAGAAATCGCTCCATGTCGGGGAAATACCCCGCAAAATATTAAGCACATAAATTTTCCATAGATCATAATTTGTGCCATCAAATATAAACAAGTTATTGTGATCTAACTCTAACCGACATCTTTACTCTCAAGGGGAAGCCTAAGAATGAGAGACCTTGCTCTGATACCAATTGAAAGGACACGGATGTCGCCTAGAGGGGGTGAATAGGCGATTTAAAAACTTTACGAGATGGGCTTAACAAATGCGGAATAAAACTAGCGTTTACTTTGTCAAGCCCAAGGCCTATATACTATGGTTAACCTATGTGCACCAACAACTTATTCTAAGCAATGGTTCTATGTGCACCAACAACTTATGCTAAGCAATACAAGCAAGTATGTGATAGCAAGATATATATAACTTCAAGCACGATGTATGTAGGATACGCATGAATCATAGTCCAGATGCAATCTAGAGATGGTGTAACAACGCAGGGGACACTACCCTTGAAGAGACACAAAGCCTAAAAAGATGAGGCTCGCCAGGTAGACGTTCACTGTCGCCTAGAAGATCTGATCACGGCACACAAAGGCACTTCGCATCGGTCACACGTCTGGCTTGACGACGACGACGCCCAGCTGGCAAAGTATAGTTCTGAATTTGACTGCACGACGGGCACCGGAATGGTGAGAAGTCCGGCTGCTTGCTAAGGGATGTGGGAGAGAGGTCGCTGGGTCTGGGGAGGCACTCGCGGCGCGGGCCGTGGCCCTGTGGCGGCCCCCTCCTGGCCCTCATTATATGGCGAACCCCAAGGTTGGTCTCCGGCTGCAACAAGACCGCAATGGGAAACCCAGCTAGGACTCCCACTCAGAGGCGGAGCCCACCTCCCATGGTGCGGGTGGCCGGTTCCTGTGGGAGCCCACTTGGGACTCCCCCCCACTAGGGTTGGTCGCCATGGGAGGTGGAGTCCCATGTGACTCCACCTTCTGTGCGGATTTTCAGAACCTTCTAGAACCTCCAGGAACTCAAGATCATTTTAATTCACATAAAATGACATCCTATATATGAATCTATCGACCATTCCGAACTCTGATGATTCATCCGAGACTCAACTAATACTAACTCCATCCATATTCAAGTTCTACCATTTCAACATCCAACTTAATTACCCATGTGCGACATGGTCAGTACTCACTCACCACACCAACGGATCCGAGATCCATATGGCTCCCACATATTCAACGATGACTTAGTGATCGAATGAAACCACACATATCAATTCCTTATTTTTACTTGTCCAGGTTTGATCATCGGCATCACACTACCTCTGTTCAACCTGCCTTCCGACAGCATCTTTTACCAAGTACAGTGGTATGTGGTTTATGAACTTATTCATATTGCAAGACATTAGATCACATTCCAGATTGAGTATCTATCAGCCACGATGACAATCCCACGCTGATCCATATGCTCAACTCACTGAGCAACTTAATCCTCTTTTATAACCATATTTACGCAGCCGCTTGATGTATCAAAGTCTTCCATCTCATGGTCATATGACCATAACGAAGTTTATAGCAAATAACTTAATGACGTGATCTTATGCCACGCTTAATTGGGTGTGTCCATTACATCATTCATATAATGATATAATCTTGTTATTAATAATATTCATGATTATGAAACTAATCATCTATTAATCAACAAGCTAGTTAAGAGGCTACTAGGGACTCTTTGTTGTTTATATATCACACATGTATCAATGTTTCGGCTAATACAATTATAGCATGGTATATATACATTTATCATAAACATAAAGATATATAATACCTTTATTTTCCATATCTCCAGTCTCCCACTTGCACTAGAGTCAATAATCTAGATTACATTGTAAGGTACCTAACACTCCATGACATTTTCGCGTTGGTCATGCTTTGTCTAGGGAGAGCTTTAGTCAATGGATCTGCTACATTCGATCGTTACTTTGCAAATCTTTACTTTCCATCTCGTACACAATCGCAGATAACGCAGTTTGATATGCCGCCTTGTGTGACCTGTGCATTACATGGCATCCATGTTGTCACGAGATGACTAGTGGGTCCAATGCACTAGAATCACAAGCCTACAATGAACCTTCATCATACGCCGATGAAGCCTCAGGCCGCTTATGCATTCCGATTCGTTGAGATTTCGCCATCAGCACGCTTCGCAAAGCACCATTCAATATAAACACGTTCGAGACTTAGAGTCATCGTGATCGTGTTCTGTTGCACGGTGTACTTGTTACAACGGCTTGGTCACCTCCATAACAAAGAAACATATACCTTAGTTCTTTCTACTTCAGATATTCTTGACAAGGTCCAGTGTTCCATTCGATCACTTTGATATCATAGTCAAACTAACAGATGTGCTATATCTACTAGTACATAGCATGGCATACATGATAGAGTTTATCGCCGTAGGGCATAGATCTGCTTCTCTTTCTCCACCTGAGTCTCTCACCTGTTCTGTAACATGGGCAAAATCCTTTCTTACCCATTCTAAACTTCTTTAGAATCTTGTCCAAATATGTACTGTGATAGCCCTATTAGACGTCTTGATCTATCTCTATAAATCTTGATGCCTAATATATACGATGCTTCACCAAGGTCTTTCATTGAAAAACTATTATTCAAATAACCTTTTACACTGCTTAATAGTTCTATATCATTCCCAATCAATAATATGTCATCTACATATAATATCAGGAATGCTACAGAGCTCCCAATCAGCCTTTCATGACACTGTATAAACCCGAAGTCTTTGATCACCTTATCAAAGCTGCCGGTTCTTCTGATGCTTGCCGGTTATAGATTGAACGCTGAAGTTTGCATATTTGTCGCATTTTAGGATCGACAAAACCTTTTGTTGTACCATATACAACTCTTCAATGTCCTTATGAACGCCGTTTTTACATCCATCTGCCAAATCTCATAATCGAAAAATTAGCAATAGCTGCATTTTTCAATTATGAGATTTGGCAGATGGATGTCAAAACGGCGTTCCTTAATGGAGACATTGAGGAAGAGTTGTATATGGTACAACCCAAAGGTTTTGTCGATCCTAAAATGCTGACAAAGTATGCAAACTTCAGCGTTCAATCTATGGACTGAAGCAAGCATCAAGAAGTTGGAACCGACGCTTGATAAGGTGATCAAAGACTTCGGGTTTATACAAATGTCATGGAGAGGCCTGTATTTACAAGAAAGTGAGTGGGAGTAGGTTCCCGATATTATATGTAGATGACATATTATTGATTGGGAATGATATAGAACTATTAAGGTAAAAGGTTATTTGAATAATAGTTTTTCAATGAAAGACCTTGGTGAAGCATCGTATATATTAGGCATCAAGATTTATAGAGATAGATCAAGACGTCTAATAGGGCTATCACAGACACTGGACAAGATTCTAAAGAAGTTTAGAATGGACGAAAGTAAGAAAGGATTTTTACCCATGTTACCATGCAAGGTCTTGAGTAAGACTCAAGGTCCGGCTACGCAGAAGAAAGAGAAAGGATGAGTCGGATCCCCTATGCCTCGGCAGTAGGCTCTATCATGTATGCCATGCTATGTACTAGACCGGATATAGCACATGTTGTTAGTTTGACTAACGATATCAAAGTGATCCAGAATGGAACACTGGCAACGGTCAAGAATATCCCGAAGTACTTGAAAAGAACTAAGGATATGTTTCTTTGTTATGGAGGTGACCAAGAGCTCGTTGTAACAAGTTACACCGATGCAAGTTGGAACACCGATCCTGATGACTCTAAGTCTCACTGGTACGTGTTTATATTGAATGGTGTAAGTGGGCAAGCTAGCAAAGGACTGGCAAAAAGAATCGGAATACATATGAGGCTTCATCGAAGCGGTATGGATGAAGAGGTTCATTGTAGAGCTCGGTGTGGTTCCTAGTGCATTGGACCCACTAGTCATCTATGTGACAACATGGGTGCCATCGCCAATGCACATGAACCAAGGTCACACAAGAGGCTGAAGATATCAAGCTGCGTTATCATTCGATTCGCGAGTACATCGAAGATGGAGAAGTAAAGATTTGCAAAGTACACACGATCTGAATGTAGCAGATCCATTGACTAAAGCTCTCCCTAGGGCAAAGCATGACCAACACCAGAATGCCATGGGTGTTAGGTACCTTACAATGTAATCTAGATTATTGACTCTAGTGCAAGTGGGAGACTGTTGGAGATATGCCCAAGAGGCAATAATAAAAGTGGTTATTATATATCTTTATGTTTATGATAAATGTATATATACCATGCTATAATTGTATTAACCGAAACATTGATACATGTGTGATATGTAAACAACAAAGAGTCCCTAGTAAGCCTCTTAACTAGCTTGTTGATTAATAGATGATTAGTTTCATAATCATGAACATTGGATGTTATTAATAACAAGATTATATCATTATATGAATGATGTAATGGACACACCCAATTAAGCGTAGCATAAGATCACGTCATTAAGTTATTTGCTATAAGCTTTCGATACATAGTTACCTAGTCCTTATGACCATGAGATCATGTAAATCACTTATACCTAAAGGTACTTTGATTACATCAAACGCCACTGCGTAAATGGGTGGTTATAAAGGTGGGATTAAGTATCCTAAAGTATGAGTTGAGGCATATGGATCAACAAGGGATTTGTCCATCCCGATGACGGATAGATATACCTGGGACCTCTCGGTGGAATGTCGTCTAATGTCTTGCAAGCATATGAATAAGTTCATAAGAGACCACATACCACTGTACGAGTAAAGAGTACTTGTCAGAGACGAGGTTGAACAAGGTATAGTGTGATACCGATGATCAAACCTCGGACAAGTAAAATATCGCGTGACAAAGGGAATTGGTATCGTATGTGAATGGTTCATTCGATCACTAAGTCATCGTTGAATATGTGGGAGCCATTATGGATCTCCAGATCCCGCTATTGGTTATTGGTTGAGTGACTCAACCATGTCCGCATAGTTCGCGAACCGTAGGGTGACACACTTAAAGTTGGATGTTGAAATGGCAGAACTTGAATATGGAATGGAGTTCGAACATTTGTTCGGAGTCCCGGATGAGATCCCGGACATCACGAGGAGTTCCGGATGGTCCGAGAATAAGATTCATATATAGGATGTCATTTTATGTGAATTAAAATGATGCGGAAGGTTCTATGGAAGGTTCTAGAAGGTTCTAGAAAAGTCCGGAAGAAACCACCTAGGAAGGTGGAGTCCACATGGGACTCCACCTCCATGGGCCAACCCTAGTGGGGGTGGAGTCCCAAGTGGACTCCCCCTTAGGGGGCCGGCCACCCCCCCATATGGGAGGTGGAACTCCCACCTCTAGTGGGAGTCCTAGCTTGGGAAGGTTTCCCCACCATATGGAAGGTTTTTGGTTCGGGTCTTATTCGAAGACTTGGAGACCAACACTTGGGGTTCCACCTATATAATGAGGGCCAAGGGAGGGGCCGGCCACCCAAGAACCACCAAGGTGGCCGCACCCCTTAGTGGCCGGCGCCCCCTCTCCCAAACCCTAGCGGCTCTCTCCTCCACCACATCCCGCACGCTTAGCGAAGCTCCGCGACTTCTCCACCGCCACCGACACCACGCCGTCGTGTTGTCGGATTCAAGAGGAGCTACTACTTCCGCTGCCCGCCGGAACGGGAGGTGGACGTCGTCTTCATCAACAACCGAACGTGTGACCGAGCACGGAGGTGCTGCCCGTTCGTGGCGCCGTGATCAAGATCTTCTACGCGCTTGCAAGCGGCAAGTGAACGTCTACCGCAGCAACAAGAGCCTCATCTTGTAGGCTTTGGAATCTCTTCAAGGGTGAGACTCGATAATCCCCTCGTTGCTACCGTCTTCTAGATTGCATCTTGGCTTGGATTTCGTGTTCGCGGTAGGAAAATTTTGTTTTCTATGCAACGTTATCCTACAAGTCCAACAAGGGAGGATAGAAACAAATGATGAAAGGTTTGACCTATCTAAAAAAGACATACCGGTAAAACTTCCAAACTCGAAAATGCAACAAGTTGCCCATGCAAAAACCATTCTCAATGAACTAGAGCTTGTCATGAGAATAAGCACAAGCTCTAAAACATCACATGGATAAGATCCAAATGAAACCAAGAAAGATGATGAACCAAACTCGAAAACGCAACAAGTGATCTATGCGAAATCCGTTTTCGATGAACTAGAGCTTGTCATGAGAATAAGCACAAGCTCTAAAACATCACATGGATAAGGTCCAAATAACAACCAAGAAAGATGATGCAAGGATGCAAAGGTTTGAGCTCTCTCCGAACGATACGATCGAGTTACTCACTCGAGAGCCCTCTTGATAGTACGGCAACTAAACTATAAACCGGTCTCCAACTACACTATGAGACCGGTGAGAAAGAAACCCTATCAAGAGCAAACCTTATACTTGCGCATTCCACTTGAGCTCGATGACGACGATCTTGACCTCAACAAGATGGAACGCCTTTCTTGATTGTGCTTGCTTGAAGTCTTGTGGATTGCTCCCCCATAATCCACCATGGGAGAGCTTCTTCTGCGCATCTTCACATATCCATGATCACCATAAGGATGGCAAGACTTAAGCAAAGGATCTCTTCAGATGGCTCATCTTGAACTTGCACTTCATTTCGTTGATGTCTTGAAGTTAACCTTGAGAGCTCACTTCATCTTCATCTTCATCTTCAAGACATACTTGAGACTTGATCTTCTTCATTTGGATGGCAAGACTCAAGCAAAGGATCTCTTCGAGATGGCTCATCTTGAACTTGCTCATTTCTTCATTCTTCATCATGTTGATGTCTTGAAGTAACTTGAGGGCTCACTTCATCTTCATCTTCAAGACATACTTGACACTTGATATCCTTCATCAATTTCTTCTTATTGCAACCTTGAAGCCAACAAATGGTTCAAGCATTGCCTATGGACAACACCTACAAATTATAACTCAATGCAAACATTAGTCCATAGGGATTGTCATTAATTACCAAACCACACATGGGGCTCCATGCACTTTCACCCACCCCCGCGCCTCTCCTTGGCCGCGCCAGTGGTGTGGGGCCCCCCGGACCCTCCCCTTCGTATCCTGGTCTGTCTCGGTGAATTATGATGTTTGGTCTTTGTTTCGTCGAATTCCGAGAATATTGCCCGAACAGCCTTTCTGGAACCAAAAACAACAAAACGAACTAGCACTTCGGCATCTTGTTAATAGGTTAGTTCCGAAAAATGCATAAAAACGATATGAAGTGTGAACAAAACATGTAGGTATTGTCATAAAACTAGCATGGAACATCAAATTATAGATACGTTGGAGACGTATCACCGCTCTAACACCTACCACCATTGTAGCTGCGATGACTTGTCTTCGTTGCTCGCAGTGTCGCGTCTTCGTCGTCCTCTAGATTTATTTCGCCTTCGTCGTCGTCGGAGGAGGACCAGCCGAAGTGCTCCTCCTCCGCCATCGGAGGCGTCTGCTCCGCCAATGAAGCCTCTTGATCCGCACCGGACCCTCCTACTATACACGGCGGCGCTTCGCTTGTGGGTACTGCGTGACGCAGGAAAGCCGAGCGGTCTTGTTGGTGTGAACCATGACGCACTGAAGTGCTTGTCTACTGTAATGATGGTGTGTGCCGGCACTGCAGTGGCGGGGGGCTTTATGTAGGCCGGCCGAGGAAGCCAACTGGCCTGCGATGCGTGGCACGCAGGAGGAGGGCGAAGTACGCGTCGACGGAATGGGAGGAGGCAACCTTGGGAAAGATCTACACACCACTTTGTCACGACCAACCGTTTGTGGTAGGGAGAACAAAAGAGACGGACCGGAATAAAGGCTCGTCGCAAAGTAGTCACACACGATGTTGCTTCCACAACATGTTTGCGAAAAAACTAGCAGACGCTGACGATTTTTCTGAAATTTTCCGTGTGCTACCTTCACGCGGAATTTTTTCTTGTGTGTTTTGTCCGCCCATAAGACTTCCTGGAGCCCGCGCACACACTTCGCGTTTTGAGGTGTCAGCGGTGGTCCTCACCACACACAGAAATCGCTTTTCGTGTACCACGGAATCCTTAAAAGACGCAATATGTACTAGTGTCTAGGTCTCAGCTAAACCCATCATTTTTGGCTCAATGACGGCAGCCATCTCGCATCTCTGCAAATTTAAATTATCTCATGTCATTGCTTTCGGGCACATGTAGACGTGGTTTTTCCATCTTAATTACTCATTTTGTATCTACAATTCTATATGGATAAGTTTCTTCGTAAGACCATCCACGCCAGAAGTTGGCTACTTGAGTTGCAG
Source organism: Lolium multiflorum (assembly GCA_030979885.1). Classification (NCBI taxonomy): domain Eukaryota; kingdom Viridiplantae; phylum Streptophyta; class Magnoliopsida; order Poales; family Poaceae; genus Lolium; species Lolium multiflorum. Next base: position 312,047,235 of record CM061750.1, on the reverse strand, counting down.
ATGAGATCTGCCTAAGAGCATCTCCACTCGTCCCCCCGAACAGGCCCCCGGCGAGCATTTTTTACATCCGGACGGCGAAAATCAGCCCAGTCGCGCCCCCGGTTCCTCGTTTTCGTCCGGATTTGGCCCTTCATCCATCCGGCGAGCCCACGCCATCCCGGCCCCCGGGGAGCGCTCGGGGACTCCGGACGAGTGAAAAGCGGGGAAGGGCCCGATCTGTCGGTGACTCGACGCACGAACCCCACCGCCACGTCGCTCAAAATCTCCCCCACCCCTCGTATCTCTCTCGCCGCCGGCACCACCCCGCCGGCTTGTTGCCTGATTCCGCCGCCCCTCCTTCCCCACCTGCCTATATTCCGCCGGCCTGCTTGCTCTTCCGCCGGCCTGCTTGCTCCTGCCGCTCGCGGCTCGGGTTGCCTCGACCACGCCCGTCGGTGTTCGTCCATTTGCCTCGCCGGCCATGGACTCGGACGAAGAGGAGGAGCAGATGTTCGTCGAGCTTATGCAAGAAGAGATGGCAGCAGCCGCCCAAGACGAGGAGCACATGATGATCCTCGGTTGCTTGGCAAGCATGTACGCGGACGGCAACTGGTCGACGTGGTGGGTCGGCACCAGGTCGCCGGAAGTGCAAGCCGAGACGCGAATGGAGGGCTACCGCATGTTGTACGCGACTACTTCGCCGACAATCCATTGCACGGTGAGAGTGTTTTCCGGCGTCGTTTCAGGATGAGCAGAAAGTTATTTCTGCAAATTGTGTATGCCATCCGCCACTTTGATCCCTACTTCGATGCAAGGCGGATTGCACCGGTTTGGTTGGATTTTCGTCACTGCAGAAGTGCACAATGGCTATGAGGATGTGGCGTATGGAGCTCCGGTGATATGCAGATGACTATCTTCGGATGGCGGAGTCCACCGCCCTTGATTGTTTCTACCGGTTCTGCAGGGCCGTCATAGCAGTGTTCGGGGACTATTACTTGAGATCACCCACTGTCGAAGACACTGAGAGGATCCTTGCAACAAATGAAGCTAGAGGTTTTCCAGGGATGCTTGGAAGCATTGACTGCATGCATTGGCAATGGAAGAACTGTCCGTTTGCGTGGCAGGGAATGTACAAGGGTCACAAAAAAGGCTGCACTGTGATACTTGAAGCAGTGGCTACCCATGATCTCTCTGGATTTGGCACTCTTTCTTTGGTATGCCTGGATCCAACAATGACATCAACGTCCTAAACTGCTCCTGGTCTTTTCCAAGCTTGTTGAGGGTCATGCTCCCCCGGTGGACTATGTGATCAATGGTCGGCACTACAACAAAGGATACTACCTTGCAGACGGTATCTATCCAAAGTGGGCAACATTTGTGAAGACTATCTCGAATCCTAGCACCCCCAAACTTTGCGAGTTTGTCAAGAAACAAGAAGCTTGCCGAAAAGACGTCGAGCTGCAGATTTGGTGTCCTCCAGCAGAGATTTGCTGTCCGGTTCCCCGCTCGACTTGGTCCAAAGATCGGATGGGAGGTGATGAAGCCGTGTGTGCCTACACAATATGATTATTGAAAATGAGCGAAAGCATCCGGTTCCTCTGGCTGAGCAAGAAGCACCATATGAGAGAGGGTCCTCTTGCACAGCCTAATCACCAGGTGCCTCCATCATGGGCCGCCTTCATTGCTATGCGTCGTGAGATTCGAGACTCTACAATGCATCACCAGCCAAGATGATCTAGTGGAGCACATATGGAGGCTCCGAGGCAACGCCAACGCCGACACCAACTAGTCTGTCTAATTTGTTTGAAAAATTGTGAAATTGTGTGCTTCATTTGTTTCAGCACTTGTTAAACATTGTACAATTATTTTCGCTGAATTTGTTTCAGCAATTTCCGTACTCTTGGTCGCCGAACTTGTTAAATTTTATGTTAAATTTGTTTGAAATATGTCAAATGGTCGAGGTTGGGGGTTTCCTGCCGGGGGGACGGCTGGAACTTCGGCGCTCCCCACGCCAAATCTTCCTCCAATCCGAACGAAAATATCGCCGGATTTGGACGTGGGGAGCGCCAACGAGTGGGGATGCTCTAAGCGATTGGAACTTGCCAACTTGCAAATGAGGTCTCACGTGACGCGATGACCCACTTGCTGGTAAAGCTTATCCTGCTTACGTCTAGTACACGTATTTTTGGTAATACTCCGTATATGTGTAGTTTCCCAACTTAGCAGACTACTAGGAGAGTCCCTCAAAAAATGAGAGAACTACTTTCTTGTTTCTGATTTTGTGCAAGAAAGATTCTCTCCTTCGTAGACTATAAAATCTAGTTTTAGAACTTAAAATTATCCTAACTTTTGAACCATAAGTTTAATTTGTGAAACATTTGAATATTTGAGCTTCTAATGAAGGGAACTTCAAAATAAGACTAATATTGAATATATTTTGATTTTTTTTTGAAAATCGGTTTTTCAAACTTGATGAAACTTGGTGCAAATTTTTTTTAAAACAGTTAGTTTTAACTCTGTTTTAAACTTGGTTCCTCAGATTTATATTATATTTGGCATTTGTCTTATTTTCCAATTTGGAGACACAATTTTTCGAATCTAATTTTATCAAGTTTTGTTGTGTATCATCATTTGAAAATATTTCGGAATTTAAAATTTAAAGTTTGTCAAAACTAACATGTTTTAGGCTTGTTTAAAAGACATCATCGAAGAAAACTCACATATTCAAATGGACTATTAATCTGATATATATTCCAAAATTATTGCCCTTTTATTTCCAAGAGTAGATATTAAATCTATGAACTAATGGATGGATGAGAGGCTACTATCGTGGGCCAGGTTGCATGAAAAAAGGCCCAGAAATTTCATGCATAGCCAATATCAAAGCAAATCTCAACGGTGCATAGTCACCTCCATTTTCCTCTTGTGTTTCTAGAAAAAAAAAAAGCATCCGTCCGCGTCAGCCAAATCAGATATGTACATTTCAGTAACGATCCTTGAAATAGAAAAGGATTTGGCTGGACCGCTGACTCTGAATATAACACATGTACCTGTAGATCATCAGAGTTTCCATTTTCGTTTTCTTCTTTGAAACCGAGTAGCTCATCGAGATGCAATCATGCAAGTGTCGAGAAATGATTTTGTCCCGTGCACGGGACATCCCCTGTACGAGAACAGTCTGTTTCATTGCATTTCAATATGTCTCACATTTCTGAAACATGATGATACTTAGTCATATTTAGCGGCACGAATCTTAAAGCAGATAACAACGAAGATCTAATGGCAACAACAGGCACGGGAGGTTCGTGCATGGGACAATCCCCACTCTCTGCAAGTGTCTCGATCTTCTCCATTCTCTATTCTGCCTGGCAAAAGATTTGTGCCTGTAATTGCACACACCTGTTTGGCTGCAAGCAATTGAGGCCTAGTTTGGATGGATATCCAGTTTGGATCACCGATCACTGTGACAACTGGCAAGTCTTGGCTGACCTGGAAAACTACCGCAAGCTCACAGCCGCTCGTACATCTAACCATCCACCGCCGTCGTTGCATTTCTCTCCACAAGTTGAGTAAAGCTTCCAGACGATGCATACCTAGCGCCCGCGTACGGTTTCTCCGAGCAGTCCGGCCCGTAGACCGGAGACGCCATCTCGATAACGACACATGACACTTGGACGTACGGCATCCTCTTGGCAGAAAAAAAAAAGAACAAGGAAACGTTCACATAACGGCAAACCAATATCCTTCTCGAAAGAGAAAAGGAATGGTGTAAGGCATGTAGGTGAGGGTTGCCGCACCGTCCATTGTGATTCTAGAATGTTAGGGATTGATGAAAATATATGCAGAATTTTATTGAGAATTTTGATAGCGCATACATGTGAAAAAAAGACAATTAAAGTCAGCCTCATATTTACAATATTAATACAAATAAGCATGTGAAACTATATTAAACTGGGCAGGAAATAACTCAGGTATTGCAATGCCATGAAAACCACAGAACCAATATGATACCGTAGTCAATATACATGGTCAGTTCTTTTTCTGATAATCTCCCTGGGCGGTTTATTCCATAGACGACATATGTCCTGATTGAACAGGTGGATAGTTGGTTGCAGTGGGATGAAGGAAATATGTAAATGTCAGTAACCCATTAATAGTTGAAGTTCTTCCATGTAGGGATGCTGTTCTGTTGTGGCGAGAGCAAATGGGTATGACAGAGTAATGATCGAAACTGATTGCCTTATTTATTTCCTCTCCCCCGAATTGTCCAGAAAACGGATATTGCAATCGCTGCATCCTGCTTGCCTAAAATTGAATTATCCGGTAAATTTGTTGCAGAAGTGGTGGGATTCAGTCTTGGCATCTTCAAACCAAAAATTTCAAATCATCTCAGATAACTTCTAATAAGAATGTTGTGCTCGAAAGGATTTGGTTAAGTAAACTTGGAAGGCCCTCCAAGATAACCATGCAAACAAAATCTAGGTTGGCTGCGGTAATTAGCTTCACAGCGTAATATTCAGTGGAAATAGTGTGCCCTGCTGAATTTCTGCAAACATATAATGCGAATTCTTGAACTATTTTGGTTGTATAAGTTTGAAATCTCTTTGGTATACTCTGGTAGCATCAGCTCTAGTTCTGCTATATGAAGCCTGCAAAATGAGAAGTTGACATAGTGATGTTTCTTGACATTACTTGTCAATTGGGGTTCACAAGATAATGATTCTTATCCCACATTTCGAACTTGTATAGATTATACTCACAAATGTTAGCTGGAAGACATGGGAATCGCAGAAATGATAGATCATATAGCAAGTGAAAGATCTGAAAAGCCAAATCACCGCGCGACAAAAGATATCTGTTGCCTTCAAAACTTTCAGCTTTCTTATTCAGATGTTGCATAATGACAAGAGTAAACCTTATCCCCTCCCGCGTCGCTCCCGCGAGCGACCGGGGGGAAACCCTAGCCGCCGGGAGCCCGCCCTCCGCCTCCACCCCCTCCTCGCCGCCGCCGGGGCGCGCTGACGGGCGAAGCCCGGTCGGCGTCGGCGGCGGCGGGGCTCCTCTCCCCTCGCTCGGCAGGGACGGCGCGGGCTGGCGCGGTCAAGCGGCGCGTCGGGCTGGCGGCGCGGCGGCGTGGTGGCGAGCACGGGCGGCGGCGGCGTCGTGCTGGGCGGCTGCGTGGAGGGCTTCGCGGCGGAGGGCCTGGGGTGGTGGCGGCGGTTGCTGCTCTGCTCCATACCCTGCAGGCGGAGGTTGCTGGTGGGGAACAGGAGGTTCTCCTCGTGGCGGCGGCGGCGGGCGTTGAGGATGAGCAGGGATGTCTGGCGAGCGCGGCAGCGGGCGGCTACGACCCGCGTGCGCGCACGGCCGGATCCTTCTTCTGGTTGCCGGCGGCGGGTGGCCAGACCGCCCTCTCCAGCTCCGGCGCGTCGATGCAGTCATCCCTGAGGGCGGCGGCAATGTTCAATTCTTTGAGCACATTGGCGGGCGGTTGCAGGTTTGCCGAGGTGCTGCTGTCCGGACGAAAGTCTTACTCCTGTCGGAGTCGACGCCGGCGACACCCACGGGTGCCGCAACCTTCTTGAAGGCGGTGTTTCGGGGACTTCTAGTTCTTCCTCGGTCAAACTCTGCATTTCTCCGGGGGAAACCCTAGATCTCTTTGATCCGGCGATGGCGGCGCTACACGTCGCTTACCTCGATGGAGGCATCGTCTTCGGAGCTGCCACTCGGTGCTGGTTGGTTGGCGTTGCTGGGAGACATGTGGTTGCTTGGCTTGGCCGGAGCGTGGATGCGGCATTGGTTGACCTTCTCTCAGGGATGTTTGTGTCTACGGTGCAGTCTCGGTGACTGTCGTCCTTCGATGGCGTATGAGGTTCTCGTTGCCTCGTGTTGTGCTCAGGCTTGCTCATTCGGTGATGGCGGAGACAAGAGGAAGTGCATAGTTCGTCTCGGTGGAACTTTGCCCTTCGGTGATGTCGGCGGCTTTCGGTGTCGCGATGTAACCTCGGCAGTGGGATGCCCTTCGACGGCTGTTGCGACCTTCCTAGTTCGAGGCCAAGAGGATGTGCAGCGACTGTCTTGGTGGAACTCTGCCCTTCGGTGGTGTTTGCGGCTCTCGGCGTCGCGTCACGACCTCGGTAGTGGGATGCCTTTCGACAATGGCTGCGACGCTCCTAGTTCTTCAAGGTGTAGAGTAATCGCTGGGCAAGCGAGTTTCGTTTCTTTGCGCTGCCTCGACTTCAAGATCCTTTCGGCTTATCCTTCAACACCCCTTCCTGCTCTTCTCGGTCTGTTCCATTGTTGCTGGATGCTTAGTTGCTAGGCTTAGCGGTGTTATTTCTGTTTCTCCTTTCTCCTTCAAACTTGTAATTTGACTCTGTACTTGAGACTTGACTGAATATATGTTCAGGCTGGCTTATGCCCGCCGTAGTTACAGTCAAAAAAACAAGAGTAAAATTACAAATTCAAGTTAATTTTCTAATTCTGTACACATCTAGAAACATAAAGAAAACATTAGGTGAACGGGCTTCGTGTTATCACTATCTAGATCTCAGAAAAATTAAATAGCTGAGCAACATTGATATTAGTGAGATTGTTTATGGATAAACAACAATCAATGGTAGCACAAATTTTAGGTATTATATCTTGTGTAGATAAAATTCACAAACATGTCCAAAATGAATTATCATAGTTTGAACAGGGGTCGAGAAACATTGATCTTACCAACTCAGGACATGTTGATGGCGTGCAGAGATGCCAGTTGCAGAATTTAATCAAAGAGTCGACCAAAAACTGAAAATTTTGTTAGATACCATATACAGTTTTGGGCTGAACAAAGTGATGTGAGCGGAATGCAAAATAATATACATGAAAGTAATAAAACAAAAAAAAAATTGAAACGGAGGCAAAAGTTTTGCCTCATCTATTAATTAAGAAGAAGTTGCTCGGTTTTTAGGAGTAAAACGAGCGAAAACCTAGAACCGACACAAGGAAATTATGGTAAAATTCTTTCAAGGTACTTCTTAAGATCAATGAAACACAATGAGTAACTTCTCTTATCTAGAAGTAAAAGCTTGATGCGTGTGTATGCTTGTTTCAAAACATACGCGTGAAGGAGTTTTTCGGAATTCTAATTCATGGTACTTGCTACTGGAGGATCTCCGTAAGGAATCACACAAAAGCCCTTGGTCATCTAAAATTTGTTTGGCCTACAAAAAAATTCGGAAACTTAGTAACTTCCCTGATAATGCTTACCGTATCAAGAAAACAAAGGAGTTCTTAGATAAAACCACAACAAACATTATGGTCAAAGGATGGATCTGGAAATGTCTGGTTCCCGATGAAGAAAAAAAAATTTACAAATATGTGTGCAGCATTATTGTACTTCTGCCTCTCTAAAAAGTAAAAACATATGAGTGGACCTCTCCTTTTCTTTCCCTGTGTTGTGGCATATGTATTACTTCCTCTGAAAAGCTCAATGCAATAATCTGAATATAGCAGAAGAAACAAGAAGATATATCAAGAAATGCAGACCCGGCTGGCAAGCAGGAGGGAAAAAAATAGCCACAAGTTCAGATCATTTAGCAGCAACGACTGCGTATATCAACTGACCACTGTAATATCAATGGATTCATTTAGGGCTGTGGGCATCGCACATTCCCACTATCATCATCATGGAAATTTGATCTGTACAACTAAGATGGGGAGCACTTCAGGCATTCGCACTATCATCCACATGGAAATTTGATCTTTGGGCATCGTACAACTAATCTGTTGTGGGTTCGATCCACTTCAGCCTTCCCAGAGCTGAGGGCGACTTCGCGGAGTGGTGGTCGTTGGTGGTGCGGACCGCCCCTCGCCAGTTGCGTAAGGGCATTTCGTCGGTTATCATGCTTATGGCATGTTGGATATGGAAACACCGAAACGCAGCGGTCTTCGACAACCCACGGCCTTCGGTGACATCCCTTATTCAACGACATCGTGACAGAGGCGCGGAAATAGGCGGACGCGGGGCCCGGGGTGGCGGGGTGTGTGCCTTTTGCTCCCCTAAACTACTTTTTTTCTTTTTCTTGGATCGAGTTGTACGGCGCGGTGTTCGTCCGTGCTCAGGCTTTTGCGTTTTCGCGGAAACTAAGATGGGGAGCACCAAAATGCATACGCAACCTACAGCCCAGACTTGCATAAATTACTACCGGAGGATCTCACGGACTAAACAAAACTGTAGATCAAGCAGTATTAATACATTGTACTTCACTCTACCTAACACCCAAAAAAATACTTCCATAAATTAAGTGTGCATATAGCGGCGGCCCCTTTCTTCGGCCAGTCTGGTTGGCAGCGGAGGACATGGAAACCGAAGACAGGAGACAGTCACCTAGGTTTTACGGAAGGTGGCACCGCACCAAGAGAGAGGAGCGAGGCTGGTGAAGAAGAGGGATAACCCACCTTCGCCGTCTCTCAGTCTGCCAGATGAACCTTGGCATTGTGGAAGGCGGACGCTGAGCGCGGCGACGCCCGAGGTAGGAATGGGGGAGAGGCGCCACTGCGCGAGATGAGGTCCAGGGAAAGGTGCAGCCGCACGCCGCACTATGGGCCTGAGGAGACGCCTACATTCCCGGCAAAACCCATCCTAGTGCGGGCTCCTATTCAGCGTTCGGCGCCAAGGTTGGCGCGTCGACGCTTGAAGATGATCCAGGTGAGCCGGCCCATATACAAGTTTCCAACGAATCCTCTTCGGGCTTGTTTGTGAAATATTTTTTCTCGTTCTTTTCACGTACGAGACAATCAGATCCTCTCAGATTCAAATCTAAAAAAATCAAACATGGAAATTTTTAGATTCGAAAATTGTTTGAATTTGAAAATTGTTCAAAATGGAAAAAACGTTCAAAATTCGAAAATATTCAAATCCGAAAATGTTCGAAGTTTGAAAAAAGTTCAGATTCAGGAAATGTTCAAATCCGAAAAATGTTCAAAATTCGAAAAAGTTCAAATCCAAAAAATGTTCAAAATTTGAAAAAATCATATTAGAAAATGGTTTAAATCTAAAACATTCAAATTTTGAAAATGTTCAAAAATTAAAAATGTCAATTTTTCTAAAAAGAAAAAACAAACAGGAAGAAAAAGTTAATCAGAATAACAGAGAAAACCTAAGAAAGCCGCCTTCCCAAAACCGGAAAAAACCGAAACACCCGAGGCTTCATGGCCCGGCCCGTTTAGAAAAATTACCTAGCGAAGGGGTTTGCGTCGACTCGAAATGCTTCGCGTGAAGCATCAAATACGAATCGCCACACTATCGGGGCGGGTAGTTTTGGACTGGGCCTGTTAGCAAGATGATGCGTTTTTTTCTCCGAATTTTATGCAACTTTTCTAGGATCTCTGGTTTTCTAGTTTTCCGCTATATTTTTTTATGGTTTTGCTAGAAATCAGGCGACTGATTTTTATTAAATCTCAGTCGATTCTAGCTGTATGATGTGTGCCTTGTTTTGTCGTTTGTCTGTAATGGCTAAAGATGTTCACCCGTCCGAGCGGAGGTACTTGTGGGTCGTTTTCAGTCTCGCTACCATCCTGTGCATGCCTTTGCACGTATATGGGCTTCCGTTCATTTTTTTCTGTCCACAGAGTTAGGCCCTTTGGCTCACGTGTGGGCTGTTCCTTTTGGGTTACGCTGTACTCCATATGGCTTTTGTTGTTTAAGAGGAGCAAAGTCTGCAAGGAATTCTCAGGTTTTACTAGTTTATTTTTATTTTCTTCTAATTTACTTTCTCCCATTTCCCTTTACAACCTTCATGCGTCCTATTTTGTCTCCACTTTTTTTTTCTTGTGTTAATCAATGCACGTCTTCGGATGTTTTTATAGAAATAGTCTGATACTAATAATTTTTAGTTGCATGTCGGTTGCAACTTAGATATTTCAGTTGCATACAAGTTGCAACTAGGATTTTGATAATTTCATATGGATTGCAATTGACATTTGTTTAGTTGCATTAGTTGCATGTCGGTTGCAACTGAGATTTCTCTAATTGCATACCGGTTGCAACTGAGATTTTTTCAGTAGCATGTTAGTTGCAACCGAGATTTCTCTAGTTACATATGGGTTGCAAATGGGTTGCAACTGATCTTCTTTAGTTACATGTTGGTTGAAACTGAGAATTTTTTAGTTGCATATGCATAGCAACTCAGATTTTTCCAACTGCATGTCGGTTGCGAGTGACATTTTTCCAGTTGCATATATGTTGCAATTGAATTTTTATTAGTTCCATATTGGTCGCAACTGAGATTTTTCTAGTTGCATCGCAACTGGAATTTTTATAAGAATGATCGGACAGCCTCATTCACATTGGTTGCAAAGTAGAGCGCGTAGCTTGTTCGGCCCATATAAAAGCAGTGGCATAGTGGCCCAACACGATAAAAGGAAATCATGGATAAATAACAGAACAGACCAATCTCCAGAAATACACGGAACATCAACATCACATACGATCGCTCGTCGACTGAGATTTAGTTATGTCTCAGTCGACTGAACCTTAGGCGCCCCCATTTTTTTATCAGTCGGTTTTTTAAACACTTTTTAACATGAACTTTTTTCAAGTTTCAACACTTTTTCAGATTTAATTTTTTTTACATTTTTTAATTTTGAATTTTTTTAGTTGAATTTTTTAAGCTTATAATTTTTTAGATCTGAATATTTTTAAATTTTAAACATTTTAAAATCTGAATATACAGAAAGAAGAAAAACAAGAGAAATATTACCTTTTATTGGGCTGCATTGGTGCGACCTATGAAGCGGCTGCTTCATGCAATTGCTTTGGGCGGAGCCGAATGGAAGTGCAGCTTAAGGCGTAGAATAGCGACACCTTGTTTTTCCTATGTTATTATTCAAACCCAGCTGCAGTCTGATTTGTGTTCAAGAGTACATACCTTTTATACCCTATAAAAACAGAGTAGCTGCCTTTTTTGCTTATTTTCTTTTTCAAAAAGAAGTTATTGCCCTTAGAGATATGTGGCCCACTACGGGATTTGCAGGGAAAGTTGACGGCGTGAGTAGAGGCGTAGATTTCTCAGTTATAATGGCGCTAATTATTGCGGTTGTGTATGTGCATCTATGGCAAAAGGCCATTCTCTAGATATGGAAGATTTACGCATGATACCGTTGGAATAAATCTCACATGCTAAATACATATTTCCCCTTAATTTATGATGGGAATGTGAATGTATACTTGAAATGATCTCTAATTTAACACCAGTATTAATATAAAAAATTATTGCGTTCCAACGAACACACGCTAGAACAATAATCCAAATTACAAGTTCAAATCTAAACAACAAACCAAATAAAGAATGGTCATGAATGCAATGAATGGTTTAAATCACGCATGAAGAATAATGGAAGACTATCTCTCAAGTAAATGCCATCGATGCTCAATTAGATTATCGTGTAGTTGGATATGTGACTCCTTGATGGCTATCAACATTGCCATACTCAAAGACTGGGCCCAAACCCACCTAATCCTCCATGACCATAGAGAATCACAAAAGTCGTTACCATATTTGTGAGGGATTTCTTTTCCGTAAATGAACATGATCTCGAACGTTAGCGAACCAAGCTTGCAACACACAAAAAGCTCTTCCAGTGCCTTTTTGGCAAGCTTCTTGACAAGAGTAAATTTATATTACTTTCTACCTTGAGATTTCATTATCTTCACAAATATTGACCACGAAGGATATTTTTAGAAGCACCCTATGTACGTAGAGGGTGTCGCTGGCCGGAATCAGAGGGAAAACTCGGGCTAGCTAGTCTCAAATCCCTCAAGGTGGCATGGACGAGTCAGGCTAGGTGGCCTTGGTTAGGCTCGGGCCTCGATTTAGCACGCATGCCTTGAGCCGGGCAAGAGGACGGTAGCAAACAAACTTTGTGGCTCGAGGATGGTTGGCAACTGCGAAAGCGCATCTCGTGCTCTCTATCCCTCGCTCTATGTCTTTTGGATGATTAATGTTAACATAATTAAGGGACTAATAAGTTTATCTAGTTTACAAAGGAACATAGTCGTAGAAGTTATTTTAGCCACATCAAAGACGACTGCTCAAAAAGGTATAAAGCATGCACGGGTTGAAGACACGAGACTCAGACACTAGCTTGGAGCATGATGTGTTCAAAGATTGAGACATAGATGCCTTATTAAAGTAATAATTTTTTTGGCTTGCTTGAAGCATGAAGCTTATCTGGCGCGCTATAAATCTTAAACTAAACATGGATTGAAGACGGTAATTTTTATTCTATGACTTTAAATCTTCATCGAAACAACCATACTATTAAGGGGGTGAGATCTTTAGGGAAAACATGAAATTTGTTGTGTATGCTCAATTTTCTCTTCCACAACAAACCCGTCGGAAATTTCTTAAAGAATTAGTTAGAGCGAAACCCCACTTTGAACAGTTGGTTGAAACCTGGGTGCTGCCCAAATGTAACCTATGATGGGTCTGGTGCCTCGTGTGTGTTGAATACTGATTTTGATGATCGGTTAGAGCTACAAGGTCTTGATTAAAGTTCTAGGTGATTTATGACCCACAAGTATAGAGGATCAATCGCAACAATCTTCGAGGGAAGTAAAACCCAAATTTATTGATTCGACACAGGGGGAGCCAAAGAATATTTATAAGCTTTAACAAGTGAGTTGTCAATTCACCTGCACCTGAAAATAGACTTGCTCGCAACAGTTTATCGGTAGTAACAGTTTTATGGCAGTGAGAATAGTGAAGTAACAGCAGTAATGAAATAAAAAAGCAGTAGCGATGATTACAGTAGACAGCATGATTAAAATACCGTAGGCATAGGGATGGATAAACGGGTGCTGCATGAATGAGAGAGTCCTTGTAATAGCAAGACATAGGCTTGCAAATAATAATGATAAAAGCGTCCTAGCATAATATATCCGTAGGCGTGTGTTCCTATTTAGTCGTGCGTGCTCGGAATGAGAAATTTACACGACATCTTTTGTCCTACCAACCCGTTGCAGCGGAGCCTCTAGGGAAACTACTGGTAATTAAGGTACTCCTTTTAATAGAGTACCGGAGCAAAGCATTAACACTCCGTGAACACACGTGATCCTCACATCGTTGCCATCCCCTCCGGTTATCCCAATTCTTGGTCACTTTGGGGCATCGGGTTCCGGACAACAATATGTGTATACAACTTGCATATGATCAAACACAATAATTATCCTCATGAATCAATAACATGTTCAGATCTGAGATCATGGCACTCGGGCCCAAAGTGACAAGCATTACGCATAGCAAGTTGCAACAATGTCAAAAATACTAACAACAGATACTAGGCACTATGCCCATAACAATCTTACAGCTATTACATGATCAATCTCATCCAATCCCTACCATCCCCTACAGCCTACAGCGGGAAATTACTCACACATGAATGAGGGAATCATGGATGGTTGATGGAGAGGCATCGGTGATGGCGATGGCGATGATGTCCTCTGAATCCCCGTCCCGGCAGGGTGCCAGAATGGAGCTTCTGGTCCCCGGATTGGGTTTTCTGGTGGCGAGGGAGCAGCCGAACTCTTTTTGGAAAAACGTTGAACCCCTCTCGGTTTTCAGGTCCAGGGGCATCTTATAGTGCGAAGGGGTGGCCGAGGCAGCCAGACCACCCCTTGGCGCAGCCAAGGCCTGGCCCGCGCCAAGGGTGGGTGTGGGCCCCTCGTGGCCCCCCTTCGTCTCGTCTTATGGCTTCGGGAGTCTTCAGGTGAAATATTCGGTTTTCTATATTTTCCGAATTTTTTTCCAAAAGTTGAATTTCTGCACAAAAACAAGACACCAGAGCAATTAGTCTGCGTTAGTTGTACTCAAAACGCACAAGATAGAGGGCAAACAACAACAAAAGTGTTAGGGAAAATAGATACGTTTTGGACGTATCAACTCCCCCCAAGCTTAGCTTAGTGCTCGTCCTCAAGCAATTCAGTGACAACTGAGTGCGATAAAAGAAACTTTTACGAACCTATTTGCTTAATATGGTGTATATATTCTCACCACATGATCAAATGCTCAGGCAATTCATAATAAGAAGCATGCAACTAAGAATACTCAATAGTTATGCAGGTCATGAAAAGATACCAACACAATAATAAGCAACATGAAACACAAGTATTTGCAGGATTGCAATGTTCATAATATGATATGATAAAGTGGTATCTCGCTTGCCCTATTTATGGAGCAAAATATAAATGCCGGGGCACCTCTGAAGTTCAAGAGAAGACTAGAAGTAAAAATATCGAAAGAATCAAGCATCACAGTTATACCACAATTAATATTATTCCGGACAAGCATATTAAACTAAGAATGACGGCTATGCCTTCAAGAAAATTCTCGGAGAATGGATGGTGACTCAACCTAAAAGTATAAGATTGGCCCTGCGCAGAGGGAAGTAAGATTGCTCATGTGCTAGATCTTTTCATTTTGAATGCAATAGGAGTGTTGAAAATATTTTTTTTGAGAAATGCAACTCATGTCAACGGTAGTGATAAATAATATGGCTCATGCATAACACTTCCTATAAGTTTCTCGCCTCATGCATAATATACTAATAGTGCTCACACCTTGTCCTAATTAGTTTGGATTTCCATGGATTTTTATCGTATACATATGGTTCAACCAAGTGTCACAAAGGGGTACCTCCTTGCCTCCTGTACAATGGTCCTAGGAGATGAATCTCATTTGATTTCTTAATTTTGATAAATCTCAACTTTTTGGACATCCATATCGGGAAGACAAGGACAACAGATATTTGGACTTTTGTCCAACAGAAACTTCCACCATGTGAACATGGCTTTAGTTGGCGGCCCAATGTTTCTCTCTAACAATATGCATACTCCAATCTTTGCAACTCATGGTAAATCTCCCTTATTTCAAACAAGATGAGCATGCATAGCAATTCACACGATATTCAATAAGGCAAGTTGATGGTGTTCCCCATGATGGCATGGTTATCACACAACAAGCAACTTATAAGAACTGAAATGCATAAGACATAATACTCACCACAATAGTTTTTAGACTACTTTCCCATGAGCTAAAAATTACACAAAACAAGTGATAATAATTTTGAAGATTTAAAGGTAGCACACAAGCAATTCACTTTGGAATGGCAGCGAAATACCACATATAGGTATGTATGATGGACACAATTGGCACTTTAGTTTTTAGTAGTTGGATGCACGAGTACGTAGATCTCATACTCAGTACAAGTAAAGACTAGCAATCGACTGAGAAGCGACAATCATGAAAGCAGTAGTTGTCATAATCATGCTTGCAACGGATAAAATTAACGGAAACATAAAAGTAATACAAGAACTCCGAGTCAAGATAAATCATCGAGGCTTAAATGACTTTTGTTTTAGTCTTATGCATGCTTTAGCATGTGCCAAGTCGATTCAAATGAAACATTCAGAGAAGGATACCACAATGTCATACTGTTATATGAATAGAGCAATGCAAGCAAACATCTATATATGACATATTACTTACTATTAGTAAATTGGAACTAATCATGAGAGAGCATAAACTACTGAGCATCATCAAGTAGCATACACCTTACATAAACAAACTAAGCATGTTCACATAAATTAGTATATGTACATAAATGAAAACAAGTAGAGTTCATACCAGCCTCTCACCACAACTCGAATTGTCGTGACCGTCATTATTGCTCTTCACTTGTGTGGATTGAATAATATGAAATGATAACCAAGATCCAATGAAGTCACGAAAGACCGTTGAACCTTGTAGCAAATTTACAAAACCAAAGAAGAACAACAAATATTTTTGAGTTTTCGATTTTTAATCAACACACAAAGCAAAATCTTTTTGGATTTTTCGCACAGCAAACCATAATGAGAAAATGAAGCAAACTAAGAAGAAAATGGTGAGAAACAATAGAAATATTTTTGATCTATTTGTGTTTTGGAAAGTAGAAACAAAATCAAGAACAACAAAAAGAAAGAAAACTAAAATAAACACGCAAATGCAACAAGTGGCAGAAATCTGCCAACCCAGAACAGCAGGAAAAGATCGATTTTTATGAAGATATTCTGTAGCTCATCTCGAAAAGTGCTCAACTAACTAAAGTTAGATAAAAACCTGGGGCATATGCTCAAAAATTGGCAGATCAAAATTCCATTCTGGTTATTTATACGAATTTTTATGATGACAACATAGAATCTGTTTTTAAACAGCAACTCCCCAAATTCTTACCACCTTCCTTTTAGAGGCTATTTTTGGTATAAAAAGGAAACAAACTGAAAGGACGAGATGTCGCCTAGAGGGGGGGTAAATAGGCGTTTTAAAAACTCTTACGGATTTGGCTTGTAAGAATGCGGAATTAAACTAATGTTTATTTTACAAGCACAAATCCTAAATATGCTAGGCTCAACTAAGTGCAACAATAACAACTAGAGCTAAGCAAGATATGCACAAGATATATGTAGCACAAGTGATAGCAAGATATATGTACTTCAAGCACGATGGCTATCACAAGGAAATAAAGCTCGGGTATAGAAATAAACGAGGCACGCGGAGACGATGATGTATTCCCGTGTTCCCTTCCTTTGCAAGAAGGTACGTCACGTTTGGAGGGGTGGAGGTCCCACGAAGGATTCCCCAACGTCACGAAGGCTCACTCTATTCTCCGAACCAAACCCACGAAGGATAATGGCCCTTTCCTTATGATTAGCTTTTCCTCCACTCCGGAGATGGCAAGCTCCAAAACCACTTCACAAGCTCCACGAAGGAGAAGTCCTGGCCTCTTCACAATCTTCCTTGAAGAGATCACCGGAGCACCAACCGCCAAGCCAACTAGGAGGTCTCACTCCTAGAGTAACAAGCTCATGGTCTCTCACTCAAACTAATCATGGTGGAGAGCTCAACACTATGCAATGATGCAAAACAAGAACACTAGAGGTGTTCAAATCCTTCACACTCAAATCCCACCAAAGCAACAAATGCTAGGATGAGATTAGAGAGGAAGAACAAAGGAGGAAATCAACAAATGACTCCCAGATCTAGATCCAAAGGGTTCTCCTCACTTAGAGGAGAAGTGGATTGGTGGGGATTGTAGATCTAGATCTCCTCTCTTAGATCCCTCAAGAATGAGCAGGAATCATGGGGGAATCAAGAGATAGGGCAAGTTCTTCAAATGCAACAATGGAGGAGAGAGAGTGGAAGAACTTATCCAGCCCAAGGTGGAAGAAGGGATATTTATATCCCAAGCCGAAATATAACCGTTGGGAGTGTCCAACTCATCATCAGTCGAGGAGGCTGGTCAACCGGGCCTGGGGCCGGGCCGTTCGGTGAAGGACTCGGTCAGACCGGGCCACAGACCGGACCAGCCGGTCCAAACCGGACCTGGCGTTGTGTGATCAAGGCGCAGTACATGGCCCTCGTGTTACCGGAGCTGAGGCCGGTCTGCGCCGGGACAGCCGGTCCACAGCCCGGTCCGGCCGGGCGTGGGACCGGTCGAAACCGGGCGGCCATCCGAGCAGGCACTGGGCGAAGGGGAGAAGTCCCCTTGATTGTGCCCGGTGTGCACCGGTACAGGGGCCGGTCGGCGCCGGGCTAGCCGGTGCCACGGCCGGTCCAACCGGACCACAGACCGGCCAGGGGCAAAACAACTTTTCTTCATTTTAAACAGAAAAAGCTCCCGAACTCCGATTGACATGAAACCAATTTTGTTAGAAAGATAACGACAAATAGAACCCAACAAAAACTAGAAATATGGAGACTCCTCACAGGATATTTTTAGATGATTCTATAGAGGGAGTCTCCCACCGTCAAGAAACGGTGGAGACGACCAAACTCGAAAACGCAATAGAAGATGCATGCGGATTCCGTTTTCGATGAACTTGGGCTTGTTGTAAAGCTAGCAACAAGCTCAAGAACCTCACACAAAGAAATACCAAGAAGAAATAGGGATATGAAAAGTATGCAAAGGATTGATCTCCCTAAGACGATGCGATCAAGTTACCCAACCGAAAGCCCCTCTTGATAGTGCGGCTATCTATCCTATAATCCGGTCTCCCATCAACCACCTTGAGACCGGTAAAAGGAAAACCTATCAAGGTAATACCTTTGCCTTGCGCATTCCGCTTGATCTTGATGACAACTCTTCAAGCTCCACTCAAGCCGGAATGCCTCACTTGATCATCGTTACTTCGTGAAGACTCACAAATGCTCCCCCATACACCATGATGGGAAAGCTCCATTGATGCACAACTTCACGTGTCCATTATCACCAAATGGACGACAAGCTTCAAGCATATGATCCTCTTGAGATGCTCAACTTGAACTTGCCCAACCCAACCTTGATGGCGATCACCACTTGATGTCATCCTCTCATAGGCTATATGAGATCTCCCTTTTGATGTATGCCCATGGAAAGATACCTAACCCACATAGACAACACAAGGGCACATATATGATGGGTTAGTTCATAAAGCATAACTGACAAGGCTTACCATACCACATGACTTCACGTGGCATATTCTTCATATTTCATGTGTTGACCAAACTTGAATCTATTCTTCACTCTTTGTATTGGTCAATCTTGTATCTTCTCGTGCTCTATCATACTATCTTGAGGTGTATAAAGAATTCTTCATTTGTTTGCATGCTCTAAATCTTAGTCAACAATAGCTCAACTCATGAGACTATCATGACACCGACTTAGAGCCATAACTTGAATTCTTCACTTGGAATCAAGTACTCAAGATCTTGATCATCCATTGCTTGTCACATAAGCTAGAGCATGGCTAATATTGAGTTCCACATAGGAACACCATCTTCATTTCTTCTTCTTGATCATATTACATATATGTCTTCAAATGGATGATCCTTGATGCCAATACTCAAGGTATATCTTTATGTTCATGGCATCCATACTTGAATCCAACACATGGACTACAAGTAGTACCTATGGAATATTCCTTCATATAAACTCAATGAAAACATTAGTACATAGGGGTTATCATTAATTACCAAAACCACACATAGGGGCAATATACCCTTACACAAATAAGAAAAAGAGAGGTTATTACAGTAGTAACAATTTCCAAGATTCAAATAAAGAGAAATTACTTAAACAAAACTAGCAAAAACAAAAAGAAAGCGAAACATGCATATACAAAGTTCCGACGGAATATGATATGTAGATGAGTGAGATGTCGGTATACCTCCCCCAAGCTTAGGCTTTTGGCCTAAGTGGAGATCAACCCCATGGTGACCAAGCATCGAAAGAAATGTTGCCCCCGTAATACAATGAAGAGGCACCTTCGTCCTGGTATGAGCTCGAGGACGGCTCGGTGTAGTGCGCGGTGTAGTTCTCAGGGGCCGCCTCCTCCTCCTGGTGCTACCCATGGGTTCCTGTGAACAATAAACAAACCAGATTGTGGCAAGAGAACCTCCCTTTCATCTCCATCAGTAAATAGCATTCTATATACCAGACCTCCTGCACAAGAGTTAGCGGTTACGAATTGATGGTATTTCATAGCAGCAAGAACACGGGTTTGAGAATTGGTGAGGTGTTTTTTCGGGAGAGAGAGTCAAATGGCAGAGGAGAGAGCAAGTGGAGGGCCAGGGGGCCACACTTGGCCATGGCGCGACTAGGGTGTGCCCGCGCGGCCACATGGTGTGGCCGGCCTGTTGGCCCCCCTGGGCTGCCCCAGGTGCCTCTCTGCCCCTTTTATCACGCAAAAATTTTCTATACATTTTCTGGAATTTTTCGAGAAACTTTATTTTTGGGCAATTTTCAGAATTTGAATAATGATTCTATCACAGAAAATCAATTATGGAATGATGAAAAACCAAATCAAAACCAAACCTACATCAACTCTAAGACATTCTAATATAAAGTCAATCAATAGCATAGGTGAAACATAGTTTCATTCATTCAAAATTATTTTGTTAATATGGTTGATCAAGTCTTGTTATCGAAACAATTTTATATGAAGCAAAACCTTGTATTTCACACAATGATTATGTTACCTCAACCTCGACGGGAATAGTTCCAATCATGACGATATTCTTCTTCTTCTTTGGCTTGGACAAAGGCAAATGAAATTTCCCAATTTGGATGGTACCAACATTAATAATTGAGTTTAGACCATAATTCACATCAATCTTCTTGGGAAAATAAACCGTATGCTCTTTGTCCTCGACATTGAAAGTTACTTTTCCTTGGTTGCAATCAATAACAGCCCCTGTAGTGTTAAGAAAAGGTCTCCCAGGAATAATAGACATATTATCATCTTCCGGCATTTCTAACACAACAAAGTCAGTTAATATCATACAATGATGAGCAACTTGAACAGGAACATCCTCACATATATACCAACAGGAATAGGAGTAGACTTATCACCCATTTGCAAGGATATATCAGTTGGTATTAATTTTTCTAGATCAAGTCTTCTATAGAGTGAAAAAGGCATAACGCTAACTCCTGCTCCCAAATCACATAAAGCAGTTCTAAAATAATTATTTTTGATGGAGCATGGAATAGTGGGTATACCTGGATCACCAAGCTTCTTTGGGAACTTACCATTAAAAGGGTAATTAGCGAGCATAGTGGAAGTTTCCTCATTTGGAATCTTCCTCTTATTAGAGACAATATCTTTCATATACTTTGAATAAGGAGGCAATTTAATAGCATCAGTCAAAGGAATTTGCAAAAACAAAGGTTTCAT
Organism: Lolium multiflorum; assembly: GCA_030979885.1. Classification (NCBI taxonomy): domain Eukaryota; kingdom Viridiplantae; phylum Streptophyta; class Magnoliopsida; order Poales; family Poaceae; genus Lolium; species Lolium multiflorum. Next base: position 312,026,516 of record CM061750.1, on the reverse strand, counting down.
CAATTCACAAAACTTATTATAATGTTCTTCCTTCTTCAATTTATGTTTCTTATCAGGAAAAAGACATTGGTTTTTGCACCCAAGGTTCTCTTTCACTACCATGTTTAGTAGTAATGAAATCTTCCTTACTGTATTTTGTGTTCTTAGTATGCTTTTCAGGTTCTTCTTCAATTTCTTCTTTATCGGAAGCATCATTTTTATGATTACCACTTTCAGTTTCAGCATCAGAAGGATCGTTAGCTGGTTCAGAGGATTCTACAATAGTTTTATGTTTCCTCTTCTTTTTCTTAGACTTAGTCCTAGTATCATCAACTCATTTAGAATCTTGCTCAATTCTCTTTGGATGTCCTTCAGGATATAGAGGATCCTGAGTAGAAACACGACTTCTAGTTCTTATTTCGTAAGCATGTTTTTTCTCTAGAAGCATTAACTAGCAAATCTTTTTGCACTTTAGTGAGCTGATCAATTTGAGTCTGAACCATATGGAAATGTTTAACAAGCATTTTAACATCATTAGAGGTTCTTTCCACGATATCATGCAAATTATTGATAGTTCTAGAATTTTTTATTAGGTGATGTTCCACTCTCTTATTAAAATTATCTTGCTTTAAAATATATTTATCAAATTCATCTAAGCATTGATCAGAAGGTTTAGAGTAGGGAATATCTCTATTATCAAAGCGTTGGAGAGAGTGTACCTCAATAGTGGAAGAACGAGAGATTGGCTTACATAATTCTTCTATAGGTGGTAAATCTTCACATCTTCAGATTTAATACCCTTCTCCTTAAGAGATTTCTTGGCTTCCCTCATCACTTCATCATTTAATTCAATCATTCCCTTTTTCTTCGGTGTTGGTGTTGGCTCCGGTGTAGTCCAATCATTATAACTCTTGCTTATTTTAGTTAATAACTAGGAAGCATAGGCGCGGCGGCACGCCGCGCCCGTTTTTGTATCCTTTTGGTATATACCTAAGATTATATTAGTATGATATCTGACACTAACATTTTTTCATTTGAGGGACAATACATCGATCTGATAGTGACAGAGTAGCGCAACTAAGACATGCATATACAGATAGTGGAGTACTCGGTTTTACAGGATTGTAAAAGTAGAGCACATAGGTGAACGATATTATACATATATTATTTACGGTCACTGGACTCGGATGGATCAACAACAGCTTTGTGCAACATCCTTGTTTCACCGGTTTTGCTTCTCTCGTGTCGTTTGTGCTTGGATCAGGTCGATCTGGTGATGCGGATAGAAATTTTCTATTTACTGGAGATAAAAGAAAACAGTGAAGTCAGTATATTGCAATGTCAATGTGTAATTCATTTAAATGTGCTGCAAGTGCTTACGCGGTAAAGTTAAGCTCCTTTTCGGAAGGGAATGATTGTTTGCTTGCTTTTCTTTTCTCAATTGTTGCACTGCAAAAATTGATAAGAGGTTGACAATCCAAGTTTCATCAACTTGTTCTTTTAGGATAGATGTGGATTGATACCTATTATCCCGATGTAGCGGTTGATTCTCGGTTTTTCCTCACTCTGCCTTCTGTTGTGGAGCCTATGTTCCGGCACAAAAAAGAATCAGAGTGTTGTATAAGAATGTCCCGAAAGTTGAAAGAGCTCATTACTTTCTGCATCTATTTACTTCTCCTAGAGCTGAATCGGTTGCATCTATGATGTCTTTGGCAGGTGTTTTGTCTGAGATTTTGTTGCCAGCTGATGAATCTATTACATGGTCGAACCAAATCAAGATGTGTTGACTTTGCACTATTTGTTGGCAGTTTGGATATACCGCCTGATGCTATTACTGGATCAATAGTGTCGACCAATTCAAAATTTGAGATGTGGAATGTTATGTTGTCAGCGTCGATAGCATCGTGTGTGACATCAGCGACAACGACACATTTTTTCCACTGTACCGCTTATAGCTGATGGCACAAATATATTTGAACTCTTGTTGCTGCGACGATCATGATTGCCTCACGGCCTGTAAGAGTAACACCGTGGTCACTGAAAAATTTGAACTGCTTTATTAATTTTTTTCTTTTCTATTCATTAGGCTCAATACCTTTTGTGTTGACAGAAAGCTTGTAAATATATATAATGGCAGTGTAACTCACTATGTCTATATGAATCTATAAAGCTAATTTTACTCTTGTATGCTAGATTGTGAGGTCATAAAGCGATTTACCTGTCTACTCCTTTTATGCATGGGCAAATGCACTTTGTAGATTTCCGCCAGGGATGTTCATCCTCCAGCAATCCTTGTAGGACATGAACCGCTCAGTCATGAGGATTATTTACCTCTGCAATAATTAGTCTCAGTTTGCAGAAGTTTCCCTGAATGTGATTGATATGATATATTTGATTTTTTTGAGACTGAATATACCATGGTAGCTATTTTTGGTGATTCACTGAATCAGTAAGCGAGTAAATACCACAAGGTCGTCCTTGGCTTTTTAGGTAGAGCACATAGTGTTGCTTCGATTAGTTCATCTTTTGCACTTGCTGAACCTTGCCAGTCTATCTTTTGTAGTTGATGTTGGATGCTGCAATAATTGTTAACCTATACAGTGAGCATAAATCACACGATGACACATCAATTCTAGTGTTGTCCTTGGCTTTTTAGGTAGAGCACATAGTGTTGCTTCGATTAGTTCATCTTTTGCACTTGTTGAACCTTGCCAGTCTATCTTTTGTAGTTGATGTTGGATGCTGCAATAATTGTTAACCTATACAGTGAGCATAAATCACAGGATGACACATCAATTCTAGTGTTTATTGCATCCTACTTGTTCCATATGCCAGACATCTCTGGAATAGGTATATTGACAACTAACATGCCAAAAAAAATTATGTCAGTATATTTTACACAAACAATGTAGCAGCCCAAAGTAAAAAACAAAAAAGAAAGACAATAGTGCATAATGAACAATATAAGCAGGGGATTTCATGTGTGATAAAGTAAACACCTGGTAAGAGCGTATTGTCCCATGTTCGTGCGTGTCTCCAGGATTTCAGATGGTTTCGAATTGTATGCAAAAAGGGGAAAGTTTTGAGGTTGCGGAATAGTTTCCAGTATCTTTGTGAGTCGAGTAACCTTGGTTCTGTATGGATGGTCTGTCGGTCTGAAATTTTCTTGTGCATCAGAAATGTTGAATGTTTCGAAGGTTTAAACTGAAGTTCCTTTCAGTCGTTTCCTGAACTGAGCTAGGCGGTTAACTGGCATTCCCTTCTATAGAAGGAAAGTTTCAATGTTTCTTGCACGGAAATAGCAATCAGAATTCATAAGACCAGAGATATAAAGAAAAAACTGATTGTCTGAAAGAAAAATAGTACTGGTCATGTAAATACTACTATGGCTGTCTGAAAGTATAATACCTAGGTACTATTGATCAGTGGGATATGTAAACAACTTGTAGGTCAGAAAATGGAAACATTGCTAAATTGGTACTTGTGATTTTCATTTTCCAATTATTTTTCAATAGTATCTGAAGCTAAATTAACTTACATTGAATCTAAATAGTATCTGAATAGGGTCAGCTAAAACACAAAAGACAAATTATTATCTCCAGATTTGCTTTTGCTAAATTAAAATGATGATTAAGCCTCTTCTCTCAGGCATCACGTTTAATAGTTTGGAAGTGATGCTCTATGCCATGGTTGAAACACATCAACCAGAGGAACCTCAGTACAGGGCAAGCATACGCTCCAGAACTTACTCCACTAAAAACATGCAGTAAACGGAAGAACTACTATATGCCCCATTCCTCTAGCAGAATGCAACTAAACATGAAAGGGTAGCAACTATATGAGCACATAGCACGAATATATTAGAAAATATGGCCAGACAAATCAACATACCTCGAACTGTAGCCTTTAATAAACGGCTATAAAGATGATCAAGCACCTCTCAATATATATCATTTGTCTACCACCTCCTTCCTCTTACCGCTCCTTTTGAGGGTGTTTGGTAAGTTTCATGTCATATATGGTTAACTAAAACAGAAAGAACGAATTAATTATCTCCAGCTTTGCTATTCCTAAATTAAATAAGGATTAAACCTCTTATGTCAAGGTCGTAGTAGTTTGAAAGTGATGCTCTATGACATGGTTGAAACACAACAGTCAGATGAACAGAATCACAGAGAGAGGTAAAGATAATAATCAAAACGGATATATATCCAAGGAGAATATAGAGGAGTAATGAGAGTTAAAGAGAACATGAAAGCCAGACAAAAAAGACTCCCACGCCCCCCACCCCACCACGAGTTTACCGCAGCGGGATCCCAAAGAGCGCCTACCTTCGATGCAGGATCCCCCGGAGCGTCTGCCTTCGATGAAGCAGCAGCAACCTTCTCCGTCGCCTCCGTTGTTGAGGAGGTCGCCGCTCTTGCCGGAGATAAGAGATGAAGCAGCAGCAGCTTGTCCCGCTGTCTCCGCCATAGAGGATGCCGCTTCCCCCGCCGGCAGCTCGGTGGCTTCCTTCTTGTTGTCCCCCAACAACCCTTGTCGTCCCCGCAGCCTATGCAGCGCAGGCGACGCACAGGGCGGATCTCACACGGCAACCCGTGCCGGGCGGCGGAGTGCGGGGCGCACGGACTGGGCAGCAAGAGCTGAGCGTGGGAAACGGGCGAGTCCGGAAGGGATGCCCACGGGCTGCTTATGCGCAGAAGACATCCCTGCTACTACCCCGAGCAGCCGGCCTCCTTGTGCTGCTCCCAGGTGTGGCGGCGACCACAGGCTGAGTTGCAGTGGCCATGGGCAGATGGAGGTGGAGGCAGGCAGAAACGTCGAGAGAGATATTTGGGGGATCCACCGCCCAATCCAGAAACTGCTCGATTGCTCAGTTGTGGGTCCAACACCGCTTTGATCAGATTAAACATGTCACGGAAAGGAAACCGGGAGACGATCCGTCAACAATACACGCCACAAACTTGTTTGCCGGTTGCCGGTAACCTGATTCTCAAGAAAAAAAAGCTAAAAAAATTACCGCCTGAGGCAAAGAAAAATAGCAGGGTACGTGTCGTTGAAGGAAGGAATGGTAACGATGGAAAATTGCCCATCTACAGTGCACCGATCAATTAGGGAGCGCTAAACTGTATAACTTTTATATAGGGTATAGATTCCTCAGCTTCAGTCGGAGTTCTTTTCCTGAAAACACAACCAGCACAACGATCCATATATGTCCTAGATTCAACGGTTAGTCTATTATAGAATATATCAAGGAGCTCATTTCTGCTAATGGATATTTAGGTAATGCTCTAATTAAAGAACAAAATCTTGCCCAAGATTCAAGCAATTTCTATCCTTCTATCTGCACAAAGTCAAAGATTTTCTGCAAAGCAACATGTTGACCACTAGCAGGGAAATATTTCTGAAAGAAAGTATTAACCAAACCAATAGGACTATCAATAGATCCAGGAGACAAATTATCATACCAAACTTTAGCTGCTCCTTTCAAAGAGAAAGGGAAAATTTTAGTGACAAAGTAAGTGTGTATCTTAATATCATCGGAGAATAAATTGCTCAAAGTAGAAAGTTCATTCATATGTTTCATAGCACTTTCATTTTCAGTACCACAGAAAGGTTCTTTCTCAACAATAGATATGTAAGATAAATCCAGAGAGAAATCATAATCCTTATCTCTAATATTTATGGGAGATGTGGCAAATTTAGAATCAGGAGACAAATTATATCTAACAGCTCGTCTTGCAAGAAGACTTCTCATAGCACTTGCATCTCTAGTAGCATGACATTCTTCAATGAAGTCATCATCAAGTTCAATATAAGTTTCATCAAGATCATCGCTAGGATTCCCCCTAGGTTGAGGTGAACTAACAGGTGTAATAATATTTTCAGAATTTTCAAATTGTTTAGCTCTAGCAATTGTAGTATCTAGGAAAGGACCTAACGAACCACTCTTATATATCAAGCACAGTATAAGCATCATCAAAATCATCAGGAGCATTATCAGATTCAACAGAAGTATCAGTAGCATGTGGTGGAGTAAGAAGCTTACTCATAACAGATGGCGAATCAAGAGCAACAGAGGTGTTCAGAGTTGTACCTCTTCTTGTAGTGGATGGCAATATAGGGAACTTCGATTCAGGAGCTTTCCCCATAATAAATAAATTGCAGCGAACAATATCACCTTCAAGTGGGCTTGTAAATAAAGCTATGCTCCCCGACAACGGTGCCAGAAAATAGTCTTGATGACCCACAAGTATAGGGGATCGCAACAGTCTTCGAGGGAAGTAAAACCCAAATTTATTGATTCGATGCAAGGGGAGCCAAAGAATATTTATAAGCTTTAACAAGTGAGTTGTCAATTCACCTGCACCTGAAAATAGACTTGCTCGCAACAGTTTATCAGTAGTAACAGTTTTATGGCAGTGGGAGTAGTGAAGTAACAAAATAGTAATGAAATAAAAACAGCAGTAGCGATGATTGCAGTAGACAGCAGGATTAAAATATTGTAGGCATAGGGATGGATGAATGGGAGAGTCCATGTAATAGCAAGACATAGGCATTTCAAATAATAATGATAAAAGTATCTTAGCATAATAAATCCATAGGCGTGTGTTTCTATTTAGTCGTGCGTGCTCGCAATGAGAAACTTGCACGACATCTTTTGTCCTACCAGCCCGTTGCAGCAGGGCCTTTGGGGAAACTACTGGTAATTAAGGTACTCCTTTTAATAGAGTACCGGAGCAAAGTATTAACACTCTGTGAACACACGTGATCCTCACATCGTAGTCACCACCTCTGGTTATCCCAATTCTTGGTCACTTTGGGGCCTCGGGTTCCGGACAACAATATGTGCATACAACTTGCAGATATGATCAAAAACGATAATTATCCTCATGAATCAATAACATGTTCAGATCTGAGATCATGTCACTTGGGCCCAAAGTGACAAGCATTACACATAGCAAGTTGCAATAATGTCAAAAATACTAACAACGGATACTAGGCAGTATGCCCATAACAATCTTATAGCTATTACATGTGCAATCTCATCCAATCCCTACCATCCCCTATAGCCTACAACGGGGAATTACTCAGATATGGATGGGGGAATCATGAATGGTTGATGGAGAGGCGTCGGTGATGGCGATGGCGATGATCTCCTCCAAATCCTTGTCCCGACAGGGTGCCAGGACGGAACTCCTGGTCCCCGGATTGGGGTTTCTGGTGGCGGCGAAGCAGCGGAACTCTTTCTGGAAAAACATCAAACCCCTCTCGGTTTTCAGGTCCAGGGGCATCTTATAATGCGAAGGAGAGGTCGAAGGGGTGGCCGAGGCGGCCAGACCACCCTGCTAACGTGTAGAAGCTTCCTTGTAACGGTACAGCACACGTCCGTTGGGAACCCCAAGAGGAAGGTATGATGAGCACAGCAGCAAGTTTTCCCTCAAGAAACCAAGGTTTATCGAACCAGTAGGAGATGAAGGCCACGTGAAGGTTGTTGGTGGAGGAGTGTAGTGCGGCGCAACACCAATGATTCCGGCGACAACATGGAACCGCACAACACAATCAAACTACTTTGCCCCAACTTAAACAGTGAGGTTGTCAATCTCACCGGCTTGCTGAAAACAAAGGAATTAACGTATGGTGTGGAGAATTATGTTTGCTTGCAGAAAACAACAGAGAACAATGATTGCAGTAGATTGTATTTCAGATATAAAAGAATAGGACCGGGGTCCACAATTCACTAGTGGTGTCTCTCCAATAAGATAAATAGCATGTTGGGTGAACAAATTACAGTTGGGCAATTGACAGAATAGAGATTCATATACATATCATGATGACTACTATGAGATTTACTTAGGGCATTACGACAAAGAACATAGACCGCCATCCAGCATGCATCTATGCCTAAAAAGTCCACCTTCAGGTTAGCATCCGCACCCTTCCAGTATTAAGTTGCAAACAAAGACAATTGCATTAAGTATGATGCGTAATGTAATCAACACAAATATCCTTAGACAAAGCATCGATGTTTTATCCCTAGTGGCAACAAGACATCCACAACCTTAGGGGCTTTGTCACTCCCCCAGATTCAATGGAGACATGAACCCACTATCTAGCATAAATACTCCCTCTTGGAGTCACAAGTATCAACTTGGCCAGAGCCTCTACTACCAACGGAGAGCATGCAAGAACATAAATAGCACATATATGATAGATCAATAATCAACTTGACATAGTATTCAATATTCATCGGATCCCAACAAACACAACATGTAGCATTACAAATAGATGATCCCGATCATGATAGGCAGCTCACAAGATCTAAACATGATAGCACAAGAGGAGAAGACAACCATCTAGCTATGGACCCGTAGTCCAAGGATGAACTACTCACGCATCAGTCCGGAGGCGGGCATGGTGATGTAGAGCCCTCCGGTGATGATTCCCCTCTCCGGCAGGGTGCCAGAGGTGATCTTCTGAACCCCCGAGATGGGGTTGACGGCGGCGGCGTCTCTGGAACTTTTTCCGTATCGTCGCTCTCGGTACTAGGATTTTCGCGACGCAGGGATTAAGTAGGCGAAGGGGCAGCACAGGGGGCACCCGAGGGGCCCACCCCATAGGCCGGCGCGCCCCCCTCCTAGCCGCGCCGCCATGTGGGGTGGCCGCCTCTTGGCCCCACTCCATCTCCTCTTCGGTGTTCTAGAACCCTCCGTGGAAAATAAGACCGTGGGCTTTTGTTTCGTCCAATTCCGAGAATATTTGTAAACTAACTTTTCTGAAACCAAAAACAGCAGAAAACAGGAACTGGTACTGCGGCATCTTGTTAATAGGTTAGTTTCGGAAAATGCATAAAAAACATTATTAAGTATGACTAAAACATGTTGGTATTGTCATAAAACTAGCATGGAACATAAGAAATTATAGATACGTGAGACGTATCAAGCATCCCCAAGCTTAGTTCCTACTCGCCCTCGAGTAGGTAAACGATAAAAACAATAATTTCTGAAGTGACATGCTACCAACACAATCTTGATCAATACTATTGTAAAGCATATGAGATGAATGAAGTGATTCCAAGCAATGGTTTGTTAACAAAAAGATAATGACTAAACAACTGAATCATATAGCAAAAACTTTTCATGAATAGTACTTTCAAGACAAGCATCAAAAAGACTTGCATAAGAGCTAACTCATAAAGAAATAGATTCAAAGTAAGAGGTTTCGAAGCAACACAAAGGAAGATTAAGTTTCAGCAATTGCTTTCAACTTGTAACATGTATATCTCATGGATAATTGTCAACACAAAGTAATATAATAAGTGCAATAAGTAAAATGTAAGAATCAACGCACACAGTTGACACAAGTGTTTGCTTCTAAGATAGAAAGAAGTAGGTAAACTGACTCAACATAAAGTAAAAGAAAGGCCCTTCGCAGAGGGAAGCAGGGATTACTCATGTGCTAGAGCTTTTATTTTGAAAACATGGAAACAATTGTGTCAACGGTAGTAATAATTCATATGAGTTATGCATAAAACTTCCTATAAGTTGCAAGCCTCATGTATCGAATACTACTAGTGCTCGCACCTTGTCCTAATTAGCTCGGATTTCCATGGATTATCATTGCATTACATATGTTTAAACCAAGTGTCACAAAGGGGTACCTCTATGCCACCTGTACAAAGGTCCAAGGAGATAAATCGCATTTGATTTCTCGATTTTGATAGATCTCAACTTGAGGACATCCATACCGGGACAACATAGAAAACAGATAATGGACTCCTCTTTTTAATGCTTCAAGCATTCAACAACAAATAATATTCTCATAAGAGATTCTGAGGATTAATGTCCAAGCTGAAACTTCCACCATGATACATGGCTTTGGTTGGCGGCCCAATGTTCTTCTCTAACAACATGCATACTCAAACCATTCAATCATGGAAAATCTCCCTTACTTCAGACAAGACGAACATGCATAGCAACTCACATGATATTCAAAAAGGAAAAGTTGATGGCGTCCCCAGAAACATGGTTACCGCTCAACAAGCAACTTATAAGAACTAAGATACATAGCAACATATTTGTTACCACAATAGTTTTAGGCTACTTTCCCATGAGCTATGTATTGCAAAGACAAGGAATGAAATTTTAAAGGTAGCACACAAGCAATTTACTTTGGAATGGCAGAAAAATACCACATATAGGTAGTTATGGTGGACACAAATGGCATAGGTTTTGGCTCAAGGTTTTTGGATGCACGAGAAGCATTTCCTCTCAGTACAAGGCTTTGGCTAGCAAGGTTGTTTGAAGCAAACACAAGTATGAACAGTACAGCAAAAACTTACACAAGAACATATTGCAAGCATTATAAGACTCTACATGTCTTCCTTGTTGTTCAAACACTTTTACCAGAAAATATCTAGACCTTAGAGAGATCAATCATGCAAACTAAATTTCAACAAGCTCTACGGTAGTTCTCCACTACTAGATTTAAACTACATGATGCAAGAGCTTAAACATGATCTACTTGAGAGCTCAAAACAATTGCCAAGTATCAAATTATTCAAGACAATATGAGACATTTTCTGTTTCCAACCAAATAACAACAAGTACAAGTGTTGCGGCTTTCAGCTTTCGCCATGAATATTAAAGTAAAAGAAGAACACAAGTGTTCAAATGAAAAGCGGAGCGTGTCTCTCTCCAATACAAGGATTGCTGGGATCCGAATTTATTCAAACAAAAATAAAAATAAAAGCAAACAGACGCTCCAAGTAAAGCACGTAAGATGTGACGGAATAAAAATATAGTTTCACTAGAGGTGACCTGATAAGTTTGTTGATGAAGAAGGGGATGCCTTGGGCATCCCCAAGCTTAGACGCTTGAGTCTTCTTAAAATATGCAGGGATGAACCACGGGGCTGTTGGAGATATGCCCAAGAGGCAATAATAAAGTGGTTATTATAATATCTTTGTGTTTATGATAAATGTTTATATACCATGCTATAATTGTATTAACCGAAACATTGATACATGTGTGTTATGTAAACAACAAGGAGTCCCTAGTAAGCCACTTGTATAACTAGCTTGTTGATTAATAGATGATCATGGTTTCGTGATCATGAACATTGGATGTTATTAATAACAAGGTTATGTCATTAGTTGAATGATATAATGGACACACACCCAAATGAGCGTAGCATAAGATCAAGTCATTAAGTTCATTTGCTATAAGCTTTCAATACATAGTTGTCTTAATCCTTCGACCATGAGATCATGTAAATCACTTACACCGAAAGGGTACTTTGATTACATCAAACGTCATTGCGTAAATGGGTGACAATAAAGGTGGGATTAAGTATTCGGAAAGTGTGAGTTGAGGCATATGGATCAACGGTGGGATTTGTCCATCCTGATGACGGATAGATATACTCTGGGCCCTCTCGGTGGAATGTCATCTGATTAGCTTGCAAGCATGTGAATAGTTCATAAGAGATCACATACCACGGTACGAGTAAAGAGTACTTGTCGGTAACGAGGTTGAACAAGGTATGGAGATACCGATGATCAAACCTCTGACAAGTAAAATATCGCGAGACAAAGGGAATTGGCATCGTATGTAAATGGTTCAATCGATCACTAAGTCATCGTTGAATATGTGGGAGCCATTATGGATCTCCAGATCCCGCTATTGGTTATTGCTCGGAGAGGAGTCTCGACCATGTCTCGCATAGTTCGCGAACCGTAGGGTGACGCGCTTAAGGTTCGATGTCGCATAAGTAGATTCGGAATATGAGTTGGAGTCCGAAGTTTTTGTTCGGAGTCTCGGATGGGATCCAGGACATCACGAGGAGGTCCGGAATTGTCCGGAGAATAAGATTCATATATGGGAAGTCAATTTCCGGGGTTCGGGAAAAAGTCCGGTGTTTTGACCGGAGCTTCTAGAAGGTTCTAGAGGGCCACCAGTGGGCCCACCACCCGGGAGAGGCCACATAGGCGCCACATGGCATAGTGGGTCCTACCCACCATGACATGTGGGCCTAGGCCGGCCCCCTTAGAGATAAGATCTATCTCTAGTTTAAATGGTTTAAATCTAGAGATAAGATCTATCTCCTAAAATAAATGGTTTAAATTAGGAGATAAGGGGGAAAACTTGGGGGAGGAGTTTGCCCCCCATGTGGCCGGCCAAAGAGGGTAGGTGGGCCCTAGGGGAAACCCTAGGCCGACCCCCCACCTATATAAAGAGGGGAGGGGGTGGCCGGCCAAGGCACCCCACCATTGCCTCCTCCTCTGGCCGCCTCTCCCTCCACCATACGCTGTCCGGGCTTAGGCGCAGTTTTCTTCCTCCACCACCACCACCACGCCGTCGTGCTGCTGGACGTTGGAGGAGATCTACCACACCTCCGCCGCCCGCTGGAACGGGAGAGGAAGGAGCTTCATCGACACCGTACGCGCGACCGAGTACGGAAGTGCTGCCGGATTGCAGCACCGGGGACGATCGTCTACACCAACAACGAGATTAATCTCGTAGGCTTGGAATCTTCGAGGGTTAGTCTCATCTCCATCTCGTTGCTTAGATCTAGTAGATTGGATCTTGAGTGTTCCATAGATTAGATCTGTTGGTTTTATTCGCTTTGCGGTAGGAAAATTTTTGTTTTCTATGCAACGAACCCCATCAGTGGTATCAGAGCCACGTCTATGCATAGATCTGTTGCACGAGTAGAACACAATGGTTTGTGGGCGGTGATGCTTTTGTTGCTTTAGTTTGTGTACTTTGCTTCTTGCGGGATGGTGGGATGAAGCGGCCCGGGCTAACTTTACATGACCGCGTCTCATGAGACTTGCTCCACGCTTGACATGCAACTTGTATTGCATAAGTGGCTTTGCGGGTGTCTGTCTCTCCCACCATAGTGAAGATTGTAATTTGCACTTCTATTGTCAACACTAGTATCACCGTTGTGGTTCATGTTCGTAGGTAGATTGGATCTTACTCGAAAACCCTAAACCACGTAAAAGATGCAAACCAAATTAGAGGCGTCTAACTTGTTTTTGCAGGGTTTGGTGATGTGATATGGCCATAATGTGATGATGATTATATTTGATGTATGAGATGTTCATTGTTGTATTATGGCAATGTGGTGACCCAGCATACCACTGCATGGTGTAGTATGCAAGTCTGATATAACACCAATGAAACACCGTTCCACTAGTATTATATCGCTCAGAGTGGTACAACAAAAACATATGCGGGTCCAAGGCATGTCTATAGAATTACAACTCCGACTCTTACAGAAGATCAGCACAGCCTCCTACTTTACAATGAGGTAAATCTTCAAATAAGCTCCAGAAGAACGACTCGTAGTCTAATCCTATCACGAACTCTATTTGTAGAGTATTTAACTAGCTATAGAGGCTAAGAATAGATTCTAGCTAAATAGGAGCTAGGTTTTGGAAGCTAGTTCCTTTCTATTGCTAATCTAGGTTTTCTCCTTGTTTAATGTGGTATCGGACTCTCCTGACATGGTCCTGTCTCCTGAAGTAGTTGTTGACTCCTCGGCTTTCGAGTTGCACTGTAGATCCTCCTTTGATGCCTCCATACCTAAGCAGGGGATTTAAGAGTGGGATGAGTACGAGCGTACTCAACAAGTTCATTATAGGAAAGAGGTGTTTAATGCACTAGCTACAGCCATAGACCAGAAAGTCATAGGCATGCAAGTTTTTGTAATCATTTCTTCAAAAGGTTACTTTTATTCTGAAGAGCTATGTCCGTCAGCCTTCACCGGTTGACTAGAACTTCATGGAGTTCCTTTCCGGCGCGCAGCTCCATATCCGGAAGGGAGTGACTGGTCACAGTTACACTGCAGAGGTGTGTTTTTACCCATAAGAGATCTTAACCTTGGTGCCAACCAATTTCCCCGTCCACACTTCCTTTGGTGTGAGGCCCGGTATAAGGTCCTAGTCAATCATGTTCCTCCGCTACCTCGAACACCCACCCTTTGTTGCATACCCCGACCCTGGGTCCTCGTCGGTCCCATTATTCCCACTCACGGGTGGACCCCGACCACGACGACAGTTTGGGATCGAACCAAACTCCTTCGCCGGTAGCTGCAACCCATCATAGACCGCAATACCGTGGGGACTTAGGACTCCCCAGCCTCACCATCTTGCTCCTCGGGCGACAAGTGTACTACGGACTATGCCGTGGGGACTTAGGACTCCCCAGCCTCACCAGCTTGCCCCCTCGGATCACAAGTGTACTACGGTAAAGCGCGTCCGTTGATGAACGAGAGGTGGAAACACTTTTGACTACTCCGTCCCATTCCATCTTATGGTTAACACGTATTACGGCACAAGAATCACTGGACGACATTTGTTGTTTAATCCTAGATGGATATAAACCCGTGCAATGGAACCTCCACCATATCAACACAAACCATGGTTCCATTGCCCACCACATAGTCATATTCATAGTTATGAAAATAATTCTTTTGATTTTCATGCAAGAGTGATAAGCATAGTACTTTGCAAGTAATTTGGTAAAAATACTCAAATGACATGAGCAAGCGATGAACTTGCCTTTCTTGACTGCAAGATTATGCAGACAAGGTCTTCGATACGCAATAACTCCAAATTCTGAAATAGCATCATCGTCCGGTAAGGACGATGTTTAAAAGATTGGCAAGGATGCAATAATGCATAAGTATGAGATGCAATCGCTCTAAGCGTGACCTAACCCCGATGATTTAGTATTAGTGAGTGGTAATAATTAGTTCAGTGTGTTGCACTTTTAGAGTGATTCACAAACAAGGTTCTTATTCAGGTTTGTGTTGTTTTAGAATCATAAGCAAGTGGTAAAATGCATAGTAACAATCATACACACCAAGGGATAATAGTTGTATAATAAGTAAAGAGCAGTTGTCAAGTTTAAGTCCTATAGTGCATGGTTGATGATTACTTCTTATATAATTCAAGAGAATAACTTTTGAAGAACATATTCTTTAATAAATAACAAGTATGATAATTGGGTTGGTGGGTTCTATGGGTTCCTATGGTTTCAATTGGTTTCTGGAGTAAGTATTAGATGGATCCCAACAAAGTTGGATTCATCAACAATTAAGGCTTGTATGGTTTTAGTGAAGTACAAGTATCTTAAGCAATTAATGGTTGCTATCATGGTGATATATCTTACTGGTAATAGATAGCTAGGGTTTATAGGTCCTATTAGGCAAGGTTGATGACTATTCTTTATTTTCTTCAAAAGAATAACTTTTGAAGAACATACTTCTTAAGGAATAAGAAGTATTACAATTAAGGTTGAGGTTGTCTAGGGTTTGCTATTGGATCTACTAAGTAAGGCATAGTTGGTTTCTAAATAGGATGGTTCATAAGTATCTCACACTAGTAGGGTTTAGTGTGTATGTAATATGATACACAATATTGGCATGGTTGCTATTAGGGTTCATCACAATGGTGTGATGCTAAGCATGGTCCATTAAGGTTGATATCTCTAAGGATAGGATCTATGGTTTGCACTTGGTTAACCCTATTTGATCATCTAGGTCTAATGAAGATGAACATATGGAATACCATTTTATTAGTGGCAGGTCTCTATTATTTTATGAAGACCTGACAAGTATTTAGTTGCAATTATAGTTCTATGAATGAAAAGAAAGTATCATGATCATATATTCTAACCTAGGGTTAGGGTTGGAAGCAAATTAGGGTTCACATGTAATAATGGAGCTAGGGTTCTAAGTGAATTTAGGGTTTTAGGGTTTCACATGAAATGGTGAGGTTGTAATCTTTATTCAACATGTAATTAGGGTTTCCTAATCTACCATATAGTTATTAAGTTAATGACTTCATTATAAAGTTGAAGTTATCAATAACTTTAAAATAAAAATAATATTGGATTTAGAATTTTATTATTTTTAAGGATTTTAATAATTAAGGTAATTATTAATCAGGGTTTAAATCCCTCTAATAAGGATTTAATAAAATAACAAATAAATAAAATTTAGTTTTAAGATTTTATTTATTTACTTACTGGTTTTTATTTAATTTGGAATGTTTTCCTAATTATTGAATTTTAATTGAATTTAGAATTAAAATTAAAGGCTTAAATAATAAGTATTAAATAATTAAGTTTTTATTAAAAATAAAAATTTCATCTTATATTTTTATTGGATAGAGTTTTCTTTTATAAGAATTTTAATATCTTATTTGTATTTTTCTGAATTAAATTGGATTTTATAAATTCATGTGAAGTTTCAGCAATTTACATAATTTGAAATAAAGGAAAATGGCTAAAACTACTGAATGCACCCAGGCTAGTGTTACCCCCAGGGACTGACTCGTGGGCCAGTGGCCACGTTGGCTGCCACCGTGGTGGTGATGTGGCACCCAAGGCCACCACCGGTGGTCAGCCGTGGACGGCGCCGGTGTTCCCGGGGTCCCGCGGGGGCGTGCGCGTGCTTGATAGAATCAGGGGGATGAGACGAACCAAATGGTGGCGGCGCCCCCTCCGAATGGTCACCGGAGGGTGGCCGGCGGCGATGGTCGGCGGCGGTGGATACGGTCGATCGTCGGGGAACACGCTACGGTACGTAATTGAGCGCTGTAAGCATGCTATGTGGTAGAGAGGCTCACCAGGAGCACGATGAGCTTGGCGGAGAGATCAATGGGGGTCTGTATCGCCGAAATTCTTTGGTACCGGCATCGGAGAAGACGAGGTCGTCGGCGACGATTCTGACCGCGGCGGCTCGATTCCTCTCGCAGGATGAACAAGTCGAGCATGGAGATTCCAATGGTAGTCACGGCGGGCTCGGGGCTGCCCCAATCGACGGCGAGAGGGGTGCCGGCTCTAGGGTTTCTATTTGGGCGAAAATTAAACAGAGAGAAG
Organism: Lolium multiflorum; assembly: GCA_030979885.1. Classification (NCBI taxonomy): domain Eukaryota; kingdom Viridiplantae; phylum Streptophyta; class Magnoliopsida; order Poales; family Poaceae; genus Lolium; species Lolium multiflorum. The sequence goes on along the minus strand of CM061750.1, from coordinate 312,009,642 downwards.
AACTCGGCTAGGGTTCGTCCGGGGTTTTTATTGGCGCCAGTCGCGGAGGAGTCGCCACCGAGAGAAGAAGAGGAGCACGCCGTCGTGCTGTCCTCCATGCGCACGAAGAGGATGAGGATGACTCCTCCCTCTGTTATTTTGGCGAAGGGTACGTGGGTAGCCTGTTGGGTGGACTTGGGCCATGGTGTTGGGCTACTGCTGGGTTGCTACGGGCTTGGTTGCTGGGCTGCAGCTGCGGTGCAGGTAAGGTCCAGGTAGGTTTTTCCCTCCTCTCTTCTTTTTTGTTTTATTTTCTGTTTTCAATTCTGTTTTTTTTTAATTCTTGTTTTAATTCTAATTTTAAATCATGTGATACCTGCAGGTATCAAATAATTTGAATTTCAGTAGGACTATTAAAGGATGAATGCTTTCCTGCATTGTTTTTGGGATAAACATTTAATATATGTGAGCTACATTGCAAATTTTTATTAATCATGATTTTATGCACTCATTTTAATTTTCTTTTTCTTGTGTAATCAACTCTGTTTGAAATTATTAGAATTGATAATTCCAGCTCAAGGTATTTCAGGAGTTATCATTAGGGCTTGTTATCTTGTTTGAGAAGTTGGTTGTTCACATATGATTTTATGTGAGCATCAACTATTAGGGTTTTATGATTTCTATTACAACCCCCTTGTAAAGTTAACACTATTATTATATTTGAAAGTATCTAAGGTAGGTATTGTTCCATCATGGTTGATCTTGGTTACAAAGATAAATAGTTGATCACCATGTGTGGGTTTTAACTATAGGACTTATCATTAGATATCACTTTTGTTTAGTAATTGAGCATGAGAGTGCAATGCTAGGGTTGTAATGATGTTTACCTAATGGCCATGGGTTTGATTCACAATTATGGTCTAGGTTTATATTGCAATCTCCATAGTGGTGTGTAAACTAGGGTTGAGATACAATTCTAATTTATAGAATTGGAATGACATCATATTACATGTGCTAGGTTTAATCTCCCCAATGCATGGTAAAATGGTTACTTACTTATTATTTCATGTGCTTATCTAATTTCTAAGGATTTGAGAATGGGTTTTATCTTCTACCAATTAACTTCTATTAACATTCTCAATTAATCATTAAAGTAACTACAGTGGTTATAGTTCTTTTTATAGTTAACTTTGGTCATATGGATGGATGGTTTCTCACCATTTAGAGTATAGAGTTTGACTCTAAATGTTTTCTTGTGGTTCTTAAGTGAAGAATAGGTGTAATGTAGATGTGGTAGAGTGTACTCGTGATCACCAAGTGATTTACAAGTTAAGGTTAGGATATAAGTCTAAGGTTGCTTACTAGTTACCTCCCTATGATTTCATGTGGTGAATAATATCTACTGATCCTATTAGGATTTAACTTATCCTCATGATACGTCTCCAACGTATCGATAATTTCTTATGTTCCATGCTACTTTATTGATGATACCTACATGTTTTATGCACATTATATGTCATATTTATGCATTTTCTGGAACTAACCTATTAACAAGATGCGAAGAGCCAGTTGCTGCTGTTTTTGGTTTCAGAAATCCTAGTAAAGAAATATTCTGGAATTGGACGAAACTTTCGCCAGGGTCCTATTTTTGCACGAAGCTTCCGAAGACCGAAGACCTAACGAAGTGGGGCCACGAGGAGGGGTGGCCGGCGCGCCCAGGCCCCGCCGCGCCGACCTAGCCCTGGGCCCCTCGTGTGGCCCCTCGCGTTGACCCTCCGCCTACTTAAAGCTTCCGTCGCGAAACCCCCAGTACCGAGAGCCACGATACGGAAAACCTTACGAGACGCCGCCGCCGCGAATCCCATCTCGGGGATTCTGGAGATCGCCTCCGGCACCCTGCCGGAGAGGGGATTCATCTCCCGGAGGACTCTACACCGCCATGGTCGCCTCCGGAGTGATGAGTGAGTAGTCCACCCCTGGACCATGGGTCCATAGCAGTAGCTAGATGGTCGTCTTCTCCTTGTTGTGCTTCATTGTTAGATCTTGTGAGCTGCCTAACATGATCAAGATCATCTATATGTAATTCTATATGTTGTGTTTGTCGGGATCCGATGGATAGAGAGTACTATGATTATGGTGATTATCAATCTATTGTTCATGTGTTGTTTATGATCTTGCATGCTCTCCGTTATTAGTAGAGGCTCTGGCCAAGTTTTTACTCTTAACTCCAAGAGGGAGTATTTATGCTCGATAGTGGGTTCATGCCTCCATTGAATCTGGGACAGTGACAGAAAGTTCTAAGGTTGTGGATGTGCTGTTGCCACTAGGGATAAAACATTGATGCTATGTCTAAGGATGTAGTTATTGATTACATTACGCACCATACTTAATGCAATTGTCTGTTGCTTTGCAACTTAATACTGGAGGGGTTCGGATGATAACCTGAAGGTGGACTTTTTAGGCATAGATGCAGTTGGATGGCGGTCTATGTTCTTTGTCGTAATGCCCAATTAAATCTCACTATATTTACCATGCCATGTATATGCATTGTTATGCCTTTCTCTATTTGTCAATTGACTGTAATTTGTTCACCCAACATGCTTTATCTTATGGGAGAGACACCTCTAGTGAACTGTGGACCCCGGTCCTATTCTTTACATAGCATACAATCTACTTGTTTTACTGTTTTCTTTGCAAACATCTTCCACTCGATACGTTTAATCCTTTGTTACAGCAAAGCCGGTGAGATTGACAACCTCACTGCTTCGTTGGGACAAAGTACTTGGGTTGTGTTGTGCAGGTTCCGCGTTGGCGCCGGAATCCCTGGTGTTGCGCCGCATCACATTTCGCGACCATCAACCTTCAACGTGCTTCTGGCTCCTACTGGTTCGATTAAACCTTGGTTTCATACTGAGGGAAACTTGCTTCTATACGCATCATACCTTCCACTTGGGGTTCCCAACGTGTGCATCTACGCGTATCAAGCTAAATTTCTGGCGCCGTTGGGAGATCAAGACACGCTGCAAGGGGAGTCTCCACTTCTCAATCTCTTTACTTTGTTTTTGTCTTGCTTTATTTTATTTACTACTTTGTTTGCTGCACCTAAACAAAACACAAAAAAATTAGTTGCTAGTTTTACTTTATCTTGTCTTGCTCTCCATATCGAAAACACAAAAAAATTAGTTACTTGCATTTACTTTATCTAGTTTGTTTTATTTACCGTTGCTAAAATGGCCAACCATGAAAATACTAAATTGTGTGACTTCACAAATGCAAATAATAATGATTTCCTATGCACACCTATTGCTCCACCGCTACTACAGCAGAATTCTTTGAAATTAAACCTGCTTTACTAAATCTTGTCATGAGAGAACAATTTTCTGGTGCTAGTTCTGATGATGCTGCTGCCCATCTCAATAATTTTGTTGAACTTTGTGAAATGCAAAAGTATAAAGATGTAGATGGTGATATTATTAAATTGAAAGTGTTTCCTTTCTCATTAAGAGGAAGAGCTAAAGATTGGTTGCTATCTTTGCCTAAGAATAGTATTGATTCATGGACTAAATGCAAGGATGCTTTTATTGGTAGATATTATCCTCCCGCTAAAATTATATCTTTGAGAAGTAGCATAATGAATTTTAAACAATTAGATACTGAACATGTTGCTCAAGCATGGGAGAGAATGAAAACTTTGGTAAAGAATTGCCCAACCCATGGACTGACTACTTGGATGATCATCCAAACCTTCTATGCAGGACTAAATTTTTCTTCGCGGAATTTATTGGATTCAGCTGCTGGAGGTACCTTTATGTCCATCACATTGGGGGCGGCTACAAAACTTCTTGATGATATGATGATAAATTACTCTGAATGGCACACGGAAAGAGCTCCACAAGGTAAGAAGGTAAATTCTGTTGAAGAAACCTCTTCCTTGAGTGATAAGATTGATGTGATTATGTCTATGCTTGTGAATGGTAGATCTAATGTTGATCCAAATAATGTTCCTTTAGCTTCATTGGTTGCTCAAGAAGAAAATGTTGATGTGAATTTCATTAAAAATAATAATTTCAACAACAATGCTTATAGGAACAACTCTGGTAATAACTATAGGCCATATCCTTCTGCTAATGGTAATGGTTATGGTAATTCTTATGGGAATTCTTACAATAATAATAGGAATGTACCCTCTGGTCTTGAAGCCATGCTTAAAGAATTTATTAGTACACAAACTGCTTTTAACAAATCTGTTGAGGAAAAGCTTGATAAAATTGATACTATTGCTTCTAGAGTTGATAGACTTGCCTCCGATGTTAATCTTTTAAAGTTGAAAGTTATGCCTAATAATGATATTGATAATAAGATTACTACTACAGCAAATGCCATCCAAGTTAGAATTAATGAGAATATAAGATTAATGGCTGAACTGCGTGCTAGGTGGGATAGAGAAGAAAATGAAAAACTAGCTAAAGAGAATAATGTAGCTAAAGTTTGGACTATTACCACCACTAGTAATGCTAATTCTCCACATGTTGCTGCACCTCCTACTATCAATGGTAAAATAATTGGTGTTGGCAATGTTTCTACTCCTAGTGCAAAGCGTACAAAACTGCCTGAAATTGCTAAAACTGCTGAAACTGCTTGTGATAAAACTGCTGAAATTTTTTCCAACCTTGGGAATAATGATCCCATTGCTGTAGCTCATAATGATTTAGATTTTGATGATTGCCACATCTCTGAAGTTATAAAGTTCTTACAAAAACTTGCTAAAAGTCCCAATGCTAGTGCTATAAATTTAGCCTTTACAAAACATATTACAAATGCTCTCATAAAAGCTAGAGAAGAGAAACTAAAACTTGAAACTTCTATTCCTAGAAAGTTAGAAGATGGTTGGGAGCCCATCATTAAAATGAAATTCAATGACTTTGAATGTAATGCTTTATGTGATCTTGGTGCAAGTATTTTGTTATGCCTAAAAAGATTTATGATATGCTTGACTTGCCACCATTGAAGAATTGTTATTTGGATGTTAATCTTGCCGATAATGTTAAAAAGAAACCTTTGGGGAGGATTGATAATGTGCATATTACGGTTAACAATAACCTTGTCCCCGTTGATTTTGTTGTCTTGGATATCGAATGCAATGCATCTTGTCCTATTGTGTTGGGAAGACCTTTTCTTCGAACTGTTGGTGCTGTTATTGATATGAGGGAGGTAATATTAAATATCAATTTCCTCTCAAGAAAGGTATGGAACACTTCCCTAGAAAGAGAATGAAGTTGCCTTTTGATTCTATTATTAGAACAAGTTATGATGTTGATGCTTCTACTCTCGATGTTACTTGATTTGCACTTTCTGCGCCTAGCTGAAAGGCGTTAAAGAAAAGCGCTTATGGGAGACAACCCATGTTTTTACCTACAGCAATTTTTTGTTTTGTTGAGTCTTGGAAGTTGTTTACTACTGTAGCAACCTCTCCTTATCATGTTTTTGTGCCAAGTAAAGTTTCTATGTCAAAGTTGATGTTATATTTGGGATCGCTGCGCAGAAACAGCATTGCTGTCTGTCACGAATCTGGGCATAATTCTCTGTAGAAAATTCGAAAAAATCTGCCAATTTACGAGCGTGATCCTCAGATATGTACGCAACTTTCATTAGTTTTGAGTTTTTCCATTTGAGCAAGTCTGGTGCCATTTATAAATTCGTCTTTACGGACTGTTCTGTTTTTGACAGATTCTGCCTTTTATTTCGCATTGCCTCTTTTGCTATGTTGGATTTATTTCTTTGATCCATTAATGTCCAGTAGCATTATGCAATGTCCAGAAGTGAAAATAATGATTGTGTCACCTCTGAATGAGTGAATTATTAATGATGCACTAACCCTCTAATGAGTTTGCTTGAAGTTTGGTGTGAAGGAAGTTTTCAAGGGTCAAGAGAGGAGAATGATATACTATGATCAAGAGGAGTGAAAGCTCTAAGCTTGGGGATGCCCCCGTGGTTCACCCCTGCATATTTTAAGAAGACTCAAGCGTCTAAGCTTGGGGATGCCCAAGGCATCCCCTTCTTCATCGACAACATCATCAGGTTCCTCCCCTATATTTTTATTCAGTCACATCTGGTGTTCTTTACTTGGAGCGTCGGTTTGTTTTCGTTTTTTGTTTTTGTTTGAATAAGATGGATCCTAGCATTCACTTTGTGGGAGAGAGACACGCTCCGCTGTTGCATATGGACACATGTGTCCTTAGCTTTACTCATAATGTTCAAGGCGAAGTTTCTTCTTCGTTAAATTGTTACATGGTTGGAATTGGAAAATGCTACATGTAGTAATTCTAAAATGTCTTGGATAATGTGATACTTTGCAATTGTTGTGCTCATGTTTAAGCTCTTGCATCATATACTTTGCACCCATTAATGAAGAAATACATAGAGCTTGCTAAAATTTGATTTGCATATTTGGTTTCTCTAAGGTCTAGATAATATCTAGTATTGAGTTTTGAACAACAAGGAAGACAGTGTAGAGTCTTATAATGTTTACAATATGTCTTTTATGTGAGTTTTGCTGCACTTGTTCATCCTTGAGTTTGCTTCAAATAACCTTGCTAGCCTAAACCTTGCATCGAGAGGGAATACTTCTCATGCATCCAAAATACTTGAGCCAACTACTATGCCATTTGTGTCCACCATACCTACCTACTACATGGTATTTCTCCGCCATTCCAAAGTAAATTGCTTGAGTGCTACCTTTAAAATTCCATCATTCACCTTTGCAATATATAGCTCATGGGACAAAATAGCCTTAAAAACTATCGTAGTATTGAATATGTACTTATGCACTTTATATTTTATTAAGTTGCTTGTTGTGCGATAACCATGCTTCTGGGGAACGCCATCAACTATTGTTGAATATCATGTGAGTTGCTATGCATGTCCGTCTTGTCTGAAGGTCTATCATTTTAGTGGTTGGAGCATGCAAAATTGTTAGAGAAGAACATTGGGCCGCTAACTAAAGCCATGAATCATGGTGGAAGTTTCAGTTTTGGACATATATCCTCAATCTCATATGAGAATAATAACTTTGCTACATGCTTATGCATTTAAGAGGAGTCCATTATCTGTTGTCCATGTTGTCCCGGTATGGATGTCTAAGTTGAGAATAATCAAAAGCGAGAAATCCGAAATGCGAACATTCTCCTTGGACCTTTGTACAGGCGGCATGGAGGCACCCCTTTGTGACACTTGGTTGAAACATGGCATGCGAAGACCCGGTAGTCCAAGTTAAGTAGGACGAGGTGCGGGCACTATTAGTATACTATGCGTGAGGCTTGCAACTTGTAAGATATAACTTTCATAACTCATATGCTTTATTACTACCGTTGACAAAATTGTTTCATGTTTTCAAAATAAAAGCTCTAGCACAAATACAGCAATCGATGCTTTCCTCATTGAAGGACCATTCTTTTACTTTTATTGTTGAGTCAGTTTACCTATCTCCTTCCACCTTAAGAAGCAAACACTTGTGTGAACTGTGCATTGATTCCTACATACTTGCATATTGCACTTGTTATATTACTTTACATTGACAATATCCATGAGATATACATGTTACAAGTTGAAAGCAACCGCTGAAACTTAATCTTCCTATGTGTTGCTTCAACACCTTTACTTTGATTTATTGCTTTATGAGTTAACTCTTATGCAAGACTTATTGATGCTTGTCTTGAAGTACTATTCATGAAAAGTCTTTGCTTTATGATTCATTTGTTTACTCATGTCATTACCTTTGCTTTGATCGCTGCATTCATTACATATGTTTACAAATAGTATGATCAAGATTATGATGGCATGTCACTTCAGAAATTATCTTTGTTATCGTTTTACCTGCTCGGGACGAGCAGAACTAAGCTTGGGGATGCTGATACGTCTCCAACGTATCGATAATTTCTTATGTTCCATGCTACTTTATTGATGATACCTACATGTTTTATGCACATTATATGTCATATTTATGCATTTTTGGAACTAACCTATTAACAAGATGCCGAAGAGCCAGTTGCTGTTTTGTTTTTGGTTTCAGAAATCCTAGTAAAGAAATATTCTCGGAATTGGACGAAACTTTCGCCCAGGGTCCTATTTTTGCACGAAGCTTCCAGAAGACCGAAGACCTAACGAAGTGGGGCCACGAGGAGGCCAGGGGGTGGCCGGCGCGGCCCAGGCCCTAGCCGCGCCGACCTAGCCCCTGGGCCCCCGTGTGGCCCCTCGCGTTGACCCTCCGCCTACTTAAAGCTTCCGTCGCGAAACCCCCAGTACCGAGAGCCACGATACGGAAAACCTTACAGAGACGCGCCGCCGCGAATCCCATCTCGGGGATTTCGGAGATCGCCTCCGGCACCCCGCCGAGGGGATTCATCTCCCGGAGGACTCTACACCGCCATGGTCGCCTCCGGAGTGATGAGTGAGTAGTCCACCCCTGGACCATGGGTCCATAGCAGTAGCTAGATGGTCGTCTTCTCCTTGTTGTGCTTCATTGTTAGATCTTGTGAGCTGCCTAACATGATCAAGATCATCTATATGTAATTCTATATGTTGTGTTTGTCGGGATCCGATGGATAGAGAGTACTATGATTATGGTGATTATCAATCTATTGTTCATGTGTTGTTTATGATCTTGCATGCTCTCCGTTATTAGTAGAGGCTCTGGCCAAGTTTTTACTCTTAACTCCAAGAGGGAGTATTTATGCTCGATAGTGGGTTCATGCCTCCATTGAATCTGGGACAGTGACAGAAAGTTCTAAGGTTGTGGATGTGCTGTTGCCACTAGGGATAAAACATTGATGCTATGTCTAAGGATGTAGTTATTGATTACATTACGCACCATACTTAATGCAATTGTCTGTTGCTTTGCAACTTAATACTGGAGGGGGTTCGGATGATAACCTGAAGGTGGACTTTTTAGGCATAGATGCAGTTGGATGGCGGTCTATGTTCTTTGTCGTAATGCCCAATTAAATCTCACTATATTTACCATGCCATGTATATGCATTGTTATGCCTTTCTCTATTTGTCAATTGCCCGACTGTAATTTGTTCACCCAACATGCTTTATCTTATGGGAGAGACACCTCTAGTGAACTGTGGACCCCGGTCCTATTCTTTACATAGCATACAATCTACTTGTTTTACTGTTTTCTTTGCAAACATCTTCCACTCGATACGTTTAATCCTTTGTTACAGCAAGCCGGTGAGATTGACAACCTCACTGTTTCGTTGGGACAAAGTACTTGGGTTGTGTTGTGCAGGTTCCGCGTTGGCGCCGGAATCCCTGGTGTTGCGCCGCATCACATTTCGCGACCATCAACCTTCAACGTGCTTCTTGGCTCCTACTGGTTCGATTAAACCTTGGTTTCATACTGAGGGAAACTTGCTTCTATACGCATCATACCTTCCACTTGGGGTTCCCAACGGACGTGTGCATCTACGCGTATCACCTCACATATCTCAAGGGCATGATCATGAATTATACATGATCAACTTGTTTTTAATATCTCTACCTCAAGTTCTTATGGTTTATGATCATCACTCAATTTATAATGATCAAGGTTTGGCTTCCTAATGATCTCATTAATTAGGTTTCTCAGTTCCATGATCAAGCATTGTCTTGATCAACTAGGGTATAGGACTTCTAATTTACCTTCTTGAATGGGACTACTATGATTGCCTCTAAAGTTTATATCCCAGGAGAATGCCTGAGATATTATGTTAAGGTTCTACTTAATCAATGATGATATAATCATCTGTTTATAAGAATAGTTCTCTCCCTCAAATCCAAGTGTTGTCTCCACTATCTTGAGTGTAACTCCATGGCTTGAGTTTTCTCATATGGTTTATTCTAGGGTTTATGGTGTGCTTCTAATATTTATTTAAGTATCTGGGCTAAGATTCCACTTGGTTAACTTAGTTGGATTAGTCTCATTCTTATTTTATCAATTCATGGATATAATCTTGTTTCACTTGATATTAGGTTATCTCACCACTCCAAGAGGAAATGGTTTGCAACCTAATACTTTAGTTCAAGGTTGTTCTTGATTCTTAAATATGTAAAGATAAGATTGGTATGAGTGGTCTCTCTCTCATTTGGGGAAGGACTTTAATACTAACCTAAGGTTAGGCTCCATAAAAGTTGGTGTGACCTTAATATCTATGTTTAACATATTTGAGTTCTCTCTCTAGGGATGGTCTTGAATAACATCCAAGGGTTTCTCTTAAAGATGATTATTTGAATACATGGATGCATATCCAAGGTTTAACTCAAGGTTTGTTATTGCTTCTTTAATAATTAATATAGAACTCTCACCTCTCTAGGTTTGATGTATAATAATTTGGAATAGAGAAGAATATATATAATTCTAGAGTTGATCTCCTTGTCATGTTTCAAGAATGGAGTATAATGAATACCATGAGGTTCATGGTAGGGTTATGGATTTGTTTATGACATGGAAAAGATAAGTCAAGAATAGTTTCTCCATTTTATTGTTACTTGATTTACCATTGAATGTATGTTCATATGTTATGGCAAATAATACCATATTATGATCTATAATAAGTTCAAGCATTTGATCACTGAGTAAAGTGTTGTTGTGTTGATTATTAGTTCCCTTTGATCTAACCCCTTAGATCAAATCATCTCTACCCAAAACAAGGTTTTAACAAAGTCACATGGAAGTTTATAGCGCTTGACTTGATGAGCTACTTCAATTCCACCAAGGTCAAGTGAAACTTCAGTTACTGTGACTGTTTTACTTTAAAGCGCGAAAATTCCCCGGATTTTCTATGCATGAATGCAATGCACACATCTGTTTCCTCTATATTTGTAACCCCAATACCTGGGATATTACAGTCTCTACCCCTTAAACTAAACTTCGTCCTCGAAGTTTGATCTCTCTCACGTTTCCGGAGTGTGGATCTGACTTGTGCAGACTACATCTTTTCTCGAACTCCGTGGTGATCTCTCTGGATATAATTGAGTATATCCCTTGTCCAGTTTCTTCCTGGAATCCATGAGGGTCTATCTCTGAACCATGGCTTCTTACTTCAGTTCCATGATTTCTTTTTATATTATAATCTTGTTTCCTTTCTCATTGAGGATTCAATGATTGAGACTTCTTCTTGTGCTGATGGTCTTAACTGAAAACTGATTGGATAACATACTAGTGGGTAAAGCTAGGTCTTTGTTTTCCCTTACTACCAAAACTGCAATAATGGTACTTAGTAAGGTACTTACCATGGAAATGGTCTTGATGGTTTATTTCACTATGAATGGATTAGACTCATTTAGTCTATCCAATCATGGATTATAGTTGATATCTATAACTATTTTGGGTTCTTTAGGTTCCATGAAAGGAATCTTTCTATTAGTATTTAGTTTTGGTATGGTCTAACTCCTTCGGTCTTTGGCCTATTTGAGCTGTATTTGGTCTATGGTATTTCCTTCATCCAACTTCATTAAACTTAGCTTACTTGAGCTTTCGTACTTCTGAGTAAATATTACTCACTTTCTCAAGTTATAGTCCAATTCTTACTTCCTCGAGGTATGAACCTCGGCTTCTGGTCTGACATCTTTCTGAAAGTATTGTTCAACAATCTTATGAGAATAAGATCGAACTTCCTCTCAGTTCAGACCTTCTTCTTATATCTTACTCAAAGTATTGAGTCGTGGTACATCCAACTCAATCTTTACTCTACCCCTTAGAGTTTTCTTATGGTTTTAAACTCCTTTTCTTCCAACCATTGAACTTATGGTTAAAATATTGGTCTGGTTCTAGCTTATGGTTTGTACTCTTCTAAGGTCTTGCGAAGAATATATGTGGTGTATCCACTCAATTGTGGACATCCAATGTGAATCCTTCGGCTAAATGATTATAGTGCATAATTACTTGGCTGACAACATTTTATTTGTTCACAACTTCTTGGTACGAATAATCCAATGGTGGACTACTGTATACCAATTGTGGCTATTTGTTATCTAGAAATGGATTCTATTATAGGTTCTGATCAACTGGACGAGACATCTTCTACTTTATCTCGCAGTATTGATCCTATATCAACTATGGTCTTCTGATATCAACTATGGTCTTCTTATATCTGTTATGATTTCATATATCATCTTCCTTTCTTCAGGGTTTATTTTGCAAGAGAACCACTAGCTGACACTATGAATATAGTATCCTAAGTGATTTCCCATGCATTCCCTCTTCTATAATGATTATGGTTCTACTTCTACTTCTCCATAATCACCATATTTCTCACCTTCATGCTTCTTATGTACTAAAGTACTCCTCTGTTGAGGTAAAGCATGATTTTTGGATTGGTACTTCCTTCAGAGTATTGTGGTTACTTCCCACAACTTTTCTTCCTTTGTGTGATGTACCTTCATCTTGTCTTCAAGATCTTCAGAATTCGTCACTTCCTCACACGTTTACCATTACCCTCTAGATCTATAGCATCAAGTAAGAACTTGATATTGCAACATGCATTTGCATATCGAAGTCAAACTTCATGTATGGATCTAGTCAAACAATAAAAATCTAATAAAATCCAAGAAGATTCAGCTTTGTGCATATAATACACACCATCATAAGCCTGAATATAATAGTTGAGTAAGACATCTCTAAACATTAGGCTCTGATGTGTGGTATATAACACCACATAATATAGGTTTATATCATGATACTTAGCATGAATATAGGGCATTCTACTATTTGTCTCAAAATTTACCTTAATTGCACAATTGCAATGAGATAAACTTGAAACAAAGTGGTCTGGAATAGTTGTGGTTGACCTAAAGTTCTTTGGAAGTATTAGCTTCACTTCTATTTTGTTGAGGACTGTCTCCCATGATATCTTTTGGTTCTAACATGGATACTCTAAACACATATTTATTAGGATATAACTCCTATACTTCCAAGTGTTTCTATCATAAGACTATGGTCAGGATGTGCTTGGCACACTTCCCATGGTTTTGAAACACAATCCTACACTATTGTTGAACAACTGGCTTCTTATTGTACTCATCTTAATTTGTTGTGATGTTCTAGTCCATCACATAATGATTTCAAGTGAATCTTATATGATTTCTATCTCTACCTTGTAAGTAGACATATTTTATTCCAATCACTCTTCCTTACCTCCCATGATTGACTCATCATGGTGTATACTACTTCATATAACTCATATTTATCACTTACTATCAATTGTTTCACACGTCTAGATAATTTTACTTACTCATTACTTAACTTGGTCTACATCTTCTATTAGGATATCTTAATTATCTTTATCACTTGATATTACTCCTATTACAGGTCTGGATAATTCTTACTTAACCATAACATATGTTGGTATACATCTTCCAATAGGATATCTTCCTTATGGTTGTATCCTCTCTTTGGACTACCATGTATTGTATACCAACTGTGATCTACTCATCTATTGTTTTAAGGACTTATTGATGTGCTACATGTTTTGGATTAGCTAACTAACTTCACTTAGGAAGGATAGGTAGGAAATGTTGACTCAAGTGTGTCAGGATTATTCTCAAGTGAATATCCATCTCAAGTCATAAGAATTATTTGGTTTATCTAAGACAACTTCCTATAGACACTACCAATCCTATAGGTCTCCTTTAAAGGGTTTTAATCCTAAGGTCAAAGCATTTGCTCTGATACCAACTGTGGTGACCCAACATACCACTGCATGGTGTAGTATGCAAGTCTGATATAACACCAATGAAACACCGTTCCACTAGTATTATATCGCTCAGAGTGGTACAACGAAACATATGCGGGTCCAAGGCATGTCTATAGAATTACAACGACTCTGTTACAGAAGATCATCACAGCCTCCTACTTTACAATGAGGTAAATCTTCAAATAAGCTCCAGAAGAACGACTCGTAGTCTAATCCTATCACGAACTCTATTTGTAGAGTATTTAACTAGCTATAGAGGCTAAGAATAGATTCTAGCTAAATAGGAGCTAGGTTTTGGAAGCTAGTTCCTTTCTATTGCTAATCTAGGTTTTCTCCTTGTTTAATGTGGTATCGGACTCTCCTGACATGGTCCTGTCTCTTGAAGTAGTTGTTGACTCTTCGAGTTGCACTGTAGATCCTCCTTTGATGCCTCCATACCTAAGCAGGGGATTTAAGAGTGGGATGAGTACGAGCGTACTCAACAAGTTCATTATAGGAAAGAGGTGTTTAATGCACTAGCTACAGCCATAGACCAGAAAGTCATAGGCATGCAAGTTTTTGTAATCATTTCTTCAAAAGGTTACTTTTATTCTGAAGAGCTATGTCCGTCAGCCTTCACCGGTTGACTAGAACTTCATGGAGTTCCTTTCCTGCTGCAGTTCCATATCCCGGAACAGGGAGTGACTGTCACGTTACACTCTGCAGAGGTGTGTTGCTTTACCCATAAGAGATCTTAACCTTGGTGCCAACCGGGCAGCTTTCCCGTCCACACTTCCTTTGGTGTGAGGCCCGGTATAAGGTCCTAGTCAATCATGTTCCTCCGCTACCTCGAACACCCACCCTTTGTTGCATACCCCGACCCTGGGTCCTCGTCGGTCCCATTATTCCCACTCACGGGTGGACCCCGACCACGACGACAGTTTGGGATCGAACCAAACTCCTTCGCCGGTAGCTGCAACCCATCATAGACCGCAATACCGTGGGGACTTAGGACTCCCCAGCCTCACCATCTTGCTCCTTCGGGCGACAAGTGTACTACGGACTATGCCGTGGGGACTTAGGACTCCCCAGCCTCACCAGCTTGCCCCCTCGGATCACAAGTGTACTACGGTAAAGCGCGTCCGTTGATGAACGAGAGGTGGAAACACTTTTGACTACTCCGTCCCATTCCGGATCTTATGGTTAACACGGGTATTACGGCACAAGAATCACTGGACGACATTTGTTGTTTAATCCTAGATGGATATAAACCCTTGCAATGGAACCTCCACCATATCAACACAAACCATGGTTCCATTGCCCACCACATAGTCATATTCATAGTTATGAAAATAATTCTTTTGATTTTCATGCAAGAGTGATAAGCATAGTACTTTGCAAGTAATTTGGTAAAAATACTCAAATGACATGAGCAAGCGATGAACTTGCCTTTCTTGACTGCAAGATTATGCAGACAAGGTCTTCGATACGCAATAAATCCAAATTCTGAAATAGCATCATCGTCCGGTAAAGACGATGTTTAAAAGATTGGCAAGGATGCAATAATGCATAAGTATGAGATGCAATCGCTCTAAGCGTGACCTAACCCCGATGATTTAGGATTAGTGAGTGGTAATAATTAGTTCAGGATGTGTTGCACTTTTAGAGTGATTCACAAACAAGGTTCTTATTCAGGTTTGTGTTGTTTTAGAATCATAAGCAAGTGGTAAAATGCATAGTAACAATCATACACACCAAGGGATAATAGTTGTATAATAAGTAAAGAGCAGTTGTCAAGTTTAAGTCCTATAGTGCATGGTTGATGATTACTTATTATATAATTCAAGAGAATAACTTTTGAAGAACATATTCTTTAATAAATAACAAGTATGATAATTGGGTTGGTGGGTTCTATGGGTTCCTATGGTTTCAATTGGTTTCTGGAGTAAGTATTAGATGGATCCCAACAAAGTTGGATTCATCAACAATTAAGGCTTGTATGGTTTTAGTGAAGTACAAGTATCTTAAGCAATTAATGGTTGCTATCATGGTGATATATCTTACTGGTAATAGATAGCTAGGGTTTATAGGTCCTATTAGGCAAGGTTGATGACTATTCTTTATTTTCTTCAAAAGAATAACTTTTGAAGAACATACTTCTTAAGGAATAAGAAGTATTACAATTAAGGTTGAGGTTGTCTAGGGTTTGCTATTGGATCTACTAAGTAAGGCATAGTTGGTTTCTAAATAGGATGGTTCATAAGTATCTCACACTAGTAGGGTTTAGTGTGTATGTAATATGATACACAATATTGGCATGGTTGCTATTAGGGTTCATCACAATGGTGTGATGCTAAGCATGGTCCATTAAGGTTGATATCTCTAAGGATAGGATCTATGGTTTGCACTTGGTTAACCCTATTTGATCATCTAGGTCTAATGTAGATGAACATATGGAATACCATTTTATTAGTGGCAGGTCTCTATTATTTTATGAAGACCTGACAAGTATTTAGTTGCAATTATAGTTCTATGAATGAAAAGAAAGTATCATGATCATATATTCTAACCTAGGGTTAGGGTTGGAAGCAAATTAGGGTTCACATGTAATAATGGAGCTAGGGTTCTAAGTGAATTTAGGGTTTTAGGGTTTCACATGAAATGGTGAGGTTGTAATCTTTATTCAACATGTAATTAGGGTTTCCTAATCTACCATATAGTTATTAAGTTAATGACTTCATTATAAAGTTGAAGTTATCAATAACTTTAAAATAAAAATAATATTGGATTTAGAATTTTATTATTTTTAAGGATTTTAATAATTAAGGTAATTATTAATCAGGGTTTAAATCCCTCTAATAAGGATTTAATAAAATAACAAATAAAGAAAATTAGTTTTAATGTTTTATTTATTTACTTACTGGTTTTTATTTAATTTGGAATGTTTTCCTAATTATTGAATTTTAATTGAATTTAGAATTAAAATTAAAGGCTTAAATAATAAGTATTAAATAATTAAGTTTTTATTAAAAATAAAAATTTCATCTTATATTTTTATTGGATAGAGTTTTCTTTTATAAGAATTTTAATATCTTATTTGTATTTTTCTGAATTAAATTGGATTTTATAAATTCATGTGAAGTTTCAGCAATTTACATAATTTGAAATAAAGGAAAATGGCTAAAACTACAATGCACCCGGGCTAGTGTTACCCCCGGGACTGACTCGTGGGCCGTGGCCACGTTTGCCACCGTGGTGGTGATGTGGCACCCAAGGCCACCACGGTGGTCACCGTGGACGGCGCCGGTGTTCCCGGCCCGCGGGCGTGCGCGTGCTTGATAGAATCGGGGGATGAGACGAACCAAATGGTGGCGGCGCCCTCCGAATGGTCACGGAGGGTGGCCGGCGGCGATGGTCGGCGGCGGTGGATACGGTCGATCGTCGGGGAACACGCTACGGACGTAATTGAGCGCTGTAAGCATGCTATGTGGTAGAGAGGCTCACCAGGAGCACGATGAGCTTGGCGGAGAGATCAATGGGGGTCTGTATCGCCGAAATTCTTTGATGCCGGCATCGGAGAAGACGAGGTCGTCGGCGACGATTCGACCGCGGCGGCTCGATTCCTCTCGCAGGATGAACAAGTCGAGCATGGAGATTCCAATGGTAGTCACGGCGGGGTCTGGGGCTGCCCCAATCGACGGCGAGAGGGGGTGGCCGGCTCATCTAGGGTTTCTATTTGGGCGAAAATTAAACAGAGAGAGAAGAACTCGGCTAGGGTTCGTCGGGTTATTTATACGGTTCGAGGCGAGCCTCGTCACGTCGTCGGTCGCGGAGGAGTCGCCACCGAGAGAAGAAGAGGAGCACGCCGTCGTGCTGTCCTCCATGCGCACGAAGAGGATGAGGATGACTCCTCCCTCTGTTATTTTGGCGAAGGGTACGTGGGTAGCTGTTGGGTGTGACTTGGGCCATGGTGTTGGGCTCTGCTGGGTTGCTACGGGCTTGGTTCTGGGTGCTGGGCTGCGGTGCAGGTAAGGTCCAGTAGGTTTTTTCTCCTCTTTTCTCTTTTTATTTTCTGTTTTCAATTCTGTTTTTTAATTCTTGTTTTAATTCTAATTTTAAATCATGTGATACCATGCAGGTATCAAATAATTTGAATTTCAGTAGGACTATTAAAGGATGAATGCTTTCCTGCATTGTTTTTGGGATAAACATTTAATATATGTGAGCTACATTGCAAATTTTTATTAATCATGATTTTATGCACTCATTTTAATTTTCTTTTTCTTGTGTAATCAACTCTGTTTAAAATTATTAGAATTGATAATTCCAGCTCAAGGTATTTCAGGAGTTATCATTAGGGCTTGTTATCTTGTTTGAGAAGTTGGTTGTTCACATATGATTTTATGTGAGCATCAACTATTAGGGTTTTATGATTTCTATTACAACCCCCTTGTAAAGTTAACACTATTATTATATTTGAAAGTATCTAAGGTAGGTATTGTTCCATCATGGTTGATCTTGGTTACAAAGATAAATAGTTGATCACCATGTGTGGGTTTTAACTATAGGACTTATCATTAGATATCACTTTTGTTTAGTAATTGAGCATGAGAGTGCAATGCTAGGGTTGTAATGATGTTTACCTAATGGCCATGGGTTTGATTCACAATTATGGTCTAGGTTTATATTGCAATCTCCATAGTGGTGTGTAAACTAGGGTTGAGATACAATTCTAATTTATAGAATTGGAATGACATCATATTACATGTGCTAGGTTTAATCTCCCCAATGCATGGTAAAATGGTTACTTACTTATTATTTCATGTGCTTATCTAATTTCTAAGGATTTGAGAATGGGTTTTATCTTCTACCAATTAACTTCTATTAACATTCTCAATTAATCATTAAAGTAACTACAGTGGTTATAGTTCTTTTTATAGTTAACTTTGGTCATATGGATGGATGGTTTCTCACCATTTAGAGTATAGAGTTTGACTCTAAATGTTTTCTTGTGGTTCTTAAGTGAAGAATAGGTGTAATGTAGATGTGGTAGAGTGTACTCGTGATCACCAAGTGATTTACAAGTTAAGGTTAGGATATAAGCTTAGGGTTGCTTACTAGTTACCTCCCTATGATTTCATGTGGTGAATGATATCTACTGACCCTATTAGGATTTAACTTATCCTCACATATCTCAAGGGCATGATCATGAATTATACATGATCAACTTGTTTTTAATATCTCTACCTCAAGTTCTTATGGTTTATGATCATCACTCAATTTATAATGATCAAGGTTTGGCTTCCTAATGATCTCATTAATTAGGTTTCTCAGTTCCATGATCAAGCATTGTCTTGATCAACTAGGGTATAGGACTTCTAATTTACCTTCTTGAATGGGACTACTATGATTGCCTCTAAAGTTTATATCCCAGGAGAATGCCTGAGATATTATGTTAAGGTTCTACTTAATCAATGATGATATAATCATCTGTTTATAAGAATAGTTCTCTCCCTCAAATCCAAGTGTTGTCTCCACTATCTTGAGTGTAACTCCATGGCTTGAGTTTTCTCACATTGGAATGGTTTATTCTAGGGTTTATGGTGTACTTCTAATATTTATTTAAGTATCTAGGCTAAGATTCCACTTGGTTAACTTAGTTGGATTAGTCTCATTCTTATTTTATCAATTCATGGATATAATCTTGTTTCACTTGATATTAGGTTATCTCACCACTCCAAGAGGAAATGGTTTGCAACCTAATACTTTAGTTCAAGGTTGTTCTTGATTCTTAAATATGTAAAGATAAGATTGGTATGAGTGGTCTCTCTCTCATTTGGGGAAGGACTTTAATACTAACCTAAGGTTAGGCTCCATAAAAGTTGGTGTGACCTTAATATCTATGTTTAACATATTTGAGTTCTCTCTCTAGGGATGGTCTTGAATAACATCCAAGGGTTTCTCTTAAAGATGATTATTTGAATACATGGATGCATATCCAAGGTTTAACTCAAGGTTTGTTATTGCTTCTTTAATAATTAATATAGAACTCTCACCTCTCTAGGTTTGATGTATAATAATTTGGAATAGAGAAGAATATATATAATTCTAGAGTTGATCTCCTTGTCATGTTTCAAGAATGGAGTATAATGAATACCATGAGGTTCATGGTAGGGTTATGGATTTGTTTATGACATGGAAAAGATAAGTCAAGAATAGTTTCTCCATTTTATTGTTACTTGATTTACCATTGAATGTATGTTCATATGTTATGGCAAATAATACCATATTATGATCTATAATAAGTTCAAGCATTTGATCACTGAGTAAAGTGTTGTTGTGTTGATTATTAG
Organism: Lolium multiflorum; assembly: GCA_030979885.1. Taxonomy (NCBI): domain Eukaryota; kingdom Viridiplantae; phylum Streptophyta; class Magnoliopsida; order Poales; family Poaceae; genus Lolium; species Lolium multiflorum. Next base: position 311,989,598 of record CM061750.1, on the reverse strand, counting down.
TTCCCTTTGATCTAACCCCTTAGATCAAATCATCTCTACCCAAAACAAGGTTTTAACAAAGTCACATGGAAGTTTATAGCGCTTGACTTGATGAGCTACTTCAATTCCACCAAGGTCAAGTGAAACTTCAGTTGACTGTTTTACTTTAAAGCGCGAAAATTCCCGGATTTTCTATGCATGAATGCAATGCACACATATTTCCTGTATGAGATGTTCATTATGTATTATGGCAACCGGCAGGAGCCTAATGGTTGTCTTTAATTTTTGTTAAAGACCTGCGTGTCTATTCATCATGTAATAGCTTTATTTCAAGTAGTTGTTATAGTAGCTATAAGTGATGGACAACCATGAAGTGGCGCCACTGACCTTGACGCCATGCTGGTGATGATGGAGATCATGTCCGTGCTTTGGAGATGGAGATCAAAAGCACAAGAAGAAAGGCCATATCATATCACACATTATGAATTGCATGTGATGTTAATCCTTTTATGCATCTTATTTTGCTTAGATCGCGACGGTAGCATTATAAGATGATCCCTCTCACTAAATATCAAGATAATAAAGTGTTCATCCTTAGTATGCACCGTTGCTAAGACTTGTCGTTTCGAAGCATCTCGTGATGATCGGGTGTGATAGACTCTACATGTGCATACAACGGGTGCAAGCCAGATTTGCACACGCGGATACTAAGGTTGCCTTGACGAGCCTAGCATGTACGGACATGGTCTCGGAACACGGGATACCGAAAGGTAGAGCATGAGTCATATGAATGATATGATGAACACTTTGAGTGTTCGCCTTTGAAGCTACATCTTTTCTCGTGAAGATCGGACTTGGTGTAGTGGATTTGGTTCGTGTAATCACTAAGACAATGCGAGGGATGTTGTTTTGAGTGGGAGTTCACCTAGTTAATTTAAGAATTAAAATTGAACTCTATTTATCATAAACTTAGTCTAAACTCTTTGCAAATATGTTGTAGATCATGGCGCCCCCTCCATCAATTTTAATCAGTTCCTAGAGAAAGAAAAGCTTAAGGGCAATGGTAGCAACTTCACTGACTGGTTCCGTCATGTGAGGATTTTCCTCAATGGCGTAAGCATGCAATATGTGCTCGAAGCACCGCTAGGTCCCCCACCACCTCCTGCAGTATCCGAGGACATAAAGAATGTTTATGAGACTCGGGTAACTCGGTACTCCGAAGTTCAGTGTGCCATCCTGTGCAGTTTAGAGGCAGAGCTCCAAAAGCGTTTTGAGCACCACGACCCTTGTGATATGATGCGTGAGCTCAAACTTATCTTTGAAACTCATGCGGCCGTGGAGAGCTATGAGGCCTCGAAACAGTTCTTTAACTGCATGATGGAAGAGGGCAGCTCCGTTAGTGAGCACATGTTCGCAATGTCCGGACATGCGAAGAAGCTCAGTGACTTGGGGATTGTGATTCCTAACCAGCTGGGTATTCATCGTGTCCTCCAATCACCGCCACCAAGTTACAAGAACTTCGTGATGAACTACAACATGCAGAACATGAACAAAGAGTTACCTGAACTCTTCTCCATGCTGAAGTCTGCTGAAGTAGAAATAAAGAAGGAGAACCAAGTGTTGATGGTCAACAAGACCACCAGTTTCAAGAAGCAGGGCAAGCCTAACAAGGGCAACTTCAAGAAGGGGCAAGAAAGTTGTTGCGCTCCTGAGAAGCCTAAGGCTGGTCCTAAGCCTGAGACTGTGTGCTACTACTGCCAGGGGAAGGGGCACTGGAAGCGGAATTGCACCAAATACTTGGCCGATCTGAAGAGCGGCCACGTCAAGAAGAAAGGTATATTTGATATACATGTTATAGATGTCTATCTTACTGGTTCTCGTAGTAGTGCCTGGGTATTTGATACTGGTTCGGTTGCTCACATTTGTAACTCGAAACAGAACTGCGGAATAAACGAAGCCTGGCAAGGGACGAGGTGACGATGCGCGTTGGAAATGGATCCAAGGTCGATGTGATCGCCGTCGGCACGCTCCCCTACATCTACCTTCGGGATTAGTTTTAAACCTTAATAATTGTTATTTGGTACCTACGTTGAGCATGAACATTATATCTGGATCTTGTTTGATGCAAGACGGTTATTCGTTTAAGTCTGAGAATAATGGTTGTTCGATTTATATGAGTAATGTCTTTTATGGCCATGCACCTGAGATGAATGGTTTATTCTTGTTAAATCTCGATAGTAGTGATACACATGTTCATAACATTGATGCTAAGCGAATTAAATTGAATGATAATTCTACTTATATGTGGCACTGTCGTCTTGGTCATATTGGAGTGAAGCGCATGAAGAAACTCCATTCCGATGGACTTCTTGAGTCACTTGACTTTGAGTCACTTGACAGATGCGAAGCATGTCTAATGGGAAAAATGACTAAGACTCCATTTTCTGGTACAATGGAGCGAGCTACAGACTTATTGGAAATCATACATACCGATGTGTGCGGACCAATGAGTGTAGCATCGCGCGGTGGTTATCGTTATGTTCTAACCTTCACGGATGATCTGAGTAGATATGGGTATATTTACTTTATGAAACACAAGTCCGAGACTTTTGAGAAGTTCAAGGAATTCCAAAGTGAAGTAGAAAATCAACATAACAAGAAGATTAAGTTTCTGCGTTCTAATCGCGGAGGTGAATATCTGAGTTATGAGTTTGGCATGCATTTAAAGAAATGCGGAATACTTTCACAGTTGACACCGCCGGGAACACCACAGCGCAATGGTGTGTCCGAACGTCGTAATCGAACTCTTTTAGATATGGTTCGTTCTATGATGTCTCTTACCGATTTGCCACTATCGTTTTGGGGTTATGCTTTAGAGACAGCCGCATTCACTTTAAATAGGGCACCTGATGACCCACAAGTATAGGGGATCGCAACAGTCTTCGAGGGAAGTATTACCCAATTTATTGATTCGACACAAGGGGAGACAAAGAATACTTGTAAGCCTTAACAACTGAGTTGTCAATTCAGCTGCACCTGGAAACATACTTGCTCGCAAGAGTTTATCAGTAGTAACAGTTTTATAGCAGTAGGAATAGTGAAATAACAAGCAGGTGAAATAAAGACAAAGAGTAGTGATTATAGTAAACGCAGGATTAAAATACCGTAGGCATGGGACGGATTAGCGGGCGTTGCATGGATGAGAGAAACTCATATAACAATCAAAGCAGGGCATTTGCAGATAATAATAAAACGGTATCCAAGTACTAATCAATCAATAGGCATGTGTTCCATATTTAGTCGTACGTGCTCGCAATGAGAAACTTGCACAACATCTTTTGTCCTACCAGCCGGTGGCAGCCGGGCCTCTAGGGAAACTACTGGAAATTAAGGTACTCCTTTTAATAGAGTACCGGAGCAAAGCATTAACACTCCGTGAACACATGTGATCCTCACATCACTACCATTCCCTCCGGTTGTCCCGATTTCTGTCACTTCGGGGCCATTGGTTCCGGACAGCGACATGTGTATACAACTTGCAGGTAAGATCATAAACAACGAATATCTTCATGAATCAATAACATGTTCAGATCTGAGATCATGGCACTCGGGCCCTAGTGACAAGCATTAAGCATAACAAGTTGCAACAATATCATAAAAGTGACATCTACGGATACTAGGCACTATGCCCTAACAATCTTATGACTATTACATGACCAATCTCATCCAATCCCTACCATCCCCTTCAGCCTACGGGGGAATTACTCACACATGGATGGGGGAAACATGGCTGGTCGATGGAGAGGCGTTGGTAGTGATGGCGGCGATGATCTCCTCCAATTTCCCGTCCCGGCGGAGTGCCGAACGGAGACTTCTGGCTCTCGAGACGGAGTTTCGCGATGTGGCGGCTCTCTGGAGGGTTTTGGCGACTTCTCCCCGTGCGTTTTTAGGTCGAGGGCGATAAGTAGTCCGAAGGAGGGCGTCGGGGGCCAGCCGAGGGGGCCACACACTAGGGCCGCGCGGGCCCCCTCCCGGCCGCGCCGCCTAGTGTGTGGGGCCCTCGTGCCCCCACCTGGCTTGCCCTTCTGGCTCCGCCATATTCTGGGAAAATAGGGCCTTCGTATAAATTCCGAGGTTTTTCCCGAAAGTTGGATTTCTGCACAAAAACGAGACACCAGAGCAATTCTGCTGAAAACAGCGTTAGTCCGTGTTAGTTGTATCCAAAATACACAAATTAGAGGCAAAACAATAGCAAAAGTGTTCGGGAAAGTAGATACGTTTGGACGTATCAACTCCCCCAAGCTTAGCTTATTGTTTGTCCTCAAGCAATTCAGTTAACAACTGAGCGATAAAAGAACTTTCACGAACACATTTGCTCATATGATGTATATATTCTCATGCTATGGCTAATACTTAAGCAGTTCATAATGAGATACATGCAAATAAGATCATCCAACAGCTATGTCAATCATGGAGAGGTACCAACAATTAATAATAAGCATCATGAATTATGTATATAAGCAGGATTGCAATGTTCATAAGAGAATATGATAAAGTGGTATCTCGCTTGCCCGTATTTGATCGGCAAAACATAAATGCCAGGCACCTCTGGAGTTCATAGAAAGACTAGAAGTAATGATTGTCAAAGATAAAAGCATCAAAGTTATACCACAATCAATCATATTTTGAGACAAACATATTATACTAAGAATGACAGTTGTTCTCTTGTAGATAGTTGGGCCTCCAAGAGCAGAGGTTTGTAGAACAGCAGCAAGTTTCCTTAAGTGGATTACCCAAGGTTTATCGAACTCGGGAGGAAGAGGTCAAAGATATCCCTCTCATGCAACCCTGCAACCACAAAGCAAGAAGTCTCTTGTGTCCCCAACACACCTAATAGGTGCACTAGTTCCGAAGAGATAGTGAAATACAAGTGGTATGAATGAATATGAGCAATAGTACGGCGCCAAAAAATAGCTTGTGGCGTGCAATTGATGGTAGTAATATTGTAGGAAGTAAACAAGCAGAGTAACGCAGCGTAGTAATTCGTAAAATAGTAACAAGCAGCGATAGCAGTATTTAGGAACAAGGCCTAGGGAATAGACTTTCACTAGTGGACACTCTCAACATTGATCACATAACAGAATAGATAAATGCATACTCTACACTCTCTTGTTGGATGATGAACACATTGCGTAGGATTACACGAACCCTCAATGCCGGAGTTAACAAGCTCCACAATTCAATGTTCATATTTAAGTAACCTTAGAGTGTAAGATAGATCAATACGACTAAACCAAGTACTAACGTAGCATGCACACTGTCACCTTCATGCTTATGTAGGAGGAATAATACACATCAATACTATCATAGCAATAGTTAACTTCGCAATCTACAAGAGATCATGATCATAGCATAAACCAAGTACTAACACGGTGCACACACTGTCACCATTACACCGTGTAGGAGGAATAAAACTACTTTAATAACATTGCTAGAGTAGCACATGGATAAATTGTGATACAAAACACATTGCAATCATAAAGAGATATAAATAAGCACTTCACTATGCCTTTCATAACAGTGAATAAGTATTCTGTGAAATATAGCCTAAGAGACCCACACGGTGCACACACTGTCACCTTTACACACGTGGGACAAGGAGTCTCCGGAGATCACATAAGTAAAACTCACTTGACTAGCATAATGACATCTAGATTACAAGCATCATCATATGAATCTCAATCATGTAAGGCAGCTCATGAGATTATTGTATTGAAGTACATAGGAGAGAGATGAACCACATAGCTACCGGTACAGCCCCGAGCCTCGATGGAGAACTACTCCCTCTTCATGGGAGCAGCAGCGGTGATGAAGATGGCGGTGGAGATGGCAGCGGTGTCGATGGAGAAGCCTTCCGGGGCACTTCCCCGTCCGGCGGCGTGCGGAACCAGACTCCCGTCCCCATCTTGGCTTCGCGATGGCGGCGGCTCTGGAAGGTTTCGCGTACCGTGGCTTCCTCCGTAAGGGTTTTCGACGCAGGGGCTTTATATAGGCGAAAGGGCAGCGTCGGAAGGTCGAAGGGGCGACGACACCATAGGCTGGCGCGGCCAGGGCCCAGGCCGCGCCACCCTATCATCTGGGCCCACAGGCCCTCCTCCGGCGCTCCTGGTGTTGGATGCTTCCGGCAAAATAGGAACCCGGGCGTTGATTTCGTCCAATTCCGAGAATATTTCGTTACTAGGATTTCTGAAACCAAAAACATCGAAAACAGAACCGGCACTTGCATCTTGTTAATAGGTTAGTTCCAGAAAATGCGCGAATATGACATAAAGTGTGCATAAAACATGTAGATATCATCAATAAAGTAGCATGGAACATAAGAAATTATCGATACGTTGGAGACGTATCAGCATCCCCAAGCTTAGTTCTGCTCGTCCCGAGCAGGTAAAACGATAACAAAGATAATTTCTGAAGTGACATGCCATCATAAACTTGATCATACTATTTGTAAACATATGTAATGAATGCAGCGATCAAAACAATGGTAATGACATGAGTAAACAACTGAATCATAAAGCAAAGACTTTTCATGAATAGTACTTCAAGACAAGCATCAATAAGTCTTGCATAAGAGTTAACTCATAAAGCAATAAATCAAAGTAAAGGTATTGAAGCAACACAAAGGAAGATTAAGTTTCAGCGGTTGCTTTCAACTTATAACATGTATATCTCATGGATAATTGTCAACATAGAGTAATATAACAAATGCAATAAGCAAGTATGTAAGAATCAATGCACAGTTCACACAAGTGTTTGCTTCTTGGGATGGAGAGAAATAGGTGAACTGACTCAACATAAAGGTAAAAGAATGGTCCTTCAAAGAGGAAAGCATCGATTGCTATATTTGTGCTAGAGCTTTTATTTTGAAAACATAAAGAGAACATAAAAATAAAGTTTTGAGAGGTGTTTGTTGTTGTCAACGAATGGTAGCGGGTACTCTAACCCCCTTGCCAGACAAACCTTCAAAGAGCGGCTCCCATTTTATTTTATTTTTGGGTGGCACTCCTTCCAACCTTTCTTTCACAAACCATGGCTAACCGAATCCTCGGGTGCCTGCCAACAATCTCATACCATGAAGGAGTGCCTTTTATTTTAGTTTTATTATGATGACACTCCTCCCCACCTTTGCTTTCTCAAGCCATGGCTAACCGAATCCTTCGGGTGCCGTCCAACAATCACATACCATGGAGGAGTGTCTATTTTTGTTAATTAATTTGGGACTAGGAATCCCATTGCCAGCTCTTTTTGCAAAATTATTGGATAAGCGGATGAAACCACTAGTCCATTGGTGAAAGTTGCCCAACAAGATTGAAAGATAAACACCACATACTTCCTCATGAGCTATAAAACATTGACACAAATAAGAGGTGATAAATTTTGAATGGTTTAAAGGTAGCACTCAAGCAATTTACTTTGGAATGGCGGAGAAATACCATGTAGTAGGTAGGTATGGTGGACACAAATGGCATGAATATTGGCTCAAGTATTTGGATGCATGAGAAGTATTCCCTCTCGATACAAGGTTTAGGCTAGCAAGGTTATTTGAAACAAACACAAGGATGAACCGGTGCAGCAAAACTCACATAAAAGACATATTGTAAACATTATAAGACTTTACACCGTCTTCCTTGTTGTTCAAACTCTTTACTAGAAATTATCTAGACCTTAGAGACCAATTATGCAAACCAAATTTTAGCAAGCTCTATGTATTTCTTCATTAATGGGTGCAAAGTATATGATGCAAGAGCTTAAACATGAGCACAACAATTGCCAAGTATCACATTATCCAAGACATTTTACCAATTACTACATGTAGCATTTTCTGTTTCCAACCATAGAACAATTAACGAAGCAGTTTCAACCTTCGCCATGAACATTAAAAGCTAAGAACACATGTGTTCATACGAATCAGAGGAGCGTGTATCTCTCCCACACAAGGATTTATTCAAACAAAAACAGAAACAAAAACATACAGACGCTCCAAGTAAAGTACATAAGATGTGACCGAATAAAAATATAGTTTCAAGAGAAGGAACCTGATACTTTGTCGATGAAGAAGGGGATGCCTTGGGCATCCCAAGCTTAGACGCTTGAGTCTTCTTGAAATATGCAGGGATGAACCACGGGGGCATCCCCAAGCTTAGAGCTTTCACTCCTCTTGATCATAGTATATCATACTCCTCTCTTGACCCTTGAAAACTTCCTTCACACCAAACTTCAAGCAAACTCATTAGAGGGTTAGTGCACAATTAATAATTCACACATTCAGAGGTGACACAATCATTCTTTATACTTCTGGACATTGCATAAAGCTACTGGACATTAATGGATCAAAGAAATAAATCCAACATAGCAAAAGAGGCAATGCGAAATAAAAGGCAGAATCTGTCAAAAACAGAACAGTCCGTAAAGACGAATTTTAAAATGGCACCAGACTTGCTCAAATTGAAAAACTCAAAACTAATGAAAGTTGCGTACATATCTGAGGATCACGCTCGTAAATTGGCAGATTTTTTCTAATTTTCTACAGAGACTTGTGCCCAGATTCGTGACAGACAGCAATGCTGTTTCTGCGCAGCGATCCCAAATATAACATCAACTTTAACATAGGAACTTTACTTGGCACAAAAACATGATAAGGAGAGGTTGCTACAGTAGTAAACAACTTCCAAGACTCAAATATAAAACAAAGTACTGTAGTAAAAAACACATGGGTTATCTCCCAAGAAGTTTTTTCTTTATAGCCATTAAGATGGGCTCACAGTTTTAATGATGCACTCGCAAGAAATAGAAGTTGAAGCAAAAGAGAGCATCAAGAGGCAAATTCAAAACACATTTAAGTCTAACATGCTTCCTATGCATAGGAATCTTGTAAATAAACAAGTTCATGAAGAGCAAAGTAACAAGCATAGGAAGATAAAACAAGTGTAGCTTCAAAAATTTCAGCACATAGAGAGGTGTTTTAGTAACATGAAAATTTCTACAACCATATTTTCCTCTCTCATAATAACTTTCAGTAGCAACATGAGCAAACTCAACAATATAACTATCACATAAAGCATTCTTATTATGAGCCATATGCATAAAATTATTACTCTCCACATAAGCATAATCAATTTTATTAGTTGTAGTGGGAGCAAATTCAACAAAGTAGCTATCAAATATAGGAGGTATATTGTAATCATAATCAAATTTATCCTCCATAACAGGTGGTAACAAAAGACTACTATCATTATAATCATCATAAATGGGAGGCAAAGTATCATCAAAGTAAATTTTCTCCTCAATGCTTGGGGGACTAAAAATATCATGCTCATCAAAGCCAGCTTCCCCAAGCTTAGAATTTTCCATAGCATTAGCAACAATAGTGTTCAAAGCATTCATATTAATATGTTCCATGGGTTTTTTAATTTTCGCATCAAACCATCCATGTCTTAAATCAGGAAATAGAATAAAAAGGTCATTGTTGTCCATTTTGCCTAACTAGTGTAAACAAGAAACCAAATGTCGCAATTGCAGAGTCTAAAGGAAATAGCTTCGAGCACACACACAATGGCGCAGAAAAGTACTGTTACCTGGAACCGAAGTATGAGTGCCTTTTACCTTTCCTCCCCGGCAACGGCGCCAGAAAAGTGCTTGATGTCTACGGGTGCTTCTATTCTTGTAGACAGTGTTGGGCCTCCAAGAGCAGAGGTTTGTAGAACAGCAGCAAGTTTCCCTTAAGTGGATTACCCAAGGTTTATCGAACTCGGGAGGAAGAGGTCAAAGATATCCCTCTCATGCAACCCTGCAACCACAAAGCAAGAAGTCTCTTGTGTCCCCAACACACCTAATAGGTGCACTAGTTCGGCGAAGAGATAGTGAAATACAAGTGGTATGAATGAATATGAGCAGTAGTACGGCGCCAGAAAATAGCTTGCTGGCGTGCAGTTGATGGTAGTAATATTGTAGGAAGTAAACAAGCAGTAGTAACGCAGCAGTAGTAATTCAGTAAAATAGTAACAAGCAGCGATAGCAGTATTTAGGAACAAGGCCTAGGGATTAGACTTTCACTAGTGGACACTCTCAACATTGATCACATAACAGAATAGATAAATGCATACTCTACACTCTCTTGTTGGATGATGAACACATTGCGTAGGATTACACGAACCCTCAATGCCGGAGTTAACAAGCTCCACAATTCAATGTTCATATTTAAGTAACCTTAGAGTGTAAGATAGATCAATACGACTAAACCAAGTACTAACGTAGCATGCACACTGTCACCTTCATGCTTATGTAGGAGGAATAATACACATCAATACTATCATAGCAATAGTTAACTTCGCAATCTACAAGAGATCATGATCATAGCATAAACCAAGTACTAACACGAGTGCACACACTGTCACCATTACACACTATGCCTTTCATAACATTGCTAGAGTAGCACATGGATAAATTGTGATACAAAACACATTGCAATCATAAAGAGATATAAATAAGCACTTCACTATGCCTTTCATAACAGTGAATAAGTATTCTGTGAAATATAGCCTAAGAGACCCACACGGTGCACACACACTGTCACCTTTACACACGTGGGACAAGGAGTCTCCGGAGATCACATAAGTAAAACTCACTTGACTAGCATAATGACATCTAGATTACAAGCATCATCATATGAATCTCAATCATGTAAGGCAGCTCATGAGATTATTGTATTGAAGTACATAGGAGAGAGATGAACCACATAGCTACCGGTACAGCCCCGAGCCTCGATGGAGAACTACTCCCTCTTCATGGGAGCAGCAGCGGTGATGAAGATGGCGGTGGAGATGGCAGCGGTGTCGATGGAGAAGCCTTCCGGGGGCACTTCCCCGTCCCGGCGGCGTGCCGAAAGAGACTCCTGTCCCGGATCTTGGCTTCGCGATGGCGGCGGCTCTGGAAGGTTTCGCACCGTGGCTTCTTCCGTAAGGGTTTTCGATGCAGGGGCTTTATATAGGCGAAAGGGCAGCGTCGGGTCGAAGGGGCGACGACACCATAGGGCTGGCGGCGGGCCCAGGCCGCGCCACCCTATCATCTGGGGCCCACGAGGCCCTCCTCTGGCGGCTCTCTGTTCTGGATGCTTCCGGGCAAAATAGGAACTGGGCGTTGATTTCGTCCAATTCCGAGAATATTTTGTTACTAGGATTTCTGAAACCAAAAACATCAAAAGGAACTGGCACTTCGGCATCTTGTTAATAGGTTAGTTCCAGAAAATGCACGAATATGACATAAAGTGTGCATAAAACATGTAGATATCATCAATAAAGTAGCATGGAACATAAGAAATTATCGATACGTTGGAGACGTATCATATACTAAGAATGACAGTTGTGCTCTCAAGATAGTGCTCAAAGAAAGAATGAAGACACAACATAAAAGTAAAAGATTGACCCTTCGCAGAGGGAAGCAGGGATTAACATGCGCTAGAGCTTTTCATTTTTAAAACAGGAGTAAAATTATTTTGAGAGGTGCTTGTTGTTGTCAACGAATGGTAATGGGTACACTAACTACCTCATCAACCGGACTCCCAAGAGCGGCTCCCATGAATTATTTGTATGTTTATGTGGCACTCCTTCCAACCTTTCTTACACAAACCATGGCTAACCGAATCCTCGGGTGCCCGCCAACAATCACATACCATGAAGGAGTGCCTTTTTATTTAAGTTTTATTATGATGATGACACTCCCCCAACCTTTGCTTACACAAGCCATGGCTAACCGAATCCTTCGGGTGTCGTCCAACAATCACAAACCATGTAGGAGTGTCTATTTAAGTTAATTAATTTGGGACTGGGAATCCCATTGCCAGCTCTTTTTGCAAAATTATTGGATAAGCGGATGTGCCACTAGTCCATATGAGAGTCCGTCAAAAGTAAATGACAAGGTTGAAAGCTAAACACCACATACTTCCTCATGAGCTATGAAACATTAACACAAATTGAGAAGCATTTTGAAAGTTTTAAAGGTAGCGCATGAGAATTTACTTGGAATGGTTTGAAATGCCATGCATAGGTATTTATGGTGGACACTTTGGAACAACTTGGTTTTCAGGTGTTTGGAAGCACGAGCGGCGTTCCCGCTCAGTACAAGTGAAGGCTAGCAAAAGACTAGGGAGCGACAAATCAAGAGAGCAATAACTGTCATAATCATGCTTGCGGCAAAATAAATTAACGGAGGCATAAAAGTGATACAATAACTCTGAAGCAATATAAATCATCGAGGCTTAATTGACTTTTTGTTCAGTCATATGCATGCGTGAGCATGTGCCAAGTCGATATAAATGAATTATTCAGAGGAGGATACCACAATGCCATACTTACTTATGAATAAAACAATGCAAGCGAACATCCATGACATGCTACTCATATTAATAAATTGGAGCTAAACATGAGAGATCATGAACTACTAGACTTTAAATAACATATACCTCACATGAACCAACTAAGCATGCTCATATGGATGAGTATATGTACAAAAATGAAAACAAATAGAGTTCATACCAGCCTCACCACCATCCAATTGTTGTAGATCGTCATTATTGCCTTTCACTTGTGTAGCTTGGATAATATGAAATGAAAACCACGCTCCAGCCACCGAAGACCATTGAACTCATGATGAACTTTACAAACCAAAGAAGAACAGCAAATATTTTTGGTGTTTTCGAATTGGAAACAAGAACAAAAGAAACAAGCAAACAAAGCAAAATCTTTTTGGGTTTTCTCATAGCAAACCAACGATAGCAAATAAAGTAAACTAAGAGCAAAGAACCAAACAAACAAATGGTGAAGAGAAACAACAGAAATATTTTTGGTCTTTTTGTGTTTTAGGAAAGAAACAAAGCGAAAACAAAAGAATGCAAACTAACAGAAACACAGAAAAGCAGGATGACAGAAATCTGCCAAATCCTGACAGCAGTACAGAAATCGAAATTAACAAAAATCTTCCATTGCTCAGCTCAAAAAGTGTTCAACTAATGAAAGTTATATAACAACCTGGGGCACATGCTAAAAAATTGGCAACTCAAAATAACATTCTGGCTGTGCGTACGAATTTTTTTGGTAACAGCCCAGAATCTGTTTTTGGACAGCACTTCCCCAAATATCATCTCCCTCTCATTAGAAAACCACTCTAAGAAACTAAACAAGTATGTACAAGTATCCAGCAACCATAATATGCAAAGAATGAGTGATGCCGGTATACCTCCCCCCAAGCTTAGGCTTTTGGCCTAAGTGGAGTTCATTCCCAACGAGGGTCGGAGTTCCACGCCGGTGGATCATACATGGAGTGATAATAGGGCCCCTGCGCAGAAGAATGTCGTGGAGGTTCCACATGACCATAATGTTGATATGAGGAGCTCGCTGCATCGGATGAAGAGTCGGGGTGCTCCTCGGCCTCCTCCATGCCTTCCCTTGCACGATGGCTTTCCCTTTCTATGTATGCGTTTAGCTCATTTTCTGTGATCGACCACCCTTTCCTGGCATCAAGGTTAAGCAGAGCAGGTGCAGGCAATCGTACTAGTTTTTCAATTTTCTTAGTTATTCTCCAATTTTTCTTATACAAAGTTATCCTATAATACAGGTTGTTCAAATTAGATGCATCTGAAATAAACTCATGTTTAATCATGGAAACAACATCAAGTTTCTCTATAGAAAGCGGAATATCTAGATGGTGAGGTCCTACACCATGCATAGCTAATAAGCGAGAGGCGATAAGACCTCCACAAATTCCTCCTTTCTCACGGTTAGTAGCAAGTCTACAAGCTATTAAAGCACCCAAATTATAGGTCCTATCCTGTTGCAAAGCGGCGGCTAAGAAAGCCATATCTTGAACAGACAACTTACTCGCATTCCTTCTAGCAAGAACACACTTTGTAACGAAGTAAGCGAAATAGCGGATAGCTGGTTGTTGAATGCTACTAATCTTACCACCATCATCGGAGAAGCTCCTCCCATTACAAATCATGGTATAAAGATTCGAGAGCTCCCGCGGCGTTCCCCTGACCTTCTCGCAGGATCCCCACCGCGGCACTCTAATTGCTGCACAAAAATCACTGAAAGGCAAGTTGATAGTTTTGTTATAAATCTTGTACCGGACCATGGGGTTAGTTTGAGACCGATGAAATTCGAAATCCTGCACAACCGACACCGTTAGTTTAGCATATTGGTGAGGTTCACCAACAGTAAAACCTTCCAACCCTGCATTGGAAATCAGTGTTTGAACATCTTGCAGGATTCCTGCATTCCGCATAAAATCCGTGCATGGGTAATAAGAGGGGTATACTCCCTCTTCACGATGAACTCTCATGACTTGCTGTACCTCCAATTCTTGTTGATTTAGTTGGTGCCTACTCCCTTCCATTTTCTGAAATTTTTCAACAATCATTATAAAATTTGATTTCAAGGTATATAATTGAGGGGAACTACTATAGGAACTTGCTAGAGTACTAAACATGCATCAAAACTAGTTTCTACCACTTAGAACAAGCATGCAAGCTCACTAAACATGTTATCTACAGCAGCAAAATATTCAAGATATACTCAACCAAACAAAATTCTAATTGGACAATCAAAGGAGTCACATACCAAGGAGCAAATGTGCCAAATTTCAGACAGAAATCTGGGCTGAGCAAAGAGATCGAAAAATCACGAGTTCTTGAGCAGAAACGCGAGTGAGAGAAACTGGTGCGAGTTTTTTCGGGAGAGAGAAGAGAGTGGGAGGAAGAGATGCTGAAGTGGGGCAAAGGGGGCCCACACACAGGGTGGCGCGGCTGGCCGCGCCGGCCTGTGGGGTGCCACCCTGGGGTGCCCCACTGGTCAGCCCCAGGTGCTCCCAGGTGCCTCTTCGAAAAATAGGACTACCAGTATAATTTTTGTAATTTTTAGAGAACTTCGAAAAATGCACATTTCTGGGTTAAATTAATTATTACTGCGCAGGAAAATGATTTCCAAAATCTTAAACAACTAAAGCATATTGCAAAACAAAATGTGCTACAGCAAGTAAAATAAATGGAGGGAGAAAGAAAGAAAGAAATGTTGTTTAGCTCTCTTATGCATTAAAATATACTTGTTAACAAGGTTGATCAAGTCTTGCTACCAAATAAATTTTATATGACATAAGAAGAAATAAACCTCAAATCAATCATGTTACCTTATATTGAATTGATATGGATCCAATCACAAGAGTTTGATATTCTTCTTTAGGCTCATATATAGGACAATCAATGGATCCCACTTTGATAGTTTTCACATTAAAAATTGTATTAACTCCATATACTTTATCAATCCTCTTGGGAAAATAGACAGTATGTTCCTTATCATCAACATTGAAAGTAACCATGCCTTTATTGCAATCAATAACAGCCCCTGCAGTATTAAGAAAGGGTCTTCCAAGAATAATGGACATATTATCATCTTCAGGCATTTCCAACACAACAAAATCAGTTAATATCAAGCAATGTTGAGTAACTTGAACAGGAACATTTTCACATACACCAACAGGAATAGCAGTAGATTTATCAGCCATTTGCAAAGATATATCAGTTGGTATTAACTTATCTAAATCAAGTCTCTTGTAAAGAGAAAAAGGCATTACACTAACTCCTGCTCCCAAATCACATAGAGCAGTTCTAACATAATTATTCTTGATGGAACAAGGAATAGTCGGTATACCTGGGTCTCCAAGCTTCTTTGGAATCTTACCATTGAAGGAGTAATTAGCGAGCATAGTGGAAATCTCCTCATTGGGAATTTTCCTTTTGTTAGAGACAATATCTTTCATATACTTTGAATAAGGAGGCAATTTAATAGCATCAGTCAAAGGGATTTGCAAAAATAAAGGTTTCATCCAATCACAAAATTTATTATAATGTTCCTCCTCCTTTGATTTTAGTTTCTTAGCAGGAAAAGGCATTTGCTTTTGAACCCAAGGTTCTCTTTCATTACCATGTTTCTCAGCAATAAAATCTTCTTTAGTGTACTTTTTATTTTTAGCATGCTTTTTAGGTTCTTCTTCAACCTCTTCTTTATCAGGAGTATCATCCTTATCATTATCTTTATCATGTTCATTACCACTTTCAGTTTCAGCATCAGAAATAGAAATACTATTAGGATCATTAACAGGTTCAGAGGATTCTACAACATTCTTATGTTTCTTTTTCTTTTTCTTAGATGGAGCACTAGTTTTAGTTAGTTGAGAATCTTGTTCAACTCTTTTGGGATGCCCTTCAGGATATAGAGGATCCTGGGTAGAAACACCACCTCTAGTTGTTACTTCATAAGCATGTTTTTCTTTAGAATTATTTCCCAACAAGTCATTTTGCACTTTAGTAAGTTGATCAATTTGAGTTTGAACCATATGAAAATGTTTAACAAGTATCTTAACATCATTGGAGGTTCTCTCCACAATATCATGCAATTCACTAATAGCTCGGGAATTTTCCATTAAATGATTCTCTACTCTCATATTAAAGTTTTCTTGCTTAACAATATAATTATCAAACTCATCTAAGCATTGAGCAGGAGGTTTTGAATACGGAATATCTTCCCTAGTAAAGCGTTGAAGAGAGTGTACCTCAATCATGGATGAAGGGGGAGTTATCTCACATAAATCTTCTATAGGAGGTAAATTCTTCACATCTTCAGGTTTAATACCCTTCTCTTTAAGAGACTTCTTGGCTTCCCTCATATCTTCATCATTTAATTTAATCATACCCCTCTTCTTCACTATCGGTGTCGGGGTTGGTTCAGGTGTAGACCAATCATCATGATTCCGGCCTATTTTAGCCAATAATTCTTCAGCGTCGTCTGGAGTTCTTTTCCTGAAAACACAACCAGCACAACTATCCAGGTATGCCCTAGACTCAATGGTTAGTCCACTATAAAATATATCAAGTAAATCATGCTTTTCCAAATCATGATCAGGCTGAGCTCTAATAAGAGAGCAAAATCTCGCCCAAGCCTCAGGCAATTTCTCTCCATCTTCCTGGTCAAAATTATAAATTCTCTGCAAAGCAATATGTTGAGCGCTAGCAGGAAAGTATTTTCGAAAGAAAACATCACGCAAGTCAATTGGACTTTTAATAGAACCAGGAGGCAAATTATTATACCAAGTTTTAGCATCATCCTTTAATGAGAAAGGAAAAAATTTAGCGACAAAATAAGTACGCATCTTGACATCATCAGAAAACACGCTACTCAGAGTAGATAACTCAATCATGTGTTCAACAGCACTTTCTTTTTCAGTACCACAAAAGGGTGTTTTCTCAACAATAGCTATATGAGATAGATCAAGAGAAAAATCATAATCTTTATCCTTAATGTTTATAGGAGATGTGGCAAATTTAGGATCAGGAGACAGTTTATATCTAACAGCATGTTCTGCAAGCAACTTTTTAATTTTTCTTGCATCAGTAGTAGCATTGCATTTTTCAATAAAATCATCATCAAGTTCCACATAATCTTCATCAAGATCATCACTAGAATATTCAACAGACTCAGGTGAATTAACAGGTGTAGCAGCATTTTCATTAGGAGTTTCAGTATTTTCAATTTGCCTAGACCTAGCAATTGTAGCATCTAGAAAAGATCCTAACGAACCATCATTATCAAGCACAGCAGAAGCATCATCACAATTATGAGAGGAATTTTCAGATTCAGCAGAAGTACCAGCATTTGAAGCTTGTGGTGGTGAAACAAGTTTACTTATCACAGATGGTGAATCAAGAGCAGCAGAGGTACTAAGAGTTGTACCTTTTCTTGTAGTGGATGGTAATATGGCGATCTTAGTATCGCGAGGTTTACCCATAATGGAGACTTTGCAGCGAACAATATCAATCCAAGTGAACTTCCAAATAAAGCTATGCTCCCCGGCAACGGCGCCATAAAATAGTCTTGATGACCCACAAGTATAGGGGATCGCAACAGTCTTCGAGGGAAGTATTACCCAATTTATTGATTCAACACAAGGGGAGACAAAGAATACTTGTAAGCCTTAACAGCTGAGTTGTCAATTCAGCTGCACTGGAAACAGACTTGCTCGCAAGAGTTTATCAATAGTAACAGTTTTATAGCAGTAGGAATAGTGAAATAACACGGTGAAATAAAGACAGCAGTAGTGATTATAGTAAACAGCAGGATTAAAATACTGTAGGCACAGGGACGGATTAACGGGCGTTGCATGGATGAGAGAAACTCATATAACAATCAAAGCAGGGGCATTTGCAGATAATAATAAAACGGTATCCAAGTACTAATCAATCAATAGGCATGTGTTCCATATTTAGTCGTACGTGCTCGCAATGAGAAACTTGCACAACATCTTTTGTCCTACCAGCCGGTGGCAGCCGGGCCTCTAGGGAAACTACTGGAAATTAAGGTACTCCTTTTAATAGAGTACCGGAGCAAAGCATTAACACTCCGTGAACACATGTGATCCTCACATCACTACCATTCCCTCCGGTTGTCCCGATTTCTGTCACTTCGGGGCCATTGGTTCCGGACAGCGACATGTGTATACAACTTGCAGGTAAGATCATAAACAACGAATATCTTCATGAATCAATAACATGTTCAGATCTGAGATCATGGCACTCGGGCCCTAGTGACAAGCATTAAGCATAACAAGTTGCAACAATATCATAAAAGTGACATCTACGGATACTAGGCACTATGCCCTAACAATCTTATGACTATTACATGACCAATCTCATCCAATCCCTACCATCCCCTTCAGCCTACAGCGGGGGAATTACTCACACATGGATGGGGGAAACATGGCTGGTCGATGGAGAGGCGTTGGTGGTGATGGCGGCGATGATCTCCTCCAATTCCCCGTCCCGGCGGCGTGCACGGAGACTTCTGGCTCCCGAGACGGAGTTTCGCGATGTGGCGGCTCTCTGGAGGGTTTTGGCGACTTCGACTTCTCCCGTGCGTTTTTAGGTCGAGGGCGATAAGTAGTCCGAAGGAGGGCGTCGGGGGCCAGCCGAGGCACAGGGCCGCGCGGGTCCCTCCTGGGCCGCGCCGGCCTAGTGTGTGGGGCCCTCGTGCCCCCACCTGGATTGCCCTTCTGGCTCCGCCCATATTCTGGGAAAATAGGGCCTTCTGTATAAATTTCGAGGTTTTTCCTGAAAGTTGGATTTCTGCACAAAAACGAGACACCAGAGCAATTCTGCTGAAAACAGCGTTAGTCCGTGTTAGTTGTATCCAAAATACACAAATTAGAGGCAAAACAATAGCAAAAGTGTTCGGGAAAGTAGATACGTTTTGGAAATAGGGCACCATCTAAATCCGTTGAAACGACACCGTATGAATTATGGTTTGGGAAGAAACCTAAGCTGTCGTTCCTTAAAGTTTGGGGTTGCGATGCTTATGTAAAGAAGTTACAACCTGACAAGCTAGAACCCAAAGCGGAGAAATGCGTCTTCATAGGATACCCTAAAGAAACAATTGGGTATACTTTCTATCACAGATCCGAAGGCAAAATCTTTGTTGCCAAGAACGGATCCTTTCTTGAGAAGGAGTTTCTCACTAAAGAAGTGACTGGAAGAAAAGTAGAACTCGACGAGGTTGATGAACCTTCTCTCATAGATCAGAGTAGCGCAGTGCCGGAAGAAGTTCCTGTGCAGCCTGCACCGATAGGAGAGGAAGCAAATGATGATGATCATGAAACTTCGAACGAGGAAGCTACTGAACCTCGCAGATCGACGAGGGAACGTACCACTCCTGATTGGTATGATCCCTGTCTAAATGTCATGATTGTGGACGACAATGATGAGGACCCTGCGACGTATGAAGAAGCGATGATGAGCCCAGATTCCAACAAATGGCAAGAAGCCATGAAATCCGAAATGGGATCCATGTATGATAACAAAGTATGGACTTTGGTAGACTTACCTGATAGCCGCAAGGCTGTCGAGAATAAATGGATCTTCAAGAGAAAAACAGATGCTGATGGTAATATTACTGTCTATAAAGCTCGACTTGTCGCAAAGGGTTTCCGACAAATTCAAGGAGTTGACTACGATGAGACTTTCTCACCTGTAGCGAAGCTAAAGTCTGTGAGGATTTTGTTAGCAATAGCTGCATTTTTCGATTATGAGATTTGGCAGATGGATGTCAAAACGGCGTTCCTTAATGGAGACATTGAGGAAGAGTTGTATATGGTACAACCCAAAGGTTTTGTTGATCCTAAAAATGCTGACAAGGTATGCAAACTTCAGCGTTCCATTTATGGACTGAAGCAAGCATCCCGGAGTTGGAACCTACGCTTTGATAGAGTGATCAAAGACTTTGGTTTTATACGGACTCATGGTGAGGCCTGTATTTACAAGAAAGTGAGTGGGAGCTCTGTAGCGTTCCTGATATTATATGTAGATGACATATTATTGATTGGGAATGATATAGAACTTTTAAGCAGCATTAAAGGTTATTTGAATAAGTCTTTTTCAATGAAAGACCTTGGTGAAGCAGCATACATTTTAGGCATCAAGATTTATAGAGATAGATCAAGACGCCTAATAGGCCTTTCACAAAGTACATATCTGGACAAGATTCTAAAGAAGTTTAGAATGGATGAAAGCAAGAAAGGGTTCTTGCCTATGTTGCCAGGTAAGGTCTTGAGTAAGACTCAAGGTCCGGCTACGGCAGATGAAAGAGAGAGGATGAGCAAGATCCCCTATGCTTCGGCAGTAGGCTCTATCATGTACGCCATGCTGTGTACTAGACCGGATATCGCACATGCTGTTAGTTTGACCAGCAGATATCAAAGTGATCCAGGAATGGAACACTGGACAGCGGTCAAGAATATCCTGAAGTACTTGAAAAGAACTAAGGATATGTTTCTTTGTTATGGAGGTGACCAAGAGCTCGTTGTAAGTTACACCGATGCAAGTTGGAACACCGACCCTGATGACTCTAAGTCTCAGTCTGGGTACGTGTTTATATTGAATGGTGCGAGTAAGCTGGAGCAGTTCCAAGCAAGTGCACGGTGGCGAAATCTTCAACAGAATCTGAATATATAGCGGCTTCAGAGGCTTCATCGAAGCGGTATGGATGAAGAGGTTCATTGTTGAGCTTGGTGTGGTTCCTAGTGCATTGGACCCGCTAGTCATTTATTGTGACAACACGGGTGCCATCGCCAATGCAAAGGAACCAAGGTCACACAAGAAGCTGAAGCATATCAAGCTGCGTTTTCATTCGATTCGCGAGTACATCGAAGATGGTGAAGTAGAGATTTGCAAAGTACACACGGATCTGAATGTTGCAGATCCGTTGACTAAAGCTCTCCCAAGGGCAAAGCATGACCAACACCAGAATGCCATGGGTGTTAGGTACCTTACAATGTAATCTAGATTATTGACTCTAGTGCAAGTGGGAGACTGTTGGAGATATGCCCAAGAGGCAATAATAAAGTGGTTATTATAATATCTTTGTGTTTATGATAAATGTTTATATACCATGCTATAATTGTATTAACCGAAACATTGATACATGTGTGTTATGTAAACAACAAGGAGTCCCTAGTAAGCCTCTTGTATAACTAGCTTGTTGATTAATAGATGATCATGGTTTCGTGATCATGAACATTGGATGTTATTAATAACAAGGTTATGTCATTAGTTGAATGATATAATGGACACACACCCAAATGAGCGTAGCATAAGATCAAGTCATTAAGTTCATTTGCTATAAGCTTTCAATACATAGTTGTCTTAATCCTTCGACCATGAGATCATGTAAATCACTTACACCGAAAGGGTACTTTGATTACATCAAACGTCATTGCGTAAATGGGTGACAATAAAGGTGGGATTAAGTATCCGGAAAGTGTGAGTTGAGGCATATGGATCAACAGTGGGATTTGTCCATCCCGATGACGGATAGATATACTCTGGGCCCTCTCGGTGGAATGTCATCTGATTAGCTTGCAAGCATATGAATAGTTCATAAGAGATCACATACCACGGTACGAGTAAAGAGTACTTGTCGGTAACGAGGTTGAACAAGGTATGGAGATACCGATGATCAAACCTCGGACAAGTAAAATATCGCGAGACAAAGGGAATTGGCATCGTATGTAAATGGTTCAATCGATCACTAAGTCATCGTTGAATATGTGGGAGCCATTATGGATCTCCAGATCCCGCTATTGGTTATTGCTCGGAGAGGAGTCTCGACCATGTCTGCATAGTTCGCGAACCGTAGGGTGACGCGCTTAAGGTTCGATGTCGCATAAGTAGATTCGGAATATGAGTTGGAGTCCGAAGTTTTTGTTCGGAGTCTCGGATGGGATCCAGGACATCACGAGGAGGTCCGGAATTGTCCGGAGAATAAGATTCATATATGGGAAGTCAATTTCCGGGGTTCGGGAAAAAGTCCGGTGTTTTGACCGGAGCTTCTAGAAGGTTCTAGAGGGCCACCAGTGGGCCCACCACCCCGGGAGAGGCCACATAGGCGCCACATGGCATAGTGGGTCCTACCCACCATGACATGTGGGCCTAGGCCGGCCCCCCTTAGAGATAAGATCTATCTCTAGTTTAAATGGTTTAAATCTAGAGATAAGATCTATCTCCTAAAATAAATGGTTTAAATTAGGAGATAAGGGGGAAAACTTGGGGGAGGAGTTTGCCCCCCCATGTGGCCGGCCAAAGGGGGTAGGTGGGCCCTAGGGGAAACCCTAGGCCGACCCCCCACCTATATAAAGAGGGGAGGGGGTGGCCGGCCAAGGCACCCCACCATTGCCTCCTCCTCTGGCCGCCCTCCTCCACCATACGCTGTCCGGCTTAGGCGAAGCCCCCAGCAGTTTTCTTCCTCCACCACCACCACCACGCCGTCGTGCTGCTGGACGTTGGAGGAGATCTACCACACCTCCGCTGCCCGCTGGAACGGGAGAGGAAGGAGCTTCATCGACACCGTACGCGCGACCGAGTACGGAAGTGCTGCCGGATTGCAGCACCGGGGACGATCGTCTACACCAACAACGAGATTAATCTCGTAGGCTTGGAATCTTCGAGGGTTAGTCTCATCTCCATCTCGTTGCTTAGATCTAGTAGATTGGATCTTGGGTGTTCCATAGATTAGATCTGTTGGTTTTATTCGCTTTGCGGTAGGAAATTTTTTGTTTTCTATGCAACGAACCCCATCAGGGGCATCCCCAAACTCAGACTTTTCACTCTTCTTGATCATATCATATCATCCTCCTCTCTTGATCCTTGAAAACTTCCTCCACACCAAACTTAAAGCAATCTCATTAGAAGGTTAGTGCATAATTAAAAATTCACATGTTCAGCATGGACACAATCATTACCAACACTTCTGGACATTACTCAAGGCTACTGAAATTTAATGGAGCAAAGAAATCCAATCAAACACAGTAAAAAGGCAATGCGAAATAAAAAGCAGAATCTGTCAAAACAGAACAGTCCGTAAAGACGAATTTCTTTAAGGCACTTAACTTGCTCAGATGGAAAAACTCAAAACTAATGAAAGTTGCGTACATATCTAAGGATCATTCATGAATTTTCTCTGATTTTTTTGATTCTTCTACAGAGAGAAAAACGCGAATTCATGACAGCTAACAAATCTGTTTCCGCGCAGAAATCCAAATCTAGTATCACCCTTCTATTAGAGACTTTACTTGGCACAAAATGCATGAAAATAAAGATACAAAGGTAATGCTACAGTAGTAACAAGCACCTTGACTCAAATATAAAACAAAAATTGCAGAAATAAAATAATGGGTTGTCTCCCATAAGCGCTTTTCTTTAATGCCTTTCAGCTAGGCGCAGAAAGTGCAAATCAAGTAATATCAAGAGAAGAAGCATCAACATCATAATTTTTCTTAAGAACACAACTTGTCACAAAAGGTATCTTAGATGCTCCATTA
Organism: Lolium multiflorum; assembly: GCA_030979885.1. NCBI lineage: Eukaryota > Viridiplantae > Streptophyta > Magnoliopsida > Poales > Poaceae > Lolium > Lolium multiflorum. The sequence continues at coordinate 311,965,649 of CM061750.1, read as the reverse complement.
TCTAAATTTCCCGTAGTGGTACTAAGGGTTTTATCAATTTTAAGCTCATAATGATTCTTTGGCTTTGGCTTCTTAGGGACATACATGAATTTTTGCTCCTTACCCACATAAGCTTTCTCCTTAAACTTAAGAGAAGAAAAAGTTGAACCCAAGGTTCCCATAGCTTCTTCAAGTTCACCAATCCTATGGGTTTGATTATCATGGATAGCACAAGTTTCTAAGACAACAATTCTTTCATTAATTCCTCCTAGGGATTTATCAAGTTTATCAGTATTATCAAGTAATATTCCCAATTTAGTCTCAACACTTGGAAGATTTTTCTCTATGACTTCCAACTTTTTCATGACATCCTCAAGAGAGATTTCAATTTTAACTTCATTAACAGGTGGTATTCCAACTAGACTCTCAATGATGCAACTAGCTTCTAAAGCAGGAGTACCTAGGAAATTACCTCCCACAAGAGTATCAAGAACATACCTATTCCAGCTAGAGATACCAACATAAAAGTTCCTAAGGAGGATAATAGTGGAGTGTTTCTTAATGCACCTATGATGAGCATCACTAATTCTGTACCAAGCATCTTTAAAACTTTCTCCCCCTTGTTGCTTAAACGAACGAACTTCAACTTCAAGATTACTCATTTTAGCAATAATAAAAATAAACAAAGCAAAACCGAATTAAATAAAGTAAAATAAGTAACTAATTTTTTTGTGTTTTTGATATAAAGAAAGCAAACAAGACAGAGAATAAAATAAAGCAAGAAAATAAACAAAGTAAAGAGATTGGATGTGAGAGACTCCTTGCAGCGTGTCTTGATCTCCCCGCAACGCCGCTTTAAAACGTAGTCGCTAACGTGTAGAAGCTCCTTGTAACAGACATCACACGTCCGTTGGGAACCCACGGCAAGAGGAAGGTATGATGAGCACAAAGCAAGTTTTCCCTCAGTAAGAAACCAAGGTTTATCGAACCAGTAGGAGATGAAGGGCCACATGAAGGTTGTTGGTGGAGGAGGGTAGTGCGGCGCAACACCAGAGGCGCCAACGTGGAACCCGCAACACAATCAAACTACAACTTAACAGGTTGACCGGCTTGGAAACAAAGGATTAAACGCACAACTAAAAAACAACTAGAACAATGATTGCATGTAGATTGTATTGTAAATGACAGGAACAATGATTGTAGATTGTATTTCAGATGTAAAGAATGTCCACAGTTCACTGGTGTCTCTCCAATAAGATAAGTAGCATGTTGGGTGAACAAATTACAGTTGGGCAATTGACAAATAGAGATTCATATACACATCATGATGACTACTATGAGATTTACTTAGGGCATTACGACAAAGAACATAGACCGCCATCCAGCATGCATCTATGCCTAAAAAGTCCACCTTCGAGTTAGCATCCGCACCTTCCAGTATTAAGTTGCAAACAACAGACAATTGCATTAAGTATGGTGCGTAATGTAATCAACACAAATATCCTTAGACAGCATCGATGTTTTATCCCTAGTGGCAACAGCACATCCACAACCTTAGGGGTTCACTCCCCCAGATTCAATGGAGACATGAACCCACTATCTAGCATAAATACTTTCTCTTGGAGTCACAAGTATCAACTTGGCCAGATCCTCTACTACCAACGGAGAGCATGCAAGAACATAAATAGCACATATATAATAGATCAATAATCAACTTGACATAGTATTCAATATTCATCGGATCCCAACAAACACAACATGTAGCATTACAAATAGATGATCTTGATCATGATAGGCAGCTCACAAGATCTAAACATGATAGCAAAAGAGGAGAAGACAACCATCTAGCTACTGCTATGGACCCGTAGTCCAAGGATGAACTACTCACGCATCAGTCCGGAGGCGGGCATGGTGATGTAGAGCCCTCCGGTGATGATTCCCCTCTCCGGCAGGGTGCGGAGGCGATCTTCTGAACCCCACGAGATGGGGTTGACGGCGCGACGTCTCGGAACTTTTCCGTATCGTGGCTCTCGGTACTAGGGTTTTCGCGATGGAGGGATTAGGGAAGTAGGCGAAGGGGCGGCGCGAGGGGCACCCAGGCCCATAGGCCGGCGCGCCCCCCTCCTGACCGCGCCGCCATGTGGGGTGGCCGCTGATACGTCTCCAACGTATCGATAATTTCTTATGTTCCATGCTACTTTATTGATGATACCTACATGTTTTATGCACATTATATGTCATATTTATGCATTTTCTGGAACTAACCTATTAACAAGATGCCGAAGAGCCAGTTTGTTTTCTGCTGTTTTTGGTTTCAGAAATCCTAGTAAAGAAATATTCTCGGAATTGGACGAAACTTTCGCCCGGGGTCCTATTTTTGCACGAAGCTTCGAGAAGACCGAAGACCCTAACGAAGTGGGGCCACGAGAGGCCAGGGGGTGGCGGCGCGGCCCAGGCCCTGGCCGCGCCGACCTAGCCCCTGGGCCCCTCGTGTGGCCCCCGCGTTGACCCTCAGCCTAGAAGCTTCGCGAGGCCCCCAGTGCCGAGCCACGATGCGGAAAACCTTGAGACGCCGCCGCCGCGAATCCCATCTCGGGGGATTCGGAGATCGCCTCCGGCACCCTGCCGGAGAGGGGATTCATCTCCAGGAGGACTCTACACCGCCATGGTCGCCTCCGGAGTGATGAGTGAGTAGTCCACCCCTGGACCATGGGTCCATAGCAGTAGCTAGATGGTCGTCTTCTCCTTGTTGTGCTTCATTGTTAGATCTTGTGAGCTGCCTAACATGATCAAGATCATCTATATGTAATTCTATATGTTGTGTTTGTCGGGATCCGATGGATAGAGAGTACTATGATTATGGTGATTATCAATCTATTGTTCATGTGTTGTTTATGATCTTGCATGCTCTCCGTTATTAGTAGAGGCTCTGGCCAAGTTTTTACTCTTAACTCCAAGAGGGAGTATTTATGCTCGATAGTGGGTTCATGCCTCCATTGAATCTGGGACAGTGACAGAAAGTTCTAAGGTTGTGGATGTGCTGTTGCCACTAGGGATAAAACATTGATGCTATGTCTAAGGATGTAGTTATTGATTACATTACGCACCATACTTAATGCAATTGTGTGTTGTTTGCAACTTAATACTGGAAGGGGTTCGGATGATAACCTGAAGGTGGACTTTTTAGGCATAGATGCATGGATGGCGGTCTATGTTCTTTGTCGTAATGCCCAATTAAATCTCACTATATTTATCATGTCATGTATATGCATTGTTATGCCTTTCTCTATTTGTCAATTGCCCGCTGCAATTTGTTCACCCAACATGCTTTATCTTATGGGAGAGACACCTCTAGTGAACTGTGGACCCCGGTCCTATTCTTTACATAGCATACAATCTACTTGTTTTACTGTTTTCTTTGCAAACATCTTCCACCTCGTTTAATCCTTTGTTACAGCAAGCGGTGAGATTGACAACCTCACTGTTTCGTTGGGACAATGCTTGGGTTGTGTTGTGTTCCGCGTTGCGCGAATCCAATTGTTGCGCCGCATCATTCGCGACCATCAACCTTCAACGTGCTTCTTGGCTCCTACTGGTTCGATTAAACTTGGTTTCATCCTGAGGGAAATTGCTTCTATACGCATCATACCTTCCACTTGGGGTTCCCAACGGACGTGTGCATCTACGCGTATCAAGCTAAATTTCTGGTTTGCGGGAGATCAAGACACGCTGCAAGGGGAGTCTCCACTTCTCAATCTCTTTACTTTGTTTTTGTCTTGCTTTATTTTATTTACTACTTTGTTTGCTGCACTAAATCAAAACACAAAAAAATTAGTTGCTAGTTTTACTTTATTTACTGTCTTGCTCTCCATATCGAAAACACAAAAAAATTAGTTACTTGCATTTACTTTATCTAGTTTGTTTTATTTACCGTTGCTAAAATGGCCAACCATGAAAATACTAAGTTGTGTGACTTCACAAATGCAAATAATAATGATTTCCTATGCACACCTATTGCTCCACCTGCTACTACAGCAGAATTCTTTGAAATTAAACCTGCTTTACTAAATCTTGTCATGAGAGAACAATTTTCTGGTGCTAGTTCTGATGATGCTGCTGCCCATCTCAATAATTTTGTTGAACTTTGTGAAATGCAAAAGTATAAAGATGTAGATGGTGATATTATTAAATTGAAAGTGTTTCCTTTCTCATTAAGAGGAAGAGCTAAAGATTGGTTGCTATCTTTGCCTAAGAATAGTATTGATTCATGGACTAAATGCAAGGATGCTTTTATTGGTAGATATTATCCTCCCGCTAAAATTATATCTTTGAGAAGTAGCATAATGAATTTTAAACAATTAGATACTGAACATGTTGCTCAAGCATGGGAGAGAATGAAAACTTTGGTAAAGAATTGCCCAACCCATGGACTGACTACTTGGATGATCATCCAAACCTTCTATGCAGGACTAAATTTTCTTCGCGGAATTTATTGGATTCAGCTGCTGGAGGTACCTTTATGTCCATCACATTGGGGGCGGCTACAAAACTTCTTGATGATATGATGATAAATTACTCTGAATGGCACACGGAAAGAGCTCCACAAGGTAAGAAGGTAAATTCTGTTGAAGAAACCTCTTCCTTGAGTGATAAGATTGATGTGATTATGTCTATGCTTGTGAATGGTAGATCTAATGTTGATCCAAATAATGTTCCTTTAGCTTCATTGGTTGCTCAAGAAGAAAATGTTGATGTGAATTTCATTAAAAATAATAATTTCAACAACAATGCTTATAGGAACAACTCTGGTAATAACTATAGGCCATATCCTTCTGCTAATGGTAATGGTTATGGTAATTCTTATGGGAATTCTTACAATAATAATAGGAATGTACCCTCTGGTCTTGAAGCCATGCTTAAAGAATTTATTAGTACACAAACTGCTTTTAACAAATCTGTTGAGGAAAAGCTTGATAAAATTGATACTATTGCTTCTAGAGTTGATAGACTTGCCTCTGATGTTAATCTTTTAAGTTGAAAGTTATGCCTAATAATGATATTGATAATAAGATTACTACTACAGCAAATGCCATCCAAGTTAGAATTAATGAGAATATAAGATTAATGGCTGAACTGCGTGCTAGGTGGGATAGAGAAGAAAATGAAAAACTAGCTAAAGAGAATAATGTAGCTAAAGTTTGGACTATTACCACCACTAGTAATGCTAATTCTCCACATGTTGCTGCACCTCCTACTATCAATGGTAAAATAATTGGTGTTGGCAATGTTTCTACTCCTAGTGCAAAGCGTACAAAATTGCCTGAAATTGCTAAAACTGCTGAAACTGCTTGTGATAAAACTGCTGAAATTTTTTCCAACCTTGGGAATAATGATCCCATTGCTGTAGCTCATAATGATTTAGATTTTGATGATTGCCACATCTCTGAAGTTATAAAGTTCTTACAAAAACTTGCTAAAAGTCCCAATGCTAGTGCTATAAATTTAGCCTTTACAAAACATATTACAAATGCTCTCATAAAAGCTAGAGAAGAGAAACTAAAACTTGAAACTTCTATTCCTAGAAAGTTAGAAGATGGTTGGGAGCCCATCATTAAAATGAAATTCAATGACTTTGAATGTAATGCTTTATGTGATCTTGGTGCAAGTATTTCTGTTATGCCTAAAAAGATTTATGATATGCTTGACTTGCCACCATTGAAGAATTGTTATTTGGATGTTAATCTTGCCGATAATGTTAAAAAGAAACCTTTGGGGAGGATTGATAATGTGCATATTACGGTTAACAATAACCTTGTCCCCGTTGATTTTGTTGTCTTGGATATCGAATGCAATGCATCTTGTCCTATTGTGTTGGGAAGACCTTTTCTTCGAACTGTTGGTGCTGTTATTGATATGAGGGAAGGTAATATTAAATATCAATTTCCTCTCAAGAAAGGTATGGAACACTTCCCTAGAAAGAGAATGAAGTTGCCTTTTTATTCTATTATTAGAACAAGCTATGATGTTGATGCTTCTACTCTCGATGTTACTTGATTTGCACTGCGCCTAGCTGAAAGGCGTTAAAGAAAAGCGCTTATGGGAGACAACCCATGTTTTTACCTACAGCAATTTTTGTTTTGTTGAGTCTTGGAAGTTGTTTACTACTGTAGCAACCTCTCCTTATCATGTTTTTGTGCCAAGTAAAGTTTCTATGTCAAAGTTGATGTTATATTTGGGATCGCTGCGCAGAAACAGCATTGCTGTCTGTCACGAATCTGGGCATAATTCTCTGTAGAAAATTCGAAAAAATCTGCCAATTTACGAGCGTGATCCTCAGATATGTACGCAACTTTCATTAGTTTTGAGTTTTTCCATTTGAGCAAGTCTGGTGCCATTTATAAATTCGTCTTTACGGACTGTTCTGTTTTTGACAGATTCTGCCTTTTATTTCGCATTGCCTCTTTTGCTATGTTGGATTTATTTCTTTGATCCATTAATGTCCAGTAGCATTATGCAATGTCCAGAAGTGAAAATAATGATTGTGTCACCTCTGAATGAGTGAATTATTAATGATGCACTAACCCTCTAATGAGTTTGCTTGAAGTTTGGTGTGAAGGAAGTTTTCAAGGGTCAAGAGAGGAGAATGATATACTATGATCAAGAGGAGTGAAAGCTCTAAGCTTGGGGATGCCCCCGTGGTTCACCCCTGCATATTTTAAGAAGACTCAAGCGTCTAAGCTTGGGGATGCCCAAGGCATCCCCTTCTTCATCGACAACATCATCAGGTTCCTCCCCTGAAACTATATTTTTATTCATCACATCTTGTGTTCTTTACTTGGAGCGTCGGTTTGTTTTCGTTTTTGTTTTTGTTTGAATAAGATGGATCCTAGCATTCACTTTGTGGGAGAGAGACACGCTCCGCTGTTGCATATGGACACATGTGTCCTTAGGCTTTACTCATAATGTTCAAGGCGAAGTTTCTTCTTCGTTAAATTGTTACATGGTTGGAATTGGAAAATGCTACATGTAGTAATTCTAAAATGTCTTGGATAATGTGATACTTTGCAATTGTTGTGCTCATGTTTAAGCTCTTGCATCATATGCTTTGCACCCATTAATGAAGAAATACATAGAGCTTGTTAAAATTTGATTTGCATATTTGGTTTCTCTAAGGTCTAGATAATATCTAGTATTGAGTTTTGAACAACAAGGAAGAAGACAGTGTAGAGCCTTATAATGTTTACAATATGTCTTTTATGTGAGTTTTGCTGCACTTGTTCATCCTTGAGTTTGCTTCAAATAACCTTGCTAGCCTAAACCTTGCATCGAGAGGGAATACTTCTCATGCATCCAAAATACTTGAGCCAACTACTATGCCATTTGTGTCCACCATACCTACCTACTACATGGTATTTCTCCGCCATTCAAAGTAAATTGCTTGAGTGCTACCTTTAAAATTCCATCATTCACCTTTGCAATATATAGCTCATGGGACAAAATAGCCTTAAAAACTATCGTAGTATTGAATATGTACTTATGCACTTTATATCTTATTAAGTTGCTTGTTGTGCCATGCTTCTGGGGAACGCCATCAACTATTGTTGAATATCATGTGAGTTGCTATGCATGTCCGTCTTGTCTGAAGGTCTATCATTTTGGTGGTTGGAGCATGCAAAATTGTTAGAGAAGAACATTGGGCCGCTAACTAAAGCCATGAATCATGGTGGAAGTTTCAGTTTTGGACATATATCCTCAATCTCATATGAGAATAATAACTTTGCTACATGCTTATGCATTTAAGAGGAGTCCATTATCTGTTGTCCATGTTGTCCCGGTATGGATGTCTAAGTTGAGAATAATCAAAAGCGAGAAATCCGAAATGCGAGCATTCTCCTTGGACCTTTGTACAGGCGGCATGGAGGTACCCCTTTGTGACACTTGGTTGAAACATGGCATGCGAAGACCCGGTAGTCCAAGTTAAGTAGGACGAGGTGCGGGCACTATTAGTATACTATGCGTGAGGCTTGCAACTTGTAAGATATAACTTTCATAACTCATATGCTTTATTACTACCGTTGACAAAATTGTTTCATGTTTTCAAAATAAAAGCTCTAGCACAAATACAGCAATCGATGCTTTCCTCATTGAAGGACCATTCTTTTACTTTTATTGTTGAGTCAGTTTACCTATCTCCTTCCACCTTAAGAAGCAAACACTTGTGTGAACTGTGCATTGATTCCTACATACTTGCATATTGCACTTGTTATATTACTTTACATTGACACTATCCATGAGATATACATGTTACAAGTTGAAAGCAACCGCTGAAACTTAATCTTCCTATGTGTTGCTTCAACACCTTTACTTTGATTTATTGCTTTATGAGTTAACTCTTATGCAAGACTTATTGATGCTTGTCTTGAAGTACTATTCATGAAAAGTCTTTGCTTTATGATTCAGTTGTTTACTCATGTCATTACCTTTGCTTTGATCGCTGCATTCATTACATATGTTTACAAATAGTATGATCAAGATTATGATGGCATGTCACTTCAGAAATTATCCTTGTTATCGTTTTACCTGCTCGACGATGGCACTTGGCGATACGTCTCAACGTATCGATAATTTCTTATGTTCCATGCTACTTTATTGATGATACCTACATGTTTTATGCACATTATATGTCATATTTATGCATTTTCTGGAACTAACCTATTAACAAGATGCCGAAGAGCCAGTTCTGTTTTCTGCTGTTTTGGTTTCAGAAATCCTAGTAAAGAAATATTCTCGGAATTGGACGAAACTTCGCCCAGGGTCCTATTTTGCACGAAGCTTCAGAAGGCCGAAGACCTAACGAAGTCGGGCCACGAGGAGGCCAGGGGGTGGCGGCGCGGCCAGGCCACGGCCACGCCGACCTAGCCCACGGGCCTCGTGTGGCCCTCGCGTTGACCCTCCGCCTACTTAAAGCTTCCGTCGCGAAACCCCCGGTACCGAGAGCCACGATACGGAAAACACGGAGACGCCGCCGCCGAATCCCATCTCGGGGGATTACGGAGATCGCCTCCGGCACCTGCCGGAGAGGGGATTCATCTCCGGAGGACTCTACACCGCCATGGTCGCCTCGGAGTGATGAGTGAGTAGTCCACCCCTGGACCATGGGTCCATAGCGGTAGCTAGATGGTCGTCTTCTCCTTGTTGTGCTTCATTGTTAGATCTTGTGAGCTGCCTAACATGATCAAGATCATCTATATGTAATTCTATATGTTGTGTTTGTCGGGATCCGATGGATAGAGAGTACTATGATTATGGTGATTATCAATCTATTGTTCATGTGTTGTTTATGATCTTGCATGCTCTCCGTTATTAGTAGAGGCTCCGCCAAGTTTTTACTCTTAACTCCAAGAGGGAGTATTTATGCTCGATAGTGGGTTCATGCCTCCATTGAATCTGGGACAGTGACAGAAAGTTCTAAGGTTGTGGATGTCTTTGTTGCCACTAGGGATAAAACATTGATGCTATGTCTAAGGATGTAGTTATTGATTACATTACGCACCATACTTAATGCAATTGTCTGTTGCTTTGCAACTTAATACTGGAAGGGGTTCGGATGATAACCTGAAGGTGGACTTTTTAGGCATAGATGCGGTTGGATGGCGGTCTATGTTCTTTGTCGTAATGCCCAATTAAATCTCACTATATTTATCATGTCATGTATATGCATTGTTATGCCTTTCTCTATTTGTCAATTGCCCGACTGTAATTTGTTCACCCAACATGCTTTATCTTATGGGAGAGACACCTCTAGTGAACTGTGGACCCCGGTCCTATTCTTTACATAGCATACAATCTACTTGTTTTACTGTTTTCTTTGCAAACATCTTCCACTCGATACGTTTAATCCTTTGTTACAGCAAGCCGGTGAGATTGACAACCTCACACTGTTTCGTTGGGACAAAGTACTTGGTTGTGTTGTGCGGTTCCGCGTTGGCGCCGGAATCCCGGTGTTGCGCCGCATCACATTTCGCGACCATCAACCTTCAACGTGCTTCTTGGCTCCCTACTGGTTCGATTAAACCTTGGTTTCATGCTGAGGGAAATTATACGCATCATACCTTCCACTTGGGGTTCCCAACGGACGTGTGCATCTACGCGTATCAAGCTAAATTTCTGGCGCCATCTCCTCTTTGGTGTTCGAGACCCTCCATGGAAAATAAGACCGTGGGCTTTTGTTTCATCCAATTCCGAGAATATTTGTAAACTAACTTTTGAAATCAAAAACAGCAGAAAACAGTGGCACTGCGGCATCTTGTTAATAGGTTAGTCTCGCAAAATGCATAAAAACATTATAAAGTATGACTAAAACATGTTGGTATTGTCATAAAACTAGCATGGAACATAAGAAATTATAGATACGTTGGAGACGTATCACACCCCTTGGCGCGGCCAAGGCCTGGCCCGCGCCAAGGGTGGGTGTGGGCCCCTCGTGCCCCCCCTCCTCGTCTTCGGGAGTCATCCGGTGAAATAATGGGTTTTCTATGTTTTCCAGGAATTTTCCCGAAAGTTGGATTTCTGGTAAAAAACACGGCAATTCTGCTGAAAACAGCGTTAGTCCGTGTTAGTTGTATTCAAAACACACAAGATAGAGGGCAAACAACAACAGAAGTTTTCGGGAAAGTAGATACACTTTGGACGTATCCGTGATTGATGTTTATGTGCACAACACAAAGTTATCAAGGAAAACCTCGGTTGAGGTGACCTCATTGAAGATTAGATTGCTTGAAGTTATTTGTACCAGAATATCCTTTCATAACGACTACGGCTAGTTGTGTGACACTCATATAAACAGTGGTTAAGGTTGGCGACCTGGACTAAACTTGTAGATATACTAGTTAGCCCCCCATTTTCTCTCTCTTTCTTGCGGGAAATCTCTTTGAGAGTTGGAGTTTTGAGTTTGGTTGAGCATCGAACTAGAACGTGGTGTGAAAATAAGGATATACTTGTTACTCTTGGAGAACTAGCATCTCCTAGATGACTAGGTGTCATCGTGAAGCCACATGTGTGTGGACTTTCCACGATAAGTTTGTGAAGGTTCGGAGGTGACCTCAAAGATTTGCCATTAGATATTTTGAGCCAAGCAAGTGAAGGTTGCGTTAATGGGGAATACGGCTTTGTCACAAACATGTGATGCTTGTTGGACAAAGGTGCACGCATGCATAGCCTCTCCAAACAGAGACATGGATCTTGTTTCTACTTCTTAAAATCCGGGAAACAATGTGTTCGTTCTTTACCTCTTTTTCTTTGTGACTTCTATGTTTGTATTCTTGAAGATAGAATTGCACCTTACCGTTTTGTTCATAATGTTATACTATGTGTTCCTACTCAATCGTGTGAAGTTGAAGACCTGATCTGTTTAACTTTTCGCTACCACATATGTGCTTCTTTGCGTTGTATTATTTGTCTATTTGCTTATCTTCATTATTTACCGTTGCCTTAAGTGGTAGTTTTAAAAGTGCATATCCATCTTTCGTGAATTACATCCTCAATTTAAAAATGCATCTCGATCTTTCATGTGGCCATTATGTGCCATTTATGGCCTCATGTGGAGCTCTATGCTTGATGCTAGGGTGGTTGCGGGGGAATGATAGGAAGTAGTGCGAGCTCCATGAGATGTGGGAATGGCATGGCGAGCGACGCGAGTTGAAAGTAATTGTGTGTTGGCTTTGGTCTTGGGAAAAAAAGAGCAAGAGCACATGTTTCTGATATGAAATTTGCTTTTCAACTTTACATGTATTAATTTAGTTAAGTTTATGTAAAGTATCTGCATGTAACACGTCGCAAACTTAATTTAGAAAGAACATATTATTCTAACAACACCATACTACAAGGTGTGTAGATAGGATAGAATCATGTACCATGGTGGGCCCGTAAAAGCAATGAGATTGCCATGCAATGTAAGTATGGAACCACATCGAGAACGATTCATAGGAAGGAGAGATTTGAATAACGAGTATCCAAATTTGTCGCCACTGGAAAGCGAGTGGGCGATGACGTTACGTGGAGGATCTACTCTAGCCCTAACCCCCACAGCCCCTAGTTGTCGACAAACCCTCTAGGCGATCCTAGCTCTATGGAATCGACTTTCTTATTTTTTTTTTTAAAAATTCAGATTACTATCGTCTTCTTTGGTCTGTTTAAGAAAACATGTTTTTACTAATTAAAAAATCATCTCTGAAGAGTTATGTGAAATGTATACCGCTATACTTAAGACATGGCCTCTCCACGATCAACGGAAATTATTTCCATTTCCATCCCAAAGGAAATGAAAAAGTGAGGGCCTCAAAAAAAAAAAAACTAGGCTTCAGCGCAGAACCGCAAAAGCAGCAAGACAGGAAGTGAAGTGACACAAAGCTCGGTAGGCTGAGAACAGATCCACCTCCTCTGCGTCGCGTGGTGGAAGACGAGGACCCCCCGAAAAGGCCAAAGCCCACCCACAGAACCCTAACCTAGGGTTTCGCCGCCATGGGATCCGCCGCCTCCGCCTCAGCGCCGCCGCCGCCGCCTCCGGTGCAGCCCCATGGGGCCGCGCCGCCGTACGGCGTCGGGCTTGCCGGCATCCTCCCGCCGAAGCCGGACGGCGACGAGAAGAAGGAGGAGAAGGTGGACTACCTCAACCTCCCCTGCCCTGTCGCCTACGAGGAGATCCAGCGGGAGGCCCTCAGTTCGTCCCCTTCGCCCTCCACTTACTAAGTTTTTAACTGCTTTGTCTGTGAATCGCTGCAGCATTGCCCGAATCGCTAATTATGTATCTGTCTGCTCGTGCGGGTGGTTAATTCGTGCTATATTCGCCTCCTTGGTCGCGATTCGGTTGCTTGGCGTGTATTATTATTACTAGGTTTCTGAATTATATAGATTCTACAGATCATTTCTATGTATTTTTTTTCTGCGAAACATTTCTATGTATTTGATAGTGTGCTGTAGGGATCTAAAGCTGGTGAGTACTCAAGTTTAATCCTACTGGGATTTCTTGAGCATCAGAGTACTACCGTAATGCAATTTTTGTATAAAAATAATGTGGTAATGTTCTCCATAACTTACCCCTAGCATCCCGCTCTGTTCCGGAAGGATCCTTAAGCGGAGTATAACCTAGTAGTGTTGACATATGTGATAGATGATCTAGACATTATAATATATACTTACTGAGCTCTCAAACAGTCATGCTTCAGCTACCCTAAATTCACTCTCTTTGTTCAAAAATATATGATGCTTTGAACATGGAAATGACTGAATATGCAATGCTAAATTTGTAAGGAAACACAGTTGCTTGTTTTGCTTATCTGGTGTACCTGGCTACCTGCTATATGTGCAGTTTGGCCCTTGAGATTTCTTCCATGAGCTCTACTTACATGCTCCATTTGCAGTGTCTTTGAAGCCTGAACTTTTCGAAGGTTTGAGGTTCGATTTTACAAAAATGTTGAGCCAGAAGTTCGCGCTTAGCCACAGGTGAGAGCATGCAAAAGAATTCTGATTCCTTTATTTCGTATTTCTTATTTATGATGTATACTGACACCATCGACAGTGTTCTTATGGGTTCTTTGGAAGTTCCGTCTCAGTCAGCTGATGTTATAAAAGTCCCGACAGCACAATATGAATTTGGTGCCAATTTTATTGACCTTCCACAGGTTTGTTTTTGTCACATTATGGCATGACATTTCTGTGTCACATGTTGTATTTCTGAACTTAACTATGTGAGGTTTTTTCTTCAGTTAATGCTTATTGGAAGGTTGATGACTGATGGAAGGTTGAATGCTCGTGTGAAATGCGATCTGACCGAAAATCTGGCGCTGAAAGTCAATGCACAGGTACTTAACTTGATGTTCTTTTGTTTGATGACTGTTATTTTGCTCTTTATTTGGCTGATACTTTCTTTTCTCAGCTTACCAGTGAGCCTCATTACTCCCAAGGGATGTTCAACTTTGACTACAAGGTTAGTGTTTGTGACAATGCTTCTTTAAGCAATAAGTGTGCTCCAAGCATTTCTGATCAGTCATGCTTAATCAGCAAACTACATTTTTATTGTGTGCACCCATCTAACAACTACTTCCTTCTGTTAACACCTTGAACATTTTTATAGGGCACAGACTACCGAGCACAATTTCAAATTGGAAACAATGCATTCTATGGGGCAAATTATATTCAGGTAATGATATTATGTCATAATTTTGTGTAACAGCGTCATACTCTACCTGAGAGAAACCAACACGGGAATATGAGTGTATTCAAGTTTCTCCCTAGTCGTACATTTGTTCCTTGATTGTTTAAATTCTTCAGAGAAGTTCAGCAACTTCTGCTATCTGTTCACATTCAGTTTTCTGCCCTTTCCCCCTGTTGAGCTTCTTTTATATTTTGTTCCCCGAGCGCGTGTTCTTTCTTTAATGTTATGTCCATGCTTAGGGATCATCATAATTTGCAATCTTGGTTTGTTTGAACCTGGAGCTGACTTTATGTTTTGACTTGAAACAAACTATACTCTTGATATTCCGATATTAAGTTATCCTCTCCCCTCTAAAAAAAGATATTAAGTTATCAGTTAAGTCATATATTTGCCGCTGCAAATTGTTGCATTTTGTTGCTTTCTGTTGGAATTAGTCAGTTATATATGTGTGTTTAGAAGTTAGAATCGATTTTGAACTTTGTTATGTAGCAAGCATACTTTCTATCAATTACTAAATAACCTTGCTGTACAAATTATTAGCTTTTTAATGAAGTGAGACATTACATTTTTTGTCGACTAAATATTATCCACAAATGTTGTTACGAAGATAAATTGTTCCGTATTTACTCTTTTTTACATTGAGATAACAATCCTTTTATATTCCAGAGTGTTACTCCGAATTTGTCTATGGGAACAGAGATATTCTGGCTTGGTCAGCAAAGGAAGTCAGGGATCGGTTTTAATTCTCGCTATAATACTGATAAGATGGTAAGGAACTTGTGTAATCTTTTGAGTTTGGATGGTACATAGAACTTTTGCATATCATACTTATATTTGCAAGCCCATCCATTTCTTTTTGGTATAAAGTGTTGGATTGGGAAGTAAGATTTTCAGGTCAGGTGTGGGTTATTCGTTTAGAGGAATTAAGATAAGCCCCTAGGCACATGCTTATATTGGAAATTACTCTCTCGTGTCACTTAAGAAATAAGAGATAGTGGGTCTTTTCCTATAATCCAATCACTACAATAAGCACTGTTATTTATTGTTGCCCTGCTGATAGAGCTATGCTCACATGGCTCAAATATCTACCGATGTTGTGCACAGAAAATCAATCGAGTGAGCATAGCAAATGGAGCTTCTTTTTAGACAGCAGGCTGAGTTATATTTTTCATGACCATTGCAGGTGGGTACTCTACAGGTCGCTAGCACTGGTATAGTTGCATTAAGTTATGTCCAGAAAGTTTCCGAAAAGGTCAGACTTTCAATATTTTCCAACATGATTCTTTTGCATACGACGTTAAGTTGATTCTAACTTATAAATATATCAATCTGCAGGTGTCCCTTGCTACTGACTTCATGTATAACCACATGTCCAGAGATGTGACTTCTAGCGTTGGTTACGACTATATCCTTAGGCAGGTCAGTGTCCCTATGAAACGCTTTGAGTATTTGACAATTTGTAGCAGGTAGAAATGCATTGCTCTTCCAAGATCTGTTTCGCTACATGGGCTTGTTTCTGCCAATGGATATACCAGACATTATAAACCATTGTTATGTCACCAATGTATTGCAGTGTTTTTTGAAAATTCTTTCTTGTAGATTTGGTTTATTAATGCATTCTGTTACAGTGCCGTCTAAGGGGAAAAATTGACTCAAATGGTGTCGTTGCTGCATATTTGGAGGAGAGATTGAACATGGGTGTCAACTTTCTTCTGTCTGCAGAGGTATTGAGTTGTATTATCACACTTTCCAATAAAAAAATGTTATACTTGTCTTGTTAACAAACAATGAATGCCCTGACAATTTTCGGATCATTAGTTTCTAAACTTGTGTTTTGTGACACAGATTGACCATGCAAAGAAGAACTACAAGTTTGGTTTTGGAATGACCGTAGGAGAGTAGATCTGCTCACAGCAATTACTGTGAAAGGACTACAGATGCTTCCTCAGCTCGTTGTAAGTGGAGGTTTACCATAGTCTCAGTTTCAAGTGATCAGGTTCTTTCCCTCCGTGCATTGCGAAAACACAGGGTCTGGTTTTTGCTACTTCACATAGTTTCTTCAGTGTACTTGCGGTTGTCACACTTCAGCTGCTTGAGATAACATGGGCATTTGGGTGTCCATGATTCTTTGTTTATCTAAACAAAGCTGAAACGTTGTTGTAATAATGTTCTCTCGGCTGCTGGAAAATTTTACATTTAGGTTTCCAGCACTAGGATTTTCTGTGCAATGACCATAGTCCACAAGTTGCAGAAAATACATTCAAAATTAACGTGCAATCCTTGTTGCGTGCATTACATGTTCGTAAATTTAAAGACAACGTTACTCAATGTTTTTTGTGCGAATTGATCTCACATTGTTGCATTATTTCAGTGCGCTGATGATTTGTGTTATTTCATTTTCCTGATCATATAAGCAACAAACAGCTTTTTCCTCCCATTGTGTATATGATTTTAGAGGGAATATGGCTCAAACATCATTTGCACGAGTACTATTGTGTAACGTCATTGCCTCATTATCGGGTTCTAGGTGCATCATGTCTTTAATCGTGTAATATGTACTCCTATACTCATGCATCATTTCTAGAACACCAATATGCTTATCACTTCACCAATTTACTTATATTTTGAATGAAGGATGGCAGATAAATACTGAGGTTGAATAGTTGAATTTGTGTAACATGTCAGCAGCACGTTAGCATTCATGAATCATACAGATCATGTTTAATCGATCGATTGTAGCCAATATCCAGTGAAGTACTAGTAATTTATTAGTGTAGCCAAACCAAAATATCTTTTGGATGAATTAACATACAACTAGTATTGATCATGGGCTTGTACTATTTCTGCTGGAAGCAGAAACACGTAGTCAGCGAGGAAACATAGACTGAAACAGTGGCTAACTGTATACTGGACTCGATGCAAACAGATTGCATGACAGTGTAAACATAGTGGAAACTGTTGCCAAACAACGGGTCTATTCAATGTATCTGCCCATTTATGTGCATCAGTGCATTACCATTTTGTGAGGTAACATAGGTGCATTAACTCATGACTGAGAAACTGCATCATTCTTCCCTTGCCTGCTTTTACCTGTTGCAAACAGAAACATACTTATACTCGGGGTAACAGAGTGCCAATTGTTGTCTTCCCAAAATAATTAGGTAAATAAAGGTGCCATTGTTCGTGGTGTCTTAAGTTTAATGAGGCAGAAAAGAACATCAAATTTGATCATCTTCATACATTAGTACACATGGTGTCTTGTTGAGATGGTCTGAGCTTGTTGATTCTTTGCCACTTCTCTGAAGTTTGCTACATTGCAACTCTCCGCACTAGGCTCTGCAATAATGTGCAATTCCTAGGGTATGTAAATAAAGGCAAACATCGTTGAGAAAGTATAGCAGGAGTCTCTTTTCACTCCCAAGTTTCCACTTGCCAAAGTTGCTACGAGACGAGACAAGACCCAACAAGCCAGCTCTTTCTACTCGTACGCTTTACATCCCCCGCCACGCCACTCAACCAAGCACCGAACGCAGACGAACACAAAACAACCAAGGAGACACACACTGCGCTCCCCATCTCCACATGTCAAGCAGCGCACGGCCGACACAGCCCCCCAGAGGCCAGGAACCCACGCCCTCGCCGTCGTGGCTATGACGCCACCGGCGTTCCTCGCCCTCGCGCTCCTCGCCTTCTGGACGCCGCAGCTGTCGGCGCAGCCGGCGGCGGCTCCGGCCCCGGCGCCCAGCTGGGGGGAGCTGGACTGCAGGGGCGCGATGCTGAACCTGTCGTCCTGCCTGACGTACGTGGAGGCCGGGAGCGCGCTGACGCGGCCGGACAAGGGCTGCTGCGGGGCGCTGTCCGGCGTGGTGGACGGCGAGGCCGCCTGCCTGTGCGGGCTCGTCGGCGGCTACGGCTCCTTCGGTGTCCGCGTGGACGCCGTGCGCGCGCTCGCGCTGCCCACCGCCTGCCGCGTCGACGCGCCGCCGCCCAGCCTCTGCGCCGCGCTCGGCATGCCCGTCGCCGAGCCGCCCGGCGGCGGCCCCGTGCCCGCGGAGTCAGGTACGTACGGTACCAAGTGACAGTATATGCTCTGCCGCCGCGTGCAATAAACGCCGAGTAGTTTCAACGCTTTCCTTGCAATGCGGGTACGGTACGAATTGAATACCAAAATACTCCGTGCATTTCTTTTGATTGTCGTACTGCAGGTCGTCTCGTGCGTAATTCGAAATTGATGTGTCATTTGCATCGTTAATTTGCCGAAATGCTAGTACTGTATACGAATCGTAGGAGTACATGCTCAGATCAAAAACCATATCGTCCATAAACAAATGAACAAAATGCATATCAAATTCAGTGTCGCTGTAGGCTGTAGCCAGCCACTTGAACCAGCCCAATTGTCTGGTCGGCGTTCGTAGCTCGGCTACCACTTTTTATTTATACGTAGCAAATTCCGTGCACCCAATCGTCGATAGTGCTAGCACAGCAAGCAAGAAACTGTTTTCTTCTAAGAGTCGTGTTTCTTTATTCAGATTTCGATATGGTTGCACCTAACGATGTCTGAAAACGCCTGGCAGGATACGGCACGCCGGCGACCACACCGGCAACGTCGGCCGCGAGCGGCGGCCTGGCGGCGGCGGTGAGGCGCGGGAACCGAAGGCGTCACCTGCGCCTCGTGCTCCTCCCGTACTGCGCCGCGCTCCTCACGCTGCTGCCGTGACTCCCGAGCCCGCACGGCACGCAGGCGTACGGAGCTGCCTCAAATCTGTACATGTACACGCGCGCTGGCGCGCGACTCATCAAATCGATTCAATTTCAGTAGCCGTCCAATGTCCATGTACGCCATGAGCGGCATGCTTCGCCGATCCAGCCCATCACGACATTGCCCGGCTGGCGGAAACGTCCGGTGGTGCGTGACGGATGGACGGATGGGGACGTCCGACCTGCACCGCGGCTGCAAATGCGCAGCCGCGGGGACGCGTGAGAGGGGTTAAAGCGCGGTGGTTTGTGCAGTGCTTGCCGTTCCATTCCATGGGCCAGAGCTACGTGTGACCAGCTGAGTTGCGGTGGCGTGCAGCGTGCCATGCCCAAGGCAACACGACGCGCCGTCGGTGTACGGCCGTACGGGTGGTGGGTCTGGGTTTTGGCCGCGACTGGCAACCTGGCGGGTGGATCGACCGTCGCTGTCGAGCTGAGGGCATCTCCAGCGGGCCGACGCATTTCGGACGTCCGAAATGTCCGTTTCCGCCGGCCCGCGGACGCGATGTGGCACAGGGCGATCGTTTTGGGTACCTCCAGCGGTGCGACGCGTTTTTAGAGAGACGCGTCAAGGTCGCTAATGGCGTTTACGTCGGTTGAGGCCCGCCGCGGTGCGCCACGCGCGGCAGCGATCTTCGCGCGACCAATACATTGCCAAGTTTCGCCGGCGTTTCGCGCGCGCGGGAAACGCCGCGCAACGCCGTTTCCGCCCGCCGTGGCTATATATGGTGGACACCGGCGGGGGCGACGCATCCTAAACCTAGCATCCATCCATGGCCGACCACATTAGTTGGGAGCACGTTGTTCAGATGTGCCGCCAAGTCCACCGGAGGAAGAGGAGGAGGAGGTAGCCGCGCGGCGTTGAGCCTTGCAGCTGGACCTCGACGCGAGGCGGAGGTTGCGGAGGCGGTGGCGGAGGCGGCAAGCGCCGGAAGGGCGCCTCGCGGCGACCAGGGCGGAGATCGCCAACGCCATGGCCGAGCTCGCCGACGCCAGGGCGAGCTCGCGGAGGCGCGGGCGGCCATGGCGGCCCCTCCGGCGCCGTCATCTCGACATCGCGGACGACCCCAGTGCCGCTTCGAGTGCGCCGGCGACCGGCGGGTTCTGCTCGCGTCCTTCGAGTCCCTGGCTGGGGCCGCCGAGCGCCGTCAGGCTTCGGTGGCGGAGGAGGAAGCCCCAGCTATGCGACGGCCATGGCTCGTGGGTTCATGTGCTCAGGCTGGACTCGCTCCGGCGTAGGGCCCTTCTCCCCGCGTGGGTCGAAGCGGGCAGGCGGGCGGTCGCCCGCGGAGGAGAAGCGGTGGCGGAGCGGCTAGGGACGGGGCCCGCTTCGTCGCCCAGTGGAGCGGTGCGGAGCGCGTGCAAGGCGAAGGACGAGCGGCGGCGGCGGCGGCGGCGGCAACGGAGGCGGCCCGGGCGCGGGACGACGGCCAACTCCATGGCCGGGGACACTGCTGTGGGACTCCTCTCTGGCCGAGGCCCTCGAACGCCGCAAGCGGCAGGACGAGGTGTCCGATCGCGGCATGCGCGGCGCAAGGAGGCGAAGCGCTCGCTTCGACGACGGCGCCGGCCCCTCCGGCGGCCAGAGTAGGGCGCGCGACTACGAGTAACCGAGGCCGGTGTAGCCGCGCGACAGCGAGTAGGTACGGCCGTCGTAGTTTAGGTTAACTCCACTAACCATCTCTGTAAAGATGGTCTTTTGGCCAATCAATAGTAATGAAAAACTTTTGCTTAAATAGTCACTGACCGGGCTCGGATGCATGGCGCGGACATTTTCCGGCCGCCAGCGTCAGACGCAAACCGCGTATTTGGGCCAGATTTGCGTCTCGCGGAGACAGACGCTTTCGTCGCCCCAGGACGGGAGGACGCATTTCGATTCGGTGGACAGCAGTCGCTCGGCCACCATTGCGTCGCGCAGGAATACTGAGGTGCTACTCCAAGTTGTGGTTCTGGTCTCTCTGTTCTTCTCCAAACAAGACGCACACAATTCGTGTCAAGATTGTGCAGAAGAAAACATGCATCATGCCACAGTGCGTGTTCGGTAGCAAAGGATGTTAAGTCAAGAGGTTCTTTGAGAACTTGGTGTAGTTCCGACAGAGTCAGAACTTTGAAGCTATATTGTGTGTGACAATATTAGTGACATATTTCAGACCGTGGAATTAAGGTTCCACTAGAAGACCAAACATATTTAATGCTGACTCATTTGGAAATGAGTGATGCGTTGAAGACGCAAATGAATTACAAAATACATACGTTTTGAGCGTGTCAGATCCGTTGACTAAAACCTCTCCAGTGAGCAATACATGATAAAGCACCGGAAGGCCAAGGTGTTATATCTTTACAAATGTAAACTAGATTATTGATTCTAGTGCAAGTGGGAGACTGAAGGAGATATGCCCTAGAGGCAATAATAAAGTGGTTATTAATTATATCTTTGTGTTTATGATAAATGTTTATATATCATGCTATAATTGTATTAACCGAAACATTAGTACATGTGTGATATGTAGACAACAAAGAAGTCCCTAGTATGCCTCTTAACTAGCTTGTTGATTAATAGATGATTAGTTTCATAATCATGAACATTGGATGTTATTAATAACAAGGTTATATCATTATATGAATGATGTAATAGACACACCCAATTAAGCGTAGCATAAGATCTCGTCATTAAGTTATTTGCTATAAGCTTTCGATACATAGTTACCTAGTCCTTATGACCATGAGATCATGTAAATCACTTATCAGGAAAGGTACTTTGATTACACCAAACGCCATTGCGTAAATGGGTGGTTATAAAGGTGGGATTAAGTATCGGAAAGTATGAGTTGAGGCATATGGATCAACGGTGGGATTTGTCCATCCAGATGACGGATAGATATACTGGGCCCTCTCGGTGGGATGTCGTCTAATGTCTTGCAAGCATATGAATAAGTTCATAAGAGACCACATACCACGGTGCGAGTAAAGAGTACTTGTCAGGAGACGAGGTTGAACAAGGTATAGAGTGATACCGAAGATCAAACCTCGAACAAGTAAAATATCGCGTGACAAAGGGAATTGGTATCGTATGTGAATGGTTCATTCGATCACTAAAGTCATCGTTGAATATGTGGGAGTCATTATGGATCTCCAGATCCCGCTATTGGTTATTGGTCGGAGTGAGTACTCAACCATGTCCACATAGTTCACGAACCGTAGGGTGACACACTTAAAGTTGGATGTTGAAATGGTAGAACTTGAATATGGAATGGAGTTCGAATATTTGTTGAGTCCCGGATGAGATCCCGGACATCACGAGGAGTTAGGAATGGTCGGAGAATAAGATTCATATATAGGAAGTCATATTCCAAGTTTGGAAATGATCGGTGCATTTATGGCAGGTTCTAGAAGGTTCTAGAAAAGTGGAAAACGCACTATGGAAGGTGGAGTCCGGAAGGACTCCACAAGCTTGGCCAGCCAAACCCTAAGGAGGAGTCCCAGGTGGGCTCCACCTAGAGGTGGCCACCCCCCACCTCAAGGTGGGAGTCCCGCCTTGAGTGGGACTCCCTGAGTAGGTTTCCCACATATGGGAGGTTTTAGTGTTGGGGTCTTATTCGAAGACTTGGACTACAACTCTTGGGGCTCCACCTATATAATGAGGGCATAGAGAGGGGGCTGACCACTTCAAGCCTCGGACTTGGCCGCCTTAGAGGCGGCGCCCAACCACTCTCAAACCCTAGCGGTCTCTCTCCTCCACATCCCTCACGCTTAGCGAAGCTCTGGATTTCTCCACCACCCAGAGCACTGCCGTCGTCTTGTCGGATTCAAGGAGCTACTACTTCCCTGCCCGGCTGGGGGGAGGTGGACGTCGTCTTCATCAACAACCGAACGTGTGGCCGAGTACGGAGGTGCTGCCCGTTCGTGGCGCCGGAAGCGATCGTGATCAAGATCTTCTACGCGCTTTTGCAAGCGGCAAGTGAACGTCTACCGCAGCAACAAGAGCCTCATCTTGTAGGCTTTGGAATCTCTTCAAGGGTGAGTCTCGATCATCCCTCGTTGCTCCGTCTTCTAGATTGCATCTTGGCTTGGATTGCGTTCTCGCGGTAGGAATTTTTGTTTTCTATGCAACGAATCCCTACAGTGGTATCAGAGCCGTGTCTATGCATAGATGGTTGCACGAGTAGAACACAATAGTTTTGTGGGCGTTGATGCTTATGTTGTCTTTAGTTTGAGTACTTTGCATCTTTGTGGCATAGTGGGATGAAGCGGCTCGGGCTAACTTTACATGACCGCGTTCATGAGATTTGCTCCACGCTCGACATGCAACTTGTATTGCATAAGTGGCTTTGCGGGTGTCTGTCTCTCCTACTATAGTGAAGATTCAATTTACTCTTCTATTGACAACACTAGTATCACCGTTGTGGTTCATGTTCGTAGGTAGATTAGATCTTACTCGAAAACCTAAACCACGTAAAATATGCAAACCAAATTAGAGACGTCTAACTTGTTTTTGCAGGGTTTGGTGATGTGATATGGCCATAATGTGATGATGAATATGTATGAGATGATCATTATTGTATTGTGGCAAACGGCAGGAGCCTTATGGTTGTCTTTAAATTTCATGTTGAGTAGTATTTCAAAGTAGTTGTAATAGTTGCTACATGAGGTGAACAACCATGAAGACGGCGCCATGGACCTTGACGCTACGCCGACGATGATGGAGATCATGCCCGTTGATGATGGAGATCATGTCCGTGCTTTGGAGGTGAAGATCGAAGGCGCAAAGACTAAAGGGCCATATCATATCACATATGAATTGCATGTGATGTTAATCCTTTATGCATCTTATTTTGCTTAGAGCGACGGTAGCATTATAAGATGATCCCTCACATTAATATCAAGATAATAAAGTGTTCTCCCCTCGTATGCACCGTTGATATAGTTCGTCGTTTCGAAGCATCTCGTGATGATCGGATGTGATAGACTCAACGTTCACATACAACGGGTGTAAGCCACGTTGCACACGCGGAATACTTGGGTTTGCTTGCGAGCCTAGCATGTACAGACATGGCCTCGGGACAACGGAAACCAAAAGGTTGAACACGAGTCATATGGATGATATGATCAACATGTTGATGTTCACCATTGAAGCTACATCATCTCACGTGATGATCGGTTTTGGTGTAGTGGATGTGGATCGTGTACCACTTAACAACTATGAGGGATGTTGTATTAAGTGGGAAGTTCATTAGTAATTAGATTAAAACATGAACTAATTATCATAAACACAGTCTGAGTAGTATTTTGAATTAATTTGTAGTATTGGCATCCGTTTTTCTACCAAGCGCTAGTCTTGTTATTGAGATAGAAATACTGTTAAAATCTGAAAATAAACTTTACGGACTGGTACCGTATTGTTAAAGAATCAAGAAATGATTAAGTCCTATTACAAACTTTTAGTAAACCTCACATTGTTGATTCAAAGAGCTATGGTTTCAATTAGTACCTAAAGTTATCTTGTCTCCGTGAAACTTGAAGTTCAAATCTGTTTGAAAAGTAAGGAGCTGAAAATTTAGTTTTCAGAAATAATCAAGGTATGAGATATATGTGATATCTAAGACCTTGTTGCAAGGTGATAGAATATAATTTGGTGAGACTACATAAACTCATAAGTTTTATGGGAATGTATGAAGGTTGAAGACGCCAGGCGTCACAATCCTCCAACTATTGGGGCACTAATAATATTCGCGTATCCATGAAGTTATCATCCTTAGTATGCACCGTTGCTAAGACTCGTCGTTTCGAAGCATCACGTGATGATCGGGTGTGATAGATTCTACGTGTGCATACAACGGGTGCAAGCCAGATTTGCACATGCGAATACTAGGGTTAAACTTTATGAGCCTAGCATGTACAGACATGGTCTCAAAAAGTTGTCATGAATTGATGGATAAAATTATGAGTGAAATTGTTCATCGTATTACAAAGTTACTAATAAGTGAAATCTAGAACACTTGTCATATGATGATCAACTTCAAAGTAAGAACCTCAAGGTTATTAGTATTAGACCAACAAACCTAGAAGTTATTGATGTTGAATTGTTTTTCTGAATAATGAGGAAAGCTAAAAGAGAAACTCAAAAGATATTTTGGCAAAAAGAAAAGAAAAGACTAGAAAGTCTAGCTCAGGTGTATATAAATGATATACATGTTATGGTTGTATTCCTAGTTAAGTCACATAATGAAATTCTTGGGTATTAGTACCATATTGGTTGGTATGAAGTGTCATACAAAACAACGCAATACAAGAATACAATGGCCTAAGTGACTGACAAGGAATATGATAGGAATGCACGTCTGGAACAAAAATAAAGAGTTATTATGTTCATCATTGGCATTCTATCTAGCCCTTAGAATTTATAATAAAGAACTTAATAATTGTTATTTTGCCCTGGTCAAATGAAAACAATGAGTTGTTCAAATTATGACATTACTCCATGTATGATGGATAAGTTATTATAAATCTTAATGATGAAACACACATACATAACACTGACGCTAAAATGCCATAAGGCAAATGATTTGAATTCCACTTATTTGTGGAACCGCCATTTAGGTCATGTTAGAAAGGCATGAAGGAACTCCATGCAAATGGATTTTTGGAGTCACTTGATTTTTGAATCATTTGACGCTTGCAAATCTTTTCTAAAGAGAATGATTAAAATACCGTTCATAGGCCAAAAGTTGAACGGGCAACTAACTTAGTGGAAAAATACATGATGATGTATGTGGTTCACTAGGCATAGTTGTGTGCGGGAGATTCTTCTACTTCATGAAAACTTTCAACAATGAATTGAGTATATATATGTGGATATATTCAATAAGGAAGAAGTTTGAAACATTTGAATGGATTCAAATAAATTTCAGCATGAAGTGGAAATCATCGTAATAGAAAAGTCAAATATCTATGATTGGATCATGGTAGAAATATTTGAATTACGAGTTTTAGCGAACATCTAAGAGAGTTATGAAATTGTTCTACAACTCACATTTCTTGGAGTATCATAATGATGATATAGTATCCGAGATATGTATCCAAACCTTGTTGGATTAATGATGAGATAAAATATTATGACGCCATTATATTTTTGTGGATTATGCTTTAGTGACTACCGCTTTTACACTGAATAGAGCATCATCATGATCCGTTGAAATGACACCATACGAGTTATGGTATGGGTATAAACCCTAATAGTCTTTCTTTAAATTTTGGTCTAAGAGTTTACAACCAAAATCGGATGAATGTATTTGTTGGTTATCCCAGAGATTTAATTGGGAATTCTTCCCACGAGACAAAGACAAAAGTGTTTGTCAATGTTTCTTATTTCCGAGAAATTGTTTCTAGTGAAGTATTTGAGTGGGAGGACAATATAATTTGATAAGGTTTATGAACCTGAGCATAATGATCAGAGTAGCGCAGCATCGGAATTTGTTTCGGAAGCGGCCACGACGATCATGGCTCCCATGACTACAAAGTGTTTTAGCCATGGAGATCGAAGTACATATTGAACCTTGTAGGTATGGTTTACTTTGTGATCAAATAAATGATTTGTGAACAAAGGATTGATTTTGAATAATGATAAACCAACTACAAACAAAGAAGTTATGATGGGCCCTGACTCCGTTAAAATGGCCATGCGCCATGAAATCCATAATAGATGAATACTTTTTGAAAGTAAATGGATCTATAGACTTGGATGAAATATCTTTAAAGAAGCTCGACTTGTCGAAAAATTGTTTACGACAAAATTCAAAGAGTTGACTACGATAAGATTAGATCTTCCGTAGCAATGCTTATAGTCTATGTGGTTTATTCTAGTAATCACTACATATTTCTTTTATGAGATATGCTAGTAGGATGGCAAAATACATTACTTATCAGAAGTATGTATTAAAGGTGTATACAAAATACAACCAAGAGTTTTGCCTGTCCGTAGAATACTAGATAGGTATACAAACTTCAATTGGATGAAGTGAGTATCGCGGAGTTGGAATCTTCACCAGATGAAATAGTCAAAGAGTTTTTGATTTCATCAGAGACGATGAAGAGGCTTGTATTTGCAAGAAATTAAGTGGGAGCGCTGAGACATATTTATAATACTTTATGTAGGTGACATATAGTTGGTTATAAATGATGTAATTATATACTTGATTAAAAGGTTTCATTGAGAAATTAATTTCAATGAAAGGATATGGACTGAAACATATTTAGTGTCAAGATCTATGAAGATAGATTGAAACACATAATAAGTTTAAGTCAAAGTACATAGAATGGATATTGAAGTAGTTCAATATATAAATATTAAGAAAATGTTCTTGTCATGTTAAGTTTTAACAAGACTTGAATGTATCTGACACTCAATGAGTAAAAACACATGAGTGATTATAGATCACGAATAATATGTACACAATCAGATGTCATGTGCTATAAAGTGTTATGAGCATATACCAGAATGATTCATATGATGATCATTGGACGACAGTAAGAATATCCTTGAGTACTTTAGAAGAACTAAGGATATATATATATATAGTTTTGTATGAGGAAATGACAAACAAATCGCTGTAAGGTGTTACACCGATATTGGTTTTGTCACATATAAAATATAATTTCAATCTCAAATTAGACTAAGTGTTGTTTAAAAGGTAGCACAATGAGCTAGAAGTTGTCTATGCTAGATTTAGAAGAGTTCTAAATATTGTGACGGATTCTACAAAAGAAGGCAGAGTATGTCATTGTTTTGGCAATGACAAAGGATGTTAAGTCAAGAGGTTCTTTGAGAACTTGGTGTAGTTCGACAGAGTCAGAACTTTGAAGCTATATTGTGTGTGACAATATTAGTGACATATTTCAGACCGCGGAATTAAGGTTCCACCAGAAGACCAAACATATTTAATACCGACTCATTTGGAAATGAGTGATGCGTTGAGACGCAAATGAATTACAAAATACATACGTTTCTGAGCGTGTCGGATCCGTTGACTAAAACCTCTCCGTGAGCAATACATGATAAAGCACCAGAAGGCCAAGGTGTTATATCTTTACAAATGTAAACTAGATTATTGATTCTAGTGCAAGTGGGAGACTGAAGGAGATATGCCCTAGAGGCAATAATAAAGTGGTTATTAATTATATCTTTGTGTTTATGATAAATGTTTATATATCATGCTATAATTGTATTAACCGAAACATTAGTACATGTGTGATATGTAGACAACAAAGAAGTCCCTAGTATGCCTCTTAACTAGCTTGTTGATTAATAGATGATTAGTTTCATAATCATGAACATTGGATGTTATTAATAACAAGGTTATATCATTATATGAATGATGTAATGGACACACCCAATTAAGCATAGCATAAGATCTCGTCATTAAGTTATTTGCTATAAGCTTTCGATACATAGTTACCTAGTCCTTATGACCATGAGATCATGTAAATCACTTATACCGGAAAGGTACTTTGATTACACCAAACGCCACTGCGTAAATGGGTGGTTATAAAGGTGGGATTAAGTATCCGGAAAGTATGAGTTGAGGCATATGGATCAACGGTGGGATTTGTCCATCCCGATGACGGATAGATATACTCTGGGCCCTCTCGGTGGGATGTCGTCTAATGTCTTGCAAGCATATGAATAAGTTCATAAGAGACCACATACCACGGTACGAGTAAAGAGTACTTGTCAGGAGACGAGGTTGAACAAGGTATAGAGTGATACCGAAGATCAAACCTCGAACAAGTAAAATATCGCGTAACAAAGGGAATTGGTATCATATGTGAATGGTTCATTTGATCACTAAAGTCATCGTTGAATATGTGGGAGCCATTATGGATCTCCAGATCCCGCTATTGGTTATTGGTCGGAGTGAGTACTCAACCATGTCCACATAGTTCACGAACCGTAGGGTGACACACTTAAAGTTGGATGTTGAAATGGTAGAACTTGAATATGGAATGGAGTTCGAATATTTGTTCGGAGTCCCGGATGAGATCCCGGACATCACGAGGAGTTCCGGAATGGTACGGAGAATAAGATTCATATATAGGAAGTCATATTCCAAGTTTGGAAATGATCAGGTGCATTTATGGCAGGTTCTAGAAGGTTCTAGAAAAGTCCGGAAGAAACGCACTATGGAAGGTGGAGTCCCGGAAGGACTCCACAAGCTTGGCCAGCCAAACCCTAAAGGAGGAGTCCCAGGTGGGCTCCACCTAGAGGTGGCCGGCCACCCCACCTCAAGGAAAGGTGGGAGTCCCACCTTGAGTGGGACTCCCTCCTTGGTTTCCCACATATGGGAGGTTTTAGTGTTGGGGTCTTATTCGAAGACTACAACTCTTGGGGCTTCCACCTATATAATGAGGGGCATAGGAGAGGGGGCTGACCACTTCAAGCCTCAGCCTTGGCCGCACCCCTTAGAGGGCCGGCGCCCAGCCCCCTCTCTCCCCAAACCCTAGCGGTCTCTCTCCTCCACCACATCCCGCACGCTTAAGCGAAGCTCGCCGGATTTCTCCACCACCACCGACACCATGCCGTCGTGCGTCGGATTCAAGAGGAGCTACTACTTCCGCTGCCCGCTGGAAGGGGGAGGTGGACGTCGTCTTCATCAACAACCGAACGTGTGACCGAGTACGGAGGTGCTACCCGTTCGTGGCGCCGGAGCGATCGTGATCAAGATCTTCTACGCTTTTGCAAGCGGCAAGTGAACGTCTACCGCAGCAACAAGAGCCTCATCTTCTAGGCTTTGGAATCTCTTCAAGGGTGAGTCTCGATCATCCCTCGTTGCTCCCGTCTTCTAGATTGCATCTTGGCTTGGATTGCGTTCTCGCGGTATAAATTTTTTGTTTTCTATGCAACGAATCCCTACATCGAGGCCCCTTAGAGCGTCTCCAGTCGCGTCCCCTAAAGCGTTCTCAAAGGGATTTGGGGCGCGGGGACAAAATGCGTTCCGGCCGTCCCCAAAGCCCATTTTTGTCCGGCGCGAGCCCGTCCCCTGTGGGAGGGACGGGCTCGGCGCGGACACAACGAGGCGGGGAGTGGCGGGACCGACCGTCGAGCACAATTAATTTAGCAGTCGCCTACCTCGCGCGGAAGTTGTTGGCGCGCAGCGACGTTGCAGTTCCGCGGGCGGCGGCGCGTCCCGTCGCGCCCTGGCTCTGCGT
The DNA here is from genome assembly GCA_030979885.1 of Lolium multiflorum. Lineage (NCBI taxonomy): Eukaryota > Viridiplantae > Streptophyta > Magnoliopsida > Poales > Poaceae > Lolium > Lolium multiflorum. The sequence continues at coordinate 311,935,501 of CM061750.1, read as the reverse complement.
GCCGGCGTTAATGAGCGTCACCGCTCATCCGCCTCCCTCCGGCCTATTAAAAGGGCGCCTCTCGTCGTACCTCTCACACACAAACCCTAGCGCCTCTCTCCCAAACCCTAGCCGCCACCATCTCTCAACAAGACTCGACGCTATGTCTGGCAGGGCCAGCCCTGACCCATGGCAGGCATGGGCGGCCGCCTAGGGCCCAGGCCGAAGGGGGCCCAGGACCGGATATTAGGTCTAAAGTCATCGTTGAATATGTGGGAGCCATTATGGATCTCCAGATCCCGCTATTGGTTATTGGTCGGAGTGAGTACTCAACCATGTCCACATAGTTCACGAACCGTAGGGTGAAACACTTAAAGTTGGATGTTGAAATGGTAGAACTTGAATATGGAATGGAGTTCGAATATTTGTTCGGAGTCCCGGATGAGATCCGGACATCACGAGGAGTTCCGGAATGGTCCGGAGAATAAGGTTCATATATAGGAAGTCATATTCCAAGTTTGGAAATGATCCGGTGCATTTATGGCAGGTTCTAGAAGGTTCTAGAAAAGTCCGGAAGAAACGCACTATGGAAGGTGGAGTCCCGGAAGGACTCCACAAGCTTGACCAGCCAAACCCTAAAGGAGGAGTCCCGGGTGGGCTCCGCAGAGGTGGCCGGCCACCCCACCTCAGGAAGGTGGGAGTCCCGCCTTGAGTGGGACTCCCCCCGAGTAGGTTTCCCACATATGGGAGGTTTTAGTGTTGGGGTCTTATTCGAAGACTTGGACTACAACTCTTGGGGCTTCCACCTATATAATGAGGGGCATAGGAGAGGGGGCTGACCACTTCAAGCCTCACCTTGGCCGCACCCCTTAGGGCCGGCGCCCAGCCCCCCTCTCCCAAACCCTAGCGGTCTCCTCCACCACATCCCGCACGCTTAGCGAAGCTCCGCCGGATTTCTCCACCACCACCGACACCACGCCGTCGTGCTGTCGGATTCAGAGGAGCTACTACTTCCGCTGCCCGCTGGAGGGGAGGTGGACGTCGTCTTCATCAACAACCGAACGTGTGACCGAGTACGGAGGTGCTGCCCGTTCGTGGCGCCGGAAGCGATCGTGATCAAGATCTTCTACGCGCTTTTGCAAGCGGCAAGTGAACGTCTACCGCAGCAACAAGAGCCTCATCTTGTAGGCTTTGGAATCTCTTCAAGGGTGAGTCTCGATCATCCCCTCGTTGTTCCCGTCTTCTAGATTGCATCTTGGCTTGGATTGCGTTCTCGCGGTAGGAAATTTTTTGTTTTCTATGCAACGAATCCCTACATCGAGGCCCCTTAGAGCGTCTCGGTCCGCGTCCCTAAAGCGTTCTCAAGGGATTTGGGGCGCGCGGACAAATGCGTTCCGGCCGCGTCCCCCAAAAGCCCATTTTTGTCCGGCGCCCGAGCCGTCCCTGTCCGGGGACGGGCTCGGGCCATGTTCCAGAGTGAGGCGGGGGTGGCGAGGACCGACCCGTCAGCGGCACAATTAATTTAAGCCTAACCGTCGCCTACCTCGCGACGGAAGTTATAGCGCAGCACGGTGCGATTCCGCGAGAGGGGGCGCATCGGCCGTCCGTCGCGCCCTGGCTCTGCGTCACGGCGTTAATGAGCGTCACCGCTCATCCGCCTCCCTCCGGCCTATTAAAAGGGGCGCCTCTCGTCGTACCTCTCACACACAAACCCTAGCACCTCTCTCCCAAACCCTAGCCGCCACCATCTCTCAACAAGACTCGACGCTATGTCTGGCAGGGCCAGCCCTGACCCATGGCAGGCATGGGCGGCCGCCTAGGGCCCAGGCCAAAGGGGGCCCAGGACCGGATCTACTCTTTACTATGGACCGGAAAAAAATGGAGTCAGGCAGACGGAAAGGGAGGCCTACGGCTAATCACTGATCGGTCCAGCTAATCCCTAAACGGAAGGAGGCCTCCATCGGGAATCTTCACAAGGGAACCAATTCCCTACGACCAAGTACGCGGGAGAACTGATTCTGGACACGGCATACTCCTGATCGGTCTAATTCCCTTAACTAGTTGGATGCCCGTGCGTTGCCACGGAAAAACAATACAATATATAAAACAACTGATCTAAATGCTATGTTTTTTTGTTCTCCCATGTTAATATATTTTTTTCTCTCATGTTGTCTATTGACTTTCTTATCAGTTAAAAAGCTAATATGTTTTACTTCCGACCAGTAACATCCTATTCATTGAATCGTCATGGCTGAAGTTTCCCAGTTAAACTCACCACGTAACCTCACAACGCTTTACATTTTGCACAGTTATTGTTACCCTGCCGTGTCACAATGCTTGCCCATGTATTCTCTCCCATCTAGGGGAATCTTTGATAATATTCACGTCACATTCACTCTTTTTCATCTCTCAAGTCCACCTCCACCTTATCTAACTCTATTTGTCATCTTTACCTCCTAGTTTACCCCCTAGTTTATTTTTCAGGGACTGAATTCATGCATCATCAGGAAAATAATTGCTCTCTCCCATTTAAATTAATTGATGCATATTTAAGAAAATGTTTGGTAAATCAGTACAATTATTGAGCTTGATACAACTAACTTGAATCAGAGATAGTAGCATGTTTCAAACCTATAATCAGAAGTGACAAATTATTTATCTGTTTCACTTAAGAACGATTTTGCACTCATCATACCAGGTGGCATGCACCTAGTGGTTGATGACTCAAAATCCAATAAGAAAACTTAATTTTACATAACGTGAAAGTAATAGATCAGTGATGCACAAAAAGTAAGTCGAAACAGACGAGCTGCAAAATAGATATCTAAATTAGACATGCAAATGCATGCACACAAACATTTGAGCGAAAACACAAATAACTAAGATCATGTTTCATCTCCAAGGTTGATGTGGTTGCTGTTACACTTTTATCATTGGAGCATCATATATCATAGCTACTAATCATGAGGGTGCTCTACAATGCACAGTGATAAATGTGCTAAAACAAATCACTTTCGGAAGCACGCTTATCATTAACATGGCCGGAAATAGCGCCGCCGGAGGTTATCGAAATCTTACTCCTCGAAATAGGCTTTCGCCCCGCTATATTAATATAGCACACACCGAGACACCATAGTAGCCATTGCTGGGGCAAACAGCACAAGCATGCCCAAAAGAAAACACAAAAGAAAGAAAGAGAAACTAATGTCGAAAGGGTCGCATCGACGGAAAGCGAGAGTGTCTCGCAACCGCTGCCCACCAGAATTCCCACCACACACCTAGCTCTCGGAGGCCCGCGTACCAAGCAGCCACCTTCAAGAAGGGATTCGACAGACAACGCCGCTGCTGCGGATTGGTCCTAGGGTTATCGAAATCTTACCTTGTTGGAGTTCTGCTTATTTCATATGATCCTCCGGCAAGTCAGCCTCCCATGAATCCACTATCTAAAATAGACATTGAGTTAAAGGGCACATTAATTTGTTACGTTCTATGTATGTCAAGCACAAAGGGGATAGTAGAAAAGAAGCCAGTTCCAAGTGCTCGGGCAACCAAAAGGTAATCTCAGTAGTACATACTTCTTTCGGGTAACAATTTTTAGTTTTGTCCACTCGTTCAGAAGCTCCTTTTCATTAATTATGTGCACACAAGGTTCAAGCCATGATTCTGTGCAAGTTGCAGTTCAGAGCGAGAGCAGCCACCGCTATGTATGATGTAGTCGATTAAGTAGGCGCAAGCAAGTACCTGACGTGCAAGTGCCGCAGTTGTCCTGGTGTCACCGTTCATCAGACAAGTTTGGGGCTGCAGTAGCACTTCAGCGGAGTAAGATCTTGAGTTGTTAACCGTAAAAAAAAGAGATCTTGAGCTGTTGTACAAATTCATCGATGTACCTTTCCTGGAGTCCTGCACCGCATGTGGGAGCATTGTTGAAGCTCGTCATTGCCGTCCTTGATGGTGAGGGACTGGGCGACTCAGGAGTTAGGAGAGACGAGGCGTATGCAAGGCCAGGAGGTGCTACGGCGCCTCTGCTCCTGTCTTCCTCGACGACGACGAAGGCGCGCGGGGTATCGGTCGGCACGACCCGCGTCACCATGTCCATCTTTATTCCCCACCCATCCCCTCGTCGTGTTGTTTTGGGGGCGAGCGGCTTTCAGCGGATACAATGGCAGCGGGAGTCCCAGTGGCAAGGAAGGCTGCGAAGAACTTATGGCGGCGGTGTGGACAGAATTCACTGCCATGAAAGAAGACGACAACATGGCTCCATGGTGGCAAGATATCTCAACAACCTGGCCGAATATACTGTACAGATAAGCGAGCCATAAACAAGAGATCCACAATTTGAGGAGAAACTTCCGTGGCTTTTCCGTGCGTGAGAAAAAAGAGAGAAAGAGGGTGCGTGGTGGCATCCTTCCATAATATTTTGGACGTGGGGGTATTATTGTCCATCCTGAAAATGTGACACCAAGCATTCACCAGTTTGCTCTTAATAGTAGAGATTCCCTGCCTGTGACCTTTCATTGACGAGGGAACGATTTTTTTTTAGCTCCTGCGTAGCTGCGGGGCCGTAGTATTTAGAGAATTAGGAATAGACATGGCCTGGGAATAGACGATGGCTAGTTCTTCTCCTATGTTCCTCATCTCTGCGTTTTGCCGATTGCTTCATCAACAGATAACAACTCATTGATCGGTACCGTCCGTTCCTGCCCGTATAAATCTCTAATCTAATTCTTGACTTAACTTTTTTAATTAGGGTTCTAATTTGATATAAAAAAAACTTATTATTATAGGTGTTATAATGCTAAAATAATTGTCGGGTGCTGCGAAAAGGAAAAAAAGAGAAAGCAAGATGAAAAGATTAGGGAATCGCAAAGAGGCGATTTGAATAAGTATTTTCCAGTTAAAAGTAATGTTGATGTCAACAACAATAATCAGAGGCCAATATCTGATCCGGGACAAGCTGATGAGGATAATACAGATGGAGATATTGAGGTCCATGAACAGTCCTCAAATAATAGTAAGTAACTAACTATTAAAGCTACTGAAAAATTCTAGTCAACCATGTTACAAGACAATTGAATGGATTGGCTACATGTTTTTTGAGAAGGATATCTTAGACAACATTGTTTTGAAATTGTCTTAATGATTTTGCATCTACAAATGCTCGAAAAAAGTTTTTTTTGTAAATCATTGAAGCGTAATTATCGATAGAGTCATTGTAATTTGGTTTTTTATGTGAGCTAATTAAATTAGTAGAAAATGCATGTTATATTTTTACCATTTTATTATTATTTCTATCGCAAATATGCGTACATAATTAGTCTTAAGAAGCCCATTTGTCAACTTGCCTAGCCGCCACCATCTCAACAAGACTCGACGCTATGTCTGGTAGAGGCGGAGGCCGACCTCGCGGCCGTGGTCGTGGTCGTGGCCGCGGCATAGCTGAACGATCGCCGTCGCCTCCCGCGCCGTCGTCTTCATCGTCGGAGATGGACGTGGAGCCGGACGCGCTGTTCGAGTTCGTCCTCGTCCTCAAGGGCGACCCGCGCGGCATCCAGAGGCTGCCGGACTCCTTCGCCGAGTACGTCGGCGGCGTACGCCCGCGCAAGATGCATCTGCGGGAGGCTTCGTGCGGCTACTACCGGTGGATCGTCGACGCGATCTACGACGCGCGCGGCAAGATGTACCTCAACATCGGCTGGGAGAAGTTCGCGCGCCACCACAGCCTCGAAGCCGGCTTCATCCTCCTGTACTTCGGCAACAGGGACATGAGCGTCAAGGTCTTCGGCGGAGCGCTGCCGCCGGGACTACCACGGCGACATGGACTACCACGACAACAACACCGACGACAACACCGACGAGGAGGACGACTGAGTGTTGTTTCTTCGCAGCGAATACGTGCACGGAGGTTTCTGCCTGTTCGCCTCATCGGTAGAACCAACAAGGGCACCATCCTCCCGCTGGATTTTCCAGTTTAGGTGACTGGGTGTGCCCTCGAGTGTTGTTTCTTAGCAGCGAACACAGAAACCTCTGATGCATGGCCTAGTTAGGTTTAGTTTATTTGCAATATTTTATATTTGTGTCCACCACGGTTCCAACTATGTATTAGTTTGTGGAAACCACGTACCCAATTATGTATTAGTTTGTGGAAATTGAAATAAAAATGCCAAAAAAGTATTTTAAATGTTTGGGGGCGGCGTTTGGGGACGCGGCTGGGGACGATGTCCCCCAAACGCGGCACGAACAAAACACGTCCCCCAAACACTCGATCCGGCGCGGTTTGGGGGACGGTTTGGGGGACGCCTGGAGATGCTCTTAGCTCGCATGCTGGACGCAGTTTTTGGACCGTTTGGTTTGCTAGGCTTAGAATATCTTCAACGGGGCGACGAAAAAATGGACGTTGAATGACCATTTGCGTCCGCACGATCGAAAAATGCGTCTGAGCCCTGCTCCAGCGGGCGACGTCATAGTGACCGGGCTGTCAGCAGCGACGCAAACCTGGCCCAAATATGCGCCTCAGATGCGTATGTGCGGATGCCGTGCGGACGCGGAAAGTGTACGCTCGCGTCTGACTTACGGACGTTTGTCCGGGCCGCACAGCGCGACCCGGGTTCGATGCGTCTTCTCGGGCGCCGACTAGCGTTGTTGCTTCGATCTGCACCACGTTAATGGTGATGCCTCGTTTGCCGAGCGGCCGCCGCCCACCTCTGCCAACGCAGTAATGGCGATGTCACGCGTGTCGCGCCCGTCGCCTGCCTCCGGCCTATATAAAGAGGGCGCACGCTCATCTTCCTCGTTCACTCCTCCACACAAACCCTAGCCACCACAAGCTCCACAGTAGCGCATCCTAGCTCGTCCTGCGCCGCAGCCAACCCCACGAGGAAGTCCATGACGGGTCCAGGTGGCCGGCGAGGCTGTCGAGGCCACGGGCGTGGCCGGCCCCAGGGCCGGAGCCGCCGAGATGGAGCAGCTACGGCCCCGCGGTCCCCGTCGCCTGCACCGTCGTCGTTTTCGTAGGAGGACCGCTGCTTCGAGTTCCTCCTCTGCGTCGACGAGGACCCCGTCGGCATCAAGCGGCTCCCGGACAAGTTCGCCGAGTTCGTCGATGACATCGAGCCGGCCCAGCTGCAACTTCTGCCGCTGGACCTGTGGAGGTCTTGTTCGACGGGCAGGGCAAGATGTACTGCACACGGGGTGGGACAAGTTCGCCCTCGGCCTCGCGCTCGAGCCCACCTGCCATCTCACCTTCCTCTACGAGGGGGACGACGAGATGATCGTCAAGGTGTTCGACGACACATCATGCAGTGGGCACTACCACACTTTCTTTGCAGCGAATATGGCCACGTGCCAATTGAAGCCACTAGTGGCGGTTTTTTGATGTTCTTCCTCGAAAGGACCAACATAGCTATCATTACCCGCTGGATTTTTCAGTTTGGGTGACTGAGAGTGCCTGCGAGTATTTTTTTTCTTGGCAGCGAACATACAAAATCTACGATGCCAACACTAATTAGGTTTCCTTATTTTCCAATGTTTTAACTATGTGTTAGTTTGTGTAAACCATATTCCAAACTATGTATTAGTTTATGTAAACCCTGTTCCAAACTATGTATTAGTTTGTGTAAAACCATGTTCCAAACTATGTATTAGTTTGTGTAATGTTTGGAACTATGTCTATAAATGGCAAAGAGGAAAAAACAAGTAGGAAAACAATATGTGTCGGGCCACTGGAGGCACCCCCAGCCGAAACGGATGCACTGACAAAAAAAGGACATTTTCGCGTCCGCTTGGCGATGCAAACGGATGCGCGCTGAGAATTAGGTGTCTGTTTTGTGTCGCCCCGTCGCAGATGCCCTTACTCCGTTGTTGCATCGCACGGTTCTCAAAACAATGTTTTGCTTGCATCAAGGAACACCACATATGAGGGTTTCCAGCGGGTCTGACCAGTTGTCTTCACTCCTCTGCTCGATGGATGCAACATCTGCACGTGGACTCACTTATGCTCACTCTCCCTTACACTACTTCGCACACCTCTCTTCAAATCAACACAACCATACTCCAATTCAAAAAAAGGCGTACATGAAAAGGTCCGTGTTGATGATATGAATAAATTCCGACAATCGGTTTCGAGTTCCGTCAGTCGTAAATCGTCAAGTTCGTGTACAAAATTTTAATTGAATTTTGCCAAATTCATTGCACACGCTCAACCGTTTGAAATTTACTTTGAGGAGTAGGTTCACCTCACCATTTCACATGACTTTCATGTTGACAGGTTTTTGTTTCGGTGTACGTGCACAGATAGATAAATGACTCGTTAGTATACTTTAATATGTATGTATGTGTGAGTATAGTTTGGAGTAATCTTGCTCAACTTCTCGCTTTCCATCTTCATGGATGGTGACATGGTGATGCTAGGTGAGAAGTGAGAGGTGATAATCCATGGTGGTGGCGGTATGGTGATGTTCGTCTTCGTGGTCGGTGACGTGGTGATGGTTGTCACTGGCGATGTCATGGTGGTATTCAGCTTCATTGTCAGCGACATGGTGATGCTTGTGATGGGCGTGAATGGCGGTGTTCATCTTTGTGGTCGACGACGTGGTGATGCTTGTGACCGGCGTGACCGGCAGTGTCATGGTGGTGTTCGTGGTCGTGGTCGACGACATGGTGATGCTTGTGACGGGCATGAACATCGGTGTCATGGTGGTGTTCGTCTTCGTGGTCGGCGATGTGGTGATGCTTGTGACCGGCGTGAACATAGGTGCTACGGTGATCTTCATCTTCGTGGTCGGCGACGTGCCCATGCCTGTGACCGGCGTCACTGGTGGTGTCATGGTGGTCTTCGTCTTCGTGGTTGGCCACGTGGTGATGCTTGTGACCGGCGTGACCGGCGGTACCATGGTGGTTGCTTGCTTCGTGGTCGGCGACATGCCCATGCTTGTGATGGGTGAGGTAAGGTAACCATGTTGCCATATAGGTGAGGCTAGGAAAAACATGGGACGAAACCAAACAATGGGGGTTCGCTTCCCTGCATGGTGCAGAAATGAGTGGCCCAGGTGACATAGGCATCCCCAATGGGCCTGCCGGAGATGGTACCCGGGGTTTACTGAAGGCCCAGGACTCGAAGAATAAGAAGATTCGGAAGCCCATTTAGTGTTAAGGAAAGATAAATTGTATTAGGAAATATAGAGACTTGTAATCTTACGGGCGGGTACGAAACCCTCCCGAACTATAACTTGTGTATTACGAAAACCCTCGGCTCCACCTCCTATATAAGGGGGAGTCGAGGGACAAAAAGGATCGAATCTATTGTCAATAGAACCCTAGTTTTCATAATCGGCGAGTACTTTTCAGCTGAAACCTTCGAGATCTACTTGCCCTCTACTTCCCAAAACCCTAGTCTACAATCTGTAGGCATTGACAAATTAATCCTTTGTCAATTGGCGCCGTCTATGGGAATTAGAGGTTGCAAGGAGCTGATCTCGATGGCACGTCCAGAATCGTCGACTTCGTCGGTGGCTAGCAATGCGATGGATCGAGGTAAACGGGAAAAAACTGATCTAGTCGATTTTATTCCTCACCCGCCCTCCCGTTTGGATGCATGTGCCTATCTGGAAGAGCCCATCGTCATGACGTTCGGAGAATTACGATTTGGCGTCAACAAGGAAGGATCCTATCGTCTCGAAGTTCCGATCTCGTCGGAATTTTCAGCGATCGATTCTGACTTTTCATCAAGTGATGAAGAGTTTTCGTCGTCACGTTTCGTCGACACCAAGGCAAGCAGAAAGCTCGCCAAGATCTTCAGCGTCACATCAAGTGATGAAGAGTTTTCGTCGTCACGTTTCGAGTCGTCTGCGGACTCCGTTATAAGCAGCGACTCCGACAGTGTCGATAGCTTCAACTTCATCGACAAATCTGCTGCCATCGGAAAGGTCTTCACCAATCTCTATGATGGTGTCACCAATCCCGACAAAAACCAATACTCAAAATATCATCAAATCTATGCAATCGAGGAGGCAAGCCGAGCAGAACGAGAGACATCGAGGCTTTCGATGATTTGGGAAACCCATACGTCGATCCCTGAAGAGGCCTAGGCACTAAATATGTCGGGTCTTCACCTCGCGAAAGAGTCCAACTCCCGCAAGCGCGTGGGATAGGGCTGCAAGAGCCATGGATGGTTCAGAACCAATGACCACCACTGCTCTGAGAAGAATTACAAGCCTATCAATATAGACTTGCTCGTGTGAGTAGGGAGCTGGAAAAACAGACAGCATCCTGAATAGAAGAAAAGAGGCAGCATCCGCGTCAAGCGCGTCGACAGAGCTCGGTCGACAATCAGGAACTTCGGGAGATAGTCACGGAGAAGCTCGGAGGAGAGCAAGATCTCGGCTGCAAAATATAGAGAGAGGAAACATAATTAAAAATCTCGACATGTCCTTCATGACGATTGATACAAGGGGAAATATCATCCTGAAAACACCAGAAGCTGGATACATGGCAACGCAAGCTTATATCCTCGTGTCCAGACCACCCCCTGGAGACCCGAGAGAAGCATTGTTTAATATGGCAATGGCTGGAGTTGGAGTCATGGGAACATCATTTGCAGCTACACCACCCGAAGGAACTCCAAGGCAAAATAGTCCACGACCGACTGCGGTGGAAGATCCACCAGGAAAAGTGGAGCAAGGGATACGACGGCGAAGCAAGGGTAGATAGAGCGCGACAAGAAAGAGAACATCGGCAGTCACCGAAGTCGCCGATGAAGATATGTGTGGGCTCCCGTGCTTTACGAGGCAGAGTTCGAAAAACTCGAGTCCCGAAAGGGTTTAAGTTACCCGAAAATTTCAAGAAATTCGACGGCCTACGGGATCCCGAGGATTGGCTCGTTGATTACCTCGAGATGGTGAAGTTGGTAGGCGGAACCAGAGCAACAGCCATGCAAAGCATCCAAGTACATTTGAGCGGTGCGCGCGATCTTGGATAAAGAAACTTCCCCAGGTTCCATCGACAGCTGGGATAGTTTCGAGGATATCTTCTTGAAGAACTTCCGATCCACAAGAAACCCGCGTCATTGGAAGCTGAGGGCGTGCAGGCAGAAGCACGACGAATCGATGAGAAAATATATACAGAGGTGGAACATTATTAAAAACTCGGCAGAGGATATATCTGACGAGAGAGCAATAGACGCGTTCGTGGCAGGAATTCGACGGGGAGATTTCATCGAGGACTTAGGGAGAACCAACCCTAAGACAATATCAGCAACGATGGAATAGCAAACAAGTGGGCAGATGGAGAAGACGCGATATACAACAAGCGACATAGGTCGCCAGAGGAGGATCGCGGTCAAAATTTTCAAAATAGAAGGCGATTTTCTCGCCAGTTTTACAATAATGATGCCCCTGGCCACATATCGGCTGGTTTCCGAGGAAATCCTGGAGGAAATAGTCGAGATGATTACCAAAGGAGTAATGAGCAACAAAGCGACAATAGAGGTGATTTCCGTGGTAATAGGCAAAATAGTGGACCAAGGTTTCAGAGACCTTATGTGTCTCCCGAAGAAATGATGAACGGGCCATGTCAGATGCACTTCTATCTCGACAATAATGGAAAGAGGCAGTCAGGCCATCTCCAGAAAGATTGTCGCAATTTCCAAGCAATGTTGCGAGCCGCAGGGATCGCCAATGCTAGCGATGAATAGAAACCCCCGGGCCGAGGAGTGAGATCCACCTCCCACCTCCTCCCGCAATTACGGACGAAAATCGGCACCAGCTCAGAATAGCGGCAGCACCACATCCATCTCCATATGTTGACCCCAACTCCAATGGTGCGGTCTCGATGATTCAGAAAGCTAGGCCATCTAACAGGGCGCAGAAAGTAATCTCACGACAAGTATTCATGGCAGAGAAGATGCCTCCACCAACAGTCGAGTACCTAAATTGGTCGGGGCAAGACATCGGCTTCACAATTACGGATCATCCGCAGCAAGTTCCTCGACCAAGCAATCACACTTATCTTACCCGCGTAATCGCTGGTTTTGATGTGTCGAGAGTTTTTATAGATGGTGGCAGCAGCTTAAACCTTATGTATGCATATACATTGAGGAAGATGAACATATCCCTGGCAAATCTAAAACCAACTGATACACGTTTCCACGGGATCACGCCAGAGAAGCCAAGTTATCCGTTGGGCAAGATCAATCTCGACGTTCGTTTGGGACCCGAAAACTACGAGGATAGAGAACCTGGAGTTCGAAGTCGTGGATTTCCCGTCGCAATATCATGCCTTGTTGGGACGACCAGCATATGCCAGGTTTATGGCGGTACCTCATTACACGTACTTATTATGGAAGTTACCTGGACCTAAGGGACAAATCACAATCAAGGGAAGTTTCGCGTTGGCTGATAAGTGCGACAAAGATTTTCATCGACTGTCAGAAACTTTCGGGATGCAAGCAGAATATATGGCGCCAAGGCTCACTGATTATGACGTGTTGCCAGACACAGGGAGGCCACTCAGGGAACCAACTTTTAATGCTGCCAAGGATTCAAAAGAGGTGCAGATCCACCCCACGGACCCGAAGAAAACGACGTCCATTGCAACAAATATGGACCTCGCATAGGAAAGCGCGCGTCGAGTTCCTCCGTGAACTGGAAATTTTCGCATGGTGTCCAGCTGACATGCCAGGAGTACCCAGGGAACTTGCCGAGCACCACCTCAACTTGGATCCTCTTGCGAGACCAATCAAACAACCTTTGCGGCGTTTTTCGGAACCAAACCGCAAAGTTATGCTATCAGAAATAGATCGACTCAAAGATGCTGGTTTTATCAAAGAGATATCTGAAGCCACGTGGGTAGCTAACCCAGTGATGGTGCCGAAGAAAAACACGAAAGTCCTTCGCATGTGTGTCGACTTTACGTGTCTCAATAAACATTGTCCTAAGGATCACTTTCCCCTCCCAAGGATCGATCAAATCATCGACTCCACGGCAGGATGTGAACGTCTTTACTTCTTGGACGCGTACTCTGGTTATAACTAGATCAGATTAAAAGAAGATGACGAAGCTAAGACAGCATTCATAACACCTTACGGCGTGTTCTGCTATAGAACAATGCCCTTTGGCTTGAAAAACGCGGGAGCAACATATCAGCGGATGATGCGAAGTGCCTTGCGACACGATTGGAAAAAATGTACAAGTCTATATTGACGATGTCGTGATAACATCAAAAAAGGGGACAACATTGATTCAAGATTTGAAAGAAAACCGACAACCTCGACAAGTTCTGCCTTGCTGAACCCGACAAAGTGCTCTTTTGGTGTTCCGCGGAGAACTTCTCGGGTTCTTAGTATTAGCAAGAGGGATTGAAGCCAATCCAGAGAAAATACAGGCCATCGTAACTATGAGGAAGCCGACAAAGTTGAAATAAATACAACAGCTGACGGGGCGAGTCGCAGCTTTAAGCAGATTCGTCGCCGGGAGAAAAAGCGCTGCCGTTCTATGCATTGATCAAAGAAGGAGAGAAATTTCAATGGAACGAGGAAGCAGATAGAGCTTTCGAGAATCTCAAGCGCACAACTTCGACACCACCAATCTTGGTGGCGCCTAAAGAGAAGGAACCCCTCCTGCTATACATTGCAGCCACGCCTCAGGTGGTCAGCACGGCCTTGGTAGTCGAAAGGGAGGAAGAAGGAAAGCTCCATGGAGTACAGAGGCCAGTATATTTCATCAGTGAAGTACTGTCGCCTTCAAAACAGCGGTACCCCCAATACCAGAAGTTGGCGTACGGAGTATTTACGACAGCAAGAAAATTGCGACACTATTTTTCGGCGCACCCGATAATAGTGGTCAATGAAGCTCCTCTGTCAAATATATTAAACAACCCAGAAGCTACGGGTCGTGTCTCCCTTTGGGGAATAGAGCTTTCCCCTCGGGACATCACGTATGAAAAAAGAAAAGCAATAAAATCACAAGTCCTACCAGATTTCATCGCAGAGTGGATGGAGCTACAAAACACAGGGCCTCCAGATTTATCGAGAACCTGGACTATGAACTTTGATGGGTCCAAAAGGTTAGAAGGCGCTGGAGCAGGCGTGATACTAGTATCACCTGAAGGCGACAAATTGAAGTATGTCTTACGGATGACGTTCCCAAACGCGTCCAACAATGAAGCAGAATATGAAGCCCTCATACACATGATGAAGATGGCGAAAGCTTGCGGTGCAACCCGATTGAAAATCTTCGGTGACTCATAGTTGGTAGCACAGCAGGTGATGAACCAATGTGATGCAATCAACGAGAGCATGATGGCATACAAGGAGATGTACAATGAGCTAGAAAAGCTGTTTGATGGATGCGAGGTAAATCACATCAGCAGATTGAGCAATGATGAAGCCGATGTTCTTGCAAATATCGGGTCGCAATGTCTCGCGATTCCTCCAGGCGTGTTTTGGGAAGAAATAAGCGAGAGATCAACAAAGCCAATGAAACCTAAGAAGAAGGAGAAGGATGAAAAACCCTCGGGTGCTACAAAAGAATCACTGGACGAAGACGAGGACCATGAGCTAGTCATGATGGTGCAAACTCCATGGATGCAGGCATATATATCTTACATCTTAAGGAAAACAATACCCGACGATCCAGTTGAAGCATGGCGAATAATTAGACGACCTAAAGCTTTTACGGTAATCAAAGGGGAGTTGTGCAAGCGAAGTATTTCGGGTGTGCTACAGAGGTGCGTCACACCCGAAGAAGGGAGGATAATCCTGAAAGATGTACACGAAGGGATATGCGGGCATCATGCAAGCAGTCGAGCTATTGCGGCAAAGGTTTTCAGAGCAGGATTTTATTGGTTAACATCAATTGAGGATGCAAAGGAAATAGTGCGAACTTGCGACGCGTGCCAGAGATTTGCCGCAAAACCTCACTCTTCGGCAGCGGAATTGATGCCAATCCCCTTGTCTTGGCCCTTTGCTCAATGGGGTCTCGATATGGTGGGAAAACTACACAAAGCTTCGCCAGGAGGATATGAGCATATGCTCGTTGCTGTCGACAAATTTACCAAGTGGATAGAAGCAAAGCCGATAAATTCACCGGACGGCGCGTCGGCAATCAAGTTCGTGAAGAGCATTGTTTTTCGATTTGGGGTCCCTCATAGCATCGTCACAGACAATGGCAGTAATTTCACATCCAAGGAGTTCAAAGCGTATTGCGCAGAAGTGGGCATTAAATTGAGTTTTGCGTCGTAAGCACATCCACATACCAACGGTCAAGTCGAGAAAGCCAATGGTATCATCTGCAACGGTATCAAGAAACGCCTGTTAGGTCCATTGGAAAAAGCTCGACATACTTGCCGAGGAGCTGCCAAGTGTGTTATGGAGTATTCGAACAACACCAAATACGGCGACGCAGGAGACGCCGTTCTTCCTGGTCCATGGAGCTGAAACGATTGCCGATAGAAATAGAGCATGATTCCCCAAGAGTTACAGAATATGATGAAGAAACTTCGAGAAGAGCTTTGGAGGACGATGTCGACGCACTTGATGAGGCTCGGGATGAAGTACTGTCACGAGTCGCCAAATACCAACAGGATCTGAAAAACTACCACAGTCGACGATTGCGACCAAGATCTTTTCAAGTTGGGGACTTGGTTTTACGACTCAATCAAAAAAGCCATGAAAAACTCGAGTCACCGTGGCTTGGACCTTACATCGTCACATAAGTAATTGAAGGAGGAGCATACAGAATCAAGGACAAGAAGACGGGGATTGCTGAGCCAAATCCTTGGAACGTGGTGCAGCTCAGGCGTTTTACGCTTAGACGCCGAAATATAGTCTCCTTTGTAAACATACAATGTACTGAAAAGCCCGCGAGTTTTCAGACGCACTCTTTTCCTTTTTCGGGGCACCGAGTGGGGCCGGGAAAGGTTTTTAATGAGGCGGGCTCGCGGTGCTGCAATATAATAAAGATAGTGGAATTATATATCTTTTCGACAGGCTCGGGGGCTTCTACCCAGAAGATACAATATATATATATATATATACACAATGCCGACAAATACAACCTGCAAAATATCTCGCCTTGGTATAAAGTACCTCGCCAAAATAAAAAGGTGTCGCCAAATAGCGGTCAACATAAAGCTCGCGCCCGCAAAAATAGTACACAAATATAATTTATCTTGCCTTGGGACAACCTCACATTATAAAAAGAAAACATCGCCATCAAAACGCCCGGGGGCTTGGCATTGAAAAACAGAAATATAGTGACCTTACAATATAGATTATGTTTACTACATACAAGACACAATCCTTGGAGCAACAAAACTTCAAGGGTTGCCAAGTATATTATCTATCGTCAACCGTTCATTATTTATAGCGCGAGTGCTATGTTCAGCATAGCTGCCCTTCACAAAGAATTCGGCGTCCATCCGAAGAAGTTCATCCATCATATCTTCGGCAACAGGGGTCACAACGTCGTCATACTTGCTGAAGTTCTTCCTCCTCTTCGCCATCTTGGCCAGGCACTTTGGAACAACTTGACCCACGTCTAACTTCGGGTAGCAGATCTTTATCATGATCATAGCAAACCTTGCGCCAGCAGCTAATTGGGCCCGCACAAAGCCGTGGATTCGAGGAGCATCCCGAAATTTGTCCATTAAAGCAGGAAGAGTCTCTGGCATCTTATTACGAGGAAACATGGTGCCGTAGACCAGAGACAAGGTCCTTGTACAAAAGTCGAGATAATCGCGAACCTGAAGCGCGCGATCCTGAAACCTGACGATTTGGCGAGTCCGTTCAGGCGTGCCCCAAAAATTTGAACCATGATCACGCGCAAGCCTGAGAAGTGCATTGGATCGAGCTTCGACACGTTCATCTTCGGTAGTAGCATCCAAGAAGGAACCTATTTTTGAAAGAATCAGCGGGCAACGAGGAGACAAGCAAAAAAGAAAAATAAAGCATGACAAAGTTAATGAAGCACACCTGCCATATCCAAGCTAGCATCCGTCAGCAGCTGAAGCATAAAATTCTCTCGAGAAGAAGCTGCAGCAGCCTCAGCAATCGCGGTATCCTTTTCAGCTATGGCATCTTGAGCCTGTTGGAGTGCAACCTTTTCCCTCTCGGAGGATTTTCGAGATTGTTCCATGAGCATAAGTGACTGCCTCTTCGTGGATTGGAGTTGCTGGCGAAGCTCTTCCAAATCTTGTGCTGAGTTTTTACTCGAAGAATCCTCAGTAAATTCGACAGCGACAGGCGTTTTCTTCAAACGAGATGAAGGAAAAACTCGGAAGGACCAGGAGTTGCAGTATAGTTGTCAAAAATCAGCTGAAAACAAAATTTTCGACATCAATCATTAAGCAAAGATAGATTTCCATTCATTCTTAAAGTATGTACATGTCTATTACAAAAGAAGGACCTCTAGACAACTACTGAAGCCACCGCCAAGAACACTACGGCGACAGTGCCAAAAGGGAGAAAAACTAAAAGAAAAAGCAAAGTGGTCTACTTGACCTCCGGCTTTGAAGAACTTGGAGCAGGAGCTGGCTTATATCCAAGGGTGGCAAGGATCTTCTTCGAGTTGGGTTTCGCCGCTTTAATCAGCGACTGCCATTTCTTCGTCTCGATATCCTCTGCACTAACCGCCCAGTCGACGTTTTGTTGGCTATTAGCAACCAAGGCAATTGTACCTTCGACTCCAACTTTTAACCCTTCTTGGCGAAGTTGGAGTCCAAGGTCTTCTTGGGAAGTGAAGCACTTGGCGAGATCAATAAAAATTGCGGGTTCCTCCTTCTTCTTGAAAAAATAGGGGAAAAGCCGTGACAGGCCAATCTCAGCTTCAGCAAGGCCGTCACGAGCTTCAGTACCATGGATTTCAAGGAGAGAAAGCGCATCAAGGAGCTGGTCACCTTCAGGATTCTCCAGCTCATACTCTTGGTGTGTTCTCCCTGCTTAAAGCATAAAAAAGAGTTACTCAAAGGGAAAAAGGGACCAAAACATGACGCAAGAAAGCAGCAAAGGTGTGGACACTTATGATGCGCGTAGATGTACACGTCCGTTGGGAACCCCAAAGAGGAAGGTATGATGCGCACAGTGGCAAGTTTTCCCTCAGTATGAAACCAAGGTTTAATCGAACCAGTAGGAGCCAAGAAGCACGTTGAAGGTTGATGGTCGCGAAATGTGATGCGGCGCAACACCAGGGATTCCGGGCCAACGTGGAACCTGCACAACACAACCAAAGTACTTTGCCCCAACGAAGCAGTGAGGTTGTCAATCTCACCGGCTTGCTGTAACAAAGGATTAAACGTATCGAGTGGAAGATGTTTGCAAAGAAAACGGTAAAACAAGTAGATTGTATGCTATGGAAAGAATAGGACCGGGGTCCACAGTTCACTAGAGGTGTCTCTCCCATAAGATAAAAGCATGTTGGGTGAACAAATTACGGTCGGGCAATTGACAAATAGAGAAAGGCATAATAATGCATATACATGACATGATAAATATAGTGAGATTTAATCCGGGCATTACGACAAAGAACATAGACCGCCATCCAATTGCATCTATGCCTAAAAAGTCCACCTTCAGGTTATCACCCCTCCAGTATTAAGTTGCAAAGCAACAGACAATTGCATTAAGTATTGTACGTAATGTAATCAATAACTACATCCTTAGACATAGCATCAATGTTTTATAGTGGCAACAACACATCACAACCTTAGAACTTTCTGTCACTGTCCCAGGTATCAATGAAGGCATGAACCCACTATCGAGCATAATTACTCCCTCTTGGAGTTAAGAGTAAAAACTTGGCCGAGCCTCTACTAATAACGGAGAGCATGCAAGATCATAAACAACACATGAACAATAGATTGATAATCACCATAATCATAGTACTCTCTATCCATCGGATCCCGACAAACACAACATATAGAATTACATATAGATGATCTTGATCATGTTAGGCAGCTCACAAGATCTAACAATGAAGCACAACAAGGAAGACGACCATCTAGCTACTGCTATGGACCCATGGTCCGGGGGTGAACTACTCACTCATCACTCCGGAGGCGATCATGGCGATGAAGAGTCCTCCGGAGATGAATCCCTCTCCGGCAGGGTGCGGAGGCGATCTCCGAATCCCGAGATGGGATTCGGCGGCGCGTCTCTGTAAGGTTTTCCGTATCGTGGCTCTCGATGCGGGGTTTCGCGACGGGGGCTTTAAGTAGGCGGAAGGTCAACGCGAGGGGCCACACGAGGGGCCCAGGGGGCAGGTCGGCGCGGCCAGGGCTGGGCCGCGCCGGCCTCCCTCTGGCCGCCTCGTGGCCCCACTGCGTTAGGTCTTCGGTCTTGGAAGCTTCGTGCAAAAATAGGACCCGGGGCGAAAGTTTCGTCCAATTCCGAGAATATTTCTTTACTAGGATTTCTGAAACCAAAAACAAGCAACGGCTCTTCGGCATCTTGTTAATAGGTTAGTTCCAGAAAATGCATAAATATGACATATAATGTACATAAAACATGTAGGTATCATCAATAAAGTAGCATGGAACATAAGAAATTATCGATACGTTGGAGACGTATCAGCATCCCCAAGCTTAGTTCTGCTCGTCCCGAGCAGGTAAAACGATAACAAAGATAATTTCTGAAGTGACATGCCATCATAATCTTGATCATACTATTTGTAAACATATGTAATGAATGCAGCGATCAAAGCAAAGGTAATGACATGAGTAAACAACTGAATCATATAGCAAAGACTTTTCATGAATAGTACTTCAAGACAAGCATCAATAAGTCTTGCATAAGGGTTAACTCATAAAGCAATAAATCAAAGTAAAGGTGTTGAAGCAACACATAAGAAGATTAAGTTTCAGCGGTTGCTTTCAACTTGTAACATGTATATCTCATGGATATTGTCAACATAAAGTAATATAACAAGTGCAATATGCAAGTATGTAGGAATCAATGCACAGTTCACACAAGTGTTTGCTTCTTAAGGTGGAAGGAGATAGGTAAACACTCAACAATAAAAGTAAAAGAATGGTCCTTCGCAGAGGAAAGCATCGATTGCTATTTGTGCTAGAGCTTTTATTTTGAAAACATGAAACAATTTTGTCAACGGTAGTAATAAAGCATATGAGTTATGAAAATTATATCTTACAAGTTGCAAGCCTCACGCATAGTATACTAATAGTGCCCGCACCTCGTCCTACTTAACTTGGACTACCGGGTCTTCGCATGCCATGTTTCAACCAAGTGTCACAAAGGGGTACCTCCATGCCGCTTGTACAAAGGTCCAAGGAGAATGCTCGCATTTGGATTTCTCGCTTTTGATTATTCTCAACTTAGACATCCATACCGGGACAACATGGACAACAGATAATGGACTCCTCTTTAATGCATAAGCATGTAGCAAAGTTATTATTCTCATATGAGATTGAGGATATATGTCCAAAACTGAAACTTCCACCATGGTTCATGGCTTTAGTTAGCGGCCCAATGTTCTTCTCTAACAATTTTGCATGCTCCAACCACTAAAATGATAGACCTTGAGACAAGACGGACATGCATAGCAACTCACATGATATTCAACAATAGTTGATGGCGTTCCCCAGAAGCATGGTTATCGCACAACAAGCAACTTAATAAAATATAAAGTGCATAAGTACATATTCAATACTACGATAGTTTTTAAGGCTATTTTGTCCCATGAGCTATATATTGCAAAGGTGAATGATGGAATTTTAAAGGTAGCACTCAAACAATTTACTTTGGAATGGCGGGTAAATACCATGTAGTAGGTAGGTATGGTGGACACAAATGGCATAGTAGTTGGCTCAAGGATTTTGGATGCATGAGAAGTATTCCCTCTCGATACAAGGTTTAGGCTAGCAAGGTTATTTGAAGCAAACTCAAGGATGAACAAGTGCAGCAAGACTCACATAAAAGACATATTGTAAACGTTATAAGACTCTACACTGTCTTCCTTGTTGTTCAAAACTCAATACTAGATATTATCTAGACCTTAGAGAAACCAAATATGCAAATCAAATTTTAGCAAGCTCTATGTATTTCTTCATTAATGGGTGCAAAGCATATGATGCAAGAGCTTAAACATGAGCACAACAATTGCCAAGTATCACATTATCCAAGACATTTTAGAATTACTACATGTAGCATTTTCCAATTCCAACCATATAACAATTTAACGAAGAAGAAACTTCGCCTTGAACATTATGAGTAAAGCCTAAGGACACATGTGTCCATATGCAACAGCGGAGCGTGTCTCTCTCCCACAAAGTGAATGCTAGGATCCATCTTATTCAAACAAAAACAAAAACGAAAACAAACCGACGCTCCAAGTAAAGAACACCAGATGTGACTGAATAAAAATATAGTTTCAGGGGAGGAACCTGATGATGTTGTCGATGAAGAAGGGGATGCCTTGGGCATCCCCAAGCTTAAGCTTGAGTCTTCTTAAAATATGCAGGGATGAACCACGGGGCATCCCCAAGCTTAGAGCTTTCACTCCTCTTGATCTTAGTATATCATTCTCCTCTCTTGACCCTTGAAAACTTCCTTCACACCAAACTTCAAGCAAACTCATTAGAGGGTTAGTGCATCATTAATAATTCACACATTCAGAGGTGATACAATCATTATTTTCACTTCTGGACATTGCATAATGCTACTGGACATTAATGGATCAAAGAAATAAATCCAACATAGCAAAAGAGGCAATGCGAAATAAAGGCAGAATCTGTCAAAAACAGAACAGTCCGTAAAGACGAATTTATAAATGGCACCAGACTTGCTCAAATGGAAAAACTCAAAACTAATGAGAAGTTGCGTACATATCTGAGGATCACGCTCGTAAATTGGCAGATTTTTTCGAATTTTCTACAGAGAATTATGCCCAGATTCGTGACAGACAGCAATGCTGTTTCTGCGCAGCGATCCCAAATATAACATCAACTTTGACATAGAAACTTTACTTGGCACAAAAACATGATAAGGAGAGGTTGCTACAGTAGTAAACAACTTCCAAGACTCAATAAAACAAAAAATTGCTGTAGGTAAAAACATGGGTTGTCTCATAAGCGCTTTTCTTTAACGCCTTTCAGCTAGGCGCAGAAAGTGCAAATCAAGTAACATCGAGTAGAAGCATCAACATCATAGCTTGTTCTAATAATAGAATCAAAAGGCAACTTCATTCTCTTTCTAGGGAAGTGTTCCATACCTTTCTTGAGAGGAAATTGATATTTAATATTACCTTCCCTCATATCAATAAACACCAACGGTTCGAAGAAAGGTCTTCCCAACACAATTGGACAAGATGCATTGCATTCGATATCCAAGACAACAAAATCAACGGGGACAAGGTTATTGTTAACCGTAATATGCACATTATCAATCCTCCCCAAAGGTTTCTTTTTAACATTATCGGCAATTAACATCCAAATAACAATTCTTTAATGGTGGCAAGTCAAGCATATCATAAATCTTTTTAGGCATAACAGAAATACTTGCACCAAGATCACATAAGGCATTACATTCAAAGTCATTGAATTTCATTTTAATGATGGGCTCCCAACCATCTTCTAACTTTCTAGGAATAGAAGTTTCAAGTTTTAGTTTCTCTTCTCTAGCTTTTATGAGAGCATTTGTAATATGTTTTGTAAAGGCTAAATTTATAGCACTAGCATTAGGACTTTTAGCAAGTTTTTGTAAGAACTTTATAACTTCAGAGATGTGGCAATCATTAAAATCTAAATCATTATGAGCTACAGCAATGGGATCATTATTCCCAAGGTTGGAAAAAATTTCAGCAGTTTTATCACAAGCAGTTTCAGCAGTTTTAGCAATTTCAGGCAGTTTTGTACGCTTTGCACTAGGAGTAGAAACATTGCCAACACCAATTATTTTACCATTGATAGTAGGAGGTGTAGCAACATGTGAGAATTAGCATTACTAGTGGTGGTAATAGTCCAAACTTTAACATTATTCTCTTTAGCTAGTTTTTCATTTTCTTCTCTATCCCACCTAGCACGCAACTCAGCCATTAATCTTATATTCTCATTAATTCTAACTTGGATGGCATTTGCTGTAGTAGTAATCTTATTATCAAGATCATTATTAGGCATAACTTTCAACTTTAAAAGATTAACATCAGAGGCAAGCCTATCAACTCTAGAAGCGATAGTATCAATTTTATCAAGCTTTTCCTCAACAGATTTGTTAAAAGCAGTTTGTGTACTAATAAATTCTTTAAGCATGGCTTCAAGACCAGAGGGTACACTTCTATTATTGTTGTAAGAATTCCCATAAGAATTACCATAAGCATTACCATTAGCAGAAGGATATGGCCTATAGTTATTACCAGAGTTGTTCCTATAAGCATTGTTGTTGAAATTATTATTTTTAATGAAATTCACATCAACATTTTCTTCTTGAGCAACCAATGAAGCTAAAGGAACATTATTTGGATCAACATTAGATCTACCATTCACAAGCATAGACATAATCACATCAATCTTATCACTCAAGGAAGAGGTTTCTTCAACAGAATTTACCTTCTTACCTTGTGGAGCTCTTTCCGTGTGCCATTCAGAGTAATTTGTCATCATATCATCAAGAAGTTTTGTAGCCGCCCCCAATGTGATGGACATAAAGGTACCTCCGGCAGCTGAATCCAATAAATTCCGCGAAGAAAAATTTAGTCTGCATAGAAGGTTTGGATGATCATCCAAGTAGTCGGTCCATGGGTTGGGCAATTCTTTACCAAAGTTTTCATTCTCTCCCATGCTTGAGCAACATGTTCATATCAAATTGTTTAAAATTCATTATGCTACTTCTCAAAGAAATAATTTTAGCGGGAGGATAATATCTACCAATAAAAGCATCCTTGCATTTAGTCCATGAATCAATACTATTCTTAGGCAAAGATAGCAACCAATCTTTAGCTCTTCCTCTTAATGAGAAAGAAAACACTTTCAATTTAATAATATCACCATCTACATCTTTATACTTTTGCATTTCACAAAGTTCAACAAAATTATTGAGATGGGCAGCAGCATCATCAGAACTAGCACCAGAAAATTGTTCTCTCATGACTAGATTTAGTAAAGCAGGTTTAATTTCAAAGAATTCTGCTGTAGTAGCAGGTGGAGCAATAGGTGTGCATAGGAAATCATTATTATTTGCATTTGTGAAGTCACACAACTTAGTATTTTCAGGGTTGGCCATTTTAGCAACAGTAAATAAAGCAAACTAGATAAAGTAAATGCAAGTAACTAATTTTTTTGTGTTTTTGATATAGAGAGCAAGACGGTAAATAAAGTAAAACTAGCAACTAATTTTTTTGTGTTTTGTTTTAGTGCAGCAAACAAAGTAGTAAATAAAATAAAGCAAGACAAAAACAAAGTAAAGAGATTGAGAAGTGGAGACTCCCTTGCAGCGTGTCTTGATCTCCCCGGCAACGGCGGAAATTTAGCTTGCGCGTAGATGTACACGTCCGTTGGGAACCCCAAGAGGAAGGTATGATGCGCACGGTGGCAAGTTTTCCCTCAGAATGAAACCAAGGTTTAATCGAACCAGTAGGAGCCAAGAAGCACGTTGAAGGTTGATGGTCGCGAAATGTGATGCGGCGCAACACCCGGGATTCCGGCGCCAACTAGGAACCTGCACAACACAACCAAAGTACTTTGCCAACGAAACAGTGAGGTTGTCAATCTCACCGGCTTGCTGTAACAAAGGATTAAACGTATCGAGTGGAAGATGTTTGCAAAGAAAACAGTAAAACAAGTAGATTGTATGCTATGGAAAGAATAGGACCGGGGTCCACAGTTCACTAGAGGTGTCTCTCCCATAAGATAAAAGCATGTTGGGTGAACAAATTACAGTCGGGCAATTGACAAATAGAGAAGGCATAATAATGCATATACATGACATGATAAATATAGTGAGATTTAATCCGGCATTACGACAAAGAACATAGACCGCCATCCAACCGCATCTATGCCTAAAAAGTCCACCTTCAGGTTATCCAACCCCCTCCAGTATTAAGTTGCAAAGCAGAGACAATTGCATTAAGTATTGTGCGTAATGTAATCAATAACTACATCCTTAGACATAGCATCAATGTTTTATCCCTAGTGGCAACAGACATCACAACCTTAGAACTTTCTGTCACTGTCCCAGGTATCAATGAAGGCATGAACCCACTATCGAGCATAATTACTCCCTCTTGGAGTTAAGAGTAAAAACTTGGCCAGAGCCTACTAATAACGGAGAGCATGCAAGATCATAAACAACACATGAACAATAGATTGATAATCACCATAATCATAGTACTCTCTATCCATCGGATCCCGACAAACACATATAGAATTACATATAGATGATCTTGATCATGTTAGGCAGCTCACAAGATCTAACAATGAAGCACAACAAGGAGAAGACGACCATCTAGCTACTGCTATGGACCCATGGTCCAGGGGTGAACTACTCACTCATCACTCGGGAGGCGATCATGGCGATGAAGAGTCCTCCGGGAGATGAATCCCCTCTCCGGCGGGGTGCCGGCGATCTCCGAATCCCCAGAGAT
Organism: Lolium multiflorum; assembly: GCA_030979885.1. Classification (NCBI taxonomy): domain Eukaryota; kingdom Viridiplantae; phylum Streptophyta; class Magnoliopsida; order Poales; family Poaceae; genus Lolium; species Lolium multiflorum. The sequence continues at coordinate 311,909,942 of CM061750.1, read as the reverse complement.
GGGATTCGCGGCGGCGGCGTCTCTGTAAGGTTTTCCGTATCGTGGCTCTCGGCTGGGGGTTTCGCGACGGAGCTTTAAGTAGGCGGAAGGTCAGCGAGGGCCACACGAGGGCCCGGGGGCAGGTCGGCGCGGCCGGGGCCGGGCCGCGCCGGCCTCCCTCCTGGCCGCCTCGTGGCCCCACTTCGTTAGGTCTTCGGTCTTCGGAGCTTCGTGCAAAAATAGGACCCCAGGCGAAAGTTTCGTCAATTCCAGAATATTTCTTTACTAGGATTTCTGAAACCAAAAACAGCAGAAAAGAAACTGGCTCTTCGGCATCTTGTTAATAGGTTAGTTCCAGAAAATGCATAAATATGACATATAATGTACATAAAACATGTAGGTATCATCAATAAAGTAGCATGGAACATAAGAAATTATCGATACGTTGGAGACGTATCAACTTACTAACAAAACGTCGACTCTGCGACTCCAGTCGACTAAGGATTTCTTCTTCGCGAGCAGAATGCTGAGCTACATTTTCACTCAGAGCATTTTTTGCGTCGTCGAGTCTTTTTTGAAGATCCTCGACGGTAGCAGCATCCGCTTCAGCTTTCATGCGTGCCGTTTCGCTTTGCTCTAGCTCAGCAGCAAGAGCGTCAGCACGTTTGTTGGCTTCCGCAAGTTTTTCTGCCATCATAAAACAGGGAGTAAAGTACTGCAGCAAAAACTAGTGAAGAATAGACGACAAGGAAAAAGAGGGTACCTTCAAGTTTGGCGGCATATTCGCGGTACCCGATAAATTGGGTACCGAAACGGATAAGCTCCTTCATGAAAGGCTAAAGAAAGATCATAAAAAAGAGGATCAATATAAGAAGTGAAAAAGTTCGACATCATGAAGAAACAGAGGGAAGTTCAGAAAAATGAAGCCAATACAGGACAAAGAAGATAACTTACTTCTTCCATTAAAGGAGTCGAGGAACAACCAGCTAATATGGTTGGTTCCTTGGTTGATTCCACCCTGGCTCTCTTCGGGGAAGGAGCCTGGGGGCTCACAGCTGGCGTTGGATGATCCGGTTTTGTTGAGGAGGTGAAGTTTCGTCGCCATCAGGACGAGCTTCTGAGACAACTAAAGTACGAGACGTGCTCGTTCGAGCAGTCTCGTCAATAGGTGCATCCTCCTCTTCATCGCCACTACAACAAATACAGCGACAGGATAAAAAGCAATTTCAAAAGTATCGACAAGGAGACAAATATAATGCATTAAAAACTTACGAGCTAATAAGAGCAGCTTCGTACAGATCCAAAGCTTCCTTCTTAGCATCAGGCACAGTTTCTTCGGCACGGGCAGCACCGGCTTTGGAGGTACCAGTGTCAACAGCCTCGTCTCTTTTCCTTTTGCTCCTAGGAGAAGCAGCTGAAGGAGGCGAGCGTGTCGACGAAGTTGCCTCGGCCTCGGCGTCCTTTTCAGAGGATGCCGCAGATTTTCGAGAACCTGCAGCCTCACTCTCAGGGCGAGACGTACCCTGGTTGTCGTCGGTGACAACGGCCCTTTCTTCAACTTCTCCACCTTCGGGAAGGGGAGGAAGAGGTGACGCAGTTGCGTGGTTCTATTCAAAGACAGAAAAATATCGGCATGAAGTGTTTGAAGGAAAAAGATAGAAGGAAAATAAAGACATGAACAAAAATATTACCTGCGGGAGTGCGTTGGTGGCGCTATATGGCGTCACACCGCAAGATGTCGGGACGCTGTCTTTCTTGTTCAGCGACGAGATCTTCCGGACAAGTTTCGCCAAGTCATTGACGGACAAGTCAACTGACAAGCGATCCACATCTTTATCGCCAGCGTACATCCAAAGAGGGTTTTTGCGAGATTGAAGAGGCTGCACCCTAATCCTAAGGAAATACGCCGTGATCTGGATACCCGACAATTCTTGTCCACGAGTATTCTGGAGCTCATGGATGCGAGTCATCAGGGCCTCTGTCGCCGCTTTTTCTGCGTCGGTAGCCTCTGCATCCCAGGATCGGCGGCGACAAATTTTCTCGGCACCGTCAAAAGGAGGAATGTTGTCTTCAACAGAGCCATGGTTCTCCTCGCGGATGTATAACCATTTCTTGCGCCACCCTTGAACTGAATCAGGGAATTTGACGTCGAAGTATTCGACGTCAGGGCGGACGCAGATTACAACGCCGCCTATGTTGTAGGCGACGCTGGAAGAGCCATTACGGCGACAAAGGAAGATACGTTTCCATAGGGACCAGTTAGGCTGGACCCCAAGGAAAGATTCACACAAGGTGATAAAAATAGAAATGTGGAGGATGGAATTGGGGGTAAGATGGTGAAGTTGCAGTCCATACATGAACAACAACCCACGAAGGAAATCATGGATGGGAGTGGAAAGACCACGGATGAGGTGGTCGACGAAACTAACCCGATATTGCATCGGCGGGGCTGGGTAGCTTTCTTCCTTAGGGAAGCGCAGTGCGTCTTGCTTCCCGCTGATGCCAAGCTTCTTCAGCAAGTTGACATCTTGCTGGGAGATCTTGGATCTCTCCCACTCCAAGTTCCCCAGATCTTCGGTTGCCATCTTTGCTTCAGGAGCGCTGTGCTTGGTGAGTTTGCGCGGTGGCATCAACAAGAGTGGAGGCGAAGAGCGCACGAGCGGTGGAGCACAAGGAACTCTAGGGCGCAATGGAGAGCTTTTGCAGAGGAAGAGCAGATGGGCGGCGCGAGCGAAAGTGACAGAGGAAGAAGACGATGGACTTAAATAGAGGTGCGGTGAATCGACGCAACCGTTGGATGGAAATGTTATGGAGCAGATGGAGTACACGTGGACAAAGGGTAAAAACGGATTTTCACTGAGAAAAGAAGAGACAGGCGGCACAGTGCGTGCGCCGGAAAAAGTGGAGGACGTGTGTCCCCCACTTGCACGACGTGTCCATCAGATAGCGAATTTGGACCCACGAGGCAGCGAGAGAAGCAGTTTTCGCATGTTCCCAATACAGTAATCATGGCTATCATCAGCAATGATGTCACCTTCGCCAAAAGAAAAAACTCGACTAGTGAGAATATCGACAACATAGGATTATTTCGAGAGCCTTTGGTCAAATACAAGTTTTTGCCCAAATGCTCGGGGCTACTTTGGAAAAAAGAAAACATTCAAGTATGACAAAATAGAAATGGCGAGAGCCTATGACCAAATCAAGCATTTGTTCATAGCCTCGGGGCTACTCCCCATCGGGAGCGCGGTCGCGCACCCGATAGATATGAAAAGCTCGGGAAGGATTACCAATATAGTGGCAGAAGATATTAATCTGTGGAGCCTACAACCAAGCACAAGTCCTTGGCTGTAGCCTCGGGGGCTACTCCCATCGGGAACGCTGTTCGCGTGCCCGATGAATTTAGACAAAAAGAAAGAAAAAGAAGTGAGTATATTTCGAGTTATACGAGATAACTCTACATATACTCCCATCGGGAAGACAAAATAAGTCATCAAATATGATTCAATAAAATGTGCTATTCCAACAGCCGAAAAGCACTCGACAATATATTCTCAGAGCGCTAGAAGTCGCGAATAAATCTCTGAATGCCACAAAACTTTGCGAAGGTAAGACCCCAGATCCGTTGAGCGGCGTGGCACCGTCTCTGGCGGATTGTTACTTTTTTCCGTATCAACAGATACGAAGAAAAATCTAACGGACGCGTTAGGTACCCGATAAAATATGGCTGGGACTCGGCGAATGGTAAGACCTTAAGCGGCACCTGTCGAAGTTTACCGAGTATCCGAGATAATGTCCAGGGACGTGATCTTGAAGTAGTTTTTGCGGATTGCCACTAGAGCAGTTAACTAGTACCTGATCCGTCAGATGAACTAGCCCCAACTACCGTTATCCCTGTACAAAATAATATTTGCATATCGAAAAGTTATGCATTAAATTCGACAAGATTATTGAATGATTAAAGTTGGAGATTTTCCCTGATTCTTCGATTCAAGAAAAATCTCGGGGCTACTGACATAGGCATCCCCAATGGGCCTGCCGAAGATGGTACCCGGGGTTTGCTGAAGGCCCAGGACTCGAAGAATAAGAAGATTCAGAAGCCCATTTAGTGTTAAGGAAAGATAGATTGTATTAGGAAATATAGAGACTTGTAATCTTACGGGATGGGTACGAAACCCTCCCGAACTCTGTAACTTGTGTATTACGAAAACCCTCGGCTCCACCTCCTATATAAGGGGGAGTCGAGGGACAAAGAAATGATCGAATCTATTGTCAACAGAACCCTAGTTTTCATAATCAGCGAGTACTTTTAAGCTGAAACCTTCGAGATCTACTTGCCCTCTACTTCCAGCAAAACCATAGTCTACAATCTGTAGGCATTGACAAATTAATCCTTTGTCACCAGGCGACCAAACAAGATGGCTTTTCTAGCCCATGTCCGGTCTCGAACGCGCAAATGCTTTCTTCTCATTGATGCTTTGGTGCAAGAAATCAGCCTAGGCTACCAAACAGGCCTATAGAGGATACCTGCGCCAGACGGTCCATACAAACTCTGGGCGAAAAAAAGCACGTTGTTTGGTACTCTGGGTTGCATATAGTGGTACACAAGTGCTACTCTGTTTGGTTAGACGCATGTTGTTCTTTGCCTCACCTGTATGGCAACATGGTAACCTTACCTCACCCATCACAAGCATCTCCATGTCGCCGATCACGAAGCAAGACACCACCATGGCACCGCCGCTTACGCCGTTCACAAGCATCACAACATCGATGTACACCACCATGGCACTGCCGTTCACGCTGGTCACAAGCATCACCATGTCCCCGACGACGTCATCGAACACCACCATGACACCGCGTTCACGCCGGTCACAAGCGTAACCATGTCTCCGATGATGTCGCCGAACAGCACCATGACACCGCCGGTTACGCTAGTCACAAGCATCCCACGTTGCAGACCACGAAGACGAACATCACCTTGACACCACCATTCACGCTGGTCAAAGCACCACGTCGCCATGGCGGTCTTCGTGGTGTCATGGTGGTCTTCGTCTTCGTGGTTGGCCACATGGTGATGCTTGTGACCGGCGTGACCGGTGGTGCCATGGTGGTTGCTTGATTCGTGGTCGGCGATGTGCCCATGCTTGTGATGGGTGAGGTAAGGTCACCATGTTGCTATATAGGTGAGGCTCGGAAAAGCATGAGAGGAACCAAACAATGGGGGCTCGCTTCTCTATCCGGTGCATAAATGAGCTGCCTGGGCGATCAAACAACATGGCTTTTCTAGCCCATGGCCTGTCTCGAACGAGCAAGCGCTTTCTTCCCACTGATGCAGTGCTGCAACAAATCGGTCCAGGCTACCAAACGGGCCCATAGAGAATACCCGCGCCCAGTGAGATGGAAAGCACATTGCACGGTGACAAAGGATTAATTTGTCAATGCCTACAGATTGTAGACTAGGGTTTTGCTAGAAGTAGAGGGCAAGTAGATCTCGAAGGTTTCAGCCGAAAAGTACTCGCTATTGTAAAAACTAGGGTTTTGTTGACAATAGATTCGATCCTTTCTTTGTCCTCGACTCCCCCTTATATAGGAGGTGGAGCCGAGGATTTCGTAGTATACAAGTTACAGAGTCCGGGAGGGTTTCGTACCCGTCTCGTAAGATTACAAGTCTCTATATTTCCTAATACAATCTATCTTTCCTTAATACTAAATGGGCTTCCGAATCTTCTTATCCTTCGAGTCCTGAGCCTTCAGTAAACCCCGGGTACTATCTTCGGCAGGCCCATTGGGGATGCCTATGTCACACGGTCCATACAAACTCTAGGCGAAAAAGGCACTTTGTTTGGTACTCTGGGTTGCATATAGTGGTACATAAGTTCTACTCTGTTTGGTTGGTCGCATGTTGTTTTTAGCCCCACCTGTATGACAACATGATAACCTTACCTCACCCCACAAGCATCTCCATGTCGGCGATCACAAAGCAAGACACCACCATGGCACCGCTGCTCACGCCGGTCACAAGCATCATGATATCGCAGTACACCACCATGACACTACCGTTCACGCCGGTCACAAGCATCACCACACCACCATGACACCGCGTTCACGCCGGTCATAAGAAAAACCATGACGTCGATGATGTCGCCGAACATCACCATGACACCACCGGTCACGCTGGTCACAAGCATCACCACATTGCAGACCACGAAGACGAACATCACCTTGACACCACCGTTCACACTAGTCAAAGCACCACGTCATCGACCACGAAGCCTGACACCACCATGCCGACGTCGTCTATGTCGGCATGTCAAGACGGCGTGAAAGAAAACACCGTAACGTCGCCGTCCACGATGTTGCCGTTCATGTCGTCGTTCACGTTATCTGGACAACACCATGCCGATTCGTTCACACCAGTATATCACGACGGTGCGCGGAAATAACACCGTTGACGCCGCGTAGAAGAGAGGGACACGTGCGGGGTCGACGGAGTGGATGCGCGGCCTGTAGCCGTACTCCGCCAGCCTCACGTCGCGTCCTTGCCACCAAGCAAGCAGGCCAACGCGGTTGAAGCGGCCGGCATCGCGGCCAGCCGAGCGCGCGAGCTCGATGTCGCGCTCGTCTTGGAAGCGCCGCGACCATGCCGGGTTATTCTGCGCGTTCGCCGGATGGCTTCGCTCAGCCAGCGACATGTGTGCCCGCCGCTCGACGATGAGGTGGCGCGTCTCCGGTCCAGGCGGTGGCGGCGGCACGGAGATGCGCTGTCAGTATAGGACGTCGGCCTCATCGTAGCTAAGCTGCAGCAACCAGAGTCCGCCGCCTCCGCCGTTGCCGTCGGCCTCGGTATTGTGCACCTTCGCGAGGTGTTTGTGCTGGTGGGTGTGTCGCGCGGCGTCTGAGAGATTGGTGGTGGCGTCGGCTAGGGTTGGACGACGGGGGAGAAGAGCAGCGCGTTGGTGCAGTTTTAAGGGCGATGGTGGACGCGCATTGAAGGCGCGTGGGGGAGGTGGGTGGACGCCGCGTGGCCAGTCGCCGTCCTCATCGGCGCTTCGGTTTCCGAGAGGAGCTATTGACGTTGACGACTGTCTGGCACGCGTCGTTTTTAATGCGACCCGTCGCCTCCTGTCACTGCCAAGGTGGCCCTACCGATGAAAACCACTGTGGCGCGAGGCGTCGGGGCGCCCAATTCACGCACTTTGCGAAGGGGCCGACACGGGGCTGCTGACGCTTATATTGGGCTCGAAACGACGCCGACGCTTTTTTGAACGCGCTGGTGTGAGCCTAAAATCCACGCCGACTCCCATATGGCTATCGGGGCCACTATCAGAGCTGCCGGTTGAGATGCTCTTAGTGTAGGATGGATACGGGAGATGGGAGGAAGGGTTGGTTATTGGACAATCTTTTCTTAGATTATACTCCGTCTGTCCCAAAATGTAAGGCGCCTAAGGTTTAGCCAAAAGTCAGCATCTTCTAAGTTTGATCAAGTTTATATGAAAAAATATGAATATCTATAATATCAAATGGACATTTTCAAAAACTATACTTTCTGGTGAATCTATTGATATTAATTTAATATTGTGAATGCTTATATTTTTACATATAAATTTGGTCAAACTTAAAATATGTTGACTTTTTATTAAAGTTTAGATGTCTTACATTTTGGGATGGAGGGAGTACTACCTCTATCCTAAGGCTTAAGGCCTATTTTTTAAAAAAAGTCAAACAAGTTTGACCAAATTTTTAGAACAATCTATGAACAAATATAATATTTTGTAGAAACCACATGAAAATATATTTTATTATTTATCTAATGATATTGATTTTATACTTTTCATGTTAACAATTTTTGATAAAAACTTGATTAAACTTGACATAGTTTGACTTTCTGAAAAAAATATAGCCCTTAAGCTTTGGGATAGAGCTAGTAACTAATAGAATTACAATGTAGAAATGAAAACAAAGTTACATTTCTTTCCTTGTCTAGGGTGCAGCTTGGTGCTGATCTAAGAGGAAAATAGAGAGAGGGTTGATATATTGGAAGTCTAGGAAGTGCGGTCCAGTTTCTACCAAGGTACCGCCGAAATGAACGGGAGGTCATGTAACGCCGACCTGGTTAGCGGCGAGGGGTGTGGGGTTGACCCCCTTTTTTTTTTTCCTTTTCCCTTTTTCTTTATTTTCATTTTATTTTTTGTTATTATTCAAAATTAGATACTTTTTGAATTTGAACAATTTTCAAATTTAAATACTTTTCAAATTTCAACAATTTTTTTGCATTTGAATAATTTCCGAATTTAAATATTTTTAAAATACGAACACCACTGAATATAAACATTTTCAAATTTAAATGTTTTTCAAATATTAACATTTTTCAAATCTAAACAATTTTTAAATCTTCAAAAAATTAATTCTTATCTCTTTCGAATATGGAAAAACTAAAAAAGAAGATTGAAACAAAAAGACAAAATAAAAAAAAATAAAAAATAAAGAGAAAACAAAAAACGAAAAGGAAAAAAGGAAAGAAAACCCGAAAATGGGGCTGGCTCATCAGCCTGCGCGGGAGTGTGGGGTGGTTGATAACCGATGACCTGATCAGCATATAGGGTCTGCTGAAATCATATGTTGAAAGGCTAGGGATCTAGCCTCAAAGCCTAGCAAACGGAGTGCCCGTGTCCTACATTTTTTTATAGATTTTGAGAAATGTTAAAATTAAAATATATTCAAATTTTTCAAAATTGGGTTTAAAAAATTCTCAAATTAGAAAAATCATATTAGAAAAATGTTCAAGTTTGAAAATGGTTTGGATTTTCAAAAAATCTTCAGATTAGAAAAAAATTAGGTTAAAAAATGTTCAAGTTTGAAAAATTTTCAGTTTAAAAATGTTAACAATTTTAAAAAGTTCAGATAATTTTTTAAAAAAGTTTAGATTTTAAATTGTTCAGAAAAGCGACCAGAACCGAAATGAAAAAACCTTCCCAAAACCGGCCAGAAAGAGCCTACATGGGCCAGCCCATTCACGCAGGGAGGGTGCCTCTCGCTTGTGTTTCTGTACGCGGGCGTTTTATAGGAATGGCCTGGCTGGTACTATGGGCTCCCAGGCCAAGTCCATTTGTACTCGGGCAGTTCATCTGCCCAGAGCTTAGTGAAATGACTTTTCCCCAGAGTTCACACCAGAGCTCGCTTCATTTGCATGTGATTCCTTAAATATTTTTTCAACTTTTCTTTCTGAAAAAGAGAGTTTATCTTCGATTTCTATTATCCAGACCTCTTGCACACCACTTAAAGAAAGAAAAGAACAGGAAAACAAAGTGAAGTTTCAGAGTTTTTGAGAAACCGGCGCCTAAAGACATCAGAAGTAAAACTGAACAATGGCTAAACGCCCTCTCCAGAAAACCATTCAGGGGTTGAACAACTTCCATATATCAGCGGCACTTCATCTGCTCCCACGCCTATGCACAACCAGAACATGAGAATACCAACAAAACTTTCAGACTTCCTTCATAATTCAGACATCTGCATCATATCCGCACCCAGATAGGACACGGTCAATGAGCAATCCTACGAACCCTAGGGCGCCAGCTGCCAGACTTGCATTGCTTTAGGACATCTCCAATGCGGCCTTCCAAATCAGACACGAAATGTATTCGAATTGGTCCATTTAAGTGGCCACACAGCAGGTAGAGGGCAGATCAATTTTGATTCAAAATAGCCACATGTAAACCGACAGAGATGGCCACCACTGATCTCTTTTTTTTCAAAAAAAAAATCAAAAATCATATTTCTAAGTTTTATAAAATTTTGAGGATAAATTATGATGTAGCCATTATTGTATCCCACAAACATGTAAACTTTCAACTGGAAATAATATGTATTTTGAGCCAAACAAAAATAAAAATGTGTGGATCTGAGTATAGTGATTCAAATCTAAAAAAAAAGGCTTTATCATTTTTGTGTAGATCAGGAAATAAAACATTTGTAATTGAGATTTTGCATGTTAGCAGGATACATCATCAACTCCATTTAAAATTTTGCTACACAATTTTCTAAAACACATAATTATAATTTTTGAATTTTTTAATATGGTGAGAGCACTTGGGCCAGGATCCAAAATGACTTTTTTGCATGTCAACTAGATTTTTTTTGATTAATTTAAGCCCTAAATGAACAAGATAACCTAATAACTAATTTACGTAATTCATTAAAGCCTAGATCAAGCTAGCACTTCCTTAGTATACCAAAACTAGGCTCAAGTTTACATTCATCATTGCTGCTAAAAAACTTGTCATCTCTATTAGTATAATTTCCCGTGTGCTTTATTATCTCCATCAGTTCCATATCATTTGGGCTTGGATAAGGCAATCCTAGGGTTTGGGGTGGCCGCGTCGCCGTTGGTGCCCAAGTAGAGCCAGTCGTCGCTCACCACCTTAATGATGACGGGCTTCGAGGCAACTGGCGCTGGTGGGATGGCCGGTGCCAACCATGAGGTCGCAAGGGGTGCACGCGATCCACGCCGATTATTGCGTTTCCACCCATAGGGAGTATTCAACCCTCGCCACGGCCTCCCTCTGGCCCCTTAACAAATTTTCCTAAGCGCTTGCAATTTTTATGTCCCATTTATGAATATTTGACCTAACATCTTTGGATGATTACAATTCTTTTGGAAAATCCTTCCAATCCTTCTCTCTCAAACCAAGCATTTTCAAATTTGAAAATAGGTGGTTTATACATGGGGTATGCCAGAATTAATAATTAAAGGAGTATGATCTCACAATTCTCTTTCAAGAACAGAAACAATTGACAAATGATATTTATCTTCCCAATCTATGCAAATCAAAACTCTATCTGATTTCTCAAAAGTTGGGTTTCCAAGTTGATCCCTGAAGTAAAGTTTCTGCCATTAAAAGGTAATTCTCTAATACCATCATTTTCGATTATTGCATTAGAACTAAACTCCAGTGACCAGCCCAACCGTTTTTTCTTAAACAGATTTATGAATGATACTAAAATATCCTCCGGTCAAACATAGAATAGTAATGTCATGGGCAGACCCTAGCCAATTCATCTAGGAAGGTTGCTTTTCCTCCATTGTACATCACCATAAACCATGCCTGGCCATGGGCAGCCCGGCCCGAAGTCCGGCGCGAAAAACTCGGGCCTAGGCCTGGGTGGCCCGAAAAACACATTTATCACTACGGCCTGGCCGACGGCCCGACGGGCTTCATGGGTATTTGGTCGGGCCGGGCCGGGCATGGGCCTGATTTTTTACTGTTGGGCTGTTCTCGGCCCGGCCCGAGGCCCGGCCCAGCCCGACACATGGCCAGGTATATCATATACTATAATTAAATTACATCTAAAACCATCCTTCTTATCATAAAACAATATCCTTACATAGTGATCTCCAATTTCATGCTCAATGTATTCAAAGGCATCTTGGTTCACACCTACCAAGATACCATCTACCTCTTGTTGCAGCCCATTGGCATGTAAAGTTTCTCCCTCCACACTGAAGGTATGTTTCATTGTTTGTTTCCTGTAATCCCAGGAAATCAACGTTTTTATCAGTTACTGATTCTCTTATAATTCTGTTCTTCCTATCATTCCAAGACCCCTTTTTAAATTCGTTCCAACTGATAGTAACAAAAGGAAGAAATAGAAAACGATCGCTTCAACCAAAATGATCCAGGCTAGATTGTGTACATGAACCTACTCATACCAAAATCGTCACCCCACACACGCTCTCTTATTGATCAGAGTAAATCATGCCCAAATTATTCCAAGTCACCTCCCGCATTCCCCCAAGAAACCTGATCATAAGCAAGGCCTCCAATCAATCAGCGCCAGAGAGACGCACGGGCGGGCGAGAGAGCACGAGATCTCCCATTAGATCGCAGCACCTAGCAGTGCGATCCGAGACACTGAACATAGACGGGCAAGCCCACACGGCCACACCGGGACACGATTCAGACAGCGAATCGGAATCCCTATGCTCCATCCAGGCCTCGATCCGAAGCCTAACCCCAGGCCAGGCAGGATTTAAAACGAAATCCGCCATAGGATCCATATAGGAAATGGCCGTCGGAGGAAGCGCCTGCCTGACCGGAGGGAGCACGCCGGCCGCCAAGTGGCCATTGACAATGGCTTCGTAGCTCGGATTTGGGTTTGCTGCTCCGCGTAACATGCAACTGTCTGCCGCGGCGGTTGTGCAGAGAACCTGGCTGGGATGGTACACTTGGCTTGCGCTGGGCACTTTGGACAAGATGATGGCAATCGGCATGTGCGTTTTTATCCCCGGCAGCGGGTAGCAGGGAAGCGTTTTGGGGTGTTGCGCCAAGGTAGGATCGGATCAGGAAGCTGCCCCCCTCGATTGCTGGCGACTCATCGTCAACCCATGGCAAGCCATCATTGTTTGGCTGGCCACTTGTTAGTTAAGTTTCTGCAAATATGTTACCAGAATGCTGGCCATCAATTGTTCCTTGGCCACTCGTTTTTTGGTTCATCAGGCAAAGGTAGAATACACCAGAATGCTGAATGCCTAATAGGTAAACAGATATTGTCTTAATCCTCAGCTCAATGCAACAATTTTACATATGACTGGTAGCCTTTATCATCCTATCAGTGAAATCTATCATTCTTAAACCACGATATATTCTGCAGTTCCAGCAGCCTTCTTTCAAATGAAGGCTAGCAAATCACAGAATCATGTGCATAGCAGCAGTTAGCTGGGGCATAACTGTACGAATTTGGCCCTTCATCCACCCCAATAGCTCACATGAATAATTACCGGTTGATGTTTCCAAAGAGGCCTAGGAGACCAGAGCTTGCTTCGGTGAATCAGTAGATGAAAGAAAACCCTAGCTGGCATATCATCCGTGTATGTATACTATACGCACGCTTCTGCATACTATCTGTCTGTCTGCTTGGCAACATGACAGGGTGGACTGACAGAGATACGACT